>OY728136.1:2000280424-2005280424 GCA_963277665.1 Viscum album
TGATAAAATCACATTCGTTAAAAATGTAAATTTTTATTGATGTGTTGTGATGTGTGAAAACACAAGAGGGGAGATTATATGTGTTCTTGGTGTTGTGTGATTCTGATGGGTGAGAAGTGGTCATGCTATTAGGGTGTAGAGGTGGTGGTTTTTTTGCTGTTCTATTAGGTTGGGGAGGTGGTGGTTGTGTGGCCCATATTTTTGGGTTGGTGATGTGGTGGTTTTTTAGAAATAATTTTCATGTGTTGATGTGGGGGATATTTCTCCATGATTTTGGGGTGTATTTGTGGTGGTCGTTCGGTCCTTATTTTGCGGAAGTGAGGTGGTC
Organism: Viscum album; assembly: GCA_963277665.1. NCBI lineage: Eukaryota > Viridiplantae > Streptophyta > Magnoliopsida > Santalales > Viscaceae > Viscum > Viscum album. The sequence continues at coordinate 2,000,280,753 of OY728136.1, forward strand.
ATTGTTCATATCTTCTTTTGGGCAGAGATTCGTGCTTGTGGGGGTTGTCAGTAGGTGGTTCAATGGGACTGGTGATATTCTTGTGATGTGTGGTTGAATTTCTCTAAATTCTTCTATAGTGATGGAATAAATAATTGTTGAATAATGATTAAAATGTGTAGGATTTTGTTCAGTTAAATTGATTGAAATTATTAAAGAATAAATAAATAATGGGTGGTTTGTTTAAATGTGGTTGAATCATAATAATTAAATAAATGGGTTGGATACTTTAAATTGTTTGGAAATGTGAAATATGTCTTTTGTCTTATTTTATGTTATGCATTTAGAGGTCAAAGTAAATGTGGGGATGTTTTGGGTTTATTAGAGTTTGCTTGTAAACCAATAGTCTGGTTTTTTGTGTGGATATATGTCTATAATTTTTTATTCATTTTGATTTAAATACAAAACCCACAGATATAACACACTACATTCAAAAAACCATATATTCACATGGGGGTGTTTCTTAGAAATACCTTCAGATGTGGTTGGATGGATGGATACCCACCCTTTTATGATATTTCTTTATGGTGAGTAGGTATACAAAGGTTATGATGGACAGTGGCATACTAGTGCACTTGATGATGACCGAGGTTTTTTGGGTGAGCTTTTATGGGAAATTATTATTGTTCAATGGTCCAACTATTTTAGAGTGAGGTTTTATATGACCATGCTATAGGGCAGTAGACCAGGTGTTTTCTGTTAATATTTTAAATGTTCATGTTGTGGGGTGGCTTATAGTGGGGGGTCGTTCAGGGTCGGGGGAGGGAGTGAGGATTATGTCCTCCATTTTCATGGTACCCCACTACTCTTGTTAGGGTTGTGATGTGATGCACTGAGTGTTTTTGGGAATGAAATTTTATAACTATGTTGTGAAGATGTGGGAAAGGTTTTTCTGGGTGTGATGTGATGTGTTCCTGCATTGGGGTAGTATTAAATTTTATTTGGAATATATTGGAGTGGCATGATGAATAATGATGGGTTGTGAAAGAGGAAAATCCATGTGAATTTGGTGTGGGGGTATCCTTAATCGATATTTTTCCTATTATGTTATTTAATGTGGGTTAAATTGTTTGGTGAGAATATCTCTATGAATATGGGATGAATAGTTGACCTGTTTACGCACCGAAGGTTCTTATATTTTCTCATAAGTGAATTAGTATTCATATTTCACATGTGCACAAGAGACTTTGGGTTTATTATTGAGTAAATATGAATGACCACACAATGTTTTCCAATCAATTTTCAGGTTTCTAGGAGATTTATGCTTACCATGCTGGACTTCAAAAGACCTGGCCTTTTTCATAGATTTTTGGTTGCTTAATTAGATATTCTTTTGTATATTTACTTTTGGAGAAATTTATTTATATTGGTTTTATTTATACATTATCGTGGAATGTTTTTTGTTTCATTTTATATTATTTTATGAAGTTTTATATGGATTGTTTATATTATCTTCTGAACATATATTTTTATAGAGGGTAAGTCCAATAACTTCATTAGTTTTTAAATCCCTTAGTCCTAGTCAACAATGATGGGTATACTAGAGCTGGTACATGGGGGTCATTATATCTTTCCAATCATTACAATATCTTTGGTTGGAGTGGGACATGACAGAGTGGTATTAGAGGTGATGGTTGAGAGATAGGGGAATTTTGGATTTAGGCATAGAAAATATTTTATGTGTTGGTATGGAAATAATGAAAGATTACCATTGTTATTGACCTAGGCTAAGCAGACCAACTAAGACATTGGATTTTATCCCCCCTAATGATCCAACACATAAACTCTTTGATTATTAATATATCATGTGAGGCTGACATGATTACACGATAGTGACCTTGGAGTGGTACATGAAACATGATGACTTCTGTTCATCCCTAATATGGGTGTTTTTATAAAGGATACAAAAATAATATAAATTAATATGAATATAAATTCAATTCCATACTACTGGGATTAAGGAAATTATTGTATTCCTTATAGAAATAACTATTGTTCATTGATCACATGTAGAATATGATGTGAAGGATTAATAGGATGACTTATTTGATTTCCAAAGGGATAATTTGTTTGAGAAGAATGATTAGTGGTAGATGAAGTTTGGAACTTTCCTATCATTAGATTAAGGGATGTTTGAATTCATTAGTTCATATTTAGAGACAAAGTTATGGTTGGAGGATCTTAAAACCACATATAATTTGATCTATGCCTAAATTTGATATTGGATCCCTTTTGAAGTAATTTAGATGTGGGGATCTATGTGTTAGTGGTTGGTGTACTATCTATGTGAGTGGATGGTGGAGTATGTTTCCTGAGTTACATTTCAGAATTATTCCCAAGCAGAGTTCCTTTTTTCAACCATAAAAAAAATGAATGAGGTAAGATCCTCTTTATCTTCAGAGGAGGAGTATTTTTGTTGTAGATACCTGACCCCAGTTATCCTGGAGTTGGTTCTTTTTTCTATAAAATTAGAAAAAGTTACAGAGAAACACTCCCTGAAGGACCAAATTTTTTAGTTGTCTTGGTAAATTAGATACATACATGAGATTTTCATTATATTTGAATACACAAATTAAGAAATATTTTCTTTGTAAAAGTAACATTGTTCCATATAGAGTAACCCTTCACATCAGTCATATTAAACTTCATGGATTCCTGATAAAGGGAAAAAAATAATGGTGAAATCACATTCCCATTACGGGTAGCGTACAGTATAAGATATTGCAAATCATTTTGAATAATCAATATGAAAATTTATGTTACTAAATACACATTCTATTTAATCAAATGGTGAAGGGATAATCAATATAAAAAGGTAAAAAAACTATGCCCATATTCCTTTTAAATAACTATAAAATGCATACTAAATATAGAAATGTAAATAAAAAAGCACAAATTCCATTTAAATAATTGGATATGGAATAATCAATATAGAACGGTAAAAAATAAAAACCCATCAAATTTAATTAATGAACTGAAAATTTAATTCCTAATTATATTTTTTCATAGTGAAAATTACCAAGAAAAAAATAACTAGAATCTATATGTACGTAATGCATAATTATTTGACATTATTTTTCTATAGTATAAGAAAAAATTACCATCATGACCAATTAAACAATTGTTTAAAACATAATACTATCAAGACCTTTCATGAGATAATTTAAAACATTCTTCGTTACAAATGTGATGTGTTTGTTTCCAACAAATTTTTCCCCATGTGACTATCGGTGCTTCAATGGACTTATATAAAATGATCCCCAACCTATTCCATACCATTCTAATCATTCCTTATATATAGAATAATCAATTTAATTCATTAACAAAGTGCCATATCAAATATATTTTTTTAGGAAAGGATTCAAAATTATCGATATTTTCCCAGTGAATTAAATAAATATAAAAGTACAAAACATATGTAAAAATGGAATATGGTATAGGAAATATTCATATACATGTTAAATAATATAAATATTTAGGGGAAATTTAAATTCTAATGATCATATGAAGGTGAATAATTCAAGGGATAGTTTACCTCTACAAAAATGATTCAATAATTTGAATAGGAAAAAATTCATTGGACAATGTTGTCATAAAAACTACATATAAAGATTATGGATGGTATAAATACCCATTATAGTGATAATAAAGGGGTTTTTATTAAAGAATTTAAATACTCTAAAATTATCTTTAAAAAAAATCATTGGAATAATATCCTTTTCATTTTTAAAGAAACATTGAAAATTATTTGATTTGAAATTCACTTTGACAAACTAAAATTTCACAAAAGAAATTGAAAAGACTTTTCCTTGAAAATAAAATTTCAAACATAAAAATGAAGCATGAAATATTTTCAGTTGTCCAAGTGTATGGATATTCCATTGATATCATACAAGTTAAAATAATGTGTTACTTTCACTTTTTGGTGTAATCCAAACAAGCATTGATTTGAAATATTCATAAAGTTTCACATGAAAAAAAATCAAGAAAAAATGGGTTAAAATTACTTTTATAAATCATTTTTAAAATGTGAAAAAAAAATATAAAAACATTTTTTTTGGAAAAAATGGTGTTGGATAAAAATACATTTCTGACCGAAGGGAGAAATGAAGACTCATTTTCTTGAAAACATTTTCTAAAAACAATTTTTGTGTAACACCCCAACCCAAGAAGCAAAAATTTGGTGCATTATTTTAATACATTGTCATGATTATAAATGGGTAAAGTCTCAAAGGACTGATCAGTTTAGCAGTCTTGGAAAATAGATTACATACATGAATATTAAATTTCATTTTCAAACATAAAATACAACAAATATAATTATTTTAGAATTCCATTATTCCCATTTCATAACCTTGCATATCAATCATAAAAAACTTCTTGGAATCCTAGGAAAATAAATCATAAAAATGCGGTGAGCTCAGATGCTCAGTAATGGTAAATAAATTACGGGAAGCTTTAAACATTTAAGGCAAGATTTGTAATAAAAACCACATCATTTTATACATTAACTTGAATATAATATGGAAATAATAAATCAAACGTTACCATACACACATGCACATTGACATTATACTAGTCTCATAATCAAATGTAATAACTAATATCATAACAATGGAATGCATAATGTCTGGCATCATAATCACATAGTCAAAGCCTCATGACAAGAATAAAAATAAAATTTTTGGCATCGCCTTCTTCCAAGACACTAATTTGTCTCATTAGACCTACCTATGCATCGAGGGGCTATAGCGTGCCCTGACCATCACTTATTATGTTTAATTTATTCCTCAAATGAAAAAGGTTGAAACATAACATAAATATTCATACTTAAACAAACATAAAAAATGTCAATAATTTAACCATAAACAATGAATGGTGTAAATATAGAACATCAATAGTCAAAAATATCATAACTCATTCAATTAAATATGGAAGATTGTATTATAGTAAATCAACCTCAATCAAGAATAATATCCAATAAAGGATGTTGACATAGTTGAAAATAATCAATAAAACTCTTTGAGATAAATACCACTTTTTATGAAATGATATAGAATTCCCACAATTTGTGAAGGAAGTCATTTAAAATAGATTTTTGATTAATTTTGTCCCATACCACTTTGAAGCTTTTGAACAAAATTAACACATTAAAATAATCATGTTGATGTAAATATATTTTTAAATTCATTTTAAAAACATGGACATTAATTATAAATATTTAGAAAAATAAATCATTAAAAACATTTAAAATGGTGATATAGTTATTGATTACATTACATATAACCATATAAGATTAATTTTTAAAACATTTTAATGAAACATGTAAATAGATGATAAATATGTCCTAGTAGATACATATACATAAACACTCTCGTATAATAATGAGATTGGGGAAATAACTCTTACCTTGAACATTCCTTTAGTCGATGGTACTTTTAGACTCATATATAATGACCATAGTATGTTATTAAATTATACCATAATCGTATTAATATTTATGATGTCATATATTATTCATTTATGACTTTATACTACCCATTTAATAAAAAATTTCATGTTAAAGTGACATTTCAAATAATAATCACTTTTCTTTATCGTATGTGTTTTAACTTCTTATTCATTATCGTATCACATAGTTCATGATTTAAATACTTCCCAAATATAAAACATGATTTATATATCACATATATTCCAAAATTTAATATTTATAATTGATATATTTTTGAAATGGAAATACCGTTCATGTAGACGGTAGTCCGTACGTATGCATAAAAGTTATTTCTGTTTTCTTATCGTATCATAAAAAAATAAGTAAATGACATATATCAATTTAAATATATATATATTAATCCAGTAGAAATATTATTTCATATATCTCATACTTAATCAATGTATATATATTTATAAAAAATTCTTGAATGGTGATCATTGAAGATGAATCTTATGTGGTTATTGAGACTCGTACGTACGAACGAGCGAAAATATCATTCTATGTATGGTAAAATGGTGTTTAATTGGATGGTATATTATATAAAAATAATCATTATCATTTTATATAAATTTTTTAAATTAATTATACCCATTATTATACTCATCCAAAAAATTGAATAACAAACTAAACCACGACATGGAGACGGTAAGTCGTAAGTACACACCTGTGGTGGCGTTGTCATTCATATGATGGACAGAATAATGAATATGGTTTTACCATATTTATTATAACATCTTGGTATGTATAATGTAATGGATTTATTATTTTATTATGTAAATAACAATTAATGAGGAAGTGGACGAAGAAATGAACTTTTAAAGAGGTCATTAAATAATTACCACTTCTTTATGTGTTTCTTTTTTATTTAAAAATAGGGATCCATAGTTTGGTTTTCTGATAAAAGTATTAAATTTTGGTTGAAGTGATGGTAGTTTGGAGGTGATTTGAGAAGGAGTTTGTTGAGTCAAATGGATTTGGATTTTTGAGGTGATGATAAGAGGAACTACCCATTTATAAGAGAGGTAAGGGGAATTTTAGAAAAATATTGAAATATTATTTTATTATAAATTCATTTTCAGTTTTTAATAACTCCAAATTGATTTATTTTGAGGGTAAGGTGGGGGCGGGTATAAATTCTCTCAACCAATATGTTTTATTCAAATTTATTTCACCATATTAACCTTATCATTTAGATTTAACCGTTAGTTAAATAGTTCAACTTTTACATTGTCTTTTTGTATTACTATAATGCATGGTTTAGAAACTTACTATAAAATGAAATTAGAACCTAAAGTGGTTCATTAATGGAATATCTGTCATTATATAATTCTTTTGGACAACCCTTAAATTTTTAGGACTATTATATAAATTAATAAAATAGTATTTGTTTTAAAACCCCATTTATGTCAATTTTGACACTATTTAGTATTTGGTTTTTGTAAAATCATAAAAACATGATAAATTTGAAACAAATTCATTGAATCAATACTAACATTTAATACTAACCTATAAAATTCGTTAAATTCATCAAAATTCGAAATTTATATTTATTTTAATATTTATGACATCAATTATTCTAGTCATTCTTTAATAAGGTAATTTCTGTATCATTATTGTGTATTAAATAAATTTAATTATTTAATGTCTAAAAATTATAAATAAAATAAAAAGATGTAAGAAATAATTTTATATTTCTAAGTAATATTTCTAGTAGAATTTATCTCATGTATATCCGAATATTAAAAATGGTTTAGTTATTATATTTATAAGTTAACACTTTTAACTCTTCTTTAAATAAAATATAATAAATGTAATGATCTTATCCAAGTAGACCAGAAAAAGACATATTTTTGTCCTATGGTATATTTGGGTCTAAATAAACGTATCCAGTAGAATTCGTACATGTGTTAGGGTCATTTTAATATTATTTTTACCTTTAATTACCCTATTTACTTTTAATCGTGGTAAATAAAATTCAAATCTTACTATTCAATATAAATTATTCTTATCCTATTGAACAAAATTTAACATAATCATGTAAAATGTGTCTCTTAGATTTTTGAAATTCAATTCATCGAATCTGTAAAATTATGTTTTATGAAAAGTTGTAAATGTTCCTAGAAGGTGGGTAAAAAACAATAAATAGGTCAATAAAAATTATATATATATTCTTATTTTAAAACGAATCCAATTAATTCAATTAGACTAATATTGTTATTATATAACTACTTTTACATTAAAATAAATTTAAATAAAACTTTAATTATTTTTATAAAAAGTCTGTTTTAAACAATAACGCATTGTTTTTCACTATTCCTTAAAAATTAAATGTTTTTTAAAAAATAAATAAAATCTACCCTAAGTTAATTTTGATATTCCAAATTAAAAATTTATTGTAATTTTACCAAATTTAAAACATATATGTTGTATCAATTAATTTAAAATTAATTTCGTAGTCGAAACCAGAAAACTAGTTTTTAAGAAGTAAAAACTATGAAAAGGTTGACACGTGTTTATGTCCAATTTAATTGTAAAATTACTTAAAATGACTTAAATTATATTAAATGATACAAATATAATATAATTATAATTCAAAACAACTAAAATGAATAATTTAAAACTACATATTATTTCGATTAAAAAAGATGTTTTCAATTAAAATTTAGTATTTTTTACTATTCAGCAAAATATGAATTTTATCAGAAAGTAAAAAAAAATTATCCAGACTAAATTTTTATGTCCCTCTTCTAAAATAGAATTTAATTTCATTAAATTGATTATATTAAAGAGTCAAACATTATATTTAGAAAGGGTTTTCCATTAAGAGGAGGAAAACTGAATTTTCTAAAAATACATCTTTTATTTGAAAAATTGTATTTGTCCATATATTATATCTATGAAATAATAAATATGAATGTTAAAATTATATAGGATATATATTAAATTAAAAATTTGGATAATACTATTTGTAACTTCTTTTTAAACTACTATTTTGATTGGTAGTGATGCGCCTGAACTCGGTGTTGTGTGTAGCCCAGGCTATTGAATTACTTTAAAGATATAACATGCTATGAAATAATGTGGTGTTACACTATCCCCTACATAAATAAATTTTGTCCTCGCAATTTTGAATTTTTCTTCAAAAATAATGGTTGAAAATAGAAAATAAATTTCTGGAAAACTCACATCGAAAATAAGGCCAATAAAATTTAGTCATAATAAGAGGGAAAGGGAAATGAAAAAGTCACCACCAAATTAGGTTTTCTAATAGGATAATACTTGTGGAAGTTATAGACACATAATTGTTTGAAATATGTAAATATTTATAGGGAGTGGTTGAGGTCATGAATCACAAACAAGTGAAAAATAAATGGAAAATTGAGGGCCTCAAAGCCATGATTATTTGATGATTTAAAATATCATCAGTTAAACCAAATATAAGGTATTAGGATGTCACATTTTTTGTTTTATGTTTGTCTTCATAATGATTATGAATTAATTTTTTCGTCGAATAAAAAAAATACATGACAAGTCATGTTCCATCCATTAAATATTTTCTACAAGAAACTCATCTTTCTCTCAAAAAACATAATAGAACTCAAAAATATTCTATTTATCCTAATTGTATTGGGTCTTAAATAAATGAATTTATAATTCATATTTCATACCATTTTACAAATAAATACATTATACAAACTAGGAAATCACATAGGCCAGTGGTAGTTGATGCACCTTTGTCGCCCTTCAGTTGAGGATTCAAGTCTCACTCCCTTGCCGGGTGCGACGGGTTGTCGCCCAACCTCTAGGTTCTACTTTTTATAAAAGTCCAAAAATAATATTTAAAAATACTTTAACCTTAAATTTTTTTATCCAATGTCAAACATAATCCATTATAATTTTTAGAGTTATCCATAATACATTAGTCCGAAATCACAGTCCAAAATTTATAAGGAAGGTCACATAACATACATGTGAATACCTTCATCGTGTATTCTCTTAAAACATGTTAGTAAATTAAATTACTAGAGAACCATATTGAATACATTCACTCTTACTCATTCCTTATGTAAAACATAGAATACTATATATACACCTAAAATCCAAAAATGTTTAAAACTCCCACAATGATTTAAGAAACAAACAATTAATTAGGTTCAAGGTAGTCAATAATATCCAATATAATTTGTCGAAATCCATCATATCTTATTTTGAAATCATTATTTCTATTTCAAAAATATATTAATGGTTATATTTACCCCAACCATTTATTTTCCAAAAATTACATTTTCTATTTAGTCACCTTTCATAGAACAATGTAATCTCAAATACTCAATGAATTAGTACTGTTGTACAATCCTTAATTTTTTCATTTTTCATATCACCAGTATATCATTGATGCAACACTCAAAAGACATAACATAAAAATACTATTCACTAATCATTACTTCGGTAGTATCATAAACTTATTATTATCCTATAGCATCATTTAGAGAATACCCTGATTATTTTGGCATTGATTCGCGTAGTCTCCCAACTCCTTGCAGATGAACCACTGTACATTTGAAACTTTTTTCATACCCTTGCAATCATGAATGTGGGGTCCTTTTTCTCGAAAATTATAACATAATCCCATTAACTTAAACAATTTAACAATGTCATTCTTTCCACAGTGACTGGATATGGGAAAATACTTATTTCTCTTATTTCCTTTATCCATTTTTTTCATCCCCTTCTTTTCTTGCATCCCTTCAAAGCCATGGGACTCAAAGAATTCATTACATTTCTTATTTACAAATGATATTATTTCTTCATATGATGAAAATATATGGGAGACTATTTACCATATAAATTTTGACTTAATACCATGAAATATATGATCTTTCTTACTCTTTGGATCCTAAGTATTACTGGAGTTCACATTCCTTTGACTGGGAGCTATTTCTAAATGACGATATACAGTAGGTTAGATCATATCATATTGTATCACCAAAATACTAAAAAAATTATCAACAGTAATTGAATATTTTCACAAATCTAGTCTCATATAAATTATTTCTTTGCTGACATATTTAATCTTAAATCCTTCATAATGGGTTGTAAATTAAATGTGAATTATCTTAAGCATATCTCCAAGGAGTGTCAAACCAGGTGCATAGTAAGGCTCGTTGTCTTGTACCAGGATACCCAGGGTCAAGCCCAAGACACATTTTTAGATATTTCACTCTTAGTTACATCTGTTCCAGAACCAATTCCACCAATAGTATCTAGATAAGGATGTATTTCTTAGAAAACCCACATAATATCTACATTACTAAAATTTTTGGATGTTCATCTATACTAATAATCAAAGTCTATCTTAGGGAAGTGTTTCCTAATCATACATTATCTAAATTTAATTTCCATGGTTGTTTTTAAACATCATTTGATATGAAATGAAATTCCCTGAACCCATATGTCCAGATCTGATGAATTATTTTAATACATTGGCATGATTACAAAGGATCAAGTCCCTAAGGACAGATCAGTTTATTAGTCTTGGAAAATATATTACTTACATGAACATTATAATATAATTTAAAAAAACTACAACATAGATAATCCATTGAGAATTTGATTATTCCCTTAAGATTAACCCTACATATCAATCATAATACACTTCCTAGAATATTGGGAAAATAAATCATAAAAAAAGGGTGATCCCAAATTCCCAGTAAGGGTAAATCATTTAACAGAAGCTATAAACATTTAAGGAAAGATGTTTAAAAAACAGACATTGAAACATAAACATGTAGATAATATGGAAAAAATATATAAAAAATTAACATATAAACATGCACATGGATATTCTAATAGTTGAATAATCTTATGTAACGACTAATTTTATAATGAGGTAATGCATAATCTCAGACATCACAACCACATAGTCAAGGCATTGTGCCAATACTATAAAAAACATTTTTTTCTAGTCCTTGTTCCAAGACTCTAATTTGTCACATTAGACCTATCGATCCATTGAGGGGCTATATAGGGCCCCTTCTATCACTTATTATGTACAAGCTGTTTGTCATATGAAAAAGTGTAAAACATAGCATAAACATTCGTACAAAAACTAGCATACGAAATGGAAATTCTTTAACCATAAACCATGAATGGTATAAAAATAGAACATCCATTGTCAAACATATCATATATCATTCAATACAATATGGAATATTGTATTATATTACATCAAAATAAATAAAGAATAATATCCAATAAATAATGTTGACAAAGATGAAAATAATCAATAAAACTCTTTGACAAAAATACCTTATTTCATGAAATAATTTAAAAGTCTCACAATTTATAAAATAAGTCATTTAAAATAAATTTTTGAATCATTATGTCCCATTCCACTTTAAAACATTTGAAAGATATTAAGACTTTAAATCAACCACACCGATGTATATAAATACTTAAAATCATTTTGAAGACATGGAAATTAATTAAAAATATTTATAAAAATAAATCTTTAGTAACATTAAAAATGATGATCCAGTTAAAGATTATGTTCCATAAAACCATAAAATTATCCTTTTTAAATAATTTTAATGACACGTGGAAATAGATGATAAATACTTCCCTATAAATAATTACAGATTATAAATCTCATATAATAATGAGATTGAGGAAATAACCCTTACCATGTACTTTCTTTTAGTCGAGTGTGCATTTAGCCTCCTGTACAATCACCATAGTATGTTATTTAATTACAAAACAACGAAATTAATATTTATGATATCATATATGATTCATTTATGTCTTTATACTTACCATTTAATAATAATTTCATGTTAAAGTGATATTTTGGATAATAATTGCTTTATTATCCTTTGTGTTTTAACTTGTTATTCGAGATCATATCCCATAGATCATGATTTAAAAAATTAAAGAATATAAAACATGATTTATAGATTTTATATATTAATAATATGAGTATTTATAATAGATATATTTATGAAATAGAAGTACTTTTCATGGAGATAGAAGTCTATACGTACGCATGAACATTGTTTCTATTTTCTTATCTTATAGTACGAAAATAAGTAAACGATGTTTATATATCTAAATAAATATATATAATTAATGTAGAAATATTATACCATATATCTCATTATTGATCAATATATATATATATATATATTAAAAATTCATGAATGGTGATCATTGAAGATTAATCTCATCGTGTTGTGGAGACCGTAAGATGTACGTACGCACGGGTAACAATATCATTATATGAATGATGAAAAAGTGTTTAATTGGATGGTATATTATATTAAATGAATAAATAAAATGTTATATTAATTATTTAAATTAATTATAATAGTTATTATACCCATCAAAACAATGTACTGTTGAATAACAAACTACACCATGACGTGGAGACAGTTAGCAGTACGTACGCCCATAGGGTGACTTTGTCATTCATAGGATGGATATAATAATAAATGTATTTTTACCATATTTATAAAAACATATAATTATGTTGAAGTTATTGGAGTAATTATTTTATTATTGAAATAAAAAATAACGAGGAAGTGGAAGAAGATAATATTTTTGAAAGAGGTGATGAAATAATTACCTCTTCTCCAGATGTTTCCTTTTGATTTGAAACAAAGGCCCCATAGGTTGGATTTCTAATCAATGTATGGATTCTAGGTAGAATTGATGGTTGTTGGTAGGATATTTGATAAGGTTTATTCCAAGAAAAATGGCTTTAGATGAGTGAAGTTAAGAGAAGGGGAAGTACCCTTTTATAAGAGATGTAAGAGGCTCTTTATGAAAAGCTTGAAATATTATTTTATTATAAAGTCATTTTATGTTTTAAATAGCCCCAAATGGGTTTATTTCGTTGATAAGATGTTCATGGGTGTAAATTATCTCAACAAATTGGGTTTAGAATATTTTATGCCACAATATTAACATTATCTTTTAGATTTAACCCATAGATAAATAGTTTAAATTTTTCCATGTCTTCTTGTATTAATATAATAAATGGTTAATAAAAATACCATAATATTCCTAGAGAACCTTAAGTGGATCATTAATGACATTTATATCATTATATAATTCCTTTATGCAATATTCTTTAGGGCTATTATATATTTTAGTAAAATAGTATTTGTTTTGAAAACTCATTTATGTCAATTTTGACACTATTTAGTATTTGGTTTTTCTAAAATTCATAACAACAATATTACTTCGGAAAAAATTCATTTAATCTACCCTAACATGTCATATTAACCGATAATTTTTATTCAATGATTCCAAAGTATCATTTTACATTTATTTTAATATTTATAACATAAATTATTTTAATTCTTCATTAATAGGGTAATTAATCCATCATCATTGTGTTATAAATAAATTAAATTATTTAATGTATAAAAATTATAATTAAAATACCTTGATGTAGGAAATATATTTATATTTCTAATGAATATTTATTAATTAATATATCTTATTTATAACCCTATATTAAAATGGTTTAGTTATTATAATTAGAATTTAACACTTTTTAATTTTTTTAAACAAAATATAATAAATGTCCTAATCTAATCCATGTAGATCAACAAGGATCAAATTTTTTTCCTATGGTTGATTTTGGGTGAAATAAATATATTCAATAGAATTAGGACATGAGTTAGGGTAATTGTAATATTATTTTTAACATTAATTACCCTATTTACTTTTAACCGTGGTGAATAAAATTCAAAAGTTACTATTCAAAAAAATTATTTTCATCCTATTGAACCTCATTTTACATAATAATTTCAGCTGTGTCTCTCAGATTTTTGAAATTCAATTCATAGAAGCTGTAAAACTACATTTTATGCAAATTTGTAAATGTGCCTAGAAGGTGGGAAAAAGACATTAAATAGTTCGATAAAATATTATATATCTTATCTTGTTATAAAATGAGTCCAATGAATTAAATTGTAAAAATATAGGTATTATGTATCTATTTTTACATAATCATAAATTTAAATAAAAACATTAATTATTTAAATAAAATGTTGATTTTAAACAATAATGTAGTGTTTTTCACTAATAATCCAAAATCCAATGTTTTTGAAAAAAAATATGAAAAAATCACCCTAAGAAAATTTTCATATTCCAAATTATAAAATGATATCTATTTTACCAAATTTAAAACATATAATTTGTATTAATTAATATAAAATTAATTCTCGTTGTCAAAACCAGAAAGAGTGTTTTTAATAAGTTAACACTCTCAAAAGATAGACATTTGTTTATGTCCAATTTAATTGTGAAATTTCTTAAAATAACCTAAATTATATTATCTGATAAAAATATAATTTAGTTGTACTTTAAAAGCACTCAACTTTATAATTTAATAATATAAATTATTTCGATTAAAAAATTTGTTTTCAATTAAAATTTAGTATTTTTTACTATTCATCAAAATATGAATGTTATCAAAAAATTACAAAAAAAATTATCCAAACTATATTTTTTTGTTCTAATTAAAAAGTTTATTTTAATTTCATTAAAATAAATATATATTAGTGTCAAATATTGGAATTAATAATGTTTTTCCTTTAAAGGGCGGTAAAAATACATTTTTAAAAAATACTTATTTTATCTGAAAATTTGAATTTGTCCTTTTATTATGTATAAGAAACAAAAAATATGAAGGTTAAAATTATATAGGATATATATAAAATTCCAAATTTGGTTAAAACTATTAATAAAATCTTTTTAAATAGTTATTTTGATTGTTCATGATATGCTTGAACTCGGTGTTGCGTTTAGCGAAGTCTATTGAATTACTTTGAAGAGATAACGAACTATGAAATCTTGGGGTGTTATATTTTGTAAAAAAAAGTGGTAAATTAGTATAATTTATTGAAATAGTTCATTAATAAACATATTATAATAAATTTTAAGTGTTTATTAGCAATATTGAAGAAATTTCATTCAACTAATTTTCAAGAATAATCAATCTCCATTAAAATGAGATTATAAAATAAACCCTTAAAATGATCATAACATTTAGATTATAATTAATATATGATTATATTATGTGTATCCACTATAAATCCACATAAGAATTTTTAAATACAATTGAATATAATAAAATTTCATTACAAAAAAAATCTTAACCTAAAATAATCAATGAAATAGAAGATCAACCCAACATGTTGAAATTGAGATAAGCAATCCCTTACCATATGATTCATTTTGGATGAGAATTATTTAACCGCCTATATAGTTGTTTTAACCAATTTAATAGCTTCATATAGAACCATATTAATATTTATAATATTTTATACGATCCTTTTATAACGTCTTATCAACTATTCGTTAATAATCATTTATTATTTTCAATATTTCTGATAATAACTACTAATTTGTTTGAGTATGTTTTGACATGTTATTTTTTTTACTGTTAATTCAATTTTTATTTAATAATATATTGATTATAAACAAATATACTAGTATCATATATATATTTAGTATATATTATTTATAACAATTCAAAAAATATTGTGATAAGAAATTAAATATATCATTCATGGGGACAGTAAGCCGTACGTTTGCATGAATGTTGTTACCATTTTCATGACATATTGAAATAAAGAAAATTAAATTACTTATATAAATATATATTATCATTAATTTATAATTATTATGTCATATATGTAACATATTTTTTTAAAAATGTCTTTAATACATTCTTTGTATGCGTGAACAAATTAAATTACTTCACAAGGCTGTTGTTTGTTGTACACATGAATTACGTTATTGTATTCCCTAAAAATGGAAGGAATGAAGGTATATTTTCATAATAATTACATAAGAATGAAGAAATCATAAATAAAATATATAAAATATAAAAAAATTATTCAAATATTTATTCCCAACCCTGATAAGTCATAATGGAAAAACAAATGAAATTGGTTCATGAGGCAGTAGTCTGCTATATACACGAGGGATGATTTCATAACCCCATTGATAGATGTATTTGAAGAATTAGGTTGTTAATGTAACATTAAAAAATATCAGTATATTTAATATAATTTTTTTATTAAATATTCATTATATTAGAATTATTTAAGGAGGTGGAAATCAAAAACAAATTCAAACTCTTTTAGAAAAACATTACCACTTATTCAGGCATCCTCCTAATGTTTGCACTAATTCCAATGTACGTTGGATTTATGCACCAAAATAGGTCTCTAGGATGAGGTTTTTGATGTTTTTTATTTAAATGAGAATTTATTTTTTTAACCTATTTTTATTTAAGGTGTGAAATGGAGAATAGAGGGGTAACCTTTTATATGTGGGAGAGAGGACACACATGATATTTTTCAAATGAATTGACTTACACCACATTTTATCCTTGTAATGAAACTCCAATAATGGTGATATATTTTCAAAATAGGTTAAAATATTTTTATTTCCCGGAAAATGTTTTTTTTAATGTTTCTAGGTCATTTAACACCTTATTTTTAATGATTATTCCCTTAGTAGACTCATTTTTCTCTTTATCGGTGCAATTGATTTTAACTCCTTTCAATAATAATTTTTTTCAAAAATTTACTTGAATATATTATAAATAATACATTATTATGATTCCAAATATTTAATCCAATTATATAAATTCAAACCACAAAAATTTCAATACATAATTTAATATTAATTCCGAAGATGTGATGAGAAACTAATTTTAAAGTGATTTTTTTTAAATCTTACTATATTTTTATATATATATTCAAGATAAAAATAATTAAAATTATATAAATTAGATTAATATAAATCTAAATGATACCATTTTACTTTAACACCAATTTAAATAGTAATTTCACATTATATAATTGTTAGATAAAAAAGTCATTTTCAATTAAAATTCAATATTTTTCATTTTTCATTAAAAATGAATCATAAAAGAGAAATATAAAAATTTCTCCCTAATATATTTTTAATATTAAATTTTAAAATTATAATTTTATTTTTTAAAATAAATTTTATAAATGTGTAAAATATTAGTTTTTTAACAAGTGTACCATTAAAGGGCCAAAAAAATGTCATTAGCCAATTAGTGCTTTTCACGAGTAAAATTATATTTCTTCTTCTCTTATGCATATCAATTCCATTGGACTAATGTAAAAAAATTATGATTAATATATAATATATAAATTTAATTATTTCATCCAATAATAGTAATTAATTTAACTTATTATTATAAAATGCATTTGGTTCATAAAAATTGTTTTTTTTCTAAAAACAGTTCCTTTATATTCTATTGGTTTTTATATTCATTTATAAATAATTGGTAACTAATGAATTCATATTATATTTTTGTAAAAAATGTATTATCATAAATTTTTTATCCTATTAATAACATTAAATTTAATTTCACGGTAATAAATATTAAATTGAATATTAATATTAATACCTTTCTTTTATAAAACGCAGACTTTCGTGTAGCGCAAGTTTCAAATGAAACTCAAAGTTTTGTGTAAGAAAAGAAAAAAAATTATTGCATGAATTTAAAGCTATAACATAGAATGAATATATTTAAAGTATTTATTATATCATAATGACTCAAGATTATATATTTCTTTCCATGCTTGGTGTTTCATGATTTACACACAATCGAAAAAAAATTATTCTTTTATAATTCTCTGGGTGATACATTCTTTTAATAATAAATAAATTATGTGCTCACAATTCAAACTTGATCTTATTATTCCTGTGTTTGAAAATTAGTGACACCATTTTTTAAAAACCCACATTAGATGAAGGATTGGTGAAACATCTTCTTAATAAGAGAGAATTGGATTTACAATCGTAACATGTAATTACACATATATAGGTTTCAATGTATGAGAAAATTGGTGTTAAGTGATAATATTGATGTATAGTAAATGTGTAAATATTTTAAGAGACTTATTGAGGTCATTAATCCCAAAAAAGTGAACAAAAAATGGAATTTTTAAGTCCTCAATGCTATAAATCTATGATGATTTAGAAAGATAGTCGGTTCGACAAAAATGATGGTATTAGTATAACATTATTGTTTCCAGAACCTTTTTACTAGAGTTGAGTAATTCATTCACTATTTAATAATATAATGAAATATACAACATTTATGTATCATAAGAACAATTTCATCATCTATCTTTTCTTCAATGAATTTATAATTCCTCACTTAATCAATGAAATCATAATCCAAATATTCACTTTAATTATTGATTATCCTATAATATATTATATTTTCTATAAAAGAGTAACATGATATTCCTCTTACATTTAAAAAGCCAAAAATGATTAGAAAAAGTTATCCATTATCACCTGAATTTGATCTTAATCCATTCAATAAATATTTAACCATAATTCATGTCCAAAATATGTTTGTTGATATTTATAAGGATTGTTATGGAATAAAAATTATATTCCCTAGACATAATAATGTGGATATTAATTATCACATACCAAGAATGTGAATACCTTCATCATGTATTCTCTTCAAACCTGGTAATAAGATGAATTACAATTAATATTTATTGAAAACATGCATGATTTTTTATTCCTCATTTAAAAAATAAGTTATTGGATATATTCTAAAAATCCATTAATTTTTTAAAATCCATCAATATTAGTATAAACCAATTTGGAAATAAATCATTAATCACATCCAATGTAGTTAGTAATATCCATTTTTTATTATCCATGTCAATCATATCTCTATCAAACCATCAATATGTCAACATCAAGAATATATTAATGGTTCTCTTTCCCTCAATCATATATTTTCCATGAAGTTCATATTTTCATTATATCATTTTACTTTAATATTGTTACCGCTCAAGATGTTCTCTAAAATCCTTAATGAAATATTACTGTAGTAAAATCCTTATACATTTCAATGTTAATATAACCAATACATCATTGGTGAAATACTCAAATGACATAATTCCTGGATCCAAACATGAAAATATTAATCATTAATCGTCAGTTGCATCCCTATCATAAGCTTCACCTTGATCCCTTTGCTTTATCAGTGGTATTTTACCATGACTCTTATGGTATTCAGTTTAATAGTACCGCATATCTCTTTATTTGAAGCATTATACATTAAAATATAATTACATTCCCTTAAAATGAAAATCACGGTGTCTATTCTGTTCACACTTTTAGAAAACTCCCAATTCATTTAGGAACGTACTAGGGAATCTCTTTCAACAATTATATCATGTGGGAAAATATTTATTTACCTTCTTCCCCTTATCCAAATTTTTCATATCCTTACTCTTCATCTTGTGATATCATATTAATCTATAATACATTGATATCTATTTATGTTTCTTCTGTTCTCATGATACTATGTCTGTATATGATGATTTTTTTAGACAAGACTTCCCATCAAAAGATTGGATTAAAACCTTTAATTAAATGATTATTTAACACTTTTTATTACATTGATTTATGTATTTCACATTCATTCTACTTTTCCCTATTTCTATATATTGGAGTAAAATATATTAGATTATATCTTTTGGAAGCTTAATTTAAAAAAAAACTTGGGAAACACATAACATAAATTAAATATTTTTGGATAAATAATCTCACAATCAAATGCATGGTTTCTTTAGGTTGTTCGTCTATACTTATGATAAAATTATCTCACGAGTTTATGATACCTAGTAAATGTTTTCCAAATTATAGTTCCCATGGTTTACGTTCATCTTCCTCTAACACCAATTATAGTGACCTGACCCAAGTAATACTGAAGCTGATAACTGCTACAAGTAAATTTTTATATGATACAAGATAACAAATCCTAAATGACAAAATAGTTTAGTAGTGTTAGTGAAATTAGTATGTATATGATTTTTACATGAAATTTGAATAAATGGATTTCAATATAATACTTCTTTTGGAAAATAATTTTACACCATCTGGAATAATCCCACATATCACTCTTAGTAATCTTAAAGGATATTTGACAAAGGAAACACAATAAGGGTGACCTAAAGTTCTCACTAATGGTAATGTATAGTGGAAGTTATCATGAATCAATAACTATTATAAATATGAAAAGGTAAATAACTAAAGACATTTTCCATTTAAATAAATGATAAAGGCATAATAAATATGAAAAGGTAAATAACTATTCTTATATTCTATTTAAATAACTAGATAACGAATAATAAATATGGGATAGAAAATAATTGTTCACACATTAAATTTAAATAAATATATAGGGAATAATCAATATATTTACATAAATAACTCAAAAAATATTCTATTTAATCAAGTGACTAAAAATGAAATGCATCCATAGATTTTGTTCATGTATTGATATCATCGATAATAATAACTAAATTTTGAATGTAGAAAATTATTAATTGATGTTCATCATTTTTCCATAGTAAATGAAACCATTATTGTCAAGAACTTCACAAGACATATTAAAACATACTATTGTTAAAACCTTTGAAAATATATTTTATAACATGCATAGTTAATAATATGAAGAGTTTTTTTCTCACTTATTTCATCTCATGAGACTACTGATTCATTAATGGGATTTCCATAAATGGATCCCAACCCATGTCATACCAATCCAAACAATTCGTCATATATCAAACAATCAATCTGATTCATAAGTAGTGTTCTATTTCAAATATACATATTTAGTAAAAGATTAATATTTATCAATATTTCCCTACATAACTAAATCGTATTCAAAGAAAACACAGTATGTAAAACATGTATATTTATTAGGAAATTAACTTATCCTTGTCAAATAATTGGGAAATTTTGGTGATACTTTTTACCTAATGATCAGAATAATTTGAATAATTCATGAAAAACATAATGTCTAAAAAATGATTCAAGGAATTGAATGGAAATACATTCCTTGGTTAAAGTGGAAATAAACCATATAGAGGGATATCAATGGTGTTTTAAATAACCATTAATAAAAGAATAATAATTTTTTTGAAATTTAGGGATTAAATTCCATAAAAATATATTTTAAAACATTCTTTAGGAAACTATCCTTTTTTACTTTGAAAAGCATTTGGAAAATCCATATTTTTAAAAATAAATTTCAAATACTAAAATTTTAGAGTGTTTTATTACAATACATTTGTTTGGAAATAATATTATAAAATTAAAAAAATATTTAAATCATTTCATTTTTCATGATAGCTTTAGATTTTGTTCATTCCATATATGTGAAAATAATATTTTACTTTCACTTTTTTTGTAAGATCCAAACAGTAAATATTTTTAAAAAATATTATAAAGATTCATTTATAAAATTTTTAAACAGATAAAATGGGTGATATTTACATTAATAAATAAATAAGAAAATTTTAATACATTTTTTATTAATTATTTTGAAAATATGGTTTTGGATGAAAACATATATCCGACTAAAGAGTAAAATGAAGTATTATTTTCTAGAAAATATTATCTAAATACATTTATGTACAATATAGTGGAAGTGGTAAAATTAATTTAAGGAGATAATTAATAACTATAAAAAAAATAAAATTCATGGTTTTATTAAAAAAATTAAAGTGATTTACATGTATTTATATTGAAGAATAATTATCTAGATTATAATGATATTCTGAAATAAACCCATAAAATTATCATAATGTTGATGAGAGAATTAATATATTAATCAATTTTGTGTATGCACAATAAATACACATAAAAAATTGAAATAAAATATAAGATAACAAAAAAATTTTACACACATAATCATTTCATGACATAATCAACAATGTAAAAGTTTAACCAAATGATTGGAAATTGAGTTAAGAAATCCCTTACATTATGCTTTATTTTGGATGAGAGTTACATGACACACTAGTTATTTGTTTTAAACATGTTAATAACTTATCAAAAACTATTTAAAAATATATTATATCAAATATTATCCTTTTATATCATCTTATAATCCATTCATTAATAATCAATCATTATTTTTATTAATTTTGGTAATAACTACTTGATTTTTCTTGTATTTTTTGAGTTTTTAACTATGTTCCTCTTAATAAGATCATGAATTGTTAATTTTATAAATTAAATCAATGTTATAAATATAATATATACTAATTATATATGAAATTATATTTGTCCATCAAATTTTGTGATAAGAAATTAAATACATCATTCACGGAGACATTATGTCGTACGTACGAATGAATGTTGTTTCCATTTTCTTAACATATTGGCAGAACAAAAATAAAAATAAATATATATATATATATATTATCATTATTATTTCTTATATATCACATATTATTATTAAACCTGTCCTTAATAATGTAAAGTGTGAATGAATCAAATCACATCATGAGGCGGTAGTCTTTCATAAACATGAACAACTATATCGCATTCACACAAAATATAATTTATGTAGGTATGTGTAATATAATAATTTAATAATCCTAAATATATCATAATTATCATAAATTAATATATAAATAGTACTTCCAAAATTATTCTTATCCAGTATAGTTGGTAATGGAAAAACGGGTGACATCAGTTCGTAAATTAATAGTCTATTGTATACACGAACGATGATTTTTGTAACACATTTGATGAATGTGTGTAATGATGTAGGATGTAACCAGAATATTTAAAAAAATTATTCTTAATATACTATTTTAATTATATAATCATGATATAAAAATTATTTAAGGAATTGGGGAACGAAATAAAATATAAATACTTTTCGAGAAATATTACATCTTCTTGTGGTACCCTACTTAGGTTCACACAGATTCCTCTGAATTATAGATTTATGAACAAGATATGGCTTCTATGATAAGTTTGGAGAATTTTTAGAGTGAATTGGGGAGGTATTGGCTGATCCAATGTGGTTTGAATGTATTAAGTCGAGAGGATAGGGGTAGCCTTATGTATGTGGGGGAGAGGACACATTTGTTACTTTGGAAAGGTAATTAGTTATCCCAAAATATTTTTATTTTTATATGGATCCAATAATGGTCTAATGTCTATAATAGAAGTTATATGATCAAAATTTCTCAATAACATTGGTTTGGGATATGTTTTTCGGACATTTAACCCCTAAACATAATGTTTTTTCCATTGGAAAACTCATTTTTTCACTTAATTAACTAAAATTAATTTTAACATCTTTCAGTAATATTTTTTATATAAAAAATAATCATGAATTATTATAAATTAATAAATTTCTGATACCAAAAACAGAATCTATTTTCCGAAAATCAAACAACTGTAGTAGAAAATTTTAATTTAAAAATAATCCCTGAAACATGATTAGAATGTGGAGTTTTTAAAGAGAATATTATTAAATGTTTATTATGATTTATATATAAATTAAATATAAAAATGGTTCCAATGAGAAAATTTAGATTAATATATGTATAATTGTTATAATATTACTTTAAACCAAATATATAATATAATTTAACAATATAAATTATTAAGACAAAAATTGGTATTATATTAAAATTCATTATTTTTCAATATTCATTAAAAAATGAATCTACTCTAGAAAATAAAAAAATACACACCAAGATAATTTTAACAATAAATTTAATGAACAATGGTTATTTTTGAAATAAAATATATTAAACTTCAAAAAAATAGAACAACTACCCCACTAAAAGGTAGAAAAACCAGCTCTAGAAAAATACATCTTCTTTTTGTGTAAAATTGTATTTTTTGTTATCTTATGCCTATCTAATTAATCACATGAATCTTACAACATTTTATTGAATATATATTATATAATTTTAATTATTATCATTCAATTATACTAATTATGTTAACTTTTTAAAATAAAACACCTTTGGCGCATAAAATAGTATTTTTATCAAAAACATTATATTTAAATTCAATTAGCTTGGTTTTAGTTTATATAAAATAGTTAAAAATGAAATCATTTTATTTTTGTGAAAACCATATATTTGAATAAATTATTTAATCATATTCATACCCTTTAATTAAAAATCTATAGTATAACTATTTAATGAAATAAAAATATTAATAGTATATTGTTGATTGGTAAAACCTAGTTTTGCGTATAGCGCAAGATGTCGAACAAACTCGTGGGTTCATGTAATTATATATAAATTATTATTGTGTTTATTGAATGATATAGGATATATTATATTTTTAAAAAATAATAAATAAATCATAATATATTGGGTTGTTATATTCTATTTTATTCCGGTTGTTTCATGTCATAGACGATCTCAATTTTTTTTACTATTTTCATGGTGTTTCATCATTGAAGATGCTTCGAATAAAGTATTAATACCTTATGAATTTTTCCATTGATCTTTTTCTAGTTGACGATTCCCTTGTGATATTTCTTTATGAGGATCTCCATCCTTCTATTTAGTATATAGTTATCATTTTTATATTTCCAATGTATCTAGAGATTCAAAAGAAAGTGCATGTGATCAAATGGATGCACAAATTAGAATGATTACAATGAATTAATAATATGTGGTGTTCCTTGAGAAGTACAGATTTTAGTAGAAGGTCTCAATCATCATGACCATAGAGGTTTTTTCTAGTGTGGAGTGGACCTCACTTTCTTCTTTTTCAGCATTCTGAGGCCTGTAGTTACCATGATATTCTGGATATATCATTAAATTTGGATTTTGTTTTGGGGTTAATAGTTATGGAAATAACTAGTGCCCAATTATTACTCATGATCTATTTGGTGGTTGTGGAATTGTTCATAGATAGCCTCAGCAGTGCTTTTTAATGAGACTGTTTCATTTGCAGGGGTAGTAAAATTTTGCACTACCATGTCAAAAAAAAAAGCAGGTAGAGGCAAACCATTAGATGTTCCTCATTTTCACGTACCACTTCATAATAATGGTCAATGTGGTGGTTGTTAAATAAGGGGAAAGGATATAGGAATGGTCAGTTGAATGCATTTGAGGTGGTAGTGTCCAAGGGCCCTGAGATTTTCAGAGAAACTATTAGTTTCTTTAGTACCCATGTATGAACCTTGTTTTATTTAAGAGATTCACATTCTGTTGATACAAAAATGCTAGTCCATTTTATGGGATTAGATTTATATAGGATTCTCATTCCCCTATTATTAAAAATTATTTTCTAAGGCCCCACTATCTTTTTTGATGTGTGATGTGGGTGTACACTGATAATAGGGCCACTTGAGTCCATAGGGGTTATTTTGTAAAATACCATGCCTGGATACCACTCAACAGTGACCCAAGCCTGGTTGGCTACATGGCCTCACGTTCATCTCCCAAAATTCTAGAGTTTGCTGATTTGTAGTGAGGGCCTAGATGAGTCATTGGGGATACTCCTACCTCCGTACCAGATTATATCATAGTATAATTAAAAACATATAGATAACAGAATTACTAAAACAAGCAGACATAATATACATACCATGAATAGATAAAAATCTAATATTATGGATCATATATAATGATGTAGATGATACATGTATACCGAAAACTTCCCAAATAGCTACATAGAAATATACTACAATACAGGTATCCCAAAATGAAATAAGTCCCAAATTGATTGTAGCATCACAAATCTCATCTTACATTCATGCTCCCATTCTCTAATAAATAATCAAAAACCTATGTTACGGAGCTTTCCCCAACTATCACATTCCACCATATATTCTATTTAGGTCCCCATAGAGGCTGAAACATGGTGTGAGATAAAATCCTAGCAGGTGACCACCCAGATTTCAATACAGTTCAAAGCCGCACAAAGGAGTATGCTAATCATGTGTCTGTAAGAAGTAATAAAATTGTGAATTCCCATGAAAAATTTCTACTAAATCAAGTAATACCAAATATCCTCTCAATGATCCATGTAACATATGTTATATCCTAATAAGGTAAATATAATAAATATAAATTAGAATCCCATAATTTTTGTATAATAATGTCATATCAAATATCTAACAGCCATGCCATACAACCAAGCCTCTCCTAAATTCTATAGTCATGTCCTATGTCAAATATCATACCACACAATGGCTAGATCATAGGTGTCAATAACCAAGGAATCCTTATCGAGTCCAAGGATAATCTCGATGAAAAATTGGTATAGGTACAGGTTGGAGTCCTGCATGTCATACGAAAAAAGTCCCATGTGAGTCCATGCATGCTAAATCAAAGGGGTGGAAAGGGCCATGGATCCGACCTCTAAGTGGTGTCTCCCCCTTCCCTCCTGAATGCCTAGGGTTTTCATCATGTGATTTCTCCTTTCCTCCTCTAGTCCATTAATTCATCCTACCATTGGAGATCTTCAACTCAGATCAGCATCAGTGTGGTTTTTTGTTGCTTATGGTCCGTAGTGTGGTTTGGATCTCGTCTTCGTGGGATCCAGAGGTCTGGATCTTGGAGTCGGCATTCGACTACTAGATCTTGGCTTGGCATCAACACAGTGAATGGATTGGTTTTAGCATGCGTCTTTGTGGCTTGTGATAGCTTCTGGTTTCAGGATCCAGATTAGGCTGGCCTCCAACATTAGGTGTCTTCCAGTGTGACTCGGCACCGGCTACACATGAATCGGAGGGGGTAGGATTGGTTTCTTCTAATCTGTTAAGTTTGAGGTGCATGTTTGTTTCTCTTTTGAAGGGGTTGTTTCCTGGGGAACCCTATTTCATTGTGAGACCATTTGCACTCCTGCGGCTTGTTTGTCTCTGTAGCCGGCATGGGTTCTACTGTGGATTTGTTCTGGATGGATCTATCAAAGAGTGGTGTTGCCGGCTCGGATATGCTCCGCTCCCCACAACTCCGGTGATTTCTTCAAGAGATTTTGTATTGTATCTACCCTTTCTATTGTTCTCATTCGATAGTGATGTCTCGACAATTGTGGTTTTAAATGACTTTGTTGTTTGTTTGAATGTTTTGGTTTTTCAGATGGATAGTTTGAGATCCAGAATCAACTTCACTCACGTCTTAAAAAAGGTTGTTCCTTTGATCTTACTCCAAGACTCCTCCACTATCACCTAAGAGGATTTGAGGGGAGGTTTTCATGGGGATTTGGGATGTGATGATGATCCACTATAGGTGTTGGTGGTATGGTGTTTCTGAGGTTTGTTTTGGCCAGTTCTTGTGGTTGCCTCTCCGTTGATGTAGAGACCCAAATCTTGATGTACATGGACATTACATTACTTTTTCGGAATACTTAATAAATAACAAAAACATACACACAAGGACAGTAATAGTTTAGTGTCTTTGGAAACATGGAACGTAATCTTCTAATTGTGGTGAAAGATCTTCAACATCTCCCATAAAGATCTTCCCTTTTTTTTCTTACCTAAAAACTTTCTTTTTATCCTGGTGAAAAGAAAACATAAAAAAGGTGAGCTCAAATGCTCCATAAGGGTAAGCATGGATAAAATAAAACATACCATATACATTTGAACATAAAAATATGAACATAACTTTTAATCATCAAAAGCTTGAGAAATGACACAAAACATGGAAAAACGTAAAGCATAGATCATAAAGAAACATTAAGAATGATAAAATAGCATGGGAATAAAACATGTAATTGTGGAAACCATTAAGCACATGTAATAATTTCCATAGTAGCCAAGGCATTGCTGCCAAGACCATCTTATTGGAAAAAGTCCCATTCTGAATCGAGTTCACTCCTCATTTCAGTCCTGTAACCCTGAACCAGATTAACTTACCGTTCCAGCCATGTCTATCTCATGAGATATAAAATCTTTACCCAATGCATTGGAGGGAGATATAGGTCCCACCCATCTCATAATGAAATCATTATTACTTGTGCCACCAAATAAACATACATCATTCATAATAACCCAATGAATAAAATGGGTTTCATAAACATCATCACATCATCACATAATCCATATAAAAGAAATGGATATCATTTCATAATAAGAAAAGTGAAACCATGTAAATCATAGAGACATTACACTTGAAACATACACATATGAAATAATTTCATCTTAGATGGAAAATGGATTTGATAAAACACTTGAAATAAATTTTTGAGGAAAATATCCTTTCTTCATCAAAATCAATTTCTTTTCACAAAACTTCATGCAATTTTAAAAGAAATATATTTTTTTGAAAAAAGTCATGAAATATTTTGGAGGAAGCTTCATGTAAATAAGGCTTTATAAAACCGTAAAAATCCTTTCATGCCATATACGTTAAAAAAACATTCTCCTCGTACTTTTGTCGAAAAAGTAAAAAAGTACCTCGTAACGTAAACAATAGAAAGATTCCTTACATACCATGTAGTAAAAGTAAAAAATAGGTAAAAAGGGCTTTAAAATTCATGAATACAATTTTATAAAACATGGAAATGGATGATAGAAATAACCCCAGTAAATACTTACGAATAAGCAATCTCGGATAAAAATGAGATTTGCAAAATTATCCCTTACCTTAGGTCCGATATGCTTCGTACGTATCCGAACCTCATGTATAATGATTAAAATAATTTTATTTACTTATTCCAGAATCATACTCATTGTTATGATATCATATATGGTTCACTTATGACTTTATTTTACCCGTTCTTTTGTAAATTCCATGTTAAAGAGCATCTTGGGTAAAATTGTTTCATTTGTCGTCCGTGTTTTGACTTGTAATTATTTATATGATTACTTAGATCATGATTAAATATTTCCATAATATAAAAAATGATTTATATATAATATATATTCAGAATATACATATATAATAGATCAATAAATGGAATTAAATACACCGTTCATGGAGACGGTAGGCCGTACGTATGCATGAACGTTGTTTTCGTTTCCTTATTAAGATGAATGGAATTAAGTAGATGACATAAATATATATACACATAAATACAGTATCATTATTATGTCATATATTTCATGATTGCTTATTATATATACTTTATAATCATTCATGAATGGTTAATGTGGAGAATTAATCTCATCACGTCGTGGAGACGGTAGTCCGTACGTACGCACGAGCGATGATATCGTTCTCATGATAGTGGAATTGTATTGGAGTTATGTATACTATTTCAGAATAAATATCAATTTAAAATAATCATATATAGTTATTATATACACCATTATACCCATCCAAGTATGGTTGTGGTGGAAAATAGATTACACCACGGCGTGGAGACGGTATTCCGTATGTACGCACGCGCGGAGATTTCGTTTTCCGTAGGATGGATTGATGGTGAAATAGGGTTGTTTCAAACTTATAATAACATATCAGAATATGAGGGATACTGATTTTATTACTTCATAATGAAACAAATTAAGAAGAAGAAGTGGAAGAAGAAATAAAGTTGAAAGAATCGGTAACAGACATTACCTCTTCCTTGAATCGCCTCTTTGATTCCTCCTATTAGGGCACTAAAATTGGTCTTTGAAGAAGAACAGGACCTCTAGGATGTTTCTAGGGATGTGTAGAAGATAATTTGGCAGGGGTTGGAGGGGCTGGAAGGCTCAAAGTGGTGTGAGGAAGAGAGGGAGGAGGTTCCCTTTTATAAGGGAGGAGAGGGGCACCTTTGGAATGACTAAAAATATTATTTTATTATAAAGCCAAATTCGGTTATAAATAGCTCCAAATTGATTTATTTATAATATAAGGTGGGTATTGGTCGAAATAATCTCTTAAAATAGAATTTAGACAAGTTTAGGTTCCCATTTTAACCTTATCATTTATATTTAACTTTAAGTTAGATAATTTTACTTTTACCGTGTCTTTTTGTGTTCTTACACTATAAGGTTAATAAACTTACTATAAGAAGCCAAAAAAACCCAAAGTTTTTTATTATTAATATATATAACCTTATATAATTAATTTTGACGAACCATAGATTTTTAAGAATAAAATAACAATTATTAATATTATATTTGTTTTAAAAACTATTTTATGTCAATTTTGACACTATTTAGTATTTGATTTTTTTGAAACTCATAAAAGAATGATTAGTTCGGAAAATGTTAGTTAAATCAATAATAACATGTCATATTAACCAATAAAATTAGTTTAATTCATATAAAGTCTCCAATTACATTTATTTGGGTATTTATAACATCAATTATGTCAATATTTCAATAATAAGATAATTAATACATCATCTTTGTGTCATAAATAAATTTACTTATTTAAAGTATAAAAATTACAAATAAAATATCATTATGTAGGAAATATTTTTTTATCTTTCTAATGAATATTTATAGTCGAATTTATCTTATGTATATCCCGATATTAAAAATTATTTACTTATTAAACATTGATTTTAACTATTTTAACCCTTCTTTAAATAAATTAATAATAACTATCCTAATCTAATCCATGTGGGCCTAAATTGTCATATTTTATTCCAAAGGTTGTTTTTGGTCGAATTACACTTATCCAATAGAATTAGGACATGTGTTAGGGTAATAATAATATCATTTTTACCCTTAATTACCCTATTTATTTTTAACCGTTGTAAAAAAAAGTAAAAAGATACTATTCACCAAATATTATTTTCATCTCATTGAACCAAATTTTACTTACTAACATCAACCGTGTCTCTCGGAGTTTTTAAATTCCCCTCACAGAAGTGTTAAAATTAAGTTCTATGAAAAATTCATTTTTTTAACTACAACTTAGTGGTTTCACTATTCATCAAAAAATGAAAGTTTCCAGAAAAAGACCAAAAATTAGGCCTGCGCTATATTTGATAACATGAAATGAAAAATGATGTCTATTTTAACAAATTCAAAACATATCAGTTTCATTAAATAATTTAAGAATTAATTTCCGTCGTCAAAACAAATAGCGTGTTCTTAAGAGATAATAACTATCAAAAGATTGACACTTGTTTATGTCTGGTTTAAATGATAAATTACATCCAATGACCAACATTGTATTAAATTGTAAAAATATATTCTAAATATACTTTAAAACCACTAAAATTAATAATTTATCACTATTAATTATTTTGATTAAAAAGGTTATTTTTAATTAAAATTTAGTAATTTTCACTATTCATCAGAAAATGAAAGTTATCCGAAAAGTACCAAAATTTCACCCTAAGCTAAATTCGATATTCCGAATCCAAAAATGAAGCCCATTTTGAAAAATAAAATTTACAAAATTTCAAAAAGTGGTTATTACTATTCATAACGGCTAGTTTTAATAATATTTTAATAGCATACTGTTGTTTAGTGAAACTTGTTATTGCGTACTACACACGCTATCGAGGAAGGTCGTGATTGTGTGTAATGCAAGGCAAGTCAAGGATGCGTGTTGTGCAATCTCCTATTAGTGTAGCGTACAACACAAGACATTAATGAAATTAAAAAGAATATTTTTCATAAAATCTCAGGGTATTACATTATACCCCCCTTAAAATGAATTTCGCCCTCGAAATTCATCGGGGTTATAAATGGTTTTCTCCATGAAAGTTTCTTTAATAGAAACCCACATTGTAAAAAGGAATACCAAAACCAATATTTAAAAACAAAAGTATGAAACTTAACGGTTACCCAAATAAACTAATCACTGGGTTTCCACATAGATGAAAATATGGATATGGAAGAGAAATCTAACCATCATGTTCTGATGGAGAGAGGTAGAGAACATGGCTATGGAAAATCCAGAAATCACAAATCCATAGATTTTTGATGATCTAAGGTACCATCTGATTCATCGGATATAAGGGAACTAGGACAACATTTCTGGTTTTCAAGATCATTTCCCTAAAGATGAGGAATTAAAAGAAATACTTACATGATTTTGGTACAATCTCACTATTGTTCATTAATTGAACAATTTCCACTTCATCCCATAATGAAATGAAGTTGAATTTGTTATTCTTGATGTGTTAGCAGATCATGTGATAGAATGATGGGTTATTCCATCTGTCTCAAACAAAAGGTTATAAAAGTGATCAAAAATACATAAGTCCATCTATAGTGAGATTAATCATATATGGTTCCTAAAATGGAATTATACATCATATATCATACTTCTTAATATAATAAAACTAGGTTCTACTAAACAGGGACTTCTTGTAGGCCAGTGGTAGGCGATAAAGGCCAGTCACACTTCGGTTGTGGGTTCGATTCCCACAGCCTTTTCCGACGCGATGGGATATCACCCGTCTTGAAAGTTGTCTTTTTTCTAAAACTACATTACTATAACATCCCATAAATAATATCAAAAAAAACTTCTATCCTTAAACAATACTAATTTATGTCCAACATAATCCATTCCAATCTTTAGGCTTATCTAAAATACTTCGGTCCAATCTCATAGTATAAAGAAAACGATTACTTGAAAATCATCATCCA
Source organism: Viscum album (assembly GCA_963277665.1). Classification (NCBI taxonomy): domain Eukaryota; kingdom Viridiplantae; phylum Streptophyta; class Magnoliopsida; order Santalales; family Viscaceae; genus Viscum; species Viscum album. Next base: position 2,000,313,638 of record OY728136.1, read on the forward strand.
AGCATGTGAATACCATCATTTATCCCCCATATATCTTGTTGTTCACATTCCAATCATGTGAATACCTTAATCAAGTATTCTCTTAAAAAATGAATACCCATTAAACCTTAGTGAAAACATGAATTCTGTCAAAAGTTAACTCATTCCACATACCAAAATACAAAAATTCAATATACTCAAACCATGATATAACCTTCTCCTTATATCAGTCATGAGCTCATGAATACTATCAAACATTTAATTTTCTCCTTATCCCTTCATTATGAGCATATCATCTACATTCCATAAATATCTGAATAACCTTTCATGGATACTGGTACCATTAATCATACACTTTCAAAACTCAAGGAAAGACAACAGTGAAACAATCCTTAGATGTCTCATTATTCCATAGTACCATGAGATTACTTATACAACATTACACATGATAAACATGTAATCATTCCACTACATTCTTAGATCATTGATCGAGCTTCAACAATTATTTCATCTCACATATCATTTGTAGTCTCTTCATCATCATCAACATAAATATTACCCATACGACCATACTGATTCTCTTTATGAGACTTTCCCTTAGGGAATTGGTTTGCATAATTTTCATACATTCCACATTTAAAACATTTAACCATTGTTGATGTCATAGCAATACCATTATCCTCATCCCTGGTGTTAACTGAACCTTTTAGTTTCCACTTACTGGCTTTGTGTCCTTCTTTTCCACACCCAAAGCATCTTCCAGTTCCTTTGAAACATTCTCCTTGATTCCTCTTCCCACATGATTTACATAGGGGAAATTGAACTTTCATTCCTCTATGATCATCATGAAACTCCATCTTTCTCTTATTAGCCGAGTCAGGAAACTTACCAAATTTTACTTTATTGATCATATTATGAGATTGCTGATTCTGCATAACAATGATTTTTGGACTTCCAAATCCCATTTCATTTGGTTTCTCATGAAGAATATCATTCCATTGTCCATCATATCCTACATTATCGTGAATCATCTTGTTTCCAGCCATTTTCCAAAACCCAAAAAGAATAGTGTGAGGGGAAAAAATCATAATAAAGGGGGAGTAACTTCAATATCAAACATCTTTGGTTTAATCTAATATTGTTACCATAGTTCTAGGACTATATCCTATACATATACTTATCCTTAGGGAAATCCCTAGACATACCTTAGAAATATCTCTAGGGATCTCACTAACGTTTTCGCATCCTAGTTTCCAATGGTTGACTAAACTTTTCCTCTGATACCAACTGTAGAGACCCAAAGCTTGAAGTACATGGACATTACATTACTTTTGTGGAATACTTAATACATAACAAAAACATACACACAAGGACCGTAATAGTTTAGTGTCTTTGGAAACATGGAACGTAATCTTCTAATCGTGGTGAAAGATCTTCAACATATCCCATAAAGATCTTCCCATTTTTTTCTTACCTAAAACCTTTCCTTATATCCTGGGGAAAAGAAAACATAAAAAGGGTGAGCTCAAATGCTCAGTAAGGGTAAGCATGGTTAAAATAAAACATACCATATACATTTGAACTTAAAAACATGAACATAATGTTTAAACACCAAAAGTTTGAGAAATGACACAAAACATGGAAGTACGTAAGGCGTAGATCATAAAAAAACATTAAGAATGATAAAATAGCATGGTAATAAACCATGTAATTGTGGAAACCATTAAGCACATGTAATTATTTTAATAGTATCCAAGGCATTGCTGTCAAGACCATCTTAGTGGAAAAATTTCCATTCTGAATCGAGTTCACTCCTAATTTCAGTCCTGTAACACTGAACCGGATTAACATACCGTTCTAGCCATGTCTATCTCATGAGATATAAAATCTTTACCCAATGCATTGGAGGGAGATATAGTTCCCACCCATCTCATAATGAAATCATTCTTACTTTTGCCACAAAATAAACATACATCATTCATAATAACCCAATGAATAAAATGGGTTTCATAAACATCTTCCCATCATCACATAATCCATATAAAAGAAATGGATATAATTTCATAATAAGAAAAGTGAAACCATGTAAATCATAGAGACATTACACTTGAAACATACACATATGAAATAATTTCATCTTAGATGGTAAATGGTTTTGATAAAACACTTGAAATGAATTCTTGAGGAAAATATCCTTTCTTATTCAAAATCAATTTATTTTCACAAAAATCCATGCAATTTTAAAAGAAAGAGATTTTGTTGAAAATAGTCATGAAATTTTTTGGAGGAAGCTTCATGTAAATAGGGCTTTATAAAACCGTAAAAATCCTTTCATGCCATATACGTTTAAACAAACATTCACCTCGTACTTTTGTCGGAAAAGTCAAAAAGTACATCGTAACGTAAACAAAAGAAAGATTCCTTACATACCATGTAGTAAAAGTCAAAAATGGGTAAAAAGGAATTTATACATACATGAATACACTTTTATAAAACATGGACATGGATGATAGCAATAACCCCAGTAAATACTTACGAATAAGCAATCCCGGATAAAAACGAGATTTGAAAAATTATCCCTTACCTTAGGTCTGATATGCTTCGTACGTATCCGAACCTCCTGTATAATGATTTAGATAATGTCATTGACTTATTCCAGAATCATAATCATTGTTATGATATCATATATGGTTCTCTTATGACACTATTTTACCCGTTCTTTTGTAAATTCCATGTTAAAGAGCGTCTTGGGTAAAATAATTTCATTTGTCGTCCGTGTTTTGACTTGTAATTATTCATATGATTACATAGATCATGATTACATAATTCCAGAATATAAAACATGATTTATATATAATATATATTCAGAATATACATATATTGTAGATCAATAAATGGAATGAAATACACCGTTCCTGGAGACGGTAGGCCATACGTACGCATGAACGTTGTTTTCGTTTCCTTATTGAGTTGAATGGAATTAAGTAGATGACATACAAATATATACACATAAATACAGTATCATTATTATTTCATATATTTCATTATTACATATTATATATACTTTATAATCATTCATGAATGGTTAATGTGGAGAATGAATCTCATCACGTCGTGGAGACGGTAGTCCGTACGTACGCACGAGCGATGATATCGTTCTCATGATCGTGGAATTGTATTGGAGTGTATGTATACTATTTCAGAATCAATATCACTTTACAATAATCATATATAGTTATTATTTACACCATTATAACCATCCAAGTAAGGTGGTGGTGGAAAATAGATTACACCACGACGTGGAGACGGTATTCCGTACGTACGCATGCGCGGTGATTTCGTTTTCCATAGGATGGATAGAGAGTGAAATAGGGTTGTTTCATACTTATAATAACATATCAGTATATGAGGGACAGTGATGTTATTACTTCATAATGAAACAACCTAAGAAGAAGAATTGGAAGAAGAAATAAAGTTGAAAGAATCGGTAACGGACATTACCTCTTCTTTGAAACGCCACTTTGAGTCCTCCTCTTAGGGCACTAAAATTGGTCTTTGAAGAAGACACGGACCTCTAAGATGTTTCTAGGGAAGTGTAGAAGATAATTTGGCAGTTTTTGGCTGAGATTTGAGGCTCAAAGTGGTGTGAGGAATAGAGGGAGGAGGTTCCCTTTTATAAGGAAGGAGAGGGGCACCTTTGGAATGACTAAAAATATTATTTTATTATGAAGCCAAATTCGGTTTTAAATAGCTCCAAATTGATTTATTTCGAAGATAAGGTGGGTATGGGTCTAAATACTCTCATCCAATAGAATTTAGACAAGTTTAGGTTCCTATTTTAACCTTATCATTTATATTTAAGTTTAAGTTAGATAATTTTACTTTTACCGTGTCTTTTTGTTTTCTTACACTATATGGTTAATAAACTTACTATAAGAAGAAAAACGAACCCCAAGTTGTTTATAATTAATATATAAAACCTTATATAAGTATTTTGGTCGAAACATAGATTTTTAGGAATAAAATAACAATTAATAATATATTATTTGTTTTAAAAACTATTTTATGTCAATTTTGACACTATTTAGTAATTGATTTTTGTGAAACTCATTACAGAATGATTAGTTAGAAAACAGTAAATTAAATCCCTAACAACACGTCATATTAACCTATAAAATTAGTGGAATTCATAAAAAGGCTAAAATTACATTTATTTGGTATTTATAACATCAATTATGTCAATATTTCAATAATAAGATAATTACTACATTATCTTTGTGTCATAAATAAATTAACTTATCTAAAGTCTAAAAATTACAAATAAAATATCATTATTTAGGAAATATTTTTAGATTTCCTATTAATATTTATAGTCTAATTTATCTTATGTATAACCATATATTAAAAATGATTTACTAATTAAAATTTGATTTTATCTATTTTAACCCTTCTTTAAATAAATTAATAATAAATGTCCTAATCTAATCCAAGTGGGCCTAAATGGACATAATTTATTCCTAAAGTTGTTTTTAGTCGAATTAAACTTATCCAATATAATATGACATGTGTTAGGGTAATAATAATATCAATTTTACCCTTAATTACCATATTTACTTTTAACCGTGGGGAAAAAAGTAAAAAGTTACTATTCACCAAAAATTATTTTCTTCTCATTGAACCCCATATTACTTACTGACATCAAACGTGTCTCTCAGATTTTTTAAATTCCACTCACAGAAGCGGTAAAAATAAGTTTTATGAAAAATTCATTTTTTTAACTACCACATAGTGGTTTCACTATTCATCAAAAAATGAATGTTTCCAGAAAAATACCAAAAATTAGGCCTAAGATATATTTGATATTATGAACTGAAAAATGATGTCTATTTTACCAAATTAAAAACATATCAGTTGGATAACTTAATTTAAAAATTAATTCCCGTCGTCAAAACAAATAGCGTGTTCTTAAGAGATAATAACTATCAAAAGAGTGAAACTTGTTTATGTCTGGTTTAAATGTGAAATTACATCCAATGACCAACATTGTATTAAATTGTAAAAATATATTCTAAATATACTTTAAAACCACTCGAATTAATAATTTATCACTATTAATTATTTCAATTAAAAAGGTTGTTTTTAATTAAAATTTATTAATCTTCACTATTCATCAGAAAATGTAAGTTATCCGAAAAGTACCAAAATTTCACCCTAAGCTAATTTTGATATTCTGAATCCAAAAATGAAGTGTATTTTGAAAAATAAAATTTACAAAATTTCAAAAAGTGGTTATTACTATTCATAACAGCTAGTTTTAATAATATTTTAATAGCATATTGTTGTTTAGTGAAACTCGTTATTGCGTACTACACATGCTATCGAGGAAGGTCGCGATTGCATGTAATGCAAGGCAAGTAAAGGATGCGTGTTGTGAAAGCTCCTTTTGGGGTAGCATACAACACAAGACATTAATGAAATTAAAAGGAATGTTTTTCATAAAATCTCGGGGTGTAATAGTTGAAGCCCTGTTCGAATCATTGCTGCTCTGGATTCATGCTCCCTTCACCACTCTCCCAGTTGTTCAAATGTGTTGGTTTCTTGAAAGCTCTGGGAAGTGTGTTTATTTATCCATGGTATCCCAGAAGGTGTCCCGGTTCTTCTTCCATGGAGTGGAGGATTTCAATTGAGGTGATGTTTTTTTTGGATGGTGTTCAATCAGTTTAGGTAAATCTGAAAATGTTGGACAGTCTGGAATTTTTTAGTTTCTATGTTGCTATGATTCATGGCTTCATGTTGGAGGAGGAATCAGGCTTCTCTGTGTGAATGTTCTGCAGTATGGTGGATGATGTTTGTTTGTGTTGTTTTATTATGAAGGTGGTTCTAGTTTTTTGAATTGAAGGCAATGGAGGGATGGACATACTATATCTGGGCCAGACCACATGGTACTTCCCCATAGGAGGCTTGAGAGATGGTGATTCATCTTTGCAGGCTTTACAGATTTGGTTGTTTGAGAGGGAATGACATCAGCAATCAGATCAGGCATGTACTTTGGCACATGTCACTTGCTTGTTGGATATCCTTGCAACGGTGGAGAGCTTCATCATGATCAAATGATGTGGAGGGGTAGCTTCATGTTTTCTGTTTGTTTTTACTCTCTTAGACCTTTGATCCATGATTTGTCTTAATGTCTTGAAGTTTTTTTGGGTTCCCCCCTTCGTCCCGTAAAAGGGTGATTTATTATAATAAAAAATTAGAGGCCTTCGGGCTGTTGGATGGCAAGGGCCATGGAATCCTATTATGTCAATAATCAAGGGGAATAGTCAACCCAAGGAAACCTACACCACATTCATGATCCGTGGAGACCCATCCATGAAATTCTTACTAACATTCATCTATCTCATACCATTTAACAATTAAATTTCTATAATATTATACACTCTCATTTAATCTAAATCATTTATTTCCATATAATGAGTATTCCCACTCATTTAAGACATGTTATAACCAAGAATCGCATGAGTATTCCCACACATGTACTTCACTTTCATTCAATCAAGTCACATGGGTATATTAATACATTTATCACAGATATAAATTAGACATGTCACATGGGTATACCCATCCCTTTATCACCATTCATAGTTTTACATATTCCATGTTTATACCCACATTTTTTAATTAAAACCGTATATTCAATTTAATGTATCATGTTTAACATACCTCATTTGATAAATTCAATAATTAACTTACTCAAGTTAAATAAAATATTTCAATGTAATGAAGGAAAACCATCTTCTAACCAATTGATTAAACTAATTCCATTTATAATTGTATTTCTATAACAATGAAAACCCAAAAAAACTCCCATTTGGTTTATTTATAACAAGTAATGAAGCTATGTTCATAAGTTTCAACAAATGGGTGTCCTCATTTTGGGAAACATGTACCAACACATTACAATGAATCCTATGAGAATCTTTAATAGGGCTGACTACATCTACTACATGTAACCTATTCAAAATCAAGGTCACACTATAATTTCAGGTCGGTGGTGTAACAGTTGATATTTCTAAAAATAACCAAAAGATGAATGAAAATTATTGTACACCTACCTTAGTTCGGTAGTGGACTGTTCATCTTGTATCAATTCCTAATTCAACTCAGTTTAGGATAATTATGATTAATTGATGATGAATGGGTAATTTGGGAATATGAGCCTCATTAATAATAGTGAATTCAATAACCATAAGAATTTATAAAGGCTATAATAGAATTTATATCATAACTATGTGGATATGATGAGAAAAATCACACTTGCATCAATGATCTGATGGAGAGTATATCTGAAATTCTACTTTAGGCTTCAATATGTGCTCTCAAATACCCCCACCCCCACCATTTATGTGCTAGACATAGAAATGAAAATATGTTATAAAAAGGATTTATTTTAATCTAAAAATTATTTAAGTCATTATAATATAGAAGATTAATGGTTCAGCCACATGATTTTTCAAACAGTGTGGAAATCGTGCATGATTTCCTGTAGAACAAGGGTCACCCATATGGATCACAAAAATGGTTTACAAATAGTGAGAAAATGGTGTCGTAGGCCACTATCAAGTTTCCTCAAAACAATATACTTTTTACATGAATGTATCATTCCCCAAACATGGTTTCTTTAAACAATGCATCATGTACACACCCTCGGTCTAGCCAGACATGATTTAGTGAAACCGTGAAACCTCCACCCACAGTTTGTACTAACAATGAAACAGACTAAAAAACTACAAAACTGGGTTCAATGCTACGAAGAAGCCTTATTTACCCGATGAATCCTCTGGGAGCTCAATGGTTACTCATATTAGGGCATAATTAAGCATTAAAAATGAAAAATAAGGGATTTTTACCTCATATTAAAGCAAAGGTTCTTACAATCTCCCACATATAACAATTTGTTCTCGAATTTCCCTCTAAAAGGTGGGAATGATTCGTCTATGAATAACTATTTCCATAAATAATGTTCTTCATCCTCATGCTCCCATGTCTCATCATGTAAATGGATGTGATTTCAATAACTCATATTAGTGGAACCAACCATCCTTAGAGAACCTTCATGTTCATATCTACAATATGACTCTGAATCTCCTAAATGGATGTAATTACCAGTAACTATCCTCCTCAGGTAGTAAACCATATGATGGGACATATTGATATTGGTGTAGGAAAGATACGTTGAAGACTCCATGCATGGATGGGTGCCTTTGAGGTAACTAAAACTGATAAGCTACCGACCTGACTCCCCCTAGAATCTCGAATGACCCAAAATATTACAGTGAAAGCTTGACCTATGTTTTGATCCATATGTGTCCCATTGTTGGTAAAATTCACAAAAAATACCTGATTCCCAACCTCAATCTCTAGGGCTCATCTACGACAATCAACATAATATTTCTAATGAGAATGTGCAATAGAAATATATTTATAAATCTAGTGGACCTACTCAGATGTCTCCGACATGAGATGTGGCCAGCGTAAAGATATCTCTTGCCATCAAAGGGGTTATATACATGGCCAAATATAGAAATATAGGAATAGTTCCATATATATAATCTCCTAATAACTATTTTTGTAGGAAAAATCAACCAGTGGAAGGTGCATCTTCCAAGGCCCCCCAAAATCTTGGATGCATACTCTCATCATGTCCTCTGGCACCAATATCATGTGCTCTGGTTGGCCATCAATCTGAGGGCGTTATGTTTTTTTGAGAAGGATCTTTTCACCTAAAACCCTCTATAAACACTACAAAAAATGAGACATAAAGGGAGTCTTCGTACCTAAAATGATTGTGTGTGAAACCCTGTGAATTGATACTATCTCACAGATGCACAATTTACAAAGCTCATCAACCCCAAAGGACTTCTTGATTGGAATGAAAAGATAATCCTTTGTGAATCTGCCAATAACAACCCACACATTATCATTACATAGAGGCGACGTTAGTAAAAATGTCATGAAATTCATCGCAACATCATCCCACTTCAACTATAGAATATGTAACTTCTGTAAAATCCCAAATACATGCTAATGTCCCACCTTCACCTGCTAAATAGTGAAACACCTCCTAACAAAACCATTTAGCTCCCACTTCATTCCCGACCACCAATACTTACGCCATAAGTCATGGTACGTCTTGGTGACTCTAGGATGTAATTTCCATGATCATTCATGAAACTCCCACATCAGATCCTATCATATTTACCCTGGAACACAAAAATGAATATGGATATATGGGATATCATCCTTTTCTACTTTCCACCCACAAAGAGGGTCCTCACCAGCCACACTCTCCCAGTGAACTAGGCCTTCTGAATCTAATAGTAGCCTCATCCTCACTCTATCCAACATGGTAGAGGTCAAAACTAAGGATGATACATATGTATTCCCCTGACTATGGTGCCCCTCCAAGTGAATCTTATAGAACAACTCCATTAGCTTCCACTCATTGTTTCCCTACTGCACTGCATGTATCTGAGTCCTCTTACTCAATACATCATCCACTACATTGCCTTTTCTAGGCATGTAGGCAAGCTAGAAGTCGAATGGTTGAAGGTACTCCATCCATATCCACTAACTAAGATTAAAATAATGTTATTTCATGATATAATTGAGGTTTTTTGAGGACTTTTAGCACTAATATATTATCTACCAGCAAATAGTGTCTACAAAAACACAACACATGAACAACTACAATAGGATCAAGATCAGATGTTGACTAATTCCTCTAATGGGGAACCATCTACCAAGTATCGTATGCCTTAAACATATCCCCAGCATCAGAACTACTCCCTCCCCAATACATAATTTGTCAAAATACATAGTGTGGATATTTCTCTATTATAGTATATTTAGGATTGGTTTTGATGTCAGCATTACCTTTATCTCTTTAATGGTTGCATCCTAAGAATATCATCATACAAACATCACACTCTTATTAATCAAGCCCATCCATAGTACAGCTAAGCATGAGATGTCTTGTATGAAATTTTTTTACTAACTAGCTAGCTCTAAGAAAGTAAATATAAAAAAAATTATATTGGTTTTTCCTTAGAAAACTATTTCTCTCACCTTCTCTAGATGACTAGTACTCCTATATCTAAGATAATATGACCTAGGAAGTGAATCTTATCCATCCAAAAGTGTCACTTTGGGAGCATATAATATAATTGGATCTGTATCAGTGTATTAAAAATGATCTCAAGATGGTTGGAATGGTCATGTAAATTGTGAGAATACACCAGGTTATTTTCTTGAAAAACCACTACAAAATAATTCATGTAAGGATATAACACTCACTTCATTACACCATGACAACTCCTAGTGTATTTTTGAGACAAAACAACATTACTGAAAACTAATATAGACTATAAATTCTATGAATGTTCTTACATGGTATGTCTATATGTCAAACATGAACCTAAGGATATCACGAACTCAGGTTAATCTTGGAGAACACTTGGACTTCTGGAAGCTGACCAAACATGTCATATATCTGTGATAAGGAAAATTAGTGTTTAACCTTTATCTCATTTAGATTTTGATAATCCATGCCGATCCTAAGAGTACCATCATCATTTTTAATAAAATTTCTTGAGATCCCCACGGATAAGTACTAGGTCGAATATACCACTTTATCTCTAAATCCTCTAGCTGCCTCTTGAGCTCCTACAACTCCATCTTAGCCATCCAATAAATATGAATGGATAACAAATCATCTCTAAACACTTTATCAATGAATAATTATACATATCTCTCATGAGGTAATACAGAGAATTAGTCTAGAAAAATGTCCATGAAATTATTAACCACTAGAGGAAAGTCCACTTGACTGATTCCTTGATCATCCAGATACCAAGTAACAATCTAGTCTATCATTCCACCCAGCGCAAGATGTTTAGGTCTAGCTCAGCTCTCCCAAACACCCCATTCACCCTAGTGAATTTACATTGCACCCTTAGGAGATGTGAAAATCACTCTTTTGTGATAGTATTCAATGTGATCATGATAATTTACTAGCCAATCCATCTTGAGTATGACATCAAACTTTATTAACCCAAGGGAATACCAATTCTAGATGAAGTGACACCCACCAGACCCAAGGGGGAACTCCATACACTATCATACATCATATGTTCTGATTCCCAATGGAGTTTCAAGCATCAAAACACTCTTAGAAAAAAATAGTAAGCCCAAGGTTCTTTTCCAATTATGAAAATGTAAAACTATGTGATGCACCTGTATCAAAAATAGAAGATGTTATAGTAGAGGCTACCAAGATTTTACCTATCAACATAGATGTTCTGATGCCACAATATTTGAGGGTAGGCTATATGAAATAAAACATTCACGCACCACTACCCTATGATAAAACCTCACTACCAAGAGTATGTCTACATTGATGTAGTTGTGTAACTTGAGTCTGACTATCTATATAACACCTACAACATTCTTGACCTGATTGGCTAACACTGCTTCAGCTCCCTACAGGACACGGAGCTAGGGAACCTTCTCTTGAACTTGGTGTCGAATATGACCCCCTAACACTCAAAGATGGAATAAAGGTCCAATAAAACAATTGCATGTGCCCCATCATTCCACAAGCTCGAAACATTATTGGGCTATGGTCGCAATGATTTTTCTGTGGCCTCACCTGCCACACTGGTAGAAAAAAACCGAGCTACCATTACTCTTAGTCTGACTAGAAGTCATCTCACATGAAGCCTCAAAATGGTGCTTCTTGGTTGATGATGTTGAACCACTGGTCCAAGAGACAAAACTACCTTGCCTTACAACCTTATATTCCCTCAGGACATACACTATAAATAGATCCCCATTCACAATCTATGTGATATAAGTCAATCAGAAAAACTTGAAAAGAGATTTGATAGGATGTCAGAGAATTTTCTCGACGCGTCACTCTATGTATTACTAGTTTGTAAGGAATGTTGAAAAAAAACATTATATCTTTGTAATGAATGCTGAGTAATCCATTTTTTCAACCCTCCCTACTCTAAATGCATGAACTCACTAGCATGATATTCTCATAGAGTCTCAACGTAAAAGTAATCATAGAACCGGGTTTTGAAATCAGTCAAACCCTTATCTAAGAGCCCATCAGCCTGGTGAAACACATCCCACCAGATATATTCGGATCCATGAATCATATAAGTGTATAGAAAATCCCTCCTCCCAGTAGTCTTCTCTAGATGTTCGAAGATAGATATAATGGTCTCAACCCATAGCTCAAATGCATATGGACCACAATCCCCTAAAAATGTCGGAGCATGATGTGGATGGAATACCTACTTCAGCTAAGACAGAGACAAGGAATGTTCTGATGCTCCCTAAAAAGACCTAATATAGTGACAGAATCTATTGTGTAACTATGATGCAACACATATGTCCATAGAAGCCTCTAGTGATGGAGTTATAAATAAAGGAGGATAAGCTAGTAGTTCATAGGCCAACCAACTCCTGAGTATGGTCTCCACCTCCCATGTAGCATACGACATTAGTTCCTTATGGTGGAATATCTCTACAATTCCAAACACATGCCTCATAAGGAACCATATGAAAGTCATTGTTCAAATGTGATGGATAAGTGAAAACCCTAAAAAAACCGGGTCATACCCCACTACCTGCTCCAAAAGCCATGCCAATAAATAGAAATAATCTGAACAAAATTATAAACACTTCCACTTTCCTACTAAAAAACTGGGTCTTGGTCAAGTCTCTATTTTCAATGTCAGTTTCATTTAGCATCCATTATTTCAGATGAATCTACCAACAGTCCACAACATTCTGATCCATGAGGGTCTATAACACTTAATAAACCAAAATTTGATGCCCATATCATCTATACATGTCAAATATAAATTATTAATTGAATTTAAATGGTGTTTCATTTCTAATCTATAAGGGCCCATAAAACTTATGAATTGATTGATTATGTCACCTCTCTATCCACTTAACACAATCTATCACAATATTAGGTACAACTAAAAATCACTATCACAACAACACATGTCAAGTAATGCATCGTAAAAGGTATGGAATAATGCATGGAATGTGATTTCTAATAAGGTGACAATATGATTCATGAGATGGAATACCCTCATCTCATTAAGTTTCAATAGAAATAAAACCCACAATTTTATCAACGGTATCACCATAAATATAGTGTGTCACCCAATGTCAAAATGAAATCTACTATAATTGTCAAAATCATGAAAATAACAATTCCATTCTTGGAAATTTGACTTTTCCCTCTTTCTGGGGTAGCTACTCCGAGGAACAACTTATTACCATATTTAATTTCCATCATATACCATAATATTTTCACCAAATATTAATTCCAACAAGAACAAAACACCCTTTTATTTCAAATTGTAATTCCCTAGAATTGGATGGCACTAAACAGTTCCCTGACCACGGTTCACTCTATGTCCTCAAGTGCATCTCCTCGAACGTCAATGGCTTCCAACATGTAGTGAGGGACAAGGTGACTCATTAGGGAGACTATTTCCTCCTTAAAAATTATATCACTGTATGAATTAATAACATATAGGGATTATATGTATGAAAAATAGCATATAATAGATACATAGGTTGAATTGATAACAATATCAAAAGATAACTTATATACAATGATGTATATGATACATGTTTCTAGAAAATACCCCAAATAGTTACATGGAAATACAGTACAATACATGTATATCAAAATAGAAAAATACCATAAGTGATCATAGCATCACAGGACATAGCTTGGTCCCATACTCCCATGCTCCAAGAAGTGATCAACAACCTGTGTTACGATGATTTCCTCTATTATCACCTACAATTATATAATCTGTTTGGGTCCTGAATGAGGCACAAATAGGGTGTGTGATAAACACCCCAGTAGGTATCCACCAATAATACTATAAATCATTAAGTATCACAAAGTGGATTTTTAAACAAGTGTAAGTAATAAGTAATGAATGTGTGAATGTACATGGTAAATGTCGATAGTAAGAAGTAATATCGATCATCTTCTCAAGGCTCCTGACAATAAGTGTTTTCTCCAAAAAGGCACCCACATGAACTATAAATAAACATATGTACCTTTATTTATAATGATGTTATATAAAATGTCTGATGGCCTTGACATACAACCAAGCATTTCATAAATTCCACGGTTGTGTCATATTTCAAGTATCAAATCACACCAGGGCTATGTCTAAGGTGTCGAGAACAAAGGTACCCTCATAAATTCCTATGATCATCTCTAGGGATACTTTTTATAGGAACTGGTCAGATTCCTAGTATCATGTCACAATAGGAAAGTCCTATGAAATCCCATGACTGCAAGAACCATGGGCTAGAAAATTTCAAGGCATTCTAAAGAGTTTGACCCAAGGGGAATAGTTAACCCAAGGATTCCTACATCACATTAGAGATCCATGGAGGGTCGTTCATGGAATCAAAACAAAAATTCATCCATATCATACCACATAAAAATTAAAATTCCATATGAGTCCTCCCAGTCATATAATCACATTTATTCCATTACAGATATTGAGTATACCAATTCATTTAATACATTTTATAACAAATATTCTCATGAGTATACCCACTCATATATTCCACTTCCATTCAATATAGTCACATGGGTATACCCACCCATTTATCATCAATTTCAATTATACATGTCATATGGGTATGCCAACCTATTTTTCACCAATCAATTTTTAACATATTCCCTTAGTATTCCCACCCTCTTCAATTAAAACCTCCAAATACATTTAACACATCATGTTAACCATACCTCAACTGATCAATTAAAATATTAACCAATTCAAGTTATATATAAAATATCAATTTAAAGGACTCAAACAATCTCTTAACCAATCCATTCATATCATTCCATTTAGAGGTGTATTTATATAATAAGGTAAATACAAAACACCCCTTGGGTTGTTTAAAAATTCATAATCATAGTATTTTCATAAGGTTCACTCTATGGGAGACCTCAATTATGGAAACAGGTACCAACACATCAAAATGGATCCTAGTGGAATCCCTAATAAGTCTAATTACATATTTTGCATGTATACTATTCAAAATCATGGTAGAACAAGAAAGTACGACAAGTGTCAAAATGACCGATATATCTAAAATATACCAATGGATAAATGAATAGTATAGACTACCTACCTTAGCTTAGTAGTGGAGTTCTCATCTAGTATCAAGTCCCCATTTGTGTCGATTTAGGAGAAGTATAAAGAATGGGTGAAGAACATGAAATTATAGCATATTATCCTACATTGAAATAGAGAAATCGATAGATAGAAAAATAGAGAAAGGCTAAAATTGAATTTAGATCTTACTGATATGAACCCCCTGATAAAAATCGTTCTCGAATTAGAGATCATACAGATAGTATATTTGAAATCCTTCCTTAGTATCCCAATGGATCTTTAAAATTCCCTTTACTTTAAAAGAGTTAGATATAAAAATAAGTTATAAATAATATTTAATTTAATTTCAAAATTATTAAAATCCTCAATATATTAGGTCTACAAGGATTACCTGCATAGTTTTTTAAAAAATTAAGAAACCATTCATAGTTTCCTATAGTCCATGGGGAACTCTAATGGTTTAAAAACCTTGCAATATGTCTTTTTCATGTTTTTTTCCAAAACTATAGTTTTTCCGCACATGCGTGCACCTCCTCCTATATTGATTCCTTAAATCATGTGACATATACACCACCTATGTTCTTCCATGCGTGGTTTAGTCAAACCATGTTTTTAACCCTGTATGGTTTATATTTACCATGTGTGAGGATAAAAAAACACAAATAGGGGTTTTGGGCTCGGAAAATCCCTATACACATCCCTAACCTCTAAGACCTCAGAGGTTACATATTTTAAGAAATAGTGAATCATTCAAAATGAAAAATATCGGATTATTACATCATAAAAAATACTGGCTCCTTTTAATCTCCCCCATGTTATAGTAATTAGTCCATGAAACTCTTTCTCAGGGTGTTGAATATTAATCTATTAACAACTCTATCGATTGATCATGTACACAGGCCTCTCTCTCCCTTGTCTTGTCCTATAAACGACTACTCATCCATAGAAACAATACAAGAGGAACTGAATGGCCTCAGAGAACATTTGTTCTCTTCTCAACGATAAGACTTAGATTCTCTTAAACGCATGAATCAACTTGTTACTCAACCACCTTAGGATTAAATGTATGACACTGGTTAGAGTGGTAGAAGTGTAGCTGAGATATATGGAAGATGTCATGAATGGCCCTGTAAATCTAAGGAAATTGAAATCAATAGGCTACCAACCTGACACTCTTCAAAATCATGAATGGCATGACATATTGTGGTTAAAAATTCTTTATCCTCCTAATCCATATGTGTCCAAAACATGATGAAACATTAAAATGTCCCGATCCCCGACCTCAATCTCTACAGGTTATCTGTGGTGACCAAAATAAGATTTTCGATGAGATTGTGTTGTATCCATCCATTTCAGAATTATATGGATCTAATCATAAGTCTCCAACAAGAGACATTTTCTCCGTAAAGCTACATCACCGGACTCTATCCATAATAGGGGTGATTTTCAAGGCCTACCATGCAATGCCTCTTAAGGTTCCATCTGTATTGACACATGATAAAATATATTGTAGGATAAATCAACTAGGATAATTTTCCTTTACCAAGGTCCCCCAAAATCTTGGACACATTCTCACAACATTTCATCTATCACTTAGATCATACTCTCATACATGCCTTTACTCTCTTGTTGGTATGTTGTTCTCAGAATCATATGTGTTCCCATCACCCTCTGAAAACTCATCCAAAAAACTAGATTTAATTTGGTAGTCCCTTTCAAAAATGAGAGTGTGCTAGACCCTGTGAAGTCATACTATATTATGAATGTACAACCTTCCAATATCATCAACAGTAAAGGTCTCCTTGATAGGCTAAAATGAGAATCCTTTGTGAGCCTATCAACAACATCCAACACATAACTGTTACCTCCTTAAACCTTGAAAACCCAACCATGAAATCCATCGAAACGACACTCAATTTACAATATATAATATATACCTACAATAAAATCATGTAAGATCATTGATGTTCTTTATTTTCCTACTAATAGGTGGAACACCTTACAACAAAATTGACAACCTTTCTCATCATACCTGTCCACCAATACAGACGGTTAAGGTCTTGGTACATATTGGTGACTCCAGGATGTACTACCCAAGATGAAGCATGAAACTCTCACATCAACTCCTCCCATATATCCAATAAAACCAAAAAATGACCATGGATATGTAGGATCATATCCTCACACACTATGTAACAAAGAGAAGGGTCTGTACTATACACACTTTTCTATAGAATCTGGCATTCTCAATATGATAGCTTCCTAACGATCACTATATCTAGTAGGGTAGAGGACAAAAAGGATAATAGACTCATTTTTTCCAAACATTAATGCACATTTATGTGCATTTCAAATAATAACTCCTTATTCTGCCACTAACTACTACCTTTTTCACTTCCTGTATCTGAGATGTCCATCTTAGTGCATTGGCTACTACATTTCCTTTACTAAGCATGTTGACATGCTCAAAATAGAATGACTAAAGGTACTCACCCCATCTCTACTACCTTATATTTAGATCACTCTATGTATAGATATAATTGAGTATTTTGTGGTACATTTACTCCCAAAAATTATCTCCCATCAAATAGTGTCTCCAAAAGAGTAACACATGAACTAATACTACTAACTCAAGATCGAATGTCTAGTAATTATTATTGTGTGGACTCAAGTACCGAGACCCATACACCATGAACCTTTACTTGTGAATCAACAGTGCTCCTAAACCAATACCTAATGTGTCAGAATAAAAATTGTAAATCCTTCTCTATTCTAGTTTTATTAGGACTGGTGTTGATGTAAACCCTCCCTCCAGATCTTGAAAGGTTGTATCCCATGAATATGACCATATAAACATCACACCATTCTTAGTACACCCTATCAATGGAGCTTCTATGTGAGATATGTCCTGTATAAAACAAATATACTATATTGCTGGCCCCAAGAAACTACATATTTAAAAAATGTTCTTATTCTATTCATAGGAAACTACAGCTCTCACCTTCTCTTGGTCGACAGATACTCCTATATCCGAAATAATGTGTCCCAATAAGTGAATCTTATCCATCTAAATGAGATACTTTATGATATTAGAATATAACTGATTCTATCTATGTGTATTTAAAATGATCTCAGGATGGTTGTAATTATCTGGTCGATTTTGATAATACACCAAGATATCATCCATGAAATACACCAAAAAAATTATATATTTAAGGATGGAGCACTCAATTCACTAGTGGAATGAAAACTATATGTGCATTTGTGAGACCAAACTACACAATCTGATACTCTCATAGAACATACCTACTACAAAAGGTTGTTCTAGGTATGCAGGTTGGTCATTCACAGACCTGGTGATAACTTATCCTTGGATTGATCTATGATAATACTCATCTTCTCAAATATTATCAAACAGGTCATAGCTCCATGTAATGGTATATTTATTTTTAACTATCATCTCATTTAGTTTCTGATTATCCATGCTTAGGCTATGTAGTCCATCATATTTTTTCTCAAAAATCACTGGTGAAACCCATGGAGAATATTAGGATGAATAATCCCCTTAACCTCCAAATATTCTAGATGCCTCTTGAGCTACAAAAACTATAAAATTTCTATCCTATATGGTGGAACAAATACCTATGTAGTTATGGGAACTATCTAGATGGATAGTTCCTCCTCAATATCATGAGGTAAACTAGACATGCTTCCATGAAAATTGTCCCTTGAATGTTAAACCAATGGAAGAGTGTATTCTTGACTCCTTCCATGATAATCAAGATACAAACTAGCAATCTGAGCTATTATTCCACCCATCTAATGTTTTCCAGGTCCATCTTGGCTCACCAAGACATCCCTTCCACCCTTGTGCATATACACATTACCCTTAAAATATTTTAAAGTCACCATCCATAAAGAGTAGTCAACATGATCTTCATAAGCTACTAGACAGTCCATCATGGGTATGAAATCAATCCCATTAATTACATGGACATACAGATTCTATATGATGTGAGACCCACCAACCTCAATGGGGTCTCCATACACTGGTGTACATCTTCCATTAGGATTCTCAAAGGTGTGTATAGTGTAAAAATGCCATCAGAATGAAAAAACATGCCCAAGGATTTTCACCACTTGTAGATATATTTAACGATGTTATTCACCAATTTCCAAAAGTGAAGATGAAATAGTAGAGGCAACCATTATTGTACCTCTCACAGTAGATATTCTCTCACCCTACTCCTCCGGGGTAGGATATATGGAATAGAACACGATTTCACAATAAACCTGTGATACAACCTCACTGCCCGGAGTAGGTCAACTATAATGTCTTAGGGAACTACTGTCTTGTATCCTCGACCATGACCACCAATACCTAGAACTAATATCCCAAAACTACTTCATATTCCATCCTGATTTGAAGCTAAGTAACCTACTCTTGAACCTAGTGTCAGATTTGACCCTCTACCACATGAAGCTAGAGTAAAGGTCCTATAGAACCACTACATGCACCCCATCTTGCCGCAATCTCAACACTCAATTGTGTGATGTCAGCACCAATACCTTACATGTCCTCACCTACCACACCAATAGCAAAAAAATCTGCCATTACTCACAGTATGACTGGAACACATCTCATTTGATGCCTCAAAATAGAGCTTCCAACATGAAGACGTTGAACCACTAGGTCAAGAGCCAATAGTACCCTACTCTATGCCTAGATTCCCTAATTTATTGCTCCATAATTAGAATCTGATTCACAATATCAGAGATAGAATTCATTTTGAACACATTTACATGACATTTGATAGGTTTTCGGAGACTTACCTTGAAGAGTCTTCCTCTAGATTGCTCATTTGTATGGTATGCCAACACAAAATGCTATAGCTTCCTAAAGCATTCCAGGTACTCTTTAACATTCATTGTTCCCTACACCAGATGCATGAACTCAGTAGCCCATTTTCCTATAGAGTCTCGAGGTAAAAGTATACATAGAAGTTGGTTTGAAATTAGTATATCCACTATCTCCCAACGTGTCATCCTAGTTCAGAACATCCCACAAGCACTATTATTCTCCCAGTAGAATATATGTGGAGAGGTGACCATCCTCAAATGTGGTGTCACTAGATGCTTGAATATATCTAACATGGTCTCAAGAAATAGTGCAATAGCCTATGGATTCCCATAACCCAAAAACATTGAATGATCTTTCTATTGGAACACCTTCCTCAGCTCAACCATAGACATGGTATGCTGCAGTGCTCCATGAAAAGTCAGCATATTGTGCTAGAACCCCATGAAGAACTCTGCCTCCGCACCAATTTCGGGATTATCCTATGGTGTCATAACAGGACTTAAAGGTGGATCAAATGTTATTCCATATCCCAGCACTTTTGAAGTATGGTCGTCTCCTCCCTCATGACAAATTACTTGAGTTCATTGGGGTGTAATTTCTCTATAATTACAAAAACATGCCCCATGAGGAATGATATCAAAGTCATAGATTAAAAGTATATAAAAGGAAAAAATCCTCTTAAATAAATTTCATATCCCACAAATTACTCATAAATCTATGACTATAAAAAGAAATAGTCTGAACACAACTAAACCAATTACTCTTTCCCACTCAAATTCTGGGGCTAGCTCAAGTCTATATTTTCCATTTAATTTTCTTTTATTAGTCATTAGTATAATTTATTCAACCAATGACCTAGTTTATTTTGATTAAGGAGATGACATAACACTTCATGAGAAAAAATTAGATGCCCATATCATCCATAAATATAAATGTCACATTAATAATTGAAATTAAAAGGAGCATAATTTTCCAATTACTATGTCCCCATACACCTTATGAATTGATAGATGACATCACTTCCTTTCCAATGAACAAGATCATTGTCAATAAAAGAAAAAATTATCACAACAGCTATCAAAACAACCTACGTTATGTAATTTAGCCAAAATGGATTGGCATAATGTAGGGAATGTGATTTAAAACACGGATCTTTTATGATGCCTTATATGGAATTCCATAATCTCATCGAGTTGGAATAGAAACAAAAACAACAATTGAATCAATAGATTTATCATAAGTCATGTGTGTCACCCAAAAGTGATATCAGATCAGCTATAATTGTCAAAAGCATTAAAATAAAAATTCTAATCTAGTAAATTTGGATTTTCCCAATACATAGGGTAGCTACTCCTAGACACACCATATTACCAAATTCCATTTCCTTCTTATCCCCATCTATTGACTCCAAATTGTAAGTCAAAATAGAAAATTACCCTCTTTTATAACACATTAATATGTCCCAAAAATGAATCCTACTCAATAGTGACCCGATTGTAGTGTGCTACATGACCTCAAATGTATATCCCTAAATGCTATAGGATGCCGACAAGTAATGAGGGACTAGGTGAGTCATTAGGGAGACCATTACCTCATTACCAGAGTATATCAAAACCAAAATCAAATGCATATATATAGTAGAATTAGTAAAACAACCATACAATAGATACATAGTGGGAATAGTTCTCAGTCTCCAAATATGGCTCATACAAAATGATGCATATGAAACATGTATCCAGAAAATAGCTAATACTTGTACATAGAAATAAAATATAATATTAGTATCATAAAATGTAAAAATACCAAATGTTCTTATAGCATAATAATCCTCATTTTGGTCCCATGATGCCCTTCTCCATGAAATGAAAAACATTAAGTGTTATATTGATTTCCCCTCCTATCACCTACAACCATATAATCTATTTGGGTCCCCAAGGAGGCCTAAACAGGGTGTGAGATAAACAACCCAATAGGAAACCACCAAGAAGTCTATAATGTTTTAAGAAGTATAATGTAGTATGTGAAACATGTTTATTTAGGTAGTAATGAATGTTTGAATTCCAATGTCATATGTCTACTGCAATAAGTATTAACAAAAAACCTTTTAAGTCTCATTGTGCCAAGTGTTTTCTCCTAACAAGGAAACTATAAGATATATAAAAAACCAACAATACCTTTCTGTATAAATAAGTCATATCAAATGTCTCACGAATATTTCATACATTTAAGCATGTCATAAATTCCACAGTCATGCCACATTTCAAGTACCAAACATCCCAAGGGATGGATCCAAGGTGTCAAGAACCAAGGCATCCTAATCCAGTCCTAGGAGCATATAAATGGAAACTCGATATAGGTAGCGGTTGGAATCCTAAGAGCTTTTAATACCAAACAAGTCATATGTGTGTCCATGAAATCCATTCCTTATTATTATAAAGGCCCGAATAATCCTATAGAGTCAAGAAATGAAAGTCATAGTCCACCCAAGGAATTGCACATTGCATAGATGATCCATGGAGAGTCATCCATGGAATTCATACGAACATGTATCCATCTCATACCAAAAATAAATTAAATTTCTATATGAGTTTACTCACTCATATAATCACAGTAATTCCATTACATATAATGAGTATACCCAATAATTTAATACACTTCAAAACCATGAATCACATGATTATACCGACTCATATATTCCATTTTTTTCAATCAAGAAAAAAGGGTATAACCACCCATTTATTTTAAAAGGTATAATTATGGGTTTTTATGGTTCACCCCATGGGTGTCCTCAATTTGGAAAATAGGTACCAATAGGTCACAATATATCCTATGGGCATCCACAATAGGTCCAATTACATCTATTGCATATAACCAGTTCAAAATCAGGGCCCCACCATAATCTGTGGTAGGTGGAATAAAGGATGATGGCTCTAAAATGTATCAAAATCCAAAATAAAAATATAGACCACCAGTAATAGCTCGATAGTGGAGTGCTCATCCAGTATCAATTACTTATTTGACACGGTTTAAGAGAAATGGGAACAAAGGATGAAGAACGAGAAATATAAAATATGTTCCTACATCCAAATAGTGAAATTAATATCCAAAAGAACCAATAATGGCTAAATATGAATTTACATCTTACTGATGTGGATCCGATGAGACAAACCATGCTTGAATCCTTGATCTGAAGGTGACTACATCTGAAATCAATCTTTGGGATTCCAAAGGATCTCTCAAATTCCCCTTGTTGTGGGAGATTTATAAATGAAATTAGGTTATAAGGAAGATCTATTTTAATTTAAATATATTAAGAAACCTAAAATTATTGGTGTTTTATGGTTATTCACATAGTTTCTCTAACTTTTTGGAAACCATACATAGATTCTTGTAGTCCAAGGGGTACCCACACGATTAAACCACACGATTCAAAAATGGTGAAGAAACAGTGTGCTAAGCCTCCATCATGTTTCCACACAAACTACAGACTATTCACATGGTTGTGTGCCTCCACCCATATAGTTTCCTTAAATTTTACAGCATATACACCCCTCTTTCCTTCCCCTCACTGTTTAGTCAAACTGTGTGGCCAGCACTCCACGGTTTTTAATAACAATGAACTCAGAAAAAAACCCCAAAACCGAGTCTTGGGTTCGAAAAAAGTCCCAATCACCCCAATACTCTATATCATCAATGGTTACTCATATTATTCCATATTTAAATATTCAAAATTAAAAATAAGGGATCCATACCTCATATTAAACCCCTGGTTTTTACAATCTATTCCTTTTAACAATTCAATACTAAATTGATCTCTCCATGGTGGTCATGATTCATCTGCAAATAACTCTTGCCATTGAGCACATACATCATCCTCCCACTCCCACGTATCATCCTATAAATGGTTGTTCTTCCATAGAACCCATACTAGAGGACCTTACCATACTCAAATAACATTTGTGTGCCTATCAACGATATGAATTAGGTTATCCTAAAAGAATGCATCAACCTGTAACTCAACCTCTATCGGCTGAAAATCTTGGGATCGGTCTGAATTATAGCTGTACAGTTGAGATAAATTGAATATATCATTCTTGGAATGGTAACATGGAGCCAACTGAAACCAATTAGCTACTAACTCAACTCACATTAGAATCTCGAATGACTGGACCTATCACGGGTAAAGCATACCCTATCTCCTGATCCATATGTGTCTCAACATCAGTGAAACATGAAAAAGGACTTGATCCCCAACCCCAAACTCTTGTGGTCATCTATGGGGATCAACCTATGATTTCAAATAAGACTGTGTAGTATACATCCATTTCTAAATCAACTAGACCATCTCAGAAGTTCCTTGTACGAGACGTGGGACCAATTATGATGCCTCACCTACCTCTACCCATCACAGGGGTGATCGGTATAGCCTACCATAAAAATCCATGTAATCTTCCATCTTTTTCATCACATTATAACTATTATTGTAAGATAACCCACCAAAAGGAATGTAACTCTCCAAAGGGCCTCCCCCCTAAATAATAGAGACGTAATCACTTCATGTCCTCTGGCACCTGTATCTTATGCTCTAACAGGCCATCAGTCTGAGGGTATTAGGTTGTTCTCAGAAGAACAAGTATACCTAGATCCATTTGAAAACTCCTCTACAAATAAGAAGTAAATAATGAATCCGTATCCAAAATGATATGGTGCGAGACCCTGTGAAGTATTACTATCTCAAGGATGTGTAACATTCTAAACTCACCAATGTGCATGGCCTCCTTGATTGGCAGGAAATGAGAAACCATTGTGATCCTATCAATAACAACCCAGAGAACATTGGTATCTCATATAAATATCAGTAAACCAGTCATGAAATACATCACAAAATTATCCCATTTCCACTTCAGAATAGGTTACGACTTTGAAATACAGGTTGGTCACTAATGTTCCACCTTCACCTGCTGATAGTTGGAACACCTCATAACCAAATAATCTACCCCCCTCTCCATACCCATCGACCAATAATGAAATCAAAATTCGTGGTACATCTTGGAGACTCCAGGATCTACTACCCATGCTAAAGCATGAAATTCCCACATTATATCCTTCTATATATCCACATGGAGCCAAACGTGACCATGTATATTCTTGATCATATCCTCGTATATTGTCCAACCAAGAGGAGGGTCCCCATTGGTCCCACTCTCCCATTGAACTAGGTCATCCAAATTTGATAGCTTCCCCATCATAACATTATCCAGTTGGGTATATTTCAAAACTAAGGATGAATGATACGTTTTACCCAAAAAAAATTCACCTCCAAGTGAATCTTAGAGAACAATTCCATAAGCTTCCACTCATTGTTGTCCTGCAACACTAGCTAAATCTAAGTCCTCTTGCTCAGTGCATTGCCCACTACCTTGTTTTACCAAGTGTATAGGTAAGATAAAAGTCAAAATATTGAAGGTACTCCACCCATCTCTACTACCACAAATTTATATCATACTGTGTACTGATATACTTGAGGCTTTTATAGTCTGTGTACACAAAAAATGATCTCCTAGCAAGTAGAGTCTCCAATAATGAAACATGTAAAAAACTAAAAATAGCTCAAGATAGTGCATCATGTAATTCATCTTGTGTGTCCTCACATACCATGACCCATACACCACAACCATGGCCCCCTACATCAACACCACTCCCAACCCTATACCTAATGCATCATAATAGTTATTGTATCTCTTTCTTTATTCTTGAAGTATCAGTAATTGTGCTAATTTCAACATTCAATTCAACTCCAGAAAGGCTATCTTTCATGAATCTAACCATATAAATTTTACACCCTTCTTAGTCAATCCCTTCAATGGTTCTTCTAATCCCGATAAGCATTTTATGAAACATATATAGTAACCAGCTACCCCTATAAGACTATGCATCTCAAAAATGTTATTTGTATATTCTTACGAAACTAGAACTCTCATCTAGACATGGTCGACAAATACTCATTTCTTCAAAATAATATGAACTATAAAGTGAATATCATCTATCCAAAAGTGTCACATTGTTGGAATAACATATAAATTATGATCTATCAGTTTTTTAAAAATGATCTCAAGATGGTTGGCATGGTCATGTAGATTTTGAGAATTCATTATGATGTCATCCATGAAATCTAGAATAAAATAATCAATGTAAGGATGGAAACCTTATTTCACTAGGTCAATGAAAATTTTTAGCACATTCATGAGAACGAGTGATATTACTAGATAATTGTGTAGACCATTCCTAGTATGAAAGGTTGTATCAGGTATGTATGTCTATCAAATATGTACATGGTGATATCTTAACCCCTGTTTGATCATTGAGAACCCTCAGGAACCTCGAATCTGATGAAACATTCCATCTATCAATAGAAAGGGACATTGGACATTATGAATTAGTTGGATCATTTTTTTAATAATCCTTACAAATATGAAGAGTGCAATCCTCTATTCCCAAAACATTACTGATGAAACCAATATAAAATTATTGGTTTAAATAAACCCATTTGCCTCCAAATCCACAAGATTCATCTTGAGATCTTGAAAATCCTTTGTTACAATCCTATTAGAAGTTTTGGGTATCAGTGAATCTCAAGGCACTAACTCGAGGGAGAAATCCACCTCTGTCTTAGGATGTAAACTAGATATGTTTTTAAGAAATAGTACCCTTGAACGATAATGCATTGTAAGAAAGTCAACTTTATTTTCACCCTAATCATCCTATTAAAAACTAGTAATCTAGTCTATCATTCCACTTATCCCATGATACTCAGGTCCGTCTCATCCCACGTTGACATCCCATTCACCCTTGTGCGTATACAACTCTCCCTTAGGTGATGTGAAAGTCACCCTTAGATTATAATATTCTACATGATCTCGATAACCTACTATCCAGTACATCATAATTATGACCTCAAACACTGTCATCTCAAGGAAATATAGATTCCAGACAAATTGACACCAACAAACCTCATGGTGGCACTCCCAGTACTAGTGTACATCATCAGTTCTAATTCCCAATGGTGTGTCTAGCATCAAAACACCATTATATGGAAAAACAATAAGAACAAGTCTTTTTACCACTAATGTAGATATAAAACTATGCGACATATCTATATCAAACAGAGAAGATGAAATATTTGGGGATAATAAGATCATATCTCTCACTATAAATGGTCCAACACCCTACTCCTTAAGGGTTGGAAATATAAAATAGATTTGGCATCCACCATGAACCTGTGATAAAAAGTCACATCCTAGAGTGGGTCGACTCTAATTAATCTATTTAACTAGTGTCTGGATGCCTCTTACATAACCACCAATACCTTGTCCTGATCAGCCAACACTACTCTTACTTCCTTCCCAACATAGAGCTGAGGAACATACTTCTAAACTTGGTGTTGGATCTAACCCTCTACCACTGGCAGTTGAAGGAAAGGTGTTAAAAAACTACAACACATGCCCTATATTACCGAAAACATTTCACTAGATTGGGTAAAAATCACATTGATTCTGTACCTGGCCTCACCTACCACGCCGATAGTAAAACACCGAGGTACTAGTACTCATAGTATGGCTGGAACAAATCTCATTCAAATCATCAACATTACCTTCCTGCCTGAAGATACTTAATGTCTAGGTTGAGAGGCAGCACTGCCTTGCTCTGCACCCCCAAATTCCCTTATTAATATCTCTACAATTAGTTTATATTTAAAAATTTCAATGATATAAGTCAATATGAACATGTTGTCTTGTTATTTGATCGGATTTTGGTGACTCCCTTGAAGAGTCTCTCTCATGATAGCTCATTAATAAGGTACATCGGTGTAAATTGATGCAACTCTATAAAGTATGATGGGTATTCTGTAACTATCATCTCACCCTAATCTAGACTCATGAAATCACAATTCCACTCTACCCAGAGTGTCTCGAGGAAAAATTTATCATAGAAGTGGGTCTGCAAATTAGTCCAACCCAAATCTCATAGCCAGCCATCATAGTTCATAATATCCCTCTAGCACATTGATACTGCATATAGAATATAAGTGGTGAGCTTGACCCTAATATTAGAAGGTTTCATTAGATGATTGATGATAGCTAGCGTGGTATCAACTAATATCTCAGTAGCCTCTAGACTGCCATCACCTGAAAATATGGGAGGGTCTTGATACTAAAACACTGATGTAATATCATCCATAGAGATATATGGCTATTATGATACCAGAAATGCGTGTATATTGTGAATGAACCTCTTATGAAACTATTCCTCAGCACCCATGTTCGTATAATCCTCTATTTCTGCAACTCAAACTAATGGAGGATCCATTGGTAGTCTATGTACCACTGCCTCCAGAGTATGGTCATCATCTCCCTCGGGGTGTAAGACTAGAGGTTATCATAGAAAAATTTATCTACAATTTTAAACACATGCCTTTGATTGAATAATATCATATTTGCAGCTCAAAAGCATAGGATAAGTTAAAACACTCCTAAAACCAATTCATACCCCATATAATTCCTTAAATCAAGGATTTCAAAAATAAATAGTCTGAATAAAAATAGAAACACTTCCACTTTCCCACTCAAAATTTTGGTCTAGGTCATGTATCTTTTTTCTTGTTAATTTTCATTTAACATTCATTGATTCAAATTATTCAACCAATGATCCACCATGTTCTGATCAATCAGGGCCCATAAAGCAACATGAACCAAAATTTTATTCACATATCATCCATACATATCTAATTCACATTAATAATAGAATTTAAATGATGGATCATTTTCCAATCCATAAGGGCTTATACACCTTATTAATTGAAAGATGGCCTCACTTTTACATCCCCTGAACAATACCTATCACAACAAAATGATCAAATATCAAAACACCTATGATAAGAACATGTTTCATGTAATACACCCTAAATGACATGGAATAATTCATGACATAATTAATGGCATAATACATGGCATGTGATTTATAACAACATTTCTATATGATTCATGAGATGGAATTCCCTAATTTCATCGAGTTTCAATAAAAATAGAACCCTAAATTGTATCAACTGTATCACCATAAATCATGTGTGTCACCCAACAGTGAAATCAAATCAACTGTAATAGTAAAAAGCATTAAAATAAAAATTCCATTCCAGGCCATTGTGATTTTCTATATATGTAGGGTAGCTACTCCCAGGATAAATTTACTACCAAATTCTATTTCCTTCCTATCCCTATATTTTGCCACCAAATATTAAGTCAAACAAGAAATACAACCCTTTAGTAACACTTTGTAATGACCTAGACCTAGATGGCTCTCAACATCTCCCTAAGGCCAGTTGGCTTGATGGCCTCCGTTGAATATCCCCAAATTCCATAGGCTATCGACTAGAAGCAAAGGCCTATGCAAGTCATTGGGGAAGATATTCCCTCGTTATAAAAGTAAATATAAATATAAATCAACAACATATAGAGAGAGGAATCATTAAAATATGAATAAAATTGATACATATAAGCAATAGATGACAATCTCAAAATATATCTCATATACACTAATTCAAATGATACATGTATCTAGAAAACACAAAAAAATATACATGGAAATATAGTACATTACCACTATAACAAAATGAATAATGAAAAAAAGTGTATGGAGAATCACAAACCTCTTATAGGTCCCATGATGCCAAGATCCTGTCATTGATCAACAACTAGAATTAGGTCTATTTCCCCTTTTATCATCTGCAGCCATATAATTTCATTGGGTCCTTAAAGAGACTCAAATAGGGTGCGAGATAAACATCCCAGTAGGTACCCACCTAGAAGTGTATAAATTTTTATGTCGCACAAATTATAATACCAAACATGTTTATGTAAGTAGTATTGAAAAATAGAATGCCAATGGCATATGTCTAATACAACAGGTAATAGCAACCAGCCTCTCAAGGATCCTTGTAAAACATGTTCGCTCCTAACAAGGTAGCTACGAGAACTATAAAAAAACACCACCGTGCCTTATAAAGAAATCGGATAAATGTCTTGAAGACTTTATGTAAAACCAACCGTGATATAAATTCCCCATTTGTGTCATATTCCATGTATCAGAACACTCAAGGGACAAATATACAGTGTCAAGAATTAAGGCATCCTCATCGATTCCCAAGAGCATCCCAATGGAAACTCGGTATAGGCACTGGTTGGAGCCCTTAGAGATTCTAATACCAGAGAAGTCCAATGTGAGTCTAGGAATGATACATCCAAGTATATCAATCCCCAATGCAGCTAATGGAGTCATAAACCAAGGGGCACAATCCACCCAAGGCATCCCACACCCCATTCATGATCCATGGAGAGCCATCTACTGCATCAATACAAACATTCTTCCATCTCAAACCATTTAAAAATTAAATTTATATATGTGTCTATACACTCATATAATCACATTCATTAAATTTCATATAATGATTATAACCAATCATTTAATACATTTCATAACCAAGCATCAAATGAGTATAACACCTCATATATTCCAATTCCATTCAATGACATCACATGTGTATACCCAACCATTTATCATAAATTTCAATTAGACATTCCCCATGGGTATACCCATCCATTTATCATCATTAATAGTTCAACATATTCCATGGGTATAACCACCCTTTTCAATTAAAACCAACTAATCCTTTCAACACATCACATCTAACATACCACATTTGATCAATTCAACATTTAACCAATTAAATATCAACATAATAAATCATTATAATGGTGTTGAACCATCACCTAACCAATTCTTTCAAATCATTTCATTTCTAATTGAATTTATATAATAAGGAAGACCAAAATCACACCCCTTATGTTATTTAGCAAGGAATGAACTAGATATTTTCATAAGGTTACCCCTAGGTGTCCTTGGTTGAGTAAAAGAGTACATAATCATCACCATTGATCTCATGTGAATCCCTCATAGGATTGATTACACCTAGTGCCTAACAATAAATCATAATATTAGGCCATATTGGGATTTATGGGGGGTAGTGTAATGACTAATATCTCTAAAAATCACCAAAATTAAAAATTAATGTATTGACCACCTACCTTAGTTTGATGGTGGAGTCCTCATCCAGTATCAATTCCTAATTAGACTCATTTTATGAGAAATCCAAAGAATAGAGAAATAATGAGAAATTAGTTTATATGTGCCTAAATCCAAATAGTTCAGTTGAAAACTAGATGAATTAAGAAGAGCTAAAAAGGAATGTAGATCTTATCGATGTGGATTCGATGAGACCAATCAATCTAAAATAAGAGATCTGATGGGGATTAAATCTGAAATTAGACATTAGGTTTCCAAAGGATCTCTTAAATGAACCCTTTATTTGAGAGAGATAGAAAACGAAATTTTTTTTAAATAGGATTTAAAATAATTTAAAAATTATTAAAATCCTAAAAAAGGGGTCGCATCGTTTACCCATACAGTTTATCAAAACATGCGGAGACCATGCACAGTTTTTTATAAGACAAAGGGTGCCAGCACGGTTTACCAACATAGTTTACAAACCATGCATACAATGTGTGCTCTACCTCTTTTAGCTTTCTACAAGACTGGTCACATAGGCGTGCATCTCCTATTGTATGGTTTCTTAAAACCATGTGGCCAACACACCCCCTCCGTCCGACCACATTATGTTTAGTCAAAATAAGTGGCCTACATTGCATTGTTTTCATAAACCACGTGACAATATAAAAATAACTTAAAACTTGGTTTCGAGCTCCGAACAATACATGGTCACCACAAAACCTCTAATACATTATTGTATACTCATATTAAGCCATATTTAAGAATTCAAAATGAAAAAGTAGGGATATTTACTTCATATGAAATCCCATGTTCTTATATATATTTGGTCCATAGATGCATCCATACAATGCCATCCTTAGAATGCATTGGTTGTATTCCATATGCGATGGTATTGACTACAGTTGAATGATATTCATTGTCTATGAAGTGAATGGAAATTATGTTGTGAAATGTAGAAAGATAGGTATTTTGTTGGGAATTTAGTGTTTGGACCCCATTCATTATTTTTGGATTATTTGTTGATGGAATTGGTGTATACTATTACTAAGTAAGGCCCCATGGATATTTGGGAGTTTCTAGATGTTTTACATGTGGATTTGTGATGGTACCCCTTGATGTGATGTTGTTTTTAGGATAGACTTGCAGCCTTTTGCTTCTTTAATTTTGTTGGATCATAATAATATGATATGGTATGTGTTTTAGGAGTTACTAATATAGATAGATAATCTAATGCATATAGTTTTTATCAATCCTAGTGGGTCATTCTAGGGTGTTCCAATGTTGTTCATCGAGATGGGGGATGGTAGTATGAGATTCTGTATAGACTACCAAGGGATGAATCATGTGAAAGTGAAGAACCATTACCCTCTTCTAAGGATATAATATATTTTTGAAAAATGACAGTGGTGACTTGGTTTTATTTGATCGATTTATGTTTTGGATATCACCAGTTGATGGAGATGTATGGAGATACCTTGGAGACTACCTTATGATATAGGTATGGTAACCTTGAGTTCGTGTTCATGTACATCAGTGTTATGAACTCTATCGTTGTGTTCATGGGGATTATGAACTCTAGGTTTTGTGATTTCTTGGACTTATTCATCATTGTATTCATCAATACTATCTTCGTCTACTATATGTTAATAGAGGAGCCTAAATATCATCTCAGATATGTATTGAAGGTTCTTTAACACAACCATATTTAATGAAGGAAGTCCAAGTGTATGTTTTGGACCTGATATTTCCATTTACATGGGAATTTACTATTATAGTAGGGATTGGTATTTATCCCATCCATGGCCAGGATAATTGATTCCTGGGTAGCACCCATGTATATGGCAGAGGTTTTATAGCTTCCTTGGTCATATGAGCTGTTATTAGAGGGTTGTTCTTGATTTCCATCATGTTTTATCTATTTTTAAAGAATTTACTATAATATAATAGGATTTTGTCTTTATTGACCAATTCTATAAAGCATTCTATTTCCAAATGGGGATGTTGATCTGGGATCCATTACTTTAGTTTTCTGAAGAGAGTGTGATGTGTTAGGTTTTCTTTGATACTCTCGATCTGGGATTTGTATTTTTGTTGATTCATAAAATTTAATTGATCTCTTATTCATTTATGAAGTTTTTTCCTGATGAGAATATGTTTTACACCCATGATTTATGGTTAGATGTGTTGGTATTTTCATTGAATTTGTATCGAAATCACCTTATTTTGGAGATGTTTGTGGTCTTCATAGATACCAAGATATTGAGGTATATTTTTTCTCAGTGTGATCTAAATTTTAGGAAATGTTTTTGGATGATGGTTATTCATGATTATGATTTTAACATCTTCTACACATCTAGAAATGGAAATGTTGTGGATTACACTTTGAGAAGGAAGTTTGGGAAGGGTGTTTTTTGGGAGTCCGAGGATGCTTGTAGATTAATGGTGGAGTTGGAATTATTTCAATTAGATGAAAGGGTGGATGATTATAGAGGATATTTATTTCATATTATGGAGCAATAATATCTATTATAGTATGTGGAGGATTGTTGTTGGGGAGACTTTGAGGAAAATGTAATGTGCGATCATGTTGTCTACGGTCATGCTTTGGTGGTATGGTTAGGGGATGTTTGGAAAAAACTTTTGTTTCATGGGAGGTTTTTTTAATATTAATGCATGAGGGATTCCTTAATTATTTCATAAATCACATTTTTGACACACCCAGAAGATTATAATATATACAATGTAATTTGGATGTGGTTTTCATGGTCTAGGATTAAACGAGTAGTATGGGAGGTTATGGGGAAGTGTTTGGTTTTCTAGAAGGTGAGGGTATAGAATATTGTTCCTAACAATTTTTATAGTGTTTGTATTTTACCAAGTGAAAATTAAATGAAATATTGATGGATTGAATCATAGTATTACCCCTATATCTGGGAGGTTATGATGTTATCTGGGTGATCAAGTATCAGTTCATGAAATCCTATCACTAATTAGAAATCAAGGTTTCAGGCAAGGTGGAATCTATTTCTAAGAGTTATGTGGTTGAGGTGGTGTTGTTACATAAAATTATGAGTTAAATTATTTTCAATCGAGATGTATTTATTACATCACATTTTTTGATCGGATTACATCAAAATTTTGTCACTAAGATAAGCCTCATAACTACTTTTCACCCTCAAATAAAGGGAAAAAAGGAGTTCACTATCCAGAATAGGGAAGATATATTATGGGTGTGTGTTTTACAATTTGGTGTATCATGGGTGTGATACTTTCCTATAGATTACTTTTATTATAAAAATAGCTATTATATTCTTAATAAAATGGATTTTTTGGAGGCATTGAACATGATACCCTATTTTCCTCTATAATGTTCAATGAAGTATATGGAGGATGTAGTTTATGTACCCAATGCGGTGTAGAGAATGATAAAATAGGTTAAAATTTTCCATGAGGCGATGAATGTAGTGCCAGAATGTCATATGTCATATGATGAAAGTTAGAGGACCTTGGAGTTTTAGGTTGAGCATCACACATTTGTGATGTCTCCCCATGGTGTGGGAAAAAATGGTATGGTATAGGATGTAACATTTCTTCAATTATTTTGGGAACCATTGAGGTTTTGGGGCTATTTTGGGATATGGAGTATTGGTTAGAATTTATAAGATGGTTGGAGAGGATCCACAACATCTTGGTTGCCTCTCAACTTTGTTTGTATCATCAACCCGACTCCCATGTCCATGAAATGTGAGAGTTAAATATAAAAGATTATATGAGGATCCTGGTTAATCTAGTAGATATCTAGGTTTTCTATGTAAAGGTGGTCTTTGGAAGAAACATTAGCATGTTACATGTTTCTGGGATGCATGGTGCCATAGAAGAAAGTACATGGGTGTGAGAGGTGAATATTCATGCCCAGTACCCAAAGTTGTTTTGAGTTTTTCCTTTTATTTTTTTCCTGTGATGTGATTTTTGGATCCATCAATGTTATGATATATTATTTATTCCTTGATGTATAATTTGTGATAAATTTATAACATATTAAAATGGAGGACCTGATTCTTTATTGATACACATTATAATATGATGAGATTGAACCCATGAAGTTGAGTTAGATACACCCAGATAGGATAGTATATTGATATGGAGGATGAAATTCATTTATTTCTATGTTCATGGAATTATAGATTTTTGGTTGTGGTGTTTACTAGTTTAGGTTGTGGGGATGTTTTTTGGTTTAGTAATTTGGAAGTGTAATAGTGAGGTTGAGTGATACTTTTAGCAGCTGTTTCATTTGGAATGTTTGTTTGGCTTTAGCATTAGGGGAATCATGAGATCCTTGAGAGGTATCTCATGGGGCGGTTGTTCCTAACACTTTAATTTTGGGATTGTGTTTGATGATCGATGGATATAATCATTTTTGAGATGTCTTATATATTTTTTGATGCCCTTAGGGAACTTTAATTTTCATGTTTTGGTGGTTAGAGGTGTTCAGAGGAGGTTCTAATTGTTTTTTGTAGAGGATGGAGTTGAAGTAGAGATTCTCTAGGAAATATTCATCATGTATAATGTACAAAATTTGTAAAGGTGATTCATGACATTTAGATATGGATAGTTTATGTATTATAAATTAGATAATGGGGATCCATGAAAAAAAAATCTGTGATGATTCCATTAATGAAATGCAGTTAAATAAATATGAGGCAATGAGATTTTTGCTAAAAATTGAAATTTTAGGTGAAAATTTGATTACACACCATTGAATGTATGCATGATGTGAAATAATAATATTACAAGTTATTTAATAACCATTATGACCAAATATATATTCATTCATCCATTCACTCCCACATTCATTTAGGAAGATCCCTTGGTGCCCCAAGAAGATCTTTTATCCCACTTCCTCCCACATCAATCGGTTGGTACTGGTGGCTGTTGGTTGACAATATGTGGGGAGAGAATTATTTTTTTTAAATGGGTTTATACTATTCATTTCTGGGGGATTTAGTTTGGTGATATTTTATTTTATTTATATGTGTGTTGGTCTGTGTTTTTATGATCTATGGGTGCATATTAGGTTGATTTTTGGGTTTCTCGTGTACTTTTTGTGTTTTATGTGCATTTATTCTTCTCCATGTGGTTTATATCATGTCAAAAAAATCTTCTATGAGGTAGGGAACCCTTGGTTTTTCTTTATTTGGTTTCATTCAAGAGGGTCATTCAACTTTTTACCGATGCGAATGGTTGTTCTCTCTTAATAAAAATAATTCACTAAATGAAATTTTATTGGGAAAAATAGAATGATTGACATCTTTTTACAACATTGACATTATTATGTTATGACGGATTGTATGGGATTGATTCCCAAATAAAAGGTTTCTCTGTTTGGGGATTTCTTCGTTAGATTATATGTGTTATGACTATTTTTTTTATATTTATGTTGTGATATCACCCTAAATTATAAATTTGAAAACCACTTATATTTGGAATATAAGATTTTTTCACATGGATTATAGATTGTGTGAAAATTAAAATAAAATAAATTGAAATATATTTACTTCCCCTATTTAAAATCATTGAAATGTTGTTTATGTGTTCTAATGTGTGGTCATCTTGGCACAATGATGTGTGTTTTCTATGGGAGATGGGCCTGATGTATGGGTTGTGGTTGTACTTTTGGGGAGGAAAGGTAGTGGTTGTGTGGTCTGGGTTTCGAGGTGGTGAGGTTGTGGTTGTGGGGCCATGCTTATAGGGTGTTTAGGTGGGGTTTTTGGGATGTTCTTTTGAGTTTTTTTGTGTTGGTTGTATGGAAATTGTTTTGGGGATGCGAGGTTGTGGAATTTT
Organism: Viscum album; assembly: GCA_963277665.1. Lineage (NCBI taxonomy): Eukaryota > Viridiplantae > Streptophyta > Magnoliopsida > Santalales > Viscaceae > Viscum > Viscum album. The sequence goes on from OY728136.1 coordinate 2,000,350,679, forward strand.
TTATGATCATTTGGTGCATCAAGGAGGTTGTTATATGGTCATTCATTCGGAGTGGTGAGGTTGTTGTTATTTAGCTATGCTTGTGGGTTTTGAGGTGGTGGTTCAATGGGAATGATGATCTAATTTTGATGTGTTGTTTCATTGTTCTATATGAGTGGGTAGTGGTAGAATAAATAATTGTATAATAATAATTCATATGGAAGGAGTTCGGTTTAGTTAATGGGATGTAAATTATTATTGAAAAAATAAATGATGGGATCTATGATTAAATGTTATTTATGATTAATAATGAAATTAATTTTATGGATAATGGAAATTGGATAGAATTGTGAAATGTGGTTTATGGATTATGTGTCGTTACACATTTAGAGGTGGAAACTAATGTTTTATTGTTTTGTGTTTGTTAGTGATTGTTTTTGTACCCATACGATGGGATTTTGTGCCTTTATTTTTATATATTTTCATATTCCTTGTGATTTCTATACACAACCCACCCATATCGAGAAATATGTGACAAAACCCATATATTCACATGGAGGTGTTGTCCCCAATATACCGGTGATGATGATGGATTGATGGCTACCCCATCATTCCCACTCTATATTGATATTGAGTAGATATTATGAGGATGTGCTGGTCGAAGGTCTCTTAGTGCACTAGGTGATGGGCTCAGTATTTTTAGGTGAGTTCTAATTTGGTTTTTCTATGCGGAGGTGAGCTTATTTTTGTAGTTGAGAAGTTATATGACCATGATAGGGGAAGATGGAAAAGGTATTTTTTGGGTGATATTTTATATGATTTTGTTGTGGGGAACCATGTCTTGGTGGTCATTCATGAGAGGAGTATATAACAAGGTTTATTTCTATATTTTTCATGATACCACACTACTATTATTATGGTTTAGATGTGATGTCCCATATGCATTGATGTGATGTATAATGTGAACTTGTTGGGGGAAGTGGCCAAGGTGTCTATGGTTATAATGTGATGTGATTGTGTTGAGAGGTGATGGAATATATCAATTAGAAGTGTTTGATACAAAGAGAACCTCATGAAAAATGCATTCAAGGAGACACATAATTTATTACAACTCATGAACAGAACACAAAAGAATAAAATAACACCTTGATTAAAGGTACATTCAAGTATTGGATAAGTATATTGATGATTGTGAAACACAACCCTGAGAATAATTAGAAATTAATGAAAACCATGATCAATTTTTTTTCATATTTAAATTCAATTATGAATAAACTACCTTTGATTTATTCTAAAGGTACAAAATAGTTTGATAAAGAAGTGAAGAAAGCTGTTTTTGATGAATTATAAGCTATTGAATACTGAAATTAATAAAATCATGATGAGGATATCAAAAATGAATTCATGGAGTATGATCTATATTCTAAAAAATGAATCTATTGATTACGAGGAAGAATAATTCTAATATTACTAAACACATCTACCTATATGAACATACCAAGAAGAACAATAAAAATACATTCTGTAACTTGATGATGAAGAGGATTGAAATATGATGGGATTTTTTGATTGGATGGTTGGGGACGAAGTTGATAAGGAGGTATAATTAATTAAATACATAGACATAGATGATAATGGAATGGTAATATAAATTAATTAGAATGTCAATGTGGTAGAATGAAATGAATTTAATAAGGAAGATTAAAAATTAAAGGATGATTATAATGAGAGGATATGCATAAACCTCAATTGTACTCTCAAGACAGAAGAATAATAGGACTACATTCGATAATTTAAAAAATAATAGGATAACATTTAAGATTCAAATCAATAATCCCTTCTTGAATCTCATACTATAGAAAATAATGTAGAGTTTATGGTTGTGGAGAAGTATAAAATATATTCATATTTCTGTTTCCACTATTTTCATTGAATTTTTTCTCATATTGTATCCCACTAAAAGTAAAATTTTGGAAGAACCAATATATTACGAAGAAAAAGACTACCCTATGTGTACAATAGAGACAATGTTTTTTAAATAAATTGTGGTTTTCTCTATATCAAGTAAAAATTATCTTATAAATGAAATGGTCAATCTAAAACACCATAAAAAAGAGCTGATACTAAGAGGTAACTCATATAATAATATTGTTTTATATGATGTAGATTTTTATTTAGTTCAACTGCTTACCCCATAGTGGATATATTTTCCTATTTGATCCTAATATTTAATATTTTATAAGGTCATATACTTTCACTATTTAATTACAATTTTTAGGTCCATGAAAGAAGGAACAATAAAGATGAAACAAGAACATTTCACATCATGAATGTCCCTAAAATGATTAATATAATAAAAAACACATCTTGAGAGACATTCACATCATGAAACTAGATCATAGAAAACATTAATAGGCCATTAAAAAGAATCAATATAATTGTAGTACTATTTAACCAACTTATATTTTTACATCCCTTGTTTTTTCATCCACACGGTTTTGAAAAATGGAGAAAAAAATGAATTTAATTTTTACAAAAAATAGATTGAATTAAATTTACCAACAAAAATTATTGATTTTTTATTCTACATAATGATCTAATAGAAATCAGCACATTGTAGAATTATTCAGGCATGTTCAAAAATTTAAAATATAATTATCATAAATGAAAATATTATAAATAGTCATTTTTAGAGTGATACATTAATTTTGAATTTTATGAAATTTATTTTAGATATGTTTTGATTTATTGATGTTTACTCTTAAAGGAATGTATTAAATGAAGAGATTATTTATATTCATTACATGACCTGATTAATATTTATTTTTCCCATTACCGAGAGGATTATAGAAAAGTGTTGAATATAATTTTTTGATCATATTTTTTGATTGAAACATTGGGCATGTAAACATGCTAGTACATTCATTTTTTTCTAGGCAATGATTTGACTAAAAAATTATATTTTAAAATTATTGAAGAATATTATTGATGAGACATTTATCATGAGACCCACCTAAACATGTATCCCTCTTTTTATTTAGAATAATTGGATGACGTTGTTAGGAATGATCCACTTTAAAAGCCATTATTTTACTTTCATACCCATCTCTATTTATAGTTTTTGTGATATTCAATTGAATGAGTGTGCATTAGGTGTTGTTTATGGTTGATACATGATATTATTCTTGAGAGGAAACTATTAGGTGTTTCAATGGAATTTTTATGGAAGTTTCATGATTTTATTATCTACATTCAATTATATTTCCCCATTACTATTTAAAAAATATAAAAAAGCAAAAAATTGAACTGTTTCTCGGGTGGGTAAAAAATCACCATTGTCAGACCGATGATCTCACAAACACAGGGGTTAGATATTAGACGTGAGAAGTATCCTAGGAGATACATTATTAAAACATTAAAAAGGGATTTCAATTGGGAGAATAATAAATATTCATTAATGGAATGATTATTTTTTATATATATGGTTTGGTAGTGGATGTAAGATTCACTCCAAATCATGAATTTCTAAGAAAAGGAAAAAAATAACAGCAAGAGGGTGTTACTTTTTATTATTATTGAATTTCTAATTAGACATTACATTACTCTATTTTGTGTATGAGATAAAATTATTTTTGAGTAGATCATTCTATTGAGATTTATATATGAATATCACAAATTATACATTATATTTTGACCTCCTCCTTAGGCCATACATGACTGTGAACATGAATACATTCCTAACCTCATCCTCAGATTCATTTTATACAAATTTTAAATCCCTAATTGTTAATTGGGATATTGTTATTTAAATATTGGAGAAGGAATATTCACTAAAATCCATTGGTTATGATCATTTCCATTATGTACGAGCATGACTCTGTTAAATTTTCTCCATGAGTAATGAGTGGAAAATTTTTTGGTATGGTAAATCATAATTTTTTTGGGTATTAAATAAAGGTTGAAACATTACATTGAATAGAGGAAAATTTCGTGAATGGAAATTATAAATAAATAATGATTTTTTAATTCATTATTGGGTATGTTTTGTGATTTTATCATCTCCAGTTATAACTTTATTTAATGGGAATAAATATTTGAAATGTTTTTATTGATGTATAGATCATTTGTGTTTCAATGTAGAGGTTTTTCTTAAGGGTGAGAAATGATTTTTGTGTGACGGTATTTGATATATCTATTTTATATCTATATATTGATTGGTTTCTATGAGGGGATTATTTTAATATTAATTCATTAATTTTGAGTTTCATTAGTAATATTGAAACATTATGTGTTGTTATGCAATAAACACATTTTAAAAAATACAAAGCAAACCATGGAAATTGGGAAATATAAAGGAATTTCACAACATGAAACATAATTATGGGGAACCATTTTTTCAATGTTATGATAGAATATTGAATCCAAAGAGACCACAAAATCCATTTAATGAAAGTATTCCATAATGTTGGATGATCATGGTACGTTCAAGATTCCCAAAACTGGTTAAACATGAAAAAACATACATCTAAATAATGAAACACCCTTTACATATCGTGTACTCATTACATGATGTATGATTATACAAGACATATACCACATGGAGGCCCGGTAGAAGGAGAAAAATGCCTAATGTGAATTTCACATGTGTCACGACATGAAACATATTTTTCACTCTCTGGTCATTAAATTTTTTTATTGAATATTATTTTAAACATACAAGATTCAATGTATATTTTTATGCGGGATCATTACCCATCATGCACAATTTACATGATATAAAAGTGTCAGATAAACTAAAAATGTGGATTTTCGACATATCTGGGATGAGAGATGATTGATTTAACCTATTTTCCTCAATTTAATGCAATATTTTTCATGGGGATAACTGAGTATGAATTTTAAGATTATTTATATAAGTTCTAGGAAAGGGATAGAGGAATCCATTCCAATAATGAGGCTCAACCACTAGGATCCTTACATAGGTTTCTAATATGTAATTATTCAAAGATATTTTTTATTTTGCATTTTTTTATTCTTTTTCATTCTTTAATGTAATGTTGAATACTTTATAGTATAATTATTGTATATATATATATATTATTAATCCTTGTTCTCATTCGCTCTTCATTATTCTATTACCATGATAATACTTTTTAAATATAATTTATTTTGAATCATTTATTGATTATGTCAATCATTTCATTTGTTCCGCTCATTTCATTCAATTTCATCATACACAACTAATCTTTATTGGGTAAGTGGTTGTGATTTGGTGGTTCTGTTACTCAAACAAACTCTACAATTTGATTCTTGGTAAACTGATGGTTAGTAATTAGGTTAAATAATATTTGTCTATATCATTCCTTCAAGAAAACAAAACCAGGGGGTGCAATTGAAGGACACTACCTAAGATGGAGTTGAGCAGGTTATGAGCATTGTCCTAAGACACTTTCTTCAATAGAATTAATCATATTGCATCTAGGTTGTTTGGTTTGTCCATAATAAGGAATATCTAAAACTTAGTATAATCTCATTCATTTGACCATAACCAATTGGTGACTTTTTTCACAGCCTAGTAGCTAAAACCGTAGGTCTATCTAAAGTATGAGTCATGATTATCTTTTACGTATACCTCGAAATTGACCATATACACTCTCTCTTATACCTTTTTTGTCTCTATGAAAAATATTTAATTATTTAATTTGTGTCATTTTTTTAATAAAATAAAATATAATTAGGACAACCTGGTCTTTTGTCGAAAGTATTTTTCTACATTCCCCGATCTATATGGGATCTACACCATACATCCAATTTACTACAAATTTGTACTTAGTGAGGTTCAGGTAAATTCAAAATTATAATTTTATCAATCCCAAAATATTTTACTATGAAATTTGGATTTATCATGTGTCAAACTTTGTGTGAAGTGTTTTTTGTTTTTGTATACTAGGTATGACTTGGGTTAATAATGACACAACTTTTTAAATGTTATTTTCCCAATGAACATCTTTTCCATATTATCATCCACATATAGAAATCAAATAATGATGTATTGTTAGGTAAACCATATAATCCCTTCTATACAAAAATATTAGGATGTTACCCTATATACAGGCTTATCCTGAGGGTTCCCACTATTATCATATTATCATAGTTTCCAAATATTAACAAAAACTATCATAGATTACAAAATATAATGAACTAAGATTTTCATATATTGATATTACATATTTTTTTGGATGAAATGTCATTTAATTACACAAACAGATGCTTGAGGATTGAAAGGTAATGTTCTTTTTGAAACATGGATTCATAAAAACTAATTCATAAGTGTTCTAAATCAACTCCCACATAGTTACTCATAACTAACCCATTCATAAAAATATCACCAAAAAAATATCATTCATAATAAACTGGGGAAATTAAAGAATAGTAATGTTCATCTCAGATTCTCATGGTGGGGAAATAAGTGAAATACATAAAATAGTCACAAGCATAGGGTTATCAGATCATGGGAAAAATAAATTAAAACCATACCTTGCATTTCAATGATTAAAATCGTAAGTCACTATATAATTATTGGTAGTTAATAAGACATGAATCATAAAATAATCAATGATCATAATCTGTGTGAGATTATTATTAGTATAATACATTAAATTGTGGCATAAACATAAGCATATAAAATCATTTCAAAACTATTCAGGGATCATTTCAAAGTCTATCATATTTGAATGGGTTTACTTCCCAAAACATTATGATAACAAAGGTTTACCCCCCAAGACTATCATAGTAGACAAGGTATCATACTGATATATGGTCAATCCCTATTGTGGTTCTATTAATCTATTGATATTTCTATATTTTCCTAGGTGATTCAAATGATATATAGGCCTCACATGACAAATAATGAATTTTATGCATCCATCTTCCACAAGATTATAAAACATTCAAAATATTTGAACCCACGAAATTAAATGGGTTTCATAAATATATCTTCATAGCATAGTAAATGGGAAAAAATAAGTTTAATAATCATTTATGTAACACATGTATTTTTTTTAAATAAGTTGGTAGCTTGAGTTTTACGCAACACTGAGTTTAAACGAACCACAAGACGCTATTAAAAAATTATTAGATTTAAATGGTCACTATAACATAGATATTAAAATAGAAGACAATAAATATGAATAACAAATTTACGAAATAATTTTAATGTTCTAACTGAATATGAATATACTGGTTAGTACTTAAAAATTGATTGCAAATTTTTTTGTAAAATCTATTTGTTATTCAAAAATAAGTTTCCTTCAAAAAAAATTGTTCTTATTTTTTTTACTTATTATAGAAAATTAATTTGATAAAATTTATATTAGTTTTGAATTTTTTATTTCAAAATTCTGTTAACATGTTTTTATATAATTTATATTATGATGGAATAGTGACAATATTAATTTTTTATTGAAAATATCATTTTTATATAACAAATTTACATAGTAAAATTTTTTTTAGGATTATTTTTAAATTATTATTAGTTCATTTTTATTTAATATAATTCAATTATTGTTTTAAAAAATGTTTTTTTAGGTGATTATATTTAAAAACCTTATATGTTTAAAAAGGGATTTTTTTATAAAAAACATGTCGTTTAATCAGATTTATGAAAATATAATTCTTCAACATATGTGTTTTTAATTTTGAATAAATGATGAATAAATTATATTCAAAACCTAGAAATTTATTAAATAGGTTCCTTGTATTATTGTCTAATGTAAATAGAAACATTGGTAAATTTTGTTTCCATGGTTAATGGTAAATTGGGTAATTTGGGATAAATTTAAAATGGTAAATACTATAAATAACACTAAAACATCACCAAATTTTATTAGATAACTATTATTATAACCTAAATACCAAATTAGAAAGATTATTTTTTTAAATGGACACATGTCCATGAAAATGAATTATATAACAATTTAATCAAATAAAGTCACAAAATATCACATTCTTTGTTTTAAATATATATTATATGTCCACATGGGAAAAAATTTATTTCTGGAATGAATTTAAAAATAAATTTTTAACATAATTAACATATTATTATTATATATATATTTTTCTCTTTGGTCCACTTAGTTGAGATTAGGATATTTATAATATTTTTTTTATTAGAAATTCAAAGATGTCACATTTTTGTCTTAAATAGATTTTCGTTTTTCAAATTGGTTAAGCCAAAAGATATATTAGATTATAAAATATTTTATAAAACACATAATAATTACCTTTATTATATTATTTTATTATAAAATTTTATTAATGAAATATGTATATTAAATAATTACACATCACAGATGTCATAATTATTTTGTTAAGGGAAACAACAAAAAATATTTATTAAAAACATCAAAATAACTATATTTTGAGACAATTAATTTGATAAACTATTTTTTAGATTACCTTTACCTTCTAGAGAGATAATAAAATAATTATTTATTTGTTAACTTATTTTCATGATATTTATAAAAGTCCATGTAATGAATAGTGTCAAAATTTACAATAATTGTATATTATGAAAATAATTTATTATTAAATTATTTAAAAATAATAAAACATAAAATTTTTATAATATGGTCTAAAATGTTATAAAATTTTTATTTTTGGACTTTTATACATCACATAAATGAAAATTGTAAGAAATTAATATTGAAATAGTTGTTATGTTAGTTTAAATTAAAATAGGTTAACTAAGGATTAATCATACTGATATGGTTTAAAATAAAAGAACGTGTATAAATTATACTAGATGCTGATATTACAACCTTATATCATATTATATTTCAATAAATGGAATTTTTGATTTTTTTTAATAGATATTTAAATTATTATAATCTTATATTTTGAGAAATTTCAATAGTGTGCCTCATTTGAATTATAAAAGGGCACCTCCTCCCTTACATATTCAAATTATTTTGAACCTTAAATCCAAAATAACCATAAAAATTTCCCTTATAAAATTCAGTAGAAAAATTATAGAGGTTATTTTATTCTAAAAATTCCACCCCTAGTATCCCTAAGAGGATATCTAAAGAAAGTTCAATGAACAACTGTAAACATCTTTCCCGAGTCTTTAACATATATTTATTCTTGTACTTCATCTTAATGTGTTTTTTCCATTATAAAGTAATAATGTACTATCACATATATGATTATATTTCATTATCATTATTTACCATCCATATCCTACCTTTCATCCATTCTATGATAAAAACACCACCCTTGCGTATGTACGACATTCCGTCTCCACCATATGATTTATTCTATTTTTCATCACATCATTCCATTGATTGGTATAATCATCAAAATAATAGATAAATTTATAATAATTATAAAATTACATTTATAGAGTAATATATATATATATACACACCATCCACACCTTTTTTTCATTTAACATTAATGGAATGATATCATCGCTCATGTTTATACACCACCTATAGTCTCTGTGACATGATGTAATTCAGTTTCTATGATCACCATTAATAATAATTATAAAATTGTATTTAATGACCAAATATGATATATATTACCTTGATGTAACTCTTTATATGAAGAAACTACATCATATTCACAAGAACTGGGACTTCTATAAAAAAACATATATAGGATATGAAGGTAGTTGACAGGAGAAAGAATGGTAATAAATAAATTTTATTTACAAATAGCTGATAAGATGATATAAGAGGATCATATATGATATCATAAATATAAATATGCTTCTAATGTGAATTAATAACATTCTTTAAACCATTTTTAGTAGATTCGGATGTGTACAAAAGAAATTAGTCCTAAGGTAAAGGTTAATTTTACAATATCAATATTCTTCATGATTTGTTATATGTAATTGTATCTATTGGGGAATACTTAAATTCCATTTAACTATATCCAAAAAAATTCTGCATAATTTTTTTATTCTACAAATAATTTTTTAATTTTTTTTCACACATATTTTAATTTTTAAAATACTTTTATAAGGGAATCTATTTCACATTTTCTAAATGAGGTTCATTGTAAATTTTCCAGAAAATTTATGAATGGAATATTTTTTAACTTATATGGAATTGATCTTTCTTATTTCTTGATCCTTTAATTCCATGAATCTTTCTTAAAAATCCTAGTGGTTTATTTTCCCTGGAATTTTTTTCCATAAACATTTTATGAAAAAATAAATGAAATGTTTTCAAAATAGAAAGGTTATTTTTTAAAATAATTTCATCTCGTGATCTCTAAAAATTATATTCCATCTATTATAACATTATTTGTTGTTACTTATTCTTTACTAGGTATATTTTTTTGGAATATTATCCTTATTATTTTTATGGTTGGTTAATTTAAATGATGGAATTATATTTATGATACCAACTTATTTTCAAGGGGTTATGCTATAATCAAATTTTTATGAAACCAATTTATTTTTACGGGTTCTGATATAGTGAAATATTTTTTTTATGGAACAAATATTTATGGATTAAATTATGGGATTTGGTGGGACCTATTTCTCCCTCCAATAAATTAGTTAATGATTTATATCTTTTGATATAGACAATACTAGAATGGGAACTGAACCTTGTTCAGTAATATAAGACTCCAGTGGGAGTAAACATGATAAAGTAATATAGGGATAGAATGTGGAATGAACTTGGTTTAATAAAGGAATGTGTCCTCAATTATGGTCTGGTAAATAAACCATAACTAATATAAAACTGATTTTTTATGCTTATGTGTATTCCATAATTTCATTTCTATTGTTATAATTCCACAAATTATGTTATTAGACTCTTTAATAATTCATTTCTTATGAACTTATATGATTTTTTCAATGACATGATATCATGATCCTTGATTCACTGGATATAATTCTCAAACTATATTTTCATATTCATATGATCGTATGCTTATGTTATCTCCCTTGATTTCCCTTACTAGGAATATAATCTCACATTTTATTATGATTCTTTTTCCCTAGATAAAAAGAAATATATTAAGTATGATGTGTCAAAAGGGTTCTAGTTTGCATAGAATAAGAAGGATATGATTTATAGTTTTAAGGAATCATTTTTATATATTTTTATGTATGAAAAGACATTAAACATATAATATTTTGGTGTGGTGTTTTAATTTTATATACTGAATATTATTCTATTTGTATGAAATATCTATGTATGAATAGTATGGGTCATTATAGTTTGTATCAATTAATGGGTTAGTTATACTTTGGAAACTAGGATTAGAAAATCGTAGTAGGAACCATATGTGTAAGTATAGGTTATTGCCCTAATTTTTTGGTAATGATTAATAATAACCTAGTATTAAAACTAATTTTTCATGGATTGAAATTTTATAAGTATAATCCCATGACTATGTGGTTTTCCCAGTATAATAAATGTTTCTCAATAATTTTTTTTGGATTACTCACTAGATGAAACTCAATGGAAAAATGTTAATGCTGAATGCAATGGTCAATGAAATGATTGTACTTATGAGAATCCAAGTGTTATAAAAGGTGGAGTTAAAAATCGTATTGATATTCTCACAAAATATATGAATCATGATGGTCTTCCAAATGAATAGGAGATGGAATAACATACTATTCAGTTTATAATGATTCAGAATCAACCTTATTTTGATGGGTCCTCAGATACACTATTGGCTTAGTAATGGATCAAAACCATTCAGAGAATATTTTCTATTCTTAAATGACCATGACATAAAAATGTTGTCCAAGATGATTATCATCTAGAAGGTGAACCAGATCAATGGATGAATATTGTCAAGAACAATAGGAATCAAAATGAAATTGAATAAATGGAATGGGAGGTGATTATGGGGATATTCCTCAACATATAATTCCCACATATTCTATATTAAAATATGTAGAAGGAATTCCATTATCAAAAGGAAATTGGTGTTTAATTAATTGGTACACATGAGGAAACATTTAAAATGCATTCCTGGTACGCCTCTAGATATATTATTAGCCTGAAAAGTAAAATTGATCAATTAACTGGTGTTTTCAAACCAAATTATCAAAGGTAATTAACCATAGGAGACTTTAGTACCTATTAAGTATTTGGTTGATGTTATCCCAAGTTAGAGAAAAAAATAAATGTTCCCCTTTAGTATTATGGTTTTGATAAGAATTAAAAAATTGAATTCAAAGAAAATTCTAATAAAATCCAGGAAAAGAATATGATATTTATTTTCTATTCAATGTGTGGAATAAAAAATGGGGTAAATTTTATTTTGGGTATGGGTAAATGTTTCAATTTTATTAAAGAATGCCATCAGGAAAATGAATTCTAATGTCATAGTAAGAAATTATCTAATGATGTGAAAATAGATAAACCTATACAGAATGCGCTGCCCACACATAAATGATATAAATCCAAGGATTATGGATATTATATTAATAAATTCATAAATTAAAAGGATTTTTTTGGAAAATATCAACAACCTCTATATCTAAAAGACAAAACTAAAGATAATTTTATCCGTAATTTTGAAGTGGGTTAAGGAATGATATGGTAAAATGTAGACTCATAATATAATCAGGAATATAACTGTCCATTTTTAATCTAGATCTACCCAATATATTATTTAGATATAATTTTATCGGGGTATATCTATATTAACTCTATAATTAGATATTGAGTTAGCTATGAAAACATATAATGGTACAATGTTCGTATCAAAAGTTTATAATTTGTTCCCAATTTATTTTTGTGGGGAAATACTTCTCAAAAATCTTGTGGTCCTTCCTTTAGTTGAATTTGATGGGATTATAGGAATGGAAATACATTCTTTATATTGAGATCATAGAATTTTATGGGGTTGGGAAGCCACATTTCATATTGCAAATGATTCTATGACAATATATCGATGCAATGATTAATATGAACCCTAAATGTAAATAACTTCTATATTTTTTGTTATAATTATGATAAATGAAAGTTATATATCTCATATGGTTGGAGAGAAACTCACCTTAAGGTGACACCAATTGTATGGGTGTTTTTTGATGTTTTTCTGGATGGATTACATGGTCTTCCATGAAATTATGAAGTTGAGTTCTCAATAGAACTCATACAATGTATTATTCATATTTAAGGCTCCTTATAGAATTACCCCAATTGAGTTGTAGGAATTGAAGAACCAACTCCATGTAAATATTGAAAAGGTGTTTATATAACCAATATCATCATCGTAGGGTACACATATTATTTGTTTAAAAATAATGATGTTTCAATGAAACTCTAAATTGATTATTGGGAAATTAACTAGATCGCTATCAAGAAAAAAAATATCCTCCCTGTATGGATGACATATCTGGTCATCTAGGATGACATTGACACTTCTATAAGATTTTTCATCCTTATTTATATAATCAATTGAGTTTCAATAAGGATTATATTCCAAATACAACATTTGATAAATTGTATGGACCCTATGGATTTATAGTGATGCCTTCTGTCTTATAAATTGTCTCACTATCTTCATAGATTTAATGAATAGAGTCTTTAGCCACTATCTTGATCACTTTGTGTTAGTCTTTATAGAAAATATTCTTTTTTTCAATGATAAAGTATGAACATGAAAATCACTTGAGTATTTTACTAAATACCCCAAGGTAGTATAATCTTAATGAAAAATTTACGGATTGTGAATTTTGGTTTCAAAATGTTATTTTTTTAGGTTGCATATTCTAAAGATAATGTATATTTGAGGATCAAGAATAGATAAAAGTTATTAAACATTGGCCCAGTCTAGAAACGGAAATTTAGATATGAATATTTATTGGTTTGGATGGATATTATCGATATTTTGTGAAATAATTCTCATGATTCTCTAATCCACTAACCAAGTTGACTCTAGAATAATATCAGTTCATATGGATGGTAGAATCTGAAGATAATTTCAAGGAGAGGATAATAAGGTTAGTCAGTTCACCAGTGATCACACAACCCTATAGTGTAGAAATATTTGTAATCTATAGTGATGCATCAAAGAAGGGGATGGGATGTGTTCTCATGAAAAATAAATTTTTTATATAATAACCATAATAATAATTTAAAATTCATTGAATAATTTAAAAATACCATTAATTGGAGTTAGATATGGTAATTTTTTAATCAAATATATACATGCATTAAATCTATGCAGAATAGTGTGACAAATAAACTAATAAAAAATTAAAGTGTATATTTTATTTCAAAAAGATTTGAAAATATGATACATAAGATTGATGGAGACATTTAAATATCCTTACTACTCAATACATTATCACATTTGTATTAGAAATAAGGTGGAAGATTCATTTACTCGAAATGTCCATGACGACGTATCTATCACGTGAATAAGAAAAGATCTAATATTTATTGATTTTAAAAGGATGAATATGAGAATCAAAAATAAAGGGGGGGGTAGTATCTTTCTCATATTTATATTAAACCACTAATAAAGATGAATATTGAGAAGGTGAAGAATCAAGATGTATAGCTAACAAAGAAGGTGAAAAATGTTCGTAAGTTTGACATTGATTGTAATAGAATAATAAGGTTTAGAAACTGTGTTTCTATCTCTCCGATATTGTATTTAAAGATAGATCTATTGGATGAGGCTCATTTTTCATACTTCTATTTTCATCCTGGAAGCATCATAATGTATAGTGATCTGAAAGATCATTTCTGGTCTGATGCAATATGGAGCGATATTATAGAATATGTTTCTCAGTTCCTGGTTTTTCAGCAAGCTAAGGATAATATATAGAAGTCTAAGGGTATGTTACATGTATTACTCATACCATAATGGAAATGGGAAAACAGTACATTAGGTTTTTTTCGGAATTCACAAAAAAATATGAATACCATAAAGCAATATGGGATATATTTTATCTTTTTACAATGTTGTAACACTTCACTTCTATGGGAGATTATTTCTCCTTTGATCATATTAATATAATATATATTAATAAGGAGGTGAGATTTTGTGGATAACCACATTCCATTATATTGGATATGAATCCATGGTTTACCTCGATGTTTTGGAGAAGTCTTCTAAAGGATATGGATACAAAGGTATGATTTAGAACTTCTTGTCATCCTCTAATAGATGGTCAATATGAGAGAACCATTCAAATAATAGAAGACATAGAGAGATATTTCTCTTTGGATTTAAAATGTGGTTGGGATCAATACCTACCATTGGTCAAATTTCCATACAATAATATATTTCACTTTATTATTTAGATGGATCCATCTAAATCCCTCTATGGTAATTATTACAGAACATCGCCAGGAAGGAACAATGTTAGGGAAAGAAAAATATTAGGAACTAATCTAGTTATGGAAATGGTGGTGTTGGTTAGATCCATTGAACATCAAATTAGGGAATCTAAGTGTTGACAAAAATTTATGTTGGCCATCGATGAAAATAAAGAATGTTTGATGTGGGTGGAAATTTATTTCCAAGAATATCTCCCTCGAATAGTGTGATGAGATATAGAAATAAAGAAAATCTACACCCTAGGTATATCAGTCGTTTTGAAATTAATGATTGTGTTGGAAAAGTAGCTTAATTATTGGCTCTTCCACTGAATCACTCTTGAGTTCATGATGTGTTCCATGTATACCTCTTGAGTAAATAAGTACCTGACCCATAAAATCAATGAAACTCATTTTTCTTCCCATTGTAGAAAGATCATTACCACAATAATCTATTAATATAGATTCTGGATTATATAAATAATGTTTTATAAAGATAGACCACTCACTTGGTTGTAGTTTTATATAGAAACTGTCAACTATAGGAGGATACATGGGATCCTTAGAATGATATGAGGTAAAAGTAACCTCATATATTCATATCAAAGTGGTAAATTTTAAGGAAAAAATATATTTTACAGGGGTAGAATTTAACACCTAAATATTTTTATTTAATTAATTTGATAGATAGTGTTTCACACAACAAAATGTTTAAATGAAGCATTAGACACTATTATAATAATATTAGCTTAAAATGTTAGTAATAAACTAGAAATTAAATTTGCGGAAATTAATATGAATAAATAATTTATGAAATAAATATAAAGGTCTAACTCAATATGAATGTATTGGTAAGTCCTTAGAAAATGATTACACAATTTTTAGTAAACACACTTTATTCCCCAAAAACATGATTCCTTCCAAAATGAGTTTTCTCATTTCATTAGATATTATAGAAAATTTATTTGAAAATTTGAATATCATCTTTTAATTTTTCCTTTAAAATTTATATTAACATGAGTTTTATTTAATTTATTTCTCCAAGGAATTGTAAAAATACACATTTTTGTTGAAAAATGTGTTATCATTTAAAGTCATTGCAAGGTCAAATTACTATTTTAAATTAGTATTGAATTTAAATTAGTTATTTTTTGGATTTTAAATAATCCAATTATGGTTTTTGAAATTTTTTTTAATACTAATTTATTATAAAATCATTCTATGTTTAAAAGGGAATTTTTTCAAAAAAAATACTTTCATGGTATTTTATTAGTTTTATTTTTAATTAAATTACAAAAAATTTGTGTATAGAATTTTTTAAAATGGATAAAAAATTTATATTAATGTGGTATAATTTTTTAAAAAATTTCCATTTTATTTTAGTCTAATATTAATTGTAACCTTGGTAAATTATGTTACCATTGTAAATGTTAACTTTGGTAATTTAGGTTAAAAATAAAATGATAATGAATTTCAAAAGACCCGAACACATAACCATATTTTATTGGATGAATATAATTCTAAATTAAACAAATAAGGATGTAAATTAAGTTTTGTAATGGACATAATTCCATAAAAATGACTTATATAATATTTAAATCATATAAATTCACTAAATATCACCTTCATTGTTTTAAATACTTATTATTATTCAACATGGGAATAACAGTATGTTATGAATGAATTTAAATTTAAATATTTTACAAAATATTTTTTTTCATGATATTAATTTATTTTTTACTTTTTGGGCCACATTATAAGATTATGATACTTATAATATTTTATATAAACAACATTCAATGATGTCACATTCATGGTTTAAATAATGTATCATTTTTAATATATATTTATAGAAATTATATATTTGATTATAAATATTATTATTAAATCTAGAATATTTATATTTATCATGTTATTTTATTTTTTATTTTTATTTAAGAAATATATATATAAGATATATACACAATGCTGATGTAATAATTATTTTAATTACGTCAATATCAAATGAATGTAATTAAAAATATTTTAATAAATATTATATGAAATTATTAATATGAGAAACAAATTATAAATATTATGTTAACATAATTGGAATAAAATAATATATTTTGTTGAAGATAACTTGTTATCTTTATATTTTTAAATTTCCATGTTATGAATAGTGTCAAAATTTACACGCATAAATATTTTTAAAATAGTATTTTATTAAATTAATAAAAAACAATAAAACATCTTAAGAAATAAGAAATAATAATATGATTTAAAATTTCATTAAAATTTCATTTATGTTATAATTTACCTAAAATATATAATAATAAAAGCCATGTAATATTGAAAATTTTCTTATATTAATTAAAAATAAAATAAGGTAACCAAGGGTTAATCAAAATGTCATGGTTTAAAATAATACATGGACATATCTAAAATATATTAGATGATTATATTATAATATTAAATAATCAAATATTAGAATAAATGGATTTCTGGATGTTTTTTATTTATATTTAAATTATTATATATTAATAGTATGAGAAATTCCAAAAGATCCGCTCACCTCATTTATTAAAGAGACCCGACTCTCTCACTAAATCACATCACATTGAGACTTCAATATCGACCATCCCCTAAAAATTTATCATATAAATATCCATATCCACATTATATAGCAGATTTTATTTTCAAATGGAAAACTCTAATTTCCCTAATAGGATGTCTAATAGAATTTCTTCAAAGAAGTGGTAATCATCTCTAACAACTCTTTTATGATTATTTTTTCATATACTTCTTCTTCTAGTGGTCCTTCCATTATTATTTAATAAATACAATATAAAATATATTCTTATATGTTATTATTAAAATCTAAAACCCATATCCCACCTATTATTCACCCTATGAAAAACAAAATCATTGTGTGTTAGTACGTACGACTTACTGCCTCCACGTCGTGGGAAACGTTGTTCCTCAACACTACTATATATGGATAGGTATAATGATGGTAATAATATATATATATATATATATAATTATAACATGAAATTTATTCTAATATATATATATATATCATCCACTCCCATACCCTTTTACCATTATGGGAATGATACCATCACTCGTGCATACATTTGACCTACCGTCTGCACAACCAGATGAAATTAATTTTTCATTTTCACTATTAAAAAATATGTATATAAATGTATATGATGATAACATATTAAATATATTACCTTAATATAATTCATAATTCGATGAAACTATAACCTATGCACAAGAACATGGACTTGTACATCAAAACATACATAGGAAAATGAAGCAATTAACACATAAAAGTGATGTAATAATGAAATATCATTATAAAGGGTGAAAAGATGAGATAATAAGGTAATATATGATATAATACATATTAATATGGTTCAATTATGAATTAATAATTCTATCTAAACCATTATACATGAGTTTTAGATACTTATAAAGGAAATCAGGACAAAGGTAAGGGTTAATTTCATAATCTCATTATTACTTGTGATAGATTATATGTAAGTATATTTTAAGGAATACTTCTCTTACATTACCATGATTCCAAAAAACATTTTTTAATGTATTTTTACTATTTTATACAATATTTTAAAATCATTTTTACACATGTTATAATTTTTACTGAATGGGTTGAAAGAAATATTTTCGTCGTTATCAAAATGCGGTTCTTTATGAATTTTATAGTAAAAACACAAAGTGATTTTTTTAACTTCCTGAAACCAATTTTTTTTCACTTTCACGATTCCATAATTCCTTAAACCTTTGTTTATAAAATTACAGGTTTATTTTTAGAAATAAAAATACATTTAAAAAAGAATTTATTTTATGAAAATAAAATATTTTCAAAACCAAAAGGATATCATCTTCAAAAATTATTTTATGTTATCTCCCAAAATTAGTTTACTTTTAATATAACATTATATGATGTTACTGATTATTTTATGGTGATATTTTTCAATAATAATATTGTTATTTGTTTTATTTATGTATAGTATAAAATGATATTTATGATATCAATTTCTTTTTAATTAGTTATGATAGATTAAATATTTATGAAACAAATTTATTGTAATGGGTTTTGATATAATAAATGAATTATTATGTTTCTAAATGTATATGTATGGTTTTCATTATGTGATGGGTCATACCAATATATCCCTAAAATTCATTTCAAAAGGATTTATATCCCATGAGATCGGTAGGAATGGAAAGGGATATTATCCTTGTTCAATAATATTGGATTGGAATGGGAGTAAAATCGTACCAGTAATACATGGTTGGAATGAGGAGTGAACATGGTTCAACAATGGAATTTTTTCACTATTAAAGTCATGGTAGTGATAGATGACTAATATTAAAAAAATCTATTTTTCTGTATATGAAACAATTTCATTAATTATTAAATACTTCCATTAATTACATTCCATGATTCTTTTATAATTCATATTTTATTAAATTTTATAATTTATTCCATGAATTAATATCATGATACTTTATATACATGATATAATATCCAAATTTATTTACATGTTCTTATGATTTTATGATAGTGTTATCCCCCTTGATTACCCTTACTGAGAATCCTATCTCACTCATTCTTATGATTCTTTTTCCCATGATATAAAGAAATATATTATATAAGATTTGTAGAAAAGGGTAATAGTTATGAAGGAATAATCTTTTGGTGTTGTAGATATTTTAATAATTAGTTGTTTATGTTTCCTTGTTTTCAAAGACACTAAACCTGTATGGTTTTGGAATTTTTTTTTTGTTAATTAATGAAAATTATTATATTTATATGTAATTTATAAGTATGAAATGTATGGGTCATTATAATTTCATAGTTTCATTATATCCAAACCTATGGAAAAAATAAGAGTTTTTCTTAAGCATTTATCATGTTATAACCCAAGGAATATAAATGGGTTTCAGAAATATCATTCCATAAAAATAATAAACCATATAGATGAAGAATAATAATTTAATATATTTAAAATATCCACAATAAATCATAAGTGACATAAAGTATCTAATCATAGATTCAAAAATATTTTGAATGAAAAATATGTTTGAACATTTTTAGAGGAAAATAACCACTATTTTAAAATGATCTTTTTAAAATAATAAATTCATATAATATTTTAGAATTATTTTAATTTGAAAATAATAATTTATAAATATTAAGGAATCATTTAATAATTTATTGGTCATTATGATGTGAAATTACTTTAATTTTAAATATCCTAAAACAAATATTCCGTTCAGATTTCTAGAAAAAGTCATATATGCCTTATTTTGAAAAAGATATAAAGATTCAATTTAAAATATTTTTTATTAAAAATAAACTATTTTCATAATAGTATTTAATAAATTCATGTGATATTTTTAAATTTTTGTAAACATTTTAATAGGATATGGATATTGAATTAAATGGATTTCTGATTGAAGAGATAATAATGCTTACTTTTCATAAAAGCGTTCATTTGAACTCTTTCACCGATAAAGTGATAAAAGTGGTTTGAAAAAAAATATTATCAAATAATAACCATAATATAATAAAATTAATGATATTATTGAGATATATATCATATTATTTCATCATTATAAGCATAATCATAAACAACCGTGATAAATGATGAAATTGTAACATAAAACTCTTACAACTTCGGTAAATTTGAAATATAAGACCCTTGAAATAAGAAAATTAACATAAACATAAAATATAATGAGAATAAATAAATTATTTATATTAAATTTCAATGTTTATTCATATTCCCCATATAAAGGATGAAAGGTTCGTAACTTAATGTATGTCCTAGAGATGGATAATTAAGACAAAAATCCCATACATTAATTCGTGACTTTGTTCATACATGTTGAAATATTCTTTATAATTTATATAAGTTAGTTATAAATATGTTAATGAACCAAAATCATATGTATCATAAAATATATGATTTGCTTAAGAATTTTTATTATCGGTTTATCAACAATTCTTTATTCAAATATTGTTTTGTGTAATAACTACTTCAATTTTCATGTAGGTTTTAGTTTTAAATTTTTGACCATTTTACATTAATCAAGGTTCCATAATTTCATGATTATTGAACATGATATAAATATCATATATATTGATTATATATGTATTTAGTGTTTATTGTTAATTTTAAATTTAGAAAATAAGTTACTTCATTTATGGAGATGGGTAGTCATACGTACAAATGAACATTTTTTAAACATTCTCAATAGATTGAAATAACAATTATATCTTACGTATAGATTAATTTTTACTTCATATATAAAACAAATATACATTAAATTTAACATTTATTTCTATCTAACTAAATCATTAGTTAAATATTAATCTCATAAGTTTGTGAGGTTGTACTTCATCATACACTAAGGTGATGTTATCATTTATTCAATAAATAGTATTGTAATAAATTATATGATATATTTATTTAAAAAAATATTATTATTTCATTTTTATCATATATAAAAATAAAATTAATCCTTATTATCTTCCCTATATAACAAAATTGAAAAATAATCACATCGTTTCACATACATGTAGTATATCGTACAAACAAATGAAATTATCATTTATTCAAAAAATGAAAATGAAAATATATATATGATATATTTCGTATTCATGTTGAATAAGATTTCATGAATATTAGATAAAAACATTAAACTAATCCTTATTTCATTCTATTTAAAAGATTTTTAGGAATAGATCAAATCATTTCGTAAGGAGAAACTCTACATTACACATGAACGACGTCATCATATTCCTTATGAAATGGACACTAAGAAGTTATATGAGATAATATAAATAAATAATTATAATTAAATCATATATATAAAATATAATCATTATATAAATCATTAAATAAATCCATAATAAGTGGTTATGGAAAAGTAATTACGTTGGTTAGAGAAGAGGATGTTCTCTATAAAAATGATCAACAGTGTCACTTCCCATTTATGGGAGTTCGAGATGGTATATGGTCATTAAATTAATATACATTAATATTAGTGTATTGAAGATATTTATTTTTTTATATTATAATGGTTTATTAATATTTCATGTAAGTGGATGGTGAAAAAAATATATAAAATACACAGTTAATACATTACCTATTAATCGATCAACATAATTTTATTTTTACAAAAAACAGTTATAAGATGTATTTATGATCAGAAAAATGATTCTTGGATGAGGGGAGGTAATTAAAGATTTTATTTGGGATGTCAGTGGGTTAAAAAATGTGTTGTGAATGTATAATGTATTGTGGAATGGGGGTGGCCTTTTATAAGAGGGGAGATGAAAAACTGGAATTTTTGAAAACAATAAAGTGTACTCATGTTTTTCATGTTCCAAAAAAGATATAAAATTGTCCATTAAAAATTAATTTTGGAAATAACATTTAAATATGGTTACCCAGTGGGGATTTTACATGATTCTAGGTCAATCTTCCACTTATTTGTTTAGTTTAACTACTCTATTAACTCCTTTTATCATTTAAAATGATATATAATATTTAGAAAATTAATGATTAATTATAGTAAAAAAGTAATATTATCTTATTATATAATATTAATTTTACTAAATAAAAATATTTATTCAATTTTTTTAAAATTTACTCCAAATAATTTGGAATAATTTATTTTCAAATTAAACTTGTAGACTTGATAAAAATTTTCTTTTTTGAAGAGAAAGGTTTTGAAATTTTAACAAGTTTGTATATCATAATTTAATATGAAATTTATTAAATTACTTATATTGTTTTCATTATAATATAATTAACAATTTTTAGTTATAAAATCAATTTAATAAAAAAGATATTTTTATATAAACATCCTAAGAAATGATAATTCTTAATAAAAATTAGTATTTTTTATTATTAATCGAAAAATTTATATTTTAATAAAATTTTAGGTATTCAACCTAATATAATTTTTACATAATGATTTCGAACAAGAATATAATTATTTAAAATGAAATTTATATATGTTAAAAAATCTAATTTTATTATGTTTTCACAAAAACTAAAAAAAATAGTTTTTATATAAGATATACTTAAAGCATATAAAGTCATTATAAAAAACTAATTACTTATTTTTATTAATATGATTTTTTAAACCATTTAAAAAAATTAGTCAAATGTTTTTATTCATATTCACACATTCATGCTCAATTTCAATTACCTATTTTCATTGTTAAATAGTAGTATAAATATAATACAATAGTTCATTAGAACTATCTATTATAGGTTTCTTTATCTTTCAAAGAAATTAAATTTATTTGGGAAAAATATTTTATAAATTCTTGACGTATTTTGGTACAAATATTCATAGATTACAATTTTGTGTATATGGATTTTTAATCTATCTTTATGCAGAAAATATTTTTTGGGATCCGTTCCCATGAATAATTAAACGGTTATAGCCTATGCCTCATGAAAATTGAAGGATCATAAGAAAAATTACCTAAATCATGATTTGATTTTTGTATGGTATTTTTTAAATTAATGATATTGAAGAAATATATTAATATATTATTTTATGATATATGTATATATATAGGTCATAAAATTTTTAATTACATATTCACTAATAAGTAGTTTAATATTCTCTAGAGAATATATTTGGAACTAAGTAATGATTATAACTCTTCAATACATTACCTCCATTGGAAGGTGACCAAGGTAGATGATGGTTTGATTCAAAAGGATTACGCTCACTTATCTATGATTAGGATTAAAAAATGTCTAGTATAAACGGCTTTAAAATTTATGGATCTATAAATTTTAAGGAAAATGGGGAAATATTATCTATCATAAATGAATGTCCAACCATCTATCCCAATGATTATTACCGAGGAATAGAAGGAACATGTAGAGTTGTAGAAGAAGGTGTGAAATTTTATGGATTTTAACCATTATTATGATGTAATAATATGTCTTAGGAACTATATGTCGGTTCCTTATATATAATATCTCACAAAGGAGATGTTAGAGGAGGCTTATAGTTCATCGTTTTTTATACATCCTGGAAGAATGATGATGTATACAAATCTGAATCGGTATTTATAGTTGGATAACATGAGGTGAGATATTGATGTGTATGTATCTCAATTCATGGCATGAAATTATGTGAAGGATAATAGTAAAATTTATAAGGGACATTATAACCAACACCAATATTATAATGGACATTGTATGTCATCACCCTAGATTTTTTACCCGGGATCCAAAAATGTCTAAAGGCCTTAATGGTGTTTGGGTTATAGTCAATCACATTAAAATGTCTAAAATCAAAATTTCCAGAACATAATATTTTTCAATATTTCATATGTACATAATATACATTATATAATTGGTATTTTTCATGGATTACCACATTATGTTGGATTTAATCATGATCTGATGTTTACCCCGATATTTTTCTAACGTATTCCTCTTGCTCTTGAAACGTATTGGATTTTTAGCATATCCTATCACCCATAGATTTATATTAATATTGAGATAACCATCAAAACCCTAGAGTATAATCTAATATCATTTTATATGGAATTGAAGGATAATTGGGATCAATGCCAACCTCTTGTTTAGTTCTCCTATAGTAATAACATTCACTCAATAATTCAGATTTCTCATTATGAAGCCTTCTATAGAATGATGTGTAGAAATACAAATTTATATGATGATGTTAGAAGAATAATTAAATTGGGACCTACGATACATAGTAATATCTTATAGAATGTTTTATCCAAGAAAAAACATGTAAGGGTAGCACAACATTGAAAATAAAATTATACTAACAAATGTTGGAATGATCTTTAATTTTATGTTTGTGAGATAATGTTTCTGTGAATTTACCCACTAAATAAGGTAATGAAATTTTAGAAGAATTATAATATGATCTATATTTATATTTTCCCTTTTCATATTCTTTTTTTATTATGGATAGTATATTACGGCTTAATGCATCTACCGATCTTATCCCAAGTTCATGATGTGTTCCATGTGTCTCTCTTGAGAAATTACAAAACTAAAAATTCACTTGTACTGAACACAGAGCTCATTGAAAACGTGGAGTATTATTCTTAGGAGAAAAAATATTGGAGATTATGGATCATATAGATAGAGTGATATTAAACAATACCACTGACATTGTCACTATTTTGTAGTAAAACCACCAATTTGGGGAAGCTACATAAGGGTTTGATGAGGAATAAGTATCTTAAATTATTGGTATCAATGTGATGGAATTTAAATGGATTTTTTTAAGTATGATATAATATTATACCATTATATTGTTTAAATTTATCTTCAAATAAATTTATATTTTTCTTTAACATAATTTACACACAAAACTAATTACATAAAAACCAGGAAGTACTATTATAATTTTTTTTATTTCGGGTTATTGTTATATCCTAAATGTTAAATTGTTGTGTATTAATATGAATAAAAAATTATAAATCTTATGTTGTTTAAACCTTTATAAAATAAATTCAATGGATATCAATTATTTAAAATGAAAATAAAAAACATTTTAAAGTAAAAGATATGTTGTTTTATGAAAAAAGTATTTTTTTCATTAGCATTTGATTTTAAAATTAATAAATTAAATAAATAACTATTGATGAATTATTTTTTTAAATTAATATATTATATATTCAATAAAATATTTTATCATTCATATAATATTTTTCATAGCATTGGATTAGAATTAATCCATTTTTATGCTTAAAAAGTAATTTTTTTTCAAAAAAGTTGTCTTGTAATGTTTTAAACACATATTATAAAACTATTTTTAAAAAATTTAAAATAATTAATTTGAAAATAAAAATTTAAATAAAAATTTCAATATTTTCTTATATTTAATCTTTTTTAATTTTAGGAAAAGATAAATCCTTCAATGAATGGTGAAAATTATAGGGTTTTTAATTAAAAATTATAATTTATTAATGAATTTACAATGTAAAATTATTATTTAATATGATTTTAAAAATATTCGTAGTTCAATTATATTAATTTTAATAAAATTTATTTTATTAGTTTTAATTTTATGATATATTTTATTATGAAAACATTTCATACTTATGAAATCAGTTTCTTTGGAAAACCTTTTTTCATCATCTGTGTGGGTTTATTTTTAAATGAAATTCTAAAAATAATTTGAATTGTATTTAGTAAAATTGATAATATATAATTTATGAGAATAATTATTATTATATAATTATTTTATCTTATTTTTTTTCATAATTAAAAAATTATTAAAATTTATTAATCTGGTGAAGGATAAAATGATTTTAAGAGGGGTTAAAAATAATATAATGGTATTTTTTACAATTAAAAATTTCTAAATATTATTTTATTTCCATATTTCAAACTCATATTATCCCAAATCTTAAAATATTTCTATATGAATGAATTTTTATTGGGAATTTATTTAACATTTTTTATTCTTTTAGGCAATTTCCATGTGGTTTCTATGTGGTTATTCTACCCCACTTTTAAAAGGAAACCTCTAATACTCTCTTATATACACATCAAATCCCATTAGTTTAGGAAAATACATTCCCAAATCACTTATTCAATTTGATTCCAACATCTTAATGTCCTTGGTCTGATTTTTACACCCTCCTAAGAATACTTTTCGTGTAAACCTAAAGTAGTTCTCTGAAGAAGAGCCATCGTCCATTACAATGTATTATTAAGAATTTATTCTCATAACTCATTAAAATATAATTAATACATGATGATATAATAAAATATGTATATAAAATTTAGTAATATTTTATTATTTCATTTTTATAACATACATTTATTTCCACTTTTATCAAATGAGAATCAAAACTGTAGATCGTGTGTATGGTGAACTATTGCCTCATGAACCAATGTAATTATTTTTCCATCAACGCCACTAAATGTAAACATAATTATGTATTAAAATTCTATATTTTGTAAAATAAATAATTCTAATTATTAAACTATAATATCTATTGTACCTTCTTATCATTAAAACCTTTAAAAATTGAAAACGTTGTTAGTGCGTACGTGTGTGCTACTGCCCCTATAATGCAGTGTGATGTGATTTTAATTTTATTTTTGAATGGAATGAATTAAGGATAGATTTAAAAATTATATATGTTTTATATTATTTAAAAACAATATGTAATTTTTAATTATTATATAATATTATTTCATTCAATCTGTTAAAAAATGGAAACATCATTCATGCATGCATACGATATAATATCTCCATGGGCAGTTTTAATTAATTATCATCTATATTACTAATATGGATGAATTTATATATGTATATAATGAATATATATGGTAATAATATAATTATTAACAATATAGTGATGATATAACACTAGTAAATATTAATGAACCCGAACTAATGAACCAAAACATACATTAAAAATGAACTAATTATCAGCCGAAATAATAATTTAAATAGAAAATTATTAATAAATATGTTGTAAAAGATTATAAGTAAATCATACATGGTGTGATATATATAATTATGTCCCTATAACTTATCTAATGTAAACTAATATTTATTATACATTTTGTTCTAATGTGTATTGTTAATTTTGATACTTGAGGAATGGGATTTTGGTTTATGTTTTATTTTCATTGGAATCATATC
This sequence comes from Viscum album, assembly GCA_963277665.1. Taxonomy (NCBI): domain Eukaryota; kingdom Viridiplantae; phylum Streptophyta; class Magnoliopsida; order Santalales; family Viscaceae; genus Viscum; species Viscum album. The sequence goes on from OY728136.1 coordinate 2,000,378,677, forward strand.
ATTTTCATCACTTATTAAATTCATGTGGTGAATATAATACCCATGAATTTTATTTATGATTATAATCATGAAAATTATTGGATATTAATATATATATATATAATGTTGTTTCTTTCATGTTTATTTTTATTCTAAAGATACCAATGTGTTAAGGGTCTTCTGAAAAAATATTAATATTTATCAGTAAGGTTTTTTATTATCCTATCGATGATAAAATATTATGATCTATCTCCTATGGAAATAATTAATGCTTGTATAATATGGTTATTCTCTAATATAACAATTTTTTCTTTCACATTTATCTCTTTATGTACTCAAGATAATGAAAAATACATTTTTATGGAAAATTTTATGTGTCTCCCACTTCAGTCAAAAATACATTGACTTCAAAGTCTGTTTATTCTATTAATGATTATAATTAATAATTTTACAATATCCAAATAATTATTCATGATATTTTTAACAATGTATTACTTTTTTAAAAAACGGTTTAATGGAATATTCTTATAATTTTTTAAAGAATATATTATTGAATTTGTACTGAAAATGGGAAAGGAATCATTGTTGTAACATATATAACATGATTTCTAATTACAATAATTAATAATATTACATAATTAAAATATTATAAGATTCCATATTTATTTTATCATAAAAAATGTTATTTTATATTTAATAAACATTTTTATATTAAATTAAAGAATTTAAAATAGAATGGATATTTTCTTGAAAAATAATTTAATGATATTTTTTATGGAATTTATATTCATTAATAATAAAAACATAATATTTTATTATGACTTATTAGGTATATGATCAAATTTTATCATCACAATACTTTCACTATATTTTTTATTATTATGATTATTTTTTCAATCCATTTAATTCCAATGGGTTATTCTATATTGATATTTTTATGAAACCCTTTACTTTTTCATGAGTTAGGATCTGATAATTGATATTCTTGAGAAATTATGAATGATATTCATTATTTGAGGAGTGGGGTTGAAATTATATATCCCTCTAATACATTGGGTAATGATTAATGTTCTACGATCTTAAAGGGATCGTGGGAGGTTATCCTAAGTTGAAAAGGGGTACATAGGAGGATCTACCAAGCCCCAAAGTGGGTGCGTGGAAGGTTATTTGATGCCTAATACTGGTAAATGTATGTAAATCCCAATATAAACATGTTATGAATGTGTTTTTGGGTAGCCCTCACATTTTACATTCTATGATTAATTGAATGCCAAAAATCTATATCTTATTATAATTTTTTTCTCTCTTTGATTTTGTTCTATTATTATTACTTTCTAATTCATATCTTAAAAAGTTTCAATATTTTTTTAGGGGCATGAGATTATGATCTATGATATTAAGGTTATATCTACCAAATTTTATTCTCATGTTATCATACCCTTATTCTCGTGTTACGTGTATATCTCCCCTGTTTACCCTTTTTCAGTGTTTGAACTGACCATTTATTATGTTTACTTTCACTAGGTTATCAAGAAATGTATTATATATGATATGTCTAAGAGGTGTTCTAGTTATTAATAACTTCATGCAAGAGATTGTAGATATCTTAGGGAATTTGTTTTAAGGTGTTTTTCTTTTCAATGGAACTAGACCTAAATGATTCTAGCATGGATCAAAATGTTATGAAATGATTATTCATCTATTATGATATTTTATCTATATATTCATAGTAAAAGTCATTATATGTTATTCGAAATGTATATTTTTCAATGTGTTGTTAATATATAGGAGTTTGAAATTGAAGTTAAAATTTATTGAGAATGCAGTTTATATTCATAAGATGAAGTAAATTGTTACTACATCTATGACTATAATTTATATTATTTTATCAAAATCAATTGAATCTAATTTTTATCTGGATATCATCATATCATTTCTCTTATGTGAACAAAGGGGTTTCATTTTGGAGAAAGGAACAAAGGGGTTTCATTTTGGAAACATAAATGAATATATTGGTATTCATTAAATGAATTGTATTTATAGTTTACCTATCATGGTATGACATTGAGTTTACCACTAAACAATTTTCATCATGGTGTATTATAGTTTATGATGAAATGTTAATATTACCATGAGTTGGATTATTTTATTGATATATGGAATATTCTTAGGAGTCACAAAACAATGAATATGATTCATTGTGTATATTATATTTTCTGCTAGATATACCTCATGGAGTGTCATACACTATTGTCATTTGTATACTATGGGTGAATTGATCATATCTGAGTCCCCAAAAACTATGTTTAGTGACATACCAATAATGGGTACCTTAATAAGTCCATACCCTAATTTCAAATTTCTACACATTAACATAGTTAATAAGGGGTGGTGGGGTATATTGTTGATCATCTCAAAAGTAGGATCATAACAAAGATGGGATTTGTCCTCTTATATGATGAGCATGACATCATGGACCTTGATTTTGATATATTATGGAAGCGTAAAGCCACACCTAGATATTATATATCTATATGTATTGAGTTTTCTTGATGTTTTTATCTGTATGGATGAATGACATGAGATGTATTCGTTTATCAAAATAATCTATAGTTAAAGAGTTGAAAAAATATGGGTTTCATATATTGGATTGACATTTCTAGTCCCCATAGTAAATTATTGTCCTAAAAATGAATAATATTAGTATTCATGTTTCTATATGATTCTTATTGGTGGAAATATGTATAAGTATACATATGTTTTTTAGATATCACATCAAACCCATGTACAACCTAAGTTACATGGATTATTTTCAATAGGATACTCTTTTCTTATATATATGGATCCATAGATTCATAATTTTTTTGTTAACTCTACTGAATCATGTTGGGGTTCATATTTTTGTTGACTAAATTCGGATTGATTTTAACTGAAATATATCTTTAAATGTTAATATCAAAATAATATAAAAGTGTTTTGGATGGGTATTGAAATGTCATTTAAAATGATATAATACAAGGAGAAGTTAATGATAACATTACCAATGTTATTTTATAGATACCAAATCAATGTTTTAGATATGTTTTCAAATTTAAATTTATACAATACAATATAAGTTGAAATGAAATAAATTTAGTTAAGACATTTTTCAAGTGGGTGATTTTTGGATATATTCAATAAATTTATAGATTTTATGTGATTAAACGCTATGTAATTTTTATGAGATGTGGGTATTCATGAGTAAAATATGATTTCATGAATACTACTAAATTTTACCTTATAGACAGTCAAATATTAAATAGTGGTAATATTTTAAATTTCTTAAACGTTCTAAAACTTATCATTTATTTAAGAAGATACATTAGATGAAATTCATAGAGGTGTTATATTCAAACACACAAATATATATATAATTCATTAACAATACATGGTCATTAACTAACAAGTTATAATGCATGGCATAATGTGGATACCACCCAAGAGTGTCCTCTAGTTCTATATAAACAGAACTACCATATGATATCAGTGTGCGTGGATATTAGAATGCTTGATGTTTTGTTGATCCCCTCTTATACCTAAACCTATCTTTGACATTTTTTTATTTTCACCATGAGACACTAGATCATCATTGTGGATGGTATGATCTTCCTTGAATGTTGATAAATTAAGATTAGCTTGGGGATACCAAAAGATGTTGTGTTTTTATTTTAACCACTTAGTGATCCATATAAAACCAGTGTGATATAGTTTTTTATATAAGAGATTCTATTTATTGTAAGATAATCCATGGTTTACAGTATTAATTATTTATAGATATTATTTAGTTTTCATATTATCATTAATATAGATCCTTAAATTAGTTTTTTCAATTTAATCCACTATTGTTGATAATTTTTATTAAACTATGATGAAACCCTTAAATATTATCGAAAAACAACTAAAGATAATGGAACCTAAGTATTATTATCACTCTGAATGATGATTGGAACCTTTATAACAAAATTATTTATACATTGAGGTATTTTATATTTGGATTATATTTTTAGATTCTGAAAAATTTGGATACTTACAGGGTTGACTCTAAGGAGACGTGTGAATCCCATGGACAGGGAACACGAAATATCATAAAGAAATCATCTTTGAAAATTAATTAGTAGAGTTCATTATATATTTTAGTGAGCTAGATACTCTGATGAAATCCATTACTGATAGGGACCCATCACAAGATTTATTTGGACAATTTTTTAAAATGATAATGTTGAAGGGGTGAGTAACTAATTAGTGGATAAATAATGGGAAGATGTCATTGTCCTAAAAAACACATCTAAATGTATTTAATGGAATGTTTTCATCAATTTAAAGCTGCCAATATTATGTTGAACAATTTTATACATGAATTGGAAGAAGGTTTCACTATCATTATTAATTTATACAAAATACATTGAGGTTGGAACCATATTTGGTAGTATAGTGGGTTAAACTACTATGAAGGAAGAGGAAAAATCAACTATTCATAGGATAAAAATAAAGGTAGGGGAATAAATCATGGACTATACCTTCCTATTCCATGGAAAAGTTAATTCAGATTTCAAGATAGACCCCCTCCCTAATATGTTAATAATTAATCATTTCTATATTGTCTAAACATATTTTCATAATTTAAAGTGGTGTATAATCAATATTTTTATTTTATTTTTCATTTATATGTTCATATTTCAAGCATTTTAATTAGAGAATATCATTTATAAAGGATGACAGATTTTGAGGGAGGCATATAAGAAGAAAAATTCAAATGATTCCTATTACTAAATGAAATCTTCTGTTGGGAAAAAATCCCCCAAGGTGTCCTATCAAAATGTTTTGGGTGTGATTGTGTTTGCTAACAAATCCAAATGTCCATGAATGTGTATGGTTGTGTTTTTGGAATATAGGTTTTTAAGGTGGTGTTGTCTCCTAGACATTTTCTAATTTTTGAACCTTAAAATCATGAATTTTAATTAGGAAATTGAAGGTTTTATTCATAGTACTGAATGGTGTGGAAAATGGAGAATGATATCTGAAAAGGAAGAGAAAACCGGAGCTCGGGACATGGACCTCGAAACATGCCTGTGAAGGGTTTGTGACTATGTACCAGGCAGTGGGAATGGCACGAGGGACTAGTATGAGAAACCAAAAATGGTTCGAATAGGAAGGTGTCATGGTACATAGATAGCTTGTCGATAGAGGAGGAGATAAACTGCCAAGGAGAAAAGTAAGTACACAGATCATGGTGAAAAAATGTTATGGGGAAGTGTTGTGGTTGATGACATGAAGATCATTATACGATTGAGGCTCTAATAAATCAATGATTTTTTAAAGATAATATTAGCATATTTTACAGAAATCATTTCCTGTATATGGAGATATAATCCCACCAGTTATAAGAGATAGAGAATATCATTAGAGAAGATCTCCTTACTCTGGGAATTCAGCGAAATACGAAAGTGGGTCATGATGAAGATTTCCGCAAGAAAAAGTGGTTTTCACAAAATCAATTCCCCTAAATGTTTTTTTCATGAACTCAATCAAGAAAAGGATTTATTACATGGAGGAGGAAGTCTGGTATGTGAAGTAGGAAGTTTGGTATGCAGAGAAGTAAGTTTGGTATGTGAAGGATGAGGTTTGGTACATATATAAGGAAGTCTAGTTTGCAGAGGAGAGACAATCTGCCAAAGTGAAGGAATTTTTCGAATAGAGCACAATTCATAGACTGATGGAATTTTTTAGAGGAGAATCATAGGGAGGGTACAGTTAGGTGGTATGTGACGGGGAATGAAGTGGAGTCTGCAGATGAAGGGTGGTTCGTGGAAGCGACAGTAGTATTCGGGGGAGGTGTTCTGCGTACCGTACCCAATAAACTCTATGTGGGAGGAGCCAGTGGATCAAAAAATAGTTATGGAATCCTAAAAAAAGATTTAAATAAATTTTTGAATGTATTTTTTGGTACCCAGTAGTATCCAAGAAGGTGGACATCAACTGTGAGTAACAAAGGAAATTCAACCAAGCATTTACCTATAGCTGAGGATATAAGAATTCATTCATGTGTCGTAACCTACATATTAATAAATTGTGTTTGGCCTACAAGTCTATAAATTATGTCTGCATTCCATTATCAAAGAAGTAAGTGAAGGAATAGGATGATGGTGACCCTTTATATTGACAGTGAATTAGGAAATGAGGCATAGGGAGTGACCCTGTTGGAATGCAGTGAGAAGACCAAAAACCTTGTAAAGGCAGTTAGCCTGGGCATAGTAGATATAGCTTGAACAATGTACTTATTATTGGCTATGAGCCTTAATGAATTTGGTACATCAGCACAATGTGGTTGTATACTCCATAGACATAGCCCAATGAGGGTGATCCATGAAAAAAAATTTGTTCTTAGTGCATGATTTAAATCTTGTTCATACTCTTCAATGAGAAATAGAGAGAAAATATTTTTTGTTTTTAGTGATGAAACTGGATCCAAATTGGAATAAATTTTTATTTGTCATAACCTGATTCAACCCCCACCCCTCTCAGGGTATTCAACCTTTTGGACCTAATAATTGGTATGAGATCTAAAGGTTAATAGTTAGTGTTTACCTCTTAGAATAAGTAATGTATGTGGTTAATCATAAAGGAATTCCGATCCTCGATGGAAATAATTTTCAACTGTGGAAGAATCGAATGCAGCACTGCTTCCGATCAATAGGCATGGATTCCATCATAAGAGTTACTCATGGAGTATCAGTTGATGCTAAAGGGACCAATTATTTAGGGGGGATCCTATCCAATGAAATATATATGAATGTGATGTCCTATTAAAAATCACATGCTATGTGGGAAAAACTGATGAACGTTGATGAGGGTGACTCAAAAGTTCATGAAGCAAAGCTGTAGGTTATGTGGAACAAGTATGAGGATCTCATAATGATCCCCAATGAGACTGTTGATGCATTTTTTGAAATGGTAAATGTTATTGTGAAAAACGTGTGGGGTCTTGGGAAATCAATTGAAGATATAATAATTTTGAAATGAATCTTGAGGAAACATCCATCATGGTTCAATCTAAATGTTTTAGTGTTTTAAGATAAAGAACTGAAATAGAATATACTAGATAACCTACATAATAGCCTTGTAATATATTAAATGAGGAATATTGATAAAGATTCCATGGAAAAGGGGATAAAAAAAGTATTGGAATTAAAGGCCATGAATAAGATAATTGTTTAAGATAGTCTTGATGAGTAAAACTTGGATAATGGAATGTCATTTCTCTCCTCAAATATGAAAAGATGAAAAGGGTATTTCAGAGAAAAACCTCCACTTTCATGCTTTAAATGTGGAAAGATTGTGGATTTTGGAGTAAAATTTCCTATGATGTATGAATATTAAAATGATTATAATGATGAAATTCCCCAAAACAAGTATTCATAAAAAATTAATAGTAGGATATGTACTAATAAAATGTTCTTCAAAAAGAAAATACTTCTTCAAAACAATATAAAAGTTCAATAGAATATGAGGAAAACGTGTCAAAACACTATAAGGATCATAAATTATATTCTTTTGTGGTAGTTGTCATAAATTCATTAACAAAAGAACAAAGTGACCTTGGAGAAGGGGAAATTTAATGAAGAGTTGATCTTCAAGCTGAATTAGATGATTCCCATGAAGAGGTATGTATTATGAGAGCCAAAACAAAGAATTCTAACAAGGTTGTTCACGATGACAAACTCTATATGCACCAGCAGGAATAAGAGAATTATAATATGAATGTAGAAATAGAAAATCTAAGGTCTACAAATTGAGAATGCTTGGAAAAGGTGGTTGAGTACAAACTAAAAATTAATCAATATAAAAAAGAAATTTATAGTTTGACTAAAATGAAAAATGATCGTATAAAATGTATCGAATAAATAGAAGAGAAAGTCATCAGTTTGATATGAATAGATAATGATTCGGAGAAAATGGTAACACTCAGTTCGACATCAGGAAAGAAAATATTAAAGGCAACAGAGAAGATGAAATTTGAGCAAAGTGGTGAAGAAGAATAGAAAAAACAATAAAATCTGAATGATACGGCTATTATGGTGATTGATCTAATATAAAAATAAGTTATTCTTCATGTAATAACACAAAAACCCAATCCACGAATGAATATTTATTTGGTTATGAAGCATAATCAGATGATTCAGAGAACCTAATGCAAAACTAGTGGTGTATCATTCTACACAGGAATGTACCTCACATAATATGGTATTTTCATGGTAAGATGGGACAGTATCAAAATGTATGATCCATAGAAAATAGGTACCAAAGGGAATAACACTAAGAGAGGTGTTCATATAGATCCCAAAATTTAGGGTTAGTATTTGATTGTCATTGTTTCTAGTGTAAAGGAATAAGACATAGGGAAAGATATTTGACATCAATAATGTAGATAAATGTGACGAGGTAGACCAAATTTTTACATAAGAAGCAGCCAAATATATATTCAAGATAGATGAAAATTCATATTTTATTTGTTTTCAATAAAGGATGATGTTGGTCGGTCACATATTGTGGAAGATCAAGATTATCATTCCATGTCGAATATGAATTCCAATACATTGGTAAAATAGAAGAGGGATGAATAGGTGGTGGTTACAGAAATTGCATTCAAGGCATCAGATCACAATTGTATATGGATCAGTGATAGTGGATGCACTTCCCACAAGACTTCTAATAAGTATATAGTGACCCAAATATTGTAAAATAAAGAAGGTATTGTAATATTTGGTTATGATGAATGATTTGAAATTATTGTTTTAGGAAAATCCATGTTTAGTTGAAAAGACATGAGATGAGTAGATGTTTTGGTTGTTGAGGGGATTACTCAAAACATTCTTTGTTAAAGTCAAATATATCACTTAGGAAATATTATAGATTTTTAAAAGAAATAATTCATCATCAAGGCAATGGATAGTGATATTGTGTTGTAAAGAAGACATAAAAAAGTGATTCTCTACCTTGTTAGTGGAGAAGAAGATATATTTTTTTGTCAAACGATGAAGAAAACAAGTTATGAAATAAGCGTTTGGACACATAATCCATGCATCCTTGGAGGATCTGGTGAAATATGATACTTCTCGAAATCTTTATATATTATCATGTGATCGTACTCATATGTGTGATTCCTTCGAACAAGGGAAGATCATTTGAAAGCCATATAATCCATAGGATCAAAAGACAAAAATATTTCTTAAGTTGGTGCATATTGATGTGTGTGGGAGAATTTCTATAAGGGATACTAATGGGAGGAGATATTATGTTCTCTTCATTGAGGACTATATAAGAATGGCATGGGTTTCAATAATCAATAACAAATATGAATTATTCAATTGCCTTACATGATGTCGATGAGAATTTGAAAAGATGTTTGTTAAAAAAATCTAGACGATTTGAATAGATAATGGAATAGAGTTCACAAATATTCGAGTGGAGGATTATCTCTTAAAACAAGGGATATGGATTCATGTTTTAGAAGAAATAACTCTACATTATAATGTAGTAGTTGAGGGACGAATTTGGATTGTGAACAACATGGATCGAACAATGCTAATTGAGAAAGACCATCCAGTTAATTTTGGAATGATGTAGTGATTAAAGCAGTATACCGTTTAAATAGAGAATTACTTGGTTCAAATGATGATAAGAATCCATCTGATCTATGGTATGTAATGAATCCATCATTAATGTATATTAATGTCTTCAGAATTAAATGTTTCGTCATCAATTAGGAGAAACATAGGATGTTTTAATCTCTTGGGGATGGAGGGATATTTCTTGAATACTCAATTAAATGTCAAGCATGTAAATACTTCAATAAAAAGCTAGGAATAGTATTTGAAAGGCATTATGTGACTATATTAGATAATGAATGGACTCTTCATCAAATAAATGATCCGAAATAGGAGTATTGTGATGATTAGATGAGCAGGTTAGGAGATTCTCTAGCTCTGGAGGTTGATTCAGAAGAAGACTTTGAGGATGATAATGAATCAGTATTTATCTAGATACTAATGGGAAGAGATGAAATTGATACGAATAACATAATTGGTGATCAGACATAACCATTGCACACAAATAGGATGAAGCCTCTAAAGCAAGCATCATACTTATCACAAGTGAAGCCTAAATGCTTTGATGAAGCAGCTAGATATGAGAATTGGGTTCAGGGAATGATTGAAGAGCTCAACCAAATTGAGAAAATTGGATATGGGAAATTGTTTTGAGACCAACAAAAAAGAATGTCTTCGGGAAAAAATGGTACATTAGAACAAAATGAATGATGATGGTGTTGGGATTAGAAACAAAGCACGACTGGTTTGAAAAGGGTACTCTCAGAGAGAGGGTGTTGATGTTAATGAGACATTTTCACCTATTGTAAAGCTGGAGATAGTCATATTATTCTTGGACCTAGCATTAAAAATAATGTTTAATGTTTTCCAGATGGATTCCAAGTTATAATTTCTGAATGGATTTCAGGAAGAAGAATTTGACATTGAGCAACCAGATTGTCTTATCATTCTAGAAGATGAGAACGGAATCTGTCAGTTGAAGAAGGATTTATATGTTTTTATGAAAGCTGTAAGATCTTGGTATTCAATTATTGTTAAGTTCCTAAAAATACTCATTTCTCACTATGGGGGAGTTGATTACAATTTTTTATTCCATGAAAATCATTAAAGCATTATGGATATATTTTAGGTTGATGACATAATCTTTTGTGGATTAGATAAAGCACAATGGAGACAATTTTATGAATATATGAAAAGAGAGTTCAAAATGCTGAAAATTGGTGAGATGGAATTTTCCATTAGCTTATAGGGGAAACAAAGTTGGAATGGAACTTTTATTTCTCAATGTAAATATGATAGTGATGTTTTAAGAGAGTTTGTAATGGATAATTACAAAGAGATGAAGAATCTAGTTTCTACCCAGTTCAAAATTTCATGGGATGATGATGATCGGGTAGATAATGTCACCAAATAAACAAAATTTATTATAATCATATTGTACCTGATAGTAACAAGGACTGATATTGAATTGATCACATGAAAACTAGTGAGTTTTAAAAGCAATCCAAAGGATGACCACATGATTATAGTGAAATGAATACTTCACAATATCAAGGGAACTATGTATTTTAACCTAATATATAATGAAAAATCTCATCCAGTGTTATTGGGATATTTAGATGCAGATTGGGCTGGATCAGCTAATGATTGGAAATCAATATCTGACGGAGCCCTTTATCTAGGAGGAGTGTGTATTACTTGTTTGAGTAACAAAAAATATTGCATTTTACTGAGCACCACAGAAGCTGAATGTATTGGGATACTCAATCCCACACATATTTATTGTGGATGGAGCATCAGGTTTAGGATATGAGAGTTACAGTGATATCTCTGATCAGAATTCATTTTGAGAATTCAAGTGCTACAAATCATATAAAAACACTAGTCCATCACTCGAGGACAATTAACATTTAAATGATATATCATTTTATCAATGAGAAGGTGGAGAAAGGGATTGTGAAGTTAGATTATGTTCCAACAAAACAACAAGATATAGATATTCTGACAAAAGGCCTTACCCAAAGAGGAATTTGAAAGGAATTGACTGACTTTGGGAGTCCAGTCGAATCCCCAAACATAAAAAAGTGTATATATGGGATCCCCCTTTCCCTGAGGAATGGTGTTGTTTTTACTAATGTCATAATATGTGTTCTTTACCCTATTTTAAAAAACCATGAAGGTCCTTTCGGGTTTTGTGACAAAGGGGGAGAGAGTGTGACTAGATTAGGGGGAGAAAAGACATTGGGAGAAACTTTTTGGTAGAGCAATGACATAGGAGGAGTTGAAGATGAGATGAATATATTTGTTGGAGTTTTAGAAAATGGAATTTGACAATTCTAGAAGTGATTGATCAAAAATTACAAATCACGACTATAGAGGTTCGTGATGAATGAAGGTGATTAGTTTCAGGATTTGGTGTTAGAAATAAAGTGATTAATTTATGAACTTTCCATTATACTCTAGTCTCTCATTGTGAGCATCGATCTTGTGGCCTTAGAGTATGTGTTGAGTAAATCCTCGATAAATATCTTAATCACATGAATCCAATAGTGGATGATGATAGAATGAGTTTTAACGAGGTTTCAAAGTGAATATAATTGTCTTGAGAAGAGTTTTAAATAAACCCAAAGGGGGAAATTGTTAGTAAAAAATCCATCAAGGTGTCCTCCTTGAATTTTTTTTGTGTGAATGTGTTTGTTGACAATTCCAGATGACAAAAAATTAGAATTGTTGTTTTTTGTCAAAGATATGTTATTAAGGTCTCATAATTTCCTAGTGTTTGCCAATTTTTGGGCCTCAAAATTTGGAATTTGTGGTTGAAAATGTAAGGCTTTATTCATATAACTGAATGGTGTAAATAATGGAAAATGAAATTGGAAAAAGATGAGATATTTAGATCCAATTACAGGGACCACACACCATGTACGAGAAGGGTTCACAGTGATGTACCAGGTAGTGGGAATGGTATGCCATAATGTTTTACAAAATAGAAAATTTTTCATAGCAGAAGGCAGTGCGGTAGGTGGATAAATTTTTAATGGAGGGGGAGATCAACCATATTGAAAAAAGGAAGTATGCAGACCAGGGTAGAAAAATGGTATACATAAGGGTTGTAGTTTGCAGTAGGAAGATCTGTATGCGGTAAAGGCTTTATATAATCAATGTTTAGGTAAATCATGAATTAGTGGATTTTATGGATATATATTTCCTATATATGTAGAACTAATCCCACAGGTTAGTAAAGATAGTGAATATCATTAGAGAAAATATATTTTATATGAGTATTTATTGATATATGATAGTGGTTTACAAGGACAATTTTCGCATGCAAAATTGGTTCGCGTAGAAGAAATTCCACCAAAATATTTTACCAGAAGTCAAACCTAAAAAATAAGTAGTACAAAAAGGAGGATGCCTAGTATGTGAAGGAGGATGTTTTTTTATGTGGAGAAAGAAGTATGGTACGTAAAGGAGGTTGTTTAGTATACATATTAGGATGTCTGGTATGAAGAGGATAGACGATCTGCAGAAGTCATGGGAGTCTACAAATAGAGAACATTTCACAGACAATGTTAGATTTGTAGAGGAGGTTTGTGGAGATGGTACACAAAGATGGTATGTGATAGGGAAGTAAGAGGAGTTTGTGGACGAATGTCAGTTCATAAGTGTGACATCGATATGTATAAAAGGTGTTCCCCAAACCAGACCTGGTACACAGTATGCGGGAGGAGAAATTAGTTCATAAAAAAACCAAGGTAATATGAAAAGGCTTCAAATCAGTTTGTAGATTTAATTTCTGGTACCTAACAGTATATAGGAAGGTGGACTTCAACTTCCTGAAAAAAAAGGTTCAATAGACTATCTACCTATGGTTGAGGATGCAATAATTCATACAAGTTAAGGGACTTACATGTCCATAATCAATGTTTGACTTACATGTCTATAAATTGTGACATGATTCCTTTCTTAGGGTAGTGACTAAAGGAATAGAAAGACAGTGACCCTTTACACCGACAGTGAGTCAGAGAAAGACGCATAGGGAGAAACCCATAGGAATGTAGTGAGTAGACCCTATACCTCATAAAGGTAGTGATCCTTAGCATAATAGACATATCCCATACAATGTACTAATTATTAGTTGTGAGCCTTATTGATTTTTGAAAATCAGCACACTATCATTGTCTTCCCCTTGGACATGGCCTAGTGAGAGTGAAGCATGTAATAATTGTTGTGTATCATGAATGATTTAAATTCTATTCATACATTTCAATAATAATAAGAGAGAAAATAGTTTTGTTTAATACCGAATCAAGATCTTAAGGGGAATGATGTTTCATCTGTCATACCCTGATTCACCCCCTTATTAGGGTATTCGAACTTTTGGACCAAATAACATATCTTGTAACCTAGATCCCCAGTCTCAATCAGGTCAATTAATTTAATTTTTATTCGGTTATTATAATTATTCTCAACTAATATCAATTCCCTATAAATCACATGGGGAGGAAAATAGAATTTATGAGATAAATGAAATCATGACTACACATGGTGCTTGGGTAGACCCTTTAAGTATACGTTTGGAGGTCCCAACACATTAGTGGGAGTCCTCTTATGCTAGTAATGAAGTTATAGGGGATAACATAGATCCTTCAATTACGTTTTATATGACATCATGGAAATATCTGAATGAAACTCCTAGTGACCTATCGATTAAACATTATAAATCATTTTATAGAAGTACGTGAAGATGTTTTTATGATTTGGAACATAAATTAAGGTCATGTATTGAGGGAGTTTTAAAACTCATAGATATTGAAGAATGTATTCTAGATAATCTAGATATGAACACCCATGATTATTTAACTAACATTTAAGTATTTATGGGAATATTAGTCTAGAACGACATGGGAAAATGGTAGATAGGGAGATTGTATTCTTTACCCAGACAAGTGATGAAATTGTACATGATGTGATGATTATTAAGGATTATCCAATTTAGTTACCAGTAGGAATTTCAATAGTAAATATAATTTAAATTTTAGTAATAGAATATATAAATAATACTACTATATGAAATTTCCTATTATATTTTAAAACTGATGAATATATTTCATAATATTATATGCAGTAGAACTTATAATAAGTTTTTTGAATCAATCATACAATAATTATCCCTGATTTTATTATTCTATAGAAGAATTAGAGGGTTTTAAATATCTTTTTCTCATCCTTGAATTATGTGACATGATATTGGCATATTTTCTTGTCTTTTCACTAGGTGTTATCTCAAATCCAACATGTCAAATTCTAGGATGTCAATAAGGATACTGGTTTGTAAGGAAGTCTTAAATTTTATCTATGAAACCTCATATTTACAAGATTCCATATTCCAAACAAAATTTTTTTGTAATACATTTTGATTTTAAAAAATAGTATGTTCGATTGAGTATACAACATATAACACTGATTGTAAAAGAGCTATGAAATATTATAATTTAAATATCAATTTTATACCCTTTTCATTTAATTATAGGTCATGAATAATGATAAAAAAAATTATATACATGTTTAAATATTTTATTTTATTTATTTATTCATAATAAATAAAAACATATTTTTTAGAAAAATTATTTTATTCTTCCAAAATACATTATCATTATAAATTGATTTAATTTTCAATTTATGTATGGAATTATAAAAAATTAAGAACACTTTAAAAAATATTATTTTTTAAAAAACATCTCTATTTAATCAATATATCAATATAAAAATTGGGTTATATTTTTTTATTTTTCTAAAAAGATTTATTTTCCAATGAATTGTGTAAAATATTGATTTTCATTGAAAATGATATATTTGTTTCCCTCATGTAAAAAGTTCCATTTTATTTATAAGATAATTCCATATAAATTTATTTATATTATATTATAAATAAGTAAAATAATTTCATTGGAATAAATTTTATGTTTTATTTTAGTATAAATAAAATTATACTAAAAATGCATATTTCAAAAAAAATTGTTTTTCATGGAATTTTGTGTTTTATTCAAAAGATAATTTCTTCAACTTATAGAAATTTAATCTAGAAAAATGGATTCAATATTTTTAATCAGGATTCCTAAATTTTTTAACTATTCCCTATTATTTTTGGTCATTTGGAAAAGTTACCATACTAAATAATTGTCTCCAATATACGAATGAAATAGGTAATAAGAGATAAAAATAATGATATAAGGACTAAAAATGACCCTAAAACATTCTTATATAATATTATTTGAGTTTATTTCATCCATGAAAATCCATGTTTCTAAAATATGGACAAACATTTCCTTTTTTATTTTATTTGGACCTTTAAAATTTCTTGGTAAAATATAATGACAAAAATATGAATTTCTTACTTTCAATAACAATAATATTTTTTCTATGGGGATAAAAATATTATTTTAGGTTATAAACAGGTTATTTTATATATAAATATTTTTATATATTTAATTTATTTTAAATTTTTAGTGATATTATAATTATATTTATATATTACACAATACTCATATATTATTTATTCATATAATAGACATATAAACTAAAATATTTTAAAAATATTAAATTAATACAAATGGGAAGAATTATTGTGTTTCATGAATTTTATAGATAAATAGGAAATGATATGAATTTTTGGAATGATTATATTAGAATTTTGATTTTTAATTGACGCATTTAAATTCAAATAAAATTAGTAGTCTTAAAAATTGACCTTAATGGAATTTTGAAATAAATAATATTTCATTAAATGAATCAAAATAATAATAATATCTAATAAGTTTTCATATTATTTTTAAATGATTTTAAAAGTCACTCATGGTGCATTTATGGGTATTTCAACCAATTAAGGTGGCTTTCATGACCATTAAAGCTTATAAAACATTAAAATTTCAGTAATTGTCAAAAGTTTAAATAGGAGATTATATCTAATTAATGATGGTGTAAACATAACAAAAAAATGTAAAAATATTATTGGATGAGTATGTTCTGGCCCATAATAATCTTATATTTGAATTAATTTATTTTTTATTCATTTGGAAAAAAATTTATTTATATTATTTTAATTAGTCAAAAGATTCCAAGAATACCTTACCCCACTTTTAAAAGGAACCCCATTATCACATTAAATCCCACCACATTGAGTAAACTATATATTAAAAACCATACCCAATAATATTATTGAAATATTTATCCATGTTCTAGATGGTGTATCCTTTCCCAAAGATCAATAGTTGGTCCCTTAATAGGATATCTAATGTGATTTTATCGATGAAGAGGTAATCATCTTTACCAACTATTTCAAGTTTATTTATTCTTATAAATCCTTATAACATGATCTAACCATCCTAAAATAATAAACATAGTTTAAAAAATATATTTATATGTCCTTATGATTTTGATAGAAACATATTCCATCTCTGTTTCATTCATTGAATAGTTAAAACATCGCTCGTGTGTGCGTACGACTTACCATCTCCACATAGTAGTGTAATTGATTTTTCATCACAAATTTACATACATAATTATAATAATGGAATCAATTAATATATAAGATATTTTTTTATATCTATTGTATTTAAAATATAATATCATATATATATTCTTACCTTCCAATCCATTGAATAATGGTAACATCGCTCATTCATATGTTTGGATTACCATCACCCCAAAGCGATGTGATATTGTTTTCATTTATAAATAACATTAATAGTAATTATGATACAAGTAATAAATATATAAGATATATTTGATAAAAATATCATCCTCTAAATGTGAATTATTTTCACCTTTATTTCATTCTACCGTTAATAATGTGGAAATGCCACCCAATTGTACGTACGACCGATCATCCTCTTGAAGGGTGTAATTCATTTTCCTATATTGTTATTTTTTTGATCAATATATATATATATATATATATATATATATATTTAATATATATAATATTTATATAACGAATACACTTATGGATTTAATGGATCTTTGATCAATATAAAAGGAACAAAACTACTGTATCAAATCATTGATCAGAAACGAGGGTGTAAAACCCTAAAATAATGATACTAGTAAGCGATTGTTAACAAAGAGGTTATTTAATGTTATAAGTGGATCATATCAGAAATTATATAAATTTACATTGTTGTGCTATTTAATCATAAATAATATAATTTTATTATATAATAATTTTAGAGAACATACGAATTAATTCAAATGTGATGCAATGGGTTTCTTATCTCAATTTCAAATAATTTGATTATAAATATTCTTAAATTTCTCAATTTACCCTCTATTGAGATATATTTGATAGTACTAAAATATTTTCATTATAATAAGCTTATACTGCCCATTTAAATTTTTTATAATGTATATATATGTATCCCTTGTGATTAATGATTCATTTGAAGATACTCATTCAAGAATAATTTCTAAAATAAAATACAATACTATTTATCATTTTGATTGTTAAATTTTTCTTGAAACATTTACAAGGGGGAGATTGAAGTGCACTGTGTTGCATTTGTTGTCAATGAGGCATGTTGTTGTCTTAGAATGAATGGATCTCAAGGAATGTCAAGATGTGAATGACAAAGGTTGTGATGGTGTTGGTGGTGAAGGAGAATGGCCATGGTACTAAGATGCATGTCACTTAGGAGATTCACTAAGTGGTATTGGAAATTGTGGTTGAAACATTCTCCATGTACATCTGACGATTGTTGAGCTGATCTTTAAGTTCATAGAACTTGTATCCTGATGATACAAAGTCACAACATTGTTTGAAGACCATGCATTGTACTGACAATGCATGAGGAGAAGCAAGAGATCCATCCACAACTTCTAAGTGGATGAAGTGGATTGAAAGAAGTCCATGCACTATCACTTAGTGCATGTGAATCAGAAGAAGATCCAATTGATCTCTGATTAGATCAATGAAGAATGTTGAAGAACATGTGTGATTCATGAGATTCAGTTGAAGAAGTCCCTCCTAAGTATTGAACACATATGGAAGAGGAGATGAAGAAGATTAAGAAGAAACCGTTTGAAATTCCATTCCTAAGTGATGAATACATGTTGAAGATAATGGAGGAATTTCAAATGAAGAAGAAGAAAGGAAGAAGGAGAAATGAGGAAGAAGTCTTGGAGTGGCTCTTGGCATTTTACATTATGTATGTGGTTACTTTGTTTTTATACAAAGTACCCTATATTTACTTTGCCAAAAATTAGGCCACCAAGGGCCAGCCTTAAGGGTTCAACCCCCAAGGCACATGTGGGCCTAAGGCGCCACGCCCAAGGGGGGATCCCATGTGGCCAGCCCGAGAGGCAGGGGGGCCGTGTGTAAGCCCCGGGCCACGCAGGGAATCAGGCCTGCGCAGCATGGGCGCCAGAGCGCGCCCAGAGGATGCATAGTGGGCGCTAAGAGCGCGACCGCAGGAGCAGAGAGTGGGCGCAGAGCGCGCCCGCAGGGAGAACACGGTGCGGGGTGACACCGTGGAGGAGGAAGTTCAATTGAGCATATGGCCGCAACGCTTATTTGATATACCGCGGAAATTCCGCGAGAGACTTCGATGTGGGACGCGGCTAATTCACCGGGAAGAGATCATGGCCGCTCATCCAATCGCGCGGCTGATCACAGCCGCTCATCGTATCCCGCACGCGATGATCTGATCGCGGCCATCCGAAGATTTGATCCAACGGCCGGCGAGTCATCTCCTTCCTCGAGCTCAGCCGAAGGCTCCCCGTGAGCTCCGTCGAACCAAGAGCAACCCAAGCACCTGTTTTCGAGCTCCCGGCCACCTCTGATCAAGCTGAAGGGTCCATTGAGATCGTCTGGCCCTATGGAACTCGTCCATGGTTTAAAATGAGCCTGCATGCAACAAATGAAGATTTTCGATGTTCGGCCGAGGCAAGAAAAGCTGCCGAGGCCACGTGGCTGGTAATTTGCATGGTTTGGACCTTAGATGAAGGCCGTGCATGCGTTCTAAGTCGCATGCATGAAGAGGAAAGAAAGAGGAAGATAAACCCGCGAAAAATAAAAGAACTCGCGTGCACCGAAGAGAAAACGCAAAAATTTGGAAAGATTTTGAAGATCCGAAATCTTCGGTGATTCAAGATTTATCACGCAGGTTGAACCGCCTCTCCTCTGCCTATAAAAATGAGGCCTGGCCCTCGAGGAGTGCTTGCTGATCCTTTGAATATCCGAAGTCCCGTGAGAAGCACTTTCTGCCTCGTGAAGTAGAAGCCCCACGCAAGTACCTTGCGTGGCTGGAGTCCCTTGCGCGCAACCCCTTTGCGCGACAAGAAGTGGAGGTTGGGAAGCACAAATTTGCGCGCCCCCTCTGTGCACCGTGCCTCCTGCACGGTTTGCACTAGTGTGGCCAAGGTGTCCTTGACACACTTGCACACTCGCGGTGTTATACCCTGTGCGGTTTGCACTTGCGCGCCTGCAGTGATCATGCACCTTGCGCGGCCCTTACCTTGTGCACCCAAGCCTTGCGTGGCTATTGAAGACAAGTGGAGGCCGAGACCCTTTTACTTGTGTGCCAAGTGAAGGAAGAGCACCTCGGGCAGTGGGGGAGCAAAGTTGAGGAGAACCCGAGGCCTTAGTGCCTTGTGTGCAAAGTGAACAAGAGAAGGCCGTAGCCTTGGGTGTGTTCAAAATGAGGAAGGATTACACCTTGTGTATGCAATTTGAAGAACACCCTTAAGAAGAGGAGAATAGGCCAAGATCAAGTGTGTGAAAAATGAAGAATTTGTGTGTGCTTAACAAGTGACAAGTGAAGGCCGAACCTAGTGTGTGCACTAAGAAGTGTGTATACACATAGAAGAAGAAAAGGGAGGACTCACACTAGAGTATAACACACTTCTAAGTGTGTAACCAAATTGAATAAAGTGTGTGAAGTTCAAGGAGTTGGTGTGTGATTAAAGTGTTACACCCTTTAAGGGTTTATTGCACCAAGAGGAGAAAGAGGAGAGTGCATGCTTGCATGCATGCACGTGCACACGTGAACAGAGTCAAATCAGTGGTGTGCATCTGAGTTGTCCAAGACAGAAGATCTTGAAGAAATTGAGAAGGTCATGCAGTCAGTGCATGAGGAAGGAGAGCTGCCATGCACTCAGTGCATGATGTTGAAGTGAACTGAGACTGAGCCAGACTGAAGTGAAAGATATTGTTTGTCTGAGTTTTCAGTATTTGAGAAGAGCCTGATCAAGTGATGTGATCAGAAGTTTCTGAGCAAGACCAAAAGACCTTTCAGAGGCTGTTGAAGATTCTTGAAGAGTCAGGCCAGGTCATCCTCAGAAGAAGGAGATAAATCCTGAGCAATATGAGAAGACCTGTTCACCACAAGTGATCAGAAGAAGAGCAAGGCCAGCAGCCTTTATCCCAGGCTGCTGAGGATACTTGAAGAACTTAAAGAGAAGAAGAGCTACTCGTGTGACTCGAGGAGCCAGGAGAAGACCCTGTGGGACTCAGGGAGAAGAAGTCTTCAGTGGGATTCTGGAGCAGGCCAGTGGGACTCTGGTAACACTATGTGAAGCAGTATAAAGACCCTCCTGTGGGACTCAGGAGAGATACGGTGGGAAGCTGTATCGACCATTGTAATTCTAACAAGTTATAATGGGAGAATCCATGCTAGGAGAGCATGGCAAGGATGTAGGCCTTTGGTGCCGAACCTTGTAAATCCTTGTGTCCTGTGCCTTTTCATTACTGCATTATCCGGGAAAGGTTGAGAGATACAAGAAGAGTGGATCGAGGCTTTAACCATCCATAGAGGTTTAATTGATTAAGAATCAATTAGTAAAAAGTTTTAAAGGATCACTGATTCACCCCCTCCCCCTCTCAGTGATTCACACTGATCTGGGCACTTCAATTGGTATCAGAGCGAAGGTTACCTCTAAAAGATCCAAGGGAGTCTTTATGAAGTGCAAATTTGAGGAAACGAGCGACCAGCCTCAAATGGAGATATCTGCCAAGACTCAGAAAAATAGAAAGAAGAAACAGGCCAAGAAGATGAAGAAAGCCTGTCCTAGCTGTGATGAAGTTGAAACAATTAATGATCTTCAGAGTGCACTCAAATATCTTCAGAAGACAGTTCCCATGGAAGTGGCAAAGTGTATAGCTACAGGCATCCATGATCTTCATGAAGAAAAATCACAGTTAGAAGAAGAAGCCAATGCAATGGAAGATCAATTGGCAAAAAGGGTTGGCATAACCAACACTCTCAGAAAGCTGGTAAAATCCAAAGATGAAACAGTATCCCTTTGCAATGAAAGATATGAAGACACTGCTGAAGAATTACAAGGAAGCCTTTCTGAGAAAGACATCTTTATGATAATGATCAAAGATGTTTTCCATGCACTGGAAAAGAGGCACAAAGTGTCAATGAATGTCAGAGACGCTCAACTCGAAGACAAAGTCAAATTGGTGAAGGAGCTTGACAATTCATTGCAAGAAATGAAGAAGGTGCATGAAGACCAGAGGAAACAACTGGTGGAAAATTGGGAAGGAAGGCTAAGAACTGTTTAGGATGAGAAGAACTCCCTCAATATGAAATGCTTAGAACTAGAGGTGATATTGAAAAATCTGCAATCACCTAAAGCTGAATCCTCCCAGTCAGCTGATAGAAGAAATGTTTCTACACAAGTGTGCATTGAGCATGATGATTCTAAGAGAAAGACATCCTCTAATTATAGTGCAACATCTTCTAAAAGGAAGGTACCATCCATCCCATCTTGTACTGATGCTTCTAATAGTGTTTCTACTAAAAGTGCAGGATGGAAGAATGAATCCAAACAAGTATGGATGAAGACATTTAAGAAGAAGAGCTCTCCTGAAACAACACAGCAAGTCATGAAAAGTACCCAACAATCAGAAGGACTGAAGAGGTCAAGATTTGTGGGTCAGTGTTGGTGTTGTAACAAGTATGGGCATTGTGCAAAGGATTGTTTGTACAATCCACTGAATGCCAAAGCACAGAGGAAGCCCATGCCTAGGGGGAGCAAGCCAGAGGAAAAGAAGCAACATCCACAGGTCCAGAGACATATGTTTACTGCAAATAGATTTGGATTACTTGACAACATCTGGGATGATTGCAAAAGTGGTCAAAAAGATACATGTCAATCTCTAACTGTATCCAGAGCTAAAAAGAAGAGAAGATCACTGAACCTGGCTAAAATGGAATCCTTGGGAAGCAAGAAGAAAGTTGAAGATGCTCCTAAGAAGATTATGAAAAAGGAAGAGAAGACCTTGGAGTCTAAATCCAAGAAGGGTGATGCATCCAGAAGGACCACCAAGAAGTGCTTCTACTGTGGAATGAAAGGACATACCATGGATCTTTGTAAACAAGCCGTGGAAATAAATAGAAGCCAACTGAACTCAAACAGACAATCAATCCAAAAGAAGATGAAGGGATTTATTGAAAACAAGTTGCCTAAGAGAGGTAGCTTGACAGCATCAAAAGAACCATGTGGAACTTCCAAAACTGAGGCCACACTTCCAAATGACTCGTTAGTCATATGGCCAAATCAGTTGCAACTTGCCAGAGAACTGCAAAGAGCTGAAGATGAAGTTCTGGCAATTGCCAAGGCAAAAGGGAAGAAGAAGATTTCACATGAACATGTATTGAGATCCACACCAGCACAATCATCAATGAAGATCAAATGTTCAAGTGTGAAGACTGGTGAAAATGGGACATCTCGGTTGAGAGAATCTTCTCAACCTTGTTGTTCACATTGATGAACCAAAGAGGTTCCATCTTATTCCCTTATACTCTTGGTATATACATGTGCTAACATTGCAGGGAATTGAAGATGATGATCATTCTCAACTGGAGGATGGTTTGGACAGAATGGAGTGCACCCCTTGAGGGGGAGAAAATCTGAAGAAGATGATGTTCTAAGATTAATATCATCTTATGAAAATGGATGAATGGGGGAGCTTTATCTTTGCACCTGAACATTCTAATGTGTTTTGAGTAGTATGTGCAGGATTTAGCAATTCATTGAATATCTGAACCCCTTAGCATGATCTCACATGTTTACAGTGAATGTGGATAGCATTGAGTTCCTTGGTTACATCACTCTTCTTTTCTACAACGGGTTAGCCCAAGTAGACTTAGAACTGATTTACTAAAGGTTCTTTGCTAAAGAGAACATGTGACATCATCCCTCTCTTAGTGTCTTTCAAGAAAATACTTTTCAAAGGGAGGAAGATATTTTTGAAAGTGAACCACACCACACCTTTGCATTTGATTTCCAATAAGGGGGAGAAAATATTGGCACACATATTGACCCATTCATATGTGCTGAAGTGGTGTATTGACAACAAATACAAAGGGGGAGATTGAAGTGCACTGTGTTGCATTTGTTGTCAATGAGGCATGTTGTTGTCTTAGAATGAATGGATGTCAAGGAATGCCAAGATGTGAATGACAAAGGTTGTGATGGTGTTGGTGGTGACGGAGAACGGCCCTGGTACTAAGATGCATGTCACTTAGGAGATTCACTAAGTGGTATTGGAAATTGTGGTTGAAACATTCTCCATGTACATCTGACGATTGTTGAGCTGATCTTTAAGTTCATAGAACTTGTATCCTGATGATACAAAGTCACAACATTGTTTGAAGACCATGCATTGTACTGACAATGCATGAGGAGAAGCAAGAGATCCATCCACATCTTCTAAGTGGATGAAGTGGATTGAAAGAAGTCCATGCACTATCACTTAGTGCATGTGAATCAGAAGAAGATCCAATTGATCTCTGATTAGATCAATGAAGAATGTTGAAGAACATGTGTGATTCATGAGATTCAGTTGAAGAAGTCCCTCCTAAGTATTGAACACATATGGAAGAGGAGATGAAGAAGATTAAGAAGAAACCGTTTGAAATTCCATTCCTAAGTGATGAATACATGTTGAAGATAATGGAGGAATTTCAAATGAAGAAGAAGAAAGGAAGAAGGAGAAATGAGGAAGAAGGCTTGGAGTGGCTCTTGTCATTTTACATTATGTATGTGGTTACTTTGTTTTTATACAAAGTACCCTATATTTACTTTGCCAAAAATTAGGCCACCAAGGGCCAGCCTTAAGGGTTCAACCCCCAAGGCACATGTGGGCCTAAGGCGCCACGCCCAAGGGGGGATCCCATGTGGCCAGCCTGAGAGGCAGGGGGCTGTGTGTAAGCCCCGGGCCACGCAGGGAATCAGGCCTGCGCAGCATGGGCGCCAGAGCGCGCCCGGAGGATGCATAGTGGGCGCTAAGAGCGCGCCCGCAGGAGCAGAGAGTGGGCACAGAGCGCGCCCGCAGGGAGAACACGGTGCAGGGCGGCACCGTGGAGGAGGAAGTTCAATTGAGCATATGGCCGCAGCGCTTATTTGATATACCGCGGAAATTCCGCGAGAGACTTCGATGTGGGACGCGGAAAATTCACCGGGAAGAGATCCTGGCCGCTCATCCAATCGCGCGGCTGATCACAGCCGCTCATCGCATCCCGCACGCAATGATCTGATCGCGGCCGTCCGAAGATCTGATCCAACGGCCGACGAGTCATCTCCTTTCTCGAGCTCAGCCGAAGGCTCCCCATGAGCTCCGTCGAACCAGGAGCAACCCAAGCACCTGTTTTCGAGCTCCCGGCCACCTCTGATCAAGCCGAAGGGTCCATTGAGATCGTCTGGCCCTATGGAACTCGTCCATGGTTTAAAATGAGCCTGCATGCAACAAATGAAGATTTTCGATGTTCGGCCGAGGCAAGCAAAGCTGTCGAGGCCACGTGGCTGGTAATTTACATGGTTTGGACCTTAGACGAAGGCCGTGCATGCGTTCTAAGTCGCATGCACGAAGAGGAAAGAAAGAGGA
The DNA here is from genome assembly GCA_963277665.1 of Viscum album. Classification (NCBI taxonomy): domain Eukaryota; kingdom Viridiplantae; phylum Streptophyta; class Magnoliopsida; order Santalales; family Viscaceae; genus Viscum; species Viscum album. The sequence continues at coordinate 2,000,404,189 of OY728136.1, forward strand.
AGATAAACCCGCGAAACATAAAAGAACTCGCGTGCACCGAAGAGAAAACGCAAAAATTTGGAAAGATTTTGAAGATCCGAAATCTTCGGTGATTCAAGATTTATCACACGGGTTGAACCGCCTCTCCTCTGCCTATAAAAATGAGGCCAGGCCCTCGAGGAGTGCTTGCTGATCCTTTGAATATCTGAAGTCCCGTGAGAAGCACTTTCTGCCTCGCGAAGAAGAAGCCCCATGCAAGTACCTTGCGTGGCTGGAGTCCCTTGCGCGCAACCCCTTTGCGCGACAAGAAGTGGAGGTTGGGCAGCACAAAGTTGCGCGCCCCCTCTGTGCACCGTGCCTCCTGCACGGTTTGCACTAGTGCGGCCAAGGTGTCCTTGACACACTTGCGCACCCACGGTGTTATACCCTGCACGGTTTGCACTTGCGCGCCTGCAGTGCTCATGCACCTTGCGCGGCCCTTACCTTGTGCACCCAAGACTTGCGTGGCTATTGAAGACAAGTGGAGGCCGAGACCCTTTTACTTGTGTGCCAAGTGAAGGAAGAGCACCTCAGGCAGTGGGGGAGCAAAGTTGAGGAGAACCCGAGGCCTTAGTGCCTTGTGTGCAAAGTGAACAAGAGAAGGCCGTAGCCTTGGGTGTGTGCAAAATGAGGAAGGCTTGCACCTTGTGTATGCAATTTGAAGAACACCCTTAAGAAGAGGAGAATAGGCCAAGATCAAGTGTGTGCAAAATGAAGAATTTGTGTGTGCTTAACAAGTGACAAATGAAGGCCGAACCTAGTGTGTGCACTAAGAAGTGTGTATACACATAGAAAAAGAAAAGGGAGGACTCACACTAGAGTATAACACATTTCTAAGTGTGTAACCAAATTGAATAAAGTGTGTGAAGTTCAAGGAGTTGGTGTGTGATTAAAGTGTTACACCATTTAAGGGTTTATTGCACCAAGAGGAGAAAGAGGAGAGTGCATGCTTGCATGCATGCACGTGCACACGTGAACAGAGTCAAATCAGTGGTGTGCATCTGAGTTGTCCAAGACAGAAGATCTTGAAGAAATTTATAAGGTCATGCAGTCAGTGCATGAGGAAGGAGAGCTGCCATGCACTCAGTGCATGATGTTGAAGTGAACTGAGACTGAGCCAGACTGAAGTGAAAGATATTGTTTGTCTGAGTTTTCAGTATTTGAGAAGAGCCTGATCAAGTGATGTGATCAGAAGTTGCTGAGCAAGACCAACAGAACTTTCAGAGGCTGTTGAAGATTCTTGAAGAGTCAGGCCAGGTCATCCTCAGAAGAAGGAGATAAATCCTGAGCAATATGAGAAGACCTGTTCACCACAAGTGATCAGAAGAAGAGCAAGGCCAGCAGCCTTTATCCCAGGCTGCTGAGGATACTTGAAGAACTTAAAGAGAAGAAGAGCTACTCGTGTGACTCGAGGAGCCAGGAGAAGACCCTGTGGGACTCAGGGAGAAGAAGTCTTCAGTGGGATTCTGGAGCAGGCCAGTGGGACTCTGGTAACACTGTGTGAAGCAGTATAAAGACCCTCCTGTGGGACTCAGGAGAGATACGGTGGGAAGCTGTATCGACCATTGTAATTCTAACAAGTTATAATGGGAGAATCCATGATAGGAGAGCATGGAAAGGATGTAGGCCTTTGGTACCGAACCTTGTAAATCCTTGTGTCCTGTGTTTTTTCATTACTGCATTATCCGGGAAAGGTTGAGAGATACAAGAAGAGTGGATCGAGGATTTATCCAGCCATAGAGGTTTAATTGATTAAGAATCAATTAGTAAAAAGTTTTAAAGGATCACTGATTCACCCCCTCCCCCTCTCAGTGATTCACACTGATCTGGGCACTTCAGTTATGATAAATTTTCACTAGAAATTAGCTTTCTCATAGAGATCATATTATTTTTATCATTTATATTAACATTTATTAAACCCAATATAATTTATAAATATTGTTTTCTACTATGAAACCATTCTAATTGAATAGATAAAACCATGATAAATTAATATTATATACTCCATATGGATATTTGTTGATATGGAATTTTGTTTATGAATTAAATTGATCATTAAATATACACATAATTCATTAGGAATACACTAAAAGTCATATACCGATTATAGATATCCATTGGATGCATCGTAATGTATCATGTGACAAATTAGTCTTCCAATTTAAATGTATTTTTGGAGTATACCTACTAAGAGTTTAAAATTTATTAGTGCAAGGTATTCACAGATGATATATAATGATGAGTGATATCATGACTTAAAATATTACAAATTTCCATTATTGATAATTTAGTTATTATTATCCTCGATATTAATACATTGACATTTTCCATGGATGCATCTTGGTCAAAAGTTATTGGTTAAATTGAAGTTGTTATCAGAAATTAAATATTTCATGTTGATTATTCCATATATACTGATTATATATTCTATTGTATAAAAGCTATATCGTGCATCTAAGATGACTCCTTCTTTTTTAACTATAATTAGGATATAAATATTGATATTATAAATAATATCAAGGATGTTAGAATATTTATTACTCTATGTGTTTTATATTGTCATTGTAATATAGGAATCTAGAATAAATCTATTTCATCAAGACTTTTAAATTTACTAATCATGAATTGTAACATCCATTGTATCTTATACAAACGTAATAATGTAATTACTATATCTATATTACTAGTTTTGGGTTGTAATATTTAGTATCATATAATGTTTATTATAATCCTGTAGAACTAGAATTTTAATAAACATGGCTATCATGGGAATTTTAATAATTCTATACTGTGTTTTGAGAACAGTTATTGATAAAAATTGTATTTATGAATCAATATTTGTGATCATCATTATATAGCTCATTATATGAAATTAATAGTGATGGAACCTAATGGAATAAGGGGAACCAAAACCAATAGACAATGTAGGGATTTCCCTGTATAGAAAACATATACAACTGGTGTAGGACCTGAGCAGATCATGGGCATATTGGGGAAGAATTCATGGGTTCTAAGAAAATAACCTTGTCTTTATTGAAAAAATTATGGTTTCACATAATGATATTAATATATTAGAAATTTTCATGAGACAAAATAATCAATATTTTAGTTTAAATAGAAATTCATTGGTAGTTGAACAATCGATTATGTAAGGACCCGGAAATTTCAAGGAAATTTTTTTCTTAATTTTCTTTGGAATTTTACAAGAACGCAGTTTCTGACGGCGCCTAATTCCGAGGCCCGGTGTGCCCGGAATTAATTTCCGAAGTTTAGCTCGGGTACGTTCAGTGAACGAACGAGCGGGAATTTCTAACTTTTGAACCGGTGCCCGGAATCGAATTCTGAGGGCACCGATGGAACTGCAGGGCCAGTAATTTCTAAGGAACTCTTTTTCCGTAGTTGTGTTTTATCGAGAGCGGAGGTTTGTTTTTTTGGGTTTTCTTTAAACGTGTAATAATAAAATAACGTGCCATGTTGCACTTTATATTATTTCAGCCGCCATTGGGAGTGAGGTGGTTGAAACCTCCTCATGGAGGTTGGAGGTGGGGCAACCACACCTTAGCCTCCCTTGAGAGGTTATGGTGGTGGGGCCCACCCAAACTAAACCTCCCATGGGTGGTTTATTGTGGTGGGGACCACACGGGGCTTAACCCCCCAATTAATGGGTGGAGAGGAAACCTCCCAACTCTCCCTCATTAATGAGGGGGAGCCTCTTAATTCCTCAACTCCCCATTAAATGGGGAGAAACTCCTTGGACCCTCCCCTCTTAAGTGGTGCCAACGGACCTCTTTAATTGCGTCAACGCAATTTATTTCACCCGACCCCCCTTTTTTAAAAAAAATTATGTAACCACATTGGTTACATACCTCTCCCCCTCACCTATATATAGGGATCTTGGGAGAGGGTTTGGGGGACGGCTTCACCAAGCGACGGAACGCTGGTAAAGTATCGCGACGCCCAACACTTGGGAGAATTAGAGTTCTCCAACAAAGAATGCCTTTTTCCAAAGCAGAAAGACGACACTTCTTCTTCCTTTCCACGACCTCCTTCCGTGTTGAATGAATGGGCGTCGTATTCAAGGAACATCGACGAGTCTTCATCTTCGAATGTTTTCCGACGTCAAAGAACCGGCACTGCTTAGATCCGTGACTTCTTCAATGACGATTACGGAGGCACGTTCCGCGAGGATGTCTTCTGCGACACCGATTTCCGCATCGGCGACGAATGAACTTCGAATCTGAAGTAGGGGTTTTGTCTTTTTTTTCAAATTACGTGTTTCTTTCCCTCGAACATGAAAGAATAATCTGTTGGACGTTGTTCCAAATTTTATTAAAAATTGTGAAAAGTTCATCGTTGTGTTTTTACGATTGGCCGACTGTTATCGTTATAACGGGAGGAGACCGGACCGCACGAACACGACTGATTCTCCTCCCCCTTCTAATCCTTGGTGTTGATTTAGCGAAGACAGCGCGGTGTCGTCGCACCGCGCAGGAACAAAAGAAAACACGGCCGGAGCGGGCTGCGACGAAGGAACGTGACGCCATCGTGTCACGCCGTAGGTTTCAAACGAGGTCGCGGCCGGAGTCGGACCGCGGCGGAAGGACGCGGCGTCGTCACGCCGCGTCGAACGGATTCACGTTCATCTTGGAAGTGGCGGCCAGAAAAACCGGCCGCCGGAGAACTCGAAGGAGGCGGCTGGAAATCCAGCAGCCGGCACCGGAACGAACGGGACTGCGGGGTCCCGCGGCGAGAACCCGGCCGGCCCCGCCCTGGCCGGCCATTACAGGGGGGGAGCCCGGGGGTGTAACCCCCCCCGGCAATACACATGGCGCGACCCCTTAAAGGGACCGCCTTTTTAAAAATTAAAGGGGGGAAATCCCCCTCCCTTTAGCGCGCCGCGCTGGCCGAGCCGCCGTGCCGTCGAGCCGTCGCGCCGCCGAGCCGCCGAGCCGTTGCGCCACCGCGCCGCCGCGCCGCTGGCCGGGACGAGCCGCTGGCCGGGCCGAGCCGCCGGGTCGGGCTGCCACTCAGGCCGGGTCGACCCGGTTCGGGCCGGCCCAGGGGGTACTAGGCCGGGTCGGACCAGGCCCAGACCCCCCCCCCCCGTCTTCGGACATGATTGGTTCAAATGCCCATAACTTGGGGTGCAGACATCCGATCGACGAACCGTCAGTTGCGTAGCGATCCTTGGATCGAGACGGTCGTTTCGGTATACTATACTCAAGGTGCACCTTCCTTTTCGAAAGCCTACGTGGTTAAAACTCCATAGTTAAGTGTGCTTGGCCTAGAGTAGTGATCAGGATGGGTGACCTCCTAGGAAGTTTCCCAGGGTGGGTGTGAGACGAAAAAGCCAATAACTCTCAGACCGGGTGTCCGATTGACGCGCCGTATGTTGCGTTGAGTTCCAGTTGACAATATGGAACTTTGGGCATCCTCTTCCCGAGATTTGGATGCAAATGGATAGTGTCCGGGTTGGATCGCACCGAAATCCAACCGGGCCCCTGGAACGGAAAAGATGATACCTTTCTGACAGAACGTCCGTTTGACAAACCGTCAGCGGCGTTGGTGATCACGTTGAGAAATAGTCCCTATGAGTATACCCTATGAGAGTTTGGGGTGCAGTTTAGATACGGCCAGGTTGGTTCACACCCGAAACCAACCGGGCCCCTGGGACGAAAAGGCTAATAACTCACAGACCGGGCGTCCAATTGATGCGCCGTCTGTTGCGTTGATACCCCTATGACGAGGCGGTCCTTTGAGATACTTCTTCATGGGACTTTGAGATACTTGCAGTATCGACCTGTAGCTCGTGGAGCGGACCCACCCAGTGACGAGCGTGTGGAGTACGGAGACCGTGTAGCTGGATGAGACCCGACGACTGTTGATCGAACGACTCGGTGTGTTACAGAGGTGCGCTTGGTTGTAGCGGCACATGAGAGCGCTTGGTTGTAGCGGTAGACCCATGAAATAGGTGCGCTTGGTTGTAGCGGCACATGGGAGCGCTTGGTTGTAGCGGCAGACCCACGACAGAGGTGCGCTTGGCTGTATCGGCACATGGGAGCGCTTGGTTGTAGCGGCAGACCCACGACAGAGGTGCGCTTGGTTGTAGCGGCACATGAGAGCGCTTGGTTGTAGCGGCACATGGGAGCGCTTGGTTTTAGCAGCTGGCCCGCAGTACTCGATGGGTGGAGTTCTTCAGCAGTCCTGGGTTAGTGAGCAGTACCTCGGAGTCGTGACAGGACCACTGTACACTCCAGAGACGGAGCTCTTCAGCAGTTATGGTTTCGATAATGAAAATCCTGGTTTGAGCTGAGACTTTTGACCTTTGTGTTTACCTCATGATTGAGATGGGTCACTTGATAACTTAGGTATATGTATGGGCATATACCTGGGTAGTAGTTATCCGTTGATTTCACAATCCTTGTGTTTCCTCATGATTGAGATGAGTTACTTGATAACTTAGGTATATGTATGGGCATATACCTAAGTAGAGGTTATCTGTTGAGATCTTCTATGTGGTTATCCATGTTGGTTTTAGTGAGACTTTGAGGGTCTCAGGGTCCCTACTGATTATCGTTATACTCACCCCTGCACGGGCTATGCCCACACCTCGTTGTGTTGGTTGCAGACGATGGGCAGTGCTGACAGAGGTCGAGTGTTCGAGGACTGGACGGTACCTGGAGGTGGACTATACGACGAGATGGTACCCGGAGGAGGACCTCACGACGAGACGGTACCCAGAGGTGGACGTGACGACGAGGCGGTACCCGAAGGTGGACCACTGGGCGGGACATACTCGGAGCGGACGACGGGACCCGAGGAGCAGAGGAGCTATTTTTACCCACCCTTCAGGTGGGATTTCCAGTGGACAGCTCGGCATAGCAGCTTTACTTTTCAGTTTTTGTTTTCCCTTTCGAGTTGTACATTACAGTTGGGCTTGTATTTCCGGCCCCTTTATACTTTCCGCACTTACTGTTGTACTCTGTTTTTTACTTAGTATTTACTTCTTCCGCTTGTACTCTATGTGATTGTTTACTTTACAAAGGCAATGCCTTACCTTTTTACCGGGATTTACGCCTTGGTGCTAGTCGCCAGCCCCTGGCCTATGGAAGGCGGGCTTGGGGTAGTCACGGCACGGGCCCCGAGGACGGGTCGTGACAAATTGGTATCAAAGGAGTTCGGTTCTACCGCAGAACTTATAACTCTGATGTTTCTTTCTGTGAAGCAATAGTGTTAAGAGTACCGAGTATGGTTTTCAGTTCAGGGAGTCCAGTGTTGGTGCGGGCGGCCGACGTATCCATACACCAGGACCCTGACAACTGATTTCCGACTTTGTGCACGAAAACACTGATTGCCTGTGTGTTTCCAGAAAGTTTTAAGTCAGCTCAAACCAGGTCAGCTCACCAGGTATAAGACGTTGACCATGTCGCATCGGTTCAGGATATCTCCACGCAGACAGTCAGTTGGAGTTCTGAGAGAGTACTCGATAACGGATCACCGAGCGATGAGGCTCTGGTGTAGGGCCCTTTTTACTATGTTGGCACCCTCGGGTTGTGTACCAGCAGCACCACCACCTGTTGGGAAGCGGATTCCAATAGCTTTACTAGTGGACGGTGCACGCTGGCAGAGCGCGTTGCACGAGTTCCAGCAGTAGTAGCCTCCGAGGTTACGAGGTGAGGAAGTTTCCCAGACAGCAGAGCAATGGCTGGAGGCGATTGCTAGAGTTTTCCGCCTAGATGAGACATCAATAGAGTGGATGATGGACTTGGCCACTAGTGTTTTCCAGTGAATGACCATGAGGATGGTCCGCATAGTGATGAGGCTTCGGTACGTGGACCGATGCCTGAGATAGTACCTTTGGGTAGTGTGTCAACTATACATCACTACCTGTTGGTCAACAGATACAACCGGCGGTACCGGTAGGTGACACATGTAGGCTTACTGCCTTATATGTGTTCTAACTTCAGATATCCTCATGTTCTGAGGCGAACCTGACTCATAGGCAGCTAAGGACTGGCTTGAGGATGTGGCCGGGAGTTTTCTAGAGCTTTTACAGTTTCAGCGGGATGATGTGTCGGTAGTTGAGAAGTCATCGAGGCGTACTGAACATACCGGGTACTCGATGGATGCGTTTCGATCAGTGCAATAGAGGTCGGACCTATGAGCAGGGTATGTTTAAGGGATTCCGAGCCATCACCTTTTCTCTATGCATTCCTACTTAGGCTAGGGGGCTAGAATGAACCTTTGTGGTTGAGAATTCTTTGCAGATCGAATACAGCCAGAGAATGTTAGAAGTTTGGAAAGCAAGAAACTGACACCAGTCTCAGAGACTTGGGCGTGTAAAATGTTTCAAGAAGAGGAAATTTTAAGGACAGATAAATCTGCAGAGCAGCAGACATGGAGGCAGAGCTAGGATAGTAGCTTGTGGTGGTATACATTTCAACATGTTACCATCACCCACCTTTGTAGTCCCCGCTAGACTCAGGGAGTTGGAGAGAAGGGAAAGAGAGTAGCTGCTTGCAGTCATGGAGTGCGACCAAAAAGGGCTATACGGATGTTTCGAAGTGCGGAAATTGTCTTCTACTAGCTGTCGTAGCCACAAACGTCGATACGAATCATCCCTTCCTTCCATGAATCTAGTCCCAGACCTAGAGTTTCTGGTTAAGCCCTTGACTTGACCCTCACGTCTGGATATACCTTTGGGAGGAGACTCGATAGTCACACTTACGCCGACGATGTGATCTGACCCTTGAGGCGAGAGTCTCGGTTGGGACCTCTTGGTGGCAGCGTCGAGGCCTTACGACGTTAGTTTGAGTATGAATTTGGCAATCACTATTCATATTCAAATTGACGGTATTAGGCAAGCGTCGGGATGGGTTTTCCTTGGTCGGCGAAAAGGAAACCCTGGGAAGCACAAGTTAAACTCATGCACGAGAGGGTGCGACCGATCACTCTTTAGTCGTCCAACCTTACCCTCGTGGCAGCAGTCGTTTAAGTTCCAGTTCTAACAGGAATTGGAATCCTCTGGAGTTCGAGGATGACGATCATGTCCTTATACGGGTCTCACCTCGACGAGGTTTACGGAGATGTGGACAAGGTGGCAAGTTATCTCCAAGGTTCAACAGACCTTTCTAGGTCCTCAGCTGGGTAGGCGAGGTGGTTTACCGCTTGACCCATACACCTCAGTTGCACTAGGTGCACGACGTCTTCCACGTATCTCAACTGAGGAGATACTTTCTTGATCCTTCACACATCATCGACCTCAGGGAGTTAGATGTCGATGACATGGCATCATGCACGTAGGTTCCAGTGGGGATTGAGGATCGACGGGAGCAGGTCCTACAATGACGGTCGATTCCTCGGGTGCTTTTTCTCTGGATGTACGGGAACCTCCGGGTGAGCACATGGGAGCGGAAGGCTCAGATGCGTGCTCTGTACCGCTTTTGTGACCCTAGTTTGTGTTGAAGCTTTACGGGGACGTAAAGCCCTGAGATGGGAGTAATGTAAAGACCCGGAAATTTCAAGGAAATTTTTTTCTTAATTTTCTTTGGAATTTTACAAGAACGCGGTTTCTGACGGCGCCTGACTCCGAGGCCCGGTGTGCCCAGAATTAATTTCCGAAGTTTAGCTCGGGTACGTTCAGTGAACGAACAAGCAGGAATTTCTAACTTTTGAACCGGTGCCCGGAATCAAATTCTGAGGGAACCGATGGAACTGAAGTGCCAGTAATTTCTTAGGAACTCTTTTTCCGTAGTTGTGTTTTATCGAGAGCGGAGGTTTGTTTTTTGGGGTTTTCTTTAAAAGTGTAATAATAAAATAACGTGCCATGTTGCACTTTATTTTATTTCAGCCACCATTGGGAGTGAGGTGGTTGAAACCTCTTCATGGAGGTTGGAGGTGGGGCCACCACATCTTAACCTCCCTTTAGAGGTTATGGTGGTGGGGCCCACCCAAACTAAACCTCCCATGGGTGGTTTATTGTGGTGGGGACCACACGGGGCTTAACCCCCCAATTAATGGGAGGAGAGGAAACCTCCCAACTCTCCCTCATTAATGAGGGAGAGCCTCTTAATTCCTCAACTCCCCATTAAATGCGGAGAAACTCCTTGGCACCCTCCCCTCTTATGTGGTTCCAACGGACCTCTTTAATTGCGTCAACGCAATTTATTTCACCCGACCCCCCTTTTTTAAAAAAAATTATGTAACCACGATGGTTACATACCTCTTCCTCTCACCTATATATAGGGATCTTGGGAGAGGGTTTGGGGGACGGCTTCACCAAGCGACGGAACGCTGGTAAAGTACCGCGATGCCCAACACATGGGAGAATTAGAGTTCTCCAACAAAGAACGCCTTTTTCCAAAGCAGAAAGACGGCACTTCTTCTTCCTTTCCACGACCTCCTTCCGTGTTGAATGAATGGGCGTCGTCTGCAAGGAACATCGACGACTCTTCATATTCGAACGTTTTCCGACGTCAACGAACCGGCACCGCTTAGATCCGTGACTTCGTCAATGTCGATTACGGAGGCACGTTCCGCGAGGATGTCTTCTGCGACACCGATTTCCGCATCGGCGATGAATGAACTTCGAATCCGAAGTAGGGGTTTTGTCTTTTTTTTCAAATTACGTGTTTCTTTCCCTCGAACATGAAAGAATAATCTGTTGGACGTTGTTACAAATTTTATTAAAAATTGTGAAAAGTTCATCATTGTGTTTTTACGATTGGCTGATTGTTATCGTTATAACGGGAGGAGACCGGACCGCACGAACACGAACGATTCTCCTCCCCCTTCTAATCCTTGGTGTTGATTTAGCGAAGACAGCGCGGTGTCGTCGCACCGCGCAGGAACAAAAGAAAACACGGCCGGAGCGGGCTGCGACGAAGGAACGCGACGCCATCGTGTCGCGCCGTAGGTTTCAAACGAGTTCGCGGCCGGAGTCGGACCGCGGCGGAAGGACGCGGCGTTGTCACGCCGCGTCAAACGGATTCACGTTCATCTTGGAAGTGGCGGCCGGAAAAACCGGCCGCCGGAGAACTCGAAGGAGGCGGCTGGAAATCCAGCAGCCGGCGCCGGAACGAGCGGGACTGCGGGGTCCCGCGGCGAGAACCCGGCCGGCCCCGCGCTGGCCGGCCATTACAGGGGGGGAGCTCGGGGGTGTAACCCCCCCGGCAATACACATGGTGCGGACCCTTAAAGGGGCCGCCGTTTTAAAAATTAAAGGGGGGAAATGCCCCTCCCTTTAGTTCGCCGCGCTGGCCGAGCCGCCGTGCCGTCGAGCCGTCGCGCCGCCGAGCCACCGAGTCGTCACGCCACCGCGCCGCTGGTCGGGACGAGCCGCTGGCCGGGCCGAGCCGCCGGGTCGGGCCGCCACTCGGGCCGGGTCGACCCGGTTCGGGCCGGCCCCGGGGGTACTGGGCCGGGTCGGACCGGGCCCAGACCCCCCCGTCTTCGGACATGATTGGTTCAAATGCCCATAACTTGGGGTGCAGACATCCGATCGACGAACCGTCAGTTGCGTAGCGATCCTTGGATCGAGACGGTCGTTTCGGTATACTATACTCAAGGTGCACCTTCTTTTTCGGGAGCCTACATGGTTAAAACTCCATAGTTAAGCGTGCTTGGCCTAGAGTAGTGATCAGGATGGGTGACCTCCTGGGAAGTTTCCCAGGGTGGGTGTGAGACGAAAAAGACAATAACTCTCAGACCGGGTGTCCGATTGACGCGCCGTCTGTTGCGTTGAGTTCTGGTTGACAATACGGAACTTTGGGCATCCTCCGCCCGATATTTTGATGCAAATGGATAGTGTCCATGTTGGATCGCACCGAAATCCAACCGGGCCCCTGGAACGGAAAAGATGATACCTTTCTGACAGAACGTCCGTTTGACGAACCGTCAGCGACGTTGGTGATCACGTTGAGAAACAGTCCCTATGAGTATACCCTATGAGAGTTTGGGGTGCAGTTTAGATACGGCCGGGTTGGTTCGCACCCGAAACCAACCGGGCCCCTGGGACGAAAAGGCTAATAACTCACAGACCGGGCGTCCAATTGACGCGCCGTCTGTTGCGTTGAGACCCCTATGAAGAGGCGGTCCTTTGAGATACTTCTTCATGGGACTTTGAGATACTTGCAGTATCGACCTGTAGCTCATGGAGCGGACCATCCTAGTGACGAGCGTGTGGAGTACGGAGACTGTGTAGCTAGCTGAGACCCGATGACTGTTGATCGAACGACTCGGTGTGTTACAGAGGTGCGCTTGGTTGTAGCGGCACATGAGAGCGCTTGGTTGTAGCGGTAGACCCACGACAGAGGTGTGCTTGGTTGTAGCGGCACATGGGAGCGCTTGGTTGTAGCGGCAGACCCACGACAGAGGTGCGCTTGGTTGTATCGACACATGGGAGCGCTTGGTTGTAGCGGCAGACCCACGACAGAGGTGCGCTTGGTTGTAGAGGCACATGGGAGCGCTTGGTTGTAGCGGCACATGGGAGCTCTTGATTGTAGCAGCTGGCCCGCAGTACTCGATGGGTGGAGTTATTCAGCAGTCCTGGGTTAGTGAGTAGTACCTCAGAGTCGTGACAGGACCACTGTACACTCCAGAGACGGAGCTCTTCAGCAGTTACGGTTTCTATAATGAAAATCCTGGTTTGAACTGAGACTTTTGACCTTTGTGTTTACCTCATGATTGAGATGGGTCACTTGATAACTTAGGTATATGTATGGGCATATACCTGGGTAGTAGTTATCCTTTGATTTCACAATCCTTGTGTTTCATCATGATTGAGATGGGTTAATTGATAACTTAGGTATATGTATGGGCATATACCTAAGTAGAGGTTATCTATTGAGATCTTCAATGTGGTTATACATGTTGGTTTTAGTGATACCTTGAGGTTCTCTGGGTCCCTACTGAGTATCGTTATACTAACCCCTACACGGGCTATGCCCGCACCTCGTTGTGTTGGTTGCAGACGATGGGCAGTGCTGACAGAGGCCGAGTGTTCGAGGACTGGACGGTACCTGGAGGTGGACTATACAACGAGATGGTACCCGGAGGAGGACCTCATGATGAGACGGTACCCAGATGTGGACGTGACGACGAGGCGGTACCCGGAGGTGGACCACTGGGCGGGACATACTTGGAGCGGACGACAGGACCCGAGGAGCAGAGGAGCTATCTGTACCCACCCTTCAGGTGGGATTTCCAGTGGACAGTTCAGCGTAGCAGCTTTACTTTTCAGTTGTTATTTTCCCTTTCGAGTTGTACTTTACAGTTGGGCTTGTATTTCCGGCCCCTTTATACTTTCCTCACTTACTATTGTACTCTATTTTTTACTTAGTATTTACTTCTTCCGCTTGTACTCTGTGTGATTGTTTACTTTACAAAGGCAATGCCTTCCCTTTTTACCGGGATTTACGCCTTGGTGCTAGTCGCCAGCCCCTGGCCTATGGAAGGCGGGCTTGGGGTAGTCACGGCACGGGCCCCGAGGACGGGTCGTGACAGATTAAATATCTCAAAAAAATATACATATCATTTTGATGTAAAGAAACTAAAAAGGTTATTCCAGATATATTTTTTTTGAAACAGAAGTTGGTAAATGGGGGTTATTGATTTATAACTCTAGAGACTCTAAATAAATATAATTTATATAATGTGAACATTAAATGTTTTTTTCTTGAGTAATATTTCCCTCATGAATAGTGAGATATAAAGGGGAGTAACCTTTTCACTTTAAGGAAATGTGTGGAATAATGTGCGGTGAAATATGATGATAACATCAAAATATTATCCAATCATTCATCACACAACATACATAACCCAAAATTTAAGGTTGAACATTTATTTTATGGGACTAACATGAGTCCCTAAAGGTCGCTATTTTCTATGAAATATTCATTTTATGATGATATCATATTAGTTTCCATTAATATGGAGTAGTAATATTCTAGATGTTATATCTTCATGGAAAATAAAAATAATAATAGGTTAACATAACACAAATATAATGGTAAAGAATAAATGAATCATAAGGGTACAATATAATTTCAATTGTTGAACATTCATGAATGTAGCATCCTGGAAAATTATTTAATGGTATGGAGTTTTGTTACAAGTGTATATATAATGGTCATTTGGAAAATGAATGTATGTAAAAGGATGAATCCACAATCATACAGTCATTAAAATGTATAAAGATGGTGTATTATTCAAACCAGTGCCTTATTTATTAAGGAAACTTACTAGAGAAGATGTTTAGGAGATATGTCCAAAATCTTGCTATTACTAGAAGTGAAATATAATAATTAAATTACTTGACTATTTGGATTTAATAATTATAATTATCTCTAATATTTTGGTTATTGAAATCATGAAACATATTTTTATTGTATAGAATTAGTGTTTTATTAAGTATTTTAATGAACATATTGAATTGTAATAATAAAATATTAAATTTATTTAGTGATTAGATTATATACTTTTAGAATACATGAATAAAGTAAATATAACCCTTAATATATTCCATATATTGGGTTAATATTGATTAGTTCAGATAAATAGAATATTGATACTGTAAATAAACATAAGAGTATTGGTGATCAGGAAAAAGGATAAAATTTTCATAAAAAATAAACTTATAATAAACATTACTAAATTTTTTTGATTTTTGTGATATTAAGATTAATGATATTGTTAATTATTATAAATCGATACTTTTTTATTAAGATTTTTTTTGATTTAGGTATGTTTTTTAAAATATATGATCAAGGTATATTTGGTGTGTGAGACTACAAAATAATTTTTGTTCTCTAGGAGTAAATGTGTTATCAAATAATTCATAATTTCTTGTAGAATTTAATTTTAATTGAAATATTTTAGATGATTCCAATAGAAAACTAATTATAAAATGAATTACATTGATCGTTTGAGATTTTTTTGAGGCTTATGAGAATAATATATTATTACATTACTTGTGATAATTTTAATTATTTGGAAATAATTATTGATAGTAGTAAATACATTTCATTATTTTAGGGGTCTTATAATCTATTAAATGTTATTTTTAGTGACTGAGTAATGATAAAAATCATTCAGAATACACATTTATTGGATAAAAATGATATTGTGGTGGAAATTAATTAATGGATGTTATTATACTTATAAAGTAACTTTATGTCCTTATTTTAATAGTCTATTTGGTAATGGAATTCCTTAACTCTCAAAAAAAGGATCCTGATACAAAAACTTTATCCTTTTATGATTATTTTCAATGAATTATTTTCATTTTAATCCATCGCAAATTAATGGTTTTTTGTTCATTGAACTAAATCATATAAAATAATATTTAACTATATTTAATTCCATATAAATTAGTTTAATACTCAATGTACATATTTTCATTTACCTATAACATTATCCTATTTTAAAACCATGTTTTTTGGTATTCAATATAACCTTCGTATTTCTGTTGTATACCTTTTAAGAAGATTTTTTAGTAACACTGTGAAAATTTTTAAAGGATAACATGATATTCGATATTATTTGTGACATGAAATACTGAGAGTAGAATAGAATATAACATAGTAATAAATAAGATATATTTACTATTATAACAAAATTAAATATATTTTATACTTTTAATTCATGAAATATTTATTTATCTTGCATTACAAGAAACAACGACTTTGATCGATGGATTACGATACACGTAAGATCATGTTTTACCAAATAATATTAATGTTACTATTTAAAATGAAAAATATCCCATAATTATTAAGTAGGAATTTATATAAAGGATTAAATATCTATTTAAAATATATAATTGAATTAATTGTATACCAATTAGTTTGAAATAAAAAAACAAATTGAATATAAAAGAAGATTTTTTATAAAAGAAATATTTTTATATGCTAATGGTGTTTTATCCTAATAAAATAAATTAATTACTATTATTGTATGAACATAATAAAATTTATCTATTATATATTTATTTAATTTTCTCCATTCATCCAAAAATATTTGTAAGAATTTGAAATGAAAAAAAAATCCAATTTTACGCATAAATATTTTAATTTTTTAAAGGATGTTTTGTCGCCTTTTAGTGCACAATTATTTTAAAAATAAATATTGACCCATATATAATATTTTAAGGCATCATATACATTTTTTTGGTATTTTTATTGTCAAAATAATTGTATGGTAAAATATTTTTATTTTTCTAAGTAGATTAATTTTTTTGTAAATTGTAAAAAATAATAAATTTTAATTAAACACACACCTCTCATATAATAAATTTATAATGATAAATTATATTTTTAGTTTGTTTTAAATTAAAATCATAGAAATTTAAAATATTTTAATCAAATTTTTTTATTATAATGTTTTTTATATTCAGTTTAGATATTAAAAAATATTAATCTTTTGATAATTTTTCCATAAAACCTATTTCCCTTTTATATATATGGGAATAATTTTTGACTAATTTTTTCAACTTATGAACATTTCATTTAGAAAAATTGATTCAATATATGGAATCATAATAGTTTCTTATTTCGAATAAGTTCAACATAATTTTTTACCAAAGTTATTAGTTAATGTAGTTAAAACTAATTACAATAATTATGGGGAAAAGGAGTAAATCGATCATCTAAAGATTAGTCTAAATGGCCCAAAGAAATGTTAAATGGGTAAAAAACCCATTTTATGGAAATATTTTTAATTTGTACCATGTATTATAGTGTCTTGTGCATTTTGGAAAGTATATTACATGGAAACAATGTGGTCTGAATTACCTCTATCAATTTTTTTCAAGTTTTCCATCGACCGTACTTTTAAAAGGGACCCCCCATTCCACATTATTCAAACCAATAAAACCAATTTGGATTATAAAATACATAAAAAAAATAGACTCCAAAAATTACACCCACAATACTATATTCTTTATCATGTTAATAATGAAAACATAGAAATCCATTCGTGCAAACCTAAGGAGGATAACCGAAGAAGATGCAATGTTTTTCGGAAAGTGATTTTATATTATTTTCATCCAGACCCCTTAAATTATCTATATATCATATTAATTTCATAAAATAAGTTTTTTAAATATAATGAAATTATTTTATAATAATATTATGACCTAAAACCTCAAAAACTTCAACAAAATGGGCTACAAAATCATTATTCATGTGTACGGTGTGCTACCTCCATGAGACCTGATGTCAATCATTTTTCCATTTCCACATATAATGGCTGGTAATAATTTTTTAAACAAAATTTATATAATATAGTTATGATATAAATTAATTTATTATTATTTTTTAATTATTATATGAACAATCCTTTTTTTCATTGTTTTTGGAATATGGTAATATTGTTCATGTGTACAGTGGACTACCACATGGTAATGCGATGTGATTCGTTCAGAATTTAAATAGAATGTATTATGGATAGTATTATTAAAAATATTTGATATATATAACATAATGGAAATATCATAATGATTATATATATATAATTTACTTTTCGTTCACTAAATATGACTTGAAAATGGAAAAAGTGTACTTGCATACGAACAACCTACTATCTCCATGAAAGATGTATTTCATTTTCAGAAACCAAAATTTATGGATTGTTATAAATTAAAATATACATAAAATATATTATATTTATATCATAATTTAAATTAATTATATTACTAATTCATTGTCTATATATTTGTAACAATTATAAAAAGTCAAAACATACTCAAAAAACAAAGCTGTTATTACATGAAACAATGAAATAAATGAATTATTATTAATTAACGGTAGAAAAGATGTTATAAAAAGGATATATATGATATCATAAATATTAATATCATTCTTTAAAAAATTATTAACATGTTTAGAACAAAAATAAACAATGTTAATGAACTCTCACCTAAATGGATTTTTAATGCAATGGATTTTTTCACTCAATTTCAAATCATTGGGTTAAATTTGTACTTTGTAGATTATGTTAAGTTAATATTTTATGTTTAATTCCTTCTGATTATATTTTTCTATTTACACATTATTCATTTTTATTTATAGTGGATACACATAATCGATTCTTTAATTAATTTTCACATAAACATTACTATCAATTTAATGGTTTATTTTATAGTTTTATTATAATTGAGATTGATTATTCTTGAATTTCAATAGAAGAACACTACATGAAAATTTAATAACAAACCCTTATATTTTTTTCTCATAAGGTTATTTATGAATATTTTTATATAATAATATAATTTTTACACTCTTCGAAAGATAAAATGTTTTTGGAAATTTTTTCAATAAAATCCTACTTCATTTCTATGTTCATATGGAATTATGAAATAACATTGATTTATGCAATTTTATATGTTTATAGACTATGGGTCATGTAATAAAATATTTTTTTAAACTAAACATTCCATTCCCAATTTTTTATAAACTGATGTGGAATAATAAATTGGGATATATGAACCACAATTATTTTATAACCCACAAATCAAATTAATATCTAATAAATTCAATATCTATTTGTATAGAATCTTGGCATTTATATACAATATCAACAACAATTATTAAATAAAACCAATAACTAATTTCATAAGAATTTTTTTAGGTGGACATTTAACATTGGTTTTATATAATAACCAATGTTTAATGTGTCTTTGAACATTAGTTATTTCATTAAAACAATTTTTACAGTCATAAGTGATTATTTGAGGTGGAATTTCAGTTCTTATTTAATGTAATGACCAATGGTTACTATCTTCTATATTTTTACACATTAAAATAATAAGACATTAAAATTAATATTTACTCAAAACAAATGAAAACTTTCTCTTATATCCATTAAATGTAGGTTTTACTATATAACTAACATGGAAATGTATTTGCAAAATAAAACTATAAATAACAAATTTTGAATTACCCCTAACACTTAATTTTTAATTGTTATTATTATATTTTTTATAAAATTAAATTCAAAATTATTATTTATAACGTCTCATTAATAAACATTAGGTGAAAATTATTTTAAAAAGTAAAATCCTATTGTAGACATTACTTTTTACACTAATGAATGTAATTATATTGAAATAAATAATATGATGTAACTAAGGGGAGTAAAATGAATCACGAAATATAAGGAATCTTGGATGAGTATGTAAACTCAATGAGTTTATGTATGCCGCTGAGGAAAGAGTTATATTGATAATAAATCTTTCATGGAAGGATTTATCCTAATGTCAATCGTATTGTATGGTCGAATTTTTCATAGGGGGAAATATTTGATACAAGTTTTTAATATCTGTTGAATTATTTTCCCCACACATCTGGATTATTTTAAAATTATTTAATATTAATAAAGTAATTATAAAATTTTTACAATTTTTTTAACTCATTTTAAATAAAAAAATGTAAATAGACCATTTCAAAGTGCGAGACACATACACTAAGAAATGAAAATTTCATATAAGATTTATGTTTTATGAGAACATGTTATGGTTTATGATAAAGAATTATTTTAAGTCTAATTATATTATAGACGAAATTATATGAGATGCCATATATTATAAAATAAGTAGGAGTTTTTCCTGAAGGAAATATATTATATTACTCATAAATAAATAATTCTAGGAGGGAACACCTAAAGAATTTTTACACCCGGGACCTCCCATAGTCATTTTCAATTTCCAATATCAGAGGGTGTTTATTCCGAATTTTTATGGTAATGATGTTCTTTTTATTGAAATTTCATCATAAATGGTGTGATTTGCTTATATATAATTTATGATGACTTTTTTATCCCATACCTCAATGTTTATGTGAATTACTTATAGCTAGTGCTTTGAAACTAATTTCATAGAGTTTGTGTCAGAAAATATATAGGCCACCATGAAGTATTTCTGTTATGGATAAGAAAAAAATACCATTTAATGATAATTTTATTTTTCCATAGATGATTTTTGAGAATGAAATAGATCTCCCTGATTTCACTATAAAAAAAATCTCGATCATGAATATATTAGGAATCCATTAAGTATTTATTTTTTATCATAATATATTGATTCTAGAACATCATGTTATTACCTATATGTGAAAGAGTTATGTAGAAACAATTGGGTTATGTGACCATAAATTGTTTTTGCATCCATAAAAGAATTATTCTATCAATAATAGATAATGTTCATTAAAAAGACATATGCTTAGGTATGTGTTTTTTCATATCTCTAAAAATGATATATATAATAGAGAAAACATATTTTATTTCTTGAAATATGAATTTTCTACCTAGAAAAATTCTATTTTAAAATTTTATATATGATAAATGAAATAACAATTAAATCAATGATAAACATTGATATGTAATTCTAGTTTTCTCTATGAGAATTCGAATCGAATCCAAAAAATTAAATATCCCTATGATTACATGGTAGTCTTATAAAATATTTTTATATTTTTCAAATTGTGTATAATATTATAAGATACGGTTTTGAGGGTTTTAATAAACCTTTTCATAAGAAATAGATTAAATAAATGACATACTCAATGTTGGAGTTTCCCACCGCCACTTTAGTAGGATTGGAAATAATTTTAAAATATTTCCATTAATCGATATGGGAGAAATAATATGACACATATAGACCCCAGAATTATATTCATCATAAACTAGTATTGTTTATAATTTCATACATAACCCAAGTCATTTGATTGATGCTTATATTATGTAAAATATATTAATTTTCATGGTGCTCAATTTTTGGGTCAAAACCCCCCTCCCCCTTGGAGAACTACACAAAATATTTCCCAATATCAACCACATGTTCCTCAATATGGGGTATGAGGATTTATATTATATAAAAATAATTTATTTCATAAATAAAACACTTTATTATTATAAGAATGTTAGGGAACATCAATTCAAGCTATAAGGGATGAGACTACAATTCATCCATCAAAAGATAATGATATAGAACATCAAGAACTACATTTGCTTATTATGATTATGGTTGAGTAATCTTAATTTTTCTTTGGAAGGGGTAGAATTGGAAATTTGTCTCTTCCAATTACTAACTAAAGTTATATAGAAGGTATGAAAACATGAGTGGATTATTAAATAGGGTAAAAGGATAAGGAAGTATTCTATTAGTAGATCACGTAGGCTTCTTTGAAACGAGGTGGTATATGATGTATAATGAAATAATTATTTCAATCCAATGATTAATTAGATATAGAATTTATCTAACTACATGAGTTAATCAAACACATGTTATAGTGGCACCTTTTTTAATATTATTAAAAATTTAATATTATTATATAAAAACAATAAAAAGGGAATGTATATGTGCATTATCATTATTTAATAAATTAATGAAATAAAATTCATTGTTATTATTTCAAAATATTTTAAATATATTGAACTTATATATTTTTTTACAATAAATTCATAATAATTTTGACAAATAATAGCAACATAATCCTGGGTATGATTTTAGGAAAAAAGATTGAAATGATTAACTTCTAGAGAACTTATACTCTTAGAAGGATATAGGGTGTCCAGATATGATGTGAAATTTCCATCACCATAAGACAATTATAGAATACTCAAATATGAATATTAAAATGAATAAAAATAATGTAAATTATAAATTTTTACTTTTATAATTATTTCAATGCTAAAAAACGAATAGGTACTCTTAAATAACATATTCATATATTCTGTAAATATAACCTAAATAATACTTATGTGGAAAACAATGCTGCTAAATTTATTTCATAGATTTAGAGATCCAATCAGTACTTCATGATTTTTATATGATTATTGGTGGTCCTTATAAGATTTATATTTCTTCACATTGGCCTTAAGTAGTTTAGAAGACGTAAAAGGGGAATCGCAGTGGGAAGGACCATATCTTTTTATCAGGATATTTTTTTATGATTTTAAACCTAATATTATTTTTTTCTTTCCTTTTTTAAAATTGACTAATTATTTCTAGAATATGTGGGTTATATGCCTCGTGAGAGAAGAGTAAACATTTTAAAAGGATTCCATTAGATGATTTTCAAAATATAAAGTACTATATATATTTCCTTTAGAAAATTAATTTTTTATAAGATATGAAAATAATGTTGAAATTTAATGTTGAATTACATTTAAATAATATTTTATACAGAACAAGGTAAAATAATATTTACCAATTTTGGTATTAATATAAATCTAAATTACTATAAAAAATATGAATCCATATTTATAATGATAATGGAAAAGTGAAAAAAATTTGTGAATGAGAGAGGGGCCATTGAAGTATATAAATACATGAGGATAAGTGGATATTGATTAATATTATAATTTTGTTACCAATGAAGGGGATGAAGGGTGTGGTTTCTTTTATTACATAGTAGAATGATCAACCCAATATAAATGAGTGAGGGACCCTAAAAATATAAAATAAATCAGGAATGGGTCATGTAATTTAATATCATAGGGGTTGGAGAAATTTTTGGTGTGTGACAATGAAAATAGAGATCAATGGTTATGAGTTATTGAAAATAGTTGAAAAATAATAAAGAATGAGGAAAAGGGAAACTTTATGTAATAAAATCAGAAGATGGTGAAATTTAATGGGAATTTTGAGGATGAAAGATGATTGTGTTTGAGTAATAGGTTCCACCACATTATAATTAATTGAATATATGGTTAATTGATATATTTTTTTGAAGGTAAATACTAAAAGTTAGTTGAAAAAATAGGTTTGATGTGTATCATATAATATATTTCGAAGTTGGGGTCATTTTGGAATCACATACACTTGTTAACAATATCCATGAAATGATTGTGTTGACTTAAAAACATACAGAAAAAGTGCTTTATTGAAGACTATATTCAAATGTGTTTGGATCCATGTAGTCCAAAAATTGAAATATACATTCTACTATTAAATATATTGTTATGGGATTGGATAATGATTCAGTTTTTGTTTCCGAATATAGAGTTCAAAAATTGCTACAGATAATTTGATAAATGGTATAAATCCACATACAGATCCTATAAAAGTTATCTAAATTGATCAAGTTCATTCATATTGGAAATGATAATGGAATAATCATATGCAAGGTCCATTTGATAAAACATCTTTAATGAGATGGCCTAAACACTAGGATTTATAGTGGTTGAAGTTGATTGAATTATTGACTATATGCATGTTGAACCATCAATATATCACTAGAAATCATGATATAATAGGAATTAAGACCCACATAGTAATTAAATGAAAAATAGAAAAATTTCAACTTTATGAGGGGATAATTAAGGAAAACATTATGTGAAATTAGTGACACCATTGTTTGAATTATAATGGAAATTTGTTAGGAAATAAATTTGTGTTTATGTCTGAGGTGGGTGACCAAGACATCACTATGTATCATGTAATAATATGAATCATGAAATATATAGTTTTTATAATGAATTTGTATAAATTTGGTTCAAGTTTATATATCATGGAATTTATATTAATTATTATCATAGTTAGATAATGATGACAACATATAATTAATGAGGTATAAACACAAGATAAAAAGAAATGGATTCCTTGTAATGCATACCTATGGGAAGACCTTGCTTTAAAGAAGTAAATTATCATAACATATAGTTTAATTGTATTATATTGGGAGACATTTACGGATAGGTATTAACATAAAGAATATTTGTCAATTCATATCCTAGACGAGTAGGAATTAAGCCATATGTAGTTCTTATTATAAGAATTTTAATTATGATATTTGATCTTAAATAGAAAAATCTATATATTTATGCTTCCCCAACCTAATTCTATAGTTCCTGGAAAAATTGCAACATAACTTCATTAAAACCTCCTTGTACTCAAGAGGAATCCACAAAGAATGATAATCTGAATAGTATATTGGGAAGACTATAAACACTATATCAAAATCCATACATTAGAAACATATCAATAAAATAATAACTACATAGAAGAGAACTACCAAACTATATTATATTAATCCTTTAATAGTTGACATATAAGTTATCCTAGTGTCATATATTATAAATTTTACCAAGGACACCTATATGGAAGATAAAGCTATAGTATAATTAAAATATTTGATAAATAAATAATGAAATCATGATATCATTTTGGGATCTATCCTAATTCCATCTCTAAAATATGATCTCCATATCCTTGGTTCCCTACCTTTGGGACCTTTCCATTTCATAGATCCATGATCATGATTTCTACAAATGCATCGACATTCCCACGAAGGGTGTGACTATAAACACAGAATTACATGAAAAATGCATCATTAAAATATATGGACATGGATTAGATGTGGTTTCCATGATGATAAGATAATTCTAAATATGTAAATAGTTAATCATATGTGTAGTTATCATGTTTAAATAATGATTCAATAAACCACATTCACACCTAATTCAGCTCTACATCGGAAGGAAAACCATAAAAAATGTAATTTCCTTTGGTTGAGCATGACATCGCCACATATATCACTATAAATCCAAAATAGAAAAATGTCTCAAGTTATTCAAAAATTCCTTCAAGTCCTATATCTTATCACAGTACATGTAGAAATGATATTGTTCCTTATATTTGTCCTGGGTGGGTCAGCATGGACATCATATCCCCTAAATACAAAAATTAGGTCTCATTTCTATCTCACCACTACCCTATGTCTCAGTCAGTCATCATCATCAACTTATGTGATATATGACTCCTATATAAGGTATTACCAATCCCAAATGGTCACTTTTCATTTTCAATACCAAATTTTACCTATATAGGTTATTAATTAATACAAAATAGTGTATATCGTAAATAGTCACAATATATAATATCAATAATGGGTATCGATAGTCATGATAAAACTCACAAAATAATATTCTGGTGATATCTGATGAGATAAAAATACACACACAAATTATCTAGGTAACAAATTAGTTTCAGGGCCTACACACACACAAACACACACACACAAACACACAAGTGACCATTATCAAGGAAAACTATTTATAGAGGGGATATTTATGGTAAATTATATCCTACCTCAAGTTTTTAGAACTCAAAATCCAATAAATATCGTGTGAAAATTCCCAAATCATGTTCATTAACCAACCAGACAAAAAAAAGGTATTAGAATAATATTTAGGTTGTGGTGACAAAGGTATTTAAAAAATCAACTTATGAATTATAAACCACAATCAATATTGGATCACATCCATTGCATGAAAAAAATAGGATGCCCTAAAAATGTGACTAGAGATAAGAGTTTGAGATCACCATGAGCATAACAAATGAATTGGTCTGAGAATAAGGGAATATCCCAAGGATGTTGCTTAAACATGGAGGAATTCTAGAAACACTTCCATGGAATCCTTTGTATAAAATATTTTAGAGATTGGAGGATTGTTGATAGTTTACTACAGGGAAAAACTATTTTAGAATGAATAAAAATATAACCTTAATGATAATATACATCCTTATTAAGTGGTTGAACTGTCCCCAAAATATTTGTAACTAAATATTCCATTAAAAATTTTGAAAAATACCTCTACATGACATGTTTATTTCCTCTATAGTTATGGTGGAATTAATCTCTCTAATCCTAAGAAATCAGACATGGTGACCCACTAGGGTGGTATATCAAAACCTTTTCTATTTTGGACTCAGAATGTTATCCACCATGTTTTTGTGAGTCATCATTGACAATGGATCATCAGGGGAGTTGAAATGCTACACACCCGACCACAACATAATATAGGTATGTTTTTCCAATCTATGTCACAAAGGTGGGTTTTTGGCATAAATGGACCTACACCACTGTGTGTTACCTATATGTGGTGCCCCAAAAAATGAGCCAAACCGTATTTAATCCACTATACAACCATTAAAACCTCCTGTAATATTTCTAAATCATCACAAGTATAAAAAATTAAAACGTTTAATAACAATATGGATTATAAAATACTCCCCTTAAAATTACATATCCTCCTCTATGTATCCATATTTGATCTATAAGGATGATACAAAACATCTTCATTTTCAATATAATTCATATGATTAGGATTTTAATTCCAACGGTGGGAACATGAAACACGTTAGGGATACATCAATATCATAGAGTAATATTTAATATTTAGCCTTCTATTTTGATACAAATGTTGGTATTTAATGTCCAACAAACCATTATACTAGCATCCCATACCTTCATAATATTTGATGACCTATATAAGGTGAACCTCAACTAAAAACCCAATCACCCATAGTGAAATAGAAATGTCATCTCCTCTGGTTGTGTGTGATCATTTTTTAATACGATAGGTAACCAATAACATCCTAACAAACTACACCCTTTCAAAGGTCTATTATACCATTCACATCCCAATGATTGTAGTATCACCTTCGTGATTCCCTCACAATGGTGAATGACATGCATGAAGATAATGATGATTAAAAAACTATTTCAACCAAATCCAAGAGGTTTTTATTGTATACAAACTAAACTATGTACAAAATACTTTCATATTAAATAAAAATATATTGGAAACACACTTGAATAACATCTTCAATGATTTGTATCAACCATTCTGGAATTATATTGTCTTTTAAATTATATGATGTACTAAAGATTAGTTATGCTTCCGAAAACCTTCAACAAGACATTACAAAATCATGACAGAATATACATTTCCATATCAAATATGATAATGGGAGGAACTCTATAAAACCTTTAAATATCAAGGATATAAAGCAAGAATAGTACATCTATTTAGTGAGTCTCTCTTATTGAAATGAAATGTGCCACTTTTTTCAGATGACAAAATATAATCCATAATTATTCGTGACATCTAAAGGTCTTGGGTAACCTCATCATGAATTCCATAATCACCTCATCCCACTTCAGAATAGGCAAAAAATGTGGTTCAGGTAACTGTAATTATAATTGATACTCCACCTCGATCCTTTAAATGGTTAGTGAATGAGAGACAATGAATATGACATATCCCTTCATTCCTATACACCATATTACTCTTATGATATCTTTATAAGAAATCATAAAACTAGGATTCACTACCCCTTCAGGGACATTATAGTCCCTCTTGAAATATTGTCTTCTAGGATCGTGATCTATAACTCTCTTGACTAAATAGATCATATCACTATCCAGTGATAATCATAGAATCGGGTCACATCTACGAAACTATTCATTCCTCCCTAAGAATTTGATTTACATTTCCTATATATTATTAACATGGTCCACCAACATCTTCTTGATGACCAATGGAGTACTTTTAATCAACAATCAGTCCATAGATTCACCCACAAACCATTATACCAAGAATCCCATCAACTAACAGTCCACCTATGAAATTATTTCTATAAACTCTTATATTTTACATTTGAGAGAACCTAGAAACATATTCACTATACTTAAATAATATTTAATCACAAAATTATGGTTGTATGGATACATTAATCAATACCACAGATAAATATTCAAGTATGAATGATAGAAAAAATAATTCACGATAATGTGGTCCATCTATATAAAACATATATCACTAAAGATATTATGGAGCCAATATATTAGAAAGTATACTATAAAACTAAACTCCAATTCATTCATGGGAAATATATATTTATTGGGTCATAGTAAGAAAAACAAATAAGTTAAAATGTGACCCCTATACAATAGCACACATCATAAAATAATATATAAAGAACCCCAAAAAAAATATATCTAATCATAGTCTTTGAAAATATCTTGATCAGGGGTGTATTTAATTTTCTCATATACTCCAATAAAGCATCTTTACACTAATTTTTCTATCAAATCATCACCCCCTTCTTGGAAATAAAATTTAATAGTTCTTCAAAATAGTATTTTTCATTATGAACCCTCTATATTATCTAGATAAACCAATGATAATCCTAACATCAAACACATTTCTAGGTAATTCCCAATACATCAAGCCTTTACATGTAATTCCCTGACCCCAGAAGCCCAGAGTCGGTGCATTATTATGTATCATTGGCATGATCACAAAATATCAAGTTCCAAATGACCAATTTGTTTAGTAGCCTTGGAAGTACTAGATATATTCATAAGGTTTACAGTTCATAATAAAATGGAAAACTAAAACAACATTGTTTCCATAGACAACACTTAGATCCCATAGACTATCGATAAAGGTCAGTCATAATATACTTCTTCGCATCCTGGTAAAAATAAAACATAGAACGAGGTGACCTCATATTCTCAGTAAGGATAAACATATAGCGGAAACTTTCATAAATGAGCATAAAAATTTGTGGCAATGTGTATGACTAAAACAAAATCCTTTTAAACTTGAACATCAGCATAATATGGAAAAGCTAAAATCAAATAATGCAATTTATTTATTCATAGGGATATTATACTCGTCGAATAATTACATGTAATATCAATATCCACATTCATAATGATGGAACACATAATGCCCGAATTTCATAACCACATAGTCAAGGCCTTGTGAAAAGACTACAAATAGGATTTTGTCAAGTCCTTATGCCTCGACACTAGTTTTTCTCATGATACCTACCGATGCATCGAGGACCTATAGAGGGCTCCACCTGTCACTTACTATGTCCAATGCATTCCTTATATGAAAATTTGGAAACATAACATAATCATTTGTATTAAAACTATCGTACGAAATGTGAATACTTTATCCACAAACCATAAATTGTTTAAAAACAGAACATACACAGTCAAACATAACTCATTAAATACAATATGGAAGATTTTATTGTAACATATTAACCTAAATCAAGAATAATGAAGGATACTAACATTGATGAAAATAATCATCAAAACGGTTTTAGAAAAATAACCCCCTTTTTCTTGAAAACATTTAAAAGTCACACTATTTGTCAAGAAGCCGTTTAAAAAAGAATTTTTAATAAAAGTGTCTCATACCACTTTAAAACTTTTAAAATTATTTTTAATCTTAAAACTTTAATGTCTATATAATAAAATCCTTAAAATCATATATAAATCATGGACATTAATGTGAAAGAATAAGAATAAAAAATCATTAAAACATTTGAAATGATATTTTAGTTAGAGTTCCTAACCAAAAGAGATACACTTGAATAAAAATAATTGAGGTAATAAAAACCATATAATATAATGAGAATAATGGAATTCATGATATACTATGTCAAAGAACATAATATACACCATATAAAAGTGAATTGGTGTATAACAACAAATAAGTATCAATGGAATGTGAATTGAGATGAAATATCTTATAAATATCGTATCCTTAGGTTATAGATAAATAAATGAAATATAATGTGTGAAAAATATAAATTCAATAAATATTATTGGATATTCAGTGTAAATCAATCATAGGACATTCACACATATTCTTGTAAAAACAACACCAATGAATTGCATGTTTAACTAAATAATTGTATATTGAGTTAAAATTACTCTTATCAAGTTCATATCGATGAATTGAGAACATATAAATGTAGTGATTATGTGTATAAAAATTATATCCACAGAAAGGGGAGTGTAAATTACTACAAAAATAAAAAATAGTGATTCCTTATGTAATCATGGAGTAAAATAATCAATGAAGTTTGCATAAAGCTGAATGAGTGGAAATTGAAATTTAAAATTCCTTTACCGATTTGGTAACATATTAAACATACACCCCATGAGTGAAGTATCATATAATTAGGATGTAAATACCCATACATTAATTTATATTACAAAAAGAATATAATTAGGGGATGTACATGCGCCACACAAAAGGAAATAGTGGCCAATATTGCATGAATCTCAATGGAATACAAGTGAGATGAAAACCACTTACTTTGTTATAATCAATCGAGTCGTATGAAAAAAAGTTAATAACAACAAAATTAATCACATAATACCATGAATATAAATATAATCATGATAATATATATCAAATGGTTGTTGTTAGGTCCACAAGGCTGAATACCCTGAGAGGGGGGGTGAATCAGGGTATGACTAATTTAAAATTGAATCTCGTTCTGATCTTGTTTCGTTGTTACGAAAAACACTCTTCTCACTTTTCCTATTGCAATATAAACAGAAAGTAAAGCAAGCACAGGACACATCAATTTTACTTGGTTCACCTCTAAGGGCTACGTCCAAGGAACATACGCCGACAGGTTTCCAGTCGTACCAAATTCCACTATACTTCACTAGATGTGGATACAAAGGTTCGGACTAGATCACTTCTATGCCCAGGCTCACTGCCTTTACAATGTTTAGGGTCAGCTTACTTCTTTCCCAAGGGTCACTCCCTGTTTCTCTCTCTCTGGCTCACTGTCGGTGGAGAGGATCACCTTCTTCCCTTTCCTAAGCTCACTGCTCTGTGAAGGTATTCACACACAGTTTATAGACCTGTAGGTCTCTTCATTTGCATGAAGTAATGCATCCTTAATTGTAGATAGATGCTCTGTTTAAGTCCAAATTTCATCCACTGATGAATATCACTTTTCCTATGACCACTGGACAACTACCTTTGGAAAGTACCTTTTCAAAGCACCCTACTTCGTGAAGTTCCCAATTTCGTGAAGCTCAAACAAGCCTACGCGAAGCTCTTGCCTTTTCGTGAAGCTCTCTCGTGAAGCTCTCTCACGAAGAACTCCCGCGAAGCTCAACTCATTGCAAATAAAATTCTCTTGCGAAGCTCACTGAGCCAGCATGGAGCACACAACTTTCGTGGAGCTACAATAGCCACAACAAAGCTCCTCTTTCGTGAAGCACATTGGCTCCACGAACTACCTTCACAAAGCGAGAGCAAATGATCTTCTCTGAAAAATCTCTCTACTTAGCTCGAAGGGGTCGGCCTCTATTTATAGGAGATTCCACCGACCCTCATCCCTTCTGCGCGAAATCAACGCCATGTCATCTCAAATCATGAAACTCCAATGATTCCACCGGAATTCTATCCAAATCGCGAAGCACCACGGCACTTTGCCGTTCGCGAAGCTTGACGTAGTCGCGAAGAATCACCGTTAACATACCTTCGTGACTTCGCCGCAAAGCTCCCTCACGAAGCCAAACTTTCCTTCGCGCCTTCTTTGCGATGTTACCTCGCAAATCCCTTCACCACCGCGATGCACTTCATCCTCTGACGTTTGCGAAGCTTGACGTAATCACGAAGCATCACCGCCTCCATTCTTCTGGTCTTTGCGATTTCCAAACCATGCATCCTATCTTCGAGATATTCATGACATTGCCATATTAAATTATGATCTTCATGGAAATCCTATTTTCGCGATGCTCACCAATCTCCAAATTTTGGACCCCAAAAATTTGGCAAACACTGGGAAACAGCGCCACCTTGTACTACTCTTTTTGTACCGCCACCAGATTGTCCTTTCCTTTGTCATCGTTCTTTGTCAACAAGGATTGTCAACAAATTCTCGGGAACTCGACAAATATCCATGAAAATCTGCTTTTTCAACAAACACAATCAACCCAAAAATACTGGAATGTTACCTTGAGGGATTTTTTCCCAACAGTACTACACAATACACCACTTCCAATAAATAAGTGGAAAACAATGGAAATTTCACGGAATTAAAAGCGAGATAAGAAAACCCTTACTTTGTAATGTTTCATTGTCGAGGTTAGGTTAACCACATGTATAATTGTAAAATAATTGTTATTAAATTATACAAGACTCATATACATTAATATGATATCATATATGATCTTTTAATATTTATTTGTTAATAATATTTTAGTATTGTCGTTGTTTTGGGTGTTAACTGATTCATTTTCCTTTATATGCTTTGTTTCATAAGTAGTGTTTGTTATGAATAGTATGAATATTATTCATATTAATAATTATATTGAGTCTTTATACATTATTTTTAATACTATAATGAAAATTAGTCTTTAATGTATTACGATGGGGAATGAATCTCATCTTGTTCGTGGGGACGGTAATCCGCACGTACATACGAGCGACAATATCATTATTTTGATATAAAAATATTATTTAATTGGATAGTATATCATATATAAATAATATTTATTGTGTTATATTTATTATTTACATCAATTACACTACATTATTATACCTATCCAAATAATAATGTATTTAATAATAATTACACCACGACGTGGAGACAGTAAGTCGTACGTACATACGTATGGTGACATGACATTCAATGGGTGGATAGAATAATGAATATGGTTATACCATATTTATAATAACATCACTATATATATAATATACTGGAGATATTATTTTATAATGGAAACAACATATAAAGGGAAAGTTAAAGGAGAAATGAACTTGAAAGAGGTGATGAAACATTTACCTCTTCTTCGGGTTCTACCGTATGATTTGATCAAAAGGGATCCTTCGGTTGGATTTATGACTAAATTAAGGCCTCTAGGATTAAGGGAGGATAGTTGAAAGGTTATTTGGTCATATTTTGGCTGAGACAAAAGATTTTGAATGTGTAAATTTGAGGGAAGGGGGAGTTCCATTTTATAAGATGGGTGAGGGGAACCTTAGGAAAAGCTAGAAATATTATTTTATAATAAAATAATATTCGGTTTTAAATTTCTCCAGAATAAATTATTTAAAGTATAAGGTGAGTATAGGTCAAACACTACTCAAAAAATAGGTTTCATATAGGTTCGGGTCACTATATTAACCTTATCATTTAGATTTAACTATTAGTTAAATAGTTTGACATTTACCTTGTCTCTTTCTATTTTTATATTATATGGTTAATAAACTTACTATATGCGTCCAAGAGAACCCCATGTGGTTCATTAACGATACACCAATCATTATATAAGTCTTTTTCCGATCCTTATATTTTTAGGAATAGAATATTAATTAATAATATAATAAATTTTTCAAAAATACCTTTATGTAAATTTTGACACTGTTTGGTATTTTATTATTTCTAAATTCATAAAAGCATTATTACATTAAAAAAAATTCATATAATTAACCCTAACAAGTCATATTAACCACGAAAATTATTATAATTTATAAAAAGTCTCATATTACATTTATTTGGATATTTATAATATCAAACATTTTAATATTTCATTAATTAGGTAATTATTGCATCATCATTGTGTCATAAATAAATTAAATTATATAATGTATAAAAAATACAAATAGAATTATATTATATATTAAATCTTTTAAACTTTATAATTAATATTTATAATCGAATTTATCTTCTGTATAACCAAATATAAAAAATGGTTTAGTTATTATGCTTTGAATTTTAAACTTATAACTCTTCCTTGAATTAAATAATAATAATTGTCCTAATCTAATAAAGGTGGACTTAAAAGATCATATATAATTCCTAAGGTTATTTTTGGTCGAATTACACTTTTCCAATAGAATTATGACCTGTGTTATTGTAATAATAATATCATTTTTACCCTTAATTACCCTACTTTATTTTAATCATCATAAATAAAAGTCAAAAGTATCTATTCAGAAAAAAAAATCTTATTGAACCAAATTTTACATTTTGATATCAACCCTGCCTCTCAGATTTTTAAAATTCAATTCAAAAAAGTGGTAAAATTATGTTTTATTCAAATTTTCAACTGCTCCTAGGAGGTGGGTAAAAGATGGTTACAAAGTTCA
Organism: Viscum album; assembly: GCA_963277665.1. Classification (NCBI taxonomy): domain Eukaryota; kingdom Viridiplantae; phylum Streptophyta; class Magnoliopsida; order Santalales; family Viscaceae; genus Viscum; species Viscum album. Next base: position 2,000,437,915 of record OY728136.1, read on the forward strand.
ATAAACTTTTTATATATCTAAAATCATTATATACTAGCTCCAATGAATTACATTGAACTTAGATAGGTATTAGGTATCTATTTTGACCTACAATAAAAATAAATAAAATAACTAATTATTTAAATAAAAAATCGGTTTTAAACTATAACTTAGTGTTTTTCACTATTCATCAAAAATTGAATGTTTTCAGAAAAATACAAAAAATTCACCAAAAGAAAATTTTGATATTTTGAATCCATAAATGAAGTCCATTTTGCAAGGTAAAATTTATAAAATTTCAAAAAGTGGGTATTACTATTCATAACAGCTTTTTTGACTGGTCGCGGTGTGTTAGAATCTTGAAGTTGCGTACAATGCAAGCTATTACGTTATTCAAAGGGAAACGTAGTGTGGATGCTTGTGGTGTTACATTATTTCCCACTTTTGGAAATTGCATCCTCTAAATTTTTAAATTTGGGGATCGGAACATAATTGAATGTCTCACATTAGAAAAAGAGTCAATAAAACTATCACTTTAAAAGAAATAAAGAGAAGTACAAATGTCACCCGATATAACCCCTACTAGGATTCCATGTAGGAAAACATGGATGTGGAAGATAATCAAAGATCAAGTTCTGATAGTGAGGGATAGAAAACATGATCATGATAAAGTTAACAACAAGAAAACGACAAACATGTGATGGGACAAACAGTCATTAGTTTCCCATTTGGAAAAGTAAATGGAAAATGTTTTTTCTTGTTTTAAGTTACATTACATAAATATGAGGAAATTATTTATGAGATTGACAAAGAACATAATGAGATATATTATTTTTTTAAGTATAGTTTCATTCATCAATAAATTTCTACCACTAAATCATTTTTTTTCTAACAATAAGTATTTAAGATGACTTGGTCACACCAGAAGAGAAAGAATCAACTTCTAAAGAATCACATGATCCACAAAGGATAAAATATATATTTAACTTGTCTTTAGTGATTAGTCAAAACCAAAATAGTTAGTACAAGATCATATGATCCCCCAAAAGAAAATTACTTTAGAGAAAGAAACACTAATCTTAATTTCTAAAATTAAATCAACAATACCAAAAAGTTAAATAAATACCATTCAATAAAAAATGGCCCTTAAAATCGTTTAATATAATCCAAACAAAAATTGAAACCCAAAACGTATAAAAAATTGGTTATGTAGTCTTCCAAGTTAAATTTTATCCCCATATGACATTGACTACTCTTAAAGTCACAAACGTAAAAGTAATTAACCTAATCACATATACTCTATTATAGGTTAATCATTTCCATAAATAACCCAAATCACTATAAATCCACCATAAAAAAATAGATAAAAATTTCCCATTAATCATCAAAATAAATCCCATAGTATTTTATTTTCCGTAGGCATAGAGTGTTCCCAACAGAGTGAACATCTTCTAAAATATCATTTATCACTTAACTACCAAATAATTTTCCTATACTAAGGGTATTCATTTGATAAGACATAAGATTCCAAATCAACTTATTATTGATCAATAAAATCATTTAACTAAAAATAATTAGTCACACTAACCAGGGACTTCACACAGTCTAGTGGTAGGTAATAAATCCCAATCACACTCTGGTTGTGGGTTCTATTCCCACAGCTTTGTCTGACGCGACGAGTTGTCACACGGTCTACGTGTTGTCCTTTTTCAAAAACTATATTTTATAACATTACCAAAATGAGATTAATTCCTTAAAAACCCATATCATGATTTAACCACAAATTTTATCTCATACCTTGCATTATCATCCCAAAATATAATAACTTGTAATTGAATGAAACCCAATGATCATATAATACCAAATGGTTATTTATAACTATTTCCACAAGAGAAAAGATAATTCTTCCTCAAATACCATTTTCACATGACAAACTACAGGGTTACAAATACAAGAGAAAATTATTCCAATGTAATCCCATCAACAAGGAGCACTAATACATTTAATAATTTCTCTAACCATTTATTTCCACATAGCTTCTTCTTTGACCAGGAAAATATCCTATAAAATAGGGCGTTCACTTGGGTAATGGCCAGGTCCCATACATTTTTGGAAAAGGACTGTAAATGGATTCATGGGACAATTTTTATTTTCTTCCGTAGTACTCTTCATTTTTCCTCGGCAATTCCTTACATTATGTCCTTCTTTCCCACATGTAAATAATTTCTTTGTTCCATTGAGACACTTTCCAGGCTGTCCCCTTCCACATTTCCTACATGATGGAAATTCAGTGTTCTTTTCTCCATGTTCTCCACTGTTGGAGCTCTTATCATTCGTCACCTTTCTTTTCTTTGTTGAGTCCGGGAGTTGGTTAATATATATATATATTGTTGATCATATTTTTGGAAAACTAATTTGGCATAAAGAAGATATCTTTTACGCCTATAAAAATTCTATTTTTTTGCTCATTTCCACCACTGTTACCACATTGTAAATCATGCTCAAAGTTATTATGACTTCCTTGGAATCCAACCACTGACTAAAACCAGAATGCATTTTCTGAATAACAGTAGTCATAAAATCATTTATGGAATATCATGTCACCATATTTTCAATTTGAAACACCTTAGGATTAACTAAGGTCATTTATTCTCATATTATATTAAAATCATTCAAATCAGGTTGTAAATAAAATGTAAATTATCTTTTCCATATCCCCCGAGAGTGTCGTAATCATAAGTGCAGCAAGGCCCCTTGTCATGCACCAGTTCACGTTCGATTCTAGCTCAATGTGGTGTTTTTGGGTTTTACCCCTAGTTACATACATGTTAGAGCTGCCTCTACCTGTTCATATCCAGAAAAGGATTTATTGCTTTGAAAACACACAAAAACTCTACAATACAAAAATTTTAGAATGTTCTTCTATACTAATACTCAAAGTCTTTCTTAGAGATACGTTCTCTAATAAGAGTTTATCTAAATCTAGTTCCCATGGTTTGTACTAAAATTCCTCTGAGACCAACAGTAACAGCCCGACCCCAGATGCCTAGATTCAGTGCATTATTTCATACCAATGGAATGATAAGAAAATATCTAGTCTTGAAAGGCAGATTAATTTAGTATCCTTGGAAGTACTAGATACATTCATAAGGTTTAAATTGCATCATAAAATGGAAAACTAAAACAACGTTGATTCCATATACAACACTGAGATCCCATAAACTATCCATGAAGGTTAGTAATAGTATACTTCATCGCATCCTGAGAAAAATAAAACCTAGAATGGGGTGACCTTAGATGCTCAGTAAAGATAACAATATAGTGGAAACATTCATAAATCAGCATAAAAATTTAAGGAAATGTGTATGGCTAAAAAAGCCTTTTAATCATGAACTTAATTATAATATGGCCAAGATAAATTTAAATAATTCCACTTACTTATTCACATGGATATTCTACTAGTCGAATAATCACATGCCATATCAATATCCACTTTCATAATGATGGAATGCATAATGCCAGACTTTCATAACCACATAGTCAAGCCCCTGTGCCAAGACTACAAATAGGATTTTTTCAAGGCCTTATGCCAATAAACTAGTTTGTCTCGTGAGACCTACCGATGCATCGAGGAGCTATGTAGGCTCCACCCATCACTGACTAAGTCCAATGAATTCCTCATATGAAAATATTGAAACATAACATAAAAATTCGTATTAAAACTAGCATACTAAATGTCAATACTTTATTCACAAACCATTAATGGTATAAAAATAGCACATCCTCAGTTAGAAAAAACTCATTAAATAAAATATATAAAATTGTATTGTAGCAGATTAACCTTAATCGAGAATAATGAATAATATTGACATAGATAAAAATAATCTTCAAAACAATTTAAGATAAATATCCCCCTTTTTTAGAAAACATTTAAAAGTCACACTATTTGTCAAGAATCCTTTTAAAATTTATTTTTGAATCAAAGTGTCCCATACCACTTGGAAAATTTTAAAAATAATTTTGATTTTAAAACTTTAAGGTTCATATAAATAAATCCTTAAAACCATTTTTCAAATGTGGACATTAATGAGGAAGATTTAGAATAATAAATTATTAAAACATTGGAAATGATATTTTAGTTAGAGTTCCTATCCAAAATAGAGACACTCAAATACAAATACATGAGGTAATAAAAACCATATAATATCATGGGAATAAAGGTATTCATGATATACTATGTCAAAGTACATTATATACACCATATAATAGTGAATTGGTGTATAACAACAAATAAGACTCAATAGAATGTAAATTGAGATGAAATATTTTATAAAGATCGTATCCTTAGGTTATGGATAAATCAGCGACCTAATTATGTGTGAAAAATATAAATACTCTCAATATTATTCGATATTAATTGTAAATAAATCAGAGGACATTCAAAAATATTCTTGTAAAAACAACACCAATTAATTGGATGTTTAACTCAATAAATGTTGATTGAGTTAAAATTACTCTTATCAAGTTCATATTGATACTTGAGAATTTATCAATGGAGTGATTATGTGTATCAAAATTATATCTATAGAAGGGGTATTTTAAATTACTACACAAATAATAAAAAGTGATTCTACACATAATCATAGAGTAAAATAATCAATGAAATATGTGTAAAGCTGAATGATTGGAAATTGAAATTTGAAATTATCGTTACCAATTTGGTAACTTATGAAACATACTCCCCATGAAATTAGTATCATACAATAAACATGTAAATACCCATACATAAATTTATATTACAAAAATAATATAACTAGGAAAATTACATACTCCACACAAAAGGAAATAGTGGCCAATATAGCATGAATCTCACGGGAATAAAAGTGAGATGAAAAACCCTTACTTCATTGTAATCAATCGGGTCATATGAACAAAAGTTAATAACCACAAATTTAATCACAGAATACCAGGAATATAAATATAATCATGATAATATAAATCAAATGGCAGTACACAATACACCACATTCTATAAATAAGGGGTGAACAATGGAAATCTCATAGAATTAAAATTGAGATAAGAAACAACTTAATGTATAAATTTTCTTGTTTGAGGGTAGTTTAACCTCCTATATAATGGTGAAATAATTGTTATTAAATTATACAAGAATAATATATATTAATATGATAACATATATGATATTTTAATATTGTTTTGCAAATAATATTTTAGTATTATCATAGTTTTGGGTGTTAACTAATTTGTTTTCCTTTATAAGAATTGTTTTGTAAGTAGTGTTTATTATGAATAGGATGTATCTTATGCATATTAATAATGATATTAAGTCTTTAAAAATTATTATTTATCGTTTAATGAAAATTAGTCTTCAATGGATTACGATGTGGAATGAATCTCATCGCGTTCGTGGAGATGGTAATCCACACGTAGGCACGAGCGACAATATCATTATTTTGATATTAAAATAATATATAATTGGATGGTATATCATATATACAGAATAATTATTGTATTATATTTTTTATTTACATAAATTACACATCATTATTACACCCATCCAAATAATAATGTATCGAATTACAATTACACCACGACGTGGAGACGGTAAGCGTACGTACGCACGTATGGTGACATGTCATTCAAAGGATAGATAGAATAATGAATATAGTTGTACCATATTTATAATAACATCATAGTATATAAATGACACTGGATTTATTATTTTATAATGTAAACAACAAAGAAAGAGGAAGTGGAAGGAGAAAGGAACTTGAAAGAGGTGATGAAATATTTACCTCTTTTTCGGGTTCTTCCTTTTGATTTGATCAAAAGCGCTCTTTAGGTTGGATTTTTGACTAAAGGTAGGCCTCTAGGATTAATTGAGGATAGTTGAGAGGGTATTTTGACAAATTTTGGCTGAGAATAAAAGATTTTAAGGTTTCGATTTGAGGGAAGGGGGAGTGCCCTTTTATAAGAGGGGTGAGGGGCACCTTAGGAGAAGCTAGAAATAGTATTTTATAATTAAATACCTTTAAGTTTCTGATGGCTCCAAAATTAATTATTTAATGTATAAGGTTATTATTGGTCGATAGACACTCAACAAAATGTTTTTTGACAGGTTTGTGTCACTATATTAACCATCTATTTTAGATTTAACTCTTAGTTAAATAGTTTGACATTTACCTTGTCTCTTTGTATTTATATATTATATGGTTAATAAACATATTATATACTTTCAATAGAACCCCAAGTGGTTCATTAATGATAAACCTATCATTATATAAGTCTTTTGGCCGATCCATAAATTTTTAGGAATAGAATATCAATAAATAATATAATATTTGTTTTGAAAACTCTTTTATGTCAATTTTGACACTATTTGGTATTTTTTTGATAAATTCATAACAGCATTATTACTTCAAAAATAACTCATCTAACCAACCATAACATGTCATATTAACATATAAAATATTTTTAACTCATAAAAAGTCTCAAATTACATTTATTTGGATATTTATAATATTAAATATTATAATATTTTATTAATTAGGTAATTATTGCATCATCATTGTGTCATAAATAAATTAATTTATATAGTGTATAAAAAATATAAATAAAAGACCATTATGTAAGAAATCTATTTATCATTATAATTAATATTTATAATTGAATTTATCTTATGTATAAACCTATATTAAAAATGATTTTGTTATTAAGATTTGCATTTAACACTTTTAACTCTTCTTTGAATTAAAAATCAATAAATTCCCTAATCTAATATATGTGGACCTAAAGGATTATATTTTATTCCTAAGTTTGTTTTTTGTCGAATTACACTTATCCAATAGAATCAGGACATGTGTAAGGGTAATAATAATATCATTTTTACCCTTAATTACCCTAATAACATTTAACTGTGGTAAATAAATATCAAAAATTACTATTCACCAAAAAAAATATCTTATTGAACCATATTTTACTAACATATATCAACCGTGTCTCTCAAATTTTTGAAATTTGATTCACAAAAGTGGTAAAAATAAGTTTTATTCAAATTTGAAAAAGCTCATATGAGGTGGGTAAAAGACGGTTAAAAAGTTAAATATAATTTTTATATATCTAAAATTATTATAAACTGACTCCAATGAATTACATTGAACATATATAGGTATTATGTATCTACTTTTACCTAAAATAAATTTAAATAAAATAAATAATTATTTAAATAACAATTCTGTTTTAATCTATAACCTTTTGTTTTTCACTATTCATCATAAATAGAAAGTTATCAGAAAAATACCCAAAATTCACCCTAAACTAATATGGATATTTTTAATCCAAAAATTAATTCCATTTTGAAAGATAAAATTTAAAAAAAATAGAAATTGGGTATTAATTTTCATAACAGCTAGTTTGATTGGTCGCAGTGTGTTAGAATATCGAAGTTGCGTACAATACAAGCTATTACATTATTAAATGGGAAACGTATCGTGGAATCTTTGGGTGTTACACTAACTACATATATCATAAAAAATTCTAGAATTTGGGATCATGTTCCCATGGAAATTCTACTCCTTCATCAATAAGTGGAAATTTGAAATCTTGTAATAGTTCCAACATGCTCAAACTATAATCAATACTATCACTAAATGTATAGAGTGTATCTCTATGGACTTTGAGGATATGATGATATCACTAAAAAATCATAGTTAATATATCATGATATGGATGGATGTTCCAATCCATTAGATCTATAAGCACCACTAGTTCATTTGTTATTTCAAATGGTATGAAAAGATATTCGTATAGTCTATATCTACTCTTGAATGTTGTCATAGTAATATGTTCATCTCTGACCTGAAGGTGATGGTCGTGTTATAGTATGTCAGTCTTGGAGAACCAAAAAGCACCCAACAAAAAATTAAATATGTCTTAAATTATCAAAAATAGGTATTAATTCTTCCAAGTCTCTTGCTTCATCTTCTTACAGTACACAAACTAGCCAAAGACGATCATTTTATGTCTTTGAGAACAACACCAGAGAACCCATGGGAGATGTTTTTATACTAATAAAACTAATTGCTTATAAATTCTTGATCTAAACATTATGTTAGTTCAACATGGGTAGTGACCAATTCAATTTAACAATTTATAGAAACATGGATCATGCACTGAGTTTGATCTAAATATTATATTCTATTTCAGGATAATACCTAGATAATCTATATGGGAAGACATCCTAATAAAGGTCCACCATAGGTGGAGATGGGAGCGAGCTACCACATAATTTTCCAAAGGATAAGTTCCAACAACCCAAACAATTATAGTTTCTAACTAGATTATGGATATAATCCTTCCTAATTCTACAACATACCATTAACTGGTCAAAACAAACATAATTACTTTTGGCATAGTAAAGAATACTTGTTTCCAATAGTACTCTATGTGCACCCAATCAATTTTCAACTGGTACACAATAAAAACACATCAAAGATAGCTATCTCTTGAATCATAAAATCTAAATGAAAATTGTACCCAATAGAATCTATATGAAAATCTATATATCTCAATGTAATATCCACTTTCTTCCCTAATGGTGTCTCACATGCTAATGACACAGATGATATCATGACTGTATATTCACGTTTATCTTAAAATGGGAAGATATAATTGAACGGGAACCTATAGTATCAAATAAGTCATAAGATGTAGTAGATGTGATGATGACCATACCATGAACTATAGATAATACTTCTCCAACATCATTTGGAACCTAGTATACTATATACGCTCTATCTTCATTTTTCACATTGTCTTTTCCTAAGGCTAAAAAAATACTTAAGTTAACAGATTCTATTTGGTAAGAGTATTCTTCTGAATAACATGATTAGATCTATGAGAAAAATTCTGTATATACCCCAGAACCATTAAAGAACATTCGTATAAATCCCTATAATATATTTTATGAGGAATCTCCATCACCCCACATTGATTATTTTTTTTCTGAGCTCAAGGGGATTTTTTTTAAATTCCAACTCTAACTATATTTTAAACTCTATTACTTATTCCTTGTATAGAGCGGGTTAAAGAAACCCTTATATTATATAATTTACTACCAAAACCATGTTATTAATCATCAAACATTCTATTTTTGATAACAAAAAAAGAAACCCACTATAGAAATAGAAGTTCCACCAACCGATCCACTAAGAGATGGAAGAATATATACAACTCGATCATCCTCCGGACTATTCTCAATCGACAATGTCATCTAAATTAGTAATGGATATGTCATCAGGTCAAAGATTCTGACTATATATCATAGTTTTGGTTGAAGGATAATATCAATTTTCATAATAAGAACATATAATTCCAATAACATTTTAGCTAAGATAATAACCAAAGATGTTTATATGAACATATAAGGGTCTTTAAAGGACTCCAATCGTAGAATGAAATCTACAATTCTATGCCATGACCCTCTTAGTATGACACATTGTTCAAGCATAGTAATCCATAACAGTATGCTAGTCACAATCAGATTTATATTTATATAATAAATATATATGTAAATAAATAATAATGTGATTAAATCAGATGATAGAAGTTGAAAGATAAAATAATGAAATTTTATTAAATGAAGTATAATTGATCAAAACAAAATGGTATACATTTTTCATGTAATCCTTAATGCTTAATCATGATTAATTAATTCACTCAAATTATATAATGTATAACTTCACAACATAAGAAGTATAAAAATGAAAAAATAATGCTGTAATTGTAACATCATTACCTTCCCCAGTACATTAGATATCTATCACATAAGATCTGGACAAGCATTAATGTGGATACCCATGTTCTATGGACATCCCCTACTGAAGAATTATTATTATTTAGTTCCATTGTGAATTTTTATATTGAAATTATTTATTGATATGTTTTTTATTTCTGGTTTTTGATATAGAGGATATAGTCACCACACTACACATTTTGTTGTCTCTCAGCTAATCTGTAGTCTCTAGCATATGAGGAGGTTCACATTAGTTAATGTGGAACTCTAATTGGACTAGGTGACATGTTTTAGTGTCATAGAATGTTATTTTGAATTTTATATAAAGTTTCACTATGTACGGACAATACGTAAAACCCATTGTGAAGGTGGAGGGAATACACTTAGAGATAGTTATTAAAATAAAAATTTATGGCTTATTTCAGGATAAGAGATTTTTACATCACTACATATCAACTGAGAATTGGAATCAAGACAAACATAGTTCTGGTTGGGGTATCTTCGTAGATCATTCACATTCACAAGATAAAATAGAATGGTTTTGTACTAGTACATAACACTTTTAGGATAACTGCCATGAATTGGTAAACCATTATGTGGGGAACTCTTACACAGATTTGAGTCATACATAATGAAATTCATACTTAAAATATACAACTCAAATTATTTTAATCTTATATAGGATGAAAATTATTTCCAATTAGTATAGGCTTAAAATATGTGTACAATTCATCCAATGTATATTTTCTAGGAGGTTAATATCCGTTAATGGTTTTTGTTTTCCAAGATGAATAATAATCAGTGTCTTTAAATTTTGGATGTGAACGACTAGATAATTTATTTTTTGTTACTAATTGGAATATTTAACATGAATAATTTTGAATCCCAGTGTAAAAATAATGCAGTAGAAAGTTATTTTAAGGATAAGAATTATCAAACACTACAGAATAGTAGAGGATTAATATTATTATGATTTATGGCTATGGTATAGTTGATTACTCCATGTGTCAATGTATGTCCCGAAATGAAATAGGAATCAATCTACAGGTAGTTATTATAATTTCCTTTTTACAAATCAATAGCTTTTAAAGGTGAATGATATAATGGGCCCATCTTATTTTTGTGATATAGATGTTAAATCTTAATGTTAATTATGAATTCCCAAGAATTAAGATGTTTTTATTGGAAATTGGGGAATTTTTTCATGTATTATTTTAAGAAATAAGGAAATATATGTAACAGACTTTTGTATTGATCGAGCTCCCTTGAATGAAAATTTGTATACACAAATTAGAAATCTCTAGAAATTTTAATAAAAATTTAAAGTGGAACATATATAGTGCAGTTTAACATCATGATATAATGACACGAGTGCTATATAGTTTGGGTCCTATGAAAAGGATCATAATATTTTCAATAATATGGTAATATGACCAGGTTCATCAAAATTCTTGTTAGTTTCATGTTATATAGAATATTATAAACCAATAATAATTTTATAAAAAATAATTCTTAGAAATCCATTTTTAGTGGAATTCATTATAGACTCTCTATCTATTATAATCTGGTTTTAATATCCTTTATAGTTGACCTTGTTCATAACAAATTTTCTATCACATATCTTCTCATGATTTAGGTGATTCTTCCTAAGTATCATATGTATTTTCAAATCTGACACTACTTCTCCCTATATGGATGAGTTAAGGTGAAACTTTAAATTAAACACTTATGGGAAATGGTTTTTATGAATCCTAAGGTTTTACAGTGTGAATAACATTTCTTCGATAACATACCCAAATTCATCATGATTTTTTTTGGATTTTGTCTTAGTATAATTTACCCTAAATTGTGATGTGTAGTTAAGGTAACATAACTTAAATAGACATTTCTACAAGTTATTATTTTGTTGAAGAGTATAAAATCACATTTTTGTATGTATGGGTCATGGTGAATTATTAACACAAGGAATAAATAAGATCATCCCACCAAGACATATTATCCTTATTCAAAATCTTTTTAATCATTTTGTATAATGTTTATTTGAAGGACCCTCTAATAATATTTTATGTTATCTGATATATAGATGAATGGTTTTACTGAATATTATAAATATTTTACAAAATTATTTAATTTATAAGAATATAATTTAGAGGGAATGTCTTTCAATTTTGTGTGAGGGACTCAAGATTTATTACTAATACTGCAATTTTTGAAATATAAAATTTTTTAAGGGGTTACTCTTCAAAACATTTTCTGAAGAATTTAATGGTATAATTAATGAATATGAAATACATATATATCATTTGAGGGGTATGGATCAAAAAATATTATTCACTATATTAAAAAAGCCTATGTTGATTTAGTGGTTTGTAATAACTTTAAGTGTTGATTAATTAATATTGTGAATATCTATAAAGAATGAAATTTCATATAAAATTATATATAATCATTCATAATTTATGGCTAGAAGTATCCATGCATCCTAAAATGAGGGAAGATATGTTTTCCTCTTCTGTTAGTAGTTTAGTCGTTATAATGTACTTCTTTTATAATAGTGATGGTCTCTCCTCATTTAATTTACATAAGAAGTGCCCCATCAAAACATTATATTTAAATGAATTTCTATGAGTTTGGGCTATCCTAAAGGTTGCAATATTCTAATTTTTAAATGATATTCTCATTCTTGGTTTAATGAGGTGAGAGAATCTTATTTTAACGGGTAGTCCACTTTTGGGGACACTCAGTATTTCGTGGAATCAACCGATGAATTAAATGTACCACTTTGGTTCGCGTTAGAAATAATTTTATTGAATTATTCCACATCATTATTGATAAATACATAAATATCACTACGATTCATGAATTTAATGACTATATCATCCTCATCTTGATCTACCAAGGATATTGTGACATTTTCTTGTGTATCCACTTGTGTATTTTCCAAACGTGGGATTCCAAATAGTGTTGGATTGGAGGGGGATTATCCAATTAACTCTTAATCAAAATAAATAATGGGAATAAAATCTTCCATCATGACTGAATATAGAAAATTTATTTTAATTATAACTATCTCTAAATCAACATTAATGGTAAATTAGAAAATATATATTGGTTGGTAAAATTTCATTCATTTAATGTGGGCATGGTATTCCACTAATTATTGGTATATACATCTTACTAAATAGAATAATATGGTTTGATTACATTCATTAGGGGATGTCCTTTTATAAGTTAGACGTGTCGAACACTTATAAGTATTGAAAACAAAAATATATACCAACATTTTTCAGATTAGAAAAGTTTCAAAAAAAGGAGTTTTTTCAAGAATTATACTTGATAAGGCATATATATGTCTACAAAATAGATTTTATACAATTATTTAGGTCATTTTAATCATTATCATCTTAGTTTAATCCCACGATAAACACATTTTCACCTTAACTATGATAATTAATTTTTAATTTTTTCACTATTAATTTTAGAAAAATAATACCTTTAACATATCATATGGAATATATATTTATTATTTAAAATTTATAAAAATTGGATTCAAAATTCCGAAAATATAATTGTAAATTATAATTGAAAATTAATCTTGCATATGCAATGAGAAAGCATGTTTTCTATGTGGAAAGTTTAGAAATATTAAAATTTTGTAAATCAAAATTCAGAATAAAATTTATAATAATAACCTAAATTTGATTATTATATATGTAATTGAACTATATTTATATAAATGTAGTTTATAATATAATTTATCTTTTCAAATAATTTAAATGAAAATGTTTTTTTAATAAAACTTTTCACTATTCATCAAAAAGTTAAATAGTCCATTAAATTCCCAAAAATACACCATAAGATAAAATATCAAGATGATATCAAAAATTACTTTTATTCTATAAAATATAGATGTATTTAATTTATTTAAAAAATATTTTATTATAAGTTAAAAGATGTGTAAAAAATCTGTCTTGTGTAGGTCAAAAACCACTCCTCCTCAACCATTGATCTTGTTATAACTACTGCAATTAGTGTCGTGAGGAGATCAAACAAGGGTTGAGAGATGAGTGTGAGATTTGTTCCAAATTCAACTTGAAAAAAAATATAATAAATGTGGGGAGTGATGAAATGTGCAACATATGGGGATATATATGTTAGGAGCTTATGGTTTGACTTTTGAAAATACTTACGTGAGAGGGTCTTGAAATATGATTACAAAAGGTATAGGACGGGTTTGTTGTAAAATCATTTAAAGCGGAATAATGTTAAAATAACCTATATTTATTTGATAGAAAGTGGAAAGAAAAGTGTTGAATGGTTTTCACCCACATACATGAAGAGTTAGTTGAATTTTTGACTTTTTAATTCCTTTCTCATGTTGGTGTCATGAATCTCATTGAATTTTATTATGATATTATTTATGAGACATCTTTTTCCATTTTCACTAGGAAGAACTCTTTTCTGTGGTTCGTTCATTGATCACAATACTTTAGTGAATTAAAATTTCCTCAAATGATAAATCTTCATGATGTTGGGAATATACATATATATGTGCTGCATTTTATTTGGATATGTTACTTTTCCTAGGAGTGCAAATGTTTAGGTGTGGGGGTGTGATCGTACCACGATTCACTATGTCATTTTCACCCTTACACAATTGTATTAAACTGAATTTGTATTGTAATTCCATGAAAATATCAAATTTAATTCCATGTTAGAACCATTTATTTTGTTTTTTCTATATTATAAAGGCCAATTTTACTTTTCTAGAAAATTTCATTGTAGGTGACGATGATTTGGAGGGCCCATGATGATGTCCAAGAAAAATGGGCCAAACTCCAGATGATCCAAGTACACCAGTGGATTAATCTGCACACTTCTACTAGACCGTGCATCCAATTGAGATGAAATTTTTTGGGATGGTCCAAAACACATTGGGATACATTTAATATGAAGAAACCCAAGACTCATTCAACCATATGATGGCCTTGCCGACCTGATCTGTCCAGAACACCAAATCTGCACAGATTTAAATGTGGTGTGATGTGATCTGTCTATATATCAGGTTATAGGTGTCCAAATTGTGCCAAACATTTAGTGGAGACATCCAAGAGGTGTGGATAGACCTTTTTTATTTTCTACAAATCGAGATAAGGTTTTATGGAGGTCAAAACACTTGCAAAAAGTGGTTTTAACAATTGTGTGTGCTCAAAACCACCTTCCCATTTTCCTATAAAATGGCACCATGGGATCCACTTTTCCAAGTTCGACAATGAGGAAAAGATCTAGTATTTTGGATAACCAAAGGAGTTCTCTCCTCATACATGATGTTCTAGAGGCGTCTATCATCATAGGGGGATCAGTAATGAAGAATGAGTTCCACCTGAACCTTCTCCTCCTCTCGATGGCGAGCTAAACGGTGGCTGATCATTTAGATGGAGCTACAAATACTTGGGAGGAAGTTTCTTCACTTGGTACTCTACTGGTTTTGTGTAATTTCTGTGTGGATTATTTCACTTAGGATTTATCTAAACTTGTTTCTCCCATGAGTTCATTTTTTGGGTTTAATTAAGTGAACCAATTTTAATTTCAACACCGATTGGGTTGAAATTTCAAGCGGGAAACTTGAGTTGTTCCAATTGGGAAACAAATGGATCCTCTATCTATCTCATGTACAAATGATTTTTTTATTCTTTGGTAACCTTTAATCTATTATTGAAGTCTAAGCCTTGATAACATGATTATTGTGTCACGGGTTGGAACTTTGTGCAATGTTTAGAGAGGCAAGAGGGAAATCAGGATCTTGACAACCCTCAACCAAAGAATTAAACAAAACCTTGTGAAATATTCAGAAAAATATACTATCCAAGAAGTGTAGTGAACTGGAATTTATCTCCTTATCTCACTATTCATAAACCACCACCTTATTCTATCAACTATTAAACTCTTTATGTTGTGATATTTTCTTAAAACTGTTTTCAAAATCACCCCCCTCTTTTAGTAATCTTTATTAAAAATACACACTATAAGCTATCAACACTCCTAGAGAGACAACCTAGGGTCTGCCATAGACTATAAATTAACCTTAGAAACATAATCAATTTGACATGTCATGACAGCACGGTGACAGGTAAAGGCTGAACACCATGTCCCAAGAGGTCTGTTGCAGCCTTTTGATGTCCCAAGTGGAAATGAGCTGATGTGTCGATTGATTTAATCAGGTAGCGACCCTGGGTTCAAGGAGGTTGTAACATAATCTGGGTAGTGGTTCACCAGTTGGAAAAATCTTCTCACTTACATGAAATCAATGAGTTATGTTTATTGGATGTCTCAGAACAAACGTATATGGACAAGGTTGTGTGGTTGCATGGAGTTCTGCGACCCATAGTCTTGGATCGAGATTCATAGTTTACCTCATGAGTCTAGAAAATATTTCATCATGCTTTTGGTCTAGAAATGACTTATCACTTCTTTCCACCCCTATACAGATGAGTAGATAGAGCGGACCATCTAGACATTAGAGGACATGCTGCGAGCATATTTTCTAGACTTCAGAGGATTGTGGGTATTCCACTTTACACTGGTAAAGTTTTCCTAAAAAATATCTATCATTCTACCATTGGCATGGATCCCGTCAAAGCCTATTATGGAAGACCATGTTGCTCACCCGTGTGTTGGATGGTGGTCGGTGAAGTAGGTGTTCTTGGCCCAGAGGTAGTGTAGAGAAGGACAGAAAAGGGTCTTCTTATACGGGAGAGGATGAAGGTGGATTTGGACAGGGAGATGTTGTATTCAAATCATAGGAGGAGAACATTGGAGTACAAAGTTAGGGACCATTTTCTCTTGAAGGTATCCCCTTGGCTTGGGAAACAGAGGTTTAGTAGTGGGGGTAAGCTCTCTCTCAGGTTCATCAGACCAATCGAGGTGTTGCGGCTGGTCAGTGAAGTGGATTATCTAGTGGTGCTACCACTGCTGCTATTGAGGGTGCATGACATCTTCCATGTATCTCAACTCAGTCGGTATCTACACAATGATTTAGAAGTCCTCGACTGGGAAATATGGATATCAAGGAGGAGGTGACGCTCGTAGAGTGACTAGTGATGATCGAAGATCTTCAGGAGAATGTGGTTCATGGTTGATTTATTCCATTTCTTTATGTGTTATGGATGCATGGTGGCCTCAAAGAGAGTTCCAAGGAATAGGAAGCATAGATTCACACCCAGTACCTAGATTTGTTTTGTGTTTTTTTGTTTTTTACTTGATTGTGATGTAGTACTTGACCTTGTTAACAATGAGATGTGATGTTTACCTTGTTCACTGAATGTTTACAAAGAGTCTTAACTGTAGGGAGGGGAGAACCTAATCCCTGTTCAATATGCTTTAATGTGAATGTGATTAAACCCATGTTGGCGAGTCAGTACAACCCAAAGTGGATTGTATCTTGACCTGGGGGAAGTGGATCTCTAATCCATATGATTGTATAGTATAACCTTTACATGTTTTTGTGGATTCATAAGGGAGGGGAGTGTTAGTGACACTATAGTTGACCAATATGAGGGAGAGGTGTTCCTATATTTCAAGGATGTTTACACTGGAGAGGTATCTAATGAGGTGGTTGTTCAAACCCCTTTCTTTTGTTCTGGTTTATTATTGGATTCTCAAGGGAGTAAATAGTTTGAGGGGTTTCTAATGTAATCTCCCAGACCCTCCTGGTCCATTACATTGCCAATTTTTGGTGTTTGGGGTTTCCTGGGAACCATCCGATGCTCATTACGGAGTTTCCTAAATTCATTGTTGAACAAACGGTGGCACTAATGGGAATCAGTGGCACCGAAGAGTTTTGATGTCACCAATCGGAATAAGTGGAATAGAGGGGGAGAACTGTGGCACTGATGGGCATCAGTGGCACCAAAGTGTGAACGATGGAACCGATGGGCGTTAGTGGCACCAATGAGCATTAGTGGAATCGATCAGCATCAGTGGCACTGATGGGAATTGGTGGCACCAAGGGTTAAAGGTGGCGACGACGGTGTGAGGGAGATGGTGCCATGGAGATGGTGTAAGGGTGATGGTGTCAGAGCAACGGTGACTCACCTAGTGCTGAGTCCTTACCTGTTTTTCCATGATCTTCTAATTTTCCCCAAAAACGTATCATTTGAACTAAAAGTGTTTTAATACCCTTTTAAATTCCTTTTAAATGTTATAAAATATGTTTTAAATCTCCAATAGTGGGGAGAAACATGATCCACTAAAACATGTGGCCTTTTCTGTTAGTTTCACGCCCTTATTTTGTTTTACGGTTACTCTCCTATTATGCGTTTTTCACTATTTAAAATATATATATTAACTCATGACCGTTATCTCCATCATCTAGAGGGATAATTTTTAAATATCAATTAATCCTAATACGTTGAACTACCCAACCATGTGGTCGAGCCACGATTCAACTTTTATGTACATCAAAATTGTCTCCCAGGTTTTAGGATCTATCATTTTTTTTAGTTGATATAATCTATCTTTTTTTCCTATAAATCTCTCTTGTTCTATTTGCAGTCCCTCTTCTATAGAGAAATCATGCCCCGTTCTAGAGACCTTTACACTCACCATTGAATACATTGAGTTTTCTGCAAGTGGCGCATCCCCAGTTCATGGATCAAGGATTAAACATCGACCATTGATCATCTAAGAAGGGTCTTCCTTCTTCTCACTTTTCTGTGTATCTTGCGGGGTGGGTATGATAATGTTTTCTCGGGGCTCAGATGAATCAAATCGTAATGAAGATAATAAATTCTTTTTAAATATTTAATGGATGTGTTTGATGATGATGATGATTTACTATTTTATTTTCATTCATATGTTGTAAATTTTATGGTCTTATTCCCACTGAAAATAATGATCTTTAGTGGTCCTTTCTTCTGCACTAATGAACCTTTTTTTCTCCCTATAAACTTGTGATTGAATGGATATAACATGGAAACTAGTTAATCATTAAAAAATTTATTGATTAAATAGATTCCCAATGAATAATAATCCTTCTGTGATCACCCCAGTAAACCAATTTAATAGATGTAACTTGATAAATGGTGTGGTCAATTATGAAAACTCCCCTCTCTTGTTCAGATAATAATCATGGATGTTCTACTTGATTATTCTGGGGGTGATGGGGATGGGGATGGGATCCCCTGTTGTTCAGTGGCTGGTTTGTGGATTTAAGGCAGTGTGGGTTGTATGTTGTGCCTTGGTTTGGTTCCAGCACGTCGACGTATCTCACAGATCCCATTTGTTGTCGTGATTTTACAAGAGGACCGGGTGTGAATGCATAAGTAGTTGTATAGCTGTGTTTCTCTACTCAGAGTTATTTTGATTAGTGTGTGTGCCTATAAGTTTTTCATTAGTAGGGAATTAATTTCTTCCAAACCCAATTGCACATGATAACAAGAATGGGTGGTTCTCTAGTTGTGGCAGTTATGCATTGGGAATGAGTGAATAGTAATGAGCGTGATTTTGTATGGGTTTGTTTTGGGACCCTTAGGTTCGGAGGAGTTATTTTTTACCTATATGTTTAAATATAGTTCTTATTATTCTTATTATCACCCCACCCATGTTTAGAACATCATGCTGAACACCCCCATTTCATGGGGGAAGGTTTTTTTCCAACATCCTATTGGGTGGTTGCTTATTATCTCCATTCTTCACCCTCTCTCGAGTATCCCAAGACTCTTCACGTAATCTATAATGGCCTGAGGCCCATTATAGCCCATGGATAATTGGGTATGGTACATTGTGGTGGTTGGACCAGGTGTGTGTGTGGTGGTCTGAATCCCAAGGGTCTTCAGGATGAGGCCTAGGTGTCTGCAGTTATGGTTACATATGGTTGTGGTGGCACATGTGTCTAGGGTTGTGGATGCGTGGTTATGGTGGCCCGCGTGTATGGGGGTAGTATGTGTGGTTGTGGTGGCCTCTAAGGATTTAGTAGGGGCGTCATTGTGACTTCATAGAAAATGATTGGGGAGGTCTAATGCATAGCATTTCTTTGATAACAAGTGGGAAAGCAGTGCAGAGTATGCAAATAACAATGCGCTATTACTATTACTTACCTGACTTGTAGTATTTGGGGAGTGTGACTTTGAAAGGTATGGTGAATAGATTACTTTCTAGGTGTTTTGGTTACCTCTACTTCCTCACAGGGCATTAAAATGCATCCCCACATCTGCATGATGGATTTTGGATTCTCCCTACTGAGTAAACCTATATACTCATCCTACATATATAAAAATACTTTAGGGTTTATAATAGGACTTTGGGGACAGTGCAGGGTTGTACTAGCTCATACGTTTGGACAGTTTTTTTCTTTTATTTTGGCAATTTACCTTTTTGAGTTTTATTGTATTTTGTATGGGTTTATCTTTGAACATGCATATGGGGATGGGTTTTGGTTTTACTTTTACCTTGAATTTTGGAGTTGTTTAGTTTTTAGTATCTTATCTTTCAATCCTACTAAATAAAAAGGGTAATGCCATCCATATTATGTGTGATTATATACCCTTTGTGAAAGTCGCCACTCTGGGGCCTATCGAAGGCAGGACTCGAGGGTCATTATCTCTCCTACATATTGATGGTGGAAGGGACTGGTAGTTTTTTTTCATTAACTCAGATTGGTGAAGGTGTGTCGTGACACCATACCTTATTAATCACTTCGCTAGAGATACTTTAAAAAAATATGATCTCCCATTTGAAATTCCAAATGCATCATCTAATTATTTCAATAATTTTTTTTCCGAACATTCATATTATTTAATTTTATATTGAATAGCCTTTACCTTTGGTTTTTTTTCTTCAATATATTCTAGGACAACAAGTTTCCTTTCATAAAATTAATACCGACAATATGGATTATGAAAATTGTTTCCGTATAATGCTTTATTAGATTCCATTTGAATGGTTGAATAAAATCAATCATTACTGGGATACATTACCAATTGTAAATAATAACCCCAAATACCTTGAAACTCAAGTGATAATATCTCCAATATTTCTTCCATTGATTTAATAGTCCTTTCAAATGTTCCATCATTTTGGGGAAGTTATGAAGTTCTTAAATGAGGATCAGTATCAAGAGGATTTTGAATAATATTGATTTAACATAGGGATGACATTAAAAAATGACTTAAATAGATCACCATGAAGCCGTAAATAATTTTTAATATCGATCCTTGTAAGGACATCAAGATGAAAATATTCTCATATAGTGAGTAATTATTCTGATTTTTTAGGTGATAAAATATAACCCATTTTACAGCATTCTATCTAAGATTATTTGGTTTTCTAATTACAAAGTCCATAGTAATGTCATAATATTGTACAAAAGAATAAGAATAGGTTACATGATTCCTTTAGGTTAGTTTATCACATCTCTTACTTGTTGAAAAACCAAACATCTATACACATAAGCATCAATTTTTTACTCCATTTAATCCAAAAAAATGATCCCACAAATCCCTATACATGTTTGTACGACAATGTTGTAAAGTGATGTTTGGATTATGTCCGTTTTATGGAAATACCCTTTTTAGATCATATATATAAGGATAACGTAATCTATATCAAAATATCATAAAACTATATTTAAATTTTAAAAATAATTGGTATTACATAATAATAAATATTTAATAGTTGAAGGAGGTCGGATATGGAATAATAACACATAATTATAAATTTTAGGACCTCTCAAACAATATAATTTAGTTTATACCCAATGAATTCCTAGAATGTATATCAAAAAGTAAAAAACATATATGATGAGGGATTGTAATTTTGGAATTAATTTTTTCCTAAACATGACTAAGCCAACAGGATTTTGTAACGTGAATAAGATAGTGGAGTTGTGGCCTTTTATAAGGTAGTTGAGTGGCCCACTTTTAATTTTTGTTGTATTTACATTCAAAAAGCATAAATAGTAGAGTATTCTAGAGAATTATTTATGATATGGTACAAATATTGAAATAAAATATATTTTCAACATGTTTTGGATCATTTTACACTTATTTTCTTAGTTAAACCCCATAGTAACCCCATTTTTACCTTAACCACGGTAAATAATTTTTACTTTTTACACAATTAATTTAAGTTAAATTTTTTTTTACCAAAAAATATATATTAAAATATCATGATTCTATATATGGTATCAATTTTTCCAACTTCTATACACATGATTGTAAAATTTTTCTTTCAAAATTAATCTCACAGGCAGGACGAGAAAGTGTGTTTTCAAAGAGAAAATGTTCAAAGGTTTATAAAGTTTCAATATCAATATTCAATATAAAGATGATTAAAATGAAAAAATTGGTTCAATAGATATTTAAATGAACTAATTTTAATTTAAAATTTTTTCAAATTATAATAAAATTTGCTATTAATTTAAAAAGGGATTTTTTTTAAAAAAAATCAGTATATTTCAAAATTCATTATAAAATAACACATTTCAAAAAAATAGAAAACATTAACACTAACATAGAAATTTTGTGAATAATATATAAATTAATTTAATTTTATCAAATTAATTTTCTATAAGTTTAAAAAATTACTATTATCATAAGTTAAATATAAGCGACAAATTTATTTTCATTAAAAATTTTGTTTTTTAACAAAACCATCCAATATTAGTCAAATTATTATTATTTTTTATAATATAAATATATAAATTTATTTTATTTTATAAATTTATAAACTATATAATTTTCCTAAATTATATTTTATTACACATACCCACCAACATAATGGTTAGATAATGGTGGAATTGATTAAATAATATTTTAATAGAGTATTTTTTTAGACCTGATGTTGTATGCATCACAATCCATTCGAGAGATTGATATTATTTAAATGTAAATTATTCATAAAGTATCAGGGTTTCACAATATTTCACAATCAACCTCTATAAAAAATTTGAAATAAAACCATCACTCATGTGTCATCAGAACTACCTAGTGAACCAATGTAACTTATTTTCCATCATCGACTCACATGGACCATTATAATGATGAAATCATTGAATATATATGAAATATATTAAAACTATTTATTCTAGAAATTTTATATAACATCTATTTACTTAGAATTTCACACATTAATAAAATATAACATTTCTTATATGTATATATGACCTACCAACTCCACAAAACAAATGTCATATATTTTGTGTGTCAAAAATTAAACAATGATTGAAAAATAAATCTAATGAATAAATATGGTGTATATACCAATATAATCATTTCAAATATGATTTAAGTATATACTATACTGAATAAATGGATCATCCAATTGAATACATTAATGATAAAAAGAAGTAATTAACACCTGAAATAATGGTAATAATGAATGATTTTTACCAAATGGTTGATACTGTATTATAAGAGGATCATATATGAATTTATACACGTGAATGTGGTTCAATTAAAAAGTATTAATATACTTAAATCCATTATGTTTAATGTTAACATTCATTCAGCTATTGGGAAGTGTGAGGAAAGTAATATCATCTCAACTTTCACTCCATTGACACATAATTGGTAATAGGAACCTATTTATTTTTATGTGGAGTATATATTTCCCATTTGATATATTTAAGATTAATCTCCACATATTCCTAGTTATTTATGTTTAAGATCATATTAACACTGATAATGTGTTATAATGTAAAGACCCGGAAATTTCAAGGAATTTTTTTTTCTTAATTTCCTTTGGAATTTTACAAGAACGCAGTTTCTGACAGCACTTGATTCCGAGGCCCTGAGTGCCCGGAATCAACTTCCGAAGTTTGGCTCGAGTACGTTCAGTGAACGAGCGAGCGAGAATTTCTATCTTTTGAACCGGTGCTCGGAATTGAAATCTGATGGCACCGATGAACTCGCAACGCCAGTAATTGATTAAGGGGACCATTACCATAGTTGCGTTTTAAGCAGGATGAGATTTTGTTTTTGGGGTTTTAGTTTAAAATAAATAAAATTGTGTGAACAATTTTATTTTATGTCTTTGGGAGTTATTCTCTCCCATGGGAAGTTGTTGGAGGAGCCCATGACCAACCAACTTCCCATGAGTGGATACTTGAAAGGTGGGGCCCACAGGAGCCCCAACCTTTCACATTCCTATATCTCTCCTTTAACCCCCCATTTAATCTCCCTTTCTTTAACTCTTGAACTTCCCCCTCTTAAGTGCATGCCAACACTTTTTAATTAATGAGTTCAACTTCTTAAATTAATTATGTTATTTGAATTTTGGAATTTGAAAATCTTGGCATGTGTTAATAAAATAATGGGAGACCTTATTTTATTAGGTTTCTTGGTTAAGTGAGGATTTTGAGAGAGGAAGCTCTTAGTTTTGAAGAACTCCATCACCATCGTTTAAGAACGTCGAGACTTCGACGAAGAATGTGATGAACACCGACCCTCCGACAGAGAACGCGAAGGCACCAACGTCGTGCCTTCTCTTCTTCTTTCTCCGCATCAAGGGAGGAGGCATCACCGTGAGGAACGTCGCCCTCGACGACAGTGCTCACTCCGACGACGACGGAATTGATACCGTTCTACGGCGACACTACCATCCCGCGACTTTGTCAACAAACGAAGGACGACACGAGGTAGGGGAATTTATTTTTGGAATTCTCTTATCTTTTGAGAAAAGAACGATGAGCGCGGACCAACCAATACCGGGTTGATCCGTGGATCGTTCGATCATGCAGTTTGATGTTGAGGGTTATTATTTAAATTGCTCATGTTTATTACCTTGATGAACATCGTGAAATATGATCTTTTGTTATCGAATAACGCGAGGGGGGTCCGGACCGCACATACACGGCTGACCCTCCTCCTTATTTCATGTTGGATTCTTTTGTGGATTGAAACGGGAATGGTGTGATGCCATCGCACCGCGCGGAAACGTGCGACAAGTAATGTGTGGCGCCGTCGTGCCGCGTCATGAAAAACAAACAAAGGCGCGACGTCGTCGCGTCACAACAGAGAAACCTGAAGACATCCGCGGATGGAGTCGGGCCACGTTGAAGGGGCGCGGCGCCAACGCGTCGCACCGGAGAACCACGAAGATGGCGCGTTTCGTTTTTGACGTGCGGTTTGACGGGCGACGACGAAGCAGGCCGTTTGGGCGTTTGAGTCCCTTCGCAGTGAAGGTGGGGTCCCGAGGGGGGACCATAGGCGATGACGGCAGAAGGAACGGACCACCGGAGCGCGTCCGGTGGTCCGCGGAAGGTAGTGGCGGCGCGCCTCACCGGCGTGGCCGCGCCGGCGAGCGGCGGCGGCGGTGCGCCGCCGGAAGGGAGGCGGCCGACGAACCGCCGGCCTCAATTAGCGGCGAAGGGCGGGGGAGCCGCGCACCCTGCCCGCGATTCGGCTCGGCCACGCCGGCCGGACCGCGGCCGGCCGGTCGGGCTGGGCCGGGCCGGGCCCCGCCGGGTCGGACCCGGGTCGGGTCGACCCAGTTCGGGTCGACCGGTTCGGCCGACCCAGGGGGGGTCGGGCCGGGTCGCCCCGGGCCCAGACCCCCGTTTTCGGACCACTTTCGGTCAAAACCACTTAACTTGAGCTACGGGCCTCCAAACGACTCGCCGTCAGCGGAAACACAATCCGTGGATCGAGACGGTCGTTTCGGTATATTACACTAAATGTTTAGGAGAACTTTGGGTTCGGTCAGGTTGGTTCGTACACGAAACCAACCGGGCCCTCGGAGCGGAAACGCTCGTAACTTGAGTTCCGGACGTCCGAATGACGTGCCGTCGACTTTGTTGATTTCCTCTAAGTGAGATGGATCGTTTGGCTAACTCCACTTGAGGTTTGGATGCCTTCAGAGTGCGGTCGGGTTGGTTCGCTCACGAAACCAACCGGGCCCCTAGAACGAAAACGCCAATAACTCACAGACCGGGCGTCCGATTGATGCGCCGTCTGTTTCATTGAATTCCTCTTGATGAGACGGAACTTTTGGCGTACTTCGCCTAATTTTTGGATGTAGTTGAGATACGGCCGGGTTGGATTGTACTCGAAATCCAACCGGGCCCCTGGAACGGAAAAACTGATATCTTTCCGACAGGACGTCCGTTTGACGAACCGTCAACGGCGTTGTTGGTCACGTTGAGAAATGGTCCCTATGAGTATACCCTATGAGAGTTCGTGGTACAGTTGAGATACGGCCGGGTTGGTTCGCTCACGAAACCAACCGGGCCCCTGGGACGAAAGGGCTAGTATCTCACAGACCGGGCGTCCGATTGACGCGCCGTCTGTTGCGTTGAGACCCTATGAGGAGGTGGTCCTTTGAGATATTTCTTCATGGGACTTTGAGATACTTGTAGAAACGACCAGCAGCTCGTGGAGCGGCCCCTCCCGGAGAAGAGCGTGCGGAATACGGATACCATGTATCCGACTTAGACCTGACGACTGCTAATCGAACGACTCGGTGTGTTACAGAAATCCCAATGGGGAGCGCTTGGTTGTAGCGGCAGACCCACGATAGAGGTGTGCTTGGTTTTAGCGGCATGGGGGAGCGCTTGGTTATAGCGGCAGACCCACGACAGAGGTGCGCTTGGTTGTAGTGGCACATTGGAGCGCTTGGTTGTAGCGGCAAACCCACGACAGAGGTACGCTTGGTTGTAGAGGCATAGGGAAGCGCTTGGTTGTAGCGGCAGACCCACGACAGAGGTGCGCTTGGTTGTAGCAGCATAGGGGAGCGCTTGGTTTTAGCGGCATACCCACGACGGAGGAACGCTTGGTTGTAGCGGCACATGAGAGCGCTTGGTTGTAGCGGCACGGGGGAGTGCATGGTTGTAGCAGCTGGCCCGCAGGACTCGATAGGTGGAGTACTACAATAGTCTTAGGTCAGTGAGCAGTACCTCGGAGTTGTGACAGGACCACTGTACACTCTAGAGACGAGGTTCTTCGGCAGTTGCGGTTTTGATAATGAAAATCCTGGCTTGAGCTGAAACTTTTGACCTTGTGTTTACCTCATTATTGAGATGGGTCACTTGCTAACTTAGGTATATGTATGGGAATATACCTGGGTAGTGGTTATCCGTTGATTTCACAATCCTTGTGTTTCCTCATGATTGAGATGGGTTACTTGATAACTTAGGTATATGTATGGGCATATACCTAAGTAGGGGTTATCTGTTGAGATCTTCTTTGTGGATATCCTTGTTGGTTTAGTGAGACCTTGAGGGTCTCGGGGTCCCTACTGAGTATCGTTATACTCACCCCTACACTGGCTATGCCTGCACCTCGTTGTGTTGGTTTCAGACGACGGGCAGTGCTGACGGAGGCCGAGAGTTCGAGGACTGGATGGTACCGAGAGGTGGACTACACGACGAGTCAGTACCCGGAGGTGGAATAACACGACGAGACGACACATAGGGGAGGTTGACGGGCGAGAGCGTGGAGGAGGCTATCTATACCTACCCTTCAGGTAGGATCCGTGGTGGACGACCAGGAGCTGCGCCATATGTACCTACCCTTCAGGTAGGATCTGAGGAGGACAACCCAGGAGCTGCTTCCGTCCTTCCAACTGTTATCTATTCTATTGTACTTGTTTAGTTGTAGTTTTACTTTCTTTTGGGTTTGTAATCTGGCCCATTTACTTTTCAGCACTTCTATTGTACTTAGTGTATACTTTTATTCCGCTTTCTTACTCTGTGGTGCTTGTTTGTTTTTATAAAGGCAATGCCTTCCCAGTTATCGGGATTTACGCCTTTAGTGCTAGTCGCCAGCCCCTGGCCTATGGAAGGCGGGCTTGGGGTAGTCACGGCACGGGCCCCGAGGACGGGTCGTGACAAATTGGTATCAGAGGAGTTCGGTTCAACCGCAGAACTTATAACTCTGATGTTACTTTCTGTGAAGAAATAGTTTTAAGAGTACCGAGTGTGGTTTTCAGTTCAGGGAGTCCAGTGTTGGTGCGGGCGGACGACGTATCCATACACCAGGACCCTGACAACTGATTTCCGGCTTTGTGCATGAAAACACTAATTGTGTGTGTGTTTTCAAAGGTTTTCCCTTAAAACAGATCAAACCACGTCAGCTCACCAGGTATAATCGTTTGACTGTGTTACGTTGTTTATATCAGGATGCCTTTTCTCGGACGACCAGCTAGAGCCCCGAGAGTGGTTCGTACTGACAGCCCGCCGAGCGACGTGGCCTCAGTACAGGGCCCTTTTTCAGTTGAGGCACCACCGGAGGCACCAGCAGTACTACTACCCATTGGGCCACCGATGCCACCATCCCTAGCAGCAGAGAGTGCACGTCTCTTGAGCACACTGCACGAGTTCCAGCACTAGAGGTCACCCAGGTTCCAGGGAGGGACGGACCCACAGGCGGTTGAGGATTGGCTGGAGGCTGTGGTGAGAGTCTTCAGGCTAGTGGGGACGCTGACAGACTTCATGGTGATCTTTGCTGCCAGCCTCCATTCAGGCAGTAGCAGGCAGGTGGTGGAGCCACTTGTTTTAGTTTTGCGACAGGATGGCCTTCACATGGGAAGAATTCGAGACCTTCTTCAGGGTGAATTTTATTCCAGTAGATCTACACCCCGAGCGTGTACAGGAGCTTGTTCCTTTGCCACGTGTTTTTCGATCAGTAGCTGAGTCATCTGTGGGCAGTAGACAGATGATGCAGAGGTCCAGGAGGACCAGACTAGCAGTTGGACGATCTCGGGTTTTAGGACCGGTGGTACGGGGCACCCGAGGTGGGAACAGAGCTAGGCATGCCAGAAGCAGCAGCTGGTTCCTGAGCAACACCGAGCAGTGGACAAGGTAGTAGAGCTTCGTAAGCAGGTGGATAGGAGAGGAACTAGTGGATACGTCCCTTGTACTTCTAGTTCCATTTTGTTGTTGTATTCGTGTCCTGTACTATGAGCTGCAATAATAAAAAGACACTTATCTTTGAGATGTTTTTTTTCCTGTCCTTTTGTTTTGTTGATACTGAGTGGTCCTTGTTAAGAATGTTGACTTGACCCTCACCTTTGAGATTTCTACTGGAGGAGACCCAATGACCTCACACCCATGCCGACAGTGTGACTCGACCCATGGAGGCAAGAGTGATAGTTGGATCTCTTGATAGTTACGTCGAGGCCTTGCGACGTCATCCAGGGCATGAATGCATCATTTATGTCAGGATTGACTGTATTAGGCAACGAATGTGGTTTATCATGGGGATGAGACCGGATATTCTCTTATCGGAAAAGAAGAAATCATAGCAACTCTTGTGAGGCTAGAGAAGGTCCAGTTCATCCAAGAGCAGATGAGGACGACACAGGGCCGACAGAATCCTAATGCTGACAGGACTTGGAGGCCTCTAGAGTTCGAGGATGACCATCACGTCCTTATACGAGTCTAACCTCGACGAGGTTTAAGGAGATGTGGTCAGGGAGGAAAGTTATCTCCGAGGTTCAACGGACCTTTCTAGGTCCTCAGCTGGGTAGGCGAGGTGGTTTACCACTTGACCCATCCACTTCAGTTGCACTAGGTGCATGACGTTTTCCATGTATCTCAACTGAGGAGATACATGCTCGACCCTCCACATATCATCGACCATGAGGAGCTGGACGATGGAGATTGGGTGTCTTTCACGGAGGTTCCAGTGGGGATCCAGGATCGACAGGAGTGGATCCTATGAGGATGATCGATTCCTCGGGTGAGCTTTCTTTGGCAGTACGGGAACCTCCAGGTAAGCACATGGGAGCGAAAGGCTCAGATGCGTGCTCTGTACCACTTTTGTGACCCTAGTTGTGTTGAAGTTTTATGGGGACATAAAGCCCTGAGGTGGGAGTAATGTAAAGACCCAGAAATTTCAAGGAATTTTTTTTTTCTTAATTTCCTTTGAAATTTTACAAGAACGCAGTTTCTGATGGCACTTGATTCTGAGGCCCGGAGTGCCCGGAATCAACTTCCAAAGTTTGGCTCGAGTACGTTCAGTGAACGAGCGAGCATGAATTTCTATCGTTTGAACCGGTGCTCGGAATTAAAATCCGATGGAACCGATGAACTCGCAACACCGGTAATTGCTTAAGGGGACCTTTACCACAGTTGCGTTTTAAGCGTGTTGAGATTTTGTTTTTGGGGTTTTAGTTTAAAATAAATAAAATTGTGTGAACAATTTTATTTTATGTCTTTGGGAGTTATTCTCTCCCATGGGAAGTTGTTGGAGGAGCCCATGACCAACCAACTTCCCATTAGTGGATACTTGAAAGGTGGGGCCCACACGAGCCCCAACCTTTCACATTCCTATAACTCTCCTTTAACCCCCCATTTAATCTCCCTTTCTTTAACTATTGAACTTCACCCTCTTAGGTGCATGCCAACACTTTTTAATTAATGCGTTCAACTTCTTAAATTAATTAAGTTATTTGAATTTTGGAATTTGAAAAGCCTGGCATGTGTTAATAAAATAATGGGAGACCTTATTTTATTAGGTTGCTTGGTTATGTGAGGATTTTGAGAGAGGAAGCTCTTAGTTTTGAAGAACTCCATCACCATCGTTGAAGAACGTCGAGACTTCGACGAAGAATGTGATGAACACCGACCCTCCGACGGAGAACGCGAAGGCACCAACGACGTGCCTTCTCTTCTTCTTTCTCCGCGTCAAGGGAGGAGGCATCACCGCGGGTTACATCGCCATCGACGACGGCTCTCACTCCGACGACGACGGAATTGATACCGTTCTACAACGACACTAACATCCCGCGACTTTGTCTACAAACGAAGGACGACATGAGGTAGGGGAATTTATTTTTGGAATTATCTTATCTTTTGATAAAAGAACGACGAGCGCGGACCAACCAATACTGGGTTAATCCACGGATCGTTCGATCATGCGGTTTGATGTTGAGGGTTATTATTTAAATTGCTCGTGTTTATTTCCTTGATGAACTTCGTGAAATATGATCTTTTGTTATCGAATAATGCCAGGGGGTCCAGACCGCACAAACATGGTCGACCCTCCTCATTTCATGTTGGATTCTTTTGTGGATTGAAACGGGAATGGCGCGGTGCCATTGCACCGCGCGGAAACGTGCGACAAGTAATGCGCGGCGCCGTCGCGCCGCGTCGTGAAAAACAAACAAAGGCGCGACGTAGGCGTGTCACGGCAGAGAAACCCGAAGACATCCGCGGACAGAGTCGGGCCACAGCGAAGGGGCGCGGCGCCAACACGTCGTGCCGGAGAACCACGAAGATGCGCATGTTTCGTTTTTGACGTGCGGTTTGACAGGCGACGACTAAGCATGCCCTTTGGGCGTTTGAGTCCCTTCGCAGTGAAGGTGGGGTCCCAGGGGGACCATAGGCGAAGACCGCAGAAGGAACGAACCAACGGAGCGCGTCCGGTGGTCCGCGGAAGGCAGCGGCAGCGCCCCTCACCGGCGCGGTGGCGCCAGCCACCGGCGGTGGCGGCGCGCCGCTGGAAGGGAGGCGGCCGGCGAACCGCCGGCCTCAATTAGCGGCGAAGGGCGGGGGAGCCGCGCACCCCGCCCGCAATTCGGCTCGGCGACGCCGGCCGAGCCGCGGACGGCCGGTCGGGCCAGACCGAGCCGGGCAGGGCCGGGCCGGGCCCAGCCGGGTCGGACCCGGTCCGGCCGCCCAGGGGGGGTCGGGCCGGGTCGCCCCGGGCCCAGACCCCCATTTTCAGATCACTTTCGGTCAAAAGCCCGTAACATGAGCTACGGGCCTCCAAACGACTCTCCGTCAATGGAAACACGATCCTTGGATCGAGACGGTCGTTTCAGTATATTACACTCAAGGTTTTGGATATCTTTGGGTTCGGCCGGGTTGGTTCGTACACGAAACCAACCGGGCCCTCGGAGCGGAAACGCTCGTAACTTGAGTTCCGGACGTCCGAATGACGTGCTGTCGACTTTTTTGATTTCCTCTAAGGGAGACGGATCTTTTGGCTAACTCCGCTCGAGGTTTGGATGCTGTCGGAGAGTGTTCGGGTTGGTTCGCTCATGAAACTAACTGGGCCCCTGGAACGAAAAAGCCAATAACTCACAGACCGGGCGTCCGATTGACGCGCCGTCTGTTTCGTTGAATTCCTATTGATGAGACGGAACTTTTGGCGTACTTCGCCTGAGTTTTGGATGTAGTTGAGATATGGCTGGGTTGGAATGTACCCGAAATCCAACTGGGCCCCTGGAACGGAAAAGTTGATATCTTTCCGACAGGACGTCCGTTTGAGGAACCGTCAGCGGTGTTGTTGGTCACGTTGAGAAATGGTTCCTATGAGTATACCCTATGAGAGTTCGAGGTACATTTGAGATACGGCAAGGTTGGTTCGCTCACGAAACCAACCGGGCCCCTGGGATGAAAGGGCTAGTAACTCACAGACCGAGCGTCCGATTGACGCGCCATCTGTTGCGTTGAGACCCCTATGACGAGGCGGTCCTTTGAGATACTTCTTCATGGGACTTTGAGATACTTGTAGAAACGACCAGCAGCTCATGGAGCGGACCCTCTCGGAGACGAGCGTGCGGAATACGGAGACCATGTAGCCGACTGAGACCTGACGACTACTGATCGAACGACTCGGTGTATTACAGAAAGCCCAGTGGGGAGCGCTTGGTTGTAGCAGCAGACCCACGACAGATGTGCTCTTGGTTGTAGCGGAAGTGGGGAGCGCTTGGTTGTAGCGGCAGACCCACGACAGAGGTGCGCTTGGTTGTAGCGGCACAGGGGAGTGCTTGGTTGTAGCGGCAGACCCACGACAGAGGTGCGCATGGTTGTAGCGGCACAGGGGAGCGCTTGGTTGTAGCGGCAAACCCACAACAGAGGTGCGCTTGGTTGTAGCGGCACAGGGAAGCATTTGGTTGTAGCGGCAGACCCACGACATAGGTGCGCTTGGTTGTAGCAACACAGGGGAGTGCTTGGTTGTAGTGTCAGACCCACGACGGAGGAGCGCTTGGTTGTAGCGGCATGAGAGAGCGCTTGGTTTTAGCGGCACAGGGGAGCGCTTGGTTGTAACAACTGGCCCGCAGTACTCGATAGGTGGAGCACTACAGTAGTCTTAGGTTAGTGAGCAGTACCTCGGAGTTGTGATAGGACCACTGTACACTCTAGAGACGAGGTTCTACGGCAGTTTCGGTTTCGATAATGAAAATCCTGGCTTGAGCTTAGACTTTTGACCTCGTGTTTACCTCATGATTGAGATGGGTCACTTGCTAACTTAGGTATATTTATGGGCATATACCTGGGTAGTGGTTATCTGTTGATTTCACAATCCTTGTGTTTCCACATGATTGAGATGGGTTATTTGATAACTTAGGTATATGTATGGGCATATACCTAAGTAGGGGTTATCTGTTGAGATCTTCTTTGTGGATATCCTTGGTGGTTTAGTGAGACCTTGAGGGTCTCGGGGTCCCTACTGAGTATCGTTATAATCACCCCTACACGGGCTATGCCCGCACCTCATTGTGTTGGTGGCAGACGACAGGCAGTGCTGACGGATGCCGAGTGTTCGAGGACTGGATGGTACCCGGAGGTGGACTACACGACGAGTCAGTACCCGGAGGTGGACTAACACGACGAGACGACACACAGAGGAGGTTGACGGGCGAGAGCGTGGATGAGGCTATCTGTACCTACCCTTCAGGTAGGATCCGAGGAGGACGACCCAGGAGCCGCTTCCTTCCTTCCAGCAGTTATCATTTCTGTTGTACTTGTTCAGTTGTAGTTGTACTTTCTTTTGGGTTTGTAATCTGGCCCATTTACTTTTCAACACTTCTCTTTTACTTAGTGTATACTTTTTTCCGCTTGCTTACTCTGTGGTGCTAGTTTTCTTTTATAAAGGCAATGCCTTCACGGTTATCGGGATTTACGCCTTTAGTGCTAGTCGCCAGCCCCTGGCCTATGGAAGGCGGGCTTGGGGTAGTCACGACACGGGCCCTGAGGATGGGTCGTGACATATAACATAAAACCAACCAATGATGTAATGATTTATTTTATAATCTCAATTTTCTAAATTGCATTTATTTTCAATTTAAAAAAATTATATTCTATCATTTATAAAATACATCTATTTTATTATCCTTTATATATAAAAAAGTATCCATATTTTATTCTAATTTTTGTTATATGTGTGGTAATAATCATTCAATGAAATATTTACTATAAATGACGATTTTATTTTTCTTTTATCCAGTATTATTTTTACTCTATGTCAATATTTTGAAAAATTGTTCTATAAAAGTGTATTATGTAGTAAAATGATTTTTTTAGGAAAATTTTTGTTAATGTAAACTTTTTATAGGTTATTAATGGAATTTTTGAAATCATTTCCAAAATATCCATTTTTTTCTTTAAATAAAAATTTTTAAAAAGGAATGTTTTATAACATTTGTGGCGAAATGAATTTTTCTATAACCAAAACCATTGTATAAATTTTTTATTCCATTTATTTTTTAATATATTTTCAATAAAAACATTAAAATTATATATTATTATAATATTTCACCCACATTTTCCAAATGACATTATTTTATTAAAAAATCTACTTTTCAGATGAATTAAGGGTCATCTCTCGTCTCTGTAATGATTTAATGGGCATTAACATTCTCTTAAAACATACAATTTCTTATTATAACATTTAATTAATGATTAATTTCTACATAATTATCTATATTTTTTGTATCACTGATAATATTATTTAATAAAAATTATACCATTTATAAATAATGTGTTTTATAATAATGATTATTTGACTTACTGGGGAAATTTTAATATTCCATATCCATTACTCAATATAGGTATTTTTTATAATGAATTTTTTATCAATTTAGTTGATAATTAAATATTTGAGGAATGAATCAAACATGTAGCGATATGTGTGGACAACTTATAAATTTACCCTTGATGCACTAGAAGGTATCATGAAACAAACCGTAAATCCAAACATATTAAATGTATTTTTTGTGTTTACATATGCATAGTATAAACTATCATGGTGTAAGGACATGAAGGTAAATATATCATTATATTTGAGTTCATAATGTCCAATATTTTGAATTTTCATCATTTAGAATAATGTTATTAGTATCCATGAGATTACTACACTAATAATATCCATGGACACCTTTTATTATCATGTTATTGATTAAATGGAATGTTTTTTCAGTTATCTGACATTCCATATGATTAGTCTTTACCTAATAATGATAACATCCATTGTATCTAAACCTTGCCAAGAATTTGAGATCCCCATTATTATTTTCATTTCCATGATATATGAATATAGAACCATTGAATATGTTTAAAGAGACGTATTTTTTTGACTATGTAAGTATATTTTATTTTCATATTAATAATGGAAGTTGGTTTGTATATAGTTCATTAATAATAAAAATGCATCAATATTTGGTGAGGGGGTCCATTTTATCTTATTTTTATGTATTAATTTAGACATAAAATCTAGGTTACATGGGTATTTTTCATTATACTTGTAGCTACAAAACTCAAATACAAGTAATTCAATTCTATTAAGTAGTTTTGGAATGATTCATAAGTCCCCAAATTTAAAATGTATTGAGAACTATAAATAAAAAAATGATGGATGTGAGAGAGAAATTCCATAATCAATTTTATTTATTCATGGTCTTTGATCAACAAAAAGGATAACAATAATAACTATAATATAATCATAAATATGTAGATCACACTTTTGGATGGATGATAGTGAACATCGAAAATGTAAGACATATTTGATAAATGCAACATAATGGAATTTTAATTTTGATATAATGGTGATAAGGTAAGATTATGTGACACACAAGGTCTCTATTTATAGACTCAATATGAATTTGGATAATTCTAGAAATCAAATGGGGATTTTATGTATAATAAGGAAAAAATTAAAGTATTTTGACCTAATTATATGAAATGTCAAATGAGAATCTTCCAACCCCCCGGTTACGAGATAACCTTCATCAGGTATCTGTAACACCACATGGACCTCCATGCATCAGTGATTTTTTTCATAATCTTTCTAGTACCCCTCCACTAGTTTTTCATTGTATAATTTCTTCTTAGAGAGGCTAATAACTTCACCGCTGACTGATCAGGTCTCATATACCAATAGACCAATGATACTACACCAGCAAGTTAGTGCTCCCCCACTAGTTTGATAGTTATTCTCCATTTGATAGATGATGTAATTATACATAATAATGGGTTATTCATGTATTTACATTGATGTTTCATGTCACATACTAGAAAGCCAGTGTTTCCGGCCACTTCCCAATGACCACCTTTGGTTTCAAAAGTCCTTGACTTGGAAATGTCTATGAAAATCACTCTAATAATTCATTAAATCCATAAATAATTATTTTTGGATTATTTGAAAAATATTAAAATATGTAAGATTAATACACCAGTTATCATTATTATCATAATAATTATTTCACTAACAAAAAAAATAAATGTAATCATTAGATAATTTAATGTGTACTTGTGATCATTAAAAACATGATTTTAAAAAGAATATCACATACTTCAACATGTTTGAATTATATTAACTATTCCAAAATACATTTCCAATTTATATGATGTCTTAAAATTTTAATATACTTCTTCCTTTGGGTGATCTATATCCAATAATGACATTACTGGGGTAGGGTGATCCATAAATAAATATTATAATTATAGAACCATTGTATACTTTTGATTCATGTATTAGATGTCATGTTATAAAAAAATGACTACCCATCATGTTATGAATTTATTTAGTATATAAAATATGGATTTTTTCAATAAATTAATATAAAAGACCATGTGAACCTCCTATGGTGGAAAATAGTGTTTCTATTTCTACACTATAAGAACCATTGTAGGGAAGTTATTTATAGTTTTTAAATCCAGTGTCTCAATATAAAAAATTGTTCAATAAAGATAATAGTTAATATTATCTTTGAAAATATCATTCTTCTAATCATGTATGGAATAAATGATCATTGTAGTATTTCCATATAATGTGTGAGGGTCATTACTACTACAAGGGGAATTATGATTGGTGGGTGTATAAGGTATTGTTTGTTTTCATTTAAGGCTCTATAAAAATCCTCATTCTAGAGATAAGTGGACACTTTCTTTATTAAATGTTCATATGGAAAACATCTTCCATTACGATTGGATATGATTCATTTCAAGTTAGTAAGGTACAAAGGCAGTTATCTCAATTATTTGTGGTTTAAATATGGTGTAATGTCATTTAGTTACATGGATAGGGTTTACGTTATTGGAAAAATAGAAAACTATACAACCAATGAATATTCTCAATGATACCCAAAAAAGAATATTCCAGCGGGTTGAATAACCTTAATCAATTATTTAATTTCCTAAAAAACTGCCTCTATAATGGAAAGATGATCTCATCATTTTTTATATTTAATCACAATGTCACCCACATAAAATTTTATATTTTTCCACAGAATAAAAACGAAAATATGGTTCCTTGAAAATTTGTATGTAGCACCAACATTTTTCTACAAAAAAATTAAAATAGTAAGAGTATACCGTTTAGGGTACCCCAAGGTTGTGGAATCATCATCTTAAGTATCCATTTTAAACACATATTAATTATAATACCCACATTTAAATAAAATGTTTTTAAATAAAAATCATAGATCAAATTTTTATAATTATGAATAAGTAATGATAATATGGGAAATAATGATTTCAATCATTAAAATCAATAAATAATATAACAGTGTCATTGTTTTTCTTCACATGGATGTTATTGGACTGCCACATCATGTATTGAACTTCATAGATGATATTTAATTTTATTAAATTATCAAAATAATCTTACAACTTATAAAAAAAAGAGTAAAATTAATTCTTCTTACCACATGTTTATAGTCATGGTGGTATTCAAAAAGAAACCATGTGATGAGTAACTACATGGGAATCAAAATATGTAATTTTATTATATCTCCTGGATAAGTAGTCTCTATGTTAATTAACATAAAACTTTTATCTATCCTTTTTATTAGGTTTGATGGAGAAACTGATTAATTTGGGACCTAAATATTCTCCTATACCAAGATTCACCTATATGATTTCATCAAGGATAGTTAATAAAACATACTAAAATTCACTAAAAATAATTAATTCCTTTTTCTATTCACCATATTTATATGTATAAGATGGACTTAAAATTTGATATCATGGATAAGAAATTGAGGAATCATTACATACTTTGAGGTCAGATCCCTTTATGAAATCATTGGGTTCATCAAGGGAATTTGACACTACCTAGTTGTAAGAAACATCAACCATTACCAAAATTCATTTTTTAGAGACCATACCCAACCAATAAAAGTTAATTTTATTTTTAATTTAATATTTACAAAATTCTCATTGAGTTAGATATTATCTGGAGTGTGATTGATTCACTTGGGATGCATAAATATCCTCTCTCCTATGGATGATTGTGGATAAATATATATTTATAAATGAGTATGAAATGAAAATAATGATATAAATGGATTTATCTAATTGGTCAACACAATAATGTGACTCACCAATTCTATTTTTTTACCTCAATTAGATTGATAAGAAATATATAATTTCCCTTGTGTTCACCATATGGATTGAATGAGTAATTTCAAGTGTATTCATTATAGAAATATATGTGATGATATTTATTGATTTATTTTACCACTATCTTTTTTTACATTATTCCTCTATATTGCGATTAACTAAAATAAAAAGTTGATCTACCAATTAAAAGTTCACAAAATTTCCCATAAATAGAGTTTATTAAGAATTACTTATTTGGAAAGGGAACAACTTTGTTTATATGAAACTAGTTTCTTCCCAAAAATTCATTGAGTGAAATTTCATTGGAATTGACCATTAAATTTAAATATGACATTTGATATCTAAACAAGGTTCTTAGAATAGTTATTAAATGTGTTCTTTTCTAAAACATAAAATAACCAAGAGTTTCTAAGTCAAAGTGGGATAAGATTACATCAATATAAATCAGATATAAAAGGGTCTTGTTCGTGAGGAATTTTATTATATAATATTTATCAATAAGGGATTGATTAATATTTCTATAATTGAAAATTTTAATACATTATTATATTCTACTATAGGTATCCTTCTTTTTCTAATCATCAAAATAAATGATTTTATGACTCTCAATAAAATAGTTCCATCTGTGATATATCTAGGATTTAATAGAAGCAATTTTTATTTGTAAAAAACTTTAAAGATACACACAAAGTTCTTCCCAGTGTCATTGGAAATTGTTAGTTTATTCTATAATTGATATTATATCATGGACGACTAAGAGACACTTAAAAATATATTATATTTTAAACAAGAGTTTGTGTCTCCTTCATTATGTATTCTCCTCAACATTGAGTCTTATGGGATAATTATGTCCTTCTTAGAGACAAAATCCCATGACCAAAATTAGGGAGAGGGTTTTTTCACTATCTCCATATTAGGTTAAACTGAATTTCTCATTTCTTGTAGTTGACCTAATAACCATTTATCTTCTAATTTCTCTACAAGTATGATCATATTGGAATGATCCCTAGGATATTCAGGGGAAAGAATTTGTTAATGTGGAGATCATTAGGGAGAATGGATTGAAGTATTAGATACACATATATCTCTAGTTGATGTTAATACATATCCAAGGTGTAATGACCCAGACCCGACCATCCACCTGAATAGTGACGAATGGGTCGGGTGTCACTACCTTAGGTGTACCTCCCCTGAACGCCAAAGGCTACCGACTAGCAGCGAGGGTCAAAATAGGTATAGTGGGGAGGTTATACCCTCTCAGAGGATAATAGTAATGGTATTGGTTTGATTATAACTGTAGAGATGTAGCAGAAATAAATGACCCAGCAGACTCGAACCAGACCCGCATAGTGGAAGCACATTCAATAACAATAAACAGCGGAAGAAATATAGAAGCAACAGTAGCGGAAAGTAAACAGAACATCATGCCAGCAGTCAACTCCAACTACTGCTAAAACAACTAAGCACGCATCCAAGAAAGTCATACAAATCAATATATATATATATATAATGGCGCCAATGGCTAACCATCAATAGCTACAATATAAAGTAAACACATTGATGCAAGAAAAAGAGTACTAAACAAGTTACTCCAGTATGACACGACCTTAATGTCCATTCCAGTCTCCATGTCAACAACACTAAAGTCCAGCTACTGAGGCTGACCCTCTACCTGCACGCAATTTCAGAAAGTCTACACACGTCCCAAAGGGACCATGTAGGGTGTGAGACAAGTCTCAATAAGATACCACCCAGAGGATCATACCTAATATAAGTGTTTAGGAAGACATGATTATATAAGAGAAATAGTAAATATTGCAATGCCCAAAAGTAAACAAAGACTTCACTGGTGCTCAGCAGCCACCAGGAAGTGTCACATGCTTCAGCCAACGGCAGAATCTATCGTCTGTAGCCCGACACCTCATTACCCCTGACACCATGTGCCTCAAGTATCGACGTCCCGATGGAACGCCCAACCATCATAACCCATCTCGAATTCTCAACCACCCCATGGAACAAAATCCAAAGGAACAACGATACATGTACTCAAATGGTAACCGGAGGGACAACGATGTCTGCCCTCAAATCACGGTGAGCCTCTTCCCCCAACCTGACCGCCTCAAACCTATCTCCTGAAGGCTCCTCACCTTCCGCATGGCTTTCTATGGAAAGACCTCCAAACCAAAATACCAAACGACAACTATCAGGGGCCTCTACCCAGCGAGTGGCTGTACCACCTCATCTTGGAGTCTTTCTGTGTGAACACTACTCAAAAGTATTCAGTGAGTGATAATCACCTCATCATGTCCCAATCCACAAAACCTCTGACACCTCGTGTCCCTACGAACATGTCGCTCAAGTCTGATGGCCTTGCGATCCAAGTAACCCGGACCATGCCCAACCTAACAGTCCAACTGCCTCAACCAAAGTCCATGACGCCCAAAACCGTGGTAGAAACCACCCAGCGCAACCCGATTCAAAGCCCGAACCTATGATCCTCATCACTCAACAAATATCCGGGTCACACCCAACACAACGAGCAGTTCAACACAGATAATATCACACATTACAAAACTATACTTAAGCATTACTTGACACAAGAAATTACTAAACAACTAATTGTACTAAATTACGCCAATCCATACCAGTACCTAAGGATTGAAATTCCTTAAACAATTACTAGCATTCTATAACAAATCAAACTCAACAGTTTAATCCAACATCAACAAAAGCATTCAAAAATTAGCAGTTTAAATACTGGTCCAAAACATACGCATTTCGGAACCCCCGGCCAAATTTCCCCAAATGAGCCATGAACCCTCACCCAGCCTTGATCTGGCACAACAAGGGATAGAGAATACCCAGAGGCATCCCACAATGAAGATAATTAATTATCAGAAAATAAACAAGGTTTTTCTCAACACCCGACGTCGCGCCTGGAGGTCGCAACCCCAAATTGTCTATGAAAACTTGAAATTAGGTATGAACTAACCACCTCATACTCGTATGATGAAACTCCTTTTATTTTAGTCTCTGAATCGGACTGAATCGTGGAAGATATGAATTTCCATCATATCTAGAAATTCCGTTCTGATGGAATCTGCAGAGGAATAGGTGAGGGATCAAAGACCAAGAAGGGTGCGTGGGGTTATCCTTTCTGATTTAGTCCCGCTGCCACTGACGGATCAAAGAACAAAGGTTGTATGACGATTCTGGAAGGGTCGGTGTTTTTTGGAGGTTCTCAGGCAAACCATCCATATAACGGGATAGAAGAATGGGTTTATGGGAATGAGACACGACGACGCCTCGATCGGTCAAATAAAAATAAACGTACACAGCGTTTATTTCCAAAGTACTCGTCGTGTAGATGTGTTTTCATACTCCGACATAAGCGGATTCTAGTACACGGCCTGGACCATGCACATGGTCAACACATGGCTAGGGTCTCGGCTGCTATATGGGAAAAAGGTACACGGCTTGTCAAGGAAGGCTACACACCGTGCAGATTGAAATTCACATCAGGGCACCACACAAAATGTTTTTGGACTCGCACGGTTAATGGATACATGACGTGTCAATAAATACACGACGTGTAGTAAGAAACTTCAACACAGACTTCGCACGACATGTACTCAGAGAGCACACGGCCGGTCACTTGGGTAACTCATACACGGCGTGTACTTAAACTACAAGGCGTGTAGTCTGGAAATTTCGAGAAACTACCTAGATTTTCCAAACATATCAATAACCAGTCAAAAAGTTTAAACATAGTCAGAACATGACCCGTTTCTAAAAACCATGGTTCTTACAAACTCCCCACCTTAACGTAGCTTTTCCCCAAGCTGCCAACCAAAACCAGGAGATGGCACCGAACATGCCCATCCCGGTTAATCAACCTAGACTACCCCAATCCTATGGTTTAGGCTAAAATCCTAAAGGGGATCCCCACCTTAGGAACTTCCTACTCGGTCTCAACCCGATCAATGCTGAAATCAAATAGAATAAACAAGAAAGGCCCAACAAAATATTTCTTGGACCCATGGTCCTCCCGTGACACATCATCACCCCTACACCTCCTTGGTGCTGACGTGTCGCTTCCGACACCCAACATAACCCTCACTGCATCAGTGTCCACCTCCCTGAGGTCCTGCATCTAATAGATTCTCAAATCAAACCTGGTGTCATGCACCTCAAGTAACCCGCATCCACGATGCCCCGATTCCCATGACACCTCATGTAACAAGCATCCTTGATGATACTGATGCCACACATCTAAAATATATAATAAAATATATAATGCATCTGATATGATGCCAACCCCACTAACTAGTCTCTAGTTAGTCCACAAGTAACTTGTTCAACTCATGAACTCAACCAGACACACCTCAAGAGGCCATGCCAAAATAAAGCAAAGAAACTCACGGACACACCCGTGGTGTACCTGCCACCGTCGTCGTCTCTCCAGTGTGCTCAATCCCCGGATTCTCCATAGTGTGCACCTGGCCTGAAGCACGACTACCTGATGCCTAACCTCCCTGTGATGCTGCTCCAGTCACTGGCCACTGACCCCTCAGCTGGGTCCCTCTATCCCTATGACGTCCTCTGCGTGAAGATGAACCTCGACTACCCTCTCCTGGTACCAAACCTGAACCAACACTTGACCCCATAGTCTGTCCAGGTCCCTGCCTGTCGGCTGTCTGAGAAGGCTGCCTGGAAAACCTCTCTAGATGCCCGACCTGTCCACATGCCCGACACTCCTTCAGGGGCCTATCGAACTGAGCCCAAACATGTCCCGGTTGTACACACTGAAAGAAAACCACCCTTGAGCTGCCACGAGGTGGTCTAGCTGAGTCTGTGGCCTGCCCACCCTACTGGAACTTGTCTCTTCCTCGCTTCCTGCTGTTTGAACTATCACCTGGGGTTGTCACCCTACCAAATCTAGACTTCTCTCTCTCGTTACCCTCTAATATAAGCGCTTGGTTCACCCCCTTGGAGAAGGAACCCTGCCTGAAGATGTTTAAATGAACCCAAATGGCATGTCGTAAGCCGTCCTCGAAGCGCCTCACACTAGCTGTGTAATCGCTCACCGTGCCAGGTAAAAAACGGGACAACTCTATGAATGTAGCTTCATAGTCCATGACGGACATGTCTCCTTGTTGAAGACTCAATAAATACCGAGCTCTCTCCTCCCTCAGCGTCTCCGGATAAAAGTACTCGAAGAACCTGTCTTCGATGTCCATCCAAGCAAGTCTCTCGTGCCTACGAGCCTATACCTGTACATCCCACCAACGCTTCACCAGTCCTCTCAGCATGTACATCTCCAACATGACCCTCTGCCCTTGAGGCGTCTCCAGCTACTCGAAGATCATCTGCATGCTCTCTATCCATTTCTCTGCCACCTGTGGACCACCCTTACCCGGAAAAAGTTGTGGGTTCTCCGAATGGAACTCCCACATCAGATATGCCATGGAAGGCTCTCCACCCTGAGCGCCTCTATCAATCCCCTAAAAGACATGTAACAAGATAGCTCGG
This sequence comes from Viscum album, assembly GCA_963277665.1. Lineage (NCBI taxonomy): Eukaryota > Viridiplantae > Streptophyta > Magnoliopsida > Santalales > Viscaceae > Viscum > Viscum album. The sequence goes on from OY728136.1 coordinate 2,000,481,804, forward strand.
AGCTGCTCGTCATGCCATGGTTCGAACGCTGCCAAAACCCGCTGTTGCCCTAACTATACTGGATATTGAAACTGATCCTGTCCCTGAGCCTGTACCTGCGGCTCACGCTCTGCCTGCACCAGATTCCGAACCTGATCTTGTGGAACTATATCATATCCTGCCTAACCCTCCATCGCGTCATGAAGGAGTAACCCCCTGAATACCACAAATGGTCAGACAACCCACATATATATAAAACAATATATTCTATGCAGATCAGGAAAGAAGTAAAAGGTAGTGAAAAACAACTACCCTTTCTCCCCCTCACCGCAACCCATGACCTCGGCACCCTGACCTCATGGCCTCCTTAACCGCCCTCATCAGAAACAAGTATAAATAGTACCACAGTCTGTGCCTGTCCTGACAACCAGAGTTACCTCAATCCTGACGACCAAGTCACCCAATCCTGACAGTTACACTGCCTCAACCAAAGTACCTACCAGCTCTCATAAGATCCAGACTTATATGTCATGCACATGCAATTCTACAACATACAAACCATGGCATACACATTGAAATAAACAAGAAATTCTATCAGGATTTTTACCAATTCAAATTTCAGAGCATACATAGCATGGAAATTGATTTTATTCACAAGGTATTATCACTTCACAAAGAATACAAGTAGTTCTGAAATTGAAATGCCCTATGAATGTGCCTATCAAAAGACAATAGAAAAAGCCTTGCCATACCGGCCAGGGTTTTCATATCATAATCAGTAACATCACACAACAAGTGAGCCACCAAGTTGGAAATCATATCAACTGTAATCTGAGGAAAAAAAGCAAACAAAAATTCCCGCCCCCAACAACTCGATCAATCCCCCGTACATGGGGTAGCAGGAACCCAAGAACAAGTTCAAAAATCAAGTTCCAACAACAACCAATCTACAGTCTACCATATCCCCAAATAGTAAAACCAGTATAAATAAAAAGAGAAGTCTCAAACTCATTAGTAGCCAGCAAAGAAATTATACTAAATCCTTGTCAAGAACCCCTATGATACCACTTTCTAACAACCCGGACCTGGCCACTCACCCGAACAGTGCCGAACGGGTTGGGTGTCACTACCTTAGGTGCACCTCCCCTGAACGCCAAAGGCTACCGACTAGAAGCGAGGGTCTGAATAGGTATTGTGGGGAGGCTATACCCTCTCAGAGGATAATAGTAATGGTACTGGTCCGATTATAATAGTAGAGATGCAGCGGAAATAAATGACTCAGCAGACTCGAACCAGACCCACATAGTGAAAGCACATTCAATAACAATTAATAGCTGATGCAATATAGAAACAATAGTATAAGAAAGTAAGTAGAACATCATACCAGCAATCCACTACAATAACTGCTAAAACAACCAAGCACGCATCCCAGCAAGTCATAAAAATAAATAAATATATATATATGTAATGGAGCCAATGGCTAGCCAACAGTAGCTAAAATATAAAGTATAACACGTTGATGCAAGAAAAAGAGTACTAATCAAGTAACTCCAGTAAGGCACAACCTCATGGTCCATGCCAGTCTCCATGTCAACAACACTAAAGTCCAGCTCCTAAGGCTGACCCTCGACCTGCACGCAATTTCATAAATTCTACACACGTCCTGAAGGGCCCGTATAGGGTGTGAGGAAAGTCTCAGTAGGATACCACCCAAAGGTGAGTACCTAATATAAGTGTTTAGGAAAACATGCTTATATAAGAAAAATAGTAAACAGTGCAATGCCCAAATGTAAACAAAGACTTCACTGGTACTCAGTAGCCACCGGGAAGTGTCACCTGCTTCAGCCAACGCCAGAATCTCTGGTCTATATCCCTGCACCTCGTGCCACCTGACACCATGTGTCTCAAGTATCGACGTCCCGAAGGCATGCCCAACTGTCATAACCCAGCTCGAAATATCAACCTACCCATGGAACAACATCCGTAGGAACAACGATACCTGTCCTCAAATAGTAACCGGAGGGACAATGATGTCTTCCTTCAAATCACTGCGAGCCTCTGCCCCCAACCGGACCGCCTCAAAGCTGTCTCTTGAAGGCTCCTCACCTTCCACGTGGCTTCCTATGGAAAGCACCCCAAAACCAAAATACTTGACCACAACTATTGGGGGCCACTACCCAGTGAGTGGTCGTACCACCTAATCTCTGAGTCTGTCTTTGTGCACACTACTCAAAAGTACCAGGTGAGTAGTAATAAACTCATCATGTCCCATGCCACAACACCTCTGACCCCTTGTGTCCCTGCAAACTTGTCACTCAATTCTGATGGCCTCGCCATCCATGTAACTCGGGCAAAGCCCAACCTGACAGTCCAACTACCTCAACTGACGTCCATGACGCCCAAATCCATTGTAGCAACCACCCAACACAACCCGAGCCAATGCCCCAACCTATGATCCTCATCACTTAACAAATAGCTGGGTCACTCCCAACACGACGAGTAGTTAAACACAGATAATATTACACATTTCATAACTATACACAAGTATTATATGAAATAGGAAATTACTAAACCACTAATTTCACTAATTTACGCCAATCCATACCAGTACATAAGGTCTTAAATGCCTTAACCAATTACTAGCATGCAATATCAAATCAATCTCAGCAGTTTAATCCAACAGAAACAAAAGAAATCAAAAATCAACAGTTCAAATGCTCGTCCAACACATACGCATTTAGGCACCCCCGGCCGAATTGCCCCAAACGAGCCATGAACTCTCACCCGGCATTTCTCTATCACAACGAGGGTTAGAGAATACCTAGAGGCATCCCAAAATGCAGATAATTAATTATCAACAAATAAACAAAGTTTCGCTCAACACCCGACATCGCGCCCGGAGGTCGCATCACCAAATTGTCTACGAAAACACGAAAGAAGGTATGAACCAACCATCTCATACTCGTACGATGACACTCCTTTGATTTCAGCCTCTGAATTAGACTGAATCGTAGTAGATCTGTGTTTCCATCAAATCCGGCAATTCCGTTCGGATTGGATCTACGAAGTAATAGGTGAGGGATCAAAGATGATGAAGGGTGCTCGGGGTTAGCCTTTATGATGCGGCCCCGCTTCCACCGTCGGATCGAAGAACGGAGGTTGTATGACGATTATGTAAGGGTTTTTTCGGAGTTTCTCAGATGAACCATCCGTACATCAGGGAAGAAGAAGGGATTTCTCTTGAATGAGACGCGACAACGCCTCGATCACTCAAATAAAAATAAAAGTACACGGCATGTATTTCCAAAGTACAATCTATGTAGATGTGTTTCTGTACTCCGACATAATCAGAATCTAGGACACACCCTGGAACATGCACACAATCAACATACGGATAGGGTCTCGACCGCTACACGGGACAATTGTGCACGGCGTTTCAAGGAAGGATACACGCCGTGTAGATTGAAATTCACACCTTGGCACCGCATGACATGTACATCACCTCACATGGGTAAGGGATACACAACGTGTCTATAAATACATGTCGTGTCATAATAAACTTATACACAGTCTTCGCACAACATGTACTCAGAGAGAACATGGCCGGTCACTCGAGTAACTCATACACGACATGTACTTAAAGTACATGGCGTGTAGTCTGGAAATTTCCAGAAACTGTCCAGATTTTCCAGACTTCTCAAAAACCTGTCAAAAAGTTTAAACTGGGGCGGAATTTGACCCGTTTCTAAAAACCAGGGTTCTTACACAAGGGATCCACCTTAACATAATATACCAAATCTCTACATCCACCTCAAAATTGATAACAAAGAACTCGTGTTTTTATGATAACGCCAACGTAGAGAACGATGTTGTAAATTGGATTAAATTAACTTGTCCAATTGAGACTACTCATTAGATGGGAAATTATATAAGATAGATTTATTCTAAATATCCATTTATGGGGGCATGAATGTTATAATATTCATGAACAAATTGGGTACATCTAAGGAATCTTATATTTTTTCTTTATTCCACTGAAATTAGTTACAGAGGGTCATGGAAGGCTATGATGATGGAAATATATCTTCACATATCACATGTGGAATTTGGGTTACATTATGTTTATTATGTCATGAAATGATAATTTTATGCACCTGGAAGACTGATTTCATGACCCTCTAGTCATTAAATTTCAACATATTCATATTTGGAAATTTTACATCTCTCTTTCTTCCAGTCGAGTAGTAGAGACAAAGGTCACCTACCCTAGGGGTTTATCCAACTTTATATTCCATGTGTCAGTCACCTTTTGGATAATGATCCCAGACATGAAACTAGAATAAATATTATGCTCCCAATATCATATTGTATAGGTTAATAATATCGGTTATTATTTAGATTTCCATTTTAGGCATCTAGTTATCTTCAAATATAAGGTTTTTATTCTAGGTCAGTAATGAGAATCCACGAAACCTATTACTCTTAAATGGAATGGAAATAAGATATCAAATTATCAATTTTTTTTATTTTCCTTATCATTTTTTACTCAAATGAGTCAATAATTTTTGTTTTTGTTGTTTATCAAGATATTATTCCACATGATGGTGAGTGGGATTATGAGTTGATGAAATAATCAACACTAGAATGAGATTAATGGGATATGTTTATGATTTAATGTATTTCCTCAAATTTTTGGATAGTTTAGTCTAAATTTTGCCTTTGAAATTATAAATGGAATCAATAAGATACTTCAAATCTTCAATAAACTACAATATTCCACTCTAGTACTTCAAGGTAATGATAATTTTTAGTAACTCATATTGAATATTTTTATTCCTACCTCTTGAAATTGTGCATTGGGATCCTATATATCTAGTGATTATGTTATGCCTTTCCAAAAAAAATAAAATAAAATAATCCTCCAATATTCACAATATTTTCAATTTGAGGGTTTTTGGGAAGATTTATTTCTCAACATTGAGTCGAATTGGTAAATTACAAACCATAGTATATCTTAAAAACTGGTGATATGTCCATCTGATAAATATTTTTACAAGAAAAATTATGGTATGTTTAATGTTTATCATAAAAAAACCCGATGTTTTTTCCCAAATCTACATTGGGATTATAGTCATTGGGATACATTAGAATGAAAAATGAATAATGATATTTTCTATATCTCTGATACCTTTTAATATTAAAAAAAGTGGTATAGTAAAATATTATTCATTGAGGAGTCCATTCTACCCACTTGGGATATGATTACATCTTGAGCTACTTTATTTCATGTTGTACCTCCATGAAATGAATATGAGTTGTGAGAGACATCATAAAATCTAGGATTTCTAGTGGAATTATTTTATATGTTGATTCTTATGTAATATAAATACATGGAACTTGATAAGGTTAGATCATCTAAGTCATATAATGATAACATTCCCAATTCAACCTTGGGTAAATTTCCCAAAATTCTTTTTTTCCTCTTACTTGTAGATATAATTCTTGATAACCAATGGTTTTGGGGTTAGGTAGATTTGTTTTGGGATCCTAGGATTGCTGGATGACACAATTACACTCTTAATCATCGATCAAATCCTTCTTAATGAAGGATATTGAACAATGGGTAGATATTGATGGCAACATATCAATTGGTCTAATTATATATGTAAACTCAAAACAATAAATAATTTAGTCCCCTCTACTTGAGAAACACACATTTATTGTGGGTAAATATCTCTATTGATTAAATATGTTTAAATTATTTTTTTGTTGTGTTGGACATTGATGAAACCATACCTTTCAAATTATTATTTGTAGAATTAAACAAATATTACAATAGATTAATATTTGGAAAATATATCAAATCATGAGTATGTCTCTAATTTTCAGTGCACATGGACACAATATACATTTTATTGTACACAATGTCTTTCTAGAAGCTCCCTTATTGTGTTCTACTACACTGTCATCATTATCCGTGTTATGCATAATATTAACGTCAACAAAATTCATGAATATGATTTGTTAAATTGGAATAGATTCATTATTTATGTTATATTATTAAATGGAGGAATCAACCTTTAAAATCCATTGTAGGGAATTTTATAATACACTATGATTTATATTGTATTGGCAGATTATTTTTGACTGGTATAACTTTTATGTTTTTTCTCTCTCTTAAATTACCCTTTGGAATCTATTTGTGAATAGTAATTACAAGAAATCCTCAAATTCTTTTTATTGAATGCACTATTAAAAAATGGGATGAATCAATAATCATAAACAGAGGAAGTTATGAGGGTGTGTCTGGGTAAGCTGACCCCATTCTAGAAAATTTTATCTTATTTAGAGTAGGGGTGATAAAAATACCATTAACCATATTTTCATGGGGTTTTAATCTTAAATCATCATGGCTACAATTTGATACAGATTTTATTATTCCAATGTGTTAGTGGTGGTAAAAATTCCCCCAAACCATGAGGTCGAGTATAGTCATGTGCTACTGTATAGGTAACATCTATAGCCTTCTAGGTCTTTTGAGATTTTATCCTGCCATGATATGGATGTTGTGACTTCTTGTGTGAGAGGTGATTTTCTATGTTTATTACTCTATAATTTTCATATTCACTTTATTAAATATATTTCTAGTTTTACCGTCTATTTATCATGATGAAAAATCTTGTTAAAGTATCACTCCCACCAAGTATCATTTTTTATAGGATTTATGAATAATAAGATTTTATATGGTGGACCTACTAGTATATTTAGAACCAGGACCTATAACATGGTTGAATGTGATGAAACATTATGTCACATTCCTTTATTTACCTATCATAGGAATATAATTTTTTATCTCACTATTCACCCAACCTTATGATATTTACATAATGTAGAAAATAAAGGATTATTTTATAGAGTTTCTTTATACTACTAAGGAAGAAATTCTAGGGAAACAAACATTATTTTGTTAATGATTGAATTTAGGTCATATTTTAAGAGTCTAGGTTTAAATAGTTAAAAATATCATCCATTTACATTAAATAACTTTTATACACATGATATGATAGGTTTCTAGTTGTATAAGGTGGTGAGTCACCCATAAATTGTCTCCACATTAAGGCATGTGATCAAATTTTAGTGCCTAAGGAATGTTATATTAAAGATTTTCCTTGTGTTAGAACCTAACAAATATTTGATCATTCAAAAATTCTTTGAAAATGAAAATTGGTTTGACATCATTGTATGTAAGTGACTATTTATCCTGATATATACAGAAAGTTCTTTTATTTACTATTTTATCCAGAGGATGGATATTATTCAAAACATCCTTAGTAACATCCATGTTTCCATGATCTAGGGGAGGCATATATTATAATTGTTTCCTAAAACTACACATTGAATAATATTAGATAACACTAAACAGTTATTAGGTACTCATGGTAGTTTCCCTTAGCTTATTCTACTCCTATCGATATGCTGGAAACATCAATGGATTATAACTTTCTCATATGGAGTACATCTACAACATATTTCATATTAAGGATTTTAAATTTTATTATATTATTTTCTATATGGAGGCATCTATGAATTAAAATTTTTAATAAGTCAGTGAGGGAAAGTCCCCATAGCCAATAATTCTATATTTTTGTTGAGGACCTCCACAACTTTTTTCTTGAAGGAAAAATTATTGATTAATCATCATGTTAAGGCATAGAGGAGAAGTGTCTCAATTTCTCTCAGTATAAACATCAACTAGTACATGTTTCAAATGACTATGTGGAGGAACATAGTGGAAAAAATATTCATATTTTCTACTGTGAGTAGGAACAACATTGTTAATATATCCAATGTCACTTAGAGGACCTCTGCAGTGGGTTCCTGGTAGGAAAACCTATAAATTCACTTCTTCTGGTTCCCGGAGGAGGATCTCCATAGACATGATAACCTAATCCTATTGACTTAGAGTTTTATAGTTTTCCCCTCAGTGTATGAAAAAGATATTTGATAAATAATTACATGAGTGACTCTATAAAATCCATGATCCATTGTAAGGGTGTGATGGATATGCATTCAAATGTTTGTGTCAATATGGGTAGGAAATTCTCCTACGTTATGGATTTCCCCAAAGATATCCTACACTTTGTTGATTTAGTTTGATATACTAGTGTTAGAACCTTGACTGTGATTATTTTTACGCATTTTGGGTTGTTTCTAATGATTTTAGGAGTTCACTTATGTAGCTCCTCAATTACTATCAGAATGAATATTTTTAAGCATTTTGGGTTGTTTCTAATGATTTTAGGAGTTCACTTATGTAGCTCCTCAATTACTATCAAAATATTTCAGTGGGAATCATGGGATTTAAAGGTAATAAGGATATGGATAATCTCTAAAATAGAAACTACTAATTTCCCATGTATACCCACAATCCTAGGAATCGTGGATAGGATATATAGGTTTATTATCTCTAAATAAACTCCATTTCAAATTATAGAGGATTAGAGTCTGTGTGGTGTTGCAGACATTAGGAACATGAGTGGGATTTCATTGGATTCTTTCTTATAGCGGTAGGATTTAGTAGTTTTTCTCTACAACCAATCTATCATAAGAAAGATATGTGGTCCTCCAGTCTAAGGAAAAATTACAAAAAAATTGTTCATATGTACAAAGGCTTCTTTCTTTATATCATCCCATAATTTGTGAAAACCCACACATGAAACCAAAAAAAAATTATTATCAAAAGTTCCTCAAAGGGTTTGATATGTAACATCCCACTACTCTGGACCATTGGCTGGTTCTTATACTATGGGTTTCCTCTATAACTATGGTGTTTCTATCTTTATACCATATCTTTTTGAGTAGTTATGGGGTCTAGGGTAGTGCTATGGAGAGACAATATTCTTGTATTATAGTGTATATTAACAAAAAATAATCAAACATCATACATTACATAGAGAATAAAGATAATAAGTTGATAAATATAATTATAACATAAAAAATAATTTAAATTTCATAATGGTCTGAAATGACATGTCATATATACAACATGCCACTAAAAATGACAATCACATATATATACCATAACAAAATAAAACTAAAAAAGTAAGGTCTATAGAATACCCAACATATACCCTATCTGAATCCCCTGTTACATGTATGATCCATCCCACTCAATTAACCCCAGGCCTCATCCAAATCCTATGCATGTAACTAGGTAAAAATATACTCTAGTATAGAAGGGTAGTTGCAGTTTGAGTAGACAGAGAGTAAAATACCTAATATGGAGCCACCAATGTGGGCCATTAATAACCAACTTATGTAATGATATGTGAACATGACATGATCTTCTAAAAATAAATAAATGGTTGAAATAAATGAATAAGTATCTCATTGATCTTTAGGACCATGAACCTAATTGATCATAATTTATACATAATGTATGAGATTGCACATTTAAATGTAATGTAATCATGCCATCAATAATAACACACACACCCATCAACAAAATTTATCATAAAAATTATCACAGTCCTATTCATTTGAAATTTTCCACATTCATAGAATAACCAATAAGTATAAAAAACAATGATCCAATTTCACCTCGATGTACCAAACCAGCCAAACCATAGAAGACTGTATGAACATTATAAGTAAAAAGATTTGATCCCCTACAGGGCATTCATGTGATGGACCACATGGTCATCTCACTCCAAAAAACCAAGGAATCCCAAAAATATCATGAACTAATGTCATTATATATCCATGCATATCCATCTCCAAATCATGTAATCATAAATAGTTTTACATACAACCTCAAATAGATTTTTAACAGTCTATCAATAAGACCTATAAGAATATCATTTGTACTAACCAATAGGATTTTTAAATCTAGGGAATATTTCTTATAAAAATTCAATGAACCTCCACTATGGGAGTTTGCACATCTAGGGAACATTGCCTATAAGAATTTAGTCTCTCCATTATGGGATATTCAGTCATGTAATTAGAAACAAAATCTATGTAATATACTATAATAAAAATCAGTATAAACATTTCTAAAATTGGATTCTATATGCCTAACCCTCCATACAGACCATGGTTTGACTTCCCAAACTGATTCATAGATTTACATAGCATAACCATGATCAAACTAATGACCTATGTTATATGATGAACCCCAAAATAATCTCTATGCATTCCCATAAATACCCCACTCATGGTTGGTTGGTTGAGGAGGTAACCATTGGGTCCCCTCGGTCTATATTATGTAGAGGCAACCTTGCATGTGTTCACATTCATCAATTGGTTTCAAGATAACAATCACATTTTTAAAGATGTGTTGTCCCCCTAGATGCATTAATTGGGTTGAACAGACTCTCCAGCTAAATGGATTTCACCCTATAGAACCCACTCAGAAGATTTTCCATGACATATCTCAGTTATCATAATCACGCTTGATCTTTTCACTCATCCAATTCTTAGACATCCAATGGATTTTTCACTTGATCTTATACATCAGCTAACCAACAACCTTAGATCTAGAATCACCTCTCGAATGGTCTAAAATAAATAAGTATCTTATTTCTCCCACCTTATCCACATAGTCTTGTTATCTATAATTAAAGAACCACATCCCCAAGGGGAAATAAAGGAGTCCACCACTAGGTTCATTGATTCTCATATGGTCTAGTCACCCCACTCAAGGGGGTTGAAGGTTACTACAATCCAAAAGTGAATTCTACAGTCATCAGGGTTTGAGGATTCAATCAGTGCACTACGTATATCAAGACTCAGTAAAATATGTTTTGGTTTATAAGGGATTTTTTTACTTCATGGATCAAATTTAATTTAAAAATAATAATTTAAATGTTAATAAATAACTTTACAATGGTTATTTCCTAAGATATAGATAAAAAACATCATATACCAAAAAATAAATTAATAAAACCATTAGGTAAGTACACAAGAAAACTTAAATTTTATTAATGGTTTTTATATTTATCTTTAAGGGGCAAAATCAGCCGCCAAGTATAGTCCAAGCTATATAACATGATCCATGATCAACTGATCATGACTCAATGCCTCAATATCTAGGACCATTGAATATATGTGTAATTAATTAATTATAACATTTATAATTAATTAATTAATTAAAAAACTTCTCATCATGATGCCAGATAACTCATTAGGTTGTCAAACCACAATAAAACATTGTCGAATAGCACCCCAAGGGTCCATCTCACTTCTATGAACCTATGCTAAGAAAATCTCCCAACCAAAAATTCCAGATCAATTGGAAATTTAATTTCATTTAATAAAAATAATAATAAAGATCTTAACATTGAAAAACTCATTGAAATGACATGATACAATGTTTAGATGGAGACATAGGATATCCAATTCCAAGGTATAGGGAAATCCTCATGAGAACAGGATGATTCCACCATTGTCTGTTGTAATCAAAACTAATACAATGCACTCTGAAACTATATACTAAATATTGTGAGGGATATGACAAGTGAAGAATAATGGAGTCATAAAAGTTCCTAGAACCACCATAAATTCATAATAATAACAACCATCAATGCTGCTAGAAAAGGTATAAAAAGGGGATAAAACCTATTTGTGTGCCACATTGTACAAGAAATGAGAAGGATGCACCGTAAATCACGGGGGAGGAAAAAATTTCCATTTTTTACTTATTAATTACCGAATAGATTTCATGAATAGATCACTACATACCCAGTGGTTACAATGGTCCATTAGGCCTCTTTCTATTTCCATTGACCTGTCGGGGGAATTTTAAAGCCTAGGAAGTAACAACCACCCAAACCACATTTGAGGCCCTATCAATCACCTAGGAGACTCTTGAGTGGTTACAATAGTCCATTAGGACTCTTTTTATAGCCATTGACCTGTCAGGGGAATTTTAAATCCTAGGATGTAAAAACCACCCCAACCACATTCGAGGCCCTGTCAATTACCTAGGCGACTCTTAAATCAAAAAAGACCTCTAAAATACCTCTTTTGATATGTTCCAATACTCAAAATTTGATTCAAAATCAAAAAATAATTGACTTAACACTAACATAAAAATTGAAATATCCATTGAATTCCAAATGATCATATGTATACTAGGTTTTACAACCTATCCACTATAACACTTCTCATCCTTGAGAAGTTTCTATTGTAGAACAGCTAATCATCCTAGAATACCTTAGCCATAAAGTAAAACTTTAATTATTTCATTTCACTATTATTTCTCCAATTTCATTCCAAAGTAATGACTTGAAACAATGGAGATGGAATAACTGAAACCTAGTCGATGATCAAAATAATTTTTTAAATCATCGATATAATGCTTAATCAGGCTCATCTATCTTGAAACACAATGATTTCATCGTCCAATTGTTCTGAATACCTGTTGTTACCTTCACTACCTGACAAAGAACATGAAGGTATGTTTTGTATGATTTTTCCTTGACCAACATAAGTTCCAATTTTTAAATGAATTCACTGAGTCAATAATTATCTTTTCATAGTAACAATTAACTGGACTAGACCACACATCAGAATGAAAATCCCTATTTTTGAATCTAATATTTGTTTGTAAAGCTCCATTAAAATGAGATTAAATACATGTTTCATTGAATTTTTCTTAATAATATATGAACAATTCCATAAAAACCTTGATTGTGTGTAATAAAATTATTTTGATGCATTTTTTGATTCAATACCATCAATTACATGTGGGAATAGCATCTGAACCACTTCTTAATGAACCATCCCAAAAAAATATTTCTACATCCACTAACTTTCAATCTATTACTTGGCCCCTTTACATTACATCAAAACGCGTATATAGATCATTGAAGTACCTTCATCATCATTAATACATGACCCAACCTGTGGTATTTGGGATAGATAATTACAATAACTAATCACTCATAGTGCTTTCCATAAGCACCAAAACATTCTTATTCCAACACATCTTATTCATTATTAACCATCTAGAGCATGTATCCCATGCATTGGAACCACCAAATCTAGTATCTAAATGATTAAATGACAATCCAATGACTACTCCTAGAATCTCACAACCCTTATCATGGGATATTAAAACACATGAAATTGATATCCCTCTCCCCATAATAGGATCAAATTTTTCATTCCACCACTAAATTATGTTTTGGATCACAAAATCCTATACCTCAACCCTCCCTCAACATAACATCAGGGGGCAGCCCCTCTCACTCCCAAGCACCAAATCATAATACCAAATCATCATCCCTTCATTTTTTGAGAATTATTTACATGGACGAACCAAATTTCAACTCAAATCATGGTTCATCGTTTGAAACTATCCAATAGTGAGTATACCAACATATGGATTTTCTAACCCTACTCTTTAATCACATTAAAATTGGATTATATTTACAACCATTCATGTCACACCACACATGTATTATAATATTCTAAAAAACCATGGCACAATCCCTCCCATACAATGGTTTTTATGTTATAACCTTGGATTAACAATTTGATGGTACCCAATGCTCACTCATTTCATGTATACTATGATTGGAAAAATCAATATATCTCTCAAAACATTGGGTCTCCATTCATGTGAGTATCTGGTTAATTACCATTAATACTTGACATAGTCAAAGTTGTTGTGAATTCTGACAAAAAACAAAATATTCTATGTGTTTCATGCCACAAATAAAATTTTTAATGTTATTTATGGCACATTAGTCTCAAAAATCCAGGTGTTACCTAATAATTGATCATCAAAACTGGGAACCCTACTTGTGTGTGGATTCATCACATGACCTCCTACCATATAAAGGCATTCCAACACTTCATTTGCCAATCCTTTGTCCATGGTGTGTCAAACGTATCCACACATCAAACCACCACCTAAAAATATTATAGTCTTGAGAATAAAATAATGTTATGACTACCCTTGTTAAAAGCGAACCCACAGGTAGATAGATTCAAGAACATAAATTGACATTCTCATCAAATCATGTCCCAACAACATAGTCATATCACACAAGGTTCTTTCCACCAAAAAAACTAGTGCACTTTTTATTCTTCAGAATCATAACTTGAAGTGTGTATATGTTCTTATAACTCTATGTAAACAACTTGCCTTTGCTAACAAATCTCTTGGGATTCCATCAGTCATAAAATCTACCGACTCATTGAATATGAATCCATTCCTCAAAGGATAATAAGGTTCTCTCACCAAGCCCAGTGGTCAAGTCTCTCATCAAGACCACATATCATGGTACATTATACATTCTCTCATATTGAGAACCCACAATATCATCATTTCATACACCCTCTCACAGTGTCTCACATATGATGACAACACATGTTGAACTACCACCCCAAAAGGGTACCCATCCTCTCTAAGCATATTCATAATAGACATATCCCTAGATAATAATTTCTCACATGTTATCTCTTCCTATAACTAATTACATATTTAATGATGATATATACTGAAAAAAACACAAACATATAGTTCAGTTATATATAATATCATTTCTATGTATATGAAATAATCTAATTTAGGTTTTTTCTAGTCAGTTAAAATAACCCAAATAGAAAATATATCCCCAAAAGGGATCCATAAAGAGTAAATCAATACCTTTCCAACCCATTAGGGTCTTTGTACCTCTCGTACACACCTTACTCACAATCCACATCATATAGGATTTCACTATATATCTAAAATAAATAACTATAGAAATGATTCCATAAACACATTATCATATATTGTTCTAAAAAAACCTTTTACTTATATGGTAAAACACCGTATAATAAGTTCTTGATGCTTCAAAAAATGTACCTTAGTCATCAATGAAAGCAGTCACACTACTTGTATCATACAATGTGTATCCTACATGAAACATATCATGCATGATATTCCTCTCAACTCTACTAGAAAATGATAAAATCAAATCATTGTCCTCTTATGAATAGTAAAATAGCCATAAATTCATAAAACACATGAAATATAAATAACATGTTCATCTCTTGAAGTGATCATTATATAAAACTATATGATCAAAAAACAAAACAGTAGTCCCATCCCTGGTATCCTTGACATCCTATCAGATTAAGTGTTCTTGATGGACAGGACTGATATCCATCACAAGATTTGGCATATTACAAATTCAATAGTATACTATATACTAAAATTATGAAACAAATTAAATAGAATAATATTATACAAATTTGTGTATCTCTCCACACAAGACCATTAACCAGTTCCTGGATAGATGGTATCCATTATACCTTAAGCATAAATCCATATACACCAAAGGATATAGGATATAAGTAGAGATATAAGGTAGTATCATGGGGAAACTATACCAACTATATTTTATTGTGAAATAAAAAAACACTAAACAAAAATCATTCATTATAAGGTGAATTGAGTGTAAAAAAATGTTAATAAAAAAAACAATTATTAATTAATGAAATTATATAATGTATAGAATAAATATTTCATACATCTAATTGAATTCCTATAAGAATGATCAAATATACATATTTGTATGAAGTAAAAATAAATGGCACAGGATCTATACCATCCTAAAGCTATAACACTTTCCATTACCCTAGTATAGATCCATGACATCCAACCCGATCATCTGTGGGATAAAACCAAACCTATTATAGCAAACAAGAGAATTTATTCTCTGTTACAGAAGTATATTGGTGGCTCATGTTGGGTGTGAGTAAAAATAACAATAGGGAACCACAAATAATGTCCCATAAATACAAGAATATTCAATGATATGTACATGTTCCATGATCTACTGAAAATAAATAAAATCCAAAAATAAAAAAAATTACCTTTTTCAATCCATATGTCCATTACACAGATCAACAATACCTTGTTCAACTTGTGTTGCGGTGTTTGTGAGTATGATGTCTAAATGCACCAACAATAATAACACTACCATCCATAATGTTAATTATTCTATTAAAGTATCACAAACCATCTGTTATGATTGATTTTCATCTAGGTAATTATCCCATAAGTATCAAAAACTTGAATCTAATATCACCCTATTATACCAGAGTATCCATGTCGTGATTGATATCTATCCATTGGTAGATAGCATGCTATGAACCCTAATGTAATTCCAATACTAGGCCAGTACATGATAAAACACCCGGTCATATCAACTCAAAAAATGATGTCATCCCTACCATATCATATAACTAACTCCATAGAAGATCCAACCTTTTTAAGATACAAATCATTTAAATCCAAACAATATGACATACCTCCCCTATGGGGGTTTTACCATCTAAGGAATAATCCCTAAAAGAATCTCATCTATCCTCCCCTATGCAATTTTCTATATCCAGGGCACACACTCTAATCATTTTATTCATCTTCCATAGTGCTACTTTCCACATCATGGTCATATACCCTATAATAGTAAAATCCCTCCCATATGTTATATTCAATAAAATAATGGAAATTCTCTAAGGCACATACCAATAAAATAAAAATATATAATTCCTAATCACGGGTGTCCACATGATTATCCACCCTTGAAAAGTGTGGTCAGACCACCCCTAGGGAGACATATCTCCCCAGAGCATAACTCAGATCAACCCAAGGACCTAGGTTTTTTATGAAAACCAAAATCATCTCCATAAATTTCAATATGCACCTCATTATGGTCTGTTAGTCCATATGATTCCCACTAGGCCACCTCAAATGCAGTATAGTAGAGGCACGCATTCATGTTTCATTGATCTCCAAATGTTTTTGGGTTGACACATGATGATATAAGGATTTCACATCCACAAACCACATAAAAAGGGTAACACAATTTCACTAGATATGCAATGTCTCACATCATAGACATCTACCAATTGATGGCCTGAACTCATCTCAGTCATCATCGTCAATCTATGATTTTTCACTCATCCAAGTCACTCTCCACAAATGTTCAATCCATTAGTATGTATACATAGGAAAACCATCATTTATAGACCCATCGACACCTCTAAAGAGGTTTGGAGGCCACCAGTTAACTCAAATGTTACCCAGATCCTTCATGCATTGATCATAAAAAGTTAAAACACATCGTCCTCATGGTGAGATCTTGAGTTACTTGGATTTGGTCATTGGGTCAAATAAGGTCATGTATGTTTGATCAAGGGGTCTAGAGGTTTCTTAAATCGAATGGTTGCTAAAAGTTTCATCAGTGGATGAGGCGTCATGCTAGTGAACTAAATCTATCCTAACAAGGGATCATAAGTATAGTTATCTAATCGATCTTTTTTACCTTAATAATATCATTTAATTTAAAATATTATATTAAAATAAAATAAAATATCTAACAAGGGAATTAAATATGCTGGTGACCTCTTGGATCTTTCACAACATAATCAAAAGCATAAAATTCATAAGACATATAAATGAGACCACTAACCTTTTACTAAAGCATTTCCACTTTAACACCAAGGGCCGAATCTTCCACAAAGGCCAATCCAAGCCATCCAACCTAGTCCATGATTAACACAACCTTTCTTAATTCCTAAACCTCCTAACTCATGTGTGACATAACTATTTAATTTATTATAAATATTAAAATTAATTTTTTAATAAAAAATATCTTTATATAATTTTGAATATCTCTTTGAGTTGTTTCATCACATATGAACCAATCCCAATGGAACCTCAAGGGTCCATCACACAGAATAAGGAAAATTATGAGAATAATAAAAAATCAAAACTTGCAAAAAAATGGAATGAATTTTTAATTTAATTAAAAAACCCATTAAAATCTATAAAAATTAGGAGCCTCTTTGAATCTAGGTGATATGTCGTGAAGACAACACTCATGTATGTCTTATTCATAAGAAGACCAATAGACTCAGTAGAAAAACATTATTCTACCATGGACTAGTTAAATCCAAACCGAAAATATACACCTAGATTCTAAACATTGAAATGAGAGGGGTAGAGGTGTGGAAGGGACCCGGAATGGTGGATACATACCTATAACTACCCTAAAATTCCATTAAGAACCCCATTGAAGGGGATCGAATAAAGAGGTAGGTTGGTGAACACCTCATCTATCTATTACATGTAAGGAAAAAGAAGGTTTATTACCCCTAGAATATTAGCGTAGGATATGGTTCATTTTTTCGATTTTAATTACCCCACTACACATCCATTACCAAGAATTTTTAGGCCGAGAGCTGATTTTATTTGAGGTTGCACCATCCACTCTGACCACACCCAAGGCCCTATAATACCCTCTAGAAACCACCAAAAAGGCCAAAAACCTACAAAGCCATTCCCATAAATAGTTTGAAGACTAATAATTCTATACCAACTCTTTAAATGAATCATTTTTTTAAAAGGTTGGGGCCGAAGCCTCATTTTTATTATTAAATCAAAGAAAAGTCCTCTTTTAACTGGGTACAGGGACACCCATTACATAGCCTGAAGGCCCAGTGGGCTTGTAGCCCATTACATAGCCTGTAGGCCCAAATTCAATGGCAAATTCACATTCTGTGAATAGTAACCTGCTGCTATAGTACCACACAGTATCACAGCCGCTACAGTGCCCTGCGGCCGCTACAATGCCCTGCTGCCACTACAGTTCCTGCTGATGAACAGTGCCGCCGCTGCTATAGTACCGCTATAGTACTGCTGCAGTAACCTGCACCCCATGGGGTTTGAATCATTGTTTTGGAAATAAATTAAAAATTCATCTATCTGTTATATTCCAAATTCACATTCAAACACCGGGTTTTATATGATGGATCTGTTAAGGATTCATTAACAAAAAGGGGAATTCACTACCAATTGGTGAATGTATATATTTTGTAATAGTGTCTATTAAGTAAATGTGGTCCTATAATTCATTATAACCAAGGTGATTTTTTTGTGGTTTTTCCTATTGGATATGTTATGATTCTTTAGAATATTTTCCATTATCCCCTATCTAGTGATGGGTTTATATATTTTTAAATTCCTTTAATGGAAATTATATTTTTATTAAGAGGATATCCTTAGATTGGTACCAATAATAACAAACCTATGAGTATAAATACCAATAAAAATGTTCATGGCCAATCTACCCCTGTCATAGGTAAAAATTTTAAAATTTAGTTCAATATTATTATACTACTATTCATTTTCACAATCATATATTGTTTTTTCATAGACCTTATTTTCAAAGGTAGGAATTCATTTAGTTTTTTTGATGATGAATAGAGTTTTTTTTATTGATGAGTGGTTCATAGGTAAGCTTATCCCATGAGGGTATTATTTCCAAGATTGAGAATATATTTATATATTAAATATGTATTCATCAAATTCATCCAAGTAACCATAATGTTTATATTGTAAAATAATTTTAATGATAATCACCATTACTGAATGTAAATTTTTTTATGTATAATAAGTTATCAATATTATCCTTTAGTAGTTGTATATATTATCGTTTAAATCCACATGGAATGGATATTTTTAATGTTTCACCATCTTGGGTGTTGGTAGGTGTTTTACAGTAGTGATAAGACCAATGATAAGAGTTTATTATATATCCTAGTTTAGGGAATAAAATAAAGGAAATCTAACCTAATTTTAATACATTCGACCACATCTATTTTTGGGATCTATAGAGTTTTTTTAATATGGAAATTTGATTAAAATATAGATTTATCGAATAATGGTCATTCAGTTCTCAAAAATAAAATTCTTTGAAAATATTGGTAAAATTTAGTGTTTTTTGAAATTTTTTATTCAATATTTCTCAGAATAATTTGCTTATAAAATACAGATCAATCATTTTATTTTCAAATTTTCGAATAATCACTACAATATAATTCTCATACATTTTTTGGAATATGTTACTCGGAATTAAAATCTTTCACTTAGTTGGTTTTATAAAATATAAAATTTATAAAATAGAATTTCATGGTTTAAATATTTGAAGTTTGGGTTTCATTTTAAAAAATGGAAATGTCACATTTTTGTAGGTTGTTGAAAACCATAGATCTTGAGTATATATATTGAAATAATTTTAATCTATTTTTTCAGCCATATATTTTCATAATAATTTCATGTCCATAAGATGTTGATTTTCATATAAATTCATGAACTTTTAATTTCCCTTTAATTTATAAAATCTTGATTAAAATTCAAGGAAAAAGAAGGACCTCCACAATGCTTGGGAGAATCAATGAATGATTTTAGAAATATTTGGAAATTCATAAAGGTTAAATTAAAATTATATTTTATAAAAGTATTATAAATTACTGTAGAGGAAAGTATAACTCTGGAGTGAATTATTAATTAGAGGAGTTTTTCTCGAGTCATATGAAGGCAAGGGTCATTACTAATAGTAGACACATTGAGGAAATAGATTATTTGAGCATATTTGAAGTTGGTGTTATTGTCTATGATGGTGGTGATGTCATTAACCATAATTGGGGTTGATAATTCATTAAATTGGGGAAAAAAATATAAAGGGACATGCACAACTAGAGATGTAATGGGGTACATGTGATATGTATGACCTAGATTAAAAATAAGGGGTATAATTGAAGACATAGTTCAGTGGTGTCTGTGATGGAGAGAGAGTCTAATCTCAAGAGAGAAACTGGTTCATCACTTCTCTTAGCTTCCAGTTTTATGATCTCAATATTATTTTAAAAAAATATTTTTTTCTCTACTATTATTATAATAACATGATTTGTTTCAAATAAATTTCATATGTTGAATTGAATTTTAATTTATATGTTATTACATCATTATTAACTATTAAGGTCTATTTTTTATTTTTAATGAATTATCAAATTATTTTCATCATCCGAATCTTTTACAAACTACTCCATGAATGAATTGGAGAATAAAATAATATTTTCTTGTTCATAATTTAATTTTAAATACAAAAATAGAACAATTTAGAGTTATACTATTCCAAATTAAAAATAATTCTCATCTTGTTTTATGTTTTGTGTAGAAATTATTATGAGAGTCCTCTAGGATGTGTTTCCATCTAATGAAACTATGGTGATTAAATTATATTTTCACCTAACCCAATAATTAAATGTTTAATTTCATGTGAGTGAATTGATTTTTCATATCAACATTTTTCAGTCCAATTTTCCAAAAATCCATCCAGTATTCCTCCTTCCCCCAACCATAATTTATTACCACCACTTACTCACCTTCCACATTATCCACTCTTTACATAATTTGAATTCTTATTTCAATTATTCATTTCTTATTTTGATATTTATATGTTTATATTTTTTTAAAACACTACACTCCTCTTTGGTTGAGTCCCTACTAAAAATTATTTTAGTTTATAGTTGATTTATATAATAAATTTTATAACAGTTAACAATCATGTCCTATTTTTTTTGATTCATCTCCAGGGAAAGAACACATGACCAATAAAAAGAAAATAAATTATAAGTCACTAATTATAATTAAACCTAAATATTTGAAAAAAGTTTTATTTTTTTAAAATAAACTATTTTATTTCATTAAAGAAAATAAACTATTTAATTAGATGTTATGAGATTAGTATAAATTTTAATAAAATTGAAATTTTATGAAAAATATGAATTCTAAACTGGAACTACATTATTTCACCTGTGAAATAAAAAAACCCCATTTTCCTCTTAAAAAGGATGAAATGGAAAATCTATTTATTGAGAGGGATGAAAATTTGAACCAAAATATAAATCCAACACAACCTATTAGTCAAGTCGATGATAGAATAAGAAATGTATATTTAGTTGGTTATTGTTTCATCGAATACATCAGGTATAAGGATTTCTCATAGGTCTATGAATAGTTTCATTAAATAACAAAATATTTTAATGTTTCCCTCCATTATTTTCCTACCCAATTTTAATTCAGTTGAGTTAATTTGATATTTTTACGATATATTTAAATATATATATTTTCATGGGTTGAGTTAGGTGGAACTTTTAATGGGATTCAATCAACATTAATGTAGAGTAATGATATAAGACTGATCTAAAGATTATATGATGATATTTTAAAAATTTGGGACCAATTATCCAAATCATTTTTTTGAAGATTTTTCATAGGAATAATAACATTATATTGTAGAAAGAAATCAATATTTTTTTCTAGTATGAGAGAATACTCTATCGTGAGACTTTATATAGATTCTAATATCAAAATTAAGAATTCACAAACAACAATCTATGTCCCCATATTTTTATGGAAACGATCTAAAATAGTCTAAGTCTGTATAATCGAAATATTATCCATCAATTTTATAGTGGTAATTACTCAAACATGAAAGATTAAGATATCAAAAAATGTAATGATAATTATTATCAAGGGTCCCAAAATATGATTTCAAGGAATATAACTATTCATAGGGTTGAAACATCTCTTTAGACAACCAATTTTGTTAATATTAATTCACTTATAAGGAAATATAACCTGTTAATAATATTTGGGATTACTAATAACTAAACTCCAAATATTTATTTTTCTATTTAGCATGATTATAGTGTTTAATTATAGGATTTGAGGTCTATGAAACGTGTATATAATTTTTATTTTTCATTCCATTTAATTTCTAATATGAAATTCAGTGAATGTTGACCTAGATATACCATGGTGGGATCAATAACTATGATTATTTATATTGATAATGAAATCATTAATTAAATGAGATTCAAAACATAGTAGGTTATTTTGAATCTAATAATATTTTTTAGGGATTGTATAAGTATCTTATCACAAAAGAAAAATATGATCAATCATGTACTACTAATTTCTAAACACAAATTAGTTTAATGGTTGGAGATTTAGGTGGTAGAGATAGAGGAATTCTTCCAATCACAACAGAATGAAATCCAATATATTATGTGATATCTCTTGAAATTAGATCAAGAATAAAAAAATGAATTAGAATTTATGGAATCATCATAGGGAATAGAATATAATAGAAATTATTGAATCAGATAATCAAAAATTTTAACACCCTATGTATATAAAAATGGTTAAAAATTCCCAAAAAACAAAATGGTAAATAATCACATGAAAAAGAAAATTACAAAAGAAATATGTAATTGGATATAATTATGTAGGCTAAAAATAACATAGGATTTTAGGATAAGGAAAAACCAAACTATTTTAAAAAATTATTCCCATCTCATTATCCATACATAAATATTAATATTATATACTATTTAACCAAACTATTTTGAATTACATCTGTTATTTAGGGCCATTATAATTTATATACCTTTTCTAGAAGCCATGATTTTAATTCCTTTCATTGTTAAAATTTTCAAGAAGTGTTTGACTTATAAAAAGGATTTTGATGAATTTTATCTCATTAATCTAATAATATATTATAAGGATATACATCAATATAATTTACTATCAAAATTTAAAGACACTATAATTTCTCCGTATCATGATGGGTAAAGGAATATTAGAATATTGAATTCTTGTGTGACATATTAGGTAGTATGAATATTATTATTTACTCCTTATTTAAAGAAAATTATATAGTAACTGAAATCAGCTAATGTTTCTGTTCATTTGGATGGTAGGTCAATTAAATATCCTTATAGAAGGGTAGGTGAAATTTTATTCAATACAAGGAGGAAATAATTTTACATTAATTTCCTTATTATATAAATTGAGGGTGATAATAAGGTTAGAATCATTAAATTTCCTCATTCCTAGAAATAGGTATTACTACCATTGATTTTTTAATGGGAGAACACACCCATCAAACTAGTGATGATGAATAAGATGCTAGATAGAAAATGGTATTTGACATCAGCATTTTATTGTATGTTCTTCAAGACTGATGATAAAATTCTCTATTTGGAGTAATTTTTTAAAATAAGAAATATCAAAAATCAAATATAGTTTTTATATAATTTATCAATTTTCAATGTTATGTGTCATGGAGCTGAAAAAGGCTTACAGATCAAATGTTATAGACGTCAGATGTTGAACATTATAAGACATGATTTTTAAACTCAATTTTATTCATTAACGAATGTTAAAATTAAATTTTTGGGATATGTTTTCAATTAATATATAACAGAAATAAAATATAAAATGTATATAATTTTTCTTTTTTATATTTGATAGAGCACTGAGCTAAAACAAACATACAGATCCAAAGTTATGGATTTCAGAAGATGAAAATTACCAGACATGATTATTAATGTCAATTTTTTCAGTAATCGATGTTAAAAATCACTTTTTGGAATAGGTTTTTCTAATAAATGTTATTAAAAATAAAATCCATGTGGTATATAAATTCTAAATATTCAATTTTAATGTTTTTGGAGCTAAAATGGACTTATAAATCAAAAGTAATCGATTTTGGAGGTTGAAAATTATAAGAATTAATTTTAAAGACAGTTCTTTAGTAACAAACTTTAAAAGACAATTTTTGTGTCAATTTTTTAATAAATGACATTAAAAATAAAATACAAGTTGTAGATCAGTTTTTTATCATAAATTTGACAAGTTGTGGATATATAATGGGCCTACCAATCAAATATTAGGGATGTTGGAAGTTGAACATTATAAGAATTAAAATATAGTTTTGTTTTTTTAGTAACCAAGGTTAAAATTCACATTATGGAATTAGTTTTTCAAATAATCAACATTAAAAGTAACTTTTTTGGTGACCTTTTTTCAGAAAACCACATTAAAACTCTAACATAATAATAGTTTTATCATCAGTTATATAATTACCAGATGTAAAATGTAAATTTTAAAAAGATAGGTTCAGTATTTAAATTTTTTTACAACGTGGATTTATATTTTCAAAACCCCCAATATCTTTAAATGCATCACTACTATAAATATTTTCATTTATAATATACTCATCCCCATTCTATTTCATTCATTTTTTTTATATTTTTGATACAATCAAAATTTCATGATTTCTTCAACTGATGATTTGTATATGGTATATATGATAATCATGTAATATCATTATTATTCCCATCTTTATCACTAAAAATAAAGATAATTTTTTTTATGGTGATGAAGAACTATTCTGATAAATATAAAATGTTAAAACATTTGCATGAGATTCATTATCTACGGTGCACAATTATTTATTAGTAATCATCTTCATTACTGTGTGAGTTCTTCATTAAAAAAAAGTAAAATAACAACAAAATACAGTTTAATTCGAAGGAGAATAATAAAATAATTTAAAGTAGGTTTAATATTTAAGTATATTATTTTTTGTGGTCATTTTGTGTTTAATTGTTGGTTCTTTTTTCTCATGTTTTCATTGAAGCAATTTGTATCTATTGAAACTTAAAGAGGTACAACTTACGATGACAATAACTTTTGATTTGTACATCTATTTTAGCTCCCTAACAAGATAAATCGTTGAAAAGAAAGGCAACTATATTCTAAATTGAAGATTTTAATTGTTTTAACAATGGTTTTTCATAAATCCAATGTGAAAACTAATTTTTTTAAACATACATTTCACATTGGTTTTTATCAAAAACTGACTTTAAAAATAATGTATTATAAGAATTTAGACTTCATTTTTCTAAAAAAACAACATTAAAAGGGGAATATTTTACTTTTTAACATCGGTTTATAATTACTGACCATGAAGACCAATATATCCTAAAATAAAGCATCATTTGTTTTAATAACCAATGGTGAAAATCGACATGTCTTAGCATTTGACTTCACTTTTGTAACGCCCCGACCCTAGTTACCCAGAGTCGGTGAATTATTACATAACATTTGCATGATCACAAGAAAGATCAAACCTCGAACGACCGATTGGTTTAGTATCCTTGGAAACACTAGATAAATTCATAAGTCTTACATTACATCATAAAATGAAAAACTACTACAACAACATATTGTCTCCATAAACCACACTCATATCCCCACATAATATCCCTGCAGGTCATTCATAATTTAATTCTTCACTTCCTGGGAAAAATAAAACATAGAAAAGGGGTGAGCTCAAACGCCCAGTAAGGATAACAATATACCGGAAACTTTCATAAATAAGAATAAACATTTAAGGCTATGTATAACTAAAACAAAAGCCTTTTAAACTTGAACTTCAACATAGTATGGCAAAAGTAAAATGAAATAATTCTATTTACTTGTTCACATGGATATTCTACTAATCGAATAATCACATGCAATATCAATAACCACTTTCATAATGTTGGAATGCATAATGATAGACTATCATAACCACATAGCCAAGGCCTCGTGCCAGGACTACAAATAAGATTTTTCCAAGGCCTTGTTCCAAGACACTAGTTTGTCTCATGAGACCTACCGATGCATCGAAGAGCTATAGCGGGCTCCACCCGTCACTTATTAAGTCCAATGCATTCCTCATATGAACAGGTTTAAACATAACATAAACATTCGTATTAAAACTAGCATACGAAATGTCAATACTTCTACCACAAACCATGAATGGTATAAAAATAGCACATCCACAGTCAAACGTAACTCATTCGATACAATATGGAAGATTTTATTGTATCACATTAACCTCAATCAAGAATAATTAAGGATGTTGACATAGATGAAAATAATCATCAAAACTATTTGAGAGAAATATCCCCCTTTTCTTGAAAACATTTAAAAGTCACACTATTTGTCAAGAAGCCATTTAAAAGTAGATTTTTGAATCAAAGTGTCCCATACCACTTTGAAACTATATAAAAGGAGTTTTAATTTCTAAACCTTAATGTCCATATAAATAAATCCATAAAACCATTTTTAAAACATGGACATTAATGAGAAAGATTTTGATGAATAAGTCTTTAAAACATTTAAAAAAAATGGTATTTTAGTTAGAGATTCCAACCAAAAGAGACACTTGAATACAAATAATTGTGGTAATCAAAACATTTTAATATCATGAGAATAAAGGGATTCATGATATACTATGTCAAAGTACATTATATACACCACATAAAAGTGATTTGGTGTATATCAACAAAGAAGTCTCAATGGACTGTAAATTGAGATGAAATATCTCATAAAGGCCGTATCCTTAGGTTAAGGATAAATCAACGACATAATTATGTGTGACAAATATAAATACACTAAATATGATTGGATATTCAGTGTAAAACAATCGAAGGATATTCACACATATTCTTGTAAAAACAACACCAATGAATTGGATGTTTAACTCAACAAATGGTGAATGAGTTAAAATTACTCTTATCAAATTTATATCAATGATTTGAGAATTACCAATGGAGTGATTATGTTTATCAAACGTATATCCACAGGAAGGGGAGTGGAAATTATGACATAATCAAATGAATAGTGATTCCACACATAATCTTGGAGTAATATAATCAATGAAATATGCGTAAAGCCAAATGAGTGGGAATTGAAATCTCAAATTCCCTTATCGATTAGGTAACATACGAAACATACACCCATGAAAGAAGTATCATACCATGATGATTTAAATACCCACAAATTAATGTATATTAAACAATGAAATACAATCATTGGCAGTACACATACACCACATGGAATAATTAAGTGGTGATCAATGGAAATCTCACGAAATTAAAAGTGAGATAAGAAACCCCTTACCACGTTAATCAACTGAGTCGTATGGCCAAAAGTTAATAACCACAAAATGATTTATAGAATTACATGAATATAAAGAGAACCATGATAATATATATCAAATGGCAGTACAGAATACACCACTTTCAATAATTTAGTGGCGAACAATGGAAATCTCACGGAATTGAAAGTGAGATAAGAAAATCCCTTACCTTGTAATTTTCCTTGGTTGGGGTAGGTTAACCTCCTGTATAATGGTGAAATAATAGTTATTAAATTATTCAATAATCATATACATTAATATGATATCATATATGATCTTTTAATATTGATTTGTTTATAATATCTTTTAATTATCGTCATTTCGGGTGTTAACTTACTCATTTTCTTTTATATGTTTTGTTACATAAGCCGTGTTTGTTATCGATAGGTTGTATCTTATTAATATCCAGAATGATATCAAGTCCTTAAAAATCATTTTTAAATCATCATATGATAATTATACTTTAATGGATACGATGGAGAATGAATCTCATCGCGTTCGTGGAGACGGTAGTCCGTACGTACGCACGAGCGACAATATCATTCTTTTGATATTAAAATAATATATAAATGGATGGTATATCATATATACAGAATCATTAACATGTTATATTTATTATTTAAATTAGTTACACATCATTATTATACCAATCCAAATAATAATATATTGAATAACAATTACACCATGACGTGGAGACGGTAAGCCGTACGTACACACGTATGGTGACATGTTATTCAAAGGGTGGATAGAATACTGAATATGGTTCTACCATATTTATAATAACATCACAGTATATATAAGATACTGGAGTTATTATTTTAGAATGGTAATAACAAAGAAAGAAGAAGTGGAAGAAGAAAGGAACTTGAAAAGGGGTGGTGAAAACATTACCTCTTCTTCCGGTTCTTCCTTTTGATTTGATCAAAAGGGATCATTAGGTTGACTTTTTGATCAAAATAAGGCCTCTAGGTTGTAGTGAGGGATGTTGGAAGAGTATTTGGGTAGTGTCTGGCCGAACCAAAAGGCTTTTATGGTGTTAATAAATGGGAAGGAGGAGTTCCCTTTTATAAGAGGGGTGAGGGGCACCTTTGGAAAAGCTAGAAATATTAATTTATAATAAATTCATATTAGGTTTACAATGGCTAAAAAGTTGACTATTCAAATTTTAAGGTGGGGATGGGTCGAAAAAAACTCAACCAATAGAATTTAGACAGGTTTGGGTACTTATATTAACCATATCTTTAAGTATTAACTCTAAGTTAATTAGTTTCACTTTTACAATGTCTCTTTGTATTTTTATATAATATGGTTAATAAACTTACTATATACATCCAAGAGACCCCCAAGTGGTCCATTAATGATTAACCTATCATAATATAAGTCTCGTGGCCTAACATTAGATTTTTAGGAATTTAATATGAATTAATAATATAATATTTGTTTTAAGAACTCTTTTATGTCAATCTTGACACTATTCAATAGTTGATTTTTGTGAAACTCACAACAGAATTATTACTTCGAACAAAGTTAATTAAATCAATACTAATATGTCATATTATCCTATAAAATTAGTTTAATTCATTAAAAGTTTCATAATATATTTATTTGGGTATTTATAATATCAATTATTTTGATTTTTCACTATTATAGTAATTAATTCATCATCATTGTGTCATAAATAAATTAAATTATTTAGTCTCTAAAAATTTAAAATAAAATATCATAATGTAGGAAATATTTTTATCTTTCTAATGAATATTTATAGTCGAAAATCCAACATATATAACCCTATGTAAAAATTGTTTTTCTAAAAGATATATGCTTGTGTCATTTTTGTATTCATTTTAACATAATTAAAATAAAGTGTCCATATCACCTACAAGTGGCACCATGGGGTCCCCAAATCGGTACAAAGATGCCTATGGTCGAACAGGTATCAACCAATAAGGATAGGATATGTTTTAGGGTAATTTATTATTATTATAATATTAATTTTTAACCCTTATTTACCGGATTTACCCTTAATCATGGTAAATAAAATATTTACCGCAGTAATTATTCAAAATGTCTAAAAATAAAAGTTACCCATTTACACAATTTGAACATCCTGATTCCAAATATGGAATCCATTTTTCTAAATTCAAAACACAGAAGTGGCAGAAATTAATTTAACATTAATTCCCGCTGTCAAAACAAAAAGCAGGTTTTTAAGAGATAATAACTATCAAAAGATTGACACTTGTTTATGTTCGGTTTAATTGTAAAATTATGTCCAATGACCAACATTATATTAAATGGTAAAAATATATTATAAATATACTTTAAAGCCACTCAAATTCATAATTTATCACTATTAATTATTTTGATTAAAATAGTTGTTTTGAATTAAAATTTTGTAATTTTCACTATTCATCAAAATATTAAAGTTATCCGAAAAGTACCAAAATTTCATCTTAGGATAAATTCGATATTCCGAATCCAAAAATGAAGTCCATTTTGAAATATAAAATATATATAATTTCAAAATTAGGTATTACTATTCATAACGACTAGTTTGATTGGTTATGGTGTGTTAGAACTCGGTGTTGCATACAACACACACTATCACATTATTCAAAGAGAAGCGTACCGTAGAAGCTTGGGGTGTTACATTCTACCCTCCTTCAATAAATTGCTTCCTCGCAATTTTAAATTTTTCTTCGAAAATAAAAGTTTGAAAATAGAAAATATATTTGTGGGAAAACCCCAATCGGAAATTGGGTTACTAAAATTTACTCTTAATATGAGGAAAAGAGAAATGAAAGGGTCACCACCAAATTATGATCTCGATTAGGAGAACATTGGTGGCAATTAGAGACATATAATTGGAGGAAAAACGTAAATATTTATAGGTAGTGATTGAGGTTATCAATCACAAACAATTGTAAAATTGAGGCCCTTAAATTCATGAATCTATGATGATTTGAAATACCATCGGTTCAACAAAACATTGGGTGTTAGGATAACAAATTTTTGACATTTCAAAATATCTTAGGTGAAATACTACATCGAAAAATGAATTAATGAGGCCTCTATTTAAAATAAAGAGTTGAATGTATGAAGATTACCGAAAATAACACATACTAGGGTACCATGTAGGAAAATATGGATATGGAAGAAAAATCTAACCATCAATTATCTGATAGAGAGTGGTAGAGAACATGGCTATGAAAAGGCCAAAAATCCCGAAGCCAAAAATTAGTGATGATTTAAGGTACCATCTAGGAAAACATTTTTGTTCTAAGTTCCTTTTATTAATATTAAGGAATTTATTTATGAGATTGGCTAAGATCATAAGGATATGTACTTACTTTATTATTAGAGTTTTATCCATTAATAAATTTCTACCACAAACTCATATTTCACTCTACAAGATAATAGAACGTAAAAAAAATTTCTATTTATACTATTCATATAGGGTTCCAAAATAAATGAATTTATAATTCATCTACCAGATCTTTTAAAAAACTACATTATTTAATCCAGGACATCTCGTGGGCCAGTGGTAGGTGATACACCCTTGTCTCCCTTCGGTTGCGGGTTCAAGTCTTGCAGCCTTTCCGGACGTGACGGGTTGCCGCCCGACCTCCAGGTTGTCCTTTTATGGAAATCCAAAATAATCCAAACTAGAACTATCCAAAATACTTCTGTCCAAACTCACAGTCAAACATTTATAAGGAAGGTAAACATAATGTAGATACTTTTTACCCCGTAATATCATATGAATACCTTCATCATGTATTCTTTTAATACACTGAAACATCCTAAATTACCATATTCCTTATTGATTACATTCATTCTCCCTTATTCCACATAGAATACTGGATATACTTCATCAATCCAAAAATGTTTTAAACCCCAACAATGATGGAATATACAAATCATTAATCAGTTCCATGGTAGTCAAAAATATCCAATACAATTTATCCAAATCAATCATGTATTATTCCAAAATCTCTACCTCGGTATCAGAACTATATTATGGTTTATCATTCTCTCAACAATATATTTTCCAAAAATATATCCTGCTATTGAGTCACTTTTCATTGTTCCACACAATCTCAAGTCCTTAATGAAATAGTACTGCAGTACAATCCTTATATACTCCATAATTATTATAACAAGTACTTTGTTGATACGACATTCAATTGACATAATCAATATAAGAACTCTAATCATTCCTCTTCATCTGTGGTAGTATCATAACTTGATTATTATCCAATAGAATCAATTGTGGAATAGTCTGATGACTGGGACATAGGTTCGCGTAGTGTCCAAACTCCTTGCAAATAAAGCCTTGTACATTTGAAACCATTTTCTTACCCTTGCAGTCATGTACTTTGTGCCCTTTTCCTCCACACTTATAACAAACTCCCATTCCTTTCAGACAAGTTCCAGGGTGTTTCTTTACACAGTTATCACATATGGGAAAATTCTTCTTTTCCCTCTTCCCTTTATCCATCTTTCTCTCTTCCATCCTTTTCTTCTCTTTCTTCCCTTCAAAGCCATAGGACTCGGTAAAATCTTTACTTATCTTATCAACACAGGATATTATTTCTTCATATGATGATAATACATGTGAGACCATTTCTCTTGTAAATTCTTCCTTAAGACTATAAAATATATGATCCTTCTTTCTCTTTGTATCATGTGCATTGGTAGAGTTCTCATTCCTTCTACTGGGCGCCATTTCTAAACAATGGCATACATTAGATTAGTTTATGAATAACAACACCTAATCCCAAACTTGTAAAACACATAACATAAATTAAATAGTTTATGGATATAATCCATAATCATAAAAATGTCTCCTTTGAGGAAGTATATACTCATAAACCCTTCATAATGATTTGTAAAGAATATGAGAGTTATCCTAAGCATATCCCCCTGGAGTGTCGTAACCAAGAGTGCAGCAAAGCCCGTTGTCGTGAACCAGTTCCCGTTCGAGTCTAGCTCAAAGCGGTGTCTTCGGGTTTTACCCCTAGGTACATCTGTGCCAGAGCCGCCTCTACCTGCTCGTATCCAGACAGGGATGTATTGCTCGAAAAACTCACAAAATCTCTAAAATACCAAAATTCTAGGAAGTTCTTCTATACTAATCCTCAATGTTCATCTTAAGTCTATGTGCTCTAATCAGAGTTTATCTAAATCTAGCTTCCAAGGTTTGTACTAAACTTCCTCTGATAACAACTGTAACGCCCCGACCCTAGTTACCCAGAGTCGGTGCATTATTACATAACATTGGCATGATCCCAAGAAAGATCAAATCTCCAAAGACCAATTGGTTTAGTAGCCTTGGAAACACTAGATATATTCATAAGTGTTACATTACATCATAAAATGAAAACTACTACAACAACATATTGTCTCCATAAACCACACTCATATCCCCACATAATATCCCTGCAGGTCATTCATAATTTACTTCTTCACTTCCTGGAAAAAATAAAACATAGAAAAGGGGTGAGCTCAAACTCCCAGTAAGGATAACAATATACCGGAAACTTTCATAAATAAGAATAAACATTTAAGGCTATGTATAACTAAAACAAAAGCCTTTTAAACTTGAACTTCAACATAGTATGGAAAAAGTAAAATGAAATAATGCCATTTACTTATTCACATGGATATTCTACTAATCGAATAATCACATGCAATATCAATAACCACTTTCATAATGTTGGAATGCATAATGCCAGACTATCATAACCACATAGCCAAGGCCTCGTGCCAAGACTACAAATAAGATTTTTCCAAGGCCTTGTTCCAAGACACTTGTTTGTCTCATGAGACCTACCGATGCATCGAGGATCTATAGCGGGCTCCACCCATCACTTATTAAGTCCAATTCATTCCTCATATGAACAGGTTTAAACATAACATAAACATTCGTATTAAAACTAGCATACGAAATGTCAATACTTCTACCAAAAACCATGAATGGTATAAAAATAGCACATCCACAGTCAAACATAACTCATTCGATAAAATATGGAAGATATTATTGTATCACATTAACCTCAATCAAGAATAATGAAGTATGTTGACATAGATGAAAATAATCATCAAAACTATTTGAGAGAAATATCCCCCTTTTCTTGAAAACATTTAAAAGTCACACTATTTGTCAAGAAGCCATTTAAAAGTAGATTTTTGAATCAAAGTGTCCCATACCACTTTGAAACTTTTTAAAAGGAGTTTTAATTTCTAAACTTTAATGTCCATATAAATAAATCCTAAAAACCATTTTTAAAACATGGACATTAATGAGAAAGATTTAGATGAATAAGTCTTTAAAACATTTAAAAAAATGGTATTTTAGTTAGAGATTCCAACCAAAAGAGACAGTAGAATAAACATAATTGTGGTAATAAAAACTTTGGAATATCATGAGAATAAAGGGATTCATGATATACTATGTCAAAGTACATTATATACACCACATAAAAGTGATTTGGTGTATATCAACAAAGAAGTCTCAATGGACTGTAAATTGATATGAAATCTCTCATAAAGGCCGTATCCTTAGGTTAAGGATAAATCAACGACATTATTATGTGTGAAAAATATAAATACACTAAATATGATTGGATATTCAGTGTAAAACAATCAAAGGATATTCACACATATTCTTGTAAAAACAACACCAACGAATTGGATGTTTAACTCAACAAATGGTGAATGAGTTAAAATTACTCTTATCAAATTCATATCAATGATTTGAGAATTACCAATGGAGTGATTATGTGTATCAAACGTATATCCACAGGAAGTGGAGTGGAAATTATGACATAATCAAATGAATAGTGATTCCACACATAATCTTGGAGTAATATAATCAATGAAATATGCGTAAAGCCAAATGAGTGGGAATTGAAATCTCAAATTCCCTTATCGATTAGGTAACATATGAAACATACACCCATGAAAGAAGTATCATACCATGATGATGTAAATACCCATAAATTAAAGTATATTAAACAATGAAATACAATCATGGGCAGTACACATACACCACATGCAATAATTAAGTGGTGATCAATGGAAATCTCACGAAATTAAAAGTGAGATAAGAAACCCCTTACCACGTTAATCAACTGAGTCGTATGGCCAAAAGTTAATAACCACCAAATTATTTACAGAATAACATGAATATAAAGAGAACCATGATAATATATATCAAATGGTAGTACACACTACACCACTTTCAATAATTTAGTGGCGAACAATGGAAATCTCACGGAATTGAATGTGAGATAAGAAAATCCCTTACCTTGTACTTTTCCTTAGTTGGGGTAGGATAACCTCCTGTATAATGGTGATATAATTGTTATTAAATTATTCAATAATCATATACATTAATATGATATCATATATTATCTTTTAATATTGATTTGTCAATAATTTCTTTTAATTATAGTCGTTTCGGGTGTTAACTTACTCATTTTATTTTATATGTTTTGTTACATAAGCCGTGTTTGTTATCGATAGGTTGTATCTTATTAATATCCAGAATGATATAAAGTCCTTAAACATCATTTTTAAATCATCATATGATAATTATACTTTAATGGATACGATGGAGAATGAATCTCATCGCGTTCGTGGAGACGGTAGTCCGTACGTACGCACGAGCGAAAATATCATTCTTTTGATATTAAAATAATATATAAATGGATGGTATATCATATATACAGAATCATTAACATGTTATATTTATTATTTACATTAGTTATACATCATTATTATACCCATCCAAATAATAATATATTGAATAACAATTACACCACGACGTGGAGACGGTAAGTCGTACGTACACACGTATGGTGACATGTTATTCAAAGGGTGGATAGAATACTGAATATGGTTGTACCATATTTATAATAACATCACAGTATATATAAGATACTAGAGTTATTATTTTATAATGGTAATAACAAATAAAGAAGAAGTGGAATAAGAAAGGAACTTGAAAAGGGGTGGTGAAAACATTACCTCTTCTTCCGGTTCTTCCTTTTGATTTGATCAGAAGGGCTCTTAGGTTGGCTTTCTGATCAAATTAAGGCCTCTAGGTTGTAGTGAGGGATGTTGGGAGAGTATTTGGGCAGAGTATGGCCGATCCAAAAGGCTTTGAAGGTGTGAAGAAATGGGAAGGAGGAGTGCCCTTTTATAAGAGGGCTGAGGGGCACCTTTGGAAAAGCTAGAAATATTAATTTATAATAAATTCATATTCGGTTTAAAATGGCTCAAAAGTTGACTATTCAAAATTTAAGGTGGGGATGGGTCGAAAAAAAACTCAACCAATAGAATTTAGACAGGTTTGGGTACTTATATTAACCTTATCTTTAAGTATTAACTCTAAATTAATTAGTTTCACTTTTACAATGTCTCTTTGTATTTTTATATAATATGGTTAATAAACTTACTATATAAATCCAAGCGACCCACAAGTGGTCCATTAATGAAGAACCTATCATGATATAAGTCTCTTGGTCGAACATTGGATTTTTAGGAATTTAATATCAATTAATAATATAATATTTGTTTTAAGAACTCTTTTATGTCAATCTTGACAATATTCAATAGTTGATTTTTGTGAAACTCACAACAGAATGATTACTTATAAAAAAAGTTAATTAAATCAATCCTAATATGTCATATTATCCTATAAAATTAGTGTAATTCATTAAAAGTTTCATATTATATTTATTTGGGTATTTATAATATTAATTATTTTGATTTTTCACTATTATAGTAGTTACTGCATCATCATTGTGTCATAAATAAATTAAATTATTTAGTCTCTAAAAATTGAAAATAAAATATCATAATTTAGGAAAGCTTTTTATCTTTCTAATGAATATTTATAGTCGAATCGAAAACATATATAACCCTATGTAAAAATTGTTTTTCTAAAAGATATATGCTTGTGTCATTTTTGTATTCATTTTAACTTAATTAAAATATAGTGTCCCTATCACCTACAAGTGGCACCATGGGGTCCCCAAATCGATCCAAAGATGCCTATGGTAGATCATGTATCAACCAATAAGGCTAGGACACGTTTTAGGGTAATTTAGTATTATTATAATATTAATTTTTAACCCTTATTTACCGTATTTACCCCTAACCATGGTAAATAAAATATTTACCGCAGTAATTATTCAAAATGTCTAAAAATAAAAGTTACCTATTTACACAATTTGAACATCCTGATTCCAAATATGGAATCCATTTTTCTAAATTCAAAACATAGAGGTGGCAGAAATTAATTTAAAATTAATTCCCGCTGCCAAAACAAAAAGCAGGTTTTTAAGAGATAATAACTATCAAAAGATTGACACTTGTTTATGTTCGGTTTAATTGTAAAATTATGTCCAATGACCAACATTATATTAAATGGTAAAAAAATATTCTAAATATACTTTAAAACCACTCAAATTAATAATTTATCACTATTAATTATTTTGATTAAAATAGTTGTTTTTAATTAAAATTTAGTAATTTTCACTATTCATCAAAATATTAAAGTTATCCGAAAAGTACCAAAATTTCACCTTAGGATAAATTCGATATTCCGAATCCAAAAATGAAGTCCATTTTGAAATATAAAATATATATAATTTCAAAATTAGGTATTACTATTCATAACGACTAGTTTGATTGGTTATGGTGTGTTAGAACTCGGTGTTGCGTACAACACACGCTATCACATTATTCAAAGAGAAGCGTACCGTAGAAGCTTGGGGTGTTACAACTTTATATGAAAAACGACCCCAAATAAACTATGGTTGAGTTTCAACATATGTTTTTGTCAAAACCATGGTAAAAAATTCATATAACTAGATTTTTAATTGAAATTTATAGGTTAGTTAATAAAACCCCATGTTGAAACCTCAATTTTTACAGTCTCCTTTATAGACATCAATTGAAAACTACCATCAAAATGTAAAAAAGAATGACCTGGAATTTTTTTTACACTACTGAGAGTTTATTATTTGCATAATTTTGTATAAGACGCAACCTATATGTTTGATGGTATTGTTGAATAATTATTTATATCAGTGATAAGAGTGTTTTTTAATGACACATATAATGAAATTATTCTAGAGGCTATCAATGAACACTGTAGGTATAATTTAATTGAGTTTAATCCCACAAAAAAATTTGAATGGATTAGCTGTTTTGAAATAGGATTTAGGAAATTATTTATTAATAAACCTGAAGTGTAAAACCTTTAAGTATAATGTTTTTTTTCATGTATCCCTCATGAAATGGAAAAAATCGCATCCAAATTCTATTAAGAAACCTCAATATAATGAACCAAACATTG
The DNA here is from genome assembly GCA_963277665.1 of Viscum album. NCBI lineage: Eukaryota > Viridiplantae > Streptophyta > Magnoliopsida > Santalales > Viscaceae > Viscum > Viscum album. The sequence goes on from OY728136.1 coordinate 2,000,519,823, forward strand.
ATTTATATTTTCTAGGTTTTCATTCAATATTTCACATAATTTCATTAATATATATTCATTTGATGCTGAATGTCTGAGAATATCATTTTCTAGGTAACGTTCTATGATAAAACATACTAAAAATCATGATAGTTTCTAATTATAGTATTTGTATTCAATTAATACATCCTTACTCATATTTTTGGTTCTATGATTTTTTATCATCAACTCCTACATTTAAAAAAAAATCTTTGTGTGATGAGTATGAAAATTATTTCATTATTGATGAGTTTCACCATTTTAGTTATGAGTCTTTAGATTTTTTTATTAACAAACTCTTTTTAACTATTTTCTGAAAATTTTGAGTAACTCACAAAAATTCATTCATTGGGTTATCAGTCCTTGGGTACATCATATATGGGGGTGTACCTTGTTCTTAGGATGTGTATATTTATAAATTAACAAGTTTGTTTTCTTAATTTTATTTCATAATTATGAGAATTTGGGTAAGTAAATTTTCGTGGACATCATTCTCTTTTTTTTGGTCTTGAATGAATTCAAAAATTCATTTCTATATTGTGGTGTTTTAGGTTTCTTGCTCGAATATGATTGAGAATTATAGATAAATAGTGATGTTATATTCGTTATGAAATATTACTCAATTAATCATCATTTTTAGAATCTAGGGAAGAGTCAGACTAAGGATGTTAAATACATTGCTTCATGGGATTCACATAAGGTCCTTTTGGTTGTTTTCTATTACTTGAATAAAAATAATTGTACATGAAAGTAACCCTTGTTATAACTCATTTCATTTAAAATTTATAGGAATTGGGAATCCCATTTTTCAGTATAATGAAATTTGTCGACTGATACATGACTTTGTATGATTTTTTAATGTGCGATCACTCAACCAACCATAATAGTATATTGAATATCGACTATTATAGTACATGATGAACCACATAGAGGAATGAATGATCCTTTCCCGCACTAAAATGATCATGTGGAAGATCATGTAACTTGTCCTAAAAATTGAATTTTTATTTCCACAACACTTTTAATAAAAAGGTCGGAAACTGGACATGAAAAACATTAAGTGTTAAAAACATTAAAAGATCTCACAAATTCATTACACACTAAACTAATATTATTAAACTTACACACCCTATATAAACCCCATTACAGTGTAGTTACAAATGTATCCATATTTTCCTTGATAAGATCTTCAAAATGATTTTTCATCATTCCCCATATCAGGATATATTCCTCAAGGTTGTTTTTTCCCTCATTTATTCCACCTAACAATATCTAATTTTGTTTGTTGGTCTGCCAAGTTTTATCATCATTAAAAATGACTTGAATTGTTATCTTGTACATTATATAAGTATATACCTATGAAATGTTGATTTTTAAATCGTTATCTTACATATATTCTATATAATGTAGGTGAAGAAATATTATTACATCCTCATCATGGGGTGGTTTTTTTATCCACCCATCATTCGACAATTATGAACAACCAATGTGTCTGACGTAGCCTCTTCTATAGTTATTTTTATTTTTCAAATCATTTGGTGACAATAGTCTTTGGAAGGCTGGAGTAGTATTTGAAATTCTTGGTTATTCCTTTTATTTTTTGGAATGTTTCTAGAAATAAGGTTTCATTGATTCTTAGTTATTGAGACACAACCAATAGTCATTAAAGTATATTGATTATTCTCCCACTCTGGAGAATATTTGGGTTCTAAATCATTATGACATTAAATGTTCATGAAATCATGTAGAATGTCCTTGGGCCCCTCTTTTGATCCCTTCTAAGTAGAAGACTTCTTGTCACATTTATGTTTAACATATTATAATCCTTAGACATCAATTTTCTCCAACTTTTATCTCCTAACATATAAAACCTATAATGAAAATCAAATATAATAATCACCTATCCATAGGAACAAGAAATATTAATAGATAAAACATCAAGTTCCATATAGTCCACTGAAACACCATCATCCATTCTCACAACACCTTCACTCCAAGAACAATAAGCAATGATTTGGCACATATCTTCTAAGAATTCATTCTGAATATCACCAACAATAAAGGGTCCTTCAAATGACACATTACCCATTTGATCTCATGGTGGAAGTATTGAATTTGGTGAATGCACCCCAACCACTACCTTGTTGTGTGATGAATGATAAACTCCATGATCTGCTGTGTAGTGATCACCAATATTGTTTCCAACTCTATTATCGTCATATGAACCCACCCTTAATATACAGTTTTAAGTGGTTGTATCCAAATAAGACCCCACTTGTTCATGAACCACATGCTCGACATCACAAAACTGGGATTTAGAGTCAGATACATGGCTGAATGAACCACACCTACAGTCATGTTGGTGATGACCTAGATAATATCATGAGGATCACAAGTCCTTCCAACATTTAAACTACAATACCTATTTAATATTGTATTATATATTGATCTCAGTCCACACAAACCTAATAGGAGGCTTGGACACTTGTATTTCAAGATAAATTCATAGTGAAATGGGATTATAGTGGGAACATGATCCAGTAGCCAAGCATAAAAATTATTAGATTAATTTTCAAAGTATTTTAAGGATTGAAGGATTTTAAAATAGAAGTGGAAGTCCTAGAAATGATTCTTATATAGGAGTGGTTGAATTATCTCATCATTAATGGAAATTGAAAGACCATAGAAAAAGGAATAAGTAGACACCATTGATGAAAATACATCCATTGGTCAAGGTTTAGATAATACCATCCTCTATATCGAACTGAACAAGGAAATGTTGAGGGTCCAAAATCCATACGATTATGTACTATTGTAGATCCTATGAATCTAAAATGAACCAGATGAATGTGTTAACATAAGTTCGAATCAAACCAATGTGGCCCACCAAAGAGAGCATGTGCAAGTCTAAAACATTGGCAAACATTCATATAGAGAGTTATTTCTTTGGGAACCCTCATAAATAGAGGGAAATTTTGGGTCATTCTTGATACAATGGAAATGAGAAAGGACATATGAAACATGTAAATGTAACAATGTATAGGGATTATGTCTTCCCCAAGGACCCCTTCCCCTGGTGAGATTGGGTGGTATGATGTCATCAATCATGGACATCGGGCTATAGGAACCCTAATAGAATACGGGAATAGAGATTGCCTCCCCATATGTAAGAAATTATTTGATCAAGTGACATCAATTAGAGTTTTTATTGGTAAATAAATAACTATAATGAATATATAAAAGAATAATTGAGTATGATAATTTATTACATTAAAAATCAATGAACTGTGAGGTGATGTGAATGTGTGACCATTATATTGGTCAGATGAATGGATGAAGTTACCATTGTTGTCAAAATACCATAATAATAAAGTTAACTAAATGTGAGTTGTATCAACATATATAAACTGTCCAAGAGGTAAAGTGAAAATGAAATTTGACTAACCACATAAAGATAATCTTGTGACAGATTGATAAGACAATGATTTCTAAAAAAATATTTATTTTACCACAAGAAAGGTCAATAGTTATTCATGGACATGAGATCTATGTAAATTAAAATCTACGAATCACCTCCCTTTATGAAATATTTATTTTAATATTCATTGTATTTTACCATGTTTATTCTAATTTGTTATTATTTTATATTTATTTACATGATAATAGATAAACTAGGTATCTTTATCATAAGAAAAATGGGGAATTTTATTCTAATGAAACTAAATGTTTTAATTTTTCTGAATTAAAATAATAATAATTCATATTCTACACTATTTTTTTACTCATAAATATTCTTCTCAAATGTTACTATTTTTTTCTACATCCTTAAATAATTTATATACATAATTTTTCATGGTCACTAAATTTTTTTCTATTATTGATGAAATGATATTATTTCATGGTTATTTTTTATACTTTACAAGAATAACATTAAACACCAATTTGAAGGATTCAACATTTAAAAAAAATTTCATACTAATTTTTTTAGTTTCTAGTATGAATCTTGTTCATGATATATGATTATCTGACTATCAAATTTTGTGGAAACAAATTTTTATGCTTATTTGAAATGACTAAAAAAATATTCTTCACTAACTAAATCTGATTCCTTTTTGAAATTTTTTTCATTGTATGTTTCATCTTTGGATTCAAAAGTGTTGATAATCATGGGTATTATGTGAGAGAGGGTCAATAATTGTATATAATTTTACATCAATGAGAACACATCAAAATTCATTAAATTGTTTTTTTAAAATTTCTATTTTGAATCATAACATAGGCATTTTATTTGGGATGTTTTTTTTATGTTTGATGGTAGATATAAAACTTTATGATATGGTTTTTTTCTCAATGAAAATTTTGATTTAACTAGGGACAACATTTAAATGATCTGTTTAATGATTATTCTTTAAAAAAATTGGTAGTATGATTAATAATCAGAAATGAGTGTTAAAATTTTTTATATGTTTTTAAACTCATAAGATATAAATTTTAATGTGCTATGAATAAAAAATTAATCATTTTGAACTATTTTTATTTAATTTAAAAGAGTTTTCCTAGTTAATAATTCATTATTGTTAATTAATAAACTCCATCGACCACCGGTTGTGTCTATTTATTAAATTTCAAATATCTGGTCGAACTAATATGAAGAATAGTGTAGTAGGGGTTTATCTGTAAAATTAAAAGTGATGTTTATTTAAACTATTTCGAAAAATATAAATTTCAATATTATTTTTGAAAAAACTATCCTTTGGCCAAAAAAATTGGAATAAAAATAATATTTTATTCTTGAGATACTCCATTGGGGAAAATCCATTTGATGACCAATTCAATATGGTATATCAAATTTTCATTAATTTGATTTCATTTCTTCAACTAAATTTTATAAGTGATCAATAAATGGAAAATAAATATTTTAATGTGGGGATATTTTTTACAGCCTATTTTGAATACGTTTTTCCACTTCTATTTGGGGTATTTAGTGATATTTGAATACTAAAATTTCATTAAAATATGAAATTATTGAATATTTTTAATCATCATGGAAAAAATAAATGAATATATTGGTTAAATTGAGTGGTTCTAGATATAAATCTGATTAATTATTAGAAAATAAATTTTTTAATTAAATTAGTTTCAATATGTACTTATTGAATTTGATGAATTAACATTGAATTGTGAATTTGATTTTTTATCCATAATTTTTATTTTTTAATATTAATCTTCTTGTACCATGGTTTCATCATAAATATAATTTCTGGAATAAAAATTTCATGTTTAATTCACTGATGTTTTGGTTTATCCTTAAAAAGATAAATAATTCCCATTTCACCATACATTTAAATCTAATTGATACAAATTTATTTTTTATAATAATTTTTCCCCATTTTCATAATATTTTTATTTTCTTAATACCATTATATCAATTGGACTTTTGATTATATATGACATTATGGATTTTTTCCTTTTCATGCTAGTCATAAATTCCGTGATCAGCTTCAATAAAAAAATTACATCTTGATGAAGCATGAGAATTGCATTGGAAGCTTTTAGAGGATATCTGAAGTGTTCAATGTTTGAATCAATCCAAGATGGAATATTAGAACTATTGATTAATGTAAAATAGAGTGGCACATGGAGGATCTTTTTTGTTAGAGGGGTTCATCTGGAGTCATTCATAGGGTATGATGATAAGTAAAGGCCATCATATGGAGGATATATTGGAGAGGATAAAATTGGATGTTATTGTTTTTTGAAGTGTTTTAGAGTTGGTTGAAAAAAATGGGGGATGGTTATTAAATAATATTGCACATTCCTAGAGAGAGATAGATACAAAACTGGAGACAAATGGTTTATACATGATAGGTATGAGATGGAATCGAAACCAGAGGAAGATTAAAATTCGGAGTTTAATGGATTCTATGATGGAGGGAGAGGATTATCTCAAATTAGAATTTTCGTTATACCTTATCTTAATATATTATATTTATATATTGAGGTGATCTAATTTCGTATTTTTGATCTGGTTGTTACTATGATTACAAGAGTGCATTCGGGTCTGGTCTGACCCGACCCATCTCGAAGGGGCTTAGCATGGCCCGGTTCGGCTAGGGCCAGCTTGAAGGGGCTGGAGTGTGGGCTTGGCTCGCTATCCCGTGGGCTTTGCATTGTCCTATCAACTGGGAACTGCATGCTAGCTGGGTACGGGGGTCGGATCCCCTCCCAAAAATACCGCAATCCATTTGTTTTCCCCCATTAGCGGTGCCAATTGGCACCGCTTCACCTTGTCGGTTCACATATACCAGTCATCAGGGGGACTCACGGGGCCTGGGTCCACCCTCCACCGCTGATCGGAGCCGCGACCCTCCTCCGTGGCTTGTTTCCGCCATCAACATGGCCGGCCAACCCTCTCCATCACGACACCTTTTGTCACCACCTTCCCCTTGCTGCTAGCCGGATCCAGCCACTGCCTCCTCCAATCACCAGTGGCGCCGCACCGGCGGGGCTTCCGTGGGGATCTATTGAATCTTTTGATGTACGCATTCTTTTTTGATTGTTACAACATGACTCCTGAGGTTCTGTCATCAATACACAGCCCCTGATTTCATCATTTCATCGTATTGGACAGTCTTCCGTGAAGAACATAATCAAAGAAACATTGCCAAAGGTTCCAGGACTTGTTCAGTTTCACCTGCACCAACCACATTATCATTATAATAAGGGCTGTGGGAGTTAAAACAACATCAAGAGAAGATGAATTCACATTACTCTTAGAAATAAAATCATGACAAACCCCGATTTTTAAATGGTTTAATATGTTTTGGATGTGGGAGAAGAACCTGCATTCGTTGGCGCTCATCATCTCCAATCTGTGTCCGGTTCGAATCCTCCAAAGGATGTTGAAGCTCCATTCTATGTTGGTGGAAGACGTCATCGATACATAATCATAGGTTCCTCTCATGAGTCACCAAGACCTATTCCCAATCTTTTTTTAAAAAGTTATTAATCTTTCACATTTTGTTTAACATTATGACACATTAATATACCATAATTAATGAGTCAGTTAAACACATAAGTGTTGTCATTAAAAAACCAATGAAATTAGAGGTTTAAGACAATAAAAGTCTCTCATTAAAAGTCTAACATTTCACTACAGTCCCAACACCATCACTCAATGGTTACAAGGAAATAATAAAATAACTTTGTTGTTATTTTATTTTTATTTTTATGGTCCAAAAATTAACATTTTCGTTCGACCCTTTCTAGTAGATGTTACACTTCCCTTAAGAGAATCCTGGCACTGTGAATTTAATAGTTCCCTTGGATTTTTAATCATAGAACCGGTTCAAAATATAAAAATCATTGCTTGCATGTTTATTTATTGTACATTAAAAAAAGTTCAAAATTGTGTTTTGGGATCTCTGACCCTCAGAATCATGTGCCCTCAATTTTCGCAAACTCATGATAATCCCAAATAATATTAAAAAAAATATATGTAAATTCTTGTTCTTTACATTGAACGTCCTAACTATCTCCCTCCAAAAAATCTATCATTTAAACACTTAATTAATGTACCCTACATTCACGTCATGAATCACACGACCACGTCCAAATAAAAAAAAGTAACCATGTACTTTTTGGGATCCACCACAGCCTGTGTACACATTTATCATATATATAGTACTATACCTCAACCAATCATATCACATATACTATTTAGGGAACCTGAATCCATCATTTCCTATACATGTTATACCAATAGTAATCCTTAAGAAATAATATACATAATTTAGGTTTCTGAAATAACCACAATCTATCATATCCCTCTACACACATATATGGGGAAATCTAACCATCGTGCATAGTAGAACATGTATCAACCTAGAGAAGGGAGAGGGCCATAAGGGGTTCCATCCATCCATCCTCCAACTGGGATGTTAGGGAAAACACAGCATAGGGTTCGAAATACTAGGGGTGTTAGTTTCCCTATCAAACATGGTGGAATATCATATATAAACAGAAAATTAAATGATATAATAAAGATCACAACAACACTACGGGTATATCCTAGTCTTATAATCAATTTCATATATCATCTCTCAGACTCCTATCTTCCGCTCCTAAGACCTAATATCATACACAACCATGTTAAGAGATATATTAAGTTATTTTTTCCCTTTTATATCTATTTACTTTACATTAATTATTTCATCATTAATTAACCACTAATAAATCCACATTATATTACATTATCATCACAAAAAATATGCATTCCCTTTAAGCATAAGAAAACTGATCCCACAGCTTCATAGAATAACACCCTCAATATTGCATCCAACAAGATCCAACCCCATTGGGTAATCATTTATTCATTTAATAAAAAAATTATTTTCCATATTAACATGTATTCCAAGAAAAAATTCTGGGATAACAAACATAAGGGGCTTAACATAATCAGAAGATAAACTACTCCTCGAGTATTCTACGCTTATAGTGGGAGTGTAGACCCATCCAACCCTTAGAAGCTAAACACATAGAGTATGTGGAATACTATGAATGTCTTTTTCTATCTTGGAATAAGAATAACCTAAACCATATTCCTCAAGATGTAGGGAATGGAAAGAAGATAAAAAAATATCATGAACTTAGGCCAATAAACTAATTAAAACAAGCATCTAGATTCTATAATAATGGGTAATCCTAGCTTCAACCCATTCTATTATCTCTGATGTCCTCCCCAACACCACTTTCATATACCCATGCATCTTGCCACTACAGAAATCAACTCCTACCTCAACAATCCCCCCCCCCACCCCTCATACCACAACAACCCTCAAGGATCATCCATCCCATGATCACAACACATCCAGGCCTCCCTGTCCCACATACCACAACATCTGTCCTACATCAGCCATCCCATGATCGTGTCACATCACAAGAAGTTGGAAACAAACAAAGAAACCATGTAATTGACATAAAAATGTCATAAATCTATCATATACAATGATAAATCATGGAACTAAATCACAAGGCATGTGGCCTTTACAATCAAATAGGAAACTTCTGCTTCATAAATGTATTATATTTTATTACACAACCAATTATTATTCCATCTTGAAATAACTGATTCATTATTCCCAGGTTCCAATGATAGGAATCAAAAGAAAGAAGCTATAGAAAGAAATAAAAATTTAATTAAAGAACAAATTCAAAACTTCCATAATGATTTTATCAACCATCATTATCTTGATTCGGGTTCATTAACCAATTAAATTAAACATTCACACTTTAACCAATTTGATTATCATCTACTTAAAAAACAACAAATGAATTCATTATACATTTTTTATTATCATTTATCCAATTAATTATCAATTAATTCTATCTTTATGTTATTTACTAATTTTTATCAAGAACAACATTCTCATAAAAACAAGGAATATATATCACACTATCTAGAAAATATTTAGACAACCCTTATCATGCTATGAACAACAACATTTTAAATCAATCAATATCAATTCTTTAATCCTGTTCAAGAAATTAATTAGGTTTATTCCCTTGGGATCCAAGGGTCTAAATCATGCTACATCTATGATTGAACATAAATTAATATAGAACCAATGAATACCCTACCACCAAATTCCATCGACTTTATTTGTACAAGAACAAACCACACAACATATCTTTCCCCACTCCTCTCAAAATAATTACATCCATCCAAGTACGTCATGGAAGAACCGCATAAACAACATCCAAGTGAAACTGCATTTGAACCATGTGTATGAAATACACAATAGCTGGGTGATAATACATGAGAGAAAAAATTAAACCAGGGGTAAATCTATAGAAAATGAATCTAAAACACACCATGGGGAAACCTAGGTCATGATAGATCATATGTGGAATCTAGGAATCAATCAGAGATGAAGGAATCCCTAAAACATTGGAGATGGGGTCGTCGAGTCACCTAAGGTCGAGAGAGATCCATTTCATCCAAATAATTTGACAACCCAAGGGGATGGAAATTGTTAAAGAAAAACAACATCAAAAAATTACAAGATGTGTAATCCCCTTTCACATCATGTAATTCTCAATGTACATTTTCCAACGAAAAATGTATCACCTCTCCATATTATTTTATATCATTAACCTTAATTTATTAGATGATGTAAAACCCACTTTCATGTCATGTAACTCTTCATTACATGAAATAAATTCTTTATTATTTTCTCTACAAATTAATCTACTCCAAACTTACCCTAAGCCTCCTCCGGGAACCTCAATCCTTGGAAACACACAAAGGGTCTATCCACATAGACCCAGTCCCTTACAATGCCTGTATATAATGGTTCATCGATGGAATTAATGAGATTAAAATGGGTTCTATCATTATATTTTAATGATAAGGAAAATAAAATAGATACTTACAAATAAATTAAGAGATAAATAATTTGAAATCTTAAGGATTATTACGACGAATGTACTTGAATTGAAAACGTAAGAGGAGAGGATCTCTTACATTAACAGGGTGACTCTAAAATTATCAGATCATATTATTATGATATTATGAACATAATGGGAGTTATTTAGAGAGGTGGAGGGAGAAAAATACATGATTAAAGGGTTTTTAGTAGGGAAGAGTAAGAGGATCATTGGGTATTTATAAAAAGAGGGGAATTATTTATTAATTTCCTAATCTCAATTTTGGGGTATATTTGAGATAATGATACATTCCACAAACCATCTCATGGTTTTTCCCATTGTTTCTGAAAATTTTCAGTGTATTTCAATATTTAATAATTCCACAAACCATACATATTAAAATAATTTCATTGGTGATGTGTACATGAGTCATGTACATAATGAATTGATTTTAAAATGTTAATATATAACATAGTTTTTGAGGGATTCATTAAGGGATTATGAAATTAAACAAATAACATCAAAAAAAATATTTTCAAGGGAGAAAATAATTTTTTTCATCAATATTCTTTACAAAATTAAATTTATTATTGTTTCATAGTTTTGATGTCATAATCCAGACTCTATATTTATACATTATTAAATATTTATCCGAAATAAGTAATGTCTCATTAAATGAAGAAAAAATAAATATTGGGTAATTTTGACTAGTGGATGTCAAACATGATATTAATGTTATCAAAATATATTAAAAAATGTTATAATTTTGTCTTTTAAATAAAAGTATTTATTTACCTAAAAATACTTATTTTATAATACTAGAAACATTCTGACCCCTAAAAAATTAAATTGGACTTAATTAAATTATATTATCATTTATTTTTAAAAAATTATTATTTTTTAAAAATATCTTATATAAATAACCTTTATATATAATATGATTTTTATTTTCAAAAAAGTTTCTTAATTTTTAGTATATATTTACCAATTTTTTTTATCCACATATAAAAAATCAATCTATAACAAACTCATTATATAATCATTAATAAAATAATAATGAAAGGAATAAAGATAACCATTATTTTATTTTGAAAAGAAAATATAAAAATATATATTATTTAATTCTGGATACAAAACCTCTTATTACACTAGTGAATATCCTAAGGGTAAGGAATTTGATGGTGGTTCTTTCATAATGATGTTCGATGAACATTGGTTGGGAAAAGATCTAAATAATCTTTATCTTCTCACATAAATAGTTATTCATGAGAATTTTTTTTTGGATTTTATGTTGGTCTTGGTGAAAGGGAAATCCAAATGTTTCCATCTCCCTCAGAAGCCTAGATAAATGTTCTTTATAGGGATCAATACTATTGGTTGAGGAAATCAATTACTTCATTGGTGTCAATTTTATTTTATAATAAACATTAATATATAGTAATCCAAATAGTCAATGTATAAATGATATATTATCATTTGTTAATATTCATAGTGATATTTTAAATCATAAAAGTTATATAATATAATGGTATAAAATATAAAATGTTGTTCATGTGTTTTCTATAACTAAATTACTTAATAAATAATTCATTCATTTTTAAAGGAATATAATTTTTAAAAGTATATTTCAATACATAATTAGTCTTAACTAATTAATTTTAGGTATATTTTTATTATCATTTATATTATTTAGGATAATATCTCTTAATATAATAGCATAAATACTCTCTTAAGGCTATATCAAGTCACTAATTTCTCCATAAACAATAGTAATCCTTCATTCAATCATGTACTCAAGTATTCATATTCCCAAATCATATATTCTGCATAAATTACCATTAATAAAACATTTTTAATATCAAATACATTAAAAAAGTATTAAAATCATAAATTGATTATAGAATTTACTCTTATATTCAACCATAACCTCATAAAGTAATATATTAGTCTGTATATCATAATAAAAAAATGATATAGACATCACTAAAAATATCCATACTTATTTATAAATCCCATGGTTACTGGTACATTCCATATAAAATTTTCAAATTAAACTGACTCTTTATTATATATTGATCAAGCATATATTAATCCAAAGAGTTATCAATACTTAAATAACCTTTTATTCAATATTTATACACCAAATTTTATCCTTTTATAAAATCATTTTTCAAGGGTATTGTTACAATTTAATATATGTTTCCATACCATTATTGAAAAATCACCCAAGATAAATCTTTAGATGTTTCACATGACCCCTAGTATTTTATTATGATATCAGCCTCTCACCAATAGGTATGACATAGAATCCTTCATTTTCCAGGATTATAAGAATCTAAAATGCATATGAAATATTTATGTACTATCTCCTATTAGTTTATAAGACATATAATTTTCTAGATAAATACATTTCTCACCTTTTTTTCATTGATCATGTTTCAACGAAATACATAAATCAAGAATAGTTATCAATAAAATTTTGGAAAATGATCTTCTAATTATTAATGATCAATCAGATGATGTGTTTTATAATGAAAATTTCATTTCAACCTATGATACTATCATTTATGAAATTACACACTTATCTTACCCTATAACTCCCTTGGTTCAACCTTGATTAAATTTACTTGGGTAAACATATAGTTGTAAACCTAGTCCCTCAAAGTAACAACATAATCAATAATTCATAGTGTTTTGTAAAGAGAATATAATTAACCAAAGCATATCCCCTACAAGTTTTTATTTAGGAGTGAAGTTAGGCCTTTTTGTCATGTACCAGGTCATAGTTGAGGTAATACACAACATTCCCAATTTAGGTTTTTACCCCTTGTTACAATGGTTCTAGAGATACCATCCACATTCTTGTATCCATTTAGGGATGTATTTACTAATAGAATCTAAAAATTTATAATTTATAAAACATAATAGGTTATTAGAAAATTCCCAATCTTGTCCTTTAGAATTATCCTTTTTGTTTTCACTAAGGATCTATCATCCTAATATCCACATGTAACTAGATATTTATTTGAAAATAATTATGGTGACCTAAATCTTAAAAAAACATTATTTCATTATACATAACATTAATTCCCATAAAATACTCATTGAGGATAGATATGTTTTCTCTATTTAGAATATTAGAAATATAAATTTACCATATTAAATATAAACAAAATATCTTTTTTTAATGATAATCATAGTTCTCAAATCTGCTATAGATCTTCTATAAGGTGAGGTAAATCACCTATTACGGAAATAAATATAGAAATAAGGACTATCTTGAGATTAAATAATCATAATCATGATATCCTATATAAATGGATCATGAGCATGAAAGCATGGAATGATGAAATGAATGCATAAGATTATTGAATCTCAAGTATATAGAAATATCATAACTAATTCCATCATAAGGATATGTTAAGTGCCGCCATAATGTCAATATAACACAGGCTGGACTCATCATAATAATCATATTTTTCACTTCCAGGTCCTTCCTTTCAGGTATTTGTTTCTCTAATATACATGTTTTATCTTTTCCCCTAGGTCCCCCTAGTCACCCCTTGATTTTTGGGATAAAATGAGGGTTTTTGGTGGTCATAATAGGCCACAGGGTTTGGATGTACGGTTTCTAAACTATGCAGCCAAACCATTCACAATTCCCGTGTTATGAAAAATGAATTTTTACCAATTTTTTCCCTCAGAAAATAAACCTAATATTCCCCTTTTAACACCCATTTTACTATTTTTTCCAATTTAGGTTTCCAAGAACCCTCATGCATCCTTGGAAAACATTTATTGAAGATATTTTTTTGTGGGTAAAGATCATGATTCTTCATGTAAGTGAATCCCTTCTCTGTTCCTTCCTTATCAATAGGGTTTCATCCTTATTTTTTTAGGTCATGAATTTCCAGTATCTAGGATTTCATTCCAATGGTTTTATATTGAGTTTCTTGATTCAATATTCTTTGTTATGGTTTATTTTCACCCACTTGTGTGGTCGTTGTGGTATGGTTGAAGTTTCACATAATGATTTGGGGTTCTTTATATTCAAGGTAGGCGGTTCCATGTATAATAATTCATTAATGAATTTATCTAGACTGATTAACCTATATATCATGTTTCCCATCCATTTCTTGTACGGTAAAATCCATTATTGTTTGTATTTATTGGGCATTTAATTTTAAAGTTTCATTTGACTTGAAATTTGGTGTTTTTTATGTTTATTCCATGTTGTATCATTTTTGGTTATTTTATAATTCATGAAAAAATTTATTCAATTGTTTTAGGGATTCCAATTATATTTTGGTACGATCTGGTTGGATTTTTTCCATAAACAATGATTCTTTATGGGTTTTTTGTGCAAACCCTTGTGTTATCTATTCAAATAGTTTTATAAAATATTAAAATGTTTTATTAAGTTATATTACTATTGAGGAAATGTTTTGTTTATTTTTTTGTGTTGTTATGATTTACAATTGGTATTTTGATGTGAAAATGATATTTTAGAATATGTACAACTTGATTGAGAATAATGAAGTATGCCCGTGTAACTATGTGGGAGAAATAGGTCTAGTCTTTGAGTGATTTTGAAGAATCATTGTCCAAGATTCACATAATAAGTTTTGTGATGACCAAAAAAACTTAATAATTATGATTTTTTGGAGGCTAATAGGCCATTGACATGTCCCCTTCTAGTGGATCATGCATGATAATGGAATTGGTTTTGTTTATTGGTTACACCTACACTAATATATGACGTTCCTAGGGCCCTACTATTAGCTAGTACATAAAGGTATTTCATGTGACAAGTGCTCATTGATTATACTGTACTTACCATCAGAATATGGTGTATTTGGATGGTAATTTCATAAGGATGTGTGTTTCCTTTAAAATTTTTCATTCATTAATATTTACCTCTTGAAAACTGTTTTCATTTAAAGTTACATCACTTAGTAATTATAGCTAGTATTTCCTATTTATGAGAACATTCAGGATTTCCATCCTAAAATGTTTATCATGTAAGAATTTTTTGGGTTGAATCCTATTGGTAATGGTTCCACATCCTATATACACCGTTGCATGTATGTAGACATTGTAATGTTTGACACATGTAAGAGAAAGGTCCTTAGAGTTGGCAGTTTTGTTTGTTAACTTCCATTCTTGGTAGAGTGTTGTAGAGATGGATTAAAGGTGATTCCACCATACTCTATGTTGGTTTTTCAATTAGAAATGATACTTATTATTAGTTTTGGACCTCTTCGGTTCTATTTGAAAATATGTAATTAAATACTGAATTTTTATTGAAGACCATTTGGATTAAATATTCATATTCATGTAATTTATTATTATTGGTTGTATAATGCTTCTAAACTAAAGTTAATCCTTACCAAACCATTGTTCATGACTCTCGAGAACTTGTTCTATCTCGTTGGGATATAGAATGGAATTAGGTCCTTGTCATGGACCCGGTCGAGCATCGGTTTAGTTGGAAAACTTGATTGGTTTGTGACAAAATTTTATCAGATCATATTAATCTATTTGGATAAAATTATTTGGGATGTGTCTAGTTGTATAGGCTCTATAACTATCAGGGCTTGGAATAATGGATGTGGGTAGGGTTTATTGCCCGCACATCTCATGATATACCTTGATTCACCATGGGATGTTGGGATTCATGTTTCACTTATCTTCCTAGTTGTATGTGCTGGTCGTAGACTACATGTGCGCATTGGAAATATTTATGTAGATGTTTATTTCATTATTGTGATGGGTTTTATTATATTATATTTCATTTTATTGTTCAAAATTTTCACAATTTTTGTACCAATATTTTATCTTGTGACCGTTTATTTCTTATAGGAACATGCCTCCTCAGAAAGCTCTCATGCACCCATGGGAGGAATCTTGAGATATTTCTCCATCACCTATTGATCAGTGGTTCATTAAATATGTGGTTCATGCTATCTAGTATCTAAGGTAGGGAGTCATTTCTAGACCTTCTCTAGTTAGAGAAGATAAAACTTGTCCTAGGGAGTAAAAATCCTAGGGGTTTCTAAAGAATAAGCCTCTTGCTTTTTGAGGTATCACATAGCCAAAATATGAAGTGGAGTGGATTGAGAAGATAAAACTCATGTTTCAGTTCCTTGACACAACTATGGAGGTTATAGTGAAATGTGAATCATTTATACTAGATGTTCCTAACCACATGTTGTGGGAATAAGTGCTTCAAGCGGGGTAGCATGAGAAGAAAAGGAAGTGAGAGGTGTAGGGGAACAATTAACTAAAATGGGAGGTCTAGAGATCTATTCTCAGTTCTTATTTTTTATGTTCAATACCTATGTTGAGGTGGTTGATCATGTTTTAGGGTAATAATTGACTAAAATGGGAGGTCTGGTTTCCCTAGGATAATATCAGTGATGGGCAATGGAAGTTAATTCGAGAAGAAAAGGAAGTGAGCGGGGCAGGGGAAGATAGGATTTGGTAGTTCAAGCCATCATCCCAGAAAGACTCCATCTGTTTCTTCTTATTCAAGGTATATTGTGTGCCACAAGTTCGGGGGAGTAGGGAACACCCAAACTACAAGTACAACTACTCCAATTCATTATTATCAGTTTGGATCAATCGGGCACTTGAAGTCAATTTTCTTATTGAAGCATCCCCTTCAGAGTGGGGTAGTATCAATGGCTTCAAGGGGAGTGTTATTTTAGTCAGAGTTGTCTGGGAAGGTGATATCTCAGTTTAGTGTCCATGTTGGTATTTAAGTATCATCGTCTAGGAATATATAGTTCAAGATAGATCCTTAGGCGAGTGACCATTCTCAGGTATAGTCTAGGCATCTTCAGGTTGTGGATCAAGCACCAGTAGGATTAGATACAGGACCTTCAACGGTTTGAGGTACCTTTTTGATTTCATCTTATATTGCATCTATTATCTTTTATACTGGTGTTTCTATTTCTTTTATGTTTTCTCATCATGTTATTCTTCTTAATTTTCCAACTGAGTTGTTGTCTTTTATGATGGAGTTGGTGAAGTCTTTCATTTAGAAGAAGGAGCAAGGTCTCAGGTTCCCAACATGGGAACATTCCAAGTACAAAGATGAGATGGAAAGGGATCTCATTGTCTTGGATATAAATCTATTTTATGTAATCATCGGCATTGATTGGCTAGTGAACTTTCGAGTTCATATCGATTGATATAGTGGGTGGGTTATTTCAGGGTACCTGATGGGGTCCTTAGGTTTTTCATGGGGAATGAGATGCTTGTTCAGGTCCTGCAGGACCTCCACTCCCAATGTTGGTAAATCATGCCTTTCAGTTATCATCGTGAGTGCTATAGGATGATGGAGTGCTCCCAATGGTGGATTACCTCATGTGGTGGATTATTTTGTGGAGGTATTTCTTGATAATTTTTATGCTTTCCCCCAGAGCAAGACATGTAGTTCTTGATTGATTTGGCATTGGGAACATATCCAATATCTATTCTATCATATCATTTCACCCCAACTGAGTTGAGGGAGTTAATGATACTTCTTGAATATTTGAAATACTGAGGAATCATTCACCCAAGCACACTCCTTCTGCCACTCTTATTATTTTTTCCGAAGAAGGCAGACAAGTCCCTCTTGTTGTGCATTGACTAACAGAAGTTGTACAAGGTTACCATCAATAAAAATTATCATTTTCCTTGAATAGATGACTTGTTTGATTAGATGAAAGTGGAAAGGTGGTTTTCCATGATATACGGGCATTCAGGTTACAAAAAAGTCAAGGAAAAAGAGGCGGATATCCTAAAGACTTCCTTTAGAAGCAAGTACAACCACTTTGAGTACTTGTTCATGCCTTTTGGATAGACCAATTCTATAATGGTCTAAATAAAACTCCTTAATAGGGTGTTCCACTAATATCTTTACTATTTTTTTGGTATTCATTGAAAAATCCCACTTTACTCTGGATCGAAGGAAGAGCATGAGCATATTTTCTAGACCATGTTGGGCATCCTACAGGATCATTTCAATTGTGAAATGTTGTTTGTGTGCACATTATAGATGAGGATGGTGAAGTTTTTTGGTAATGTCATCTAGTAACAGGGGTTTTGGTGGACCTCTAGATGTTCTATGTAGTTATGTCATTTGTGCAGCTAAAGATTGTGTTTGTGATCAAGAGTTTCTCTGGACTATCTGGTTACTTGGGCAATTTGTTCGGTATTTCTCTCAGCTTACATCGGCCATGACCATGCTCACCTAGAAAGGGGTGAAGAATTAATGGTGTCCAAAATGTTAGGCATCCTTCTAGGAGTTGAAGTAGTGGATTAATACCACCCATGTGTTGATATTTTTGAAATCAAGAAAGGTCTATGTGGTGTATTACAATTCATCAGTTATGGGTCTTGGGTGCATGCTAATGCCGGATGATTAGATGGTGGTGTATAG
Source organism: Viscum album (assembly GCA_963277665.1). Classification (NCBI taxonomy): domain Eukaryota; kingdom Viridiplantae; phylum Streptophyta; class Magnoliopsida; order Santalales; family Viscaceae; genus Viscum; species Viscum album. The sequence continues at coordinate 2,000,538,700 of OY728136.1, forward strand.
ATCTCTCAAATTCTGATCACTTGAAATGAATTAACCAACCCACAACCTGGATTAATAATTTTCAATTCATTATTTGAATACTTCGCATCACTACCACTTCGAGGAGATGCTTATGGTCCGCTCTAATCATAAAATAATAGCCTACATCTTCTCACAGAAATTTCATTATTTGAAGAAGTGTTGTTGGATCGAGTATTTGTAGGGTTCGACATTGATATCATCTATACCCTTGTAGAGGGTAATGTGGTGGATGACACCTTGAGAATAAAATTATCAGTACATGCTTTGAAGAAGTCTAGTGATGAGTGTACTATGATGGGGCACTTTCCTTAGATACACGTGGAGACCATGGAGCATAGTGTAGCTATGTTATTTGAGAGAGTTTATTTGATTCCATTTCTTTTATAATTTATTCAATGGTGTAAGCCTAGTGATGATCTGTGTCAGTGGTCTATGTAGTTTCCTCATGGTTGGTAGATGTCTTCTTATTGGTCTTCATCCTCTAAGGGCACTGTGTGCTTCAAGGGCTGTTTGGTGGTGATGATGTCTATGAATATGTTACTGATGCAAAATATCCCCCCAATAATGGTGGTTCATTCATCCAAGATTTAATAATAAAAATTATGAAGTATGTCGATAGTTCTTGTTTCCAGGTATCAGATAAGAAATAGATGACTTTGCATCGATAAGCTATACCTCTCAGTAAGTAAAATAATAGAATCAAAGGCCCTCTGGTTTTCTTTATCCATTACCCATTAATACATGGAAGTGTGATGAGGTTTACATGGATTTCATTATCATATTACCTTTTACATCTTATGATATGAAAACTATTTGGGTAATGATTGATTATTTGACCAAATCATCACACTTCATTCTGATTATAAATACAACTAAAGTGAATGAGTTGGGTGATTTTATATTCTAGAGGTGGCAATCCATCACGGTGTTCCATCATTAGTTGTCTCTTTTAGGGACCCCTGTTTTAGGTAACTATTATGTGAAGGCCTTCATAAGTATTTGGTGTCATATATTAAGATTATCATGTCATACCATCCTCAAACAGATGGTCAGACGGAGTGGGAAAATCATATTCCATAGGACATGAAAAATGCTTTTGTTTTGGATTTCAGAGGAACATGGGATAGCCATTTGGGATTTTTGAAAATCAGTTATAATAACAATTATCAGTCCTATATTCGATTGGATCCTTTTGAGGATCTCTATGGTTGGCCCTTTTGGTCCCCTCTTTGTTGGGATGAGGTAGGTGAGATCTAATTATTGGGAAAGAGCCATGTGAAAGAGACGTCGAAGAAGGTCAAGTTAGTGAAGTAGGGGTTATTGACAGATTATAGTTGCTAAAAATATTATGCTAATAGGATGCATCAATATATTGAGTTCTCTGTGAGTGATTAGGTATCCTTGAAGGTGGCTCCTTGTTTGAGCAATCTTTGTTTGTGAATGCAGGGAAAGTAGATTCCAAGGTATGTCATCCTTTTTGAGATCACTAAGTGAATTAGTATGATGGAATATAAGTCCGATAAACTATCTCAGTTGAAATAAATTCATGACGTATTTCATGTTTCTCAATTTAATAAATACAATTTGGATATGTCCCCTTTGTTGAATTGGGAAGAGTTTGAGATAGAGCCCAATTTATCAGTGTTTGAGCGATGAGTGTAAACAGTGGATTTCCAAGAGAATATTCTTCTAAGAATGTCTATTCCATTGTTCTGGGCCCTTTAGCATCATGTGAATGATGTTCAAGAGACATGGGAATGAATTTGTTTTTGATCATGAGCACCCATTCTTGTTTTCCAATATAGATTTAGGTTGAATTTATAGGGAATAATGTTTTCACAGAGGGGAGAAATGTCACATCTCTGTCCTTCATTTTAGGTAATTTTTCTTATATTCCTGGCCTGCCATTCCAACAAGGACCATCAAGGTTCTACCCTTCATTTTTGAAGAAAGTGAGGTTTTGTGTGGCTAGAACAGGCTGCACGGTTTGGACACACTGTTTAGTAAACCATGCAAAAAAACTATACATAATGCTCTGGTGTTAAAAAATGTATTTTGACCATTTCCCATAAAAAAATAATCCTTAAGTTCCGCTTTCATCTCACATTCATCCATATCATCCATGGAAGGGTTTGAAGTCCACTCATGTTTCATTGGAACCCCTTTTTTGAAGGGGTTTTTAGTGGGATACATTAATACTCTTCAAGTAAGTGAATTCAAACCTTTTCCATACTTATCCAGAGGGTTTCTTTCTTATTTCTTGAGGTTCTATATTTCTTGTAGCTAGGGTTTCATCCATAGGGTTTAATATTTAGTTTCTTAGTTCACTATTCTTGGTTAGGTGTTGTTTCCATTCACTTGTGGTGCGGTTGTGGTGTGGTTGATGTTTCACACAGTGATTTGGGGGTTTTGATATTCAAGTTATGGGTTCGATGTTTAATAATTATTTGACGACATTTTAATGATTTATTAACCTATTTATCTTGTTTATCATCCATTTTTGTGGTGAAACCCCCATTTTATGTTGCATTGATTGGGAAATTAATTTTAAAGTGCATATTGACATCAAATTGGGTGTTTTTCTTGTGTATTCCACGATGTATCATTTGGGATTATTTCTTGATTCATAATTTTTTTAATTTAATTCTGTTAGGTCTAAAAATTTTGGTTTGATGTGGTGTGGTTGGGAGTTTGGACTTAAACAAGTATTTTGTACATGATTTTGTGTGCAAACCCATATGTTACATCTTCAAATTATTTTATAAAATCATTAAAGGGTTTATTAAATTAAATTGAGGGCAAGGAACATGTTTGTGTACTATGTGTTGTATTTATGATTTAAAAAATGTATTTTTTATGTTAAAATGTTGTTTTAGAACATGTGGAACATGATTTGGCACAAGGAGGGAAGCCTCAGTATCTAGGTGGGCAGACTAGGACTAGTATACTAGTGATTCAGAAGTGTCCTTTTCCTTGTTTCACATAATAATATTTATGATGAAAACACTAACTAAATAATGATGATTTTTTGAGGCCACTAGGACATTAGGGTATCCACTCCTAGTGTATCATTCACCATAATGAAATTGGTTGTGGTTTCTTGTTACTTTTACACTATGATATGATGTACATTCGGCCCCATTATTAGCAAGTACCTAGGGGTGTTTCCCATGACAGGTTCTCATTGGTTATATTGTACATACCTTTTTAATATGGAGTGTTTAGATGGTAGATTCTATATAATGTCTGTTTTCTATAAAAATTTCAATCTTCAAATTTTTGCTCATGATAATCATTTTCATTTAAAATTGTATCTCATAGAAATTGTTTCTTCCATTTCCTGTTTACCAAAACAAGCAATATTTTTTCAATAAATGTTGATCCCATGGAATATTTTTGGGTGGCATACTATCAGGCTTAGTCTCACACCCTACATACAACTTTGGGTGTAAGTAGACTTGGTAATGTTTGTCACAAGAAAGTGATAGGTCCATGGAGACGGTGGTTCAGGTTGTCAGCATCCTTTCGTGGCGCATTGTTGTAGAGATGGATTTAGGGTGATTCCTCCTTGATGTGTGGTGGTTTTATAGTTAGACTTGCTACTTATTTTTAGTTATGGCTCTCTTGGGTTCTATTTAAAATTATGTAATGATATTTTATTTTTTTTAAATCCTATATGGATTGAATTTTCAAATTTATGTTATTTATTATTTTTGGTAGTTTAATGTTTCTAAACTCAGATTAATTAATCCCAAACCATATTTCATGATACGTGAGAACATGTTTTACCATTTGGGGATAGGGAATGAACTTAGGGAATTACCATGGACTGGGTTGGGCATTGATTTGGTTGAAATCCTAGCATGGTTTATGACACAATTCATAGGAAAATTGCCATCATGACATGTTTTTCTTTGGAAAACCACCCATACACCATGCCTAATGTTCTTCAGCTAACCACTCAAGGACATTACCTAATATCTCATGAGATATTAAAATTACTCAATGAATTGAATGGATATAAAGGATTCACATATCACATATTAGGATAATATCCATCAAAATATTTGTAAGCATATTTTAGCCAAAATAGGGAAAAAATAAACTGTGCATAAATCATATGAATGATACAAGTATGAGAAGGAAGTGTGTTTCATTGTTCTAATTTAAGGAAAAATTAATGTTTAAATCAAAATTATTTCAAATAGAAGAAGGAATTAAATAATTTTGGACATTAATAACCTAAAATTTAATATAATTGATTAAAATGGATTTCCAAAGCTGAAAAATCATTTTAAGGATATTGTAAAAGAATTAATTAAAATTTATCAACTATGTTGTGAATTATATGATAATTATGGTTTTTGGATAAGGGGGGGTGGAATAATATTTTATATAACCCATGAATTGAACTAATGATGTTCTATATAAAATAGTGAGGGATTTTAAAATCTATTCTTGGTTTGAAAATATTTTATCGAGGTGATTCTCTACATGATACAAGAAATACAAAAGTTCTCTTCAATAGAGTTTACTTAAAATATTAAATCTTGAATAGAACTAAAAACATGTTTTACACGAGTTAATTAAAAGACTATTTAACTATGTATATATCAATGGGAGAGATATAAAAAAATAAGAAGAGGTATAAGAGAATATTATTTTATATAAGGAATAATATAAAAAGAACACCTAACTAGAACATCATGAAAGAGGAACATAAGATCACTATAACTAGAATAACACAATATTCAACGGTAATATAAAGAAAATTACATCATTTGGTTTAGTATATCCAATTAATAACAAAAAATAAATTACAAAGCATTAATGGTATTTAAAATATAATTTACACCATAAAAAAGGAATCATGGACCACAAAATGTAACAGTTCTAAAAAAGAAAAATTTGATACGAAAACCCATACAACTTTTTAGTTTTTATATAAAACCACAATGTGAGAAAATAAATTGAATATATTACTGAATATCATAAAATATAAGTCAATAAATATTCAAAAACATTAAGGTGGTGTAGATGCACCACTAAAAAGAAATCATGATGTGCAATAATAAATTTTTCTCAATGAATGAGAATTTAGAGAAGAAACTCTTGGGATAGCTAAACAATTCTAATAAAACCAACATGAAAGATATAGAGATTAATTTTAAGTTAAAATAAAATTAATAATGTAAAAACCTAAATTTATATACCAAATTTGTAGTATAATCACCGTTTCTATGAAATTGGGTGGATAATATAAATTATGGCTCTAAGAATGAAAATTTGATATGAAGACCATACATATTTAATAATTTTAAATTATCATTTATTGAAGCTTCAAAATTACATGGATATATAAATCTAGTGAATCAAATAATCAAATATAGGGAAAATATTTTTAAGAAGTATATACATCATAGGAAAAATAAATTGTTTCCAAATATTAACTCATGTCTAAATAAGGTATATATGAGATACAACCCTTAAATTTTCCGAAAATCATTCTATACAAATTTAAAATTTCACGAATAAGAAATTTAATTTTTTCTACCTTCTTAGAAAATTTATTCTTATTTTTATATTACATATTTTACTTGCCTATTTTTTATGTGAGGTTATTCGGTAAATTTTCTAGTAACTCCTTAGGTATATTTACCGGGGTATATTGAATCTATAAGATCTTCAAAATTGTCAATATTTATCATTCCCTATTTATGGTACAATTTTACTAATGTTTTGATCAGAAATTTTTTGGGATTTACTTGGGGGATGTTTTAGGTGAAACAAGAGAATATTTGATGTTTTTGGAGTGTGTTTGAGGAATTTACGGTTAGCGCATGGTTTTTCCAAACTCTTTTCCAAGTCCAATAAAGAGTTTAAACCCAAACTGATGGGATTTCTATGGTTGACACATAGATTTCTATATGGTGCGCCATCTTACTAGTAATCATGCGACCCCTAGAATAGGTGAATAATTAGAGAACATGGTTTGCCGAACCATACACCCCATCCTAGGGAAATGTTCATGTGTGTTTAAATTCATTGAAAAATTATTTTTATATTCCCAAACCCCATGGTATTAACAAAAATTAGATCCATGTTAGTCCTAATGCTTCTTATTTGTATTTGTAATCCCTAGAATTGATTACAAGCCTCATCAAATTCAGTTCCTAATGAGTATATGACCAAATTGACAGAACTAAAACTTTTCTCGTATGTATTCAGTTCTTGTGTGGTTTCCTCTCTATATCATCATTTTTTTGAGATGAAGGGGGATTTTTTATCCTATATTGGTGATGGTAATGAATATTTGTTTTGATAGATCTTAATCCATTTGATCTTGATCTAGGATTTGGTTTTAGATCACCACCTTCATTGTGAAATTGTTCATTCAATTTCTATTTTGGGATTTTTGATTTGGAATAAATATTATCTTGAGGATGTGGGTATAGATGTATACTTCTATATCTTTGATTTAAATTACATTAATGTGATTTTGAAATTGGAATGTGCATTCCATGAAATTTCATGTTTGGTTAGATTAATTATTTTTTTAATTAATTAATAGAGTCATAGAATTGATTGAATGAGGTGACTATTAAATTGATTGAAATTTATTTATGAAATTGGTGAAGAATGGAATATTGAAATTATTGATTAATATGTATTATAATTTAATGTTGATAAATGTTTTAATGGTTAATTGTTTATATTATTCCTTGTTTTTAATGTGAGTAACCATGACTAAATTGATAAATGAAATGGGACCCTTTGATTCTTAAATTATATAAGATGGCTAATGATGCTTATTCTTAATGTTTATGAAATATGTGATATTTGTGACATTGTGATGTATTTCATAAACTTGTGTGGGGAATGAACTAATGCTTAAAAATCTTATATGATATAACAATGAGTGTGGCGCATGGAATGATGCTTCAAAATCCTATATCTGATAATAATGAGGTGTGGGGTAGATCTTGATGATTGAAAATTTCACTGGGGGATAGACATGACGTTCTACGAAGAAAATGATTGCATTGAATTATTGTTACAATTATTTGTGATATGAATTAAAATTAAATAGTCATAGGAAGACCATGTTATAATGAATGTTATTTCCCTATGTGTTATGGTTTAAATGTTATAATGGACCAAAGCATGTATTGATGGTTTATGTGTCATTGTGAACCTATGTAATTTATGTGGTTGATGAAAGAATATTGAATTAAAATAAATTTTTACTTTATTTTACATTATTCTTCACACAACATAATATCATGTTATATACTAGATATTGTTTAATATTCTGTTGGTGGTCACCTAATGAGTTGTACTCACACCCAACTCAGACTTCCTGATCATTACTTTAATAGAAATCATTTTTATAGGATACGATAAGGGAAAGTGCCCTATGTTAGATGGCTGAGTTGGTATGGAACACAAATGAAGGAAATAGACATGATGTAGTGACATGTGTGGGAGTTTTCAGTATGAATTTATTATGGATTTTTCATATTGTCAATTGAAACATATATGTAATAAAATATCTATTATTTTAGTTTGGATTATGTTTCCCTATTTTGTATTATCATGTGATAAAGGTCTATTTTTGGTTGTAATATTATTCTTGTAATAAATTATTTTCATTTGTTCATTACATATTTATTTTCAATTTTGTGTTACTTTGTTAAAGTGGTTATTGTATCCCCATTTAATATATTTGACTATAACTACTAGTTGTCAGCCACTAGAAAATGGGGAGGTAAGACTAAGGTCATATAACCAACATGCTCAGGGTACCATTGTGTGGCATCTAAGTCAGGATGTCACAAATTGGTATTAGAGTAGTTTTCCTTTCCTCTTATGTAATTATATTTATCAATAGAAGTTAGGATATTATAATCAGTTAGGCCGTTTTCAAGGGTGCATTCATTGGAGTATCTGACCCATGCACAGGTGTAAAACCATGTACCTAGGGTGTGATTATTATTATTTATGTTTTTTGTTACCATTGAATTTTATTCCACCTCGAGTGGTTCACATATTGCGTGATGTAATTGTTTTATAATATTTTTCTTCATGGACAGGGATGTCACAAGAGTTGAGAATACATGCATCATTATAGGCACTCATAAATTATTGTGACTTCTGCAATTTTAGGAATGTAGGAAAAATTGTGTTTTGTGGTGACTGTTTAAAATCAAAATTCTCTTTCAGATTGTGTAATTTAAATGATAAGGTGTCTGATATGAAATTTATTATTTTAAATGATCCTAAATAAAGTAATTATAAATGGATAAATAGATTTATATAGGGAAATATTAAATTATAATAAAATTTCCACCCTATGATAACCATGACCTACTTGAGTGATTGTTTGGGGAAGTGATAGAGCCTCGATTTTTACGATATGGAGTGATATGAGGATGGATTCTCATGGGTTTATATAAATACTTATTATTTAAATGTGATAATTTTTTGTTATGTATCATAATATGTCTATCTAAACTATATAAATATGCCTCCTCAATAATGCTTATTGATATGACAATAGGATGACATGGATATAAATAATCCTCCTTTAGTGTATCAATAGGCCATGACAGATCAAGGTGATGAATTTAGGGAGAATATCGATGAGATAATTTCTTTTTTTTATGGAGTTTATTGAAAGAGGTCTATCAAGAGTTTTGAAGATCATGTTCAACATGACCCAAGTGTTTGGGTTGCAGTACCCGCCAAATTTCACTAGAGAGGGTGAACCTGATGCCAATGTGTTCTGTATTGAATCTATTTGGATGACCCTTAACCACCAAGAGACTCTAACAGAGAAAAGTGTCAACCTATATTATTACATGTTACATGATTAGGGGATGAATTGGTGTTAGATATATACATGGGATGTACAACTGGATGACACGGTGTAGATGGATTTTAAAGAGATTTCCCTGGATCACATTTATATTATGATTCTTAGGAAATACATAGAAGCAGAGTTTATAAGGTTAAACTAAGGTAGAATCTATAAAATGGGCTATAAAAGGAACATTAATTATTTTTAGTTCTTTTTTTTCACCACTTGAAGGATATGAGGTGAATATGGAAATGTGTTTTTAATATGGGATTAAATGTGAAATTAATTAGAGGGTTAATATCTTTTAGATAAAAACATTTTCTGATGTAGAATTAGGCTCTCATTTCTAAGGGGAAACTTAATTAGGATTCTAGTGAGATGCAGGTAGTTTTTTTGACTAAGAAGTATGTATTATGATATTAAAAAACGTGGAAATAAAAATTTCAACCAGGGTAATAGAAAGAAGAGTGTATAAGGGGAATAGTCTGTTACTCAAGATATTACATGAGTGATTTTCCACAAGTGTGGTAGGATTGGTCACAATTGTAGGTAGTTCCCCCGAACTCTAGTAGAGAACTGAGCTTTTGGTTAGGAAATCTAGAATGGTTCTATAAGAATCCATTAAAGATGGGTAATGAAAGATGTTGTATTTATAATAAAATTGTAGGATTTTGAGCTTTAACATCATATCAGTCTGGCAGTTAGAGTTATACAAGCCATGGTAGTTGAGGAAGTGGGAAAGGCACTTCTATAGAAGAGAGAAAATATAAGTAGAGTAGTCCAGCTCAAGGGACTCTAACTATAGAATAAATAAGACGGGAGGGATGATTTCATGTAGTTTATCATACACTTATGGATAGCGTGGATGGACCATCAATAGTTAGGGGGCACAATTCTTGTATCTTATATAGTTTCTAGTTACTTATTTGATACTTGTTCCTCCCATTATATTATATCTGGAAAACTCTTTAACCGTCTAAATTTGATATTATAGATCATACATAGAGTCATGATGATTGATAATTCTTTGGGGGTATGGTTGAGGGACATCAGTTTATGAAATAAGTGTAATCTCAATGTTTGTGAATATTGATTACTATGGGATATATACATTCATGATATGTTAGGATTTAACAATATTTTGGGTATGGATTGTTTTGTATCATATTGAGAATACATTTATTGTTACCAAATTAGATTTAATTTTACATATCCTGAGGGTAAAATTTATGTACATCAAGGAAAATGGTGTATCTAGGAAGTCCATTTAGGGATAATTCATCAATAACTTGGGGTCCAAACAACCCATGTTTCAAGTCAATTTTTTAATGATGGTATTGTTAATCATGATGTCTTTCTACCCGTAGTGTATCGGTTCAAAGATGTATTTCTTGAAGAATTCATATGGTTTTCAGATAATAGGGATAATGAGTTCATTATTGATCTCAAGCATGGAATTGAGACAAGTCATATTACACATTATAGAATGGAATAAATAGATCTTCTAGAGATTAAGACTCAAACGGGAGAGTTTATGGATAATGGGTTTATCCATCCATGTATGTTTCCTTAGGGTTCTCTAGTTTTTTTATAAAATATTGATGATGAAAAAAATTTCTTATATGTTGATTACCAGAAGTCTAACTAGATTACAATAAAGAACTGATATCCTCTTCTATATATTTATTTCCTCATTAACAAGTTTATAGGAGCTTGTGATTTATCTATGATCGATATAAGATCAAGTTATCATCAGTTGATAATATGAACTTTGAATATTCCTTGGACTTCATTCATAAGTATGTATGGATTATATTTGTTAATCATCATGTTTTTTGGTCTTGTGAATTCTTATTTTGTGCCTATGGCCTTGATGAACTGAATCTTCATCGCATTCTTGGATCATCTTTTTGTTGTTTTTGTGGATGAAGTAATGGTGTACACCAAGACTCATGAATATCATGAACAAAATCATGAGATCATCATGAGTACACTAATATAACATTGGCTATATTTCAAAATATTCAACTGTCAATTCATTAGTGATCATGTACATTTCTTGTGTAACATATTCTTAGAGGAATGGGTGTCAGTGGGCCCAGATAAGGTGCAGGTAGTCGTTTCATGGAAGTAACCTATGAATGTAGTTGATATAAATAGATTTTAGGTCTTAATATAATATTATCGGAGGTTTATTTAGGAATTTTTCCATATCACAAAGCCAAATTATATATTGAACATTAAAGGAGTTTAGCATAAATGGTCAGGAGAATGTGAGAATTATTTTCATGATTTAAATAGAAATTTTAATACTTCTCCAATCAAAATCCTACCATCCCTAGTATGAGTATATGGTGTTTTATGATGCATCCGGTATAGGTAATAGATCATTATTCTTGCAAGGAGATCTGGTTGTTTCAAATGGTTTTTAGTAGTTGGGGGCACATTAATGGAATTAAACTATTCATGAACTCAAGTTAACTATGGTGGTATTTAGTTTGAATTTCTGGAAGAACAATATATTAGGTGGAAATATTAATGTGTATACAGATCAAGAGTGATTAAATTATATCTTTTTTACTGTGGGATTTGAATCTTCAATAGAGGAGGCATGATGAGTACATTCAATTGATTGATTTTGAGATATCATATACACTCGTAAAGGTAAATAGTGTTTTTGACTCTTTGAGGAGGAGAATACATACTCTGGTAGTTTAAGATAGTAGCTCTAAGTGGAAGATGATGAAATTGCATGATAAGATGCATGTTGAGGTTTAGGAGGGAAGGGTGTACATGGTACTCATACTAGTGTCAGTTGAATGAACACTTTTGATCTATATTAGGGGAGCCAGTATGATGATCCATAGTTTCTAACCATGAGGGATATCATTGAAGGTGGGGAGAAACCATTCAATTACACTGTAGATGAGGATAAAATCATTTGTGTCTGGGTCCATGTTATTGTGACTACATGTATGTGACATGAGATGATGCATTAATTTCCTAAGAAGTAGTGGGAAATGTATCTAGGATTGACAAAAACATAATGTGACATATGAAAATATTATTGGGGACATGTCATGAAAAAAGATATTGTAGGGTCCGTGACATGATGATACACCTGTCAACAACTGAACGCTGAGAATTAATAACCTTTTGGTATAATAAAGCCATTTCCCATTATGAAATGGAAGTGGTATGAAGATACCAAGGATTTTTTGGTTTGTCTTCCTAGGACACGTCATAACAATGACCCTATTTGGGTGATAGTAGATATATTTATGAATTTAACACAACTATTACCTATTTAGGATTCTTTATTAGTGGATAAGTTGGGGAAATTGAACGTTTGGGTTAGATTCAGTCTATATGAGGTTCCACTAAGTACAGTTTTTGACAGTCACTCACAATTTAATTTGAGCATATTGGAGGGATTATAGTAAGTTCTTGGTACATATATGTTATTGGGTATGGATGACCATCCAGAAACAAATAGAATGTTTTAACGTACTATATAGGATTCAGAGAACATGCCATGAGCATGTGATCTTAACTTTGGTGGGTCTTGGGAGAATAATCTTGAACTCATTGAGTTCACCTACAAAAAAATTTACAGGAAATTATTAAAATGGAAGCATATGATTCTTTTTTATGGTAGTCTATGTAGATCTCCTTTATGAAGGATAGTGGTAGGTGAACCATATATATTGCGAATGAGTCTCATGAAGGAGTCATAAGATCAGGTTTTGTTACTTGAAAAATGTATGGATATGGATATAAGTAGTTATAATTCTTATAATGATAAGATTTTATGATACCCTGTGTTTACAGTGGTTGATAATGTGTTCCTTCGAGTGTCACCGATATTGGGTCCCTGTAGGATTTGGAGGAAGGGAATGTGGGCACCTATTTTTGAAAGAACTTTTTATGTTGTGGGGATAATCAGGTTAGTAAAATACCGATGTGATCTTTTATATAGGTATAATGCTGTAAATGATAGTTTTCACGTGTCCCAACATCAGTAATATCATTCCAACCCTTATCCTCTAATCGATGTTGATAATGATGAGTATTGGATTTATGATTCCTCTACAGAGAATCCATCTCATTTTTAGGATCATCATGAAAATCTATAACAACCATTATCTTTATTTCACATTTAAACATGATTTATTACATAAACATACACTTAATACAACTTATATTAACAAGAGTTCTATTCTATTTCGGGTTAAGAACAATACATAACAACATAAATCATGAAATACAATATCTTTATTGAAATATTCTTTTACATGACCAGAATATTCCTTCATAATTAACACTGTAAGGGATAACCATAAGACATACATAAGAAAGAGGTGAGCTATAATGCACAATAAGGAAATAAACATGGCATATCACAAGGTTGAAAATTACTATTAGACAATATTTATATCAATGGATCATAAAAGAAACAAGAATATAATAGATTTATATAGCATGATATTAATTACATGGAAAAGTAAAAACAATATACAACACAACATTAGAATGAGCCAAGGCTCATTGCACATGGATTAGAATGAGTAAACTCTCATTGTAAATGAATTATCATGATTAAACCCTCATTCCACCTAAATTATCATGAGTAAACCCTTACATAACATGGCATGCCTAGATACTAAACATTTTCCCATGTATTAGAGCGTTATCAAGGTGCACCCTTCATAATAATTTCATTTTCATGTATAGGTGTTCCACATAGATCATACAATATGGATTAATTAAACATACTAATTTAGTCCATGAACCAAGAATGTAGATTATATAAATTTATGTCCCAAATAAATGTGTATATATGTGTGAAGGTGAATACCCTTGATAGCGAAATGGGTATGGTATTCACTACATGATGATTTTGGCATGGAAAATCATAGTGCCATTTTGACAACATAACGTCATATGAATTTTATAAAAAGGGATAATGAGAGGAAAATATTTATCTCATATTGTAGGAATGAAATACTTATAATACATGATATTCAATACCAAATCCCAACATATTAAATGTAATGTATATGCATAATAAAAAATAAATTCTTGAATGAAAATGAGAAGTAAGAATCTCGTACGGAACATGGGCATGGTAATATGTGTACACATGAGGGATTAATGATAATGAAAGGTGTATATCATCATTAAAAATAATAATTTATGTATAGGGGGAGGTTCAAAAACACACCCCGTCATTTTAAATATTAAATAAAATGGTGTAAAAATATAATGAAACATGGATAAAAATGAAACGGTAAGAAACCCTTAAAAATAATTCCATAGTGACGGCTTAAGTAAGGGTCCAAATGAGGAAGTATAAATAATTCCTCATTAAAATAACAATAAATGGAAAGTATTTAAATGATTATAAATTAATAAAAATGTATCCAATTGAAATTAAATTCACTAATTTAAAAAAAAAACTTCTTGAATTGAAAGGAAGAGAGAAATGTTAGAATCACTTATGTGGATGTTTGACTCCAAAGGCTTGATAGTGGCTTATTAAAATCTTGGGGGTGAATTGTGAGAACTATGGGTAGTAGGGTGAAAGTGATTTTCTATCATAAAATAGTTTAGTGAAGTTAAATGGGAGCTTAGATGGGTTTATATTGGAAAGGAGGGGGTTTCTTTAACATTTTGGCTTCGGACACTACAAAAAATATATTCAGAACCACAAAGCATCCCATAGTTCTTATTGTGGTTTATGGATAAGGGTAGTGGTATACGTTATTTTATAAAGATAACGGCCTAAGATATTAATATATTTCCCTTTCTTATATGGACAAGAGTTTTATTTTCATTTATTTTATTTTATAATCATAAAATATTTAATATGTATTAGATGAATCACTTAATCATTATAAAATAAAACAAAAAAATTTAAAATCAAGTTTTTTTAAAGGTAAAACATATATTTTTTGGAATACACCCTTTATATTTTTTTATTACATCACTATTGTTTCATTATGACGTCCTAAGACAGGTTATATATTTATATGGTGTTTAATTTTTAGCCAAAAAATCGAATAGCTCAGAAAATTATGAAAAATTCAATATTGGATGATTTCAACATCCTAATTCCAAATAAAATATTTATTTTATCTAAATAATTTTCTAAATATGTGAATTTTCATATTTCAAATAAAATCAAAATTAATTAAAAATTGAAGGGTTTTGAAAAAATAGTCATTAAACCTTAATAAATATTCTATTTGACTTCATAAAAAGTATATGGTCATATATATTTTAAAAAATTAATTTAATAATAATATTTTATTAAAATATTATTTATTTATAATACCCATTAATTCTATAAAAACAGACTTCTTATTGGAATTTGAATATTAACCAAAAATATTATTTATGAATTAAAAATCATTTACAAATAACAATAATTGAATGAAACTATATTCATTACTATATACATAAATAATATAAATATTCCAAATCTTAGGGTCTTGTTACATATCCCTTTATTACACAAGGATATGCCCTTAAATTGTGGTGTGTGATGGTGGGATTTCGTGGTGTAATCCAGTTAACATCATTTTGGTCATGATATCGATGAGCTTGAACTTCTCTCATAAACTATTTTTCTAATGCTTAAGTTTTTTGGTCTCGAAATGGGCTTGGACTTGGTAAAATCCAAAAAATGACATCTCCCTTATAATCTCTAATAAATTGGATTCACAGGGTGTGATCCTACTTGTTGAGGCCATAAATTTATTTTTTTATGCCAAAAAAGATTTTTTTAAAATCATATATATATACTAATCACATGATCACTGTTCAATGTATTTATTATCAATGGTACGAATACTTAACTATCCTTTAAATCCAGTTGGATATGATAAAAAAATAAGAGTTCATGTGTTTTCTATATCCACAAGTTATATAATAGAATGAAATGGAATTTTATACATAAATAATTTGTTTATTATAACCCTACCTCTTATGAAATTTCTCCCTCAAAATTTCCTTTTCAAACATTAAAACTAATAGCGGTAACTCTACTTTATCACTTCCTTTGGTTCCAATGTTGCTTCTTAAGAATTTTAGTTTATCTAAAACACCATGACAAAGGGCATTATGTTGTTTCATAAATGTTTTCCCTATAATATAAGATCTTCACTAATTTATCCTCATAAGAGATGTCATTCTCTAATGGTACAACCTCTAGATTGAGTACATTATAGTGGGTGGTATATACATTCTCAAGAGGGATAAATGCAATACATCATGTACTTGAGACATGTTTGGTGGGAGAGCTAGTTGATAGGAAACTACCCTAATGGGATCTAGGATCTCAAAAGGGGTGATTTACCTTGGACTAAGCCTTACCATCTTCTGAAATCTCGTAACTCTATTCCATGGGGATATGTGGAGGAATAACATGTCTCAAACATCAAACCCTAGGTCTCAACGACGATTGTCATCCTAGCTCTTTTGTTGACTGTGGGATTCTTTGATGTGATGGTAGATTCTATAACGACCCATACTTTACATACCTTGTTATTAATTCAGAATTGAAGCACACATATTACAACATATAACAAAACCAAGAAAGGACCATATAGCTATAGTGTCTTTAGAAACTGGGAAACATAAACAACTGGTTCATAAAGCATCTACTTTGCCTCCCATTTCTTTCATCATATCTAGAGTCCCTTTTTGGCATATTATACTTAATAACCTTCTTCATGACCTGGGGAAATAAAACATACAAAAAGGTGAGCTCAAATGCTCATTAAGGGTAAATAAAAGAAATATCAATCACATCATATACACAAGCACAAAAATTTTGGAAATCTTAACCTGCAAAAGAGATCATAATTTCATAACATGGGATAAATCATAGTAGTGAAATGTAATCCCAATAATCATAACATAAAACATGAAACTTTGTGGTATACACACATAATCATATAGAATCATTTCTTATTAGTCAGGACTCATTTCCAAGACTATCTTAGTGGACAAAGTCCATTTCTGAACCGAGTTCACTCCTCATTTCAGTCCTGTTTCACTGAACCGGTATAACCTACCGTTCCAACCATGTCTATCTCATGAGATATAAAATCTTTACCCAATGCATTGGAGGGAGATATAGGTTCCACCCATCTCATAAGGATACCATTCTTATGTGGGCCACAAAATCATAAACCATACATCATAGCATAACCCATGTAATAAAAATGGGAATCTTAAACATCATGGATTCATAAAACAATTCATATAAGATAAAGGAATTCATAAAACTATTTCCGTCACAAAATAATCAAATCAATATAATAATAGGGATAGAAACATAACCCTATATTATCATAGATGGAAAATAATTTTGATAAAACACTTGAACTTCATTCTTGAGGAAAATATCCTTTCTACTTCAAAAAAATTTTCTTTTCTTAACATTTCTTACAATTTTAATCTAAAAGAAGTTGATTAAAAACAAACTTGAAAACTTTTAAAGTAAGCTTCTAGGAAATAATTTTTTAAAAATCCATTCATTCCATATATGTTAAAAAAACATGCTTCTCGTACTTTTTTCGGAAAAGTCAAAAATAACATCGTACGAAAACGACAAAAGATTCCTTTCATATCTTTTACTAAAAACTCACCGAAGGGTAAAATTGGATTTAAACAATTTTAGGTGGATGGAAAAAATATTACATATTGAGGAAACATGGATGTGGATGATAAAATACACCCCAGTAAATATCAAAGTATAAACAATCTCGGATAAAAATGAGATTTGAAAAATTTATCCCTTACCTTAGGTCCGTTTTGCTTAGTAAGTGTCCGAACCTCCTGTATAATGATTTAAATAATGTTATTGACTTATTCCGGAATCATACTTATCTTTAAGATATCATATATGGTCATATTCCTAGCTTCTTAGTAGTAATATTTCATTGCTACTTGTTATTCGGGTGTTTATAACTTTTTGTTCTTATGCGTGTTTTGTCGAATAAGTTCTTATTCTTCTCTTTATGTTATAGATACCTCATTCACAGAATGGTATTAGTGTAATATATATAATATTAATTCATTCAATTCATTTATATAATCATTATTAAATGAAGATCATGTAGAATGAGTCGCATCACATCGTGGAGACGGTATTCCGTATGTACGCACGAGTGATGATATCATTCCTATGATCGTTGAATTGTATTGGAGTGTATGTATACTATTTAATAATCAGTATCACTTTATAATAGTCATATATAGTCATTATTTACACCATTATACCCATCCATGTAAGTTGGTGGTGGAAAATAGATTACACCACGGCGTGGAGACTGTATTCCGTACGTACGCACGCGTGGTGATTTTTTTCCGTAGGATGTATAGATGGTGAAATAGGGTTGTTTAATACTTATAATAACATATAATTATATGAGTTATACTTATTTTATTACTTCATAATGAAACAACTAATGAAGAAGAAGTGGAAGAAGAAATAAGGATGAAAGAATCGGTAACAGACATCACCTCTTCTTTGAAGTGCTTCTTTGAGACCTTCTTTTAGGGTACTAAAATTGGTCTTTTAAAAAGAACAGGACCTCCTGGATGTATCTAGGGATGTGGATAGGTGGAATTGGTAGGGGTTGGCCGAGATTGAAGGCTCAAAGTGGTGTGAGCAAGAGGGGGAGGAGGTGCCCTTTTATAAGGGAGGAGAGGGGCACCTTTGGAATAACAAAAAAATATTCTTTTATTATAAAGTCAAATTCGGTTTTAAATAGCTCCAAATTGATATATTTCTAAGATAAGGTGGGGATGGGTCGAAATAATCTCATCCAATAGAATTTAGACAAGTTTAGGTTCCTATTTTAACCTTATCATTTAGATTTAACATTAAGTTAAATAATTTTACTTTTACCGTGTCTTCTTGTGTTCTTATACAATAAGGTTAATAATCTTACTATAAGCAGCCAAAAGAACCCCAAGTGGTTTATTATTAATATATATAACCTTATCTAAGTCATTTAGAAGAACGTTAGATTTTTAGGAATAAAATAACAATTAATAATATAAATTTTGTTTTAAAAACTATTTTATGTCAATTTTGACACTATTTAGTAATTAATTTTTGTGAAAATCATAACAGAATGATTAGTTCGAAAAAAGTTAATTAAATCAATACGAACATGTCATATTAATCTGTAAAATTAGTTTAATTCATAAAAATTATCAAATTAAATTTATTTTGGTGTTTATAACATCAATTATGTCAATATTTCATTAATAAGATAATTATTGTATCATCATTGTGTCATAAATAAATTAAATTATTTAATGTCTAAAAATTACAAATAAAATATCATTATTTGGTAAATCTTTCTAAATTTCTAATGATTATTTATAGTCGAATTTATCTTATGTATAACCCTATATTAAAAATGATATACTTATTAAACTTTCATTTTAAATATTTTAACCCTTCTTTAAATAAATTAATAATAAATGTCCTAATCTAATCCAAGTGGGCCTAAATGGTCATAATTAATTCCTAAGGTTGTTTTTTGTCGAATTACACTTGTCCAATAGAATTAGGACATGTGTTAGGGTAATAATAATATCATTTCTACCCTTAATTACCCTATTTACTTTTAACCGTGGTAAAAAAAGTAAAAAGTTACTATTCACAAAAAAATTATTTTCATCTCATTGAACCACATTTTACTTACTAACATCAACCGTGTCTCTCGGATTTTCGAAATTCCACTCACAGAAGCGGTAAAATTATGTTTTATGAAAAATTCAGTTTTTTAACTACCACTTAGTGGTTTCACTGTTCATCAAAAATTGAAAGTTTTCAGAAAATTACCAAAATTTCACCCTAGTATAATTTCGATATTTCGAATCCAAAAATGAAGTCCATATTGAAAAATAAAATTTATAAAATTTCAAAAAGTGGTTATTACTATTCATAACGGCTAGTTTTAATAATATTTTATTAGCATATCATTGTTTAGTTAAACTCGGTATTGCGTACGATGCAAGCTATCAAGGAATGTTGAAATTTCGTGTAAAACAAGACAAGCTAGTGTTGTGTGTAGAAAAAGATTCCTTTGATGATTTATATAACATAAAATTCTCGGGTGTTACATTCTACCCCCTTAAAATGAATTTCGCCCTCGAAATTCGTCACTTTGTAACAAAAAGATGAGGATACCTCTCCCTCATTATATCCTCAAGCTCCCATGTAGCTTCTTATAATTGGTGGTTCCTCCATAAAACTTTCACCAATCGAGTGGTCTTGCTTCGTAGGACTTTTTCGCTACGATCCAAAATCTCAATCGGTTTTTCTTCATAAGAAAGATCTCGCTCCAGCAGTACAACTTCTGAGCTAAGTACATGTGAAGGATCAGGTATGTACTTTCTCAGGAGAGATACATGGAACACATCGTGAACTTGAGAGAGATTCGGTGGAAGCGCCAATCGGTAAGCTACCTTCCCAACACGATCCAGTATTTCGAAAGGACCGATATATCTAGGGCTCAACTTCCCCTTCTTTCCAAATCTCATGACCCACTTCTAGGGAGATATTCATAAGAACACTTTATCACCCACTTCAAACTCTAGGTCTTTTCTTCAGTTGTCGGCATAACTTTTCTGTTGACTCTGAGCTGCTCTTATGTGTTGTTGAATGGATCTGACCTTTTCTGCCATTTCATCAAAGAGATCGGGTCCTAATAGCTTTCTTTCCCCAACTGCATCCCAGCAAGTTGGAGTCCTGCATTTCTTTCCATAGAGAGCTTCATAAGGAGCCATCTGAATACTAGAGTGAAAGCTATTATTATAAGAAAATTCCACCAAAGGTAGGTGTTGATCCTAACCACCTTTTAAATCCATAGAGCAAGCTCTCAACATATCTTCAAGAGTTTGAATTGTTCTCTCAGACTGACCGTCTGTCTGAGGATGATAAGCAGTGCTAAAGCTCAACTCTGTATCCAGAGTATGCTGAAGACTTCGCCAGAACTTTGAGGTAAATCTCGGATCCCGATCAGATATAATAGAAAGTGGTACTCCATGAAATCTTACCACTTCCTTTACATATATCCTGGCAAGCTGATCCAGAGAGAAATCCTCTCTAATAGCAATGATGTGTGCAGACTTTGTAAGACGATCAACTATGACCTAGATAGCATTATTTCCTTTGGATGTTTTATAAATTCCTGTGACAATGTCCATAGTGATGTTTTCCCATTTCCATTCGGGTATGGGTAATGGTTGTAACGTCCCCTTAGACTTCTGTCTCTCAGCTTTAACTTGTTGACAAACCAAGCATCGAGAGACATATTCAGCAACATCTCTTTTCAGGCCATCCCACCAGAAGTACTCATTCAGGTCCCTATACATCTTCGTGCTTCCAGGATGAATAGAGAATGAAGAACTATGAGCCTCATCCAGCAGCTCCTTCTATAATTCAGGGATGGGAGGAACACAAACCCGATTCCTGATCATTATTATCCCATCACAATCAAGGTTGAATTCAGGAACATTTCTCACCTTCTTTTGTAACTCAACATCTTCTTTTTGTGCCTCTTTAATCTTCACATGTATAGATGGTTGAACATTCATTTGACAAAGATATGATTTTTCCCCTTCCATTATAATTCCAAGATCCATCCTTTGTAAATCCATAAATATTGGATCTTTTGTGATCCTCATCATGGATAAACTGGCATGGTCTTTTCGACTTAATGCATCTGCCACCTTGTTTGCTTTCCCAGGGTGGTAATGGATTGAGCAGTCATAATCCTTAATCAGCTCCAACCATCTTCTTTGATGCATATTCTGCTCCTTTTGTGTGAAAATATACTTTAAACTTTTATGATCTGTATAAATGTCACACCTTTCTCCATAAAGATAATTCCCCCAAATCTTTAATGCAAAGATTTCCGAAACTAACTCCAAATCATGTGTTGGGTAATTTTCCTCATGGATTTCCAACTATCGTGAGGCATAAGCTATCATCATATCATTTTGCATAAGAACAGACCCCAATCCCTTCTTGGATGTATCACTATAGATCACAAACCTTTCTCCACTACAAGGCAGTGTGAGCACAGGTGCACTGGAAAACCTTCTTTTCAACTCCTTGAAATTCTCTTCACATTCTTCCGTCCAAACAAACTTAACTCCTTTCCAAGTCAACTTGGTGAGTGGATTAGATAATCGTGAAAAATCTTTCACAAAACGTCGATAATATCCAGCCAAACCAAGAAAACTTCGGATCTCAGTTACTATTGTTGGTCTCGACCATCTTTCGATAACCTCTATTTTTGCTGGATCCATAGATATCCCCTCTTTTGAGATTATGTGACCCAAAAATGAAACTTTTTGAATCCAAAATTTACACTTGGTAAATTTGGCATAAAGCTTCTCCTTTTTGAGGGTCTTCAATATAATTCTCAAGTGATCTTCATGTTCTTCCTTACTCTTTAAATAGACAAGAATATCGTCTATAAAGACTTCCACAAATTGATCAAGATAGACTCTAAAGACTCTATTCATCAGATCCATGAAGATAGCAGGGGAATTAGTAAGACCAAATGGCATCACTATAAATTCATAGTCTCCATACCTTGTACGGAAAGCCGTCTTTGGTATATCCTCCGTTTTGACCCTTAATTGATGATACCCTGAACAAAGATCAATATTGGAAAAGTATTGAGCTCTGCGTAGTTGGTCAAATAGGTCATCAATGCGCGGGAGAGGATATTTGTTCTTGATAGTGATCTTGTTAAGTTATTGATAATCAATGTAGAGTCTCATTGATCCATCTTTCTTCTTAAAAAATAGAACAGGTTCTCCCCAAGGTGACGCACAAGGGCGTATGAATCCCTTAT
The DNA here is from genome assembly GCA_963277665.1 of Viscum album. Classification (NCBI taxonomy): domain Eukaryota; kingdom Viridiplantae; phylum Streptophyta; class Magnoliopsida; order Santalales; family Viscaceae; genus Viscum; species Viscum album. The sequence continues at coordinate 2,000,561,479 of OY728136.1, forward strand.
CAAGATTATCCTGGAGTTTCTTCTTCAATTCCTACAACTCAATTGGGGACATTCTATAAGGTGTCTTTGAAATAGGCAAAGCACCCGGTACGTGTTCTATTGAAAACTCAACTTCATGATTTGGTGGAAGACCCAATAATTCCTCCGGAAAGACATAATCAAAATCCCGTACAATGGGTATATTTTTAATCGTGAGTTTCTCACCAACCATTTCAGATAAATAACCTTCATTTAGTGGAATCAAGACCCATAAGGTAGAAGGAATTTCCACTGGAAGGTTATGTTCATCCTTGAATTGATAGATGATCATAGATTGATTTGGAATACGAAAGGTTACCTCCCTTCTTCGGCCATTGATATGAGCTCCATATAAAGAAAGCCAATCTAGGCCAAGAATCACATCAAATTCCACTATAGGAAGGATCACATGATTTACAGGAAGCACTTTCCCACAAACTTCGATCGGAGAAGAATTATAAACTTTTGATGCGACTTTTGTCCCATTAGGTGTTGTCAAAGATAACTCAACATCTAATTGTTGAGGTAATATGGTGATAGCCTTAGAAAATTCTTCAGAAATAAAAGAGTGGGTGGATCCAGAATAAAATAAAACATTTTCTACTTTAGAGTGGATGGTAAGTGTACCTTTCACCACATCGTTATCGTACTCCACATCGCTGATAGAAATTGCATGAGACTTTCCTTTGTCTTTAGCCTTAAGAGTTTGTTGACATCGACCATCATCATCAACCCTTGGAATAGGGCATTTATTGGCATAATGTCCCATCTCCTTGCACTTGAAACATTGAAGTGTAGTAGGTTCGTTCTATGTATCCCTTCCTTTGTTTGAATCATTAGACATCTTCTTCCCATAATCGCGACATTCGAATGCCCGATGACCTTCCTTTCCACATTTGATACATTTACTTGTCCCTTTAAGACAACTCCCTCCATGTTTCTTTCCACACTTTGAGCATAAGGGAAAGCTCATCTTCTTTTCAGTGTGCTCTTTATATTTTCCTTTGAATTCCATTTTCCTCTTCTTATCAAAACCCATATGACTAATGGGTTACTCCAATCTCCATCTAAACTTTGAGAGCACATCGAACGCTTTCCTCATAGCTATTGAAGTCCCTTATGGATAAGGACCTTCAAAGACTTGGTTTTAAGCCACTAAGGAATTGATCGATCTTACTCTCTGGTTGGATAATAATACCAGAAGTGTACCTTGCAAGTCTTGTAAAATTTGCTTCATAGGTACCAACAGATTCATCATCCTTTTGCTTCAGTTCAAGAAACGCTTTCTCCATCTTTGTTCGGAGAATACGAGGGAAGTACTTATTGAAAAATAAGCTCTTGAACTCATCCCATTCCATGGACTCAACATCATCCCTTTGCCTCGTATTCTTAATAAGATTCCACCATTGATCAGCATCACCTTCCAAACGATACACTACTAAGATGACTTTATCATGCTCAGAACATTGAAGAACTGAAAATATCTTTTCAGTATTACTAATCCATTGTTTAGCAACTAATGGATCAGTAGACCCTCTAAAAGAAGGTGGATGCTGTCTCATGAAGGATTCAACAGAATGTTGCTCCTTCCTTTTCTCTTTTGGAAGTCCTGCGTGATTCATAGATTGAGAAAGATGTGTGAGCATGGCTACATGATTTTTCATTCCAGCTGCCATAACGTTTGGTTGCTCAGGGGGACAATCATTGCATTTCCCGTCGCATTCTGCATTAACACGATTCCTTCGGGTTCCATCCATTGACTAAAACCAAGAAGAATAGTTTGAGCAACACTAATTATAATAGGAAAACCACATAATCAAGAATAAGATTTCACACTTAAAGTCTTATCCTAGGTTATTCATGGCCATGTCTAAAATACTAAGATTGTGTTCTATGCTTAGACTTATCCACAGGGTTCTTACTAAGGCTTTCATATCCTAGTTTCCAAAGGTTGACTATACCTTTCCTCTGATACCAACTATAACGACCCATAATTTTCATACATTGTTATAACTTTAGAATTGAAGCACACTTATTAAAACATATATCAAAACTAAGAAATGACTGTATAGGTATAGTGTCTTTAGAAACTAGGAAACATAAACAACTGGTTCATAAATCATCTATTTTGCCTCCCATTTATTTCATCATATCTAGAGTCCCTTTTTGGCATATTCTACTTAATAACCTTCTTCCTGACCTGGGGAAATAAAACATACAAAAATGTGAGCTCAAATGCTCAGTAAGGGTAAACAAAAGAAATATCAATCACATCATATACATAAGCACATAACTTTTGGAAATCTTAACCTGGAAAAGTGATCATAATTTCATACCATAGGATAAATCATATTAGTTAAATGTAATCCCAATAATCATAACATAAAACATGAAACTTTGTGGAATACACACATAATCATAGAGAATCATTTCTTATTAGTCAATACTCATTTCTAAGACTATCTTGGTGGACAAAGTCCATTTCTGAACCGAGTTCACTTCTCGTTTCAGTCCTGTTTCACCGAACCGGTATAACCTACCGTTCCAGCCATGTCTATCTCATGAGATATAAAATCTTTACCCAATGCATTGGAGGGATATATAGGTCCCACCCATCTCATAATGATACCATTCTTATGTGTGCCACAAAATCATAAACCATACATCATAGCATAACCCATGTAATAAAAATGGGAATCTTAGACATCATGGCTTCATAAAACAATTCATATAAGATAAAGGAATTCAAAAAAATATTTCCATCACAAAATAATCAAATCAATATAATAATAGGGATAGAAACAGAACCCTATATTATCTTAGACGGAAAATAATTTTGATAAAACACTTGAACTCCATTCTTGAGGAAAATATCTTTTCTACTTCAAAAACATTTTCCTTTCTTAACATGTCTTACAATTTTAAACTAAAAGAAGATGATTAAAAATAAACTTGAAAACTTGTAAAGGAAACTTCTTGGAAATAATGTTTTAAAAATCCATTCATGTCGTATAAGTTAAAAAACATGCTTCTCTTACTTTTGTCGGAAAAGTCAAAAAGTACCTTGTACGAAAACGACAAAAGATTCATTTCAAATCTTTTACTAAAAACTCACCGAAGGGTAAAATTGGTTTTAAAAAATTTTAGGTGTATGGAAAAAATATTACATATTTAGGAAATATGGATGTGGATGATAAAATACACCCCAGTAAATACCAAAGTATAAACAATCTCGGATAAAAATGAGATTTGAAAAATTTATCCCTTACCTTAGGTCCATTTTGCTTCGTAAGTGTCCAAAACTCCTGTATATTGATTTAAATAGTGTTATTGACTTATTCCAGAATCATACTTATTTTTATGTTATCATATATGGTCATATTCTTAGATTCTTAGTAGTAATATTTCATTGCTACTTGTTATTCGGGTGTTTATAACTTTTTGTTCTTATGCGTGTTTTGTCGAATAAATTCTTATTCTTCTCTTTAGGTTATAGATACCTCATTTCCAGAATGGTATTAGTGTAATATATATCATATTCATTCATTCAATTCATTTATATAATCATTATGAAATGAAGATCATGTAGAACAAGTCACATCGCATCGTGGAGACGGTATTCCGTACGTACGCACGAGTGATGATATCATTCCTATGATCGTGGAATTGTATTGGAGTGTATGTATACTATTTCAGAATCAGTATCACATTATAATATTCATATATATTCATTATTTACACCACTATACCCATCCATGTAAGGTGGTGGTGGAAAATAGATTACACCACGGCGTGGAGACGGTATTCCGTACGTACGCACACGCGGTGATTTCATTTTCCGTATGATGGATAGATGGTGAAATCGGGTTGCTTCATACTTATAATAAAATATCAGTATATGAGTGATACTGATGTTATTACATCATAATTAAACAACTAAAGAAGAATAAGTGGAATAATAAATAAAGATGAATGAATCGGTAACGAACATTACCTCTTATTTGAAGTGATTCTTTGAGACCTTCTTTTAGGGTACTAAAATTGGTCTTTGAAGAAGACAAGGACCTCTAGAATGTCTCTAGGAAAGTGGATAGGAGTAATTGGAAGGGGTTGGACGAGCTTGAAGGCTCAAAGTGTTGTGAGAAAGAGGGGGAGGAGGTGCCCTTTTTTAAGGGAGGAGAGAGGCACCTTTGGAATAACTAAAAAGTATTATTTTATTATAAAGTCAAATTCGGTTTTAAATTGCTACAAATTGATATATTTAGATTCTAAGGTGGTTATGGGTATAATTCCTCTCATCCAATAGAATTTAGACAATTTTAGATTCCTATTTTAACCTTATCATTTAGATTTAACATTAAGTTAAATAATTTTACTTTTAACGTGTCTTCTTGTGTTCTTATACTACAAGGTTAATAAACTTACTATAATCATCCAAAAGAACCCCAAGTTGTTTATTATTAATATATATAACCTTATCTAAGTCATTTGGACGAACCTTATATTTTTAGGAATAAAATAACAATTACTAATATAATATTTGTTTTAAAAACTATTTTATGTCAATTTTGACACTATTTAGTAATGAATTTTTGTGAAAATCATAACAGAATGATTAGTTCGAAAAAAAGTTAATTAAATCAATAGAAACATGTCATATTAATCTAGAAAATTAGTTGAATTCATAAAATGTCTCAAATTACATTTATTTTGGTGTTTATAACATCAATTATGTTAATACTTCATTTATAAGATAATTATTGCATCATCATTGTGTCATAAATAAATTAAATTATATAATGTCTAAAAATTACAAATAAAATATAATTATGTAGGAAATCTTATTATATTTCTAATTAATATTTATAGTCGAATTTATATTATGTATCAGCCTATATTAAAAATGATATACTTATTAAAATTTGATTTTAACTATTTTAACCCTTCTTTAAATAAATTAATAATAAATGTCCTAATCAAATCCATGTAGAGACCCGAAGCTTGACGTACATTGACATTACATTACTTTTGCGGAATACTTAGTACAAAACAAAAACACACACACAAGGATCGTAATAGTTTAGTGTCTTTGGAAACTCGGAATAAAATCTTCTAATCGTGGGGAAAGATCTTCAACATCTCCCATAAAGATCTTCCTTTTTTTTACCTAAAACCTTTCTTTATCTCCTGGGGAAAATAAAACATAAAAGGGTGAGCTCAAATGCTCAGTAAGGGTAAACAAAAGAAATATCAATCACATAATTTTCATAAGAACATAACATTTTTGGAAATCTTAACCTGCAAAAGAGAGCATAATTTCATAACATGGGATAAATCATAGTAGTGAAATGAAATCATAACATAAAACATTAATCATTGTGGCATACACACATAATCATAGAGAATCATTTCTTGTTAGTCAAGACTCATTGCCAAGACTATCTTAGTGGACAAAGTCCCTTTCTGAATCGAGTAATCCTCGTTTCAGTCCTGTTTCACTGAACCGGTATAACCTACCATTCCAGCCATGTCTATCTCATGAGATATAAAATCTTTACCCAATGCATTGGAGGGAGATATAGGTCCCACCCATCTCTTAATGAATCCTTTCTTATGTGTGCCACAAAATCATAAATCATACATCATTGCATAACCCATGTAATAAAAATGGGATTCTTAAACAACATGACATCATAAAACCATTCATATAAGGTAAAGGAATTCATAAACATAATTACATCACAACATAGTCAAATCAATGTAAAAATATGGATAGAAAAAGAACCCTTTATTATCTTAGATGGAAAATAATTTTGATAAAACACTTGAATTGAATTCTTGAGGAAAATATCCTTTCTTCTTCAAAATCAATTTATTTTCACAAAACATCATGCAATTTTAAAAGAAAGAGATATTATTGAAAATAGTCATGAAATCTTTTAGAGGAAGCTTCATTAAAATAAGGCTTTATAAAACAGTAGAAATCCGTTCGTGCCGTATAAGTTAAAAAAAACATTCTTCGTACTTTTGTCGGAAAAGTCAAAAAGTACCTCGTATGACAAAAGATTCCTTTCATAGATATTACTAAAAACTCACCGAAGGGTAAAAATGGATTTAAACAATTTTAGGTGGATGGAAATAATATTACATATTGAGTAAATATGGATGTGGATGATAAAATACACCCCAGTAAATACTTACGAATAAACAATCTCGGATAAAAATGAGATTGTGATATTTCCCTTACCTTAGGTCCGATTTGCTTTGTTTGTGTCCGAAGCTCCTGTATAATGGTTTAAATAATGTTATTGACTTATTCCAGAATCATATTCATTGTTATGATATCATATATGGTTCACTTATGACATTATATTACCCGTTCTTTTGTAAATTCCATTTTAAAGAAGCGTTTTGGGTAAAATCGTTTCATTTATCGTAGGTGTTTTGACTTGTTGTTCTTGACATCATTATTACTTATATCATGATTTACTTAATTCCAGAATATAAAATATGATTTATATATCATATATATTCAGTATATATATATATTTATAATAGGTAGATAAATAAAATGAAAAACACCGTTCATGGAGACGGTAGTCCGTACGTACGCATGAACGCTATTTTCCTTTCCTTATTGTCTTGAAATGGAAGTAAGTAGATGACATACATATGTATATATATACATAAATCCAGTAGCTTTATAATGTCATATATTTCATTATTATTTATTATATATACATTATAATCATTCTTAAATGGTTAACATGGAGAATGAATCTCATTGCGTCGTGGAGACGGTATTCCGTACGTACGCACGAGCGATGATATCATTTCTATAAATATTGAATTGAATTGGAGTGTATTATACAATATATCAGAATCAATATGATGTTGTAATAACTATGTATATTTATTCTTTATACCATTATACCCATCCATGTAAGGTGGTGGTGGAAAATAGATTACACCACGGCGTGGAGACGGTATTCCGTACGTACGCACGCGCGGTGATTTCTTTTTCCGTAGGATGGATAGATGGTGAAATAGGGTTGTTTCATACTTATAATAACATATCAGTATATGAGTGATACTTATGTTATTACTTCATAATGAAACAACCTAAGAAGAATAAGTGGAAGAAGAAATAAAGATGAAAGAATTGGTAACGGTAATTACCTCTTCTTTGAAGTGCCTCTTTGAGACCTCCTCTTAGGGCACTAAAATTGGTCTTTGAGGAAGACCAGAACCTCTAGGATGTCACTAGGGAAGTGGAGAGGATAAATTGGCAGGGGTTGGCCGAGTTTGAGTGCTCAAATTGGTGTGAGGAGGAGGGGGAGGAGGTGTCCTTTTATAGGGGAGGAGAGGGGCACCTTAGGAATATCTTAAAATATTATTTTATATTAAAGTCAAAATCGGTTTATAATGGTTCCAAAGGGTCTTATTTAGAAGATAAGGTGGGGAGGGGTCGAAATCCTATCAACCAATAGAATTTAGACAAGTTTAGGATATTATTTTAACCTTATCAATTAAATTTAACTCTAAGTTAAATGGTTTAACTTTTAGCATGTCTTTTTGTTTTCTTTCACTATATGGTTAATAAACTTACTATAACAAGCCAAACGAACCCCAAATTGTTTATTATTAATATATATATCCTTATCTAAGTCATTTGGCCGAACCTTAGATTTTTAGGAATACAATAACAATTAATAATATAATATTTGATTTAAAAACTATTTTGTGTCAATTTTGACACTATTTGATATATGATTTTTGTGAAAGTCATAACAGAATTAAATGTTCGAACCAAGTTGATTAAATCAACATTAATATATCATAGTAACCTATAAAATTATTGTAATTCATAAAAAGTCTCAAATTACATTTATTTTGGTGTTTATAACATCAATTATGTCAATATTTCATTAACAAGATAATTACTGCATCATCTTTGTGTCATAAATAAATTAATTTATTTGATGTCTAAAAATTACAAATAAAATACCATCATGTAGTAAATCTTTTTAGCTTTCTAATGAATATTTACAATCGAATTTATCTTATGTATAACCCCATATTAAAAATGATTTACTTATTAAACTTTGATTTTAACTATTTTAACCCTTCTTTAAATAAATTAATAATAAATGTCCTAATCTAATCCAAGTGGGCCTAAATGGTCATATTTTATTCCTAAGTTTGTTTTTGGTCGAATTAAAATTGTCCAATAGAATTAGGACATGTGTTAGAGTAATATTAATATCATATTTACCCTTAGTTACCCTATTTACTATTAACCGCGGTAAAAAAAAGGTAAAAAGTTACTATTCACCAAAAATTATTTTCATCTCATTGAACCACATTTTAGTCCTTGATATTAACCGTGTCTCTCGGATTTTCGAAATTCCATTCACAGAAGCGGTAAAATTAAGTTTTATGCAAAATTCAGTTTTTAACCTACCACTTAGTAGTTTCACTATTCATCAAAAATTGATGTTTTTCAGAACAATGCCAAAATTTCATCCCAAGCTATATTTCATATTCCGAATTCAAAAATGAAGTCTATTTTACCAAATTCATAACATAAAAGTTGCATTAATTAATTTTATAATTAAATCCCGCTGTTAAAACAAATAGCGTGTTTTTAAGAAACAATATCTATCAAAAGATTGACACTTGTTTATGTCTAGTTTAAATGTGAAATTACATCCAATGACCAACATTGTATTAAATTGTAAAAATATATTCTAAATATACTTTAAAACCACTCAAATTAATGATTTATCACTATTAATTATTTCGATTAAAAAAAGTTGTTTTTAATTATAATTTAGTAATTTTCACTATTCATCAGAATATGAAAGTTATCCGAAAAGTACCAAAATTTCACCTTAGGCTAAATTCGATACTCCGAATCCAAAAATGAAGTCCATTTTGAGAGTTAAAATTTCTAAAATTTAAAAAGTAGTTATTACTATTCATAACGGCTAGTTTCAATAATATTTTAATAGCATATCATTGTTTCGTGAAACTCAGTATTACGTACCACACACGCTATCGAGGAAGGTTGTGATTGCGTGTAATGCAAGGCAAGTCAAGGATGCGTGTTGTGCAAGCTCCTTTTGGTGTAGCGTACAACACAAGACATTAATAAAATTAAAAAGAATATTTTTTTATAAAATCTTGGGCTGTTACATTCTACCCCCCTTAAAATGAATTTCGCCCTCGAAATTCGTCGGGGTTATAAATGGTTTACTATTTGAAAGGTTCTTTAATAGAAACCCACATCGTAAAAGGGAATACCAAAACTTGGCTTTAAAAACTAAAGTATGAAATGTAACGATTACCCAAATAAACTAATCACTGGGCTTCCACATAGGTGAAAATATGGATATGGAAGAGAAATCTAACCATCATGTTCTGATGGAGAGTGGTAGAGAACATGGCTATGGAAAAGCCAGTAATCACAAATCCATAAATTTGTGACGATCTAAGGTACCATCTGATTCATTAGGTATAAGAGAACTAGGACAACATTTTTGGTTTTCAAGATCATTTCCCTAAAGTTGAAAATTTGAATTAGAATAAATACTTACTTTATTTTGATACAATATCACTGTTGTTCGTGCCTTGAACAATTTCCACTTCATCTCTTAAATAAATGAAGTTGAATTTGTTATTCGTGAAGTGTTAGCAGATCATGTGATAGAATGACGGGTCATTCCATCTGTCTCAAACAAAAGGTAAGAAAAAGTTATTAAATATACATAAGTCATTCTATAGTGAGATTAATCATATATAGTTCCTAAAATGGACTTATACTTCATATATCATACTGATTAATATAATAAAACTAGTTTCTACTAAACAGGGACTTCCTGTAGGCCAGTGGTAGGCGATAAAGGCCAGTCGCACTTTGGTTGTGGGTTCGATTCCTACAGCCTTGTCCGAAGCGATGGGCTGTCGCCCGTCCTGCAGGTTGTCCCTTTTTCTAAAACTACGTTACTATAACATCCCATCAATAATATCGAAAATCTTCTATCCTTAAACAATACTAACTTATGTCCAACATAATCCAGTCTAATCTTTAGGCTTATACATAATACTGCAGTCCACTCTCATAATATAGTGACAACGATTTCCAGAGATTTAATACTGTCGTTGATCCCCACATATCATAAGTTATGTCTTGTTGGTCACATTCCAAACATTCAAAGTCCTTAATCGTGTATTCTCTTGAATACCTTAGTGAAAACATGAGTGCAGTTAAAAGTTAACACTTTCCACATACCAAAATCCTCAAAATTCGATATACTCAAACCATGATATCACTTAGTCCTTATATCAATCATGAGCTCATGAATACTATCAAACATTTAATTTTCTCCTTATCCCTTCATTATGCGCATATCATCTACATTCCAAAATTATCTGGATAACCTTTCATGGATACTGGTAACATTAATCATACACTTTCAAAACACAAGGAAAGACAACAGTGTAACAATCCATAGATGTCTCTTTATTCCAAAATTACACATGATAAACATGTAATCATTCCACTACATTCTCAAACCATTGACCGAGCTTCAAAAATTCTTTCATCTCACATATCATTTGTAGTCTCTTCATCATCATCCACATAAATACTACCCATATGACCATACTGATTCTCTTCATGAGTCTTTCCCTTAGGGCATTTGTTTGCATAATGCCCATACATTCCACATTTAAAACACTTAACCATTTTTGATGTCGTAGCAATACCATTATCCTCATCCATGGTGTTAACTGACCCTTTTCCTTTGCACTTACTTGCTTTGTGTCCTTCTTTTCCACACCCAAAGCATCTTCCAGTTCCCTTGAAACATTATCCTTGATGCCTCTTCCCACATGATGTACATAGGGGAAATTGAACTTTCTTTCCACTATGATCATCATGGAACTCCATCTTTCTCTTATTAGTCGAGTCAGGAAACATACCAAATTTTACTTTATTGATCATGTTGTGAGATTGCTGATTCGGCATAATAATGATGTTTGGACATCCAAATCCCATTTCATTTGGTTGCTCATGAAGAATATCATTCCATTGTCCATCATATCCTCCATTATTGTGAATCATCTTGTTTCCAGCCATTTTCTAAAACCCAAACAGAATAGTGTTAGATGAAAAAATCGTAATAAAGGGGGAGTAACTTAAATATCTATCATCTTTGGTTTAATCTAATATCGTTACCATAGTTCTAGAACTATATCCTATACGTATACTTATCCTTAGGGGAATCCCTAGACATACCTTAGAAATATCTCTAGGGATCTCACTAACGTTTTCGCATCCTAGTTTCCAAAGGTTGACTAAACCTCCCTCTGATACCAACTGTAGAGACCCGAAGCTTGACGTACATTGACATTACATTACTTTTGCGGAATACTTAGTACAAAACAAAAACACACACACAAGGATCGTAATAGTTTAGTGTCTTTGGAAACTCGGAATAAAATCTTCTAATCGTGGGGAAAGATCTTCAACATCTCCCATAAAGATCTTCCTTTTTTTTTTACCTAAAACCTTTCTTTATGTCCTGGGGAAAATAAAACATAAAAGGGTGAGCTCAAATGCTCAGTAAGGGTAAACAAAAGAAATATCAATCACATAATTTTCATAAGAACATAACATTTTTGGAAATCTTAACCTATAAAAGAGAGCATAATTTCATAACATGGGATAAATCATAGTAGTGAAATGAAATCATAACATAAAACATTACTCATTGTGGCATACACACATAATCATAGAGAATCATTTCTTGTTAGTCAAGACTCATTGCCAAGACTATCTTAGTGGACAAAGTCCCTTTCTGAATCGAGTAATCCTCGTTTCAGTCCTGTTTCACTGAACCGGTATAACCTACCATTCCAGCCATGTCTATCTCATGAGATATAAAATCTTTCCCCAATGCATTGGAGGGAGATATAGGTCCCACCAATCTCTTAATGAATCCTTTCTTATGTGTGCCACAAAATCATAAATCATACATCATTGCATAACCCATGTAATAAAAATGGGATTCTTAAACAACATGACATCATAAAACCATTCATATAAGGTAAAGGAATTCATAAACATAATTCCATCACAACATAGTCAAATCAATGTAAAAATATGGATAGAAAAAGAACCCTTTATTATCTTAGATGGAAAATAATTTTGATAAAACACTTGAATTGAATTCTTGAGGAAAATATCCTTTCTTCTTCAAAATCAATTTATTTTCACAAAACATCATGCAATTTTAAAAGAAAGAGATTTTATTGAAAATAGTCATGAAATCTTTTAGAGGATGCTTCATTAAAATAAGGCTTTATAAAACAGTAGAAATCTGTTCGTGCCGTATAAGTTAAAAAAAACATTCTTCGTACTTTTGTCGGAAAAGTCAAAATGTACCTCGTATGACAAAAGATTCCTTTCATAGATATTACTAAAAACTCACCGAAGGGTAAAAATGGATTTAAACAATTTTAGGTGGATGGAAATAATATTACATATTGAGTAAATATGGATGTGGATGATAAAATACACCCCAGTAAATACTTACGAATAAACAATCTCGGATAAAAATGAGATTGTGATATTTCCCTTACCTTAGGTCCGATTTGCTTTGTTTGTGTCCGAAGCTCTTGTATAATGGTTTAAATAATGTTATTGACTTATTCCAGAATCATATTCATTGTTATGATATCATATATGGTTCACTTATGACATTATATTACCCGTTCTTTTGTAAATTCCATGTTAAAGAAGCGTTTTGGGTAAAATCGTTTCATTTATCGTAGGTGTTTTGACTTGTTGTTCTTGACATCATTATTACTTATATCATGATTTACTTACTTCCAGAATATAAAATATGATTTATATATAATATATATTCAGTATATATATATATTTATAATAGGTAGATAAATAAAATGAAAAACACCGTTCATGGAGACGGTAGTTCGTACGTACGCATGAACGCTGTTTTCCTTTCCTTATTGTCTTGAAATGGAAGTAAGTAGATGACATACATATGTATATATATACATAAATCCAGTAGCTTTATAATGTCATATATTTCATTATTATTTCTTATATATACATTATAGTCATTCTTAAATGGTTAACATGGAGAATGAATCTCATCGCGTCGTGGAGACGGTATTCCGTACGTACGCACGAGCGATGATATCATTTCTATAAATATTGAATTGAATTGGAGTGTATTATACAATATATCAGAATCAATATTATGTTGTAATAACTATGTATAGTTATTCTTTACACCATTATACCCATCCATGTAAGGTGGTGGTGGAAAATAGATTACACCACGGCGTGGAGACGGTATTCCGTACGTACGCACGCGCGGTGATTTCTTTTTCCGTAGGATGGATAGATGGTGAAATAGGGTTGTTTCATACTTATAATAACATATCAGTATATGAGTGATACTGATGTTATTACTTCATAATGAAACAACCTAAGAAGAAGAAGTGGAAGAAGAAATAAAGATGAAAGAATTGGTAACGGTAATTACCTCTTCTTTGAAGTGCCTCTTTGAGACCTCCTCTTAGGGCACTAAAATTGGTCTTTGAGGAAGACCAGAACCTCTAGGATGTCACTAGGGAAGTGGAGAGGATAAATTGGCAGGGGTTGGCCGAGCTTGAGTGCTCAAATTGGTGTGAGGAGGAGGGGGAGGAGGTGTCCTTTTATAGGGGAGAAGAGGGGCACCTTAGGAATATCTTAAAATATTATTTTATATTAAAGTCAAAATCGGTTTATAATGGTTCCAAAGGGTATTATTTAGAAGATAAGGTGGGGAGGGGTCGAAATACTATCAACCAATAGAATTTAGACAAGTTTAGGATATTATTTTAACCTTATCAATTAAATTTAACTCTAAGTTAAATAGTTTAACTTTTACCATGTCTTTTTGTTTTCTTTCACTATATGGTTAATAAACTTACTATAACATGCCAAACGAACCCCAAATTGTTTATTATTAATATATATATCCTTATCTAAGTCATTTGGCCTAACCTTAGATTTTTAGGAATACAATAACAATTAATAATATAATATTTGATTTAAAAACTATTTTGTGTCAATTTTGACACTATTTGATATATGATTTTTGTGAAAGTCATAACAGAATTAAATGTTCGAACCAAGTTGATTAAATCAACATTAATATATCATAGTAACCTATAAAATTATTGTAATTCATAAAAAGTCTCAAATTACATTTATTTTGGTGTTTATAACATCAATTATGTCAATATTTCATTAACAAGATAATTACTGCATCATCTTTGTGTCATAAATAAATTAATTTATTTGATGTCTAAAAATTAAAAATAAAATACCATCATGTAGTAAATCTTTTTATATTTCTAATGAATATTTACAATCGAATTTATCTTATGTATAACCCCATATTAAAAATGATTTACTTATTAAACTTTGATTTTAACTATTTTAACCCTTCTTTAAATAAATTAATAATAAATGTCCTAATCTAATCCAAGTGGGCCTAAATGGTCATATTTTATTCCTAAATTTGTTTTTGGTCGAAATACACTTTTACAATAGAATTAGGACATGTGTTAGGGTAATATTAATATCATATTTACCCTTAGTTACCCTATTTACTATTAACCGCGGTAAAAAAAAGGTAAAAAGTTACTATTCACCAAAAATTATTTTCATCTCATTGAACCACATTTTAGTCCTTGATATTAACCGTGTCTCTCGGATTTTCGAAATTCCATTCACAGAAGCGGTAAAATTAAGTTTTATGCAAAATTCAGTTTTTAACCTACCACTTAGTAGTTTCACTATTCATCAAAAATTGATGTTTTTCAGAACAATGCCAAAATTTCATCCCAAGCTATATTTCATATTCCGAATTCAAAAATGAAGTCTATTTTACCAAATTCATAACATAAAAGTTGCATTAATTAATTTTATAATTAAATCCCGCTGTTAAAACAAATAGCGTGTTTTTAAGAAACAATATCTATCAAAAGATTGACACTTGTTTATGTCTAGTTTAAATGTGAAATTACATCCAATGACCAACATTGTATTAAATTGTAAAAATATATTCTAAATATACTTTAAAACCACTCAAATTAATGATTTATCACTATTAATTATTTCGATTAAAAAAAGTTGTTTTTAATTATAATTTAGTAATTTTCACTATTCATCAGAATATGAAAGTTATCCGAAAAGTACCAAAATTTCACCTTAGGCTAAATTCGATACTCCGAATCCAAAAATGAAGTCCATTTTGAGAGTTAAAATTTCTAAAATTTAAAAAGTAGTTATTACTATTCATAACGGCTAGTTTCAATAATATTTTAATAGCATATCATTGTTTCGTGAAACTCAGTATTACGTACCACACACGCTATCGAGGAAGGTTGCGATTGCGTGTAATGCAAGGCAAGTCAAGGATGCGTGTTGTGCAAGCTCCTTTTGGTGTAGCGTACAACACAAGACATTAATAAAATTAAAAAGAATATTTTTTTATAAAATCTTGGGCTGTTACAATCCAAGTGGGCCTAAATGGTCATATGTTATTCCTAAGGTACTTTTTGGTCGAATTATAGTTTTCCAATAGAATTAGGACATGTGTTAGGGTAATAATAATAGCATTTTTTCCCTTAATTACCCTATTTACTTTTAACCGTGGTAAAAAAAATAAAAAGTTACTATTCACCAAAAAATTATTTTCATCTCATTGAACCAAATTTTACTTACTGACATCAACCGTGTCTCTCGGATTTTCGAAATTCCACTCACAGAAGTGGTAAAATTAAGTTTTATGAAAAATTCAGTTTTTTAACTACAACTTAGTAGTTTCACAATTCATCAAAAATTGAAAGTGTTCATAAAATTACCAAAATTTCACCCTAAGATAATTTCGATATTCCGAATCCAAAAATGAAGTCCATTTTGAAAAATTTAATTTATAAAATTTCAAAAAGTGGTTATTACTATTAATAACGGCTAGTTTTAATAATATTTTATTAGCATATCATTGTTTAGTGAAACTCGGTATTGCGTACGACGCAAGCTATCAAGGAAGGTTGAGAATTCGTGTAAAGCAAGCCAAACAAGTGTTGTGTGTAGAAAAAGATTCCTTTGATGATTTATATAACATAAAAGTCTCGGGTGTTTCAGATTCCCTTAACCTTCTCCACCATTTATTGAACCATTTTTAGACCTAGAAGTTTTTGTTTCCAAACTTCATCCCTACATGTCGGTGTTCTACGCATATTCCCAATAATGACATCATAAGGATCCATTTGGATTCTTGGGTGGAACCTATTTATGTAAGACAACTCCAAAAAATGAAGATGTTGGTCCCATACACCTTCTATGTCTATTGATAAGTCTCTCAACATGTCCTCATGTGTATGGATAGTTTTCTCAGATTTTCCATTAGTTTGAGTGTGATAGGGCATGGTAAATTTCAACTCAATTTTCAGAACTTATTGGAGACTATTCTAAATCATAGAGTTGAATCTTGGATCCCAATCCAACACAATTGATAGTGTTTCTCAATACTACCTAACCACTTCTTTGATGTATATATATATGTCAGTTTATCCAGTGAGAAATTACCTCAAGTCGCAATGAAGTGTTTAATATTTGAAAAACATTCAAAAACAACCTAGATCAAATTATTTCATTTTGATGTCTTTCTAAGAACATTGACAAAGTCTATGGTTTTTTTCCATTTATATGTTGGTATAGATAATGTTTGAATCATCCCCTAAGACTTATACCTCTCAAACATCACTTTCTGACTTACCAGGCACTTTAATGTTTATTTAGTGATTTCCTTCTATATGTTACCCCTACAATAGTGTTCCCAGAGATCTCAATACATCTTCATGTTTCGTGGGTTAATGGAAAAATTAGAACTATGTGTATCATCCAAAAGTTCATTATTTTACTCCGAATTTTATGGAACACATTGTCTTAAACCAATCTCACAATTCCTTCTTCATTAGAACTAAACTATGAGGATTTAACTTTTATGATAGTTTCTACTTTCTTTTGAATTCCATTATCATCTCTTTGAGAATCCATTTTCTTTTCTAAAAGATACAATTGATAAATAATTTGGGAATGGATTAATGATATTCACTTCATTATTATTCCTAAGTCAATATTTATCAAATCTAATATGATTGAATCCTTTTTAATTATCATTAATGGGAGAATTGATGGGTCCTTTCTGCTTAGAAAATATGCCACCTTGTTCACTTTACTAGGATGGTAGTGGAATCAGCATTCATAATCCTTTAGAAGATACAACCATCTTTGTGGGCACATATTCATCTATTTTTTGTGTTAATATATATTTGATACTTTTTTTATCCATATATATCTTTCACTTCTCACAAAAGAGATAATGTCTCGAGATTTTTAATGTAAAGATAACTGCTGCTAACTCCGGATTATGCATGAGACAGATTTTCTCATGAATTTCCAACTACATTAAGGCTTAAGAAAAGGCTTTTTAATTTTGACTCAAATTAAGCATAAGGGATACTTAAAATATTTTCAAGAAGAACATTCCCACAAAATTCCACATGTGATACAACACATTTAAATGTTTTTCCCAAATGATTTACTATCATTTCATAGGGGGAATCAATGTTATTAGAAGGTATTACAATAAGAAATGAATTTAAATAAATTATGGTATACACTATGTTAAATTAGTGGTTATATGTAATTTATTCATCATTATCCATCTTATAGTATAATTTTTTTATCCCTTGATCATGGAGATTATTAGTGCTCATCATGCTTCTCTACACTTACTATAGAGAATCATCAGGGATAATGCTCTAATTTCACCACATTTTTGAAATATATTGGTGTATGATTCCTTTGATGTAACTATGTTTCCATTCAACAAGTTATCCATTTTTACACAAAAATTGGCTACTTTGTAAACTCCCATTCCACAAATAAAATATCTCATTGTCCTTTTTTGAAATTTCCATTAGTGCCTCATTCCACAAATGTTGTACAATGGAAATTGGAACATCATTCCCTTTTCACCTTTACCTTATTGACATTCAGGTAATTTCATCATCCTCTTCCCCAAATCCTTTAGGAAATCAACAAATTACCAATTCTTAATCGCGATTTTTGATATCTAGTTTGCCATAATCAAGATGTGTCTTTCTTGAGTTCTTATCTGATTGGGAATCTCATTATGTTGGTCATCACATTGCCCTTCACATTGGTAGTTAACCTGATCTCTCCGATTACACGAATGTGGATAAAATAAAATTAAAATTAAGGGTATTTATATTAAACAATTAAACACATAAATGGGAATCAAATGACATTATAGGGATAAATTATAAATTTAATTTAACCCTTTAACTTATGAATTTCTAAGATTCAGATTGTGTTATCCATGATCTAGAACCTAACATTTATTCTTAGGGGATTTTATTATTCACTTAATAATGGTTCATTATACTCTTATGAATTTACCAAATCATATACCCTAGGAGTGTCGAACCAAGAGTTCATCACTGCCTATTGTCAAGCATCAGTTCTCGTTTGAGTCTAGATCAAAGCGGTGTTTTTGGGTTTTAACACTAGATAATTCTTTATCAAATACACCACAACTTGTTCATATCCAGGAACTTATGTATTTTCAAGACAAACCACATAATATAACCTCAAAAAATTAGGGATTATTTTCATATACTTAGTATTATAACTAAGGCTTTCACTATGGTTTTCTAATCCTAATCTAAAAAATAACTAAACCCTACCTCTGATATGTATTATTACCACCCTTCTCTTTATTACACATTTAAACATGCTTTATTACATTAAATTGGACATAATAAATCTCTTATGATTGATATTTATAGTGTATTTGGGGATTAAGAACATTAACTAACAACTTAAAACATTAAATAAATTATCTTTAAGGAAAATTTATTTTATAAGGACACAACATTCCTTTTTACTTAATAGTGCAAGGGATAACATGAGAAAATACATAAGAAATGGGTGAGCTATAAAGATTAGTACAGTAATAAACATGGAATAAAATGAGGATGAAAATACATGTTAGATAATAGGCATATAAATGGATAATAAAAGAAACATGAACATAACGTCCCGATATAGCCTGATAATCATAAAATAGAAATTTGGAAACAACAAACCACATGATATTAGCATGAAACAAGGCTCATTTCACGTGGATTATCATGTGTAAAACCACATTTCACATGAATTAGAAGAGTAAAAATTCATTGAAAATGAATTATTATGGGTACACCCTCCTTTCAAATAGTGTATCATGATACTAAACATTACCCAATGCATTGGATACCTATCAAGGAACACCTGCCATAATAATTTCATTTCCATGTAAAAGTGTTCCACATAGATCATAAAACATGGATTCATTAATAATTATATTTATTTCCATGAAAAGGTAATGTGTATTAGATAAATTTATGTCACCAATCAATATGTATATATGTATAATGGTGAATACCCTTGATATTTAAATGGGTTTGGTATTCACTACATGATTATTTTGGAATGGATAATCATGGTGTAATTTTGGAAGCAGAATGACATCATATGGAAATTCATAAAAATGGTTGATTAGAGAGAAAGAGGTATCTAATAATAGAGGAAATAAATTTGAAGTATTATTGATATTTATGAACATATAAAAACACATGAAGTGGAATTTAGTTGCATAATATAATATAATTTCTTGAATTGAAAAGAGAAGAGAGAAATGCCTTATAGAATTTCGTCATGATAACATGTGTACACATGGGTAATTAATTAGGTATAAAGGGGAATCATATAATAAAATCATAAAAATGTAATAATAGGAGAGGATATAAATCATACCCTATCATTTTTAATTATAAATAAAATGGTGTAACCATATAAAGACACTTGGATAAAAATGAGAAATGAAGGAACCTGTACAAAATTTCAACGTAGTAACATCTTCGTTGAGGGTCAAAATGTGGGAGGAAAATGACACATTATATAAATAAAATCAAATGTATAATAGGAAATTGATTATAAAAGGATGAAAATATACCAATTGAAATTTAAAACACTAATTTCAAACTATTTTCTTGAATTGAAAGTAAGTGATGAAGGTGAGAATACCTTACTTGGATGTGTGGATCCAAATGTTTGGGGAGGATTATTAAAAGCTTGGGGACACCTGGGAGAACACTAGGGAGAATAGGAAGAGGGTTGTTGAGAATATAATAGTTTTAGTGAATATAAATGGGATCTTGGGTGTGTTTATAAAGGAAATGAGGGGGATTTCTTTATTAATTTTTTTATGGACACCACATAAATAAAATATTCAAAACCAAAAACCACCCCATTGTTTTTTACAATGTTTTTCTAAAAGTGTATTGTTATAAATTATTTTTAAGGTTAAGGGATTAAGATATTAAAATATTTCCCTTTTTTATGTGGTGGTGAGTGACACTTTTAAGGAAATTATTTTAAAATATTGAAATATATAATAAGGCTTTGAAGATTCACTGATGATTTATAAAATAAAACAAAAAAATAATATATCAAATAATTATAAAGAAAAATCATATGCATTGTCGAATATCCCTTATATAATATTTAATTACATAACTATTGGTTCATTATGATGTAATAAAACACATTATATATATATGGTATTTAATTTTTAGCCAAATATTTGACAGTATTAGAAAACTATTAAAAAATCACCATGGGAAAGTTTTGGATGTCCAAATTCCAAAAATAATATTCATTTTTTCTAAATAATGTTTTAAATATGTTAATTTTAACTTTTAAAATAAAAACTGATATTTATTGAATTTTGTTTCTTCTGATAAATTTTTTTTTAAAAATAATATAAATTAAATTTGACATCATAAAAATTATATGATCATTTATATTTAATAAAATTAATTTTATAATAATAAATTTTAAAAAATTATTCATTTTTAAAATACATTAATTTATTAAAAATGGATTTCTTTAATTTATTTTTAATATTAACCAAAAACTACATTTTCTGTTTTAGAAATAATTTTCAAAGTGAAAATAAAAAAATGATAATATTTTCATTATTCTATAAAGCATTACATAATAGTAATTGTAGGTTATTGTTACATATCACTTTATTACACTAGAATGCACCCTAAGAATTAGGTGTGCGATGGAGGGGCTTTCATGGGGCCATTCAGTGAACATGGTTTATGCCATGATCTCAAGGATCTAAAAATTATCACATAAAAATTTTCTCTCATGCATAAGTTATTATATATCTTCTTGAGTTTGGTATATGGAAAAGATAAAAAATGACATCTCCCTAAGAATATAAGATAAATGGGTTTCATAGGGTATGATCTAACTAGTTGAGGCCATTACGTCCTTTGTTTGTGCCAAAAGGATTTGTTAAAACCGTATATTTATACTAGTCATGTGATCACTATTTAATGACTATATTATCCATAGAATGGTTATATAATGATTATTTAAATCCAATTGGATAGAAAAAACAATAGTATTTCATGTGTTTTCTATATCCATACAAAATTTAACAAAAATAAAGGGAATTTAATTTATAAATGTTAGAATTTTTAAAGAAAGAGTTGAGGGAAAACCCATGTAGATAGTTTATGTATTTTAGTAGCATGGATGTGGTCAGAAGGAAAGAAGAGAGAGAAATTTAGATATCTTGGATTATTGGACCAATTTTTTAACTTGTATGTTATAAATTCATGGGAGTACATATCAAGGAATATCCATTATACGATGGATATAATATAAGATATATACATTTCTAGAGATTTCTCATGAGCTATTTCAGGTACACTTATACCCTTTATTTGAGTGTAATTTGGTTGGGTTTTACTTTTGAGCTGTTTTGGATGGAATAATAGAATTCAATATGTTTTTTAGGGAGTATAGGTAGTTCATGGTTAGAGTGAAATTTTCACAAAACGTGCACCCAACCTAGAAAACCATGAAAAATTATTCGATTGACATGTTGGGTGAATAGTTTTTCAAATATTCTTCCTTATTAGTACAAACTGTGTGACCCCTTGAAGGGTTTAAAAGTTAGGGTCCAAAAGTTGGAAAAATATGAACCCTATCCCAAGAAACTGTGCATGGAGGATTAAATTCACTATTTTTCTTAAAAAGAAATTAGAAACCCCCTTTACTAAACCCAATTGAATCCAACTTGAACTTAATTTTTACCTTCATTTCTTGGAGATCTTGGAATGATTATAGGCATTATCAAACTATATTATTCATAATTGGATGATTCTATTGATAGATATGAACCTATTATGATATATAATCTATTCTCATGTGGTTTCATCTTTCTTCTATATATGTTTCTGGTTTATGATTATTGTTTTATCATCTATTGGGGATAGGTTTATATTTTGATTTTGATAGATCATAATCTATTTCATTTGGATCTAGGTTTTTGTTCTACATCTCTTTCTTCATTGTGGACATGATTATTTAGTTTAAATATTCATATTTTTACTTCGGTGAAATATAGTCAATGATCTTGAGGTAGGTGGTCTAAATGTCAATTCCCATAGTATATTTAATGAAATAATACAGTATTTATGTTATTAATAACATTTTATAAATTTAAATTTTTACTTCACTCCTATCTATAATGATCGTTGAATAACTGAAATTTTACTCATGCATTTGTATGACCTACCATCACCCTGATCGTAAAATACATTATTTATCAATACCATATTTCATGATTGGGTTTAATATTATAATTGATTTATAATTAATATGATAATTATTTCATGATTATTAATCAGAAGGTTATGAAACTATATAATATTAACAATAACTGAAGCATCCATAATAAAGCATGAAAGGGAAAATAAGGTGACTAACACCCAAACAATGAAAATATTTGAATGATTTTTGATGAAAAGGTGTTAATATGTTATAAAAAGATCATACACAATATTATTAATGTTGATATGGATATGTTATAAGTTAATGACATGTTTAAAACCACAATAAATGAGTTTTAATAACGTTATTCCTAAAGGAAGCTTGAGGTAAGGGACTTCATATTAATTTCACTTCATTGATGTATATTATAAGGTTATGAACCTAGTTAATTTTATATAGTATATATACTATACTATTGACATGTAATATCATAATTCATTAATACATCAGGGTATTTTATATTTAAATTTTAATTATTTCATCCAAGGGTATTTCTCTTGAATATTGAAAAGTGGTATAATGTTACTGTACAATATCACTTCATTAAGATATTTGTTACCCTTCACATGAAAAAATAAGGTCTTTGTGTTAATATTTCCTTGAAAATTACATTTATTTTCAATATCCATATTATTGAATGAGGGATATGATTATTTCTTAAACTATATAACATTTTTCATATATGGTGTTTACAATGAATGTTATTTGATTAGTTGTGGAAATATTTATAAATCTATATATTTTACTCAATAAGAATATTTTAAGATAATGAATATTGATTCACGAATTAAATCAACTATTTGATATGCATGAAAGGCTTTTCACATACAGTGATTGGTGGTTCCAAATATAATAAATCCCCTTGAATCATCTCTAGTTCTCATGAGACAATTATATTGGCCAAATTAAATGGGCTTCGACCTGTAAAATTTTATCATTTTTGTTAAAGGTTATACTAATAGAGATATCGGGCATCATGAGATGATGGAATGAAATAATTAATCATTTCATTCATTATGTAATTAGTTTTTTTATCCATAATAATTTTATAATGCTATTATGTATATATGCATTAAATTATATATTTATTGATTAAATAGCATTTCTATTTAGTTTTTAACCTTTCTATATTGATTATGCCATATCAATTCATGCAATCAAGTTATTTAAATGTAATGTGTGTTCAATTTTTTTCTTTTACATATTGATTATTCATTATTTATTCATGATAACATCTTTTGTAGTTAACACTTAAGGATTATTAGAGATCATCAGTATTTTGTTCCATTACCCTAAGATATGAAAAAGTGTTCTTTTAATGAGTTTTCAAGGAAACAACTCTTTTATTTTGTTATGTATTATGGTTTATTTTCTATTATGAATATCATATTAGTATCATATATTTATCTCATTTACAATGTCTAGAAAAAAATTTTCCTTTAGGATGTGATTTATTTTATATTATAATAATTTAAAAATGTGTGACATAGTCTCTAGGTTACTCAGGTCTGGGTCAACATAGTTGGTATCAATGAAATTTAAGTAGAAACCATGGGAACTAGATTTAGAATAATATGTATTTGATATTGTATCTCTATTATAGACATTGTGGATAAGTATATAAGAACATCCAAAAGACTTTCAAAGGATGGGATTATGTAGGTTTTCCTGAAAATACATCCCTACATGGATACTACATGTTTATTATACTATCTAATATATTTTTTTCCATATTGAATTAATAGTTCATGAAAGAAGGAATGATAATTGTATCAATTCACATAATCTGAATATTAAGAATGCTCATTTCATTGATAGGATTAATATAATCCTTCTTAGGGTACAAGTCTCTAAAATATTCTTACTATATGAGGACAAAATATCAAGTTCTATAAATATAGAGAAATAATTATTTTGGTGTTATGTAATTGAACAAAAGAAAGAGAATAAGATGTTGGTAAGGAAAAATGATAGATTAAGGTAAAAGGTAAATAATGATTATCCCACATGTTATAATTTGGGGTAGAATCAACATGGAGATTTATTAAATGGAATGTGAGTTTTCTACAAGGGTGGAAACATAATATTCCATTTTAGTGATTGAAAAGGAAATAAAAAGGATTCCAATGTACAATGATTCATTTTAATGGATATGAGGGAACTATGAAAATCAATGTCTCTTACATCAATGAAATATACATCTATAGAATCCAATAGATCAGGTTCAAGCTTATGCTATCACCACATAAAAAGTAGATTTATTAATGATCTGTTTATTAGATTCAACAATTATTTCATATGAGAATATTATAAATGATATCATTGTTATATGATTTATAAAATGTATAAGTATTTTACTATAGTAATTTCTCATTAAGGATTAAAAATCATATGTTTAATGGTACCAACGAACAAGTTAAATGATTTAGTAGAATGTTGAAATTATTTGAAAAACATTATTGATGGTAACATCACCATTAAAATGATACCAATTTTGAAATAATGATGTTGCGATTAATAGATGATTAATATGATAAAATAAAATTTTGAATTAATAACTACTTTTGGACTAATTAACGATTTCTTGAAAAAGATTTTTATTATGTAAATGATGGAGTTTATAGAAATTTTATATTTATGTAATATATCTAATTATTTTTGTGTTACATAACGAATAAAGAATCATTCAAATTTTTATTTTGTTGTATGGAGATCAAGGTATTCAAATATATGGAATTTTATATTTTTAACCACATTATATTTTATAGGGAATATATTTTTGATTTAGTGACATTTATTCAAAATTTTGTTAGACAAATCATGGAGTTTTTGTATTGTTAAATATTTATGGAAGGGTATAAGTTAAAATTGGGTTTTATTGGATAAATGTTTCTAACCATTTTTGTTTTAGTAAAGACAAGAGGAATGTCTTATTATAGTTTTATAGATATAAGAGTTAGTTAAAAGTTAAATTCAGTTCTTCTATCAGAAGAAATTCAATTTTTGATATTTATTTATTAGAGTAAGATATGATGTATAAATTGATTGAAGTAGCAAAAAATAATTAAGTTATCTCCTTTAAAATTGAAATATATCACATATATTTACTAAAATAAATATATAGTGGAATAATTTTTCAAATTTCAAGAAAGAATCTCGAAACAATACTTTCTCTATTATCATCATTTTTTATTATAACAATGACCTTATTCACACCTCTGGCTTATGCCTTTGTTGTCATTAACTTCCTTCTAATCATTTTCTATATGACATTCAATTATTATATGGGTGTTCGTTTTCTATTTTATGTCCATGTTTTCAATACCCACCTATGTTATCCTATTTTGGAAACCTATTATGTGTTATTATATATGACATTTTTTACATTCTTTTTTATTTTATAAAGAATATTTTTGATAACCATTTTTAAGATATAGGTTTTTAAATAATGGTATTTTAAAATATCTAACCCTTGATTACTGAGATCAAGATTAAATTGTATTGATGAAATTTATTTAATTTTATCATGATATAAAACCCAAAAATTGTAAAATAATATCATTGTATTTGATATAGTAAGCTAAATTCAAAACTGAGCATAAATAACCCATGAAATATATTTCAATAAATTTATCCTCTTCTATAACTTATGGAACATATAAACCTAAGACTAAAAGAGTAGTAATATAGTATATTATTATTACCATGAAATAAAATTGGAGGTTATAGAAAATAATATTTAATTTACAAATTATGGTTATCTATTGATTAGAAATAAAATACAAATCATTTAAAATAAAAATAAATTTTATCTAAAAAATTGTACTATTTAAAAGATGGTTTGGCCAAGTTTTTTCACACATCAATTAAAATTAATTTTTTCTACTTTAAGAAATATTATTTAACAAAATAATAATATTTTTTTAAATAATAATATTAATTTTTTTAGGTTTATTATTTTTTATGTTTCTAAAAAGATTCATTTTTGGTGAAAAATAAAAAAATATGAATTTTAATTTAAAAAATTATTTTCATTTAAATTGTGTATAATGATAAATGATATGTTTAATTTGTTTTAATGTAACATTGTTTCATATTTATATAAATTAAAATAATTTAGTTCATTGAAATAATTTTCTATTGAATATTTTTATAAAAGATTTGAAAAAATTCAAAATTTTCTCTCTGAAAAACCCTACTTTATCTTCACATCTGCATGATTAGGTTAAAAATTAATTTTTGATTCTATTTTGTACGTAATTTTGAAAAATGGATTGAATTTTTCTTATCATAATAATTTAAATTATCTAATATGGTCAACATAATCTTTTATAACAATGAATAGGAAAATAATAAAATCCATTACC
The DNA here is from genome assembly GCA_963277665.1 of Viscum album. Lineage (NCBI taxonomy): Eukaryota > Viridiplantae > Streptophyta > Magnoliopsida > Santalales > Viscaceae > Viscum > Viscum album. The sequence continues at coordinate 2,000,588,719 of OY728136.1, forward strand.
ATGGGTAAGTTAAAATTGGGATTACTGGGGGTTTAAATTAAGATGAGAAGTGTTTATAAGACTTAAATTTTTTTAATGACCTATTTTATGAACATATTTAAACCCTAATTACATTATTATATATTTTTAGAATCGTTTTGGATTATTTTACATTAATTTGAGCTATATATTATGTTATATAATGAAATAGACAATAATTGAATAATACATGATTTTAATATCTATAAAGATTTGGGATTTTGACTAAAACCACATTTTTTAGTTATAAATATTATTTTTAAACATAAATTTTTTTATCATGGTAATTTATTTTTTGTTTTTATAAATGTTATAATTTATTTTAATTATAATAAAACACCAACTTAGTAATTATTTATTTAATTGAAAAATAAATATAATGATACCAACAATATTAATAGTAAAGTAAAATGATGGAATGATTATGTTCAATTAATTTTATAAATAAATATAACATTATATATATATTTATCATATTATATTCTTATTATATCATTGTATAGTTATTTTTTAATTTCAATTTAAAATAATACTGACAAATTTTACATAATTGTTATTTTACAAAAAAATGTTATTTTATTAAATGATTTAAAAAAAACATATATTATTCGAATTTATTTTAAAATTTATTTAAATATAATATATTTTCTATTAATGGACCAATTTTCATTTTATATTGATTATATTTACCCCTAAATAGTTAAAATTTTGTTAGCACTGTTAACGTTGAAGTAATGTTTTTTCACATGATATACACTATGTCAAAATAAATATTCAAAAAACCAAGGATTTTTATTTGATGAAGTAAATTTCATATTTAGAGTAAATTGGTATAAATTATCTAATATAAATAATTTTATTTTATTCTTTGAGGATAAATTATATAGGATGGAAAAGTAGTTACTGTAGTGAAAATTCAAACTGGTAAAGGTAAGGAAACTTAAGAGATAATGATCAATATGTTTAAAAGAATTGTATTTCCTATGCAGTGGATGTGTGTCTCTATTATATCATCCCTAAAATCATTTAATTATAAATATTTGAGCCACATGGGATGAGACTAGGTTACCATTATTGAATAGTTTTCACAATTTACAAAAATACCACTCCTCCTAAATTATAAAAGGTATCTGACTGCATTATCATATTCACTCCTATAAATAAATATGGATAATAGAACCTAAACAAAGAAATTAAAAAATTACCCTCTTCAATATAAAAGAATTACTTGGGGAAGAATTCCAAAATAGGAAAAAATTGGTGTAAACCGAAGGAGGTTACACAAAAAAGAGGTAATGTTATTCAATAAGTGTCCTTATTTTATTTCTTCCTCCACCTCCTTGAATTATTATTAAACTATTATTATATAATAACCCTTATATATTACATAAAATTTTATTTATTTATTTTAAGTGAATTTTGTACAATCATCACAAGTTCTATCAAATGTGTTACCAAATCATCATTCATGTGTATGATGGACTACCACCCCATTAACCTATGTCATTCATTTTTATATTACCGACTCTCAAAATTGGTTATGATGATGAATATATACTATATATATATATATAAAATAATTTAACTATTTTAATAATTTTATAATATATAACTTTTTTAATTTCTATTTTGTGTGGAATACAAAAATGTATCTTGTGTGTCAGTGGACTACCGCCTCACGAAGTGATCTGTTTTATCTATCACTAATGCATAACATGAAATGTAATAATGAATATTTTATTTAATATACGTAATATAAATTAAATATTTATGATATTTATAAAATATTTATCATTATGAAATTTTAATATATAATTTCCATTATTTCAATGAAAACTGATAGAATTATTCAATGACATGTGAATTATCGCCTCCATGAAGCGATGAGACTCTCTTTTCACCCCCACATCATATGGAATATATATATATATATATTTGAATATTTAAATAAATAATATTAAATTTAATATATTATTATCATTATTTTATGATAAAAACTTACTTTCCTCTTTTGAATAATGTTATTTGAAAAATGTAAATGTTACTCATGCATTTGTACAACCAACCGTCATCGTTCCCATAACAAAATTTATTTTAGAAAAACATCTTTCATGAATTTTTTTAAAATTATGATTGATTTATAATTTTTATAATTATTTAATTATTATTATTCAAATTTACATGGAACTATATAATATGAAAAGTAATCAGATCATTCATTACAATGAATAAATGATAAAACAAGGTGATTAACACCCGAAAAAATCAAACTAATAAAATATTATTAATGAATGGGTGATAAGATGTTATAAAAGGATGATATATTATATTATAAATATTAATATGGTTATAATGAATTATAATTACATGATTAATACCAAATTACAAAATATTAAATCATGTTCAACTTAAAGGAATCGTGTAATAAGAGACTGTATATGAATTTCTAATCATTGAGGCTTATTGTATTGTTATTCACCAAATTTTTTTATAAAGTGTATATAATACCACATTGAAATTTTATATCCTGAAACATTCATATTCCTTGTTATTTTATGTTTATATTTTCATTATTTCATCAATGTTAATTTGACTTGAAAATTACAAAATGGAAAAAATTTATTGTGGAATCTCAATTACTTTTGTTATTGTTTACTTTATATTGAAACAACCAGTTTCTTATAAACATTTGTATTTTGAAATTAAATTAATTTGAAATATCTATATTTTTGAAAGATGGAAATTAATATTTCTTAAACCATATATATATATTTATAATTTTTTTTACATTGAATGGTATTTGATTAATTGTGGAAGTATTGTTAAATCTATATCCTTTATACAATATGGATTTTTACTGATAAGTTAGTACAATCGAGGGAAAAATAGATCATTTTATATGTGACTAATTATTTAGAGATATAATTATGGGTCGGTACCATTACAATATATCCCCCTATGAATCAATAGGTATCAAGAGAATACTAATTTGACCACATTAGACAGGATCCTACATGTAGTATTTACACTATCTTGTGAATGCTATTGAAAGTAGAGGTATCATGATTCTGTAGATAATGGAATCCAATAATTAATAATTTCCTACATTAAGAATTCAGTTATCATTATACATGATATTTTTACAATGATATTATCTCTAGGTTAAATTAATTATCATTTTATTGACTAAATTAAAAATGTTTTTAGTTATTTACCTTGCCATATTGATTATTACTTATATATATTAACAGAGTATAATAATTTAAATGGAATGTATATTAAGTTATTTACCTTTCCATATTTACTACTAATTATTGATTCGTGATAGATTCCACCTTATATAACATGTACTGATCAACTGGTCTCACCTATAATTTGTTTACATTCTTTATGATATGAATAAGTGATCTTTGAAAGATTTATCAAGTAATTTGTTCATTTTAATTTTATGTATTATGTTTTATTATATATCCCCAATAGAAAATTCATATCATGTATGTATCTAGCTCCCCAATATTACTAAACTATTAAGTCCTTCAATATGAAATTCCTTGCATCTTATAAAAATGTAATAATGAAAGATCCTAGCTCTGTGCTACTGGGGTTGGGGTCATTAGATTATAAGATAACTTCTTCAATGTCATGTTGTATTTCACCAGATTTGTTATATTTACATTTCAAAATTCATTTTTATATGATATTTATATAAATGGATAATGGTTGTTAGCTTATTAATTTTACAAGGGTGATATATTATTAAGGTTCTAAAGAAGGTTGGATGTGATCCAACTAGGGATAAGTGACATATAGGGGAAATTACCAAATTGAATGAATTAATTACATTTAATTTTAAAAGATAAAAAATAATTTAATCTATAATTAAGGTGGATATTATTTATTTTCTTGTGTTATACTATAATTATTGTTTACTTTTTTAGAGAAGAATATCAAATAAATTTTTCGTGAAGTTAACGGATTTTTATTTTGTGGAGAAAAATATTCAAATTTATATTGCATATTCCAGGGGTAATTAATCCCTATAATGTTATATGGATTTCATCACATTATTTCATTTTATATAATTTTTTCAGCATGCTATGTCTTATGATTATCCTAAATCGTGATACTGTTGAGTTATTTTCCTAAAATGAAATAATCTATATAAATCATTTTGATAAATCACCACACACCCCTTATTTAATTTTACATATTGTCTTATGTTAGTTTTATTTTTCATGAATACATCACTTCCAATTATCACCTCTAGTGAATTTAATGATTTATTTTATTTATTGAAATATTTTATGTCAGACTAAATTATTTTAGGAAAAGGTAGAGCATATTTTCAATCCATTATTACCAATCATGAATAGATTAATGAACTTTTTCATGGTATCATAAAATAATTGGACTAAACATAAAGGAATGAACCATTTGGAAACCTAATTGATTCAATCATTAATCTATTTGTCATGTCAATTCATTTATTACTTGTGATTTTACTCTATTAATTTTATTACTACGAGTTTTCTTATAGGTGGATTTTTTGTGTATGATATTATTTTTATTTTTCTAATTATTTATTATGATTGTGTGGATCAATTAGGTTCTATGTTTGTTTTTTGTTTTCATTTAAATGTTTAGATCAATGTAGTATATGCTACATAGACATAATATTTATTATACATATCAAAGGGGTGACCAAGGATACAGCTAATATCTATTGATGTTCTTTTCAAGAAGATCTTTGTGTGAAACTTGTAAATTATGATGGGTATAGTGGATGATGTTTTAATGCTTAACCACAATACATTGGTTCTAGTTATGAAACCACCACCGCATTAGGACAAATAAAAAATTTCCCCCGATAGGACCAATTTTGGTCTAATATCAATTTGAAGTACTGTTATAGTTCACTAACACTCCATGGATTTTTTTACATTGTTTTTTAATAAATAGTTTATTTATTTTACTTATTGTGTTATTTAACATCAAATAATGTTATTTAACACTATGACTTTACTCTTATAACCTTTTATCTTATTAAGAAACTTATTTTCTGAACAATTTATGTTCTCATGTGGGAGGAAATTATCAGTTTATTTTTTTACATCAATTCACACCAGAATTAATATATTCATACACGCTTTATCTAGGAAAAGAATTCTATGATCTTATCAGGGAACCACCAATGGTGTTCCATAACAACACACACACACACACACACACACACACACAGATATATATATATATATATATATTAGTTTTTGGAAATCACAATAAAAATACATAAAAATGTACCACACAACCAAATTCCCTCATTATCGGCTAGCATTATACAAGACCTTAACTACATTGACCAATGATATTGTGGAACAAAGCATTAAAATTATATCATATCCAAATATATGTAATACATTGAACTAATAAATATGATATAAGGAAAATTCTAACCAAATCTAATGTATCCATTGTGATCTAACCATGATTCCCCCATTGGCACTTCTATAAAAAAACGTACACTATTTCCATACTCATATTAACTATTTACCCATCGTCTTCTCACTAGCTTGAAGACACAAACGTTAAGGAGACATCCATTCATTTCAAATGAAGGATAAATAGTAAAACATATCTCACACATATGATGAGCTCAAATATCTCATTTTGTGGTCTCAAACACCACCAATTATAGACTTATATAGTGAACCTCTATTTTATACTGACAGTAAACACCACCACTCAAATATCACTCAATCTATAGTGGGAAACACCATAAATTAGTGGAATACACCACATCATTATCCCTATATTATGTTAAAATAACCCCAACAACCTTATCTACTATAGAGAGAGGAATCCCCAATATCCTAGGCTACACCTTGGTGAACCTCTTCCCCACACATAAAATTTTCCAGAATTATATTTAGTACATGATAGAAACCTGATGACCCCGTTATTTGAGATAAAAATCACCCAAAATCACATGGGTCACAAAATAAATATTAGTATGGAAGAAAATATTTCATCAAATTCATTGAATAAATACATTAAAACATTAAGAATCATGATTACCACCACTGACCCACATCATGATTCAATACAATCTAATGTTTTTCAAAAACACTCAAACCCCATAAGAGACACACCAAATATATCCTATGTAGAATAGAAATCCCATGTGGTTCAATTTTAGATCACTCACATGATATTACCCATGTATATTTACTATGTATAATGTAAGAGATACCAGTAACCAAATATTTGAAGTATACAGGATTCTAATAGCCAATACACATCAATCAATAAGAACATAATTATATTAAATCTGAATAATCTATAAACACCCTATATTGGGGAATATTGAAAGAAAGTATCAAAATGGTAATGAAAAATCTATATCAACCACCGATGGGTAGCTAGGAATACATTAATATATTCCACTTGACTACTGACTATGACATATAAAATGATTTTCTGAGAATGTAACTTATAAATGAAGATAATAATAACATATCATTCACTTAAAAAAACTTGTTTCGGATGAAATTTTCTAAACCCCTTTTTAAATAATTAGTTAAACAATTTATTTTATTACTTTTTAAAAATTTACATGTGGTTGGTCACTAAGTGACCATCCTCGTTTATGGGTCACAACACCTACTAGGCCAGAAAAATGGTATGCTCTCACTCTTCATGGAATAAAACATCTCCCATAAAGAATATATATAATAAAACCATTACTTTCTAGGGTAATGTAATGATATGGACCTAAACATAGGGCATGACTCTAAAATGTGACACCCCATCAAAATTTACCACCCTTTCTATGATGTGATTTCCTTTTTAAAAATCAATTTATAAAAATATCTACAAACAAATTCATAAAAAATAAAAACATACACATAAAAATTAATACCTTTAATTTTATGGACAGATCCAAATTTTGATTTTGTTGAGGAACCTTCATTTCATGATTCCAAGGGACATTACATAACCCACATTCACTTTCATCAATCGAAAAATTTATATCCCAACACACTGTGCAACCATTTACGAAACTTGGATCCCGAGTGTCAAAACACGGTCTTCTATTTACAATGAAGATTCATCCCTCTAACCCCATACCACCTCCTGATACTCAATATTTAGTATGTGATTACACATATATAGGGTGTATATTTATATGAATTTTCAATGATATATCCCAAAACAATACATGAGACATTACAACATCCCAACCCTATTATTTCTCTTACCCAAGCTATCCTGAGCCTACACTGACTAATGCTGACCAAATCCCAAATATCTCCCTCACATATTTTTAGAACACCAAGATGATGTCAAGAAGTCATTTTATATACTGGTAACCCATAGATTTCTAACACAGGCATAACAATCCCTTATATTGGGATTTCTACACATTTGAAATCAAAAACTTGATCACACCCCTAAATAAGAAAATTATATAATGATGATATCATACAAAACCATCATCACAAAACATTTATTTTCATTCCATCTTATATAATCATCATAATATAACATCTTATTTAATCCCATTTTTATCAAGACTCATATCAATGCTGAAATCCATTCTTGAAGTCACTATATCCCACAATTATTACACGTCATAAAAGACGACCATACCTAAATAAATATTAGTTCATTCCATTTATCACAATAAAAAATCTAGAACTATAATTTTTTTAATAAATCAAAAAACCTAAATTATCAAGTAATAACTCATAAAATATATTTTGCCCCATACAACACTAGTAGGGATGACATGATCACATTAAAATGACCAGAATCCAATTGGATGATACCTATCCAAATTGAGGTGCCACACTCATAGTTGAATACTATATGCACTACATGTTAACCCATCTATAATGACCTTTTATTGACATAAAAATACTTTATATGAATTTTTTGTATTACATAAATCATTACACAAATAGAATCCCAAAGAACGTATAATCTTTGTGCTTTGCAAACATTGAAAAATAAACATCGCTACATAATTGTACAACAATATCTTCTATTATTTTCTTCATGAATGTCAAAATTCATATAAAAAACACACTAAATTAATGTCTTCAGGTCTTGGGAAATGGTACATAAAAAGGGGTTATCTGAGATTCTTAGTATGGGTAAACGAGGGAGACTTGTAAGCATAAACATGAGCATATAGTTATGAGAACATGATCATAATATTAGAAGATAATACCTTGCATATCATAATACCATAAACTTGAATCATGTAATAAATATTTCTAGATAATGATTCATGAATCATAAAAAAATAAAAACATTTTCCCTAATAACACAATATAGGAACAAGAAATTGGATTTGTGGCAGACATGTAAGCATATAAAATCATATTTCAGGGCTACAAACCAATACATTCAAAACAAGTTAGGATTTATGTAATAACCTATATACCATATTTAGGATTGGGATTACCTCCTATATACCCTCCTCTTATATGATTGGGATGTCTATAAGTGTTCCCTCTTGTTTTAGGATTAAGATTCCATCTTGTTTTGGTCATATGATGTCCTCTTGTGTACCCTCTTTTTTCGGTATAAGGATTCCCACCCATGTTCCCTCTTTATCTCAAGAAAAATTTATTGTAACCCAATGAATTTGAGGGAGATATAGGTCTCATCTATCACATGGTAAATTAATTTATACATACACCACAAATATAATAAAATATGTATCATACCATGATCCATACTACGATATTTGTTTAACAAACATCATATCATAACCCATGAAATTAAATGGAAATATTAAACATTTAATCATATCATATCATATTTAAAATATATAGTATTAATAATCATTTCAACCTATAATAATCCATAAAATTAAGAATCCTTCATTAAAATCATCATTGTATAACCTAATGAATAGAAACGGGTTTCATAACCATATAACCCATGGAATTTGGATAGGATTCATGAATATATAACGCGTGAATGAGAAATGGGTTTTAATAAATGTAATCGAGTAATTTTGTAAACCATTCCGACAAAGAATTTTAATTGCATATTTGGATAAATTCCTAGAAAGGTATATGTAACACCATCATATTTCATCATAGATGGAAAATAATGTTGATGTATCTATTAAAAGGCATTTCTTAAGGAAAATATCATTTCTTCATTCAAAAAAGGCATTTAAAACATAATTCCATCTGAAAACCATTTTCATGAAAATAAACATAAAAACATAAAATGGAAGATTTGAAATTATTTTAACAACCTATTCCTTTTAAAACTTCTTGAAAACTTATCTTTAACACTTGAAAACTTTTTCAAAACCATTTCGTTGAAAAAAATTTGAAATCATATCAAATAATATTTGTAAATATTTTAAAATGGTAAAACATTTTTGACAACTTTTTTCATTAAAAATAACATTAAAATAATAAATTTATATAATATTTGGAAAATATTTTCTTTGAATAAAACAATCATGTAAATTAATATTTATGGAAATGAATTTCACGTGGTTGGGTAAATCTGTACTTGTTAAAATTCCATTATCACTGAAAAAAGTATTAAAAAGTGTTTCTACTAAAAAATGAAAAGATGATTTATTATTAAGAACCTTTTTTAAAAAGGAAAAAATGGTTATAAATTTATTTTATATATCATGGGATAATAGTATAATATTTTTTGGAAAAATTTATTTTTGGAACAAATGGTTTTAAGGAATAAATATTTCTAACCGAATAGATGGTAAAGTCACGCTTTCTTTACAAAGAATTCTTAAATATATTATGTACCAATGAGTGGAAAAATGGTACCAATAAATGAATTTATCATTAATTAACACATTATAATAAAATTCATAACTGTTCTTGAGATATGTATCATATTATTTCATCAAATAAAGCACATACATAAACAATCTCGAAAAGTAATGAGTTTTTTTCAATAAACTATTACCACATGGTAAATTTGAACCATAATACACATTTAATAAATTTAATTAATTTAATCTTAAAATATCACTAAAATAAGGATATTGATTTTATAAAATTTCAATGGATGCATATAAAACTCATGGAAAAATATGGGTGTGTAACATGGAATGTGTCACAGAGAAGGAAAATATAGACATAATTAATTTAATAACTTGGTGTCTTTTGAATCATAAACCCAATGAAATAAATTTCATTAAATGGTTATATTAATACACCTGGAATTAATTATATGAATCATATATTAAATCCATGGTTAGTATATACACAACACAAAATGAATGGGTGGTGATAAAATCATGTTTCTCTAGGAAATAAAAAGAGTTATGAGATTGCTTTAACTTGTGTCTTAACTCTCATATTACTCATTAAAAAACCTATAAAATAAATATATTTTTATAATAAATAAATAAATGAACCATATTATTATATATAATACCATCTATGGTTTTATTATGACTTTATATTACTCTCTTGTTAACAATTCTATGTTAAGGTTTCGCTTCGGCTAATATCTACTTTGTTCTTCACATGTGTCTTAGTTTGTGATATCTTTTGACATTATAAATATATAATTATTTCAATAATTTAAATCATGATATAAATATAATTTTAATTCAGTATATATGTATTATAATAATCTATATAATATAGAAGTATGAAATGGAATACGATTTTCATTGAGACGATAGGTCGTACGTACACATGAATGTTGTTTCCATTTTATACAATTGTTGAATGAAATAAAGAGAATTAAATATATGTATATATGTATATAATATCATAATAGTAGAATTATTATGTCAAATATATATCAAAAAAGTTCACTAAAAGCATCCTTAATCCATTACATGTAGTGTGTGAATGAATAACATCGCTTTTAGGGGGAGACTTTCCACACTTCCTCAAATGAAATTATCCAATTTACACCAAATTGAACGAATAAATATATGGTTTGTTAAATAATTAAAGAAGAATAAAGAAATTATATATATAGAACCACTATTTTCATACATTAAAATTAAATAAATTTTTAATAATTCTTCAAAAATAATACAAATAGATACCCAAAGATAGTATTTGTTTAGTTCGTTTCGAAACAAGGAAACATAATCGCTAGAACATAAGTGAAATTAATTATGTCCCAAAATATAATTCGTGAATAGAAAACTTCTTAGAAATATCATAAAAAATTCATATCTTCATAACCATGGAATTTAAACATAAAAAGTGCTGATCTTAGATGCTCAGTAGGGGTAATCAAAGAAGATATGTAAGCATAAACAAGAGAATAGTGGCATGAGGATGAAATAATTGTATTCGAAGATCATATCCTTCATATCATAAGATTATAAACATGGATCATGGAATACAGATTCAATTTCCTATTATATAAACCATAAGGAAATAAATATCTTAATCCATGAAATAATAACATTATAATGAGACATGGAATTGTGGTAGAAACATAATAATGAATAAAAAATTTCTATAGTAGTCACGGAATGAGTTTTATTTCCATATTACTAGTATGGTTTAACACCCATAACATTTTAGTAGTCATGTTTCACACCCATGGCCATCCTAGTCATATGATTTCACTCCCTATTCCATCTTATTAGCAATTGTTCACTCCCATGTCCATCTTATTGGTATTCGTTCACTCAAAAGGCTATCTTAGTCTATATCGTTAGATATAAATCTTTAACTAAGGCATTGGAGGGAGATATTGATCCCACCCATATCATAATGTAATTTTACATACATGTTACAAAAAATCATATAAAATAATATCCTATCCCATGAAATTAAATTGGTATCATAAGCATGTAATTATATCATAACATGTGGAAGAATAAAGGCTTTATAATAATTTTAAAAGACTAACCCATGAAAAGAAACGAGTTTTAAAAAAAGTATAACCTGAGAATGAGAAACATAATTCAGAAACATCATTCCATCAAAACATAATCAATTTATAGGAATAACATGAATTTTATGATTGAATAATTTCCCTAAAAGGCATGAGTAACACCATCATATTTCATCATTAATGGGAAATAAATTTAAAATATATTCTAAAAACATTTCATGGGGAATACATCATTTTTACATAAAAAATGATTAAAAAAATACATTTTGGAATATCTTTTTACTGGAAAATAGATTTGAAAACTTTTAATGGAATCCTTAAAACCCATAAAACATTTTGAAAATATTTTTTCGTTTATTTTTTTAAAATAATTCTAAAAACATATTTCTTGAAATAAAACAAATTTCTAACTGAATAGACAAATATGGTCATATTTTTAATAAAAAAATTATTAATGTTATTTGTAACCATAGAGCTGAAAAATGCTACAAATATATCGATATATCATGAATAAATAGAATATATGTAAAATAATTAGTGTTATTGGGATATGTATTATACAATTTCATCAATTGAAGAATAATCATAAACAATCTCGACAAACGATGAGATTATTTCATTAAACTCATACCACATGTTAACTCTAAATCATACTCTCCATGTAAAAAAATAAAATTACATAAATCATAAAATATCATTAAAACAATGATATTACTATTATAACATGTAAAATAGAAGTAAATACACCTCAAAAAGGAATGTAGTATTATAAAAAATAATGTGTATCAAAAAAGGAAAATTGAAAAATATATATGTTATCGATTCAGAAACTTTTGAAACATAACCCCCATGAAATAAATGTCATAATATGTAAAGGTAAAAAACCATTAAATTTAATAATAATAATCATATAATAAATTCATTGGAAACATAAATACCACACAAAATAAAAGAGCTGTGGACATGGCATGTATCTCACTGATATTAAAAAAATCTAAGATGAAATTCGCTTACCTTGAGTCTTCACTCTCATCATACTCATACAGAATTCTTTTATAATAAATAAATGTTTATTATAAATCTATAGAATAACAATTTTTTTTATAATATTATATATCGTATGATTATGTCTTTCTATTCCCCACTTATTAAGAAATTTATGATAAGGTTTCATTTTGGGTAATATCTTCCTTTTTCTTCACTTGTGACTTAATTTGTAATACCATTGGTCCTTATACATTTATCACGATATCCAAAATGTAAACCATGATGTAAATATAAATTATATTGTTTATATATATAGTATAACAATCCCGTATAATATACATGTATAAAATTTAATACACTATTCACGGAGACGCTAGTTCAAACATACGCATGAACGACATTTTCGTTTTGTTTTCATATTGAAAAATTGAAAAAAATGAAATATGTATATATATGAATATAATGTGATTACATAAAAATTATAATGTTACATATATCATATAATTTCACTAGACCCATCCTTAATATATTCTATATGGTGTGTGAATGAATCACATCGCTTTGAGGGGGCGATAGTCTACACTTCCTCAAACAAAATTATCATATTTTAAAAAAATGGGAAGAATAATGATATGTTCTGTAAAATAAATAAAAATTTTAAATAGATTATAAATATCATGTGTATTGTATATAAATATTTTTTTTATCATAATTCCCACCATGGGATGTGCTAAAGTAAAAATGAACAATCATCATTTCATGTGGTGGTAGTTCACCGTACACATAAACAGTATGTTTGTTACCCATTAGAAGGATGTTTTTGTAACATTAGTTATAACCATTAACATAAAAAACATAACTTTATTCAGGATAATTTTTTTTATAAGCATGTAATAATCTTATTTGAGGGTTTGGGGAATAAAAATAAGACAGTTGAGCTTAAGGAAGGATATTACCTCTTATTTGGGTAACTCATTTTGATTAGAACCATATGGATTCTTTGGATTTATTTCTTAAAAATATTAGGATTATAAGATTATTGGAGGTATTGTGAGGATATTTCTAGGTATATATTTTCAGATATAGTGTGTTTTGAGAGGTGTACGGAAGTGAGAGGATAGGATGCCTTTTTATATAGGAGGAGGAGTGATACTCTAGTAAATATTTGAAATTGGAATTCCACCCACATTTTTCCAAAGTGAAGTGGATCCAATAATAAACCCCATTTCCCTTTATGTAGTATAGGGTCGAAATATGGAAATAAAATAGCACATGGAAAAGTTTCAAGGTCATTTTATAAACTAAATGTAATGTTTACTACACTATAAACATAATTTTTCTCTAAATCATTGTAATTAATTTTGATCACTTTCACAAATAGTTTTGGTCAAAAACAAATTTGACCTTAATAGACATTATAAATAATATCTATTCCAAATATGGAATCTATTTTTCAAATTTTCAATAATAAAAGTAGTAAAAATTAATTTATGTTTTATCTTGTATATGGGATAAAAATTCAGGGTTTTAATGTATAAATTTTCAAAATGTTTGCAATGTTTTATACACAATTTAAAAGTGAAATTTGTTCCCATAAACTAAATTGGATTAATTTATAAAAATATTATCATATGAAACATTGAAACATTTTCAAAATATAATATAATTTTATAAATAACTTATATTAAAAGGCAATTTAGAATTAGAAATCTGTATTTTTCACTATTCATCCAAAAAAAACGTTCTCATAATAATCCGGAATATTCTCTGAAATATAAATTCAACATTATAAATTCAAAAAATAATTTTATTTTATATAATTAAATATCTAAATTTTTCTATAACGTATTATATTTATTTTCAAAAAATGACATGAAAAGAAGTTCATTTGAGAAAATAATATTTTAAAACATAAAAAGAATTTACCAAAAATTATATATTTCATTATCAATGGGTTTTATTATATATAAACATTCTTTGAAAAGTAGTTATTACTATTCATATTACTATGTTAAACTATTAAATTAAAATTATCTCATTTAAAAAATTTTAACAATGAAATGATGTTTCAAAAAACACAGTGTTGTCTGTAATGCATGAAAAGTCAGTGTTTCGTACAACATACACCAAGTCAGTGTCATGTGAAATGAATGATTGATTCAGTTCAATTTAATACATTAATGAAAATTAATTCATTTGAAAAAAATGTCTATTTAAAATTGGTGTGTTACATTACACCCCCCATAAAATGAATTTCCCCATCAAAATTAATCATTCATGTAAAAAAAGGAGTATACTTCATCTTCATCATATCCCCAATTTTCCATGTAGATTAATCTAACTAATTATTCCTCTAAAAAACACGGACCAGTTTTGTGGTCTTGGTTCATATAATGTTCCCTGTATGATTTAGAATTTCAACTCTTTGTTCCTTGTATGAAATATCTAGCTCATATGGTATGATGTTAGTGTTTTGTACATGTGAAGTGTTAGGTATGTAATTACTCAAAAGAGAAACGTAGAACTCATCGTGGACTTCAGATATATTTTGAAGAAGTTCTAAGTGATAGTCCATTGTCCCGGTATGATCAAGAATCTCAAAGGGGCCAATATACCTAAGGCTTAGTTTTCCTTTCTTCTTGAATCTCATAAACTTATTCCATGGAGAGATTCATAGAAACACCTTCTCACTAACTTGATATTATAAATAACATTTTTTTATTAGTATAACTTTTGTACCATATTTGAGCATCCTATATATACCATTGAATGGATCTAAACTTCACTGCCATGTCATCAGTGATATTAGGTCCCAATATAATTATTTCATTAACACTATCCCAACATGTCGCAGATCAAAATTTCATCCCATTGAGGGAATCATAATGTTCTATTTGAATTCTTGAGTGAAAGATATTATTATATAAAAACTCAGTTAGAGGAAGGTGTTGATCCTAACCACATTTGAAATCTAGATAACAACATATCAATATTTCCTCTAGGGATTGATTTTTTTTCAAACTAGCCATATGTTAGAGGATGATAAAAAGTCATGAAATTCAATTCTGTATCATGTTCTTTCTAAAGAATTATCCATAACATAGTGGTAAAACACAGATCCCGATCTGATTAAATAAAATGTGGTACTCCATGAATCCTTACCACGTCTTTGTTGTATATCCTAGAATGATGATCCAAAAAGAATTATTATCTGAGAGCGATGAATTGTTCTGAATTTATAAGGTGATCAACTACCACCAATATAATATTAAATAGTTTAGATTTTTAGGTTGTTACAATGAAAAAATCACTAGTTACGTTCTCTAATTTATTTTATGGAATGGATAATGGATGAAAAACCCCCTATGGATTTTGTCATTCAACCTTAAATTATTTCTATACCAAGAACCAAGATACAAAACCTGTAGCATCTCTCTTCATTCCAACCTACCATAAGTATTATATCAAGTAAATATAAAACTTTTTTGTTCTAGGATCAATATAGAATAAATAACTATGATCTTCCTCTAATAGATATTTCATAAAATATAGTATGGAATGAACACATACATCGTTCCTGAACCATATCATTCCATCCTCATCATGGTTATACCCATGATCATTTCTATCATTCTTTAACTACTCCACATCTTCCTTTTATGCCTCATTATTCTTCAGTTGGTTAGAGGTTTGGAAATTCATTTGAAAAATACAATATTGTTCACCTTCCACCAATAATTCCACCTCCATTCATTGAAAATCTAGAAATTCTGGATCTCTTTTGATCCTCATCATGGATAATCTACCATGATCTTTTCAACTCACATCATAGGCCACCATGTCAGCATTCCTTGGGTAGTAATGTATTAAGCAGTCATAATCCATTATCAACTCAAACCACCATATCTAGCGCATGTTCAAATCCTTCTGTCTGAATTTATATTTTATTATTTTATGATCAATATATATATCTTACTTCTCCCCATAAATATAATTCCTCCATATCATTAATGTAAAAATTATCGTTTCTAGCTCCAAATCATGAGTTGTGTAATTTATCTCATCAATAATCAACTAATGTGTGGAATAAGTGATGATGATTTTATTCTGTATAATAATGCATCCAAATTTCTTATTTGATGCATTGATAAAGATTAAAAAACCTTCTCCGCTACATGGTAATGTATGCATAGGTGTGATGGATATCCTTCTCTTTATTTCCTTGGAATTTTCCTTTCATTCATCTACCCATATGATCTTAACACCCTTCTGATTTAATGTGGTCAGAGGAAAAATAGTAGTTATAAATTCTACATAAACAATCAATAATATAAAACTAAACTAAGAATTATATGGATCATAGAATCCATGGTTGGACGTGGCCAACATTCAATAGCCTCCATATTTTATGTACCAAGTTATATACCATCAATTAATATTATATGACCATAAAATGAATACTTTTGTAGCCAAAATTCACACTTTGTAATTTTTCATACAGTTTCTCCTTCTTTAGGGTCATTAGTAAAATTCCCATGTTATCTTTATGTTATTATTTCCACTTTGAATGGATAAGAATATAATCTATAATGACAACCACAAACTAGATGAGGTGATCTCTAAAGACTATATTCATTGAATCGATGAAGATAGTTGGGGAATTACTAATACAAAAAGGAATCAACATATATTAATATTGTCTATACATTGTATAGAATTATATCGTGGGTATATCCTCTTTATTCACCCTTAATATATGAATTCTTGAATGAAGGTAATTCTTTGAATACTATCGAGCTTCATACAGTTGATCCATGTAGTCATCAATCAGTGGGAGATGATACTTGTTATTGGTTGTGATCTTGTTGAACTCTCGATAATCAATGTAGAGTCATATTGATACATCTTTGATTATCACAAAAATAGCAGGTCCACACCAATGTGATACACATGGTCAAATGAATACCCTATCTAGTTTTTCATGGAGTTTCTTCTTCAATTCAAACAACTTAGTCGAGGCCATTCAATATAGAGTCCTTTAAATTAGTATGGAACCATGTATGAGTCATTTAGAGAAATCAACTCATCATTTTAGTGTGAGGCTATGCCACTCATCTAGAAAGAAATTCAAAGATTATCGAACAATAGGCATATCATCGATGACACTTTTCTCTCCAACCTTTTGAGATAAACAAACATTTTGAATGGGATTTAATATTCAAACACATGAATTAATTTCTATATGAAGTTTATTCTTGTCTTCACTTTTATGGATAATCATATGAGGTTTCGAAACATCAAATTTAACATCCCTTCCTAAAAATTGATGAGGGATTTAGGAAGATAATGAAAATCCAGGCCTAAGATGACATCAAATTCCACCATATGAAGAATTACAAGTTTTGATGGAAGCACATTCCCAAAAGTGTCAACTGGAGAGGAATCATAGACATGTGATTATCATCATACTATTAGGGTTCAACACTTACGATTACATATCTAATCATTTTTGTTGAATATTAACACTCTTAAAAAATACATTAGTTATTATAGTGTGTTTTTATCCTTAATGAAATATGAAACTAGGGGTTATAGAGTGGATTGTACGTGTACCTTTCACTATGTAACTATTTCACCCCTCATCAGAAATAGGGATTTCATGATATTTATACTTATCCATCCTCTTTAGAGGATTTTGTGTTCTTCATCATCGCCATCTCTAGGTTTTGGTAATGGGTTATTGTAATTCCAATTCTCTATACACATATAGTACTAAATTTTAAGTGGTTCATTCTATGTTGATTTTTTCCATTCTCATTATTATCTACCCTCTTCCTATAACATTGGAAATAAAATGCCCAATGTTCATCCCTTGCACACCTAAAAAATTTAATATACCCCTTATGGAATTTTCCTCCATGCGTCTCCCCACAATATAAAGGAAAGATGATCTTCTCCTCTTTGTGGGTTTTATATTTTTCTTTAAACTCCATCTTCCCTTTCATGAAAAAAACCATGAGATTGACATATGGCTCCAACATCCATTTAGAAATTGATTATACAATTCACAACCCCATTATATCTACTAAAAATTGTTATGGCTAATTCCCTTATAAGACTTGGATTTATGATATTAATGATGATATCAACTTTACATTTTAGTTGGATGATATTTCATTAACTGTACCACTCAAGTCATTTGAAATTAGATACCTAGGTACCAACAGATTCATCATCCCTTTACATCAACTTAGGAACCATTTCAATATCTTGGTACAAAACATTTGACGAAATTACACATTAAAAAATAAATTCATGAACTGATCCCAATCCATGGATTCAATATAATTTTTTTCTTGTATTATTTATTAACATCTACCAATGGTATTCTTTGCCTTATAACCTATATATATATATAGAATATATTTCTCATGCACCAAACACCATTGAACATATAATAACTTTTCAATAATAATGATACATTATTCCAAAACAAATGGATTAGTAGACCCTCATAAAGATGGTGTACATTTCCACATGAGAGACTCAACAAAATGTTGTTCGATCCTTTTCTCATTCATATGTCCACCATGATTCATAGCTTGAGAGATTTCAGTGAGAATAGAAATGATATTTTTCATTTTTTTATCCAATAGAATTTGGATTCTCTTGAGGGAAGTCATTTTATTGTCTGTTGTAGTCCCCATTAATGTGGTGCCTCTAGGTTTTATCCATTGTGAAAAACTAAAATAATTTAGTAAGAAACAATAATCCTTATGAAGAATCACAGAATCATAAAAAGTCACTTATTAGATGTCTAAATTATGACAGATTTCTTAATCTATGACACATTAGGATTATCATAGGTTATTTATATCCAACGTGAATATAATTCCCTCATGATTTTCCATGAATAGTTTATGAAATCATTAAAGCATATCCCCCATAAATGTCAAACCATGTGGGTAAGAAGGCTCATTATTGTGTAGTAGGTTAGGCTGAGTCAGACCTGACACACCGTGTCAGAGATGTTACTCCAAGTTAAATCTATTCCAAATCTACACCCACTGGTATTATCTAGAGAGATATTTATTTTTAGGAAACCATGTATTCTATCTTTTACCAAAATTCCCGAGCTTTTTCCTATAATTTTTCTTATCCGTAGACATATTCTATGAAATTTCCCTAGGGTTCACACTATGGTTTTCACATCCTATCTTTTAATGGTTAAAAAATATTTTCCTCCAATACCAAACATAAGGACACTCTCCTTTCATAAATTAATGTTTCAAAACTTTTGAAGAATACTTAAAAAAATTATACAAATAGATGGACAAAGAAGATATTAGTCTAGTGAATTTTGAAATGTGGAATCAAAAACACTGGTACATCAGTGAACTATATTATCTTCAACTTGGTTCTTCATTAATAGAACCCTCCTAAAACATATCGTACTCAATTCATATATTCATATCCTAGTAATGCAAACAGAAAAATGGTTGAGCTCAGAAACTCATAACGGGTAAACATGGGTGACATGTAACCATAAACATGATCATAGATGTATAGTTATGTGAACATTACATTAGAAGATAATACTCTACATATCATAAGGAAATAAAACAAGAATCATGAAATAAATCATGGATGTTCATAAGACATGAATCATAAGAAAATAATGATCATGGTCCATGAAATAATGATAAAGGAATAAGTCATGTAATTTTGAATGATAGATAATCATGTAAAAATTATTTCCATAGTAATCAACGAATCTCTACCAAGGATATCATAGTAAAATGGTTTCACTCAACACACAATATTGGTAGACATGGTTCATTCCAATAGCCGTCATAGATGTATGAGTTCACTCCCCATACCATCTTGGTAGTCATTGTTCACTCCCATGTCCATTATAGAAGTCATGGTTCATTACCAATACCATCTTAGTTTATATAATGAGATATAAATCTTTACGCAATGCATTTGAAGGAGATATATATCCCAACCATACCAAAATGAAATAATAAATTAATATGAAAAAATAATAAATAATCATAACATAGGATAGGAAATGAAATCGGTATCATAAATATGTAATCATAGCATAACCTGTGGAAAACGATATATGCTTCATAATTGTTTCAAATCATAACCTGTGAAAATAAGTAGGTTTCAAAAACATGTAACCTATGAATGTGAAATGGGTTTAATAAAAATCATTACATCAAAACATAATTCAATCATAGAAATAAAATTAATGGTAACATTTAATCATGTTCCAAAAAAGTAATGAGTAACACCAACAGATGTCATCTTTGATGGGAAATAATCTTTTAATATTTGTTAAAAACAATTTGTGGGGAAAATAAAATTTCTAGATAGAAAATATATTTTTAAAACAAAACAATTTTTTGATTTATATTTCATATAAAACATCTACAAATTCACATAAAGTTACCCTTGAAAACCATAAAAAATTTATAAAATCATTTTCCCTTGAATTCAATTTTTGAAAGCATTGTTTAAAAATTGTTTTTTGTAATAAAATAGATTTTTTCCAAAGAGAGAAATATGGTGATATTTTTCATCAAAACATTTAATAATCATTTTAATTACCATAGGGTAGAAAAATAGAACTAATTCACGGATATATATTTAATCAATATAGTATAAGAAAAATAATTTCTTTTCATGAGATAAGTATCATAATAGTACATCAATGGGTACATAATAATAAATATTCCTGATAATTTATGAGAAAATTTCAATAAAAACGTAACACATAATAACCATGAATCATACTCCTAATATAAGAAAATGAAATTAAATGGAATATAAAATATCCTTAAAATAATTATATTCATGATATAATATTTCGAATTTAATTAAATAAACTTCTAAATATAATATAGGTTCATAACAAATCATATCTCTTAACGAATGGAAATTGAAGCAAAACTGTATGACTAATTTTGTAACTATTGAAACATAAACCGCATGAAACAAATAAAATATTATTTATAGTTAAATACAAATAAGAATAATAATCATCATCACCATAATAAAAATTATGGTATGTGTATATAACACACATTAGAAAAGAGTGTTGAACATGGCATGTATCTCACAGAAATAAAAAAAGGGAGACAAAATTCCCTTCACGTTTTTCTTCACTCTCAGAATACTCATAAAAAATTCATATATAATAAATATAATTTTATTCTAAATATATCACATAACCTTATTATTATATATAATACCATATATTTTTTTATTATGACTTTATAATACCTGTTTGTTAATTGTTCTATGATAAGGATTCACATCAGGTAATATCTACTCTGTTCATCACTTGTGTCTTAACATTTTATATTTGAAGTCCTTATAATTATATCATAATTTCATGAATTTAAAAACTGATATAAAAAAAATTATATTATTTATATATTTAGTATAATAATCCATATAATAAATATGTATAAAATGGAATACACCATTCTTGGAAACAGTAGGTCGTACGTACGAATGAATGTCATTTCTATTTTATTGTCATATTGAAAGAAATAAATGAAATTGAATATATGTATATTTGTATATAATAGAATTAAATTAACATTATCATGTTATATATATTCTATAATTTCATTAAACCCATTCTTAATAATGTCCATTTATTATATGAACGAATTAGTTGTCCATACTTTCTCAAGTGAAATTATCATATTTACACAAAATGGAATGTATAAGGATACGTGTTGTAAAATAATTTTATAATATTAATAAAATTATAAATATATTATATATTATATATAAATACAGTGTCTATAAAAATTCCCATAATGAGAGGTAAAAAAAATAAAAATGAACAATCATCTTTTTGTGAGGTGGTAGATGTCCATACACATAAAAAATGATCATTACCCATTGGATGGAGGTGTGTGAAATTTTTGGTATTACAATTAGAATAAAAAATAATATTATATTTAGGATACTAGTTTTTTAAATTTAATAATTATATTTTTTTTGGTGGATAACAAAAATAAGATAAAATATCTTGAGAAATGATGTTACCTCTTCATTGGGTAACTCTTATTTGATTTCACCAAAGGGCTCACGTTGATTGATTTATGAAAAATGTTAGGCTTCAAGGTTTATGTGTGGGATTTTGATGATATATTTAGGAATATCATATTTGATTCAACTTGTCTTTTGATGTGTGAGGGAGTGGGATGAGATGATACATTATGTAGTATAGGAGTGGCACACTTGTTAATCTACGAAAAATGAATTCAATACATGTTTCTCCATTTAAATTTGATCCAATAATGGACCAAAAATGATTCAATGGACAATAATTGTGAAACATGTCCATCCTGCTATGCATGTACAAGTTTTTAGGACTTTTAGGGTCTTACATTTATGGTTTAGTACTTAGATAACATTGTTTCTCTCTAAATCATTTGAATTATATTTAATAACTTTCACTAATATTTTTGGTCAAAAACTATTATTACAATAATAAAATTTCTAAATTATAATAATTACATATATGGAATTTATTTTTCCAATTTTCAGTCACATATGTGGAATAAATTAATATAAATTTAATCCCACATATGGGATGACAATGTGGGGTTTTAAAGTAAAAACATAAAAAAGATTGTTATGTTTTTATACCCAGTTTCGATGTGAAATTTATTCCAATTAACTATAATGGATTAATTTAAAAAAATATATGATGTAATTAAACATTCAAACCAAATTAAAATATAATTTATCCTTATAAATAAATTATATGAAAATGAGGTTTTATATTAATTTTTTTTTTATTTTCACAATTCTTCCAAATATGACGTTTTTCAGAAACCCCAAAAATTATACATAAGCTAATTTGAACATTAAAAATTAAAAAAATAGTTTTATTTTATAAAATTTAAATTCTAAATATTTCAAAATTTAATATTATTGTTTTTCGCAGAAGGGGATGCAAAGTAGTTCATTTTAGAAAATCGTATTTTTAAACTTATAAAGAATTTACCAAAAATTATATATATCATTATTAATGAATTTTTTTATATAAAACCATTGTAAATAATGTTTTAAAATTATTTATTACTAATTATATGAATAATATTAATTTCTCTATTAAAATAATCACATTAAAATAATTATAATAATACAATGATGTTTCATACAAACTCAGTGTTGCGTGTAATGCTTGCCAATTCAGTGTTGTGTGTAATGTATTCCATGTCAGTTCTTTGTGAAAATAATTTTTTATTTATTGCAGTGGAAGACATCAATTGAAATTAATTTATCAGAAGACAATTTTTAAAAAATCTCTAGGTATTACATAATATGTATCATATATATATCATATATTAACAGTGTGTCCTTCATGAAACCAAACCATGAAAGGGGAAAAGGAATAATGAACAATCACCATTTTGTGAGGTGGTAGTTGGTTTTACACATAAGTAGTATGTTTGTTACCTATTATATGGATGTGTGTGTAGGTGTAGGTCAAACCCTTAGCATAAAAACACCATAGTATATTGAGGATACATGTGTTGTTGTATAATTATCGAATAAAGAGAGTGGAGAGGGGATTAAAATAATATAAATGAGCTCGATTAATGATATTAACTCTTCTTGGGAAACTACATTTGGGTTTCATAAAATGGATTCCTTGGAAATCCATACACCCAAATTGATTATTCATGGAGGAAGGTATAGATTATGGGTAGTGGATTGGGTAGATCTTGTTTGAACCTATGTAGTTTGAGATGTGTAAGGAAGGGGTGAAGTGGTTTCCATTTATAGGGGAGGGGGGAAAGACACAGTTGGTATTTTTGAAAAAAAGATAGGTGTGCCCACGTTTTTACCTTAAAAGGCATTCAAAAACCAAAAAAAACTAAATAATTAATGGTTTTTGGATTAATAATTTTCATATAATGTGTTTTGGACAAGTGGATATGTCATTTTTTCTTTTATGATTATGGTTTAGTTCTTTCTTACGATTTATTTTAACTTTAATCATTGTAATTAATTTTAATTACATTCACTAATATTTTTGGTCAAAAAATAAATTGACCTTATAAGAGATTATATATTACACTGATTACAAATATGGAATCTATTTACCAATTTACAATCCCTAATGTGGTGGAAATTAATTTAAATTTAATCACATAGAAAAGAAAACATGCGCGTTTTTAATGTAAAAATGTTAAAGAATTTCCTATGTTTTTATTTCTAATTTCAAAGTGAAATTGAATCAAAAAAAATTAAATTTTATTAATTGAAAAAATAATCTAATTAAACTTTTATACTGAATAAAAATATAATTTAATCTTATAAATAAATTATAATAAAAATAAGTTTCAAATTAAATTGGAGTAATTTTCACTACTCTTTAAAATATGATACATCATAGAAAAATACAAAAAAATCACCATAACCTAATTTTTATGTTTTTATTTATATTATTATGATAATTTTTAAAAATAGTCATTATAAAAGTAACTAAATAATATTTTAAATAGGTTCTCCATTAAAAGGTGGTAAAAGTTCCTTAACATAAATATAGGTTTTTATGTGTGCAATTATGTTTGATTAAATTTGATGTTTATCAAATATATTATATAAATATAAAAAATATTTTATTGAATATAATATATATATTAATTAAATATCATTTATTAATATAAATTTATTAAATTTGTTAGGATAAAATAGCTTTGTGAAAATAAACGTCTTTTTTAAAACATTCCCTTCATATTCAATTCGATCTTATATTCATTTCTAATTAACTTATAACTATTGAATTCCACCATTTATATTCATTATTTATTTAATCTTATTCATAACCA
This sequence comes from Viscum album, assembly GCA_963277665.1. Lineage (NCBI taxonomy): Eukaryota > Viridiplantae > Streptophyta > Magnoliopsida > Santalales > Viscaceae > Viscum > Viscum album. The sequence continues at coordinate 2,000,614,473 of OY728136.1, forward strand.
TCAGCTTAACTATAAGGTTATATTTTATTTTCTTAAACAATAATATTTTTAATATTATATTATAGATTGTTAACACTCGGTCTTGCGTGTTACACAATGTAATGACCCGAACTTTTATTAATGAAAATTTTTATTGATCTAATTAAAAGTTTTATTATGTAAAATGGTAATATTAAACATATTCACTTCTTTTGTTTTATGTTTTTGTATTTTAATATACCATTATTAATTGTTAGCGTTGCTAATATAGTCGTTGAATAGTGATCACATGATTAGTATTAATACAGGGCTTTAACAAATCCAATTTACTAAGTCAATGAAAGTGATGGCCTCATCCAGTAGAATTTCTCTATAGGAAGCCCATTTTTCAGAGCGTGGAATGGAGGTGACATCATTGGGATTCACTCTTGACTAATCCCAATCTAAGCTTCAAAACATTAAGCTCGAATATAACTACCTATGAGAGAAGTTGAAGTTGATAGAGATTACCACACGAGCGATGTTATCCGAGACACCCCAAAAGTATGTCATTATCGCACACCTTTCTCTTAGGTCTTATGAGGGTGTTTTAAGAATTTATGTAACAAGAATTTATCACTTTTATAATGTGCATTATTTTTTGTATATAATAAGGAATATACATTCAATTTATTACTGTTACTTTCTAAATAATTTATAAAGAACAAATAATATTTTCAGTTAATATTAAATTAAAAAATCTATTTACATGAATTTATTGTTTTCTTAATTAAATAATATTATTACTAAATTTCTATTTTTTAAATACAAATGATCATATAAATTTTATGAATTCAATTATAATTTTTTAAGGTTTGATATCCTTTTTTATCAAAACCCATTAATTTTCGATAATTGCAGGTTTTATTTTAATATTAAAAATTCACACATTTAAAAAATTATATAGATAATATTAATATTATTTCTCGAATCATGACATCGAAATTATCCAATGGTGAATGATTCATAATTTTTTGTGATATTCGATTCTTTGGGTCAAAATTAAATACCATTTAATTATATAATGTGTTTTATGACATCATAATAACCAAATACTGATGTAATAAAATACTATAAATGGGATGTTAAACAAATATATTATTTACCATTAATATAATCTTATTTTTAATTTGTTTTATTTATTTTACAAATCCTTAGTGGACCTTTCAAGATTTATAAAACATTTTACTAATTAAATTGGTTTCATTGAGAGTGTGACTCATCTCCACATATGAAAGCATTATATTTTTAGAATTTCTTCCATTGGAGATATAAAATTTACACTCCCCTTTTTTTAAAAACCTGGGGATGTTTTTTCGTTTTGACTAGTTTAATGTGTGGTGTTCAAAACCTAAATAATAAAATTTTACCTCTTTTTTTCAATATAAACTCACCCAAGATCCCACATCCTCTTTACTCAAAGACTTTGGAGGTTGACCATCTTCTTCCTGCCTCTCACTATAATCCTCCCATGGATCCCCAAACTCCCAATAAGCCTCTCTCAAGAATCTTTTAATCCATTGGGATAACATTACCCATCAAGGGATTTCCTCCTTTCTCATTTTTTTCTCAATTTTGTTATGTTGTTATACCCTTTTTCATTCAATTAAAAATGCTTGGGTATGATTTTTCACCTCCCCCATACTTCCCACCTTATGTTTTAATGATGAGATACCCCTTTTTTGCTCATTAATGCCTCCCATGTACACCTGTAACTATGCCTAAATTCAGTAATGGATTTCATCCTTTCTCATTTTTGTCCATGTTTCTTTATCTTTATCTACCTTTGTCTTTTCAATTAAAAATGATGGGATTGATTTTTCACCTCCCATATACTTCCATACTTATATTTTAATAATGATATACCCATTTCTCTCTCATTAATTCCGCCCATGTACACCCGTTACCATTCCGAAATTTCGTAAGGTATTTCTCTCTCCTCATTTATAATAAAGAAATTCTTTTGTATTATGAATCAAAAAACCGTTACATATGTTGTGGAATGTATTTATATGACCCATTACTATATATTTCATATAAATATAATGAGACAACCCTTTATATCTCATCAACCATTTTTATGAATTCATATGTCATGCCGTTATGCTGACGAAATTGCATTGCGATTTTCTAATCCAAAGTCATTGTGTAGTGAATAACATGTCCATTTCTCTATCAAGGGTATTCAAATTTATGATCATTTAATTATTTATTATAGATTTTCATTTATGGATTCCACATTCCTTTAACATTTAATAGATTATTATGTTTAGTGAATCCATGTTATATGATCCATGTCCCACATATCTGCATGAAATGAAATGATTAAGAAGGGTGCACCCTAAAAGCACTCCAATGCACTGGGTAAAGATTACTATCATGATATATAAAATGAAATTACGGTTTAATCATGATAATTCATGTGACATGTGGGTTTACTCATGCTCCATGTTCAATGAGCCTTGTCTCATTCAAATACCACGTTACGTATTTCTGCCACATTTCCATGTTTTGATAATCATGTTATATCATGCCTTTATGTTCATGTTTCTCTTATGCTCCCTTGATATTACTATTCCCTGACATGTACTATATTCTTCATGCTATTCCTTTTTTTACTTGGTTACTAGGCTTTATAGATCACCCTTTTCTTATGCATGTCCTCAGGTTATCCCATGTAATGCTAAGTATGAGGGAATGTAGTGGTCATGTAAAGAAATATTTCAATAAAGATGTTGTGTTTTGTGTTTTAAGTCATTATGTAATGTACCTGTGCCCTAAAACACTTGACCTCTAGATCTTCTATGTTGTATCAAGTTATGATTTTATGTAATAAAACATTTTTAGTGTGTAATAAGCATTAGGTCTGTAATAGTTGGTATCATAAGATAGGTTTTGTTATTTTTGGTATTAAGATTTGAATACACTATTGAATGACCTAGGGATAAGACTAAGAATAATAATAAAACATCCCTCAATTTGGGTGATTATTTAGTAAGTGGTTTTTAAAAAAATCATCCTTGTGTGGATACGTGCTGGTAGAGGTGACTCTAGCACAAATATAACTTAGGGGTAAAACCCAAAAACACCACATTGAGCTAGACTCGAACATGAAATGGTGCATGAAAATGGTCCTTACTATAGTCTTAGTTATGACACTCCCATGGGATATGCATTGGTAAAATCATAATCATAGTTCAAACCATTTTTAAGAAAATAAAAAAAACCCTAAGAATATATTTTGGGAAGTAGATCATGGATAACATATATTGAAGACTATAAATTCAGAAGTTAAGGAAATAAAACTAATTTATAAGTCATTTGTTTTTATATTTGGATTACCATTTATGTGTTACCCCTAAAATTCCATTTATTCCTGCCAAAAGTCAATAATAAGAGTCTTAGGATAACAATGGATGATGAGATCAATGTGAATACTATTTTAATGAGATGCCCAATCCGATGGGAGTGGGAATCGTGGTGATTGTCATGATACTCTCTCAGTTAACTAATGTTTTGAATAGATACATGGGTCAAGAGGAACATCCAACCCCCCCCCCCCAAATAAAGAACAAGTCACAATTGAGAGCATCATGAGACAAAAGCCTTCTTCTTTTAATGGATATTTCGATCTCTCAATTGTCAAACAATGAATTAAATCCATTGAAAAGAAATTCTCCAACATTAAATCTTTTGAATAAGAGAAGGTTCTTCTGGATTCTTATTGTATGGAGGGTGAATCTAGTCAATGGTGGATATTGATCAAAAATATGAAGCATGAGTAGGAGATCATGGTGTTGGAATGAAAGTATTTCCATAAAATGTGTTTCGATAAATATTTTCTTTGCACCCTTCGACTTTAGATGAAAAGGGACTTCCTATCCCATAATAAAAAAGATAAAAAATACATTGGAATGTATGATGAAAACATCACATGGCTTGCATGATATGACTCCTGATTTTTCATTACCCCTGAATGCATGGTTGACCAATTCTTTGGTGGGTTGAAACCTAGCCTACGAAAATCTCTTGTGATATGTGACTTCGATTGCAATGAGTAATTTTTCTAATGTTCCCTCAAGGTTGAAATGGAGATTGGAGAATATTAGGGGAATCATGGGGATAAGATGAATAAGGTGGACTTAAATTCTAGTATACTAATGGATAAATTCAATGGTGATAAGAAAATAAATCACACCAATTGCCAAAGTTGCGGAAAGAAGCACCCTGAAAATTGATTTTCAGGGATGAGGAAATGCTTTAGGTTTCGAAAAGAAGGGCACCTGGATATTAACTACTCACAAGAGAAACTTTCGGCTATTACAGAGGAGAGGAGCGCTTTGTTTGAACCTCAATGTGTTGTTCATTACTTCAACTACAAAGAATGGGGGAAATTTGAAAACCAGTTCCCTAAGCCAAGTGTTTTTAGAGGAATCCAACAACCTCCAAGGTAGCAAGGGAGAGATTTTTCCATCACTACTATCGATGTAAACCCCAACAAGGAAGTGATGATAGGTAAGGAATTAATTCATTCAAGAATATCACACATACTTTTTTATTCTGGTTCTACACATTCTTTTGTATCCCTAATGTTTAGTAGAACAATCCCAACAGCCAAAAAACATTGAAGTAAATATGGTTGTGAGTACTGAAATTGGGGAAATCTTTGCATCCCATGAATATAACTCCTCCCCTATCACAATTTATGGATTGAACATCCCAGTGAACCTCATCATACTCCCGATGGTGTAATTTTATGCAATTATTGGTATGGATTGTATTTCCTTATATTGAGCCAACATAAATTTCTGTGAGAGAGAAATCACTCTCTATATGGTGAATCGACCCACGATTCAATAGAAGTGCAGGGAGGATGTTGAATCTGATTTAGCACCATCATCTCAAGCATGGATATTATTACCCTATGATCACATGTATCTGGAATAAATGATTGATTATAAGGAAGAATCCTTCCTTGAAGACATGAATATTGTGGATGAATTAACTGAAGTGTTTCCTGAGGAATTTTCCGGTCTTCCACCTAGAAGAGATGTTGAATTCTCAATTGATTTTATACCTGGGGCATTGACAATATTCAAGAAATTGTATATAATGGATGTTGTAGAGCTTGAGGATTTGAAGAAACAACTATAGGAGAATATGTATAAAGGTTTTGTATGCCCAAGTATTTTACCATGGGATACTCCATACCTATTCATTAGGATGGAGGATAGGTCAATGTTCCATTCCATTAAATATCTTGAGATCAACAAAATCATGATTAAGAAGAAGTATCATCTTCCACGAATTGATGAATTGTTTGATCAGAAACATGGAGCACAATAGTTCTCTAAGGTGGAATTTTGGTTGGGATATTACCAAGTAAGTTTAAATAAGGATAATATCACCAAGAATACTTTTTGTAAAATATACAGGCACTATGAATTCATAGTAATTCCATTAAGACTCACTAATGGTCCATCAATATTCATGGACTTGATAAATAATATCTTTAGAGATTACCTTGACAAATTGTTGGTAGTCTTTATAGAATATATTATAATATACTCCAAAACCAAGGAGGATTATGAAGAGCATCTAAGAACTATACTAGAGACCTTGTGAATAGAGAAGATCTATGGAATGTATAGAAAGTGTGAGTTCTGGTTGAAGGAAGTCTCATTCTTGGGTCAAATAATCACAAACATTTGGATATCTATGGACCCCCCCCCCCCATGATAGATTCAAATAAGGGATGTTCGAGGCCAACATTGGTTATAGATATTCGTATATTCCCATGTTTAGATAGATTTTATAGCCCATTTTTGGGAAACTTCTCACGATTTTCCAACCATATTACCAAGCTAACTCTGAAGGGAGTAAATTATTCATTTAGTGGTGAATGTGAAGAGAGCATTAAGGAGTTGAAAAAGAGGTATATCACTGCACATGTTCTCACACTACCCACAAGCGGAGAACTTATTTTGATATTTAGTAATGCTTTAAATAATGGATTGGGATGTGTGTTGATAAAAAATGAAAAAGTCATTACCTATGCTTCAAGGAAATTGATAGTTCAGGAGTAGAACTATCCAAATCATGATTTGGAGGTGGCTGTAGTTATCTTCTCTTTAAAAATTGGGTTACATGGCCTCTTTGAGGAGAATTGTGAAATATATATGGACTAGAAAAGCCTCAAGTATACATTCACATGTAAAGAGTTTAACATCCACCAACAAAGATGGTAAGACCTGATCAAAGAATATGACTACTCAGTCCATTACCACCATGGGAAAACGAACAAGGTGGTAGATTCTCTAAGTAAAAAGGACCCAGAAATTCTATCATTAATAAGAATTATAAAGATATAATATTCTTAAATTTTATGAATATATACATCAGAATCAAAAATAAGGGAACATCATCTATCCTTTTACAAATGATAGCTCAACCATCTCTATTGGAAAGGTTAAAGGATTCCCAAAAGGATGATGTGGGAATTCAGAAAAAGGTGGAAACTATCAGAAAAGGGAAATCCTCAGAGTTCAATGTTAATAAAGATGGAATTTGTTGATTTGGGAAAATATTTTGTGTTCCATCAACTTGGGTGTTAAAGAAGAACCTTTTCGGTGAGGGACATAGTTCAAATTTCTCTATTCACCTAGGAAACACAAATATGTATCGATATCTTCAAGAGAATTACTGGTGGGATAACATGAAGAATGAGATCACTGAGTATACATCAATGTGCCTGGTATTTCAGCAAGTGAAGGATGAGGTGTAGAAGTATAAGGGGGTGATGCATCCATTACCCATACTAGCATTAAAATGGGAGAACATCACCATGGAATTTTTCCCCAGACATATGAAGACATCCAGAGGAAACAATGCTATCTTGGTTGTTGTGGATTTTCTTACAAAGGCATCACACTTGATTAAAATTGGAGAGGATTTCTCACTAGATGAACTAGCACATATATACATCAGATATGTGGTAATTCTACAAGGATTACCATTATCGATTATATCCGATTGAGATCCAAGATCCACCTTTATGTTTTGTATGAGTCTGCAACATGCTCTAGATATTGATCTAAACGTTAGTATGGCTTATCATCCTCAAACTGATGTCCAATCTGAGCGGAGTATCCAAACACTTGAGGAAATGTTGAGAGCATGTTCAATGGACTCCAAATAAATATGGGATCAACACATCCCTCTATATGACTTCTCTTACAATAATAGTTTCCACTCAAGCATTGAAATGGCTTTTTATGAAGCTTTTTATGGGAAGAGTTGTAGAACACCTGTATGTTGGGATGATGTTGGGGAGGGAAAACTTCTAGGTCTAGATATAGTCTAAGAAATTGTAGAGAAGGTTAAGACCATTTAGCTGGACATTAAAGCTTCTTAAAGTCGACAAAATAGTTATGTTGATAATCGTCAATGAGAACTAGAGATTGATGTCAGAGACATGGTATTACTCCACATATCATCGTGGAATAGATTTATGAGATTCTGGAAGATGGGAATGCATAGCCCAAGGTACAAAAGCCCTTTTGAGATCCTTGATCACATTGGAGCGGCGGCCTATCGACTAGAACTCCCACCAAACCTATCCCATGTACATGTTGTATTCCATGTATCCCTCTTGAGGAAGTACATACCTGGCCCATTGCATGTACTCAACCCATAGGTGGTGCCATTAGAGAATGACCTCTCCTATGTAGCGAAGCCAGTGAAGATATTAGATTGTAAGTAAAAAGTTTTATGAAATAAGACAATGTCCCTCATCATGGTGTTGTGGAAAAACCACATATTTGAAAAAGAAATGTGGGAATCGAAGGAAGTGATGAAGTATAGTTACCTGCATTTGATTTATTGTGGTAAATGAAAATTTTGAAAATGAAATATTTTAAGGGGGGAAGATTGTAATGACACAAAATTTTTTAATAAAAATTCATCATGATCTAGTTAAATGTTTTATTATGTAAAATGCTTATATAAAATAGATGCACTTATATGGTTTTATGTTTTTGGATTTAAAATTAACTTTTTGAATTGTTACCATTGCTAATATGGCTGCTGAACATTGATCACATGATTAGTATAAATATAGGGCTTTAACAAATCCAATTAACTCAAAAGAAGTGATGGCCTAATTCGGTACAATTTCTTTATACGAATCTCGTTTCATAGAGCATGTAAATGAGGTGGGGTCATTGGGATTCACACTTGACTAATCCCATGCCGAGATTCAACATGTTAAGCTTGAACGAAACCACTTGTGGGAGAAGTGGAACTTAATAGAGATTACCACTTAAGAGATGTTATCTGATCCACCACAATAGTCTATCACCATTTCACACCTAACCCTTAGGTATTATACCGGTGTTATAAAAGGTTATATTAGAAGACCATATCACTACGATTATGTGCATTAATTTTTTATATAATAAATAATATACATTGTTTTTATCATTGTTGCATTGTAAATAATTTTAAAATCACAAATAATATTTTTAGTTAATATTAAATAAAGATATATATTTAGGTGAATTAATGTATTTTAAAATTAAATAATATTATTATTGAATTACTTTTTATTAAATATAAATGATTTTAAATTTTTTATGAAAACAATTGTAATTTCTTAAGGTTTGAAAGCCATTTTTATCAAAACCCATGAATTTTTTATTAATGTAGGTTTTATTTTAAAAGAAAAAATTCACATTATTAGAATATTATTTAGATTAAATGAATATTATTTTTGTAATCAGGATTTCAACATTACATAATGGTGAATTTTTCATAATTTTCTGAGATAGATGAATTTTTGGGAAAAATTTAAATATCATTTATTTATATAATGTATTTAATGAAATCATAATGAACTAATAGTGATGTAATAAAATAATATAAAAGGGGTTTTAAGAAAATATAAGTTTTACCATTAAAAAAATGTGATTTTGGATTTGTTGGATTTATTTTACAAAACCTTAGTGGACCCTTTAAGGCTTATAAAACATTTTAACATTATAAAAAAAATTCATTCAGAGTGTGACTCACCTCCACCTAACCAAGCCTAATATTTTAAGATTTTTATACATTTATTTATAAAATATTGTATTCCACTCCCCTTTGGAAAATCCGATTTGATGGTCTGTGGTTTTGACTAGTTTAATGGGTGGTGTTCAAAACAAAAATAATAAAGAATTCCCTCTCTTTTTCTATATAACCTCACCCAAGATCCCACTTCCTCTTCACTGAAAGCCTTTATATCATGACCAAAATCTTCCCTCCTCTCTCTATAATTATACCAAGGATCCCTAATCTCTTATGAAACCTCTCTAAAGCCTCTCCCAAGCCTCTGGGATCACACTTCCAAGTAAAGGATTTCTTCCATTCTAATTTTTGTCTCAATTTCGTTATGTTGTTATGCCCTTTTACATTCAATTAACAATGTTGGGGTATGATTTTGGACCTCCCCCAAACATCCCTATATATTTTTAAATGATGATACTCCCCTTTATCTCTAATTAATTTCCCCCTTGTACACCCATTACTATGCCAAAATTCTGTAAGGGATTTCTTCCTTTCTAATTTTTGTCCGCGTTTCTTTATATTTCAATACCGTTTTCTTTTCAATTTAACATGTTGGGGTATGAATTTTAACATCAAATATATATCCCTAAAAATGTTTTAATGATGATATGGCCCTTTATATCCCATTAATTTCTCCCAGTCACATATTTCCATGCGGAAATTCTGTAAGGGATTTATCTCTAGTCATTTACATTCAAGAAATTCTTTTGTATTATGAATATAAATTCAATTACATATGTTGGGAAATGTATTTATATGACCCCATACTGTAAATTTAGTGTAAATATGATGAGACACCCCTTTATCTCTCATTAACCATTTTATTAATTCATAATTCATGTCGTTATGCTTTGAAATTGTACTGCGATTTTCAAGCCAAACTCACTGTGTAGTGAATACCAAGCCCATTTCTCTATCAAGGGTATTCACATTTATGATCATTTAATTATTAATTATAGAGTTTTTTTATTGATTCCACATTATTTTATCATGGAATAAATTATTATATTTAATGAATCCATGTTATATGATCCATGTGGCAAACTTTTTAATGAAATGAAAAGATTAAGAAGGGTGCGTCATGATAGCCCTCCATTGCATTGGATAAAGATTAGTATCATGATACATCCAGTGCAATGGGGGTTTACTCATTCTAATTAATATTCAATGAGGGTTTACTCATGATCCATGTTCAATGATCGTTGACTCATGTTAACACCATGTTATGTTTTGATGTCACATTTCCATGTTATTATAATCGTGCTATAACATGACTTTGTGTTCATGTTTCTATTATGATCTTTGGATAGGCCTATTCCCTAAAATGTATTATATTATTCATGTTATACCATGTTTACTCCATTACTAGGTTTTATATCTCACCTATTTCTTATTGATGTCCTCAGGTTATCCCATGCAATGCTAGGTATGATGGAATGTAGTGGTCTTGTAATGGAATTTTTCATTAAAGATATTGTGTTTTGTGTTTTAAGTCATTAAGTAATGTTATTAATCCCCAGAAAAACTACTACTCTCGATCATATATGTTTTATCAAATGAATATTGTATGTAAAAAATCATGTTTTAGTGTGTAATAATGATCAGGTTTGTTATACACAATCCATCAAGAAAATTTTATATTGCGTATAATGTATGCTAAACATGATGTTCCATGTAGAGCATGACAAAACAAATTTACATGTAATTCATGATAACATAGTGTTGTGTGTAACACAATAAGAACATAGTGATTTGATATAAAAAACTATTTTTAGTGTTGTGGAAAATACATAATATTAAAAATATTAACTTAATTAAGAAACATATATTTCAAAAAATTAAACGGTGTCACATTCTATCCTCCGTAAAATGAATATCTCTATCAAAATTTTTTTGGATTATCAAATGTTTAATAATTTTAATTTATTTTAATAGAAACCAACATCATAAAAATGAACATGAAAACATCTTTTAAAAACAATGGTTGAACCATAATGGTTTTCCATGGTTACACATAGCTGTTTTTCCTTGTAAGAGAACATAGGTGAAAAGTGAAAGAATGTACATGGAAGAGAAATCAACCTATCATGTTCTAGAGGAGAGTGGAAGAGAACTTGGCTAGGAGAAAGTTCACAATCAAAAATCAAGAAATTTGTGATTATCTAAAGGACAATTTGATTCATTAGAAATGAAGATACTTGGATAACCTTTTCGGTTTTACAATCCATTCGGTATGGTTGATGAATTTTCTTGACAAGTTATATTTACATGATTTCATTCCCTTTATTAAGTATAATACCAGTCTTTAGTCATATTAGGACCAATTTCCTTATAACCACTTTCTCCAAAAGGGAAGCTGAACATTTAAATCCTGAATCACTAACAGATAATGAGATCCATGATTTGTAATCTCATCTCACATTAGTTACCATCAAACTAAAACTAATTGAGTTGGTTATCTAATATGAATAAATCCTCATTTCTGAGATAATACTTTAATCTTACATACATCATCTGAATTTTTACTTAAACAAACCATAAATTTTTAGCATTATAATACTTTAAATAATGAAAATCCAAAACATTAGAAATAATGACACTGAATCAACTAATCATTGATCCCACCATATATCACAAATTAACTTTTTGTTTTATCATTCCAAACTTGTGAATAACCATAACTTATATTTTATTGAAACATCCTAAATACCCAAATTATCATAAATAATCTTGGAAGACATTCATTCTTCATTATTCTAAAGGTTAATGGATATATTACATAAATACCAGAAGTGGAAAACATCATCCATAGTGACATAGAATTTTTTTTAACCAATCAGTAATATGATAAGGGGTAATTAGTTCTATCCAATTTATCTTATCTAAAGAAATTATACATTTATCGAAGATAAATAAATTTTTTTCAACATATTGATCACATTATGTGTTACCTTCCCATAATTAAAATATCAATTTTATAATTATTTATCACTATTAAAAATATCCTTCTCAGTCCTTGATGATATAAATTGTACAGAAATGAATTATATAACATGATTCAAATAACATAATCTTTAAATTCCATAATATATACATTTCAATCATCCAACATCACTCTTAAACCATTACCCATGATTAATCAACTTATTCCTTGATAACTTTTTCCTCGATTATTAAATGTGAATCATTTATTAAGGTCTCTCAGCCTTAATCAAATCATGCTTCTTATTTTTAATATAAATATAACTAGAATAAAATCACCTACATTTTACATGTCATTTTCGGTCTCTATATCTTTTAAAGTATAAAAAATACTCATACCAGCTTCCAAATTCACTTTAGGAGATTACCTCATGGGAAATCAATTTTTATAATTCACATAAATTCCACATATGAAAAATTAAAAGGATAGACATTTTCTTTATAGTTATCTCTATTGATAAAAACCAAACATCACATGGTGAGAAACACTTATAATGAAAAATTATATATAGGATGTCTACCTAATTAAACCTACTCTTTATGAAATGAATTCTTAGTCTTATCCATGGATATTCATAATTTTCTTCTATTCAAATCAATCATTATGTTTTGCAGAAAGTTTGTGAATTCCAAAGTTATATCCCCAAGGAGTGTCAAAAGAGGTGTAAAATAATGAATTTTTTTATGTTTTAGGTTAGGCTAAGTCAAGGAAAACAAAAGTTTTTGTATTTGTTAGCCTTAGGAACATCTGTTCTAGATCAAAATACACTTGTATTGTCTATAAGAGGAAGTATTTAAAGGAAACTAATCACTCTATCCTTTACCAAAATTACATTAAACATTCCTAAACATTTTCTCATTAATATACCTATCCTAAGAGATATACCTATATGTATCCTTATAAATATACCAAGGGATATCACTAATGTTTTATTATCCTTGTTTCAAAGGTTAAAAAATAATTCACTCTAATACCAACTATAACGACCTAATATTTACATACATAGACATTACATCACTTTTTTGGATTACAAAAAACATTACACAAATATATGCCCTAATACCGTATTAGTTTAGTGCCTTTGGAAACATAAAAACATAAGAACCATTATATAAGTGAACAAAATTATCTTTAAATAGGTTATTAATGACTAGAACCCTTCTTAAACACATCAAACATAATAAATATATTAATAAACAAATAATGAAGATGTTAAAAAGGGTTATCTCAGTTGTTCAGTAAGGGAAAACATTTGAGACATGTATGACTAAACACTAGAATAAGGGAAATATAACATGATCATAATATTGGAATATCATACCCTACATATCATAATATTATAATCATGAATCGTGGTTTAAATATTGGATTTTCACAAGATGTGAATAATAATGAAGTAAAAATAATAATCCATGATAACATAATGTAGGAATAAAACATCAGATTTTTGGCAGACACATAAGACTTAAAATCATATGACAAGGTTATCTTCCATGATTTTCACATTATGTTAGTATTCAAATAATAACATATGTACCTAATTTATGTTTGGTATAACCTCTCATATAACCTATTTTTTAAAGATTGGTATGTCCACCTATATACCATATTGTTTCAGGGTTAAGATACCCTATTGTTTTAGTCTTGGTATGCCTTCTTGTGAACCCCCTTGAGCACATAAAACATTTATCATAACCCAATGAATTGGAGGGATATATATGTCCCCCATGTCACTTGATAAAACCTTACATAGATGAACCATAAGATAATAAAACATTCATCACACAATGACCCATAAAATATATTAGTTTCATATACATCATATTATAGCACATGAAATCAAAGGGGTATCATAAATGTTTAATCACATTATAACCTATGGAAAATATATTGGATACACAATAATCTCATCCTCGAATAACCCAATAATGTATGTGGGTTTTATGAGAATTCATCATGTTATGACCTAATAAAGAAAAATGGGTTGCATAATAATATAACCCATTGATGAGGAATGTTTTTCGTAAACATATAACCAATGAAATATAAAATGGGTTTTCATAAACATAATTCCATCAAAACACAGACCATTTTGAGAAAACAATATGAATGTAATATTTTTAACATTTTTTATAAATTCATGAATAACACCAAAATATTTCATCTTATATGTAAAATAATTTGCAAGTGTATTTTAAAAAACCATTCTTGAGGAAAATATCCTTTGTTCTTTAGAAAAAGATTTTTAAAACCTAAAACCGTTTTAGAACAATTTTAATGAAAATAAACATTATAACATATAATGGGATAATTGAAAATAATTTAAAAATATAATCATTTAAAAACTTCTAAATAACATATAATGAAAGCATGAAAATAATTTGAAAATTATTTCTTTTAGAATACATTGAGAAATTACAAAAGAAACTAGGAGGATCATTTAAAATAAAAATATAAAAAACAATAATCATTGAAAATAAATTTTAAATAATGAATTTATAGAATATTAGTAAAAATATTTAATTAAAAAAATAAAATTTTAATCTTGTAATGGAATATTCAATGGAATGATGTTCATGATGGTGGGTAAATCTATATATTCTGAACATTCCTTTTGCACCCTAAAAATTATTGAAAATTTCCCCGAAAAAAATGAAAAGAAAATTACCTTTTAAGATCCATTTTATTTAAAATTGTAAAAATTTGGTAAACATTTATCTTAAATATAATATTATAATATTCTAATATTTTTTGTAACATTTATTTTTGGGAAACATGGTTTGAAGGAACACAGATTTTCGACTGAAGATAGGGTATTTTCATGATTTATTAAAAACAACTTCATAACTATCATATGTAACAAAGAGTTAATAAATGGTAAAAATACATTAACACATCTTGAATAAAAAGAGTATTAAAAATTAATTATTGTTCTAGAGATATGTATTATTATATTTCATAAAATTAAGTAAAAACCTAAAAAATATCAATAAGTGGTGAGTTTGTTTCAATAAACTCTTACCACATAGTAACGTAGGACCATGCTCCCCATTTATGAAAATATAAATAAATTAATATTAAAATATCATTAAAAGAATTATATTATTTATATAACATTTCTAATGAATTATATATAGCTCATGGAAAAATATTGGTTTATAATGTGCCATGTGTCTCCAATAAGTAAAAATGAGAAAAAATTACATTATCGATTGGTAACATTTGAAACATAAAACCCATGAAAAAAAGATCATAAAATGGGAATATAAATAAAAATAAATATTAGTATAATAATCATAAAATATAACCCTGGGAAGTATTCACACCACAAAAAAGGAATGGGTGGGGAATAAAGCTTGTTTCTCACATAATTTTAAAGTGACATGAAATTCTCTTACATTATGTCTTGACTCTCGTCGTACTCATTAAAAACTTCTAAATAGTAAATATAATTTTATTTAAATTTTCAATAAATATATTCATATTATTATATCTAATACCATATATGAATTTATTATGACATTATATTACCTTCTAATTAAATATTCTATAATGGGGTTTCACTTCGAGTAATATCATATTTGTTATTCATGTGTGTCTTAATTTGATATATCATTGGTCCTTATATATATATATATTGATTTGTTGAATGTAAATAGTGGAATAAAAATTTTAAATATTCATTATATGTGTATTATAATAATCTATACAATCTATAATTATGAAATGGAATATACCGTTCATGGAGACGGAAGGTCGTACGTACGCATGAACACAATTTCCATTTTATTATCATTTTGAAAGAAATAATGAAAATGAAATATCTATTTATATATATATATAATATAATTAAATTAGTATTTTTATGGCGTATATATAATATAATTTCACTAAACATATCATTAAAACATTTTATGTAGTGTGTGTACGAGTCACATCACTTTGAGGGGGTAGTAATCCAGACTTCTGCAAATGAAATTATCGTATTTAAAAAAAATGGTACGTTTAAATATATATTTTTTAGGAAAATAAAGAATATAAATTAAATAATATATATCGTTTATAAAAAATATTATGATCATAATTCTCATCCAATTAATTTGATAATGGAAAAACAAACATTCATCATTTCTTGTTGCGGTAGTTCTTCGTACTTATAAACAGAATGTTCATTGCCCACTAGATGGAAGTGTGTGTAAGTTTAATTAGAAACTTTATCATAAAAATATTTCAATATATATAGGATAATTTGTTTTGTCTTATAATCAATTAATAATGGTATTGTATGGTATGGATAATGAAAATGAGAAAAATGTTGTAGAAGAAGGATTTTACCTCTTCTTTATTGGGTAACTCATTTTGTTTTTCACCAAAGAGCCTACTTTCCAAACCAAATAGAGACATAAATGGGGAAGAGGAAAATTTTTCTTAATAGTATTGGGTATATTTTCTCTGAACTTATGTGGTTTAAAATGTGCTAGAAAGGGTGATATATGGTGGCCTTTCAAATGGGAGGAAAATTACTCACTTAGTACTTTGGAAAACAAGTGTGGTTTAACCAGATTTTTACCAAAAAAAGAAATCCAAAACCAAAAAAAATCAATAATTTAAGTTTCATGGACGGATTGTGGATAGACAATGTATTTTGGAAAAGTGGATATGTCATTTGGTCTATTATGATCAAGGTTTACTACCTTGTTAAACTTCATTTTCACATTAATCATTCTAAATAATTTAAATTACATTCAGTATTATTTTTGGTAATGAAACTAAGATAAACTTATCAAACATTATAAATTATTCTTGTTCCAAATATGGAATCCTTTTTTCAAATTCAAATAACAAAAGTGTCATAAATTAATGTAAATTTAATCTCGTAGATGGAATGACAATGCTGGTTATTAATGAAAAAACATTTAAATGTTTTCTTGGATTTTATTTCCAATTTAAAAGTTAAATTTATTTTGATGATCCAAATTTGATTAATTTATAAAAATTTATTCTAATTATACTTTAAAATAAATTAAAATTTTAATTTAACCATATAAATAAATTGAACTGAAATGTAACATGGAATTTAAATCCAGTATTTATCACTATTCATCAAAATATGAAACGTCATAGAAAAATACCAAGAAATCACCATAACATAATTTATTTATTCATATTTCAACTTTTATGTTTATTTTTAAATATAATCTTTAAAAAATTTCCCATAATATAAATTAATATATGGTCTCAATTATAAGGCGGTAAAAGTACTTTAATAAAAATATCGGTTTTTTATACATGAAATTGGGTTTGTTCCTATAATATGTTTATCAAAACTATTGGATGAATAAATAAAAATTGATTGAATATATATATATATTACATTAATATAACTCACTAATTGTAATTAATTTAATTTATTATTATAACATATCTTTTAGAGCATAAAAATAGTTTTTTATAAAGATCATTCTATTGATATTTAATTGATTCTTATATTCATTTGTAAATTATTTATAAGTAATGAATTCAACCATATATTTTCATATGTTGCATAATAATATTTGTAACTATCAATATAATAGCTAGGTTATATCTTATTATATTAAATAATAATATTTTTAATAATATACTATAGTTTGGTGACCTTCGATCTTGCGTTATACGCACGAAATAGAAGAAAATGAATCTTGAGTTTATGTATGCTATCCTTAGTGTTCCATTTAGATAATATTAAAATTTATGTGGAATTAAGTGCACAATAACATGTAGTTGCGTATAATGAAATTCAAACATAGTGATTTAATATAAAAAACTATTTTTAGTGGTGTGTGTAATGAAAAATATCAAAAGGATTAAATTAATTTGAAAAAAACAAAATATTTCAAAAAATCTCAGGGTGTTACACCATCCACATCTGCATGCCATATGTGCTAATATATAAAAATTAATAGATCTTGGTTCTCTCCCATTCATATATCATATGCCTAGGTCAGTCTTAATTTAGGACACATATCTATCTACGAGGTGGTCTTAATTAATTACACTAGATTCCCCATTTGTATGAATCACTAACACTCCATCACTTACTAATCAAATAGGGATTATACATTTCATGTATCTACACTTTGAAAAAAATCACATATGAACCAATATATAGTATAGTCATTGATTTAATTATCTAATATTCTTACTACAACTCCTCATAGATCTACTTCCAGCTATACAGAACTCCACTTATAGACTCACCTAATGTCGTTATCTATATCAATACACACCAATAATACATGTCCTAATATATTATAAAAAACATACATTAATTCCCATAAAAATTAGGTCAGCCAAGATATTTTTACCTTGACTATAAAATAATGTCATAATCCATCCTCAAATTTCCACACATAAGTTATCTATTTTCCTAAAAAATATAGAGTTAACCATAATAAATATATGAACCTCAAATATATTTTATAATTAAATTATATCCTTAATTTAGGTGCATTATGTCCTATGATTTATCTGCATCAAGATATTTGGAAATAACATACTAAATAACTTCACATCCAATTCCTTCCACATCAATCCTAGTGCCTATATTCCTACACCTATGAATCCCACCATCATTCATTAGTCCTCTTAGAATATACGTAGCCATATTCACTATATTCATAGGTGGTGTATCGAGTTGATTAATTATCCTCTACAATGACTCAATCTATTACTCAGTTTTAAAAGGATATCCCTATTTCTATATAAGGGGATGTTGTTTTGATTGAAACCCCCAATTCAAATTACAAAAATACAATTGAAATTCTTGTGATCCTTGATCAATATCTTATATAACATTTAACAAGATCTCCCTGAGAGATTCAATCAACTACTTTCAAAACTCCTTAATTCATTGAGTCTTAACTACCACCATGGAACATCTATTTGTGGTTTTAAATCACCATTAACCTTAGGGATTTATATTTTTCATGCCTTGGTAACACTATGTCCCCTTCCTTATAATGATCCAATGGTCTCTATTTATTTTTAATATAATTAAGAATGAAATACCATACTAAAAAATCATTTAATAGTTCAGAAACCATAATGGAAAAATATCCTAGGAAATATGACCCAATATATTGTACAATTATATATGACAAGTGGGTCCCATACAATCTAGAACCACAACTATACCAACCTATATAACATCTATATACTACAAACACACACCACACACAAATAAGATTACATGTTTATTGAAACTAAGTATCACATATGTGAGTTAGTTTAGTAGAATAAAACAAAGAATCTATATGTTAAAGAACCATATAGAATATTCCAGAAACATTAAATAACTTTACCCCATCTATTAAAAAACCACTACCTATTGTAGGTTATCTATGTGAAATTACACTATTATAATGTGAAGTTAAATACTATTTATCCTATTGTGATTAATAGGATGATTATTTTTGGGGTAATAAAAAATGAATTTAAAATCACCCTTTAATGTATTTAGGCCTACCAATAGGTTTTTTCATTATATGAGAAGATAAATAGTAACTATTCTATAAAAAAATTAATTTATATATTCTAAATAACAAAAATTAAATGATGGAATTTTTTTAACTACATAAAATTAAAATAATAGGATGAATGAAAAAAAATTAAAAAAAATTAAAAAATAGAATATAGTAATATGGTGAATTTAAAAGATTGCAGTCATCATTTACACATGTTATAAATCAACTTACACAATATTAGTAATATTATTACACCATTTTAGTTTTCCCAGGTTTTATTATAATATTTTAATCAAGGACCCTTATGAATAATAGTACATAATTTATTCTCCAAACTGAGTGGGTAGGAAAACACCTCAATCGAGAAGATAAACCTACAGAGTAACCCAACAGTGACCACATTCCATTTATCTTTTGAAGTCACCTACCCATACTAGTATGGTGATTTATTTTATGTGTTAGATTCATTGAAACTAAATTGGTGAAATCATGAAGAACAAATTTTTGAGTTTAATTTTGAAACCACTTCGCCCATATAACACCCCATTAGCCTAATCCGAATAATAGTGATAGTTTTATAATTATATTCATATATTAAAGACTACCCGTTATATCACCTTTGAATAAAAAAATGTGGTTGTAGAGTACCATTGGGGTGTTTGATATCATATGTTCTTCATATAGGTTGATTAAAAACCATGATGTGGTGAATACATATTCGAGGAAAAAATGAATTATTATAGATTAAATAAAATACTACAAACATATTCCCGTAATATCATTTTTTTAATGCAAAGGGATTTAAAAACATAATTTTTGAGAGGTAAAAACATATATATGAATCACAACACACTATTCACTATTCTCTATTATCTTTTAATAGAGATCTCTTCTAATTTGGATTTAACCTAGGTGTCCCTTCCAAAGTTCTAGTTCTCTTTACATTAGCATGTTTTAATTTTTGTCATCTCCTACAACCCTTACCACGATTTTAATATTGCTTAAAATTATATTGTTTCAATATAGAATAGTTAGAATAATATATACACATCATATGAGATTTTTAATATATTATTTATAATGTCTTCAGTCTTGCACATCTTTCTATCCATGTGAAAATGTAGTCATCTTTCACATATCATATGGGATGTGGGTAGTTACTCTTAATCATTATGAAAACATAGTTAAATTTCAATATTCTTTTGTGGATTTATTCGTACATTTATTAAAATTAAATATATTCACTACTATGGTTACAAAAGATTCTTTTAGGATTCCTATATGGGATTCAAAACATTATCACATATCAGTCAAAGTATAATATTACCATCCTTACAAAAAATAAATTTTTAACACCAAATCATTATTTTTTTCTGAAATTTATTTACACTAATATTAATAATAAAATGACTCGTATGTATCAAAGATACGATCAATTACATGGGAAAAATATTTGATGGAACATTTTCATTATTGTACAACCATTTTTACGTTTAATTATACACAGTCATTTTCCTATTTATAGATACTACATCTAAATGACTATTACTTTTAAAGTGTTTTCTTTTTCTATAAAAGTCCATGGAAGATATAATTTGATGAAACAAATCACATTTTATACAATTACTAATAATATGAAACCTTAAATCTATAATAACTAAATTCATCCCTACTTCTGTAACATGATCAAAATCTTGAAAAATATACTTAAGGAAAATTGGTATTTAATCTGTAAAATAATGAATGTTAATAAATTAATTTAAAATTAGAATTTATTCTAGTTGATATTTTTCTCATTATTCATAGTAAAAACATAAATAAATAATTTATGTAATTATAACATATAATTTAAATTAATTATATTTATATTATACTAAACAAAATGAAGAAAAAATGTTGTTATCACACTCACACACTAGAACATTATCTTTTCCTTATGTTCACACTGGTGTAACTTCTTCCTAATTTAAAATATTAGTTATTTAAATTATAAATGAATTAAAAATAATAGAATAAGATTAAAATCATGTAACTCAATTTACCCATAATACCTTGGCCCTTACACATCCTCTCTATTTACCTATTCATTCACACATCCCAGATTAAATTCTTATATGTTAATTTAACCTTCTTTATATGGGTTCAATATTAACCTCAATTAAATACATTGCTGTATTAAAGTTAAATTGTATATATTCTTTAATGATTTTCTAAACCCATTTTATGTGTTAATGACTATAATATTTATAATTTTTTTCATTATTACATACACACATAGTTCTTTATTTTTTCAAAACATCATGTGGGATCCAAATTACCCATTTTGCATCAATTCCAAAGGACATATGATTTCATTTTTATTTGGAAAATGTGGGTCATATTTTTCAATTTTTTAATTTCACCTAGGATTATAAAAAAAATCCAATATTTGAATTTTTAAAATTAGATTCCATTAACTTTTTTCTATTATATTTTTTTTTACCTTTCTAAAATAAGAGTTCACATTTCTCTAGTGTAACATGTCTATTTTCTAGTCACAAAAGTGAATAAAATAATTAATTTATTTTATTTTATTTCAATGGGATGAAAACATACTAAAAACACTTAATATTATTGAATGTTATATATGTTATATTGTAACAAGTCTCTTCTCCTATACATATTATTGAATTTACCCCCAAGGATTACAAAACATCTCATATAACATAAATAGATATAATAATCTCTATCTTAAAAATTAATTAAAACATTAAAAAATTATTAGAAAACTTATTTCAATAATAAAATTTAGTTCAACCCAATTTTTTATATCTAATTAAAAAAACAATTTAAATAATTAAAAATGATAGGTTAATAAAAAATTCATAAAAATGGGAAAAATACTCAGGGAAATTTCATGGTTTATCATTTCCAATAACAAAATGGTTTTTAATTTTAATATTATGGAAGACTTTTATACATCTACATATTGATAGTGTATTTCAATTTCTTAATCGAAATTTCTACATTATTATGTTTGTTTTTTTCATAGTGAATTTATTATTTTGAAGGGAACCTTCATTAAAGAAAAAATTTCTCAATCCACATATAGTTTTAGGAATGTAGTGTGGTGGGGTTGTATATATATAAATATCCTATTATTTTTTATTTTATTCTTCCCTTCATGTAGTATTCATTTTTTCCTTAAGGGGCTTCATTGATGGGAAGCTCATAGTTTACACCCAATTCACCTCAATAATTTTAAATGTTCATTCATTTATGTGAAAATTATAGGGTCTACATATCTATCTACTACATTTGGAAGAAAGTACAATTAAATTTTCTTTAGTTCATACAAGGCTTCTTTAACATACTCTTCATCTTATTCAAGGGTAAGAAAAGGTTTAGCTATACAGGAAATGGTTTAAATATAAAGTATTTGAATGTTGTTCATGACCAATCTAATTTGACTAAAATGTATTGAATGTATAGAAGCTGAATTACCGTACTATATTTCATAAAAAAATTATATTGAAATTTATTTATAAATAATTTTTATTTCATGTAGGTCGTGGGACCTCAATTATATAATAAAAAAATAACCCATCTATTCCATATAAATACTCACCAGAAGTAGGAATTAAAGACGAATATATTAGTGAAAAATAAGTGAAATTATATTCTAATTTCGATTGACTAAAATATGAATAAAATGAGTGTATTTTATAACCATATATTTCTTGTATATTAATAAGTACTTTTTTTCCATGTGTAATGTCTCCTGGAATTCCACTCCGTGTACATCATCGGGTAATATTTCCACCACAAAAATATCCTCCTCACCCAAGGTGGTTTATTATTACTAATATTAAATGTCTGGATTCTTCATCCATCCATTAAATTATGTATTTTCAATATAATTTTAATCTATAGACACTTTATTATTAGTTAAATTAAATAAGGAGACCAAAATATAAATAAATACACCTAATCGATTTGATTATAGAGGTAATTTTCCCCATGAACTATCAATGGAATCATGATTGTATGGATTAAAATTTTGGTATAAAGGTCCTCTGAAATAAACAACACAACCATCATGTCATTTTCATCATTATCCACATCAATGAGTTTCATTAAAAAATATAATCATTTAAATGAAATGAATTAGTGACATATTTATCAAATGAAAAATAAAATAAAATATTCTTTTGAATATTATACACCCTAATGTAATATTGTTTAGAGAAATCCCTCTTAGAGTGAACAATAATAAATAAAATCTATGGCATCAATAAGTGGAGTTTCTTAAGGTTTTAAATCAACCTTAATTATAGAAAACATCATGGGATTTGCATTAGGTTCATCTATTTTTAAAATAGGAAAATACTCAGAGGATTTTTGTTAGAAAATATTTCTTATTATTTGATTTTACATGAATAAACAAGTTCCTCAATTCATCTACAATAAATTTTTTATTTATGAATCTATTTATATACTCTTATGTGGGAATTTTTGTGACTAGGGTTTTAAGGAAGTTCTTGTTTTCTATTTATTAAATCTCATCATCCTTTTTAGATTGTATCAAAATCCATTATGAGATCAATGGAAACATAAATTTTACTCAACACTATTAAAGATAAATGAAATATAAATATAAAAAATTATAAACAAGGAAAATAAAGAAAAAATGTATTTAAAATGTAATTAAAAAAAATACAATAATAAAAAGAGCATATCTCAAATCCAAAAAATGGGTTATATGATATTCATTGGGGGGTTTTCAATGTATAATTTACAATAAGTAATGAATAACTTTTGGGTTTACCATAGTTTTGTATCATAAGGTTTTGACAAAAAAATCACTTTTCTTGAACACTTATATTTTCATCATTTGTTTTAATAATATTAAATGTATAAAAAATTGGGTAATTTCCTCTTATTAACATAATTAATTTAAAATAAATTAATGAAAAAACAAAAAAAAATATCAGTAATATAATATTGTACAATACTAAATTCCAATTAGTTATATCAATATGTACACTTTCTAAATGACCTAACTCATTATGATGACTATACACTATTTATCTAAAAACATCCCACAATTTTCCCATGCATGATAATACATGTATACCCATGAAATATTAATAATATTAATATGCAATTAAATATTTTTTTTGAGTGGGAGATAACACTCCTTACATGAAATGTTGATGAAAATCAAGAACCTAATAGTGAATACATGTAACACATTAAAATTATAAAATAAGGACATTATATTTGATAGCATGAATGACACACAACATTAAGCACATAAGGAAATATTATATCCTAATACATTAAAATATTTTTACTCTTTTAAATAATGTCAATTTATTCAATATTTTTCAATGCACACAACATTGATTTTATCTTATGTCGCATACAATGAGTTTTTTTAATTGCTTATGTTACAGGAAAGACAGAATATTACAGAATACTATAGATATTATTATTTAAAATGAAAATAATCTTATATAAATTGTATGTATGGTTATGAATATGATTATGTAATTTATAAAAATATAAATTTTAATTCAGTGGATTCTAGTTAATTAGAAAATAATATAGAAACCAAATGAGTATAAAGGGAATGATTTTATGAAAAACTATTTTTATGCTCCGAAATATTTTTATCAATGAAAATTAAATTAATATATATAAGTGGTATATAATAATAAAATAAATATATTAAATATTCAATAAAATATTTTTTCCAATCATTCAATATATTTGATAGGCATCATATAAGAAAAAACCAAATTTACATATAAAAACCTATATTTTTTTAAAGGAAATTTTGACTCTTTTTAATGAAGGACTCATTCAAAAACCACAATTTTAAACTTTTATAAATTTAATTTGAAAACATAAACCTATTTTTTAAAAGTGAAATGTTAAAAGTTGAATAGGGTTGAGTTTTTGTTTTTTTAAAAGTGGGTTTTTAGATTAATATTAAAAATAATTAATTTTATTTGAAAACAAAATTTTCATCTAATTTATTTATAATGAAAAATTATATTATTTGTTGTTTTTAAATATTATGTAGATGAAGTGTATATATATTAATTCAAATAAGGTAATTGTAATCAATTTAAAATTCATATTTTATATGAAAACATTTCATGCTTTTGAACATTTTTACTATAAAAACCATCTTTGTCGTCTCATAAAAGGGATTAATGTTAAATTAATTTCAACAAAATATGAAATAGGAATTTAGAAAAATCTATTATGTATATATATTCTGCATAATTTATAATTTCAATTTGGTAGAACTTATTTTTTTAATAAAATTACTAGTGAATCGAATTAAAATTAATCACAGTGGTTAAGGTAAATTTATGTTTAACAATGGGCTAATCCTTAAACATTAGTGATAAAATGACCTATGACGCAAGTCCAATTAATATTTTATGGTCATATATCCAAAATCTCATCCGATTTATCAATAATTCTCATTAATGTAGGAACATTATTTAATCATTACCTCACAATAGTATTTTTGTTTTTATGTTTACAATAATTCAACTCCTCATCCACTATAAAAAGGCACTCACCCTCACAATTATTCACACCTATAAATAAATTAATATTGTAACGACCCAAACATTATAATAATATTTTTTCCTAAATTTGTGTGTAGTTTCATTTTATAATTCACAAAACTATATACATTAATTAATGGGGTGATACTATTTGGTTTCGACTGTTATATGAATGTTAGTCAATATGAACATTAGAAACTAAACTCTTAAAGTTACAATTATTGTTTATAAATACAATTTATATTAGTTAATTAATATAGAAAGAAGTGTTAATTGCATCATCTAGTAGACTCAGGCCGTACAAAGCCAATTTTTCCGAGCCTGAGAAGGAGGTAGCATCTCTGGGCTTTACTCTAGACTAATCCCAATCTGAGCTTCAACATGTGAAGATTGAATGGAATCACCTAAGGGAGAAGTTCAAGATGATATAAATCACCACACGAGAAATGTTGTCTGAGCCACCCCAAAATTCTATCACCATAAAACACCATACACTTAGGTCTTATGCGGGTGTTATGAGAAGATATGTAACGAGGCCTCATATTATTTTTTGTAATCCCTTAGTATAAATAAAATTTTTATTTCTTATTATGGTAAAAAAAATTATTTTCAAATGTTCGGATAAATATATGATGAAAATTATTGATGAATTTTGTAAAAAAGTTATATTAAATTATTCATCTAATCTTTAAACAATTAATAATGTGAAATGATTTTTAAAAAATAGTCTTCTATAGTTGTGATTAGAAATAAATTTAGAGTCTAATAAGATCAAATTGATTTTAAGTAAATAGTAAAGTATGAATAGTAACATACCATTATGAATAGTAATGAATAGAAATCTTCAAAAAAAATAGAAACATCACCCATGAATGTATAAATAAAATTTAGACATCTTAAAAGTGAAAAAATGATCACAGTATAAGTTTTGTTGTTTTTATATGTCAAAAATACTTTATTTACAATTTTATAATTAATATAAAAATTTAAAAGCAAAATTTATTTCAATAAAATATAATCATAAATTTATACTTTATTTCTTTTGGTTATACGATAATTTTATCAGACTATGATTACTTTTTCAAGGTATTAGAAAATAAGTTATAGTTTTAGTGTTGTTTTTTTCGAATAAATAATGATTTATTAAAATTAAATTTAAAATATTAAGAAATTTATTTTCATAAATTGGATTTAATTTTTAAATTCATAGAATCTATATTAGGTTATGGTGGATTTATGATATTTTTATAAAATGTTTTGTTTTTAGATGAATAGATAAAATACATTTTTGAGTTTCGGGTATTTAATGACATCAGTAATGATGTAATAATGATTTAATAATGATGAAATAATTCTGGTAGACTTGTTAATAGAAATATATGCTATGAGGTGTCCCTATAGTCTAATCCCATGGGCAAATACCATAGCCATGCCCATGGTTTTTCAAATACCACAGATGATGTGTCCCTTGGAAATTAATTAAATATTCCCTAACTATTCCTATAAATACCAATCCATTCCCTCAAAAATTTCATTCCAAAATCCTCCTCAATGAATTTAAAGTCTTTTTACCTCCCATGTATTCCTCCCAAGGTTCCCTCAATCCCCCCTAGGTCCCAACCTTAATGATTTCAAAGTTACTCTTCAAGTTAAGGTTTTCCACCTTCCTCTTTTAGTCATGATTTCCTTTATGTTATGTCTTCTTGTTTCCATCTTATTATGTGGGGTTATGTTCTTATATATTCTTATTACTATATATTTCATGTCCAAATTATGAGAGACCCTTTTTATCTCATAATATTATTTTATGCATTTTTATGTGGCGTCGTTAGGCTGCCAATTGTTCGTAAAAGAAATCACATTTTCCCTTTTCATTTATGTTTCCTTTTAATGTGGTTTGTCATTCCACACCATGACATTATTTATTATTATTATATACCTATATTTTCAATGATTCATTTATTTATGGGAGACCATTTTCCCATCTTTTTTATTTTTTTCTAAAACCGTGTTATATAGTCGTTGTGCTGTAGAAATTTTGTCTCAAAATATCTCTCTCTTTTTTCTCAATAAATTATCTTTTTTTATTTATCTGAAACCCCAAATTTATTTTCATTTATATAGGTATTCATAAATAAATAAAATTGATATATTTTATTCTGGAATCTACATACATAAAATCCTATTTCCTTTTCCAAGGTTTATAAGACATAATGATCATGTTTCTAAGAACTTTTAAAACGTCATGATTTTGAAGTGAAACCGTTTACTTTTACTCAATATGGGTTATATATGAAATTTTTTGTTACAATATATGTGGATCACATCAATATAAATACATATTATGGGTGATCCCTTATAGAACTCCAATGCATTGGGTAAATAATTTAATCTCTAGAGATGACAAGTTTCACGATACCTTGATAAATAACCTTGGTAATTTTTTTGACACATTGGGGATGAACAATGGTGATATGTTAATGAATGTATAAATTAAATTTTTTATCCACATTTTCATGTTATATATAAAGATATTTTTATTATTAAATTCCTCTACTTCCATTTCTCATGACTTTATGTTTTTCATCATGTTCTTATTGATATCACAAGTAAACTGATTCCCTTGCTTTCCTTATTGTGTCTTATCCTCACCCTATCCTTTATTGTATGTCAACAGGTTATGAGATGTAGTAGTCATAGAAAGGATGAAATTTTCAAGATTATTTTCAAGGGGATTTAAAATATTGTTTTATGCTTTCAAGTATTTTGTTCCTGATTTCCAAGATGCTAGAATTTAAAGGTCCTATGTTTGTAAAATGTAATGAAATGTTATGATAAAAAGGCGGGATGCTATAGTTGGTATCAAAGTAAAGTTTAGTTATTTATCAAAATTATCCTATGAAAACATTTGTAAGAATACAATAGAAAATTTTAAATATAGGAATACTTCATAGTATTTTGGTGAGAATTTAATAAGTGTTTTATTACGGAAATACATCCATATCTGGATACGAGCAGGTAGAGTCAGCTATGACACAGATGTACCTAGGAGTGAAAACTATGACAAGGAGTTCCGGGCATGACCTTGGGTGTCCTAGTAAATGACAATGGGCCTTTCTGCACTCTTGGTTATGACACTTGTGGGGGTTATGTTTGGTTAATCATAATCATCGTATAAATCATTATGATGGGTTTATAGAGAAATGTAATTGTTTAAAGCATGAAGTTTTAAGACATAAATTATTTATAGATAAAATATTATTAAATGATATAATCTTATCAGTAATGATTTATTCTTTTAGAAAATATAGGGTAGGAGGAGGAATCATGTAAATGGTGACCGCAATGGACCAATCTCTGACGACCCTCCGGTGGATACCGAAAAGGAATCTTTCATGCAAATGATGAACCAACTGACTCGAGTTATGGGAAAAAATTAATCAAGCTAAGAGAATGATTCCATCATGAAGGGAAAAACTTTCTATTGAATACATTATGCATCAAAAACCACCAACCATCAGTGGATCTACCAACCCATTGATTTCTGGATCATGGATCATCTCTATAGAGAATATCTTTTCTGTGCTCCACTGTTCTGAACAATAGAAGGTTACTTTGGATGTTTATCGCTTAGAGGGAGAAGCTAATCAGTGGTGGGAACTAATTAAAAACCCATGGCCAAAAGTGGAAGTTGAAGCTATGGATTCAGAAGATTTCAAAAGGATATTATTCAACAAGTATTTCCCTTGATTGATGAGAACAAGAATGGAGAATGACTTTCTCGAGCTTAAGTAGAAGAGGAATGAATCTATGGGATGCTACAAGATGAAATTCCCAAGGCTTTCATGTTACTCCTGCATATTTTTCATGGATACAAACGGTATGGTTGATAGATTTTTAGGTGGACATAGACCTCATCTGTGGAAGAATCTATCCAACCAAGATTTTGATTCCTAGGGGGAGATCGTGTGAACTGCAATGAAAGTTGAACTGAAGTTTGGTGAGACACAATGGTCTCATAAATTCAATAACATGAAAAGACCAATGGAGAAAAGATTAGGGAGGATCTTCTATCAGTGAAGATATGGCAAGCAACTATAACGTCCAACATGTAATAAATGTGGGAAAAGCATTCGATGAACTTCCTTCTTGGGAGCAGGATGTGCTAAAAGAGTGGTAGAGATGACCACATTGCGCGAAATTGTCGTAGTGAGGTGAAGCCACAACTTCCCAAAACTAATGAAAAAGGGAAGATAGTGAATTCCCTACCAGATGTCTAATGTTATAAGGGTGGAAAACATGGGAACTTTTCCAATCACTGTCCAAATCCAAGGGAAGTGGAGGGGGATCACCATTATCTTCCACAACGGCCAAGGGAACAAGGTGATTTTTTAATCATTACGGCCAGAGTTGAAGCTCCAAAGGATTTGGAGGCACTAAATGTTGTTGTTTTATCAAATAAATAAGGCTATTTGTGTGATTATAGTTCTACACATTCTTTTATTTCCTCCAAGTTTGAAAAGAATTTTGAATTAACCCCTAATTTTCTAAAAGTTCAGTTATCAGTCAAGACTTCTGGCGGGATTATCCAAGCGTCTTCAGTATTTAGAAAATCTAGTATTTACTTTAGCGAGGACAATATTATCACAAATCTATTAGTCATTCCCATGAAGAAATTATACATTATACTAGGGATGGATTGACACTCAAGGTATAATGCTAAGATGAAATGCAGAAGTAAGGAAATCTCAGTAGTCTTGAATGGAAAACCTACAGTTATTTTACAAGGAGAGATATCTCATCCTAATATTTTTCTATAATAACCTTTTATGTCCTTCGTTATATTGTTGATCAGTGTGGAAGGAGAAGGAAATGAGATTTTGTAGATAGAAAATGTCCCCATTTTCTTGGAATACATTGACATATTTCTTGAGGATTTACCTGGACCTCCCCAGAAAGAGAGGTAGAGTTATCCATTGAACTCGTACACATATCCCATCCAATATCAAAGACCCCATATAGGAGGAAAAATGTGAAGCTATAGGAGTTAAAAGAACAACTACAAGTTCCTTTGGATAAGGGTTTTATATGACTGGGTGTATCTCCTTTGGGAGAACCAGTTATCTATGTAAAGAAGAAGGATAGATCAATGCGGCTATGAATTGATTATAGAGAACTGAACAGGATCACAATAAAGAACACACACCCTCTTCAAATAATTGATGAATTATTTGACCAACATCATGGGGATAAATTCTTCTTAAAGATTGATCTTTGATCTAGTTATCATCAATTGAGGGCGAAGAAAGAATAGTTTTAGGAAACTACCTTATGATCAAGATATGGGAATTATGAGCTTGTTGTTATGCCCTTTAGACTGACTAATGCACCAATGTTTTTATGGATTTGATGAATAGAGTTATTTAGTAGTACCTTGATATCATTGTGGTAGTTTTTATTGATGATATTCTGATATATTCTAAAAGTCGCGAGGATCATGAGGACCACTTAAGGGATATGTTTCAAACTCTACCGAAGGAGAGGCATTTTGGGATGTTCAGAAAATATGAATTCAAGCTATAACAAGTTGCTTTCATGGGGCACATTGTTACTAATGAAGGAATCACAGTTGACCCTACAAAGGCAATAGTTGTAGAGGAGTGGCCTTAGCATACAACAAGAACAAAGATTCATAGTTTCCTTGGATTAGCGGGATATTATAAGAGGGTTGTGAAAAACATTTCACGACTATCTAATCCATTAACCAAGTTAACTCAAAAAGGGTTAAAGTTCTTCTAGAAAAAAGAGTGTGAGGAAATTTTCCAATATCTAAAGAAGAGATTTGATACTTCACCCGTGTTAACTCTGCCCTCATGTAAAGTAGGATTTGTTATTTTTAGCGACACATCTCTGAAAGGGCTTCGGTGCATCCTCATGAAAAATGAAAAAGTCATTCTTTATGAATCTTGAATGTTGAAGACTCCTGAGAAGAACTATATTATGCATGATCTAGAGTTGGATGGGATTGTTTTTTCTCTAGAGATGTGGAGGCACTATCTTTATAGGGAGAAATGTGATATATACACATACAAACAAAGTTTGAAGTATATTTTCACACAAATGTAATTGAAAACGAGACAAAGGAGATGGTTGTAACTTGTCAAAGACTATGAATGTTCAATTCATTATAATCCTGGAAGAGAAAAAAAAAGTCGTTGATGCATTAACCAAGAAACACCCAGTTGTTCTTTCCATGCTGAGGATTAAAAGACATCCTTTGACCAATTACCTTGAAAAGATGGACATGGGAATTATAAGGGAAGGGGAATCATCAACCCTGACGAAAATGATTTCTCAACCATCATTACAAGATAATATCAAGTAAGCATAGAAAGAAGATCCTTTATTATAGAAGAATATTGAGGTAGTGATGGATGTGAAGTTTCCTGAGTTAAATACTGTTCAAAAAGGTGTACTAAAATTTCATACTGGACTATGTGTTCCATCTATTCCATAAATAAAGAAGGGTATGATTGATGAAGCTCATAGCTCTACTTTCTTTATACATCCTAGAATCAAAAAAATGTATAGGGACCTTTGTGATCATTATTGGTGGGATAATATAAAAATGGATATTGACGATTAAACATCAAGCGGCCTGGAATGTCAGAAAGCGAAGGAAAAGTGAAAAATTATTAAAGGGGTATTGCAACCACTACACGTACCAGCATGTGAGTGAGATAATATCACTATAGACTTTGTCACTAGTCTACCAAGAACATACAAAAAATTGTGATATGGGTTATTGTGGACCGTCTCACCAAGAATGCCCATTTTATCTCCATTCAGTAAGATCTATCTCTTGATCAACTTTTTATGATTTATGTGAAGGAAGTGGTACGTTTATATGGAGTTCCACTTTCTATCGTATCTGATCGTCATCCTAGGTTCACATAAAATTTTTGGAGAAGTCTTGAACATGCTATGAGCACTGAAATGAATTTCAGTATGACCTATCACCCCCAAACTAATGTCCAATCTTAAAGGTATATTCAAACACTAGAGGATATGGTGAGAACATGCTCAATGGAATTTATAGGTATATGGGATCAATATCTCTATTTATTTGACTTATCTTATAACAACAGCTTCCACTTGGGCATTCAAATGGCACTCTATGAAGCTATATATTGTAAGAAATTTAAAACTCCTACTTGTTGGCATGAAGCTGGTGAGAGAATGATTCATGGGACTTATCTTGTGCAATAGATGATAGAAAAAGTCCATTCCTTTCAACAACACATTAATGCTTCTCAGACTCGTCAAAAGAGCTATGCCAACAATAGTTGAAGGATCTTGGAGTTTGATGTTTGTGACAAAGCCTTTCTTTGAATTTCACCTTCTGAGATAGTCATGTGTTTTGGGAAGAAAGGGAAGCTCGTCCTTAAGTACATTGGCCCCTATGAAATCCTTGATCACATAGGAGCAGCGGCCTATCATCTTAAACTTCCTCCAAATCTAGCACAAGTTCATGATGTCTTACATGTATCCCTCTTGAGGAAGTACATACCTGACCCTTCACATGTACTAAATACAGATGTGGTACAACTGGAACATGACCTTTCTTATGTGGAGTGGCTGATGGAGATCTTGGATTGTAGAGACAAGGAACTATGCAATAAGATTAACCACCTTGTTAATGTGATGTGGAAGAAACCCAAAGGTAAAGAATCCATGTGGGAATAGATGAGTCTATAAGGAAAAAGTACCCACACATCTTCTCTTCTTAGGGTACGAGTTAAAATTTTGGGGACAAAATTTCTTAAGGGGGAAATGTAATGACCCAATCTTTTGAATAATATTTGTTTCCTAAATGTTTGTGTTATTTTATTGAGTACTCTACAAAAATATGTCCTTTAATTAATGAATTGATATCATTGCGTTTCGATTGTTATATGACCATTGGTCAATAAGAACATTGGAAACTAAACTTTTAAGGTTACAATTATTGTTTATAAATTCAAGTGATCTAGGTAAGTTAATACATAAAGAAGAGTCAATGGCCTCATCCAGTAGACTCGGGCCATACGAAGCACATCTTTCAAAGATTAGGAATGAGGTAGCATCTCTAGGCTCTACTTGGGACCAATCCCAGGCTGAGCATTAACATGTTAAGCTTGAACGGAATTTCCTATCTGCATAGAACACCTTAGAATTAGGTCCTATGCAGGTGTTATAAAGGGCTATATAATGAGGCCTTAGATACTTTTTGTAATCCCTTGGTATAAATAAAATTTTTATTTCTTATTATAGTAAAATTTGTTATTTTCAAATTCCCGAATAAATATAGGATGAATATTATTGATAATGTTTGTAAAAATTGTATTTTAAAATATTCAAGTAAACATTAAATAGTAAATAATGTGAAATGATTTTAGAATAAATGGTCTTCTATAGTTGTGATAAATAAGAAATTTATTTTCTAATAACATCAAATTGATTTTTAGTAAATATTAATGTATGAATAGTAATATACCCTTATGAATAGTAATGAATTGTAAATCGGCAAAAAAAATTGAAACTTATCCCCTAAATGTATAAATACAATTTAGACATCTTAAATGTAAAAAACGATCATAATATACTTTTTATCATTTTTTGTATGTCATAAATACTTTATTTATAATTTTATAATTAATTTAATAATATAAAATGGAAATGTATTTTAATAAAATATAATCATAAATTTTTAACTTATTGTATTATTCTTATATGAAAATTTTAGGGGACCTTGATTACTTTTCAAGGTATTACAAAATAAGGTATAGTTTTTGAGTTGTTTTTCATTGAATAAATAAAGAATTTAATTAAAATTTAAATTAAAATTATTTAGAAAATTATTTTCATAAAGTGGAATTTATTTTTTAATTTAGAGCATCGATATTAGGTTAGGATGAATTTATGATATTTTTATAAAATTTTTGTTTTTCGATGAATAGTGAAAATGCAGTTTTGGGTTTTGGGTTTTTAATGACATCATTAATGATGTAATAATGCTGTAATAATTATGTAAACAATCTGGTAAACTAGTGAATAGTAAGATATGATGTGAGGTGTCCCTTGTGGCCAATACCATGGGAAAATACCATGGTAAAGACCATGGTTTTTCAAATACCATGGATGAGGTGTCCCTTGGAAATTAATTAAATATTCTCTCACTTTTCCTATAAATACCAAGCCATTACCACATTAATTTCATTCCAAAATCCCCCTCAAAGAAATTATAGCCTTTTAACTCCCATGTATTCCTCCTATGGTTCCCTCAAGCCCCCAAGGTCCCAACCTTCAAGATTTCTAAGTTACTCTTCAAGGTAAGGGAACCTTCCACCCTCCTCTTTTAGTCATCATTTCCTTTAGGTTATGAAAACCAATTTGCATCTTCTTATGTGGGGGTATTTTCTTATATATTCTTATTACTATCCATTTCATTTCCAAATTATGAGAGACCCTTTATTGTCTCATTTTTTTCTTTGAATATTTAAGTGACACTGTTAGGATGCCATATTTTCGTAAAAGAAATCGCATTTCCTCTTTTCTTTCAAGTTTTATTTTCATGTGGGGTTTCATTCAACACCATGATATTATTTATTTTATTTTTTACCTCTAATT
This sequence comes from Viscum album, assembly GCA_963277665.1. Classification (NCBI taxonomy): domain Eukaryota; kingdom Viridiplantae; phylum Streptophyta; class Magnoliopsida; order Santalales; family Viscaceae; genus Viscum; species Viscum album. Next base: position 2,000,650,322 of record OY728136.1, read on the forward strand.
TAAATTATTCATTTATTTATGGGATACCCTTGTTCCCTCTCTATTTATTTGTTTCTAAAACCATGTTATATAGCCGTTATGTAGCAGAAATTTGGTCTCAAAATATCTCTCTATTTTTGTAACGATATTCTCTTGTTTTGTTTATCTAAATACCCAAATTTATTTTCATTTCAACAGGTATTCATAAATACATGCAATTGACCTATTTAATTCTGGAATCTATATACATGAAACCCTCTTTCCTTTTTCAAGTGTTATAAAAGACATACTGATCATGTTTCTATGCACTTTTAAAACGTCAGGATTTTGAAGTGAAACCCATTACTTTTACACTCTATGGGTTATTTATGAAATGTTTAATTATGATCTATGTGTCTCACATGAATATAATGACATATTAAGGGTTCTCTATGATAGCTCTACAATGCATTGGGTAAATAATTTAATATCTAGATATGACATGTTTTATGATACCGTAGTGAATAACCTTGGTGATTTTTATGACACTTTGAGGATGAACCTTGGTGATATGTTCATTATTCTCTAAATAAAAATTTTTGGCCACATATTCATGTTATGGATCACGTTTTTTTCATTATGAAATGCCTCTACTTCCATTTCTCAAGACTTTATGTTTTTCATTATGTTATTATTGATATCACAAGTAAACCGATTCCCTTACTTTCCTTTCTGGGATTTCGGCTCACCCTTTTATTTTATGTATGTATCCAGGTTTTTAGATAAGTAGTTGTACATATGATAAAATTTTCTAGAGTATTTTCTAGTTTATTTAAAATAGTTATTTACATTTTCAGGTATTTTCTTCTTGATTTCCAAGAAACTAGACTTTAAACGTCTTCAGTTTGCAAAATATAATTAAATGTTATGCTAAAACGGGGGGATGCTATACATATCATCCAAACCCTGAAAAACATAATCACACAACATCACTCCCCTAATTATATAAGCCTCATTTTTTCCATAATTAAAACCAAGTACGACTTATCGTATAAACCAAAATAATTTATCTAAAGAAGGTGTAACATTCCTCAATGATCTCTTTTATTTTATTTCATTCTCCACCCCTTCAATTAATTTTATATAATTATTATATAATTAACTAATTATCCAAAATAAAATGATATTTGGTTATTTTAAGAGTTATACATTTTCATTCACACACATTGATCAAATGGGGTCCCCAATCATTGTTCATGTGTTTGACAGACTACAGCCTCGCAAACCGTTGTCGTTCTTTATTCTATTTACAACCACTAATTTTTGGAAATAATGATGTATTTATAATTTATATATTATATATGTGGTATTTATAATGTATTTATTCTTCAATAACTTTTTTATCACATACCTTCATGATTTACATCTTGGGGGAATACGATAACATCATTTGTGGACGTGTGGACGATCTCCTCATCAAAGCGATGTGATTCGTCCATTCTATATATTGAATGTATTAAAGGATGGATTTTATAAAATAATGTTCTATATATGATATATATATATATATGACATTGTAATGATAATATAAATACATACAGCTATATATATATATCACTTACATTCTAAATACGATAATGAAATGGATGTAGCATCCATGCATACGTACGGCCTACCGTCTCCATGAATGATGCATTGCATTTCCTATCTCCAAATATTAGGGATTATTATTAATACATATTTAATGAATATAGATGATAACTAAATCATGGTATATATTTTGTAGATGATTATTTCATAATCTGTGTAATATGAAGAACAAATAACAAGTCAAAACATACTCCACAAACTATGCAATTAACACATTAAATAGTTGAAATAATGAAATATTACAAACAAATAGGGAATAAGATATAATAAGAAGTTCATATATGATATTATAAATATTAATATAGTTTTAGTATAATTTAATAAAACAAAAAATCTGAAATATATGAGTTCAACGTTATATCAACCAATAGTGTGTAAGGTAAGGGGTTTCATCTAACTTTTTACATATAAGAGATAAATTTCATATTCACCAATTACTTATTTTATGTGGCGTATATACTACCATTTTTGATATTTTATAGTGTGAATCCTATTATATTCATGATATTTAAGTTTTTACTTTTAATTTTCTCATCCAAGGGATTTTAATTTGAAAAATATCTAGTGTTAAAATCAATTTGGAAATTTCTATTTCTTCTATTAATAAAAAACTTTTCTTGAAGAAATCACTTTATTGTAATAATTTTTCATTGGAAATTCAATTTATACTAAATATACATATTATTTTATTTTGGATAATATTATTTATTAACCTATACTCAATTATTAAATATGGTGTTTTGTTATATGATTGTTTGGTCAAATATTGATAAACATTTTTTATTTATTCATTATGGAATTTAATAATAAGGAACATTAGTTATTAATTAAATATATTATTCTATATATGAGGAATGTATTGGATTTGTATGATATGGATGGGTCCAGATTATATATATCCCTGATATGCATCGCTAATTTCAAATGAGATGGATCAGTTGGCCCAATCATAGTAGTTTAAACAATCACGACAATATAACTACATTGTACAAGTATCATGTACCTACTAAACAAGAGATCAAATAGTAAAAAGTTTACTTAATTTAGATTCAGCTATTATTTATCAATTATATTTATTCATTAAAATTATCAACGGATGAATTTTATTCTCAGTTTATTGATTAAATTTCGTGTTTTTCAAATATTTACCTTTCCATTTTGATTATTACTTATCCATTTTTTTAACTAGAAAGAGTTTTTTAGTTATTAAACTTTTCAAACTAGTAATTATAAATAATTCTTGATTTCTTCCATTTTAGAATTACCCTTTATTATAATATGAGTTGACTCTTTTTTTATTCCCTAATATATGAATATGAATTCTTGGAATTAGTTTCAAGGATGCAGTTTATTTTCCTTCATTATGTATTTTTTTTGTTTTCCCAATGTAGATTTGGTATCATGTATGTAATCTAGTTTTTCCAATACTGCTAAACTAGTTGGTCCTTCAGGATTTGATTCCATGTAATCATTCCATTGTATCAATGTAAAACACCATCTCTTAGTTTCTAGGGTTGTGATGCTATAGTTGGTATCAAATAATGTTTACTAGGAACCATGGAAACCTGAATTTGGAAACCATATATTAGTAAACATAACTATAAGATGGGAATTGAGGATAAGTATAGTTAAAAATCCCAATTAATTAATGTTTATTATTATATGATTTTATACAAGTATTTTTTTTAATTTATTGGAAGTATTTCTCTAGTTTCAATATTATACATTTTGTTCCATAATGATATGACCTAATATAGTGAACATTCATATTTTAGAAATAGCTCCATATAGAAGGAATGGGAACCATACCAATGAATGTGATTCGAAGAGTAACAAGGATCTTATATTTCATTGCCTTGAGCCAATATTTTGAAAAAAACTAGTATCCCAATAATTATAATCATATGATGGAATAGTTTCATGTGAAAAAAGACAAATAAATAAATATCTATATATTAATTCAATGGATGGAAGCACGAGAACAAGAGGACCATAAGGGAAAATATAGATAAAGGCAATAAGATAATGAAGTATTTTACCCTGTTTTATAATTGTTTAAATAATCACCCTAGGAATTTCATAATATAAATGTTTGTTTTCTACAATTTAGGGGAGAAATTAAATATTTTATATGATTGAATGTGTAAGAAAAAGGTCTCCAACAAATAATTCTTCAGCTTCTAAGATATGAGACACTACACAAACCATTATCTCATGTCTCAAAATAATATAACCTAAAATAGGCTAATGTATATTGGTATATATTTTTCTACTGCCATATAAGTATTAAAAAGATTAATGTACTTATGCTTTGATTTAATAATTATGTAATTTGATTAGTTTATCAGTTATGTACGGGTTATATGAATTATGGAATATATGAGGATCGTATTGGAGTACATTTTCTTTTAGGATTTGAAAGTGTTGGTTGAATGGTAATGATAATAGATAAAAATTATTCAGTGAAAAGTTTGACTTATTCTAAAACATATAGATAAGGGAAAGTAATCCTTAATATATTCACGATACTAAGATAATGATGATGGAATAAATATATGATTTATTTGGATTATATAAATTGTATACTACTTACTACCATTGAAATTATTCTAAACGTTTGTATAATAATATTTTTTAAGGTTAAAAATTAATGAAATAGTTTATGTTGATATTTAGTCAAGGTTTTAGAGGTTAATATATTACATCACAATATGATGAAAAATTTTATATGAAAGGAGGTAGAAATAGTTCAAGTCAAAACAAAAGTATAATATTGTGTTTATGAAATATAAAAACATGTTTACTTATACTCTTATAGAGTAAAATTATTAGATGTGACTTTTATTGTAGAACATTTCATTACATATTACATGAAGAGTATATTATAATGTATATTTTCTTTGAAATAAGTTACATAATACATGAAAATAGAAAACATTATTATAAACCACTTGAAGGGCTTGTTCATTTTTTTATCACAAGCTCATTTACAACATCTCGTGACCTAAGGAAATACATTGAAAGAAATGGGTGAGCATGAGGCACAATAAGGGAAAACGTTTACACGTGACCACAAGTAATATCAATAAGAACATGTGAAATATCATTATTGCATGATAAATGGAATAGGAGTGTCAAAAATCAAGTCGAGGTTCCATCCAAATCGACTCCTGACGAAGCATGTGGTATGGCCTGAGGTGAATTAACAGTACCTATGGGCTAGAAACTAATTCCTATGTATCAATAATTCACTTTGGAAACCATTTCACCCAAGAATATAATAATAAAAATCCCATGAGAACAAAATATGAAATAGCTGATAATCATAACCAAACAATATAAAACAATATTTAGATTAAATGTTTTAAAACTTTAACCAATACCACATAAAAGGGGGAACAACTAAATAATCCAAAAAACCTCTATGTAATATAATTACATCACCCTCAAGACAACACCACCAAAAACTATAATAAATGGAACACTATAAATCAGATCCACCATCACCACCATGATCAGCTTTCATTTACCTATGTCAAAAATAACAATGTCTACAAACACCCAAATTTGTATGTAATGTGTAAGCCAAATCCTAGTAGGATTCCAACCAAAATAAGTATTCCATTCTATAAAATTACAATATAAATTAACATGAATATTTTATGAAAAAATATGAAATATTTATATTAAAAAGTTTGAGGAAAACACATTTATTGGAATACACTTTTAAGGAAAACCTTTTCTAAAATAAGCTTTTATTGTATAGCAAAATTAACACAAGGTCACCATATACCAATATCAATAACTACATCACACAAGAAACATATCACAAGAATGTGCCATGGTAAATCCCTATAGGTAATTAGAACTAGTGAGACCCCAGAAACCTTATACCACATTGATCAAAATCCTCCAAACAAAAACCAACAGCATTCCCATTCATGATCCACTAGAGGGGATGTCATCTCATGTTCTACTGGTATTTGATCATATCACATGTTTAGATACTATTGTTGTGTCAATATTTCTAGAAGAATCATTACCTCAGTCCTTCCAAATCAACTAGCATACTAGTTCAAGTTCATCGACCTTGATACCCATGATTACCGCTGTGCTCAAATTCCATTTCACATGGCTCATAAATGATCACTTTTACATACAAAGGAAAAATTTTTTATCTAACATGGAAATCACTATTTTAATAATTAACATTGATCCTATGATCAAAGACCACATGTAAAACACAATTTTCCTAAAAAACAAATACACTTTCACATTCACATGTAATCCAAATCCATTTGGAAAAAATATTTCACAACACTTTACCAATATATAAAACTGATTTAGAAATAAAATGAGAATAGACATGATTATCCACTGAATGAGGATAATATTAATTTTTAATATATATAATATTCATGTGCTTTATTATTCATACACACCATTTTAGTGAATTTTACACTTTGAATATTATTTCATATTATAATTGTAATTCCTCCAAATAATTCACTATTAGATGGTACATATTTGGACATAATTTAAAGTACCCAATGATCTTGATTTTATTTTAATATTTAATTTTCAGGTGTCTAATTACATTGGTAACAATTCATACTTTTAGAGTATTTGATGATTCATATTGGGAGACCACCAAATTTTTCCTTGAACAAACAACATTCTGGGTGAAGTGAACAAGAAAACAACCCAATAAAACAATTGTAGCGGCCAATATCCAAGCCCAATAATTCTGAAAATTTACAAGAAGCTAGGGTATATGAAGTGTAACATTTAATCCCACAGTGAAAGGTGATAATTCAGAGTTTCAAATGGATTTTCATGCGGCCCAATATGAAGATAAAATTCAGGGCCAGATTTTGCTACCTAGGAAAACAACTCACACATTTAATCATATCTTAAAACCCATAAATTAATTTAGGTTGACATTTTGAAGAATATCAGGGGACTTTTGTATATTCATTTTTTTCTACTATGTCCTACCAAAATTGGCTCTCTAGATGGTCGTTTGAACACATCTGTCGAGTCATGCAAGTTGTCTCGAATTGTTTGTCAAGGGTGGAAAAATCAACTCTCCCTCAACTTTCCACCCACCTATGGCCTACAACAATTAATTGAGGAGACATTGACTATTGGAGGCTCGACCTAAGGCTTTATAAATTCCAATTTAAGGTAGTGGTGGTGGAGGAGTTCGGAATATTTTTTCTTTGTTTCATTTTAATGTTATTCTTCCAATTAGATGTTGTAATCGCATTTCGTCTATTATAAGGTCCTTGAATTACCATAGATTATTTATAAATGTTCTTCATATTATATTTTTATATTATTATTATTATAATTTTGATAATATTTCCACAAGTTGTGAACTTTTTCAAACCAAATATTGTGAGATTATTACAAAATAGTGGAGTGATTGTTATTTCATTGAATTTTTTTTACTTCTCCAATTCCTCCCTCATGAGTCTACTTTCTGCTTCCTTTGAAACTATAAGATCAATAGAAGGCTAACCCACTTATTAGTTTATCCAAGGGAGTAGCAAGGGGCTGGATTTGATTTTATTTATCACTACCTTAATCTCTAATCACTTATTTAAAATGTGATTTTTATTCCATGATTTTTAAACTTCTTCATCCTTATTGAATTTTAAGGCTGCACACTTCAAGTGCTAATACAAACCTTCACCTTGGAGTTATCAAAACATTGATCCTTAAAGTGTATAGGTGATTAGTATTACGGTGTGTAGGCATTAAACCAGTGAGTGATGATTTTTTTTTGATCTTCTAAAATGAACTCATCTCAAATATAAGAAATTTAAATAGTTGAAAAAGGAATTCAGCCAATCTAACCCAAGTGATAACCTAGGAACATGTCATACTTTAAAATTGAACTAACTTCAGTCTCTTAGAGTTCACTTAAACCCATATAAAATCATCCCAATTTGTCCACTTCATAGACAAAAAAAATCCATAGAATGTATGTGTCTGTAGGTTTCTTCTTATGTGCCATAGGATTGGACAACACATGCTAAACTACAAGCGACCGCTTAACCCTAAAACCTTTGGTAAAATTGGGCGATGCCAAATTTTGGTTCCATTACTGGGGACCAAGTAAGTACCTTAGACTAAAACCTTCATTCCTCATCCCCCAATCTTCTATTCTCACCCAAGATCTCTTATCTTGTCCCTTTGTCACTTTTCTTTCCTTTTGGCGCATGTCCGCCTACACTCGTGACAAATCAAATAGAGTAGTTAGGGTGGAAAGTTCAAGGAAAGGGGATCCTAGTAGACCCAAGAGATTGTTTCCATTAGATCCTAATATTATTGATACTGCGGAATCAAAAACTGAATTAATTAAAATAGAGGGTCTTCCAAGAAATAAAATTTTAAATCCTGGTGAAAATCAAATGCGAAACCAAAATCAAGAAGCTCCAAACCTAGGAAATGTAATCGATCAAACCATGAATGACTACATCACTCCAGCTTGGACCAATTCCCCCTCATGCATTAGACACAATTCCCTTGGAGATTCCAACTACATATTTAAACCCCATGTTCTAAACCACATTCCCACTTTCTAGGTACTGGAGTCCGAGATGCCCTACCTTCACGTTAAGGAGTTCAATGACACTGTAGAAACCATGTTCCCACCACAACAACATGAGTTAGCTAAGATGAGGTTCATTCCTTTATCAGTAAAGGATCAAGAAAATAATTGGTTAAACACTCTGAGACCATCATCCATCATCTCTTGAGACTAATTAGAAAGATAATTTCACAAATAATACTTTCTCCACCCAAAAAAAATTGCACATAAAAAGAGCATCCAAAACATTTTTGAAAAAGTGGGAGAGTCATTCTATGTAACATGGGAGAGGTACAAAGACACCCTAAACATCGTTCCACGTCATGGTTTTTCTATTCCTGAAAATGTGATAATTTTTTATGATGATTTGGGTCCCAGGAACAAACAATTCATTGATATGATGTGTAATGGAACCTTTAAAAACAATGCCCCAAATAATGCTTACGAGTATCTTTAAAGCCTTTCTGAACAAAAACAAACATGGGGAACATCAACTTATTCTAAAAAGACACAACGAACTATTGGAATTCATACACTTAGAGAAGAGGAATGCCTTAGGGATAAACTCATAGAACTCTCTTGGAAGGTTGTAGAGATAGATCTTAGGAAAGTCCATGAAATCCAAACTGTAGACCCTATTTCCACAATTTGTGACAATCATGGCCACAATACTGACAACTTTCCAACCATCCCAACCATTAAGGATGTTCTTTTAAAAGGACCCCCAGTGGATATAATTGTATTGAACTTTCAAAATCCTGAATTCCAAAACACCATCAACCCAAGGTATAATGCCCACCTAGGCTTCTGCTGGAAAGATAACCAACAACCTAGCCACCCACTAGGAAAAAATACTTAACCCCGTCTAAACTACCAAACCCATAACCAGTTCCAAACCCAACCTATCCAATAACAATATCCACTGCTCCATTTTCAAAAAACCACCCCATCTCCAAAATATCACCCTGGGATAAAACAATCTTCTAAAGCACCAAACCAGACTATTCCACAAAGCATGCTAGAACAACTATGAAAAAAAATGGAAAGGATGAACATGAAAGTCTCTTACCTAAATCAAGAACTTCAAACCATCAAAACTGGAAAGGCACCCATGCCTACACATGCCATTCCACAACATACAGTACGGGGAGATTCAAGTTACACTCAAACAAATAATGAACAACTAAAGGCTGTGATTATTTTAAGATGTGGTAATTCAATTGATAAACTTGAATAACTAATTCAAAACCCATTTAAAGATTCAAAATTGGATGAAAATTAAAATGAACCAAATGATAAAACTGAAAAACACGATAGCATTGTCAAATAAAAAACTCTTCAACAAACAACCCCACAACCTTCACCATTTACTCAACACAGGAGAGGGAAAACCAAACCTGAATTGAGTGAAACATTTAAGGAAATCTTCTTATAGCTTAAGTTGAACATTCCCCATCTTGATGTAATCCAATCCATTCCTACCTACTCAATGTACCTTAAGTACTTGTGAACTTTTAAAACGAAATTTTCACATAAAAACCAAGTCTTTTTGGCTACTAATGTGAGTACCACCATTCAAGGGACCATTCCTCCAATTTTGGAAGACCTAGGATGTCCATACATCAATGTTGAGTTAGGAGAGAACAAAGTTATCCAGGCCCATTGTGATCTGGGAGCCATTGTGAACCTCATTCCTTATGACATGTATTGTTTGTTAGGGCTTGAAGAACTCCAACCCTCATCTTTCACACTTCAACTTGATGATCATAGTGTTCAAGTTCATAAGGGTATCTTAAGGAATGTTTTAGTAAAAGTGAAAAAAATTCATTTACCCAGCTCACTTCATTGTCCTTGAAAATCACCCAATCTTTCGTCTTAGGGAGCAAACCCCAATCATCCTCGGTTGTCCCTTCATTGCAACAATAAATTCTATATTCCTATTCTGAAATGGGAACTTGACCATCACCTTTGGAAACTTGAGTCTAGACTTAAACATCTTCAATGGAAACTCTCAAATTGGTGATTATGAAGAGATACATGAGATTAATTGTATTGGTAGTGTTAATAGTGAACTCGAGGAACATAAAGGGATTACTGAAGGGAGTTTAAGCCATGATGAGATTGATTTTATTTGTTCACAAGAGGGAAATGGGTCTCCTTAGCTTAAATCTCATTTAGATAGTGATATTGATGAATTTATCGAATCTCCAATTAATAATACCATTGATGAAATCAATAACATTAAGTCTATAATAATTCATTACATTGATCTGGCCAATTTAGTGGATAAAAATTCTTTTCACAAAGAACCAATTCTTTCAATAAATTTGAAAAAAGAAATTGAGTTCAATACAATGTCACATCCTTCTATAGGAAGTGATAATCAATCTGATCATGAATTTAAGGTCCTACCTTCATCACTAAAGTATTCATTCTTTGGGGACAATTGAGCCTTTAATGTGGGAATTTATTCCTCTCTTGAATTCAACCAAGAGATGATACTTCTAGATGTCCAAAAAACATAATAAAGCAATTGGATATACCCTTTCTGATATTCTTAGGTTTAGACCATTCATTGGAACTCATTGGATTTTCCTTGAATCTCAATCCAAACCATGTCATCAACCTCAGCGGAGACACAATCCAAATCATATGGATGTGGTAAAGAAGGAACTTTTTAAGTTGTTTAAAGTGGGTATCATCTACCCCATTGTTGAGAGTGAGTGGGTAAACCCAATTCATGTTATCCCAAAGAAAGATAGAATCACTGTGATCACCAAATAGGATGGTGAACTTCTCCCCACAAGTGTCTGTAGTGGATTGAGAGTCTGTATTTACTATAGGAAGCACAACTATTGTACCAAGAAAGTCAATCTCCCTTTCCCTTTATCAAGTCACCGAGTGTATGGAGGGTCATCAATTAAATTTCTTCATAAATAGATTCTCAGGGTACAATGAAATAGAGGTCTCCTTAGAGGATCAAGGAAAAAACAACCATCACTTGTCTGTTTAGCACCTTTTCCTTCAAGAGCGTGCCCTTTGGGTTTTGTAATGCCCCTGCTAGTGGTGCATGATGCGAATCTTCTCATACATAGTGGGGGATTATTTAGATGTCTTCCTGAATGACTTCTCCATCTTTGGGGATACTTTTTAAGAATGCCTTTTGAATTTTGAAAGGGTTTTGTCAATATGTGAGGATAATAATCTCATTCTAAATTGGGAAAAACTCCATTTCATGGTAAATGAAGGACTTGTTCTAGGATATCTAGTATCTGGTAGAGGGATTGAAGTTGATACAGCTAAGGTCGACATCATCCATCACCTTCACTCTCCTAAAATAGTTATGAATGTGAGGTCCTTCTTAGGACATGCTGGTTTCTATAGAAGGTTCATTAGAAATTTCAGTTCTATTTCTCAACCACTTTGTGCTTTATTGGTGAAAGATGCTCCATTTTTGTGAACAAAAGGCTGTGAGGGATCATTCTCTACAATAACTTCATCTTCTATCTCTCTAACTATCATGAAATCTCCAAATTATAAACAATCTTTTGAGCTCATATGTGATGCGAGTGACTTCACTGTAGGAGCAGTCTTAGGAAAAAATGTGTGAGAAAACTCCATGTGTACTTTCATATGCAAGAAAATATTTAAATGATTCACAAATTAAATACACCACCACTGAAAAATAGTTTCTTGATCTTATCTTTTCCTTAGATAAATTCAGGTCTTATCTCATAGCATCACCCATCATTTTCTTCACTAACCTTTCAGCCCCAAAATACATTTTCCAAAAACAAGATGCCAAGGCTAGATGATTAGGTGGGTTCTTCTTATTCAAGAGTTCAATTTAACCATTAAGGATAAAAAGGGTGTTGAAAATGTTGTAGTTGATCACCTCTCTATGATGAAATTCAATGACAACTCACATCACATTTCTATGTTTGATTCATTTCTTGATGAGCACCTCTATTCAATTAGTAGTTTACCATTGTATTCTGACATAGTGAACCATTTTTTGAGGGGTGACATTCCAAAATTCCATAGGACCCAAGATAAGAGGAAATTTCTTTCTGATGTCAAACTCTATGTGTTTGATTATCCTCACCTCTTCAAATTCTATCCTGATCAAATCATTAGGATATGTGTTCCTGATTCTTAGCAAGAGACCATTCTAAGATTATGTCATGAAGAGGCATGTGGAGGCCACTTTTCCATAAATAAAACCATTGTAAATGTCCTCCAAAGTGGTTCCTCCTGGCCTAAACTCACAACGATTTCCTACCAATTCGGCCAAAATTTTCCACAATGTCAACAATCATGATCCATTACCTAAAATAATCAAATTCCCCTCACTCCCATTATGGTCATTGAAATCTTTGATTGTTGGGGAATTGATTTCATATGACCTTTCCGAAACACGAGGGGACACCTATACATCCACTTTGTAGTTGATTATATCTCAAAATGGGTTGGGGCCATTCCCACTAATTCAAACGACCATCATGTTGTGATCTATTTTCTAAAAGAGAACATATTTCATCGATATAGAATTCCTAGTTCTATAATTAGTTATTGAGTAAACCATTTCTAGAACAGTCCATTCTCTTCACTCATTGAGGAAACCATTTTTGTTTGTCCTTAATAATCAGACCATTCATGATGTATATCCTCTTATGATTACCTATACTAAGGAATACATAGGGACAAACAAAAATCTAGAGAAGAAGGAATTCAGTAATGTTTATTCATTATTATGTATATGTTATGTATGGTCCTCATTCTTTCAAGACACTAACCCTTTGGATCCTAGCTCTGTAATGTTTTATAATTTTTATATTTGAAAGGATGTATTAGTTATGTAAAAAAATTAGTGTCTCTATAATGCTTCCCAGCCTATTATCTCATGTCCTATAAGTGAGAAATGTTTCCACATTTTATTTTCCACTCATTATTGAGGGTTTTCATGTGACTCAGAATAAAAATAGAAATATGGAGGATGTTTGAAGGTAAGAAATTCTAGATTTATGTTTTCATCATAGATGATATATTCAAATATTATTGTACATGAAATGATAAAAGATATTTTGGACAAATTCTATAAAATTTATGAAGAAAGTATCAAATTCATGAAATCCAAACTATAATTTTCATGATAATATTTTAGTATATTGACTTAGATGATGATGGGAAAATTGAAATCTATTCCGTAAGAGTCTTTGATATTTTGAATAATTTTATTTGGTTTGGTGAGGAACTAAAATACACTAAAATTTTCAAAAAAAAAATAATATCAATTTTATTAATTTATTTGATAATAAATTTTCAACCTTGGAAGATTAATTGTTAGAAACTATATCTTCCAAGAAAAAGGTAACATTTTAGAAACCTTTTGAGGCTGTCAGACATGTTAAATTAATATAATAGTAATCCTTATAATCAAGTGTTTCTAGAGATGAAAAAGATGAAAAATAATTAAAATGGATTGTTTCTATTCTCTAAAAGAATTCAAAAAAAGGATATTTTAATAGAAGATGAAAAAAATACCAAGGAGTTGAAACAATAATTTTATTGGATGTTTTTTTTATTATTATCCAACTCATAATGATGTTCACACTAAATTATATGATGAAGATGGGAAATCATAAAAGCGTATAAAATATAAAATATTGAAGTATTTTAGTTTAAATAAATAAATGTATTATAAGAAAGAAATTAAAATAGTACTCATCTATAATTTCAGATAATGAATTCAACATTATTTCTCTTGTTGAGGGAGGAAATATTCTTAAAATAGTGATAATTATAATGATATGATATAACATTAGTGGCAATAAAAATTTTATTTCAAAACATTTCATTAGAAAAACACGCAACTCAATAAATAAAAGGGAAAACATAGGAATGATAGTAAGAAAATAATGAATTTGAAATAAGAGTATGTAACAAATTAAACTAATATACATTAATAACATCAACAGACAAAAATAAGATATCAAAGAAATAAAATATTGTTGTTGATCATGATGAAAAATTGGTTGGAATGGAGGAGGCATTGGATGAGTCAAAATTTATTTATTATAGAGGAAATATTGAGTTAACAATAATTATATAATACAAATCAAAGGTCACTAAGATTAAATGAGAATATTCTATTTTTCTATAGATAAAGGGTTATAATAAACAAGTTAAGTCTGCACACAAATAGTTTCAAAATAAATATGATATTTATAACATTAAACGTTTTAAAATCATCTTATGAGATGTTGATCAAGAAGAAATGAGTGAGATATTCTTCCATGTCAAAGAAATGTAGTCAGGAAGACTATTTACCACTATAAAAATAAGGCTCTGTCTAGATGTAGATATCCCATTAACATTATAGAAATATTTATTATAACAATAAATAATCATGGGTGAGAGTATTTTTCTCATGTTGATGAAGGTGCATACACAATAACTATTCTTATTTATTTAACATGTCATTTATAGGGAAAGATAAATAAACAATGGAAAACTATGGTGAGGATATAAGGATGTATTTATGGAAAAAGAGAGATGGATTCATAAATATAGAATATATCCCATTGAAATGGTTTAGTTTTCTAAAAGAAATATGTGAAATATATGAGAAAAATCTCAAAATTTTGACGAATTATTATTCAACTTTATTCAAAATATTCCCAATGAAGATAAATGTAGAGAAAATAAATAATTATAAAAGGAATTTGAGACTGCCAAAAGGGATTGTAATGTGAAGCTTGAGAATGTTATGTAAGAAAGAAGAGAATCCTTGAAAGTTAGTCCAAACTATATAGATATGAAGAGGAAAGTACATAAAGAAGAGATACATTATAGTTAAAATGGAATATAATTAGTTACACATGAAGAATTTAGCATTCATTAGAAGCTATCTAAAAATAAATATTTTAAGTAAGAACTTTTTTTATGTGAGAAATATGGAGAAACTCTGCATGGGGAGAATAATTTAATGAATGTTCTTCCAACCCAAGAAAAAAAATGAAATTATCATTCAAAGATTAATAATTTGAGGCTTATTTGGAAACATAGGTAGAGAAAATACCACATGTAAATAAGAACCAGAAGTGAATTAATAGAAAAATAAAACTATTAAGGATCAAAATCAAAAAAGGAGTCTAAATAAATCTTAAAATAATAATTCAGGATGAAAAGAGAAGTCTTGGTTGAGAGAAAAATCTCATACTAGTTTCTATTTTTTATAAATAAAATAGGAACCTTGTTATTCCATAATATTTTTTTTTATTTTTTATAACGTTTAGGGGGTTGAAAGAGTATATTAAAGTTGTTAGTATTTGATAGAAACAATGATTACTTTCATGAGATGTTCCTACAACTATTTTGGGGAGAGAGTGAGTTCATACCCTGAGGGGGGATAAAATATGAGGTGGAGTTTTCAATATTTCACATGTGCTATCATAAGATCTATGAATCTGGAAAAATATTAATTTTTTGTAATCCCCGTGAAATAGGTAGAATGATGATTCAATCACACATTCATCACTTAGTTTTATACTATATCAATTTTTTTTAATAGGTTAGTATTTCCTAATAAAAGTCAGGGAATGGGGAATTTTTTCGGACATTCACATCAATGGTTTTTAGTATTCATTATGATAAGTTTAGGTCACTATTTTTCATGACAAAACTTTTTTTTAAACATGCACTAAAATTATTATCATAGAATGGTGTCACATGCATGGTTTTCTATGGAAATAATAGACAACAATAGTTGTATCTATATTATTTTATATATTAGTTCATCCCACATAGACAAATAGTAGATTAAGTATATGTTTGTTTATAATTTAAAAGATGTATTGTCATCATTATCTAAATATTAATACGGTTGTGATTCAAATTTTGAAAAATTAGAAAAATATTGATAATATTTTTTTCGAATAAAATCTTATGATAAAACCCTCATATACCCTTTCAACTTATGTTTAATAAGGGGAGTACTAAGGGGGAATAAGTATGATAACACATACACACATTATGATATCTGTGGAAATATTGATAAGAAATCCAACAAGGGAAACTGATGTGCCCATTAGATTTAATTTTATTTGTTAATAATAAGGAAACATGGTTTTAGAGAATATTTAAATATTTATTGATGAGTTTGAGAGATGGAAAGAACATAGTTTCATGATGAATGATAAATTGATTTGATGCTATAGTTTGGAGTTTCTACTTGGATATATTCAAGACAACGATGTTGAGTTGAACCAAGGATAATATATTAAAATATTGCATCATTTTAATTGAATAATCAATTCATTAAAAAATAATAAACTCTTTAGAACCATAATGGTTTGGTTTCTTCTGATACTATATATATAATAAACATATTTCAAGAGATATCTTCAATATATCTCATAATGTTCTTCTCACATATTTTCATTCTTAATCATTAATTTCAGAATACATGTAATCATAACCTAGGGAAAATGGAAAAAATAAAAAATGGTGAGATCATATTATCATTAATGGTAAACAAGAAACATATCATTTAATTATTATATTCAAGAATATGATATGAATAATGGTTTGATATAATGATTATAACTTATAAATTTCAAAAAAATCATTCTTATATTATGAATCTTGAGTCATGAAATAAATATTTAACAATTCAATGTACATAATTTATAAGGGTAAGGAATCATCATTAATAAATATTGATCAATGAGAGCATACCAAAAGCATATGAACATGAAATTAGAATTTTTAGAAAAATTATAATCATAGGAAAAAATTTCATTTATAATGGTTTACATTAAAGACTATAATAGTGGAAAAAGTCTCATAATGGATTAGGTTCACTCCCAGTTCATTATTTCATTAGTCAATGTTCACTCATAAGATTATAATAGTCAATAGTGTCCCTTATTTAATCAGTTTCACTCCCCTTTATTTTACAAATTATTACATTAGATATTATTCATTACCTAATGTATTGGAGGGCTTTAATAGACCCACCTATCACATGATGAAACCCATATATACTGGTTCTTAATGGCCATATAAATACTCATCACTCCATAATATCATACCCATGGAAGATTAATAGTTTACATAAACAATTTTTTATCACATAATCATACTCCATCTTGATAAATAAAATAGATGGTGTCACTAGATTGTATCCATATTAAATAATATGAAACATCAAAGGATGTTGACGTAGAAAAAAATTAAATTTGAAGGAACAATTTAACAATTCTTTTAAAACATGAGAAAAATATCATTGTATATATAATTTTTTTAAATAAATTATATAATATTGAGAAAAAAAATTATTGGAAAATAAAATTGAAAACCTGAAAAAAATCATTAAATAAATGAATTGTCATGATTGTGGGAAAATACATTCGTGTGATAAATGTAAAAAAAATATTCATTTACTAATTTATGTAACACTCTATTAATGTTTTAAGGTACTCCTAAAACATTCTATTTTATCATTCTTCATCTTGGTTCATCTCAGGTTGTCTCAGATGAAATTATTAAAATTTTGGAATATTTTGGGTTGGGCATAGTTGGCAAATAGTTTTCCAAAAATATGCACCCACCCAATGTAAACTATGAAAACCTAACTAGTGGGGGATTCCAAATTTCACACATGGTTTGAAAAAAAATGCACACACATAGTATAAATAATGCATCCCATTATAGTGGTTCAGGGTTAGAGCTCACAGTTTGTCAAACTGTGCGACCCTTTCCTACTAACCATTCAAGTGGTGATTTTTATTTCTAGAAATTAATTAAAATTTTTACAAACCTCCATTTAGATACCTGACGCTAAATCAGGATTACATTAATTCCTAGGAACTATGAGCTTTCAAGAATCTCATTTGGCTCTTCTAAACCCCTTCTTTATTAATCGATCCTTCGTAGATCTCATTCGATACCCCTACGGAAAGTGGTTCTTCTCTCTCTCCATCTCTCCTGATCTATCTATCATTATTACATAGATAGAGTTATATAATAACATGTTTGATGGATTTAAATTCCATTGTTTTTATATTTAATCTATTTCATTATATATCTATGTTTTCATCCTTCTTCTATGGAAATTCTCATTGTGGGTTTTGTGTTTTGATACCAAGATTAAAGGTAGGTTGTTCAATTGAGATTTTCCATTTAATAATCCCTTAAATTTCTTTATTTATTTAGATTAAATTAAATTAACTTATGAAAACATAAATAGGGTTTGAATTGGAATTTGAAATAGATTTGGAAGGAATTTTGTTGAAAGCCCCCCAATTTCAATGGAATTGGAAATTGGTGTGTGATTTGAATATGATGGAATTTATGTAATTGAATTTTTTAAAAAAAAGGATTAAATTTATTTTATTAGAACCTATTATTGGTTTTGTCTTGAAAAATTAATGAATTTATGAAACCCTACATTTTGGATTATAAATTTAAATTGGCATACTGAAGCTGGAAAATGGGCTATTAGATTTTAAACTGTTTTGAAATAATTTTTACATTATTATTTGATTGATTGAGAACATGATAGTATGGGTAGTTAGTGGGTTATTTAGTACATTCAAACTAGGATGTTAATTCATTAGATACATACTGATTTATTAAACATTCACAAAACCTTTTGTGTCTAGTAATTTTTCTTTTATGTTGGAGTGGATGATTATAATAAGCCTTTAAATGGGAGTGGGTGTTGATGTGATCGTTAACATGAAAGTGTGAGGATCCTATAACCAGAAACAATTGTAACATAGGGATGATAACCATGATTCTTATTCATATATATTCAAATGAATTTGAAACTTCTTTATTCATTCTTGTTTATTTATATAAATTGTTTTATATAAAATGATAACATAAGACAATGTTTGAGATATTCTATCAATCATAATTAAAGGCATGTTTTGTTTAAAAATTAGTTTATACTACCATACCTATTTTTTGGAAAGTGGAATAATTTTTAGGTTTGTTTATTATTCCATCTTCTTATAGAACACTTTGTGAGACCCTATTAGGATTTACAGCTGACATCCAACCTTTTCCCTGGGGATTTGGTAGATTTTTTTCTTCTAGGTTCGAGTAAATGGAAATCACCTCCTGGATGAGGTGAATGTTCTTGACCATTGGGATTGGTGTGCTGAAACCTATGGGATGTTTGAGTTTTATCATGTTTTTCTGGTGCTTTGATGATGTACTATTTTGGTTTTGATATACATGATTGACTTATGGTACTGTCTTTATTGGGTGTTTTCTTTGAGAATACTCAAATGGAAATATTTCATCTAATATACATGTGGAAAACCCATTTACACTTTTTTCTTGTATAATTATAGGTTCTAGTATTCATCCAATAGGGATAGAGAATTCCCTTGGGGCTATGTTAGTATCATCTCAGGTATTATGGTGCTGGGATATCCAGGATGGTTCTTGAAAAAGTGGTGAAAAAGGTGTGGTTTAAGAATCATTTTGTTATGTAAGAAGGTTATTGAGAGATATTATCGGGACATACGATGTAGTTACCACTATGTGCCAAATTATAAGTCATCATAAGGTGCCATAATTCACCATGGGAGGGTTGGGAAAGTTGTACGGATGTTTAGTTCTATTCTTTTACCTACATTAGATTTTTATAGGAAGAAATCCATATCTTTTTTTCATATATGATGAGACTAATTTCACATTTTCCATTATTTGAGTGTGTATCTGAGTAGTATTATGAAATATTCAATGTTTTTGTGATGTCCTAAATAATCATACATCGAATAATACAGATGAATAGGTTCTTGGAGGAAGCTAATGATCAACCATGATAATAAAATCCACCCATGGACCAGAATTTGGATGAGGTTATTACGCATTTTATTCATGCTCTAGGACATAGACCTACACCCATTCCCATTCATCCACCTATTGTGGAACCTCAAAGGGATGAATTCTAGAGTCATTATACATATTTCCTTCACCATAATCCACTATAGTACCAAGTCCCTAATAATTCTCAAGAAGATGAATATTATTTGAGCAGGATTTATCTTTTCTATGAGTTATTTAATACACCTAATAAAATCAAGGTGTAATGTGTCACCTTTAAGATAGAAGGACCTATCAGGCGATGGTGGGACATGATAGTGACAAATAGGAAGAATAAGAGTTTAGAGTATAATTACATCAAGGTTTTTTTCACTAACCATTTCTATTAACAGTCTATGGTATTGGATAAGGCTATAGATTTTTTCAAATTCATGTTGTCTGAAAGGACCATGAAATAATATAAGAATCGATTCCCTGTGTTTGTGTAGTTTTCACATGATATTTTATTAATTTATATTTATAATGCATAATGGTTTTGATGGAACTTCTATCTGATATTCATTCTTGGGTTTTATTTCATAATCCAAATTCTTATGTTGTCTTTATAGATAGAAAGTTAATAGAATAGATTTTTCTAGACAGTAATTCAGGGTTGGTCGGGGTTCTTTCTTTTCCATGTTACAATTTTGTAAGTTTCCATAATGGGAAGAGAAATCATGACGACTCTGATTTTGGTTATTATTAGAAAGGTTCTTCTAGACCACCAGTTGTTCTTGGAAGAGGCCCTTTGACATTGTACTGGTTTGGTAAGCCTGGGTATTCAAAACGTTTTTTCTTTGAGGCACCAAATATATGTGGTTCCTTAGGAAACATAGGTCACTTTAAAAAAAATCATAACTATTATACTCCACATAGTGTCATGGTATAATCAATACTAAAAAGTATTGTAGTATAATAAGATTCTTTAAGATCTATGGGGATACAACCATAAACATCAGGAAATATGATTCTTCATATAGTTTAAGAGTCTATAGAAGAAGAATATAATGGTCCAGCAACTATAAGAGGTACTATAAAAATATATTAATTTTTAGTAATGAGTGTATTTGATATGGATGCATCTCATTCATTTATTACAACTCGTGTTGTGAACCTTCTAAAACATCCTATTGATATTTTATCTTATGTGATGGATATTAATATACCCCTTAGAAAAAATATAGTATAGGGCCTCTGCTATTTTTTTCTTCTCTTTATTAGAGATTGATCTTACTTGGGGTTTTTTGGTTCACAACATGATACCTCTTTATGTAATTTTTGGTATATATTTTCTTATTTCTAATAAAGCCTAAAATTATTTTTATCCTTGGCAGGCCTCTTATACTATTCCATATGGGGTGTTCCATATCTTTTTGGAAAAATGGATCCTAAGGACAAGTAGATCTGGAATATCTTATCCAGAGTTGGGGAAGGTAATATCAGTGTTTCCTTTCAATATGGAGTAGGAATATATTAGTAATGATCTCCCTCATGTTTCATTGATATTCCTAATGTTTTTTCTTTGAGATTTTAAAATATTTCCTTGACAAGAGATGTGGAATTTTCTATTTTTTAATTCATGGTACTCAACCAGTATCTAATCCTTTTTAATTAATTGAAGGAGCGAAAATGACAGAGTAGAAAAATAATTTATATAATCTTTTAAAAAACTGAATTTATATGAAAATTTGATTCACCATGGGTATATAATTTTATACTTTCTAGGAAATATGATGGGTTAATTCACCTATGTGTCAATTATTGGAAAAAAAATCGAGTTATAGTAAAGAAAAAGTTTCTATTACCCTAGATTGATGATATTTTTGATCGATTGAAAGGGGTTAAGTGGTTATCAATGAATGATCTTTGATATGGTTATTACTAGTTTAGAATATAATAATATGACATTTAGGAAACCCCTTCCATATATGGTCTGTCCATCATGATTAACTTGTTGTGCTATTTGATCTAACCAATGCTCCTATAGTATTTTTGGATTTGATGAATGGGATCATCCATGACTAATCACATACATTCATGGTGGTCTTTGTGGATAAAATCATGGTTTACCCAATGTCTAAGGAGGATCATGTGCATCGTTTTAGTGCTGTTTTGGAATTGTTGATAAATAACAGGAATTACGACATGATATCAATATGTTTTTTCTATATTTGGAATGTAGAGTTCTTGGAAATGTGGTGTCAAAACATTATTCCTCAGTTGATCCTAAGAAGGTGAAAGCTATTATTACATGGGAGAAATGCTATAATGTTTTCAAGATTTATAGATTCTCAAGGTTAGTAGGATATTACCACTATTTCATAAAGGATTTCTAAAAGATATATTCTCATATGACTACTCTCAATCAGAATATAAATGTTTGATTCGGATGGTCAATGTCAATGTTCTTTTGTTGAGCAGAATTTTATTTTAACTTCTGCACTAGTATGGACTCTTATATAGGTCGATCAAGACTCTGTGGTCTTTTATGATACATCAACATTGGGTTGAGTTTTCGTTATTATATAGGTTTATTAGGCCACTAGTTATGGATTTTAGTGTCTTAGGCCACACGAGAATAATTACCCCACTCATGTCCTTGAAATCAAATCCATGATGCGTGATCATAAGACTTGGTGGAATTAACCATTTGGAAAAAGTCTTACCATGTATTCTGACCACAAGTTAATGAGATATATATTATCTCAAAAATGATCTCTTCTAGAGGAATTGGGTGGAGCACCTACAATACATTAACGTTGATATCACCTATAACACAAGGAAAGGTAATTTTGTTGCAAATGCTTTGAGAATTAAACTTCTAACCTGGGCCATGAAAGAATATCTGTAAACATGGAACATGATGGAACTTTTTTCATATTTTCATATTGAAGATTCTGAAATTCTGTAAGATGTTTTTTACTGGTATTAAATTTACCTCCTCTCTTCATGAGATTATTTCTTCAGATAAAAATCTTTATGATATATTTCATAACATTAGAGACTCAATTTATGGTGTATCGACCATTTCATAGTGTTCATTCTTCACTAATTCTACTCTATGTTTTCTTAATCATTATTTTTTGTAGTAAGATATGAGAAAATTTTTGGTGGTGGATTTTAATAATTACAATTATTTTCTGCAACCATGAAGAAAAAAGATGTTCTATGAAATGTGGCGATGATTCTGGTGGCCTAACATGAGATGGGACAACACAAATGTTATCTCTTATTGTAATAGCTTCAAACATGTCAATCCCAAGTTCCAAAGTTCTTCATGATTTCTTTAACCAATTTTAGTATTGACTTGGAATTTGGATGATAATTCTATGGACTTAAAGGTTGGGGTTCCATATACCAAGAGAAATAAGAATTTTATCTGAGTTTTGATCAATTATTTTTTCAAGTCGTCTCACTTTATACCCATTCATGATAAAACCAATGTTGATGAGTATTGAAATTTCTACATGAAAGAAATTTCTTTTCAAAAATATTTATATACTATAGTCTCATATTGGGATCCCTATTTTACTTCTTAGTTTTGGAGAGGCATTTATGAGGAAATTTGATACCAGGTTTTCATGAGTAGGGCATACCATCCATAGACGAATTGAAAGAAAAAGAGTGGAATGGAGATTCTTGAGGATATTCTTCATGCATGCGTCAATGGTTTAGGTGGTTCTTGGGAACACTAATTGGGATTGTGTGAGTTTTATTATAACATTATTTATTGTTCCATGATAATAATGTCTACTTCTGAGGTCATTTATTGTTGGCATTAAAAATCATTATTATGTTAGTCAGAGATTGGTGATTGATCTTTGGTTGGGATGATATTTGTCCAAGAGATAAAAATTAATATTCAGTTTATATTTTATAAAATTTTATGTAATAAAGATGGTATAAATCATATTTTGATCATCCTTATAGACCATTGGGGTTCTTTGATGTTGACCATGTGTTCTTGAATGTTTCACTTCGTTTGGGTCATTAGTGGATTGGGAGGAAAGGGAATATTTCTACTCATTTTGGGGGCCATTGTGTGGTTGTTGATCAAGTGGGGAATGTGAATTACAATTTATAACTTCCACCAAAATTTATATTAATGCATAATCTGTTCCATGAATCATAACTATATAATTATCTCTTTGATCTATCCCATGTTCTGATATGGGGTGATCATGATATTGAGCCCATTTATCCATGATTAAGAATCCAATTAGGATAATTGATTATAAATTCAAGGTATAGCATGGGATGAAGAAAACATTGGTTTTAGGATATGTAATCATGGTTCTAATACAAATTATACATGGGATAGACAGACACTTATAAGGTATTACTGACTTCATGTTTTTGACGTGAAAGCTTCTTAATTGAATTTATGGGGATAGAAAGTTTCTATGGTTGAGAGGTGTTAAAATATTGTTATTTTTTTGGTACTCATTCACCATCATTTATGATAACACGTTTTTTGTGTTCATCTCAAGGTTCATTGGGTGAAATTTTGAAAATTTTAAAAAATTATGGGTTGTGCATAGTTGGTGTGTGGTTTTAAAATATCATGCACCCACCCAATTTAAAATATTAAAACCAAGAAAATGGGGGTTTTCATGGTTGGTTAACAATTTTATAAACCATGTATCCACCTATTAGAAACCATTCACCCCATCAGTAGAGAAACATCTTTAGGGTGAATAGTTTTCCAAATCTTACAGCCCTGTCTACCAATCCTTGTGAGCAGTGCTTTTTTATTTCTTAAAATAAATTAATAATTTACCAAACACCCTTTACCAATAACACATGACCATAAATCTTCTTGAAATTAATTCCTAGGTCCTATGAGCTCCACTAAACCCATTTTTTCTCCTCAAAACCCCTTCTTAGGTGGGTCAAATCTTGGAGGAGCTCGTTTAATCTCTCTCTAGTAAGTAGTACTTCTCCTGGTCCTTATCTCATTCTATATATTACACTAATATCAAGAGGGTGTTATGTCATATTATGTTTTACGTATCTAGACTCCATTGTTTTAATCTTGAATCTAGGTTGGATTTATAGATTTTCTTTTTCATCATTCTTCATTTTCAATTCCTACTATAGGCATAGAGTTCTGATATTTTGATTAATTTTATGGGGTTAAATATCAAATTTCCAATTAACAAACCCTTAATTATCATGATTGATTTATATTTATTTGAATTAAATAATGAAAGACCAATTTGGTTTGAATTGGATTTTGAAATCGACTTGGCATTAATTTTTAATAAAACCCTCCAATTACATTGGAATTGGAATTTGGGTTGTAATTTGAATTTGAATGAATTTGTGAAATTAACTTATTAAATTGAATATTGAGAAAATTTTCATGAATTCATTTCATAAGAAAAAATGATTGGTTTTATCTTTTAAAATTCATGAATTGATTAAAAATGTAGGTTTTGGTTTTAAAATATAATTTGGAATATTGAAACTAAAAATCAGGAAATTGTATTTTAAACTGTTTTTGAAATAATTTTCCCATAATTGATTGATTGAATGAACACATGAAAGCCTAGGTTGAGAGTCGGTTATTTGGGAAACTTATTCTACGAGGTTAGTTTAATTCCAATGGATTGATGATGATTACAGTAACTGAATATTGTTCATCTTGTAATCCATCTTTAAGAATGAGTGAATGAAAGTTATTTTTCCATAATTTGGAGTGGATGTTTTCAAGATAATTGACATGAGAGTTTGAGGATCCTATATCCAGGAAGTATCATACAATAGAGAATATGACTAGGTTTATTATTGCAATTACTTTGATATATATCCCAATAACTATGAAACTACTTTATCCATGCCAGCTGATTCTTATAGAATGTTTCATATAAACATTTTACTTAATCCATTGTTTTAAATGTTTCCAACATCTCAAAATAAAATAATGTATTATAAAATAAAATATTTCTGATATTCAAGTTTTATTGAAATTAATTGAATCAATAGGTTTATTTAATTGGAATCTTTTTTTGGAACACTTTGTGAGGCCCTATTAGGATTTTGTGCTCACACGCTACCTTTTCCATCATGTATTTATAGATTTTCTACCTCCAGGTTCAAGTAAAAGAAGAATATCCTCTTGTAGGATGTGGTTGTTCATAAACATTAATCTTGTAGTGTTGATACTTTCAAAATGTTTTATATTTTCCATATTCTTATAATACTTTTTTGATGTATTTTTTGGGTTTTTATATACCTATTTAACTTCTAGTACTATCTTTTTTGGGATTTTTCTTCGATTATATTGATATTTATATGTTTCCATTTTTATTTATCTGAAAAATTATTACAAATTTTTTCTTGTATGATGTCAATTTTTAGTATCTTTCCCATGGGAATATGGAACACACATTGGACTCTGTCTTTTCTATCTTGGGTATTGGGGTACTGGGGTATTCAGCCTGGTTCTTGAACCTTTTTTGGAAAATTCCAAAAGCGCCTCATTCATATTATAATAAGGTTATTTATATTAAAAAAATTATTGAAATTAAAATATATTTGAAAATCAATTTTAGTAATCATTTTTTTATTTATAATTGAATTATTAAAAATGTTTTAAATAACATGTACATAGATGACAATGTTCATCAGCCAAAGAGGATTTAAAAAAACATTTTCTTGATCATTTTAAGTAAAAAATAGGGAACATTGGACACATTAAATACCTAGAAATAAATATATGGTCGGTAAAATATATTTTCTTTTAGAGAAAAATATAATATAATTCCTAAAAATGAGATTCAAGTATAAGAAATACTGATTAATAAATGAGATAGAAACAAAAACCCTTGACACAGGTCCAAACATTCTTTAAATGAACTACTATATTCCTTTATAATAAATATTTAATTACAAAAAATATATAATATAACCATATTAAAACTTGTATCATAATATAAAACTCCCTTATAATTTTCAATTATGCATTTTTTTAATAATTCTTTGTTACAATCAACATTCAGGTGGAAATTGTTCTATTTCCCCTGCATGTTTTGCAATGATTATTCTGGTCCTTTCACCTTATTAATTATTTAGTAATATATATAATATTAATAAAGTTATAATTATTATATTTCTTCATTATAAAAACTTTTATAACCATTCATATAAGGTGGTGATTAAAAATTAATTACATCACTTTGTGAAGATAGTAGTTTTATGAACGCACAAGTAATGAACTCATTTTTTATACATAGAATGAAAGAGTGATAAAAAAATAATATATATCAACAGAACCATAATATTATTAGTAATATAATATCATATATATATATATATATATTCACTAAATAAATCCATATTACTATCCATGTATGGAGTACTTGAAAAATATTTCACTTCCATTCATGGAGGTGGTAGTCCACACATACGCACAAACATCATTATCAATTCTCATTAGATGTAAATGAGGTATAAAATGTCTATAATATTAAAATAAAAACATATTAGTATATTATGTATATTGGTAATATTATATTCATTTATTTATTTATTATTTTTAGGAGTTTAAGGATGAAAAAATCTCAAAATTTATCTGTAAATACAATTACCTCTTCTTTAGGAAACCACTTTTGGGTTACACCTTAAGACATAAAAGGATTGTATTTTGGGGAAAAGAATATATTTTACATGAGTAAGGAATTATTGAATGTATTTTTATTGGTATTTTCCATATGATATTTCCAAAAATGTGTGTAGGTGTGAGTGGGATAGGACAACCTTTTATATGTGTAGATGGAGGAAAACATGAAAACAATATTAAAATATATTAATGTCATATTCAAATTAAAGATCCAAAAAAGTAACAAAAATTAATTTTTATTATATTTTTTTTATCTAAATATACTTAACTAATATGATTTAGAAATTTTTTAATTTTATTTAAACACTTATCTATTTAGTTTAACCTCTCGTTAACCCTTTATCATTTTCCGTGTTAATGAACGTTTAACTCAGTTACTATTTATTATGAAATAAAATAAAATTGAACTATTCTTTATATAATTATTCTAAATCTGAAAAAAAAATTAAAAAATTTGTTCCTATAAGTTGCATAAAATCATATTAAAATAACCCCAAAAAACACAACAATTAATCTATTAAGAAAAAGCGGTTTCTAAATATAATAATGAATTCATTCTAATTCCATTCCTAGTAAAAACATTTAAATTAATTATATATTATTTTATATAATTCATTATCATCAAATATTTATTAATCTTACATATATAGTAAATTATTTTATTTATTGTGATAAAAACACATTGAATGGATAAAAGTACTATTCTATAAAAACATTTATTTTTTTATTAGAATTATTTTATATTCATTTATAACTAATTAATTAATTTGTTTAATGTGTGAATAATATTATATTATATGATTAATAAATAAAATTTATGTTTATTAAATAAATATATACGTAAAAATAATGTTTATAAATAATGTTTGTTAAAACAGTTCTTTAGAAACAATAGTATTTCATAAATGAATAAGAATTTATTTTCTTCAACAACATAACATATAATTTAATTCATTTTATAATGTATACTAATTATTAAAACAATTTTATGTCCATGTTCTTCATAAGTTTAGTGCCCTGACTAGGGATCCACTTCAAACTCATTCTTCGGGTCGGAGGACCACTGGGCCTTAGGTGCACCTTCCCATATTCCAATGGCTAATGACTAGAAGTGAGGGTCTATTAGGTTCTATTGGGGAGACTATACCCTATAGGGATGATATAATATAGTTCATATAGTAAAAAACTATTTTTCAGTTATAAATACCAAACTCAACAAAAGCAACAACAGATAATTATAATACTGAGTCAAATAAAATATCCATACATATCAATAAAGTGTACATGTTAGGCAATCATAAAAAATAAAAATGAAATGTCACATGTGTATGATCATGTAGGAACATACTTATAATCTCTAAAAATAAACTCCATCTCCTAGAAAAGAAACACTATGGTCAATCTTTTATCCATCCCATACACCGATGGTGCCCTGATCACTATGGTCTATATTACAATCCATGTCCGCAAAATGATCACAAAACAATATAGTTTACACACATCCAACATGACCCATATAGGTTGTGAGTATAAACTCAGTAGGAAACCACTGACAAGTTCCTTTCTTATTTACATATTTATAAAAGTGTATGAATACAAAAATAAATCATTGAAAGTAACAAATAAATATAAGTAACTCATCCCATTAATTCTTAATAGATATAAGGGATCATTTACCTACTTCAGATAGTGTAAAAATTTACTTAAATATGTATCATCATATATATATATATATTAATAAATTACATGTCTATAATGATATATCATCACTAAAGAAGAACTACAGCTTAATACATAGCCATACACATATAGATAACATTCATAGATAACCCTTAGGCTCCTCCTATGAAAATATCAACAACGCCTCATGCTTTCCTTCACATTATATAACCTTAATCAAGTAACCAACATCTTGTCTACATTACCATCAATACATTTTACTTCCCTTAGAACTCCATTAAAAATTTCATCATCAACTCAACAGCCCCACATCAAGGGGTACAGTGATATCCATCCTCCAATGTATAAGAAATTACCATCAAGTCAATATCATGAAGCCACAAGACCTGGATATATCCATCCTCTAATAATCTATTCCCATTAGCCTCAAACATAAATAGTGATCCTCATCCCCCAAACAATGGTCTAAAACATAATATCTTATGGCTTTATATAGTGATTTATTGCTTCATAACTGATGGTCAATGTCATTCCCCTAGGTGTCTCAATATACAATGATGGGCTTCTACAATAAGTGGTCTACACCACTTCAACATATTAATATTTTTGTGAAAAAAATCAATAACAATGTTGTCCAAAAACAGTGGCAGTAAATCACCAATAATTTCTATGACACACCATCTAGAAATGTAGTTTTCCCATGAAAACCTCATCACACATCCACAACATAAAAATTAATATCCCCCTCATACCGAAGATCATTTCACATCAAACTGGGGGGGGGTCAAAACAATCTTATATATCTTGTGAATTACCCTTGGCCTAAATATAGTCATCATCTCAGTCCTTGTGATCAACATCACCTTAATTGCTCATTCTGTTCATGTCACATTCCCATGGAACATGTGTAGTAATTTCACAATATAATTAGTTTAAATTGTCTTCATAACCTTTTCGTCCAACAAAAATCCCCATACCCATATTAAAATATTTAATGAATCGTGATCATTCCCATGAAGGATCCGCTCGTACCTATCCTAAATCTCTACTTGGTATTTATAAAAGGTAGATCCATCAACGAAATCCATCTTTCCCATGTTGAAAACATGTGATGGTCCTTGCACATCCCTCTTAGGCTATGAAACGTGGGGGCATCATGTACCCAATCTAAATACCAAGGTAGATCTAAGTTTAACTACCCCTCCCCAACTCCACATAGTATTTGTAAAATGATAACGAATCATTGATATATAATTACACCTTCACCAAATCTTTATAATCCTCATCAAGGTGAAATGTGTAGGAAAACATAGTCACCCTCTTTGAAATCCAATGATCATTGTCATATATTCGCATAAGACTTGTGATGGATTTTTTTCATACCTCATGTGCTCCTAGATGAACTGAACCTTCACAGTAGAATCTTGAACCATCTATGGTCCCATAAGGGCTAACTCCCCTTATTCAGTCTAATAAAGTGTTGATCTATATGAATGCCTGTAAATAACGTTGAAATTTTCCATAACTATGGTGTCATAGTAGCGGTTATTAAATTAAAACTCCTCCAGAGGTAGGTGATTATCCCAGCTATGTTCAAATTACATAATGAAAGACCGCATAATATCCTCTAACACATGAATGGTCCTCTCTTTCTGGTCATCATTCGGTGGTTGAAAAACTTTTTTCAAGAAAAATAATTTCATAAAATCTACCTATAGTCCCTTCCATAACAGAGATGTGAAGTGGGATTCCCAATGATAAAAATTCATCAACGAAACTCCAAGGATTCATGCATCCTATGAGGTAAATGATAATCTATCAAAGGGGGATCACACACCATGTGACAAGGTCCCTGGCTACGTGATACTTAACTCCCTCGTGAAAACCTCGCCTCCACTAAAAGGGTCCCACACAAGGTGTAGCTCTGAAGTACAAGAATGATCTTTATAAAATAAAAAACATATGATTTAGAATCACAGAACTCATCATATAGCTTCAACCACTACTATATTCATGACACATTCCATAATCATTGAGTATCTTTATCCAGGCCACTCTATAGTAAAAAACTGAAAATCCATCAAACAAAACATTGATAAAAAACATCAAACATCTTTCTTTATTTTGAGTTGAAGAATAAAAAAACCATATATTTATATCCTCTTATCCACTACCACATCTATTATTGTGCCACTATCACATCAGGTTGAGCCTAGATCTATGATTTTGAACTGTTTTCCAAGGAAACAGGTGAGAATCATTTCTTTTTTCTGTATCCATCGAACCATTGGCCAATGAAAAACATATGAAATGAATGAAAAATCGTCGAAGAATATCTTATGGAACAATCATGAGGAACATATATTATTATAGGTCTATAATGATGTTAAAAAGTTTTTTAAATGATTAATTAATAGATATAAAATATTCACAAAGAATGTTCCCCCAAAAAGATCCTTGTGGATAGCTTTTCCCAAAAATGACCGATCTGTGAATGAATTTCTTGGTATATTGATTCATGTTCATTATAGAAATCGAAAATGTGGAATAATCCAATAAAAACAAACAACCTACCAAGATTTATATTCTTGGATGATGTGGAATAGATCTACACCATGATCATTGGTGAGATTATATGATTATGCCTCTCACCAATCGCCAATCATTGATATGGTCATCATCCACTACTAGAATCTCCACCAACAGCTCTCCTACGGTCCTATGGATCTCTATATTATAGAGAACCGACCTAGAATTTTACATTAAAATTTTCTTATTGAATAGTTTAGGCCATTAAATAAAAAAATTATTTAAGAAATTATTTTATTCATCTCACACTTAAGACGAATCTTCCAGAAATGACTCACACCAATTAAGGTTATATCTAACCATTATAAAATCAATGGTTCCCTCATATTTCTATTCCCAACTTCATTTAATAGGTTATTCCACATTTTACATGAAAAAAAATTTCACGTGATATTTAATATATTTCAAAGATTACAAACATCTATTCTGGGAACACTAGGCCTTAGAAGATCTAGTCGTATAAGTGCATGTTCGTGAAAATATTTCATACAATATCAAAAAATAATACATGGAATATTCAAGTCACTACATCATGGTTATATTCCTCCTTTATCATGGTTTTTTTAATCGTGATTTAGTTCAAATATGTGATTCATGATATCTCTTTAAGTGTTTCATAGTAGAAATAAACTATGTACCTCTTCCTACACATTTTTAAATAGAGTTTTCATGGAAAACTCTCCCTAAAATAGTGTAAACCCTTGAGGTGATCACAAGGCCCGAATGACCATATAAAACAAAATAACATGGGGAAATAATACACTCGTATTTATGTTCCAAAACTCAGAATCAATGTTGGTCCACTTACCAACCTTAAAATTCAAAAATTTCCCTTTCTCATACCTTGAGATGTTATGGGTTCCCAACCTTAAAATAGCTCACCCTCAAACTATGAGGTTCATTCCAAGATGGTACTAAACATATCCATCTCATGAACATTCCCACTATCTATCATGGTTACTCAAACATAGATTAATTACTCTGGCAGTGCTCCCCACCTTAAAAATTACCGACCTAGTAGATTCCCAAACCAAAGTGTCGTTCGAATGGACTAAACTGACCATACTCTATATATAAATGTCCTCACATGACCTATAGTTATTTATCTCCCTCATTAGGATCTAATTATATACAATTTTCATACATAAACCCCATATTTATACACCGCAACAAATGACCAATATTTTCACATCCCATATGATTCTAAATCATTCTTGCATCATCCACCATGCCCACCAGATCCTACACCATAGTGGAGGCTCAAAATTCTTGAATCGCACTAATTATCAGAAGTCCAAAATTGTATATACACTCACAATGATATATATATATATATATGCCCAAAATATCCTCAATGATGATACATCTCAAAAAATCATGCATCATACCTGATGCCCATATATTGACCAACAACGGGTTCGTTAAAATACAACTCATGAACCATGTGAACTCATATCCATCTTTCCTAAAAAAGGGAACACCATGATCAAGGTGTACCTAAAATATTTGTCAGATCCCCCAACTACTGTGACCATGAAATCTCGACAGTATGCACCTGGTCTGATGCCCGACTACCTGAGGTCTGACCTCCATGTGGTGCCATTCTTGCTACCAGCCACTGACCCCCCAATTGGGTTTCTCCCAATCACTCTTTAGGACTTTTTCACTGTACAATCCTGAGTACTAGCTCCCGGTACCACTCTTGTCACTAAATAAACTCCCTGAGTATGATTAAGTCCCTAAATATTAGCTTCTTGAGATGTATTCTTGCAAAAACTTTCTATATTCCCTATCTGAATGAATTTATGGCAGTCCATTGGAGGTCACTAGCACTAATTCTGAATGTTTCAGGGTTTTTTTCACTAGAATTCCATCATCTATGACACACTCCCTAGTGTTTTTTTCCAAATCTCTAGCCAGACATCCCAACATAGAATCGTCATGGATTCACTTCTAGATAACTGAAGCATCTCTGGAGTTTCACATAGTACTATCACCCAGCATGAATGAGTCTGTTCCATCAGATGTCACATGAAATATCAAATCCTATTTCACTACATTTGAGAATGAATTAAACCCGAATATTTTGGAATATACCCTAATTGGATGTTGTAATCAATATTAAAAACATCTCACCTTGATGATTTCATCGACCACCATACATTGAATAAGTTAGGATGGGCTTGTTAAACTATCTATATAATACATAATAGGTATATCCCCCTACTACAGGTTTAAGAACACATTGGTTGAATCTACCCACAATGTCTCTGGGAAAAATTTCTCAAAGAACCTGGCCTCGAAATCCTTCCATTCTATTCCCTTATGCATACCAACTTGTACCTATTCAATCCACATTGAATTTTTTGGTAATCAACGAATATAAGTAGCTAGATTCACCCTTCAACCTGGGGGTGTCTTGATTTGGCCAAAAATCATCTTCATAGACTCGATCCAGTTCTTTGCTACTTGTGATCCACCATGACCTTGAAATAATGGTGGTGCTTAGCCTTGAAATCACGAGTCAAATAATCCATGGGTGGCTCGACAACCTAACATCCCCTATCATTACATTATATGACTCAAAATTAGATTGTCTTCATCTTTTCATTTATCCATGGTTAAAAATATACACCAAACTATAGGAGAAATTATTGTTTCGGATCTTCTACATGTGACCCATGATCAACCCAATCCTCAAGGGACTAATATTGAACCTTAGATGCATCATCTCTTACACACTCTAGTTGAACCATATATCTATCTCTCAAAACACTACCAGAATATATCTACCTTGAATTGTTATTAATGAAAAATATTATGGTCAATACAAGCATAACAGACATATATATCAAATATTGGGAAAGATATAGTAGGATGGGAAACTCACCACACCTACACCCCCTACCACACCCATGTCACATGTCAAATGTATTCATGGACCCTTACCTAACTATATCAGAGTAAGGTATCCCTTATCATGAATATCTGATATCAGTAATGTGGGGTAGCTGAGTATAACTACATTAAGAAGCTATGAAAAAAAATCATTATTTAGATTTTTGTTTCCATTTTTAATGACTCATGTACTTATATTATTACAACAAACCATTATCAGAGTAAGGGCCATATAAATGATATACACATAGCATCACATACTAATCTAATCCGAAACCACATCACTAATCTGGTTGACAACAATGAAAATAATATCTATAAAACAAAGCATTATTCATCTATTTGATGAAACATTAAACTACCCAACCCATTGCCACATTTCTACGTTCTCAATGAAAATAAAATGAATATAAACCAAATATATAATCATTTTTTCCTTCCATAATTCATAAATATTACTCCCTTTTCATACCAATTTAGGGTGTCAAACCTCATAATACAAAAACATCACAACTAAGTGTGCCATTCTAGGTGTAAATAAATCAATTATAATAGTGAAAGGAATTGCATATTTTTTCCACCCCTATATACTTGGTCTATGGATAATATATTTTCCCTTATAAGAGTTTTAAATATATATAGAAATATTTTTGGATGTTCGCACTGACATAGTGTCTGATTCTGAGGAATGTTATATATCCCAACTACATGACATGTAATGCCACCCGAGTAATTATTTGTGTATTTATAGGGACACGACCATGTAGAAAGGTGGGACCCCATTACATTTGGGTCCACTAACATGCCATGTACCCCTTATTTACTTTTTATAAAAAATATAAAACATGTATCTACTTCATTTGGACTGGTATTTTTACCCACGAGTAGCCTATCCTAAGTGTTTTTTCATGTAGAATGTGAGGGAGGCCTTTTCTGTGGATTAAGATACGTGATGTGATATTTTCAACTAATAATTGTTATTTAGGTGGATCTCGATGATAGTAGTGAACAAGAAGGATCATCAGAGTGATCAGAGTGGAACACTCTTACCAGGAAGGGCATGGTTCTTTGATTCACTACTAGAGTGGAAATCCCAATGTTTGTTGGTTATGGTTCCTATATCAAATAATAGAGTGTAAC
Source organism: Viscum album (assembly GCA_963277665.1). Taxonomy (NCBI): domain Eukaryota; kingdom Viridiplantae; phylum Streptophyta; class Magnoliopsida; order Santalales; family Viscaceae; genus Viscum; species Viscum album. The sequence goes on from OY728136.1 coordinate 2,000,686,342, forward strand.
CCTCCTACAAGGATAGGACATGGGTCCTCTACACATCAACCCAGTATAACCAAACTGTAGTGAAGAGTATGAATCCTCTATGAAATATCCAAGTGGGTCTATCCTGTAGAGACTCAAAGCTTGACGTACATGGACATTACATTACTTTTGTGGAATACTTAATACATAACAAAAACAGACACACAAGGACCGTAATAGTTTAGTGTCTTCGGAAACTAGGAATATAAACTTCTAATCATGTTGAAATATCTATAACAACTCCCATAATGATCTTCCCCTTTTTATTTCCTTACCTAAAGTATTTCTTTATTTCCTAGGGCAAATAAAACATAAAAAGGGTGAGCTCAGATGCTCAGTAAGGGAAAACATAGATAACATAAAACAATCCATAAACATTTGGAAGCAAAAACTTGGACATGAAATTTAAAGTTCAAAATCTTGAGCAAAGACATAAATCGTGGAAGTACGTAAGGCATATATCATAATAGAACATCAACAGTGATAAAATATAATGGGAAAAAAACATGTAATTGTGGAAAAAATTCAGCACATGTTATGATTTCCATAGTATCCAAGGCATTCCTGCCAAGACAATCTTAGTGGACAAAGTCCGTTTCTGAATCAAGTTCACTCCTCGTTTCAGTCCTGTAACACTGATCCGGATTAACATACCATTCCAGCCATGTCTATCTCATGAGATATAAATATTTACCCAATGCATTGGAGGGAGATATAGGTCCCACCCATCTCATAATTAAATCATTCTTTCGTGAGCCACAAAATCATAAATCATACATCATAGAATAACCCATGTAATAGAATGATATTCTTAAACATCATGCCATCATAACACAATCCATATAAAAATATGGATATATTTTCATCATAAGAAGAATCAAACCATGTAAATAATGGAGACATTATACTTGAAACATAAACATATTAAATAATGTCATTTTAGATGGAAAATAGTTTTGATAAAAACACTTGAAATGAATTCTTGAGAAAAATATCCTTTCTTCTTCAAAAACCATTTTCCTTTCTTAACATGTCATACAATTATAAACTAAAATAAGTTGATTAAAAATAAACTTGAAAACTTATAAAGTAATCTTCTTGGAACTAATGTTTTAAAAAACCATTCATGCCGTATAAGTTAAAAAAACATTCTTCTCGTACTTTTGTCGGAAAAGTCAAAAAGTACCTCGTACGAAAAACGACAAAAGGTTTCTTTCATATATTTTACAAAAAACTCACCAAAGGGTAAAATTGGATTTAAACAATTGTAGGAGGATATAAATAATACTACATATTGTGGAAACATGGATGTGGATGATTAAATACTCCCCAATAAATACCAAAGTATAAACAATCTCGAATAAAAATGAGAATTGTGATATTTTCCCTTACCTTTGGTCTGATATGCTTCGTACGTTTCCGAACCTCCTGTATAATGATTTAAATAACATCATTGACTTATTACAGAATCATATTCATTGCTATGATATCAGATATGGTTCATATATGACTTTATATTACCCGTTCTTTTGTATGTTCCATGTTAAAGAAACGTTTTGTGTTAAATTGTTTTATTTATAGTACGTGTTTGGACTTGTTGGTCTTGATATTATTACTTATATCATGATTTACATAATTCCAGAATTTAAAAAATTATTTTCATATAATATATATTTCAGTATATACATATATATATGATAGATTGATTAAATGAAATGAAATACACCGTTCATGGAGACGGTAGGCCGTACGTAGGCATGAACGTTGTTTTCGTTTCCTTATTGAATTGAATGAAATTAAGTAGATGACATACAGATATATACACATAAATCCAGTATCATTATTATGTCATATATTTCATGATTACTTATTATATATACTTTATAATAATTCTTGAATGGTTAACATAGAGAACGAATCTCATCGCATCGTGGAGACGGTAGTCCATACGTATGCATGAGCGATGATACCATTCCCATGATCGTGGAACTGTATTGGAGTGTATGTATATTATTTCAGAATCAATATAAATTTAAAATAATCATATATAGTTATTATTTACACCATTATACCCATCTAAGTGAGGTGGTGGTGGAAAATAGATTACACCACGGCGTGGAGACGGTATTCCATACGTACGCACGTGCGGTGATTTCGTTTTCCGTAGGATGGATAGATGGTGAAATAGGGTTGTTTCATACTTATAATAAAATATCAGTATATGATTGATACTGATGTTATTAATTCATAATTAAACAACTAATGAAGAAGAAGTGGAAGAATAAATAAAGTTGAAAGCATCAGTAATGGACATTACCTCTTCTTTGAAGCGCTTCTTTGAGACCTCGTTTTAGGGCACTAAAATTGGTCTTTGAAGAAGACCACGACCTCTTGGTTGTTTCTAGGGAATTTGAGAGGAGAAATTGGTAGGGATTGGATGATCTTGAAGGTTCAACGTGGTGTGAGGAAGAGAGGGAGGAAGTTCACTTTTATAAGGGAGGAGAGGGGCACCTTTGGAAAAACTAAAAAATATTATTTCATTATAAATCCATATTCAGTTTTAAATCACTCCAAATTGATTTATTTCAAATATAAGTTGGGTATGGGTCGAAATACTCTAATAAAGTAGAATTTGGACATGTTTAGTTTACTATTATAACATTATCATTTAGATTTAACTTTAAGTTAGATAATTTTACTTTTACCGTGTCTTTTTCTGTTCTTACACTATAAGGTTAATAAACTTACTATAACAATCCAAACGAACCCAAAGTGGTTTATTATTAATATATATAACCTTATCTAAGTCATTTATCCGAATATTAGTTTTTTATGAATAAAATAACAATTAATAATAAAATATTTTTTTTAAAAACTATTTTATGTCAATTTTGACACTATATAGTAAATGATTTTTGTGAAACTCATAACAGAATTATTAGTTCACAAAAAGTTATTTAAATAAATACTAACATGTCATATTAACCTATAAAATTTGTTTAATTCATAAAAAGTCTCAAATTACATTTCTTTGGGTATTTATGACATCTATTATGTCAATATTTTATTAATAAGATAATTACTGCATCATCTTTGTGTCATAAATAAATTAAATTATTTAATGTCTAAAAATTAAAAATAAAATACCATTATGTAGGAAATTGATTTATATTTCTAATGAATACTTATAGTCGAATTTATCTTATGTATAACCCTACGTTAAAAATTATTTACTTATTAAACATTGATTTTAACTATTTTAACCCTTCTTTAAATAAATTAATAATAAATGTCCTCATCTAATCCATGTGGGCCTAAATGGTCATATTTTATTCCTAAGATTGTTTTTGGTCTAATTTCACTTATCCAATAGAATTAGAACATGTGTTAGGGTACTAATAATATCATTTGTACCCTTAATTACCCTATTTACTTTTAACCTTGGTAAAAAAAAGTAAAAAGTTACTATTCACCAAAAATTATTTTCATCTCATTGAACCACATTTTACATACTGAAATCAACCCTGTCTCTCGGATTTTTGAAATTCCACTCACAGAAGCGGTAAAATTAAGTTTTATGTAAATTTTCAAATTCTCTTAGGAGGTGGGTAAAAACCGGTGAAAAGTTCAATAAAATTTTTATATATCTAAAATTATTATAAAATTACTCCAATGAATTGCATTGAACTTATATAGGTATTATGTATCAATTTTGACCTAAAATAAATTTAAATAAAATAAATAATTATTTAAATAAAAAGCCGGTTTTAAATAGTAACCCAGTGTTTTCACTATTCATCAAAAATTGAATGTTTCCAAAAAAAATACCAAAATTTCACCCTAGGCTAATTTCGATATTCCGAATCCAAAAATGAAGTCCATTTTGAAAAATAAAATTTACAAAATTTCAAAAAGTGTTTATTACTATCCATAACGGCTAGTTTTAATAATATTTTAATTGCATATCGTTGTTTAGTGAAACTCGGTATTGTGTACAACACACGCTATCGAGGAAGGTCGTGAATGCGTGTAATGCAGCCATGTTAGGGTTGCGTGTTGTGAAAGACTCCATTGTTGTAGCATACAACACAAGACATCAATAAAATTAAAAAGAATATTTTTCATAAAATCTCGAGATGTTTAATTCTACCCCCCTTTAAATGAATTTTGCCCTTGAAATTCATTGGGGTTATAAATGGTTTACTACTCGAAAGTTTCTTTAATAGAAACCCACATCATAAAAAGGTATACCAAAACATGGCATTAAAAACTAAATTATGAAACGTAAAGGTTACCCAAATTAACTAATCATTGGGTTTCCACATAGGAGAACATAAGTGAAAATATCGATATTGAAGAGAAATCTAACCGTCATGTTCTGATGGAGAGTGGTAGAGAACAGGGCTATGAAAAATCCAACAATCACAAAGCCATAAATTTGTGATGATCTAGGGTACCATCTGATTCATCGGATATAAGGGCACTAGAACAACATTTTTGATTTTCAAGATCATTTCCCTAATGTTGAAGAATTTGAATTAGAATAAGTACACACTTTATTTTGGTACAATCTCACTGTTGTTCGTGCTTTGAACAATTTACACTTCACCTCTTAAAGTAATGAAGTTGAATTTGTTATTCGTGAAGTGTTAATAGTTCATGTGATAGAATGATGGGTCATTCCATCTGTTTCAAACAAAAGGTTAGCAAAAGTTATCAAATATACATAAGTCCATCTATGGTGAGGTCAATCGTATACGATTCCAAAAATGAACTTATACTTCATATATCATACCACGTAATAAAATAAAACTAGTTTCTACTAACCAGGGACTTCATATAGGCCAGTGGTAGGCGATAAAGGCCAGTCGCACTTCGGTTGTCGGTTCGATTCCCACAGCCTTGTCCGGCGTGATGGGTTATCACCCGTCCTGATGGTTGTCCTTTTTCTAAAGCAATATTGCTATAACATCCCATCAATAATATCGAAAAAAGTTCTATCCTTAAACAATACTAACTTATGTCCAACATAATCCATTCCAATCTTTAGGCTTATCTAAAATACTTCGGTCCAAGCTCATAGTATAAAGAAAATGATTACTTGAAATATCACATAACAATCAAGTGAATTCCATCATTTATCCCCAATATATCATAAGATATATCTTGTTGGTCAAATTACAAACATGTGAATACCTTAATCATGTATTCTCTTGAAGAATGAATACCCATTGAACCTTAGTTAAAACATGAATGTAGTTTAATGTTAATACTTTCCACAAACCAAAATCCTCAAAATGATTTATACTCAAACCATGATATCACTTAGTCCTTATATCAATCATGAGCTCCTGAATACAATCAAAAATCTCATTATCTTCTTATCCCTTCATTATGCGCATATCATCTGCTTACCAAAATATCTCAATCACTTTCCATGGTTACCGGTACCATAAAATTATTGAAAACCACAATAGACCAATACATAAATATTCCAATATTCCACGATACTGTATAAAACATTATTTTGGAATCCCATTACATAAACACTTAATCATTCCACCACATCGTTGTCATATTCAACATAGCCAATAGTGATCGCATGTGACTTCTCTTTTTCCATTACCTTAAGTGGTTTCTCAGGTCGATCATCATTAACCCTTGGATTAGGGCATTGATTAGCATAATTCCCCATTTCATTGCACTTGAAGCATTGAAGTGTTGTTGGTGCGTTCTCTGTAGTCTTTTCTTTATTCACACCATTAGCAACCCTTTTTTCATTACTTCGACACTCAGCTACTCGATGACCTTATTTTCCACACTTAAAACATTTTATATCCCCTTTAATACAATCTCCACCATTCTTCTTTCCACACTTTGAGCATAAGGAAACATTCATCTTCTTTTCACCATTATTCTGAGATTTCTCCCTGAAATCCATCTTTCGTTTCTTGTCAAAACCATGAGATGGATATGTAACACCAACTTCCATTTCTACCATAATAGAATAGTGTAAAATTTATTCATAGCTATTGAAGTCTCTTATATCTAATGACCTTTGAAGATTGGTTTTAAGCCACTGAAGAATCGATCAACTTTACTTTCAGGTTGGATGATAAATCCAGATGCATACCTTTCAAGCCTTGTAAAATTCACTTCGTATATACCAACATATTCATCATCCTTTTGCTTAAGTTCAAGAAACTCTTTCTCCAACTTTGTTCAAAGAATACGGGGGAAGTACTTATTGAAAAATAAGTTCTTGAACTCGTCCCATTCCATGGACTCAATTTCATATCTTGGCCTCGTATTCTTGATAAGATTCCACCATTGATCAGCTTCACCTTCCAAACGATACACTGATAAGATGACTTTATCATGTTCAGAACATTGAAGAACTGAAAATATCTTTTCAGTGGTACTGATCCATTTTTCAGCAACAAGTGGATCAGAAGACCCACTGAAAGAAGGTGGATGTTTCCTCATGAAAGACTCAATAGAATATTGTTCCCTTCTCTGCTCATTTGGAAGTCCAGAATGATTCATAGCTTGTGTAAGTATAGCAGTAATATTTTTCACTCCATCTCCAATAACATTTGTTTGTTCAGGAGGACAATCATTTCATTGTCCATTACAATGATCTACACAGTTCCTTCGGGTTCCAACCATCGTCTAAAACCCAAAAAGAATATTGTGAGAGGAAAAAATCACGCTAGGGAAAACAACATAATAAAGGGGGAGTACCTTCAATATCTATCATCTTAGGTTACCGTAATTCTAGTACTATAACCTATACTTATACTTAACCTTAGGTACATCCCTATACATACCTTAGAAATATCTATAGGGATCTCACTAAATTTCTCGCATCCTAGTTTCCAAAGGTTGACTAAACCTTTCCTCTGATACCAACTGTAGAGACCCAAAGCTTGACGTACATGGACATTACATTACTTTTTTGGAATACTTTATAGATAACAAAAACAGACACACAAGGACCGTAATAGTTTAGTGTCTTTGGAAACTCTGAATATAAACTTCTAATCATGTTAAAATATCTTCAACAACTCCCATAACGATCTTCCCCTTTTTGTTTCCTTACCTAAAACCTTTCTTTATTTTTTTGGGGAAAATAAAACATAAAAAGGGTGAGATCAAATTCTCAGTAAGGGCAAACATAGATAACATAAAACAATCCATAAACATTTGGAAGCAAAAACATGAACATGAAATTTAAACATCAAAATCTTGAGCAAAGACATAAATCATGGAAGTACGTAAGGAATATATCATAATAGAACATCAACCGTGATAAAATATAATTGGAATAAAACATTTAATTATGGAAACCATTTAGCACATGTTATGATTTCCATAGTAGCCAAGGCATTGCTGCCAAGACCATCTTAGTGGACAAAGTCCCTTTCTGAATCGAGTTCACTCCTCGTTTCAGTCCTGTAACACTGAACCGAATTAACTTACCATTCTAGCCATGTCTATCTCATGAGATATAAATCTTTACCCAATAAATTGGAGGGAGATATAGGTCCCACCCATCTCATAATGAAATCATTCTTTCGTGAGCCACAAAATCATAAATCATACATCATTGCATAACCCATGTAATAGAATGAGATTCTTAAACATCATGCCATCATAACATAATCCATATAAAAAATGGATATCTTTTCATCATAAGAATAATAAAACCATGTAAATAGTGGAGAAATTATACTTGCAACATAAACATATTAAATAATGTCATTTTATATGGAAAATAGTTTTGATAAAAACACTTGAAATGAATTCTTGAGGAAAATATCCTTTCTTCTTCAAAAACACTTTTATGTTCTTAACATGTCATACAATTCTAAAATAAATGAAGTTGATTAAAAATAAACTTGGAAACTTTTAAAGGAATCTTCTTGGAAATAATGTTTTGAAAATACATTCATGCCGTATAAGTTAAAAAACATTCTTCTCGTACTTTTGTCAGAAAAGTCAAAAAGTACATCGTATGAAAAACGAAAAAAGTTCATTTCATATCTTTTACTAAAAACTCACTGAAGGGTAAAATTGGATTTAAAAAATTGAAGGAGGATATAAATAATATTACATATTGAGGAAACATGGATGTGGATGATAAAATACTCCCCAGTAAATACCAAAGTATAAACAATCTCGGATAAAAATGAGAATTGTGATATTTTCCCTTACCTTAGGTCTGATATGCTTTGTACGTTTCCAAAACTCCTGTATAATGATTTAAATAATGTCATTGACATATTACAGAATCATATTCATTGTTATGATATCATATATGGTTCACTTATGACTTTATATTACCCGTTCTCTTGTAAGTTCCATGTTAAGGGAACGTTTTGGGTTAAATAGTTTTATTTATCGTATGTGTTTGGACTTGTTGTTCTTGATATTATTACTTATATCCTGATTTACTTAATTTCAGAATGTAAAACATGATTTAAATATAATATATATTTTATTATATACATATATATATATATGATAGATCGATTAAATGAAATGAAATACACCATTCATGGAGACGGTAGGTCGTACGTACGCATGAACGTTGTTTTCGTTTCCTTATTGAATTGAATGAAATTAAGTAGATGTCATACATATATATAGACATAAATCTAGTATCATTATTATTTCATACATTTCATGATAACTTATTATATATACTTTATAATAATTCATGAATGGTTAACATTTCATACATTGTTATGATATCATACGTACGGTCCTGCTCCATGCCCCAACCGTGATCAGCGCTGTCCGTCGTCTGCATCCAACACAACAAGGTGCGGGCATAGCCCGTGCAGGGGTGAGTATAAGCTACTCAGTAAGGACCCCGAGACCCCCGAAGGTCTCCCGAAATCCACAAAGGATATAGCACAAAAGAAAGATGCAATCACGAAGTAACATCTGACTCGACTTAGGTATATGCCCATACATATACCTAAGTCCCCAATTCTAGCTCTGCTCACGAGCTCAAGAACAACTCAATCCACGCAGGAAAGCAAGACTCAAATCCACAACGGAGAGTAAACAGTAAATCCACAAAGAATAGTTCGACACAATCCACAAAGGAGAGTAACATAAGATTCAGCTCAACCAGGTATACTTCTCCAGATGACGTCAAAGATGATCACTGATCCATCTAAGTCGTCGGACCCACGAAGGATCGATAGGTACTAACCCCCGCAAAAGACCCACACAGGATCGGGCTCACACAGAACCTGTAGGCAGTGGCTCACACAGAACCGGTAGTAAGGACCCACATAGGATCGGACCCACATAGGACCTGTAGCACTGATCCACGTAGGATCGCTGAGTGCTGTAGTCGACGCAGTCCACTGAGGATCTCTGCACAGTCGTCGCTGCAGTCCACGGAGGATCTCTGCTCTGCCGTCGTCGCAGTCCACGGAGGATCTCTGCTCTGTCGTCGAAGTCACAGCCAGCGCTAGGGTTCCCGCACACAGCGAGCTCGTTTAGGAGGGTCCGCTCCACGAGCCGAGAGGCTGATACATCAACTGACACGTAGTCCGAAGTTGATGTATCCAAAAGTTTTGTATCGACAACAGGATCTCAACGCAACAGACGACGCGTCAATCGGACGCCCGGTCTGAGAGTTATTGGCATTTTCGTCCCAGGGGCCCGGTTGGTTTTTAGGGCAAAACCGACCCGACCGTACTCCGCCTGTGTCCGATCCTCGGGCGGAGTATTCCAAAAGTTCCGTATCACTTAGAGGAAACTACCACAGCTGACGGTACGTCGATCGGACGTCCGTAGCTCACGTTATGAGCGTTTCCGCTCCGAGGGCCCGGTTGGTTTCGCGTACGAACCAACCCGGCTGAACCCAAAGTCTTCTGAAACCTTGAGTGTAATATACCGAAATGACCGTCTCGATCCAAGGATCGCTTAGCCACTGACGGTTCGTCAATCGGAGGTCCCAGGCCCAAGATATGGGCAAAAGACCGAAGAAGGCCCGAAAACGGGGGTTCTGGGCCCGGGGTGACCCGGCCCGGCCGACCGGACCGGCCGGCTCGGCTTCGGCCGAGCGGCCGAAGGAAGCCGCCACGAGTTTGACCCGTGGCTTGGAGGAACGCGGCCCGCGCGGGCCGCGTGCTGGGTGGCCGGACCGCGGACGCGGACCGGCGGGTTGCCGCCGCCGCGACTCGGCCGCGGCAGAATTTCCGGCGGCGCGCCGGGCGCCGCCGCCTTCCGCGGGCCGCCGGAGTTGCTTCGGTGGCCCGTTTCCTCTTCCGTCTGCGCCGTTGCTCCTCCCGGGGGCCGATCTTCACTGTGGGATCAACGGATCGCTCCTGCCGCACGATTCGTCGTCGTCCGCCAAATCCGCACAACAAAAGATCGGCGGAGGGTTGCCGGGTCTTGTTCATTAGATCCGCACCCTCCGCGTTAGTCAAAAAAAAATCAATGGGAGGAAAAGAAAATAACCAACAACAATTTTAAATAAATTAAAATTCTTCCGAGATCGGGTTCTTTATTTCAAAAGAATAAACACGGGAAATAAAAATATTCCAACAACCCTTACCTCGATGTCGCCGTCGGAGGTGAGGTCGTCACGGAATTGCTCGTCGCGGAAGAAGGGGATCGTCGCGTCGTCACGGAAGAGACGTTCGTCGCACCACGGAAAAAGCGTCGCGCCGACGATCTCCGGATTTAGAACAAACGGATTTAATTAATTAAATCCGTTGTCATTGAAATTAAAAAGGGGGAAATAAACGATCTGATTCTCACCTTAGTTGCCGAACGAGGATCGTCCGCGGAAGAAGAGGCGTCGCCAAAGAACGTCGCGGGTAGAGCTCGTCGACGTCACAGATCACGGTGTGCGTCGTCGAATTCCGGTCGCCGGCGTTCTTCGCGTTCTTCGCGTTCTTCACGTTCTTCGCGTTCTTCGCGAGGAGGGTGGAGGTTTAGAGGATCTCACACAACAGGAGGATCCTCCAAAATAGACAAGTTTGTCTATTTTATTATTTTGCCAACAAACGCAAAACGCGTAAGTAACGACCCATCAGTTCGTTGAATTAATTCAACGAACGAAACAGCCCATTTAATACACGAAATAAACCGCTCAATTAAATGGTCTGTTAAGAATTAAAGAAAACGCGCCAGTTGACTTTTCAGTTACTTTGACGGGTTTTCGCGGGTGCGTTACTTAGCGAAAGAAACGGTGGGGCTCGTACGGGCCCCACCACACAAATATCCTAACAAGGGGTAGGATATTTCCAGATAGCACCCTATCCGCTTTAACTCAGTTCAAGTGGCTTCCAAGTGACTTCCAAGCAGCTTAAGTGAAATAAAATAAAGTTGTCGCACAAATTTTATTTTATTTCTGACTTAAAGCCCCAAAATTTAAAAACCACGTCTGAGCAAACGCAACTCCGGAAGAGGCATTTCTAAGCAAATATCGGCGCTGCGATTTCATCGGTGCCCTCAGAATTCGATTCCGGGCACCGGTTCAAAAGATAGAAAAACCCGCTCGTCCGTTCACTGAACGTACCCGAGCCAAACTTCGGAAAATGATTCTGGGCACACCGGGCCTCGGAATCAGGTTCCGTCTGAAGCTGCGCTCTTGTAAAATTCCAAAGAAAATTAAGAAAAAAATTTCCTTGAAATTTGCGGGTCTTTACATTGGCCGAGCATGAAGGCTCAATGTGGGGTGAGGAAGAGAGGGAGGAGGTTCCCTTTTATAAGGGAGGAGAGGGGCACCTTTGGAAAAACTAAAAAATATTATTTTATTATAAAGCCATATTCGGTTTTAAAAAACTCCAAATTAATTTATTTTGAAGAAAAGGTGGGTATGGGTCTAAATCCGCTCATCCAATAGAATTTGAACAAGTTTGGTTTACTATTTTAACCTTATCATTTAGATTTAACTTTAAGTTAGATACTTTTACTTTTACCGTGTCTTTTTGGGTTCTTAAACAATAAGGTTAATAAACATACTATAATAAGACAAAGGAACCCCAAGTTGTTTATTATTAATATAAATAACCTTATATAAGTAATTTAGCCGAACCTTAGATTTTTAGGAATAAAATAACAATTAATAATATAATATTTGTTTTAAAAACTATTTTATGTCATTTTTGACACTATTTAGTAATTGATTTTTGTGAAAATCATAACAGAATTATTAGTTCAAATAAAGTTAATTATATCAATACTAACATGTCATATTAACCTAGAAAATTAGTATAATTCATAAAAAGTCTCAAATTAAATTTATTTGGGTATTTATAACATCAATTACGTCAATATTCCATTAATAAGATAATTACTACATCATCATTGTGTCATAAATAAATTAAATTATTTAATGACTAAAAATTACTAATAAAATACCATTATGTAGGAAATCTTCTTAGATTTCTAATTAATATTTATAGTCGAATTTATCTTATGTATAACCTTATATTAAAATATATATACTTATTAAACTTTGATTTTAAATATTTTAACCATTCTTTAAATAAAATAATAATAAATGTCCTAATCTAATCCAAGTGGTCCTAAATGGTCATATTTTATTCCTAAGGTTGTTTTTGGTCGAATTACACTAATCCAGTATAATTAAAACATGTGTTAGGATAATAATAATATCATTTTTTCCCTTAATTACCCTATTTACTTTTAACCGTTGTAAATAAAAGTATAAAGTTACTATTCACCAAAAATTATTTTCATCTCATTGAAGCACATTTTACTTACTAACATCAACTGTGTCTCTCGGATTATTGAAATTCCACTCACAGAAGCGGTGAAATTAAGTTTTATGTAAATTTGCAAATTCTCTTATGAGGTGGGTAAAAGACGGTGAAAAGTTCAATAAAATTTTTATATATCTAATATAATTATAAAATTACTCCAATTAATTAAATTGAACTTATATAGGTATTATGTATCAATTTTGAACTAAAATAAATTTAAATAAATTAAATAATTATTTAAATAAAAAGTCGACTTTTAAATAGTAACCCAGTGTTTTCACTATTCATCAAAAATTGAAAGTCTCTAGAAAAATACCAAAATTTTACCCTAGGCTAATTTCGATATTCTGAATCCAAAAATTAAGTCCATTTTGAAAAATAAAATTTATAAAATTTCAAAAAGTAGTTATTACTATTCATAACAACTAGTTTTAATAATCTTTTAATAGCATATTATTGTTTAGTGAAACTCGGTATTGCGTACAACACATGCTATCGAGGAAGGTCGGGATTGCGTGTAATGCATCTAAGTTAAGGTGGCATGTTGTGCAAGACTCCATTTTTGTAGCGTACGACACAAGACATTCAATAAAATTAAAAAGAATATTTTTCATAAAATCTTGGGGTGTTACATATCCTATGGTATTAGGGAATGGGTCCTAGAATACAAGAGTTTCATTCTCAAAATGTGATGTGCATGGGTTATCTACTGATTACTATAGTGACACCATCCAACTGTGTTCATCATGGGTCATTTATGATCTACTTGAGATGCACCCTCCAGCTTTGTTGGGCATGGCCCCTCTACTAACTATTTGAGTGGCACCCCCCTACCAGGACATGGAATGGGTCCTCTAGCTATCTACTAAGTGGAACCCTCATATTATATCAGGGAATATATCCTATACCTAGAGATTTTATCACATCAACTATGTGACATAGTGGCGAGGTGAGGCTTGACTTGGATGTCTTTTCAGATAGACACATGAGATACGGGGAACAAAATTAAAATTGGTTCTCCACCCAATAATTAATCTACACCCTAGGACCATTGAAGTGGTATCAGAGTGTCCAAATTTAAATTCATTATTATTTAAAATACATTTTATCCATTTCATTTATTGTTTTGTTAGTTTCTATTTTCATATTTTCATTCATAATCTAACAATCGATATAACACGTTTATTTGAGTTTATATTGGAATTAATAGAATAATATTGCATAATGATTACTAGAAGATATGATCCAGATGTTCCAAGGTCATTGGAAATATGACATAGATACCAGTCATGTTATATTAATTACACATAACATTTCATTATTCAACTACCCATGAAGTAAGATACATAAATCTCATCTCACCTTGTGGGTCAATACGTAGTGTCATTACCCATCTTATATTGTTCTCTAGTATGGAACATGGTTTAACTTGGAGTACACTATATATTTCTAGAAATTGTATTTTATATAACCAAAAATTGATTTTCTTTTATGTAAATCTTATCTCCCCATGTGGGTTGATACAAGGAATAATTAAAACCACATATAAACTATCATTTGAGTGACAATGAGAGATAATAACTGCATGATGTGTAGTTGAAATGTATATATTGTGTAGTATGATTCTACCAATGAAAGGTACATATTGATTGGTTTTCACCATTTTCTGTTGGTCATCACATAGCGTATCACCACATGATTTTATGGTGTGTCTCTATTAAATTTAACAGCTTAAATGACTTAAGATTCATGCAATAACAATCTTAAATGAACCATGATATACTATTAAATATTAATATGACTATTGGAAAAGTAATGTGACCATTAGGAATAGTAGTCTGGCCAATTGAATAAAAACACACCTATGGATGTAGAAATTCTATTTTATTATCTTATAATTGAAAATTTTATATATTTATATCATGGAAATAAGTAAATAAATGTTTTAAAAATGTCTAATTAATTATTTGTATTTTTTGAAATAAAAATGTTTCTTTAAAATATTATAATTTATATAATGATTTTAAATAATATTTAATTTCACAAAATAGATTCATAAATTAATTATTTTTCATAAAATTTTAATATAATTTTATGAGAAATTATATTTTTGAAGGGTCATAAAATCATTTATAATATTAATTTTTTTTTCAAATCAATGATGAAATTATTTAGAAAGTAAATTTATCATATATAGAAAATAATTATCATAAAATGGAGTCCATTTTTAAAATTTGCTCATCAAAAAATATTAAGGGTAAATTTTTTGGATTTTTTCTAAAATAGTTGAATTGTTGATGAATAAAGACATACGGTAATTTTTGGTATTTAATATTTTTAGTAAATAAATGAATTATTGAACTCTGGATGATATATGGATGTGGTAAGTACCCATTGTTTAGGACTCACATGCAAAATATAAAATATTTAGTCCCAATATTAGATAATATTGATAGTCTTAATTCAAAATGATAAACTAGTGAATAAGATAATCAATAAAGACCACTCTCCTCCACTATAAATACCACCCATTCTCCTCACACCATATAAGCCTTGGTGATTGATAATATACTTCCCAATTACACTTTGAAAACTCTTATCCATGTTATGATATTTATGGTCTCATCAGGATGCATTTTTCAAGTTCCCATAATGTGGTTCTCAAGGAGACAACACTCAGTAGGTAAAACTTTTCTTCCCTCTCTTTAAATTTATTTTTGTATCGTATCCTAACTTCACATCCTCTATCCAATGTAACATGATAAAATAATTAACATATATATATATATATATATTGGAATTTTATTATTTTAATGTTATCTACACGATCAATTATCTTCTCTGTCTATTTTTTCTAAAAATGAAAACATCATCTCTGAGGTGTCGATTCACCACCTTTGTAGATAAATATATAATATTTTCTAATATCGCCTTCAAGGCTGGTCATAAAATAATTATAATTGACAAACCATATTTTAAAATGTATATATGAAATTATGTAGAGATATTGAACTATTATATATACAGAATATTAATTAATAAAACAAAACTAGTGGGTGATGATTGAAAAAGCATTAAATTAATCTAAATGTTTATAATTTATGTTTTATATAATGATTCATCATAATATCTAGGAAAAAAATTAAAATAACATGTAATCATATTAATGATAATTAATAACATAAAATTTCAATTCTGGAAGACTTTTCCCATTTTACATGATCTTTTATACATGTATACATGTAAACCAATCCTAAAAACCAAGGAAACGAACACTCCTAATCAACGAAATTGAAACTAATAATTCATCAAAAAGTCCAAAAATGATGTTGATAAAAATATAATAAATAATATACATGTCTAGGAGATTCTAAATTAAATTATAAATGAACCTAATTTCATTATCTAGAATATTAACTGAATGATTAAAACATTTTCCATCATAGGGTTAGGGATTCACCCCAAACCTCTATTTATCCTTCAGGTTACACTTTATCTCTCTTTACCATAACATATTTCTTAATTATTATTATTTAGTCCTCCAAAAATATGTTTTTATGTTCCAAATATATTTACCTATATCTATTATTATTTATTTTATTGTCAAATACATGTTTTATATGGTTCCTTTTTCAATTCTACAAGATAATAATGCCAGATTAAAGGTACCTTCTCAATTTCATGTGCATTTCAAATAACACCATTTAAGCCACAATTTTTTTTCAAAAATAATTATCTTTAACAGAAAAAATCTATCTTAGTTAATTTTTCATCATATTCATAAAATTATTCCTTTTTATATTTCAAAGACACATTTATATTTTCCATTAAACCACATAGAAGTGGCTCATTTCAAAAGTTTCTTAAATTTGTTTTACATGTTTCACATATGTTTGGAATAAATTATCATATTATATACATATTTTTTCATATTAATGTCTAGGTATGATTTAAATCCATTAATTCATGGACACCTTTATTATATTTTGATTGTTATACCTTATGATATGATTACAATACCCATTTCTTTACTTGGGTAACCCTTATGTTAATTTCATATTCTTAATTGAGGTTGATCTCTTAAGATATCATATATTTTATTTTATTAAACAGTTTATGATCATTTTAATAAGTTATGAAATATTATGAAACCATTCTCTAAATTACTCTACATAGTTTATGATTATGTTTACTGATTAGGTAAATTATTTACATTTCATATACGAGTTTCAATATGAAGGTATATATTGATTATGTTTCATCCCATTCATATGAGGATTGAATTGGAAATAGTATGTGTAATTTTGTGATGTTATATCCCCATTATGCATTGATAGGTCTCGTAAGACAAACTAGACGAGGTTTTTTTCTATGTACTTACTAAGTTATTTAGACTTCTTAGTTGAGGTCATGACGGTAGGTTTATGATGTTTCACATTATGAATTCCATAATTATGAAATTAATTATTTATAATCCATGTGATCATTCGACTAGTATAATATTCACGGTTTAGTCTTATTCTCACGTGATTATTTATATGGAAATATTTTTATTAGATTTTATTCAATCCATATTATGCTCAGGAACAATTTTTAGTGGATTTTTTTTAATTATTCACTCTTCCTTATTGTTTATATTTATTTGTGATATATTTCATTGTATCTGTACCCTTAATGAGCATATAATCCCCCCATTTCTTATTTTTTATTTTTTCCCAGGATGCGAAGATGTATATTATGATTGACTTGTTGGGATAGTCTAGAAGAATAGGGATTTCTCCAAAGGATTTTCAATGTTTTATTTCATTTCAATATGTAATGTAAAACTAATGTTTGTATCTAATTTTCCAAATCTACGAACCTATTTGGTCTATTGGGCCATGATAACATGTTCAATGTACCAATGTCATAAAGTATGGAACTAGGTCTAGGCTACTAGGGTTAGGGACTTTATAGTTATTATTATAAAATATTAGTAGGACCACTAGAAACTAGATTTAGAAAATCATAGATTAATGAAATTTGACCATATAACTGACTTTGAGTCTATTTTGAAGTTCTCTAAGCTTATGATTTTGATATTAGTTATACATTACATGTTTTACTAGTCTTAAAATTTCATAATCTAATTTAGTGTATGACATTGTTTATAAATGGAAACTAGTGGAGGAATGGAAACTATATCAAAACATGTATTACATGTAGGGAATCCCTCATATTAAAGATAATAATTTCAGAGATAGAGCTAAAATGAGAGGTAAAGAACTTATAACTATACTAAGATATCTGAATCAAGTTATGAGAAATAACCTTACTCACTTAGAGAAACATGATCCACAACATGGTGTAACAATTTTAGACAGATTCATGCAAAAACAACCTTCATCATTCAATTAGACTAAAAACCCATTTGTAGCTGAGTAATAGATAAGTTCCATAGAGAAGATACATATTTCTTTGGGAAGTAAAGAAAGGGTGATTGTTATCATGTAATTTTATCATCTATTGAGAGATACAGATCAATGGGGGTCATTAATTGAAAACAAGAAGGAGGAGTAAAAAATTAAAAATATGGAGTAGAACGATTTTAAGAATGTTTTCTTGGGAAAATGTATCCCTTATGAACAATGATATGATATAGATATAATTTTTTGAGTCTATGGTAGACATAGGAAGGAAATGTTGGAAAAATATGATCCCAAATTCATAAGGATAAAAATTTATATTGCACGCTACATTCATAATCAAAGGATAATGATTTACTATTTCATTGATGGTATTAAACCAATTCAATAAATGGAACTAGTCTCATAGACATTCTCATCGTATGAAGATATGGTATCATGTGCCATTAATATAGAGAATTAATTTTCCTTGCCATATGGATTTCAAGGGAATCAGGAAAGTAATAGGGATGTTTAGTACTCTAGAAAAGGAAATAAAAAAATGGAATATGGGATGATTAGAATTTAAAACATTCAATAAATGTGGAAAGTTGCATCATGGGACATGAGTATTGGGAATTGTATTTTGTTATAAGTGTGACAAAAAGGTCTGCAATTCCAATGATTTCAATGGAAAGAAATAACTCCACAGTGTGAAATGATTCAAATATAAAGATATGGGACACTATCCACATGAATTTCCTAGACATTAAGGGAAATTTCCCTAGAAATGGTTAAGGGAACAAGGACATGCTTTTGCAGTATCAATAGTTTAGGTTTCTGTTCTAAATGATGTGATGGTAAGTACTTTAATTATCTACAAAATTTCTACTAATGATTTATTTAATTTAATATCATTACCTTACTTTATATATTACTAGTTTTTTTCTTAAATTTATATATTTCTAATTCACATTAACAAGGGAGTTCATAGTCATAACTCCAAGTGGAAACTTTATTGAAAAGATTATGTGTCGAGAAAATCTCATTATGATAGATAAAGGTTCTCTAATTGTTGATTTTATTATCATACATATGGTTTATTTTTATATAATAGTTTTTCTCGACTCGAATTCAAAATATAATTAAAAAATATATTATAAAGAGTATAAAATTATGATTCGTGAAGAATATATGGGATTTATTATCTTTAAAGGGAATACTTCATCATCTAATTCATATATTTATCCACCAACAGTATCTCTTCTAAATGATATTTTTGGAGGAGAAGAGAAAATAAATGTTTTGTATTTAAAAGGTGATCACCATGTTGAGGATGAATCTATTGGAAAAAAATACATTGATGTATTTATTAAATAATTACATAGATATCCTCTAGAGTAGGAAGTTGTGTTTTCTTTTTTTTAATCCCCAATAAAATATATAAATCAAAGACACTGTATATAATTTCTATAGTAAAGTTAATGGAAATAAATCAACAAATATTGGATTTGAATGATAAATGATTTATACGCCCTATTGTTTCACATTTGGGAGATCATGTCCATTTCATTAAAAAGAAATATGGATCTATGAGGTTATGCATTGACTATAGGTATATTAATTCTATTATGATAGAGAACATTTATCTTCTTCCACTCATTGAAGAATTATTTGACCAAATTCATGGAGAACACTATTTTTCAAATATTTATCATCATTATGGACACCATCAGGTGTGTGTAAAGAATGAATATATTAAAAAAAACATTTTAAACAAGGTATGGACATTAATGAGATTATAGTAATTCAATTTAGATTAATTAATGAAACATCTATTTTTAAGGATATATTTAATAGAATATTCAAGGAATATCTTAATAATTTTTTTGGTATTTATTGAATATATCTATGTGTACTTCAAAATCTATGAAGACCATTAAAAAACTTTTGGATTGTTCTGGAGACTCTTAGAAGAAAAGAGTTTTTTGGAATGTCTATATAGGGTGAATTATAGCTTCAACGGTATCTTTTCTTGTCCATATTGTCTACAATGATGGAATATCAATTGATTTTCTGAAGAAAAAGGCAGTTTAAGAATGGCCTAAATAGATAAAGATTACCAAGGTACATAGTTTTCACTGATTTAGAATGTTACTATCAATGTTTCATTAAAAATTCTTCTGGATTAACTAATGTATTATGAAAGATTACTCTTACAGTGGTTAATGTTATTTGGATAATGTAACATGAATAATGCTTCGAATAATTGAAGGGGATATCATTGAATGCTATGATATTGACTATAAGATCGGGAAATAGTGGATTTGTGATTTATACTGATTCATCAAACCAATTACTTAGTTATTTCCTTATGCATAATGATAGAGTTGTTGTCTATGAAACAACATAGTTAAAACTCATGAACCTAAGTATTCAAATCATGATCCTGAGTTAGAAGATGAAATATTTTACCTGAAGATGTGAAGACACTAGCTCTATGGTAAATATGTGAGATATATACAAATCACAGTAGTTTTAAATATATCTTCTCATTGAAAGAAATAAACAAGAGGAAGAGGTTATGACTTGAGCTACTGAAGGATTATTATTGTTCAATTTAATTCCACCAAGGGATGGAAAATTAGTTAGAAGATGCATTAAATAGGAAGGATCATGGAGTTATGAACAAAATAAGGATTCAAAGGGATCATGTGCACATGGATCTATTATAAATGGATATGGAAATTATCAAGGAACTTGAAACATCAATAATTTTACAAATGGGTTCTAAAAAATTCTTATTGGCATTGATAAAAGGTCCTCAATCAGATGATGATAGTTTTCATAAGAAAATTAAGGTTGTGATTGATGGGAAATTGGTAGTCTTCATATATGATGATAAAATTTAAAAAAAATGGAAGTGGAATTGTGTTTTATATACACCTAATCAAAGATGGTAATTACTAGATGATGTTCATGGATTGAATTTATTTATTAACCCTGGAATCATTGATATTTATAGATATTTGAAGGAATAGTTTTTATAGGATAATATAAGGTGGGAATTCAATGATTATGTATCAAGATGTTTAGTTTATCAATTGGTGAAGGGTGAAAGACAACATATTATAGGATTTATGAAACTTATACTTATTCCTACATGGAAATTTTATGAAATTACATTGGATTTTTTTATTTGGATTAACAAATAAGACAAAAAATGAATGATTTTATATGCTTAGTTTTAGACCGACTTACCAAATTTGAATATTTCCTTGATATCAGGGAGGATTTTCCATTGCTGCTCCTTGGATGACTATATATTAATGAAGTTGTAAGACATCTTGTAGTACCACATTTAATAGTGTCTGGTCAAGATCTATTGTTTAAATTGAAATTATAGAAATGTCTAGAAATTTTTGGATATTGAGCTTTACTTTAGTACTTCTTATATCGATCAAACTTGTGTACATTCTGAAAGGAGGATCCAAAAATAAAAATACATGATTAGATAATGATAAATTGACTTTTAAGGTATGGTGGATCTGTATTAATCATTGTTATAGTTTTCCTACAATAATATGTTTCATTCAAGTATTCAAATGAAACTGTACGAAGCATTTTATGGAAAGAGATGTCATACATCAACTTGTTGGGATGAAGTTTCTGAAAGGATTCTATTACGCCTAGAAATTTTAGTGGGAATAATAGATTATGTAAAATATATTAGAACCCATATCAAAGGAGGTCAATGTAGGAAAAGAAGTTATTCTGACAACTTTGGAAAGGATTTGGAGTTTCATGTGGGAGAGCATTTCATTCATAAAGTATCTCTAGGGAAGGGTGTCATAAGGTTTAGTAAGAAAAGGGAACTGAACACCAGGTACATAGAAATTTTTAAAATTATAAAATTAATTAGGGTTATGGATTAATGTTTTGAAATTATACCTATCCTTTTTAAATTACATGATGTTTTCTAAATATATTTTTAAGGAAGTATATGCCAAACACAATGCATTTTCTCACTTCTGAAGGAATAGAATTGGAACCTAGTTTTTCTTGCTATGAATATCCTATCATAATTATAGACACTATATAATGTGTCTTGATGAATAATATGACTCAACTAGTAAAGGAACATTGGAAGAAGCATAAAATTGAAGAGGTGATATGGGAATAAGAGGAAATTAGGATGATGAACTAACCAAATATTTTTATGAGATGATTTCTTGGAAATTTTGTGGATAAAATTTTTGGAAGAGGGGAGATTTCAGCACCCTAATATCTTATGGTATGTTTCTTTTATTTTTTACATCTTTTATAGCTTATTTTTCATGAAACACTGAGATTAATTGATCCATGATGTACTATTAAATATTAGCATAACCTATAGAATTGTAATGTGATAATTTAGAACAGTAATCCAACCAATAAAATAGTAACCTCACCTATGAAATTATAAATAAATTTTCTGTATATTATGAATGAAAAAATAATATATTTATATCATGGAATAAGTATATTAATGTTTTAAAAATGATAAATTTAATATTAAATTTCTACGAAACAAAAATGTGTATTTATAATTTTATAATTAATCTAATGACTTAAATGAAAATTCATTTTAAAAAAAATAGATTAATAAATTAATGTTTTTTTCAAATTATTTTAAGAGAATGTTATGATATCTTATTTATCTTTTCAATGTGTCACAAAATCAGTTATAATATTAAAATCAGTATTTTTTAATAAATGATGATTTTATTTAGAAATTAAATTTGTCATATTTAGAAAAAAACAATCATAAAATGTAGCCTTTTTTGAATTCAATACATTCAAAAAAAATTAAGGGTGAACTTTGTATATTTTTCTAAACTTGTTGATTTTTATGAAGAGTAAAATATCATTATTTATGATATTCATCATTATAAGTAAATAAACAAGTTATTGAGTTCTAGATAATGTAGGGATGAGGTAATCAGTAATCTTTTTGAACCCACCTTCTCTATCTTCTATATTTAGACATAAGAATCAATAATACTGATATTCTGGTGCCAAAATAATAAACTAAGGAATAAAATAATAAAACAAATACCTCTACCATTCACTATAAATACCACCCCTCCCCTTAAGCCATTATAATCCTTAGATCATGTTAATATTATACCAAATTCCTCTCCCAAACCTATTTAATAATTTTTAGTCTTCCTGGTCTCACTAAAAGGCCATTTAAATGTCCCTTAAGGAGGTTCTCAAGGAGACAGTTCTCAAGAGGAAAACCTTTCTCTCTCTCTCTTACAATTTCTTTTATTTATTTATATTTACCTCACCTCCCATGCCCAAAGTAACATGATAAATCTATTATTTTTATATATATGCACATTAATGTAATTATTTTAATAGTATATTTACCATCAATTCTCTTCTCTTCCCTTTTTTTCTAAAAATGACATCATCATCTGTGAGGTGTCGATTCACCACCATCATGGATGATGGTTTTTCATTTTCTAATACCACCGTAATGGATGGTCATAACCCTATTATAATGGTTAAAAATTTAAAAATTATAGTACAAATTATTTAGTGTTTTGGAACCAATATATTTACATAATATTTAATAATACAACAAAATAGTCCATGATGATGGTACAAATACCAAATTAATCTAAAAGGTTATTAATAACATTTTATCTAATGAATCATCCTCATATCTAGAAAAAATTATATATAAGAAAATTTAATCCTTTTAAAGTAAGATAAAAAATATTATTTAATTCTGGATAACTATTCCCATTTTACATGATCTTTCATACTTGTATATAAGTGAACCAATCATGAAACCCAAGGAAACAAATACTCCTGAATGATGAAATTGATTCTTTTAAATAATAAAATTAACCATAAATATATATAATAAAATTATAATAAATCAATTACATGTTTAATTAGTTCTGAGTTAAATTATTAGTATATAAAATTTAATTATCTTCTAAATTATGTAAAACTGAAGAACACATTCAAGAATAAGTTAAGAGATTCTTCCTGATCCTTCATTTTTCCTTCAGATTATGGGTTCTCTATCATTACCCTAATTTAATTCTTAAATATTCTTATGTAATCCTCTTATATTTTTTGGGTATGTTCTAATGATGTTAAACTATCTTCGTTATTCTTTCTTTCATAGGGAAATTGATGTTTTTTAATGTTCATTTTTTTAATTCCTCTCGATAAGCAAGCCCGATTAAAGGGACCTTCCAAATTTCTTACCCATTTTCGAGTGCACTATATAATCTATTTTAAGGAAAAAATACATTTCTGAAGTGAATATATGCATATATCATGATAATTTATTTTTTATGCTTAATTGTGGTTGATATTATATGATACCATCTATGATATTTTATTGAACGTTTTATGGCCATTTTTACTAGGGATTTACTAGCTTAATACCATTCACCACATTAATCTGGATAGTTTATGATTCTTTTTACTGATTGGGGAAATTATTTACATTTAATATTCTTGTTTCAATATGAATTTATATATTGATTATGTTTCACCCCATTCATAGGAGGAATGCATTATACATATTGTGAGTTGGGTAGGCTAGGTTCTAGACCTTTGATGAATTTATTTGTATCATGAGACAAACTGTACCAGATTTTGGTTGAGGCCTTACCCATTTCTGTGTACATCGTGGTTGAGGATTTGATGGCATATTTATGATTTCCCACATTATGTATTACCTCATTATGAGATTAAAAATTGAAAATCCATGTGACCATTAGAATATTATAATTCCATTGTTATGTTTCATTCCCATGTGATTATTTATATGCCATTATTTTGATCATGTTTTATTACTTCTATATTATGCTCTAGATTATGTTTTATTGGAATGCATTTTTAGTTATTCAACCATCTTTATTATTTCTGTTTATTTTTAATTCCTTTTACTATAGTATTACCCTTAATAAGAATCTAATATTACCCCTTTATTATGTTTTATTTATTCCCAGGATGCCAATATATATTATAGTGGACATGCTGGGACGATATAGAATAATTGGGATATTTAAAAAAGAGTTTCAATGTTGTATTTCATTTCATGTTTTAATTTAAAACCTATGTTTGTATTTGGTCTTCCAATTCTACTAAACTATTCAATCCTTTAGAATGTGATCACCTATTCATATTACCTATATAATATATTAATACATCATTTTTGGCATACTTGTTTGAAGGACTTTACACATATTGTTTTAAATTACACATAAATTATTAAATTACATGACATTTAATAGTCATCATAAACATTTTTTAATTCACACATATTCCTAATAGTCCACAGAACATATATTATGGCTTGATGTATGTTTATACATGCCACAAATACTACAAGATTTTACCCACATAACTACATGATGTGTATATCGTGACATGTCATGTTGGTATATTTATCAAGTACACAATATGTGACAAGGACCATACCAAATGTCTTTCACAAGAGATATTGAGTAAAAAATCATTCCATTTAAAAATTAAACTTTGTAAATGGAATTCTAATATTACACAGATGGTACAAGGTGTGTACCCTTCCATGTACACTCTATGTACTCCTATAATTTGAATAAAATAATTTTATTTAATTTATTTAATATTATAAAGAATTGGATTTTTATACCTCAAGGAAACTTGAGATATAATATTAAGATAAAAAATCCTTTTATTAATTTATTATTTCATGTAATATTTTATAATTGATAATGAATGTAAATGAGTGTTAGAAATACTAAATATTTGTGTTGATTCATGTTTTGATAAATCATTATCTGGACCTACCAATGTATGTGTTTGATATATTTATTTAATCAATTTATATATTAAATGGATTAATGTGATAGATAAAATTAAATTAAATATGTTGTAATATGATTCATCCTTCCCTCCTTACCCATGTAAGGTCTAGAGCGTCCATTAATTTTTTTATAACTCTAAACCATTGGCACACATCTCCTATGTGTGAGTAAAAAAATTGAAAAGGAAAAACATCCTAAATAGTGTATATGGATCACGTTTTGAATATAGATAAATCCAAAAAGATATAAGAGAATTTAGAAATGTTGTAACTGAATCCATGTATATATTTATGTTCTTTTTCCCCTAAGTTCAAGGTTATTTTATCACCAATCGATAAAAAAACCATTAGATAAAATATCATTATTAGATCATACCCCACTTTTATATATTCAATTCATGGTCATTAATTTATTTATTTAATTCATGGTTTAATTATTTTTTTATTTCTACACAATATGATAGAGTAAATAAACCCACAGGCATGTTAAGATAATGTATAATAAATGGTATGATTTATATTCTATATTATATAGATAACTATGTACGATCCCACAAAAATTAATCATCCAGTATGAAATTATAAAATAAGTTATATTATATTAATATAAATAATATACATAAATTATTTTATCAAATATGGTAGTTTTTTATTGGTACCACATTAAATTTACAATAATATGGAGAAGAAAATGTAATATAAATACACATAATATAAAAAATATATAAACTACAATATTATGTCCCTAAAAATCCTTCCATTATCTAATTTAATATACATCCATATTTAAATTTAATATCTACCCATAGTTGAGGGATCATTAAATTATTGTGGTTTTGTAAAAACATAATACGTAATATTAACAAAATTAGTATTATTTGTAACAACCGTAGTTTACCTTATATAATTTTGTGTCATGTATTGAGGAAATACATATTTAGGATCTCCATATTATAGGCTCTACTCAACATATCAATGATCTATGAGTAAATTTTGTCTGCTTGAAAAGCCTACCAGAATACCATTTAGTGATTTTCGTGGCCATAGTGTGGGTTATGATTAGGTAAATATAGATCAATTTCACTAAAATATCCATGTCAATTCATATTATTAAACTAATATTGTTTTATATTGTGATTTGATAAAATTATTGGAGACTTAATTAATTTATTAAATAAATCATTTTAAATAATCATGAAACAAATACTAAAATTGGATTCTATTTTCTGCATAAAATAGTAAAATTATTGATCACATCACATTAATTTAAATCCACATTGAAGAAAGATAATATATTTTATGTTACTAACATATATTAGTGTTACAAGATATTGCAAACTATACTATGAATAAAGAGTATTTTCTATGTATTTAAGCATCATGTTCATATTGATCCTAATGGGGACTCAAGTGAAGAGGTTAAAAATGTCTATTGTAAATTATTTGATAATGCATTGTTTGTTCAATGCCTCATGTTATCATCCATGACTTGTGGGATAAAAAAGATTCATGAAGACATGGATTCTTACAAAATTTATTCACATAACCATTTTATCTATTATATGTGAAAAAGAAATTATAGGTATGAAATATCTAAGTATCTATTTATGTTATAACTTTGAGAATGAGTTCAAACTAGTAATTGGATATTTAATATGATTTGATACATTGAGGGTTTGGAAATTATAAGATTCAAACTACATAAGAAATTATTTACTAAACTAATCATCTCCTCAAATCATTTGATCTTATCATTTTTCACTATAAAATTTCAGCATGTTAAATATAGAAAAGTCTTTCATTGAGATATTATATTAGAGTTTGTAATTTTATAAAGACAAACATCATTGGAAACATTCTATTATTATTGAAAATAAGAGGAATCGCATGGAGGAAATGTATATAGAAATTTTAATTCCAAAGGAACCTTGTTATTTTCCTTCGAATAAGGGAAAGATCCAATGGGTTGTTAAAGAGAAGGATGTTGTAGGTTTTTCTTGTATTAAGAAGATCCACAGAAATAAGAATTGCACCATGGTGAATAAGTTAGGTTAAACATCAGGTTTATTCATTATTTAGTGAAAAAATATCCATTTTAACATATTGAGTATTAGATAAAGTATATGGTTTTCACATTTGTATCAAAATATAAAAACCATGTAGATTATGGATTATTTCAAAATCTGAGGTGTATTTTCATGTTCTTAATAGAGATAGACTTGTTATGCATGCTATAGGATATTACTATCTCACGTTTTAAACTAGATTGATTTTATATTTAAATTATTTTTATTATTTTCTTAGTGTTACCAAGAAAACTATTTCTTGGTCGAGTATACTGATGAATTAGTTTTTCTTTGTAATTATAAATACAAACTTTTTTTTCAACAAGGTACCACATGTTATGGAATGAGAAATTTGAAAAATTGTACTTATTTACTATAATATCAAAATAATTTCTTAAAAAAACATAAAAATCAAGTACACATTACCATATCTAATGAAGTTGTGGAAACATATACATAGTCATGTGAATAAAAAAAATTGAAAAAAAATATAAAGAATGGTATTTTTATTTTTTTAGGTTAAACCCTTAGATATATGACATGATTGTTTACAAGGAATAGTTACCAAGGCTCCCTTTAGAGTAAAGGGTGATAGAGTTTGAGATAATTTTATATTAGTTCACATGGATGAGTGTAGACAATTACAGTAAAAGATAGCGATGAATACTTTTACATTATTACTGTAACTGAATATTTCAATAAATATTGGTATATCTTCTTGATGGAGTAAAAATATAATTCTTATTATAAATTTAATTTATAAAAAACATTTATAAAATAATTATGGTATGAAGTTAACTAAAATATACTTAGATAAAGGTGGATAATATTTAATCCAATAATTCATCAACTATCTGAACTAGTTTAACATGTTATCCCAACTAACTCATTATTATACCCCATAGAGTAGTATTTTTTATGATTTGAGTAATTATCCATTATTGTAAAAAGTGTTATTGAAGCTGTTTCATGTAGATATTTCATTTTCATTTTTGGGATATGTATTTCATAATGCGACATACATGCTGAGTTGAATACAAAAAAATTGGAATGTGGGAAACTATATGAGTTATAGTGTGAAAATGAATATGATTTTTAAAAAATTATATATATAGATGTGTTAATTCTTTTAAGAATGATTAAAGAAGAAAAAATGAATCATAAGGCACAAAGTGAATCTTTATAGTGTAACTTAATGAAACAAAATTACATTACTTATACAATTCCTTGGATAGAAAGGTTATTACTGATATACATGCCAATTTTCTTGAAAGGGAACATACCGTAAAATTTTATAGTGGGAGAAAGAAATACTTCAATGATTAGATGCTCCAAATGCACAAGAGTTGATAATGGAATAAATTCCACAAGACTGATTGGGAGAATCTTTTCTAGATATATGGGTGTTATAGGAGAGTAATACAGGAGTCATAAACTATAGAGGTCATAAATAAATATCTCAAAAGTTATAAAATGGAAATAAAAATTTAATTCTCTAATGTATTTATACTAACAAAATAAACTTTAGGTTTTTATAGATCCTCTGGTAGATATTATTCTATGTGGGTTCATATGGGTCTTCATGAACAATATGGATATGGATGGTGATTTTATACCTATAAGAGTCAATTTATTTCTATTGTTTTCATGAAATGTAATGGAATATAATATTAAATTACCTTTTTACCAGTTTAAATAATAAATTAAAATATAAATATACATTCCATTGCTTCCTTCCAAGATTATGATGTTCGAAAAATGGAGCTTGTGGCTATCTTTCTCAAGGGAAATCATGTAAAATATGTCTATATAACACAATTACAGGGGTTTTTTGAAATCATAATATTTTAATATGATATGAATGTTTTAGATATCCAGTGATGGTTTAAATCATGAATCAAGATCATGAAATATTCATTTTGATGAAGACATAATAGAATTCTGTTTTGTTAAGTATGAATGTGAGCTATGTTTCTATAAGGTGATAAATTCTGGCTATATTTTTTTCTAATAATATATATTAATAATATATTACTTATAGGAAATTTGATACTATTATTATGTTTAGTTAATATTTTGACAAATAAATGATTCTCTGTGATGGAATTATGGTGAAGCATCTTACATTATGTGGATTAAGATCCAGTGATATAAGTCAAAATGATTACTCAAACTAAGTCAATGTACATTCATTAATATGATATTTAAAAAATAGAATCTAAAAAAATCCAATACTAAAATATTTATAGTGCCTTGTAGTATACATATCTTAATGAAAATTTGTCCTCAAACAAAATATGAAAGAGAAAAAATTAGTGTAATCCCTTTTTTTCTATAGTTGGATCCATTATGGCTATCATTCTATACACTCAGACTAATATTTCATATTCCATAATCATGTTAGATAGATATAAAAAACTTGGAATGCAACATTACTTGACTATAATGACTATACTAAATTACATTTGGAATAAAAACAGTATGTTCATAGTTTTTAGAAGTGTTTAGAAACTAGTTTTGAGGGGATATACATATGATAGTTCCAAAATGGACTAGAATCATCTAAAATCATAGTATGTATATCTTTTTTACCTCAATGTAGGACCTTTGAGTTGGAAGATCTTAATCTAGCCCATGGTTGTAGATTCAAAATAGTAGGTCGATTATATTGTGTCTTGTAAGGTAATGAAATTAGAATTGGGGATATTCAACTTCATCTATGATCTTGGTGTTGAGCCTAAACATAAATATAATTTTACTCTTTATTGTGATAAAATGAATACAGTAAATCTAGCGAAATATCCAATGCAACATCAATGAATAACACATATACTTTCAAAGTGTCAAATCTTGAGAGATTTTACTCATTAGGGTGAAGTTTTATTAAGAATAGTAGTTACATAGGAGATCATGGTAAATCCATTTACTAATTCCATACCTAATATGAATGTTAAATATCATGTGAGAGCTAGAGGGTTAATAATTTTTAGAAGTTGTAAATAGTGTAAGTGGGGATAAATTAGAGTTGGTTCCCTAGAACCAACTGAATTTGTATTGTTTATTTCAAGAATATTAATATGTATCTTATCATATACTGATTGTTCAACTATATATCATTACTATGATAATGTCTTTAAAACATTTGAATCATCAAAGGGTTATAGTATTTTCCCAATACAATGATAACAAGGAAACACTATGGAATTATTCTATAAAAAGTCCAATAGTCTATATTATTCATTATAATTAGACACAAATGATGTTCACTATTGTAAAAATAGTTACATAATTTGTTTAGAACCATGGGAATAGGCCCTCAAACCATTTATATAGCCTATAAAAATAGTTTAATTAGTCATTGGATGAAATTTCACAAGGAAAGACCTATAACAATGATTTTGACAACCCATTGGTATAGGTGTTATATACCAACAGATTATGAACCATTGGTTTAGGTAATATTATATGACCATCTTATACAACTAGTTTGATCAAACTGGTTATACATATTTTTTAAAAAAAATTATGGAGAGTATTGACCAAATTGCCTCTTTGTTATTATTGAATGACTTAACCACTACACTAAAAATCTTATATATAACGTACATATATGTGTGTGTTTTTTCGAATAAAAATAAAAACAATTCATGTATTTATTTATATTATACATAAATATATGAAAATTTTATTAATTTATACCAATGGATTTCAAAAGGTATTAGTATAGACTTATACCAATTTTTTTCAAAACCATGTGTAAATGGGCATAAAATTATTGGTATATATAAAAATTGTTTTGGAAACCAATTTGTAAATGTACCCAAAAGGGATCTATGCTAAAGTTTCTACCAACCCATTAGCATAGGCACCAAAAATTATTCATACTTATAACAATGGATTGTTAAAATTGTTGGTGTATGTCTATTGGTATATACACGATTTTTTGTAGTATTTTGTATTATCAGATATTGGATGATAATAAGACATTGAGATTCCTTAGCATACATTTTAATTTGGTGATCTTTAAAAATGGAGATCATGGGGGAATACCTAAAAATAGTAATCAAACATGTTTTATATATCAATCAATATTCACATATGAAAACATGTGTCTTGGTACATAGACTTATTTTTATTATTAATGTATAACATGAATCACATAATTAGATTTGTGGGTGAAAACTATTGTAACATATAATCATGTATAGGATGTAGTCATTGGTTGTTTCATAATTAATATAGTATTAATTGAATAATTAAATAAATAATCATTTCTATTCCATATTAATAGAATCATATTTCTCCGGACCGTTGATTGAAATGGAATAATATAATGAAATCCATGCCTATGGATGTTTATAAATTAATTCATTTTGAAATCTGAAATAATTAAAAATAAATTTTATATTGTGAAGACACAATTAAGCATATTTCATGATGATATGTCTATTGCAAAATGGATTACAATACTTAACAGCATTCATAGGAAGACTACTGTAGTTGTTACAAAAACATATTTCACTATGGTAGTCTTTATGTGGTCTTATATGTTGGTCTTGGAATTTAAAAAAAAATCACCTAATTCTACTAAGTACATGTTCTAAAGGGTAACACAATATGTGTATCAAAAATCCCTTTAAATTCTATTTAATTTAATATTACGAATGAATATTATTCTCAGGTTGTGGAATAATAATTATTGGTGTAAATTTTATTGCATAAATGCAGTCACAAGATATTTATTTTTAGAATATGTGGTATGGATTTTATATCCTTTTTAATTATTCAAAATTTAATAAATAATTATTTATTTAATCCTGAGTTTGGTGGATTAAGTATAATAAATATTTATTTAAGTTATGTGAATAATAAAATAAATATTTTTTTCTTCATTTTAGTGAATTTATATATATTTATTTTATCAAATGAATAATATTTATTTGGATAAATATTTAATTATTAAAGGATAAAAACTATTAGAAAATAATTGGGTGGAGTTATTGTCCTAATGGAAATGATATTTTTTATTTGATATCACAAAATAAATAATAATATATTTTTTATAAATGGTATTTAAATCAATTCTTATTATTCGATATAGTAATATTATTATTATTATTATTATTTTACATTGGCTATTACTTATATTAGATATATTGATAAGTTATTATGTGCAATTATATATTATCTAAACCCAATAATATAAATAAAAATGTGTAACATTTTTATTACTGGATATTTTTCTACGTTGTGCACAATCAAAACACTATAATGAAAATCACTCAATCCATGGAGAAAATTATTCCTCCATTCAACCCAAGAAAAAGATATTACAGGAGATTTGGTTTTAATTTAACGAGAATGGAATAAATAAATTGGTTATATAAAGATAACACTCATAATATTAACAATGTCAAATAGATATTTATAGAGAGTGTATGGATACATTTAGGAGATTCCATGCATAGATTATTAACCTCATTCAAAACCCAATGTGAGTATAAATTTAAAGTGATATAGATAGTATTATAATATTGTAATGATTACTACATCCAAGGTACTTATGCTACTATCGCACTATGAGTGATCAGAGTAGTGGAATATAAATTTGTGACATGCATCTTTCATATGATCAAGGTTCACATTCCTTTTAATCAAATGTTTCCTATGAGTGATTGATTTTATCTCAAACCTCATGATCCAAAATAATAATATTTAGATATCATAACATTACAATATAATTGCCATAAATTAGGGATAAACTTGTAAAAAATATATTCGATGGGTTTTTATCACATCACCTCCCATATTCTATGCAATTAATATAAAATAATTATAAATTGCTTTTATTAATATAAATTACATGATTCAACATTACCATAATACAATAACATTGGAATTGACATAGGTAATAAATACTAATAGACTTATGTTAGCAACTCAGCTATGTGTATTAGATTATGTGACATTTTTCTTATTTTTTTTAAAAAAATTATTCTAGTGATGAGAGTATCATTCAATCCACAACCACTACCAATGGGTATGTTTATTATTTTTGTCTAAAAATATTGATTTGTGATTAAACCAATGAGATAACCATACATTTATTCTGTATCCCCCTCCATTAAGTTGTATATATTGGATATGGATTTTATTTTTTCTTCTAGAAAAGATGTGGAATGATCATGGTAGTGTGTGGGAAATGAACCATTAGTCATTAGAGATAATGATACAATCTAGTGGGTGTTATTTTTTTGGGGCCCCATGATATTTTGAAAAATTTTATTATATCACGATTACCTTTTATTTTTTAGGAGTTATACGTGTGGTACATATAGAAATATAATACTCTAATGAACTTGAATTATTGATAATTAATAATGCATTTTTAGAATTGAATAATTTCATGTGTGGTAGATTTTGAGACATTGATGGTGAGGAATTTAAATATACAATTTATATCCTAGAATACCCTTAATAGTTTTAGTTGATATGGAAATGACTATATATTATGATTGTAGAACATTAATTATTATCCACACATAATACTTTTGAGTATGTGAATATACTCACCAATACTTTTATATTCATGTTTGTAGGATCTTACTGGTGGAGTTATTAGGTTGTGGTCTATTGATGGTCATTGTTGATATTTTAATATCTACATTAGAATTTCCCAACTTTATCTCTAACTAGGGTCACCACATGACCTCCAGAAATCCCCCTCATATGCCATAGGCTAGTGAACAGTAGTGAGAGTTTATAATAAATAATTGGGAAACTATATTCTTTATATGAATCTAATATTTTTTTTCAAAAATAAATTTAATTTTTAGTGGGAACCAAGTCTAGACATCCTCATAAACCAAAGAGATAACCAATATTAAAGACAAACAAATGATCAAGAAGTTTTCATAGAGATCAAGAAAAGGGAAAACTATATTTTCATGATAAGTCTTGAATATCTAACTCAGGGTTAGATCGGATGTTGTCATAAATATTAGAGTATATAAACTCTATGGCCACAAGATAATATTTATAACAAAATATAATTCCAAATAACATATCAAATTAAAAAAGTGTGGAATCATATCCAAATAAAATCATAAAAAATAAACATTCACACATCCTATAATACACCACCAATTGAACCAATTATTATACAACTCAGATGACATGACATTGGGTCAATCAAATATAAAAAATAAACAAATATATGAAATTCATATAATGATCCACTACAAATCACAGGACTCACCACAACCTTATCTATAATCCTTATTATGATTTTCTAGCAATATCCACTGTGAATCTGATTATCAAACATTTGTATCAAACAATAATTATATAAGCACACAAGGGTGTCCATACTGGGTGTGAGAAGTAAATCATAGAAGGGTCTCACCATATTCCCTTAATATTCATAATTATATACAAGTGTTTGCATAAGAAAAATAAATAACAAAAATAAATTAGAAAACTCATACTCATCATGTCATCACGTGTTTACCAGGCCACCATGACACCTGACTATACCTGGAGCATCCAATGTTGGAAGAAGTATCTACCTATTTTCATAGACACTAATCCATTCCATTTTAAAAGTGTGTTCTCTAGACACTAAATGAGAAATAATTTTCATTTAACATGTATTTTATTCAATGATTTATCAATTATGTCAACTAACCATAATAGTGATAATACTTTTACATTTAAATTGTAATATCCTTATATTATTTTTAATATAAAAAGTTTATTGCAGTTTACTTTTGTAATGATAATCATGAGATAATATGATATTAACCATAAACCTATGTCTTAGAGTCTAGATACATCATACTAATGGAAAACCACTGATTCCTTACTGTAATGTGTTGGGGGATCATAATCATTAAGGCCTGTTCACATGAACTTCGCTCTTGGGGTCTTGAGTAGAGGAAATCATGAGGGATGGACCACGATTTGGAAAACACGTGTATTGGGAGTCATTGTATGTTGTTATCCATATATGTGTGTATTTGTATCTGAAATTAATTTTATTTTCAATGTTTACTGTTTGATTTCATAGTTTGATTCATAGCGAAAACCATGAAATTTTAATGTTTGGTGAGGCTATATACCTTGGGTGTGTCATTTATGGAAAATAATTAGTTTAATAATTAGTGTAGGATTTCCAGCATCTGAGTAGATAAAGATACATCTTAATCCTAGATATCCTGAATTTCAACGCCATTATTAAACACACTACCATAGTATAAGAAGTAAATTCTACCCATTATATTCATTAAATGAATAAATAAAACAAGTAATGATAATTTCATAAGTGATCCATCATACATTATGATATATCATGAGATAAATATCTGATAATATATGATTTTTTCTTATAAGATATTATCATTTCTAGGACTTATCATTATCTCCTTAGGGGCCATGATGTGATAGTATATACCACACATGATCTATGAGTATGACTAACTGCTATCGAGATAGGGTACTTGAGGGTCACACACAAAGAGTATTCATAATATTATCCAATTATAACAAATTGGAGTTTGGGACATTATGGGTCTCATGATAGGGGGTCAAGTAATTTCTTAGTTTAAATGTTCATAATTAATAAATTTAATATTATTTATGTTTAGAATAATAAGGTTTTAAATTATTAACTCTTAGTATTGACAAGTTATTTAGTGAATACATGAGAAATATTTTAAAATTGAATATTTATTAATGGTTCATTAAATATATGAAGGGGGATTTTTCTCGACTGTATGGGCCTTATTTCATTAGGTAACAAAATTTTTATTCTATCAGTAAGTATTAAAATATTTATCAAATTTTTTGACATGTTTAGAAAGCCAAATATGTCATTTAGGGATTATTTATATAGTTAAACTTATTTGAGGGTAAGTGTAATTTATGCGGGTTTTAGCTAACTTATATAATCTGATAATAACCCAAATTCGAGAGACTATTCATTCCAAATAAATAAAGGATCTATCTCATATATCCCATATATTTAAATGGATAATGAAAGGTTTGGGGTACCGTAATCCAAAATACCTTCTCGAATCCAAGAAAAAGTGTCCCCATTATCATGTGTCCATAAAATTCTTCATCAATTATCTATGATAACACCCATAAATCAGTGAAAAAAGATCAAGTAAGATTTTAAAGAGTGTTCTTATAATCTATGTAGTTCAGGATTCAATTCCATTGAGTATCAACCACTGATGATGTGATGATAATGTTTTTGATTAAAATTGATTGATTCAAAATCTTGATTCCACTTTTCCGGCTTATTTCAATCACATGAGGCCCTCATGGTTTGAATTCGGGGTTTCATCATGGGAGATGATGTTACAACATCAATCTAGTGGTAAAAAATTTAATTTCTCATTTTTTTGTCTACACACTATATAACAACATATGGTATCAAAGTGATTTTGTGTTTAAATTAAGTTTAATTAAAATTTATGTTTTCTTGGATTTTGTTATACGGTGTCATTATGGTATCAAATCTTCCAATTAATCCTTAATATAATATCCTATCACCAGATTAAGGTCATAGGATGATCTAAGCATGATTTTTTTCCATTAAAAATTATATTATCAACTTATACAAACACACACATACACAAAGACATCCTAGTGATATGGATGCTGAGAAGGGAAACCGGATAGGGTCAAATGCTTCACTGAATTTAGGTCATCAACAAATTTAACCTACTATAGTGTTAGGTAGTTAGTTGACTATTTCAATGAGTAAAATAACAAAATATTAAACAGATAGATTAGCCACCTATAGTTTTTTTCCCCATACCACTAATTGGTGGGGAGATAATGAGGATGCTCACAACTGCATACACTACTTTTGAATTGTAAATAAATAATGTTTTATAAAATATTGGTTTATTCTGATTTATAACTCCCTTTAATGACATAATTCACCCACATGGGTTTTGGTGCCCTATCAACCTGAGTACCTAGTCAGTTCTATCTGACTATGGCTTGGCCAGGTCAGTATCTTCTCAACCCACCTATCTCATTTGGGACTA
The DNA here is from genome assembly GCA_963277665.1 of Viscum album. Taxonomy (NCBI): domain Eukaryota; kingdom Viridiplantae; phylum Streptophyta; class Magnoliopsida; order Santalales; family Viscaceae; genus Viscum; species Viscum album. The sequence continues at coordinate 2,000,724,493 of OY728136.1, forward strand.
ATTGGGACCAAGAACCCCTCTAGCGGGTTTAATGTACTTTGGCAGCCCAAAAAATATTAATAAAATTCCAAAATATTTTTTAAAATATTTTTTATTTCATGAAATTTATTCTGGGAGAATTTGACAATTAATTTTAGAATCAAAATTATTTTACAAAATTTTAATTCATAAAAAATTCAACTGAGTAAATTTTGTCTAAATTTAATTTAATTATATGATTTTAATGCATCTAAGCTAATTATTCACAGTACCGATGCAAGTCTGGGATTTATTTATTTATTTCAATGTGAGATTTTTTAAATAATTCATTAATAGGTCATGATTTTTGTATGGAACCTTTACATAATGATATGCTTAAGCTCATTCAAATCAGAAATTGATATTATTACAAGTAAATATTGTATTATCAAGACCTTCTCATTTTACTAGGGGTATTTTTGTATACTAAGAAGGGTGAATTGAGACCTATTATATGCTGAATCATGGTGGAATTGTCTATGATAGCTTGATTCTTTATATGGGGTGAGTGTTGTAACTCAATTTGGATGCAACTCTGGGATTTATCCCTAAGGTCTATATTGATTAATTTTCTTCTCAATAGATGAAACATTAAAAAAATCTCATGATTCCACAATTTATTTATTTATTAATCCACAATTTATTTTTTAATTATTATCTAGATTATAATAGATCACATAAAATTATTAACAACAATGTATAGAGAAAATCATATTGATCAGTGGTGAATGTTTTCTATTTAATGAATTTTTAATTTGTGAGTTAAATATTCTAGAATAAAAATATTAAATAGAATAGGAATCTATTCCCTAAGAATACCAAAAAATTAAACAATGTAAATATTAAGTGTCTAATGCCATCCATTCCTTGAGTTTGAACAAAACCATACTCTAAGTTTCTCGTAAACCATAGTTTAGGGGGTACCATCCAATTTTTGAGTTCTAATAGGGATGATAGGTCAGCCTAAATATGATTTTCATCCAATAAATAACCATATAAAACATGATTTAATTTTATAGTAAGATGTTGAGTAATGTAAGGTTATTATTTGCAGAAGATGGAGGTTTAGTTAATTTATAATAGAGACATGGGTTATTATAGTTAGTCAGCCAAAATATTACCTTGAAACTCTTTTAGAATTAGAATGTTCATAGATTATCCTATCAGGAGATGTTTTTAAGTACCACAGAAACAATAATATTCAAGAAAAATAATATTAGATTCTATCAGGTGGGGAATAACATGGATTGAGAAAATAGTAGGATACATTAAAGATAATAAATATATAATATCTAAATTTTTTTAATAAAGATGAAATTATAAATGTGATAATGTTTTATTTTATAGAAAAATTAAATGTAATATTATTTTAAAGTTGTGACCAATAATGGAAAAAACATGTCATAACAAAAAAAAATTCATCATTCATATATGTGTGTGTTCATAGTAATATGATATGAAAAGAAATTGATATTTGGAGCTCCTGCAAAAATATGATCTGTCTCAAAAAGCTAGGGTCAAAATGATTCTTATAAGAGACTCATGGGTAAAACATTATATCTCTACATAAAAATACAATCATCACTATCTAATTAGTTTGAAAATAATGATAACGAAATAGATAGTTATACGGTGTTGTCTCATCTCAGATAAGTTGTGAGGAGAACGTCTGGAAAGAAATATATGATATTAAGAATACAGATATCACATATATATTGAATTATAGAATTCAAACTTGTTATCATGTACTCAAGATGATATAGTAAATTGATATGTTATAATAATTAAAATTTAAGTTGAATCATGAAATTTCAACACATATCATTCTCATAATCTTATCACATAGTTACTCTAGATTTTTTACGAATAATAAATTGAAAATTTATAAGAATATTACTCAATATCTTTTTAGACAGGATCACTAAGAAGATAAAAACATAATAAAAGGTTAATCATTAGTTATTATACTGACCAAGAAGAAAGATAATGTGAAAATTGTAATGTAATGTTTACTACAAAAGGATCCTTCACGATGTTCTTCCAATAAACCAATTATAAATAGGGAGTCCCTCAAATATGAATCTATTTTCATTACATGTGGAATGAAATTCCACTAGAATATAAATTGTTATGAGTTAAAGAAGAATATAGAAATTGATTCTAATTTAGGTAAATCCATTATTCCATGTAATTTATTGGTTTTAATTTTTAGGTATTGGGTACAACATGTGTATCACACATTTGTATCAAAATATAGGAAACAAGATGTTTAGAAACATTTTAATAATTATGATATGTTCACCATGTTACTGAGAAAGGGTTATTCTAATATCAATTGAGAAAAATAATAACTTTTGTTTTTCCATGTTGATTGATTCTAGTTGAAATTTTAATTTGTATTTAGTATTACCAAAAAATATTATCTAATGTTTCCATTATACATAATGAGACATTATTTCATTTTTAATGTATTTTGGTAGTGGTGTTTCATACTCAGATAATAGTTTGATAATAATTGAATCATCTTGGATGAATAATGAATAATATATGACTCATACCCAATTGTGGAAGGGTAATTCCATATAAAGTAAAACATAATGTAGTTTCTAGGGATATACCTAGTTACATTTTTATATTAGTTTTAGCTAAAATAATTAGGTATTATAGACCCACTGACTTATCAATTTCTAGAAAAAGAAACATATTGAAATAATGGTGTGTCACGAATCTTCCAAATTTTTTCAACATAGCCATGTTAACTTCTCTAAGAATAATTTTAAGGTGAAATTTATATAATCCAGAGATTCCATTATGAAGTTTAGGGACTGTAAACTTGAATAAATGAACATTCATGGTTATAAGATATGAGCATCTTCTAGATGGTAAGATGAATAATATCATAATAAATCATTCATTGATCATGAAAATGTAGAGTTGATTTATTTGTAAACTCCCATTTCCTTGAACACATCAAGGCCAATATGTTTCTAAAAAAATGATCGACATCAAATATTATAAGAATTCATAAATCATGAAATTGTATAGTGGATTTATTCCTAAACATTCATTTCTTTATACACACTAGAGTCTAGATGTTATAAAAATAAGAATAAATGATTATTTTTATAAGTCTTATAATGATATCAATTATATTTTCTATATATTCTTTGAAAATAGAATCCTTCAACCTTAAATTTTTGCCAATAATAATGACAAAAATAAATCATAGGAGTTATAATACAAAAGAAATCCATTATGGTCTAATTAATGTGCTTATATAGAATGAGTTTCTTAAGACTATGTCAATAAATAATAATTTATCAAGAAAAAATATAAATTACATGTGAGATAATTATCTATATGTATCTAGGGATATTACTTAAATACCTAATATAAAAAAAATTATAGTCAAATGAAATATTATATTTCTATAATAGTATGCGTGTATCTATTAGATATAGTGGGAGAAACATTAACATAGATAAATTTAAGGATTAAGATGCATAAATAATTAGAATAGTAACAAGTTCTTTAAGATTAAGTGGAAACGGAATAATCCAGAGATACATTATTCATTGAAAAGGTAAAACCAAAGTGAAATGGTCTTATAATCACCAGTAATGTGATATATTGTTCATTAAAAATAATAAATTGATATCTAAAAAGTAAAGAGTAAATGGAAATAAAATAAAATGATATGATAATTAGAATTCAGAAAATAGATTCCATATGACAAAATCAAGTATATTTATTGGTACTTCCACTAGTTTATGTAAATCGATTGGTGGGTATTCAAGATAAAGTATAAATTTTCAAAATAAGAATTATACAAATAATATTTAATTGGTTATACAAATTCATCATGATTAAATCCATTACAATTATTATTATGATAAAAAAATTCTATGTTCATTATACTAGGAATTGGATGTTGAGGCCACCTTATTAAGAGGTTTCAATACCACAAAACTAGAAGGGGTTTGTGAAACCATAAAATTAAAATAAGGAATACATGTTTTAGATATCCATTTTTTGATTTATTTATGCATCATAAACATAGAATATTATTTTGAAATGAAATTACAATAGTTGTTTATATGTGGTTAGTGGTAGATCCATAGTTTTCCAAAACATATCTATTTGATAACATATAAAAAGTAGTTATTTTTCGTGGAGTTAGTTAATACGAGGATTAATGTAACTCCCTAAATATTGACATAATGTAGTAACCAATGATATAGGGACCACTATTTTTAATTTAGATCTATGGTTTTCTTAGATGAAGTCAAAATAAATTTAATGTCGGGGTATTAAAAAATTCAGTTGGAAAAATTCAAGAGTGAATTGTTTCTAGTATCCAATAGTATAAATTTCTACAAAAATACAAGTGTAAGACATAAGTGGAGAATAATATAGTGATTATAACATTATACATTTCATTGACGGTCCTATAACATATTTCATTCTATGTACTTTATAAGATATTTCCATCACATGCATTTTTTAATGAAAATATAATATAAATTTAGGAGAACTAGATGGGGTGAAATCATATCAATCCATTGGTACATTAAAAAGAAAAAGGGATATCTACTGAATAATTGGACAGCAATAGAAACTATTTTGTAATGAATTATAAACTAGTATTAATATATATAAATTGATATAGTATCATAGTTAAGCTATGTAAATGAAAAAGATAATCACATTGAAGCAAGGGGTATACATATTTATAAATACTAAGTATATTGTGGCTTCTAATGATTCTAATAAAGTAGTATAAAATATGTAATGATTTTTTATATTACTTGTAATCATAATAATAATGTTAAATATTATCATATAATAAATTATGATAATAGTTAAAAAATTTAATTATTCATGATCTCAATGTTATTGAAATGGAAAAATGGATATAATCGAGACTATCATATCATGAGGGGTTTTACTCAAGGAAGTGGAGTTTTAGAACAAAGAGTTAAAATGCAAGAAAACAAATACAAGCCTAATCAATAAGGACATTTTTCATGAGAAGAATTAATTTTTATGGTAGAGAAACCCATTTTATAGTTATAATTTTGTCTCCAATCTACGTGGGGGTGTTGTTAATGTGGGTTCCCTAGACAAACTTCTATAGTACTTTTTGATTACCATACCTTGTATACAAAGAGTTATGAATGATGTTATCATTCCATAATAGTGTTAATACTTCTTCTTATAGTATTTAGATAGTAATTTATTCAGATTATTTTTCATATCAAAAGTATTTTGTAGTTCCTAGGTAAAATGAGATCCCTGATATACTATGACTGTATTCTTAAACATATGTCATATGACCTAGATACATCGTACCGATATGGAATTAATGATGTTTGACTATTATATTTTGAGGTATCATAATCATAGAATATTATTCACTTAAAGTTCTAAATTTATTTTCACAAATAGAGAGTATCATCTGTATTTACCCACAAATATGAAAATTGTGTGTTTCAAGTGTCATTTAATGTTTTTATCCATAAACATGGGTTTAGGTATCCTGAATTTTTGTCATTATCAATGCTTACCAATTGATTTTATAATTTTATGAATTATAAAAACCCATGAAATTTATGTTTATGGTGACGTGTCTTGTATTGGGTCTGTTATTGGTGGTGTGACATTTGTAGAATGATTAAGACATGATTTTTAACATTCAAATATAAGATAATATATCATTGTGCTTATTAACCCAGATGGTATTACCCTTATTAAAAATATGGATATAGTATAAGTATTTATGCTTATAAATTATAGTAATTATAATAATAAATAAATAAACAAATGGTTGTCACACAAGTTATGTATCCTACATTGTGAGATATCATGAGAAAAATAGATTATATTACACAGAGCATGATCAAGTGTGGTTTTTGTTTCTATTACAAAAAATATATCCTTATGGTCCATGATGTGTTTCTAGAAACCACTCTTGATATGTGAGTATGACCCATTTCTATTATGATATGTTCATATGGGGTAACACACAAAGCATATTCAGAAGCATGGACATGTTCATAGATCATATTTTTTCATGTAAACATATTTTTATGTTGCAAGTAATGGGTAAAATATTTATGAAATTTTTGAAATTTCTAGTATATAAGATAGTATATTTATTTATTCTTTAAAAGGTTAAAAATATTTATTGGGAAAATTTGGGTTTTGTTATATTTAATCTTACCCATATAAAACAAGAGAGACCAACATTTTAGGGGCTATACATTTTCATGAATTTGATAAGCTCACTCTCTTTATCTTCTCTCATTACTTATGTCGGAAGAAATATGGGTTTAGGGAACCTAAATCCAAGAGCTCCATCTTAGATCAAAGAATCAATGTTCTCAAAATTGTGTGGACATATAAGGTGTCATTTCATTTCTACGATAGCCCCAATAAATTAATGAGATATGATCTAGAAGGATTTAAAATGTTGTTTGGGTAATCTAGTGGATTCTATATTAGGTTACTTTGAGTAATGTTTATTAGTAAATAGTGGAACCCATTTTGGATTAAAATATAACTAACTATAATTTTGATTTAATTTTTCAATCATAATAAATCCACATGATATCATTGAGTTTAGAATCATGTGTTGTATCATCAGAGATAAAATTGTGACATAAATATTGTGATAAATTTTTTAATTTATTATGTTTTTCGGCATTAATTTTTGAGTCAGTACCAACACATTCTCTATTAATTTGGGTGAAATTTCGAACAACATCTCAACGTCTACCCTCACACTTGGGGTATGTCCTGATACCAAACCTCAACCAAATCATTTTAATCCATTTACCTTCTCCATCATACTCATATTAGGATCTAATATAATACCTCACAAACTACCCTATCACTCATGGTTCATCCCCGTTCCATGTATCGACATTTATCCACTCACACAGTGTAGTTCCTATACCATATCGCATCATATACCCTCCCAATTAAGGTAGTTTCAGATCCCAAACCTCAGCCTCTCCCCTAGTAATAAGAGTAAGGCCCATATAAATCTAAACATCTACCATCTCAATTATAGTAGGGTAATATACCAAAACTCATCCTATACCCCCTCACTTAGGTTATAGCCCATACTGAATATCAACCTCTACCCTATAACGTAGGGTAGGGTATCGTACCACACCTTCACTATTACCCTCTCACTAATGTTATTTAGTGAATGGATTTGGGGAATCATCTAACCCAAAAACCAAATAGGTCTCTCATAAGGACAAAATTGAAGTCCTAATCCCCACACTCTTGAAACTAGTTCATGGGAATCACATGATAACCTTGTGAATGATTTCTCCCATATAATGATATAAATATGTAGTAGAAAAAAAACATCAAAACATCCAACTTCTAATAAAAATTACTAAAAGTCCAATAATAAGGAACAACTTATACATAAAACAAAATTGTTTAAGTATATATAAATAAATATGAATTATAAAAAAGAAATAGATAAAATAGCAAAAAAATAAACCAATGTTGAAACCATAATAACCACCAGTCTTATAAACTCCCAAGTGACCGACAATCACAATCCAAAAAAACATCTCCCAAAGGATACAAGTAAAGAAGAATAAAAGTAGGATGAATCTAGGTAAATAAAAATATATGATTGAACTAAAAATCCAAATGAGTTTCCTCAATCCAAATCTATATAGTTTCATTCATATTAAATCCCACAAATTATAGTTTAAAATGAAGTAGAAAAATACCTTGTTTATAATTCTATAAAAAATAAATAATAACACATGATTTTTTTTAAAACTCTTTTCCCAAAATTTTCAATAAATGAAAAAAAATCAATTATAAAACATTATTAAATGGGAAAATTCACTTTAAAATAATCATTTAAAGTCTCCCTTTAAAATCATTTAATAAAACACATTTTGTTAAATGCACTATTCTTAGCTCAAAAGAGGCCTCTAAATTCCACACAATTTTCTGAAACATCATTGAAAACTAATTTTCTTATTAACAGGGAACAAAAAACATACACCCTTTTACAAAATCTTGGAACACCATAGTTTTAAAATAACCAAACTCATTTTTCCATTTTAAAACACTCCAAAAGATCTATGCCAAAAAAATACCAACATTTCAAGAACGCCCCATTTTAAACTGATGGATAAAATGGTTTGAAAGAACATTAAAATATAATTTTCTCTTTCCTTCCATTAAAACCATTCATACACTCTTTTATAAACATTTGAAAAGTAAACCACAATGAAATAAGAAATAAAGAACATTGTTAGGAACCACCATATCAAGGAACAAAAAAGGGTAAATAAATAGTATGTGTAAGGGTTCTAAGAAATAGTATAAAAATTAGTGTATATAATAAAATATAGAGATATATACCATAGAATGGTCTTGCTGTAATGGGAGTCATCTATATGATCTAGTAATAATTGACCTAAATTGTAGATAAATAACCTATGTTAACACTTCTAAACTACTCAAATTTCCTAATAACCCAATAGACTATCCAAAAATTGACATCCCTTGTGACCCTTGTCCAGCACAACATCAAATAAAGATTGATATCATAATGTCTTGACACCTTGTATGCATTAACCATCTTAGAGTATCCTGGAAACACTCCCTCATATACCCAATACTTCCACTAGGGTATTCCCTCGCATGGGCCATGATTTATATCACTAAGATCCCCATGAGGAGTCAAGTGGTGGTGAGTATTCATTTATCAGACACAAATAACATTAAACACATAAAAAATCCACACATCACCTCTAACATTCTGAAAAGAAACATCCCAAATCACATGACCAAGCATGAACAACACAAGATTTGTAAATATATTATATCACATAATGGGATCAAAATATACCATGGGAATTAAAAAAAATTACATGGGGATCAAAGAGTTTACACACCATTTTTGAAATTTCATTTCTCATAAAATATAAAATGGAAATTTTTTAAAATGAGATTAGAAAATCAAGGTAGTATACTATTTCCAAATTCATTTCAATCTACTCATGTGAAAACAAAATAATTAAAGCTTTGAAACAAGATCTGGAACTCACAATTCCATTTAACTCCTCATTGAAAGTATTCAAAACTACCAATAAGTATTAAAATATAATTTATATATGACGAATCATCCAATTGAATTCACCCATCCCATTATTATTGTCTCCAATTCTTTATCCTCCAAAAACCTTGGATTAAAAAATCAAACATGGTCTTAAAAATTGTTTCAAATATCACCAAAAAGGTTTAAAACACCCATTTTAAATCAAGAGTCCCATGTCAAACTTTTAAAACCTCATTAAATCACTCTAAATCATGAATTGAAATTTATTAAACACTAATACCCCATTGGATAACTATTATATCAAAATAATATTATTTTTAACATATTCAAAATCATTAAAATCCCACTTTTGAATTTTTATAATCACATGGCATGGAATCCCATTCCCTTTGTAGAGATAGAAAACATTTAGAAAACACCATTTTATATCATGGAGAATTATATAGAAATTAAATTTATTATCAAACACCATATAATTAAAAAAATAATGAAATATAAAATTAAGTGCTAAAAATAAACACTTCATCCATTCAATGATGAAAAATCCATTAGTCAAAGCCTATGATAGAGAATAATCCCACAATACAAGATATGACTTATAAAACCCCTAAATTATCAAATCCCCATATTTAGGATTAATTTCAACACTAAAATTTACCATCAGTTTTATTAATTTTCATGGAAGGAGGAAAATCTTGGGATAAATAAAAATATAAGGGTGGATTGGTTTTTTAGGCAAATACCATGGATGAAATCACTTGAGAACAAGGTAGAAATACATTAAATGAATAAGGGGAAGGGGATGGATTCTCCCCCTAGGATTTCAGTCAGTTTGAATGAGAGGGAGGGGAAATAAAGGCCAAGGGAATAAAAATCGATCAGTGGAAAAAATATTCATTCACTTCTTAATGAACCAAGGAAGGTAGCGTGGTTAGGCCACATGGTTTTCCAAACAATACACCAACCTTCTACAGGACACTAATAATAACAAAAATCACTCACACTACTTACATGATACCCCACAAAGATGAATAAAATTTCTTTCAACCTTCCTAGATGATGTTATCAAATTAAAAAACATATTTTCATTCTTGTTGTACAATTTACCTAACTATTTGAAATTCACACGCACTTGACATTTCATAATGAATATCCCACATAGATTTCTCTAGAATTCATAAGGTTTAGACTGAACCAACTGCTACCTATACAGACAATATATGTGTATAATTAAATAAATTGGAAGCCCATATTCATAAGGGTAACTAAATGGTTTCCTCTAAACTATGTGTTAAAACACTTGGGAAGAAAAACTAAAAAAATTAAAAAAATTAGGATAACACTCCAAGGAAGAATAAAACAAACCTATGAACATAAAATAAATACCACATTAACATAGATGGTATCACATTTATCCCCACCAAGCCACTTTTTCCCACAAAAATGGATTATGTCCAACTAGTGTAAAATGGAAAATTTATTCTTAAAAACCCCTTAAGGTAAATAATTGATCTCTAAAACAACCATATGGTTGATCAAACATAATTGAAATTCTTCATGAAGAATAGATCAATATGTAATCATAGAGAATCTATAAGTAGGTGGAGACTAATCATTGGTATCTTCGTCGTTTAATACTAATATAACACGGTGGAATGACTAAAAACAACTTTCCCACAAAACACGAGGGTTTATCCATACAAATACTTTCCCAAAATCCCTAAATGGATTATTAAAAAACCTACCAGCCAAATCCAACCTTACAACATAGAGTCAAAACTTCCAAACGAAGGTTCCAAACATTAAAATATCTTAATGGACCAAAAAACTGGACTGCCCATCCCATTGCATATATAAATCCAATGAGTAAATCAACGAGTGACATTCATCATGAAGAAAAGATGGGGCAATAACCTAAGGGTCATGTCTTAAATACGAGGGTCTATAGATCAAAATACATGATATACCATCCCATCGTGACTCTAATAGATAAAGGTTTAACATAACCCATGATTCATCTAGATATAAAATTATGACCCCATGTATCCTATAACTCTCCTTAGGTACTCACCATATCTAATAAAAACCAAAACTAGTAATCGGTTTACACTATGAAACAAGAACTATAATTACCATTATCAAAATGTCACAAACATTCCTATAATAGCCACCACTCATATAGATAAACTAAAGAAAACACTAATTTTTTAACATAATCCTAAATAGCTCCAAATACAACAACATAAAATCCCAAATTGGTTAACATACAAAAGAGGCACAACCAAGAATCTAAGGATACATAGAATGATGTTCACTTATCTATTAATCCAAAAAATATCAAATATTGATCAAAATACATCCACAAAAGAGGGATCACATGGGAGACTCCTTGATAATCGACCCTCACTGGTTTAACTATAAAAACATGACTCATGAGTATAAATCCATAACCCTAAGTAATATACATTAAAACATTCGAACCCAACATGGCCTTGAATAACTCTAAGGAATTATACTAAGAAGTAGATACAAAAAATACCACTTAATTAGGATCCTACGCAGTGCAAAAATTAGGAGTAAAACCACATTGAAGAAAACTATACCTTTATTTTAGGACATTCTAGGGGAATTTTATTAACTAGGTCTGAAATGATATCAACATTATCCCCTATATTAAGGCATATCATGAGGCCCCAAAACCAAATGATTGAAAAATAAAATAAATGATTTTTCTAAATCAGGAAAATGTTTTCCAAAAAATAACTCCTTTATATCAACATTCCCCATAACAAGTAGTACACAAAATCCATCCAAAACCAAGGAAACAACAAAATTGGGCCTACATTTCACCAAAATACATGAAAAAACTATTTTATAATTTTAAATCCAACCCCAAAAGTGACATGGTCATAATAAAATGATTCCAAATTAGGTTTTAGAATAGACACTAACCGATTTTGATACTGAAACACCCTTCCAGATTTTACAATAAAAATATATTTTTTCAATATGAAATAATTTTATATCATTTACCACATTTATATACACTCTAAGGGTATAAAAACAAATAATAAACTAAAAATTCAATGGAAATTAACAACAGAATTTAGAATATGAAACTCACTCTTTTAAAACATTATTTACTTGTTTAAAATAAATTATTTTTCCATATTTCAAAATGAAATTCACTACTAAAAATCATTTCATGAAACTAAATCCATACAAAAAATAATCCCTTAAACCTTATTATAAAACCAAAAACTGTTGTTTCCTGAAATTTATTTCGCACACACACAAAAAAACTGATTACACATCACACGAGAAATCTCAAAAACAAAGACAATACACAATCCTCAACTAACATCCAATCCAGTAATTCTAACATATCACTAGACCAACCTTTAACCTTTTCCTGAAACCCTAAAACACTACTAAATCTATATTGCAAATGTTTTAAATAGGATAATTAACATAGATTTTAATCCCAAACCATATTGGCGACATAGTTAATGTCTACATTCTAATAATTAATTACTATAATGTATCAAGCTTCTATAGTTATTTACTGAATGGTTTTTCTGACCTTATAAGTTAGCATCACTCTTTGAACCCCTATTCCATCTCCTTCCCAAACGCTAACCATGATCCCCCATGATAACTCACTCCATTTAATTGAGGAAAAAAGTGTCATATTTATTAACATTAAAAAATAATTCAACTATGCTGTAAAACAAAAATCCATAATAAAATAAAAATTACTTACTATCAATGGTAAATAAAGGATTGGGGTGAGAAAGAGATTGTGAAACACTCCCCGTACCAACCACCTGAGTCTCGATAACCACATATCTAAATTACCAGGACACCAAATAATACATGTGATTTAAAATACCTATGTTCCACTGAGAACCTAGTTCTCTAATACCATTTTTTAGTGGTTGTAATATGTTTTCATCTAAATTTAACCTATACAAGGACAAAATGGAATTCCCAATACCAATGGGTAGAAAACTAGTGTTTTGGAATTATTGAAATAACTTTTAGAATTACTTCTCCCTCATAAGATGATATAAATAAGAAGGGGGAATGAAAAAGCAAATCATCCAAGAAGAGGTATGAATAACTATATATATAAAAAATGATAAAAATTCTAAATAAATAAAGGAATGGAAGAATAAGATACAAATGAATCTAAAGCTTAAAAAATAATAGGTCAAATGAACAACATAAAACTAAAAGTTGAATAGAAATTCTGTATAGCTCTCATGAACAACCTTATTACCCATGGTCATGATACATGTGAAACATCTCACTCAGGATCCAATCGGGGAAGAATAAAACTAAGATAAACTTGGACCTGTAAAATATTAATGTGACATAGACAACCCAATTCGTATCCATTAAATGAGTTTATAAAGTAACTTTCATATAATATCCTTGAAATAAAAATGTGAAATGTAGTAGAAAAATAATAATTTCTCAAAAGGATTTACAAAAAGAAAAAAACACATCAAATGTGTGTCAATAATCTTTTAATATTATTTTCATTAAATTATAATAATCACTTGGAAAAAATATTTCCATCGAAAATATAGTAGTCATTAACCCACACTCATAGATCCAATGCTAGAAACATAATCTTTATATTTCTAGTTTCGATACAGATAAGAGTTACACAATTTTATTCATCCAAAACATAACCTGAAAATTAAAAATTGGATCACTTAAATACCCAAAGACCTTTTTCTTTTAGAGTTTAATAGAATTTGGATAAACTCATATTAAAAAATACTCATGTCTTTAGGGGACTATTTTTATAATATACCCATATACTCTTGATCTAAATTATTTCTTCATCATAATGAATGTAAAATCCATTAATAAACAACATAAATAACAAATTTTCTTATAAACATGGGAAATGTATATAGAAGGATGAGCTCAAATGCTTGAAATCGTTAAACAAATGCATTATCTATTGAATGTCTTCAGTGAGAAAAATATGGGGATAAAGAGATGATATTATATTTAATGTTCCTTATCATAAGGTAATGTATACCCAAAAAAATGGTTCACTAAACATTGAAATATAAAAAAGATTTATCAAAGGAAAGAGTCTTAGGAATCAGTAATCATGAGGCATGCGATTTTCATATTGATCAAAGAAATCATTAAAAATTCAAATAGATCATAGAAAAAATTTGTTGGTATCATGGTAAGATATCATTATCACCCATGTTTACTCATGTAACAATTAATTGTATTATAGTTAAATGTATCAAAGAAACCTCCTCTGTTAACTCCCACTTATTTCTATTAAATATAAGAAACATTACACAATACATTAGAGAGCTATATTGGGCTCACATATTGTATATGTTGTATCATAATAACCAAAAATATAAGTTTTATCAAGATCACCCATTAGTATATATAATTTTCAGTTTCCATACATGAATATAACACTTGAAATAATTCAACTTCATAATCATTCTTTAATAAAAATATGCATTACTTTATAGCTTTATTTACCTAGTAAAAAGAAATGGGTTTCATGATAATCTCTTTAAAATAATAATAATAACAAATATAAAGAAATAAAATATATGGTATAATAAGATCATATTACAATTGAAGTATATTCATCATTAAATGATTTTAACATAGATGAAAATACCTTTAAAAGAACATTTTAATCCTTTCATTGAAAATAAGGAAAAATAATTATTTCCTTTTTCCACTTATCAAAACTATAAATTCAAAAAATATTGAGAAAATAATTTTCATATTAAATAATCATGGATGCATTTAATGTAACAAACAAAACTAATAATATCTATAATGATATGAAAATCCATCATTTTGGTAAAAGTTGTTAATACATTATTTTTAAACCTTTTTAAAAAGATTAAAAAGATACCTATATAGAAAACCATAAGAAATATTCCATTAAAAGATTTTAAAATAATATCAAAGATCATGGAAACAAATATAGGGAATCATTTTTGTTTATAAAATAACATTCTCTAAATATGATAAATAACATGGAGGAAAATTTTAGATATGATACTATATATACTATAAACCCAATAAACATTCATTTATAAAGAAAACCGATTTATTATGTTTTAAAACAAAAACCCCCAAGAAATAAACATCATAAAAAAGAAAATAAAATTCCATGATAATAAAAAATATTCAAGATATTATATTTTAAGGTTAATTATATTCACCATATAAATGAATTGAGGAGCATCATTCGAAACATATCTCAACGAAGAAAGTTTGAGATGAAAACCCCTTGAATCATGTGTAATGATTTAATCAAGAATAATTTGAATGAAGGAACATGTCATGATTTTATAAAACCCAAAATTTAAATGACATAATATGTGGAAAAATTAATGTGGTAATATGTATCATATAAAATATAACAAGCGGCATAATATTAATTGTTTCTCAATGAATTGAAATTGAGACCATGAAAACCATTAGAAGATTTAAAAAATTACAATTAATTTCTCATGAAATTTATAAGATGAAAGGACATTTAGATATCATTATAAAATATTCATTCAAGATATAATTCCTAAATATATAGTACACACACCTTATAAAACATTGTTTGTGAATAATGCAATGCATATCTCAAAGAAACAATGACGAGAAAATGAAACTGTACAATTATCATATCACTAATGTTATAATTAATTAATGTATTTATTATGTGAAACAATTGCAATACTGAAAAATAAAATACAAAATTATAAAAACAGACATCAATTCACAAAAAATCAAGGAATATAATAGTAAATTATGTAGAAGTATAACCCTATGAATGGAAATGGTCTTAAGAAACCCCTTTTGTCAGGTCCAAAAATGATATGTATTTTCTTTAAATCAAGTATAATAAAGTTATATTAATTATTTAATTTTTTAATAATTTTTTTTAGGGTTAATTCGTGATCCTTAAAATATTTATTTTAATTATGTGATTAATTACTTGATCATTTATCACATCGTGTTTTTAGGGATGTTTGCTTAATAATTGTATAATTGTTTTGTTAGGTTGAACTTGGTCAATGTGTTTAATGTTACATCACCTAAAAAATTATAATAGATACCTAATTATGGTTTTTAAACATCAAATATAATTCTATATACTCTCATTAATGGTGTACATGAAAAATGTGTCGCATCACATTGTGGATGTGGTAAACCACACGTATGCACGAATGATTTTATCATTTTCCAATGGATGGAAGGGTATGAAAATAGATGATATATTATATTCAAAAAATTATAATTATTTTATAAATATCATATATATATATATATATTAAATCTATAATAATGAATGTGAATTATATGTGGTGATAGAAAACAAAACACATCACTTAGTGCAGGTGGTAGTCCACTTGTGTGTATGAATTCCGATTTTGTTCCCCATTTGATAAAAAATGAGATGAATAAGGTTATCACATGAATAAAATAAATTCCAAGTAAATGAGAGATACCATTTTTATTATATTTAAATTTTTATGAAAAAAATTAATGGGGTTTAAGATTACGTAAATGGAAAATTCTTGATTATGATGAATGTGGCCTCTTTGAAGAACCTTCTATGTATATCTCATTAAGGAACCAAGGTATAATCTTCTAAAAATTAAATATCCTCCAATATTTTGTTAATAAAAGAAATAATTGGTTTTTTGGGGTTGGTTAATATATGTAGAACACAATGTGTCTAGAAGAGAGGAAAGATTGGTTCCTATTATAAGAGAGGAGGGGGCACCCTTGGAATTTCGTACAGTATCAAATTATTATATTTTCATTTTCATGTTAAAATAGATCAAAATTGATATATGTTGATTCTAGGATTTATTTTATTCAAGATAATCTCATACAAAAAAAATAATCGTGTTTAGGTGATTTTGTAACCCTTACCAATTAGTTTTAACCTCTCATTGACCCTTTTAATGATTAATGTTATAAAAATGTTTTTTACACTTTAGAGGTTAATAAAGTTAAAATAAATGTACAGGTGCTGAATAATTATAAAAATAAAGTCATTATAAATTATATACCATTTTCATGGTAAATTATTATAATTTCATGAATTTATAATCATTTAAGAAAATATTATATAAGAAAAAACAATTAAAGTCATTTTCTATATTATTTAAATAACATGAATTTAAAAAACAATCTATAGAGTAATTTAGTTCAAATATGAACTTTAAACACATGAATAAAACATTATATTGTTCTTAAAAAATTATGGAATACTATAAATCACCAATAAATATTACTTTTAATGTTTTTAAAATCATTTATATATTTTTCAACAGCATGCACATATATTTTTTTGTTTCCAGATAATCATTTAGGCAAATTATTTCATCAGAAAAACATAAAAATCAATTACCATGATAAATTTTTATTAAATATTTTATTTAATTATTTCTAATATAACATAACACCCTTTTATCCCTACAAAAAAATTATTAGAGTTATTAAAACAGAGAGAGTGAAATTTTTTTACTTAATCTTTATATAAAAACTATTAACGTAATTATCTAAGTTAAATGAAAAAAATGACATATTCTATTACATATCAAGGTTAGGTCAAAACTAAACAAAATAAATTAAATATAGTTATGTTTTTTGGTGACATTAATGTCTTATCCCTTAGTTTTCATCTTGTTTTACCCATTTTACCCTTAAAATGTTGAATTTTTTTTACTCTGGTTACTGTTCATTATGTCCAAAAAAATAATATTTAAAAAATATATAAATTTTGATTCCAAATTGGGAATAAGTTTTATCTAATTGAATTACTATCATCTAAAAAATATATTTTCAAAATAAACCCTCAAAACATGATGAAAAATAGTTTTGTAAAATAATGAACTTTATATATAGTAATGTTTTCATCAAAAAATAAAGTGTAATGTTGATTAAAATTACATGAATTATATAAATATATATAATAAATATCTATTTAAATTTAAAAAATAATTATAAACAGAATTATACTCTGTAAATACTTTATAACAAATGACATATTTCTATAACCCCGGTAATTTTTGACTATTCACAAAAAAAATCAATCATTTCAAAAAAATCCAAACATTTCAACCTACGATAATATTTATATAAATACTTCAAAAATGATATCCTCTTTATAAAATAAAATTTCTAAAATTGGAATTATTTAATTATAATGTTAACTCACAAAAATCAAAACATAAATTTTTTTAAAAAATATATTATTAAATAAAAAAAGACTTTATTCTAATTATTTTATTCATAACCATAATTAAATGATTTTTAATAAAATAAATTGGATATATAATATAAATATATCATTATAATCATTTATAAATAGTTAAAACATTAATCTATTTAGATAAAAATACATTTCATCTATAAAAATATTTTTGCTAAAAACATCTATTTTACCTTGAGAAGAATTTATCTTCATTTCCATCCAACTAAAAATCATTACATAAATGATTATTAAATTTAAGAGTGAAAATATTTCATTATAGTTTTTTATATTTATACACTCCAATATAGTTCCTTGTTTATAAGAATAATATTTAAAATTTAACATCTTAATAATATTTTATTTTTCATTTTAACCTTGGAATTTCTTGTAGTATTCACTATCAAACATAATATTATTTTAAAATCTCATGGTGTTTCCTTTTACCCCTTTAAAGAAATTGTCTCCCAAAAAAAATTATCCTTTATCCCACAAAATGGGATTATAAATTAATAACATAAATTCTATGGAGTGGAAGATAAAACATATGATCATGAAAGGAAAATATTTTTAAATATTTTTTTTAAAAAATATCTTTGCTCCAAACCCACTTCATAACAATAGTTAAAACATCCTTTCCAAAAGAGGTAAGTGTAATTAGGATGGTCACCCATACTAACTCAAAATCATTTTCCAAAATAAGGAGAATATTTATGTGATTTAGAAGAATGGACATGGAATGATGTTCCATTAAAAGTATAATGATAATCTTCTTTTAGAATATAAGAGACCACCAAATTCATCAAAAATGATTGTAAGAAAATAATATTTTTATTCGGACAACCTTTTCCTAGTGTTTATTTATTAATTTTAAATAAATATATATAATATAGGATAAAATACTTACCTGAATTATTAGCATTCCATAATCATGATTTCATCTGTTAATTGTACTTTAATATATTTACACTTATATCACATATCTTATTCCTAGAAATTAATATTTAGTATTATTTTTTTATGAATGATGTACTAAATGAAAATTTTAATATATAAAATTATCCAAAAAGGATAATAGGTTATTAAAATTATATTTCAAAACTTAACAAACAAAATGGTCTGAACCTGGTATGATAATATCAAAAGTGAATAAACCATCACAAGAAGAAATAATACATTTAACAGCAACATTTATAAAACAAATCTAATGGTTCAACATTGAATATTATATAAATGAATAACCAAATATAAATAGTAACCTAAATAACCTCAACATTAAATAAAGTTTTATCCTCAATTGTTATCTTATAACATTCAGCATACATCCCAAAAAATGCAATAGAATTATTATTAAATAATTATTCATGTTAAATCACATCATAAACCTAAGGGTTACTTGTACCTTGACCTAATAAGAAATATCTATAAATATCATTAATTACATCAAAATACCATTACTTAAACCTAAATAAAGTGGTATTTATGACATTGAACTTATACTCAAACATCAACTTATAAATGCTTAAAAATATCCATATATATTAAGTTAAAATCTCATAAAAACATTCAAACATCCAATGTAACTAAACCTACTCTAATTCCATCTATAATAGCCTAGAACCAATACTCTTATAACTAGTGGTAAAAAATAATATTTACACTTTTGGAAATCATACTGACAAACATGACTGAATTTTATCTCTAAAAAACATACTACATTAAAGGGATATATGGGTCACTTGTATACATAATGAAATTTTAGGTTTAGAGTTTTAAATAATTGGGAAATTCACTTATATAAAAATGTGTAGGTCATTAAGTTAGTTTTTTTATAAAATAACAATATGTTCTTATTATACATTATTCCTTCATCATTACCCACATAAAACCCTTCTAGACATATCTTACTTCACATAGTTATTTATAACCTATGTAAAATAAACACAAGAAGGGTGGGATCAAATGCTCAATAAGGGTAATCATAGGCATTATTAATTGTATATGATTAGAGAGAAAAATATGAGAATATGGGTATAAGAACACATTCAATGTTCATGATCAATACATAATATAATTAACAACCATAAAAACATGGATTATTAAAAATTTGAGGTGGTATAAAGATTTCACAGAGGCTGGAGTCTTATGAATAAATAATCATATTTCATGTTATGCCAATATTGATAAAGGTAACCATTAAAACTATGAAAAATAATAGATTAAACATGTTGGTATTTTGTAACATTATGGAAATCACCCATGTTCACTCATGTTAGTAATAACTAAAGCTCATTAAAATCAACTGTAAAAACCTCCTTTATTAACTCCCTCTTTATTCAATTTAATGGAATTGAACATTACCAAGTACATTATAGAGTTATATTGGGTCCACCTATCATATAAGTTGTATTGTGGTCACTCATTGTATAATTTTTATCGGTCCTTCCCATCATCATATATAATTTCCAATCACCATACATGAATATCACACATGGCATGAATTTTCATCATCAAACTTTTAATAACAAAATTAATTCCTTTGTAGATTGATTTAAAAATGGAATGTAAATAGGTAACGTAATAATATAACTAAAAATCATCATAATCCATAAATATAAAAAATTAATACAGTTTTATAAGATCATATTCCTATTGAAGCATATCATTTATTAATTGATATTGATGTAATGGAAAATAACTTTCAATTAACATTTAAAAAATTTCTCTGAAAATAATTTGTAATTCTTCTTCTTTATAAACCTTCAAAAATCAAAAAATCAAAAAAAATTAACAAAATTTTTTTATTTGAAAATAAAAAAGGAAACATGCATTGGAATATTCAAAAAGTAAAAAATATGATAGTGGGAAAATCCATTCATGTAATAATGTTTATATATAAAATTTTGTTACACTCTTTTATAAATAGGGTGAAAAGTGAGATGTGGAAAAAAATATTTAGAAATTCTCTATTAAATATTTTTAAAACAATATCAAATATAAAGAAAATTAACATTAGTAAATAATAATTTCTAAATAATAAAATTGTTTACATAATAAAGGAAACATAGAGGCTGATTTTGGAAAATAATCTTCAAAACATCTAAAGTAATTTCTTAAATTAAAAACCACTTGTAGTCTTTTAAATACATAAAAAATACATTTACTAATGGAACATAAAATCCAATAAATATAAAAAGAGTCCTGATTTTACATTTCAAAATTTTTTATTTAAAAAAATAAATGAATATTGTAAGATCCCGACCCTGAGAAAACGTATTTCATTGTTTGAATTTTTTTTAAATGGAGTATATCCAAGGGGTTGGAAGGATCATGACAGTGTTCCATGGATCTAGGGTAGTCTTAAAGAAGGAAAGAGTCCAATAAATGCCTAGAGAATGGTTGTCACACAGTTAGTAGTAACTATGCACTAAAACTCTTTAGCATTTAGAAGGGTGTGCATAGTTAGAGAAACCATACATGGTGGCCCAAGAGGCTGTGTAGATTTATCCTCCACTTATATTGTGGTGAGCATAGAACCACCACATGGATTTTCAAACCATTAAACTATTCAGCCATAAAGTGTGGCCAAGTTCTTTCTTGAACAGATGGAGACGCGCGGTTGGAACACGGTTTGGCCAACCACGTGGTAAAAAGTTGTGCCTCATTAATATTGGTTTTTTAAATTTTTCCATCTTTATATTATTTTTTATCTCCTTATTTTCTACCTCATTTTATCCCCTACGTAATGGGTGATGAATCAAGATATTTTCCTCCTCCATGGGTTTTTCTTCTTCGATTATTAGGTATTTTGATTTTTTTAGTGAATATAGATTATCTAGGTAAGTATTTATCTCCATTCCCTCCCCTTTTTATGAAGAGGCTTGGTTTATTGTTTCCTATCCTTATAAAAAACTAAACCCTTATTTTTTTAATTTCATTCTTATTATTTATATTTGAGGCTATTTTAGCTCGAATCAAGGTCCAAGGATGGATGATTGTTCGTCAATGAGCATGATGTAGGTGGTGTATATGAGTTTTTCCATAGTGTTATAGTTTTATAATTTCATTTGGTAATTTCTATGTAAATATGTTGTGTTTTTTGTATCCTTGACCGTAAAAGGTAATTTAGGTCATATTTGGGGTGTGAAACCCTTCACAGACCCCTTGGGTCCATTATTAATTTGTGACAAAATATAGGGTTACCCATGCGGTATGCCAAAATTTTGGGTAAAAATTCCTCAAAGAATTATTTCAGTTTTTTGGGTCTTTTTGTTTGTTGAAAGTTCCAGACAATCAAAAATCAGTATAGTTGGTATTATCAAAGATGGTTTTCAAGGTGGCTTAGTTTCCTAGTGTTTACCAAAATTTTCACCTCAAAATCAGGAGTTTAGTTTTTTGTAAAGGAAGTATTTACACATAGTAGCTATTCTATATGGACAGCAAAGGATTTCATGGTCCTCAATGCATGTTGTTCATGAACTGTAAAGGAATTTTGTAGAACGATGAATACTTTTATGTTAAATGGAAGAGGGAATGGATTTTGGCTATGGTAGAGGATAAATGTCTATAAAAATGGTGTAGATAAATTAGTTTGTGGGATTATAATGTTTTATGGGAGGCTCTTCCATTGATCAATTAAGGTGGTGATTTTTTGAGCTGTAAAGGGATTTCATTATTAGATGAAATTGTCCACCACAAAGAAGAAATGTGTATTGTGGACCACATGCTATAGTATGCGATGATGGTTGTACCGCATCGATGTTTTGGGTAAATCAGATTAGCATGTTTTTAAGATCTATTTTACAATATAATGACCCATAATTATATCATTATGTAGACTGAAAATTCAATGAGAAGACTATCAATGTCATAATAATTTGGTGAAGATCAAAGTGGTTCATGGAAAAAACATTATGTGAAGGGTAAGAGTTTTATGAATGAGTATTACAAATAATGAGAATTGTTCCATGAATACTATTCATAGTAGGGGTTTTTAAGGGCTCAGAAGCCCACAAAGGAAAATTGAATGCGACGTAGGGGAGCTCTGTGGGGCATTATCCATCTGCAAAATAAGTGGATGTGATCTGAGGAAGATGTGGAGGTAGTCCATTGAAGAAGAGGTGGTCTATGGTATACTCCCTCCATGTGGTTTAAGACAGTTCACAGAGGATTAAAGGAATATAGAAAAGGAAATAAAATAGTTTTTGAAATTAATTTCTTCAAACTAATTGTAAGAAAAAATGTGTATTTCATTATTCGATGAAAAAATGACTTCAATAGATCATCTATCTACAAATGGGGATGAATTAATTCATCCCAATGAAGGGACCTACAATACCATAAACTATTTTTGGATCCTATCTTAAGTAGTGAGAAAGGGAATAGTAAGACAGTGTTCCTTTCCTCCTACTTTGATCCAGAGAAGGAGACTCAAGGAGAGTCCCTTGGGAAAGTAGTGAGCTGACCCTAAACATTATAAAGGCAGTGACCCTAGGCATAAATGTGATCTTGCCCAAACCTTGTAATTTTTAAGTGATACTTAGTGGATTTGGTACAACGGCTAATCATCATTCTATAATCCTTGAATGTAGTCTAGTGAGGGTGAACCATGTAAAATTGTTGTGTCTCATTCATGATTTTAATTCTGTTCATACAATACTATGGGAAGGATGTAGAATAGTGTTTTTAACTATCAAAGAATATCCAAATGTGTAAGATTTTTAATCAGTCATACCCATGTTCACCCCCAGAATATTTAACCTATTTAGGATATGAATTGGTATCAAAGAAAAATGTTGAAAGTTATTGATTCTATACGAGTAGAATAAATTGAGGTTATCAATCACAAGGTGATTCATATATTTGATGGAAACAATTTCCAACCATAGAATAATTGTATGAATCATTAAATTTGATCATTATGAATCGATTTATTTATATCAGTGATTCATGGAATTTATACCAATATCAAAAGTGGTGTTTTATTAAAATCAAAATAAAAAAAATAATTGGATGCTGATCATAAATAAATCAATTACTTAGGGGTATCCCTATTAAAAGTAATATATACAAGGGTGATGTCGTGTATGTCATCAAATTCTATGTGGGAAAATTTGTTTAACATTTATGATTGTGACACAAAAGTCAATGTATCAAAGTTACAAGTTCTATATAACAAGTATGAGGATATGATAATTCACCCTAATTAGTCTATTGATTAATTATTCTATCAGGTGAATGTTATTGTGGAATACATGCATGGTCTCAAAGAAATTATTGAAGATTTAAATATTTTTAAGTGCAACATGAGAAAACAACCACCTATATTTCATCTAAATCACTACTGGAAAACTAACCTTTACCAACGGTTTGGAACCATTGGTATAGGCCTCCAAACCGTTGGTATAGCCTATACCAACGGTTTGGAGAACCGTAGCCAAGTAAGCCGTTGGGATAGGTCTATACCAACGGTTTTCCAAAAACCGTTGGTATAGACCTATACCAACGTTTTTGGAAACCGTTGGTATAGGTAATATGAAATATATACCAACGGTAATGGAACCGTTGGTATATAAATTCGAAAAATAAAACATCCGCTGGGATTTGATCCCAGGACACCTCGTTTATAATCGAACGACATAACCACTAAGCTAACATCACTTTTGTAAACATAATTTCATAAACATATATATGTATTATCATAATTATTTAAATTTTTGATTTATATAATGTTCTCCGTTAGTAGATCTGGAAAAAAATCAATGAACATATCCCAATGGTTATGACAACCGTTGGGATCGACCTATCCCAACGGTTTTCAGAACCGTTGGGATAGGTTCTGGGTGGTTGTATTTTTAGTGTGGTGAATGCTGGATTTTTTTCTTCTTTTTCCCAACGGTTCATCAAAACCGTTGGGAAAGGGCCTAAAAACACACCCTTTCCCAACGGTTCACCAAAACCATTGGGAAAGGGCCTCAAAAACACACCCTTTCCCAACAGTTTTGTTGAACCGTTGGGAAAGGTCACTCTTTCCCAACGGTTCACCAAAACCGTTGGGAAAGGGTGTGTTTTTAGGCCCTTTCCCAATGGTTTTGGTGAACCGTTGGGAAAGCGTAGCTATACCAATGGTTTTTACAAACCGTTGGTATAGAAGTGTTGGGAAAGATCATGTTTCCAGTAGTGAATGTTTATGTATATGATGTTAAAGATCAAAAGGGTCTGACATTGGATAGTTTGTATAGTCCTCTTTTTTCATATGAGACGAGAAATGATGATGATGTTTCTGTGGAAAATGATAATTATAAATAAGTGGTATTCATGTCCATGTAGAAGTTCACTATTGAAGAAGGTTAGGAATAAAAATATGAATATGAATTCATTTCATTAATTTCATCAAATTTATGAAGGGGAAATGAAATTTCATATGGAAACTTCCATTTGTGTTCTTTCAATGTTGAATGGTTTGAGATCTTACGGTAAGGTTCCCTAAGAAGTTTCAACATAATGATGAGGATGAAGAAAAAATTCCCAGCAATATCTCTTCAGCCTACATGAAAGGGATGAAAAAATTCTTTAAAAAGAGGATGATAGTTTAGAGGAATCTAAGGTATAGTTGTTGGAGGACTACATGAATCGTGAAGAAGATGCTATTGTATCACTTTTCAAAAATTCTCAAACAAGGTAAGAGAGTGATAATGGCGAAGGAGAAGTAGAAGTAAGAGTTTTCCTTTAGGAAATATTAGAAGGTTATCTTCAAGAAATAGATGATTAGATATCCAAAAGAAATAAATCCATCAAACATGTTCATGATAAAAAAACTTTTTATATTAGAGTATGAAGAATAGAAGTGTGAGGTAGATGAATAAATTGAAAAACTGAAGTCCTCAATGCTAGAGAGCTCAACAAATTTTGTTGAGTACAAGATGAAAAATGAATAACTGAGAAGATAAATCAATATTTTGACTAACACTATAAAATCTTAAATAAAACACATTAAATATCTTGAAGAGGAAGTAGTCATCCTGTGACTAAGTGTTAAGGATCAAGAAAAAAATTTAAACTTGGTACGATATTAGGAAACCATATCCATTTGTAAAGAGAAAAGATGCATTTGGAGCATAGAGGTCTAGTAGAATATAAGAAATAGTCAAAACAAAATGATAAGGATTTTGTGGGGCTTGATTGAAAACAAAAAATTAGTGACTGTTGAAGTCAGACCACAAGCACCCACTCTGAACTTAATGATTGATTTGGGTGAAAATCTAAACCCAATGATTATGAGAACCCAAGGGAGAATCAGTATTTCAATATTTCCACACTAGAATGCACCTCCCATGATATGTTATTGATATAGAAATACGGGACACCAAAAAAATGTTGGTTTCATATCCAACAGGTGCCAAAGGGAATAAGACCAATATAGGAATTTGTATAAAACTCATTATTCCAGATAATCATTTGATGGTCAATGATTCTAGTGTAGATTATTTAGGCACATGGAATGATATTCTTTATTAAAAATGCAAATAAATGTGGGAAAGCATAATGAATATGTTCATAATAAGAAATTTAATATATCATCAAATGAGATGAAAATGGAAAACTAGTTTATATAATTGAATGATGAATCTATTCTATCATACATCGATGAAGATCAAGATTCTCAATCACTACTATGTATAAATTCATAAATACAGATCAAAATTAAAGATCTGACTAGTAGGTGGTTTCAATGATTTAATTTAAAGCATCTGATCACACTGGAATTATGATTATTAATAGGCAATGAACTTCTCATATGATAATAAAAAAGGATCTACTGATTGGAATTAGGTATTGTAAGGAAGGTATCAGAATATTTGGTAATGAAGAAGGAATATATATTGTTGTATCTATAAAAGAAAAGTTCATGGGAATAGAGATGATACATGATGATGTCTTATTTGTTTAAGGGTTTAGTAACAACTTTCTTAAAGTCAGTCAACTATGTAACTAATGACATGCCATTAAAGTTTCCATGAAATTATGAGACATCATGGAGAAATATGTTGTATTTTTTTCAAGTAAATCATAAGAAAGGTAATATATACATTATAAGTGGTGAAGAAGATATGTGATTTTTTCCAAGAAAGAAGAAAACATGTTACGGAATAAATTCATTGGTCATTTGAGCCAATTGTTGTTGGAAGATATGGTGAAATATGATGCTTCTTAAGACCTCCCTAGATTATCATGTAATCTTTACCCATATGTCTAATGCTTATCAATTAGGGAAGATCATTTTAGAGACATATAATGAAGAAGATAAAAGGTCAATAAAATTGATTGAGTTGGTTCATGTTGATGTGTGTAGACCAATTTCACCACGATTTATTGATGGGAGGAGATATTATGTTCTCTTCATTGATTTTTTTAGAATAATGGCATGGGTTTCAGTCATCACTGATAAATATGAGGTGATCAGTTTTATAAAAAGTGGTTTAAGGTAATTTTATATGATGTTAGGTCAAAAAATCTAGAAAATATGAACATATAATCAAATAGAGTTCACAAATATCCAAGTGGTGGATGTTATCAAGAAACATGGGATAAGGAACTACATTATCGTAGTAATAAATCCACATTATAATGGACTATTTGAGAGAATAAATAAAATTATATAAAACATGTAAAGAATATTTCCCATTATGAAAGACCTTCAAGGGATGTTTTGGAATGAAGCCGTGATGAAATCATTTTACACATCAAATAGAGCTCTACTTTTTCCAAACAATGATATGAATATATATGATCTACGGTATGAAAAGAATCAAACATTGATGTACTTTCAAGTCTTCAGATGTAAGTGCCTCATTCTCAATAAAGAGGTAAATAGAATGTTGAAATTTCATAGAAATTAAGGGATCCATCATGGATACTCAAAGTAGAGAAAATAATATGAATTCTTCAATAAGTAGATGTGAATGTTTGTTGAAAGTCAAATATTAACTATATTAGTGAATGAGTGGAATGTTTAGAAAATACATAATCAGTCACAGGAGGATAATGATAAAGAGATAAGTAGATAATTGGTTTCTTTGGTGTAAGAGGCCAATTTAAAATAATTTCTAGATAATTAAATGGATGACCATAATTCATTATCTTTACAAAGACTGACGTCAATAGCCAAAATTGATATGCAAAACATAATTGGTGATCAGATAGTTCTAGTCCAGACAAAGAGGAGAAGGATGTAAAATAAGATTCATAATTATCATATGTTGATCTTAAATGTTTTGATCAAATAGTTGTATATGAGAGTTGGGTTTAGGCTATGAATGAAGAGCTTGAACAAATTTAGAATAATCATACCTAAGAGATTGTTTCAAGGCCAATAGACAAAAATTTCATTAGGGGCTAAATGGGACTTTCACAATAAGATGAATGAAGATGGTGATATGATTCAAATAAAATAATTAGTAGTGTGCAAAGGGTACTAATATATAGAAGGTATCGATGTAGATGAAAAATTTTCAAAATTTTCAAATATAGGGAAAATCATATTATTCTTGGCCATATCATTAAAAAAAACATTAGAAGATTTTCAAATGGATGCTAAGACAACATTTCTTAATGGGGATCTTAAATAATAATTTTATATTTAGAATCTTGATGTATTTAGAATTATGAATAAAATAAATGGGTTTTTATGATGAATAAGGTGTTATATGGGATTAAATAAGCACTATGATCATGGTATTCGAGACAATATCGGTTTTTGAAAAAGATCGGTTCTCAGTGTAATACATTTGATTACAATCTATATGTTTAACATGACAGTAATAAAGTGATGATGGTGATGGTATATGTTGACGACCAACTATTTTGTGAATCAGATGAAGCTCAATGCAAGCAATTAATAGAATTTATTAAAAGTTAAATTGAAATGTTGATGATCGGTGAATTAACGTTTTTCTTTGGATTAAACATGACCTAAGGAAATAATGGCAGATTCATTTCTCAATCAAAATATGCCAAAGAGTTATTGAGAATATTTGGAATGGATAATTACAAGGAGATGAAAAATCTCATGAATAATCACATAAAACAATCATGGTATGATTAATACAATGTATTCAATATCATAGAATACATGAAAATCATTTGAAGTATATTTTACTTGATATCTATAGGACCTTATATTGTTATTTCAACATGCCAAGTGGTAATATATAAAAGCAATCCGAAGGAAAACCACATGCATGTATTGAAATGACTAATTCGGAATATCATGGGCATGGTGAATTTTGGTTTGATTTATGATGAAAAATATTATAAATATTTATTCTGATATACAGATATAGATTGGTCTGGTTTAGCAGATGATTGAAAATCAACACTAGGTGGCACATTCTATCTCAGAAGATTTTGAATTTCCTAGACAATTGAGAAACAAGATAGAATTTCATTGAGAACCATAAAATCTAAGTATATTGTGGAAACTAGATATTTCATATTGTTATTTTGGATAATGAAAAAAAATGTTGATGTGGGTGTTGAAGTGAACTCTTTGATAAAAATCCATTATGATAATTCAAGTGCTACAAATCTTAGTTAAAATATAGTCTATGACTCAAGGAAATATCACATTGAAATACATGATAATTTCATTGAACAAAAGGTCAAGAAAGGGCTTATGAATTTGGATTATCTACTAAAATAACTATAGTTTGAAGAAAATATTACAAATTCCTTACTTAAATAAACATTTGAAAGGCATTGAGTGGCTATAGAAGTGTAGTCGACTCTTCCTGTAAAAAACTAGAATTATATCAATGGAAATTCTCTTATTATAATTATATCATATATTATAATCACATAAAGTATCATTAAGAACACAATATAAGCTTTATAAGTGATTAAGGAATGAAATTGAATGAATTTCTATATGTTAAAGGACCTTATACCAAAAGAATAGTAACATGGGCTTTGAAATAGTAATATGACTCTTATGAATATTAAACTAGAAATTTTAATAGTAACCTCACCAATGAAATTATAAATAAAATTTATTCTTCTAATAAGAGACTAAATTACATAATTATATCATAGTATTAGTAAATAAATTCATTAAATATTATTAATTTAGTATTGGTATTTTTGTAAGTCATAAATATTTAATGACAATTTTATGACTAATAGAATAATTTGATAAAAAATTTAATTTCATAAAATTATTCAAAAATAATAATTGTAATGTCTTATAATTATAATATGATTTTATGTTACCTTAGTTAATTTCTCAAAGCGATATATAATTAGTTATAACTTTAAAATATTTATTTTTCATGTAAATTATGATTTTCATTAAAAATTAATTTTCTCATATTTAGAAAATATTTTTCATAATATAGATTTAATTTTTTGAATTATACATGTTAAAAATGGATATGGTTATTTTTTTGGATTTTTTTAAAATACATGAAGTTGTAGTGGATAATGGCATACGGTTATTTACAATATAACAAGAAAATGAATTTTTGAGTCATTCTTGAGTCATCAAAGATGTAAGTGACCATTGGTTAGAATTAAAAATCACTTATTACACTTTATAGTCTCATTAATACCCACTATTACTTTTCTTGAGTAAAATAATAAACAAATGAATTAAATAATGAGATTACACCCCTCCCCTCCACTATAAAAACCACCCATCATCGCCTCTTATCCTGACACCTATAAAGCCTTGATACATGACCAAATTCTTCTCAAATATCATTCGAATACCCTTCCCCATGTCTATGATATTTTTGTATTAACAAAATACAGAAAAAATCCCCTAAGGATGTTCTCGAGAAGAAGGAATAAATAGGTAAAACCCTCTTCCTTTTCTTTTAATTTCTTTTCATGTTCCCTTATTTTCGTTTTCTCTCCTCACCTTCCCCTATTCCAAGTGGAATTAAAACACTATTATATTATATGTAATATAATGTTATCATGTTTATGGAATAATTATTCATCAAATATCTTCTCTTATCTCTTTTTTTAATGAAAACATCGTCCCTAAGCTGTTGATCTACCACTATGATGGATGATGTGATTTCATCTTTAAATTCCACCTTCTTGGATGGTCATGAAACAATTTTTATAGTTCAAAAAGATTATAATATATGTATCATATCTTATTTAATGGTATGGAATGATTTTTTTAAAATGATATTAATTTATAAAATAAAATGAGTGGGTTGTGATCAAAAACCGCCAAAATAAACCCAAATGGTTATCATTAACTATTTATCTAATGATTCATTATAATCAAAAAAACCAAATGATATATGAGACCAATTTAACCAATATGTAATCACTAATAAAATATCTATTCAATTATGGACAATTACCCCAATTTATACAACCTTTTTTACATGTATATATGTAAACTGATCATGAAAACCAAGGAAACCAATGCTTCCATACAATAAAATTGAATCTCTTAACCCATAACAAAAAGATATAAATGAACATAATAAATTTATAATTAAAAAAAATAATCTATAAAGGGTTCTGTAATTATTAATTAATGTATCTTATTTTATTATTCAGGATATTAGGATCCAGTGAAGAACACCTTCGGACTAATGTTAAGGAATTCTACCCGGGCCTCCATTATTGCTTCGGGTTACTCTTTATCTCTTTTTACCCAAATGAAATACAATTTTATTTTTATTTAAATGTTCTAAATTATATGTATATATTACAAAATCATGTATAAATATCCATTCATTATTATTTTTCAAGGATATAGATGTTTTTTTAAAGGTGCCCTACTCAATTATTCTTAATAAGGATGCCCAATTTTAGGGAACTTCCCTAATTATAGTAAATTTAAATTGAACTATATAATCTATTTTAAACCACCATTATTTTTATAAAATCACTTATCTTATTATGAAAATATTCTTGGTTCACCTTTGGTTTTCTATAATATATTATTCCCTTTTCTACTATAAATGATATTTAATATCTAACTGCACTAAAATGTTTTATTTATAAAGTTTCTGAAATACACTTTTTATATGTTATCACTTTAGTTTGACATCACTAAATATTATATATGCCTTTTTCAATTTATTAATATCAATAAATTATTTAATTCCATTATTTTATGGACATTTTTATGATATGCCCATTTATTATGATTTATGACATGATTATGATACTTGATTATTTCTATGGGTGACACTTGTGTTTTTTGTTTGATTACTTATGCCTGATTATTTATGTGGAAATCATATTCATTAATACGGTATTATATGTGTGATTAGATATCACTCTAATGCATTGGGTAATTCTTAGTCTCATGAGATGATATGTGAAATGTTTTTGCTGGTAATCCTTGACTCGTGCTCCATGTGTAATGGTCTTGGTGGGTAATCCTCTATGTAAATCGTGCCTTAAATTGTTCTAAAGTCATGTTTTATTTTTATACAAAATTACTATGAATCGAGTATTATAAGATCCCATGTAATTATTATGTATATTTTATTATGTTCTATGCCATTTTATATCATTATGTTATGCCTTTTAACATATGTGCTATGAATTATTCTAATGTTTATTCCCTTACCAGGCTTCTAGCTCATCAATTTGTTCATTTTATCATGAGGTTATCAAATGCCTGTGTAAGGCCTCAAGGGATGTTTTGATATCATTATGAAGATGAAATAAAATATGTTTTTGTTTTGGAATCTTCATGTTTACTCATGAACCTAATCTCAATGACACTAGAATTTACGATCCTTGGCTTCTAATTGGGTGTTTAATTATGCTTAAAATCATTTAATAATATATATAAAAGGATTGGATCACTCTAGTTGGTATCAAATGTAAATTTTATTTATTTTTTTAGACATGTAATATATGAATTTAGTAATAACATTACTTATAATTCTTATTCTAATAAAACATTCCAAAATTTTGGTAAGTATTGAGTAAGTGATTTATTAACAAAATAAATCCATGTCTGGAAAGTACAAGTGGACGTGGTTCTAGAATATATATAACTAGGAGTAACAACTCTGACAAAGTGTTCTTGGCCTGACATTGTGTAACTTGTTACATGACAATAGGCCTTATTGTGCACCTATCTTGACCCTACTGGGGGATATGCTTTCGTAAATTCATAAGCTCATTATTAACCATTATTAAGGTAACAAAGAAAATTACCATAAGAATATATGTTATTAAATAGATTATGGAAAAAATATATTAATACCTAGGGAATCACATGTTATTATATTTATTTCCATTAATATTTTATCTCTTTATGTTTGGATTTTCCATTTCTTATGCTCCTTATCTAAGTATTCAATCCCCCCAATTGCACTTTCCTTTTTCTTATATAGAGGATATAAATACTGGAACACGTTCCAAAAATAAATATGATATAAAATGTGAAAATTTATCTAATGAAATTATAAATATTATGTAAAGAGGTTCTCAAATCTTTTTGACTGTACTTTTCAACTAGTTCAAGTTATGAAGAATAACATGAATAACATGTAACACCCTCTTCTCTTAAGAGATATAATGTTCCTATTAAATCCTTCATATCGAAAAGGCCTCCTTTTTTAGTTGATATTCTTATACATTCCCCATGGAACTATGGATTAACTCCATTAAAATGATATTATCTGTCCTCTAGTTCTCAGAAG
Organism: Viscum album; assembly: GCA_963277665.1. Lineage (NCBI taxonomy): Eukaryota > Viridiplantae > Streptophyta > Magnoliopsida > Santalales > Viscaceae > Viscum > Viscum album. The sequence goes on from OY728136.1 coordinate 2,000,758,577, forward strand.
AAGAGATAGTTGTTCTATAGTTCTATCAATTTAATGGGTAAGCAGATCAGGGGTGGGCATTGATCCAAAATACAATGTTCAAGGAGGAAATTGATTCCATGGATTGGGAGGAATTCAAGAAAAAAATTTCCAATAATTATTTTCCATAAACCCTCCATCTCAATATTGAAAGATTATTTATTAGACATATGCTGACAAAAGCAGATTCTATCAGGGAATATAAATCTAACCTTATAAGGCTTTCAAGATACTCCTTTGGATTTGTTATAAATCCCAAAAGTAAAGTAGATCACATCATTAATGGACTAAATAGATTTCTATGAAAATACATGGAAATTTGATACTTCGAATGTTATGTGGTGGTTTCCTGTTGTTCCATCATGGTAGAAATGGAGATTAGGGACTTTTAATAATCTCGTGGGGTCAGTGAAAAAAAAGAGGGAAATGGAGTCTCATATGGGTGGATTATAAAATTATTCCCATGATGTAAATAAGATTAAATATCCCACATGACAAAATTATGGGAAGAATAATCCTGGGAACTATCTAAATGTAATCATTAAAGGCTTCAAATATGGAAGAATGGGGCATCTGGCTAAGAACTGTCGAAGGTATATGAAGAATTGTACTAATTTTAAATAATAATGGATGTTTCATATCAACACTCATCCTATATTGTAGTGTTTTAACTACAATGAACATGGGTATTTTTAAAACCAACACCCTAAGGACAAGTTTTTCAGAGGAAATCAACAACAACCTCCATGGATGCAGGGAAGGCCTTAGGTTATAACTACTACTAATGTGGAGCTTTATAATGATGTGGTAATAGGTATATTGGTTATTAATTCAAAAATAGAGAAGGTACTATTTAATTTTGTTTCTATGAATTATTTCCCATTTTTCTTGTTTTGTAAATCTTTTCAAACACCACCTTAGAATTTTCTGGTTGAGTTTTCTATGAAAATAGATAATGGGAAAATTATTACATACAAATAACATAACTTCTCCATAGTTAATGTGTGTGGACTGAACCTCCCAGAAAATCTTATTATTATCACATTGGTATATTTTGATGCTATTTTGGGCACGTATTGTATATGTTTATACAATGAAAGCAAAAACTATTAGGAAAGAGGGATAACTATTCACATCCTAAATCATCCTACAATTATTTACACATGTAAAAAAGTTGAATCTATTTCAGAAACAATATCTCAAGTGTGGATATTACTTCCTTATGAGTAATAATATCTTGCTTAAATTATTGAAAAAAATAAGATGGTATTGCTTGAAAACATGTCCATCATGGGGGGTTACACTTTTCTATTCCTTGAATAATTTATTGGTCTTTATTATGATCGATAGGTTGAGTTTTAAATTGAACTTATATTGATATCTCTGTATATATCAAATACATCTTATAGAATAGCAGTGGTTGAGCTAAAAGAATAAAAGAAGTTGTTATAAGAGAATTTGGACATGGGTTTTATACGCCCAAGTGCTTCACCATGGGGTGATCCAGTCTTATTCGTCAGGAAGAAGGATTGATCAATATACCTCTACATATATTATCATGAGATCAATAAAATCATTATAAATAACAAGTATCCCCAACCATGGATAGAATACTTGTTTGATCAGTCATGTGGGGCTAGTTTTTTCTCTTAGGTGGTCCTTTGGTCGAAATATCACCAATTATTAGTGAAGAAGGATGATTTTCCCAATACATACTTTAAAAAAAGATATGGAAACTATTATTTCATAGTGATACCTTTGGGATACATAAATTTTCTAGTAATTTTTTTGGATTTAATGAAAAGCATCTTTAGATATTATCTCAAAAAAAATTGTTGTATTCTTTATTGATGATAGTCTGATATACTCCAAGAGCAAGGAGGAACATGAAAAGAATTTGAATACTGTATTGATGAATTTTTTTAGGAATAAAGAATATATAATGTATAGTAAATGAGAGTTCTGAATGGAGGAAATATCATTCTTGTGGAATTTCATCTCTAGAAAAGGAATATTTATGGACCCTTCCAATACAAATGCAATTTAAGAGTGTCCCTAACCAACATCTGTAATAGAGATCTACAGCTTCCTTGGAGTAGGTTGGTATTAAGGATGATTTGTGAAGAATTTTTCAAGAATTTATAACCCACTAACCACGTTAAATTTGAATCAATAATCATTTTATTTGACTTTTGAATGTGATGACTACTTCAAGGAGCTCAAAAGGTTTTTTATCACTATTCCAGAACTCACACTTTTTAAAAGTGGAGAAATCAATGTGGTGTACAACAATGCTTCAAATAAATGATTAGGTTTTTTACTAATTAAAAAATGATAAATTTATATCCTATGCCTCAAAAAGTATAATATTCATGAGGAAAACAGTAGCATGCATGATCTGTAATCGGCGGTTGTGATCTTCAAATTGAAAATATAGTGGTATTATCTCTATGGGGAGAGGTCTGAGATATACACTAATCATACGAGTCTAAAATAAATATTCTCAAAAACTTGTCTCAATATATTCACATGAAGATGGTTAGAGATCATCAGGGATTATGGATGCACAATACACTACCATCCTTATAAAGAAAATTAACTGGTATATGCACTAAGTAGAAAGGATAATGTATCCTTATCGGTGATGAGAATTGATAAGGATCAAATCTTCTTATAAATATAAATGATTCACATGGGAATAATTAAGGAAGAAACATCATCAATCATTTAACAAATGATTGATCAACCATCCCTTCTGAAGAAAATAAATAATGCTCAAGAAAATGATGTCGAAATTTAGAAAATGGTGGTAGCTATCCAAAAATGGGAAATCGTCCTAATTTAAGACCAGAAAGGATAGTGTTGTATTATTTGGGTCACAACTATGGGAACCATACAATCCCACAATAAAGAATTATATTTTTAATGATGCATATAGATCATTCATATCTATTCACCTAGGGGTCACAATGAAATATGAAGATATACAGGGGAACTTTTGGTGGGACAAAATTTAAATAAGTTATCTCTGAATATAGATCAAAATGTCTGGTATATCATCAAGTGAAGGATAAAATGAAAATTTATAAATGTATGATGCAACCATTACCCATAACAACATGGAAATGAGAAAATAACCACGAACTTTGGCAGTGGACATACAAATTCATCAGAGGAAATAATGATATATGGGTTATTGTGGATTGTCTTATAAAGACAAATCAGATTATTACAATTTGAGAGGATTTATGAATGGATAATATTGAATTGATATATATCAAAGAATTGGTAATGATGCATGGAGTAACACTATCAATTTTTTTGATCAATATCTGATATTCACCTTGATGTTTGGGAAATGTATCCAACATGCTCTTGGCATTGAGTTGAACTTCATTACAGCCTATCATCCTCAAACTGATTTCAAATCTGAGTGAACTATTTAGAAACTATAAGACAAGTTAAGAGAATATTATATAGACTTAAAATGAATATGTAACCCACATATTCCTATGGTTGAGTTCTCTTATGACAATAGCTTCCACTCGATCATTCAAATGGATCCTATGAATTCCTTTATGGAAATTGTTTCAAAACATTGGCATGCTAGGATGAAGTTGGTGAATGTAAGCTACTAGGACTTGAATTGGTCAAAGAAATGGGGGAGATGTAGAAAACCATATAGTAGCTCATTCAGGTAGCCCAAAGTTGTAAAAATAATAATGCATACAATCATCAATGAGACCGTGAGTTTAAAGTTAGATATATGGTATTCCTCCACATATCTCCATGGAGGGGAATCGTGATATTTTCGAAGAAAGGGAAGTTAAGTCCCAGGTACATCGGCCCCTTAGAGATCCTTGATCCTGTAAGAGATGTGGCCTATCGACTAGTAATTCCACCAGAATTTTTTCATGTATATGATGTATTCCACATATCCCAATTAAGGAAGTACATACTAGATCCTTCATAAGTACTGAATTCAGTGTTTGTATAATTGGTTAATGATATTTCTTATGAGGAGCATCCAGTGAAGTTCTTGGATCGTAGAAATAATGTTCTATGAAACAATACCACTCACTTAGTCAATGTACTATAGAACCACAATAAGTATCAGGAGGAAACATGGGAATCAGAGGAATCGATGAAGGAAAAGTAGCCACACCTATTTTCTCTGTAGTATGTAAAATGAAATTTCAAGGGTGAAATTTCATAAGGGGGAGAAGAATGTGATGAAAAAGAATTATATCAATGGGAATAAACTAGTTATAATTATTTAATATAGTATAATCACTTAAAATATATTTAATAACACAATACAATCTTTTTAAATGATTAATGAATGAAATAAAAGGAATTTTTATAAGTCAGGGAACATATAACAAAGGAATAATAACATAGCCTTTGGAATAGTAACATGAACCATACGAATTATAAACCAAAAAATTGAATAGTAACATCACCATGAATGTATAAATAAAATTTATTTATCTTATAATGGATTGTATGATAAAATTGTATCATAGTATAAGAATATATATATTTTAAAAATTATTAATTAAGTGTTGGTATTTTGCATGTCAATAAAATTTATTTAAAAATCTACGACAAATTTATGAATTTAAAAGAAATATTATTTTTATAAAATTTATTCATAAATGTTTATTTTTAGGTTTCACAATTGTAATACAATTTTATGATACACTATTTGATTTTTTAATGCGATATAAAATCAATTTTAATTATAAAATTTGTATTTTTTTTGTCAATTATGATTTTAATTATAAATTAAATTTACCATACTTATAAAATTATTTATATAAAATTGAGTTAATCTATTAATTCTACACATCAAAAAATGGATAGGGTGAATTTTTTGTATTTTTCTAAACTATTTAAATTTTGTGAATAGTGAAATACAGTGATTTACAGTATAAATAAATAAATGAATTTTTGAGTCATGGTTGAGACGTGGATGATGTAAATGACCATTAATTATAATTAAAATTCACTAATTAATATATTTAGCCTCAGTAATCCACACTATTTATTATCTTGAGAAAAAATATACTAATAAATTAAAAAATGAGAAGACACCTCTCTCCTCCACTATAAATGCCACCCCTCACCACATATTCTTCTCACACCTATAAAGAATTATCCCTTGAGAGAATATTGTTAAAATATCCCCCCAAACACCTCCCCCAAATCAAGTAGACTTTTGGATTAAAAAAATACCAAACATGATCCCCTAAGGAGGCTCTCAATAAGAAGGAATCAAGAGGTAAAACCCATTTCTTTTTTCTTTTAATTTCTTTTCATTTTCCTTTCTTTTCATTTTCTCTCCTAACATTACCATTGTACAAGTGGAATGAAAAATCTATTATCTTACATATACTATAATTTTATCATTTTATGGAATAATTCTTCATCAAATCTCTTCTCCTCCTTTTTTATAATCAATACATAGTCTATGTGCTGTCGATCTACCACCTCCGTGGTCGACATACTTTCATAATTCAATTACAAATTCGAGGATGTCCATGAAACCATTTTTTATATTGAATTGGAATATAATATATTTATTCTATCATATTTAAGGTTATGGAATCATTTTTCACAAGTTATATTAATTTATAAAACAAAATGAGTTCGTTGTGGTCGAAAACCACAAAAATAAACTCAAACAATTATCGTTACCTATTTATCTAATGATTCATCTTTATTAAATATAAAAAACATATTGAAAACTAATATAACATATTTATAATCATTAATAACATATAATTTCAATTCGAGATAAATACCCCACTTTATATGACTTTTCATGCATGTATACAGGTAAACCGATCATGAAAACCAAGGAAACCAACACTTGAAAACGATGTACCTGAATATCTTAACCCATAAAAAAGACATAAATGAACATAATAAAGTTATAATAAATAATATTCATCTATAAGGGGTTCTAAAATTATTAATTAATGAATCTAATTTTATTTTCCAGGATATTAAGATCAAGTGAAGAACAACTTCAGACTTAAGGTGAAGGATTCTTCATGAACCTCTATTATTCATTCAAATTACTCTTTCTTTATTTTTACCCAACTGAAATTATACTTAATTATTATGTAAATATTGTAAATGTTTTATATATATTCAAAAATAATGCATCAATATCCTTTTATGATTCTTTTTGGGGGATAAACATGTTTTTTAAGAGGTTCCGTACTCAATTCTTCTCGATAAGGAAGCTCGATTTAAGGAATCTTAATTAATTCTTACAAAATTTCAAGTGAACTCTATAATATATTTTTAGCCACCATTATTTTTCTAAAAACACAAATTTTTTTATTAAAACATTCTACATTCAATTCTAGTTTTATATAGAATATTATTATTTTTAATTATCTTCAGTATTTAACAACACTAAAATGTTCTAATTCCAATGTTTCTTAAATAATATTTTTACATGTTAAAACATATATTCAAAATCACTCATAATTATCTAATCCTATCTTCATTTTTGAATGTTAATATATGATTTAATTCATTTCTTTCTTGGAAACTTTTATGATATTCCCATTTATTATGTTTTATGACATGATTATGATACCTGATTAATTCCATTGGTAACACTTATGTTTATGTTTGATTGTTTATATGTAATTATTTATGTAGAAAACATATTTATAAAAAAATTATGATTTGTGAACCTATATATAACTCCAATTCATTGGGTAATGTTTAGTCTCATGAGACTTTATGTGCAATGGTCTCAGTGTTTATCCTTGACTCATTCTCCATGTAAAATGGTCTTTGGGGTTAGCCTATACTTTTTCTCCTCCACGTACAATGAGCCTTGAATCATGTTAAAGTTATGTTTTATATTTCTTCCACATTACTATTAATCCATGATTATATTATCCCATGTTATGATTCATTATATTTAACAATCTTTCAGTCCATTCTATACCATTATATTATGCCTTCTAACATGTTTACTAAGACTTATACTTATGTTTATTTCCTTACATAGATTTAAACTCATCAATTTATTTATGTTATCCCCTGGTTATCCTATACCAATGTAAGGGCTCAAGAGAAGTTAGGATCTCTTTATAAAGATTCAATAAATAATTTTCTAATTTATTAATCATAGTGTTTAATTATGCACCTAATATTCATGACACTAGACATTTAAATCCATTTTATGTAATTTAATGTTTAATTATGATTAAATCATCTAATAATATGGGTAAAATGCTTGGTTCAATATACACCACACTTGGAAAAGTGTATATGTGGGTCCCCATATACTCAAGGTATTGTGTGTTTTCCATAATGTGTTGATCTATATTCTTTACCATATTCATGACTTCAAGGTAGTTTCTTTTGGGATCATTGAAAAAGTGGGTGAAATTGTTGTTTTAAAGTGGATAAAATTTCTTAATCAAGATAGGTGGATAAACTAATAGAAGATAAGTGATGTGGGGGAGTATTAAATATAAAAATTATAAATAAGACAATTAAAATATTACATATCATGATATATGTGGTTGATAACGAAATAATTTTAGTGGTTTTTGAATTAAGTGATTCATTAATGAACTTTTCATTAGACTCTTGTTTCTAATGATGAGTATGCATCATGTGGGATTAGAATTTGTTTTTAGTACATAATTTACCTCTATCTTAATCGCAAGAATTTAAATTTTCTTGATGATGGAAGAATCTTTAATATGTATCAAATTGTGAAGAGTTTTTAGAAACCCAAAGGGGGAGATTGTTGGTCGATATTACCTCAATACATTAATTTAGTGTTTTTGGTGTTTTTTTGAAATATCTAGGTGACTGCATGTCAGTATGGTTGTTATTTCCAAATAATTTTTTTAAGGTGGTGTAGCTTCCTAGTGTTTTCCAAAAAAAATGGCCTCAAAATCTAGAGTTTGGTTTTTGGTAAAAGAATCATTTCCACAAAACAGCTGCGCTATATAGTCCATAAAGAAGTTCATGGGCTGTGAACTGTATAGTTCATGGACCGTAATGGAAGCCTTAGGAATCATGAAGGATGTTATTTTCTACATAATTTGGTGATATTTTTGGCTACTAAAAAGGATAAATTCACTATAAAGATGGTGTGGAGAAATCAGTTCTCAAGAGGCTAATAGTTTGTGGGAGTTTCATCATTTATGGAATGGAGTATGTGATTTGTGGAGCTACAAATTGTTTTTGTTTGCGAATGACATTAGCTTCCACAAAGAACATAGGTGTTGTGTGGACCGCATGGAATAGTACATGGTGAAGGTTATAACACATCAATGTTTTGGGTAAATTAGATTATCAGGATTTGTGGATCTATTTTACAATATAATGACCCAAAATTATATCATTAAGTAGAGTGAAAATTATAAGATAAGATTATCATTGCAAGAAGAATTTAGTGAAGTCTAACGTGGTTTATAGGAATAGAAAACCATGATGGGGAAGAGGTTTGTGAGGGAGGATTCAATGAAATTATAAGAGTTGTTTTAAGATTTCTCATGGATGGGGTTTTTCAGGGATCAGTAGCCCATAGAGGAAAAGGGACCAATAATTAGGGGTGGTCTGCAGGGCATCATCCATTGGTGGAAAAACTATTGGCAATCTGTGGAAGAAGTGGATATAGTCTATAAAAAAGAGGTTTTTTGTAGAGCACTCATGCCATGTGGTGAAAGAAAGTTCATAAAGGAGTCAAGGAAGTTACAAAAGAAACTAAAAAAGTTACTGAAAGTAATTTCCATAAACTAACAGTATATGGAAAAGTGGATTTCAACTACTAGTGAAAACATGTCTTCAAAAGTGCATCTATTTACATCTGAGTATTTGTACATTTTTTCAAATGAATGGACCCACATGTCTATAAACTATGTGTGGATCCCTTTCAAAGTAGTGAGAAAAGGAAGAGCTAGATGATGATCATTTCCACTACAGGTGATTTAGAGAAAGTGACGCAGGTAGTGACCCTTGGTATAACAGTGAGATGACCCAAAACATTGTAAAATTAGTGAGTCGGTGCATATAAGTGATCTTTCCAAAAATATGTAATATGGAAATGAGCCTTAGTGGATTTTGTACATCATAACATCGCTATTGTATGCTCTTTGGACATATCCCAGTGAGGGTGACCTATGTAAATTTTATTTTTCTTCTGCATGATTTAAATTTTATTCATAAAATTCTATGGTAAAGAGAGATAATAGTATAATATTTAATAATGAAACAAGATCAGAAGGGTGATGATTTTTAATTTTTTTCATGCCCTGATTTACCCCCTAGGATATTGAACCTAATTTTGCGAACACAAACAAGGGAAAATGGTGAGTTGAATTAGAAATCATGGATTTTGGGGAATTATGGGGATGAATGGGTAGTATTTGGCACTTATATAATGTCCATATTTTAGGTGATGACTAAAATTTTCATGCTCTAACATTTGTGAATTTTCTTTTAGGATTGTGTAATTTTTTTTAAATGATATGTGTCATATTTTGATTTGGTTGTGGAGTTAATTGATGTAAAATGATGTTTTTAAAGTGGGTAGCATTTTAAAAGGATGTGTTGATCTAAATGTTATTTTAAAAGGTTTTCTTAAGGTATTTCAAATTATGGGTTGAGATGAGAGTGTTTGTCCCCTTTTATGAAAATACCATAGATGGCCCTTTTAATGGATAGAAATGATAATGAAGGACTTGTTTTCATGGTTTAGTTTTCTAAATAGGAAGAACCTTGATTAAAAATGTTAGATTCAAGGTGATTATAAATGTGTAATTATTTTTGGTGTTTTATTATATGGTTTGATTTAAGGTTCCATTGGGACCATGGTAAATGAAATGATTAAATTTTAAATGTGATAAATATCTAATGAGTCATATAAAGATAAATAAGTTATATGTGTAAGGTATTTTAATTAGGATAAAATCAATGGGACATGCTAGAGTGATGATCTAGGATCCACTGATGTATTGGATGATTGGGATGCAGGACTAATACTCATCATACTTGGGTTTGGAATGACTGATACTCTAGTCCGTAATGATGTATTTAATTGTTTGGGATGTCAAACTAAGTCTCTAGTCTCCAAGGTATGGACATGATATGGTTACCAGAATAGATTCCCTGGGGTGGTTTGTTAAATTCAATTTGTTGTTGAAATCCCATGTGGCTAAATATAGATAACCCCTTATGCTATGGATTAGTCTCTTGACATTGTTGGAGTAGGATAGGATATCATTTTACATGATCTAACCTGAATTTTAACATGGTTAATTAATAATTACTAAATATAATACATGTTTCTCTCTTGTTTCTCTATTTATTTATTGAACCATTATTTATTACATATATTGTTTCCCCAACTGATTATTTCTTTAGACACTATTGGTGGTGGCCAACAAAGTTGTACCCACACCCTTCCTAGGATAACATTTCATTTGGTTAACCGAGAAGATAATACTTGTTTTATGATATAGGTTTGAGATAGGGACCTAATGTTTGGTTTTATAGGGTATGATGGGTTGGAGAATGGGTGATCAGTACTAGGTCAGGACTTAGGACCGTGTAGGGAACATATATTTTATTTTTATTGGGTTTTTTATTTTTAACACTTCCTTCCATGTAGTGTATTCATATTATTGTAATATAATGTGTTACATGGTTTGTTGATGGATATTTCCTATGATATTCTTTTTGTACTGTTTTATTTGGTGATTTATCAGTTGTTATTATTTTCTACTTTGATTTTAATCTAATAAGTGGGTATAGTCTACTCTTTGTACATTTATAAACCCACTATTCAAGTCGGAAGCCTCCGGCCTACAAGGAGGTGCGTCCGGGATCATGTGGTGGCCTGACTTGGGGAACCTTTTTAGGGGCTACCAGGATAGGATGTTAAATTTTTGTTTTAGATATAGTTTCTTTTTTTTTAAAATTTTTGGAATGGTATATTGGAAACTGGGATTTTATATGGATTCATAATTATCTCATTCATGGTTTCATGTATCCCCACATATGAGGAAAACCCCTAGTTTCCTGGGGTTGAAAATGATTTTTTGATTTTCACTTTTTCTATTGATTCAAATTTATAGCTAGAGTGGTACACCTGGATATGCTATTATTGATTTATGAATTTCTATAACACGGATCACTAAGGTAAGAGAGGGTGTTTGAATTCATGCATCACGCTAGGCACATAGGATAGATAGTTCATCCATATGAAACTTTTGATTGGTAGTTCCTTGGGATTTATATATCTGTAGTGTACATTCTGCCTCTAGTTTATGCATGTTTATTTGGTCTAAAATGTTTGTAAATGAAATATGACACAAAATTTGAATTAAAATAAATATAGATATTTTTTAAAATTTTTGAATAAAAAAAGGTTTTGGAATGTTTAAGTCTTATAGTTTTAAAAATGGAAAAACTTAAAAAAGGAATTCTTGGTTTTCTAATTGGTAAGGTTCATTAAATGGAAGTGTGTAATGATGGATCTTTTTGGGAATAAAGTGGTGATTATACCTTATCTTATTTTCATACCTTGCATGTGGGTCGTTAGGGTCAATACAGTGCCTTGTTTTTGAGACCTTAGTTTATAGAGTATGAAGCATTAATTTTTTGGGTAATGACGGATGGTCGATTGTATCTTGTTATACCTCCAATTAGGTTGTTACCATGAATTTTCTGGTTGTCTTTTGATAATATGGATGTGATAACCCTTGTGTGTTGTGAATTTATGGATTTTGTGTTGGACCTTGAAATAGATGTCTTTCTTTTTATGGAATTCATGGTGGTTGTATTGCATTGGGAAGGGAAGCTAGAGAAATTTGTTGGTTTTGGTATGTTGAGAATCATGTGACTGAAATGGGGGTAGGACTGCTAACTGTGATCAAATAAGTGATAAGGATTGATATTTATTTGCATGGAGGGAGATCCAATGGCCTTTACAAGAGATTTTGTGTGTGAGAGGCATGGGTGGATATTTTGATCTTTTTCAAGTAACACAGAAAGGGTGTTTTCTAGTGAACGTCTTTTCTTGTAGGATAAGTGGAAATGTTGATGGTTTTGAATATGTTTCATCAGCAGTGGTCTTACAGTAGTGGTTATTTAGAATCAAGGGTGCCTCAAAGGATTCCAGCCTAGTGTTGGAATGTGAATTGGGATGTGAATAATGACTGGATGGTTCATTGGTTGAATCAATGCATGGTAGTTAATATTGAGTTGTTTTAAATATCCATGGTTATGCCTTGGTTTCTATTTCTAGAAATAACCTAAGTGTTTGTGGTAGGATGTAAGTCTGGTTATGATATTAAAATTGTTTAGGTAGCTGCCTTGGTTATTTTGGAAACATTTAAAGCATATATTGATGTTGACACTAGAGGGATGTCTTCATTGTGCATGTGAAACAAGGAGTAAGGGGCGGTACCATGGATGGTATTATTCATGAAAAATGGTGGGTTGTTGAATGGGAACATTGCAAATGAGTTTATTCCGAGGAGGTTAGAAGACCTACATGAATTGTTATTTGTTTAAGTGGGTGCTTGGGTTAATATCCAGTAATGTACAAGTTGTGGAAACTATGGTTGGCTTCAATAATTCACCAATGGATAGTGAGTGACCTTTATTTTTATGATGATTTATATATTTTGGTATTGGGATATTGATGCATGATACCATTCAAGGCATATAAATAGGTGGTACATTAGTAAGATCCTGTTTTTTCTATGATGTCATAGTGGGAATTGATGGTTATGTGAGAGACTATTTATTTTTTGATGGGTGTGATGGATCATTATGTTTCCTTCTTGAGTCACTAGGGTTGTGCTGGAACTACTAATGTTTTGGTGTGAGTAGTGACAAAAGAAACAATGGTTCATTGTTTCATGGTATAAATTCATGAGGTGATGGTGAGTTTTGGTTTTCAATCCCATTTTAGTTCTGGTGATGGGATGTTAATGAGTCATTTGTAGTAGATGATGTTTGGGGATTGCTAATGGGTTATAGTGTCCCCATTATGAGAGGTGACATAAGTGATGAATTAGTTGTGGTAGTGTTTGAGGATGAAATCTTGGGGTAGTTCCAAACATCATAAAATCATTCCCAATTTCTTGACATCATCTAGGGTACATTGGGAGAGAGTTAGTTATACCCCAAGCTACTAATGGTTTTATTTTGGTGGGATGAAGTTACTCTTGAAGGTTTTTTCATTAGAACAAGGTAACATAGATGTCGTGTGGTGGGTGGTTCACCACCCTTCATCTCAAAGTGAGGTTTGTGTGGTGGATTTCATGTTGTTGAGTGATGAAGGTGTCATTTTTAGAATCCTAGAAAAGGTAATAGAGTGAGGGAGAGATGTTCATAGACACATTTTGGTCTCTATAATGGTGGATCATCAACCGTTTTATTTTTCAATTTCTTATATAAAGTGGTGACAATGACACTCTTAAGGTGGGGAGTGATAGGTTATGCATGGGAGTGTGATCGTTATTCTTATAGGTGTGTATATGTGTGGAGCAGACCAGTGATTGGGTGTGGTGGCATTAAGATGCTACTAGGGAACTTCTTGGGAACATGTTTGTATTCCCTAAGTAGGTAATGTTTGTCCCTACTGTGGTGGACTATCGTACGGGGCTTCAGTTATGAGTTTGTCGTAGTTTTGAATGTGATTTAAGGTTTTTGTGTTAGTATTATGGATGGGTGTTGTAAGACATGATATTTTTATGGGAAATAGATGTTTGGTTCTAGAATCTCTTTAGGAATAGGGATAATCTTTGGTAATTTCATTAGGATGATAATAGGATTTCTTAGTTAAGATGGTATCATGGCCAAGGGAAGCAATAATGTGACAAAATTTGTAGTTGGGAATTTTAGTAGGAGTTGATTGGGGATGTTTTGATACAACATGGAAAAGGGATTGAATGTGGTTAGTTGTAAACTGTCTCTAGTAGATGTTTTGAGGTGATAAGTGATTTTTTTTAATTTAAATTTTTTTGAGGAAACACATGTTTTCTTTATTTTGTGTATGGGTATAGGATGTCCATCCATTCCAAGTAGTTTTAATGGAATGGATGGATTCTAATGTTAGATGGTGTTATCATTAATGTTCGAACAAGGTGAGTTTGAAAATGCATTGGGTATGAAGTGGAAGATTTTGTTTCTTAGTTCATTTGGATTCTTTAGATATTTGTGGTTCAAAACAATGGAATTTATTGATTGTGGGCTCAAATTTATGGTAGGTATAACCGTATTAGGTGAAGAGCTAGTGGATAAAGTAATTCATGTTACGGGATGGATAGACATGGCTAAGTCCCATATTGGTGTTTTTGTTTTGACAATGAGCATTAGTTGAGGTTAGATGAGTTGAGTTCCTTGATCTAATGTTTGTTCATTGGGTTTGTTTTGGATATTATTTTTTGGGATGAGGCTATATTTCCTTGAGTTTTGGATGAGTTTTGGTTCGGTAATATTCTAGGAAATCATATGTTTCATCAAGAGACACCATTTTTGGGACTCAATTTGGTTCATAATGTGAGACGTTTTGGTACCCTTATGTTCCCATTATTTCTGGTTTTGGGAAGAATAGGACTGTTGGTGTTAGGATTTTATCTCATGAGGTGATAATACTTTGTTTGCGGCACTTTTTCCTGTAATTTTTTGTGATTTTACCCAGAATCTTCTCTTAAGGGATCATGTTAGTGATGATGGGATTCAGGTTGACACCTCCTTTTATGACAACTCAAATTGTGTGATGAATTTTTGTGAAATAGTTTACAAGGAAAGATAATTATATGATTTAAATGTTGTGATCAAATGACATTGTTTAAGAGGAAATTTGAGTTAGGAAAGCTGGTTTGTAATACCAGTGGCATGAAAAAATTTTCATTATGGGTTTAGTGTAATCTTAATGTGTATCTGAAGGATGAGATATTTTATTTTGGGGAGGTTGTAACATTACTACCCTGAGATAATGTTCACCCCAATTTGAATTTTTGGTTTATAGAGTGTTTCCTAGAAGTTGGGATTATATTGGGGGTTTTCTAGGGGTTTAGGGCACGGTAAATGGGGAAAAGAAGAAAATATATTATTTGATCTTTTTTGGAACATGGTTAGTAGTAATCATGCCCTATAACCATGAAGCCTATAGAAGGTTGTGTACAATTAGGAAAACCATGTAGGGTGGCCAAGGAGACCATACGGATTGAGCTTCCCCTTGGACAATGGTGAGTGCATGACCACTCCATGGGGTTTCAAACCGTGTGGGTGGATAAGTTGACCATGCATCATGGTTCCCTCTCAGACAAAGGGAGATACACATTTTGGCCGACCATGTAACCAAACCATAACCCTCATTAAATATGGGTTTTTTATCATTTTCCCTCTCAAAATTAATTCTTTTCCCCACCAATCTTCTTCCCCATTTGACCCCCCTACAACAAGGGTGGTGAACTAGGATCACCTTCCTCCACCATGGATGTTTCTTCACTGATTCTTAGTATAAGGCCCTGAGCTTAAACATTACGTAATCTTTAGTTATTACAAGATTACACATTGAGGATCTTTTCATGTTTATATTTTTTTATAATTAGATCATAAATCATGCATTACATTCCACATTTAAACAAAGTGGTTACATAAAAGATAGTATTCATTTTTTCTATCAATAGAAAAATATTTAAAATAAAACATAGAGTCTTTCAGGAAACTTCCTTGACCATATCATCACATCCTGTACCTTTCCCTTGACCTGTGAAAATCATTTAAAAAACATGTGATGAGCATAAAAATCTCAGTAAGGGATATAAAAGTACGAAATGAAAACATTATTCCATGTATGAAATCATACTTTACTCATAAAACATAATCATTTTAACATACCTCATCAAATCATGAATAAATCCTAGAAATCATAAGACATAAAGGTAACTTGAGTCATTCATAACATTCTTACATAGGGAGTAACCCTCATGGTTATGTTTGGAATACCCATCACAGTATATTCCCTAAATCCCTTTGGAAAAACATTAACTTTTAACCCCTTTGCGTTATCCAATGCATTGGAGAGCTATATTGGGTGCACCCACCCTTAGTTTATCACGGAACCACCCGTCTTCATAACAATGCCCAAGAACCATAACATAGTCGTATCACATAAAACATGCATAAAGGAAACATAACATTTACACATTTCAATCAAAAGATATCAATACAACACATTGATATAATAAAAAAATTATGAAACCCATTTTTAATACCAAAATAAAAGAAAATTAAAACATGGTATTTATTTCTCATTTTAAAAAAAATTATGGCTTGCAGAGGAACCCGAATCTCAAATAATGGTCACGATGGCGGAGAAGTCAATGTCGCCGCATACGTACGACAAAAAAACATTCCCTTTTGTCGTTTAGTAAACACTTTGTATAAAAAAGATTCATTTTGAATAAACATTATAGTCAAAGGGGTTTATACACTATATAAAATAAATTTGTGTATAAAACAAAATATGCCTCAATGAAAGAAGATTGAGACGAAGTCCCATACCACGAGTCCAATATGACTCGATTGTTCTTTAACGTCCTGAATAATAAACTTAAGTTAGTTTCTACTTTCTTAAGAACCTTTTTCAAGTTAATTATTTCTTTTATATCAATTATTACTATGTCATGAACACTATGTAATTATTTAGGTTAATAATGGACGTTTTGTTGATCACTGGTACTTGAGTCAAAAATAAACTCTTTATAATTACAAGTTGTTAATGTGGTAAAATATCCATTATATCCATAATTATATTCATTATTTATATATCATATATATCATATATATCCAGTATATTAATTCATTTATAATTTTACATAACATTTAGAGGTAATAAATGAAATTCACCGTTCAGGGAGACGGTAAGCCGTACGTACGCATGAACGCTACTTTCATTTCTATTTTGTATTTAATGGAAAAAAATCATAATTATATAAAGGTATATTATCATTCCAGTATAATATCATATATAATATCATTACCTCCATCCTTTATATGTTCCACATATGGAATTAACGAATCAAATCACTTTGAGGGGGCGGTAGTCCGCACTTCCAAAAATGAAGATATCGCGTTTACCCATAATGAAAACCATAAAGGTATTCCAAAAATGAAAAGTACAGAAGCTTAAGTAAAACTCAAACATATTATATATCATATGTAAATATAGTTACATCTTAATGGCCACCATTTAATGTGTTAATAGAATATTGAACAATCATAGTTTCGTGAGGCAAAAATTCACCATCCACAGAAATAGTATGTTCATTAACCATTAGATGTAGGTGTGTGTAAGTTTAGCTCGAATACTTATTTTAACAACATCCTAGTATATTTAAGATACTGGTTTTGTTACAAAAGAAATTAATAAAAAGAGTTTAGGTGGTTGTAGAAGCAAAATAAAACAAAACAACACAAGTGAAGACATTACCTTTAAATCGGGTAATTCCCTTTGGTTTGAACCAAAAGGGTTTCTTGAAGAGTATAATAACTAAGCTAAGGTTTCTAGTATGAGGAGAGGGATGTGGAGAGACAAAATGAGCAGAGCTTGGCCAAGACAAAGGCATGAGAGTTGTGGGTAAGGAGGTAGAGGTGGGGGCCTTTTATAAGAGGAGAGGAGGGGCACTCTTGGAAACATATAAAATGTTACTTTATTTTCAAATGACTTTACGATTTTAAAGGTCCCACATTGATGTATTTCTAGTAAAAGGTGTTAAGAGTTCTAAATATACTCATCCAATAGGTCTTTGACAAGTTTAAGTCTTAGTTTTAATGTTATCTTTTCATTTTATTTAAATCCTTTATTAATGAGGTAATCGCTGCATCACCATGATGTCATAACTAATTTAATTTATTTAATGTCTAAAAATTATAAAAAAAAATACTATGAAATAGGAAATAATTTTATATTTCCAATGAAAATTTATATTCCAATAGATCATTTATGTAGACAAAATTAAATTTTTTTACTCAGGTGATACATTCTTTGTTATATTTAACTTTCTTTAAAAATAAAAAGATAAAAAGTCATTATCACACAAAAGTGACTACAGGGGGTCACCAAGATTGGAACAAGGCATACCATGGTTGGACATGACACAACCAGTAGTATTATGACACATGTAGGTGTCATTTTTTGTATTATGATATTATTTTATTATCCTTAACTACCCGATTACTGATTAATGAAGATAATTACAGATAATTACTGTTGTTACTATTCACAGAGTCCAAAAACAAAAGAGTCTTGATTAAATAATTTGGGACTTCCGATTCCAAATATTTAATCCATTTTACCAAATTAAAAACACATAAATTGCAGTAATTAATTTAAAAATAATTCTCGTTGTCAAAACAAATAGCGGGTTTTTTTGAAACAATATCTATGAAAAGTTTCGCATTAGTTTATGCTCAATTCCAAAGTGAAATTAATTATAATGATCGAAATTGGATTAAATGGTAAAAATATATTCTATTTACACATTAAAACCAATTTAAAAAAATCTAACCATATAATTAAATTATATGAAAAAGCAGTTTTGATGTAAAATGCAGTATTTTTCACTATTCATTAAAAAATGAACATTGTCAAGAAAAATACCAAAAAACTATCCAATGTAAATTTCAATGTCCCAATAATAAATAATAAGTTTATTTTGAAAAATATAGCTTATAAAATTTTCAAAAGATAGATTTAAAATTGGTTTCTCATCAAAAGGCAGTAAAATAATATTTTAAAAATATAGTGTATTCCATGCATAAGATTGGATTTATTCTCTTTTTAAGACTCTAAAACACTATATAAATCATAAATAGTCATACATAAGTATTTCTTATAATTCATTACTTACTTGGGATGTTACATCCTTCCCCTCTTTAGAAAATTGTGTCCCCGCAATTTATTTACTTATCGAATAAGTGGGGGTATTTATCCCTCTTTGCATTTACAGATTCCCATGTTGCCTCTTCAATCATGTGGTTTTTCCACAAAAACTTTACTTGATGAATCACCTTATTTTTCAACACCTGATCCCTGTGGTCAAGAATCTGGATTGGTTGTTCCTCATAAGATATATTTTCTTCAAGCTAAACTACCTCTAGACTCAAAACATGATATGGATCTGGCATGTACTTCCTTAACATTGAAACATGAAAAACATTGTGTACTTGAGATAAACTCGGAGGTAAAGCCACTCGGTATGCAATAGATCCAACTCTCTCCAGAATTTCATATGGTCCAATGAACCTTGGACTCAACTTTCCTTTCTTACCAAATTGCATCACACATTTCCATGGTGAAACTTTGAGAAAAACATGATCGCCTACCTCAAAAGAGAGATCATTCCTCCTATTGTCCGTATAACTTTTCTGCCTACTCTGAGTTGTTCTCATGTGTTTCTGTATCAGCTGAAATTTTTCTACCAACTCTTCTACCAATTTTGGTCCCATCAACTTCCGTTCACCCACTTCATCCCATAAAGCTGTATTTCGACACCACTTCCCATATAATGACTCAAATGGTGCCATCTGTATACTAGAATGAAAACTTTTATTATTGTAAAAATCAACCAAGGAAATATGTTAGTCCCAACTTCCCTGATAATCTATCGAACAATCACGTAGCATTTCCTCCAAAGTCGGAATCATTCATTCTGACTGTCCATCTGATTGAGGATGAAAAGCCGTACTAAAATTTAATTCAGTACCCAATGACTTCTGAAGGAATTTACAAAAGTTAGAAGTGAACCTGGGATCACGGTCAGATAAAATGGAGAAAGGAACTCCATGTAACCTGAATTTCTATTTATGATACAAATGGGAAAGTTGATCTAGGGAGAAAGTATCTCGTATAGCAAGGAAATGAGCAGATTTAGTCAAGCGATCAACAATAACCTAGATTGCATTATTACCTCGAGGTGTCTTCAACAATCCCACAACGAAGTCCATGGATATATTCTCTCATTTCCACTCTGGCACTGGTAAAGGATAAAGCATCCCTTTCGGTAACTTCCACTCCGCTTTAACCTATTGACAAGTCAAACACTTCACAGTAAAATCAGCAATGTCTCTTTTCATTCTATCCCACCAGTAATACTCTCAAAGATCTCTATACATCTTAGTACTGCCTGGATGAACTGAAAACGGAGAACTATCAGCTTCACATAACAAATCTCTCTTCAACTGTGAATCACATGGCACACACAATCTCCTCTGAAATCTCAAAACACAATCATTATCAATGTTGAATTCAGGAAACTTACCCTTCTGAATCAGATCAACCCTTTTATGCAACTCGCTGTCTTTCTTCTATGCTTGCTTAATTCTGTCTGATAGAGAATATTTCAATGATACCTGAATCAAAACGAAAGGACTTCCTACACTAACAACTTCTATTCCAATTTTCAACAAATCCTTAACCAAAGGATCATGTTCCAAACGCAACATCGTTAATGAAGCATTACTTTTTCGACTCAATGCATCAGCCACTTTATTTGCTTTTCCCGGATGGTAATGAATTGTACAATCATAATCCTTGATTAATTCTATCCATCTCCTCTGTCTCAAGTTCAATTATTTCTGAGTGAATATATACTTTAAACTTTTGTGATCGGTATATATTTCACAGTTTACTCCATACAAATGATGCTTCCAAATTTTTAAAGCAAAAACAACAGCAGATAATTCCAAATCATGTGTAGGGTAATTTACCTCATGAGTTTTCAACTAACGTGAAGCATAAGCAATTACCTGATCATTCTTCATTAGGAAGCAACCAAGTCCTTTCAATAAAGCATCACTTTAGATAACAAACACACCATTCCTGGAAGGTAGTGCCAAAACTAGAGCATTCACTAATCTTCTTTTCAATTCATGAAAAAAATAATCACATTCTTTTGTCTAGATAAACTTAACACCCTTCCGAGTTAGCTTAGTCATTGTACAAGATAACCATGAAAAATTTCTAACAAGACTTTGGTAATAGGCTTCCAAACCAAGGAAGCTACGAATCTCAGTTACATTTGTGGGTCTTGGCCATTCTTCAACAACCTTTGTTTTTGCGAGATCAATAGTTATCCTATCTTTAGAAACAATGTGACCAAGGAAAGAAATTTGTTGCAGCCAAAAGTCACACTTTCTGAATTTCCCATACAATTTCTTTTCTTTTATGGTTTGCAAAATAACCCTTAAATGTATTTCATGCTCCTATTTACTTTTAAAAAACAAAAAAATATCATCAATGAAAACAACCACAAACTTATCCAAGAACTCATGGAAAATTATATTCATAAGGTCCATGAATACAGCAAGTGCATTGGTTATCCCAAGAGGAATAACTAAAAATTTATAATGGTTATATCTTGTACAAAATGCAGTCTTCGGAATATCTGCTTCCTTTACCTTCAACTGATGGTACCCCGATCTCAGGTCAATCTTTGAAAAATACCGAGCTCCCTGGAGCTGATCAAACAAATCATCGATTTGAGGTAAAGGATATTTGTTCTTAACAGTGATGTTATTCAAGGATCTATAATCAATGAAAAGTCTCATTGAACCATCATTATTTTTAACAAAGAAAACAGGGGCACCCCATGGTGATGTACTAGGTCGAATGAAACATTTGTCTAATAAATCATGCAATTGTTCCATCAACTCTAAAAGTTCAATTTGAACAATTCGATAAGGGGGTTTTGAAATTGGATTAGCAACAGGAACAAAGTAAACAATAATCTCAACTTCCCAATCTAGTATTATTCTAGGAAACTCATCAGGAAAAACATCAGGATACTCATTTACCACTAGCAAGTCATTAATCTGTACAGTTCCCTTGTTTTCAACAATATGTGCAAGGTAACATTCATTTCCATATTTTACAAGTATCTCAGCCTCTTGATATGATATCAATAGTATGGGTTCATTCTTCTACAAAAACTGAAATTCTTTATGAAAAGAAACTTCTTTATCTCTACAATCAATCTTAGCATGGTAAATAGAGAGTCAATCCATACCCAGGATAACATCAAACTCTACTAGAGGTAAAACAATAAGTTTTGCAAGTAGGTTCTTTCCATGGATAAGGATATAAAGATTCTTATAAATTAGTTTTGCCTCAACATTTCCCCCAGGTGTTTTTACCACAAGTTCAGGAGTCATTTCTTGAGATGTTATTCCCATTTTACTAGAAAAGTTTTTAGAGATGAATGAATGTGTAAACCCTGAATCAAACAACACACTGGAATAATATGAAAAAACAAACAAAGTACCTGATACCACATCATTTTATGGCCCAACATCTTCTAAAGTATTTTCAAAGGATTTCACGACCCCTTTCTGATTGTAGTCTAACAGCTTACCATCACTCGATCTCTTTGTCGGACGCTCATTTGAATAGTGACGCATCTCATTTCACTTAAAACATTTCACTAACTGTAAATCAAATTTGGTCTTACCATCACCCTGATCTTTTTCAGTGCAATCACATTCCTTATGTCCCATCTTACCACATCAGTAGCACTTTCCAGATTTCAGAAGACATTCCCAGCATTCCTTTTACCACATTTATCACAAACTGGAAAATTAGTTTTCTTACCATCAGACCTTTTTGAATAATTCTTTCCTTTCTCCTTCCACCTTGGTCTCTTCTTCTACTGGTTGTTATATAACACTTGATCATCGACAAACTCCATTTTCACCTTCTCAGCACATCGAACAAGATTTTCATAACTTTTTAACTCACGAGAAGGAAATGACCTTCAATAATTTGGCTTTAATCCTGAGTAAAAATTATTGATTTTACTATCAGGGTCTCAGATAAAATTTGGAGCATACCTTGCCAATCAAGTGAACCTTTATTCATAAATAGGCACTCAGTCATCCTCTTGCCTCAATTCCAAGAATTGTTTTTCCATACAAAGTTGAACAGCCTTAGGAAAATTCTTCTCAAGAAACATACCTTTGAATTCATCCTAATCGAGAGCATCAATCTCATCAGTGTCCCTGATATTTTTAACCATCTCCCACCACTGATCTGCTTCACCCTCCAAATGGTAAATAGAAAGACTAACCTTTTGATTGTCTGAACACCCCATGACATCGAAAATCTTCTCCAGTGCTTTAATCCACCATTCAGCTATCATAGGGTCATATG
Organism: Viscum album; assembly: GCA_963277665.1. NCBI lineage: Eukaryota > Viridiplantae > Streptophyta > Magnoliopsida > Santalales > Viscaceae > Viscum > Viscum album. The sequence continues at coordinate 2,000,781,813 of OY728136.1, forward strand.
ATCCTCTGAATGATAGGGGATGTTTCCTCATGAAATGTTCTACCACTGACATGTTCCTCGGCAGTTGATCTGGATGATCTTGTACATGGATACCACCACCATTTATCTCTTGATTCAACTGTGCCATTACTGCAACAAACTGTTCAGTTCCAATTCTGACCATCTCAGGATGCTAATTCGGAAGGTCATTTACTTCTGTATGCCTTCCTATCACTGCTTCCCAATTTCCTCTTCGGAAAACCATTCTGAACAAACATGTCTTAGATGAAGCAACATGGTAATCTTTAAATGCTATATCATTTCAATTTGACCAAAAAAAATATTTTCGGATAATCATTTAATAAAATTCTAACTCCTAAAGTTATCTAAACTGGCATTTGATACCAACTATAAGGACCCAGACTTAAACATTACTTAATCTTGAGTTATTTTAAGAATACATGTTGAGGATCATTTCAGGTTTAGTGTTTTAGAGAATTAGAACATAATTCATGCATTACATTCCACATTTAAACAAAGTGGTTATATAAAAGATAGTATTCATTTCTTTCCCATCAATGGAAACATATTTAAAACAAAACATGGATTCTTTCATGACACTTCCTTGACCCTATCATCACATCATGTACCTTTCCCTTGACCTGTGAAAAACATTTCAAAAACATTGGATGAGCATAAAAAGCTCAGTACGAGATATAAAAGTACAAAATGAAAACATTGGTACATGTATGAAATCATACTTTACTCATAAAACAGAAGAATTTTAACATACCTCATCAAATCATGAATAAATTATAGAAATCATAAGACATAAAGGTATCTTTAGGCATTCATAACATTCTTACGTAGGGAATAACCCTCATGGATACGTTTTTAATACCCATCACAGTATATTCCCTAAATCTTTTTGGAGAAACCTTAACGTTTAACCCCTCCACATTACCCAATGCATTGGAGAGCAATATTCGGCTCACCCACCCTTATTTTATCATGGAACAACCCGTCTTCATAACAATGCCCATGAACCATAACATAATCGTATCACATAAAACATGCATAAAGGAAACATAACATTTCCACATTTCAATGAAAAGATATCAATGCAACACGTTGAAATAATAAAAACATTATGAAAACCATTTTCAATACCAAAATAAAAGAAATGTAAAACATGGTATTTATTACTCATTTTTAAAAAATTATGGCTTATAGAGGAAGCTGAAACTCAAATAATGGTCACGGCGGTGGGGAAGTTGATGTCGCCACATACGTACGACAAAAAAACATTCCTTTTGTCCTTTAGTAAATGCATAGTATAAAAATGATTCCTTTTGAATAAACTTAATAGTCAATGGGGTTTATACACCATATAAAATATAGTTCTGTATACAACAAAATAAGCTTCAATGAAATGAAATTGATATGAATTCACATACCTCCGGTCCGACTTGACTCGATCGATCTTTAACATCCTAAATAATAAACTTTTGTTAATTTATAATTTATTAAGAAACTTTTTCAAGTTCATTATTCCTTTTATATCACTTATTACCATGCCATGAACACTATGTAATTATTTAAGTTAATAATGGTCCTTTTGTTGATCATTGGTACTTGAGTAAAAAATAAACTCTTTATAATTACAAGTTGTTCATGTGGTAAAATATCCATTATATCCAGATTTATATTCATGATTTAGATATCATATATATCATATATATCCAGTATATGCATGAATTTATAATATTACATAACATTTAGAGGTATGAAATGAAATCCACCGTTCTTAGAGACGGTAAGTCGTACGTACGCATGAACGCTACTTTCATTTATATTTCGTATTTAATGGAATGAAATCATAATGATATAAAGGTATATTATAATTCCAGTATAATATAATATATAATATAATTAACTCCATCCTTTATACGTTCCACATATGGCATTAACTAATCAAATCACTTTGAGGGGGCGGTAGTCCGCACTTCCAAAAATGAAGATATCGTGTTTACCCATAATGAAAACCATAAAGGTATGAAAAAAATGAAAAATACTGAAGCTTAAGTAAAACACAAACATATTTTATATCATATATAAATATATTGACATCTTAATGGACTCTGTTGAATGTGTTAGAAGAATATTGAACAATCATCGTTTCGTGAGGCAGAAATTCACCATCCACAGAAACAGTATGTTCTTTAACCATTAGATGTAGGTGTGTGTAAGTTTAGCTAGAATAATTCTTATAAAAACATCCTAGTATATTGAATATACTGGTGTTGTTACAAAATAAATGAATAAAAATAGTTTAGGGGGTTGGAGAAGCAAAATAAAACAAAAGAACACAAGTGAAGACATTACCTTTAAATCGGGTAACTCCCTTTGGTTTGAACCAAAAGGGTTTCTTGAAGAGATTCCTGCATAAGGTAAGGCTTTTAGGATGAGGATAGGGATATGGAAAGATAAAATGAGCAGATATTGTATGATCTAAAGGCTTGAGAGGTGTGGGTAAATAGGTAGGGGTGGGGGCCTTTTATAAGAGGAGAGGCGGGGCACTCTTGGAAAGGTATAAAATGTTACATTATTTTCAAATGAGTTTCGGATTTTAAAGGTCCCACATTGATGTATTGTGAGGATAAGGTGATAAGAGTTCTAAATATACTCATACAATAGGTCTTTGAAAAATGTAAGTCTTAGTTTTAACATTATATTTTCATTTTATTTAAATCCTTTATTAATGAGGTAATCGCTGCATGACCATTATGTCATAAATAATTTAATTTATTTAATGTATAAAAATTATTAAAAAAATACTATGATTTAGGAAATATTTTTATATTTAAAATGAATATTTATAGTCAAATATATCATTTATTTAGACAAAATTAAAAAAAAATTACTCAGGTGATACATTTTTTGTTATATTTAACTTTCTTTAAAAATAAAAAGATAAAAAGTCATTATCACACAAAAGTGATTCCATTGGATCCACAAGTTTTAAAAAAGGAATCCCATGGTCAGACATGACACAACCAGTAGTATTAGGACACATTTTGGTCTCATTTTTTATTATTATGATATTATTTTATTAACCTTAACTACTCGATTACAAATTAATCATGATAATTAACGACAATTGTCGTCGCTACTATTCACAAAGTCCAAAAAAAAAGTCTTGATTTCATAATTTGGACCTTCTGATTAAAAATATGTAATCTATTTTACCAAATTTCAAACACATAAATTTCAATAATTAATTTAAAAATAATTCCCATTGTCAAAACAAATAGCGGGTTTTTTTGAAACAATATCTTTGAAAAGTTTGGCATTAGTTTATGCCCAATTACAAAGTGAAATTAATTCTAATGACCACTATTAGATTAAATGGTAAAACTATATTCTATTTAAACTTTAAAACCATTTAAAAGATAATCTAACCATATAATTAAATTATATGAAAAAGTAGTTTCGATGTAAACTACAGTATTTTTCACTATTCATTAAAAAAATGAACATTGTCTGAAAAATACCAAAAAATTATCCAATATAAATTTCAATGTCCCAATCATAAATAATAAGTTTATTTTGACAAATAGAGCTTATAAAATTTTCAAAATATTGATTTTAAAATGGTTTTCCATCGAAAGGCCGCAAAATAATCTTTTAAAAATATTAGTGTATTCCATGATTAAGATTGGATTTATTCTCATTTTAAGCCTCTAAAACACTATCTAATTCATAAATAGACATAGATAAGAATTTAATATTATCAATTACTTTATTGGTATGTTACACTTAGGTTTTTAGAGTTTCTTTTAATGTGAATTGAATCTTCAGGTAAGTCTTTAACTCTATTTCCTTCCATTTTCATAAAGTTTATTTGTTTATTATTTCATATACTTATCAATATCTAAACATGTTTTCTAGGTTATTATTTGTATTAGTTTTTGATTCCATTTATCTAAAATCAATGGTTTCGATTGGATGAGCATTCATGTATGAGCATGTGGTAGGTAGTATAAAAACATTTTTCTATATTCTTATTTTTTTACAAGTGTATGTGTTCTTTCCAATGTACATCATTGTTTTATTTATTACCTGTAAAATGATGGTAATTTGGGCCTCAATTTAGTTTTCAAACACTCTATGAACCCATTGGGTCCATTGGTGATGGGTAACAAATCATAGAGTTAACCATGTGGTATGAAAAACCATAGAAAATGGTCAGATGAATTAGTAAATTTGGAGTTAGGGAAATTGTGTGTAGGATTTGGTACATAGATAATAGGAATATTTATGTGGATGATTGAAATGATCATATTCTTGTGTTTGTAAATTTACTAGTAGTATTGTGGAAATGGATTAAATTATTTGGGTTAGATTTTGATCTGTTGTGTTATTAAATGAAGGAAAATGATGTTTTTAAAGCGGTTAAAGTTTTAAATTGATGTGATGGCCTCATAGTGATTTAAGTATGGGTTTTCATTAGATATTTCATATGATGAGTTGAAATGAGTGTGTATTTCCCATTTATTTGTGAAAATTACATTGATTAACCTTTTAATTTTTAGAAATGATAATAATGGTCTTAATGGTATGGTTTATTTTTTGGAAGAGGAAGAACCTTGTTTAAAAAGGGTGACTTTGAAATTATTTGAAATGAGTAATTTGTTTTTGTGGTTTCTTAAATGGTTTGATTTAAGCATCCACCGGGACCTTGGTAGATGAAATAATAAAATGGTAAATGTGTTAGATGGTTAATGAGCCATGTGAAATTGAATAAGTGTTATATGTGGGGGATTGGACTGAGGATCCACTGCATGGGTCAGGCTAGATTGATACACTATTCCCCACTGATGTGTTGGATGATTATGATGTTGGATTGATTCTCCTAATCCTTGGGTTTGGCTCGACTAATTGTCTAGGACCCATAGATTTACTACATGGTTTGGGATATTGTACTGAGTCTCTAGGCTCCCAATGTATGTAAATGATAAGGTTACTTGGACTGATGCTCATGGGTACAAGGTTAAATTGAATTAGTTAATGAACACCCCTGTGACTAAATGTTTATAACCCATTATGATATATATTAGGATCTTGGCATATCAACAGTGAGATAGATTGTTGGTTTTCTTGATGGGACTTGAAGCATAAAATTTTTAATTAACAACTATAAAATATAAAACATGTTTTTCCATTGTTTCATGATTTTTTTATGAAACCTTGATTATCTGAACATAGTATTATATATACTGGTAATTTCAATAGACTAAATTAGTGGTAGCCTAATGATTAGTAATCAAACCCTTCTTGGGCATCTATTACACTTGTGTACTCAAGAATAGACTATATTTTGTACATGTTTAGGGTAGGGTCCTTGTGTTTGGTTGTGCATGGGATGATGGGCTAGAGCATGGGAGGTTAGGACTAGGGTGGGACTTGAGGCCATGTCAGGAACTTTTATGTTGTTAGAATTGGAGTTTTAATTTATAATACCACCAACCATTTAGTGTATTCATCATATTTTTATAAAATGTTTTACCTGGAATATTTTTGTCTCTTTTCACTAATCATTATAGTGTTTTATTTTATCTCGTGATTTAACTGTTATTATTATTTTTTTATTCTTTTTCACTGAAAAGTGGGTATAGTCTCCTCATTGTACATTTCTATACCTATTCCACTAGTCAGCATCCTATAGAGTATGAGGATATGTAGTTGAGTTCATTTAGTGAGTCATATTGGGCCATCGATTTAGTGCCTAATGGGCCATGACAATATAAATATAGCTACATCAATCCGAACATGTTCCACAAAATGATTGAGATAAAAACACTAGCAACAATGGTACTGTTTTAATAAAAATCCATTAACTGATAGAAGGTAACCCAATTCATAAAAGCCCATAATTAAAATTAAACAATACGTGAAAACATGTTCGTTGGTATTTATGTCCACCATATAAAATAAACCATGGTTCAGAATAATAATTTTATCACAAATAATGAAATTGAGACCATGAAACCACTTTCAACATTTATAATATTTAAATAATCATCTCATTGAGGAGAGAACATTGAAGAAACATTAAACATAATTATAAAATATTAATTTATAACATAATATCTCAAAAGGAAGTATATAAACCTTATTTAAGGAAGTAGATCCATAACACAAGACTTGTCTCAATGAAATAATATCAAGACGATTAATCCATGAAATGGTCAAATAACTGAAGTGATAATTAATCAATAATGTGGTAAAATGAAATAATTAGAAACCCACATAAAAATTGAAATGATATAATTGTAAAATAAGATTTCATTTCAAAAATAATCTAATCATAACACAGTAAATTATGTAGAAGTATAACTCAATGAATGGAAATTTAGTTATGAAACCCCTTACCTTGAGTCTATACTTCTTATATATATCCTTTAAGTACTATATAAACACTAATATTAATTATTTACATGTTCTAGTAAATTTTAATAGTCTACTGATTTATATTTAAACCATTTATTCTATTTAATCGATTTATTTCAATGGTATATTTAATTACATAATGGGTTAATCTATGTAGTGTGTTTTGAGAATGTTTGGTACATAATTACAAACATTACATTTCTAGGTTAATAGTGGTCAATGTTTTCACTATTCTATCATAAAATGTATACTAATGAAAACATAACTACAATTATATACATAAAATACAATTTTGGAACCATCTATGAATGGTGTTCGTAAAAACCCAATAACATCGCTCTGTGGAGGTGGTAATTCACATGTACGCATGAATAAATTTTCATTTTACAATGGATTTTAGGGACGGAAAATAGATGACATAATATTATAAAAAATTATAATTATTTCATTAATAATATATATACATTAAATCCACCATTGTTGACATCCATGAGAGGTGGTGATGGAAACTGAAACACATCACTCGGTGGAGGTGGTAGTCCATACAAACTCACGAACGATGTTATTGTTTGCCATTTGATTAAATAAAGATATTACATTAACATAATAATATTTTAGTATATGAGAAATATTTATGTTATTATCTTGAAATTGTAAGAGTAGAATTAAATGAGGTGTAAAAGGAAGTAAAATAAAAACCCCCGGTTCAGTCGATTACCACTTGCTGGACGAACCTCCTCTAAATCTCTCCTTGAGGACTCGAGAGATGGTTTTATAGAAATACCATCACCTATATAATGTAAATAATTAATTTTTCAATGGTTTCTTATAGGGATTTTTTAGTCAAATTTTTCTAATTAGTGTGAGGAAGAGAGGATAGGTGGTTTTATAATGTAAGAGAGGAGAGAGGAATCCTTAGAATTACTTAAAGTATCAAATTAATATAAATTAATTATCATATTTAACTATATGAAAAGTAATATATTTAAAATATATGATAGATTAAATTTTAAACCATACCATGATAAAATGTTACACTATGTTATGTGATGTTTTAACTCTTACCTATAAGTTTTAACATCTCATTAACACTTTAATTAATTATCATGATAATAAAGTGTTTTACTATTTAGAGGACAATAATGATAAAATAAAATCATAGGTGAAATTAGGTGAAAATGGATGAAATTACTGAACATATATCATTCACGTCATTAAAGATAAAAATTTATAAATTTTGAATATTTTAATAAAATATTATATAACATACATTACAATAAAAGTGATATTTAAGACTATTTAAATATTTTTTCTCTAAGGAATGGCCAATATAGTTATATAATTATAATATAAAATTTTAACACATAACTAATAAATTATATTTATCTAAATAAAATCTTGGAACTCCATAAATCACAAAAAACATAAAACTTTTAACATCATTAAAATCGTTTACTTGATTTTTCTAAAATTAGCAGAAGCATTCTATTAGCATTGTGTAACCATTTAATAAAATTATTTCACCGTAAGAAAATTTTAAAATAAAATTTCCAGAAAAAAAAATCATTTATATTTTAATTAAAATTCTGTAACTAAACATAACCAGCTTTTACTCCAATAACAATATATTAGAGTAATTAAAACAAAGAATGTAAAATTTTGTAATAATTATTTATATAAAACAATGTTAAGGTAAATATCAAAGAAAAATGGAATCCAAATTCTATATTTAAGAATATATAAGATTTTTTACAAAATGACACCAATAAAATGAAATATAAGAACGTTTTTGCATAATTTTAAAGTCACATCCCATCGATTTAATCATTTTTTAACCATTTTACCCATACTAAGGTAACACCATTTTTACCATGGGATATTAATATAAATAATTTTGAACTATTTAAAAATATTTTAAATTATATTTCAATATATTAAATCCATTTAATAAAAATAAATTTCTATAATTGAAATAAATTAATATTAAAATAAACTAACAGAATTTGTTAAAAAACTATTTCCAAAAAAAACCATTTTTGAGTGAAAAAAAAATCATAAGAACATCATTCATAATAGCGATTAAAATGAAAAAAATATGATTATGTTTAATTAAAAGTAAATAATTAATGTTTTCAATAATTTTAATATATTTATATATAAATACTTGAAAATAATTGATAGTTTTATTTAAAATCATTAATTTTTGCAATTCATTGAAAAATAAATCTATTTAGAAAAATAATAAAATCACCCTAATATAATTTCAATATTATTATTTCTAAATTTATATCTTGTTATAATATATATAGTTTCTATAACTAGTAGAATTTATTTATAATAATATCTTCCAAAATGTAATAAAACCCAGTTTTCATGGAAGCGTATTGTAAAAGAATAAAATGTCATTATTCCCATTATTTTATGAATAAAAATAATAAGATCAATGTTTAATCATTAAATTGGACATATAATCTGGATATATTAGTATGGTCATTTCAAACTAGTGATAATTATCATTTACTTTGATAAATATAAATTTCACACCTACAAGTACTTTTATGAAAAGACATTCATTTTACCATCTAAAGATTTTATCGTCATTTAAAAATAATTGTTATTAAATACATGATTTAATATTAATTTTATTAAGTAAAAAATTTATTCATAATTTCATAATATTTTTATTCTTATTTTTACCGCCAAACCAACTGAAAGGTCATAATTTTCATATTTAAATAATAATATCATAATATTACTTTATATTTCATCTTAATCATGGTATATATTGTGTCATATTTTCTATCAAAAAAAGTATTATTTTAAAATATTATTGTATTATATTATAACCTCCATAAATAAAATAATTCCTCTAAATTTTATCACATATACAATAAAAAGATTTTAAATCATTTTTTAATATTGTTTCAAGTAAGTGGAAAATAAAATATATAATCATCAAAGGGATACCATTGTAAACTGTTTTAAAATTTTTTTTTTGAAAACCCACATCATAAAAACAGATAATTATACCTAATTTTGAAAAGTGGAAAAGGTAAATAGTAAGGTAACCAAAAAAACGCCAAATTGGGTTCCCAAATAAGGAGAATATTGGTGGGAAGTGAAGAGATGTACCTAAAAATATGATCTATTTATGTGATAGGATTATACCTTTTTGAGAATATAAGAGACAATAAATTCATCAAAAAGGATCGTAAAAGGATAATATTTTTATTTCATAATCCTTTTTTGGGTTTAGGGTTTATTTTTCCATCAAGATAGTGTAAACAATAAAATTTACTTACTCGATTTCTTTCAACTTCATATCCACAATTTCACCCTTCGGATTTCATTCAATCAATTTCTAATTTTATAGTATCTCTTACTCTAATAAATTAATATTCAAGATATTTTTTTATTCTTGAATCATGTAAATAATCTTATAACATATCAAAAGATCCAAAAACAGATAAAATTTTATTCCTTCTATATTTTTAGTTTAATAAAAACCTAAATGGTTTTTAAAAGATTCATAAATATTCAAATTGAATAAACCTTTAAATTATGAAATGATACATTTAACTCCAAAATATATACAATATATCCAATGATTCAACATAGATCATTCAATAAATAAATTTCCTTATATCCCAAATGACCTCAATAACATCAATATTAAACAATGTTTTAACATTAATGGTTGTCTAATACCATAGATCTTAAATCCATAAAATTTTTAATTTAATTCTTATAAAATAATCCTTCATGTGAAATCACATGATAAACATATTATTTACTTTACCTCAACTAGAAAAATATTAACCCAAAAAATACTAACAATATTAAAATATAATAACCTAAAACATTAAAAAAATGTTATATACGACTTTTAAAAAATGATGAACATTAAATTTATAAACCTATGATGGTATCCCTAAATATTAACCTAACCTCTCATAAAAACATCATAATCACAAAGTTTATTTAAACCACCCTCTGAAACTGACCATAATATCCCAAAAACCAAGCTCTCAGATCTCATGTTAAAAAAGTAATCTTTAAATTTCTAGATTTGATATTGATAATAATGGCCCTATTTTTATATCCAAATAATATAAATTATAAGAAAATATTTGGTCACTTACATCCACATGACCTCTTAGGTTTAGAGTTTAGAGAATTAGGGAAAAAATTCATACATAACAATACACATGTATTTAATTTTTTTCCCACTATAACCAATATTTCATATTCCATATTATGTATTCATCATCACCCAAATGAAACAATTATGGATATATCTAACTTATAATCCTTATATAAATACTTGTGACAAGAAACATAATAAGGGTGATCACAAATTATTAGAAAAGTAAACATATGACTCATTAATTAAAAATATTCAGTATGTATTGGATAACAAAAAGGGTATGTGAACATATCCAAAGATTATTATCTTTAAATGATATAATTCATAACCATAATAACCCAGATAATTACACATGTAACATGGAACAATGATTTATCAATAGTAATATTCATAAGAATCATCAATCCTAATCTAATTGATGTATGTCTAAAACAAAGATCCATTAAAACTCTTAGAAGTCATAGAGAGAATGTGTTGGTATCTTAGAATATTATATTCATCACCCATGTTTACTTGTGTTAGAAATAATTTTATTATATTTAAATCTATAGGATAAATATTCTTAGTTTACTCCCTCCTTTTTTTCATTTAATGATAAAGAACATTACCCAATGCATTAGAGAGCTATATGAGGCTCACCGATCATATAATATGTATTAGTCTCACCCATCGTATAATTTCGTTCCATCTAGTTTTTTATAAGGAGAATAAAAAAGTTTCATGACTATCTCTTTCAAAAACATCATCATATTCCATCCAAATAAATATTATGTATGGTATCATAAGATCATATTCCTATTAAGGTACAATAATAATTATATTTTTTTACATAGAAAAAAATATATTTAAAACAAACATTTATTTTAAAACAAGTGAAAATACCATTATCTCTTAATACCTTTAAAATCGAAAAATTCAAAAAAAAAATTATTGATATAAATAATGTAATTGGAAATAATAATTTAAACCTGTAAAGTAATATTAAAAAAAATATCCATAGTGATGGAAAACTTTCATGTCATAAATGTTAAAAATATAAATCATTCCATGATTATGTAATGTTGGTCACAAGGGAGCCATGTAGAAAACATTATGAAATTTCCAATTAAAATATTTTAAAATAAAAACAAATATCCAGTAAAATAAATTTGAAAAATAATTTATAATTTTAAAATATCATTATTTAAATAATATAAAAAATACAGTGGAAGAAATTAGATAAAATTCTATAAAACCTTTAAAGAAGCATTTTTAATGAAAATACCATTTATAATGTTTTGAAACCAAACCCCCTTTAAAAGAAAGAATATAAAAATGAATTTAAAATAACATGAGTATAAAAATATTTAATATATTATATTTAAAGATTCATTATGTTCAATATATAAGTTAATATAGGTGCGTTAATTGAAATATGCATCAAATAAGGAAGTTTGAGATAAGAAACCCTAACATCATGGGTATTTCATGAATAAAAAATACATTAATTGATTGGGATTACCATGATTATATAAAATCCATAATTTACATGGAATAATATGTAAAAACATGATCATGTAGTAGTAATTACACCATATAATAAAAAATATGGAATATAACCTAAATTATGTCTCAAAGAATTGTAATTGAGACCATGGAAACTATTGATTTTTTTTGAATTTAAATAAAAATATCATGAATTGTAGAACATTGAAGGAACGTTAAATACCATGGAAAAATATTCATTAATTACATAATATATCAATAGACATCATAATAACCTTGTAAAAGTGTGTATGTTCATAATAGAAGACATGACTCAAAGAGACAATATTGGGATAAATATTACTTACAATGATCATATCACTAAAGTGAGAATTAATCAATGAATTGATTATATATAAAAATTTAAAGAACACAAAAAAATAAGTAAAATATTAAAAAATCATAGGCCATTAACTCATAATATTGTCATAACATAGAAAATTATATACATGTATGAATCATTGAATTGAAATTGAGTTAAAAAACCCCTTAACTCTATTCTCGACATGGTATATATTTGTTTTAACTCTTTTATAGAAAGAATACATTAATTTTATAACTTTTTGGTAAAAAATTAAGATTTTAATATATTACCATTAAACCACTTATTTAATTTATTGAAAAAAAACATTGAATGTATATTATGTATACCAGGGCCTCTGGAATGTATATAAGGATTCCAAGAATAGTTTTTTATTAGTTTTGGTTGAGATAAGTGGCTAAAAAATTGTAATTAAGAGATGATAGGTGGGGTACTTATATAGGATAAGGAAGTAGCACCCTGGGAATTACATAAAGTATTAAATTAATATAAATTAATTTCTTATTATAGTGGCTCCAAATTTATATATTTAAAATATATGATTTATATAATTTTATATAAACTCATATAATAAAATTTATATAAGTTTAGTTGATTTTTAACCCTTATATCTTATTTTTCACATCTAGTTAACCTTTTTAATGATTACCAAGATAAATATGTGTTTTACTTGTTATGGGTAACGTAATTTAAAATCAAATAAAAATTAACCCGTGAGTGTAAAATGGATGATATTATATATCTTATAACATTCAATTACCCATGTATAATAATTTTAGGAATTTTAAATCATTTAATAAAATATTATATAACATAGAATACCAACAAAGTCTTTTTTAAGACTATTCAAATAATACTACTCCAAAATATAACAATTCTGTAATGTAGTTAAAATATAAACTTCAAAAACATCAATAATAAATTAAATTTATCTCAAAATCCATTTAACACCATAAATCACCAGAAAATTAATTTTAGGGTTTTGAAACTCATTTAATTCATTTTTCTACCGGTTGCATAAGCATTGTCCGAGCGTTACGTAAGAATTTAAAGAAATTATTTCATTAAAAAAATTATGAAAATATTACCATTATAAAAAAACATTGATATAATAATTATCCATTTATAACCAAAAATAATCTTCCTTTATCCCTATGAAAAAATATTACACTTATTAAAACAAAGATAGTAATATTTTGTGTATATTATTTACCTAAAACAATATTAAGGTCATTATAAAATACAAGTGGAAAGGATTTATATTTTATTAATATATTAAGGGTTTCATAAAATTAAACTCATCCAATGAAATTTAGGTATGTTTTTTGTGATATTTAATTCTTATCCATAGTCTTATTCTAATTTTACCTATTTTACACTTACCATTATGATAAATTTTTTTACCAAATTGATTATTCATTATGATATGAAAGAAAGTTAATCTACTTAAAAATTGAAATTAATAATCTAAATATGTAATCCATTTTATCAAATTTAATTCTTATAATTATCAGAAATTAATCTCAAAGAAAAATGTAAAACGTGGTGCATACAGTTTTCTAAAAAATTGCAATTGTAAGTTTAAAAAGACTCAAGAAAAAATTAATCATAATACTGATTAAAATTTAATTAATTTCATTTTTTTAATAAAAATTAACTACTAAAATTTTAATAAAAACTAAAAATAAATTGACATTTTTAAATACATGATTGTAATTTACAGTTTTCTTTAAAATTGGTATTTTTCACTATTAACTAAAAAGTTTATATATTATAAAAAAACAGTTAATTTAATCATAATTTCATCTTAATATGTTGATTTAAAAATTATGTCATTTTTATAAAATAATATTTCAAAATTATTTAAAATTAATTATATTATTCCCTCACAAAAATCAATAAAACCATTTCTAAAGAAAATGTTTTCTAAATAAAAAAAATCAACTTATTCTAAAAAGATTTGTATTGGAATTGAAAAGGAATAACATGAAGAATATAATACATGTTAGAAAATTGGAATATCAAAGGTTTATAAAAGAAACATGAATAATATGTCATGATATAACATGATAATTATAACATGGGGAATGTGGATACAACAAAAAACACTAAATCATAAACATAGTTCAAGGCTAAACCCATCAAAAAATCATGGTGGAAAATGTCTAATAAAGGAATAAGGTAAAGTCCATGTCAAAAAGTGATGTATCATGATACTAATCATTACCCAATTCATTGGATCACTATATAATTTTGGGCACACCCATAACTTCCATTTCATTCTCATGATTATGATTTTCCACATAGATCAATCAACATAGATTCATTCATCATCCTAATTAATTACAAGATCAAGTATAATAGAATAAATACATGTATTTTTCCAAAAAAATAATTATATATGTATAATTTTGAATAGCAATGATAGAAATTGTGCATGGTATTCAGTACACCATTGTTTTGGAATGGAACATCGCATTGATATTTCCACAACATAATGACGTCACATAAATATTAAAAAAATAGGTTGATGAGAGAGAAATGGGTATCTAATCATTTAGATAATAAATTTACAATAATATGGATATGTAAATATATTTCACAACATAGTGATTTGGAAAAAGAAGGTGTAACATAATAAAGAAACATGAATAAAGAGAACTAAGGGAAAAACCCTTACCTGAATGTGTGGTTGAAAAGTCTTGAGAGGGTATTATAATATTATAAGAACCATTGGAGGAATATATGGAGTGTAGAGAAGATGTTGGATGTGCTCCTAATAGTTTTAGTAAAGATAAATGTCGGCTTTGGTGTGTTTATATAGAGAAGGAGTGGGTTTCTTTATTATTTAGGGTTAGGACTCGTCTTAATAAAATATCCAAAACCACAAACTATACCATTATTTATGTCAATGTTTTATACCAAATGGGATTTGTTTAAATTATTTAAAATTTCAAATGGTATAACTTATTAAAATATTACAATTGGTTATGTAGAAGTGAGTCTCATTCATAATGAAATTCTTTTAAAATTTTAAAATATATTATATGTCTTGTATGATTCATAATGGACTTACAAAATTAATTAAATAAACATAAAATAAAATTATTTTAAATTGAAAACATATATTTGATATTTTTTCTCATTTATATTACTTATTACGTCATTTTGCTTCATTATGATGTCATAATACATAATCTATATTTATATAGTAATAACTTTTTACCTGAAAATTCGACTAAATCTGAAAAATAAGAAAAATTATCCATTGGATAATTTTGACATCCTAATTAAAAAAATAATATTCATTATATCTAAATAATTTAATATATATTTTAATTTTCACTTTTAACATAGAAAAACATATATTTATTAAAAATGATGGGTTTTGGACAATAACATTTTTATAAACCCCTATAAAGAATTACATCGGACTTCATAAAAATTATATAATAATTTTTATTTGAGAAAAATTATTTAATAATAAATTTTTTTTAAAATATTATTTATTTCAATGAATAAATTAATTCATTAATTCATTAATTGAATTTGAATGTTAACCAAAAATACAATATCTGCTTTAAAAATCATTTGCAATGTGACAATAATTGGAATAGAATATATTAATTATTTTGTAGAAAATAATGTAAATATTACTATTGTTGGGTCTTTATACATATCCCATTAATTCTCCTATATATACCCTAAGAGTAAGGTTTATGATGGTGGGGCTTTCATGGGGATGTTCGGTAAACATGGTTTGGGTTGTGATCTCGATGAGCTTGAACTTCTCCCATAAATGGTTTGTCTCATGATTACATTGTTGGATATCATCTTGGTCTTGGTCAGCGGAAAAACCCAAAAAAATTATATCCCTTGGAAGCTCTGATAAATGGGATGCATAGGGTATGATTCTACTAGTTGAGGCAATCACATCCTTTTTTTATGTCAAAAGCATTTCTTAAAAACCCCCATAATTATACAAGTCATGTTAACACTATTAAAAAACTATATTATCAATTGTAATGATACTTAACGGACATATATCCAATTGGATATAATAAAAAAGATTACATGTTTTTTTCAATAACCATAAGACATTTAATTAAATCAAAAAGTAAAATTTTATTCATGACAGTTTAGGTCGTTACAGGTCAGGTCAAAAAACATAGGGGGTGGTTGGTCATTTACATAGTTGCATTAAATAGGGAATCTAATTTAGCACACCCAAAGGGGTTTTTATCAATGAGGAATAAATCCTCTAATGGATTTTCATGGGTCTATGAGAGTTCCATAACAAGGTTCATATAATTAGAATGGTAAAAAATATTTTAAGGAAACACGTCGAAATTTCCAACTTACGGTATAATAGAAGAAACATATAAAAAACCTAAAATTTTATTGATAATTAATATATTTCATACCTTTGGCTCATAAAAATCTCTTCATCCATGTTCAGACCTTGAATCGAGCTAAAATGAGAGAAGTAGGAATAACAGAATAAATTTATAAAAATAGTGCATATGATCCCAAAAAAATAGAATATTATATGGTAAGATAAATTAAGAATATAAGAAATAGTATTATAGAGCTTATTATTGTGGATATAATCCACATTATGGTACTGGAAACAGAGATCAGGTAGAGATTTTATCAATGATCCTAGCTTAATCTTTGAGATTTCTCTATAAGAGAGGAAAAGGATGTTCGTTGGAGGGGAATTTGTAGAGGAAGAAGATATATGGGATAAAACATCTTAAAGTAAAAACATTCATTTACAATTTATTTAAGGGGTCACAGGGTTTTGTTGAATGGTTGTCCAAACCATGCAACAAGCATGCACCCTACACTTCCCAAGTAACCCCATAGCATAAGCTAGGGGCACAGTTTTACTAACTGTGAACAACCCATGAAGAAAGTAACTATCAATATTTCTATGGAACCTATATAGGTGTGTGGACTGGATCGCAAGGTTAGTGAAATTCATGTAACCTCCAACTGTGAACTGACTTCCTCACATAATTATGCACCATGGTTGGCATTAATATTTTGCTAACTATGTGACTCAATCTTTTTTTTCAATTTCTAGAGCATCGGGCACCAAACAAGCACCAAAGACTTATGAAACCTCCCTTAGGCCATAGAAAATCCTCACTGGGATAAATATAATAATTTAAACTATTAAAATAATAATTTTTACCTTCATGAAAAGTTGACTCATTTCAACCTCCCCTGCCTAAAGAAACTCATCCCAAATTGGACTTTTGAGGGTCATGAGGGGTTATCTAAAAAATCTCCAATCACTGCACACATAAGTCATATTATCACTCTTATATCTCATCATGTACTCGTTTGTGCTACAGTAACACTCGTACTAAAGGAAATAAACTACTTTGGAGTGTCTTTATTCTCTAATCAATGATATTTAATGATTACTCCCCAATGGAACAATCCACATATAACTCAACCTCCTTAGGTTAAAAACATGTGTTGGGTCTAGATAAAACCTACATAGATGGGACATGTGAAAAACATCATGTATAAAATAGTATATCTATGGAAGTACTATTTTTTTGTCCATTGCTTCAATTCTCTCTACAACCTCAAAGGGTTTGATGAATTGAGGTGGAAGCTTACCCAACCCTTGAATCCATAAATGAACCAAACATGGAGAAATTAAAATGAAAACCAAATTACAAACCGCAAACTCAGGGGGTTGTCAGTGGAGGTTGGAATATATTTGTTTCCTTCACTATTCTTTCAATATGTGCTTCCTGATTAGTTGGACCTACATTGAAGACTCCTGGACGAGGCATGGTCCAATAAATTCTTCCCCTACCTCTAACTAGCATAGAGGTGATTAAAAAATTTCCAACCATATAAGCCCTCATAAGGAGCCATCAATATGGTATCTTGAATGATATTATAGTAGTATAACTCAAAGAGGGGTATATGTTTCTCCCAAGAACCCCCAAAGTCAAGTACACATGCATGGGTCATTTCCTCTAACACTTGAATCATGCACTCTGTCTGTCTGTTGGTTTGAGGGTGATAGTCGATGATAAAAATAACTTGTATACCCAAGGCCTTCTATAACCCCTTATAAAATTGTAATGCTAAATTAGAACTCATATCAGATATGATAGAATGACGATCTCTATGATGTTGTATGACCTCCCAAATGTATATACTTCATATATCATCTACTAATAAGGTATATCAAATAGGTAAGAAATAGAAGAACTTCATCTACAAGTCAAAAAAACAAAATATATCATTTCATTGAGATGTTATAGGAAAAAATATCATGAAATCCATGTATACATCATCCCTTTTCCACTCTGTAAAGGATAAAAAATATAAAATTTTGGGTAGTCAATGGTGTTCTACCTTCACCTGGTGATAGGTGGACAATCGAGTTATGATGACTATTATCCCATGTTTCATACAAAGACACCAATTCTAGAGATATAAGTCTTAGTATAACATGATGAAACTAGGTTTTACTACCCAAGATGTGGGATGATATTCTCATACCACCTCCTCTCATATGTCTTATGTAACCTAGATGCACCCATGTTTGTATAATATCCTATACACATTTGTGGTCTAACCAGGAGATGAATCCTCTTCTAATATACTTTCCTCAGGACTAGGCCCTCAGGATCTGAAATTTTTCTCATGTTTACGCATTCTATAAGGGTGATAGTCACTACTAAATATCAGTGGACTGTCTGACCATTATCATCCTCAACCACAACATGAATCTTTAAAAATAAGGCCATAAACTGCCACTCACCACTGGCCTCTTGAACATCCTGAATCGGATTCTCTCATCTCAGATAACCAACTATAGAATTTACTTTACCAAGAATATAGGAAAGCTTCAAATTGAAGGACTACATGTATTCATCCCATATTCACTATATAAGATTTAGATCATGCTGAATAAAAATGTACTTGAGGTTTTTATGATCATTAAACACAAAAAAAAATGTTTTCCAAGTAAATAATGCCTCCAACAATGTAAGAAATGATAAAAAAATATACTAGATTGAGTCCATGTGATGTGTAATTCCAATTGTGAGGCCTTAAATAATGAGACCCATGTTCAATTCCTCACTCATCCGGCATCAGAACTACTCTCAACCTGATATCTAATGCACCAAAATAAATAGTATAGCTTCTACCCAGCTCCAATAGAATCTATATTGACATTGATGTCAACATATCTTTCAATTCATTAATGTATCTTTTATATGATTTTGACTATAATAATTTCACACCCTTCTTAGTAAATCCTATAAGAGACACTACTAGGAATGATAAATCCTATATAAATCATATTCAATACCCGGATATCCCCAAGAACACTTTATATCAAATACTTCCTTGTGATTCTCATAGTAAACTACATCTCTCACCTACTCTACATCTAATAATACTCCTCACTCCGATATGATATGACATAACAAGTGGGCCTTTTCAATCCAAATGTGTCATTTAGTTTGATTTGCAGAAATCTAATGATCTCTTAGTGTATTCAATGTGATCATAAGATGTTCGGACTGGTCATGTCGATAATGATATTAAACCAATAAATTTTCCACAAAGACTATCATGAATGAATAAAGGTGGAAACCTGATTCTTCAGGTCCATGAAAATAGTTGGTTTGTTCATGACAATGAACGTCATTATCAAGTACTTGTAAAGGGCATAACTAATTTATGAAGTTGTATGTGGTATGCCTAAAGGCCTAACACACACCTGATGATGGTCCAACCTCAAAATAAATCTTTGAAAACACCATTGCTCTTCATTAATGACTAAAGTGGTTGTCTAAATGGGGCATTGGTTACCAATTTTTTCATTTATGTCAGTTCAGTATTTGGGAATCCACACAAATTATAAGGTTACTGTAAACCTTCTTGGAAAAAAGATTGTTGAAATCTATAGACAAGTACTTGGTCAGACAAAACCTTTATCCACCATGTATTCCAACTACTTCATGAGATTCATAATCTTTATAGGTTCTATCCAATAAGGAGGAATGGACCCTGGTGCCTCTACAGGCACTAGATCAATGGTAAATTCTACCTCTCTCACTAGAGGTACCCTAGAAAAGTCATTAGGGAACTCATCCCTAAAATGATCCACTAAAGGAGGAAAAATATAAAGTCATACTTACTACTCATCTAAGAAAGGAATATTGATATTGGTTGCCAATATACCCATCCCATGATGCTCAGGTCAATCTTGAGATGCAAGGACTTCCAATTCCCCCTTGTAAACATGTTTACAACCCTTTGGTGATCTAAATGTCACCCTCTAATGATAACGATTGATATGAGATTGATAGGGAACTAACCATTCCATCTTACTAATTACATAAAACCCAATAATTTTAAGTAATGAATGATTCCACATGAAAAAACCTCCACCTATATTAAGTGGAAATTCTTTACATCAATGAAAACTCTATGATAAAATACCTAATGGGTTATCAAGTGTCATCACACCATATAAATTCTATATCTCATGGCCCAGACTCTCCAAAATTTCTACATCTATAAATTAGTGTGATTCACCTATTTCCAATAATGTAGAAACTAAAGTAGGGGTAACTATGATAGTACATTGAATAATAGAAGGTCCAACACTCTTCTACTCTAGCACATATTACAATCCATGTAACTGAACCATACCATGTCCTTGAGTTACAAACTGACTACCCTGATCAGGATAGCTTTGCTGACACTATGAGTCCTGAGTATGGTTTCCCCTAACCCGACCTCTACCTCTTCCTTAGTATCCAGTGGTACTCTAGCTTCCTTCTTAGATAGATACTATTAGTCCCGCTCCATTATGTGTGGTTAATGTAGATCCTATCTCACTAGAAACTGGTGTAAAACTCATGTTGAAAAACTAGATATGCCATATAATACCATATCCTCTACACTCGACAGAACTCTCATACACTAGGGTTTTGTGTGTCTTTATTTTCGTCACTAGTGATAGATAATGAAATGGTCCTAATGAGGTTACTAACTACCACAACCCCCTTGAGAAAAGTTGATAAAAACAATTTATTCAACTTAAAGAACCACTTACATGTCTAGGTGCTAAATCGTCCATGCTCACACTATCATCCTCCCTCAATTTTCACTCAGAAATGAGGGTTTGATTGACTATCTCATAAATAGTGGTAAACTGGAAAAAATTGACCTTTTATCAGATGGGGTATACCATCCCATCATTACATTTCCTAGCATTCATGATATCATCATCCTCTAGAGTCAGTCTAAATAGATGAAGTTTAGTAAAACAGGCCAAATACTCCATTAAAAACATCCCCCCTATTGCATGTTCATGAACACTCTAGCTCAAAAATCCCTCACTATTTGTGGAAAGAAGTAATCATAGAAAAATGTATAGAAATCACTCCATATCATATCTCTATGTTGGACTCCCAGGGTAATTACATGCCACCATCACATAGAAAAACCATATAGCATATAAGCTTTGAGCATTACCCTCCTCTTTAAAGGTGTCTCTAGATGATCAAATATCAATAATAAGGCCACTATCCTGGATTTTACAACCTGAGGTCCACCAACCCACTAAAAGGTGGGAGGATACTATAGTTAAATTTCCTTATTTAAATTTTCCTTACTCAGGGAGGGTCATGAAACTCACTTCGTATATTACATCATATAATGAAAAATATCTAGAAACTATGTATTACTGCCCAAATCAGGATTAGTAAGAGGTGCCTCTGGTGGAACTACTAGAGGTAATACTAGTTACTCAAGGACCACATACTATAGAGTAAGGTATTCACCACCTTACCTATATATTACTCACGAATGTCATGGTGGAATGATTCTACAATTTAAAATTCACACCTCGTAAGATAATTTAAAAATTGAAAATATTACATATGCATAATATGATATGTATATAACATTTCTATGAAAAATTTTACACCCCTCTACCTGCTCTAAAGGTCTGGTCTAGGTGGTAAGAGAAGACAATTAGAGGCCATATAATTTATATTATACACCTACAACTACCCACTAATATGGTTGGGTTTGTTTGTAGATCTTGTATAACATAGAAATGATTTTGATATATGAAGTGCCAATTTAAAGGTATACAGAAAAATTCCCTTTACATTACAATTTGAAAACTCATTTAAAAGTAACCATTTAATTTAAAAAATTAAAAATTATTTAATTTCATAGTATTTTATATAAATATATTTATCGTGGTCCAGTTAAATGCTCCACCATTTCCAATTTATATGATCCATGCTCTTGTAAATTGAAATTGGGACATCATGTAACTGTGATCCGACCTTTACATCTGGTATCCAGATGTAACAGGTCCTATGAAATGATTTGATTACATGAATTTCCATTCAGGATTTATATAAGTAAATTATTAATAAATTATCATTGGAATTAATTTAATCATATCAACTAATTCTTAAGCCCATTAAATCGAAGGTTCAAGGCTTAAACATGAAATAAATGGGTAAATTAATGTGTCATCCTCTATATATTCTGGAAAATTCCATTCATACTAATGAAGTGACTTTAATTAATCTAATTTTCTCATACCTAAAAGAATCATTATCCAATTTATATATATAATTAACTATGAACTTACAATATACTATAGAAAATGCATGCATAAAGTTAACATGGCAAGGAAAAATGTGTGTCATATAAGCCCTAATATGTCTATGATCCTGCATGAGATGATACCTCTTTATTGTATGGAGGTGATGGAAAATTATATAATAATAATAATTCTATAAATAATAATTTCACAACACATGTGGATCACCCAGTAGTGAAATCAGTGAAACTGTAACTAGTGAAATCTAGAATGGCAATAACCCATCCTAGGTAATTTTAGTTTCCCCTATATGCGGGTTAACTACTCTAAGGAACATTCTCATTGCCAAATTTTGATACATCCTAGTGTACTTTCAAATAACAAAACATTACGAAAAATGAAAAAATATATCTGATACCAATTTGTAACATCCCGACCTACGTTCCAATAAAAAGTACCCTGAGGTAGTGGGTGATATAGCATCAAGTGTGCTTCCCCATACACCAGAGGTTTTTGAATTGTTGCAAGGTTCCAAGGTGGTATTGTGGGGAGACTATACCCTCATATTTGTGTGTCACATCGGTGATTATATTAAATATAAATATAATAATCATAATAGATAACCAACAGTATAGAAAAATTGAAATAGTAAATAAGCAAAGTGGAATATGATACATCCAAACAGTAATAATAGTCAAAATCCATTGGTTGTGTGATATAAAAACTAATGTCATGGAATGATGATATAAAAAATGGGAACATAACAGGAACATAGTATAGGTATATAGAACATGTTATACAAAAATACAAAAAAGTCCAAAATAAATCTCTATTAGTATCACAAGCATATGATAGATCCTCTGATCCCCTGTTCTTGCTATAAGGAAAATAGATCAAGCATCCATTACAGGGTGTTTTTCCTTATCCACACCTACAGTCATAATATCTACTTAGGTACAAAAGGTGGCCCGAGTAGGTTGTGGGATAAACTCAGTAGGACACCACCAATGGTTTATTGAATAATATTGTCAATGTGTATAGCAAATCAGTGTACAGGTAAATCAAATAATAACCAATTATAGAAAATAAATACTAGTCATCTCAGGTTCTAATATGACACCTCTCTATCTTTACCTACTCTAGTATAGGTGGAAATAATTTGGATCTCATTGTACCATGTATATCCAAGTATAAGTAATCAGATATAATATGTACACATGTATTTAAACTATATGTGCAAGGACATATATAGGCATATACATGGATACTATGTGTTAGCTAGACTCGGGTGTCACTTAGGCATCCATGACAAGTCTAATGATCCCTAGTCTCTTACAAGGGAACTAGCCATGAATCTCATGCGAGGATGAGATTTCATGTTTATCACTCGAGATAGTAGGTTGAGTCATCCTGTCCAAAACCTAATGCAATGTTATGTGGATCGTCATGCCCATCATCCATGTAATAGAAAATAGTGTGAGATGCCATGCTTGACACCCAATGTATGGGAGCATGAAAGTTCATACTCAACAAATCCCATAATAGTTGTTTACCAAAAAATATCCAAGAGTTAACCATTATAATCATATCTCATTCTTCATTTAAAACAATTAATTTCATTTATTCTCATCTAACCATGGGTGTTGCAATTTATATAATCCATTTAAAAATATACACTACATGGTGTTTCCTTTCTACCAACTTCCATTGAATTAAATTAATTTGTTTAATTTATAAGGCAAGGAAAATCTGACTAGACATCAAGACAAACCACTTAGAAGGTGGTTGGTAATTTACAAATTTTCATTAAATAGGGAATTTAATTTAGTACACCAAAAGGGGTGATGATCAATAAGCTATACATCTTCTAATTTCTTATCATGGGACTATGAGAGTTCTATAAAATGGTGAATTAAATTAGAAATGTAAAACATATTTTTATGAAACGCGTAGAAATTATTCGCATGAGAAACAATGGAAAAATTCTACAAACCACCTAAAAATTTAGTGGAAATTGATAGATCACCTAACTTAGGCATGTAGAACTCTCCTCATTCAGCTTAATCCCTTGAATCTATCTATAAATGGAGAAATTGGAAGAATGAACAAATTCCCAAAAAATAATACATATGATATTTACCTAAAATAGCATAGGATATGGTAATAAAAATGAATAATGGAGGTATCAGGATTTGATATTTCACCAATGTGGATCCAACAGACCTGAAGATGATGAAAACGAAGATCATGAAGAGATATTATCGATGAACATAGCTAAGGCTTTGGGAGAACCCCACTAAAGAATAAAAGTCTGTCTGTTGGAGGAGAAACTAGGAAGGAGGAAGATATAGTGATTAAAAACATATAGAGGATAAAATAGTCATTTCTCCTTCATTTAAGGGGTCACACTGTTTGGCCACATGGTGGGCCAAACTGTGCGCCAACCATGCAGCCAACATTTCTCAAGTAAACCATTCTCATGGGCAAGGTGCATGATTTAACTAACCATGTGAAACCCATAGAAAAAAACCACTATCAAGATATCTGCAGAACCCACATGGGGTTTCTTCCTAGCTCTCACGGTTATGTAAAATCATGTATCCTCCTACTGTTCACTAAGTTCCCTGCACTGTTGAGTCTCACGGTTACCAAAAAACCATGCGTAACTATACACCTCAATCCGTTTCTCAATTTTTGAGTGCTCTAGGCTCTAAAGAAGTCTTAGATGATCCTGACACCTCCCTTAGTCCATATTCCACCATCATTAGGATAAAACAAATAATTTAAATTATAAAATCATTGATATGTACCTTCATGAAAATATTGGTCATTGCATATGATATTTTTAAGTATATATGTATAATTATATAAATATTTAAAAATTATTTAAAAATTCATCTAAAAATATATATTTATAATTATAATTATATATATATAATTATATTTTTTAAATAAATATTTTTAATTATTTAAATATTTATTTATAATATATACATTTAATGTTTTAAATTAAAATTGTTATATTATTAAAATTATGTATTTATGAGTGTTTTTTATCATTGATAGAGATTTATTTTTATCTATGATAATAAAATGCTAATAAAACTACTCTTTATCAATGATTTTTTGAAAACGAAGATAAAATCCTTACTTAATCTTTTAAATAAACTCTATTAGAGTCCTCCCCCTCATCTTATTCAATCTCTAATGGATTAAAATCAATGTCGCCTCTATATGTCGATCTTCAGGATGAATTTATCATCTCAAAAGCTAAGTTATGTTCCGATTTATTTTTTTAGTGATTGAGGATCCACTGCTCTTGGCATGACACCGCCCTACTCCCATCACAACACGAGCATACATAATTTTCCACAAATATCCACGATTAAAACTCAAAACACACCCATCACATTCTAAACCATGCACCTGCTCAGATTTCTATCCCACCATATCTCATCACACAAAAATGCTGATCAAACCTCCATTTATCAACCCCTCTTAAAATGCTTGTCTTCCACCATTTATTTTCTATTAATTCACCAGATCGTGGTACCTTTAATATTTGAGTCACCCCAAGAACATTCCAAAATACCCAACAATGTCTCAATCAGTCATTGGTTTTTCTTTGCTTCACAAGTTTACTTTGTTTTTTTGTTGGTTGATATCTTGATTGTGTTTTTTTTTGGACTATGGTGGTTCATGTTGTTTGGGATTTCATACTTATCATTATCTCCCTACTACAAATTTCCAATCACCCCAAAATGGGGTGATTTTAAAGGAGTACAATCGATCATGTGCCATTTTTTGAAATTTTCAACATTATCTCCAATGCATATTTTATTCAATGTTCTCTTAAATTAATATTTATATAAATAATAATTCTCTTATTATTATTAATAACAAACATAATTTTCATATGTATAAAAATATTTTTCAAATGTGATCTTTAAATAATTTTTTTTCATAACTTCAACGTAATTTATAACTAATAATAAAAGATGTTTATTAATAGTTTTGATTATGTGTTTATAAATAAACAAAATGTTTTATAAATAATTTTTATTATATATAATTTTGATTATAAATCATTATTATTATCTTGAATGAATAATTTCAATAAATAATTTGTAAATAGTTTTTAATTAATAATTATTTTGAATTAATAATTTAGAATTATAAATAATTCTAATTTAATCATTTGTAATTCATAATTATTTTGAATTGATATTGTAACACCCCAAGATTCCATGGTACGTTTCCCTTTGAGTAATAAAATAGCTTCTGTTGTACGCAACTCTGAGTTCAAACACACCAAAACCAATCTAAATTGTCATTATAAATAGTAATACCAACTTTTTGAAATTTTTTAAATTTTATCTTTCAAAATGAGCTTCATTTTTTGATTTGGAATATAAATTTAGATTAGGGTGAATTTTTGTATTTTTCTAAAAACATTCAATTTTTGATAAATAGTGAAAAACACTGAATTATTGTTTAAAACCAACTTTTTATTTAAATAATTATATATTTTATTTAAATTTATTTAAGGTCAAAATAGATACATAATACCAATATAAGTTCAATGTAATTAATTGAAGTTAGTTCATAATAATTTTAGATATATGAAAATTTTATTGAACTTTTTACCGTCTTTTACCCACCTCCTAGGAGCATTTGAAAATTTACATAAAACTTAATTTTTTAGCTTATGTGAGTTGAATTTGGATAATCTGAGAGACATGGTCGAAATCAGTAAGTAAAATGTGGTTCAATGTGATAAAAAGAATTTTTGGTGAATAGTAACTTTTGGTTTTTATTTACCACAGTTAAAAGTAAATGGGGTAATTAAATGTAAAAATGATATTATTATTACCATAAAATATATCCTAATTCAATTGAATAAGTTTAATTCTACTGAAAACAACCTTAGTAATAAAATTTTATACTTTAGGTCCACTTGGTTTAGATTAGGACATTTATTATTATTTTAATCAAAGAAGAGTTAAAAGTGTTAAATTCAAAGTGTAATAACTAATCCATTTTTAATATATGGTTACAAATAAGATAAATTCTAATATAAATATTCATTATAATGCTAAAAATATTTCCTACATAATTGTATTTTATTTATATTTTTTAGACATTATATAATTTAATTTATTTATGACACAATGATGATGCAGTAATTACCTTATTAATGAAATATTAAAATAATTGATATTATAAATATCCAAAAAAATGTAATTTGAGACTTTTTATGAATTCCACTAAATTTTTAGGTTAATATGACATGTTAGGGTTGGTTAAATTAATATTTTTCGAAGTAATAATGATTTTATGAATTTAACAAAAACAAAATAACAAATTGTGTCAAAATTGACATAAAAAAGTTTTTAAAATAAATATTATATTAATAATAGATATTCTCTTCCTAAAAATATATGGTTCGGCCAAAGGTCTAAAATAATATTATATATTTCATTAATAAAATAATTGAGGTTCTGTTGGAAGTTTATCGTATGTTTATTAATCATATAATATAAAAATACAAAGAGACATGGTAAATGTAAAACTAATTAACTAAGAGTTAAATAGAAAATATAAGGTTAATATAGTGCCCCAAACCTATCTAAAACCTATTGGTTGAGTAATTTTAGACCCATACCCACCTTATACTCTAAATATATTATTTTTGAGCCATTAGAATCCGAAAATGATTTTATTATAAAATAATATTTCAATCTTTTCCTAAGGTGCCGCTCACACCTCTTATAAAAGGCAACTTCCCCATATCTCAAATTGAAACAGTCAAAGCCATTTTTCTCGGCCAACCCCTGCCCAAATATCCTCTCAATTATCCTAATTTCATCCTAGAGCCCTTCCTTTAGTCAAAAAGCCATCCTAAGGAGCCGTTTGATCAAATCAAATGGAAGAACCTAAAGAAGAGATAAATATTTCATCAACTCTTTCAAGTTCCTTTCTTCTTCCACTTCATATTTATTTTTTGTTTCTATTCTAAAATAATAAATCTGGTATATTATATATACTGTGATGTTATTATAAATATGGTACAACTATATTCATTATTTAATCCATCCTTTGAATGACTTTTCACCAAACGTGCATACGTACAGCTTACCGTCTCCACGTCGTGGTGTAGTTGTTAATCAATACATTATTATTTGGATGAGTATAATAATGATGTATAATTGATTTAAATAATAAATATATCATGATAATGATTCTGTATATATGATATACCATCCAATTATATAATATTTTAATATCAAAAGAATGATATTCTCTATCGTGCGTACGTACGTATTACCGTCTCCACGAACGCGATGAGATTAATTCCCCATCGTATCCATTCAAGACTAATTTTCATTTGATGATTAAAAATAATGTTTGAAGACTTAAGAATATGAATAAGATACATCATATCTACAACAAACATTACTTACATAACAAATCATATAAAGTAAAACGAATCAGTTAACCCTCGAAATTATGATACTACTGAAATATCATTAACAATGCAATATTATAAGATCATATATAATATCATATTAATGTATATGGTTCTTGTATAATTTAATAACAATGATTTCACCATTATACAGGAGGATAACCTACCCTCGACCAAGGAAAAGAACAAGTTAATCATTAATTTCACAATCTCCTTATTTTCTTAGGTTGTTTTTACATAAGTATCTACTTGGACCTCTTTATCATCCACATATGTGTTTTCTTAAAAATGTATTTCAAAACATTTTTAATATTTACTAAACTATGGAATAAAGTTATTTATACCCTTTTTTACTTTTTATAAGATCTCTATGAAGGAATATTTCTATCGTTTTCCAAACAAGGTACTTTATTACCTTTTCAAAAAAAAATTAAGGTAAGAATGTTTTTTTAACATATACGGCGGGTGTAGCTATTTTCTGCCTTTATAAAGTCATCAAAGATTCCCTTACAATATTATAATAATATTTCCAAAATAAATGTTTTCTTTTAAAATTATATTAATTTTAAATGATTTTAAAATAGAAAGGGATATTTCTCTAAAAAAGGTTTTGATTTCATCTATGTCAACATCCTTTGATGAATTTTAAGCTTATTTGAAGTTGATTTATTATGATACAAAACTTCCATATTTTATGGATGGTTTTGTGATATGTGTGGATGTGGATGTGTTATTTTAACACCATTAATGGTTTATGGATAAATTATTAACATTTTGTATGCTTGTTTTAAAACGAATGTTTATGTTATGTTTAAGCCTTTTCATATGAGGTATGCATTGGACTTAATATGTGACGGGTGGAGCACGCTATAGCTGCTCGATGCATCGGTAGGTCTCATGAGGCAAACTAGTGTCTTGGCACAATTCCTTGACAAAATCTTATTTGTAGTCTTAGAAAAATTCCTTGACTATGTGGTTATGAAGTCTGGTATTATGCGTTCCGTCATTATGAATGTGGCTATTGATATTTCATGTAATTATTCAACTAGTAGTTTATATGTGTGAATAAGTAAATGGAATTATTTTATTTTATCTTTTCCATATTATGTGTATGTTCAACTTTAAAAGGATTTTGTTTTAATCTTATACATTTCCATAAATGTTATGCTTATTTATGAAAGTTTTCACTATATTGTTATCCTTATTGAGCATCTAAGCTCACCCCTTTATATGTTTTATTTTTTCCAAGATGTAAAGAAGTATTTTATGACTGAACTACAGGGATATTTTGAGTAGATATGAGTTTCATCTTTGTAAATAATGTTGTTTTAGTTTTTCATTTTATAATGTAATGTACAACTTAGGAATGTTTCTAGTATTTCCATGGATACTAAATTGATCGGTCTTTAGAGACATTATTTCCTTGTATCATGCCAATGTTATGTAATAATTCACAAAATCTAGGTAATTGGGTTCAGGGAATTATAGTTGTTATCATAGGATGTTTAGTACAAACCTTGGAATCTTGATTTAGATAAACACTGATTAGAGAACATTACCCTAAGATTGAAATTGAGGATTTTTATAGAAGAGATTCCTAGAATTTTGGTACTATAGAGATTATGTGAGTTTTCCAAGAAATACATCCCTCTCTGGATATGAGCAGGTAGAGGTGGCTCTAGCACTAATGTACCTAGGGATAAAACCCAAAAACACCGCTTTAAGCTAGACTCAAATGGGAACTAGTGCATGACAATGGGTCTTACTGCACTCTTGTCTATGAATGTCCGGGTGGATATGCTTAGGATGATTATAATTTTCTTTACAAACCATTATGAAGGGTTTATGATTATATACTTCCTCAAAGAAAACTTTTTTATGATTATGGATTATATCCATAAATTTTTTAGTTTATTTCAAGTGTTTTACAAGTTTGTAATTGTGTATTTCAATTTAGAAACTAATCTAGATTATGAAATTGTTTAGAAATGGAACATATTGGAAGGAATGGAAACTATATCAATGAACATAATCTATGTAGGGTTTTCCCTCCTACTCAAGATAATTATAGAGGAGCTGGTGATTCAAATGGTGTTGATCAGCTTATCACCATACTGGGACAACTCACTTAGGTTATGACTGATAACCTTACTCATATGGAGCACCCTAATCCACATCATTGAGGATAAATGTTAGATAGCTTCATGAGGAAACAACCAATAACATTCAATGGGAGTAAAAATCCATTAGTGGCTGAGCAATGGATAAATTCCCTAGAGAAAATATTCCACACCTTGGGGAGTAGCGAAAGGGAAAAAGTTGTCATGGTAGTTTACCGCCTCACTGGAGATGCTTATCAATGGTGGTCATTGATTAAAAAAACAAAGGAAGATGACGAAGTATCAAATATGTAATATAAGGAGTTTAAAGATATTTTCATAGAAAAATACTTTCCTCATGACCATATCGCGGATTTGGAAAGACAATTTCTGAGTTTGAGGAAAAAGGACGATGAGAATGTCGCAAAGTATAAAGCTAACCTTACAAGGTCAGCGATGCATGCTGCAGATTATATACATAACCCAAGAAGTAAGATTGATCATTTCGTTGATGTTTTAAAACCATCTATTCATCAAGCATTAGTCTCACAATTCTTCTCATCATACGAAGATATTGGCTCATGTGCTATCAAGACAGAAAAGGAATTCTCTAATTATTACAACGTTAAAGTAAAGCAAGAGAAAGAGAGATCTACTAAACACTCTGGAAATAGAAATAAGTGGAATAAGGGAAAAGTTGAATATTCATACCATAGTAAATGTGGGAAGAAACAACCCGTTACTTTCCTGAAAGGAATTGGAGTCTGTTACAAGTGTGTTGAAAAAGGCCACCAAGCTTGTGATTAGCAAGGGAAAGAAATAGGTTATCAATGTTGAATGCTACAATTGTAGAGAAAGGGGGAATTATGCAAATGAAACTCCTAAGTTCCAAGGAAACACACCTTAGAAAAGGTCATGGGATCAAGGAAAAGATTATATTATCACTACTGCTGAGGTTGAAGCTCCGAAAGACGTACTGGCAGGTAATTTAATGGTTTCCTCAAGTTTAGAAAATAATTTATTTGACTCTGGATCATCGCATTGTTTCATATCTTCCTAGTTTTCAATGAAAATTAGATATTTCCAATTTTTTTAAAAAAGAGATTTGTTAGTCAAAACTCTTAAGGGAAGTATCATGGAAATAATTTTTGTGAATCAGTCCCCATTAGGGTATATATAAGTTTTTTATCTGTTGATCGCATCATCATACCCATGATTGAATTTGATATAATCCTTGGTATGGATTGGATTTCAGACCATGATTCAAAAATTAAATGTAAGAATAAAGAGGTTACTATTTTTGATGACGATGATAAAGAACACATTATCTTTAGAGAAGAATCATCACCACCTGATTCTTATCTAGATCCACCCCCAATAGATCAACTAAATTAAATTATTTGGAAGGAAGATAATGAAATAACATTGGGTGAGGAAAAGAATGTTCTAACAGAATATGTACCTATTGTGCAAGAATATGTTGATGTGTTTCTATAAGATTTATCTGGACATCCACCAGAACAAGAAATTGAGTTTTCTAATGATTTAATTCCTTATTCAAGGCCCATATCGAAGACCCCTTATAGA
The DNA here is from genome assembly GCA_963277665.1 of Viscum album. Lineage (NCBI taxonomy): Eukaryota > Viridiplantae > Streptophyta > Magnoliopsida > Santalales > Viscaceae > Viscum > Viscum album. The sequence goes on from OY728136.1 coordinate 2,000,815,017, forward strand.
ATGGCCACTATGGAATTACTGGAACTAAAGAAACAACTATATGAATTGAGTAACAAGGGATTTATTCACCCTAGTGTTTCTCCAGGTGGATCCCCAGGCCTTTTTGTTAATAAGAATGATCGATATATGAGGTTGTGCATTGACTACATAGAGATCAATGCTATAACAATAAATAAAAAGTATCTCCTACCTCCCATTGATGGTTTATTTGACCAAATTCAAGGAGCTAAATGTTTTTCAAATATTAACCATCGATGTGGATACCATAAGTTGTGAATGAATAAGGAAGACATTCCGAAGACAACATTTTGAACCAGGTACGGGCATTACGAGATTACAGTAATGCCTTTTGGATTGACCAATGAACTCTCTATCTTCATGGATCGAATGAATAGGGTTTTCAAGGAATATCATGATTATAGCATCCAGCCTCTTTATCACATAAACTTTCATAACATTTTGAAAAACCGAGGATCTTTAAGGTTTAGTGTCTTGGAAACCCGGAACTTTAAACATGAAAACATAAAACATTCTTCTAAAACACATGAAAGGCTTCTCCTCATGTTCATCCTAGGTTCATTACTGCATCACATAACCTGGGAGCATACATCAAAAGAAAGGGTGAACAAAAATACCAGTAAGGAAAACAAGAGAAACATTTTACATGTGAACTTGAGATACTTCAATAAGGTCATGAAAAAGAACTTTAAGGCATGATAATGAAATAAGGAGGCATATCATAATAAAAATAACATTTTTCCAAACTGGAAAATGTGGCTACATCATTTAACATAGACAAACATGAACATATCACCAAGGTCCATCCCCAAGGTGTCATTTGAAAATTACCAAGGTTATTCACCAAGGTATCGTGAAAATTGTAATCTCTAGTGGTTACATCATTACCCAATGCATTGGAGCGCTATCAGGGCGCACCCTTAAATTTGCCTTTATTATCATGTGAGCCACATATATCATCATAAAACATTTCATAAATAACCCATATAGCGTAAAATAAATGGGTTTCATTTCATAATCACAACGTTTTCAAAACTGCTTTAAAGACATGATCTTTACGTCACTTTAAAACCCACAGAAAAGGAAGGTGGGTCTCATGTATGCAAATCCCAGAATTTAAAATAGAAAATTTTGGTATATATTTGAATACCCCTTTAGAAGAAAGAGCTTTGAGTATCCACTTAATAATATAAAAGAACTTTAGAAAAAGAGAGAGACATTTTGAGACGGAAATTCTGCAGCATAACGGCTATGTTACGAGGTTTTAGAAGACATTAAAAAGAGAGGGGAAATGGGTCAAAAATTCATAAATGACCCATAAAATAGTATATTGGAAGAATAAGAAGGATACATGATCATGGTAATGAAATTTCAAGGACATTCCATTTGAAATGAAAAACATGGAAGGAAGACAAAAATTAGATTTCTCTTATGAAAGTTCGGCAGCCTAACGGTGTTACTTAAACTTCAACAAAAATGATTGAAAAGATCAAGTAGGGTTTCTCATCATGTGAAAATAAGAGTTCAGTATTATAGATATAGAGATAATTCCCCAACATAACAAAAAGGAACTTGAAATAATTGACATGAAAGTAGAACTTCAAAACGAGAAGGGTGAAGAACAACTTAAAAATTCGGCAGCCTAACGGCGCCACTTAAAACTTCAAAATACTGAATTGAAGAGATCAAATGTGTTCTCTCATCATATAAACATAAGAGTACAGTATTATAGATATAGAGATCATACCCCAACATAACAAAAAGGAACTTTAAAGAATTGACATGAAAGTAGAACTTCAAAACGAGAAGGGTGAAGAACCACTTAAAAATTCGGCAGCCTAATAGCGCCACTTAAAACTTCAAAATACTTAATTGAAGAGATCAAATGGTGTCTCTCATCATATGATCATAAAAGATCAGTATGATAAATTTAGAGATCATACCCCAACATAATAAAAATGAACTTGAAATACTTTACATGAAAATAGATCTTGAAGAATGAGAAGGGAGAAAGAATCCGTTACAAAAATTCCGGCAGCCTAACGGCGCCACTTAAAACATCATAAAACGAAATAATGAGAGTAAGAGGGGATCTCTCATTATATGAACATGAAAAGGGAAGTAAGAGGAGTATAAAATAACATCATCCAACATAATTACATGGAGCATAAAAGGAATGACATAAAAGAGATTACTTGAAATGAAAGAGAGAGGTCGGATCCCTTACCTTAAAACATAACTCTTAAAACATAAAGGTTGGGACCTTGAGGGCTTGGGGGAACCATGGGAGGACTATTTGGGAGGTAATGAGACAAGAAATTCATTGGGTGAGAGTGGGGAGTTGAATGGATGAGAGGATGGCTTGGTATTTATAGGGAAAGTGAGGGGACAAGGCATTAATGGCAAAGGGACACCTCATTAGTGGTTTTGGCAAAACCATGGGCTTGCCCATGGTATTTGCCCATGGTATTGGCCACTTAGGACACCTCATACCTTATCTCACTATTCATAATTCGAACATATTGATTACATACTTAATACATCATTTAATGATGTCATTAAACACCCGTAACTTAAAAACTGTATTTTCACTATTCATCGAAAAATCAACTTTCTTAGAATAATCCCAAAATTTCACCTTAACCAAATATCAACGCTCTGATTACAATTATGAACTTCATTTTATAAAAATAATTTTCTAAATATTTTTAATTTAATTTTTAAATAAAAACACTATTCACCGAAAATTCATTTTTTCAGAAAAAACCCCAAAAATTACCATAGCATAATATCGGTGCTCTGAGTTCAAAAATGAATTCCGTTTTATAAAAATAATTATCTAAATATTTTTAATTGAATTTTTAATTAAAAAACACTATTCACCCGAAAAAACTAATACTTTAATAATAATTTATGAAACCGTTATTTAACAATTTTATTGAATCACGTTACTTAATCAAGGTGCCTAGATTATATTAATACTTTCTTTAAGTGAGATTACTAATCCATTTGGACACATTACTAATCCTAATCATAAAATCACTATTCATAATTTACTATTCATCAAAAATTAATTTGATCTTATTAGACTCTAAATTTTGTACTGAACATAATTGTAGAAGACCATTTTTCGAAAATCATTACACATTTTTAATTATTTAAGGTTTACACAACCATTTTTAAAATATCCTTTTTCTAAAATTCGTCGAAAATATGCATATTATATTTATCCGGTCATTTGAAAATTCATAATCTTCATCATAAGAAGAAATTCCAATTTTTATTTAAAACAAAGGATTCACAAGGCAGTTACGGTCTCCTTACATAGCCCCTTATCACACCAGCATAGGATCTAAGTGTAAGGTGTGCTAAGGTGAGAGAATCTAAGGGAGGCTCAGCCAACATCGCACGAGTAGTAATTTCTATCAGTTTGAACTTCTCGCGAAGGCGATCTCGTTCTAGCTTTATACGATGAAGTTCATCTTGGGTTTGGTCCAGAGAAAAGCCCAGTGGTGCTACCTCCTTCCCAAGTTCTGTTAGATGGGCTTCGATTGGTCCAAGACTACTGGGTGAGGCCATCGAATCTTCTTTCTATATTAATTAACCAAGATTACTTGTATTTAGAGACAATAATCAAAGCGTTTAGTTTCCAGTGGTCATATTGACCAATGGTCATATAATAGTCAAAAACCAACAGTATCATTTTAATTATACTCATGTTATCAAATGAAACATTTTTGTTGAGTATAAAAATAAAATAGCACATAAAATTAGGAAACAATATTTATTCAAAATTTCGGGTTGTTACAATCTTCCCCCCTTAAGAAATTGCGTCCTCGCAATTTTTTAAAATTAGGTTTTGAAATTTCATTGAAAGTCCCACATCGGAAAAGGAGTCAGTAAAACTATTACTTTAAAAGAAAGAAAGGGAAGTACTAAGGTCACCCGAGTTAGCCCACACTAGGATTCCATGTAAGAAAATATGGACATGGAGGAGAAAACAAAGGGTCAAGTTCTGAGGGAGAGTGACAGAGACCATGATTATGAGAAATTTAACCATAAGAATATCACAAACTTATGATGTGTGTAAATGATCATTGATTACCTAGTAGGAAACGTAAACCAACAACGTTTTTTTTTACGTTCCTTTTCATAATTTTGAGGAATTCATTTACAACATAGAACAAAAGCATAAGGAAATATATCTACCTTCATGTAGAGTTTCACCCTTTAATAAGTTTCTACCAAAACTAATCTTTTCTCCCAAACGATGAGAATTCAAAACTACTTGGTCTCATCAAAACACAAGAATCATCTTCTAGAGAATCACATAATCCACAAAAGATTAACTATCTATTTCTTCTATCTTTAAAAATTATCCCAAAAACAGAAAGGGTAAGGTTAAACAACTCTTCAAAAAGGAAGAATCCCATAGGAATGGAAACTAATTTTAAATCTTCAATGTTCCATGGTAATACCCAAAGTTCATCATAGACCATCCCATTATTAACGGTCCTTAAAATTCCTCAAAAAAAACCAAACTAAGATTGAAACCCAAATACAAGAAGGATTTGATAACATAGTCTTCCAAAATAAACTTCATTGTTCATCTCCAAACAACATCAACCACTCCTAACATCTTATAAAAAAATTATGTAAACTAAACATATTTTACCCAAGATAGGTTAATCATTCCCATAAGTAACCTAAATCACTATAAGTCCACCATAAATTCATCAATTCTTCAAAATATAAGTCAACCTTACTCCTCAATGAAAATACCGTAGTAATCTATTTACGTCGATCATATAGGGTCCCTAAAATAGTGAACGTATTCCAAAATAATAATCATCTTTTAATCCCCTAATCACCTCTTTCATATTAATACGACAATCGTCGCATTTCCTATCACATTGGTTTTTAGGACATGTTCTTCCATTTCCCGCCATTAACTAAGAAAAGAAACTATAATTAGGGGATTATTTACTTATCTAATAATCATGAAATGGAAACTTTAAGCATAAAAGGATAAATATGTAGAATAAAAGTATACCCTAACTTGTGATCCCCTAGGTTCTAATCTAGGTTATCCATGATCATATATTCTTATGTGAATCTTTATTTTGTTTTATCCTTGTTCCTTTAATAATGTTTCATACTATGCTTATGAATTTACCAAAGCATATCCCCCAGGAGTGTCGTAACCAAGAGTGCAGCAAGGCCCATTATCGTGTACCAGTTCCTGTTTGAGTCTAGCTCAAAGTGGTGTTTTCAGGTTTTACCCCTATGTACATCTGTGCCAGAGCCACCTCTACCTCCTCGTATCCAGACAGGGATGTATTTGCTTGGAAACCCCTTACTCAATACTCACCAAAATACCAGGAAGATTTCCTATATTTAAACTTTTCTATAGGGTTCTTCCTAGATTTTTCATATCCTAATTTCCACAAATAACTAAACCATCCTTTGATACCAACTATAGCATCCCGCCTCTTTATCACATAAACTTTCATTACATTTTACAAAACCGAGGATCTTTAAGGTTTAGTGTCTTGGAAACCAGGAACTTTAAACATGAAAACATAAAACATTCTTCTAAAACACTTGAAAGGCTTCTCCTCATGTTAATCCTAGGTTCATTACTGCATCACATAACCTGGGAGCAAACATCAAAAGAAAGGGTGAGCAAAAAGCCCAGTAAGGAAAACAAGAGAAACATTTTACATGTGAACTTGAGATACTTCAATAAGGTCATGAAAAAGAACTTTAAGGCATGAGAATGAAATAAGGAGGCATATCATAATAAAAATAACATTTTCCCAAACTGGAAAATGTGTCTACATCATTTAACATAGACAATGATGAACATATCACCAAGGTCCATCCCCAAGGTGTCATTTGAAAATTACCAAGGTTATTCACCAAGGTATCGTGAAAATTGTAATCTCTAGTGGTTACATCATTACCCAATGCATTGGAGCGCTATCAGGGCGCACCCTTAAATTTTCCTTTATTATCATGTGAGCCACATATATCATCATCAAACATTTCATAAATAACCCATATAGAATAAAATAAATGGGTCTCATTTCATAATCACAACGTTTTAAAAACTGCTTTAAAGACATGATCTTTACGTCACTTTAAAACCCACAGAAAAGGATGGTGGGTCTCATGTATGTAAATCCCATAATTTAAAATAGAAAATTTTGGTATATATGTGAATACCCCTTTAGAATAAAGATCTTTGAGTATTCACTTAATAATATAAATGAACTTTAGAAAAAGAGAGAGACATTTTTAGACGGAAATTCTGCAGCATAACGGCTATGTTACGAGGTTTTAGAAGACATTTAAAAGAGAGGGGAAATGGGACAAACATTCATAAATGACCCATAAAATAGAATATGGACAGAATAAGAAGGATACATGATCATGGTATTGAAATTTCACGGACATGCCATTTGAAATGAACAACATGGAAGGAAGAAAAAAATTAGATTTCTCTTATGAAAGTTCGGCAGCCTAACAGTGTTACTTAAACTTCAACAAAAATGATTGAAAAGATCAAGTAGGGTTTCTCATCATGTGAACATAAGAGTTCAGTATTATAGATATAGAGATAATTCCCCAACATAACAAAAAGGAACTTGAAAGAATTGACATGAAAGTAGAACTTCAAAACGAGAAGGGTGAAGAACCACTTAAAAATTCGGCAGCCTAACGGCGCCACTTAAAACTTCAAAATACTGAATTGAAGAGATCAAATGGGGTATCTCATCATATGAACATAAGATTGAATTATGATATATATAGAGATCATACCCCAACATAACAAAAAGGAACTTGAAAGAATTGACATGAAAGTAGAACTTCAAAACGAGAAGGGTGAAGAACCACTTAAAAATTCGGTAGTCTAACAGCGCCACTTAAAACTTCAAAATACTGAATTGAAGAGATCAAATGGGTTCTCTCATCATATGATCATAAAAGATCATTATGATAAATTTATAGATCATACCCCAACATAATAAAAAGGAACTTGAAATACTTTACAAGAAAATAGATCTTGAAGAATGAGAAGGGAGAAAGAATCTGTTACAAAAATTCCGGCAGCCTAACGGCGCCACTTAAAACTTCATAAAACGAAATAATGAGAGTAAGAGGGGATCTCTCATTATATGAACATGAAAAGTGAAGTAATAGGAGTATAAAATAACATCATCCAACATAATAACATGGAGCATAAAAGGAATGACATAAAAGAGATTACTTGAAATGAAAGAGAGAGGTCGGATCCCTTACCTTAAAACATAACTCTTAAAACTCAATGGTTGGGACCTTGAGGGCTTGGGGGCACCATGGGAGGACTCTTTGGGAGGTAATGAGACCATAACTTCATTGGGTGAGAGTGGGGAGTTGAATGGATGAGAGGATGGCTTGGTATTTATAGGGAAAGTGAGGGGACAAGGCATTAATGGCAAAGGGACACCTCATTAGTGGTTTTGGCAAAACCATGGGCTTGCCCATGGTATTTTCCCATGGTTTTGGCCACTTGGGACACCTCATACCTTATATCACTATTCATAATTAGAACAAATTGATTACATACTTAATACATCATTTAATGATGTCATTAAACACCCGTAACTTAAAAACTGTATTTTCACTATTCATCGAAAATTCAACTTTCTCAGAATAATCCCAAAATTTCACCTTAACCAAATATCAACGCTCTGATTACAAATATGAACTTCATTTTATAAAAATAATTTTTTAAATATTTTTAATTTAATTTTTAAATAAAAACACTATTCACCAAAAATTCATTTTTTCAGAAAAAAACCCCAAAAATTACCATAGCATAATATCGCTGCTCTGAGTTCAAAAATGAATTCCGTTTTATAAAAATAATTATCTAAATATTTTTAATTGAATTTTTAATTAAAAAACACTATTCATCCGAAAAAACTAATACTTTAATAATCATTTATGAAACCGTTATTTAACAATTTTATTGAATCACATTATTTAATCAAGGTGCCTAGATTATATTAATACTTTCTTTAAATGAGATTACTAATCCATTTGGACATATTACTAATCCTAATCATAAAATCACTATTCATAATTTACTATTCATCAAAAATTAATTTGATCTTATTAGACTCTAAATTTCGTACTGAACATAATTGTATAAGACCATTTTTCGAAAATCATTACACATTTTTAATTATTTAAGGTTTACACAACCATTTTTAAAATATCCTTTTTCTAAAATTCGTCAAAAATTTGCATACTATATTAATCCGGTCATTTGAAAATTCATAATCTTCATCATAAGAAGAAATTCCAATTTTTATTTAAAACAAAGGATTCACAAGGCAGTTACGGTCTCCTTACATAGCCCCTTATCACACCAGCATAGGATCTAAGTGTAAGGTGTGCTAAGGTGAGAGAATCTGAGGGAGGCTCAGCCAACATCGCACGAGTAGTAATTTCTATCAGTTTGAACTTCTCGCGAAGGCGATCCCGTTCTAGCTTTATACGATGAAGTTCATCTTGGGTTTGGTCCAGAGCAAAGCCCAGTGGTGCTACCTCCTTCCCAAGTTCTGTTAGATGGGCTTCGATTGGTCCAAGACTACTGGGTGAGGCCATCGAATCTTCTTTCTATATTAATTAACCAAGATTACTTGTATTGAGAGACAATAATCAAAGCGTTTAGTTTCCAGTGGTCATATTGACCAATGGTCATATAACAGTCAAAAACCAACAGTATCATTTTAATTATACTCATGTTATCAAATGAAACATTTTTGTTGAGTATAAAAATAAAATAGCACATAAAATTAGGAAACAATATTTATTCAAAATTTCGGGTTGTTACAATCTTCCCCCCATAAGAAATTGCGTCCTCGCAATTTTTTAAAATTAGGTTTTGAAATTTCATTGAAAGTCCCACATCGGAAAAGGAGTCAGTAAAACTGTTACTTTAAAAGAAAGAAAGGGAAGTACTAAGGTCACCCGAGTTAGCCCACACTAGGATTCCATGTAAGAAAACATGGACATGGAGGAGAAAACAAAGGGTCAAGTTCTGAGGGAGAGTGACAGAGACCATGATTATGAGAAATTTAACCATAAGAATATCCCAAACTTATGATGTGTGTAAATGATCTTTGATTACCTAGTAGGAAATGTAAACCAACAACGTTTTTGTTTTACGTTCCTTTTCATAATTTTGAGGAATTCATTTACAACATAGAACAAAAGCATAAGGAAATATATCTACCTTCATGTAGAGTTTCACCCTTTAATAAGTTTCTACCAAAACTAATCTTTTCTCCCAAACGATGAGAATTCAAAACTACTTGGTCTCATCAAAACACAAGAATCATCTTCTAGAGAATCACATAATCCACAAAAGATTAACTATCTATTTCTTCTATCTTTAAAAATTATCCCAAAAACAGAAAGGGTAAGGTTAAACAACTCTTCAAAAAGGAATAATCCCATAGGAATGGAAACTAATTTTAAATCTTCAATGTTCCATGGTAATACCCAAAGTTCATCATAGACCATCCCATTAATAACGGTCCTTAAAATTCCTCAAAAAAAACCAAACTAAGATTGATACCCAAATACAAGAAGGATTTGATAACATAGTCTTCCAAAATAAACTTCATTGTTCATCTCCATACAACATCAACCACTCCTAACATCTTATAAAAAAAAATTCTAAACTAAACATATTTTACCCAAGATAGGTTAATCATTCCCATAAGTAACCTAAATCACTATAAGTCCACCATAAATTCATCAATTCTTCAAAATATAAGTCAACCTTACTCCTTAATGAAAATACCGTAGTAATCTATTTACCTCGATCATATAGGGTCCCTAAAATAGTGAACGTATTCCAAAATAATAATCATCTTTTAATACCCTAATCACCTCTTTCATATTAATACGACAATCGTCGCATTTCCTATCACATTGGTTTTTAGGACATGTTCTTCCATTTCCCGCCATTAACTAAGAAAAGAAACTATAATTAGGGGATTATTTACTTATCTAATAATCATGAAATGGAAACTTTAAGCATAAAAGGATAAATATGTAGAATAAAAGTATACCCTAACTTGTGATCCCCTAGGTTCTAATCTAGGTTATCCATGATCATATATTCTTATGTGAATCTTTATTTTGTTTTATCCTTGTTCCTTTAATAATGTTTCATACTAAGCTTATGAATTTACCAAAGCATATCCCCCGGGAGTGTCGTAACCAAGAGTGCAGCAAGGCCCATTATCGTGTACCAGTTCCTGTTTGAGTCTAGCTCAAAGTGGTGTTTTCAGGTTTTACCCCTATGTACATCTGTGCCAGAGCCACCTCTACCTCCTCGTATCGAGACAGGGATGTATTTGCTTGGAAACCCCTTACTCAATACTCACCAAAATACCAGGAAGATTTCCTATATTTAAACTTTTCTATAGGGTTCTTCCTAGATTTTTCATATCCTAATTTCCACAAATAACTAAACCATCCTTTGATACCAACTATAGCATCCCGCCTCTTTATCACATAAACTTTCATTACATTTTACAAAACCGAGGATCTTTAAGGTTTAGTGTCTTGGAAACCAGGAACTTTAAACATGAAAACATAAAACATTCTTCTAAAACACTTGAAAGGCTTCTCCTCATGTTCATCCTAGGTTCATTACTGCATCACATAACCTGGGAGCATACATCAAAAGAAAGGGTGAGCAAAAAGCCCAGTAAGGAAAACAAGAGAAACATTTTACATGTGAACTTGAGATACTTCAATAAGGTCATGAAAAAGAACATTAAGGCATGAGAATGAAATAAGGAGGCATATCATAATAAAAATAACATTTTTCCAAACTGGAAAATGTGTCTACATCATTTAACATAGACAATGATGAAAATATCACCAAGGTCCATCCCCAAGGTGTCATTTGAAAATTACCAAGGTTATTCACCAAGGTATCGTGAAAATTGTAATCTCTAGTGGTTACATCATTATCCAATGCATTGGAGCGCTATCAGGGCGCACCCTTAAATTTGCCTTTATTATCATGTGAGCCACATATATCATCATCAAACATTTCATAAATAACCCATATAGCATAAAATAAATGGGTCTCATTTCATAATCACAACGTTTTAAAAACTGCTTTAAAGACATGATCTTTACGTCACTTTAAAACCCACAGAAAAGGATGGTGGGTCTCATGTATGTAAATCCCAGAATTTAAAATAGAAAATTTTGGTATATATGTGAATACCCCTTTAGAATAAAGAACATTGAGTATTCACTTAATAATATAAATGAACTTTAGAAAAAGGGAGAGACATTTTGAGAAGGAAATTCTGCAGCATAACGGCTATGTTACGAGGTTTTAGAAGACATTAAAAAGAGAGGGGAAATGGGACAAACATTCATAAATGACCCATAAAATAGTATATGGACAGAATAAGAAGGATACATGATCATGGTAATGAAATTTCACGGACATGCCATTTGAAATGAACAACATGGAAGGAAGACAAAAATTAGATTTCTCTTATGAAAGTTCGGCAGCCTAACGGTGTTACTTAAACTTCAACAAAAATGATTGAAAAGATCAAGTAGGGTTTCTCATCATGTGAACATAAGAGTTCAGTATTATAGATATAGAGATAATTCCCCAACATAACAAAAACGAACTTGAAAGAATTGACATGAAAGTAGAACTTCAAAACGAGAAGGGTGAAGAACCACTTAAAAATTCGGCAGCCTAACGGCGCCACTTAAAACTTCAAAATACTGAATTGAAGAGATAAAATGGGGTATCTCATCATATGAACATAAGATTTAAGTATTATATATATAGAGATCATACCCCAACATAACAAAAAGTAACTTGAAAGAATTGACATGAAAGTAGAACTTCAAAACGAGAAGGGTGAAGAACCACTTAAAAATTCGGCAGTCTAACAGCGCCACTTAAAACTTCAAAATACTGAATTGAAGAGATCAAATGGGTTCTCTCATCATATGATCATAAAATATCAGTATGATAAATTTAGAGATCATACCCCAACATAATAAAAAGGAACTTGAAATACTTTACAAGAAAATAGATCTTGAAGAATGAGAAGGGAGAAAGAATCTGTTACAAAAATTCCGGCAGCCTAACAACGCCACTTAAAACTTCATAAAACGAAATAATGAGAGTAAGAGGGGATCTCTCATTATATTAACATGAAAAGGGAAGTAAGAGGAGTATAAAATAACATCATCCAACATAATAACATGGAGCATAAAAGGAATGACATAAAAGAGATTACTTGAAATGAAAGAGAGAGGTCGGATCCCTTACCTTAAAACATAACTCGTAAAACTCAAAGGTTGGGACCTTGAGGGCTTGGGGGCACCATGGGAGGACTCTTTGGGAGGTAATGAGACCAGAACTTCATTGGGTGAGAGTGGGGAGTTGAATGGATGAGAGGATGGCTTGGTATTTATAGGGAAAGTGAGGGGACAAGGCATTAATGGCAAAGGGACACCTCATTAGTGGTTTTGGCAAAACCATGGGCTTGCCCATGGTATTTTCCCATGGTATTGGCCACTTGGGACACCTCATACCTTGTCTCACTATTAATAATTAGAACAAATTGATTACATACTTAATACATCATTTAATGATGTCATTAAACACCCGTAACTTAAAAACTGTATTTTCACTATTCATCGAAAATTCAACTTTCTCTGAATAATCCCAAAATTTCACCTTAACCAAATATCAACTCTCTGATTACAAATATGAACTTCATTTTATAAAAATAATTTTTTAAATATTTTTAATTTAATTTTTAAATAAAAACACTATTCACCAAAAATTCATTTTTTCAGAAAAAACCCCAAAAATTACCATAGCATAATATCGGTGCTCTGAGTTCAAAAATGAATTCCGTTTTATAAAAATAATTATCTAAATATTTTTAATTGAATTTTTAATTAAAAAACACTATTCACCAGAAAAAACTAATACTTTAATAATCATTTATGAAACTGTTATTTAACAATTTTATTGAATCACATTACTTAATCAAGGTGCCTAGATTATATTAATACTTTCTTTAAATGAGATTACTAATCCATTTGGACACATTACTAATCCTAATCATAAAATCACTATTCATAATTTACTATTCATCAAAAATTAATTTGATCTTATTAGACTCTAAATTTCGTACTGAACATAATTGTAGAAGACCATTTTTCGAAAATCATTACACATTTTTAATTATTTAAGGTTTACACAACCATTTTTAAAATATCCTTTTTCTAAAATTCGTCAAAAATATGCATACTATATTAATCCTGTCATTTGAAAATTCATAATCTTCATCATAAGAAGAAATTCCAATTTTTATTTAAAACAAAGGATTCACAAGGCAGTTACGGTCTCCTTACATAGCCCCTTATCACACCAGCATAGGATCTAAGTGTAAGGTGTGCTAAGTTGAGAGAATCTGAGGGAGGCTCAGCCAACATCGCACGAGTAGTAATTTCTATTAGTTTGAACTTCTCTCAAAGGCGATCCCGTTCTAGCTTTATACGATGAAGTTCAGCTTGGGTTTGGTCCAGAGCAAAGCCCAGTGGTGCTACCTCCTTCCCAAGTTCTGTTAGATGGGCTTCGATTGGTCCAAGACTACTGGGTGAGGCCATCGAATCTTCTTTCTATATTAATTAACCAAGATTGATTGTATTTAGAGACAATAATCAAAGCGTTTAGTTTCTAGTGGTCATAATGACCAATGGTCATATAACAGTCAAAAACCAACAGTATCATTTTAATTATACTCATGTTATCAAATGAAACATTTTTGTTTAGTATAAAAATAAAATAGCACATAAAATTAGGAAACAATATTTATTCAAAATTTCGGGTTGTTACAATGATGACTTTGTAGTGTTATTTATTGATGATATCTTGGTATAATAAAAAATTTACGAAGATCATGAAAATCACTTGCACATTATCATGAAGACTCTAAGAAGAAATAAATTATATGGGAAGTTCAGAAAGTGTAAATTATAGCTTCAAGAGATTTCTTTTCTAGGTCATATTGTCTCTAAGGATAGAATATCTGTTGAACCTGCAAAGACCAAGGCAATCCATGAATGCCTACCACCGATGAGTATAATTGAGGTACGCAGTTTTATTGGTTTAGCAAGTTATTATCAGTGTTTTGTCCAGAATTTTTCCCCATTGGCTAACCCATTAACCAAGATCACACATAAAGGGGTTAAATATGTTTGGACAAAAGAGTGTGAAGAATGTTTTCAAGAACTGAATAGAAGATTAGTAAATTATCCTATATTGACTCTACCATCGAGGAATGATGGGTTTGTTATTTATGGTGATGCTTCAAAGAAAGGACTTGGTTGTGTTCTTATGCAGATTGATAGGGTTATTTCATATGCCACATAATACATAAAAATTCATGAGAAAAACTATCATACTCATGATCTTAAGTTAGCAGCTGTAATATTTTCTTTGAAGATATGGAAACATTATCTATATAGTGAAAAATGTGAGATCTATACTGATCACAAGAGTTTGAAGTATATTTTATCATAAAAAGAACTCAACGTGAGGCAAAGGCGATGGCTTGAACTACTCAAGGATTTTTATTTCACTATACACAACAACCCAAGCACGGAAAATAACATGGAATACGCTTTAAGTAGAAAGGAACATGGAGTTTTGAACAATATGAGAGTTGAAAAGGATCCTATATACATGGATCTTGTGAATATGGATATGGGAATAACCATGAAAGGTGAAACAACAATTTTTTTAAAATGGTTGTCAAACCTTCTTTACTAGAAAGGACAAAAAGTTCTCTCACTGAGGAGGAGGAGTTTCTAAAGAAGACTAAATCTTTGAATGATGGTAGATTGAGTGACTTCGTATATGAAGATGGGAATTTAAAATTTAGGAAGAGAATTTCTGTTCCCAATATACCTGATCAAAAAAGGGAATTGCAGGATGGTTCTCATAGCTCCAATTTCTCTATACACCCTGCGAATCCCAAGATGTATAGAGATTTGAAGGAATATTTTTTTTGGGACAACATGATGAGGGGGATTTCTTATTTTGTGTCAAGATGTATGGTTTGTCAACAAGTGAAATCTAGAAGGAAATAGCCTGGAGGAGTCATGAAACCTCTTCCCATACCTGAATGGAAAAGAGATAATATTATAATGGACATTGTCATGGGGCTACCAAGGTCTCCTAGAAGAAATGATGCAATATGGGTCATTGTTGATCATCGTACCAATTCAGCACATTTTCTTTCTATAAGAGAAGATTTAACACTTGAACATTTAGCAAGACTGTATATTAATGACGTTGTAAGTCTTCATGGTGTACCCCTATCGATTGTTTCTAATCATGATCCTTGTTTTACATCAATATTCTGGAAAATTCTTCAGAAATCCATGGATGTTGAACTTCATTTCAGCACTGCCTACCACCCTTAAAATGATGGACAATCAGAACGGACTATTAAAACCATTAAAGACATGTCGAGATATTTCTCACCTGACATTCAAGGTATTTGGGATCAATATTTACCTCTGGTAGAATTTTCATATAACTATAGCTTCCATTCAAGTATTCAGATGGAAACATATGAAGCGTT
Source organism: Viscum album (assembly GCA_963277665.1). Lineage (NCBI taxonomy): Eukaryota > Viridiplantae > Streptophyta > Magnoliopsida > Santalales > Viscaceae > Viscum > Viscum album. Next base: position 2,000,830,754 of record OY728136.1, read on the forward strand.
ATACGGAAAGGGATGTCGCACTCCAACCCGTTGGGATGATGTTGGTGAAAGAAAACTCATAAGCCTGGAAATTGTTGAGGAAATTATGTAAAAGTTTAAGGTAATCCAAACCCACATCAAAGAAGCTCAAAGTATGCAGAAGAGCTATACCGATAATCGAAGGAAGGATTTGGAATTTCAGGTAAGAGATCATGTTATCTTGAATGTATCTCCATGGAAGGGTGTTATACATTTTGGTATGAAGGGTAAACTGAGTCCCAGGTACATCAGACCTTTTTAAATTCTAGAAAGAATTGGGGACGTAGATTTCCATTTTGCAATGCCGCCAAGTCTCTCCAAAGTTCATGATATGTTCCACATATCACAGTTGAGAAATTACATGCCTAACCCAACACATGTACTTACCTATGATTAATTAGAACTGGAACCTGATCTTTCTTATTGCGAAGATCATTTCAAGGTTCTTGATACAATAGAACAATTGTTGAGAAACCGAATGACTCGTCTGGTAAAAGTTCTATGGAGAAACAATAATATGGGTGAGGCAACATGGGAAACTGAGAAACTTATTATGAAGACCCACCCGAATCTTTTTATGCAGTAATATTTTAGAAATTTCGATGAAGGAATTATCTGAAGGAGGGAATAATTTAACACCCCAAGCTTCCACGGTACTTTTCCCATTGAATAATACAGTAGCTTATATTGTATGCAAATTCGAGTTCAAACACACCAGAACCAATCAAATGAGCCGTTATGAATAGTAATACCCACTTTTAGAAATTTTATAAATTTTATCTCTTAAAATTGACTTCATTTTTGGATTCATAATATTGAACTTAGCTTAGGGTAATTTTTTGGTATTTTTCTGAAAACATTCAATTCATGAGGAATAGTGAAAAACACTAAGTTATTGTTTAAAACCGAATTTTTATTTAAATAATTATTTATTTTATTTATATTTAGTTTAGGTCAAAATAGATATATAATACTTATATAATTTCAATGTAATTCATTGGAGTTATTTTATAATAATTTTAGATATATAAAAATTTTATTGATATTTTTACCATTTTTTACCCACCTCCTAGGAGCATTTGAAAATTTATATAAATCATAATTTTACAGCTTCGATGAGTTGAATTTCGAAAATACGAGTGACACTTTTGATATCAGTAAGTAAAATTTGGTTCAATGGGATAAATATAATATTCGGTGAATAGTAACTTTTGACTTTTATTTACCACAGTTAAAAGTTAATACGGTAATTAAAGCTGAAAATGTTATTATTATTAACCTGAAACATGTCCTACTTCTATTGGATAATCTTAATTAGACATAAAATAACCTTGGAAATAAAATATGTTCCTTTATGTCCACTTGGTGTAGATTAGGACATTTATTATTATTTAATTCAAAGAAGAGTTAAAAGTGTAAAATTCAAAGTGTAATAACTAAACCATTTATAATATAGGGTTACACTGAAGGTAAATTATATTAGAAATATTAATTATAATGATAAAAGTAGTTCCTACATAATTGTATTTTATTTATATTTTTTAGACATTAAATAATATAATTTATTTAGGACACAATGATGATATAGTAATTACCTTATTAAAGAAATATTAAAATAATTGATATTATAAATATCCAAATAAATGTAATTTGAGACTTTTTATGAATTCCACAAATTTTTCGTTATTAATATGACATTTTTAGGTTGATTTAATGAATTTTTTTGAAGTAATAATGATTTTATGAATTTAACAAAAACAAAATAGCAAATAGTGTCAAAATTGAAATAAAAGAGTTTTTAAAAAAAGTATTATATTATTAATTGATATTATATTCCTAAAAATCTATGGTTTGAAAAACGGTCATAAATAATATTATATATGTCATTAATGAACTACTTGAGGTTCTCTTGTAAGTTTATAGTAAGTTTATTAACCATATAATATAAAAATACAAAGAGACATGGTAAATGTCAAACTAATTAACTAGGAGTTAAATCTAAAAGATAAGGTAAATATAGTGCCCCAAACCTATCTAAAACCTATTGGTTGAGTATTTCTTGACAAATCCCCACATTATCCTAGAAATAAACATTTTTGGCGCCATTATAAATGGAAAATTATTTTATTATAAAATAATATTTAAATATTTTCCTAAGATGCCCCTCACCCCTCTTATAAAAGGCCACTTCCCCTTCTCTCAAATTCACATCTTCAAAGCCATTTGGATCGGCCAAAACCTACCCAAATATCCTCTCAATTGTCCTCTATTCATCTTAAAGGTCTTCCTTTAGTCATAAATCCAACCTATGGATCCTTTTGGTCAAATCAAAAGGAAGAACCCGAAGAAGAGGTAAATATTTCATCACCTCTTTCAAGTTCGTTTCTTCTTCCACTTCCACATTCTTTGTTGTCTCCATTCTAAAATAATAACTCTAGTATATATTATATACTGTGATGTTATTATAAATATGGTGCATCCATATTCATTATTCTATCCATCCATTAAATGACACGTCACCATACATGCGTACGTACAGCTTACCGTCTCCACGTCGTGGTGTAGTTGTTATTCAAAACATTATTATTTGGATGGGTATAATAATTATATATAGTTGATGTCAATAATAAATATAACATGATAATTATTCTGTATATATGATATAAAATCCAATTATATATTATTTTAATATCAAAAGAATGATATTATCGCTCGTGCGTACGTACCGATTACCTTCTCCACGAACGCGATGAGATTAATTCCCCATTGTATCCATTCAAGAATAATTTTCATTTTATGATTAAAAATAATTTTGAAATACTTGAAATCATTATTAATATGAATAATATACTTCATATCCACAAAAAACATTACTTACGTAACAAATCATATAAAGGAAAATGAATCAGTAAACACTCGAAATGATGATACTACTGAAATATCATTAACAAATAAATAGTAGAAGATCATATATGATATCATATTAATGTATATGGTTCATGTATAATTTAATAAAAATTATTTCACCATTAAATTGGAGTTTAACCTACCCTTGACCAAGGAAAAGAACAAGGTAAGGGTTAATTTTACAATCTCTTTATTATCTGGGGTTGTTTTTACATAAGTATCTACTAGGACCTCTTTATCATGAACATCTGTGTTTTCTTAAAAATTTAATTCAAAACATTTTTAATATTTACTATATTATGGGAAAAAGTCATTTATACCCATGTTTGACTTTTTATAAGATGTTTATAAAGGAATATTTATGTTGTTTTCTAAACAATGTACTTTATGAACTTTTCGACAAAATTAAGTTACGAATGTTTTTTTAACTTATACGACGGGTGCAACTATTTTCTGCCATTATAACATCATCAAAGCTTCCCTTACAATATTATAATAATATTTATAAAAATAAATTTTTTTCCTTTTAAAATTATATGAATTTTAAATTACTTCAAAATAGAAAGAGATATTTCCCTAAAAAGGTTTTGATTTCATCTATGTCAACATCCTTTGATGAATTTTAAGCTTATTTGAAGTTGATTTGTTATAATACAAAACTTCAATATTTTATTGAAGCTTTTGTGATATTTTTGATTGTGGATGTGTTATTTTTACACCATTCATGGTTTATGGATAAAGTAATTGCATTTCGTTTGCTAGTTTTAATATGAATGTTTATGTTATGTTTATGCCTTCTCATATGAGGAATGCATTGGACTTAATATGTGATGGGTGGATCACACTATAGCTCCTTGATGAATTGGTAGGTCTCATGAGACAAACTAGTGTCTTGGAACAAGGCCTTGAAAAAATATTATTTGTAGTCTTGGCACAAGGCCTTGACTATGTGGTTATGGAGTCTGCCATTATGCATTCCATCATTATAAAGTGGTTATTGATACTACATATGATTATTTGACTATTTGAATATCCATGGGAATAAGTAAATGGAATTATTCGATATTATCGTTGCCATATTATTCTTAATTTCATGTTTAAAAGGCTTTTGTTTTAGTATTTTACATTGCCTTATATGTTTTTGCTTATTTATGAAAGTTTTTTCTATATTGTTATCCTTACTGAGCATCTGAGCTCACCCCTTTTCTATGTTTTATTTTTTCCACAGTGTGAAGAAATATTTTATTACTGAGCTGTTGGGATAGTCTGAGGGGATATGAGTGTGGTCTATGGAAATAATGTTATTTTAGTTTTTTATTTAATAATGTAATCTAAAACCTTTGAATGTATCTAGTATTTCCAAGGCTACTGAACAAAACATTCTTTCAGGACAAGATTTCCTTGTATCATTCCAATGATATGTAATAACGTACTGACTCTGGGTAACTGGGGTCAGGACATTACAGTTGGTATAATAGAAAGTTTAGTACAAATCTTGGAATCTAGATTTAGAAAAACAATAATTAGACTACATTACCAAAAGATTGAAATTGAGGATTAGTATTGAAGAGCTTCCTAAAATTTTGGTAATGTAGAGATTATGTGAGTTATACAAGAAATAAATCTATGTCTGGATACGAGCAGGTTGAGGCGGCTCTGGCATAGATGTACCTAGGGGTAAAACCTAAAAACACCGCTTTGAGCTAGACTCGAACAGGAACTGGTGCACGACAAGAGGTCTTACTGCACTCTGGGTTACGATAGTCCCGGGGGATATCCTTAGGATAATTATCATTTTCTCTACAAACCATTAAGAAGGGTTTATGAGTATATACCTCCTAAAAGAAAACATTTTTATGATTATGGATTATATCCATAAACTGTTCAGTTTCTTCTTAGTGTTTTACAAGTATGGAATTATGTATTTTGATTCCAAAAATAATCTAGTTTATGTAATTATTTAGAAATGGTGAATTTTGGAAGGAATGTGAACCATATCAATGTACTTAATCTATGTAATAATTTCCCTCCTACAAAAGATAATTATATTGGAGTTGGTGAAGCAACTGGTGCTAATCAGCTTATCACCATACTGGGACAACTCACTCAGGTTATTAATAATAACCTTACCTATATAAAGCACCCTAATCCATGGCGTAGAGGATCAATGTTAGATCACTTCATGGGGAAACAACTACGAACATTCAATGGGAGTAAAAATCCATTAATGGCTGAGAAACGGATAAATTCCTTAGAGAAAATATTCCACGCCTTAGGGAGTAGCGAAAGGGAAAAAGTTATCATGGCAGTTTATGGCCTCACAGGGCATGCTAATCAATCGTGGTATTTGATTCAAAACACAAAGGATGATGAAGAAGTATCAAATATGGAATAGAGGTAGTTTAAAGATATTTTCTTAGAAAAATACTTTCCTCATGACCATCGAGCAGATACAGAAAGACAATTTCTATGTTTGAGGAAAAAGGAGTATGAGAATGTCGTAATGTTTGATTCTAACTTTACAAGGTCCGCAAGGCATACTGCAAATTATATAAATAACCCAGGAAATAAGATTGATCATTTCTTTTATAGGTTAAAACCATTTCTCTATCAAGCATTAGTCTCACAATCCTTCTCACCATACAAAGATATTGTATCATGTGCTATCAATACAGAAAAGGAATTCTCTAAGTCATCCGAATATAAAGAAAAAGAAGAGAAGAAGAGATCTTATCAACACTATGGAAATTGAAATATAGGGGAAAAGAGAAAAGATGAATATCCATCCTACTGTAAATGTAGTAAGAAACACCCTGGTAATTTCATGAAGGGAATGGGAGTCTGTTATATGTGTGGTGAAAAAGGCCACCAAGCTCGTGATTGCAAGGGGAAGAAAGAGAATGTCAATGTTAAATGCTATAATTGTATATAAAGGGGTAATTATGCAAATAAAAGTCCTAATAGCCAAGGAAACTTACCGTAGAAAATTCAAAGGGATCAATTCCAAGCTTATGTTATCACTACTGCTGAGGTTAAAGCTCCAAAAGATGTGGTTGCAGGTAATTTAATGGTTTCCCCATGTTTAGGAAATGCTTTATTTGATTCTAGAGCAGCGCATTGTTTAATATCTTCCTAGTTTTCTAATAAAATTAGATATTAAAAATTTGATTTAACATGAGAGTTGTTAGTAAAAACTCTTAAGGGAAGTATCATTGCAAGAAATATTTGTGAATCAGTCCCCATTATGGAATATAAATGTTTTTTATCTGCTAATATCATCATCATACCCATGATTGAATTTGATATAATCCTCATTATGGATTGTATTTCATACCATGATTCAAAAATTTATCATAACAAGAAGGAGGTTACTATTTTTGATGAGGATGATAAAGAACACATTATCTTTAGAGCAGAATCATCACCACCTGATTCTTATCTGGATCCACCCCCAGTAGCTCAACTAAATTCAATTATTGGTGAGGAAGAGAATGAAATAAAAGTGGGTGATGAAGAGAATTTTTAAATTGAATATGTACCTATTGTGCAAGAATATATGGATGTGTTTCAAGATGATTTAGCTGGACATCCTCCATAAATAGAAATTGAGTTTTCAATTGATTTAATTCATGGTTCAAGGCCCATATCAAAGACCCCTTATATAATGGCCACAGTGGAATTAGTGGAACTAAAGAAACAACTAGAGGAATTGAGTAACAAGGGATTTATTCACCCTAGTGTTTCTCCATGGGGATCCCCTATCCTCTTTGTTAAGAAGAAAGATGGATCTATGTGGTTGTACATTCACTACATTGAGATCAATGCTATAACAATAAAGAAAAATTATCCCCTACCTCACATTGATGGTTTATTTGACCAACTTCATTGAGCTTAATATTTTTCAAACAATGAACTTCGATCTGGATACCATCAGTTGCACGTAATGAAGGAATAGATTCCGAAGACAGCATTTCGAATAAGGTACAGACATTACGAGTTTACAATAATGCCTTTTGGATTGACTAATGCACCCTCTGTCTTCATGGATCTAATGAATAGGTTTTTTAAGGAATATCTTGATGAATTATTAGTTGTATTTATTGATGATATCTTGGTATACTTAAAAAGCTAAGAAGATCATGAAAATCAATTGTGAATTATCTTGAAATCTCTTTGAATAAATGAATTATATAGTAAGTTTAGCAAGTGTGAATTCTGGATTCATGAGATTTCTTTTCTTGGCCATATTGTCTCTAAGGATGGAATATATGTTGATCCTTCAAATACAATGCAATCCATGAATGACCATCACCAATGAGTATAATTGAGGTACATTGTTTTATTGTTTTAGAAAGATATTATCGGTGTTTCGTCCAAAATTTTGCCTGATTGGCTAACCCATTAACCAACTCACACGTAAAGGGGTTAAATTTGTTTGGACAAAAGAATGTGAAGAATGTTTTGAAGAACTGAAAAAAAGATTAGTCAATGATCCTATGTTGACTATACCATTGGGGAATGATTGGATTGTTACTTATGGTGATGCTTCAAAGAAAGGACTTGGTTGTTTCCTTATGTATAATGATAGGGTTATTTCCTATGTCACATGACAGCTAAAAATTCATGAGAAAAACTATCATACTCATGATCTTGATTTTGAAGCTGTGATATTTTCTTTGAAGATATGGATACATTATCTCTATAGTGGAAAATGTGAGATCTATACTGATCATAAGAGTTTGGAGTATATTTTATCACAAAAAGAACTCAACATGTGGCAAAGGCGATGGATTAAACTACTCAAAGATTATGATTTCACTATACACCACCACTATGGGAAGGAAAATAAGGTGGAATATGCATTAAGTAGAAGGGATCATGGAGTTTTGAACAAGATGAGAGTTTAAAAGGATCCTATATATGTGTATCTAGTAAAGATGGATATGGGAATAACCATGGAAGGTGAAACAACAATGATTTTTCAAATGGATTCCAAACCATCATTACTAAAAAGGATAGAAAGATCTCAAGATGAGGATTAGGGGTTTCTAATGAAGATTAATGCTTTGAATGATGGGAGATTGAGTGGCTTCGTATATGAAGATGTGATTTTAAAATTTGGGAAGAGACTTCGTGTTCCCGATATACCTGATCTAAAAAGGGAATTGTTGGATGGTGCCCATAGCTCTAATTTCTCTATACACCCTGAGAATACCAAGATGTATAGATATTTGAAGGAACATTTTTTGTGGGATAACATAAAGAGAGAGATTGCTGAATTTGTGTCAAGATTTATGGTTCTTTCACAAGTGAAAGCTGGAAGGCAATGTCTTGGAGGAGTCATGTAACCTATTCCCATACATGAATGGAAATGGGATAATATTACAGTGGACTTTTTCATGAGTCCACTAAGGACACCTAGAATGAATAATGCAATATGGGTCATTGTTGATCGTCTTACCAAGTCACCTGATTTTCTTGGTATAAGAGAAGATTTACCACTAGAATGTTTAGTGAGACTGTATATTAATAAAGTTGTAAGAATTCATGGTGTACCCCGATCGATTGTTTCTAATCGTGATCCATGTTTTACATCAAGATTCTATAAAAATCTGCAAAAATCCAGGGATAGTAAACTTTGTTAAAGAACTACCTACCACCCTCAAACTGATGGACAATCAAAACAGACTATTCAAACCTTTTATGATATGTTGAGATCTTTCTCACTTGACATTCAAGGTATGTGAGATAAATATTTTCCTCTGGTGGAAATTTCCTATAATAATAGCTTCCATTCAAGTATTCAGATGGAACCACATAAAGAGTTATATGGAAAGAGATGTTTCACACCAACTTGTTGGGATGATGTTGGTGAAATAAAAACCGTAGGCATAGAACATGTTGAGGAAATGATGGAAATGGTGAATGTAATCCAAACCCACATCAAAGTAGCACAAAGTAGTAAGAAGATTTGTGCTGATAACCGAATGAAGGATTTGAAATTTTAGGAAGGAGATCGTGTTTTCTTAAAGGTATATCCATGGAAGGGTGTTATACATTTCATTAAGAATGGTAAATTGAATCCCAGGTACATCAGACATATCAAAATTCAAGAACGAATTGGGGTTGTTGCATACCTTTTGGAAATGCCGCCAAGTCTCTCTGAAGTTCATGATCTGTTCCAAATATCACTGTTGATAAAATGCATGCATGACCCAACGCATGTACTTACCTATGAGGAATTAGAATTGGAACCTGATCTATCTTATTGCTAAGAGCATGTCAAGGTTCTTGATACAAGAGAACAAATGTTGAGAAACTGGGTGACTCATCTAGTAAATGTTCTATGCAGAAACCATAAGATGAAAGAGGCAACATGGGAAACTGAGCAACTTATGATGAAGAACCACCAGAATCTTTTTATGCAGTAATATTTTAGAAATTTAGAGGATGAAATTGTTTGATGGATGGGATAATTTAACACCCCAATCACCCATAGTATGTTTACCTTTGAATAATATAGTATCTTTTGTTGTATGCAACATCGAGTTCAAACACAGCACAACCAATCAAAATAGCCATTATAACTAGTAATACCCACTTTTTAAATTTTTATAAATAATAACTTTCAAAATGGACTTCATTTTTGGATTCAGAATATCAAAATTATTTTTGGGTGAATTTTTGGTATATTTTTGAAAGCTGTAAATTTTTTATGAATAGTGAAAAACACTGAGTAATTGTTTAAAACAAACTGTTTATTTGAATAATTATTTATTTTATCTAAATTTATTTTAAGACAAAGTATATACAAAATACCTATATAAGTTCAATTTAGTTCATTAGAGTTAGTTTATAATAATTTTAGATATATAAAAATCGTATTGAACTTTTTACCTTCTTTTACCCACCTCTCAAGAGCATTTGAAAATATACATAAAACACAATTTTACTTATTTTGGGAGATGAATTTAAAAAATCCGAGAGGCATGGTTGATATTATTAAATAAAATGTGGTTCAATCAGATTAAAATAATTTTTGGTGAATGGTAGATTTTGACTTTTATTTACCACGATTAAAAGTAAATAGGGTAATTAAAGGTAAAAATTATATTATTATTACCCTAACACGTGTCCTCATTCGATTGGATAAGTTTAATTCGACCAAAAACAACCTTAGTAATGAAATATGATCCTTTAGGTCCACTTGGATTAGATTATGGCATTTTCTATTATTTAATTCAAAGAAGAGTTAAAACTGTTAAATTTAATGTTTAATAACTAAACCAGTTTTAATATAGGGTTACACATAAGATAAATTAGACTATAAATAGTCATTATAAATATAAAAAAAGTTCCTACATAATGGGAATTTATTTATATTTTTTAGACATTAAATAATTTAATTTATTTATGACACAATGATGATGCAGTAATTACCGTATTATTGAAATATTAAAATAATTGATATTATAACTATCCAAATAAATGTAATTTTAGACTTGTTATGAATTCCACTAATTTTAAAGTTTAATAATACATGTTAATGTTGATTAAATAATTTTTTTCAAGTAATAATGCTGTTAGGAATTTAACCAAAACAAAATAGCTAATAGTGTCAAAATTGACATAAAAAGGTTTTTAAAACAAATATTTTATTATTAATTGATATTATATTCTAATAAATATAAGCTTCATCCAAATGTATTAAATAATATTATATATGTCTTTAATAAACCACTTGAGGTTCTCTTTAAATTTTATTGTAAGTTTATTAACCATATAACATAAAAATACAATGAGACATGGTAAATGTCAAACTAATTAACTAAGAGTTAAATATAAAAGATAAGGATAATATAGTGTCCCAAAAATATCTAAAACCTATTGGTTCAGTATTATTAGACCCATCCCTCCCTATATCCTAGAAATAAATTATTTTTGAGCCATTAGAAACTGAAAACGATTTCATAATAAAATAATATTTCAATCTTTTTCTAAGGTGCCCCTCACCCCCTCTTATAAAAGGCCACTTATCTTTCTCTCAAATTCACACCTTCAAATCCATTTGGTTTGGCCAAACCCTGACCAAATATCCTCTAAAATGTTCTCCCTTCATCTTAGAGGCCTTTCTTTAGTCAGAAAGCCAACATAAGGATCCTTTTGATCAAATCAAAAGGAAGAACCCAAAGAAGAGTTAAATATTTCATCACCTCTTTCAAATCCCTTTCTTCTTCCACATCCTCTTTATTTGTTTTTCCATTATAAAATAATAACTATAGAATATTCTATATACTGTGATTTTATTATAAATATGGTACATCCATATTCATTATTCTATCCATCCTTTGAATGACATGTCACCATACGTGCGTACGTACGGATTTCCGTCTCCACGTCGTAGTGTAATTGTTATTCAATACATTATTATTTTGATGGTAATAATAATAATGTATAATTGATTTAAATAATAAATATAACATGACAATTTTTCATTATATATGATTTAACATCCATTTATATATTATTTTAATATCAAAATATTGATATTGTCGCTCGTCCGTACGTATGGATTACCGTCTCCATGAACGCGATGAGATTCATTCTCCATCATATCCATTCAAGACTAGTATTAATTTTATGATTAAAAAAATGTTTAAAGACCTAATATAATTCTTAATATGAATAAGATATATCACATCGACAACAAACATTACTTATGTAGCAAATCATATAAAGGAAAACGAATCAGTTAGCACCCGAAACTATGATACTATTGAAATATCATTAACAATGAAATATTAGAATATAATATATGATATCATATTAATGTATATGGTTCTTGTATAATTTATTAACAATGATTTAACTATTATACATGAGTTTAACCTACCCTTGACCAAGGAATAAAACAAGGTAAGGGTTAATTTCACAGTCTCTTTATTATCTGAGGTTGTTTTTATGTAAGTTACTATTGGGACCTCTTTATCATCCACAACCATGTTTTCTTAAAAATGTATTTCAAAACATTTTTACTATTTACTAGACTATGGGATAAATTCATTTATACCATTGTTTGAATTTTTATAAGATGTTAATAAAACAATCTTTCTATCGTTTTCCAAACAAGGTACTTTATGACCTTTTCGACAAAATTTAGTTAAGAATGTTTTCTTAACTTATATGACGGGTGAGACTATTTTCTGCCGTTATAACATAATCGAAGATTCCCTTACAAGTTTATAATAATATTTCAAAAATAAATGTTTTCATTTATAATTATATGAATTTTAAATTATTTCAAAATAGAAAGAGATATTTGTCTAAAAAAGGATTTGATTTCATCTATGTCAATATCCTTTGATAAATTTTAAGCTTATTTGAAGTTGATTTATTATGATACAAAACATCCATATTGTATTGAAGGTTTTGTGAAATGTTTTACTATAAATGTGTTATTTTTACACCATTCATGGTTTATAGAAAAAGTATTGACATTTCGTATGCTATTTATAATACAAATGTTTATGTTATGTTTAGGCCTTTTCGTATGAGGAATGCATTGGACTTAATATGTGACGGGTGGAGCCTGCTATAGCTCATCGATGCATCGGTTGGTCTCATGAGGCAAAATAGTGTCTTGTAACAAGGCCTTGACAGAATTGTATATGTACTCTTGGCACAAGGCCTTGACTATGTGGTTATGAAGTCTGGCATTATGCATTCCATCATTATGAAAGTGGCTATTGATATTACATGTGATTATTCGACTAGTAAAATATCAATGTAAATAAGTAAATGGCATTATTTGATTTTACCTTTTCCATATTATGCTGAAGTTCAAGATTAAATGGACTTTGTTTTAGTCTTATTCATTGCCTTAAATTTTTATGCTTATTTATGAAACTTTCCACTATATTTTTATCCTTACATAACTTTTGAGCTCACCCCTTTCTATGTTTTGTTTATCCTATGATGTGAAGAAGTATTTTATGACTGACCTGTAGGGATAGTCTTAGGGGATATGAGTGTGGTCTATGGAAATAATTTCGTTGTAGTTTATTATTTTATAATGTAATATAAAACTTATGAATGTATCTAGTATTTCCAAGGCTACTAAATTGACCAGTCTTTCGGGACATGATTTCCTTGTATCATTCCAATGTTATGTAAAAATGCACTAACTCTGGGTAACTGGAGTTGAGGTGTTACAGATTTTTATCAATTAATATCATTTATTATCTTGAAATAATAAATTATATAAATCATTTAAAATTAATTTTTATTACTTTGAATTTATAATTTTGATTATGTTTATATGAATAATTTTAATTATGTGGGTATAAATAATTTTGATTGTAAATAATTACGTGTGTATATAAAATATTTTTGATTATGTGAATATAAATATATTCATCAATGTAATTGATAAATAATAATAACAAAAAATTATAGATATATTTTTAAACATATATTTTATATTTTAATATATATAAATATATAATTGTAAATTTATTATATATATATATATTTATTTATTTATGAATTCATATTTACATAACTATATATATACATATATTTATAAACAAATATATATATAAATATATGTATGTATGTATGTACGTATTTATATAAAGATATTTATAAATATATATTTATAATTATATAAATATTTTTAAATATATATATATATATATATATATTGATTATAAATTAATTTATTTATTTAAAAATAATTGATAAAATTTTAAATTATATTATTTTTTATTTGGAATAATTGAGCATTGGGAAAATATATTTTTTAAAAGGGTTATTTTTTAATATTTTCAAAAAAAATATTTTATTTATTTTAAAATCTGTCACCAAAAAGTATTAAGAAAAATTATAATTATTTATTTTATTTTATTACTTTTCACATCAAAACAAAATGGAGATAAATTAAAATTATAATAATTTCTTTGATTAATTTTTTAAAAGGAAAACTAAAATTTTTAATAATATATTAAACTAAGTTTAATTTTTATCTAATTTTATTGTATTGAAACTATATTGATATATTAAAATAAAGTTATTTGATTACTTGTGATCCATTGCTCCCAAATTAACTTATTTTTATGTTTTTAATTTTTTTGAATGGTTTGAATAGTGTGCGAGTAAGTGATCTTATTTTTCCTCGATCTACCTCGTTGTTTCTCTACCCAATCTCCCTTTCCTTGATCCATTGTTAGTTCACCCTCTCTCTCACCTTCATTTTCATTTTCACTCATTCATAATTATTTCTCATCTCAATTTCATGGATCTTCTTGTTGTCCACCGCACAACCCTACCCACTTATCATGTAATGTGGTAACTGTAAATTATAATTAGGAAGATTTTTGTGTTTCAAAGCTGGTAATCGGTTCCAATTCCAAGTATCCCTTACACCCTCATAATACAGCCAAACTCTCGTTCCATAATCCATTATTGGTTCAACCTATCACTCACCTTCACATTCTTTTTCACTCATTTATCATTATTTCTCACTCAGGTTGCATGGACCTCCTAGCTATGCATCAAAAAAACACTACCCACATATCATGCAATGTGGTGATTACAAATGATAAGAATTTAGTGTTTTTATGGTGTTAAATTGGTAATTTTGTCCAATTTCCAAGTATCACTCATAATCACAAGGATTAAAATCAATATATACTTCTCATTTTAGTCCAAGTATCCATTCTACTCCAATGAATTGAAACCATAATGCCTTTTTAAAACCTGTCATTACCTTATGTTCTTTATTTTTAGTGACCATTAGAGTATCATATTTCAATATTGTTTTCATTTTAGTAAACCAAAATAAGGAAAGTATATTATTCCAATCATTGAGAGAAGAAATTTTAAATCTGACCAATTGTAATTTCTTTATTAAAAATTATCAATCATTGATATAGATAGATAGTTTTTAATATTCGTATTAATGGATATATGTTGATCTCCTCTATGTTGGGTTTTGATAGGGGAGTGATGTCTATTGGGACCCAAATTAGTACAAGATATGTTATATTAGGTTTATATAATATAGAAAAGATTAATTATAACCCATGTTAAGAAAATTGTAACCATTAATAAACAAATTTATGTATTTAAAATCCTAACCATTAATAATATTAACATAAAGTAATATTTTAATCATTAGATGATCTTTTCCTATGAAATGGTTTTTACACATTATTTATTTTTTAAAATACTAATATTACCAATTTAAATGGGATTGATATTAATAAAAAATGGATGGATGTTAATCATATGAAAAAATAGTATGAGTATTGGTTGAAATAGTTCATCAAGATTGAAAAAGATCATGCATATAACCCTTCTCAATTCCATTATTCATGTTTATCTTGTTGTTATTTAATAATAATTAGTCTATAGGAGTAGTAAGAACAATTGATCTATCATGGAGTATATTGGAGTTATAAATTTTGGAAAATTAGTATAGCTAGTGACTAGGATATGACTAAATCTTATGTATCATATGATATGATTACAGTTGTGGAAAATGATGAAGATCATATCACGGATGTGATTACAGGTGTGAACGATAATGAATATCATATTGAGGAAATGATTATGACAACGGAAGATAAACTTCATGATTTTCCAAAATTGTTTTAGACATTAAATAGTTTTGAAAACTCATAATTGTATGCAATTTATAGTAAATATATGGTATAGTCATCCATACTGATATTGTATAGTTAAATGATGAAAGCAGATTGAGCGAAAACGGTTTTATACAACTACTTTCTCTCTTGAGTGATATGATCCTAGAAGATAACGATCATTCATTCCAAATATATGATTATAAAAGAATGCTACATTCAATTGGTATTATCTTTGAAATAATGCATTCCTTTCAAAATTACTTTTGTATATTTAACAAAGACCACAAATCACTTAAAATGAACTAAGTGTGATGATTCTTGAAACAAGAAATATGAATCAATTACTGTAAAAGTTGTGTGGTACTTTAAAATAATATCAGTATTTATGCACCTATATGGAAGTGAGGAGACTGTAAGAAAATTTACATGGCGCACAAATACAAGAAATAAATATGGGAAACTTCATCACCTGGAAATCCCTCTCCAATGGAATTGAATTGATCATGAGTATCCTGAATTTGTAAATGATTTGAGAAAACATCGTCTTGTGCTATCTATAGATGGAGTGAATCCTTTTGGTTTTCAAAGTCGTACTCATAGTATATAGACAGTTATGTTTGTTAATTTTAACATTACATCATGGTTATGCAGGAAACAAAAATACATTATTTTATCTATGATTATATTAGGACCAAAAAAATTAGCTAATGGTGTTATTGTTAATTTGGATCCATCGATCAAATATTGGAAATTATTTTGGGATTTAGGTGTTATTTTCTATGACTCATACATAAATAAATATTTCACATTGAGAAACATGTTGTGTTGGATGATAAATGACTTTCCTACATATGTAATTTTTATTAGGATATATCACTAAAGGAAATAAAGGATATCCCATTTATGAAGAAGGTTCATAGTTAATTAGGTCGAAACATTCATCAGATAATTTGTTTCTTGGAAATCATATATTTTTACCCTGATGGAATAAGTATCAATCTGGGACAAAATCATTAGATGGGTTTTTAGTAGAATATATAGAACCATGTCCACTAATAGGTGATAAAATATTTAAGAAAGTAAAAGATATGGACACTAGATTTGGTAAAAAAAATTGAAAAAACATACAAAAACGAATTGGAAAAATATTTCAGTTTTTTATTGAATTACCATATTAGAATTATTTGTACATCAGATGTTTTCTTGTTTTTATTCATGTTAGAAAATTTATGTTATTGTTTCATTTCAAGGTTACTAAATGCACCTGTAAAAATAAATGATGGAATTAAGTATTGGTTGGACTTTATTGACATGGTAACAGAGGAAGAGTTGGTGCCAATGAAGAGAGAAAAATAGTCTTTTCTTACACCAGCTTCATACTCTCTATCTAGGAAAGAGAGATGTCTGTTAATGAAAATTCTTAAATGATTTAAAGGTTCTAGGGTTTTATTCATCAAATATTAATAATATCATATCAATGAATAATTTAATGTTAAAGGTTATTAAATCACAAGACTATCATGTTTTTATTCATTATCTAATTATTATAGCTTTACATTTCACCTTTTTCATGAATGTATGTTATACATTAACCAAGATTTATTTCTTTTTCAAATATATTTCCAAAAAAGTTATAGACATGGTGAATTTTTTAACTATGGATACGGATATTGTAGTTATATTATCTGAATTTAAGATGTTCTTCCTACCGAAATTATTTGACATGATGGTTCCCATTATGGTTCACTTGGTAAGAATGATTTGACCTTGTGTACTTGTACCTTATAGATAGATGTGCCACATTAAATTTCATATGAATATTTTGAAAGGGTATGTAAAAAATATAAGTAAGAAAAAATGTTTTAACTATAGAGTGGTATGTTGTTAAAGAAGACATTGGATTATGTACTGACTACCTATCTGATGTGGAAGGAATTGTTATACTAAAATATCTTTACACAGGGTGGATTATGGGTGATGGAATTTATAGAATATATTTTTCACAATTACTATTATATATTGGGAGAAATTACACATTTATGTATCAAATAACATTTTAAAGGATTACCAATTTGTTAAAACCCATAGTTAAATTATTTTTTCATTTGAATCTATCAGGGGTTGACAACTATATATAATATACACATAGTAAATAGTTTTTAAGATGGTTTTGGGACTGTTTTTTTAAGGTGTCAAATGAAAATATTAATTCAATTTCAAAACGACTTTTATGGCTATCTAGAAAGACAAATGTGGATGTATTATTTTAAAAGGGTTATGTAATTAATTATTATATATTATATACAAATGAAAATGATGAAAACAGTACCATTTTATGTAGTGGAGTTATACTTATTGACAAATTGATGCATATATCTATTACCAAGAAAAAATTTTATTTTATGCGAATATCTCATACATCGTAATCATCAAAAAAATATGTGAGTTGAATTATACAACATTACAATTGAGAATTTTTAAATTCAAGTGTGTTAATAACATGATTTATATTATAATATATTAATTATGATTCATGAAACTGGTTTTTATTAAGGAAGGGTACAAAGATGAACCATTTATAATGGAATCACATGTAGTACAAGTATTTTATGTTGAATAACCCATAAAACAAAAGTTTTCAATTGTTCTATTATCAACCAAACCCACTGAAGGGTCATATTCCAATGGAGAAAGTGTTTCATTATTCTATTACCACATTTTTTAAAGTGTCTTCTATGTCATAGAAGAACATAATTAAGGGATTTAGAGACTCGATAGCAGGTTCAAATCCCTTCAACCTTTAAAAAAGAGTTCAATAATATGGTTCGAATTTTTTGTAATATACATTTCATTCCCTAATATTATTATATGTTCGCTGCTACATTTAAAAAATATAAATTATATATTCTACCACTTTTGTAGATAATGACTTATTCATATGATGATACAATTAATCCTGAGGAACAGTAGGTTTCTCAACATACTTGTGCTCCCATGCAGAGGAAGAACCGAATTTTTCACATTCCAATAATAACAATCCACAGGAACAACATATTGATGTTATTGAAGCCAAGAAAATAGTAGACAGTGAAAAATCAGTGTCCCATAAAAAATAGTATTGCCATATCATAGAAGTGTTTGCAAAAATTAATAATGAAAGAAACAAATGCATCAAATTCTAGGTTGGATGCAATGAACATGACCATCTTGTTAACCCCAATAAGTAGATATTCAATAGTTACATTGGGCTCACCCCTCTCATTTATGGTACAAAGTTGTACCCATGATTAAAAAACTGATTTTGGAAGATATTTCAGTAAAATTATAATATACTTTATTTTACTAAAAATAATAATGAAACATTGACTTTTTCTTTATTATCCCTTATAGAGTGCATTTATTGTGGATGAATTCATAGTGAAATATGAATTAATGCACATTGGAAAGGATCATTGAGTCTTTCAATCAATCCTTGTAAAGTTT
Source organism: Viscum album (assembly GCA_963277665.1). Taxonomy (NCBI): domain Eukaryota; kingdom Viridiplantae; phylum Streptophyta; class Magnoliopsida; order Santalales; family Viscaceae; genus Viscum; species Viscum album. The sequence goes on from OY728136.1 coordinate 2,000,849,809, forward strand.
CAACTCAAACATGATGAAGGTAAAATAAACTTCCAAGAACCAAAGAGGTATTCACACTTGATAAACCAACAATAATGGTTTGTGTTTATTAGTCACCGTGAGGAGACATTTTTTCAGGTACATTGTGACTGTAAATACATTTCATAACAATAATTTTATTAATCACTTTGATTATGAATTGTTAATTTATAAAATTGCAACTGAGTGTGGAAATTAAACAATAAGCAGAAAAATTATCATACCCCCTACCATAAAAAGATATTTGGAATGCATAACTTGAAAAAAAATATGCATTTTAAATAAACCATGACACTTTTTTGTAACAAGAAACAAAAACGAAATTATATTTTCATATTTATATATAGATTGATGATTTATAATCCAAATCCACTTATATCACACATCACGTGCAATGTAAGGAGTCACATGTAAATATGGAAGGGATATTAATAGTGGAAAACACAAAAAAAGTGTGTGAAGTATGTGTATGAATGAAATAATAAAAAATTTATTTAAATCGGTATTACATAATAAATATTGCTTATTTTCCTGTATTTATTACCTTAATTATACAAAATAATCTTCTTCATTTGTACCCAATGAAAAACTATTATTGCAACACCCCAAGATTTTATAGTACGTTATCTCATTAAAGTAATTCAATAGCTTGGGCTACACGCAACACAGAGTTCAAGCGCAACAGAACCTACCAAACTAGCCGTTTAAAAAGTGGTTATGAATAGTGTTAACTGCATTTTTAATCTTATATACATTATATAATTTTAACATTCATGTTATTTGTTTCTATTATATAATATAAGATCAAATTCATTTTTTTCCAAATAAAAGAAGTATTTTTCAAAAAATGAAATTTTACCCCTTTTAATGGTGAACCCTTTTTAAAACCAATATTTGAAAATTTTATTTATTTAATTTAATGAAATTAAAATATTCTTTAGAAGTGGGAAATAAAAATTTACTTTGGATTAATTTTTGTTACTATTCTGATAACAATTATATTTTGATGAATAGTGAAAAATACTTTGTTTTAATTGAAAATAACTTTTTTTAATCATAATAATTTATAGTGTTAAATTATGAATTTGAATGGGTTTGAAGTATAATTATATTATATTTTTATCATTTAATACAATTTAGGTAATTATAAGTAATTTTAGATTTAAATTTGATATAAACACATGTCAATCTTTTGAATGTTTTTACTTTGTAAAAACCCGCTTTTTGGTTTTGAGAACATGAATTAATTTTAAATTAATAAATGATACTTCTATGTTTTTAATTTGGTAAAATATACATCATCACTGAATACAGAATATCAAAATTATCTTAAGGGGAATTTTTGGTATTTCTCTTGGAAACTTTCAATTTTTCATAAATAGTGAAAACACAGCGATATTATTTAAAATATGATTTTTTATTTTAATAATTATTTATTTTTTAAAATTTATTTTAATTAAAAATAGATATATAAAACCTTTCTAAGTTCAACAATGATTATAAAAAATTTATATTATTAATAAGTATGTAATATATGACATAATAACAGTATTGGAGATATATATATATATATACTTACATAAATCTTATTCACTTACTTTCGTTGAATATGATATGAAAACAGAAACAACATTTATGCGTACGTACGTCCTACCGTCTCCATAAATGGTGCCTCTCATTTTATATATCTATATATTATAAATATTTATATTCTAAATATATATGATATATAAATCAAATTTTATATTCTGTATTTATTTAAATCGTGATCTAAATTATACGATCAAGAATTACAATTTAATACACGTACCATAAAGAAAGTGATTATTACCAGAAATATTAATTTAACATAGAAATAATTATTAAATGGTTAGTATAAAGGAATAAATGAATCATGTATGATATAATAAATATGAATATGGTTTTGTTTTTGGTATAATTTAATAATATATTATGGCCATTATACAAGAGGTTACACATACCCTCAACTAAAAGAAAGTGCACGGTAAGGGTTAATTTCACAATCTCTTTATTATTCAAGGTTGATTTTACATAAGTTTTTACATGGAAATATTTATTATCCATGTCCATGTTTCATAAAATATTTATCAAAGGGATTATTTTTATGGGACTCTTTTATTAAAAAATCATTTTAAATTTTTAAAGAATTATTCTTCTAAACCTTTCTCATTAATTTCCATGTGTTCAAAATGGTTTTAAGGATTTATTTATATGTACATGAATGTTTTAAAATGTTAATTCCTTTCAAAAGTTTCAATTTGGTATGGGAAACTTTGATTCAAAAATGAATTTAAATGTCTTCCTTTCTAAATTTTGTGACATGTAAATGTTTTCATGAAAAAGGGATATTTCTCCCAAAAAGTTTTACAAATCATTTTCATCTATGTCAACATCATTTGATGGATTCTAAACATGTTTGAAGTTTATTTATTATTATACAAATCTACCATATTGTATTTAAGGTTTTGTGAAATGTTTTATTTTGGATGTTGTATTTTAATATGATTCATGCTTTATAGATAAAGTATTGACATTTCGTATGCTAGTTTTAATATGAATTTTTATGTTATGTTTCATCCTTCTCATATGAGGAATGTATTAGACATAATAAGTGATTTGTGGAGCCAGCTATAGATCCTCGATTAATTGGTAGGTCTCATTAGACAATTAGATGTGGAATTGGATAAAGCCTTTCCCTTTTTGATATATGGTTTTGGCCAGGGCCTTAATCATTTTTAGACATCTTGTCTGAGGCCTTGACAAAATGTTTTAGAATGTATGGCATTATAAATTCCCTCATTATGAAAATAATATTGATGGTTCCTGTGGTTATTTGACTAGTAGAATACCTGTGACTATGTTTTATTATGGCATTATTTACTCAGCTCATATTTCTTCCATAAATTGTTTATGTTTATTATTTGTAAAGGACAATGTTTTAAATTATTCACCATGCCTATTTTTTATGTTATCTTTCACAAAATTGTTTACCCTTACTGAGAATCTGAGCTCACCCCTTTATTATGTTTTATTTTCTAAGTATTTCCAAGAATTGTATTATGACTTACCTACAGGGAAAGTCTAAGGGATATTAATGTTGTCAATTGATACAATTTTGTTGTTGTTTTTCATTTTATAATTTAATGTAATGTTCATGTATGTAATATATTTCCAATACTGCTGAATTGATCAGTATTTCGGGACATTATTTCCTTGTATCATGCCAATGTATTAAAATAATGAACCGACTCTAGGTAACTGGGGTTTAGGAGTTACAGTTGGTATCAGAGGAAGTTTAACAATAACCTTGGAAGGTAGATTTGGATAAACTCTCATTAGCGAACATTTCCCTAAGATAGACTTTCTGGATTAGTATAGAATAAGTTACTAAAATTTTGGTACTATAGTGATTTTGATAGTTTTCAAAGTATTACATCCCTGTCTGGATAAGAGTAGGTAGAAGCGGCTCTGGAACAGATGTACCTAGGTGTAAAACCCAAAAACACCACTTTGAGCTAGACTCGAATGGGAACTGGTGCATGACAGTGGGCCTTGCTTCACTCTTGGTTACAACACTCCCATGGGATATACTTAGGATAAATAATAATTTATATACAAACCATTATGAAGGATATATGAGAAAATATTCTAGAAAAGAAACCATTTTTATGATTATAAGACTTTATGTGTGAAAATATTCAATTAATGTTGATAATTTTTCTAGTTTTTGGGTTTTACAGTATAATATGATCTAACCTAGTGCGTGTTGTCATTTAGAAATGATTTTTAGTAGAAGGAATGATAACTCCTGCAATATGCATGATTCAATGGGTAAAAAGGATCATATCATTCATAATCTTAAGCCATCATTTATTAGGGAAATACTCCCCCATGTCTTCTAATCATATGAAGAAATAATATCATTTATTAATAAGATAAGTAACGAATTATCTATGTTATTTGGCTTTGAAGGGAAGCAAGAGAAGAAAGGGTTGGCATAGAGAAAGATGGATAAAGGGAAGAGGGGAAAGAAGGAGTTTCCCATATGTGATAATTGTGGAAATAATCACCTTGGTAAAAATGATTGAAGGAAATGAGAGTTTGTTATAAGTTTGGAGAAAAAGGACACCAAGTACGTGATTACAAAGGTAATAAAAAGGTTTTAGATGTACGATACTTAATCTTCATGGATTTGGGACACTACGTGAATCAATGTCCAAATCATCAGAGTATGCCCCAAATGATGCAATTAGATAATAATCAAGTTACGATACTACCACAGATGAAGAGGAATGACTAGTGTTATTATGTTATTATTAAAGAATTATTTCATTTGAGTGTTGTATCAACGATGTACTAGTTATATGAATTATGGAAATAAATAAGGATTTTACTACATTACTATTTCATTAAGGATTTGAGATTGTATGGTACTAGGTAAACTAACACAGTTTTAGGTTAAACATTTTGGATAATACATGGTTTAAAAAAAGGTAAACCATAATATGGTCTCGATACAGAGGTAGTGATTTTGGAATAACATATGACATATTTAGATAAATTTTATTGTATATTCTTGACTACCTTGAACTAATTTATGGTTTTTTATTCCACAATTGTTGGAATATTCAATGTTTTTGGATAAAAAGAATATATCTAGTATTCTATAAGGAATAAGGGAGAATGAATGTGATCAATAAGGTTTTATAGTAATTCAAAAAATTAGAGTGTTTTAAATGAATACATGATGAATGTTGTAACACCCTAAGCTTCCACGGTACGCTTCTCTTTGAATAATGCAGTAGTATGTGTTGTACGCAACTTCGAGTTCTAACTCACACCACAACCAATCAAACTAGCCGTTATGAATAGTAATACACACTTTTTGAAATTTTAAACATTTTATATTTCAAAATGGACATAATATTTGGATTCGCAATATTGAAATTAGCTTAGGGTGAATTTTTGGTACTTTTCAGATAACATTCATATTTTGACGAATAGTGAAAATTTCTAAATTTTAATTAAAAACAACTTTTTTAATTGAATTAATTAATAGTGATAAATTATGAATTTGAGTTATTTTAGAGTATAATTATATTATATTTTAACCATTTAATCCAATGTTATTCATTGGATATAATTTCACATTTAACCTAGACATAAGAAAGTGTCAATCTTTGGATATTTATTATCTCTTAAAAACACGCTTTTTGTTTTAACAACGTGAATTAATTTTAAATTAATTTCTACCACTTCTGTGTTTTTAATTTATAAAAATGGATTCAATATTTAGAATCATGAAGTCCAAATTGTGTAAATAGGTAACTTTTATTTTTATACATTTTGAATAATTATTTCGGTAAATATTTTATTTACCATGATTAAAAGGTAAATCCGGTAAATAAGGGTAAATAAATAATATTATAATAATAATAAATTACAATATAACGTGTCCTAACCCTATTTTTTGAAACATGTACAACCATGGGCATCTTCGAGTCTATTTTGGGACCCCATGGATCCACTTGTAAGTGACAATGACACTTTATATTAATTAAGTTAAAGTAAATACAAAAATAACATAAGCATATATCTTTTAGAAAAAAAATATTTACATAGGGTTATATATGTTCTATTTTCGGCTATAAATATTAATTATAAAGCTAAAACTATATCCTACATAAGGGTATTTTATTTATAATTTTTATACATTCAATAATTAAATGTATTTATGACACAATAATGATGTAGTATTTTCCTTATTAATGAAAGAATCAAATAATTAGTATTATAAATGTTAAAATAAATATATTTTAAATGTTTTGATGACATAATAAATTTTATTGGTTATTATGATATTTTATTATTTCTTAAAGGAAATTTTTTAGAATTAGTAAATTTGTTAAGACTTTAACAAAAATCCATTATTAAATAGTGTCAAAATTGACATAATGGAGTTTTTAAAACAAATAATAAATTATTAATTGATATACTATTCTTAAAAATCTATTTTACGTCCAAAGAACATATATAATGATATTTTTATTATTAATGGACCACTTGGGGCTATCTTGGATGTTTATAGTTAGTTTATTGACTATATAATATAAAAATACAAAGAGACATGGAAAATGTCAAACTATTTAACTAAGAGATAAATAAAAACGATAAAGTTAATATAGTGACCCAAACCTATCTAAAACCTATTTATTGAGTGTTTTTCAACCTATCACCACCTTAAAATTTAAATAATCCACTTTGGAGCCATTATAAACCGAATATGAATTTATTATAAAATAATATTTCTAGCTTTTCCAAAGGCGCCCCTCACCCCTCTTATAAAAGGTAACCCCCCATTCTCTCAAATTTATACCATAAAAGCCTTTTGGATCAGACAACCCCTGCCCAAATTTTCTATAAACATCTCTCACATAAACCTATAGGCCTTAGTTTGGTCATAATTCCAACCTAAGGAGCCCTTTTGATCAAATCAATAGGAAGAACCCGAAGAAGAGGTAATGTTTTCACCACCCTCTTTCAAGTTCCTTTCTTCTTCCACTTCTTCTTTATTTTCTATTTCCATTCTATAATAATAACCACAGTATATTCTATATAATGTGATGTTATTATAAATATTTCACAACTATAAAAATTATTCCATCAATCTTATTATTGATAATTTCACCATGTGTGCCTGCGTACGGCTTACCGTCTCCACGCCGTGGTGTAATTTGTTATTCAACACTATGTTATTTGGATGGATATAATAATGAGTAATATGTATATAAATAATGAAAATAACATTAAAATATCTCTGTAAAATTAATATATCATAAAATTCCACACCTTTAAGTAAATGATATTGTCGCTCGTGCGTACGTACGGATTACCGTCTCCACGACACGATGAGATTCATTTCCACATTCACCACTCATCAATGATTATAAAAATATATATTACTAATATGTTTGTAATATATGACATAATAATTATACTAGAGATATATATATATATGTGTGTGTGTGTGTGTTTCTGTGTGTGTGTGCTTACATATATTTTATTCACTTAGTTCCGTTTAATACGTTATGAAAACGGAAACAGCGTTTATGCGTACGTACGGACTACCGTCTCCATAAACGGTGTTTTCCATTTCACATATATATCTATTATACATAATTATATTCAAAATATATATGATATATAAATCGTGTTTTATATTCTTGAAGTATTTAAATCATGATTTAATTGATACAATCAAGAGTAACAAGTTATAACACGCACGATAAAGAAAGCGATTATTACCTGAAATGTTGATTTAACAAGGAAATTATTATTAAATGGGTAGTAAAAGGTAATAAATGAATAATTTATGATATCATAAATATTAATATTCTTCTGGTATAATTTAATAACATACTATGGTCTTCATATAGGAGGTTAAACGTACCCTCGACTAAAGGAAAGTGCAAGGTAAAGGGTTTTCATCTCACTCCTTATGCCTGTGAGATACATGCCATATTTCCACTATTACCTTTTGTGTGGTGTATCCACTACACATAATTGTATTATTTGTGTAATACACTTTAATTTATGTGTATTTACATATTCATTATATGATACCTCTTTCATGGGGTGTATGTTTCGTATTTTACCAAATTGGAAAGGGTTAATTCCTCAATCTCATTATTATCCAAGATTGTTTATGTGTAAGTATTTATTGGGAAATTTTTATCATCCATGTCCATTTTTCATAAAAATGATTTCAAAATGAATATTTTAAGGATTTTCGAAAGTTAATCTTTATCAAGATCCGAATTTTAAATGTTTTAAATATATATCATTCTAAATATTTTTAATTAGTGCCCATGTTTCCAAAATGAATTTAAGGATTTATTTAAATGGACTTGAATGTTTTGAAATGATAATTATTTTCAAACGTTTCAAACTGGTATGGGACACATTGATTAAAAAAATATCTTTTAAATTACTTCTTTTATAATTGTGTGACTTTTGAATAATATTACAAAAAGTTTATTTCTCTCAAAATGTTTTACTCATCATTTTCAACTCTATAAGAATCCTTTACTATATATTATTTTTGATTGAGTTTGAGTTATTATGATACAAAACGTCCATATAATATTGAATGTTTTGTGATATGTTTTCCGGTGGATGTGTTATTGTTATACCATTCATGGTTTATAGATAAAATATTGACATTTCATATGCTATTTTTAATATGAATGTTTATGTTATGTTTAAACCTTTTCCTATGAGTAATGCATTGGACATAGTAAGTGATGGGTGGATCCTGCTATAGCTCATCAATGCATCGGTAGGTCTCATGAGACAAACTAGTGTCTTGGCACAAGGCCTTCAAAAATTCTTATTTGTAGTCTTTGCACAAGACCTTGACTATGTGGTTTTGATAGTCTGCTATTATGCATTCCATGATTATTAAAGTGGTTAGTGATATTGCATGTAATTATTCGACAAGTAAAATATCCATGTGATTAAGTAAATTGCATTACTTCATTTTATTTTTTCCATATTATGTTGAATTTCATGTTTAAAATGGTTTTGTTTTAGTTATACATTGCCTTAAATGTTTATGCTTATTTTTGAAAGTTTATGTTGTATTGTTATCCTTACAGAGCATCTAAGCTCACCCCTTTCTATGTTTTATTTTTCCCAAGATTTCATGAAGTATATTGTGATTGATATGCAGGGTTAAGCCAAGGGAATAATGGTATTTGTGAAGGATTATATCTGTTTTTTTGTATTTTATGAAGTGTAATGTAACATTCATGTATGTAATATATTTTTCAAGACTGCTAAACACATTCATCTTTCAGGACATGATTCCTTGTAATCATGACAATGTATTAAAATAATGCACCAACTATGGGTAACTGTGGTCGAGGCGTTATAGTTGGTATCATAGGATGTTTAGAAATAACCTTGGAAGCTAGATTTAAATAAACTTTGATTAGATCACATAGACCTAAGATAGACTTTGAGGATTAGAATACAAGAAATTACAATAATTTTGGTAATGTAGATATTTTTTAGTTTTCCATGCAAATAAATCCATGTCTGGATACGAGTAGGTAGAGGCAGATTTGGCACAGATGTGCCTAGTGGTAAAACCTGAAAACACCGCTTTGAGCTAGACTCAAACGGGAACTAGTGCACAATAATGGGCCTTGCTACACTATTGCTTACGACACTCCTAGGGGATATGCTTTGTATAATTCTCATTTTCTTTACAAATAATTATGAAGGGTTTATGAGTATATACATCCTCAATGAAATCAACATTATTATTATGGATTATATCCATAAACCATTCAATTTACGTTAGGTATTTTACAAGTTTGGAATTATTCATTGCAATTTATAAACTGACCTAGTTTATGCCATTTTATAGAAATAGAGCCCAGTAGAAGGAATGTGAACTCTAGCAATACGTATGATCCAAAGAGTAAAAAGGATCATATCTTTCATGGTATTAAGCCAACATTTACAATGGAAATAGTATCCCATGTATTCTCAATATATGAATAAATAGTATCATGTGTTAATAAGATAAGAAAAAAAATCTCTAAGTCCTATGGATTTGAAGGGAAGCAAGAGAAGAAAATTATGGAAGAGAGAAAGTTGGATAAAGGGAAGAGGGAAAAGAAGAATTTTCCCATATGTGATAACTGTGGGAAGAAACACCATGGAACCTGCCTGAAGGGAATGGGAGTTTGTTATAAGTGTGGAGAAAAAGGAAACCATATACGTGACTGTAAGGGTAAGAAAAGGGTTTCAAATGTACAATGCTTCATCTGCAAGGAGTTGAGACACTACGCGAACCGATGTCCAACTCATCAGAGTATGACCCAAATGATGCTATTGGATAATAATCATGTTATGATACTACCATAGATGAGGAGGAATGATTTGAGTTCTTATGTTATTATTATAGAATTATGTCATTTGAGTGTTGTATCAACAATGTACTGGTTATAATAATTATGGAGTATATAAGGATTGTATTTCAGTACTATTTCATTAAGGACTTGAGATTCTGTGCAACCAAGATAAGTGACTCAATAGAAGGTTAAATTTTTGGAAAATATATGGTTGGAAGAAAGATAAACCATAATATGGTTCTGATACCGAGGTAGTGATTTTGGAATAATACATTATTGATTTGGATAAATTATATTGGATATTTTTGACTTCCTTGAAACTGATTAATGATTTGTATATTACATCATTGATGGACTTTATAACATTTTTTGATATAAGGAGTATATCCAGTATTCTATAAGGAATAAGGGATCATGAATGTAATTAATAAGGTTTTATGATAATTAAGGATGTTGCAGTGTTTTAAAAGAATACATGATGAAGGTGTTCACATGTTATTAAGTGGAAAAAAGGATCATCATTTTTTTTACCTTCTTTATAATGTTTGAATAGTGAGTTTGGACAAAATTATTTTGGATAATTCTAGTTTGAGATTATTTTTGGATTTCCATAAAAGGAAAACCCAGAGGTCAGGTGGTAACCTGTCGCGTCTAGCAAGGCCGCGTGACTTGAACCCACAACTGAATGCCGATAAGGGATTATCATTTACCACTTTCCCATGTGATGTTCTGGATTTAATAAAGTGGTCTTTTTTAAAAAATTATGGTATAAGAATAATAAATTGAATATTTTGAACACTATATGAATAAGATAAATAGAATATTATTTTTAAGTTCTATTATCTTTAATAGTGAAAGATGAGTATGTGGTAGAAATTAGTTAAAGGATGGGACTCTACTTGTCAAGTATATATTTTTCTTCTTCTCTTATTATATGAAGAAATTAATTATTATACATTAGTGAAGAGATCTTAAAACCAAAAATTTGTTATCCTAATACCATATGATTTGTTGAACTGATGGTATTTTAAATCATTATAGATTGATGAATTTAAGGCCCTCAATTTTACACTTGTTTATGATTTATGACCTCGATCACTACTTATAAATATTTACGTTTTTCCACCAATTATATGTAACTAATTTCCACCAATGTTCTCCTAATAGAGATCATAAATTTTTTTTGACCCTTCCATTTCCCTTTTCCACTTATTAAGAAAAAATTTTATTATCCTAATTTTTGACGTGGGTTTTCGCAAAGGTATTTTCCATTTTCAACCTTTTATTTTTGAAAAATAATTTCAGATTGAGAGGATTAAAATTATTGAAGGATAATAGATTGTAACACCCCATGCTTCCATGGTACGCTTCTCTTTGAATAATGCAGTGGCGTGTGTTATACGCAACTTCGAGTTCTAACAAACACCACAACCAATCAAACTAGCCGTTATGAATAGTAATACCCACTTTTTGAAATTTTATACATTTTATCTTTCAAAATGGACTTTATTTTTGGATTCGTAATATCGAAATTAGATTAGGGTGAATTTTTGTTACTTTTTGGATAACTTTCATATTTTGATGAATAGTGAATATTACTAAATTTTAATTAAAAACATTCTTTTTAATCTAAATAATTAATAGTGAAAAATTATGAATCTGAGTGATTTTAGAGTATGATTAGATTATATTTTTACCAGTTAATCCAATTTTGTTCATTAGACATAATTTCACATTTAAACTGGACATAAGCAAGTGTCAATCTTTTGATAGTTATTATCTCTTAAAAACACGTTTTTGGATTTAACAATGGAAATAAATTTTAAATTAATTTCTTCCACTGATGTGTTTCTAATTTAGAAAAATGCATTCCATATTTAGAATCATGAGGTCCTAATTGTGTAAATATGTAACTTTTATTTTTAGACATTTTGAACAATTACTTCGGTAAATAATTTATTTACCATGGTTAAAGGGTAAATCCAGTAAATAAGGGTAAAAAATAAAATTATAATAATAATAAATTAGCATAAAATGTGTTCTAACCCAATTTTTTTAAACCTTTCGGACCATGGGAATCTTTGGGTTGATTTTGTGACCCCATGGATCCACTTGTAAGTGATAATGACACTTTATATTAATTAAGATAAAGTAAATAAAAAAAGGACTTAAGCATATATCTTTTAGAAAAACAATTTTTAAATAGATTTATATATGTTATATTTTCAACTATAATTATTAATTAGGAAGATAAAAATATTTCCTACATAATGGTGTTTTATTTATAATTTTTAGACATTGAATAATTAAATCTATTTGTGACACAAAAACGATGCAGTATTTTCATTATTAATGAAAGAATCAAATAATTAGTACTATAAATGTTACGATAAATATAATTTTAATGTTTTGATGACATAAAAAAATTTATTGGTTAATATGACATTTTAGTATTTCTTAAATGAATTTGGTTAGAATTAATAAAGTTTTAAGACTTAAAAAATCAATTATTAAATAGTGTCAAAATTGACATAAAAGAGTTTTGAAAACAAATATTATATTATTAATTGATATTAAATTCCTAAAAATATAATTATCAGTTAAAGGACTTATATAATTATAGGTTTATTATTAATGGACCACTTGGGGGTATATTAAAAGTTTAAAGTATGTTTATTTACTATATAATATAAAAATACAAAGAGACATGCTAAATGTCAAACTATTTAACAAAGAGTTAAATCAAAAAGATAAAGTTACTATAGTGACCCAAACCAATCTAAAACCTATTGTTTGAGTTTTTTTCGAACTATCCCCACCTTAAAATTTAAATAATACACTTTGGAGACATTATAAACCAAATATTAATTTATTATAAAATAATATTTCTAGCATTTCCAAAGGTTCCCCTCACCCCTCTTTTAAAAGGGTACTCCCCCTTTTCTCAAATTCATACCATAAAATCCTTTTGGATCGGCCAAAACCTACAAAATATTCTCTAAACATCCCTAACTTCAACCTAGAGGCCTTATTTTGATCATAAATTCAACCTTAATAACTCTTTTGATCAAATCAAAAGAAAGAACCCGAAGAAGAGATAAGGTTTTCACCACCCTCTTTCAAGCTCCTTTATTCTTCCACTTCTTCTTTATTTGTTATTTCCATTATAAAATAATAACCCCAGTATATTCTATATACTGTGATGTTATTATAAATATTTCACAACTATATTCATTATTCTATCCATCTTATGATTTATAATGTCACCATGTGTGCGTACGTACGGCTAACCGTCTCCACGTCATGGTGTAATTTGTTATTCAACACTATGTTAATTGGATGGATATAATGATGAGTAATATGTACATAAATAATGAAAATAACATGATATTATCTATGAAAAATTAATATACCATCCAGTTCCACACCTTTAAGGAAATCATATTGTCCCACGTGTGTACGTACGGATTACCGTCTCCACGATACGATGAGATTCATTTCCACATTCACCATTCATAGATGATTATAAAAATATTTATTACTAATATGTTTGTAATATATGACATAATAATGCTACTGGATATATATATGTGTGTGTGTGTGTCTGTGTGTGTGTGTTTTTGTGTGTGTTTGTGTGTGTGTGTACTTACATATATTTTATTCACTTAGTTCCATTCAATACGTTATGAAAACGGAAACATCATTTATGCGTACGTACGGACTACCGTCTCCATAAATGGTTTTTTAAATTTCATATATATATCTATTACACAAAATTATATTCTAAATATATATGATATATAAATCATGTTTTATATTCTGTATGTATTTAAATCACGATCTAAGTGATACAATCAAGAGTAACACGTTAAAACACGTACGATAAAGAAAGCAATTATTAAATGAAATGTTAATTTAACATGTTAATTATTATTAAAATGGTAGTAAAAAGTCATAAATGAATAATGTATGATATCATAAATATTAATATGGTTCTGGTATAATTTAATAACATACTACGGTCTTCATACATGAGGTTAAACATACCGTCAACTAAAGGAAAGTTCAAGGTAATGGGTTTTCATCTCACTCCTTGTTCCTGTGAGATTCATGCCATATGTACACTATTACCTTTTGTGTTGTGTATGAAATGCCAATAATTGTATTCTTTGTGTAATACACATTAATTTATGAGTATTTACATATTCATTGTATGATACCTCTTTCATGGGGTGTATGTTTTGTAATTTACCAAATTGATAAGGGTTAATTCCTCAATTTCATTATTATCCGAGATTGTTTATGTGTAAGTATTTACTGGGAAATTTTTATCATCCATGTCCATTTTTCATAAAAATTATTTCAAAATGAATATTTTAAGGATTTGAGAAAGGTAATCTTTATCAAGATCATAATTTTAAATGTTTTAAATATTTATCTTTCTAAATATTCTTAATTAATGTCCATGTTTTCAAAATGATTTTAAGGATTTATTTTTATAGACATGAATGTTTTGAAATGATAATTCTTTTCAAAAGTTTCAAAGTGGTATGAGAAAAATTTGATTCAAAAATCTCTTTTAAATTACTTCCTTTATAAGTGTGTGACTTTTAAATAATTTTACTAAAAGGTTATTTCCCTCAAAAACTTTTACTCATCATTTTAAACTATGTCAGCACCCTTTACTGGATATTATTTTTTATTGAGGTTGATTTATTATGATACAAAACCTCTATATAATATTGAAGGTTTTGTGATATGTTATAATTTGGATGCGTTATTTTTATACGATTCATGGTTTATATATTAGATATTGACATTTCGTATTCTAGTTTTAATATGAATGTTTATGTTATGTTTAAAACTTTTCATATGAGGAATGCATTGGACATAGTATGTGATGGGTGTAGCCTGCTATAGCTCCTCTATGCATTTGTAGGTCTCATGGGGAAAACTAGTGTCTTGGCACAAGGCCTTAGAAAAATCATTTTTTTAATCTAGGACAAGGCCTTGACTATGTGTTTATGATAGTCTTGCATTATGCATTCCATCAGTATGAAAGTGGTTAGTGATATTTCATGTGATTATTCGACTAGTAGAATATCCCTGTGAATAATTAAGTGGAATTACTTCATTTTATTTTTTCCATATTATGTTGAAGTTCAAGTTTAAAAGGTTTTTGTTTTAGTTTTACATTTCCTTAAATGTTTATTATTATTTATGAATGTTTCTGCTGTATTGTTATCCTTACTGAGCATCTGAGCTCACCCTTTTCTATGTTTTACTTTTCCCAGGATTCCAAGAAGTTTATTGTTATTGATATGCAGGGTTATGCCAAGGGAATAATGGCGTTTGTGAAGGATTATTTATGTTGTTTTTTATGTTATGAAGTGTAATGTAACATTCTATTTTCCAAGATGTCTAAACCGATTGGTCCTTCTGGACATGATTCCTTGTAATCATGCCAATGTATTAAAATAATGCACCGACTCTGGGTAATTGGGTTTGGGGTGTTACAAAGGTATTCACATGTTATTACGTGGAAAAATGATCTTCATTGTGTTTACCTTCTTTATAAATTTTGGACTGTGAGTTTGGACAGAAGTATTTTGGATAAGTCTAAAGGTTGGAATCAATTATGATTAACATTGCATACTATTATTAAGGACAAATCTTTTCTTGAGATTATTTTTGTATTGTCATAAAAAGGACAATGTGGAGGTCGGGCGGCAACCTGTCGCGTCCGGAAAGGTCGTGAGACTTGAACCCACAATAGAAGGGTGACAAGGGTGCCCTGCCTACCACAGGCCTACGTGATTTCCTAGTTTGTATAATGTAGTTTTTTTAAATAGTTTGACAAATAAATTATAAATTCATTATTTTTTTAACCCTATAAGATTAAGATAAATAGAATATTTTTGAATTCTATTATCTTTTGGTGTAAAAAATTAGTTTGTGGTAGGAATTATTTGAAGGATGAAACTCTACATGTCATGTATATTTTTTCCCTCTTATTCTATGAATAAATTAATACTTAAACTTTAGGGAAGCGATCTTAAAACCAAAAATGTATTATCCTAATACCTTGTGATGAACTAAAAATATTTTAAATCATCATAGATTGGTGGATTTGAGGCCCTCAATTTTACACTTGTTTGTGATTGATGACCTCAATCACTCCCAAAAAATATTTACATTTTTCCTCTAATGAGGTGTCTCTAATTTCCACCAATTATCTCTTAATTGAGATCATAATTTGGTGGTAAATTTATCATTCTCTTTCCCTCTTATTAAGGCTAAATTTTATTTACCCAATTTCTGATTTGGGTTTTCCACAAAGTTATTTTTCTATTTTTAAACTTTTATTTTCGAAGAATGATCTCAAATTGTGAGGAAGAAATTTAATGAAGTAGGGTAGAATGTAACACCCCAATATTTCATAGTACATTATCTCATTAAAGTAATTTAATAGCTTGCGCTACACACAACAACGAGTTTGAGCACACAACAACTTACCAAATTAGCCCTTCAAAAAGCAGTTATGAATAGCATTAACTGTATTTTGAATCTTATGTACTCTATATAATTTTAAAATCCATATTATGTGTTTCATAGACATAATATAAGAACAAATTCATTTTTTTCAGATAAAAGAGGTATTTTTCAAAAAAAATAATAGCCTTTTAATTATGAACCCTTTTTAAAACCAATATTTGACACTTTTATATATTCAATTTAATGAAGTTCAATTATTATTTAGAAGTGGGACATAAAAAGTTATTTTGGAAAATTTTTTGGTACTTTTCTGATAAATTACTTATTTTGACGAATAGTGGAAAATACTATGGTTTAATTGGAAAAAACAATTTTTAATCGAAATAATTAATAGTTTTAAATTATGTATTTTAATGTTTTTAAAGTATAATTAAAATAAATTTTTATTATTTGATAATACTTAGGTCATTATATGTACTTTCACATTTAAATTTGACATAAACACATGTCAATCTTTTGATAGTTTTTACTTTTTAAAAACCCACTTTTTGGTTTTGAGAACGGTAATTAATTTTAAATTCATAAATGCTACATCTATATTTTGAATTTGATAAAATAGACTTCATTTTGGAATTCAGAATATCAAAATTATCTTATGGTGAATTTTTTGGTATTTTTCTAGAAACTTTCAATTTTTAATGAATATTGATAACACTATGTTATTATTTAAAAAAGAATTTTTATTTAAAAAATTATTAAGTTTATTTATCTTTATTTTAAGAATATATATATATATATATATATATTACCTATATATTTTCAATGTAATTCACTGGAGTCATTTTATAATAAAATTAGATGTATAAAATTTTATAGAAAATTTTACCGTCTTTTACCCACCTCCTAGGAGCATTTAAAAATTTGTATTAAAGATAATTTTACCACTTTTGTGAGTTGAATTTAACAAATCTGAGTGAAACTATTGACATCATTAAGTAAAATTTGGTTCAATAAGATGAAAATAAATTTTTGTGAATAGTAACTTTTGACTATTATTTACCACGGTTAAAAGTAAATTGGGTAAATAAGGGTAAAAATGAAATCATAATTAACCTAACACATGTCGAAATTCTATTGGATAAGTATAATTCGGCCAAAAACAACCTTAGGAATAAAATATGACCCTATTTGGTCTACTTGGATTAGATTAGGACATTTATTATTATTTTATTTAAAGAAGAGTTAAAAGAGTTAAATTCAAAGTTTAATAACTAAACCATTTTTAATACAGGGATACACACAATATAAATTAGAATATAAATATTAAATAGATAGATAAAAATATTCCCTACATAATTGTATTTTATTTATAATTTTTAGATATTATATAATTTAATTTATTTATGACAGAATGATGATGCAGTAATTACCTTATTATTGAAATATTAAAATAATTGATATTATAAATATCCAAATAAATATAAATTGAGACTTCTGATTAATTAAACTAATTTTATATTTCAATATGACTTTTTAGGGTAGGTTAGATAAATTATATTTGAATTGATATTGCTATTATGGATTTCAAAAAAAAAGAAAATACTAAATAGTGTCAAAATTGACATAATTGTGTTTTTAAAACAAATACAGTATTTTTAATTGATATAATATTCATAAAAATATATGGTTCAGCCAAAAAACATAGATAAGGTTTTATATATAAATAATAAATCACCTAGGGTTCTCTTGGGTTTTTATAGTATGTTTATTAACCATATAATATAAAAATACAAAGAGACAGGGTGAATGTCAAACTATTTAACTTAGAGTCAAATCTATAAGATATGGTTAATATGGTGACCGAAATCGGACTAAAACATATTTCTTGAGTGGTTTTCGACCCATCCCTACATTATCCTCTAAATAAATCATTTTGGAGCCATTAGAAAATTAAAATGATTTTATCATAAAATAATATTTCAAACTTTTCAAAAAGTGACCCTCACCACTCTTATAAAAGAGAACTTACCCTTCTCTTAATTTTACACCTCCAAAGCCATTTTCCTCGGACAAACCCTGCCAAAAGTTCTTCCCAAATTTCCTCCCTTCATCTTAGAGGGCTTCCTTTGGTCATAATTCCAACCTAAAGAGTCCTTTTGATCAAATCAAATGGAAGATCCTGAAGAAGAGGTAAATATTTCATCACCTCTTTCAATATATTTTCTTCTTCCACATCCTCTTTCTTTGTTGTTTCCATTATAAAATAATAACTCCCGTATCTTCTATATAATGTGATGTTATTATAAAAATGGTACAACCATGTTCATTATTCTTTTCATCATATGAACGACAAAGCCACCATGCGTGCGTAGTTACGGCTTACCGTCTCCACATTGTGGTGTAGATTGCTATTCAAACACTTAATTATTTGGATGGGTGTAATAGTGAATATAACTGATATAAATAATAAATATAAAAATTTAATTATTCTGTATATATGATCTACCATCCAATTATATATTGTTTCACCATCAATATAATGATATTGTCGCTCGTGCGTACGTACGGATTACCATCTCCACGATGTGATGAGATTCATTTCCACATTCACCATTCAACGATGATTATAAAAATATATATTATTAATAAGTATCTAATACATGAAATAATAATTCTACTAGATTTATGTATGTATATATATGTATGTTATTACATACATAAATCTTATTCACTTACTTCCGTTCAATAAGATATGAAAACGGAAACAACGTTTATGCATATGAATGGCCTACCATCTCCTTAAATGGTGCCTATCATTTCATATATCTATCTATTATAAATATTTATATTCAAAATATAAATGATATATAAATCAAATTTTATATTCTGGATGTATTTAAATCATGATCTAAATGATACGATCAAGAATAATAAGTTAAAACGCGTACGATAAAGAAAGCGATTATTACCTAAAATGTTAATTTAACATAGAAATCATTATTAAATAGGTAGTATAAAGGAATAAAGGAATCATGTATGATATAATAAATATTAATATGGTTCTGGTATAATTTAATAACATACTATTGTCATTATATATAAGGTTAAACGTACCCTCGACCAAAGGAAAGTGCAAGGTAAGGGTTAATTTCACAATCTCTTTATTATCTGAGGTTGTTTTTATGTTAGTTTTTACTGGGACATATTTACTATCTATGTCCATGTTTCTTAAAAGTTTTTTCAAAGGATTTATTTTTAAGATGATCTTTTATTAAAACATCATTTTAAATTTTTTAAAGATTTATTCTTCTAAACCATTCTCATTAATGTCAATGTGTTCAAAATGGTTTTAAGGATTTATTTATATGGACATGAATGTTTTGAAATGTTAATTCATTTCAAAGGTTTCAAAGTGGTTTGGAACACTTTGATTCATAAATTTCTTTAAATGTCTTCCTTTTTAAATTGTGTTACTTTTAAATTCTTTCATGAAAAAGGGATATTTATCTCATAGAGTTTTACAAATCATGTTTATCTATGTCAGCATCATTTTAAGGATTTTAAACTTGTTTGAAGTTGATTTATTATTATACATATCTTCCATATTGTATTGAAGGTTTTGTGATATGTTTGATTGTGGATGTGTTATTTCTATAACACTCATGGTTTATGGATAATGTATTGACATTTTGTATGCTAGTTTTAACAAGAATGTTTATGTTAGGTTTCAACCATTTCATATAAGGAATGTATTGGATATAGTAAGTGATGGGTGGAGCCCACTATAGCTCCTCGATGAATTAGTAGGTCTCATGAGACAATTAGATGTGGAATTGTCTGAGGCCTTTCCAAATTTAGTATATGGTTTTGGTTGTGGCCTTAATCATTTTTAGACGTCTTGGATGAGGCCTTGACAAAATGTTTCAGAATCTCTGGATTATACATTCCCTCATGATGAAAATAATATTTATGGTTCATATAGTCATTCGAATACTAGAATACCCATGACTATGTTTTATTATGGAATTATTTACTTGGCTCATATTTGTTCCATAATGTTTTTGTGTTTATTATTTTTAAAGTCATGTGTTTTCAATTATTCACCATGCCTATTGTTTATGTTATCTTCTACTAAATTGTTTACCCATACTGAGCATCTGATCTCACCCCCTTCTTATATTTTATTTTCCCAGGATTTCCAAGAAGGGTATTATGACTGACCTTCTGGGATAGTCTAATGGATATAAATGTGGTCAATATAGAAAATTTTGTTGTTTTTTTCATTTTATAATGTAATGTAACATTCATTTAAGTCACATATTTACAAGACTTCTGAACTGGTCTGTCTTTCCAGGAAAGATTTCCTTGTACCATGCCAATATATTTAAATATTGCACCGATTCTGGGTAACTAGGGTTGGGGCGTTAAAATTGTCAATGGACATGAAGTAGAAAAAATATTATGGTTTAATCAGAGGTTCAGGTATTGGGGTGTCACCTCAAACTTATGTTCTGAAAAGAAATGAACAGGGGGATAAAGATAATAAAATGGAATAGTTTTGTGCATGATTAACTTCTTTATGACATAAACATAATTTTCAATCAAAGTTGTTAGAAAATGTTATGTGAATGAATCAAAGAGAATAAACAACACAAGAACAACCCCTACTTGATGATCTCCCACCCCACCAGCATTGAGGCAAGTAATTCCCCTTGATGTTATTTCTTATAATAGGTAATCAATATTTTCATAATTTTTTCTATAAAATTTGAGTTAGATGGACACTGATACATTTTCTGTATTAATATTCTATAGGGTGAAAATGATGGAAATATATATCTATCAAAACCCATGCATCACTTTATTGTGGGGGTTACCATATAAAATATCAAAAGGTATAATCTAAAAAATAGAAAACTTCCTATAGTTTCTATGATGGTAGTGATTAACGTAGCTCATGATTCAAGAACTGAGCTACCTATTCCTTTTGAAGATGTAGATATTTATATAATCAAGAAAGATATTAGAACTTTCATAGCATTGTCCTTAACTCTTAATAAAAATTTATGTTAACATGAAACTATTCTTTTACTATTTACTTTTATAGAAAAAACATTAACAATTAATGAAAAAAGGCATAAACCAGTGAATGTTATTATAGATTGAAATAAGGGAAAGGGGGTGAAATGGAAGGTCGAATAAAAAAGATCTAATGGATCTACCAACCAATCGAAAAATATATTTACAAATTACCTTTAACCCACCCATTAAACATCCTAATTTAGTAAATTTAAAGGTTCCTGTTGGTACAATGTCAGTAAGTGGTGTTATGGCTGTAATTCATTTTGATGAACTGATGTATATAGAGGAAATTATAATCTATATTGGTATTGAGAATGTAAATTAAATAATAACACATAAATGTATTAGAATCTTGGTTATAATTGTATACATTATCAGTGTTTTCATGATTTTTTTCCAATAGAAGATCCACTATGTTAATTATAACTCAATACTATTCATAATTTTTGTAGGAATATATATCAATATTATTTGAAGGTAAACCCCAATGAATATAAATTTGGACTCATTATTCCTCACATCACCTCTACAAAATAATTCTCAACATAACCAAATTAATAAATCAAAATAGTGGAGAAACTAGTCATAGTGGTTGAAATCAAACTTACAGATGATAGACTCATCTTAACACCCAAGATGCCGAGATAAAGCTCTACAGTTTAATAATATCAAATATGTTTTCATTAATTTCACTAATTATTCATTTTTTATATATAATTGGTTACTTTGGTAGTAAATTTGGATAGTCCAAATATTTTTTTATTGATTCAATGCATGGATACCCAAAAAAATGACCACATGTGATAGATATTATAAATTTTTAACGCACTACATGAAACATTTTACAACTAAACTTCATGTTATACATTTTATATTACATATTAATGAAAATTAAGATATAATATAACATTGTTTGAATATCATAAAATTCATGGCATGAGGACATTCCATGAGAAAATGGAGCCTATACACTTCAACAATTGGATAAGTTGTAGGGTAAATATAATGAGAATTCACTACGAAAACATATATAGAAAATTACATATTTTTCTCACCATTTATATAGTGTTTCAAACATACTAATGGTAATGAGTGTGGTTATTATTTATGAAATTTTACGAAATATATTTTATACCATCAACAAAATATCATCCATGAAGTGGTATTTTTTAAGATAATTACAATTTTATTTAAAATATTAATTAATCATTTTTTATTTATATTTTTCTTGTAATATGAGGTAATTTGACATTCCTAATATTCTAATAATAAAATATATTTTTTATTAATGTATAATAAGTATAAATGGTGGTATAATTTATATAGAAATCATAAATAAGTGTCTTCTTACTACTTATTGAGCAGGTTTTATCAACATTTTATCCCTAATATGTCTTAATGTTTATGTTTGAAGTATAAATTTCACATTTTAGTTCAAAACATATGTCACATTCTCAAAAAAAATAACATTGAGATTGTTTATATACTTTTTGATAACAATCCATAATTAATGTTTCACATATAGGAATCAACCACACCTTAATCTAATACACAATGTGCCCAGTATGACTCAAAGTATCTATTATCAACTTGAAACTGACATTTATTTCAAAATGTGTGTTGTACATTGAATACTAAGAAACACACTCATAATGTATTTATTAATTATCATAATAATTGATATGTAATTTGTAATGTGTGGGAGTCGATGTCACAACAAACTAACACATGATGTAGATGGTGTGACTCAAAGTGTGTGTTTTTAGTTGAAAATGATATTTTAGCAAAGAAAAAAAGAGACATAATCAAATATGAGAAAGTGAATTTAGATTTTTTGGATACGTTATGAAAATGATCCATAAGTAATTTTTTGATGCATTAGAATTATCCGCACAACAATTCAATGCATGTTGTGCCCGATAAGACTTTAATTGTGTATTTTTATTTAAAATTGTCATTTTTTGTAAAAAAATATAACTAAAAAACTCATAACCAGGAAAACTCATTCATATTGTTTTGGACATTTATTAAAATGATCCATAAGTCATTGGTGAAATTTAGGAATCAGTTTCACCATATTCAGATACATTGTGTTATCGGTATGACTGAAAGTGTTCACAATTATTCTAAAATTGACATTTTAGTTCAAAATGTGAATCACTCACTGAAAATCAAGAAACTCACTTTTATTTTCTTTATACGTTGGGAAAATGATTCTTATGTCACTTTTGATATCTAAGAGTCTGTCTCATGTCAAACTGTCACATGATGTGTCCTGTATGGCTCAAAGTGTGTATTTTCTGTTTAAGATGGCATTTTTTAATAAAGACTAGTGACAAACTCAAAACTAATAATATTAATTCATATTATTTTGTAGTTTTTGAAAATTAAGTACGAGAAATTTATTACATGTAGGAATTAGACTCAACTCAATCTAACACAAGGTTTGATCAGTATGACTCCAAGTGTGTATTTTTTTAAATGGTCATTTTTGTAAAACAGATTAGTAATATACTCAAAAATGAGAAAATGAATTTTTATTATTTTTATACTTTAGGATAATTATCCATATTTCATTTATAATATATACAAATCATCCACACTTCAATATGATACATGTTGTTCCCGATATGATACAAGGTTTTCATTATCATTTTGAAATTTACAATTTATAAATGTATTGTTTCATATTTATGTTTAATTTATTTATTTATATCATTACTAACATAATAATTATATTCTTATTCAGGTGGATTATTTTTTTCAAGTTGGAGTAATTTTTTTAAAAATTTATTCCATGATAATTCTATTTGAGAGGGGGTTCCAAATATAATGAAACCATTCATGTTTTTGATTGTTTGTGACAAATTGTACTTGATAATGTAATTGTGGAAAAAATGTTTGAAATGTCTAAAATATAGTGTTTTTTATATTTTTATGTAAATTTTATTTCAATTAAATTATTAATTTTCCAAAACCTGTATTTTATGTTGCTTCTGCCTATATCTGTGGCCAGTTTGTTTCAACAACATACTGTAAAATCCACAACACACTATAGTAGTATGTCCTTTATCAACTCTTGTTTAGAACTAATAAAGAGGTACCACTTTTAAATTCTCTAGGATTGAAATACATTCTCAATTATAATAAAGGATTTTTATAGTGCTGCCTTTAGCCAAATATTTATTAGTTTAAGTTCAATACCTTCTTCGGATATGAATTTCACTATTTAAAGGTGTATCTTTTATTGGGATTCATGTGTTGAATTATAACTTGTGCATTTAAAAGGTATAAAACTCTGACAAAGTCATCTGTTACTGGTTTTTGAGGATTCAATGGTGATTTGTTCTTTTCAATGATGAATTTTTTTACGGTATTTCAATTACAATGGTTTGATAATTATGGCTTGGATCTTATGAATCTCACAATGGAATTCTAGTAATTTAACATTATATGGAAAATGGTGATTTTAACCAATAAAATTTCCCTGAAAAAAATTATTAATGTTATCATTAATCATGAAATGTGATGCTTATCTTGGTGTAGAAGTTCGCATCATGCACATTATTATTTAATTTTTTTGAATAAAAATATTGATATATTAACAATTTTTTCATTGATAGTGAAACCATCAATATAGTATTTTTTGCGACATAAAGTTACAATTAATAATAACATAATTTCATGTCCATCTCCTAACCGAATCTGGACCCACTTTTCTACAAATATGTAAATACGGATCCTTCAAGCCTCATTTTGATATGTATATTGAGGGGAGTGAAAGGATATTGAAGGAAGTCCCTCAAGGTAGGTTTTATGAACAAGTATATAAATTTAATAATTCATTTTCTATTCTTGGATATTTAATTTTAAACCATGGATTAAGTATAAAATATATATTTATATAATAAATTATTTTTTAAAAATGTGAACTAACCATACCTAGTCATCATCATTCATGGTTCAGGGTCTTCCCCAAGCACAACCCTGTGATTTTTATGTTGATTGTTTCTTCTTAGGGAGTTGTCGTTATCCATAGTGAGGATGATGGGATTTTTTACCAATGGTGATCGAAGGACGGTGCTGATGAGTAAGAGACTGATTGGATAGTTTCTTTATATTATTTTAAAAATAATTATTAAAATAATACTATGTTCAAAAAAAAGAACGAATGCAGAACGGTGACAATAAAGATACCACCTTTTAGTTACCTTGGATAGTGGAAAGTTTGATGATTCATTTTCCTCCCATTGACACGGGTCGATAACATAGAAAAGGTGGTTTCAATGATTCCAAATTTCTCTTAAATGAATGAAAAATGTGTCATTGTTTATGCCACCTTTTCCCTAAACGCCTATAAAAATTCACCCTCCCCTCCCCCTTATCCTCAATCATTTCACCCCCTCCCTCTAATTTCACTCCCTCTCTCTCTACGCTTTTCTCATTGTTTCCTCCAATGTGTGTGATTATTTCAGTGGCCTAAAAGGATTATAAAATTTTGAAAAGCATCATTTATAGGTATTTTTTCTTATTTATTTTAATGTGAATTATTTATTTATTTGTTTTTTTAGTTTTAAATGTGTTGTTTTAAGAGTTTTTAGTGGGTATGATATAGTTTAGAATTAATAGTTAATATTACTAAATAAAATATTATTTTTTATTTTTGGGTTTTGAGTTTATAATTTATAATTAGCCTTATTAATGTATTTTTTATTATTATAATTTTATTAGTTAGTATAACTTAGTAGTGTTTAAGCATTAGTGACATAATTGAAAATTAATATTAACTAGAGAATGAATAAATATTAGTGAAATAATGGTTTCTTATAATTAACTATTAAAAAACAAATTATTGACTCATATAAAAGTAACGATTAGTCATTGAATAATTAACCAATAGCTTAAGATAAAAGATGATTTGATAATGAATAACCTCAGATTCACTTAGGAATAACTTACGATCAGGTAATGATTAATTAAAATCTAGATAGTGATTATATAATAATTTAATAATTATGAACAATTATTAACAAATAAGTAACAACAAAGTAATTAAATATTAATTATGTAATGGTTAACAAGAGTTTAACTAATGATTGAGGCATAATTAATTTATAATTAAATAATGTTTTCCAAATGATTAAACAATATTTGACCAATGAATAATAAATAACTAACTAATGATTAAAGAATAAATTACAAATAATTAGTTAGTCATCAACTATTAATTAAATTATAATTAACTATAAAGTAACTACTTAATGTATATTAATTATGTAATGATTCATGAGTGATTAATGAAAGGTTAAGGCATAATTAATTTACTATTAACTAACACATAACGAATGATAACTAATGAATAATAATTATTAACTAATTATTAAATAATGATTAACAAATAATTACTTAATGATGAACTATTAATTAACTATTAAGTAACTACTTAATATTTATTAACTAAGTAATTATTATCTTGTGATTAATGAATGATTAAGGCATAATTAATTTTAGATTAAATAATGCTAAATGAATGATCAGCTAATAAATAACTAATGAATAACTAATGATTAACTAATGATTAACAAATAATTACTTAATGATTAACTATTATTTAATGAATAATTAACTATAAAGTAAATTCATATTATCTATTAATTAAGTAATGATTAATGAATGATTAATAAATTATTAAGGTTTAAATAATTAAGTATTAACTAATGTTTAACTAATGATTATCTAATAATTAATTAATGAATAACGAATGATTATACAATGATAAAGAGTGATTAACTAATAATTAATTAATGATTAATAGTAAATTAACAAATAATTAACTATAAATTAAATACTTAATATCTATTAATTAAGTAATTATTAACAAGTTATTAATGAATGATAAAGGAATAATTATTTTAAGATTAACTAATGCTTAATTAATGATTATGTAATAATTATCTATGTATTAGTGAATTATTAAAAATGGTAAAATAATTATTAATGAGTAGTTAAGTAATGATTAATAAATTATTAAGGAATACTTAACTTGGGATTAATTAATGATAAAGTATTGATTAACCAACAATTATGTAATGATTAACTGTTATTAATTATAAGTCACCTAAAAAAATAATTATAACATAGTAATTAACTAATAATTAAATTTATGTAAATAAATAATAACTATTATTTATGGAATGATTGATTATTATTTATGGAATGATTGATTATTATTTAATGATTTATTAAGGTGTAGATAACTTGGGATTAACTAATTCATATGGAATGATTAAGTAATGACTATCTACTTATGAACCAATGATTATGAAATGATTAATGAATGACTAACTAATGATTATAAAATTATTAATCATCTATTAAGGAATGATTATTCATTGACTTAGGAAGGACTACTATAGAAATAATTAATGATAATGTAATTATTAAAAAATAATTATCTAATGATTAACTATTAATTGGATTTAAACTGAATAATTAATGAATTCTTAACAAATGACTAAATTATTATTAAACAATGATTATATATTTATTAACATAATATTAATATATAAAAAACATAAGATCAAATTTGGATAACTATATGATAATGAGGTTCAATTGCACAACTTATATGTTACTTCTTCAATTTTGATGATTCTTACCTTGTTAAACACCTAGTTTAAAACTCTTGATGGATATGTTATATATTTTTCAGATTCTCTTCATAAACAACTAAACATTCTTTTAGGAAGAAGAAAAATATTACTACAAAACAATAGGTTCATAATTTGGGATATAGAAATCATTATAAATTTCATTAAAAATTATGTTGTTATCTAAAGAATGAAATATCTATCAGGATGCAACAAGTGGATGTGGCTCTGGCACAGATGTACCTAGGGGTAACAACCCAAAAATCATTGTATTGATCTAGACTCGATTGGGAAATTGTTTAGGATATGGGCCTTATTACACAACTGGTTTGACACTCCTAGGGGATATGCTTTAGATGATTCACATTATCTTGATAAACTACTAAAAATACCTTTAGAATGATTAATAATTGTTCTAAAAAATAAATGGGTCTTCATTTAGGATATAAGATGGAATTGTAAAATTTATGTAAAATAAAGATTAAGTGATTTTCTATGAAATGGAATTCTTGTTTGGATACTATTAGTGGATTGATCTCTTGGACATATGTACATAGGGGAAAAATACTAGAAAAGAACATTGATCTGGACTCGATCGGGAACTGTTTCATGATAATAGGACTTACTGCACACCTGGTTTGAAACTCCCAAGGGATATTCATTGGATTATTCACATTCTATTAATAAACTAATAAACATAAATTTAAGAAGATTAAAAATTATATGACGAAACTATATTGTCATCATTTAGGATATTAGATGACGTTTTAAAATTTTAGTAAATCAAATATTGTGTAGTCGTCTCTATATAGTGATTCTTTGTTGTCAATATTATTTAAAAAAATAAATCTTGATTGAAAACTATTTTTCATGTATCTAATCATGTTTTCCTATGTGTAAAACTACAAGAATGTTTTACAATCCAAACAAGGAGATTCTTATATTACAAAACCTGCAAAAATGGTTGGGAAATATGATTTTTTAATCCTAAGAGAACTTCATGAATGAATTCATCATTACTTAAATCATGGACTTGATCAAGAGATCTAGTCTATTAGCTATAGGAATTTTAAATTCCTAGATATTTTATTTCATCAGTCATATCTATTGGGTGTGAGGGTGGAGCTATATGTTGAGGATTATAGTTTATATAGAAACATCCAATTATATGAAGACATAGATATACAATAGTTGTTGAAGAAGGCTCATCCAATTAAAATATCACTATTAACTATGATGAAGAAGAATAAAACCTAATATATCTCTCGGATATATAGAAAAATATTTTAGGTGAAGAGGAAGTTTCTAATGAACAAATAGAGAAAGTAAATAGTGATGATAAGTAGTAAGTTATAGATGATCGGGTTGAAGTTTCAAACCAAGAAATGTAGTAGTTGTACAACATCCTTAAAACACAATAAATCATCCACCAGTCTTAAAATCTTAGATGGAATCAATGGAAAATTTTTCTTAATTTGAATAGAATTTAATCACACATACAACTTATTTTTCTATAGTTATAGAGGATATATTCAGTTAGTTGGACAATACTTTATCCATTGGAAGAAATTTTCCAATTAAAGATGCATTGAAAAACATACTAAAAAGGTTTCACATTGAGAGGAAATATATATATATAGTTTCAGAATCATGTTTTAAAAAATATATCACATAGTTTGATAAACATGGTTATGATTGTAGATTATCTTTGAGGGTGGTTACAAACATTACATTTTGATGTTGGAGAATTTCTAAGATTGAGGTATCTCATACATGTGTTCATCCAAACCTAACACAAGATCATACTTTATTGTATGATGAATTTATGTCATATATTATTAATGAGATGATCAGGACCTTACAAGATTATCTTGTAGACCTTGTTCAGGGGAGGATATAAAAAAATTAGTTATAATATTTCCTATAAAAAGGAAAGGATTGTGAAATAGAAAGAAATTTTCATTGGTTGAACCTCTATCAGTCCAGCCTTAGCTGATTGGGGATGTTCATGAGGATGCATGAGATCCATTTTTTATATCAGGGTATCCATATTTTTCTCCAGGAATATTTGATTTGAGATTATATCTAGGTTCATTTCTCATGCCTCCATATTTCATGATTTATCTGTAGAGACCCGAAGCTTAATGTACAAGGACATTACATTACTTTTGTGGAATACTTATTACATAACAAAAACACACACACAAGGACTGTAATAGTTTAGTGTCTTTGGAATCTCGGAACGTAATCTTCTAATCATGGTGAAAGATCTTCAACATCTCCCTTAAAGATCTTTCCTTTTTTTTCTTACCTAAAACCTTTCTTTATATCCTGGGGAAAATAAAACAGAAAAGGGTGACCTCAAATGCTTAGTAATGGTAATCAAAAGAAAAATCAATCACGTCATATTCATAAGAACTTAACATTTTAGAAATCTTAACCTGCAAAAGAGATCATAATTTCATAACATGGGATAAATAATAGTAGTGAAATGTAATCCCATTAATCATAACTTAAAACATGAAACTCTACGGCATACACACATAATCATAGAGAATCATTTCCTATTAGTCAAGACTCATTGCCAAGACTATCTTAGTGGACAAATTCCCTTTCTGAACCGAGTTCACTCCTCGTTTCAGTCCTGTTTCACTGAACCGGTATAACCTACCGTTCCAGGCATGTCTATCTCATGAGATATAAAATATTTACCCAATGCATTGGAGGGAGATATAGGTCCCACCCATCTCATAATGATACCATTCTTATGTGTGCCACAGAATCATAAATCATACATCATTGCATAACCCATGTAATAAAAATGGGATTCTTAAACATCATGAAAACATAAAACAATTAATATAAGACAAAGGAATTCATAAAAATAATTCCATCACAACATAATAAAATCAATGTAATAATAGGGATAGAAACAGAACCTTATATTATCATAGATGGAAAATAATTTTGATAAAGCACTTGAACTCCATTCTGGAGGAAAATATCCTTTCTACTTCAAAAACATTTTCCTTTCTTAACATGTCATACAATTTTAAACTAAAAGAAGTTGATTAAAAATAAACTTGAAAACTTGTAAAGGAAACTTCTTGGAAATAATGTTTTAAAAATCCATTCATGCCATATAAGTTAAAAAAACATTCTTCTCGTACTTTTGTTTGAAAAGTCAAAAAAGTACCTCGTAACGTAAATAAGAGAAATATTCCATACATACCATGTAGTGAAAGTCAAAAATGGGTAAAAAAGACTTTAAACATACATGAAAACGCTTTTAGAAAACATGGATTAGATGATAACAATAGCCCCAGTAAATACTTACGAATAAGCAATCTCGGATAAAAATAAGATTTGCAAAATTATCCCTTACCATAGGTCAGATATGCTTTGTACGTGTCCGAATTTCCTGTATAATGATTTAAATAATGTTATTGACTTATTCCATAATCATACTAATTGTTATGATATCACATATGGTCATGTTCTTAGCTTCTTATTAGTAATATTTCATTACAACTTGTTATTCGGGTGTTTATTACTTTTTGTTCTTATGCGTGTTTTGTCGAATAAATTCTTATTCTTATCTATAGGTTATAGATACCTCATTTCCAGAATGTTATTAGTGTAATATATATCATATTAATTCATTCAGTTCATTTATATATTCATTACGCAATGAAGATCATGTAGAACGAGTCGCATCACGTCGTGGAGACGGTATTCCGTACGTACGCACGAGCGATGATATCGTTCCCATGATCATGGAATTGTATTGGAGTGTATGTATACTATTTCAGAATCAATATCACTTTAAAATAATAATATATAGTCATTATTTACACCATTATACCTATCCAAGTAAGGTGGTGGTGGAAAATAGATTACCCCACGGCGTGGAGACGGTATTCTGTACGTACGCACGCGCGGTGATTTCATTTTCCTTAGGATGGATAGATTATGAAATAGGGTTGTTTCATACTTATAATAACGTATCATTAAATGAGTGATACTGATTTTATTACTTCATAATGAAACAACTAAAGAAGATGAAGTGGAAGAAGAAATAAATATGAAAGAATCGGTAACGGACATTACCTCTTCTTTGAAGTGCTTCTTTGAGACCTCCTTTTAGGGCACTAAAATTGGTCTTTGAATAAGACCAGTACCACTAGGATGTCTCTAGGGAAGTTGATAGGATAAAGTTTCAGGGGTTGGCCGAGCTTGAAGGCTCAAAGTGGTGTGAGGAAGAGGGGGATGAGGTGCCCTTTTATAAGGGAGGAGAGGGGTACCTTTGGAATAACTAAAACTATTATTTTATTATAAAGTCAAATTCGGTTTTAAATAGCTCAAAATTTATTTATTTCGAAGCTAAGGTGGGGATGGATCGAAATCCTCTCATCCAATAGAATTTAGAAATGTTTAGGTTCCTATTTTAACCTTATCATTTAGATTTAACATTAAGTTAAATAATTTTACTTTTACCGTGTCTTCTTGTGTTCTTATACTATAAGGTTAATAAACATACTATAAGCAGTCAAAATAGTCCCAAGTTGTTTATTATTAATATATATACCTTTATATAAGTCATTTGGCCGAACCTTAGATTTTTAGGAATAAAATAACAATTACTAATATTATATTTGTTTTAAAAACTATTTTATGTCAATTTTGACACTGTTTAGTAATTGATTTTTTGTAAAAATCATAACAGAATTATTAGTTCGAAAAAAGTTAATTAAATCAATACTATCATGTCATATTAACCTATAAAATTAGTGTAATTCATAAAAAGTTTCAAATTACATTTATTTTGGTGTTTATAACATCAATTATGTCAATATATCATTAATAAGATAATTATTGAATCATCATTGTGTAATAAATAAATTAAATTATTTAATGTCTAAAAATTACAAATAAAATATAATTATGTAGGAAATCTATTTATCTTTCTAATGAATATTTATAGTCGATTTTATCTTATGTATAACCTTATATTAAAAATTATTTACTTATTAAACATTGATTTTAACTATTTTAAACCTTCTTTAAATAAATTAATAATAAATGTCCTAATCTAATCCAAGTGGGCCTAAATGATCATATTTTTTTCCAAAGGTTGTTTTTGGTAGAATTACACTTATCCAATAGAATTTGGACATGTGTTAGGGAAATAATAATAACATTTTTACCCTTAATTACCATATTTACTCTTAACCATGGTAAAAAAAGTAAAAAGTTACGATTCACCAAAAATTATTTTCATCTCATTGAACCAAATTTTACTTACTAACATCAACCGTGTCTCTCGGAGTTTTGAAATTCCACTCACCGAAGCGTTAAAATTATGTTTTCTGAAAAATTCATTTTTTTAACTACCACTTAGTGGTTTCACTATTCATCAAAAAATGAAAGTTTCCAGAAAAATACCAAAAATTAGGCCTAATCTATATTTGATATTATGAACTCAAAAATTATGTCTATTTTACCAAATTCAAAACATATCAGTTGCGTTAATTAATTTAAAAATTAATTCCCGTCGTCAAAACAAATAGCGTGTTCTTGAGAGATAATAACTATCAAAAGATTAACACTTGTTTAGGTCTGGTTTAAATGTATAATTACATCCAATGACCAACATTGTATTAAATTGTAAAAATATATTCTAAATATGCTTTAAAACCACTAAAATTAATAATTTATCACTATTAATTATTTCGATTTAAAAAGTTGTTTAAATTAAAATTTAGTAATTTTCACTATTCATCAGAATATGAAAGTTATCCGAAAAGTACCAAAATTTCACCTTAGGCTAAATTCGATACTCCGAATCCAAAAATTAATTCCATTTTGAAAGATAAAATTTCTAAAATTTTAAAAGGTGGTTATTACTATTCATAACGACTATTTTTAATAATATTTTAATAGCATATCGTTGTTTAGTGAAACTCGGTATTGCGTACTACACACGCTATCGAGGAAGGTCGTGATTGCGTGTAATGCAAGGCAAGTCAAAAATGTGTGTTGTGCAAACTTATTTTGGTGTAGCGTACAACACAAGACATTAATGAAATTAAAAAGAATATTTTTCCTAAAATCTCGGGATATTACATTCTACCCCCCTTAAAATGAATTTCGCCCTCGAAATTCGTTGGGGTTATAAATTTTTTACTACTCGAAAGTTTGTTTAATAGAAACCCACATCGTAAAAAGTAATACCAAAACAGGTCTTTAAAAACTAAAGTATGAAATGTAACGGTTACCCAAATTAACTCATCACTGGGTTTCCACGTAGGAGAACATAGGTGAAAATATGGATATGGAAGAAAAATCTAACCATCAAGTTCTGATGGAGAGTGGTAGAGAACATGGCTATGAAAAGCCAACAATCACAAATCTATTGATTTGTGATGATCAAAGGTACCATCTGATTCATCAGATATAAGTTCACTAGGACAACATTTTTGGTTTTCAAGATCATTTCCCTAAAGTTGAAGAATTTGAATTAGAATAAATACTTACTTTATTTTGGTACAATCTCACTATTGTTCGTGCCTTGAACAATTTCCACTTCATCTCTTAAATAAATTAAGTTGAATTTGTTATTCGTGATGTGTTAGCAGATCATGTAATAGAATGAAGGGTCATTCCATCTGTCTCAAACAAAAGGTTAGACAAAGTTATTAAATATACATAAGTCGATCTATAGTGAGATTAATCATAAATTGTTCCTAAAATGGACTTATACTTCATATATCATACTGCTTAATATAATAAAACTAGTTTCTACTAAACAGGGACTTCCTGTAGGCCAGTGGTAGGCGATAAAGTCCAGTCGCACTTCGGTTGTGGGTTCGATTCCCACGGCCTTGTCCGACGCGATGGGCTATCGCCCATCCTGTGGGTTGTCCTTTTTCTAAAGCTATATTACTATAAAATCCCATCAATAATATCAAAAAATTTCTATCCTTAAACAATACTAACTTATGTCCAACATAATCCATTCCAATCTTTAGGCTTATCTAAAATACTTCAGTCTAAGCTCATAGTATAAAAAAACGATTACTTGAAATGTCAACAACCAAGCATGTGAATACCATCATTTATCCCCCATATATCTTTTTGGTCACATTCCAATCATGTGAATACCTTAATCATGTATTCTCTTTAAAAATGAATACCCATTAAACCTTAGTGAAAACATGAATGCTGTCAAAGGTTAACTCTTTCCACATACCAAAATCCCAAAATTCTATATGCTCAATCCATTAAATAACCTTCTCCTTATATCAGTCATGAGCTCATGAATACTATCAAACATTTAATTTTCTCATTATCCCTTCATTATGAGAATATCATCTACATTCCAAAAATATCCGAATTTCCTTTAATGGATACTGGTACCATTAATCATACACTTTCAAAAATCAAGGAAATACAACAGTGTAACAATCCTTAGATGTCTCTTTATTCCATAGTACCATGAGATTACTTATGAAACATTACACATGATAAACATGTAATCATTCCACTACCTTCTTAAACCATTGACTGAGCTTCAACAATTCTTTCAACTCACATATCATTTGTAGTCTCTTCATCATCATCAACATAAATACTACTCATACGGCCATACTGATTCTCTTCATGAGACTTTCCCTTAGGGCATTGGTTTGCATAATGCCCGTACATTCCATTTTTAAAACATTTAACCATTGTTGATGTCGTAGCAATACCATTATCCTCATCCCTGGTGTTAACTGAACCTTTTCCTTTGCACTTACTGGTTTTGTGTCCTTATTTTCCACACCCAAAGCATCTTCTAGTTCCTTTGAAACATTCTCCTTGATGCCTCTTCCCACATTATTTACATAGGGGAAATTGAACTTTCTTTCCTCTATGATAATCATGAAACTCCATCTTTCTCTTATTAGCCGAGCAAGGAAACATACCAAATTTTACTTTATTGATCATATTATGAGATTTCTGATTTGGAATAATAATGATGTTTGGACTTCCAAATACCATTTCATTTGGTTTGTCATGATGAATATCATTCCATTGTCCATCATATCCTCCATTATCGTGGATCATCTTGTTTCCAGCCATTTTCTAAAACCCAAAAAGTATAGTGTGAGAGGCAAAAATCATAATAAAGGGGGATTAACTTCAATATCTAACATCTTTGGTTTAATCTAATATCGTTACCATAGTTCTAGGACTATATCCTATACGTATACTTATCCTTAGGGGCATCCCTAGACATACCTTAGAAATATCTCTAGGGATCTCACTAACGTTTTCGCATCCTAGTTTCCAAAAGTTGACTAAACCGTTCCTTTGATACCAATTGTAGAGACCCAAAGCTTAACGTATAAGGACATTACATTACTTTTGCGGAATACTTATTACATAACAAACACACACACACAAGGACCATAATAGTTTAGTGTATTTAGAAACTCGGAACGTAATCTTCTAATCATGGTGAAAGATCTTCAACATCTCCCATAAAGATATTCCCTTTTTTCCTTACCTAAAACCTTTATTTATATCCTGGGGAAAAGAAAACATAAAAGTGTGAGCTCAAATGCTCATTAAGGGTAAACAAAAGAAAAATCAATCACATCATATTCATAAGAACATAACATTTTGGAAATCTTAACCTAGAAAAGAGATCATAATTTCATAACATGGGATAAATCATAGTAGTGAAATGTAATCCCAATAATCATATCTTAAAACATGAAACTCTGTGGCATACACACATAATCATAGATAATCATTTCTTATTAGTCAAGACTCATTGCCAAGACTCTCTTAGTGGACAAAGTCCCTTTCTGAACCGAGTTCACTCCTCGTTTCAGCCCTGATTCACTGAACCAGTATAACCTACCGTTCCAGCCATGTCTATCTCATGAGATATAAAATCTTTACCCAATGCATTGGAGGGAGATATAGGTCCCACCCATCTCATAATGATACCATTCTTATGTGTGCACAAAATCATAAATCATACATCATTGCATAACCCATGTAATAAAAACGGGATTCTTAAACAACATGACATCATAAAACAATTCATATAAGATAAAGGAATTCATAAAAATAATTCCATCACAACATAATCAAATCAATGTAACAATAGGGATAGAAACAGAACCCTATATTATCATAGACGGAAATTAATTTTGATAAAACACTTGAACTCCATTCTTGAGGAAAATATCCTTTCTACTTAAAAAACATTTTCCTTTCTTAACATGTCATAAAATTTTAAACTAAAATAAGTTGATTAAAAATAAACTTGAAAACTTTTAAAGGAAGCTTCTTGGAAATAATGTTTTAAAAATCCATTCATGCCGTATAAGTTATAAAAAATATTCTTCTCGTACTTTTGTCGGAAAAGTCAAAAAAGTACCTCATAATGAAAATAAGAGAAACATTCCATACGTACCATGGTGTAAAAGTCAAAAAATGGGTAAAAAAGACTTTAATCATACATGAAAACGCTTTTAGAAAACATGGACTTGGATGATAATAGTAGCCCCAGTAAATACTTACGAATAAGAAATCTCGGATAAAAATTTGATTTGCAAAATTATCCCTTACCTTAGGTCTGATATGATTTGTATGTGTCCAAACCTCCTGTATAATGATTTAAATAATGTTATTGACTTATTCCATAATCATACTCATTGTTATGATATCAGATATTTTCATGTTCTTAGCTTCTTATTAGTAATATTTCATTACAACTTGTTATTCGGGTGTTTATTACTTTTCGTTCTTATGCGTGTTTTGTCGAATAAATTCTTATTCTTCTCTTTAGGTTATAGATACCTCATTTCCAGAATGTTATTAGTGTAATATATATCATATTCATTCATTCAGTTCATTTATATAATCATTATGCAATGAAGATCATGTAGAACGAGTCGCATCACATCGTGGAGACGGTATTCCGTACGTACGCACGAGCGATGATATCGTTCCAATGATCATGGAATTGTATTGGAGTGTATGTATACTATTTTAGAATCAATATAATTTTACAATAATCATATGTAGTCATTATTTACACCATTATACCTATCCAAGTAAGGTGGTGGTGGAAAATAGATTACACCACAGCGTGGAGACGGTATTCCGTACGTACGCACGCTCGGTGATTTCATTTTCCTTAAGATGGATAGATAGTGAAATAGGGTTTTTTCATACTTATAATAAAATATCAGTATATTAGTGATACTGATGTTATTACTTCATAATGAAACAACTAAAGAACAAGAAGTGGAAGAAGAAATAACGATGAAAGAATCGGTAACGGACATTACCTCTTCTTTGAAGTGCTTCTTTGAGACCTCCTTTTAAGGTACTAAAATTGTTCTTTGAAGAAGACCAGGACCTCTAGGATGTCTATATGGAAGTTTAGAGGATAAAGTGGCTGGGTTTTTATGAGCTTGAAGGCTCAAAGTGGTCTGAGGAAGAGGGGGAGGAGGTTCCCTTTTATAAGGGAGGAGAGGGGTACCTTTGGAATAACTAAAACTATTATTTTATTTTATGTCAAATTCGGTTTTAAATAGCTCCAAATTGATTTATTTCGAAGATAATGTGGGGATGAGTCGAAATTCTCTCATCCAATATAATTTAGGCAAGTTTAGGTTCCTATTTTAACCTTATCATTTAGATTTAACATTAAGTTAAATGATTTTACTTTTACCGTGTCTTCTTG
This sequence comes from Viscum album, assembly GCA_963277665.1. Lineage (NCBI taxonomy): Eukaryota > Viridiplantae > Streptophyta > Magnoliopsida > Santalales > Viscaceae > Viscum > Viscum album. The sequence goes on from OY728136.1 coordinate 2,000,888,748, forward strand.
TGTTCTTATACTATAAGGTTAATAAACTTTCTATAAGCAGCCAAACGAACCCCAAGTTGTTTATTATTAATATATATAACCTTATCTAAGTCATTTGGCCGAACGTTAGATTTTTAGGAATAAAATAACAATTACTAATATAATATTTGTTTTAAAAACTATTTTATGTCAATTTTGACACTGTTTAGTAATTGATTTTTTGTGAAAATCATAAAAGAATGATTAGTTCAAAAAATGTTAATTAAATCAATACTATCATGTCATATTAACCTATGAAATTAGTGTAATTCATAAAAAGTCTCAAATTACATTTATTTTTGTGTTTATAACATCAATTATGTCAATATATCATTAATAAGATAATTACTGCATCATCTTTGTGTCATAAATAAATTAAATTATTTAATGTATAAAAATTACAAATAAAATATAATTATGTAGGAAATATTTTTATCTTTATAATTAATATTTATAGTCGAATTTATCTTATGTATAACCTTATATTAAAAATTATTTACTTATTAAACTTTGATTTTAACTATTTCAACCCTTCTTTAAATAAATTAATAATAAATGTCCTAATCTAATCCAAGTGGGCCTAAATGATCAGTTTTTATTCCTAAGGTTTTTTTTGGTCGAATTACACTTATCTAATAGAATTTGGACATGTGTTAGGGTAATAATAATAACATTTTTACCCTTAATTACCATATTTACTCTTAACCATGGTAAAAAAAGTAAAAAGTTACTATTCACCAAAAATTATTTTCATCTCATTGAACCAAATTTTACTTACTAACATCAACCGTGTCTCTTGGATTTTTGAAATTCCACTCACAGAAGCGGTAAAAATTATGTTTTCTGAAAAATTTATTTTTTTAACTACCACTTAGTGGTTTCACTATTCATCAAAAAATGAAAGTTTCCAGAAAAATACCAAAAATTAGGCCTAATCTATATTTGATATTATGAACTCAAAAATGATGTCTATTTTACCAAATTAAAAACATATCAGTTGTATTAATTAATTTAAAAATTAATTCCCGTCATCAAAACAAATAGCATGTTCTTAAGAGATAATAACTATCAAAAGATTGACACTTGTTTATGTCTGTTTTAAATGTATAATTACATCCAATAACCAACATTATATTAAATTGTAAAAATATATTCTAAATATACTTTAAAACAACTGAAATTAATAATTTATCACTATTAATTATTTCGATTTAAATAATTGTTTTTATTAAAATTTAGTAATTTTCACTATTCATCAGAATATGAAAGTTATCCGAAAAGTACTAAAATTTCACCTTAGGCTAAATTCGATACTCCGAATCCAAAAATGAATTCCATTTTGAGAGATAAAATTTATAAAATTTTAAAAGGTGGTTATTACTATTCATAACGGCTAGTTTTAATAATATTTTAATAGCATATCGTTGTTTAGTGAAACTCGGTATTGCGTACTACACACTCTATCGAGGAAGGTCGTGATTGCGTGTAATGCAAGGAAAGTCAAGGATGTGTGTTGTGCAAACTTATTTTGGTGTTGCGTACAACACAAGACATTAATGAAATTAAAAAGAATATTTTTCATTAAATCTCGGGATGTTACATTCTACCCCCCTTAAAATGAATTTCGCCCTCGAAATTCATTGGGGTTATAAATGGTTTACTACTCGAAAGTTTGTTTAATAGAAACCCACATCGTAAAAAGTAATACCAAAATAGGGCTTTAAAAACTAAAGTATGAAATGTGGCGGTTACCCAAATTAACTCATCACTGGGTTTCCACGTAGGAGAACATAGGTGAAAATATGGATATGGAAGAAAAATCTAACCATCAAGTTCTGATGGAGAGTGGTAGAGAACATGGCTATGAAAAACCCAAAAATCACAAAGCTATTTATTTGTGATGATCTAAGGTACCATCTGATTCATCAGATATAAGGGCACTAGGACAACATTTTTGGTTTTCAAGATCATTTCCCTAAAGTTGAAGAATTTGAATTAGAATAAATACTTACTTTATTTTGGTATAATATCACTATTGTTCGTGCCTTGAACAATTTCCACTTCATCTCTTAAATAAATGAAGTTGAATTTGTTATTCGTGATTTGTTAGCAGATCATGTGATAGAATGAAGGGTCATTCCATCTGTCTCAAACAAAAGGATAGCAAAAGTTGTTAAATATACATAAGTCGATCTATAGTGAGATTAATCATACATTGTTCCTAAAATGGACTTATACTTTATATATCATACTGATTAATATAATAAAACTAGTTTCTACTAAATAGGGACTTCCTGTAGGCCAGTGGTAGGAGATAAAGGCCAGTCGCACTTCGGTTGTGGGTTCGATTCCCACGGCCTTGTCCGAAGCAATGGGCTGTCGCCCGTCCTGTGGGTTGTCCGTTTTCTAAAGCTATATTACTATAACATCCCATCAATAATATTGAAAAAGTTCTATCCTTAAACAATACTAACTTATGTCCAACATAATCCATTCCAATCTTTAGGTTTATCTAAAATACTTCAGTCCAAGCTCATAGTATAAAGAAAATGATTACTTGAAATGTCATCAACCAAGCATGTGAATACCATAATTTATCCCCCATATATCTTGTTGGTCACATTCCAATCATGTGTATACCTTAATCATGTATTCTCTTGAAAAATGAATACCCATTAAACCTTAGTGAGAACATGAATGTTGTCAAAAGTTAACTCTTTCCACATACCAAAATCCCAAAATTCTATATGATCAATCCATTACATAACCTTCTCCTTATATCAGTCATGAGCTGATGAATACTACCAAACATTTAATTTTCTCCCTATCCCTTCATTGTGAGCATATCATCTATATTCCAAAAATATCTGAATATCCTTTAATGGATACTGGTACCATTAATCATACACTTTCAAAAATCAAGGAAAGACAACAGTGTAACAATCCTTAGATGTCTCTTTATTCCATAGTACCATGAGATTACTTATACAACATTACACATGATAAACATGTAATCATTCCACTACCTTCTTAAACCATTGACTGAGCTTCAGCAATTCTTTCAACTCACATATCATTTGTAGTCTCTTCATCATCATCAACATAAATACTACTCATACGGCCATACTAATTCTCTTCATGAGACTTTCCCTTAGGGCATTGGTTTGCATAATGCCCGTACATTCCATTTTTAAAACATTTAACCATTGTTGATGTCGTAGCAATACCATTATCCTCATCCCTGGTGTTAACTGAACCTTTTCCTTTGCACTTACTAGCTTTGTGTCCTTATTTTCGCCACCCAAAGCATCTTCTAGTTCCTTTGAAACATTCTCCTTGATGCCTCTTCCCACGTTATTTACATAGGGGAAATTGAACTTTCTTTCCTCTATGATCATCATGAAACTCCATCTTTCTCTTATTAGCCGAGCTAGGAAACTTACCAAATTTTACTTTATTGCTCATAATATGAGATTGCTGATTTGGCATAATAATGATGTTTGGACTTCCAAATCCCATTTCATTTGGTTTCTAATGAAGAATATCATTCCATTGTCCATCATATCCTCCATTATCGTGAATCATCTTGTTTCCAGCCATTTTCTAAAACCCAAAAAGTATAGTGTGAGAGGAAAAAATCATAATAAAGGGGGAGTAACTTCAATATCTAACATCTTTGGTTTAATCTAATACTGTTACCATAGTTCTAGGACTATATCCTATACGTATACTTATCCTTAGGGGCATCGCTAGACATACCTTAGAAATATCTCTAGGTATCTCACTAACGTTTTCACATCCTAGTTTCCAAAGGTTGACTAAACCTTTCCTTTGATACCAACTGTAGAGACCCGAAGCTTAACGTATAAGGACATTACATTACTTTTTCATAATACTTATTGCATAACAAAAACACACACACAAGGACCGTCATAGTTAAGTGTCTTTAGAAACTCGGAACGTAATCTTCTAATCCTGGTGAAAGATCTTCAACATCTCCCATAAAGATCTTCCCTTTTTTTCTTACCTAAAACCTTTCTTTATATCCTGGGGAAAAGAAAACATAAAAGTGTGAGCTCAAATGCTCATTAAGGGTAAACAAAAGAAAAATCAATCACATCATATTCATAAGAACATAACAATTTGGAAATCTTAACCTGCAAAAGAGATCATAATTTCATAAGATGGGATAAATCATAGTAGTGAAATGTAATCCCAATAATCATAACATAAAACATGAAACTCTGTTTCATACACACATAATCATAGATAATCATTTCTTATTAGTCAAGACTCATTGCCAATACTATCTTAGTGGACAAAGTCCCTTTCTGAACCGAGTTCACTCCTCGTTTCAGTCATGTTTCACTGAACCGGTATAACCTACCGTTCCAGCCATGTCTATCTCATGAGATATAAAATCTTTACCCAATGAATTGGAGGGTACCCATCTCATAATGATACCATTCTTATGTGTGCCACAAAATCATAAATCATACATCATTGCATAACCCATGTAATAAAAACGGGATTCTTAAACATCGTGACATCATAAAACAATTCATATAAGATAAAGGAATTCATAAAAATAATTCCATCACAACATAATCAAATCAATGTAATAATAGGGATAGAAACAGAACCCTATATTGTCTTAGACGGAAAATAATTTTGATAAAACACTTGAACTCCATTCTTGAGGAAAATATCCTTTCTACTTCAAAAACATTTTCCTTTCTTAACATGTCATACAATTTTAAACTAAAAGAAGTTGATTAAAAATAAACTTGAAAACTTGTAAAGGAAGCTTCTTGGAAATAATGTTTTAAAAATCCATTCATGCCGTATAAGTTATAAAAAACATTCTTCTCGTACTTTTGTCGGAAAAGTCAAAAAAGTACCTCGTAACGTAAATAAGAGAAACATTCCATACATACAATGTAGTAAAAGTAAAAAATGGGTAAAAAAGACTTTAAACATACTTGAAAATTCTTTTAGAAAACATGGACTTGGATGATAACAATAGCCCCAGTAAATACTTACGAATAAGCAATCTCAGATAAAAATTTTATTTGCAAAACTATCCCTTACCTTAGGTCCGATATGCTTTGTACGTGTCCGAACCTCCTGTATAATGATTTAAATAATGTTATTGACTTATTCCATAATCATACTCATTGTTATGATAACACATATGGTCATGTTCTTAGCTTCTTATTAGTAATATTTCATTACAACTTGTTATTCGGCTGTTATTACTTTTCGTTCTTATGCGTGTTTTGTCGAATAAATTAATATTCTTCTCTTTAGGTTATAGATACCTCATTTCCATAATGTTATTAGTGTAATATATATCATATTCATTCATTCAGTTCATTTATATAATCATTATGCAATGAAGATCATGTAGAACGAGTCGCATCACATCGTGGAGACGGTATTCCGTACGTACGCACGAGCGATGATATCGTTCCCATGATCATGGAATTGTATTGGAGTGTATGTATAATATTTTAGAATCAATATCATTTTACAATAATCATATGTAGTCATTATTTACACCATTATACCTATCCAAGTAAGGTGGTGGTGGAAAATAGATTACACCACAGCGGGGAGACGGTATTCCGTACGTACGCACGCGCGGTGATTTAATTTTCCTTAGGATGGATAGATGGTGAAATAGGGTTTTTTCATACTAATAATAACATATCAGTATATGAGTGATACTTATGTTATTAATTCATAATGAAACAACTAAATAAGAAGAAGTGGAAGAAGAAATAAAGATGAAAGAATCGGTAACAGACATTACCTCTTCTTTGAAGTGCTTCTTTGAGACCTCCTTTTAGGGCACTAAAATCGTTCTTTGAAGAAGACCAGGACCTCTAGGATGTCTATATGGAAGTGTAGAGGATAAAGTGGCTGGGTTTGGACGATCTTGAAGGCTCAAAGTGGTGTGAGGAAAGGGGGAGGAGGTGCCCTTTTATAAGGGAGGAGAGGGGTACCTTTGGAATAACTAAAACTATTATTTTATTATAAAGTCAAATTCGGTATTAAATAGCTCTAAATTGATTTATTTCAAAGATAAGGTGGGGATGGGTCGAAATCCTCTCATCCAATAGAATTTATACATGTTTAGGTTCCTATTTTAACCTTATCATTTAGATTTAACATTAAGTTAAATGATTTTACTTTTACCGTGTCTTCTTGTGTTCTTGTACTATAAGGGTAATAAACTTACTATAAGCAGCCAAACGAACCCCAAGTTGTTTATTATTAATATATATAAACTTATTTAAGTCATTTGGCCAAACCTTATATTTTTAGGAATAAAATAACAATTACTAATATAATATTTGTTTTAAAAACTATTTTATGCCAATTTTAAAACTATTTAGTAATTGATTTTTTGTGAAAATCATAACAGAATGATTAGTTTGAACACAATTAATTAAATCAATACTAACATGTCATATTAACCTAGAAAATTAGTGTAATTCATAAAAAGTCTCAAATTACATTTATTTTTGTGTTTATAACATCAATTATGTCAATATTTCATTAAAAAGATAATTACTACATCATCTTTGTGACATAAATAAATTAAATTATTTAATGTCTAAAAATTAAAAATAAAATATAATTATGTATTAAATATTTTTAGCTTTCTAATGAATATTTATAGCCGAATTTATCTTATGTATAACCTTATATTAAAAATTATTTACTTATTAAACTTTGATTTTAACTATTTTAACCCTTCTTTAAATAAATTAATAATAAATGTCCTAATCTAATCCATGTGGGCCTAAATGATCATATTTTATTCCTAAGGTTGTATTTGGTCGAATTACACTTATCCAATAGAATTTGGACATGTTTTAGGGTAATAATAATAACATTTTTACCCTTAATTACCATATTTACTTTTAACCGTGGTAAAAAAAAGTAAACAGTTTCTATTCGCCAAAAATTATTTTCATCTCATTGAACCAAATTTTACTTACTAACATCATCCGTGTCTCTCGGATTTTTGAAATTCCACTCACAGAAGCGGTAAAATTAAGTTTTCAGAAAAATTCATTTTTTTAACTACCACTTAGTGGTTTCACTATTAATCAAAAAATGAAAGTTTCCAGAAAAATACCAAAAATTAGGCCTAAGCTATATTTGATATTATGAACTCAAAAATGATGTCTATTTTACCAAATTCAAAATATATCAGTTGCATTAATTAATTTAAAAATTATTTTCCGTCGTCAAAACAAATAGCGTGTTCTTAAGAGATAATAACTATCAAAAGATTGACAGTTGTATATGTCTGGTTTAAATGTATAATTACATCGAATGACCAAAATTGTATTAAATTGTAAAAATATATTCTAAATATACATTAAAACCACTAAAATTAATAATTTATCACTATTAATTATTTCGATTTAAAAAGTTGTTTTTAATTAAAATATTGTAATTTTTACTATTCATCAGAATATGAAAGTTATCCGAAAAGTACCAAAATTTCACGTTAGGCTAAATTAGATACTCAGAATCCAGAAATGAGGTCCATTTTGAGAGATAAAATTTCTAAAATTTTAAAAGGTGGTTATTACTATTCATAACGACTAGTTTTAATAATATTTTAATAGCATATCGTTGTTTAGTGAAACTCGGTATTGCGTACTACACACGCTATCGAGGAAGGTCATGATTTCGTGTAATGCAAGGAAAGTCAAGGATGCGTGTTCTGCAAGCTTCTTTTGGTGTAGTGTACAAATGAAGACATTAAAGAAATTAAAACGAATATTTTTCATAAAATCTCGGGGTGTTACATTATCCTTCATAGGCCTTATGGTTTCTCAGGTAATGATGGAAGGTCCTTCTATTTACAAAGTGGGAGAAGAATCAGGTGCACAGGATGACATCCACCTAACACTGTATTCTGATGATTCATTTCCATATAATCTAGCATGTTTAGTTCTAACACCAAAGGAAGATCCCTCGGTAGCACATCATACTCCACCCTAGCACATAAGTCGACGCTTTCGATACAGGCATCACATTTAGACATAAGATTTTGGGACATGACCTCATCATAGACAGTGAATATACTTATTTAATTATATGTTTTTTTGAATTAAAAGATCTAAAACAAAAATTTATCCTATAATAAATATTATTTTATGTCTATTAAATTTATGAGATTCATTTTACTATCAACCATTTTTTAGATGATTTTCTAGTGTTTTAATTTTCATTTATATGTTACTTAATGTTTACGTTTTATAATAATTCAAAGTGGACTACTTGAACATAGGACATATTATTAAATATTAATTAGGTAACATTAAAATACTTTAAAAAATAATCTATAAAAAATATATTAAAACAAAAAACATATCCTAAACATAAAATATTTTATAGGAAATAAAAAAAATCATCAGTGTATTCAACAGGAATTAATCTACATGACCCAAAAATTATTGATTAAAAACATAATATTTACACATTAAAAAATATATTCATAAAAAATAATATTACTAAAATCTAAATGAAATTTAGAACATTGAAAAAACATATAAAAAATAATTTATATTAAAAGGAATTTCAAAAAATTATAAATATAAATTTAATGTTTTCAAACAAAATATATTGTGCCACTAAAATTACATTTATTTAATTTATATTATGAAATACTTGTTATTTTAAATTCTATTTTATATATTCAATAATATTATTAAATTTTATTTATATGGTATTTCTACTTAATTGTTTTTAGACATTCATATTCACCAACTAGAAAAATTATTATTTTTCTTGTAGATGCTTTTAAAATAGTAAAAATTATAAAATTTAAATACAATATAAATGAAATTTGATAAACTGAATCAACATATAAAATATTATTAAAAATAAGGCTTGATGGGTGGTCTATCCTTTAGGGGGGCTATGGTCTTCCTTTCTAGACTGTGTGTTTAGTGTGTGTGTGTGTGTGTTTAATGAAATTATACTCCCAATAACATTTTATATAATTATGTAAATAATATAATTATTAATTTAACTAATAATGTAATTAAAAATATATTTTTGAATTAAATATTAATTGTATTAGTAATATAAATAAATTAGTTATTAATAATAATGGCACAATTAAAGAATAGTTTTTAAATATTTGTATTAAAACATAAGAAAATAAAACAATATAAATTTATATTTATTAAATATTCAAACATATATTTTTTAAAATATCCAATTGTTTTCTAATTTTTGAAAAGTTGTAATCGACCATTCCGCCTTTAGACTAAAACCCAAAGGAATAAAGTTTGATACTGCCTTTGTGAATTATTTTTAAAAAAATAACCTAGCATTATTTTATTAAATAAATTTTAAAAAATGTATAAAAAACTCCTAAATTAAATATGGTGCAAAGTCATGGTATCATAGTGTAGGGAAGGTAACGTGATCTACTGGTGTATATCTCATGGTATGTTATACAAGTAGTGTAGAAGAGTGAAAAACATAGATAGTTGTGTGGAAATAAATGGTTGGAACCTATATACAACGTGTAAATTGATGGATTTGGTAAAAATAAAAATAAAAAACCTAGTTATCTGTAGGAATCTTTTTAGGGACATGGATGTCCTCGGTCAGTTTTTCAATTCTCCCCCTCACTTTTGAAATTTATTTAATGAAAATATAGGGTTATAGGCCTTTATTAATATAAAAACAAAGAAAACATGGTGATGTAAGACAAAGAAAACTACCCTCATCAGAGATAAACAAGTCACATGTCATGTTTTTTCATAATCTCATTATGAATCTAAAGAATTTCATTATGTAGATCCCCTCATATTTTTCTTTCTTACCTAATTATTTTAACATTTACAGAGTCCTTCTAGATCTCTTGAAATCTTAAATTCACTTTTAAATACATCTATCTGATCCACCTCTCTATTATAGAGGTCATCAATTGAAGAATGATTACTACCATTATCCATCCTCTAAGAGGTCAAAAAGTCTTGGGATTCATAATTTTATTCATCTTTAGAGAGAAAATCAAGTTCATTAGGTATTGGTGCCTTTCTATGGTTCTCATGCTTTGATACATGATTTCTCAATGTGATTCGCATCTTAAGATCATCTTCTAGTGTTTCCACAACCTAAAAAAATATTTTTTGAATGCTCAGTGAGCTCAAACATCTAATATGATGTAGGGTCCATAGGAACATCACCTACTAGAAATGATTTCATGAGAATGTTTTTGGATTCAGATACAGCTACCCCATACTAATTTTCCAAGGGGCCTGAAACCACTCCTGATGCACCCATCAGTCCAGCAGGATGCATCAAGGAAGTTTCCATACAAGAATCCCCCTTAATCAGAAGTCGATCTTATTCAATGGATTTTATATCCAGAGTAATTCCCTGGGAATCCTCCTTCATTCATGATACTAAAAGACTTACCAACATATCCATATCCTTTTCTTATGATGATGAAGTCTGATACGTCATGAAGTTATAGCTCTTACCTGATGAAAATGTCACATTATTCTTACCCTTATAAACCCATTATATATAAAAAATGTGTTCTATAATAGTTCATCAGTTAGAGATTTCACTTCTCACTCCACATCTAATTTTCCATCCACATATTCATCATATCTGTCATCATCTAGAATATAGGCAAGAACATCTCTAAAATAAAAATATTGAAGGTCCCCTACTGCTAAGTCATCCAAATTTTTTTGAGAGTATAACATACTACTACATAGACCATACTCATGAGGTGTATGATAGGAATCATTGGTCTCATATACCAGATCTTCCTAGTAAATAGATTGTTCCAGGGGTTTCAATCTAACTAAGCCCATCCCAGTTTTGGGAACATTAGGTTGTACCCAACCTAGAACTACATCCATGATCATCCATGTATTCTGAGAATATCCTTCAACTACCCTTTACATAGCCAAGGCATCAGAATAATTAGGTGACACCCTATCCTTACCTTTTTCCCTCTTATTGAACTTCTTATCTGAATTCTCATTCAAACCACAAGACTCATAATAGATATTATTACTTCTGTCTAACAACAGATTCCCACCATCCATGGAAGTAGAATAAAAAATAGGATGCTTCAAATATTCGACACTCAAATGAATATCATCAGTCAGAGTGGAGAGAATTACCTTGTCAACTAAGGTGGGACTAAGATCAACCACAACCAAAAATCTGGTGTAGTAACAGAAAACAATCATTCTATATCCCCCTGTTAAGGGGGATATGTGCTCCAATTTCCATGAAAATATCTTGAAAAACATCAACTTCCAAATAATCCAATTAATTCCATGTAATATAACTCAAACCTAGGAAAATTTGATCCTTACCTTTGATAAATTAAATTATAAATACCATTTGTGCAAGAGTGTCGATCCAGGTTTCTAGAACATCACACCTGAACTCTATGCCTACATCCTAGATTCATCCAAAGAGAAAATGGAATGGAAGAATTCACATTCTAAGAAGACACACCTCTAATCCAATAACCCCTAGATAAAATAAATCATCTAAACCAATTCACCAAACATCCATGGCATTTCACCTTTGGGAATAATAATCCTTGCAATTATGGAATTTTTCCCCATGAACAACCTCTCCAAAAATGTTTCCAGATTAGCTTCAACATGATTCAATGAAAACTTATTAAGTATTATTCTATTGGAGGAATCATGGAACAATGTTAGTGTATGATTACCAGCTTCAAAATGTTATTCCAGGGTCGCTCCCGATCTACCATCCCTAGTCAGGAATCCTTCTATTAGGCTCATAACGACCTTTTAAACTTGATGTGCTTATTTAGATCTTTTTTTTACAAGATATTAGGACCTAGATAGTGCAGTAGAGACATGGATTTGGAAGAACCCTAAGAACACTCAGTATCACCATGGGAGACCACCCTGATCCGTAAACTAGCCATTCATTAAAAGCTTTTAATTTTTTTCTTCTTACATAATAAAAATATAATTATATATTTATTTATATTATATTTATATGTTTATGTTTCAATAATATAAACATATTTAGATAATTATAAAATTATAAATATAAATATAATTATATATATATATATATTAATAAACATATCTATAAATATATAAATAAATTTATATATATTAAAATATATAAATATATATCTTTATAATTATGTAATTATAAATATATTTATATTTTTAGAGTTATGAATATATATTTATAGATATATTTATATATAAATATATTTATTGATATATATTTATATATTTATATAATTATATAATTATAAATATAATTAAATATTTATAAATATGAATTTATAAATATGATTATAAATATATAATTTATTACCATAATTAATAATAAATATATTTATACATTTGTAAATATATATATTTTTTAAATATATTAAATAAATAATTATATATATAGTTATATATATATATATTTTAGTTTGTTTCATGTTCCAGGACCTTGATATTAGATTTAAGGTGGGGTTCATGTTTTCAAAATATTGACTAATTATTAATCCAAGTCGATTTAGATAACTTTTATAGGATACACAAAACCTAATTTTTTTTATTATTTATTTTTATTATAACATTTTTAACATTATAGGTATAATTATAAATATATTTATAAATAAGAATTTATAAATATTATTATTATAATAAATATTTATTTCATAATATATATATATTTACTATATTTAAATAAGTACATATAATTATAAATATGTATAAATAATTTTAAATATATATTTATGAATATAATTATAAATATAAATAGTTCTATTTATAAACACATTTATACATATTTTTATTTATAAATTTATTTATATATATATAATTATATTTAAATATTATATATATTTATATATATATATATATTATAATACATATATATATATAATTGTGAAAATATATTTATAATTTTGTATTTAAAATTATTTATTTTTATTTATAGCTATATAAATATAAATATATTTATAAATATATATCTATAACCATAAATATATAAATATATTTTTATTTATATAATTATAAATAAATATTTATAAATATCTATAAATATCTATAAATATATTTATACATATATATTTGATACTTCTGGGTACAATTACAATAAAACATGTGCACATTGCACACCCATAGGCTTAAAGAGCATCCCATAACACCCCCTAACGGCTAGCCCACCCATCACTATTTTTTTTATTATATATATATTTTATAAATAAAGTCCCTATAGACCTTATTATTATGTCTAGCACAAAGGCCAGACAATTCAGTTGGCCAAAAAGACCATGATAACCAGGCCAAATGGCCCATATGTGCGACCACCTTTTTCACTAACTCTGCCATGTTACTACCTCACCCTGCACCTGCCTACACCATCAACAATGTAGGCCACAACCGCATCATCCTACTGTGTTATCCCCCACACACTATCATGCCAAGTTGTCCATCCATCACCTCCTCTCTTGGTCCACCTATCCACAACCGCCATTGGAGCCACTCCCCCCCTGATGCTGTCGAGTGGGGTACCCTACGTCATCATCTCTTGGTACAACACTATTTTAGTACATTACGCTCTGTCCTTAGGGTTTTTATTTCTATTATTGTGCTTTTTCCATGCATCTCCACCACCATCTCAGCCATCGAGCGCTGCCAGCGCATGAAACACTCCCTTCCCCCATAGTTAAGTGGGGCAGTCTCGAACCGCCTACTCTGAGTGCAGGACAACACTTTTGCTAACATCAAATGAAACCATCCACACAACACATCCCCCAAAATTTTACAGGTGGTGTTTGGTTCAATACCAAACTTTCTCAGATGTGGTCCTCAGATGAATAAATATAATGTAAAATATTTATATTATATAAACAAAATTTAAATAAAATATTTAAAAATGGGTGGTGGAAAGAGCACCAAATTATTTTGTACTATTAGCACCCAGATTTCAAAAAAAAGTCCTCTAAATTTTAAAAACCTACACTTAATTAATTAAAAAATAAAATAAAAAATCCTATTTTAATAAAAAAAATTAGCGCAGATGGTTTTTGTTGGTCAAACATATGGTAGGTAGGCTGAAGGAAGTGGTTAATGATGATACTAGAGCTTCACTCGTTTATATGGTCATTGATGATGCATGGTCGATAGAGGATCCACACCTCACAGTACCGGTGGCAGCACCACCTTAACTATGGGGATTGATAAATAGGTTGATGATAATCTAGAAGAGGCCTTGGTGGCTTTTGATGTTGACTCACACTCCATGGATGCTGACATTGGGACATGGGGAGACATAGAACTTGGGACATGGGATGACCTCGAGATGTAAAGAATTCGGTATGAGGCTCACACATGATTGTGATTGCTGGATGAGTGTAACATCCCAAGTAAATAATAAATATGAAATGTTCATATATATTAATATTTGTGAATAAAATGTTAATATTACTCTAAATGGAATGCTATGTTATGCAACAATGAGTTTCTTTGAAATCTTACATTGCAGACTAATAATATAATAATATATTTTAAAATGGTAGTTATCTTCTAGACGTTGTAATGGCAGGGATGAACAGAACTAACTAAAAAATGATTATATATGTTTTTAAATATTTTAACAATTACCCAATTAATTATATAGGCTTAAAATGCAAATTAATCCAATTTTAAGCATAAATATTCCAATATTCTTTAAAAGGTCGATTAACCGCCTTTTGATGGAGAACACTTTTTAAATCCAATTTTTGATAATTTTATATGTTATAATTGACAAAATAAAATCCTTATTTAGAATGGGAACGGCAAAATTTACTTTGTGTAAATTTTTGTTATTTTTCAGATAAAGTTCATTTTTTATTAATAGTGAAAATTGATGTATTATAATTCCAAACCTCATTTTAATCTAATTTATTTATTTGGTTAGATTATATTTTTAATTTTTTTAAAGTGTAATTATAATATATTATTTTCATTTAATTCAATGGTGGTCATTGGAATTAATTTCACTTTGAATTTGGACATAAACAAGTGTCAATATTTTGATAGATATTGTTTCTTAAAAACACGCTATTAGTTTTTACAGCGGGAATTATTTAAAATATTAATTAATGAAACTTATATGTTTTTAATTTTTTAAAATAGAAATAATTTTTGAATTTGGAATACCAAATTTACTTTGGATAAATTTTTGGTATTTTTCTGACAAATGTTCAATTTTAATGAATAGTGAAAAATACCGCATTTTACTTCAAAATTGCTTTTTCATATAATTTAATTATATTGTTATATTTTCATTATAATTTGTTTTAAATTGTAATTGATTAAATATCTTATCACTTAATCCAATTTTGTTTATTGGAAGTAATTTCAATTTTCAATTGGATGCAAAAACAAGTCAATATTTTGATAAATTTTACTTAAAAAACTCGTCTTTGGTTTCGACAACGGGAATTATTTTTAAATTAATTACTACAATTTCTTTGTCTATAATTTGGTAAAATGGATCCCATATTTGGAATAATAAGGTCCAAATTATGTAATTAATACTCTTTTGTTTTTGGACATTAAGAATAGTAATGAAGACAATTATCTTTAATAATCATGATTAATTAGTAATCGTGTAGTTAAGTGTAATAAAATAAAACCATAATAATATAAAATGACCCCAAAATGTGTCCAAATCCTCTTTCTTATGTCATGGCCGACCATGGTATTCCTTATACCAACTTAGGGACCCCATGGAATCACTTTTGTGTGATAGTGACCTTTTATCATATTATTTTTAAAGAAAGTAAAATATAACCAAACTATGTAACACCTAAGTAAAACAATTTTAATATTATTTACAAAAATAATATATTAGACTATAAATAGTAATTTTAAATCTAAAAATATTTCCTATATCATGGTATTTGTTTTATAATTTTTAGACATTAAATAAATAATTGTATTTATGACACTATGATGATGTAGTGATTACCTCATTAATGAACGATTGAAATAAAATGAAAATATAAGGTAAAATCTAAAACGTAAACTTGTAAAAAACCTATTTTATGGGTGGATTTATAACCCTTATCACCTTATCCTCTAAACATATAATTTTGGGACCTTTAAAATCCGAAAATCATTTTATAATAAAGTAACATTTCAAGACTTTCCAAAAGTGACCCTCTTCCCTCTTTTAAAAGGACCCCACCTCTAGCCCCTTACCCACACCTCTCAAGCCCTTGGATCATCCAAAATCTACTAATATCATATCTCCACATCCCTCTATCACTCTTAGGATCCTCACTTTGGTCATAAGGCTTTCCAAAAACGCCTTTGGCTCAAATCAAAAAGAGTTACCCGATTTAGAGGAAATGTCTTCTCTCGAGTTTTTTTTATTTTGTTTTCCTTCTTCACTCAACAATATCTTTCTATTATTTGATACCATAAAAACACCAGTATCCTAAATATACTAAAATTTTGTTATGATAAGTATTCTACCTACACTTTCACACAACTTCGTCTAATGGTTAATGAACATACTGTTTCCTTGGATGGCGACTTACTGCCTCACGAAATGATGATTGTTCAATATTCTCCTACCACCTATCATGGTGGCCATTATGATGGAACTATATTTATATATGATATATATTTTATTTATGTCCTCTATATTATTATTTATTTTATATTTAAAACATACCTTTATTCTTTTCATGTTGTGCAAATACAAAAATTTCATATGAGGATGTGTGGACAACCGCCACATCAAGTGATTTGACTCGTTCATGCCAAACATGGAATTTATAAATAACATAATTTATGAAATTATGTAACATATAGGACATATATATTATACTTTAATTATAATATTCATATCTATCATTATGTTTTCATTCCATTAAAGTATGAAATAGAAATGGAAGTAGAGTTCATGTGTACGTACGGCTTACCGTCTCCATGAACGGTGCATTTCATTTCTTATCTCCGAATGTTATGTAATATTATAAGTACATATATTTAATGGATATATATGATATATATTACATATAAATGATTAATATAATTCTTTATTTAATGAAATTTGTACCACATGAACATCATGTAATTATAAGAAGTCCATTTTTTTGACTCAGGGTCCAAACCTCGAAAAAATGTCCATTATGAACACAAAAAATTAAATAATTGTTATATAAAGGTAATAAGTGATATAAAAGTAATAATAAACTTGAAAAATACTATTAATCAAGTATAAATTAATTTAAGTTTATCATTCCGAAATAAAAAGAAACATACATGCAAGTCAAGTCGGACACGAGGTAAGGGATTTCTTATCTCACTTCTAATTCCATGAGATTTCCATTGTTCGCCAATTATTTATTGCATGTGGTGTATAGTTTACTTTCATTTGACATATATTATAATGATTCTATTTATATTCATGGTATTCTGTGATTCATTTGGTTCTTGTTATCTTTTGGTCATACGAATTGATTGATTACCACGAGGTAAGGGGTTTTTATTTCACTTTTTATTCCCATGAGATTCATGCTAAATTTTCCACTATTTCCTTTTGTGTGGTGTATTTACTGCCCATGATTGTATTCTTTGGGTAATATATTTTAGTTTATGGGTATTTACATCTTCATTTTATGACCCTTCTTTCATGGGGTGTACGTTTCGAAAGTTACCCAAATCGGTAAGGGAACCTTTCACCCTCCTCTTTTTAAAAGACTTCTTTTTGTTAGGTATTTTAATTTACATCTTCCTATGTTGGGATATGTTATTATATATCATTATTTCTGTAAATTTTATGTCCATTCGATGATATACCCTTTTATCTCTCATCATCTCATTTTCTAAATTTTAAAGTGACGCAGTTAGGCTGTCGAATTTCTGTAAGGGAACTTCTTAACCCAATTTCAATTATTTGGGTTAGACCTCAACTTCATGATTATGTCGTGATATGAATATGTGTGGATGGCCTCTGATTTTCTTACAAATAATATCCACTTATATTGAGTGTATTTATATTTGTCACATATAATTATGTAATTGATTTATCCTTAATCTAAGGATACCGTCTTTGTACGGGACTTCGTCTCAATCTCCTTTCATTGGGGCATCTTTTGATTTCTACATGACTTTATTTTATACGGTTTATAAAACCCTTTTGACTTTTAATTTTATTATAAATTAATCTTTTTACACAAATCGTTTTACTAAAAAACAAAAGGAATGTTTTTTTCTTACGTATGCGGCGACAACGACTTCTCTGCCACTGTGGCCATTATTTGAGATTCATCTTCCTCTGTAAGCCATAAAAACTTTTTAAATGAAAAATAAATACCATGTTTTACTTTTCTTTTATTTTGGTATTGAAAATTGTTCTGATGATGTTTTTATTATATCAATGTGTTGTATTGATATCTTCTGATTGAAATGTGGGAATGTTATGTTTCCTTTATGCATGTTTTATGTGAAACGATTATGTTATGGTTCTTGAGAATTGTTTATGAACTCAGGTGGTTCCATGATAAACTAAGGGCAGGTGATCCCGAGATAGCTCTCTAATGCATTGGGTAAAGTGAAGGAGTTAAACTCTAAGGTTTCTCCAAAGAGATTTAGGGAATATACTGTGATGGTTATTCCAAACGTAACCATGGGGGTTACTCCCTACGTAAGAATGTTATGAATGACTCAAGTTACCTTTATGTCTTATGGTTTCTATGATTTATTCATAAATCTTATGATTTCATGAGGTATGTTAAGGTGCTTATATTTTATGATTAAAGTATGATTTCATTGATTCTTATGTAAACATGGACTAATGTTTTCTTTCTATATTTTTATATCCATTACTGAGCGTTTTATGCTCATCCCAATTTTTGAAATGTTTTTCACAGGTTGTAAGGAAGGCTATGAGAAAGAAAGTATTCAAGAACATTTATATCAATGAAAGAACGCTTTTTTTATTTAAGGATTTAAAAAAAACTTAGTTATAGTATAAGTGTCTACTTTGTAATATTCAAGTTGATATGTAATAGTTATGCCCAAAATCTCTAAAACTCTAATCCTAAAAATATTCTCAATGTGAATTATTCATTTAATTCAATATTTTGAAATGTTTTAAGTCCGAGTCCTTATAGTTGGTATTAGAGGTCGGTTTAGATGAATTTAGTGGTTAGGGTATTCTTTAAGCACAAGTGACACTATCATAATGGTTAGGATTTTAGAAAGAGTCGTATTTATTTTTATAAAGTGAATGAGTTTAAGATAACATGAATAATTATATCTTAGAATTTACCCTCCTCGTAAGTTATTTTATTTTTATTTTTCTGATATACTCACACTAAACTTTTTGGTTTTAGTAAATGGTCGGATCTAGCCGGCACCAATGTAACTGAGGATACGAAGAAAACTATGATGGTTTTCTAAACGAGTGACTGAATGATATGGGAGCTGCATTGAGAAATCTTGTGGTCATTCTCGACCAACTATCATGAGTCATGATTGACCACCTAAACCTTAGTGATTTTTATAAGGCATCATGTATGCGAGAAACAAATCCCTATGGAAGTTCAGGTAATAATCATAAAGGTATGTATGTTCAAAAAACTACGTGTCAATGATATGGAAAGAAACACATAGTAAAATGTTTTAATGGGACAGAAAGATTCTATAGATGTGGAAATGAATGTCATAAAGCAAGAACCTTCCATGGAAAAAGGAATCATCTAGTTGACTCTAGGAAAGGGAAAGACGTTCTTTCTGAAGGATCTATTGAATGTTTTAAATGTGGTGTGAATGGTCATTATGAAAACACATGCCCTATAAAGAATTTTTTGGAATGGGTTCACCAGGAATGTACAAATATTCGTTTACCAATACCTAATTCCATTCTGATTGAGGATGAAGAAACTGACAATGACCAATGAAAGGTATGGATTATTTCTTCACATATGTTTTCCTATTATTTAAATCTTAGGATATGATTCCTGATTTTTTTGTAGGAAAGAAGTATTTCAGAATAAGTTGGAAAGAAATGGTTAATGGATCATGAAGAATGTTGAATGAGTAATAAGTCAGCATATAAGGGATTCAAGAGTTGTGGTAGATTTTAGGATAGTGAAATACTTAAAATTATTAAGGCTCTTTTGATGATGGTATTACATTAGAAGACTTTTTATAGTATGTGTATCCCTGATGTTTTATATATGAAAATTATATTCAAGGAATAATTATCTTTTCTTTTGTGGATATAGTTATAAAGAACCATTTTGATTTATATGATCCTTGAATTTGAGGTAATTACCGGTTAATACTTTTTGGGATGCAAAAATAAAGTCATTAGATAACCTTTGTGGTTAAACGATGTTATGGTTATTTTTGATGAATTTATCTCTTCTTGGGAATGTTATTTAATTATATAGTTTTTTAAAAGGGACAAAACGCAGACCGTGTGACAACCTATTGGGTCGGACGAAGCTGCGGGAATCGAACCCACAACCAATGTGCGACTGGTATTTATCTCCTACCATTGGACTACATGAAGTCCCTAGTTAGTATGACTAATTATTTTTAGTTATATGATCTTATGAATTAGGAATAAGTTTATTTTGGGTTATCAATGGAAATTATTAACCTATCATGGAGGATATATGATTAGGTTAATTAATTTACAGTATGATACTTTAAGAGTAACTGATGCTATTTAGAGATAAATGTTAAGATTTACCTTGGAAGATGATATGATTAAATCCTTCAGAGATTTGGGTTTCAATCTTAGTTTGGTTTATTTTGAATAATTTTATGGATATCTGTTTATTGAATGGTCATTGATGAACTTTGGGTTTTGTTAGACAAATTTTAGAGGATAAGAGTAGTTTTTCATTTTGTAAAAGATTATCCTTTTGGGGATTATCTGATCTTGTACTAACCATTTTGGTTTTATTTGATGTCAAAATACAAGGGAAATATATAGTTCTCATTTTGTGGATTATGTGATTCTCTAGAAGATGATTCTTGTGCTTTTGATGTGACTAAGTCTTTTTGAATTCTCATCGTTTGGAGAAAAGATTAGTTTTGGTAGAAAATTATTAATGGAAAAAACTCTACTTTAAGGTAAGTATATTTCTTTAAGTTTTTATTCTATGTAGTAAATGAATTCCTCAAAATTATGAAAAGGAGAATAAAACAAAACGTTGTTGGTTTATGTTTACTACTGGGTAATCAAAGACCGTTTACACACACCATAAGTTTGTGATTTTCTTGTGGTTAACATTCCTGTAATCTTGTTTTTATCACTCTCTATCAGAACATGACCCTTTGTTTTCTCTCCATATCAATGTTTTCATGGAATCCTAGTATGGGTTATTTCAGGTGACCATTTTACTTCTTTTTCTTTCTTTTAAAGTGATAATTTTATTTACTTCTTTTCTGATGTGGGGCTTTCAATGAAGTTTCCAAGACCAATTTTAAAATTGCAGGGACGCAATTTCCAAAAGGGGGAAGGTTGTAACATCCCAGGAAATAATTAATATGAAATGTTCATATATATTAATATTTCTGAATAAAATGTTGATATTACTTTAAATGGAATACTATGTTATGAAATAATGAGTTTCTTTGAAATCTTTCATTGCACACTAATAATATAATAATTTTATATTAAATGGTAGTTAACGTCTATCCATTTTAATGGAAGGAATGAACAAAACTAACAAAAAATGATTATATATGTTTTTTAAATATTTTAACAATTACCCAAAAAATTATAGAGGCCTAAAATGTAAATGAAAACAATTTTAAGCGTAAATATTATAATATTCTTTAAAGGGTCGATTAACCGTCTTTTGATGCGAACCCTTTTTAAATCTACTTTTTGAAAATTTTATATGTTATATTTTACAAAATAAAATCCATCTTTAGAATCAGGACATCAAAATTTTCTTTGTGTAAATTTTTGTTATTTTTCCAATAAAGTTCATTTTTTATAAATAGTGAAAAATGCTATATTTTAATTCCAAACCTCCTTTTAATATAATATATTTATATGGTTATATTATCTTTTTAATTGGTTTTAAAGAGTAATTATAATATATTTTTACCATTTAATTCAATGGAGTTCATTGTAATTTATTTCACATTGAAATTAGACATAAATAAGTGTCAATATTTTGATAGATATTGTTTCTTAAAAACACGCTATTTGTTTTGACAGCAGGAATTTATTATATAATTAATTAATGAAACTTATATGTTTTTAATTTCTTAAAATGGAAATTATTTTTTAATTTAGAATATCAAATTTACTTTGGATAAATTTTTGGTATTTTTCTGACAAATGTTCATTTTTGATGAATAGAGAAAAATAATTCATTTTACTTCAGAACTACATTTCCATATAATTTAATTATATAGTTATATTTTCCTCTTAATTGGATTTTAAGTTTAATTAAATTATGTTTTTATCACTTAATGAATTTTTTTTCATTGGAAGTAATCTCACTTTTCAATTGGATGTAAAAACAAGTCAATCTTTTGATAAATTTTACTTCTTAAAAAACTCCTCTTTGGTTTTGACAATGGGAATTATTTTTAAATTAATAACTTAAATTTATGTGTTTGTAATTTGGTAAAATTAATTCCATATTTTTAATCATAAGGTCCAAATTATATAATTATGACTCTTTTTTTTTGACATTATGAATAGTAATGACGATAATTATCTTTAATTATCATGATTAATTAGTAATTGGGTAGTTAAGGGTAATAAAATAATATAATATTAATATTAAATAACCCCAAAATGTGTCCAAATTCTCTTGGTTGTGTCATGGCTGACCATGGGATGCCTTGTGCCAACTTAGGGACCCCATGGAATCACTTTTCTATGATAGTGACCTTTTATCATATTATTTTTAAAGAAAGGAAAATATAACCAAACTATGTAACACCTAAGTAAAAAAATTAATTTTGTTTACATAAATGATATCTTAAACTATAAATAGTCATTGCAAAGATAAAATTATTTCCTACATCATGGTATGTTTTTTATAATTTTTAGACATTAAATAAATAAATTTTTTTATGACACCATGATGATGGAGTGATGACCTCATTAATGAACGATTTAAATAAAATGAAAAGATAAGGTAAAATATAAAACATAAACTTGTATAAAACCTATTGGATGGGTGTATTTCGAACCCTTATTACCATATCCTTGAAATCTATCATTTGGCGACCTTTAAAATCAGAAAATCATTTTATAATAAAGTAAAATTTCAAGACTTTCCAAAAGTGACCATCCTCCCTCTTATAAAATGACCCCACCTATACCCCCTTACCCACACCTCTCAAGACCATGGATCATCCAAAATCTTATCATATCATCTCTCCACATCCCTCTCTCACTCCTAGAACCCTCAATTTTGGCAGAAGTCTTTCCAAGTAAGCCTTTGGCTCAAATAAAAAAGATTTACCTGATTTAGAGGTAATGTCTTCTCTCGAGTTTCAATATTTTATTTTCCTTCCTCAATCACCACTATCTTATTATTATTTGATCCCAGAAGAACAACAGTATCCTAAATATACTATGATTTATTAATGATAATGATTATAGCTATACTTACACACACCTCCGTCTAATGGTTAAAGAACATACAGTTTCTGTGGATGGGAAATTACTGCCTCACGAAATGATGATTGTTCAATATTCTCCTACCACCTCTCATGGTGGCCATTATGATATCCCTATATTTATATATGATATATTTTATATTTATGACCTCTATATTCTTCTGTATTTTATATTTCAAACATACCTTTATGCTTTTCATGTTGTAAAAATGCGATAATTTCATATGAGGAAGTGTGGACAACCGCCCCCTCAAGTGATGTGACTCGGTCATGCCAAATATGGAACTTATAAAGAATATAATTTATGAACTTATGTAACATATATAACATATATATTATACATTAATTATATATACCTATGTATCATTATGTTTTCATTCCATTAATGTTTGAAATAGAAATTAATGTAGCGTTCATGCGTACGTACGGATTACCGTCTCCATGAACGATGCATTTCATTTCTTATCTCCAAATATTATGTACTATTTTACGTACATATATATAATGGATATATAATATATATATTACATATAAATTATGCATATCATTCTGTAATTAATGAACTTTGGACCACATGAACATCGTGTAATTATAAGAAGTCCATTTTTTGGCTCAGGTTCTGATCATCGACAAAATGTCCATTATGTACTCAAACAATTAAATAATTATTATAGAAACATAATAAGTGATATAAAAGGAATAATAAAATTGAAAATTATTCTTAAGAAAGTATAAACTAATTTAGGTATATCATTCAGGAAGAACAAGGAACATACAAGCGAGTCAAGTTGGACATGAGGTAAGGGATTTCTTATCTCATTTCTAATTCCGTGAGATTTCCATTGTTCGCCAATTATTTATTGCATGTGGTGTATTGTGTACCACCATTCTATATATATTTTCATTATTCACATTATATTCATTGTATTATGTGATTCATTTGGTTCTTATTATCTTTTGGTCATACGAACTGATTGATTACAACGAGGTAAGGGGTTTTATCTAACTTTTTATTCACGTGAGATTCATGCTACATTTTACACTATTTTATTTTGTGTGGTATATGTACTACCCATGATTGTATTATTTGTGTAATATACTTTAATTTATAGGTTTTTATATCTTCATTGTATGACCCTTCTTTCATGGGGTGTACATTTTGACAGTTACCCAAATCGATAAGGGAACCTTTCACCCTCCTCTTTTTAATAGAATTATTATTTTTAGATATTTTAATTTACATATTCTTATGTTGGGATATGTTCTTATAAATCCTTATTGTTGTAAATTTAATGTCCAAGTAATGAGATACCCTTTTTATCTCCCATCAACTCATTTTTTGAATTTTATAGTGACGTCATTAGGCTGTCTAATTACTGTAAGGTAACTTCTTAACCCAATTTCAATTCTTTGGGTTAAACCTCTACTTCATGATTATTTCATGATATGAATATGTGTGGATGACCTATGATTTTTTTTACACTTATCATCCACTTATATTTGGGGTATAGATATTTGTCATACATAATTATGTAATTGATTTTTCTTTAATCTAAGGATATCATCTTTGTACTGGACTTCATCTCAATCTCCTTTCATCGAGGCATATTTTTATTTCTACACGACTTTATTTAATACGGTGTATAAAACCCTTTTGAATTTTAATTTCATTCAAAAGGTATATATTTACATGAAGTGTTTTACTAAATGACAAAAGGAATGTTTTTGTCTTACGTATGTGGCGACAACGACTTCTCCGCCACCCTGACCATTATTTGAGTTTCATCTTCCTCTATAAGCCATGACATTTTTTAAATGAAAAATAAATACCTTGTTTTAATTTTCTTTTATTTTGGTATTGAAAATGGTTCTGATAATGTTTTGATTATATCAATGTGTTGTATTGATATCTTGTTATTGAAATGTGGGAATGATATGTTTCCTTTATGCATGTTTTATGGGATACGATTATGTTATGGTTCTTGGGAATTGTTTATGAAGTCCAATGGTTCCATGATAAACTAGGGGCAGGTGTGCCCGAGATAGCTCTCCAATTCATTGGTTAACACAAAGGAGTTAAACACTAAGTTTTCTCTAAAGATATTTAGGGAATATACTGTGATGGGTATTCCAAACATAACCATGAGGGTTACTCCCTACGTAAGAATGTTATGAATCCCTGAAGTTACCTTTATGTCTTATGATTTATATGAGTTATTCATAAATCTTTTGATTTCATGAGGTATGTTAAAGTACTTATGTTTTATGAGTAAAGTATGATTTCACTTATTCTTAAGTATACATGGACTAATGTTTTCTTTCCATATTTTTGTATCCCTTACTGAGATTCTTATGCTCATCCCATGTTTTTGAATTTTTTTTCATAGGTTGTAAGGAAATGTAAGAGAAAGAAGTATTTAAGAAGATTTATATCAAGAAAAGAAGTCTTGTTTTATTTAAGGATTTGAAACAAATCATTTATAGTAGAAGTGTGTACTTAGTAATATTCAAGTTGATATGTAATAGTTATGTCCTAAATCGTTAAAACTCTAAACCTGAAAATATCCTCAATGTGAATTATTCATTTAATTGAATATTATAAAATGTTTTAAGGTAGGGTCCTTATAATGAGAATGACCTTGGGAGAAGTGAAAATAACCTTTGGTGTGGAGTGAAACTAGGGGAGTTCATCTTTGAGACCAGGTATGAGTGTTGAATATCCCATGTAGGTAGTGAAACATTGCATCAAAATAATATGTACTACTAAAAAATAGAATTCTAATAGCACTGACTTTTATCAGTGTTGGAACAAAGTGTAGATAAATTTCCCCTTAATCAATACTAAAATTGTCGGTGATAAAGGGTACATTTTATCATCGCTTTATTTTTGGTTCCTATAAATAGATCCTTTATTTGTGTTTTTTAGCACTGATAACAGACCAAAGATAATGAAATAATTAAATAAATAAAAAACAATAATGACTTTTTTATAAAAAATTAAAAAATTTATTAATTAAATAAATATTGATAAAAATGAATAAATTGATTATACTATATATAAATTATAAATAATAATAAATACCATGAATGTTTAGGATCTGAGTGAAAGCTCAGTCTTAAATATTTATTAATAAAAATAATAACATAACAATGTTACATATCATGTGGCATAGTGAGAACCACTAGTCATATGGAAAAAAAACCTAGTAGAAGTCTCAAATACAAATGGGATTCAAAGATCCCCACATCGGCCTATGAAAATGGCCAAGAACCATAGTACCAACCATTCACCCCAAAAGAAAATCTACATCCTTTCAGATCGTGTCGAATTCTTCCAAATGTTTATTTTTATTTAAAATTGAAATTAATTTTAGTAAAAAGGACAACTTATATGCTCAAAACTAAGAAAACCCATTCCAATTGTTTTAATACTTTAAGAAAATGATACATAATTCATTGCATACATGTAAGAATTAGAATCACCTCAATATAATGCATGGTGTGACCAATATGACTCAAAGTGCATTATTTTATTTGAAATTGACAAGAATTTTAGTACAAAGGATAGATGAACAACTCAAAATCAAGAAAACACATTCCTATTATCGTGATCCTTTATAAAAATTATTCATAAATCATTTTTGAAGTGTATAAATTAGTTGAACCTCAATCTGATATATGATGTTCCCGGTATGACGCCATATGTATATTATCATTTAAAAATAGACAATTTATTTCAAAAAGTGTCCCTCATTGAAAAAAAAACAAAACAAAATCATTTTTTTTGATAATTTAGAAAATAAATTCATATGTCATTTTTGATGTCTAGGAATTGGTATCATAATAAAATGATACATAATGTGATTATTATAATACAAAGTATTTGTTTCCATTTTGAAATTAAATTCTAGTAAAAGAGACAAGTGACATACTCAAAATTTAGTGAATGCATTCAAGTTATTTAAATTAGTTCAGAGAAAAATCCATAAATCATTCCAAACATGTATGAATTATCTCAACCTTAATTCAATGCATGTTCTGATTGATATGACTCCAAGAGAATCTTTTTATTTAATGTTTACATCAATTTTAGTAAAAACGGACAATTGTCCTATTCAAAATTGAGGAAACACATTAGTATTGTTTAGATACTTTAAGAAAAAAAGTCCCTAATCCATTTTTATATGTAGTAATCAACCTCACCCCAATAAAATACATGATGTGCATAGTATGACACAATATGTCCATTACCAATTTAAAATCGACATTTATTTTAAAAAGTCTCACTCACTAAAAACAAAGAAAATGCACTATTATTGTCTTGATATTTTAGGATAATGATTCCTAGGTAATTTTTGATGTATAGGAATCAATATCATGTCAAACTAACACAATATGTGACTGGTGTGTTCAATGTTTGTGTTTCTAGTTTAAAATGACATTTTAGTAAAAAATAAATAGAGACATACTCAAAACAAATAAAATACATTCATAATGCTTTGAAACATTATTAAAATGATCAGTAAGTCAAGTTAGATGAATAGGAATCATCTGCACCTCAATTCGATTCTTGGTGTGACTGGTATGACTCCAAGAGTATCTTTTTATTTAAAATTGACATTAATTTTAGTAAAAATGAAAAATAACCTACTCAAAAGCAAGAAACAAATTCATATAGTTTTGATAGTTTAATAAAATGATTCTAAAGTAATTGGTGATATATTGGAATAAAACTAACCTCAATCTAATACATGATGTGCCCAGTATGAATTAATGTGTCTTTTATTATAAAAAATTGACATTTTAGTTCAGAGTTTCACTCAGTGAAAATCATAAAAACATGCTCAGATTATCTTCAAAATTTAGGAAAAAAGTAATTTATGATTTTTTATTACTTCAACCCCACACATTATATGACATGTATGTGTCAAATTTTGTGTTTCATGTTTAGAATGAAATTTTAGTAAAAAGAAAAATGATGTACTAGAAATTGATAAAACATATTAGGATTGTTTTTAATACATTAGGAATACAATAAATAAGCCATTTCAGTTGTTTAGAAATCATTTACACCACAATCTGATACACAGTGTATCTAGTCTGACTCCAATGGCATATTTTCAATATATAAGTTCCATTTTAGTTTAAAATTTGCATCACATCGCCAAAACCGAGAAAACAATACTAGATTGTTTTAAAATAATTCTATAAGATATTACATAGTCAATTTCATTATCATTATTATCTTATAATAATTTAGTTAATTTTCATAGATATAATTCATGAAGATTAATAATAAATTCTGTGTCATGCAAGAATCAACTACAACTCAATCTAATACACAATGTTCTTGTTATTACTCAATGTTTATTTTAAAATTAACACTTTATTTTAATTTATTTATTTATATTATTACTAATATAAGAATATTTTTCTTATAAAAGAGTTTTTTTCTTGACCAGGGGTTAGGATCAAATAAAAGGTAATAGTAATGTTTTTAAATTAATGTAATAATTTGTACTTATGTAATTATATAAACCAATGTTTTAAATACCTGTAATATAGTGTTTTTTATTTTATTTGTGTTGTAAATTTTATTTCATTTAACTTCTGTATTGTTATTTGATTTTGTTGATTTCATCGTGTTTCTTGTGCTATGGTGTGCTATTACAGCACATGAAACATGTCCCTTTATTATCACTTTTAAAAGAGTTGATAAATGACCCCTTTATCATCCTTTTTAGAACTGAAAAATGACAAGGAATTTTATTCTTACCCTAGCAGTCAGTTCTTCTATTACACTAATAAAGTCCATTTTTAGTGCTATTAATGACTTATTTTTTAGTAGTGATGGGTCTTATACCAATTATTTATGGGCCTTTAGGGGGGATTTTTTGTTTTGTCTTTGTACACATTTCTTAATGCATTTAGCTACACATTTTCATAGTTTTTTATCACATATCTATGTTTTCCCTTATACTATTTTCTTTTTATTAATTAATCTTTGGGTCAAGGATTTGGGTCTCCAATTCCATGGCCAAAACATCTTGGATATTATTATTTCTATGATTATTTAATTTTAATTCGTACTTATTGTTTTATGAATTATTGTAATATATATATATATATATAATTTGATAAAAATATAAATTTGAAAAATATTCTATAAATATATTATCATAAAATAATTTTTTATTTTAGTTGGGGTGGATCTTGAGTGGTAAAAACCTGACCATCCAACATAAAAAAATCAAGATAAAATCTAAGTGGGAGAGAATTTTCACACACAATGGAGTAGTACTGTAGTTGATACTATAGTACAATAACTATGCATCAACTACAGTAAGTATTTTAGTGGAGTAATCTAGTCATATCTTATGGAAATTCGACAAAAAAATGAGCCTCTAGGAAGCTAGACCTCTGGGCCATCCATCTATCAGAAAGGACTTCATGTAATATAGCCTATAGTCCATCATTTGTGAGAAAAAGTGACAGAGAGAGATCATATGAATGGATTGACGTAATGGAAATGAAGTGCATCAAGGTGACACATATGCATCATTGGGTGGATAGCCTCAAAATAGGGATAGGTACACTGACACCTATCAACCAATCATCCAAACCCATATATTTATGATATAGGACAGATGACTACCCTCCCACGTGACTATCAACATAGAGGTACCAATAAAATAGTGTGAAATAATAGGTATATGATATTGCAGGGTGCCACATAGGCAAAATTGGGTGGGAGGCTAGAAAATGAGATGAGTGTGCTAACACTTTTCATTTATCCCTCTTCTTGCATGGATATCTAATGTGAAATTTTGGGGTTCCCTTCCACTATGCGTTAGGGGACAACCTGATGCAAAAAATATTATAGAGGATAGGTTAAAAGACCACATTTTTACTGAAAAAATTATGTGATTACTACCATCGGGGGGTGAGGTGTAAGACAAGTGAAATGGCCTTCAACTAGTTTCTCATTTGAGGGAAACCATGTATTCATCATTTGGGTCCCTAGGACATCAAACCACCCATGATCTAATGCATCTATATATTTGAACTATCAGGTCATGTGTTATAATAAAATAAGTCCAGTAGGTGTTTTTCATACCTTGTGGGGTGGGATGAGACTTGACACACTAGTGTTCCTAGACGTGTGTGTTATTTGGTTTCTTGTAATCCCCCATCCAATAATAAAAACATAACATATTATTATTCATAGTGATTTTATTTTTAATAGTGATAATAAAATAATTATAATAATTATTATTATTATTATACATACGTGTTTGTGTGTGTAAATGTATATAAGTGTCTATAAAATGGAGAAAATTAGACTATTTCTCCTTAAGGTTCAAATTCATCATGTTAATAGTTTATCATGCTCATTTTTTTGGAATAGATCACGGTGATGATATTTTCATCGTCAAAAAAGTTTATTTAAATTAATTTTTTGCATTTGAAAATATTGCGAATCAATATTGTCAATGATGTGGCCGAATTTATTTTTCAGAGTATATTTTTGACTCATTTTTTGTGAGTATAATGAAATAGTTCTTTATGTTAGAAAATTTGAAATTTATAAGAAAATAAAATTTAAAAAATTAATATTTCAGCGTGAGTGGTAGAATAGGAAGATCAACAACTTTTATGATGATCACAATGTATAAAGAGCATTAAGTATGACTCATGATCATGGTAATGACTATTAATGAAGGTATCAGTTTAAAGTTTATCTTGGAATGAAGATTTTATGATGTTATTAATGATGAGAAATGATGAATCATTGGTTATTATTATGGATTAATAATTTATATATGGGAATTGAGAAGGATATTGTGATCTAACATGAATAATTAATGGTTCATGTTAGGTAAAATCCCATTAATTTTTTTGGGTTGTTTTAGTTGAAAATGTTGTTTGAGGAACCCTCAAGGAATATTAAAAATTCATGGGGGTGTGTATCTTCAAGGATAGATGTTTTTTTGGAGTAATTGGGTAAGAATACAATATGTACGAGTTTCTATTTCTATGTCTTTTTATAATATTATGTTTTCAAGGATACATAGAGAAATGGCCTCGTTTAGAAATTTTCTCTATGAATGTATGATCATTTCTCAGGGGATTGAGGGGATTATCATATGATCTAAAGTAATAGAGTAAATCTAAACCACAATTAGAGCTATACTTGATATAATCAAACATGCATGGAAATAAAGGAAACCATAAGTGTACTGTACCTAAAATGGTATTATGGTATCCTCCACATTAATGTAGTAGGCTTGTTAATGATCACCAAAGTAGCAAACAAGGCTTCCAACCTCCATAGGTAAACCACTTACCAAAGGATCCCTTAACATTTCTTAACAATTCCTTGCATATGAATGGGTATAATTACCTTTAATTTGATGTAATTAATGAAATATATGAAGAATTGAGCTATGGTAATCTTTTCATAAAACTAATGATCATCATCTTCACATAAATGAAGGGAATTAATTAATTTATATAGTCCATGTATAATGCTCTTCATTAATGAGGAGGGTCAATAGTAATGTCAAAAATTCCCATTGGATAATTATTAAATGGATTCATCAATTAAGGTGTTCCTGGATTGAATAATCCATATTATATATTAGTAACTGAAGGAAAATGTGTTGGAGAGATGTGGGAGTTTGATATTAAAGATACTTTGTAGTAATGTTGCATCACGTGCCCCCAGGCTATGTTAACACTAACAAAATTTTGATATTATACTTAAGGTTATGTTGTATCCAATTTATCGTTATACTACATGAATCATATGAATATATTTTCTGTGTACTTCCAATAATATCGAAATTTCACTACAATCTCATAAATACTTTCTACTAAACTTCATAACTCTGTGAATTCATCCTAACTATTATATATTCATTTTATCAAACTCTACTCATTTTGGAAAAAATAGATTATCCAAAACATAAACCTTATATAAATCCCTAAATTTATGATTCTATGGGATTTAATATCTTTAAAAAAATTAAATTATTATTTCATATATGTTAGAAAAGTTAAGCCTTTAGAAAATGATCGGTGCTACTAAAGATATTAAGGGGTTGAGTGAAGTCTTTATCAAACGTAGTAATATATCTTTAGAAACATTTACACCAAAACTATATCATATAAAACACATAAATACCTATATAATTCATTTTACAAAGACATAGAGTGAAAACTAATCATATATAAATGTCAATATTGTGCAGCACATCTCATCTTTTCATGATTCTCAAAAATTGTACAACAAGGTTGAAAAATACTTCACATTTCATTCATCTAACAGATGATCACATCACTTGTCACTCATCCAAGTAGTCGAAAAAATCATATGTGTCTTAACTTAGAATTTACATAGATTTAATTGGCTTAATTCCATCTGGGGTCAAATATATTTACTTCTCATACAAGTGGATAGATCCCATTTCAGTTGTGTGGAAACCGATGACATGATCAACAACTTACCCAACCATACCCAAATTAAATAAGTCACAATAACTTATGTAATAAAGGTTTCAAATTATACATTTTCTCATTCTATGTATCACTTCAACCTCAAGTAATAAGGATTTATTATTAGTATATACACATAAGTATATCGATGACTATATAACATGTTAGGGGATATAATTAGCAGGTCAATCCAAGTAATAAGTATCTACTTTTTACCTTATGAATATATTCTTCTTATATAACATGAAACCATTTGTAATTAGTACATGATTATATTCATGAAAATCTTAATATATTCTCACAACCCATGATACTTCATAATGATCATCGATTATGGAGAACTCAAAGTCATACTTTTAGGGGACATTATCATTCCATCATTCATGAAAAGTAAATTTCCAGACATGTAAATGAATGATAAATATATATTTCCTTTGTTATAATAACATGATATATTATTCAACCATTAAATAAATATCATAAGTATTTTACTCTTAGAGAATCAACCAGAACCCCATGCTTCTGCTACAATAATTATTTTGTTAATGGATTTCATACATTATTATCTATAGCCACCTAACTGATCCTAACATCACCCTATTAGTGATCACACATATAAGATAGTATTTTAAAAGAATGTATTTGACCATTTGGTGGGACTTATATTCCCTAGGTTGGGAAATAACTCTACTATCATCACATTAAATCTTAATTACTTCTTCAATTTGAGGAACCATCTACAGTTTAGAGATGTAAACCCTATTGAAAATTTATTCCTTTAAATAATATGATACAATGATATACATCACCTATATTTTCAAGTCTACTATATTAGATTTCTAAATAATCTTCCAATTTATATCTCCATAATTTTGGGAAATATTGAAAGCAAATTGATATTTCATATCATCTATGTTATATTAAAAACTAGATTCTGTGCAACCCTTTACATAGAGTTCATGCACACCTCTAAAGATCATGAACATATCCACAACCCTTATCAAGTACTTAATGATGTTTTTACAGTATTCCAGTGACTCTCAATAGTATTTTATTGGTAGCTAGAAATAATTATAAGACAATAGGTGACATAAAGTTGGTTGAAAAAATGGAATACATTATAGACCTTATGTTAGATTCATAGGGATTTATATCCATACTTTACAAATCTTTATAAGGATCCTAAACCATTCCAATATTTGTACCACATGACACTAGTAATGAACTATTGAATAACATTAAAACTTTACCAATGTATGTTTCCTGAATGAGTACAAGAATAGTATTAGATACATATTTATAGATATTTATACCGAATATGAAGGTAGACTCACCCAATTATTTTATTAGAAAACATTTACCCAACCACATTTTCATATAGTAATGTTTTAGCATATTATTTTCAATAAGTAGCATGTTATCTTCATAAAGTATCAAAAAAATTAAAAGACTCCCAATAATCCATTTGTATAAATAAAAATGATTCATGGTTTTTATGAAAATAAACTCTTTGATTATATTATCAAACCAAATAATTTATCTTTGAGAAGATGGATTCAATACAAAAATGGATGTTGACGACTTTCATACCTAAAAAACATTATTAGACACTTCAAAACCGTCAGGTTGTATCATATACACTTACGAGACAAATTTTCCAATAAGGATAGTGGTTTTACATCAATTTTATATATATAATAGTCAAAGTCAGTTGCTATGGTGGGAAATATCTAAATGAACATTATCATTGAAACTATTTAAAAAGTTTCTTCAGAGTCATGATAATTAATTTTTTATAGATCTTTTCCACTATGCATGATTTATAGGTATAAAATCTACAATCCATCTATACTTTCCAATGGAAACACCAAATTTACCTTGTGGGTCTCACACCTTCATGTGCATCCAACATGTTATAAACTTGGATAGTGTATATATATTATATTTTAGATTCCATTGATTTTAACCATTTCTCAAAATTTGAAATCTAAATGGATTATAGGAATGTGGTAGGTTTATATCTTATGAACATTACAACATCATCATTTTTTATAAGAAATCCATATCTCACAATATATTTATGTATCCTAAAAAATCATTTTAGTTTTTTATTTAGTTTGAGATTATTCTTCTTCCCATAATTTTTTGTGGAACTAGCTCAACCCATTCCATAGGAATACTTCATGACTTTTGGTCTAGAACTTCTTTAAGTTAAACATTCCTTCATTTGAATAATTTAATTATATGTTCTCACTAAAAAAATAACATTGGTACATATACACTTGGTATTAAATAGGATTATAAAAATAATATCTCATAGTTTCCTTGGGATACCCAATAAATATTCATTTTTTTAGATTTGGAGTCAAGATTATCATAATTCAACCATCGTACAAATGCCTCAAATACCTAAATATTTAAAAAATACACAATTGAATGTTTCTCGATACATATCTCATTTGGTGTCTTTATGACTATTTTATATAGAACATAGTTTAGTATAAATGTAGCAACCTCAAGATAAAAATCCCATATGGTATTAGTATGGTCACATTGACTCATCATTGATCAAACCATGTCTATCAAGGTAATATTTCTCCTATGAAACACACCATTCCATTATGGTGTTCTAGGAGGAGTGAATTTTGAAACAATCCAAGAATCTATTAAATGATCAATGAATTCATGGTCCATGTATTCCACACCATGATCTGATCAGAGGATCATTATACTTTTTCCTAGTTGATTCTTTACATTTTCTGAAACACATTAATCCTTTAAAAAAGTTTAATACTTCTGTCTCATGAGAAACACATAACCATAATAATAGAAATCATTTATAAATCTCACAAGGTACCTACAACCACTACTTTATTAAGTACTTATTGGTCTATATTCATCACTATGTATAAGATCCAATAGTTTTTTAGCACCTTCACATTGTTCACTAACGGGTTCTTTATTCATATTTCCTAAAAAACAAGATTCCCAATTTTCAAATGATTTATAATAAAATGGTTCCAATAATACATTGTTATTGTGTCTTTTGATATGTTTATCATTTATATATCCAAGACGACAATGGCAAAGGTAGTTGGAATTTAAATCCACCATAACCTTTTTATTCTATATTTTATAAATAAGATTATCCATATTTAGAGCGTATAAACCATTTATTATATTACAAGTTCCCTAAAATAAATAATTAATATATATATATATATATTACCTTGTTCTTAATAGTTAATTATAACCTCTTCTTATATAAACACGTCGCCGAAATCATTTTTCAGTTTTTGGTAGGACCATAATATTTGTCCTCTAATTATAGTATTAATAAACTTTATAAGATTAGATCATAATTATTGAATTATAATGTAGAAATATTTCTCTATTGCTGATATAAAAATACATTTCACCCATTATCAATTCCCTTATATCACCAATTTCATGTTTTTCAGTAAAAATATGTGACACACACCCAATATCAAATACTCAATATCTAGAGTGAGTGAAATTGACCTATGTGATATTCACATTCAGATGCTCAGAAAGATTCACATTGAGAACACTTATCAACCTTAGATATTAATCATGTATCGACATATAGGTCATACCTATGAGGGGTCTTAGTATTATTATCATGAAATAAACCATAACCTAGAAAATAGACATATGTATGGGTAAGTAAAAGGAAGGACCCTGAGACACCCTGAGAGGGGAGGGGTGATTTAGGGTGTCAACTTTTTATTTTAAACTGATGGATCATGTTCCCACGTTGATAGAAACAAGTTTAACCTGTATGATTGATATGAGAATAAATAAAACATTCACATGGAAAGATATGACACATCACTTTTTTACTTGGTTCACTACTAAGGGCTATGTCCAAGGATCATTTGCTGAAAGGTTGTAGGTTGTACCAAATTCTACTATTCTTCACTCATTGTGGATTAAAAAGGTTTGGGAACAGTCAATATGTCCCAGTCTCACTACCTTTACAACTGTTCAGGGATAGCCTACTATGTCCCTCAAGTCACTCATGTTGAATCCCCCTGGATCACTGCCTTTGGTGAAGTCCCACTCAGTTTATAGACATCAAGGTCTCTTCATCATCGCTAATTAATACATCCTCTGTTGTTTGTAGATGCTCTTTTGAAGTCCAACTTCCACCTGTAGACTAATCTCACTTTGCACCCAAGGTATCGGGAAAACATAAAGCTTTTGTGCATCCCTAAAAAGACGGGCATGATTCAACCAAAACTATCATGCTTATCCATGTCGGCATGCAAGT
Source organism: Viscum album (assembly GCA_963277665.1). Classification (NCBI taxonomy): domain Eukaryota; kingdom Viridiplantae; phylum Streptophyta; class Magnoliopsida; order Santalales; family Viscaceae; genus Viscum; species Viscum album. The sequence continues at coordinate 2,000,926,230 of OY728136.1, forward strand.
TTCTAGACAGCGCACAAGTTCACCTCTCCCACTTGCGTGACACTCACTTCTTCAACATCAAACTTGCGTGACTCACTTGCTTTTACGCCCACACCGATTTTGGCATGCAACTATCAATTGTCTCGCTTCTTCAAATCCCGATGTGCATGTGTCACCAAACCACTTTCACAGAACCTCCCTCAACAACTCCAAACATGGGAGACCCACACCCTTTCTCGCCCAAACCGCCTTTAATGCGCAGTAAACAACTTTCATGCAACTTCTACTTGCGTGACCACACAACCACTTGCGCGACCACTACACCTGCGCGACGGGAGCACTGAATTTATCTAAGTCTTGAAATTCACGCATAAAGAGGAGGGGTGTTCCTCTATTTATATGCATTCTATACACCATGTGAGATGGCGCGCAAGTCTCCTCTCGGCGTGCAAGTCCAGCCGCCCTAGTCTCTGTCGCACTAGTCACTTGCACAACCAAACCCGAAAATTGGGTGCCCCATCTTCCTTTTCCATATTTTTATGATTTGATCCTGAAAAATATATGGAGTGAAAGTTTCCAAGCCTCCAAGTCATCATCATGAATGTCCCTTTTCCAAAAAAAAAATTCTTCATTTGTCAATTTGGAGGTCCAGAAATTTGGCAAACACTGGAAAACGATGTCACCTTCAATACTGTTATCTGCTTGTTTTGTATGATCACTTTGTGGGCACACATTCTGAACTTCCACTGAGGATTGACAACAAACACAACCCATAATCCAATTCATACATATAATGACAATGGTTCCAACAATCTCCCCCTTTGGCTTTGTTGGCAATCAGTAAATAATTTCAATAAAGCACCAGCCATAGGAAAACCACAAATGCAAGAATCAACTCTGCCAACACTCTAAGTCTATATGAGAAATTATTGGTGTAAAAATCAAGAGAGAATCTTGAATTGGGTTCTCATGTTTTGTAATTCTCAATGATTCCAAATAAATTATCTTATAGTGTCATAGAAGCATTACATGTCCAATGTATTCCTTCCAATCCTATCACCGACACTGAATTCTAAATGTGTCACAAAAGCATTTCATTCTTGAATTTATTCCTTTCTCCCCCATTGATAATAAACCCAAAGACTAGTAATTTTTCATTGTTCATCTCAAACCACACTCCCCCTTGATATTAACTCCCCCACAAACCTGCATCACATCCATAAACAGATTAAAAACAATTAACATAACTGGGGAGAGGTGTATTATGTAACCTCCTTATGCACTAGGAGGTGGGTGAACACCAAGGTTCAACCGATGCTTCTCAAACAAAGCCACTGACAGTAGCTTGGTTAGGATATCATCCACTTTCTCATCAGTTCCCACATGATCCATTCTAATCATGCCTTGCTCAAATTTTTCTTTGATAAAGTGATACCTGATTTCAATATGTTTTGTATGAAAATGTTTAACATGATTCTTTGTAAGATCAATTGTGCTCTTGTTATCACAGTAAATAGACATTGGTTGTTCTACCTCATCACCAATATCTGTTAGTTGTTGCTTCATCCCTAGAATTTGAGCACATGCCTTTTTGGCAGAGATAGACTCAGATTCAGAAGTACTAAGAGAAGTAATTTCTTGTTTCTTGCTCAACCAGCCAAGACATTTATTCCCAATATAGAATTCTCTACCACTGGTGGACTTTCTGTCAACTACATCGCCAGCCCAGTTAGCATCAGAAAATGCTAACAAGTCACTGTATCTTCCTATAGAAATGTATAAGCCACAATTTTGATTTCCTTGAATATACCTCATGATTCTTTTTACTGCTGCCATATGTTCCTCCTTTGGATTACTCTGAAAGTGGCCTGCTAGACAGGTTGCAAAGACAATATCTGGTCGTGTTGCTGTCAAGTACAGTAGGCTCCCAATTATCCTCCTGTACATAATGGTGTCTACAGATTCCCCATCCTCATGCATTCCATGTTTGGTTCCAAATACAATCAGAGTTGATATTGGTTTGTATTCTTTCATATTAAACTTCTTCAGCTGCTCTCTAGCATATTTTTCTTGAGAAATGAAAGTGTAATCCTGCCTTTGAATCACCTACAGCCCCAGGAAATATGTGAGCTCCCCAATAATAGACATTTCAAATTCTAATTTCATTTGATTGAAAAATTCATCCACTTATTTCGGCCTACTGCCACCAAATATAATGCCATCAATGTAGACTAGAACCATGAACTGATCTTTTGGAGAATTATTCACATATATGTTGTGGTCTACTCCTCCTCTTTTGAATTCCATCTTCTTGAGATACGAGTCCATCCTGGAATACCATGCTCGTTGTGCCTGTTTCAAACCATATAGAGCTTCCTTCATTTTCCAAACCTTTGTTTCATCAGTACCAAGAACAAATCCCAATGTTTGTTCAATGTAGATGTCTTCTTTGAGTACACCATTTAAGAATTTTATCTTGACATCGATTTGATATACTTTCTATCCTTTTTAGATCTCCATGGCAAGGAAAATCCCAATTGACTCCAGTGTATCCACTAGAGAAAAGGTTTCTTCAACATCAACGCCATCAATCTGGGATTATCCTTTACATACCAGTCATGCCTTGTTTCTAATAACACTTCCATGCTCATCAAACTTGTTCTTTAAGATCCCTTTTGTACCAATCACATTGTGACCTTTGGGTCTCTGGACAAGATCCCATGTCTGATTCTTTTCAATCTGATCTAACTCTTCATTCATGGCTTTCACCCATGATTCATCCTTTACAGCTTCTTCAAATAAGGATGGCTCCACAACTGACAGAAATGCATTTTCCGTGTTATTCCTCATCCTCCTTGTTTGATTGGGTGCACTCTTGTCCCCAATTATGTTAGATGAATAAATCTTAGCTCTACAATTTCTCTTGTGAGGTTCAGTTGAATTCTCTCCAGCCATAGTTTCTTCTTCAGATTATTCTTCTGAATTAACATCATGAAGTGACTGTTGAGTGTTTTGTACAGCTTCCTCTATTTATGTATTTGTATTTTCTTCAATTTCAGTTTCTTCCTCACTTTCTATCACATCAAAAGATGATGTCCTTGAAGAAATTGTGGTTTTCTATTCAATTATATTAACATCCTAGCCTTCCACAATCCTTCCTAATTACTTGTTGAAACACTTTTAGGCTTTGCTGTTCATTGAGTATCCAAGGAAAATTCATTCATATGCATTGTCACCATACTTACCATGATTTACTTCTTTGTTCTTAATGAAATATTTACTTCCAAAAACACAAAAATATTCCAAAGAGGGTTTCCTTCCCTGCCACAATTCATATGGTGTCTTCGTCTCGCCCATGTAAAGTCCTGTTCGATTTTGAATATACATTGCATCTTGAACAACCTCTTTCCAGTAATGTCGTGGAATATGACTCTCAATCAGCATAGTTAATGCCATGTTGTTCACTTGTCAATTCCTACATTCAATAACTCCATTTTGTTGTGCAGTTCTTACAGTAGCTACCTCATGTTGTATCCCATGATTCTCCTGGTAATTTTCAAATTCAATGGACGTGTATTCCCCCTCCATTATCAGATCGCAACACTTTGATTTTTCATCATGTATCATTCTCGGCGATTCGCCGATATGTTTTCATGAAGTCAAGTACTTGTCGTTTTCTGTGAATAACCATTACACAAGCCATTATACAGTAATAATCTATGAAAAGGACAAAGTACCCTTTTCCATGAGTTCCGGAAACATTTATCAGCCCACATACATATGTATGAATTAGATCAAGAAGATGATATGCCCTTTTCTTCTTAGGCCAGTAGGAACTGCAGACCAGCTTCCCACGAATGCAAGCATCACAAGACTTTTCACACTCACGCTTCAGGTTATGAATGTCCATGACAATCCTCAATTTTGATATTTTCTCCGTGTCTTGTTGATTTATGTTTCCCAGTCTCTAATGCCACAAATTGAATTCATTTTCAACTGTCATGTAACAAACATTTTCTTTACTATAAACCTGATACAAGTTTCCTTGTATTATGCATCCCTTCATAAGTGAATTTCATGTCTTTCCCTTGATAGTGCAGCCTTTCTGATTAAAAGTAACTATAAGTCCCAAGTCACATAGTTGACTCACACTGAGTAGATTATGACGTAAGCCATCTACATAAAATACTTCAGTCTTCTTTGGATCTCTATTAGCTAATTCAGTACTTCCACTAAATTTTATTTTTAGAGCTCCATCATTACCACATCTCACTGTACCATCAACCTTCCTTTTAATATTCGTTAATAGTCCATCATTACCTGTCATATGAGATGAACAACTAATATCCAGAATCCATGTATTTTTTATTTTTTAGCTCTGAGGGACACCTCTACAAAGATGGATTTCTGAATTTTCATCCTCTATTTTCATGAGATATTGGATTGAGTATAGAGCACTGATGGAATTTCAATTTTCTCATGTGTGTACATTGGTTATTCATAGGAGAAGTATTATTCGATAGGAGAAAACCTGTTTGAAAGAGCAACACTATCTTGTTGACGTGATTTGACTTGTCACGAACTCCGGTACGAGGTGTTCATGTCCCTTATCTACCTGCAATTAATAACCTTATGACCAAAGTTAGAACAATGAAAACAATATCCATAGAAATTGTTTCATATAAAAGAGTTAGGATATGAATTTTTTCTCCTTCGTTGAACTCCCATATCTTCACCATTCAGATAGATTCTTGCCTCTTCACAATAAGACATGGTATGACCTGAATATCCACAGAAATAACACTTTATGAGAGGAAATGTATTATCACTTTTTTTTTACCCTCATTCCTTCTTCGATGGGATAATAGTTTGAGGGAAAAATTTTCAAGGAGACTAGAGAATAATCTTCTTTTATTCTTTCAGATTGAATTGGGGGGTTTCTGTTTTAGCACTTCAGATGACTTTTCCACATCACCCACTTTCAGCATGCCTTTATTTTGGTTACCTTTATTTTCAACATATGACAGCTCTACCTTACAACCAATTCCACTATTTCCCATGCAGGCAGGTCTTTGTTCATTTAAAATCTATTCAACTCCATTAGAGCCACGTTTTTCTCTCTCCAACATCTCAGCATCTGAGAACCTTCAAAACAATATTTTCTTCCTTGGTTCTTTTGAAAATAAATCCTTTTTGTGTTTACACGTAATAGTAAAAACTCCCTCCTAAAGATGTTCAACAGTCTTGGACTTTTCCTCTTGACTGGAGGTGAGGTCATTGATGACCTTTTCTTGATCTTCAATTATCAGCTTCATATCCACTACATCATCATTAATTTCAAGTATTTCAGACTTTACATTCACCAATTCTTCTAGTCATTCAATTTCAGCTTCAATTTGATCAACATATTCAGTTGATTCTCCTGCAATTGATTTTCACTTATTGAAACTCTTACATTTAGTCTTAAGCTTACTAACAGCATTCTTAAGATGCAACTTGGGATCTGCACCAGTTTTAAAAAGATTTTCTTCACTAGTATCTTTTGATTTCTCAAAAGCGTCCATCATGGAAGCATGGTTCCCAGTTTTAAATTCTAGTTCTTCTTCATCACAGAATTCATTATCATATACTTCCACTTCATAGAAAAAACTCTTCTTTGGTACTTTTTTTCTTGATTTGAAATCTCCCCTATTGAATAACCTTTTTCTGAGGCTTCTCAATGTTTTGAGAATCTCAATTCTCATCATCGATCTTTCTTTAACACTGAGAGTCAATGTGACCAACTTTTCCACAACGAAGGAAATCTATAGGTAACTTCCCTTTGAATTTCACTTTCCCCTTCCGGAACTTCTCTGCAATAAGGGAAAGAATTTATTTTTCCTCATCATCTTTACCAATACTATATTTTGAGATTTTTAGTTTCTCAACGGCATTGAATTCCATTTCCTTACTCACTTGAGTCGTAGCATCTTCGGTTTTGACCCTCATTTCATATGCCACAATGCTGCTCAGTAGATCATCCAGAGAAAGTTTGGAAAAATATATTTCCTCAAGGGCTGAAACCTTTACATTGTAAATGGGTGGAAGTCTTCTTAATATTCTCTTTACAATGTTTATGTCTTTGATTTCATCACTTAGACCCCGAATTTCTCCAACCACTTCAGTAATTTGATTGAAGAAGGAATATTCATTCTCATCAGGATGCATATTCAGATCATCGAACCTATTGTGCAGGACTTGTTGTTTCGCCTCTTTCACCTTTCTATTTCCTTCAAAAATATTTTCAAGTTTATCCCACATGGACTTTTTTGAGGTTCAACTCATCACTTTTAGATAGATCTGATTAGAAAGTGTTGTGGTGAGAGAATTATGTGCTTTAGCATCTACATCATGAATTTTTTTATCTACATCAGTCATAGCCATTCCTATTGGATCATTAACATGTATACCTTGCATAGTGTAAAATAGAACATCCATTCCAATGGATCATAGAGGAGATCACATTCTGTTATTCCAAATCTAAAAATTACTTCCATCAAAGAGGGGAACTCCCCTAACACTGGCTGAATTTTCCATGGTGGTATAAAACAGATCAAACATCGGAAACCTCTCCCTGATACCACTTGAAGGACCTCGGGACACCCTAAGAGGGGAGCAGTGAATCTGGGTGTCAACTTTTTCTTTTAAACTGACGGATCTTGTTCCCACATTAGTAGAAACTAGTTTAACCTGTATGATGGATATGAGAATAAATAAAACATTCATATACCAAGAGATGACACGTCACTTTTTTACTTGGTTAACCACTAAGGGCTACGTCCAAGGATCATACGCCGATAGGGTGTCGGTCATACCAAATTCTACTATTCTCCACTCATTGTGGATTACAATGGTTTGGGAATAGTCACTTTGTCCTAGGCTCACAACCTTTACAACTGTTCAGGGATAGCCTTCTATGCCCCTCTGGTCACTCCCATTAACTCCCCCTAGATCACTACCTTTGGTGAAGTCCCACTCAGTTTACAGATGAGAATGTCCCTTCATCATCACTAATGAATACATCCTCTGTTGTATAGAGATGCTCTATTGAAGACCAACTTCCACCCGTAGACTAATATCACTTTTCACCCAAGGTATTGGGAAAACATCCATCTTTCATGTATACCCATAAAGACTGGCGTGCTTCAACCACACCTGGCACGCTTCTCCACGTCAACACACAATTTTAAAGATGTCATGCAAGTTCACCTCTCCCACTTGCGTGACACTCACTTCTTCAACTTCAATCTTGCACGACTCACTCCATTTTACGCCCAAACTGATTTTGGAGTACAACTATCAACTGTCTCTCTTCTTCAAATCCTGGCCCGCAAGTGTCACCAAACCTCTTGCACGACACCTCCTTCACCAACTCCAAACATGGGTGACTGACACCCTTTCTCCCCCAAACCGCCTTGGACATGCATCAAACAGCTATCACGCAACTTCTACTTGCGCGACCACACAACCACTTGCGTGACCACTACACCTGTGCGACGGGAGCACTAAATTTCTCTAATTCTCAAAACTCATGCATAAAGAGGAGGGTTGGTCCCATATTTATAGGCTTTCTGGACATCATGCATGATAGCGCGCAAGAATCCTCTTAGCGCACATATTCTGCTGCCCTAGTCTCTGCTATGCAAGTCACTTACGCGACCAAACCCAGAACTTGGGCACCCCTTCTTCCTTTGCCCTATTTTGATGACCTAATCTTGAAAAACATGTGGCGTGCAAGTTTCCATGCCTCCAAGTCATCGGCGTGCAAGTCCCTTTTCCAAAAACACTTTTCCTCATTTTTCAATTTTGAAGTCTAGAAATTTGGAAAACACTGGAAAATGATTCCACCTTCAATAATGTTATCTTCTTGTTCTGTATGATCACTTTGCTGGTGCACATTCTGAACTTCCACTGAGGATTGACAACAAACACAAACCACACTCCAATTCATGCATAGGATGACCATGGTTCCAACATATAATGTATTATATCATTTCATCAAGGACTTTTAATGAAAGTTATTCCCTTAAAATTAATAAGTCCAGACATCATATCCTTTTAGTAAGATAAGATCTATATTTTTTCCTTACTCACAATAGTTTTAGCAAGAAAATAATCCATGATTATAATTAGTAGACAACAGCTTATTAGTTATATCATATGTGATTCTTGGATAATTGAGTGGATATAAACTTTATCCAAATACATTATATGGATTTACTAAAATTGGTTTCATTGGTACACTAAAAATTAGGGTTTCTTAGCTGATATAACCCATGTAAAATCCCAAGAACAAGGAACTTAACTATTATTGTCACCATATCACTTGCTCTCCTTACACATGATAGATAATGGGAACCTAACTATTAGGGTCACCCATAAAGAATGGTTGAGGTATTGAAAAGTGATACTTTGGAAGGATTGTAAAACATAAAATTTTACTGCGTTCTCTTTGAATGTATCACTGAATTAAAATATATCATATTCATGTTATGTTAATAAATATATCATGTTTTATTCCTATTTATATACATTTTTCTAATGATTTAGTTTTGGAATCCTAATTTCTCCACCAAATTAATGTGGTGACACCAAATTATTATATAACACTTTACATAACCCACAAGTTTGTGCCACTCACCCAAAAATAGAATCCATGTATATTCATACATATCTAGATATGTCTCATGAATAAACATCTAGGATTTATTGTGGTCTAATAATTATTATTAGAACATGTGAGAGAAATTTAATCTCATTCCCAAGATCAACCATGAAAGAAATACAAAACCATGCTAGATGGGATATGGATAAAAACAATAAAATGTGTACCATTCATCTAAGAATCCACTGAAAAATCTAGATCACCATTACATGGGTTTGTGAGGGATCATTGAATTGGTATCCCAAAGACATACCATCTCGAGAGGAATACATTGGTCAAACTAAATCATTTGTTGTTATAATAGGATTCTATATTCCTACAGGACATACTATTTCTTTTAGTGAAAGGTTAAAAATGGAGAGAGCTTTGAGATCCCATGAATTTTTGTCAATCATCATGAAAACACTCGCACACATTTACACACAAACACACACACACTACCATCATAAGGTGGTGATTTATATATCATTGAAGGAGGACCAGGTTTAATGTATACATTAACTCTAACATTTTATAGTGTCAGTGTAAATTCTTTATCAATTCATGCATAATATTCATGAATGAATTTCTTTAAAACATTTATCATATAAATAAAAATTTAATTTATATCCATAATTGAGATGATTTAATTGAATGATAACCATTTATGATTCATCCACAACAGTTTTATAGAATGATATTCCAAATTATGAATGAAATCATAATTTTATTGAAATAAAATATATCATATATATATATATATATAATTCACACAAAAGGATTTAAGGAATATATCCTTCATTCTTCTACATGAACTGAAGCCTAAAAAACATTGTTTAACTTCACCTTATATTGTGTGTATACAATGACATGTGAAAATTATTTCCGAAATTCTTTTGGATATATTTCAAAACAATTTTTAAATAACTAATTAACTCACTTTTTATAACATCTTATATAATACCTTGTGATTTCGCATCATAATAAATACCTTTTTGTATTAATTATAATCAATTTTAGAGATACTATTAGAGTGAAACTGAATCATCATTCAGTCAACCACAATGTGTGGCCCCATGGGAATTTGTTGTGTTAATGAAATATATGAATCAAAAGATCCATAAATTTTAGAAAATAGAATCATATTGAAAAGATTCAATGATTCTCAAGATACCAAGATATTTTCTGTGATCTACATCAAACACTTTTATCCCTATAACTTTGTCCTCATGTTTTGTCACATGCATGTGCATTATCTTATTATTCATTTATCTAAGACATTGAGTGACTATGGGACACCATGTATATAAACATAATATAGTCAAATCATCTATTCTCGATTCTAAAATTATAGACTAATTTGGTCGATTAATACATCACATTTCATCCACATTTCATATATTAACACATCACATGCCCCTCATCCAAGCTGATAAGTGCATCAAATGTAACTTCTAGTTTTGGTTTCACACTCCACAATCTATCTCAATATAGGTTACATATGTTATAATCATTATATGAGAAGACAAATCCCCTCTTATTTAAGATCCATTATGTTAGGTCCACTAGGTCGAACGCCCTAAGAGGGGGGTAAATTAGGGTATGGTAGATTAAAACATTTCCCCTTTTGATACTGTTTCATTATTAGACAAAACTCAATTCTCTATCCCTCCCATGGAAATATATATACTGATATGAAATCTTGCATAGGACACAGTGATTTTTACTTTGTTAACCCTCACTGGGCTATGTCCAAGGAGATTTAAAAGAAATGTGATGTTGTACCAAAATCACTAAGGCTCGCAGCCAATAATGAGTACAATGTTCGGGCAAGATCTTCTATACCTAGGCTCACTGCCTTTACAAGGTTCTAGGTATTCTCACTGCATTCCCATGGTTCACTCCCTATGCCTCTTTCTTTGGCTCACTGCCAGTGGAAAGGGTAATCGTCTTCATCTTTCTTCACTCAATGCTCTTGGAAAGGAATACACTCACAGTTTATCAACTTGTAGGTAAAAAATTGTTTATGAATATTTAGGTCCATTCATATTCATGAATTATTGCATCCTCAAATATATGCAGATTCACTGTTGAAGTCTTGTTTTCACCTGTAGATGAATTCCAACTTCCTAAGTACTGTTAGGTACTGGAAAATAATTTTACAATCTAAATTGAAGATTTATCAAGATTTCTTGTGAAAATTGTGAACCACCTTATCTCTCTCACATACTAAGTACCATGTTTGGTATGTGAACTACCTTCTCTATATACTACTTCCTCTTCTGTGAACATCCTATGTCCATGAACTACCTATTCTGTGAACCTCCTATGTCTTCAGACTACTCTCTATTCACGGATTTCATTCGCTTCCACATACAGGAGATCCCCCTCCATGTACCACTTGCGAAATTATCCCTCTCATGTATCAGAGATTCCTCCTCCATGTACCGAGACAAATCCTTCTGCATACCAGACATTATTTTCAGGTTAACAATCCCCACAATCACCTTCAGCGTGAACCACTTTCTGATATTACCAAATTCCCAGAGAAAAATATTCATTCAAATGATGTTCTATATCAACAGTAATTGGTCGGATTAGAGTTTCTTATATAGGAAAAGATACCTGCTCAATCCTCTTAATAAAGTTTTACCAAATCCTGATTCGATATAGGCCCCACCACGTACCGAATTATATACTATTGCGTACCACAAGCCATCCACGAACCATTTTTCTACGCACTCCATGTATGTCATTTTTCCTTACACAGACAATCTCATCCACCAACATCAACCCATCTACAAACCACACTTCAATAAACCATGAACCATGTTCAGTTTTGCGAACCTCACCCATGTACCGTTTTCGCCACTCCGTGTACCATTCTCGGAATATGGTACATGACCTATGTATCATGGTAAGTGGTTCTCAATATTTTCCACCATTATTCAATGTTATTCTTGTCGTTTACTCCTTTAAATAAATCCTTCATTTTCCAACATTAAAAACACAATTTTGAGGCCCCAAAAATTGGAATACACTAGGAAATGGCACCACCTTAAAAACCTATCTTTGGAAAAACACAAACCACTCATTTGCGGTTACCTATATTTGTCAAAAAAGACAATCACACTCAAAAAATTCTAAGGGAACACCATGAGGGATTTTTTCCCAATAATATCCCCTTTGTGTTTATTGAAACCTTTTCCTAAAACAATTCTTTTCATTTTGATATCTTGTTAAAGCTCCTACCATATTCAACCATTATCCACTTCATGCGATTATGATGGTGATCAAAGATTTACTCAACACACACTCTAATCCCACATGAGCAATGCTCGGTGTGAGAAACAAGAGCAAATGAAAATATCATCAATGAATCGCTTAATTTTTTCCACCAATTATTAAAACCAAACTGATACCAATTACTAATCACTAGAAACCTTCTAAAATAATTCCAACACCACTCTTCTGCTTTTATCAAAATCCACATCTGTTGTGATATATAATCTTTGATCGATCACTTCTAGCATCATCATATTTAGTAATCCCCCTATCCTTGCTCAGATTCAAATCCCCTTATCTCGCTTCTCCACTTAACATCTTCTCCCCATGTCTTTTCTTCCCCTAGAAATAGTCACACTTTCTCCCCCTTTGTCAATAAACCCGAAGGGCACTTCATGTTTGTATGAAACATGGTAAAGAATACATATCATCAAATTAAGGAGAGACACACCATAGCTTGGGGAGAGAGGGGGCCCACATCCACACTCCTTTAAGTGCAAGAAGTCGACTGGACCCCCAGAGCAAATCAATGCCTTTCAAACGCTTCTTTGGGTTAGGCCTTTGTAAGAATAGTTTCATCTTGTTGTTCTGTAGGCACATACTCCAACTTCACATGCCCTTGCTCCACTTTCTCCTTGGTAAAATGACATTTGATTTCAATGTGCTTTGTCTTTGTGTGATGGACAGGTTTTTTTCTCAGATTTATAGTACTTGAATTGTCCCAATGAATTCTGATCGAAGACTTCACTTCAATTCCCATATCTTCAAGTTGTTAACTCATTCACAATAGCTGTGTACAAGCTTCAGTAGCTCCAATGTATTCATCATTTATGGTTCTCAATGATATTAAATCATGTTTCTTGCTTAACCAAGAAATACATAATCATCCATGAAAAAAGGCACCACCGGATGTTGATTTCTTATTATCTGCTAAACAATCCCAATTCGCATCTGTATATACCAATAAATCTGGATCAGATTTTTCATTATACATTAGGAAAAAATCCATTGTTCTCTTGATATATCAAAGAATTATTTTTACTGAAATCTTGTGAATCTCTTTTCTATTTATTTGATACCTCACTACTTGGAATGTGGCAAATACAATATTAGGCCTTGTCATCGTCCTGTACAATAGACTTATAATTATTTCCTGTATTATGGGATATTAACTTGTTTGCCTTCATCATCTCATGACAATTTCAACTGGGTAGCAACCAGAGTCTTCATCTCTTTCAAATTATCCATTCCAAACCTTCTCAAAACCACCTTGGAATATTTAGATTGTAAAATAAAATTGACATTCTTTCCTTATGTCACCTGTAATCCAAGGAAAAATCTCAGCTCTCCAATCATCAACATTTCAAACTCCCTTTTCACGAATTTTGAAAATTGTCTGTACTGTGCTTCATCTTCTCCACTAAAGATTATGTCATCGACATAAACCATCACCATCATTCGTTGACAATTGTCAATGTTGAAATACAGATTGTAATCAACTCAACCACAATAAAAATTGAGCTTCGTTAGAAACTGATCAAGCCTTGAATACCATGCCCTTGGTTCTTGCTTCAAGACATATAAATCCTTCTTTAGCCAACAAACTCAATTCTCATATTCATGAATGAGAAAACCATCTTGTTTCTCAATGTAGAGTTTTTCTTCCATAAATCCATTCAGAAATGCAGACATGACATCCATTTATAATAGATTAAGCATTCATGGCATGGATATGGGAAAGAATAATCTAATTGTTTCTAGCCTTATGATGGGTGGAAATGTATCATCAACATCAATACCCTCTATCTGGGATTACCCTTTACACATAAGGAGTTCTTTGTTTTGAATCACAACACCATCTTTATTCATTTTGTTGTGAAAGACCCATTTCTCCCTATGAAATTTTAGTCTTCTGGTCTCGAAACAATTTCCCGAATTTGATTCATCTCAATTTGGTCATGTTATTCATTCATTTAATAAAGCCAATTCTTATTTCTATCTACTTAATCAACGAATTTAGGCTCTACTTGTGATAAGTATGATGCTTGCGGTAGAGACATCATCCTTCTTGTCTGTACTAGTGCTGTCTGATCACCAATTATGTTCTTACTTTCAATTTTTTCTCTTCTTGCTAGTTTTGAGAAGACATTGATTTATTCTCATGATCTGAGTCTTCTTCGGAATCAATCTCTGGTGTTGGGGCATCTCTTGATCTACTTATCTCTTCATCGTTATCCTCCTTGGTCTGATCATGTATTTGCTGAATATTCTTTTCATTTTCTACTATAGTCACATCATGATTTTGAACTATCTTTCTCAGCCGCTTATTGAAGCATTTTTAGGATTTTATTTTCTTTTAGTATCCATGAAATATCCCTTCATCCCCACAAGATTCAAATTTCCAATGTTTCTCTTTATTGTGATTAAAACATTTACATCTAAATATTCAAAAGTAATTTAATGAAGGATTCTTTCCATACCATAAATCATATGGAATATTCTGTTATTTTGGAAAAATAAAATACTTATTTGAACTATATACTGCATTCATCACTACTAAATTCCAAAATTTATTTGGAAGGTCTTTCCCAATGAGCATTGTTCTGGACATGTTGTTGACAGTCTGATTTCTTCTCTCAACAACTCCATTCTCTAGTGGGGTTCTTATAGTTAAAACTTGATGCCTTATCCCATGTTTTTTTAGATAATCCGCCTCATGGATATTTGTGAACTCTATTCCATTAACTGTTCTAATCGTATGTATTTTCTGACAAAGCATTTTTTTACATTCTCGTCGGTATCCTTTAATCCAGCTGAACATATCATATTTTTGGGTGATTATTTAAACTCGTGTCATTATGCTATAGTCATCAATGAATAGAATATAATATCTCATCCCATCAATAAACCTTGTGTAAATTGGTCCAGACATAAATATGCACCAACTCAAGTAGTCTTATAGACCTTTTCCCCTTCTACTTATATGTCTTTCAAATGATCTTCCCCTAATGGCATGCATCACACGTATGAGTATGATCATGTGATAATCTAGGGAGATTTCGAGCTGCATCATATTTTACCAGATCTTCCAAGGAACCTGGGATTATGTGCCCATAACACTTACGCGATAACTTGTTTTCTTCATCCTTGGAAAAAAATCACATATCTTCTTCTCCACTCACGAGGTAGATATTTCCTTCCGTATGATTTCCTTTCAACACAACATCACCATAATTTGCCTTATTTATATAAAATTTCCTGGAAAAACGTATTCCATATCTTGAGTCACACAATTTGCAGACACTGAGAATGTTGTGACTAATCCTGTCAACAACCAAGACATCTTCTCATCTCATGTCTTATCCTCTAAACATTTCATTTCCAAAACCAATAATTTTCAAGACCTCGTAATTAATAAATATTACAGTACCTTTTTTATCATATATGATTCTAGTTACTAGACTCTTATTTCCTATCATATGGTAAGTGCTTCCACTATCAATTATCCATATCCCTGTGTGACCTGATTCCTTGAATGCAATTTCTATAACCGCGGTCTACTCCTCCCTTTTATTTTTGACCCAAGCCTTTGAATTTGTAACTGAAATGCAATGATAATCTTCATCTTCCTAATTATATGATGGGTCAGCTTCAACCTATAGAGCATTAAATCGATTTGGAATTTGCATCTCACTTGATGATACTTTTGGATGCTTCTTAGGAACAAATTTAGTTTACCTCGGTACATTCCTCTACATTATTAATGTGAAATATCTTTCTGTATGTCTGAGACCTTTACACCTGATACAATTACCATCAAATGATGACCTATAATTTTGAACTTTGTACAACCACCTTTTTTTATCTTGTTCCCTTTGGTATATTTATCCTATGGAACTTAAATTTTGAGAGTGTCTCATCTTACCACAAAAATAGCATCTTATGTGAGGTACATTCCTATGTGGTAATGATGCACCGTTGGTTGTGCCTTGGGTTTTCTGAATCTTCTGATTATGCTTTTTACACAAATCATTCATCAATCTTGGAGTGGGTTCTTGTGGTCTTACTTGAACCATAACTACAACATGTTATAGGTGAATCCCCTTTTGTTATGATGGGACATTTCACTCAAATATCATCTTATTTATTGCCAGTAGGATCATCTTTCCTAATGTTGAAATGAGGGTTATCAGTTTCTCAATATCATCAATTGTTCATCAAATATTGATGACCTCTTCTTTTGGACGCTCAATACATTTGATTTGATATTTTCCAGTTTCAGTAAAACTATCAATTTCAGCTATCTATTCTTCAATTTTGATTTTGTACTCAACCACCTTTTCAGAGATTTTAGGCATTGAAGACCTCATCTTTTCAATTTCTTCATTTAGATCAGAATTCTCTTCTTCCGGTTGTTTCATAAATAGTTTGGCATCAGAAACAACTTTGTTATCTCTCTTAATTTTGGCTCTCAAAATATATATCTTTTCAAAGTCAGCTTCTAATTCATCCTGAAGATCAACTCTTCCTATAATTTCTCTTTTTCATTGTCACTTTCCTTTCTAATTAAAGAATTTCTAGCAGCTACCACCAAAGCATCTACTTTAAATCGATGCAGTCATCCAACTTTTCTACCTAAGATTCTTCTGAACTTACATCCTCTCTAGAAAGTAGATTCTTCTTTTTGAAGAACTTTCTCCAAGTAATCATCCTCCATTTCTTCATCAATGAATATATCTTTTGGGGAATTTCATCATTTTCTTTCGTTTCATCATCAAACTTCTTTGGAAATTTTGATGAAAAATGCCCAATCATTCCACATCGAAAGTAAGAAAATGGAAGTTTACCTTTTAAATTTCCTTTTCCTCTTTGCAGATAAGTGGATAGAAAAGACATGACATCATCCATATTTTCTTCCTTTAGTCTTTCTTCAACAGAGAGATTCTTCATGGCCTTGAACGCTAATTCCTTTGACTTCCCCTTTTCCATTGCATTTTTGTCATTGTTTCTCATTTTTTATCCTATAAAGGTACTGTGCAGGTTGTCTAGTGTCATCTATTTTGGGTCTTTGTCTTCCAACACTGAAAATTTCAAGTTGAACATGATGGAAGTTTCCTCAAGATTCATTTCAAAATATTAATATCTTCATTGAATTATCCAAGACCCTACATGTTTCCATGGTAAAATTTATCTTATAGAAGAATGCATCAATAGTCTTAGTGGGATTCATTCTGAGATCCTGATACTTATTCTATAAAACCTGCAGCTTTTCGTCCTAGACTTTTGTGTCACACTCATAAAGGTTTAACAATTTTACCAAATTGCACGTGACGTTTTACAGGACATCAACTTCATGTAAATTGAATTTGATAGGGCTCCCCATAAAGCATTGATCCCATTAGTAACAGTATCTAATTCTCTTCATTCAGCTTCCAATAAATCACCATTATTAATTTCAGCTGATATTCCAAACATAGCTACTATGAATACATCCATCCCAACTGATCATAAGTAGTTCTTCATTTGATTCGACCATAGTTGAAAATTATTTCCATTGAAGATCAGAATTATTTTATGATTGACCGCCTCCGTTTCATCTTCTGATAGAGAACCACTGACATTCAACCAATACCTTTGATACCAATTGTCAGGTCCACTAGGTCGAATACCCTGAGAGTGGGTGAATCAGGGTATGGTAGATTAATACTTTCTCCCTTTTGGATCTTGTTTCTTTGTTAGACAAAACTCAATTCTCTCTTCCTCTTGTAGAAATATACTAACTGATATGTAATCATGCACATGACCTGGCAATTTTTTCTTGGTACACCCTCACTAGGCTACATCTAAGGATCATACAACGTAAATCTCCCGATGTACCAAATTCACTAAGGTTCGTGTCCAATAATGAGTACAATGTTCAGGGTAGAACTTATATACCTAGGAACATTGCCTTTACAAGGTTTAGGGTCTTCTCACTGCATTCCCAAGGGTAACTCCCTATGCCTCTTTCTCTGCCTCACTTCCAGTGGAAAGGTTCACCGTCTTACTCTTCCTTCTCTCACTGCTTTTGAAATGTAATCCACTCATAGTTTATCAACTTGTAGGTCAAACACAGTTTATGGACATGTCAGTCACTTAATATTCATTATTTCCTATATCCTCAAATATAGGTAGATGTTATGTTGATGTTTTTTTTCACCAACAGATGAATTCCACCTTCCCAAGTACTATTTGGTACTAGAAAATACTTTTTCATAATGAATTCAAGCTTTCACGACCTTCCTTGTGCAAATCGCAAACCACCTTTTCTCTCCCGCGTACTGAATACCAGTTTTGGTGCATGAACTGCCTGATATGTATACTACTGCCTCTTCCACGAACCACCACTGTATGCGGACTTCCTCTTCTACGAACCACCTCTACCTGCAGACTACTCTCTATTCACAGACTGCCTTCACTTCCATGTACCGAAGCTGCCCCTCTGCGTACAACTTACCGAATTCTCCCTCTCACGTACTAAAGATTCCTCCTCCATGTACCAAGACAACTCCTTCTGCATACCAGACATACTTTGTGGATTAAGAATCCCCACAAACACCTTCAGCACAATCCACTTATGGACATTACTAAATTCTTGGAGCAAAATATGCTATCTAATTATGTTTAATATTTACATTAATTGGTGGGATTAGCTTTTTTTATATAGGGAAAGATACCTACTTTATCCGCTAAATCAATATTTTACCAATTCTTGATTCGATACAGCCCCCACCACATACCGAATCATTTGTCGCTGCAAACCACAATCCATATGTGAACCATTTTTTACACACTCTGCATACAACATTTTTCTTTACGCAGCCGATCTCTTCTGCTGACATTAACACATCTGTGTACCACACCGCCATACACTGTGCACCATGTTCGGTTTTGTGAACCTCACCTGCATACCATTTCCACCACTCCAAGAAATATTCCCGGAATATGGTATGTAGCCCATGTATCATGGTACACAATTCTCAACCTTTTCCACCATTATTCAATGTTCTTCATGTCATTAACTCCTATTAAGAAATACTTCTTTTTCAACATTAAACTCCAAATTTTGAGGCTCCAAAAAATGGCAAACACTGGGAAATGGCATCATCTTAAAAACCTATCTTTAGTAAACAACTACCATACTCATTTTCGGTCACCTGGCTTTGTCAAAAAACATAATAACACTCAAAAAATCCTGGGGGAACACCTTAAGGGATTTTTTCAAAACACATTATATGACATGATTAGTAACATACCCAACCATCCCTTGATTATCTAAGTTCGTATTTTGACTTATGTATGTCGGGTATCAAATTATTATGGTTATCATTATAGTTATATCTCAAAACCTAGGTAGTGGGGACCCAAAAAGAATCCATACACCAATAGTAGATAAATGACCACCTGTATAGAACTCTATGCATTATATTTATTGGGGCATCCAATGGAAAAAACACCATTTTTATGCCACATTATCATATTTTGTATCTCTATAAAAGAATCATACTCAAAATAACCATAACATTTTTTTCATAACCTATAATACTCTATGAATAACACTAGTTAGGGATAACTCAAATTCAAACATTGATAGGTCAATTATCATTACAGTCTATGAAATTTATATCTATTTATACACATATAAATCCAAAGTGAAAGAAAGATAAAATAAAGTTTTCCTTTTATATGATACTTTATATCTTTAAAATCTTTTAAGAATACATAACCAACCCAAACATAAGATCATATCTATCATATCATATATGATAAAATACTAGAACAACCTTATTTATGTCATACTTTCTTGGGTATTTTTAACTCGTTACATCGATATGTAATTCCCACCACAAATTTTTGAGTCCATTAGATAAAACCCTACCCCTAAACTCTTTCAGAAACTCACATCTATGAAGTAAGTTATAATAATAGAAAGAAATCAGAATTATATTCCCAATTTTCACATCGTTGAATATATTAAAACACATTAAATCTAAAAAATATTTATGTTAAAATTCATTCATCTATTTTCCACTCATAACTCTTAAAAGAGTTGAACATGTTTTGAGAGGCATTGAGGGGCTGTGAATTAGTGCCTTATATATTATTTTTCAATAACTAATAATCCCCTATTCTTATCAAATAGTGATATCACCAAAAACAAAAGTAGGTAAGAAATGGATCACAATATGTTTTTTAATGATTTTCATCTCTCTAAGGAAAACTATGTCCCCGATGTATGGTAGTTTTTATCTGAAAAGCAAAAAACTATACTTCAACTATCAAGAATG
Organism: Viscum album; assembly: GCA_963277665.1. NCBI lineage: Eukaryota > Viridiplantae > Streptophyta > Magnoliopsida > Santalales > Viscaceae > Viscum > Viscum album. Next base: position 2,000,946,504 of record OY728136.1, read on the forward strand.
GATATTGGAAAGAGAATGATCTTGAACCTTATACAAGTACCAACACTTTCTAGTTACAATATTAAGTCAACAACACAAACAACTATTTCTGATGAATGGTATTAAATAAATGTATGTTCCACCTCATAGAATCCATTTATGTTTACTATCTTCCTTCCCTTTATACATCAATATTAAGTAAATTTCACAAAAAGAAACTCTAATACAATATTGTATCAGTTCCAAAATCTGAAAAATCTCAACAAGTTATCTTTATTCATTTTTAGTTACTTATATCCATTTAGTATTATGTAAATATCATTTCCATAACAATTATGGAAATGTCCTTGAATTTTGGTGGTTGGGACCAACTCATTAAAACTCATCCATAATCAATCCAATGTTCTAGTTTTAATTATCCTAAAGAACCAACAAATATTCTTTCATACCATATTTAAAATATCATGGTTTTCCTATACATTAAACTCTCTTCAAAATGAAGAAGTATACTTTCCTTTGAAATTTTCTAGATAAGCCTTGTTTCATGAAACTCTAACGTGGCCCCACATTCTATAGCATAGAAATACTTATATCTCGTAACTACCATGGCTTTATCTAAACCTTATATTTTATCTTTAATCTAAATCAATAATATTGATCATGGTTTTTGATTCATAAAGAGAATTTCATAATCTCCAAGTGAAATAATCCTAATTTCATTAAAATATATAATATTTTGGAAACACACTCCATTACCATTATATTGGTACTAATTTATAAGAGGAACCATTACACAGATCTTTAATTTTTATTGGTTTCTAATGAAACCTATTCTCTTTGGAATCACACATACACTAAGCACTTCATATATACACATGGTGGGATGACACTTATATTGAGCTGTAACATACCTATACTGACATTCCTTTACTGTATTCTTCATGTACATTGTGGTTTACACATATGTAGAGTTAAAAATGAAATCTACATTAAGAAAAAAAGACACTTACAATAATACTAAAATACACATATGTTGGTCCCAAACACACCCACATTTTTAGTCCTCTTCTAAAAAGCAATGCCCAACCCACTTCACCTTAATTAAGATCGGGACACATTAAACTAAACTGTAAGGCTTCATAGAATAGAAAATTATCTTAAAAATGATTTAGATATTGACTTCCCCAAAACATGTGTCTTCGGACCTTAATATTAGGAAAAAAATGGGTACACAAAACTCATATTAGCAAAAAATTCAATACCAAGCTAAACATGGTTCAACAATCTCTCCCTTGGGATTTGTTTTCAATACTAAATGATTTTATCCCCCTTCATGAAAATAAAACTTAAGAGTGTAACTATTAGGGATAAGATAAAATTTATAAAGGAAAATAAATCATGAATTGATTACCCATGAGTATACATGAGATAAAACATTATAGAAAACATGGGAGATTAAATCAATCCTCAATGTTGTCCTTAAAAACACCTCACTTCATACCTTTGATCTCAATAACATGAGATATATTATAAATATTTATTTCTAACATATCTCAAAACAGAACATAAAATAGCCTGTGCACAAAGAGAAAAACTCCCCCCCCCCAAATCTCCCAAAAATGAACTAGAATACTTAGAGGAATAAACTTGATAAGTTTTTATATTTTATTATTGAAGTGAAGGATACACTCCCATTTTCAGCCTTAATATTTCAAAAGTATCAAACGTTAGACTATTTTTTTAGCATTTCAGTAACTTGTTCCTCATATAGAATAATATCTATCATTATGAATCATATTTTAACTTATCGTTTATAAAATGATATTTTATATCAATATATTTTGACCTGGAATAATGAACCAAATTTTAAGATAGATTTATAGAACTTTGATTATCAAAACTGATAATTGGTGGGAATATAATTTGAATATCAATTCTCTCATGTTTTTTTCTCATACAAATCATCTGAGTGGGTACCTGTGTATTAGAAATTCATTCATCCCTAGTGGTAATTAAGAAAAATGTATTTTTTTTTCTTTTAACTCCAAGAAACACATTTTTCAATAACAAATAACACTCCACCCTAAGTAGATTTTCAATCTACCATAGATCCCACCAAATTAGTATCTAAAAAACCGTTCAAAATTATCTATCCTTATAAATAATTATACTATTAGAAGTATTATAAATATATCTAATAATTATTTTAGATGAAAAAAATTAGATTCCTTCAAATTAAACTAAAAAAGCACAAAGGGATATATAGGCCTTGAATAAATTAGATACGATATATTTTTAATTAGTTCTCTAAATTATTTTTCATTATCTACTTTACCTTACTTATCTTTTCCTAGATATATTCTCACCTTTATATGGGTATTTTTTCCCATTCATTACGCCATTCTAAACATCTTTAATAGTTATTTGACATACATTTCTTATGACATGAAAAGATGACCAGACACTTGGGAAATTTTTAATCCCAAAAAAATGATACCTTAAATTTATTATGTATCTTTGTAGAAAAATCTCCATACTATTTTTCTTCATTATAAGGAAATGTGATGTCATCTATATTCCCAATTGCAATGATTAATGTGGTGTTGATTTTATATATTCATAAATTATTGTCCATATTTCACTTATTAAACTTCATGCTACTCAAAATCTCATCTAACGTAAAGTATCAAGCACTTAGGGATTGTTTTAATCAATATAGGGGATTATTAAGTTTAAAAAATATATTTCCTTCATAATCAAACTAAAACACATCAAGTTATTCCTTGTAAATACACTCATTACTTTCATAATATCAATATATTTATTTTACATCAATCTAAATGATTTTGAAATCTATTTGAGTAGCAATAGAAAGAATCAATCTAATTGTTTAATTATTGACACTAGAGAAAAATTCTCATCAAAATAAATTCCATCTACTTGTGAATATCACTTACAAACAACTCTAGCTTTATTTCTAACAACACTTCTATCCTAATTAATATTGATTCTAAAAACACATATTGTTACTATAAAATTTTTATTATTATATAATGTAAGAAGTTCCCAAGTTTTATTTTTCTCTATTTAATATATCTCTTAATTCATATCTTGGATCCACTCGGTGTTTTCTAAATCTTATTCATTATTTTTTGGTTCATCTTTTGAGATAAATATGGTTTAACTAGTTCCCATTATTTAATTTTATGTTTTAGAAATCATATTTTGATCAAAAAATATATTTTTAGTATCACCATGCTTTATTTTCCTTAAACCTATACTTTTGAGATTCTATATTTTATCTACATCACTAGTATATAAAAAATTGGCATCATCTTCCTACAATTGTGCAATCAATTCTTCAACTTCTGTTTGTTCAGTATCAATAACATCATCCTCATGGACTACAATAATATATTTCTATACATATTATTTATTTTCAAATACAATAACATCATCACAATCAATAATTTTCTTTTATTTCTTGTTAAAACTTTGGTAAGTACTATCATTTGGTCTTTAATTAAGCGTCATTACTTCATTAACCAAATCATTAAATTTACTTGAACTTTTCCCTATCCTTTTGATCAAAATTTTACTCCCAGACATTTAAATGTATGTATCACTTGGTTTCTTCATGAACCACATTTAATTGGGACACATGTCATATTTTGGCATTAAAAAACCTATTTTTAATAATTTTATCTATTATTATTAAGTGTAGCCAAAAAATCATTATGTGTTATGCTGAGTAAGCATAATGTTGGCCCTGATGACAATACTTATATTATTCCTTTTTGTTAACCCATTTATTTTGTGTTTATGGGGAACTAAGATCATTTCTAATTTAATTTTTTAAAATATATTATAATAACATTATATTAGAATATTCAATACCATTGTTTTATCAAATCTTTTAGGATGATAAACCATATTATTTTACAATCATCCTTGAGAATCTTTTGAATCTATATAAATATAGAGACTTATGGGATATAATCATTATACATGTAATTTTAGAAAAATAATCAATAGAAGTGATGTAATACTTTTCTCAACCTGGTTAATTCATTGTTATTGTTCTGAACACATTAGTGTGCACCAGCTGTAATGGTTTTTTTGTTTGAATATTCACTCATTTATGAGTTTTATCATCATATTACATTTATTTAAAGTCTTTAAAATAATTATATTGTGCTATTTTAGTATATAAAATATTCTCAAAACATCTTATTTGAAAAAAATTCATATTTTACTTTTTCTATGATGGCCCATTCTTTTATACCACAAACTATTTTCTCTTTTCCATCTCAAATAACAATTTGATTTTCCTTATCCAAATTGACATAAACCCACTTGAGTTTTAACTCCATTTGGTATAACAACTCCATATTTCATACTTTTTCTAAGGAATCCACTTTTCCTAAAAATTACATGATTTCCATCATTAATAAATTATGATACAATCAATAGGTTGGGTTTTAGGCCATTAATAAATAAAACATTATTAGGACATATATGATTCTTCCAAAATCTTCCATATCTAACTCCTTCAAATTTAAAGAATCATTTTATACCAAAATTAATGTCTCCAATATATTACCATTCCAAATTATTTAAGTTATTTATATCTTCATTCAAGTGTGAAGAGCATCAACTATCCGTAATCTATGACTTCTACATTTTTTATTATTTAAGATGAGATTACTGAATTTGATTCCAAACCAACCATGTTTTATGATGGTGATTTTATTTTAATTTTATGAATAAAAAATAAAATAAAATATCTCAATCCTCAGCAAAAATTCCAAATTTTTCTTATAAGAATTCAAAGATATTTTTTATTTCAATATTCGTTACATGCTATTAAAACCTTAAATTTTTCTTAGCTTGTTTTTTCAAATGTATCCCCCTTGATTTATTCTTATTCCTTATATCAATAAGTGAAATATTATACTATGATTATTATAAAATATAACCATGAACACCACAACACTAATAAAACCCATAAAACCTTTCTCATTTGTATTTTTTTTATACTTCATATTTTATTCATCAATTTTTAGGGTTTTTTTGAGTTGGTTTCATAATAATTTATTTTAAACATGTTCTCTATGTATCTGAGGCTCTCATAAACATTATATCTAATTTTTTTTCAAATATATGATCATATTTTTACATTTAATTTGATTTCATGGATATGATAGGTTTATATTGTTCCCTAATAACGTGATAACTCAATAATTCTTTCTAAAGTTCACTTTTGAAAAGAAATTTAATATCTAGTTTACAACATGAATATTTGATATGATAGATTTATAATGGTCATTTCATTTAATTTTAACTTCACTTACATTTTAAAGCTATATTTATTTTTCAATTCCTTATTTTCCATTTCAATAATTTTCTACTTCAATATTTCAACCTCCTTATCCATGAGAAAAAACATGTAGGTGATATCATAAATAATTCTCTTCTTTTAAACATTCTCAAGATTAAATGATTACATTTATTAATAATGATTATTTTCCTCCTTATGATCTTATTTGAGTTATTTTTTATTCCTTTTTAGATGAGTGCTTCTATTTCTCAATATTCTATTTTTCTTTAGATACTTTTTAATTTCCATCCTCATTGTATATTATTTTGATAACTCTCATTATTCAGATTCATATTCATTTTTAGAGTGTGAATCATAATTTTATGTATTATATACTTCCATTTCTTAATCCATGAGAACTTAATGAGAAATTTATAAATGTGTCTTCTCATGATCATTACAGTCATCACTGTCAAGAACTCCTTCTTCAACATATACAAAACTACTTCTTAAAAGTCCTGGAGAGATTTTATTCTTCCCTTTCACCAATTATTAGATTATTTTTTTGGGATCTTCCATGAAAGGATGAAACCTTTTTAGTATCCTCATATTTATCTTCATATTTTAATTTCATTTGATAGTCAGCTGGGAAGTTACTAACTTTCCTACAGTTGAATCATTTTAAAGGAAGCTTACCTTTATACTTAAATCCCCATACTATGTTGAATCATCATGAATTTAGGTAAAGTGTCTTAGAATATTATTTTATATTATCATCTCTATCTAAAACAATTTATTCATCATCAATATTCAACTACTTTAGATTTTTAAAATCAATATCATTCTTCTTCTTTCATATATTCTTTTGATTAGCTCCTATTCTCAATTCATAATTAATGGTAGTGTTATAAATCGTATCAATGGTAAATACATAAATATATATATCTTCAAATGAATATACTTTTTCATAAAACATATCAAGTATAATTCTAATGATTTTTCTTGTCTATAGTAGAATCATCAATTTTTCTCCAAACCCTCTTATTGAGAAAAAAACATTTACTCTTATAAAAACTCATCAATGAATTAATTTTATTACATTTTATCATCTAAAAATTATTGTCTAATCAATATTAATTTGTCTTCCATCACCTTTTTGTTACCTTCATAAATATTTAGGATTTTTTCACAAATTTCATTGGAATTCTTACATCCCATAACCTTTTTAAAAAATTTCTCTAATAATGATGTGGTTAGATCATTTCTAGATTTTAAATTATTATTAGAATTACTCTTATCAGTAGGAATCTATGTATTAATTTCATTTGGACTAATAAATATTTTATGAATATAATCACGAAAATCTAATCCTAGGGATAACTGGTATGGAATTATCCTCTCCTTCCAAAAAAATGAAACCATTTTCTATCAAAAGTGGTAAATAATTTATGATTGATTGAGTTGTTAATTTTTATAGTTAACCAAAAAAATATATTCATTGGTGATCCAATATCGGATAATAATTGAAATAAATTGAATAGGTATTGAGATACATTGAGAGTGGGGGTGAATAATTTCCAAATATTTTGTTTTTTAAAAACCACAAATTTGTTCTAATTATTCAATAGTGATATCACCAAAAATATCATACACAAAATGGAGTACAAAAAAGTTTTTTATTGAGGTTCTCCTCACCAATTATGACTAAATACCTTGTTTATGGTGGTTTTTATCCCATAAACATACATCTATATTTTTATTATCTATAAAAGATACATGTAAGAATATGATCTTCAACCTGCTATAAGTATTAGAACAAACAAGTTACAATCTTGAATCGACAACAAAAATAACTATTTTTGAAGAATGATTTCTAGTGAATGTGTGTTCTATATAATGGACTCCATATATGTTTATCTTATTACTCATACTTGCACAAAAATCTCTGTATATTGTTATTATTTTTATTCTTTGAAACAATAGTGTATTAGTTATATAATCATTAAAAAACAACATAATCTCTTTCATCCTTTTTGGTTATTTATATTCACTGAATATTATGTCTATATCCTTTCTATAACAATTATATAAACCTAATTGAATCTGGATGGCATGGACCAACTCATTAAAAATCATTCATAAATGAGTCAAGGTCCTCTGTTTAATACTCTAAATGATTTAGGAAACCTTGCTTTATATAATATTTAAAATATTATTACCATCCTATACATTTAAACTCTTCCAACAATCCACATTAATATTTTCCATTGAAATATTATATGTAATCCAAAATTAATGCTATTGTAATGTGGAACATCCTTATACGGGTTGGAGTTATTTGAGATCAAGTAACTCCCATGGATAGATATTCCCCTTTAATCCTAAAATGAATCCCAATTAATGAGAATGATCATGATGATTGATTCAAGAAGAACATTGCATAAGAATAATTTGAAATAGTCCTCATTTCTATGGAATCAATAATAATATATAAAAACACTTCATTACCCTTATATTGGAAATAATATATTATATATACCTTTAAAAAACTCTATAAGTTTATCTAAACATCTAATGACACCTACACACTGTGGTTTAATTCCTACATTGATCATTTCACACATACACTTTGTAGGATAACACCTACAATCAGCTAAAATACACTTATTCTAACTTTCCATTGTCAAATTATTCATGTCTATTGAGGTTAAAAGTATTTTGGTAAAAAAATAAAACATATATATTGAGGAAAAATACACTTACATTGGTGCTTGAACACATACATATTGACCCCATACACAACTATTCTACCATTCTGTTTCCAAAAAATAGTTTCAAATTGAATTCAAATCAATTAAAATCAAAAAAATTCAAATCAACAACAAGGATTCTTAGAACATTAAATACACTTAAAATGTGGTTTGGATAGTGTCTCACCATATTAAACATGTATTTGGACTTGAATATCAGCACAAAAAATATCCTTACTAAACATGTATTTAGAAAACCACAACACCAACCTAAATAGGGTTCAAAAAACTCTTTCTAATTATACCATCATCATACTTAGAACCCAATCCATCAAATTTTTTCAATTATTTTTTTAAATAATATTACAATGTAATCTCTAACATTGTTTACATCCTAAACTCTCTTAGGATAATGTGGTATCTACTTACCTATGGTAACTAATTGTAACTCTTTAAATTTCTCTTTACCTTCATATACTAAGACCTTTTAAGATACCAAGTATAATAATATTAATAAAATTACCAACATAAACCTTTAGGAAAAAATTATATTCAATTTCATGTGCTAACAAGATGTAACTATTTATATTTTTATTATCACATATTCTTAACTATTCAGGATATCAATTGAAAATAATTTTAATATTAGACTAGTATCATCCTATACTTTTCAAATATGAACTTATTAAGTCCAAAAATACTCCCACTAGCCTATTAGACACTATATTATTTTCAGAACATTTAGTTAAGATACATAAACTATTTATTTTTTAGAAAATAACACTCTTTTACTTTAGGATGAATATTTAACAAATAAAATATTATTATATTTCATATATGTGTTTAGAAAATTTTCCTTTTAAACATAATACTTTATTAAAATATGCAACTGATGGGTGGTGGGAACACATTACCTCATATTTTAAGAAGAATATAGATAAAAAATTGCCCAGCTAAACCATTTTTATCCTTATTTCTTTTTCAAAATATGTTATAGAATTTGGTAAATCATAAAATAGGTGTATACAATTAATTGTCTTATTTTCTTCATAATAAGTCTTTGTTAACGAAAAAATTCTCGTATAATATAATAGAAATATAATTAATATGGACATCCTTTTAAGATCCATCTGATATTATTATATATACACTTCAATACCAAAGAATCAATTTCTATAACATTAATTCCTTACAAGTACATTCCATGGATTTTTAAAAACTCCATCAACTATTCTATATAATCCCATCATATGGAATTATTAATCCCCCTTCCAACACACCTTATGATTTGTCTTCCTTGTTTTCTACATAAAGAAATATTATTGGACCTTTCTAACGAATTTTTCATCTTTCAATTTTAACATTTTTCGACTTTCACTAACTATACAGTACCAAAACATCAACATATAATGCTTATTTAATCTCTTCACAAATCTTTGAGAATATCGAGTATGCATTTCTTATACTCATTCATATTATTGGAAAATTTCCATATATGATTCTAGGGTAAATTATTTATCTACAATATGTCTTATAAGAATTATCTTATCTCTCCAAATCATTATCATTCGGAATCATATTGAGTATGTGAGACTAAAATACATTTCATTATTCACCATTTAAGGTTTATCAAAACACGGGTTAATAATTATATGATTCATAAGAATCTATCTTAATATGTTTAATAACATCAAAACTTGGTTAATCAAGAATAGGTTTCTTAAATATATAGAATATCACTTTATATATTTTTATTAAGTTACCCATTAAATGAGTTTCTTACATTATGATACTCCATTAAAATATTTATTTCAAAATTATTTTTTATGATGATGATGATGTTATTTGTATAAAAAAGAAGCATTTATCATATGAGAATCATGTTTCATATCTTTTTTTAAAAAAACATTTAATGAAATTTATCCCAGAAAAATTATAATCCCATATATCATAACCATTTAGTATTCTGATATCTATATTTCATCATAACATGCTTTTTTTTATATATGTAATCCATGATTATTTAGATAGGGAATAATCCTAATAATAATGATTATGATTCATAGATAATTGAGTAGATAACTCTACTGAATCAATCATTGGGATAAATTCTATTGTATTTCTCTTGTATCCAAACCGTTTGGGTTTTTAATCTACGGTAACATAAGAAAAACACCAAAAAATAAGCTGACAGTTGGAAATAAATGGATACTTATGTGGAGCCTAACCTACCAAATAATATAATACAAAGTCAGTTATATATTTATTTCCATTCATAATGTAATCTATAGGTACTTTTATTAAGCTCAACCTACTTTGTTGGATGATCGAGGTCATGAAAAGTGTCTCTTTAGAAGGAATCTAACACTTAGTATTTAAAAAGTATTTAATATCACTATATTATCTCATTTTATCCACTTTAATATGCATGATTCTAATTATTTATGTTTTAAAACCCTATTAATTCAACTAAATCACTATATTCAAACCATATTATTTTGTAACTCTTTACACAATTCACAATTTGTGTGAGTAACCCAAAAATAGAATCCAAAAAAATCCATAAAGATATAAACGAATTATATGTATAAATAACATAAAAGAATCATATAAATATTTAAAATTACATGATATCGATAATCTCTACATGCGTAATCTTGTTTCTATATATTTCCAACCCCTCACCTTTCTATAATAAGGCATAATTCTACAGACTGGTGGGTAGTTTGACCCAAATTCCCTCTACCCAGTGTGATTTTACCCAAGAGATAATTCAATTTATAATTATTATAAAACCTAATATACTTAAACTATGATAAAAATACTAAATCAAATCTAATGATCCAATAACAAATTGAGGTTAAGAATGACAAAAAAATAAATCTTATATTGATTCTACCAATATGTAATCCAAGGATTAACAATATCATTAGAATCAATTTAATATTTTAAAATAAATTAAGAACATATTGATACTAAAAATTTTTAACTGTGAATAATATATTGAATGATCTTTTATATAAATGAATATTTCAAATACTTAAACATTAGGCAAACATTAATGATCTATTTATAAATAAAATCTTATTATACAAAATTTTATTTATTATCTAAAATTATAGATATTGCATAGTTTTGAATGTAAACTCTTTTATACTCAATCCAATATAAACTCTTTCATATTATTTATTATATGTAATTTTTCACATTAAATATATGTTATTATTATTAATTACAAAAAAAAGTTATCATATTATATTACGTAAACAAATTTTACATAATTAAAATATCATATATATATATATATATTTATTTATTTAAACCGTGATTAAATTATTCATAATTGAAATTTGTTATGTGGGATAAATAATTTCTCAAAATAAGGCCCCTATATAATTTCAATAATTTTAAATGAATTAATATGAACAAATCATAATATTAAATATACAATTCTTTATATATTACTCTTATTTTATAATTTATAAACTCATTGTAATTTAACCTTACAATTTCTAAAAAGAAAATTATTTATATATCATAATGAATGCCTTATGATATAGTAAAAGGTATTTTAAATATTAAAATTTAATATTTAGGAATATTTAATAAATAAATGTTTCACAAACATTTATATAATTAATTGTAATCATTTTATAAATAATTAGTTGATAAAAATTTAATAAATTAAAATATTTTCAAAATACCATTTTTGTGTTTTATAAACATTTTATAAATTATAATAAAACATAAAATTTAAGTTTTTAAATGTTTTCTCACCCTACCCATACATTAGATTGGAGAAATTCATAAAGGTATAACATTTACCTTTATATATTCCATGTATATAAAATTAATGTAAGAGTTTTTGTCCCATGTAAAGGTAACACATAGATTACCTTTACACAACCTCCATCAAGTAAGGGTGGAACAAAAGTTAACTCTTTTGTAAAGATAATACCTAAAAAAAATTTACGTAACCACCCTCATGTAAGGGTAACATGAAAGTTACCTTCTTCATTATGGTAATATATAAACTAAATTTAAATAGGCAAATTATGTAAGGTATTAACAATTACCTTGATGTACACCTGTACAACATAAAGGTGCATTATGATGACCTTTATGTAAAACCTTTTTGCGAACATAAATAATGATAATCATTATGTAAAATAATTTATTTAAATTTCAACAAGGATAAACCTTATGTGAGTTATGATTTTTGTGTCAAGGTAAACAAAATAGTTTCAAACATGAAAATTAGATCAAAATGGTGATCTATTTTACATGATTTCTTCATTTGATACATAATTTCACAAATATGAAAAAAAATATCTTATACCACTTCTGGGAGGTGTTATGTTCAAAAAAAATTTATTAGATGTTCAATTTAGATTTAATCCAATTAAAAAGGTCACCAATCTGAGAAATATGAAACCACACTATAACTGGAAATGATTAAATACTATAAAAAATTGATCATTAAATTAAGAATCCATTGATGCATCTCAATTTCCATCGCATGGATTTGAGAGAGATAAATGAAGTGTCAACCAAAATAAATCTCACCTCTTTAGGTATCCATGGGTTTATATGAGTCATATGACTTAGATCCAATCTTCCATCATGACATGCTAGTACCTTAGGCACAAAGAAGAAATATTGAGATAGCTTTATGTTCTAGGAAATTTTTTACAAGCATCATACAAACACCCCCAAACATCTACACACACACACACTTCCATCACATTTTTTGGATTTATATATCCTTGAATACACCCCATTGTTAATGCAACCATTAACTCGTGTATTTATAGTGCTCAGGTAAACACTTTGTTCAATTCATCCATTATATTCATGAATTTATTTCCCAATGCAATCTATCATATAAAATTTCCTTTGAATGATATCCAATATAGAGATGATTTAATTAAATGATAACCAATTTTACTTCATAACATTCTAGTTCTTTGGGAATAAAGAAAAAAATGGAGAGAGATTTCAGTTCCAATGAACTTTTTCCAAGAATCATACAAACACCCACACACATCCACACACACACACACACACTTCCATCACATGGTAGTTATTTATATAGACTTGAATACACCACATGGTTAATGAATTCATTAACTCATGTATTTATAGTACCCAGGTAAATACTTGTTCAATTCATTTATTATATTCATGAATTCATTTCCCTATGCATTTTATCATATAAAATTAACTTTAAATGTTATTCAATGTGTATATGATTTACCAAAATGACAACAAGTTATCATTAAACCAAAATAGTTGCATGGAGTGATATACCCCATTATTCAAGAAAATCATACTTTTTTATGCAATATGATATATATTTTATATATCATATACACATAATGATTTAGGTTATATATCATTCATAATGTACATGACCTTTTTATTTAATTTCATAGAGTTATATGAGGTTAATAATTTTCACATGAGTAAGCCTAGAGAAATAGATAACCAACCCATCACCTTTCTAGAATAAGTCATAAACCTACATCATAGTGGGTAGTCTAACCCCAATTCCCCCTCCCTTGGGAGACACTACACAAAAGAGAATTAAATTCATGATATATGTAATACCTAATATACATAAGATTAATTCAGTGACTATTCTCAAGCTAATAGCTCTAAAAAATGAGGACAAGGATGATAAGAAACTAAATCATATAATATCAGACCTACAATTTTATGCAAGTCTCTATCTCCTAGAGGAAAATGTGCATAGAAATAAAATCATACACATTATTCACATTATTTAAAAAATTAAACATGAATAATATAAAGGAATAAGTAATTATTTAAAAACATTATTTATGATAAAACCCTAATATAATATTTTTTATATTTTACTCAGTCTTGTTAAAACATATTTTTATAAACTATAACACTTACAATTTATAAAAAAATATAGATTTTAAGAATAATTTACTATACGTATATATAATTTTCACTTGACATTAAGTTGACCATCAACTTTTTTCCATAATATATATGTTCATTTTAGGTTAGAACCAATGGATAGATTGTGGTGATGTGATAGTTGGAGAACCACCATATGGGAAATCATGATGGTAGTGACAAAATAGTTGAGAGATTTTTTTTCCTAACATGAAATTTTATTATCATACAAATAAATATCCTGAATAATCTTGAAAACGTGTTAAAACTCAATGTACCTTCATGAAAAAAATAATTTTTTTTCCACAACTATGATGTAGGCTATGTTGATAGCTTAGATTATGTAAAAACTTCCACTCCAAATTACCTTAATGTATTAATTTAATTTTAACTCTTAGTATACATTTTGTGAAATTATTATTGTAATTTCAATTAGAGAAGTCAAAATTACGTTATCATATAACATAATGTCATGTGTGGAAAAACTAGTTATAATTTCTTGAATCATGTTATTTATTTAAAAGTGAAAGAAACACATTCATCAAAATATGATAAAGTATCTGACACCCTTAATTAGATTTAGGTGATCATTCCTTGATCTAAATTAGTTGAACAAATCCAAAAAAATATTTGAAATTATCCAAAAAATAATTAAACAATAAAATAAATGAGTAACATCCTAGGTGTAATATACCTGAAGTGATGTTGCAGTAGCCTTCGTATTAATGGAGTAAGAAAGATGATGATCATTAAATTATAAATTAAGGATTCAGAGGTCTATATTTAATCCACTAGACAATTTATCTAAGAATTTTTTTTGATGTTTTCTATATGCTCAAAGGGGTGTTAGTGCCTTCACTGTTAAGGGATGAAGGGTGTTTCGGGAAGAAGATATATTTAGAAAACTTTGAAGAAAATTGATGAACATAATCCACATGCAATGAAAGGGAAATCATTCCCTTTATATAGGCCATATTTGAAAATCTTCATTAATGAAGAGTTCTGATGGTAATGACATATGTTATTTTATTTTAGAGTGTTCTTCATTATAAACATAAATAAAGGATTGTATGAATTAACTAATCCATATAATGGATGAGTAACTAAAAAAACACATAGGAGGCATGTAGTTGTGCTAGAAGGATAGTGTGTGTCCAAGTTCAATTATATCAAACCAAGATACATTAATACCAACATAATCTTAGTCTTTTGCTCAATGATACATTGGATAAAATGTTTCTTTAGGTTATAGTAATCATATGTATATAGTTTTATTGAATTAATAAATTTTTTTGAAAAGGTAAGATAATAATTTCATATGATTTCATAAGGTTTAGTTTGAAATTTCATAAGTTCATGCTAGTATTTTTCTATGGGTTATTCCATTTATCATTTGGACTATGTAAGAGAGATTTGAAGGTTATATAATACTCATTATACTATAAAGAGTGAATTTTTAAGGGTTATTGCATTAATAAATCTAGGTTATCCAGTATTGAGCTTGAAAAATAGAAAAGGATGGAATTTATAAGGGTTATTCTTGTATAATATAAGGGTTGTATTCATATTACTAAGAAATAATAAGGGTAATTCCCTTAGTTATTTTTTCATTAAGGATTGATCAAAATAGTTCAGAAGGATTTTATTAATCATAAAATATGATTAATAAATCAACTAAATGAGAATAGTTAAAATCATGTTTAAATAAATGGAATATTATTTTAGGATATTGTTGTGATATAAATAGATTAAATAATATTTTGGGGATCTCATGTTTGACCAAGGAATAGACAGTGAAGAAGAATGATTCACTATGAAGATAACAATATATTTAGGTTCATTTTTTAAAACAAGGTTTAGATTAATATTAGGGAGAATATTATTTCAAAAATATTAGGTATTTTTTAGCATTCAATATTGGAGAAAATATCACTATTAACCTATTAATTTCTATAATAAAATATGGAAATTATTTTTTATATGTAAATTAAATGAATAATATAAAAATGGGAGTAATAAAAAATGGGGATGAAGAAGGTTTTAGAGTCTCTAAAGAGAATGAGAATAGAATATTTATTTCCATTAAGAAGAAATATAAGGAAATAGAAGAAGAACCTAAATTAATTGTAGATAATTTTTTTAGAATATGCCTAAGAATTCCATAATTTCATGGGAAATAATGAAATATAGAAGATATATTATTGGAAAAATTATGATTTTGACTAATAAATAATAATTTTTTAATTTTTATTTGTTATTATTAAAAGATTAAGATATATTAAAATGGAAACATAGAGTTATGTTTTAATGAAGACTATTGATTTCTTCATTATTAATCAAATGTTGTAAAACTGGACGGTTAGTGTGACCACTCCACATTGTAAAATGAAAGAATTTCACTTTGTGTTTTAGGTTAATTGATTCATCATTTTTGTATTCTCCCTAGATTATCCTATTTTGGGTGAACTGACTATATTATTCATGTCTATTTCTTTTATATACTTAACACTTCATATCAATCAAAAGGGTGACAAATAGTTTATGGTATTCATAGAACAAGATCATTGAATAAGTTTAACTGAAAATATATTTACCTTGATTCACCCCTCTCAAGTTACTCACCTTGCTCTAATCCAACAAGTGGTATCAAAGCTAAATGTTATTAGTTACTAATTTTATATCTAAAGAAATATTATTGGTTGTTAACCATAAGATAATTTGTGTATTTGATGGAAATAATTTTATACTATGGAATAATCTAATGAAAAAAAATTTATAATCTATTTTAATTGATGTCCACATGCTATCCATATATGTGATTCAAACCAACATTGAGAGAAATGAAATATATAAGAAATATCTAAGACAGTTTGATGTTGAATCCAAAGGATTAAATGTGTTGGGAGGATCATTATCCAAAACTATATACACCAAGGTGATGTCATGTAAATCCTTGTACACCATTTTGGAGAAAGTACTCAACATATACAAAGGTGATTACAAGGTACCTGATGCTAAGTTGTAGATGTTATATAAAAAGTAATAGGACATAATAATTCACCCAAATGAGATTGTTGATGTCTTATTTGACTTGTTGAACATCCCTATGAATGAAATTCATGGACTTATAGAAAACCATGATGATATCAAAATCATTAAGAGGATATTTTGAATATCATCACCATGTTTTAATGAAAATTTCTTAGTGGATAAAGAAAAGGACCCAAAGGAGGTGATGTTGGATAGTCTTCATATAACTCTCATTACAAACAAGATGAGGAACAATTACCCTAAGACCTTGCTAAAATGAGATCTATCAGGTTGTGGAGTTCATGGCAATGATGAAACTCAATTTTTAGGATTATTCTGATGATATATTGGTTGATGAGGTGTTGTATTTCCTTTCCTCAAATATGAAAATATAATGATAAAAATTCAATGTCAATATTCCACATTCTTGATTTCAATGTGGAAAAGTTGGGCATCTCACTACATGGTGTCTATAGAAACTATGAGGTGATGACGAACATGAAGATACCAGGAATAAATCATAAGAATGTGAATGTAAATTGAATTTCATAGTATTAATTCTTCTAAAATAATAACGTACTTTCACAACAATATTTAGATCAGAATAGAAGAAAGTGGAAATGATTAATGACTAAAAAGATCTCAGTGAATAAGTTATTGTGATTTTCATATATAGAACATGTGGAGGTCAATGATTATGAAGGTGAGAAAATAAGGTAAGTATCAATTTAAAACATTACTTATAAGTTTATATTGAATTAATGTTTGTAGGTCCAATATAAAGAAAAAAATCAGAGTGGTTTGTGACTCTAAAAATTATATGTATCAATAAGAAGAATAAAATTCTAAGCTAAAGGTATATATTAAACATATTAAATATATATATCTAGAAACATATTGGTGGTGATTGAGTATAATCTCAAAATTTAACAACAAGATTAGATTATTGATGGTTTAACCAATACAATGTAAGATAATGTTAAATTGATTAAAGAAATTGAAAAGGGAATCACGGATATGAAACAAGTTTTTAATGATCAAGACATAATTATAACACACATCATGGAATTAGTATGTATAAGTACATTAGAAAAAAAAGAAGCTATGGAAGTACATAGGGAGGAACCTAAACAATTAATCACTAGTTCACAAGTGTAGTGGTTCAAGTATAATGGTAAATTTATTGAGGGGATTTTTGAAAATACAATTTTATTGGTGGTCGGTGAATTCCCACAAGAACCCACTCCTCAAATGAATGTTGAGTTCCATGACTCAAAATAGACCCAAAAAGATATATATATTAAAGAAAATCCATGTAATAATAAACCATGAATTTAGTGTTATTATTGTGGAAATATAGGGCATAAAAATATGCATGCTTTAGAGAAAAAAATACATTTCAAGGTTCTAGAAACAAATTGGTGAAAATTACTACTCGTGACATGTTTTTAATTTGTATTTTTTTTATTTTTAATGTTTTTGACAGAAATCCATCAATTTATCTTCAAGGATACAATGAGTTATAAAAAATGGTATCTAAAAAGTATATCTCAGTATATAGAATCATTATCAAGTGGGCTTAAAATGCATAATAAATTTTCAGTCTTGAAAAATTAGGATGATTTGATAGATCCATACGAGGATCAACTTATTTTATAATACAAATAATAAAAACACTATAAATGGGTCAAGAAAGAAAAATATGAGAAAAATAAAGTCACTATAATTTTTTTTTAAATTTAAGAAAGTTGGAGTATGGATTCTAGATAGTGGATTTACTTCCTATATTATTAGAAACAAAGATCTATTTATGGGTTTAAAATACAACAATGATGGTATTTTCATTATTGACAATGATAAAGTGTTGGAGATTATTGGTTCCTAAAAGTAAAAAACAAGAGAGAAAATATTTAAAAACATAGATGTATTGGTGGTTTAAGGACTTGGTCACAATTTACTAAGTGTAAGTAAATTTTTTGACTTGGGGCATGGGGTTTGTATCAAAAGAAGGAATGAATCATTGAATGAAAATATATAGATATTATTATGTAGGGTATGTGTAAAAAGGGAAAAAATTACCTCATTGGTTGGGAAAAAGTAAATTTATTTCTAAACATGGAGGAAGATAATTAATTATGGCACAAATGACTTTTCGAATTGAGAAAAAAACCTTAAAATACATAATAAAGAATGAAGGGGATTGTAATGTACTTAAACCTTTATGTGATCAAACTCACACATGTAATACTTCTCAAAAAAGTAAAATCATTTTAAAGACCTACAGGATGATGGAAAATAAGTCAAAAAGATTTCCTAAGATGTTGAATCTTGATGTGTGTGGGAAAATATTACCCAAATCCAAGTATGTAAAGAGATATTACATTATATTTATTGATGATTATGGTAGTATGGCATGGTTAGAGGTTATATATTATAAATATAAAATATTTTTTTTCTTACATGTTGTAAAATATTTAATGTGAAGATGCTTGAACTAAATATTCAAATGTCCTGGATAGATAATATTAAAAAATTCACTAATAATCATGTCTAAAAATTTATTGAAAATCACTGTATATAACACCATGTTTTAGTAGTGAAGACTCGTTAAAAACAGTTTCATAGAGAGGAAGAACTGAGTTTTCAATAATATTGCTCAAAAAATGCTTCGTGGGAAACATATACTAGAGATATATTGGAAAAAATAGTGTATTCATCACATTATATCTCCAATCGATCTTTAATATTTCTAAATAAAGAGACAAATCCCTAAGATATCTTGTATACAAAAAATCTAATAATGATGTACTTTCAAATTTTTAGAAGAGACTTTTTATTCTCAATAGAGATAAGAACTACAAGTTTGAATCTCATGGGAAATAATGTATTTTTCTTATCTAGTAATCCAAAATAAAGTCATATAATTGCTATAAAAAAGTCTTGGAAAATTATTAAACGTCAAGAAGTGGTGGTTATTGAAATTGAGTAGATTTTATTACCCAATGAGAATACATCAAAGATGAATAGTGATGAAATTTCAGAAGAGAGAAATTACAAGGTATAAAGCTAATGGAAGAGAATGGTATTGTAGAAGGTTGGTAAGAAGACATAGATAATTAAGAAGTTATAGAAGTTTTAACAACTATAGAGAATAAAATAATTAATAAAATCAATGGTAAAAATATTGTTGGTGACTAAACAGCTCTTATGAAAACACATACTATAATGGATTTAAAAAAACCCTATTTTTTATTATTGGTAGAACAAAAGGGTTTTTAATAGTCTTCTATAGATGATATTTTTTTCAATTCAATGAATGAATAGATTCCCCAAATAAAAAATAATTAAACTTGGGAAATTTTTTCTAAAGACTATAGATAAAAAAATTAACTAGATCAAGTGGGTGTTCTAGAATAAACTCAATGAGGATGAAAAAGTGTCTTAAAACACTCATTAATGATGTGAAAGGGATATTACTAGAATAAATGTATTTGAATTAATAACAAATTTTAACCTATAGTACAGTTGGAAACTATATTACTTCTCTTATAAATATCAATTCAATATGGATTAAAGGTGTACCAAATGGATTTCAAATAATAATTTCATAATGGAGTCCATAAGGATCAAGTTTCCATCAAAAAATTGGATAGATTTTATGCATATGAATATGGAAGAAAATTGTGTCAGTTTAAGATGGATTTGTAAATACTAAATAAATCGCCAAGATCACGGTATTATGGGATTAATATATATATGAGAAATCATAGATTCTAATGAGGGTTAATTGAGAACAATGCCGAAATCAATAAAGAAAAAAAATAAAATAATATTGGATCCCATTTATGGGGATGAAAATATATTTTAGACCATCAGATGATGTATAATGTTAGTTATTCTTCATAATATATGATACAAAAGGATTAGATATCCACTTTTGGTGAGTAAACATTTTTTCATGGATTACAAGTGACTCAAATAAGGGTATATACATTTATTTCCTAATCAAAATATACAAATTTAATAATTAATATAATTTTGAATGAAATATTACAATTGAATGATAGCTTTGGTGGCTACTCGGATGTAATTTTCAAGAGATGATAGTGTTATTGAGTTCAATTTAAAAGAGAACATGTAGATTATTGGATGAATCTTATACTTAACTATAACATAACTTGACATTGTTCTCACCACATATCAATATAAATGGTAAAAAATACATCCTATGAAAATCCACATGCTAATAATGAAAAGAGTCCCTCGCTATATTAATTTCATGGTGGATTCCAAGATTATTTATCACAAAACATCATTTTAGGATATTTTATGATGAATTGATTTATTTTGGGAAGGTTTATTGGATGATTAAAAGTTGATATAGGGCATTGATTTCTATCTTGGATGTACATGTATTTATAGGATGAGTTAGAAGAAAGACTACATTTACCTTAGTGCTATTGAGGAATAATTTATTGTGGATACCCAATAATGTACTTAATTTATATGGATAAGGCTACAACATGATGATTCTAGACATAATGTGAAATATCAGATTATAATAAAGTGTGATAACTTGTGTGCTATTACTATTTGAAAAAAATTACATCTATAATTACAATAAAAAGAACATTGATATAATGTATCACTTCATCATGTATATGATTCTTGGGAAAGGTTGTTTTGAAATGAAAATGTTGGGAGTATTATTTCCTATTGATAAAGGGGGCACTTACTATACTGATGTTGTTGAAATGGGGAGATTATTTAACTATTTATTCAGGGGGAACAACATCTTTGAAGAGTTTTGAATAGAATGATGATCAGAAAATTGTTTTAATGAGTATATTTTCATTTAACACTTGTTTATCAAAAATATCTTGACTCATGTGTGTTTAGAGATTTTTTTAGTGAAATATTAATGAACTATATGATGTTAAGATATTTAGATTTTAGTTATTGTATGATCTGGTTGGTTCTGAAATTTCAATGTGATGAACTATTGAATATATTTTAGAGTTTTCAATAAACCCAAAGAGGGATAATTTTAGAAAAAATACCCATAAATTTCTTTTGGGTTGTATTTGTGGAATGGTTTTTGAATAATCCTTTAGGAATCTTATAAAGTCATGAGGGGTTTTTATCTTGAAGTTGGATGGTGTTTTAGAGTAATTTTGGATGAATGTTCATTATATAGGTTTCTTTGAATTTGTCTAAATCATTTTTTGTTGGAGAGGTTTAGAGAATTCATTTAAAATAGCCATGTCAAGGGATGTTACTTATGAATTTATGAGTCATTTCACAGAAAAGGTGAATTCTTGAGGGTAATCACTAAAATATTTCGGGTCATTAAATTCATTATGGTTCGGTTGAAAATATTTAAAGGGCCAGTTGGAAATTTCTTAAGGGTCATTCCGTTTTTAATTTGGACTATGTTAGAGTCATTTTCAAATTTCTTATTAACCATTATACTACAAGTGGTGGATTAGTAAGGTTTATTAGACCAAAAACCTAAGGGGAATCAAGCACTGATCAAGAAAATGAAAAAATAGTAATTCATAAGGGTTATTCCCATAAAATTCAAGGTCCATGTTCGTAACACTAAGAAATCATAAGGGTCATTCAATCAGTTATTTTTTCATGAAGTATCATCCAAAGACAATTTAAAAAGGATTTTATTATTCATAAAATTTAATTAATAAATCATCCAATTGAGAATGAATAAAATCATTCATAAATTTAACAAAATGATGATTATATATATAGCATGATTATGATGTCATGATTAAGAAAATATCTTTCTAAGAAATCATAAGGGTCATCCAATAATTGTACCTATGGTATCTTCCTAAAACCTAGATAGATAACAGTTTAATGATTATTGATATGAATACCTTAACAATTTGATGGCTATAAATCATTAAACTATGATGATATAGATAATATAGTTATGAAATTGATTGTGTGGATTGTATGACAGTTGATAATGGTTACATAGATCATATGTTTATGGATTCTGTTATTAACTTGTCCATGGTTAATGATATTGGAAATATGAACTAAATCTAAAGATTTGATGTTTTTTTTTAATTTCACTATATTTTACTCTAGGTTAAAACCACATCATGGTTAATGTCACCATGCCAGGGTCTTGTTCATGGAGATGCATGGGTTATCTGATAACACATAGGAATCATTATTCCTCTCACTATAAGTTATCATGTTTCTTACGATCATCATGTGAGGATGATTTTAGGAGTTTGAATGTATAAAAAATGATTAAATGTTGAAAATGTATGATCAGGTTGTTGAAACTTATAAAACATTTATGAAATGGTTTTCATTTTTTATGAAAATATTTTGAGATCCATTAGAAGCCTATATAAATAGGATCATAATTTGTGAATTTTGTCTGATATATATGGGTGTTAGACTATGATTCGATCTCTATAATTCCCCAAATAAAACTTTCTCCCTCACCCTCTCCCTCCATCACTCTTTAAATAATTTTCTAACAATCTATTAGGAAGAGAGGATCCTTCCAAAAAATTGGGACATTCATAGAACCCATGGATACACTTGCATGAAGGATTACATTAGCTACTTATCATTGATCATTATCAGACTCATGTCAAGAATCATGGGTATACTATATCATCATAGAAAAGTCACATGTTCTTCATTTATTTAATTTATTCCAAAAGAATGGAAAGACCCAATGGAATAAATTGGTTTTGGTTGATTGTTTCCATTGGGTTTGGGAATGATTTATCGCCTCAAAAATTCTTAAATGGTATCAAATACACTTCCATTCCATTTGAATTGTGTTTTAGAATATATAAATAAAATGGGGAAATGGGATTTTTCATAATCATGATGTGTTTTGTTAAAAATAGAAACTATTCCAGAATTTTTACGAAGCATGGTGTATTTTAAGAGAAGAAACATCGTATTTTTATAAATTTTGTAAAACCCCATCATGGTTTTGGAAAATAAGGGTGGAAAAGTTTCATGAACAATAGATCATAGTAAATATTATATCCCCAAGTCACATTAAATTAGGAGAAATTATTATGGTTACACTACAAGAAAAAAATCATTTAAGTACAATGTTTTATCAATAGTTTTTATATCCTCTGATAAATGAAATGTTTTTAAATTTTTAGCAATTGTTTTAGAAATTGTTGCTAATTGGTGGTTGTTTATTGAAACCCACCACAAATATAAAATTTTATTTATTTATTTTAAATTATTTAATTAATCCTAACGGGGGTTTTTTAGAAAACATCATATAAATCTAAAATTTCATTTTTATTTATTTATTTATTCTTAGTGTTGATTTTTTTCAAAACACCACAATGGTAATGAAAATAAATAGTTAATTTATATTTTAATTACTTTTTATATGAATATATTTATACATAAACACACACAAACACACATATACATACATACAAAAATACATACATATATTTAAATTTTTATATTTTTTTATAATTTTTTATATTTATATATATATATTGAAATTAACATATATTTATGTATTTTTATAAATATTTATATGTATTAATTATACATATAAACATATATAAGTATTTGTGTATTTTTATATGTGTTCATATATATATATAATTATATAAAATTATGGATCTATAGTTTTATTTAAATTTATTTAAATTTATTTTTTTGATAATTCATATATATTTATGTATATTAATGTATAATTTAAAAATATTTTTTAGTAGTTAGGTATATTTATATGTGTCTATGTATATTTATGAATATTTATATGAGTTTATATATGAATATATATCTATATGTATTTATATATATAAATATATTCTATCTGTAGATATTTATATATATATACATTTATATGTGTTTATATATATATCTGTTTATATATATATATATTTGTTTATATATAATTATATTTAGTTATATGTGTTTGTGTGCATTTATATATATATATATATATTATTTGTGTATATATATGTATGTATATATATTTATAAGTCTTTGTATATATATTTACATATATTTACATATCTTTATGTATGTATACAATTATATTTAATTATATATATGTACATTATATATATATATTTGTATTTATATATTTATATATATTTTAAAGACCCAAAATTTCCATGTAATTTTTTTAAAATATATGGAAATTTTTCGAGTCTTCGAAAATTGGCGGTGCATGATTCTGATGCCCGGTTTGCCCGGAATGAATTTCTGAACTTTTTTCATGTACGTTCAATAAACGTACGAGTGGGTTTTTTTAACTTTTGAACTTGTGCTCGGAATTGAAATCTAAGATCACTGTTGAACTCACAGCGCCGATATTCACTTGAGGAGACCTTCACCTCGACCATAGTAGGTCGAGGGTGAAAGTTAGATTTTGGGTTTTTTCGTGGAAGAATAGAATAAAATAAAAAAAATTTCCATTTTTATTTTTGTTAAAACCTTCCATGTGAGGTTATGGAGGTGGGGACCACCGATCTCAAAAACACCCAATTTGAATTTGAGGGTGGGGACCACCCGAACCCCCAAACTCCTTTTTTAATGGGAGAAGCCTCTTGAACTCCCTCTTTAATGAGGAAGGTGACCTTTGGTATCCTCCCACTTTAATGGTGCAAAACACTTCAATTAACTAATTAAGAGAATTTTAATTTATTCTGACAATCTAAATAGATAACATATTCTATTTTGTTGGGATTTCATTTTTTTTGGAATTGGGGAAAGGGAGAAGCTTTGGAGAATCCTGGAAAAACTTATCCCCCAACGACGAATGCAAATGAAGAACTCTTCTCCTTCGACGAATCGTTCTCCAAACTTTGTCGAATTATCTCGAACGAAGAATGAACCGACGATTGAGAAAACGTCGTGGTCACCGACTTCATCTTTTTCCTCTCCACATCAATGTCGTTCAAGGAAACTTGTTTCGGGATCGACAAACGTCATTTTGTCTCAACTGCGGACAATCTTCAACAAACCATTGAGAAAGAGGTTTAGTTGTGTATGATTATATATTCCCATGTTCTTCCCTTCTAAAAGAAAGAACTCAGATCAAATAACTAATTATGTTATCCGTGGATGTTTTCTTTTGCGGGTTTTGGAATAATCATTGTGGGAGGTTGTAGGGTTTGACGTTCTTCATTCAAGATTTTGTTAAGATGCTTGCTACCACTCTAATGCAGAGGGTGCGGGCCAAACAAACATGGCCCGAACCCTCCACAGTTCTTATTTTTAGTGTGTTCTTCATGATGGAGGAGGATGACAAGTTATCCTCAGTGGGGCACAAGAACAGTGGTCAGCACCACCACTGGTCGCGACGAAGGTGATGACGCCACGGTGCCGCCCCACGGCCCCCACACCGTCATGGCCTCCGCCACCCCATGGACCCTGCGCCACTATGGCCTCCGCTGCATGCGGCCTCGCACCACCCCCGTGGCACCTGCGGCCTCCGCTGCCCCACGGCACCTGCGGCTCCACGCCGCCCAGCGGTTCCCGCAGCGTCGCGCCGCCCCGTGGCACCCGCGACATCAGCCGCCCCACAGCCCATGCGGCCTCTGTCATCTTGCGGCACCCGCAGCCTTGCGCCACCCTGTGGATCCCACGGCCACTCGTGGTCTTTGTGGGCGCCACGCGGCCCCATGGGCAGGACCAAACCCATTGGGTTGGGTCGGGTCGACCCAAACTGGGTCGACCCAAGCCGGGTCGGGTTGGGTCGGTCCGACCGTGTCGAACCGGACCCAGACCCGCTACGACTCATTTACACTCTTTCATCCATAACATTGGCACCAGTCGTCCGTTTGAAAAACCATCAATGGAGCTGTAAAACTTGGAGCGAGATGCTGCCTTTGGTATACCCCACTTGGGGTTTGGATAAAGTTGGGATACAGTCGATTTGGATTGAGCACGAATCTAACTAGGCCCTCAGGACTAAAAGGCTAATAATTTACATACTGGGCGTCCATTTGAAGGATCGTCTATTTCATTGAGACCCCAATGACGTGTTGGTCCTTTGGGATACTTCTTTGTAAGACTTTGTGTAAGTTGAAGTATCGACCAGTGGATTTAAGAGCAGACCCTCCCAGAGATGAGCAAACCTAGCGCGGGAACCGAGTAGCTGGTTGTGACATAATGAAGAGATTATTCGTGGGTCTATGATTGAGGGTCTCATGTGGAACCGCTCTAGAATTAGATACGAGACAACCTGAGTGATCCTGTGTGGGTCAGCACCTAGCGATCCTCTGTAGGTCTTCACCGAGAGATCCTATGTGGGTTAGCAACTAGAGATCATATGTGGGTCTGATGATGATTAGAGATCCTTCATGGGTCTGCCTCTTAACAGAGTAAGATGATTCATTAGTTATATCTAATCATCTCTACTATTGTACCTAAGTTATAACTGTTACTAGTTATGTTCCTACCTGAGCGCTACTTTCATTTGTGGTAATACCTTGGTGTTATTCTTCAATGTGGTGTACATGTGTGGTACTTACCTTCGCGGTTTTCCTTCTTTGTGGAATAGTTGAGATTTGGGCTTTTGAGTTGGACTCTGTGTTTCCTCCTGATTGAGATGGGTTTACTGGATAACTTAGATTTATCTATGGTAATATACCTAAGTAGGGATGTCAGTTGATATCATGTTGTGTGGTTTATCCTTGGTAGATTTTGTGAGACCTTGAGGATCTTGGGGTCCCTATTGAGTATCGTTATACTCGCGCCTACATGGTCTATGACCGCACCCTGTTGTGTTTAGTGCAGACGATGGACAACGCTGAATAAGGACAAGAGTACCAGGACTGGAGGTGGCTCGGAGGTGGATTTTAGAGGAGGCGAACCACAGAGAAGGGAGTTTGTGAGATGTATCTACACTTCAGGTAGGATTTGTGTTGGATGATCCAGGAGTTTCTTTTCACATCTCAATCATCTTTTACTTTCATGTTTTCCTTGTACTTTCCATTTGGGCTTGTATTCTAGACCCTTTTCACTTACTATACTCACTCTGTTTACAATTCAATTTACATGAGTTCATATTTTTATGTGTGCTTAGTTGTGTGTGTTACAGGTTATAAAGGCAATGCCTTCCCATTTTTAGGGAATATGCCTTCAGTACTAATCATTAGCCCCTAACCTATGGACGGCAGGCTTCGGGTAGTCACGGCATGGGCCCCGAGGGACAGGTCGTGAGAAATTAGTATTAGAAGATTTGGTTCTACCATAGAACATATAACTCTAATGTTTTTAACGGAAATAATATTAGGTGTAGTGTGTGTGGTTATCAGTTTAGGGAATTCAGTGTTCGTGTGGTGGTCGATGTATCCATACACCAGGACCCTGACTTTTGATTTCTAACTCAGTACACAAAAAAACTGATTGCATGTGTGCTTTGAAGAGTTTTCTTGGTGATCTCTCTGAGTCAGCTCACCAGGTATAACTTTTTGAGTGTGGAGAACCTATTCCATTTCAGGATGCCTCAACACAGACAACCATCTAGGGTTCCAAGAGTAGTACACACTGATAACTCACCAAGCGACCGGTGCAGGGCCCTCTTCCAGTAGAGGCACCAGCGGAGGCACCAACGGTACCATTACCTGTTGGGACACTGATGCCACCATCCCTAGCAGTAGAGGGTGCATGCCGATTGAGTGCTTTGCACATGTTCTAGCACCAGAGGCCGCCCACGTTCAGGGTAGGGATGGACCCACAAGCAGTTGAGGATTGGTTGGAGGTCGTGGTGAGGGTCTTCCGACTGGTAGGGACACTAGCCGATCTCATGGTGATCCTTTCCGCTAGTCTTCTACAGGTAGAAAAAAGAAGATGGTGGAGCTTGATGCTCCAGGATCACGACGAGGTGATGATTCTCTGGGCAGACTTCGAGATCCTGTTTTAGGTAGAGTTTGTTCCAGCGACTCTTTGCGTAGTGTGCATACAAGAGCTTCTTCATTTCCAGCAGGGCAACATTACTGTGGCTCAGTACTCAACAAGGTTCACTGACCTCTCACACTACTCCACAGATATGGTGTGGGACCCATTATTTAGGGATTGGACCTTCGATCACTGACTCAGGCAGGAGATCAGGGCTTCAATGATTTCACTCAGCATCCCGACGTATGTAGGGGTATTAGAGATATCCCTCATAGTGGAGTGTTTCCTTGCTGAGAAGACACCAGTGGTGAGACCCACTACCAAGTGTCATGTACCATAGTCTTCTGCATCTAGTAGCAAACAGATGACACAGAGGTCCAAGAGGACCATACCTACTGGTGGACGACCGTAGGATTCAGGGTCGGTTGTGTAGGGAACCCAAGGCAGAGCCAGTCAGGCAAGGAGCGGGCAATGTTACACATGCCGTTGGCAGGGTCACATGGCTTGTGACTGTCCGACCCGCCGTATAGATGATCAGCAGATAGTCGAAGGACCGCCCAGGTAGAGACATAGATTTTACCAAGGAGGTCCGCATGGAGCCGGCGGACGTGGTCAAAAAGTTTTCCATGCAGCTAGTGTTGGGAAACGATTCGAGTTGTTACCACCACCACAACTAGGTGGTCCACCCCGACCACAGGGAGCAGGATGACAGGGGAAAGATCAGCTCTAGGCAGCTGAGGCCTACGATCATAGCGCACAAGAGATGATATGAGGTACAATCTGTGTCTACTCCACCTTATTCACAGTACTTATAGACACAGGTGTCAGTCATTATTTTATTGTCACTACCCTTGTTCAGAGCTCAGAGAATCCGATGGAGCCATTGACTCATTCCATAAGTCTAGAGACTACTACGGGAGCAGATTCGACGATTACGCACTGGTTACGGCACTGTGAGCTTACTCTAGGAGGCAAGAGCTTCGATTGGGATCTCCTAGTAGCAACATCAAGGCCTTACAATGTCATCTTGGGTATGGACTGGTTGTCTACATTTCATTCTCATATTGACTGTATTAGGTGCAATGTGTGGTGTGTCTGTATGGATTGGACCAGGTTTACCTTTACCAGTGATAAGGGAGCCTTTGCATCAGAGGATGGACTTACTCAGAGGAGAGTGTAGTCGATCACTCCTCAGTTGGATTGCCTTACCCTCAGATCGATTGATATAGAGAGTCGGAGTTATCCTGTAGTGGTGGACTAGTACGCAGATTTCGTCCTTGATGATGTTCCAGGTCTACCTCCTCACATAGAGGTGGAATTTTACATTGACTTGTACCCTAGAATGGCACCGATATCTACACCAGCATATCAGATGGCTCCCACAGAGCTTCTTGAGCCGCAGGTACAGCTGGAGGACTTACATGGGAAATGGTTTATATGGCCCAGTGTTTCTCCTTGGGTAGCCCTAATTTTGTTCACCAAGAAGGTGTATGGCAGATTGAGGCTATGTGTGGACTATCAGCACCTGAACTAGGTGACCGTGAAAAACAAGTACCTACTTCTGAGGATTGATGACCTCTTTGATCAGTTGAAAGAAGAACTGTGGTTCTCGAAGATAGACCTCCGATCATGCTACCACCAGCTCAGAGTAAGAGACAAGGATGTGCAGAAGACGGGTTTCAGATGTCAGTATGGCCACTAAAAGTTCTTTTTTATGACATTAGGCAAGACCAATACTCAAGTAGTGTTCATGGGACTCATGAACCAGATCTTTGGGCCATTCCTTGATCACTTTTTAGTAGTCTTTATCGAGGACATTCTGATCTACTCAGCTAATGAGTAGGAGCATGCCTATCATTTGAAAGTAGTACTAGACACACTCCAAGAGCCCCATTTTTATGGTAAGATCTCTAAGTGCCAGTTCTGGATCCGAGAGGTTCACTTTCTAGGACATGTCATCTCAAAGGGTGGTGTGGCAGTAGATCCGCAACGATTAAGGTGGTACTTTATTGGGAGCCACCCATGAGTGTGATAGAGATATGGAGTTTCCTGGGTTTGGCTGGATACTACAGGATATTTGTGCCAGATTTTTCCAGAGTTACAGCACCTCTATTAGAATTGATGAATAAGGGGAAACCCTTTGTGTGGTTGGAGATATGCCAACAGAGTTTTCAGGAGCTGAGGCAGAGGTTGTCTAGTGTCCCCATCTTAAGGCTTCCAGAGTAGGGCGTTGGGTATGTAGTCTACTACAACGCATCAGGGACCGGGCTGGGATGTGTCCTAATGCAAAAGCGAGCAGTGATCGCTTATGGTTCTTGAAATATGAGATAGCATGAGAAGAACTACGCTACCCATGACCTAGAGTTAGCAGTAAGGGTCTTGGCCTTGAAGATGTGGCATCATTACTTGATGGGTGAGTGTTTTACAGTGTACTCTAATCACTGGAGTCTTAGGTATATCTTATCTTAGAAGGACCTAAACCTGAGACAGCAACATTGGATTGAGTTCCTCCAGGACTATGACTTAGAGATAGTCTATACTCTTATTAAGGGGAATGTTGTAGTAGACGCACTCAGCAGGAGTTCAGGTATACAACTGTTAGGAGAGGCGACGGAGCAGCTAGTCACTTTTTAGATATCCTTTGTGGATTGGGATGGAGCAGATTTTCTTCAGTCTCTTATAGTCACTCCCCCACTTCATCAGCGAGTTAGGGAGGCGCAGTGTGGGGATGCTGACTGTGAGGATTTACATGATTAGATATCCATAGAGTAGGCAAATAATGGATTTTATGAAGGTGGGGAGCACGTCATCCTATTCAGAGGACGTATCATTTTACCAGTGTCGCTTTGGGAGTAAGTGATGAGGTAGTCTCACACATCCCCTCTAGAAGTACATCCTGGAGTGGAGAAGATGTACCAAGATCTTCGATGATAGCACTGGTGGCCGGGAATGAAGAAAGCAGTTGCAGAGTTTGTCTCTCGGTGCCTCACTTATCAGCATCTGAAGGTGGAGCATCAGGTACCATCGGGTTTAGGTCAGCCTTTAGAGGTTCCATAGTGAAAGTGGGATGGGGTATCCATGGACATCTTGACAGGGCTTCCACCTACATCCAGGGGTCATGACTCAATTTGGGTGATTGTCGACCGACACACCAAGCTGGCTCACTTCTACTGATTAGAGAGTAGGGTTCAGTAGCGATCATGGGATGCCTCTATGTATAGAAGATTGTGCGGTTACATGGATTACCCATGATGATTTTCACCAATCATGTTGCATGTTTTACTTCCCGGCTATGGAAGGGGTTGCAGGAGGCTTTCGGGATGCAGCTTTGTTGGAGCACTGTCTTCCATCCTCAGATGGATGGTCAGACTGAGTGGATCATTCAGACCCTCAAGGACAAGCTACGTAATTATGTCCCAGACTTCTATTGCAGATGGTAGAATCACTTGCCTTTGGTGGATTTTTCATAAAACAACAGCTATCCCTCCATCATTGGGATGGCACCTTTTGAGGCATTGTACGAGCAACCTTGCATATCACCTTTATACTTGACTAAACTAGGGGAGTTAGCAATAGTGGGACCAGAGTTGGTATACGCTACCACTGAGAAGGTACAAATCATCCAAGAGCAGATGAAGACTACACAGACTAGGAAGAAGTCATATGCTGATAGGAGACAGAGACCTCTCAAGTTCGAGGATGGCAACAAAATCTTTCTATAGGTCTAAAATCGACGAGTTTTGCAGAGATTTGGTCATACCGGTAAGTTATCACCGAGATTCATCAGACCTTTTCTGGTCCTAAACAGAGTTGGTGAGGTGTCGTACTGCTTAACTCTTCCACCTTAGTTACACTGGGTGCACGACGTCTTCCAGGTATCCCAACTGAGGAGATATGTGCATGACCCTTCCCACGTCATCGACCACGGTGAGCTGGACATCGATGATGGGGAAACATTTTTAGAGGTTCCAGTTGAGATTGAGGATTGACAAGAGCATGCCCTTGATGGGCAGTCGATACCTCTGGTGCACATTTTTTGGTATCACGGGAACCTCTAGGAGAGAACATGGGAGCAGGAGGCTCATATTCATGATCAGTACCCACACATTTTTCCTAGTTCAGTGATGTGTCTTTGGGGATGTAAATCCCTGAGGTGAGGAGAATGTAAAGACCTGGAATTTCAATGTTTTTTTTAAATATATAGTAATTTTACGAGTCCGCGAAAATTAGTGGTGTGTGATTCTGAGGACCATTGTGCCCGAAATGAATTTCTGAACATTTTTTCAGGTACATTCAGTAAATGTACGAGTGGGATTTTGTAAGTTTTGAACCGGTGATCGGAATGGAAATCTGAGGGCATAGTTGAACTCGCAGTGCTGGTATTTGCTTAAGGAGACCTTCACCTCGACCGAGTAGGTTGAGGGTGAAATTTAGATTGTGGGTTTTTTCGTGGAAGAATGGAATAAAATAAAAATGTTTAACATTTTTATTTTTGTTGAAACCTTCCATGTGAGGTTATGGAGGTGGGTACCACTGAGCCCAAAACCTCCCAATTTGAATTTGAGGGTGGGGACCACCCAAACCCCCTAACACCTTCATTAATGGGAGAAGCCTCTTGAACTTCCTCTTTAATGAGGGAGGTGACCTTTGGCATCCCCGAACTTTAATGGTGCCAACCACATCAATTAATTAATTAAGACAATTTGAATTTATTCCGAACAAACTAAATAGATAACATATTATATTATATTGGGATTTCATTTTTGGTGGAATTGGGGAAAGAGAGAATATTTTGAGAATCATGGAGAAACTTATCCTCAAATAACGAATGCCAATGAAGAACACTTCTCCTTCAACAAATATTTCACTAAACATCATCGAAGGATCTCCAACGACGAATGAACTGATGATCGAGGAAATTACATCAACACATACTTCATATTTTTCCTCTCCTCACTGACATTGTTCAAGGAGACTTGTTTCGAGATCGACAAATGCCAATCTATCTCCACTGCAGACAATATTCAACAAACCTTTGAGGTAGGGGTTTAGTTGTGTATGATTATATATTCCCATATTTAATCCCTTCTAAAACAAACAACATGGATCAAATCACTAATTATTTTGTCCATAGATTTATTCTTTTGAGGATTTTGGAATAATCATTGCGGGAGGTTGTAGGGTTTGACGTTCTTCAATAAAGACTTTGTTGAGATGCTTGCTACCGCTCTAATGCAGAGGGTGCGGGCTAAAAAACATGTCTAGGCCCCTCAGTCGTTCTTCTTTTTGTTGTGTTCTTCGTGATGGAGGAGGAAGACAAGTTATCCTCGGTGGGGCACAAGAACGGTGGATGACACCACCGCCGGCCACACCGCAGACTATGACGCAACCCCCCTCCACCCCCCTACGGCCCTCGCGCCGCCGAGGCCCCCGCTGACCACGACCTCGCACCTCCCCCATGGACCCTGTGGCCTCGCGCCACCTCGTGGCACCCACGGTCTCTACTTCCCCGCAACCCTCGTGGCCTCACGTTGCCTCGCGGCTCCCGTGGCCACCCGCGACCTCTACGGCCACCCTGTCGCCCCACGGGCCACTGCCCAGGCCATGCCACCCAATGTGGGTCAGGCCGGCCAACGCAGTTCGGGCCACCCAGTGGGCCGGAATTCACCATGAGCTGAGCCAGACCCAATGGTTCGGGCCGGGTTGACCCAAACCGGGACGGCCCAGGCCGGATTGAACCGGGTCAGACCAAACCCAGACCCACTATGAATCATTTATGCTCTTTCAGCCATAACTTTGGCACCTGGTGTCCATTTGAGATACTGTTAATGGAACTGTAAACCTTGGAGAGAGATGTTCTATTTTGTATACACCACATGAGATTTGGATAAAGTTTGGATACGGTCGGGTTGGATCAATCACGAATCTAATTGCGCCCTCAGGACTAAAAGGCTAATAACTTATAGATCGGGTGTCTGCTTGACGCGTCGTCTATTGTGTTGAGACCCCTATGACATGGCGGTACATTGGGTCAGCACCGAGTGATCATGTTTGGGTCAGCACTGAGTGATCCTATGTGGGTCAGAAACTAGAGATCCTATGTGGGTCTGATGATGATTAGAGATCCTTCTTGGGTCTACTTCTTAATATTGTAAGATGATTCAGTAGTTACATCTAATCATCTTTATGATTTTACCTAAGTTATACCTGGTGTGAGCTGAGTCTGTACTTGAGGGGAACATTTCTTTGTGGTAATACCATGGTGGTATTCTTTACTGTGGTGTACTTGTGTGGTACTTACCTTCATGGTATTCCTTCCTTTGTGGAACAGTTGAGCATTGGGATTTTGAGTTTGACTTTGTGTTTCCTTGTGATTGAGATGGGTTTACATTACAACTTAGATTTATGTATGGGCATATACCTAAGTAGGGATGTAAGTTGATTTTATGTTGTGTGGTTTATCCTTGGTGGATTTTGTGAGACCTTGAGGGTATCAATGTCCTTACTGAGTATTGTTATACTCACCCCCTGCACAGGCTATGCCTGCACCCTATTGTGTTTAGTGCAGATGATGGAAAACACTGACTGAGGATGAGAGTACCAGGACTAGAGATAGCTTAGAGGTGGACGTTAGATGAGGCAAACCACAGAGAAGGCCATTTGTGAGATGTATATACCCTTAAGGTAGGATTCATGGAGGACGATCCAGGAGCTGCTTTTTAGCTATCATTCATCCTGTACTTTCCTGTTTTCCTTGTACTTTATAGTTGGTCTTGTATTATGGCCCCTTTTTACTTACTGTACTCACTCTGATTACTATTCAGTTTACTTGATTTCGTATCTTTTTGTGTGCTTGGTTTTGTGTGTTACATGTTATAAAGGAAATTACTTCTCATTTTTATGGAATACACCTTCAGTGCTAGTCATTAGCCCCTAGCCTATGGAAGGCGGGCTTGGGGTAGTTACGAAATGGGCCCCGAGGGATGGGTCATCATAAATTGGTATTAGATTAGTCGGTTCCACCATAGAACATATGACTCTGATCATTTTAATGGCAATATTGTTAAGTGTAGTGACTGTTTTTATCAGTTTAGGGAATCCAGTGTTGGTGCGGTGGCCGACGTATCCATACACCATGACCTTCAATTCTAATTTTTGAATGAGTGCACGAAAACACTAATTTCATGTGTGTTTTGAAGAGTTTTATTTGTGATATTTTTTATTAATCTCACCAGGTATAACTTTTTGACTTTGGCACACCTATTCCTTTTCAGGATTCCTCCACGAAGAAAGCCAGCTAGGGTTCCAAGAGTAGTACGCATCGATATCCCATCGAGTGGCGAGGCCTCGGTGTAGGGCCCTCTTTTAGTAGAGGCACCCGCGGTACCATTACCCATTGGTCCACTGATGCTACCAGCCCCAGTAACAGAGGGCCGCTTGATCACATTTCACAAGTTCCATCGCCAGGGGACACCAATGCTCAGGGGAGAGACGGACCCACAAGTGGCAGAGGATTGGCTGGAGGTCGTGGTGAGAGTCTTCAGACTAGTAGGGACACCAGCCAATCTCATAGTGATCCTTGTTGCCAATATTCTACATGTAGCAGCAGGACGATGGTGGATATTGATTCTTCAGGATCACAATGAGGTGACGCTTCTCTGGCCAAACTTCGAGAGCCTGTTTCGGGTAGAGTATGTTCCTGCGACTCTTCACGCAGTGTGTATACTGGAGCTTCTTCATCAAAGCAGGGCAATATGACTATGGATCAGTACTCAGCGAGGTTCACTGACCTTTCATGATACTCCAAAATTATGGTGCAGTATCCATTCTTCAAGGCCTGGACCTTCGAGTAGGGACTCAGGTGGGGAATCATGGATTCAATGATTTCACTCAGCATCCCAACGCAGGTGGGGGTGTTAGAGAGAGCCCTCCTAGTGGAGAGTTTCCTTGCTGAGCAGTCACCAGTGGTGAGACCCACTACCAGTTGTCATGTAACGAAGTCTTCTATAGCTGGTAGCTGACAGATGACACAGAGGTCCAAGAGGACCATACCTACTGGTGGACGACCGTAGGATTCAGGGTCAGTTGTGCAGGGCACCCGAAGTAGAGCCAGTCATGCTAGGAGTGTCCAGTGTTATACATGTCGTGGGCAATGTCACATGGCTCGTGACTGTCCGAACTACCGTACATATTATCAGGAGACGGTCAAAGGAATGCCTAGGTAGAGATAGAGGTTCGACTAAGGAGGTCTGTAGGGAGAAGGAAGACGTGGTAGAAAAGTTGGCCATGCCGCTGGCGGTGGGAAACGATTCAAGGTGTTACCGCCACCACCACCAGGTGTTCCACCCTGACCACAGAGAGCAGGAGGATAGGGGAGAGCTCAGCTCCAGGAAGCTAAGGCCTATGATCACGGTGCTCCAAAGATGACATAAGTTACGATTTCTATCTACTCCACCTTAGTTATACTACTTATAGACACAGGTGACAGTCATTCTTTTATTTTCACTACCATCGTTCAAAGCTCGTAGATTCTGAGGGAGTTGTTGGCTCGATCCTCACAACTAGAGACTCCAATGAGATTGGATTTGATGATTACACACTTTTTATGGTAGTGTGAGATTAATCTAGGAGGTGAGATCTTCAGTTGGGATCTCCTAGTAGTAGTGTCGAGGCCTTACAATGTCATCTTGGGTATGGAATGGTTATCTACAGTCAATGCTCAGATTGACTGTATTAGGCACAAAGTGCGGTGTGTCTACACTGATGGGACCAGGTTTACCTTCACTGGTGAGAAGGGAGCCTTTCCATCACAAGATGGACTTTCCTGGAAGAGAGTGCAGCTGATCACTCATCAGATGGCTTGCCTTATCGTCAGAGCGGTTGATGTAGAGAGTCTGATTTATCCTGTACTGATGGACCAGTACTCAGATGTCTTCCCTGATGATGTTTTAGGTCTACCTCCTCAAATAGTGGTACTTTCCTTTGTGGTAATACCTTGGTGGTATTCTTTTGTGTGGCGTACATGTGTGGTACTTACCTTTGCGGTATTCTTTCCTTTGTGGAACAGTTGAGCTTTTGGATTTTGAGTTGGTCTTTATGTTTCCTCATGATTGAGATGGGGTTTCTTGATAACATAGGTATATGTATTGGCATATACCTAAGTCAGGATGTCAGTTGATTTCATGTGTGTGGTTTATCCTTGATGGATTTTGTGAGATCTTGATGGTCTCAGGGCCCCTACTGAGTATCGTTATGCCCACCCCAGAAAGGGCTATGCCCGCACCCTGTTGTGTTTAGTATAAATGGTGGACATTGATGACTAAGGACGAGAGTACCAAGACTGGAGGTGGCTTGGAGGTTGACGTTAGATGAGGAAAACCACAGAGAAGGTCGTTTGTAAGCAGTACCTACCCTTCATGTAAGATTTGTGGTGGTCGATCCATGAGATTCTTTTCACTTATCAATCATCTTGTACTTTCTAGTTTTCCTTGTACTTTTCAGTTGGGCTTGTATTCTGGCCCCTTTTTACTTATTGTACTCACTATGCTTACTATTCAGTTTACTTGATTTTATATCTTTATGTGTGCTTGGTGGTGTGTGTTACATGTTATAAAGGCAATGCCTTCTCAATTTTAGGGAATATGCCTTCGATGCAAGTCGCCAGCCCCTAGCCCATAGAAGGCAGGCTTGGGGTAGTCACGACATGGGCCCTGGGGGACGGTTCATTACATATATATTGTGGGGGTATATATATATATATATATGTACATATGTATATATATATATATGAGTTTATTTATGAATTTAAATATATTTCTTTGTTTATATATAGTTTTATATAATTATATATGAATTTATATGTATTTAGATATATTATGTGGGTATATATATAAATATGTACATATATATGTCTATTTATACGTGTTTGTACATATATGTATATTCTTGTTTATATATATATATATATTTAAATTTATTTGTATGTTTTTATATTTATGTTTATTTATATATATTTATGAAAATTTATATATATTTATATATATTATGTCGAAATACATATGTATATATATGTACAAAGTTATAATTAATTATATATAAGTACATGTATTTCTATAAATTCATGTGAATTTATTTATATTAATATATATTTAACAGATATTAATGTATATATATATATTCATAAATTTATAAATTCATATATAACAATATTTATATAAATTTATATTTAATAATTTTTTATGT
This sequence comes from Viscum album, assembly GCA_963277665.1. Lineage (NCBI taxonomy): Eukaryota > Viridiplantae > Streptophyta > Magnoliopsida > Santalales > Viscaceae > Viscum > Viscum album. The sequence continues at coordinate 2,000,985,636 of OY728136.1, forward strand.
GTATGTATTTATACATTATAAATATATATGTATATATATACGCAAACAAAAACATATATGTGTGTGTGTGTGTGTGTTTATTTTCATGTATTTATCTTTATATATATAATCATATTATTGTCTATTTAGTCATCATATGAAGGACTTGGTAAAGCGATAAATGCTTTATAGAATAACCAATAGGTAAGTGGTTCAAATATCACTCAACATATATTTATGCCTAATCAGTCAATAATAAATAATAGGTAATAGAAAATTGATTAGTAACTGATAATGGATAATTGATACATAACAAATAATACATAAAATATAAAAACCCCAAAATAGTTGTCTAATGAAATTTCATAACACCACATTGAAAAGATTCATGACACCTCAATTCACATTATTTTGGGAAATCCACCTTGAAATGATTTCATAGTGGTTTAACGGAGTGATAAATGCCAAAAAAACCATTTTTGAATGGAGTTTTTTGTGTTTTGTTAGTATATTAATTAGATTTTTATAAGAAAACCGTGAAATAGATATGTAAATCCATCTCATGGTTTTAAAAGTAATATTTATAAATTTTTTGTCGAAAAACTACTTCGCTCAATGTAAATGGTCATGGTTTACCCTTGGGAAGTATTTTCATTATATATAAACCATGTTTTGGTTCACATATAAAATAGTCGTGGTTTTTACAAAACACTTTGTCATAAAATTCTTAAGGGTTGTGCTAAATCCAATAGGTGATTTAAAGGATATAAAAAAATGTATGATATAATCATGGTTGAACGTTATTTTCATGGTTTATCATTTTATAAAGAGTTTATAAATTGTTAAATAAGGAAATATATAAAGGATTTTATATTTTGTGTATAAATGTTAATATGAAATATTAATATTAAAATATTTATTTTCGAATATATTTTAATAATGTGAAAAAAATTGGTTGATTTAATTAAGGATTAAATAAATTGAAATATTTGATATTTTTTATGTAAAATGTTTATATATAAAGTGTTTATAAGAGTGTTTAAAATATTCCATATAATAACACATATTTTGGAATGTGAAGGGTTTTGTATTAAATTCCATGTAAATTATTAAATATGAAGTTTTTATATTCGTAATATAAATATAAAATGTTTATATTTAGATTTCATGGAATGTCTATAATGAAAGGAATACACCATTGAGCCTTGAATATTTTATAATACAATAATTATTTCCATAAAGTACGAAAATAATATTGAAAAGGCTTATATCCTAGAATATTCCTATATTGTGTCTGATGATATGAGGATGTTGTAAGGAATTTCATAGGTAATCATATTTTACTATAAGGTGATATTGAATGTAGGCAGCATGAACATATCATAATTTATGATACATTTAAGCTATAATTCCATGAATAAAATGTTTTTATGCATTTGGAATATCTATTACTCATTCTTCCCACAAACATTAAATAGTTTAACATTCTAACCTCCATGGTATTGGCTATCATTGAAAAGTCATTTTATAGGATGAAACAAATGACAGAGTAATTGGATGAGGGTTATATGAGATGTAATCAAAAGATTTACTTGTATATTTATTAAATGTTTGAGTAAATTCCTATATTGGGGAGCATCATTGCAAGCCAATATAAATAGTTCATAGCTATGGGAAGTGGGTGTGCAATCCTCGAACAACCACTGGTCAAAACTCTCCACTCCTAAAAATCTCTTCCTCCAACATTCTTTGATACTGAGATACAAGCATATCATGATGGTTGAAGAATCCCACCCAAAGAGTTTGGGCGATTCACTAAAATATGTATATACACCTCATGGGAAAGAAACTTTTTGTTGTTCCTTGGTGATCATCATCAAAAAAGGATTAAAGGTGACGTCAATAAGTATTCTATGTTATAAAGTATACATTTCCATTTCAAGTCTCGTATGATTTCAAATTCAAATGCATAGTGTTCTTGGATTTAAATTTTTTTTAATCACTTCTGATACTTTCATTAATAGGTAATCTATTCTTGAAAAATATTCAGTATCATCAAAAACTTTCTATGGATTTTTATTTGTGAAATAATTTGAGAACATAAGTTTTTCAAAAAACGCAATGAATGTCGTACTACTATTTATTAAAAACAATACAAAATTTTTCTAGCTGATTAAATAACATCTTATGATATAGGATATCATAACTTACATTTAAATACAGAACCCTTGGTTTTTTTCAGGACATAACATTGGAAATTCTTATATCTAAAGTTATGATTATGTTTTCACTAGTTTCAAAAACGGAGCATCATATCACATTTAAAATATCTCCATGTCTCATAAAATAAGAATATTTATCATATTTAATGATTGGACTATGAGTCATATAGTATGACTAATAGTGCATAAAAAAATTTTATACTGTGGGTTATCAATTGTATCCTACAATTGATCCCTATATCATAAAATATGAATCTTTGAGAAAAATAATTTCTCTTTATTTTCAGTTATCAATTGAATTTTATAATTTTTAAATTGTTTATAAGTTATTAAAAGGAATTTTGTGATAATAATTAATTAATTAAATGTTTAAAAATCAATTAATTATAGAGTTTATAATTAATTAATTAACTAAATTTTTATGAAACATTAATTAAAAATTATTCCAAAATATTAAATTATACCATTAAAATATATTTTTAAAAATATATGGCATGACTAACAATTTAGATATTTATTTTTTATATAGATTTATAAGAATAATTTATATAAGGATTGAGAAATTAGAAAAATATGGTAAAATACAAAGTGTTTATATTTTAAAAAAAATATATTAATCATATTACATAATTTGAATCACTCAATTTAAAAGGGTCTTATTTGAAAATTATTTTAACCTTATCAAAAGTGTTTTGATAAATGATATGATTAAAGTTTAAATGTAATTAATATGTGCTATTTATATTATGTAAAATGTATTCGTGGTATATATTTAAATATATAATGTTTATATTTCATAAAAATATTATATATGTAATATAAATTCTATATAATGATTGATATGAAGGAGTTCATATTGGGAGTAAATATAATTTTTTTTATTTATATAATTATAGAATATTGATAATGATTTATAATGTGTTTATAATTGTTAATTAATGATTTTTTCATAAATATATATCTCATAATTGAAAAATAATTCAAGATTTTATTTATTTATTTATTGCTTTAAAATATTCATGTTTATAGATTGTTTTTGAAATACATATATTGTGTGTGTTTTAATTTATTTAAAAAATTGATTTTAATTAATTTTCAATTCATACATTAATTTATAGGTACAACAACATAAGATTTAGTTTTCATTTACTTCGAAATTGGTTTATATTTAAGGATATTAGCTTGAATATAGTTATTTAATTTAGTTTATACATAATATATATTGTAAATATGATGAATTAGATTCTTTCTTGAGTAAATTATCTAGAGGAGGGGATTTTGGTCAGATTTCCCACTATCGTGGAGGATTATAACATGTTCTAGAATGTTGGGGGTTTGATATATGTGGTTCCATGTTTACTCATGTGTTGAATATCTTTTTAATATAATTCTAAATCTTTACATGAAATGTTGATATACCTTACTCTTGACATACATTTGGAAATTTATTAGTATGTTTCACTTTTATTTTTGGGTGAGTAAAAGAAAGTGTGGGTTGTTCAAATTTTTTTACATTAATATAGTGTGAACATATTTATTTGGTAGATATACTAGATATTTCAAATATAAATATTAGAATCATGAATACATAATGGAATAAAACATTAGATTATAAATATTTCATGTGATGTAGTTAATTTTGATAGGCATATGATTTTTATTTTATTGGTGATATTTTAAAAGAAAACCCCTCAAATACTATGTGTGATATTTCTTCCAATGTAAAACTTATCAAGGCCTCAATCATTTAGTATAAGTGATCCTAATTGTTAGGTTCCCATGTATTATCATGTGTATGCAAGAAATTAAAGTTGTGACCCTAATAGTTAGGTGATCTATTTCTAATGTTTTATTTAGTTTATACTTGTATTGGAACTGTTAACAATTATAATACTAGAGGAATATATTTGACTGAATCAATGTGATATATTTTTATAAATAGTTTTCCACTCAACTGTCTAAGATTCATATATGATTTTATTGAAAAATAATTACTAAAAAATATATACATGGTTTATTTATATGAAAAACCTTGGTTTAAGTCGTGATAAAATATGGGTCTTGTCTTACAAAATAGATATATTGTATGGAGTCATCATTTTTAGGGGGATTATTTTAACAAAATTCCTAATTAAATGAATATATAAAATAATACTCATCTGATAATGTTTTTTGTTATATATAATGTCATCATAATCATAATTCTTGAACTTGAAATCAATATTAGATTAAGAAAAACTAATAGTAACTTCCTCAATTGGTATCAGAACTTTATTATAGTTCCCATGTAAGATGAAAAAATTTATGTATTAGAAGAAACCCTTCTTAAAAAGATAATTGGTGAATCCATTCAACAAATAGAATTTTATGCCTATGATAAACATATAAGGGATTCACTAGAAGTATCTAAATTCATTATTGTTACTATGGAAGCTATGTTTAAAAAGAAAAACGAGACTGTGGATACTTATAAAATGATAAAAAACAAGATCTATCCTGAAAAAGTTAAGAATTAAAGGTATGAATCATTGAGGTCTATCATTTTGTGTAAAATGGAAGAAGAAACATCATTCTCAAATCATGTTCTTAATAATATCGGGGACATCGATGACTTGGAGAGAATATATCCATATCCAACCCAATTTTTCCACAATATTCATTCTTTAATCACTTTTTGAACTATTCTAATAGTTTATTATGAATTATAATATGACTGAGTTCAATAAAAGTTTACATTATGTCCTAAAAATGTTTTGGATAGCTGAGCGAGAAATAGGACGACTGGGGTCATGTTATCTTATGATGGTTTTAAAGGATAAGGGTTGAAATTTTATTCAATGAGATAAGGAAAGAGGTCATGGAGAGTCCATAGCAACCCCTAAACCAAATAAAAGGAAAGATTGTTATTTAACTATTGAAAAAATGACCATTATAAAAGAAACTATCTACAATTTTTGATGGGATTAAAGAAACCATGTGGAGAGTCTAACTCGGGTATTAATGTTGTTAGTGATAGTGGACCAGTGCATACATGCAAAAGGAATGGGTGAATCAAGTATTGTTAAATTTTACCAAATTATAACTATCCTTTTAAACATTTACCCCTTTGTTCTTTTACCCTTTTTTGTTTAAGATAAGATTATTTTTTATTTTTTTAACCTATCATACACTTATATGAAATGCATGTAAATAAGTAATAATGACACATATTTATTTATAAAGGTACACCCCACCCAAGAATCCAACTCCTTATTGTGATTAGTATGTCCATGTCATAGATTATTCACTAATATTTTATCATCAATACAAGTGAACTTGGTAAAGGATCTTCCTAAACCCTCACACCATATTACAAAGGTGATTTATTCACAATACTACACAAGTGAATTTATTTAAACCCATAGGATCTTCATACTTTTGTCTCCTTAGTTCTCTTAACAACACTTACTCATTCTTATGTATATCACCATGTTTGTCTATATGTCACATCATCCACAAAATATGATCAAATATCTAATATAGAGAATCTTTGACTATCTAAAGGTCTATAACAAATCATCATGCAACATGGACTTTGAAAATTCAGCATAGCTTTTCAGATCTTATTCAAATATACTTATTGGCTTCTCACACATAGTATTCCTGAATCCATCCTAGAAAACTATTACGAAGAAATTGTAAAATAAATTATGAAAGAATATAATGTTTTATAAAAATAAAACACTAAAAAATAGGTTTTATATTACTCACATCATGTAACAGCTTTCAGGTATCATGCTTGAATTCTTCTCTTACTGTTTTGACCAACTAATTTTTGTCAACTTATTCTTATTCTCTTCTTCAAAACCGAGATTATTTGAAGCTAAAATATTGTTATAACTACTTATTATTATTCCTAGAGAGTTTCTTTATTCCTCTCAACATCCTACCAAGAGAGAACCAAATTCCTCTCTCAAGTTGGATTTTTTTTCGGAGAGACTTTAATGTTTTTATACATGAATATATTTTTTTCAAGTAAGTTTCATATTTTCACAAATTTAAATATTTAAGACATTACAAGGAATGAAAAAATAGCTCATCCACATGCATAATCACATCCCATGACCTCCATATATTTTCTTTCAAACTTTATTTTAAATGGTTATCTCTAGGGATATTATGAAAATTCCATTTTCTTATTTATTATTCATTATTCCTTATGTATTTATATCAAATAAATAATTTAGTCATGTTATTTATACACTTCTTGACATAATAGTCTTTAAAAGATTCCAAAATCATTCCCACCAAGAGAATTTATCATGGTGGTATAAAAATATACAATAACATCTTAGCTTGCAGTATGGATAGCTCTTGCAGTGTGAGATCTTCTTATAAAACTATTTCCACTTCTAATTTTTACCATTACACATCAGTAAGATTTTTGTAAATTATTCCTCTTTAACATTCTTGGATCACAATTTCATTTGTTATTTTTTATTTAGTGACGTGTAACACTTGTATCTTCTAGTTTATATTTCCATATTTATGAAATCTATAGGTTCTTCTTCTCAAGATAGATTAATTAATGACCTTAAATATCATCTCCTCTTCATTGAAAATCAAAAAGTGTTGCATCATAATGCATTATTTTATGATTAAACACTATAAGAATATCTTGGTCATTATCTGATTTCATCTTCCATTTCGATCACTAATATTGGATTTTAGATATTCTCATTCAAAACTCACAACTTCATTGAACAATGATATCCTTTATAAATTCCTATTTTTTACCAATTATCTAAATCTTGGACCATGGATAATCATAGAACCATGATTTAAAAAACATAATTGAACAACTTCTTCATCTTCCAGTTTTTTTTATTCATCAGACTATTAATTTTGGATATTTTATATTTTTCATCCAACACGTCATGATAAATACCCTTTTGTAGATCTCTAGTTGGGATCCTCATATGTTAGTGATAGGTGTGGATCACTTTACATGGTCTCATACATAGTTTCATGAACCTTTTATTTTCCACCAAACTTACACGGATTTGTACATATCATAAGAACCCCTTATGTGGTGTGAATATCCTAATGTTCATTTACATATGTGACATGAGATCCCTTTTTATGAATATATATTCATAAATCCCCTTTAATGGTCACCCTTTTGTGGATTACTATGGATTTATAATTCTATTATATATATGGATCAATTGGGAATACCTTAATGTAGGTCCATTGTTATTCTTTCGGGTCGAGACTCCAATTTCATGATTACTTCAACTTAATTCAAAATGAATTCAAAAACATCAGAAGCCTTCTCAACCCACCTAAAATCATATTACACAAACATTAAATCATTATAGGAATTATAATAATAATTATACACTCCTATTTATTTTTTTCAAGTTCATTTTCAACATCTAAATATACAATTTAAGGACATATATAATCTTCACTGCCTCAAATATTATAGTTTTCCATTTACCCTTTATAAAACATCATCTATAATATGTTAATCATTAAAAATATAATCCTTTATGATGATAACTCTTAGAATGAGTTTCCACTAATTATATAGATCCAAATATTTTAACTGGTTTAAAATATTTTAATGATAGTTATACAAGATGTCCAAAACTTGTCAATTCAGAAAGCTTCAAAATAATATTCATCACTTCTTGTAAAATATTGCATATATTTATGTTTTTACTCTTATATCACATTTATTAGTGATTCAAACAGAATATAAAAATATATAATGTATATGTTTTTCTCACTTGAATCTATTTTTATAGTTTTTCAATGTAAGCCTTCATCTACTTTTCTATATCATTGCATAGAAGTGTATGGGAACCAAATTAATGTTTAGTGGGTGGATACCCATTTCATCACCCATGATATCCAAGACATATATTCACAATCTCATTGATGAAAAATACATTAGAAATCCTATATTAACATGAATACCCCTCTTTAGATTTGGTTTCAATACTTTGAACCTCCAAATATTATAGATGCATGTTAATATTTATTTGGTAGTTCACTATTTCTACCCTAATATTGACAATAAATGAATCTGGAGGAATTAACTTCTCCCCCATGGAAAATATAGGGTAGGATTGAAATTTCTGTTGTCTCGTTTAAGGATATCAACAATTTTAATGTAAGTTATTCCTTATCTATAACAATTTCTTCTTAATTTTTGAAACTTATTCTCTCCCATCTGTTTTCTCTCCCCTGTTGGGATATTCTTTCATAAATTTAGTTTGAGATAAGGGTGAAATAAAATATATCCTATTATTGTTACAAATAAAACCAAATATATGATTATTTAGGCCAACTCGATGTAGAAAATAAGAGAGGTATATTTGGAAAATAATTTTATCCATATTTATACACAATATGATACCAATTGTGAAACTAGTTATTTTGGGGATTATCAAACTCATTTTCAATGATTTTAAGAACATGTACTTAAATTCACGAAATATATAAAATAATTTCAATTGTAATGGTATTTTCCTTCCCAATTTTCTTAGACAGTAACCCCCACCAACATAGAACATATATAAAACATAATATAAACTGTGAAAAGAGGGTGAAGATCATACCTCATCCTTCAATTTTAAAGGGGTTTCATATAATTATATATTAAATAATAACAAATAAATCTTTGGTAGATTCACTCTTTCTTATATCTCCCCCTCAAGGGATACTTTTTATTATTCATAACCATGTATGTTTTTTAAAGATACTCTCTGTATTGGATAAATTCTTCTAGATGTGTAGACATCAACACAATCTTTAAATCCTTTTCTTTATTCTCATTTAACTCTATTTCTAAAATTTCACATATTGAAAATGATGGGAATAAAGTGAGACACCATCCACTACTGGAAAATTCACCTATGAAAATGGATTTAAACCATGGGAATAACCCCCAAAACCATGGGTATAGACTATACCCACAGTTTTGGGAAAAATTATGAGTTTAACCTTGGGTATAGAGTTAAGATATACCCACAGTTTTAAAATTATATACCCATGGTTTCAAAATTGTGGTAATAGGTTTATTCCACCATGTCATTAACCCTTTACCAAGGATTTCAAAACCATGGGTATAGGTTTTAAAAAATCAATGGTCACAGGTTTCGATCCTTGAACCACCTATATACAATTCACACACTAAACCACTAAACCACATTGTCTTATAGGTACATAAATATATATTTACTTATATATATTTATCTAAATCGTGGCTATAGAAGGAAAACTATGGCAGTAGGTGTTCCTGTGGATTTTTTTCTGCCATGGAAATTATTTTTTTCCTGCCTTAATGTAGGAAAGTTATACCCATCATTTTGGAAAATTTTGGGTATAGTCATGACCAATACCCTCATTTGTTTCCAAAAAACAAGGGTATAGGTCTTAAAGAAAACTGTATACCCATAGTTTTTCAAAAAAATTGGGTATATGTGACAATCTTCAACCTATACCCACGGTTTTCCAAAACTGTGTGTCTAGGTTACAATCCAATCCCTATACACACGGTTTTGGAAAACCGTGGGTATATGGTCACATTCCAGTAGTGATCAACTCTTTAATTAGAGGAAAATATATGAGACTTTTCACTTAACCGTGAAATTTATTCCCTTAAAGCTATAAAATGTTTTGAGCTCTTCATGCTCAGTTCACCCATGGAATTCTATATATACATAACTTTGGGTTTCAAGTATTTCTCTCTATAATAATGATTTTTTTAAGGAATAGGCTTCTTGGGTTGAGATAGTAATTCCCATTGATCTTTTCTAACTCGGTATTTGTTTATATCCTCTTCCAATTGGGTTGGATTTATTTTAAAGCACTCTTTTAGATTGTTTTCAACCTTATTATTATGTGTTTATTATTTATTTATATCAACATCCTTGATACCATTATTTATTAGTTATTTATCCTTAGATGTCATAATCATCTCTTATTTTTTAATCTATATCATGCATTTGAAAGCTACGTTTCCTACCTTCTTGTTCCTTACACACACATCCTTAACCTTGGTCTATTCTTATTTAACAACATCACATGAAATTAATATTATTCATTTGGAGTTTCAATAACCAAGAATCTTTTTTATCCCTCTCTTTAATTTATTTTCTTTTTATTTTAATATTTCTCCCATATTTCTTGATTTTTGTGGAATTATTTTAATAGTATAGGATTTAGCCTAATATACCATAGTATAATTCACATTCTTCTATTATTAACATACATTTCATATATCTTTTATAGCTTCATGGGATTAGCAGAATTGGATATCTTCTTCACTCGCCTCTTTCTCATTGTATACTTGTTTTTTAACCTTCCATTATGTCATTCTCATTTCATAAATACAAATGATTTTTTGGATTGATATATAACAATACTACACATAAAACTTACCATATGTGTTTCAAAAATATCATAAATTGTCAACATAATAAAATATATTCTTTGTGGGGAGATACTTTTATTTTAAATGCCTATATTAAGAATTGATGACGTGGTTAACTTATAGGTATTTTCTCATTACATAATTATATAGTTTTTTACTTTTTTCCATCACTTTTCATCAAAATAAATTTAGGGCCACCAAAATCAATAGAGAAGTGGGTTGTTATTTTGTATGAGCTGGTTGTGGGACATCCTTGAGAAAATTAACAGCTCTTCTTTCCACCAATTAATTCCTTAATCTAAAATCTGATATAATGTTTGTGTGTAAGAATTTATTTTCATATTGGGTTGTAAATATATGACTTTAGTGTTTTTGAAATTTATCAATTTCACATCCAACTCAAAAAAGTTATACCAATCGTATACTTTTGGAATTTTTGTATCTTTACCCTCTCATCATAATCCATTTTTAGCTTCTTAAATTAATCCTCATGAATTAAATTTTCATATTGTAATTTATTTATAAGCTCTTTCAACCCGTTTTTCTTGATTTTATTTAAGTATTCTTGACATCTAAGGAAAGCTTATGTAATTTTTTAATTTCATGGATCACTTCCTTAAAATCTTTTTAAAAAATTTATTTCTCACAAAGTAATATCTGAAACTATTCATCATCTAAATAAACTATTTCATTAAAAATTAAGATAGATTGTTCCTTCTCTTTAACAAGTCTTGTGAGGGAGTTCCAACCACTTATCTTCTTAGCTAATATGTCTACTTCATTGTCAAACCATGACTTATAATCATGAAGTCACTTGATTAATATAAATATATAAATAAACATATAAAAATGTATATTCTTTATAGTTTCCCTAACCACAAGATAATGTTATTCAATATATTTATTTATAGAATTTCCATATATTGAACTTGAATAATTGAAGGAAAGATAATAAATATATTTATTAAGATATTTACCACTCTAATCATCATTATAAAGTAATTATTCCTCCATCATTTTTACATTCTTTCCCATATTATTGGGTTCCATGTTTTTCTTATTTCATAGGGTATTGGTCAAAATCTCCAATTTAAAAACAACTGAAAAGGAACCAGATTCTTTCATATAAGGTTCTACTGAAAATAATTCAAATATTCACTTCATATGAACTCAAGTGAAGAAAAATTGTTAAAAGAATTTTATATCCAATCAGAGGGATCCTATATTTAATAACACTTGTTTGTACCATTGGACATGTGTAGACACACCTAGGGATGAATTATTTTTCATCAATTTTTACCAAATTCCAAATATCCATTTGTTATTTTACTTATTTTTTTCATTGTACTTCAATTTCGCAGTTAAGATAAATGGATCTTTTCTAGTTTAACTTAGCATACACCTATATGAAGTGAAACCATAATCAATAGTGAAGTGGGTTACAATTTTGTATGATCTGGTCATGGGATGTCCTTAGGATGATTACCAAATCTTTTTTCCACCAATTCATTCTTTAGGATAAAATACCATCTAATTTTTGTGTGGAAGCATTTATTTTCTTAGTGGGTTGTAAAGATCTGACTTCATTGTTTCTTAGATTTATCTATTTCATGTCCACCTCAAAAAAAATTCATAATAATAATGTACTTTTGGTATTTGGGTAACTTTACCCTTTCTTCATAATCCATTTTTAGCTTCTAAAACTAATACTCATGCATTAAATTTTCTTATTGTGATTTTATTTTTAAGTTCTTTCACCCTGTTTTTCTTTTTTTCTAGTTAAAAATTCTTGACATATTTTTAAAATTTATTTTGTTGATTAATTTCATGTATCACTTCCTTAAAATATTTTTAAAAAACTAATTTCTCACAATGAAATATTTTAAATACTATATTAACTAATTAAAATATTTCATTTCAAAGTGAGATAGATTTTTCCTTGGATTTCTCGTGTCCTATGAGGGTGTTGTAATTACTTAACTTCTTATATAATGTGTCTAATTCATTATACAACCATGAAATATCATCATTATGTCACTTGAAGAATATAAATATATAATTCACCTTCTAAATAAGTAAACTCTTTGGATAATCTGTAACCACGAGATAGTGGTATTCAATTGATTCATTTAAACCATTCACGCATCTTGAACATGAATCATTAGAGAAAAAATAAACAATATATTTATCAACATATTTAACAATATAATCATCCTCATCTATTAATTGTTCCTCCATCACTTTTACTTTCCTTCTCATCTACTAAGGTTCTTTGTTTTTATTATTTCTTAGGGTATTCGAAGAAATATAAAATTCAATACCAATGGAAATGAAACTAGATTATTTAATATAAGGGTCTAATTAAAATAATTAAAATATGCACTTAATATGAAATTAGGTAAAGAAAAATTGTTAGGATAATTTTAGATCCAATTAGAGGTAACCTGGCTCTGATAAAACTTCTTAGTACCATTAGATCTATACAGACACACCTAGGGGTGAATTAACAGTTTTCATTTTTTACCAAATTCCAACTATCCTTTTATCCTTTTATCTCTTTGTTCAATGAACATCAATTCCATGTTAATATAAATGGAAATTTTCTTTTTTACCTTATAATTCACCTATATAAAGTGAAAGTAAATCAGTAATGATAGGACAAGTGTTTTTATGAGGTTTCAACCCTCCCAGGAATCCTAATCCTTATTATGATTGAGATATCTAAGTCATATATTATCCAATATATTCTTATCATTAATACAAGTGGATTTGGTAGGGGATCATCATATACACTCTCACCATATTTCATTGGTGATTTATTCACTATATTACAAAAGTGAACTAATCTACTCCTGTAAGTTATTTATACTTTTATCCCACTAATATCTTTACACCACTTCCTCCTTTAGAAGTATATTATAATTTTTATCTATATATAAAAATGTATATAAAATTTTATTCAAATCCACAGCTCATAAAATCCATGACCTTCTAGTGGTCCTTATAAACTCATCATGCAACTCATCCTCTAAAAACTCCACATAACTTCTTAGATATTCATAAAATCTACTCATGGGATTATCACAAAATATATTATAAAAATACCTAGAATACTCTTACATAATAAGTATAAAATAAATTTCACAATATTAGAATATTTTCTAGAAATAAAACATTAAAACTTGGGTATGATATTTCTCACAACATGAATCACCTCATAGATCTACTACTTCTCTTATTATTATTCTATTTATACATTGAAAAACTAGGTCTAGTTGTCTTAATCTTATCCACTTATTTAATATATATATTGTTTGTATATATAAAATTTTATTGATAACTTCTTCTTCTTCATCCACAATATTTTTATATTTCCTCGCGGTGTCCTACCTACAGTGCACCAAACGCCTCTCTCATGTTGTTGTTGTTGTTTTTTCTGGGGTTATTTAGTTTCTCTACATAAGAAGATATTTTATATTTTGGATCAATTTTATATTTTAAAAAATATAAATACATAGTACATTAACTGAAAAAAAATTGGCTCAACCACATGCACATTCATACCCAGCAATCTTTATATCTCTTCTTTCCAACTGTCTTTTACATGGGTGTATCTATGAGTATTATTAAAATACCATATTTTATTTCTTTCACATTCTTTCTTATCTATTTTTATTGTATTAATAATTTATTATAGTATTTATAGTAAGATAAAATTTATATTATTAAAAATATTCTACAATCATCTACACTAAGAGTGTTTACATTATAAGTATAAAAAATATACTACATCAACTCACCTTATGTCATGGAAAATTATAGAAATGTGAGAGATTACTTTAAAAAAGTACATATTCTACTTTGAACCTATACACATTATCTATAATCTCATATATTTTCCTCTTTTTTATCCTATTATCATAAATTCATTTGTTCAATTTAAATCATTAAATCACAAAACTATAATGTTTTGGTTTATATTTCTATATTTATAAAATATGGAAGTTCTTATTATCAGGAGAGAAAGATTAATTTCATTCTATATAATCTAACATTAATTATCACTAAAATAGTCTTGTATCATAATTAATTTTTTGATGTTAAACACAATAATAATAGTTCAGAAACCATCTCATTTCATCTTCTATTTTGATCGACCATATTGAGTTTCAAATATTATCATTTGAAACACACAAGTTTATTGAATAGTGATATCCTCCATACCCTTATCATCTATTCTGCCTAATATCAATATTTAATCATGGATAATTACATTATAATAAGGTTGATAACATGATCTAATAACTCTTGCATCATCCCATTTGTTTTCTTCCTTAAAAGTTTAAATGTGTAAATTCTAGATTTTTTAACCTATATATAAGGATAAATCCCCTTTCATATATATCTAGTTTGGAACCCCTTACATTGATGATATATTTGGATCCATTTATGTGGTTTCATATGTGTTTTCATTACACTTACATCAATTAACACTCTTAAATTGATCCACATATGTCATTGGATCCCCTTAAATGGTGTGAATCCTCTTATGTTGATCTGTATAAGTGATGTGAGATCCCTTTACATGAATTTACATTCATTAAAGCCCTTGAGTGGTTAAAATTACATGAATGAATCTAGTATGATAATTCATTCGCATTTATATATCAAGTATCAATCCATTTACATGGGTCATTTTCCTTTTTTCGAGTCAAAATTCCAATTTCTAGATTGCATCAACTTAATTTTGAAAGAATTAATACACATATCAAGCCTTATCAAAACCTATAAAATAGTATTGAATTATATTTAAATCATTATAGAAATTATTAGAATAATTTCTAATAAATCTGGATTGTTTCCAAGGTCCTTTATAGCATTTAGGTGAGATGGATGGTGTTTTATCTCTAACGTGGGGGATTTTTAACTTGAGGGATGATACTTAGGCCTAATAGGTACATGGTCCTCGAGGTTTCATTTAAATAATTAATTGTAGAAATATTTTTCTTCATCATTTTTGTCCCTAGAAAACTTCTCTTCATATTATGAACTTATTTTTTATATTAGGAATTTTTTCTTGGGAGAAATCATCTAGGTTCTCCAAGAACTATCCCTCATTCTCAAATAAAGGTTCTTCCAATTTTATAGAGTAAATTTGCATACAAGTTTATACAGGTATTACTTTGTTATTAATCTCATAAATAATCTTAAATAACTATTCCTATTTCTATTTAACTGGTTCCTTTTTTTATATGGGAATATCTTTTTAAATAAATACTACTTTCTATGAGTTTATTAGTCATTAAAAATTTTAAAATATTATTTTCCCCCCAAATAGAAAATCAAATTTCCCTTAAAAATAGCTATAATAGCTTTTATTGTGGATAAGAAGGGCATATCAAGGATTATAGGAACTTTTTTATCACACTCTATGTCTAAAATTATAAAAACAAAAATCGGTGAAACTTCCCATCTCCAACAACCAAGTCATCCAATCTCTTGACTGGGTGAGTAATAGACCAATAAGATTACTATAAGACAATTATGGTGGGATGTGGTTATCCAAATATCAAATTCTAAAATAATTTAAATGGGATTAAATTTATTATCATACCAATATCATAAAAACAATTAAACAGAACATTATCTCTAATTTTTTATACGATGCCAAAACTTCCAAGATCTTGAATTTTAGGAGGAATCTTATTCTGAGGGAAAACATTATTCCCATCTATTAAATTGTAGGTCAAAAATTATTCCAATATTTTTGTTTGAGATAATTTTATTCAATGATTTAAAATATGATTCAATTTTATCTAAGGCTTAAAATAAATGAATCCTCATATTAAATTCCCTTAAAATATCAAGTAATTTCAGTAATTATGGTTTATAATTCTTATTCTTAATTCATTTAGGGAATTATATTATTATGTTAAAATTATTAAATATAATTGTAATTACCTAAATATCTTATTAAATCATTTTAATTAATTTATTATATATTTTTTTCATGTATTTTTTATTTTTAATTTAATCTAGAAATATAATTCTTAAAATGATTTCAGTGTTTCCATCCAAATTTCCATATTCAAAGGGTTCTATATTTTGGTTTTCATTTTCATCCACAATTTCATTTTGAGCAAGATTAATGTCTATTAGAACTTCTTGATGAGTTTTTCTACCAATCATAGTTTTAATAATCATATGAATTTTCCCTAGGATTTACATTAGTAGTGATTGGAAGGTTCCAATTTTCTATACCTCCAAATTCTATTTCCATTTGACTGGTTTGAGTTTGTGATTTGGTCATTTCTTTTTAAAAGGATGGTCTTTGAGGTTCCATATAAAATTTATGATTTTACTCATGAAATTACATTATACTTAACATTTATTCATTACTATCTCTATATTCCATTTGGAATTTGAAGAGTTAATCATTTATTATTTTTAGGGTGGTTTCTTAGGATGTTATGGAAACATGGGGGAACATATAGTTTAAACACTCTATATTATTTCTAAAATCTTTTTGGATGGTTTATATACGTCTAGTTTTAATTACAAGAGATATTATATCCTTATAAATAATAATAGTTCCATACCCAAAAAACTTAAATTTTCCTGGGACTTGGTAGGCATATCAATTTTTTATAATAAGAATTTGAATGACCAAATATAAAAAAGATGTGGCATTACCCCTAAGTAAATTTTGATAATTTTCATTGTAAAAAACCATAACTTGAACATACTATTGTTGTATAGAAATTATTTAATTACTATATATGGTTCTTATTATATATAATTCTTGTTGTGATTTATTTGATAGAGTGTTGAAAATTTTATTTGATTGTTCGAGAGTTTTATCTTAGAAGTCACCCTTAGAAGACTGATTTAATAGAGTTTTATGGTATTTGGTGAGTCTATTTTAAAATGTGTTTCTAAGAAATTGGGGGATAAACTTATGGTTTAGACACTTCTTATGTTAACCTATAAATTTTCCCAAGATTCATGGAATAAGAGACCCTCATCTTGAATAATTCTATTGATCTTATTCCTATTTTTTTCATCCTACTTAGTTAAAAAGTCATCACAAAATTATTAAAAACCTGATCCCACGTATCAAAAATATCCTCATATAAGATTTGAAACTAGTTTATAGAATTTCCCATCCATCAAAATGAAAACAAATCTCAATTTTAAATCCATCTCACTAAGTCCATGATGGGATAAATGGTGTACCAATCTATATAGGTCTATAACAAATTCAATATAAAATTTACTAGGTAATTCATTAAATGATAGAAATATAGAAAAATGATATTTTTTGATCTCATAGTTTCATATCCTATGGGTTTTCATAATTCATGATTGATTACTAGAATCTACAGACACTTGAAACTCCCTATGTTTGACTCTCTTTATCGCTTCATTTCTGGGTTGAGGTGGTAGATGTTTTCATTTTGGTTATTAACACCCTGTTTATGATATTATATTTTAATTTTTTTTTATTTCATATAACATATTTTTTAAAATTTTAAGTATGAAGGGATCTAAAGTTTCACTAGTTTATTTAGTTTTTAGGTACAAAAGAACTCATAAAAGAATAAAAAATAGATCAAAATAGTATAAAATAATTTTTTAGAAATTTTTTTTTACCACTTGGTTTCACGAAGTCTTTCTAGAAAAAAGTGAATGTTTTTTAATAGTTTTCAATATTATTATATATTTTTTTTTATATTGTCCTATAATGAACTAGTATAGTAATGAGTTGGGTTGATCCCTTTGTGAAGGTAAATTATATGTCCTTACCAAGGGAAGTAAACAAAATATCAAGAAAAAAAAGTTAATGAAAAAATAATAATGGTACCAATTATATAGTGAAATGAAAGAAATAGTAGTGAATTGTGAATATAATTCAAAAGAGAAAATAGTTTTTTGAAAGTAAGAAACAAAATATATTGAGGTAAAAAGCTTTATTAGATGGTATTGAATATTTTCCTCCATTCATGCAATGAGAAAAAAAAATTGTGACAAAATTAGTTGTCCAAATTATTTTATTGGTTAACTTTTGACTGACTAAATTATATATTTTTTCAACTATAAAATTCAATCAATCACAGATATAGTGAAATCAAATTTCACTATGATAAAATTATTATTTTATCTTGGTGTATTACTCTAAAGAGAAAATCTACTATAATATATAACCTCAATTGATTAAGTAACTTAATTTTGAATTATATCCAAAAAAATTATCATTTAAACCTTTATATTTTTGAAAGAGATACAACCTTATAATGAAGAAGAGAGTAACATATTGTAAGAAAAAACACAAAGGAGGTAAAAGAGAAAAATATCTCAATATAATTACCCAAAAATATTAGTATATTTATATTTTTGAATCCAAAATATTATATAATCTCATTATAGGTTGAAAAAAATACGAAAGTAAAAAAAGGAATATTATTTATCTAGGGGCCCTACTTCTAGCTCAAGTTTCCACCCAGTCACCTGGTTATTTCCCTCAAATCATCCCAATCAACTGAGATCCTCCATCTGAGAAAGCCTTATCTCAAATTATGATTCACACTTTGATGTGTGAACCACATGTGATGTTATTAATAAATTTTTACTCCCAATATATCTCCCCAAGACATTATGTGGAGATCAATTATATTCATTGTCTTCCATATATGACACGAGAAAATCTATTTTAACAAAGATTCCTCCCTAACATGGTTCTTCATTAAACTCTAAGTAAGATAAACCTAGAAATGAATCAAATATTTTCTAAATCATCTCAATGATCTTAAAAATAATAAAGAAGCTCTAATTAAATATCCTTACCTCCATCGAGCTTTTCCTTTTTCCTTGAAGTTGATTGTAGATCTTAAGGATTCGTGTGAAGTTTACCATTTTGTAGATATCCCTATGTTAGTCTTACCTTGAGGTGGTATTTCTTTGACCCTTACCTATGAAGGGTTGTACCTAGGAAAGAATTCATGCTTATAGTTTTAAGGTCCTCTTTGATGTTTACAGAATGATAGAGGCCTCATACATATGTAAGATCATTTCATGCTTACGCAGTCCAATCTATAAAAAAGAATTAAATAATTTGTAAAAAATCCAAAATAAAAAAATAAAAATAAAAACCAAAAATTAATATTTAAAATAATAACATGGAATCTTGAAAATATTAATTCCAACAGCTGTAACCAAATTAAATATTCAAGAATAAAATTGCAATGAATATAACACTAAAATTTATAATATTTTCTCTAAAAATTTTGGAATATTTAGTCAAATAACTATTTATTAATTAAGATAAAAAATAGTAATTCTCATATAAATATTCCAAATAATGAAAATTATAACCCTGAAAACCAATTATTTAAAATTTCATCGATTAAACATATTTTTCATTTAAAATACTATGAAAACTCATTTTAAATGTGAAAAATATATTCAAAATAGGTCATATAAAAGAAATATCTTTAAGAACTCATGATTCCTAATAAACAAATCCATATTCCTCTTCCAATGATAAACATAAAAATTCTACCAATCCTGATCTATCTTCATTCACTCATAAATCACGTGTGCTTTCACTACCATGTTCTTCACCAATTCTGATACTAGAATAGGCAACTCTCCAACATTATTCCAACAAAATGTAGATATACAAGGTCATACATATTTTTTAAATGGGGGTATAACAATTTTATATAGATAACTATTATTATAAGAAAACTACATTAATGGTAATTGTATTACCCAGGA
The DNA here is from genome assembly GCA_963277665.1 of Viscum album. Taxonomy (NCBI): domain Eukaryota; kingdom Viridiplantae; phylum Streptophyta; class Magnoliopsida; order Santalales; family Viscaceae; genus Viscum; species Viscum album. The sequence continues at coordinate 2,001,006,039 of OY728136.1, forward strand.
ACCTATAAAATCAAGAATGCATGCATGCAACATGTCATCAAAAATATGGATAGTCTTCTTTGTATGAACATATATATGCAGATAGAAAGTGGTAAAAAGGCATAAATAAGATACAAATTATGTTGGACACCTCTCTATACCTTGGTGATAAAAAATGTATCATAATAAAAAAAATTATCATCATTAGGACCCCATGAAGGCTCCCGAAATCCTCTAATTACTACCCTGATAAAAATATCCATTGCGCACAACTCTTTAATCCATAATAAGTGATTTAACTTTATTAATAAGATTAAGATATTAAATATAACATAGTGCCCTTCCTTGTATTTGGGTAAATTGGAAGAAACATTTATCAAGATATCCTCCCACTTCTATTAGGGAACATTTAGTGGATGAAGCATCCCACCATGAACATGGTGCTCTATGTTTACCCTCTAGAAAACCAAACACTAAGACATAACTTTTGTAAATGATATATTTATCCTTGAACTCAAAAAATAGACTCTCTAGGTGTCAGTTAGAGTAGGCTAATATAAAATACCAACCTATTTGAACACATAAACTCACCCCAATTGGTCTGCCATAAGGCGCAACACACGTTACAGATCCCCGTAGGATGGAGACCAGAACATGGGTATCACAAAAAGGAAATATCGGAATGATTTCAACCTAAAATGATATATTATAACATGAAAAAAATAGAGTACTAAAGTGGAAAACTAAAATATATCGTATTTCAAATAATAATGAAAAAACTTACATTGAATTTTTGGATAACAGGGTCTCAATGAACAACAATAAGACCATCAAAACATGGAAAAAAAATAACCTAAGGTTCCATCTCCACACGAACATATTTTTCCACCATCCAAACCCACTGGTATGATACATGAATAATGAGATGCATCGTATACATTATTCTCTTCCATTTACCTATATCATGTAGAACAAAGGCTACAAATACCCAAAGAAAAAATAAGGGTCTGAGAATAAATGACCAATATGATACGATCAAATAATTTTTGCAACATCTAACCACATGAATCCATTAGTTCTAACATAAAATAAACTTCTAAAACACTTCAAAGGAAATCTTTTTCCATTTATAAAACATCATTTTTTTATTTTAAAAATCATTTAATTCCTTTCAAAATCATTTCATAATCAATAAAATAGATGAATATGAAATTTTATATTTCCAATGAAATAAATAGATAAATAAAAAACTTCCATATATCAATTTTTATATCAAAAACTTTTGGGAAAATAATAATATCAAATTTTCATTCAAATAATGTAATCTAAAATCAAACAAAAAAGTGAAATCCAGGAAATGATGGTATAAACAACCAAACCGTTAAGACACACAAAGGAACACTATCCAGAATAAGTGACTCTTAAATTTAGAGAACCTTAATACCTCATAAGGGATACCCCTAGTCACTATGACATCAATTAAATCTCCCTAGTGATATTTAACTCTACTAGAGACTATCGTTTTTTACCTTTTCCTCATACCCTATGGTCTCCTCATTATGCTTATTAGATTATAAATGCATTTAAGGAAAACAAAACCATGTTTTTTAAAAGATTTTTTGAGGAAAAATACATTTCAAATTCTTTACCACATTTTCATAAAATATTTTCTATATCTATCAGCATTAATTTTATAGTTAAAAAACCATTTCCATTTTTAAATATCATATTTTAGGAAATTTATCAAACATGTTATATGTATCAAAGTCTTCCCATAAAAAATAGTACTTTAATGACATTCCCATATCCCTCAAAGATAAAATCAATTGAAAAAACCAATTTCATGAACATAAAAAATGAGAGAATAACAAAAACACAAGTCATGCCTAGGGCTAGACTATAGGATAGAGAAAACTGACTCAAGAATGAAGAAAATGAAATCACCTTATTTTTTATGATGATAAATGGAGAGATAAGGTGATCAAAAACCTAGATCCAAGAGAAACATAAAAAACACCTCATGAAACCCTATATATCTAGAAATCATATCCCAGTAGGTTTTTATAATTACAGTAGGAAGAGATATCAAGAAGGGATCTAGGTAAAGGAGGAGAAACTGAGAGTAAAACTGAACTTACCTCAAATATATCCACTGATAATGATCAAGGATCATAAAGAAATTTAAGGGGATAACCTCTATAAAATCAATAAGGGAAGGGTTCAAGCTAATTCAAAATTATTAGGTGATTAGTGGTTAAACAATCAAGGGAATCCTTATAATTTTTAATTTTATAATGTCTTGATTAGGCCACACTATTTAAAAAAGGATGTGCCAACCATATAATGGACACTATATATTGAAAAAAATCACATGGTTTCATGTGGAAGGTCAAATTGTTGGAAAAATCATGATCAATCTGTAAAACAACCACTTGAAAAAAAATCAAAAATCAACAAAACAAATTGGAGGCTTGCACTGTTATAAAAACCATGCTCAACCCTAGAAAACACTACTATAAAATCACATATCCTATCATATGGTTAATACATGGTTAACACTAATTATCCACCAAAACTGTACTCACAGCCTGTTTTCTATAAAACATAAAAATTTACACCCCCTATCTTCTAAAAGCCTCTATAACCTCAAAAGGGATAGACCAATCTCAAAATTACACATACATGTGACCCATATTGTGTCTTAATTATCCCCAACATAAAATATTTATATCCCTGTAAAGGTTTATGATCATGAACCTATAAAAAGATAATGTCATTTTTTCATCATTATTTCATTGTGCTCTCACGTCTCATAGATATACCTACCATACTTCCAACTCACATAAACCAATGTGATAATACATCCATGAATCACATTATACTTTTTTCCCCTTTCTAAATATGTTCTTCAACCACTGATCTTTCATGTTTAATCTCAATATCTTCTCACTCAATCACATAGGATAGATATGGCTAATACTTATTTATCTAGGAAATATAGAACACAACATGTATATACATCAACTTTGAAGTTAATTCTAATTTATATGAAACTATCTTGAGTCACTATAAACTCTCAAATAGGACAACATAATGAGGTGTTAACTAACCCAACTTCCCTAAGAATTTATGTCCCAACCAAGGTGACACACTGAGAAAACCCCAATAACCATCCTTAGAGTCCACTGGATAATGGAACTAATCTATTTAATATTTCTAATGAATCTGAACTATCTATAACATCTTCTTGATAACCGCATGATTTCCATCATCTCCCATACAATGATCAATATAACCAAGGAACATTCTCTAACCTCCACAAAACAGATAGGTGATCTTCAATTCCTCCCATATAGTGTCTCAAATGGTTCCATTCAAAATTAATCCTGATAACTATTTTTATAGGTAAACTCTACTAAGGGGTGATGTTTCTCCCATGATTCACTGAAGTCAATCGCACATATGATACCCCAATTGCTTGGTTTCTCCTGAGTGCATGGCCGGTCTTCCCTCTCCTAGGGTGTCAGCTTCTCCCGACGATGGTTCTCATTCTGCCTAGGATGCGCTCTTTCTAAAAAAAATTCTCTCTCTCTCTCTCTCGTCTTTCCCCTCTTTGTGCTAGTGCTCTGGTTTCCTCTTTTTTCGCTTCTCCGTGCTTTGAAAAAGCGATCCTCATATTCTCTGTAGGTCAGATTTATATCATGGGATTCACTAAGGTTTTGGGTGAGCATTTTGGTAGACATAAGGTTTCCAGGTGCTACCAGAGTTGGGCCTTCAGCCAAGGATTTCAGTCTTATTCCTTTTTCAGTTTTTTCCCCACTTTTATCTTTCTCCAGCTGACAACTTTCACTCTCTCGGGGCTGCATTTTCTCTTGGTTTTCCTTCTCTCATTCTATCCTTTCATTTATTTGTGATGTGCTCCAGTTTTCTCCCCATTTTCCTCCCTGCACTCTGATCTTGTATTCCTAAACTTCTCTCCAGGTCGGTTGGGAGCAAGGGATTTTCTGAGGTTTTGGGAATGTAGTATAATGTAAAATAGGTTTATAGGAACTCTGAAGTTGTTCCTTACTAGATTTTCAATCCTAATCCCTTTTTCAGTAATATGAAGTTCCCGATGGTGATTTCTGGTTTGGTTTTGCTCTATTTTGGTTATGGGAGACACCGTTGGTGGTTCATGATGGCGATGTTTCTTGTTAATATTCCATTATTTTCACATTTTGATGAAGTGAGTTTAAAATGTACTAGTGTTTCAGATGTTCTTGGTTTGTGATGACATGTTGTTGTTATTTTATAGTGGTTATTAAGGTCTTCTCAGTGACTGGTGTGATGTTGGGTTTGTGACAGGGACAACTGTCTGGTTAGCGATGGTGGTGAGTTTCTTCTCCAGATGTAAGGACAGTGATGACCATGAATCTAATGATGGAAAATGTAGTTATCTGATTGGCTCTCTGGGATCAAGGTCTCCTCATGATGGATGATTGTTTTTTTATAAATATGGGTTTACTCGGGGTTTGAGGTGGATGCAGTGGTTCCTTTGTATTTTACCTTTTCAAATTTGAATGTTTGAATTTTTTTAACGTTGAATGTGGTTCATATTGGTTTGGTGGAGGTGGTATATGAATGTATTAGTTGTTTTCTTTGTATGGTTCCCACTTACCCAAAAAGTGGTTTTAAAAAAATGAAATAGTGATGATGATGTAATCACACATTCCCAGAGAATGTCTCCATGAATCTATATGGATCTCTCAATCTGGACATATATTTTTGGATGATAAGTTGGGATCAACTTAAACTAATAGCCTATTTTATAATTCCTTTTCTAGAGTGTGCATCTAGATCACTTTTCCTCCTACTATAGTCCTTGGACTGGTCATCACCCTTCTATTATGGTTTACCCTGAATTCTCACATTCTAAAGGCGGGTGGCCTCTACCACCATAGTTGGTCATTTTATCTCCATGATTGGAATGTGGTGATAGGTTTTCATCGCCTACATTAATGGATTCATCCTTGGAGTTCATTTCCTATTTTGATCCTCCTTCATTGATTTGATACATGTTCATGAATCTAATGTATGGTTATATATTGAAGTGCGCATTAGTGAATTACACTACTTGTTGTCACAACACACCAACTACCTATGCTTTGAGTTGATGATGATGTTGGGAATGTCTAAGAATCTAGGAACTTTGGGTGTGTTGGACATCTATAAAAGTTTTTTTATTTCTTATTTTAGGGATTCTCATGTATATGTAATCTTCTTTATAAAACATAAGGAATCCCATGTTTATAATGGGGAAACATATGTGAGGAATTCATGCATCCAAGGATCATTGCTTCAGGAATCCCATGCTCTTCAAACAAGGATATTCACATTCATTATGTGGTATGTGAGACATATTACACTCATCATGCTAGGAAACCTATGTTAATCAGATAATGATTCCTATTATTTCACCTAGGTCTTCTCATGCTCGTCACATGAGGTAAACATTCAAATTCTTCAAGAAGGGTTATAGGTTTAAAGTCTTGTGGGGTTGTAATAACAGTTTTAAAGTCTTTCGGAGATTTAATCATGAGTATGAATAATTCTGGGGATGTAATCATAGGTTTAAAGTCACACGAGGGACTAATAATTTTTTTAACGTCTTGTGGGGGATTTTTCCCTTACACGATCAAAACGTACTAAGTTGAACAAAGGTTAGCCTTACATGATGACATTGAAGTCTAGTAGGAACCTCAATTTGGTGTGGTAAGAGGTTAAGTGTGTTTATGGGGGGATGATAATACATTTGGGTTTTCCCATATTAGGGGTAACATATATGTATTTTTGGTTATTTTGGGATTAGACCTCAAGGGGGAATCCTATCTACCCAACTTTTTGGTAGGGATAAAAACTCATGTATTTTGACTGCACAATTTAAGGTTGTGTTTCTAGATTATTCAATGAGGTGTAACATCATACAGTAAGGATGAGTGTGTCATGAAATAAGAGACAAAAAATGATGTTATGGGGCTTGTTCATAGAGTCTTCCTAGAATACTATGGTTATATCATTCTTATCACATGAGGAATCCTATGTTTTTTTCATAGGGTAAAGTTATAGTTTAACGTCATTCACTAAGGACATTGTCATTTAGTTTAATATTGAGTCTCTAGGATTGTATCACTGTGCAGTTTAAATTTATACTACTCATATGTTTTTGGGTATTACACATGGATCCTTCCATTCCAAATTAGGTTATGAGGAGATAATGACATGGGTATCTAACATTACCTCATCAAATATAAAAGAAACATGTTTCATTTAATGATTACATCATTGGAGATTATGTTTCCACTATCTAGGTGCTCTTAAAAATCAAAAGGCATAGTTATTGGTAATTTCAGGAGGCACACAGGTTTCATATAGTTAGGGTGTTTATTATTTGGATCAATGTATTTCCCCAAGGCATATTAGGTGCTACTAAGAAGAGTGGTGAATCTGTGGTACACTAATTTTATGATTTTTTTTACTTTTGAATTCAACCTATTGAACTTGTTTAGGTTCTTGATACACTGTAATATCTCTCAATATCACCTCATGTGTTGTAGTAATAATAGAGAGAGAAATGCAATATATTTTCAAGTTTAATCTAAAATTATTTTTCCTTTCCATTTTGTTTATACCCCCAACATGAATTTTCCACTCTAATATTTTTATCAATTACAATGGTTTAGGAGGTAATGGGTTATACCCCCCCCCCCCCCCACACATAGTAATTGATCCTATAGTTTATTTTGGTTATACCACCCAACAATCCTACTCTTCTGAATTTGTTTGTTATACCCCCAAACCATTTGAATCTTATACTCAACTCCAATAGAAATACTTCTAGTTCTAGCTCAGAATGAAAGACTTCCTTTAATCCCTGATCCAACTGAGAGGCTTCAAACTTTATCCATGTATTGATCCATTGTAGGATGATCTATTTATCTTTATCTATGATATTTCTCAATAAAAATTGTTCATATACCTATTCAAGTATATTTTCATCTTGCTAGAATTTCTCAATTATATCTAATCGCCTTTAGATAATCATTTTCCTCAATCAAATAATGTTGAGGTTATTCTCGCTTCTTTAGATGGAGTCCCAACCTCACTTTGATGTGTGAAAGTGGTACACAACTAAACATTAGTGTTATTTTATACAAGAATAATACATTCTTTATCTTAATATGTTCTATTATTGAGTTCTCCACACAATATAAAAATGGTGACTACATGAAAGCAAGATATAATGCATTGTACATCTTGTAAACCGAATCACACATATTTATTTGAATTATTATTTTATGTATTTGTTTCAAGAATCTCAAATGTTAATTTATTTTAATATATTCATGCATGTGATAATGAAAGAAACATTTTTCACTTCTTACAATGCATATTCTTCACCGAAATGGGTATATTCACTATCTTCCTATTAGATCACTATATCTTTCATTGTCCTTTATGCATGAATGTTATTCTTCATGAAAATTGCTTTATGCAAACCGTAAGCATGGATCCTTACATAAGTAGGTTATATCACATTATTATTAATGTAACACAGTGTGGGTATATAATGATTCACGATCTCTTAACATGTTCTCACAAACTAGTGAGATTGCATATAATGTTATCAAATACTCTCTAATTGCTTCCCTAAACCAATTATTCACGAAGTAGTTCAAGTGTTATTTGAACAAGTCAAATTCATGTGGGATCATCTTCTCATTTTCATAATATTATGCAAGGAGGGATTATCTCTTCATAAAATAGAAGGGTCCATGGTGCCCAATTTTAGGAGAATCAAAAACCACTCACAATATCTGAGGCAACTCCACCTATATGGTTCATCACATTTTATAAGAAAGTTTTGTTGCTTCCTTCCAACACCTTACTTCCAATTTTTATGTCATGTCAAGTCTATCATTAATGATCCACAAATAATATTGTGTTAGGGATATAATATCATCGAATCATTTAGCGTTTCTAAAATAACACATACAAAATTTCAAGGATTCTTTTATTATATTATGATCATATCACATGATCAAGATGATGATAGTGTTCTATTATTTCATAATCTCAAATTCTTCCATGTATTCTAGATACACAAAAAACCACCTACAACTTCATTTTAATTTTCACAAATATAGTTCTTTGAGTAAGGCATAGATTGTGTGCATGATGTCGAGACTATTAAAAAACATTCTCATGAGCTTTTGATTGATCAAAATAGATCAGTTTGACCTATCAATGTTTTGGTCATGAAATCTAGTGAACAAATTCAATTCATAGTGATAGGATGACTAAGATGAGGACCTCATTCGATTGGATGGCTAAGATAAGCAGTATCAGACAACTCTTGAAATTTAAATAAAATTTAATGGCTGAGTAAAAATGTTTTACATATTTATTATCCCACATCAAAGTTAATCATAGCGGCCATTTCTTTATTAATCAACCTTTCTACTACCTCATCGAGCTCTCAGTGGGGAATAAACGCCCAAAACACATGCACCCACACCTCACGGGCCACATCACACCTAAACTAGCCCACTAAAACCCTAATACAAGTTATCTAACCTAAGTATACTCCTATGTCCCTATAAAACAGACTATACCACATCTTATACCATGCAAGTTGGGTCTAGATAGATCTCTTAGGTTTGGTTGACCTCATGGTCCCACAATGCCTTTGTTGAGCACGTCCCATGATGGCTTGTGTAGTTGGACATTTTTTTAATAAGTCTACCCAAAAAAACCTAGAATATATTTTAAATTAAATTGATTAAATAACTATATCCCAATATTCTTCATCAAAATATATTCCTCCTTTAATAAAAAAAATTCCAAGACAAATAATTATTCATGAAGTAAAAATTCCTCATTCATAAATATATTCTATTTTTATGGCATCTTCTTAAATCTCTTTATTATTCATTCTGAAAATAAAATTACATTTTCATGGTCTTTTTCACATCCTCATGCAATAAAATATATTTAATGGTATTCATTGAATTCTTCACCCAAAGGTATGAACACTTTTTACAACATTATTCACTCATTATAACATTTCGTTTAAATTGAATAAATATCAAAAAATCATCACATTTAAGAATATAATTTTCCAAACATCACGTACAATTCCATAAAGTGGATCCATAACAATTATATAAGCATCGCTATGTTATCTTCAACGTATCAAACACATATTAACATTTAATTGACAAAATAATGAATCATTGGGAACAAAAATGTCTCCCTTTTTATTTTTCTTCCAATATATATTCACATATTTAAAATTCAATATTGGTGCTAAAATATTTTCCCCCCTTATTGGAAATCAAATAAAATGGGTAAATTACGTCTTAAAATTTCATATTACTTCTCAAAAACATTTTCTCCTCCATTTTATCTTTATTTCTTCAAATATTCTAAGATATGGATGATATCACTTGGTTTTCCAAGAAAAGGGACTTTATTTAATCAACTGTTCGTCAACATGGGCTAACATGATATAGAAAACAAGAGAGATATATCTAGGGGTGTCCATGTAGTCTATAAACTATCATGCATGAGAAATTGTGCTTAGAAATTCTCAATATTATCATCAACCAAGCACTCCACCATAATTGATATGATTAATAAAATCAAGAATAATGGATGAAAGTGTGATTGGAATACCTCAACCCTCATTTTTGAAATCTTTCCAAAGTTTTCAAATTCACTAGAGTTTAGTATAAAGAATGATTCTTCTCAATGTTTCTCTCCTTAAGGGATGCATTATTTTCTTCTATTTCATGGAAGTTAGTAGACTCCATAAAGTAAAATCTCTTCATGATGTCTAGTACTGAAGGCCTTAAACATATCATTAAATTAAATATATGTTAACTCAAAAAACATAAAATAATTGGGATAATGAGGTACCTTATTCTTCTTTAGGAGTAACATTCAGAATGAGAACAGTCTCTTAACATGGGACTTCTTTTATCCTAAAATTATTCAACTTCTTCTCATCTTTGTGTGGAACACGTTTTTCCACCAAAATTTGTACATCCATTTTATTTCTGTTATGTTTAGAATATTTTTCAGCTTCATCCAATTTCATAGCCAATTCCAATTGGTTTATCCAAAAAATTATCCATTCTTTCTTCAAATTTTTTATCTTTTTACAACCTCCAGAATACTTAACACTATTTTTTTCAAAACCCTATTCCCTTTGATAGTATATGGAATATATCCTACATGTATTTTCATACATTTCTCATCTTTATGACCCACATGTTTATATCTTTCATAAATTTTTTCTAATCATTCATATATATTCTAAATCAGTAGCTTGGATGGCCTTTTGGTCACAATATTCCTTCTATGAGATCTTTTTTTTACATATTCACCATTACTTCCCCTTGATTCATTATATTTTCTTAGTAATGACTTGTTATGAAAAAAAATGTATTCTTTGTGCCCATATATTTCACAACACCAACAAAAATTATTAAACTTATATATTCCACCTTGATATGTATTCAATCCAGCACTTGTAATTATTGTACATAAACCATCTAATATTTATTTTTACTTGGAGGAAATTATTTTTATTACATATTTATTTATCACTTTTATGTAGGAATGAATCTCTCATTATTCTTCTTTGTGATAGTTTGTTTAACTTTCTTTTTGTTTTTTCACATCCCAAGAGGGCTTTTCATCTTTCATTTTATGTGGATTTATCAGGTCTGGTGCAGGTCATCACTTTTCTTCATATTTAATCCCCCTAAATATAGGAATTATTATATTCTCAATAATTTTCATTTTATTCCAAATTTCAAGTACCTTGTGCCCAAATTTCCAGTCACACCAACAATATCCAATGAGCCTTATTATCTTCTTTTATGGGGTATTATGTTTATATTTCACATATCATGAACATTAAGGATTTTGAGTGGATCCACCAGTACTTAGAAAACTTATTGAGGAAAATATATTCATTAAACATTTCAAATCCACCCTTGATGTGGGGATTTTGTCACTATTTTTCATCATCCATACTTTACTAGTGCTTGGTTTAAAACCTACACCAGCACTTGATATAACATCAACAAATAATAAAGTTTGTAGGTTATGGGATACCTTATTATTAGAGAATGTTTCTATTTAGTTAAAGGATGATCTCATGATTTTATTTGTGTCATTTTCCTCACATAACACTTGAGTGTAAGCATCCCATTTTCCAATAATTTGGGATGTTTTATCTTGTGGTGATTCCTGATTCTTTAATCCCACCTCCATCTATAAACACTTCATAAAGAGAGAGTTTTTTCATCCTAAATTGATCTCATCATATCTTCCCAATACATATTCAACACATTATTTTATTCTTCATGCACATTTCTTGATTCCTACAATGAATTTTCAAGCTCCTATAACTTTTATATTTATCATCTAGATGATCATCTTTGATTACCATATAAACATTATGAACATTTGTAAATGCATCAAAATATTTTAAAATAAAATATCAAAGAAATATTTATTATAAAAATTTCTTTCAAATTCATCAAAAACATTAGAATATCTTTTATTATAAAGATATATTGTTTCATCCTTATCTTTCACAAGTTTTATGAGATTATTAGATGTTACAACCCTTTTAGGAAATTCCTCTTCTATAACATTAGCTTATCTTATCCACAAAAAATTTCATCCCGAAAAAACTTGAATCCTCTAATAAGATGTTTTAACACTTCACTGGGGATGTTCTATAGAAATTATTAAAATATATTATTAATATCACTAAGTGATCTATTACTATCACATCTTGATTGAGATTCATAAACAAAATCATAATCAAAAGAATTATTGAAACATGAACAAATTTGATTACCTTTAGTTTTTGGTATCATTTCCTTTACTGTACAATTCTACTTTATATTCCATTCATATAGCTTCATTCTATTATTTTGAGTCTTGGAAGAAATATCTATTTGAGTTGCCTCACTTATTTCTAGAAATTTTTAGTACATAAATTCTTGGTTTGATCTTTAGAGGGAACCCATGCTCTGATACCAATTATAGTTCCCCAGGGAAGATTAGGTGCCACTAATAGGTGGAATCAGTGGTGCACTCATTTTATGAATTCATTTACTTTTGAATTAAACATATTGAACTTTTTAATATTCTCAATCCACTCTATGTTATCACTCAATCTCACCTCATGTACAGTAGTAATAATACATAGAGTAACATGCTATATTTACAAGGTTTGGATGAAATGAATACTATTTTCCTTTTTTCTTATACCCCCAACATTGATTCTCCACTAGAATATTTTTATCAATTAAATGGTTTAGGAAAAAACTAATTATACATCATGGTAATCGATCTGACTATTTCTTTTGGCTATACCACCCACCTAGCAGTCTACCTATTCTTCTTTAGTTGTTTTACCCCCCAACCATTTGACTCATGATCACCACTACAACTAGGATACTTCTTCGTCCATCTTCGACTTAAAGACTTCCTCTTATCCTAGATAAAACTAAGAATATTATAAATTTCTTCAATGCTTGATCCTTTATAGAATAATCAATTAATCTTCTTCCATGATCTAATTGAATCACACTTGATCATATACCTGTACTTATTCAGGGTCTTTCTCCACTATATCTGATCACCTATAGATAATCAATTGCCTTAGGTCATCAATTCTATGGTTATTGTTATTTCTTCTTCAGATGAAGTCATGTCCTAACATTTATGTGAGAAGTGTTTCACCCAAACTATTTATTATTATTTTGGGGAATAATAATACATACACGGTCTAAAAATGTTCTCTTCTTGAGTTCTCAACACAATCTCAAGTGAAATTCATGCATGTAGGATGTAAAATATGGGGTACCTTTTAAACTCAATCACACATATTTATTTTTATTTTATTTTTTAGTATCAAGTATCTCAAATGATCTTGTATTTCATGTATGCATGCATGTGATAATTAATGTAACATTATTCACTTCTTAAATTTGTCATCATCATGAAAATGGGTATAAGAACTATCTTTTTCTTAGCTCATTGTATCATTCACTATCCTTCACATGTGAAAGTTCTTCTACATACAAAGACCTTCAAACAAAACAAAATCCGAGATCCTTACATAGCTTATTATCTATTTTTATTATTCATGTAACATAGTGTTGGTATATATATTTTAACAGTGTGCCAACAAATTCACACAAACCTGTGAGTTTATGCATAAGTTTATCGCAATCTATCTAATGGATTCACAGAACAAATTCTTCGTGAACAATTAGAAGTGTTATTTGAAAAAAATTAATTCTTGTTGGATCCTCTCCTCCTTCATTTAAGAGTATCTTGGGAGGGTTTCTCTAATAGTGAATGAAAAGGCTTTGTGGTTCTATAATTCCGGGGAAATGAGAGTCACTCACAATATTAACATTATCTCCTCATCATTGGATCATCTCCTTTTATAATAAAGTTCTACCACTACCTTACACCACCTTAATTTTGGTTTTTATACCATGTCAAGGATATCATTAAAGATCTGAAAACCGTGGGGTGTCACAGATATAATATCCCCCAATCATTCAGTGTTTCTAAAAAATATCATGCCAAATTAATTGGAATGTTTTTTACATGATGTGTATCTCACATGATCAATATGATTCCTATGTGCTCCTATTTCATAGTCTCAAACTCTTCTATGTAAGGAATATGTATGAATGGTAACATACAACTTTTTTCTTTCTTATAATGATTTTTTTAGTTATTCACATACACGAGATATTTAAATTTAATTCATGATGTTGAGAATATTAAAAAACATTATAACGATATTTTTCATGATCAATGTAGTTTAGTTTGAACCATCATAGTTTCGTTCATGGACATCAATGAACATAAGAAACTTCAAGTGATGGTAGTATAAAGACGATGACCACATTAGATCATATGGATGAGATCAAATGAAAAGAAAGGCTCCAAAAATGTAAATAACTTTTAATAGTAAAGGAACAATGTTCTTCTTATTTCCAATCTCATGTCAAACTCAAGAGTGGTTAAGTACTTCCTTATTAATCAACATGTGAAACTACCTCCTTGATCTTGAAGTGGGGGATCATCACCTCCAACACATGTTCCCACACCTTACTAGTTTTGCCTCACCCACACTATCCCACCAACACCCTATCCCATGTTCTATCACCCAAGAGATCCCCTACATGCCTATACACTGACCCATACTACCTCTTACACCATGTGGGCCGACACTGGTCGGCTCCCTTTTGTTTGGTAGACCTCCTGGTGCAATAATTTTTCTTCTGAGCCTAACTTATTATGGATTGAGACATTGGACCTTATTTTTTAATAAGGACACCAAAAAAACATAGAATAATCTTAGTATAGAATTGATAAAACAAGACTTTCTCAAAATTATTCTTCAAAACCTATTCCTCCCCAAATATAAAATGCCAAGCCAAAGAATTATTCAAGAATTAAAAACCCATCATGTATAAACATATTCCATTTTTTAGGAAATATTATTAAATCCCTTAAATATTCATCATGACAAATAAATAAATTTTTTCATGGACTTATTCACACCATCATTCAATAAATGATATTACATGATATTCTTTGAATTCTTCACCCAAAGGTAAGACCACTTGTTGCAACATTGTACACTCCTGAGAACATTACTTTGACATTAATGAATGGTTCAATCAATCATTGAATTTTAATGGATAATTTTCTAATCATGATATTGAATTCCATAAAGTGAATCGATAATATTTCTCCATGCATCACCACTTCATCTTCAGCATACTAAAATTATATTGAAATATCATTAAAAAATATGCATTAGACTGAACAATTAAAAGGTTTTAAGGATGTCTAAACCATGCTTTGAGAAAAATGTATGTATATGAGGGTTGAAAATACCAGTCATGATGATGATTGAGGCCTTATTAAACTCATCATTAATAGGTTAAAGACCCTTAATCACTCAACTTTCATGAATCTATGTTTTTTGGAAAGAGGTATTATGTTGGGATCTATGAGGTGAGTATCATGAATGATAGGGGTTCATGAAATTGTATATTTCATGAAACATGGGTTCCACTTCTAATAATGGTTCCTCGGTTTCCATGGGAGGGGTTTCACGAGGTTTGGAATCTTCATGGGGCACAACGGAGTGAAATTCACATGCTTATAGCATAGAGTCTGGAATATATCACAAAATTTATCTCAACCATGATCTTATGTTCTTATGGAATAATATACGTTTACTCATGAAATATGGATACCTATAAGAATCCATGTCATCCACATATCATGAAGATGGAGTTTGGTGAATTGAGAGCTTCGTCCAGAAGTCAAAATCTCACTATCCCTTTAAATGAGGGTTGAAGGGATGTATTATATGAATTGAATTAGTTGATAAATACATTGCTTGAAAGATTACCATATTTTTATAAGATTTAGTTTTTTAGTGTTCTGATTGCTTCCATGAAACCATTCTCTTTCATGAAGGATTGATCTTTCACAAATGTATCCTATTGGGTTGTTATTGATCCTATTTCATAAAAGATTCAACATTAACTATACATGAACTCCTCAGTGTATTCTATAATTCTTATTTTTTTGTGTCATACAATAATCTCCTTCAGAATGGGAGCTGATGTGGTAGAGGATGATCGAATTCTCAGTCCAGGACACTGAAATCTAGTGACAACAGTAATATATTTCATTTAACTTGTCCAACCCTTTACCTATAAGTAGGGTAGGGGTCTAATATGGGACCCCATGATTCTAATGAAAGATCAGTTGTTCCTCAATTTTTCAAAACTGAATACCTTCATGAGAGTTCAATGATAGAAATCCTTAATACTCATAATTCCTTTCATTTCCAGGACTGATAATTTCATGATTATATTCATGTGGTAAATCATTCATAAAGACAACATTCTATGAGTAAAAACCGTTCTTAGTAATCCATTACAAACTAGACATCAATAATTAAAGAAGTCTATGATGTGGGTGTTGAAGGTACTGAAGTTGTTTCTACTTGAATGAGTGATATGGAGGAGAACATTATGATATAGGATAGCTTTCAAACTATAAAAAAGTATGACACAAACATCAAACTACTGACTGAAGATTAGAGAGATTATATACCCTTATATATAATTCAATTTTATGGGTTCATATTGAGTGATGATGTGTTGATCCTGAGTGTCAGTTGAGATGTTTCTAACGACTAGTTTAGAAGTACTCTGAGGTTATATAGGTGGAATAGTGATCTTTTCGGTCATTGTGTGAAATAAAATTCCTTAATAATAGCATATTCCCTCTAAAATCCCATAATGCAAATCAATGGGGAGGTTCTAGGTGTAGAACCTCCCCCCCCCCCACAACATGAGATCAATTTTTAAGGTAGGATTATTAGACCATATTTAGGGATGAACCAAGGAGTGGGATCTATGCCATAGTGGAAATTTCATAGATGAATGGGAATGGGAATACCGGGTATTCCAATCATGTGAATAATTTTAGGAGGAATATAAATGAGTTGGGCTATATGAAGTGGCATGGAGTTCCGTCTTCCACATCTACATTCACCAAGGTATCATTACCAAGATGTTGATAAAGTGGTTAATAGAGTCTAACTCTTTACACTTGCACCATGAGGAGATCAAAAGTATTTTTGAGACCTCTAAAATAATCGGGGACCTCAAATAAGGGAAAAGATATTATGAATTCATCCTTGTAGAGAAATTATGGTATGATTTGGAAAATCCATTAGCACTAGAAAAAGAATTTATGAACATAGTATAGTGGGGAAGGTGAAGTAATATTAGGATGATGGATATCATGTTCAAGAAATGATTTGTCTTTTTCTTTAATTAACCCAAGATAAGGCTTCCAGGAAGACCCTAACAATGCCTGAGTGAGTGTGGGAAGGAGGGCTCCTACTGGGTACTTTTAGAGGAGAGCCTATTCCACCTATGGGGATCTAACATGAAAGATTATGTAAATAGAGTTAGGATGGTTGTATTCATTATGGAACTTCTTTTTAGATGGTTATTTCATATATGTGACACATATATGGGGGTGAGGTCGAGCACATTTTTCATAAAAAAAATTTAATATGGGATAGAGAATTCATATGGCATTTACAGTACTCTTCAATCTCTCTAAGGTGTTTTGGCACATTAGTAAGGGAAGATACACTTCTTCTTTTTTGTATATTTTCACTTTTTTTACAGCTGGGTGGCCACACACATTGGGGGGATATGAGTATTAGTACCATATCCTCCCTCCCAACATCAAGATTTGGATTTTGATGTTGAATATCATCAGAAGTCACCCCCTTTTTCTAGAGTGGGTTGGGATGATGAAAATATTGGGATTAAAAAATTATTTCATGTTTCATATGTCATCCCTCCCAATGGGGATGATCTTAGAATATAGAACATATACTATGGGGTAGAGATTGTACCTCTTGGCCTTTACTGTTGGGGTAATGATAGCACGGGTGGACTGAAAGGTGGTTTTCGAGCCATACACCCCATAGCATCTCACTCAACAATTCCATTATCTCCATAGGCTCACATCAATGTTGTATGTCAGAATATGTACTGAGCGACATTCTATAGTCCTCTGAAAGATATAGCACATATCTTCTTGGGAAGGCACTGAGGATGGTGTGGAGTTGTCATTGGTAATTTTTCCCTTTGGTTTATTTAATAACTATGAACAGAGCTATGAAATAGTGTGTCTTGAGGACACATTGAGGTTTCTAATAATTCATAATAATTCTAAAGAGGGGATTCCAGATCCACATGGTTGGAAGAATTCTACAACTATAGAAGCATTCTAGGGAAGAGGACATGGGCCAGTGGGATGATTGATGGATATGGATCCATGGACTCTCACTCCCATATAGAGTGAAACTCTGAAAGGATACATGGTGGCAGGTACAACTCTTCCAGGAAAAGGGCCTCAGGGTCTGGGTAAACCATCTTTCTCAGGTGAATCTGCTACACCATGTGATAGAGGTACTTGAATATAAATTCGTCCCTAATGCCAAGATGCACTAGGAGAAATTCCAACAATTAAAAGCTACCAGGAAAGGGTTACTACAATTACAAAGGGATGATATTTTCCTTCTGGGTAAAGGACATGCCAAATCCATCTCTCTAACTCCCTTAATAAAGGCCATGTGGTTTATACATGAGTTGGAGGATGTGATCCAGTCCCATGGAATAGTGTAGTCTCTAACCCATCGGGTGAGGGTTTTCCTATACATTCCCTCCCCCGGTTATCTCATAGGGTGTGGAATAAATAAAATTACAACACTAGAGGAAGGATAATTCATGAAATATTCTAGGGTAAGTCATTCATTCTTAGACACTCCTAAGGATGAAGATTATTTTGATGATGAGGTAAGCTTATGGATCATAGCTAACTAGCATAAGGATCAAATGGCATAGAGGAGTGAGATATTTATGATGAATATTTGAGGGAGGATGTGTAGACCCAAATCCTTAATGGTTCGGGTTTAGAAACTCCCTCTAATATTGTGGTCACAAGCACCCATCCTTTCATTATAAAGATTTTTCATATTGATGAAACGGATACTCAACTATCCTAGGGGCCATAAGTTAAATCCCAATCTTTTAACTCATAATTAAAAGTACCTATAAATTGAATCTTTTTGAAAAAAAAATATTTTGTTAAAGAAAATAAAATTCAACTAGATGTGGGGAATCCTCTAGCAACTGAAGCATCGGCCACTGTGGAGACACCATCACCGGGGGAGCATGCATCGAGCATCTCATAGCTTGATCCACTGGACAGCCTTTACTCTACCTATAAGTATTTTCCTCTAGTGTATTTTCTTTTTAAAAACTCAAGAAAAACATTACTAGCCTTTCATTTTAGTGGAATAAAATCCCTTATTGGGGACCAATCCATCGATTGTGAAACGAGTATAGGTAGAATGTAACACTGAGATTTTTATAGGACATATTTTTTAATTTATTTGATCTATTTTGTTGTATGGTACACCAAGATAAGATTTTTCTACAAGAAACACTATATTATCTTGCCTTATATTCAACACTATGCTTGGATTATGTTACACAATATTTCAAGTTATTTTGACAAATTTCATTTCACACAAGACTGATATTAAGCGAACAAATAAATATTATTATGTTACCTTATAACCTAGATATTATAACAGTTTGTATGAACAGTATTGACTAAATTATTAAAATATTCATTACACATGTTTATAGAAATATTTTTTAGTGATAAATTGTTTATAAATTAAAGATAAAACCCTTTTTAAATAAAAGGAATTTTTTTCTGGAAATAAATTTAAATGAAAATAAGTGAGTTTGTAAAATAGAAAAATCACTCTTGATGGATTTTATTAATGAAATATATATTTAATATATAATATATAAAATTAAAATTAATTTTATATATTTTTCATACATGATATTAGAATAAATTCAATTTTTTGGATAAAAGAAGTATTTTTCAAAAAAAAATCAATTTTAACGCATTTTATTGATGAACCCAAAGTAAATCCAATTTTTGAAACTTTTATATATTATATTTTAAAAAAAAACTTTTTCTTTGAAGTTGGGATATAAAAATTTACTTTGGTTGAATTTTTGATATTTTTCTGACATGTTTCAAGTTTTGATGAATAGAAAAAATATACTAAATTTTAATTAATTTTTTATAAAATAATTTACATTGTAAAATTATATTATTGAAGGGTTTTAAATTATAAATAGATTTTATTTTAATCATTTATAAACTTGTTCAATGTAATTAATTTGAAAATAATTTTATATGTAAAAACATTTCAATCTTTTGTATGTTTTAGCTTTTAAAACCGGTTTTCTAATTCCAACAATGGGACTAATTTTAAATTAATTGTTGAAACATAGGTGTTTTAAATTTTTAATTTTTTCCATATTTGGAATAAATGTGTCCAAATTGTAAAAATTAATTATTTTATTTTTTTCCAATATGAATAGTAACTTCAATATTTTTTATTAATATGGTAAAAAGGTAAACTGGGTAATTAAGGGTAAAAATAATATTATAAAATTATGAAAACACTTTTATTGATATAATTGGATGAGACTTCTTGGCCTAAATCATCCTTGGGTATAAATGGTATCCTTTGGAAGCTAATTTTATTAGATTATGGCATTTAATATATTTTATTTCAAGAAAAGTTAAATATGACTTACTCAAATTTTAGTAACTATATTAGTTTTAACATATGGTTACACAAAAGATAAATTAGACTGTAAATATTATTTTTAAATATAAAATGTTTTTATTTATAATGGTAGTTAATTTTAATTTTTTATAAAATAAATAATTACATTAAACAATTATACAATGGTGATGGAGAAATTTTTTAATTGATGAAAAATCAATAAAATAATATTAATTAAAACGATAATAACCCTCAAAAGGCCAAAAAACATGAAAAGATAGTATTGTTCAATTATATACATACAAAATTAATCTAATGGTATAATTATTTACCAATTGAAGCCATATGAAAAATATTATGACACTTATAATATGTTATCGAAAGTAAGGTTAAAGTTATCACATTCATGTTTCAATAAATATAACATTTTTAATGTAGTATTTTACATAATTTTTATTCAAATATAAATATTATTATAAAATATAGAAAATTTATTTTTTTCATAGTATTTTATTTTTAGTTTTTATTCAAATAATATATATATTAAATAATTACACAAAATTGATATAGTAATTATTTTATTAATGTAAATATCAAATAAATGTCATTAAAAATATTAAAATATATCTAATTGTTTATAATTAATATATCTAATGAATTGTATAGTTGACCTTGAATAATTAGGAATTTAATAATTTTTTTGAGTTCAAAATCTTATCTTGATATTTTTAAACATCCATGAAATGAATAGTGTCAAAATTGACACTATTGATATTTTGTCAAAATAAGGTTTTATTAAATTATTTAAAAATCATAAAATATTTTTTAAAAATAGAAAATAATTATTATATGGTATAAAATATTATAATATTTTTATTTATGTTCTAATTGATATAAAATAATTAAAAATTATATTCTTTAAATATTTATTAATTTGGTACATTAGTTAAAATTAAAAAAGATTAACTAAGGGTTAATTAAAATGATAGGGTTTATATTGATTGATAAACTAGTATAAAATTTTTTGGTTGATGGTATTACAACCTTATATCATCTAATATTCTAAAATATGAAATTTTTTAGGTTTTTTTATTTGGTTTTATATTATTATAAATTAGTATTTCTGAAGATTACAAAGGTGCTCTCACCTCAATTATAAAAGTGCACCTCCTCCCTCACTTCTTCACCTTACTTTGAGAATTCCATATAGACCATAACCTACCCATTTCCCTTATCAAAATACCTAGTTACATTCTAGAGGTTAAGGAATTTTCAAATGACCAACTCTATTGTCCCTAAGAGGTGTTATAGATGGAACTCATCGAAAAAGAGGTAATCTCCTTCACCGATTCTTTCAAACTTATTTCTTCTTTTACAAACTATTCATGAGTTTTTTTAATTATAATGTAATAAATATAGTATTACTTATATTATTATATTTTATTATGATTATGAAACAAAAATATTCTACCTTTTATCCACCCTATGAAAAATGAAATCACCACACGTGCTTACATACGGCTTACCATCTCTACATCGTGGGGTTAATCTATTTTTCGCCACCACTTTACTTGGATGGGTATAATGATAGAAATAATAACTAAATATGACTATTATATCATGTTATTTATTTTCAAATAAAATATATTCCATCCACTTCCATACCATTCCACAATTAAGGGAATGATATCGTTGCACGTGCGTGCATACGACCTACCGTATCCACGATGGGATGTGATTCATCCTACATGATATTTATTAAATCATGATTATATAAATATATATAATGAATAAATATGATATATTTTAAATTAATATCATTCTAAATACTTTATAAAAAAATCTAAAAATAATAACAAGAACTTATATAATAAAACATGCCTAAGAAAATAAATAAATTAATACCTGAAAGATGAGTAATAATGAAATGTTATTAAAAAACCAACAATTACATGATAATATTTAGTAACATAAATATAAATATAGTTCTATAATAAGTTGATGAACTTATTTAAAATATTATACACGATGTCTAGATACATACCAAGGGAGTCGGACCTAAGTTAAGGGATTATTTTTTTCTTACATTTATTTCTCTAAGACACACATTGTATACACAAAGTGTTTCTTTTATGTGGTGTATATATTTCCCATTAATGTATTTTATTAGTATTATCCATAAAATTATTTTATTTTCATAATTTTATTTCTTTCTTAAGGAATATGACATTATTTATTATAAAGTGAATATTATTTATTTCACAATCTCTTTAATATTTATAATTATTTTGTTTTAAGTATCGATTAGGGAATATTTATCATCCATGTCCATGTTTTCTTAAAGTATTTTAATAAAATGTTTTACTATTTTTATATCAATATTTAAAGTCAACTTTACCCATTTTTTACTTTTTAATACACGATTTGAAAGGAATCTTTCTGTTGTTTTCCAAATGAGGTACTTTTTAACTTTTCTGGAAATAGTATGAGAATAGTTTTTTAACTTATATGGCATGAATATATTTTTACACTTTCATAAAACCATATTACCTTGATGTTTCCCCTACATTATTACAGTGTTATTTTCAAAGAAAAGGTTTTATTTTAATATTTTTTGGAATTTAAGGTAAAGAAAATGTTTCCAAAGTTAAAAGGATAATTATCTCAAGAATTATTTTCAAGAGATCTCTGAAAATTATTTTCCATATATGATAACATTTTTTGATGTTACTTATGTTTTAATGGGATATAATTCAATGTTACCATTCTTATTATTTGTATGAATGATTTATTTTTATCATGGAATGATATTTATGAAATCCATTTCTTTTTTAAGGATTAAGTAGTGATGGATTGATGTTTAATAAACCAATTTATCCAAGACATGATGAATTATTTATATTGTCATGAAACAAAAATGTATGGTTTCCATTATAATATGGGTGGGACATATATCTCCATTAAATGAATTGGGTAAATATTTATATCTCATTAGATATAGAAGACTAGAACGGAAAATGATCTTAGTTAAGTAATACAATGCTAGAAAGGAAAATGATCTTGGTTTAGTAATATAGGGCAGGAATGGTATGTAAACTAGATTCAATAATATAGGGCTAGAACGAGGAGTGGAATAGGTTCGATAAAAGACTTTTTCTACAACTATGGCCTTGGAAATAAGACTTGGATTATATGGAAATAATTTTCAATGCTTATGTGTTTTCCATTAATCTATGTTTTATCTTAATGATATTTTCTCATGGTTTGTGTTATTTTATGAATTATACCTTATAAACTACTAAGATTTATTATATAACATGAGATTTTGATATATGTTATACATGGTATGATTTTAAAAAGTTATTTTTATGTTTTTACATTTTTTATATTCCTATATTTTTATGTATTTACATTTTTATGTTTGTGTTTTGTTTGATATTTTTCTTATTAACCCTTACTAAGCATATGAGCTCACCATTTATATATGATTTATTTTATCCAAGATATAAAGAAAGGTTTTAGGTTGGAGAACTAAAGGGGAAGATATTATGGTAAATATTTAAGAACTTTAACCAAATTATAAGAATGTGTTCCAAGTTTACAAAGGCACTAAACAAATACATTCTTTGGGATCTATTTTTGTTATGTATTAAATATTTCAGAAAAGTAATATAATGTCTATGTACTCCAATCATGGGTTGTTAAAGTTGGTATCAGAAGGAAGGTTTAGTCAGCCTTTGGAAACTATGATGCAAAGACATTAGTGATATACCTAGATATATTTCTAAGGATATGTCTATGGATGTCCTAAGGATAAGTCTAATTATAGGTTACAATCCTAGAACATTGGGGATAGTCATGAATAACCTAAGAATAAACCTATGTTATCATATATTGAAATATTATATGTAATTTCTCTTAATTATGTGTTTCTCATGTATAATAAGTATTTATCACACTTTGATTTTGGGTCTTAGTCAATAGCTCGAACAAGATAGAACATAGTTAAGATTGAATGTTTCAGATGTGGAAATAATGGTCATTATATATCCTAAGTTTAAATCTCATGGATAGAATTAGGATGGTGGCATGAGTATCGGTACTACAACTAAAAATAAAGATACTCCAAACGACATGTGAAAGGTATGGGATGATCTAACCATTTTATTTACCTTAATGATAAAAAGCATGATTAGATTAAGGTTTAAGAACATAAATACATGATTCACATATCATATTCATAGAATGAATAAAATAATGAAGCTTGAGTAATGGGTTAAGATTAAAGATGGACGATTGACGTGTATATGTTTTGGAATTAAAGTATTATGTATAAGTATTTTCAGTTTCTCACTAAGGATTTGAAAGGATATATTGAACAGTGATGAAGACATAGAAAAGTACTTTTAATGGAATGGTAATATTTTTATTAAGTGAATGTAACTCTTAATGTGTTCAGTATGTGTAGAAAATTGTGTTTATATTGGATAAATATATTTTGGATATGATTAATTGGACGATACTAATTATGGTTTATTTGACATATTGGTTATGTTATCATGGAAGAAGTTTAAAATTTTTTGGACTTAAGGAATATATCTAATAAAATTTTTAATAATGAAACATGCATTTTCTTCAATAATTATTTGAGGTAATTCTGGTTATTCCGTGTTTCCAGAGAATACATTATGAAGGCATTCATATATTTTGAATGTGTCCAACAAGAGATAATTTATGATATACGAATGATAAATGTTAAGCTGATTTATTGATACTATTTCTAGGGTTTTGGATTTTCATATTTTGGAAGAATATTAAGGTTATTATTTTATGGAATGTTTATGTTAAAATTCAGATGAATTTTGTGAGATTAAATTATTATCTCACCATAGGTGTATTTTTGCATATTTGATAACTTGTTCTAACCTTTTTTTGTAAAGACTAATGGAATGAATTATAAATCTATGTATGGATCTCATGATCTATTAGTATTTCATGATTTAAAAATTAAAATAAATTTATTTGAAAAAGATATGAAGTGGAAATTGTTCAAAATGTGACCAATTGTGAGATTTTACCAAAATTATGTAAGAATTTCTTCTCATGGAAAATTCTTCAACTTTAGTGAAAGGATCTTGAAACCAAAAAAGCTATCCTAGTACCTTATTATCTGTTGAATAAAATGGTCCCTTAGGTCATTTTGGATTTATGACTTTATGATTATTTATTTTCTCCTAATAATGTTCTCTATCACTCTCCATTAGAACATGATAGTTATATGTCTCTTCCATATCCATATTTTCACTTTCCACTTATATTCTCCTATGTGGAAACAAAGTGATGAGTTACTTTTTATAACCTTTATGTTTCTAGAATTCCATTTTATAATGAATTTTTAGTGTTAATTTTTAAAATATGAGTTTCTATGAAAGTAAATTTTAAGTGTTAATTCTTTTATAACATTGATGAATTTTAAGGGAAAAATCATTTTAATGGGGGTATAATGTAACACCCAGATATTTTTATGATATATATTTAATTTAATTTCTTTGATGTATTTTTTTGTACACTACACCAAGAAAATATTGTGCTACATGTAACACATGCTTAGCTTGCAGTATACGCAACACTATGCTTTGCTTGTGTTACAGACAAGATTGATTTATTTTAATAGATTTCATTTCACACAATACTATGTTTAAGCAAAAAACAAAATATTATTATCATACCTTATAACCTAAATATTATAATGGAAGGAATGAACAATATTAATTTAATTTTAAAAATATTATTTAAACATGTATATATAATTAATTTTTTGGGGAGAAATTAATTATAAATTGAAATAAAACCATTTTTAAATAAAGGGAAATTTTTTCAGAAAAAACTATTTAAATAAAAATAAGTTAGTTTATAAAACAATAAAATCACTATTTATATATTTTATTTCAAAAAAATATGTTTAATATATTT
Organism: Viscum album; assembly: GCA_963277665.1. Classification (NCBI taxonomy): domain Eukaryota; kingdom Viridiplantae; phylum Streptophyta; class Magnoliopsida; order Santalales; family Viscaceae; genus Viscum; species Viscum album. Next base: position 2,001,032,293 of record OY728136.1, read on the forward strand.
AATATAATTTTTAAAATTCATCATATATGTTTTATAGAGATTATAAAAGAACACATTCAATTTTTCAGATAAAAGAAATATTTTTAAAAAATTGAAATTTTATGTCCTTTTAATAGATAACCCACATTAAATCCAAATTTTGAAACTTTTATATTTTCTATTTTACGAAATAAACTTCTTATTTGAGAAAAGGATATAAAAATTTACTTTAATTGAATTTTTTGTGTTCTGATAAGTTTCATGTTTTGATGAATAGAAAAAATACTATTTTTTATTAAAAACAATGGTTTTCATCGAAATAATTTTTATGGATAGATTATATTATTGAATGGTTTAAAAGAAAAAATAGATTATATTTATATAATATAATATAATATAGGTCATTGGAATTAACTTTACATTAAATTTTGATGTAAAAATATCTCAATCTTTTGTATATTTTGACTTTTAAAACCCATTTTCTCATTCTGACAATGAGGTTATTTTTAAATTGATTACTGTAAATTATGTGTTTTTAGTTTTGAAAATAGGATTCTATATTTTGAATCAGTGGGCCCATATTTTTTAAATAGAATTTTTTGGGCAATATGAAAAGTAACATCAATAATTTTTATTAATACGGTAAACAGGTAAATCAGGTAATAAATGATAAAAATAATATTACAAATTTACCCTAACAATCTTACTAATATCATTAGATGATTTTTCATCGAGATAAATCATAATTGGGTTAAAATGGTATACTTTTTAAGCCACTTGGATGAGATTAGTATATTTGGTATATTTTATTTAAAGAAATGTTAAATATGTATTACTCAAATTTTGATAACTATATTATTTTTAATATAAGGATAAACAAAAGATAAATTGAAGAGATGGAGGAATAGGAGAAACTCCCGCACTCCATCTTCCGGGATGCCCTAAACCACCCACGAAGCCTGTATTTATATTGATATTCCTTGAATCTCATCGTGACTTAGCAAGGTATGTCTTCTTCAAAGAAGATCAAAGGGTCTGTGGATGGATATTTAAAAAGTTATTTGTCCTTAACTGGATTCTTGAGTGCTTCTTTTAGAGTTATCTGTAACTGCGCTTCTCAAAGGATCATCAGGAAAGGTTTGTTAGCTCATGTTTCTTCATCAGATGATGTTGTTTCTGAATGAGTGGAGTTATGAAAACACTCAGTTATTGCTCGAATATTTTTCTCAAAAGGTATGAAATCTTGGAAAATTGTTGATCTAGTTCCTCGCCTTGGTTGAATTTGTGGTTTCTTGGATTTCAAATGCATTTATTTAGGACGTGGTTTTTTCCATCTATTATTTCCTTCTAAGGAAACGAAAGAGCAAGCATGGAGTGCTGGGTATGTCAACCTCAATCCCGAAATTTTGTGGCTCTATGAATGGAGTCTGAAATTTCATCTTAATGATTTTAGAGATACTTTTTCCCATGTATGGATCAAAATTCATGGCCTTAATTGGGTCTTATGGCACCCAGAGATATTGGTTGACATAGCCTCGGTGATAGGTACACCTATTAGACTTGATAGTGCTACTGAATCTGTCTATTTTGGTCACTATGAGACAGTTTTAGTAGAAATTGATTTAAGTTTTACCCTAATCGATAGAGTGGTTCTCTCCATGCCACATGATGATATCAACCTTCCCATTGAGTTTGAGAAAGTCCCTATGTTTTTTGATTCTTGTAAAACTATTGGGCATGACATTTCTACTTGTAGAAGACATTTAATTTGTTAAAATTGTAATCTTAGATGCCACGAGTCTTAGTTCTGTAGAAAGAAGGTCAATGTTGATAGTAATGATCCACCCATTGTTGTCTATCCTGAGATTAATGTGAATTATCCCAAAGTACATGATACACTGGATGTTGTGAATGAAACAATTGAACCTACTACGGATGTCCAAGTTTATCACCCTAATGGTCCATTTAGAGATAGCATAGAGGTTCATGTTAAGACCTAATATGGGGAAGACCTAATAGATGAACATCCAACTATGGTTGGAGTATCTTTCAAAGATGCTCTATCTAGAGGAATTTTTGAGGATATAGTTGAGAATAATTCAGTAGATAGTTAAGATGAAATTGAGTTCGAATCTCAAGCTAGTGTTGATCATTGTTTTTGGAAAGATCAACTCATGATTCCTTTCAAAAATCGCAATGGCAAGGAAAAGGTGAACACTACTACTTCTGATAGGTCTGGAACAAGGAGGTCTCACTTACATGAACATTGCATATCTTCTACTACTAATATGGTTGAATGATTTGTAGGTACCTCTAAGAAGGCTGGTCATTCTATGGAAAATCCTGGGAGTGGACTCAATCACCATAAGAAAGAACCCTGCAAGGAATCCCCCACTTCATATCACAGTTGTGAAGCTACTGTGGATTTGCAGACTCTCCCTACACTGTATCCAACTTCTAGATACAATTTGGAAGCACCTACTAAGAAACATAGGCAGGATGCTCATGCTAGATTTCACCCAATCGTTGCATCTTTTCCAAATGCTGGTTTCATTTCTGAAACATCTGCTAAGGTGCATTGAAAAACTGATCATTCTAGAATTCCCCCTACCGCGACATATTTTCCAGGTGATGGATACAATTTTGAAACACCTGCTAAGGGGAATGGGCCTTCTTCTCAAGATGTTACCCCTCCTGCATTAGTTATGGCATCCCCATCCTTGCTAAATGTGGTTGCTCAGAAGGTGATCATTCCCTCCAATCAAATGATAATAGTACAAGACTCCAAGGCTGCTATTCATGGTGTCTTTGTAAATTTAACAGGGGCAAGGAAATCTCCAGATCTTGTATGTGCTTCAACACTAAGTTAGGATAAGAAATGTACCAGTAAGGTGAGTATTCGTGACTCATTTGAATTACTTGTATCTGTTAGTAGTGACAATGAAGGAAAATCAAATGATGATGGGGCCCAATATAAAACTGAGCAACCTGTTGAGACTGTTGAGATCCCAGATGATGGCAGTGGATCACGGACGCAAGCCAACTCTGGGAGAAGAGGACGAAATCCTTGTGGCAGCGGTGGTCAACTCTCGCACCACAGTATGAGCACTCATTCTCAAATGCGTTGATGTCCTTCTTGTGGGTTTTTTTGTACGATTCCTCATTTCTTCTCCTTTCTAACTTTTTCATTCAAAAAAGGGTCCATGGAGCCTCAACCATTTAAAAAAATAAACAAAATATAAATTCAACTATAAATACTACTTTGAAAGATAAATTTTTTTTACATGTCATGATTGTGTTTTAAAATTTTTAGAATATAAATAATTAACTTAAAGGCTTATATAATGATGATGTAAAAATTATTTAATTAATGAGAAATCAATAAAATAATATTAATTAAAATGATAATAACCATTAAAAGACCAAAAAACTTGGAAAATATTATTGGTCGAGTATATATCAACAATAATCATCCAAGTTCTAATTATTTACCATTTAGATCCTCATGGAAAATATTATGACACCTATAATATTTTTTCAAAAGTAATGTTAAAGTTGTCACATTCATTTTTTAATAAATATAACATTTTTAATGTATGATTTTCCAAAAGTTTTATTTAACTATAATTATTAATATGAAATCTAGATAAATTATCTTAATTATGGTATTTTTTACTTTTTATTCAAAAATAATTATATTAAATAATTACACAAAACTAATTTAGTAATTATTTTTTTAATGAAAATATCAAATATATGTTATTAAAAATATTAGAATAAATATAATTTTAGATAACTAATATGTCCAAAAAAATTTATATATGAACTTGAACCCATAGAGATATAATAAAACATTTTTTTGGCCAACATCTTATATTGATATTTTTTAAAATATAAGAAATGAATATTGTCAAAATTTACACTATTGATATTTTGTCGAAATAATGTTTTATTAAATTATTTAAATATCAAAAAATATTTTTTAACAAAATTGAGTAATTATTATATTAACTAAAATATTCTAAATTGCTCATTTATGGTCTAATTTACATAAAATAAGTAATAATTATACTAATTTAATATTGAAACATTTGTTACCTTAGTTAAAATTAAAATAGATTAACTAAGGGTTAATTAAAATTATAAGGTTTAAATTGGTATAAAAACTTAAATAAAATTCATTGGTTAGTTGTATTACTATATTATCTCATCTTATATTATAAAATAGTACATTTTTGATGTTTTTGGATGTGGTTTTAATTTATTATAAATTAATATTTTTGGAGATTCCTAAAGTGCACCTCACCACAATTATAAAAGGGTACCTCCTCCTTCACTTTTTCACCTCACATTGATCATTAAATCTAACCCATACACTTAAAATTTCCACTATAATATTTCTTAGTTACATTTTTTTGTGATGTTCTTCTCAAAAGACTAACTCTAGTATCCCTATGAGGAGATCTAGAGGGAGTTCGTCCAAAATGAGGCAATCTCTTCTACCAATTCTTTCAAAGTTATTTGTTTATATACTTACTCTTCATGAGGTTTTTACATTATAATATAATAAATCCATTATAAATGATATCTTTATATTTTTTATGACAATTTAACAACCATATTCCACCTTTTATCCATCCTACGAAAAATGAAATCCTCACGTGTGCGTACATACGACTTACTGTCTCCACATCATGGTGTAATATGTTTTCACCACCACATTACATGGATAGGTATAATGATGGAAATAATAACTAAATATTATTATTATAACATTATATTTATTCTGTAAAAAATATTATACACTTCCATACCATTCCACCATTAAGGGAATGATATCGTCACTTGTTCGTACGTACGAACTACCATCTCCCCAATGCGAGGTAATTAATTTTACATGATATTAATTAAATAATGATTATATAAATTTATATAATTAATAAATATGATATATATTACATTGATATAATTTTTTAATTGATATACCTATAACCTAAGAAGAATAACCATAACTTATACGACAAAATATGCATGAGAAAATGAAACAGTTAATACTCGAAAGATGAGTGATAATGAAATGTTATTAACAAATAGGTGAAAAGATGATCATATTTTGTATTTTAAATATATATATAGTTCTAGAATAATTTAATTAAATTATTTAAACCATTATATAGGAGGTTTGGATATGTACCAATGGAATCATACCTAAGGTAAGAGATTATTATTATCTTACCTTTATTTCAGTGAGACACATGTCATATACAGTACTTGTTTCTTATTTATGGTTTATATATTGCCCATGAGTGTATTTTACTAGTATTATCTAAAATATTATGTTTTTTTCGTAATTTTATTTATTTCATAGGAAATATTATTTTATTTATTATAAATTTAAGACTATTTATTTCATAATCCCTTCAATATTTAAAATTATTTCATTTTAAGTCTCCATTAGGGAATATTTATCATCCATGCTCATGTTTTCTTAAAATGTTTTAATTTGATGTTTTATTATTCTCATATGGATATTTAAATTCAATTTTACCCATTTTGACTTTTTATTACATGGTTTTAAAGGAAAATGTCTTTCGTTTTCCAAACGAGGTATTTGTGGACTTTTCCTGCAAAATTATGAGTAGAATGTTGTTTATAAATTATATGGAATGAATGGTTTTTTAATATTTCATAATGACTTATTTCCTGCAATAATCCTATACAATACTACTAGGTTATTTTCAAAGAAATTTTTTTATTTTAAAATTGCACAGAATTTCAAGTAAAGAAAATGTTTTCAAAGTAGAAAGGATATTTTCTTCAATAATTGTTTTCAAAAGATCTATCAAATCTATTTTCCTTCTATTATAACATTGTTTGATGTTACACATGATTTAATGGGAATATTAGTCAATGTTTATATTCTTATTCTTTTTATGAATGGTTTATGTTTATGATGGAATGAAATTTATTAAATCCATTTCCTTTTCAGGGATTATGTTATGATGTAAGGATATTTATGAAACCCATTTGGCTATGATACAATAAATGATTTACATTATTTTGTAACACCTATGTATGGTTTTAATTATGAGATGGGTGGGACCTATATCTCCCTCTAATGCATTAGGTAATGATTTATATCTAATGAGATAGACAGAACTAGATGGGAAATTATCTCATTTCAGTAATATAAGCCTTGAATTGGAAATGATCATCTTTCAATAATACAGGGATGGAATGAGGAGTAAACTTAGTTCAGTAAAGGACTTTGTCCACTATGATGGTCTTTGCAATAATCCTTGGATAATATGGAAATGATTTTCTATTCTTATGTGTTTTCCACAACTCTATGTTTTATGCCTATGCTATTTTCGCATGGATCGAATTCCTTTATGATTTATGCCTTATGAACTACCAAGATTTGTTCCATGACTCAATTTTTGATATATGTTATACATGGTATGATTTACAAAAGTTATGTTCATGTTTTTACATTTTTATTTACATTATCTATTTGATATTTTTATTTTTTACCATAACTGAGCATCTTAGCTCACCCTTTTCAATTGATTTCTCTTACCTATGATATAAAAAAAAGTTTTTAGGTTGGATAAATAAATGGGTAATAGCTTTATGGGAGATGTTTAATACCTTTCATGAAATTATAAGAAGGTGTTCCATGTTTCCAAAGGCACTAAACTAATATGGTATTTGGGTGACTTTTTGTGTATAGTATTATTTATTCTCAAAAACTAATGTAATGTATATGTAAAAAAACCATGGTTGTTAGATAGAACCCATAGTTTAGATGGTGGCAACCAATGTTGTGGCCTCAATGGGGGTGTATTTAGAGGTTGTCTCGATCAAGCATACCCGTAATTTGATACATCCTTGGGAATTTTTTGAGACTCCAATTGTCGGTGGAGCTGATTTCCCTCTTGATATGGATCTTATCCCATCTTGAAGGATTCCTGCAGAAGATCCCACTTCTAATGTTCTTGTGGTCTTCCCCAATTATGATCCAACACAACCTAAAGATCTCAAAGACTTTGGCTCAAAGGTTTCTTAATAGAATTAGATCATTTAGTTCATTGCTTTGAGAATCATCTTAATATTCATCACAATCACCCCATGGGCTGACATGATAATTCGGATGGGGTATCTCCACCACTTACTTGAGAACTGAGGGACTAGTAAGGTAGATAATTTTTTCCTCCACATACTATCACAGGACATCCACACTGAGCAGTTGCATACAAAGTGCCATGAGTTTTATCTCTCATGATATGAGAATACCTTAGAAGTAACAAAGGTACTCTAGGTTGATGAGTAATATCTTTATCAACTGGATGGGTAGGTGCATTAAAAAGAAGTTATTATCCCCACTATGGGATAGATCATTAGCCAAATGAGGGAATACTTATTGGTAGATGAGGCAAAAGTAGTAGTAGTGTAATCCTTAGAGGTGTAATTTAGGGTCTAACATGGTTGAGTACACATCCTAGCTAAATATGTTCTCCCTACAGCTAAGGAGGAGGTGTAGAAGTTGTCAAGGTGGTTAAATAACCATTTAATTTACTTGTAAAGGGCTGGAAAAGCTAGAATGGTCCCTTACCCAGGCTGAGCTATAGGGGAATTCTAATTTTTTCTATAAAAAGGGTGAGGCTGCAGACTATAGATGGCCCTCCTCATCAATATTTTTTAAATGGAAATAATTTTTTTATTTGATTTCATGTGTGTATTTTCTTTTTTGTATATCAATCACATTAACAATACAACCAAATATTAATATATAATCTCACATGATCCATGGTCAATGTGAGAAACAAGAGAAAAATTAAAGATTGATCACTTATATAAGAGTGTTAGATAGAGAAAATAAGGTTTGTGTAAAAATGATCCATCAACCATTAGGAAATACCTGAATACAAAGGAAATGTTTGGAGAGATGGACTCTAAAAAATTTACGTGATTTTCCAACATTCATGAGTGCACAAGATTGGTAATGTTAGGGGAATCGAATTCCACTTGAATAAAGGGGGAAATTGTGGTTGTTAATTGAGTCATCTTGGAGTTAGAACACAAAGAGGATAGAAAATATGGATGAGGATGATTTTTGACCATGTTTGAAACACAGGTTTCATTATCAAACTACAAATAAAGGGGACACAAAAATTGGGGTCAACCGTTTAACATGTTCAAAAAATGGCACCTATCAAATTTTTATTATAAGTCCTTCGAGGCATGTGCCCATTATAGGAGGGGATCCAGTCTTTCTAGGAACCATCAATATTACGGGATGCCATTAAGATTTGGAATATGGAGAGGATCCAAATAAAAGAATATGGAAAGCATTGGGATGTATTGGGGAATCTTTTGAGTGGATTTAAATACTATTATAATTACACCTCCTTGTATATGAGAAATTTTAAGGGGTATATTGTCCTAAAAAAGGGTCATACTTTTCTCCCTAGGGGATCATCATTTTGGTTTTCAATCAATGGTTAAAGAACATGAGTGGTGTGGTAGGTGACTGAACTAAAGTGGGTGGGGGAAGGTCCTCTCATAAAAGGGCCAAAACCTATTATAATTTTATATCATGAAATGAAGATGGGAAAAAAATTTCTTTTCTTCTAGCTGTAAGGATGTTGTATGTGTAATTTAATGCCATATGTTGAGGATTATGAATCATATAGTTTAACATCAGGTGACTAAGATGTGTGTAAAATAAATTAGCACCTTGTGACCAAGATGCATAATCACATGTGAATAACATTCATCTGGTCAACATAGTGTGTTTAATGAAAGAGGGACATAAATATTAATACTCATTTAGGACTTCATGAAGGGGTGAAAATGGAGGAAGTATTGGATTGAACTATTTATAAAACTAGTGGGTTCAGTGAGCATGAAAGGGTTTTGTATTGAGCCCCAGTGGTGAGTCTTGCAGGTTATGTACCTTTTCCATTCATGTGCATCATAGAGGAAACATGGAGGGTGGAATCCAAAAAAAGGTTTCCCTTAATGGATTTTCAACCTAAACATAGTTTAAGCCTCTTTACTTGGGTATTTTTTGGTCTTCCTAGTTAGACTACATGGGGGAGCCTATGTGGCATAAAAGGTGGAATAAATCCAACATGAATGGAAGGCAGTAGGTGGGCCTCAACCGGATTTTTTCTGGAATAGGTGTCTTATTGAAATATGGGGACACATTTTGATGTTGTATTAATAGATCATTGCACATAGTTTACGGTTATGATGTTTGGAATAAAAGTGGTTTATGAATGTTTTAGGTCTTGGATATTGGACTGTTTGGAGAAGTTTGTGTGACTGAGAAAGTACTATAAACCTAACATGAAGAGAGGGATAAATAGTCCCAATACCAAAAAATTTAATACATGGTTTAAATTAATAATTATTAGACTATTTACATCAGAGTTCCACACTACCTTGGTGTGTAAACAAGCAACAAGGTTCAAAATGGAATGAGGAATTCCAAGAACAAGGAATGAGAAATTTAGAATTTTGTGTTTGCGAAAAAGATAGGAGATATAGGCATCACTATGTATCCCACTAAATGGATAATTAATATACATAGTTCTAGGAGGACGTGTGGTAGGAGACCAAAACCAAAATAGGTATTCCTCTCAAGTGAGGATGTAACGAAAGGAGTAATTTGTCTTCAAAACACTAGAGGTGACACAAACTATATTTGGAATGATGGTCACAATGGTCCATATGAAAATTTCTAAAAGTCGTGGTGTTTGGACCATAAGGAAACTAGTTTATGTTAGAAGATATTGTATTTAAAAAGGGGGAATCCTGGAGAAGTTCTTACAACATAAGAAATAATACTCACCTGATATAAAAGGATGGAATAGGATGTATCACACCAAACAAACATCTCTAAGGCAAGTTTCACATATTTTAAGGTCATGATGCATGTACTAGATGGTTACTGGTATTTAAAGGTCTTATATATTAGATAAAATGGGACTTTCCATAATGACCTATGTGTCATCAAAGTGTTCAAACCAGACATGAATATAGGGAAAAAGTAGCCTTCCTCCATGTAATAGTTTTAGGATTAAGTCATAAATAGTTTAAGGTCATGATGATTTGATTGTAAGATGTATTGTTGTGTCTCAACCATGAAGGTATAGAACCGACCATGACTCTAAATCCATATCATCCATGCTCAGTGTGGGAAACAAGCACTAGTAAAGAGCCTCCTCTATGAAATGTCAGCATGAAACATGGGTCAAGAGAATCTAGGTTGAGAGAGCCCCAACAATGAAGACTTTCTTAGTCAAATTGTGAGAATGAAATGATAGGTAACACTAAGGGTGTTAGAATTTCACTAGAAAATAGGCTGGTGGGGAGAAAGATATTCATGACTTATGTGATTTGAACCACAAATGGGATGACTAGTGAGTGGGGAATGACTGCTGACCATGTTCAAAACATAGGCTTCATGACCACACTAGTCAAGGTTGGGGTGATAAAATTATACATTGACCATTGACAATGTTTTAAACATGAGGATCATCTCTTTTCATAAGAGATCATTCGAGTCTATACCCATAATGGATGGAGAGGGAATTTTTCCAAGAATAAATTCTGCTATGGGAACCTATTCAGATTTAGAGAAAGATGGGTATCAAAATCAAGGAAAACATCAATTGTAGAGAGGAATTAGGAATGTGTTTAGGTGGAATTCAATAGTATAGGTTTTATTCCCTCGTGCATTTAGGATGAAAAAATAGGTGTATCAACAAGAAATATTAAACTAATTATCAAGAATGGGGGTACTAGAATAGATCTATAACTAGGCTGGACCAAGGATATGGGATCTGGTTGTTTTTCTATATGTCATGAAACTGGTAATTTTTCCACAGATCGTTTTTCAATACAGTGTGGTATGCGACCGACACCAAGAGGTAATGTTCTCCCAAGAGTGGTCCAAATCATTATGAAATTTCACATCATGTGATATGGATGCAGACTATGTAGTTTATCATCTTTGGGCAAGGATTTTGGATAGATATTTAAACATCATATAGCGAGGAAGACGCATCATATGGTTTAACATCTTATGAAATGGATTTCATGCTACAGTTTAGCTTCATATGACCAGGATGAGTAGGGTTTTTTCTTTGAAGATTGTGTGACTAGGATCAATGGTGTGGGTGAGATGCATTCTCTAGCTAGTAATAATGAACTTTACATGAATAGATGTCTTGGGGGGGGGGGATGAAGCTAGTCAATATGGTATCACTTGGGGTAAAGTAATTATGATGATTCCCAAGAAAGGGGGCCTAGGTGTCACTACATATCCCATGAAATGGAAATTAATCCCTATGTAATATAAGAAAATTACATGGTAGGAGAACAACATTGAAAGTGGGGGGGGGGTATCATGTTAGGAGAGGATGATGAGTTGATTTTATATTTAAAATGTCCCATAGAAATATGACATTTAAATAGTTTAATTTCATGCAACTAGGATCAGGTGTTATAAAATTTAACATCTTATGATAAGGAAATTTTCATATAGTTTAACATAATGCTTCTAGGATGTTAGTTTTTATAGTTTAAGGATGCATTTCTTTAGCCAAACGTTTGTTCATAGTTTGAGTTCAGGTTTTATGTACCATAGGGGAGTGTCCTGAGGATTTCTTTATAAGAAAAAAGCGTAGGAACCTAAGGTGAAAAGAGGTCCAAAGAGGCCTTTAATTACAAAAAAACCTCTAAGTCAAGTTACACTCTATTTATGGTCATAGTTCTAGGACCAAAATGGACACTTCTATTATAAGGTCAAATAGATTGAACTAAAGGGATTTTTTTCAATATGACTCATGTTGTGTTAGAGAGTTCATGCCAAACATGACTAAAGGTCTAAAGAGGCTTCACACCACAAAAACTTCTTCAGAGTGAGTCACACATAGTTTATAGTCATGACTCTTGATCATAAGGTGTCATGGTGTATCTCGACCATGTGGGTATAGAACCTACCATAACTCCTAGTCCCACATGATCCATTATTAGTGTGAGAAACATGGAATGGTAAAGAGAAACCCCTTCTACATGGGAGTGAGAAATAAGGGTGAAGAGAATACAAGTTGAGATATCCTTAACAATATCGACCTTCTTGGTCAATGTGTGTGAATTTATGGAGGGATAACACTAAGGGTGTTATAATTTCACTAGAACAAATGGTGCTGAAGAGGAATTAAATCATGTCTTCGGAGATCTGAACAAAAAATATGGGTGACCAATGCATGGTTGATGACTAGTAGTTTTGTTCAAAACATAGGTTCTATGAATGCACTAACCAAGGATGGGGTGATCAAATTCTACATTAACTATTAAACAAGTTTTAAATATGGGGATCATCACTTGTTAGAGGATACCCTTCAAGTAATATAACTTTTATGGGTGGTGATCTAGTTTGGACATTAACCATTGCCTTGAGGGGAGCCTATTTGGACTTGTAGGAATATGGGGATCAAAATTGTGGAAGACTAAAAGTGTGAATATGAATTATGAAAGTTTTCAAGTGGAATCCAACACTCTAGGATCGATTCCACCATGAATTTAACACAGTGAAGTGGAATATAAATTAGTATGATCGAAACATTTTCTTAAGGATGGGGGTCCAGAAATAGATCAGTGACTGGGATTGATATATGATATAGGATCTCATTGTTTCTATATATCCCATGAAATTGGGAATTAAGCCTCACTTAGTTCTGCAATGCAGTGTAGTAGGTGACTAATGTTTATGGAGAAGTTCCTCTCATAAAAGGGCCAAAAAATAATTTATTTTCACGTCATGATATAGAGATGTGGACCATGAAATTTAACATCATGTAAAATTGATATTTTAAACATATTTTATAATCATACTGTATGGATGATGCATCATATGGTTTAACATTTTGTGACAATGATGTTATTATGAAGTTTAGTGTAATGTGAGAAGGAAGAGTAGGTCCATTCCTGTTAAGGTCTTTTGACTAGGTCAAGTGGTGAGGGTGAGATGTCTTCACCATCCAGTAACAACAAACTCAAAGTGAATAGGGTTTTTGATGTCCAAATATAGTAAAGATGGTCTTGGATGGGGTATATGATATGAGTTTAGACCTACGATAGGGGTTCTAGTCATCACTATATATCCCATTAAATGGGAATTAAGAATTACATAGGTCAAAAAAGTTATATTGTAGGTGGAGAATACCAAAAGTGGGGGAGTTATATCCTCTAAAAGTGAGGATGATGACCAAATTTCTAGTTTAAAACGTTATATAGAAAGACACCAACTACACACTTCATGGTCTTGCAGCTAAGACCCAGTTTCATTATGTTTAACATCTTGTGAAATGGATGTTTTCAGGAAGTTTAACTTCACAGAACCAAGGTGTTGGTTTGTTTAGTTTAAGGTATTACATATTTTTAAAAATTATTGCACAAAATTTAAATCCATGATTATTGGACCAAGGGGGAGTGTATCAAGTATGTTTTTGTATCAAAAAAGAGTAAAAACACAATTCCAAAATATATCCAAGAAGGATTTTTACCACATGAAACATCTCAAAAAAAATATTCACACAGTTTAAGGTCATGGTGCATGGGTCTTAAATTTATCTACTTTATAATTTTGGTGTGCCTCAACCATGATAGTTAGACCATACCAAGATTCTTAATTCTACATAATCCAAGATCAGTGTGAGAACAAGGAGTGCCAACGAGTCCCCTATGACACATGGGAGTGAAATATAGGGGTAACATAATCCAACGTTAGAGGATCCATACAACAATAAATTTCTTGATTGATTTGCACCAATACATTGGGGGATAACACTATGGGTGTTTAGAGTCCACTATTATAGGGGGGTGGAATGCAGGAAAAATAATCCAACTTGGGAGGGTCCTCACAACAATTTAGGTCATGCAACTAGGATTAATTGTTGCGTTATTTTAAGGTCGTATAGATTTGACCATAGTGTTATATAGTTTAGAATTATTTGAACAAGATGTTCTTCCATAAATAAACATAATGCGAATGAGATGAAGGGTTTAAGTTAACAAAAATTAATTATTGAAGAACCTATAATTATTAAGAGTTGCGAGGCACTCCTCGTCCATGGTGATCAAGGAGTAGGTAATATTGTAGTGATCCTTATAAATGATTTATGGTCCTTCCCATTTGGTTTTCAATTTTGGAAGTTTCTTCCCAGGTCTCATTGGTGTCTTTAGATCCAATACTATATCATCATAAAGGAAGTATTAGAGGCAAAACTTTTTATTAAATGCTCATTCCACCTAATTTTGATATCATTCCATGTTAGGGATTTCTTAGAGCCTATTTTGTTTGTGGGTTACCAAATATTACAGACTGACTTCAGGACTCTTGTATGATGTATATTGATTGTAAATAGGCATTTGGGGCAATGAAAATTGATCCTATATAGTGGAAAATGTTTCTTTCCCATTCACTAGATAGTATAAGGTCTCTTATATGCAATTTCAAGTTGTCTTCGGATTTACCTAGATAGAATTAGAACTTATTAGGCCAAATATATTTGTTTTGACCCACCATATTCTAAAAAATGTTAGAAAGTGATTTTTTTGAACACCTCAATCTTCCCATTCACCTCCATGTGATAAATAGAGGTGTGATTAGACCAAATTTTTAATTCCTGTACAACTTATTTAGATCGACAGCGTGAAAACTAGTATCATTTTTTGTGATAATAGTGTGAGAAATCATAGATTGATGAATTATTTGGGACCTCATGAACTTGATAAAAATAAAGTATTGATTTATTTAAGGGGGATTGTTTCCACCCACAGTGAGAATGATTCAGTGGTAATCAGAATAAAGATGCATTGTTGATCTGTTTCTAAAGGTAAGGGGCCTACTACATCAAGTCCTCATATAGAAAAGGTCCTAGAGTACTTGGAGGCATGGATGAGCTCTGTATAATGATGCATGAATTTTTCATGGATCATGAATTAATGACACTTATTAGTGAACCAAATGTAGTCATGAACCACAGTGGGCCAAAAGTACCATAATATCTAGATTTTGTGGGAAATCTTTAATCCTTTTTAATGGGACCTATATGACCCATCATGTAATTCTTACAGGACCTGATGAATCTTCTTCCCTTATATGAAATGATGAATTATTCCATAAAACCCCTTTCTATGGTGTATAATTTAGGTCGAAGTTATCGTGGTTGGTAAATTTTATTTCCCAAAGATGGATTCTCTCATGCTCATCATTGTCTGGCATGAGAGTCCTGAGTTAGAGATACTCAATGAAGGGAGTAGTCTAATCAGGTTATTATTTTACTATTGGGGTATTTGAGGGCCCTTATATAGAGGTTTCAATGGCAAGGGAGTTGAAATGCTAGTCTTCCTTATTATAATTTTTGGGGGAAATGACTCTTCATTATTCCACATGAATAACCAATTCATCATTGTTGTGATTTCCAAAGGAAGCATCTAGGCCTTCAAAGACATCAACATAGTCATTTTGTAATGGGGAGCATGAGTAACCTTTATATGGGATGGGAATTGGGATATCAACTCGTGAGTTTGTCCTAATAATGGGATAAGATCTATTTTCCTTATGATGTAATCACCATTGATTTTCATTATGAATAGTTTGATGTATCCCTTCACATGAAATTAGGTGACTTCAATTTTGAGATCTAACTCAAGATCTATTATAAGAGCCTGATACTTGTACTTTTTTTGTGAACTCTTTTGAAAAGAGGATTGAGTACGAAAGGATAGTTGGTGAAGGAGTAATGAAGAAAATATCAAGGACTTACTGGATGTGTTTGGGGTTGTTAATCCTTATTCTGATCAGGATCGAGGAAGCACCGTCAAAATGAATCTAAGAAGAAACAGTTTGATCAATGGATAATATGGACTTGTATAGGAATTCAGAATCCAAGGGAAGATCTTCAAGGGTAGGGTGTGTATCCAGAAAGTCTATTAGTTCTTTTCCCTTGACATATTTCTAGAGAATAAACCTGATATTGAGTTACTATAGAAATAATTTCCAACACACCAATATCCTAGTCAACATCGGGTAGTTGAGAATGAACTTCAGCATATCGACAAGCAATATTGGTTCTGTCTTATAGTGTTGTGGGTAGCGCTGTAATTTCTGAACTATGAAGACTAAGGTGAGGTATCTCTTCTCATTTGTAGAATATATATTTTTTGTATCGAGTAGTGTGGAACTGAGGTAGAACACGATATTCTCCCTACCCTCATTATTATTTTTAGATATGAGGGAACTAAGGAATTATTCAAGGGTAATTACTTAAAGGATGTGTGGATTTCCTAAGATGGTTGACATTAGGACTAGGGGGGTGTATTAGATATTTTTTGACATCCTTGAATGCGGTATTACAGTCTTCCTCCCACTGGTAGGTGACACCTTTCTGTATGATCCTTATAATTGGTTTACACTTGCCATCCAGATTCATGTTGAATCATTAGATGTAAGATTAGTCTCCTTTTAGATCTCACAACTCCCCAAGGTTTCATAGAAGGGGAATGTGGTTGCTATCCATAATCTTATCTAAATAAATTTCAATGCATTTGTACCTATAAATGAAGCAATGGAAATTCCTAGAAGTGACCCTAAACAAAAAAATTCAGGGGGTTAATATTCAGGTGATCTTGGTAGATTAAGTAGAACACTTTATCGAGATCCTTGAGTTGGTCCTAGAATTGGAAATATTTGACCACCAAATCACCAACATACCACTCTACTAATGTCCTAAGGAGATGATTAAATATGTGGTACATAGAACACTTGTGGATTTACCCAATATTATTTAAACCAAATAGAATCACATGGTAATAAAAGGTTCCATAGGTTTCCATGAAATAAAGGGTTTTCATATCCTTGGTAGCCATATTGATTTTTTATACCTAAAGTACCCTTAGATGAAAGAAAATCCTTTCAAACTAGTGGTTTCATTGATTAAAAGTTCTATAACTTTGAGGGGGTAAGGATCCATTGGGAAGTAGTGGTTGAGAAACCATAAGTCAATATAGACTATGATATGTCAATTATTATTCCTGACTAGAAAAATGATGTCGAACCACATGGGATCCTATACTTCCCTAAAAATGTTTTCCTTGATGGACTTATCTACTTTAGCCTTAACCATAGAACCATGATAAGGGTGTATCTTTAGAGGATATTTTCTAGACCATGGTGGCCTGTTAGTATCCCAAGGTAATGAAAAACAACCTAGGGGTAGATCCCTATAATTTTATAATAGCTCCATGAGAACACATTGTGGTGCTAATTTAAGAAGGCCATATATTATTTTTTCTTCTATGGAGAAATTACTACACTAATCAACATTTTACTAGGATATTCCTCACTTCTGAGATTCACCTTGTTCAATTCATCAAATGTGGTGGATGAATTCTCTTTAAATGTAAGAGTGTAACCATCTAAATCCTCCTCATAATATAAAACATGTGGATCAGAGGAAGGCGGTTACCCCTATAAAGTTGTAGGTCACAAAGTGGTACAACCATCTACTTCAAAAGGGGTGTGATCTTCATTAATGGATTCATACTCTATGGAGAACATGGTTAAAAAACTTTATGATCCAATAGCATGTGGTTTATGATGTTTAAGTACACATTTTAAGTCGAAAAAATGGTGATGGGTTGACCTCCATCAATTCATCCCCACTCTCAAGAACGTATGGTTCTATCAAGGGATAGTAACCACGGAATAAATTTATTGGTACTCAATTGGAATTTATCTTTCTATATTCAACCATTGTTATCTTGTGTAGTAATATGAGGTGTAATGTGAGAATTTCTTCTTCATTTGGACTATTAAATAGATCCCAAGATTCTGGGTTATTAGCTCCAACTGGTGGATTGATAGTGTGATTCCATCTTTCAAATCTACCCAACGATCCACTAATTTGGATTTCATATAATTGGGGGCATTGATATACTCATAAGAATTTTAATTTTTATGCTTACCATCTCTTTTTTAGAACCCATCATCTAGGACGTGGGATTCATATGAGTTTATTGGAGTGGCATCACCATGGAGTACCCCTAATCGACCATTAAGGAAGTATTCGAGGAACTGGTGGTATGAAGAGGGGACTACTATATGAAAATGGAGATAGGGACTTACCAATAGGGTGTTCTAGGTGGTTCCATGTGATATAACCATGAACTCAGTGTTTTCTACCATGTTACTAAACCGGGTATCAAACTGAATCTTGTTATGTGGCTTCTACTCTCCTTTTTCATACCTCTGAATCATCAGGTTGGAGGGAGGGAAATATTCTTCCATGAGCCCCATCTTTTAGAGTATCTAGTTGGGGATAATATTGATCCCATATAATCTTTCTATTATGAAATTATGGATTTCCACATCATTGAACCGGCTTGTGACATAAATCAGGTGTATGTTCCCTTTAATAGTGGCATCTTAATCTTCTTCAGAGAAGGAGATGATGGATTTAAATTATTCAAGTTTGGTTTCCTTTTCATGATAATAATCCATGATATATACCTTATTCTGGAATTATAGATTGATTTTCATGGCATTTATGAGAGTCTCATGAAACCCCTTTAATAGGTGGATTGCATTGAGGATTTATGTACACTATGGTATACTAGCAAGGGGCTTTAGCACATCATACTTTCATGTATGGAGAAACTTTCTACCTTCCAATGGTCCTACATTAGTAGATATCATAGTGGATTTAGTTGGATGATGTAATGGGCCTAACTAGTGCTTGTAGTATTCTACTGTTGATCGAATGTCTTAGATTGATCATTAAATAGATTAGATTAGGTCTTCGAAAGATGCAACAGAGTGAAAGGATACTATGGTTGGGCCACACGATCACCCACTCAAGCCAATTACATAGGTGTATCTAGATATGAAACATGTGAGTATTGTTCCTACTAATCCCTAATAGAGGCTTGATTCCTAGTTTTAGCAACATGAATAGTCATTTATGAATCAACATCTCGGTCATATTGCTTACAAACATGGATCTTTACCTTTATTAAATGGATTCATCTAAAGGTGCCTGAAGGGGATATGTGGAGTTCTAATCATTGGGTACTACCCCACAATCTACTCATATGAATGTTTTGATATATGTGTACTCTTGTTCTTCATTAGTGTAATATTCCATGATAAGATAGATTCTTGAGGTTTCTCCTAATTTGGGGGGCATGAAGTCACTAGGAGTGATAGTTGATTTTGGAACTGGTGCAAGAATCCAATTTCCCTAGTATCATAATCACCTATTTCTATGAGACTAGGGTGGTTCTGATGATGATGGGGTTTCTGAAGAAGAAATGGTGGCTATATGGGGTTTTGGTCTGTTCAACTAGGAATGGATTATTCTATGGGAATGAGAGACAATATTATGAGTCATCTACTCGTTAAACTTTTTTCACACATCATTGAGGGACCTACTTCAACTCACAAGTGTCTTCATTGTTAGTATTTGTGGTGGAATATACATATTCTCCTTGTTTTGGGATATCACCCAACTCAACTAGGCCATCATTTACCCAGTCTTGGATCCAATATTTGATGATAAATCAATGTTTGATATTGTTTCCATGGATTCTATGGTATTGGAAATAATGAACATGATTTTTTAGTCAGCATCTTGGGGCCTTTGGGATTCAGAAAACTTCAAGATGTACTTTTCCTTGGAATAGTTTAAGTATAATGGGAATTGCATATCCTTAAAGTATTATACCCTATTCATCCGTTCTATGAAGGGAAATATAAGTTATTATCCTTAATAGAGGACCTAGGAAGCATTATCATGGTGAAATTATGCTTGGAGAGGCATGTCATAATGAGGTACTTGAAGGAGGACTAGTTGTGGGACATTAGTTAGTACAATAGGAGTTGTTTATTCCTCTTTAGGCCTCTACGCATGAGAATGAAGAGATTATATCTATGACCTCTTCTTGGTTTTCTATATGTATTCTTCTAAATAAATATTTATTTTGGTGAATTATTTAAATCCACCTAGATATCTTAGGGACATGAGGGTAGGAACCAAATCATATTGGGAATTCTCCATAAACATCCCCAAGAGTTGTTCATCGGTAAACTACACTTCAAGAGAGTATGTGAGCCCCTTTCATTGTCCAATGAAGTCATAAACTCACTCAAAATCTCTCTCATTTTATTTTCAGAGGTCAAAAATGTTGTTCTTCTGAATGTTTGAGATAAAATAGTTGAGAAACTACCAATGGAGATCTTCCCAACAATAATAAATCTCAGGTCCAACTGATTGTACTAGATAGAGGTTGGTCAATCTAGGTTCTGGATAACATAACAAAACATAGGAAACTCTTTCTAATATATATTTTTTAACTATGGGATGCATTGTGAGGAAGAATGGGATCGATGTTGCAGCGAATAATCCATCCCATTGAATAGGGTGAAGATCAGATTAACAATTTTTTTGGGGGTGGATGAATGTGATCCTCCCAAAAAGGTTATTAATTCCATTATGATGGGATTGAAGCATGTTTCAACTATAAAGGCAAAATATGGGCAGCGATAGTAGTAATCACTGCTTTAGAAAGTGGGTTGGTGGTTACCAATGCTTTGATTGTCTTGATGGCTTGGTATGAGAGGATATCATGGTCTAATAGTGGAATTTCATGCTGCTCAGGTGGGTTAGGTGGGTTATATCATAGTCATTTTCTGAAGCCACTATCCTCTACCTAAATTGTGTGCATAGGACCATATGCCTCAATCCTGGGTGTCTGACCAGAAGTAACAAATGTTCATCCATAAAAGGGTTAGGGTCCCCTTAGACGTTTTGTCACTCCAGGCGATTCCTGATGGAGTTTAGTGTTACGGATCTTGTATCCCTCAATGTCCTAAATTAATGTGACAAATATGGTATCTATTTCAATTTTTGAAGCATCTTCAGATGGGTTGATGGTCTTAGTGACTCCATTTCACTTTTCATGTTATCAATGAGCATGTGGAAACACCTCATTGTGTGAACTTTTGAGGCCCAATGTCTCTCTTATGACGATTTCATTCACATATCAAAGGATATTCCTAGTGTTGAATCTACCCACAGGGTGGATTCTCTACATCATGCCCCATTTTATTATCCTAATTTCTCTAATTATCTACGGAATTGATCATGATGACACTCACTGTGGTGGTGGTGGGAGAGGAACATTCACTATCAGTAGGTGGATTATCTAGATGGTCTCATTTTCACTATGTAAGGGGATTGAACTAAAGGGTATCATATTGTTCCCATCCACTAATCTATACATAGGAAAATGACTATTTCATGATATGAAAAAGCATAGTGAGGCTCTTTACATAGGTGAAATGAAAGATCTTGTAGAACCCATATGAGTTAGGGCATTGTGCCACTAGTAGCACTTCAATACCAACCATTCATAACTTTTCATGAATAGATTTGATATATTAAAGGATTCCTCGATAATCTAGATATAGATCTCAAAACTGGTTGAATGTTTCCCTAATATGTTAGAAGAGTAATGTTTCATGGTCCTCATCACAAAACTCTAGGATAATAACGTAGAGGGTGGAGGGTGTAAAAAACATGACCGGTAGCTAGTCAGTGGATATGATCATCCACAATATCTCCTACTCTTACTCATTGTCTAGAGGGGATGCATGTTCATGATTATTCAATGCTTCAATTAGAAATGGTTGGGAAGATGGGGGGTTCTAGTGACACAGATAAACTTTTGTGTTTATTTTCTATCATAAGGGGTATCACACAAGCCAATAATCTCTAAAACAATGGAGTGACTTCGAATTTAAAGTCCATCTTCAAAACCATATCCATATATAATGGTATATTCATAGTTTCTTACCGATTGGGAAGGTTATCATTCCCCCATGACTCACTGGTGTGTTTGCATATGTTTTAGGGTGCCAATCCAGACCCTGATGTTTCCCCTACCTCCATGGTGGAGGTATAGAGAAGGGAAGCCGATGGATGTAAGGATAGTTACATAGAGAGTCCCTCTAAGGAATACAGGTCATCCTATAAATATAGTAATTTGTAGAGGGATCGAGGGATCTTGTTGATCTCAACCTCTGTGATGGTCATCCTTAAACAATGGGATTCTTACCCCAACATCGGTGATGGAGATAGAAGAATATTATTCAATTCATCCATTGTATCAAACTCTGAAAGATCGATGGTGATGTGACATTATCCTTGGTCACAGATTTGAGAATGAGGGAGTTTCAAAAGTGTGGTACACTATTTGTAATGGGGATTTCTTCTGTATGTTCTACAATAGATATCATGTGTAGAGAACCCATGAAAATTGTCTATTCTTCAACCCTGTAATAGATTTTCATGGAAGGGTAATTCTTCGGCATGTGGAGGACATTTGTGTTATTTGATGACATTAAAAGTAGGATCTATACAATAGAATTATTTATCAAGATTTATCCCATGATGATTTCCAATGGATCCCATGATAAATTGAGTAATCTTGACCAGACCGGCAGGCTGATGTGGTCTCGATCCCAATTAGGTGAATACATGCCCCCAAATGATCGTTGCAGGAGAAGGTGGTGCATTAGTAGTGGTAGGGTTCATTGGAGTTATTGGAGAGTCCAACTATTGTAAATTTTTAACAACCTTCCCCTGATGTCGGTGCTAGTATTCTAGACTACGGTCAGTCGAGCAAGGATAGGATCAGTCTTATCATCGACCTACAAAACCACATGACATTGTCGATATGTTTGGGTGGGATACCTCCAAGGCGACTCCTATGTATTGGTTATAGAAGGTACAAGTCGTACGTCTACTACCTCCTTGGTGTAAGGGGGTTATTTTTTCATATCATTCTATGGATACACTCCAAAAATAGTTTTCCATCATGGCAGGGGGAGATCTCCCTCTATGTGACCCCTACAGGTAGTTGCATCAGTGTGGTGCATCTACTTTCAGGTTATACCAAGTCATGTCTTTGGTTTGTAGGAAGCCTTCCTATTTCTATAAAAAACATGGGAATTGATCACCTACTATAAATTTTCTCAAAGGAGAATATTTGGTGAGGGTTCCTGGTTGTAGTGGGGGTGGTAGTTTTTTTGAAAAAATGAGGTTCTATGGGATTACCACATCATTGATCCTTCTACTCCCATGTCTATTTATGATAGATTGTTAGGAGTTAACTAGATTTTGTGTCTTTTTATTCATATAGAGTAAAACTTTAGTACATGTATGATGAAGGTGATTACCAACATAACTAATGTTATCCATCCTCTCCTATGGGAAAGAGAATAGATTCATATCAATAGTCTCTTACTCTATGTATTCATAATTTTCATTATATTCCCACTATTTAAGAATAAGAGATTCATGTTGGGTTCACCATTTTTTTTCTGATGCTTCCATCAGGGTACACATCTGGCATTCTTTTCCTCCTCCTAGAGTGGTCTTCATCCTTAGACCAGTCAAGGCCCCTCTAGTGTGGTTTACCCTACATTACGAATTTCCAATGGTAGGAAGCCACTACCACCATGGTTGAAGATGTTGGATCCTTGATCATAATGGGATGATGGGATGTCATCCCCTAATTCCATGGATTTATTTTTGGAGTTCATTGCCTAGTATGGGTCTCCCTCATATATTTGAAACATGTTCACGAATCTCATTCCCAACTCTATCTTGAAGTCGGAAAATATTAATTACACTTCTTACTATCATGATAGGAAAACTGACCAGGTTCGAGGTGAAAATTATGATGGTCATGTCAAAGAATATATGAACATTGGGTGTGTTGGAGATCTATAAAAGTCGTCTTATTTCTGAGTTGATGGAATCACATGTATGAGACATCTTGGGTATAGAACCTAAGGAATATTTTTTCTGTTATGGGGAATATTATGTGAGGAATGTAAGGATTCCAAGGCTCATTGTCACAAGAAACCCATACTCATTATACAAGGAAACTCATAGTCATTATGTGTTATGTGAGGCATCCAGAACTCGTCATTCCAAAAAAACTTATGCAAATTAAATAAGGAATCCTAGGATTTTCACCTAAGGTATCTCATTCTCATCACATAAGGTAGATATTCTAACACATTAAGAGGGGTTATAGGTTTAAAGTATTCATGGGATTTAATCATAGTATTAAAGTCTTTTGGATATGTAATCACAATTTTATAGTCTTTTGGGGATGTAATCACATGTTTAAATTATTGTGGGGGTGTAATTATAGGTTTAATGTCTTGTGGGGATATTTCCCATATACGCTCATCACATACATATCTGAACATAGGTTATAATTGCATGGAAACACCAAAGTTTAGTGGTGAAATAAATTTGGGTGGTAAGAGGTTATGTGTGTTCCCCGGGGGGTGATCACAATTTGGGGTTTTCTCCACCCAAGGGGTAGATAGAAATATTTTTAGTGATATCGGTATTGAACCTTAGGGAGGCATACTATGTAACCTACTACAAACATGGATCAAAACCCACATAATTCAACTACATAGTTTAAGGTCATATGGTAGGACCATTCTATATAGTTTAACATAATGTGGTAAGGATGCTTGCGTTTCAAAACAAGTGACAACAAGGGATGGTGTGGGGATTATGCATAGAAGTTTTCCGAATGATGCTCTATCATCTCAAGCTTATCAGATAAGTCATACTAAATTTTTCAAACAAGGTTAGGAAATATTTTAATGCCATGCATTGAGGACATTTTCATGAAATTTAACATTGTGAAACTAGGAAGTTAATGTTATACAGTTTAATGTCTTATATATTTGATGTTATTTGGGATTACACATAGGGAAACCCATTTCCAATTAATTTATGAGGATAGAGGGATATGGGGATCCCACATGACCTCATAAAAGGGAATATAAACATATTTCTATGTATTATTCCCCTTTTGGGGATTACGTGTCCACTGCACAGGTGATCTTTGAAAAAAAATAATAAACTCTAACCATTTTGGGTAGAATGTTGGTGTCCCAAGGTTGGTGGCATCCTGCCTTTATAATACATAACTTTTCATTACATTTTACATACAGAGGATCTTTAAAGACTAGTGTCTTGGCAATCAGGAATAATAAAACTTGAATACAACATAAAAAATTCTTCTAATCCACTTGTAAGGCTTCATCATAAGATCATACTAAGTACAATTACTGCCTTTCAAATCCTGGAGACATACATCAAAGGAAAGGGTGTGAAGAAAGCCCAGTAAGGGTAAACAAGGAAATCAATTTACTTGTGATATCAATAAGAACTTGAATAAAAACATAAAGATATTAGAAATGGAAGTATAGTAATATCATAAAGAAAAAAATATGAATCATAACTCAAATATGTGGCTACAAAATTTCAGTTAGACATTCATGAATATATCACCAAAGTTCATCCCCAAAGTGTCATAAAAATTACCAAGCTTATTCATCAGGGTATCGTTAAACTTGTCATCTCTAGTGATTAAATCATTACCCAATGTATTGGTGCGCTATCAAGGAGAACCCTTAATATGTATTCACTTTCATTTGAGCCACATATATCATAATCAAACATTTCATAAATAACCCAAATGGAATCAAAGAAATGGGTTTCATGTCAAAACTGTGACGTTTAAAAAGATCTTAAAAATAAGATCATTATGTCATTTATAACCCATGGAAAGTGACTAAGGGTTATATGTATGTCAATTAAAGAATAAAATATATCATATTTATATATTTACGAACACCCATGGAAACGAAATAAGTCTGGGTATTCACATAAATAAACAATAGAATTTCTTGAGATAAAAGATAGAAATTTTGAGATGAAATTTCTCAAGCATAACAGTCATATAACATGGTTTTAGAAAACATCGAAAAGAGAGGGGACAAGGATAAGCCACTCATAAATAACTCATAATAAAGTATGGGTACTTAATAAGATTATGGTATGGATATTTTAATGACAAACCACATGACAAAGGAAACATTAAAGAAAAGAGTATATGCGACTTCTTTTACGAAAAATTCGGCAGCCTAACGGTGTCGCTTAAAAATTCAAAAAACAAATTGATTAGAGCGGAGAAGGTCTCTAAATAATTAGACATGAAATTGAAAGAAATTATAACATATAAGAGAATACCCTCAACATAAAGAGATGTAAATTATAAGAAACAACATAAAGTAAGTCATGACTTAAAAGAGGAGGGTGAAAGGATCCCTTACCTTGAAGAGTAACATCGAAAGCTTAATGTTCGGGACCATGGGAGGCTTAAGGGCACCTTGGAAGGACTCATTGGGAGGTAAGGAGACCATAATTTAGTTTAGGAGGATTTGGAAATGAAATTCATGAGGGAAAGTCTTGGTATTTATAGGGGAAGTGAGGGGACAGGTCATTAATGGCCAAGGGACACCTCATCGGTGGTATTGGAAAAACCATGGGCTTTCCTATGGTATTTTCCCATGGTATTGGCCACTTGGGACACCTCATACCTCATATTAATATTCATAAGTCGACCATAATTATTACATAATTATTACATCCTTAATGATGCCATTAAACACTCGAAACTAAAAACTGTATTTTCACTATTCATCGAAAATTGTTTTTTTTAGAAAAATCCCCCAAAATCACCTTAACAAAATATAGATTCCCTGATTTCAAAAATGAGCTCAATTTTATAAAAATAATTTTCTACATAATTTTAATTTAATTTTTAATTAAAAAACACTATTCACCTGAAAAAACTAATACTTGACTAATAATTTCTAAAACAGTTATTTACCTATTTTATTGAATCACATTACTTAATCAAGGTGACTAAATTATATTAATACTTTCTTTAAGTGAGATTAATAATCAATTTGGTCACATTACTAATCCTAAGCGTAAAACCACTATTCATAATTTACAATTCACAAAAAATTATGTTGATATTATTAGATTCTAAATTTCTTACTGAACACATTTTCAGAAGACCATTTTTTGAAAATAATTACACATCATTAATTATTTAAAGTTTACATAAAAATTTTAAAATATCCCCTTTTTACAAAATTCATCAATATACATCCTATATTTATTCGAATATCTGAAAAAAAACACAAACTTCGCCCTAGGATGAAATCACAATTTTATATATCTCAAAGGATTACACATAGTAGCTATTGTATCATTACATATATTCTTATAACCCCAACATAGGACCTATGTGTATGGTGTGTTAAGGTGAGAGTATCTGAGGGCGGCTCGTCCAACATTTCCCGAGTATTGATTTTTATAAGCTTGAACTTCTTCCGAACGCGATTTCGTTCTAGCTTTACACGATGAAGTTCGGATTTGGTTTGGTCCAGAGCAAAGCCCACTGGTGGTACCTCCTTCCCAAGTTTCATTATATGGGCTTCCATTAGCCTGAGACTACTGGATGAGGCCATCAAATCTTCTTTTTGAATTAATTAACCAATATCACTTGTATTTAGAGACAACAATCGCAACATTTAGTTTCTAACGGTCACATTGACCAACGATCATATAACAGTTGAAACCCAATAGTCTCATTTTATTTATACTCACATCATTAATTAAAGAATATAGTTTTGTTAAGTATAAACTAAAATAACACACAAAATTTGGAAACAAAAATTCATTCAAAATTCTGGTACATTGCAAGGTTAGGTTACCTATTCTTAGGAGAAAAAGGTGACATGACTTACCAACCCATAATTTGAGAAAAATGTATGAACATGGGGGTTTATGATACCAATCATGCGTATGATTGAGGAATGACTAAACTCAGGAAGGATGGGTAAAAGTCCCATGAGAAATAAACATTCCTGAAGTTGTGTCTGCTGGAAGGAGACATCATGTGGGGACCTATGAAGTGAGTTTTGCAAAGGATAGAGGGTTTTTAAAGGTGTGTATTTATCAAAAAATGGCTTCATCACCAAAGGATGGTTCATTTGTTTCCATATGAGGGGTATTATGAAAGGTAGAGTATTCATGGAACCTTATGGGGCACAAGGCATATGCCACTAGTTTGGATAGTGTGATCTTTCATGAATGTTATCCTAACCATGATCTTAATTTCTAATGGACTCATGGTATATTTCTTATGAAATATGGATACATGTAGGAATACATGATATATTTGGTGATGATGTATGGAGTATCATTAATTGAGATCTTTGGATGAAAGGTAAAATTTCATGACCTCATTAAATGCAAGGTGAAGAGATGTATTTATGGTCACTATAGAGGTTGAGACATACGTTTCATGAAATATTACCTTCTTTATATAAGATATAATTATAAGGCACTCTAACACCCTTTATGAAACCCTTTCCAACACTTGGGTGGTTTTTGAGCCTATTTTGGAATGGATTCACCTTGAATAATTTGTGCACTCCTTAAAATATTCTTTAATACATGTTTTTCAATTTCAAAATAACCAATAATTTTTTGAAATACACTTTTAAACTAGGATGTAAAACAAGGGTCTCTATCTAAAATGATAGTTGATGTCACACTATGATGTCTGAAATTATCTCATGTATAAAAGTTCCCAAGATCCCCTATTTTTTTAATACATTATAGGTATGAAATTTAAGGATTTAATGATTTTATCAATAATCATCCATTTCTCATATTTACCACTAGAAGCATGAGGTATCCCAAAAATAAGGTATGTGGATATCTCATCTCATTTCTACAATAAAATGAGTAGTGATTTCAGAAAACCTATAGGTATAGTATGTTTCTCAATGATTTTTTGAAATACGAGGTAGAAAGATAAAAAGCTCGTGATCGATCATTTAATTCTTGAACACCAGTAATGATATCTCAAGCCATGGTAAAACATGGTAGCTTTAGGGTGTATATAATAACTCGATCTCTTTCCATTATAAATCAACCAAGACCTCAAGACTATCAAAACAACTATTCTACCTCAAAATCCAATAACTATATTATTAAACTAGGACCACTCACTTTAAGTCACCCTACCATAAATATTTCTTCAAAACCATTAACAATCTACATCCCCAGCCTGACCAACTAGACTCTATCCATCTAAAAATGATCCCACCCATGTATAATCATGAAATAATATCCATTATCTATCCCTTAATAAAATAACATATTAGTAAAAACATATCATCAATAATCAATCTTCTATTGATTACTTTACCTCTTGAGCTGGTAATTTCTTACTAAAAGTGTTCTGGACCAAATTTCATTTACCCAGGGTGTAAGAAATATCATAATAAATGGTGTGATGATACTCTACCCAACATTTCCATCCCAAATTAATATACCTCTATGTGAAAATATAATTCAAACTCTTATGATCTAGATACATCATAATGTACTCCCTGAAGAGGTAGTGGAACCATGTCTTAAGTGCAACAATTTCTACCACACACTTAATATTAAAAGTCTGATAGTTCTTCTCATAAGAGAATAACTGATTATATCCATAAGCATCCACCTATTTCAACTTAATCAGAACACAACACAAAGCTATACCTAATTCATTATAGAATAAATCATATAAGAAAACCCATATTAAGAATAATCAAGATTCATTTTCAATTCATTCTCACTTTAAACTCCTCAAAATATCTCTTACACTAATCTATATAAACAAAATTTACACCCTTATGTGTCATCTCTATCATTGGGGATGAATGTTTAGAGAAGTATCAAATAAAGAATCTCTAATAACTATCCAATCCTGAGAAAATTTGGATTTGAAATTCATTTCTAGGGGTCTCCAAAGAGATAATGGTTTTGATATTTTTAGGATCTACTGAGACACCCTTCTTAGAAATTACATGGCAAAAAAAATTCACCTATTGAAACTTGAACTAAAATTTTTATAGCTTTACATACATATAACATTCCGTCAATATTCAAAGGATCGTATTCAAACTATATATATGATCCTACCAAGATACATAATAAATAATCATATTATTCATAAAGAAAACCATAAATGAATCCAAGAACCAATGAAATATTTTGTTCATCAATTCCACAAACACCAAAAGAGAATTATTAAGGCCAAATGACATAACTTTGTACTCATAATTCCCGTACATAATCTAGAGTTCTGTCTTAGGAAGATTTTCCTCTTGGACCCTCAAATGATGTTAACATGATCTGAAATCAATTTTCATAAACCATTGAGCTCCCTTAAGCTGGTAAAAAAGGTCATACATCCTTGTAAAGGTATATTTTTTCTTAAAAAATAACCTAGTTGATTTTTAGGTAATCAATACAAAGTTGGAGACTCTCATACTCCTTCTTTATAGAGTGCAATGATGATTCCCAAGTTGAAATTCTATGATAAATTAATACCTTGTCCTAAAGATACTCAAGTTTAACCTTTAATTATTTTAATTAAGAAGGTTTCATATGCTATGAATGTATGAAAATGGGTCTCTTACCTGGAACCATGTTTATAGAGAACTCAACATTCCTATGATGGGATAACCTAGATAAATCATCTAAAAAATCAAGACACCCACTCTCCATTACTATAGGAGGACCACTAAGATCTGGATAAACAATATAAAGAAAAAATTATAATAATAGGAAAAAATATAATCTTGGAACTATGAATAATGGTACCTACCCTCCCCAACCATGAATCCCACTGACCCTAGAAGACGTGAGTGACTCCATCAAGCGAATGAGATTAAACCTGATGATGATTGAAAGAGATATGGGAATTATAGTTAATCATCAAATCCATACCAATGATAATATCCGTGATTTAAAGTCCAAGTACTAAAAATTCCTAAAATATTTCATTATCGATAATCATCACCTGACACTTAAAAAATTTGAATCCTTACCCTGAATTTTTTTCCAACGGTATGGGAAGAGTCATAGGGAAATCAATATGCTCTAAAAAATCCTAGAATATTGATAAACTTGTAAAATATAAAATAATGAGTTTAACTTGTATTAAATAAATCCAAAACCATATAAGATTTGGTGAACACTGTACCACTCGTAGTATTCAGTCCATCCTATAAATCTTATAGTGAACAATCAACCACGTACATATTTCTGACCTCATCCTATCTCACCACCTAGGAATCAACCTTGGCATGTGGTTGAGATACCACCTCATTTAGTACATTAGGTTTAAAATGAGATCCCTTAGTGAAGGTTGATCCAAATCTAATACATTGGGATGCTCTGTTAAATAAACTATACAGATGATGAGATTTCCCACAAGTGTGACACACTCTAGGTCAGAACTTATAATCTAATTATAGGTGTCCATTTTTCTCACACTTGTAATAGAATACCAAAATATACCTTGATTTCCATTGTAAAATCCTAACACCACATTAGTTCTGGTCATCTTATTTCCTTTTTTGACCAAAAATTTGAACTCTGGATACCTCTATCCATCATCGATAATCCAAAGATCCCTGTCTTCCCAGCTATTCCCACCTCAACCATAGTTTCCTTTTAAATAACATCTTCATAGGTTGGTAGGAACATAATAATTATTATAGACCAAATATCCTCCCTTAAACCAATTTCAAGAATCCATGTCATGAGATAGTCCTTGGAAATAAGCTCTAGATACATGTTCACCAATATGGAAAACCAAGTGGTATACACCATGACACAATTATCTACCTTATCCAAGGAAACAAACACTCATTCTTATATAACTCTTAGTGTCTCATGATAGAACTTCTAATTGACGTCTTTTTTTATGGTAGTATAAGTGAGATCTTCATGAAACTCGGATTGCATAATATATACTCACCACTTCATTCCCAACCCTTTCAACATGTACATAGAGAATCCAAATTTGGATCCCTCAAGAGTATTCATGGAGTGGAAAATTCTCTCAAGTTGCATGATCCATTCAAATATATCATATAGTTCCTTTTAACCATGGAAGATAGGTGGATGTTTTTAGTAAATTCTGAATCATTTTCAACATTTTATTCTGGATCAATGTTGGTGACTTGGCTCATTGTCTAAATAGTTCAAATTATAGTTTCCTCTAGAAATGGATTAATTAATGGATTCTCCCGTATATTTTTATCTCTAGCCACCACTCTAGTAATCCTAATTATTATTATTATTGGATTCATAATATAAAATCAACAAGATAGAAACCACTTAGAAAATTTTTTTATTCATTTAACATAAACCAAATTTAAAGAAATGAAACTAAAAGGTAAAAATATTAAACAAGACCTTTGGATAACCTTATACTTCCCATGGTAAAACAAGACATATCGTGAAAGTGATATGTCTAGGAACACTCACACACTACCTATCGAGTTTTGTCATCCCTACCTCTTGTATAAAGATAAACCTCTACACATGATGATGATATAAAAGTGTGAGCACTAGATTTAATGAACCATGAGGCTGTGATGATAATTTATAATAGACCAACTTTCATGAACCCATAACATCACATGAATTATACCATCACAAGGCCTAAAGACAATTATAAATTGATATAGGCTAGCAACATGCACCCAAGTATCACACAAAGAGAAAATGGGAATAATTTTACACTTAACTGATATATGATATGATAAAAACTAATTAGAGTACCAAAGTAGAAAACCAAAATATATAATATCTCAAAAAATAACTAAAAAATTTACACCCATCGCTATATAATAAGGTATCAAAAAATTAAGAGAACCATTAAAATATAGAACCCCATAAAAACCAAGGGTCCCTCTCCACATAACCATAAGTCACCTCCATCTCAACTCACTAGAAGGAAACACAAGAAATGAGATATTTACTCCACATTACACTCTTACATTTACCTATATCCTATAAAACCAAAGCTACAAACTTCTAAAGTATAAATTATGGTCTGACTGTAAATTCCAAGTAAGATACCACCAAATAATATAGACAACATTTAACCACGTGAATCCAATTTTTCGTACATAAAATTGATTTCTAAAACACTTCAAAATAACTCATTTTTAATTTATAAAACATCTTTCAGTTTTCATTTTCAATATCATGTAATTAATTTCAAAATCATACCATAATAAATAAGTAGATCAATATGAAATTTTATATTTCCAATGAATTAAACATATAAATAAACATCTTCCATGAAATAATTTCCATATCATTAAAAAGTGGGAAAATAATCACATCCAATGATCATGCATGTAATATAGTTTAAATAATCTTAAAAGGGAAATATAAGACATTAGAATGTACAACTAAATCTCTAAGTCACACAATGGAATGTTCGGTGGTATATATGACTCATAAAATATTATAATCTCATTCACTCAGAAAGGTTACACCTAGTCTCCATGAAATCAAGGGAACTTCCTACAGTGATAACTAAATATACTAGATCTTTTCTTTGTTTAGTTTTTCACTATACCCCAATGTCTCTCCATTTTTCTTATTAAATTTTCTAAATATTCAAGGAAAAAACTGTATTTCATAAAACATTTTCCAAGGCTGAATCCATTTCAAATCCATTCCCACACTTTCAAAAACCCTTTTCCATGGAAATATAAACCACTATAATTCTTTAAAACCATTTCCATTTTTTAAAAATCATCTTTGAAGAAATTTATATAACATTTTATATGTCTAAAAGGGTTTCCAAAAAAACCATCCTTTTCAAAAACCTTCTCGTATCCCTCCAAGATCAAATACATTTCAAAAATAAATTTCATAATAAAACCAAAAGTAAAACATCACAATAACACAAGCAATGATAATATTTATAATGAAGGATTGAGACACATATCTCAAGAATGAATAAAATAATGTTTCCTTCTTGTTTAGTGATGGTAAATTATGAGATATGGTCCTTAAAAAACTAGATCCTTGATAAATACCATCAATTTCATATCAAACCCTCTAGATCCAACAATCACAACCCAATAGTGTTCTATTGTGATAAGAAAAGGAAAAATCAAGAAGATATCTTAGGAAAGAATGATAAATTGATAAGACAATTAGACTTACCTCAAAGTGACCAGCCAAGAGCTATTAAGGATCACTAATAAATTGAATGGGGGACTTTAGAGAGTCAATGAGGGTTTCGTACAAACTAATTAGAAATTAGGAGGTGATTATGGTTTAAATTTAACAAGAGTATTAGGGTAATTTTCTATTTTATAAATTTTGGATCGGGTCGCAAGGTTAGAATGAACGGTTTGAAAAACCATGATCCAATGATATGTTGGATTATATAAACTTAAAACCAAACCACATGGTTTCTTAGGGAAGGTTTCAAGGATTAAAAATCCATGCTCAAGTCGTATAACAACTGCTAGAAAAAATATAAAACATATTCATGGTTTTATTGGAGACCTATATGGTTAGGAAAACCATTCTCAAACCATGAAAAACACTATTGGAAAATTGTAGATCCATATAACATGGTTATTGTATGGCTAACACTAACCTTTCACCTAAACTGTATGCATGTCCTATTTTTCCCAGAACATCAAAATTTCCATCCTTGAATCCTGAAAGACTCTAAACCCTCAAATGATATAGACGAAGATCAAAATTATTTTTACTAATGTCCTAGAGGGAGTCAAATGTTAAATGAAAAGAGGGTGAGTTAATTTTACATTGAAAAAAAAATAAATAATAAAATTCTTAAGACATAAACCATATATTTTAAATATTTACACCTTTTAAATAGATGAATAAAATAATCAATGTATAAAGTGTTATGATATACTTTTATTTGTTTATAAAAGAAAAAAAATAAAACAAAATAAACTCAATAATTAAATAATTAGAATTATTTATGGGTTAAAGAATTATTAATTAAATGAACGGAATAATAAAAAATTCAAAATTCAAAAATTAAATAAGGTGTGATATTTGGTAAGTAAGTTCAGCAATAACTCTAAAAGAGACCCTATGTATACCACCCTGATTGCTTAAGGATTGAATTTATTAGTCCCTTGGATTTAACATTAGTCGGGGTAGAAAAAAACTCTTTCATTTTATTTTTCAAAAATAAATTGGAATTACAAATGATACTGAAATTTTAATAGGTATAGTTATAATCCTCAAAGAGAATTGTCCTATGTATTTTAACAGTTACAGAAAGAAAAAATTATCCCATCATTTTAAGAGTAGTGAGCACCAATTATAGATGAAATATGAGGAAGATAAATGATTTATTATAATCTATCACGTTTTATATAACACCTTGACATTTTATGTTTTATTTTTCTTTAAATAAAATGTAAGTGTTTGGTAGATTGCTTTACAAGAAACCCCGAGTCCATACAAACAACGATATATTAAATCATTATAAGTTAGTCATTAAATTAGTAGATATGAATAGTAATAAAAAATGTATTTTTTAATAAGTTCTTAAATAATGAAAATTTATTTACTAATTCATAATAAATAATTATTTAATAATCAGTTAAATCATTTTATGCATCAAAAATGTGTTTTTTACAAAAAATGGTTTGTATTGTATGTTATAAGAACATAAATTATAATTAATTTCTACCATTTTTATAAATTTTATTTTAGGAAATTAATATCATTTTTTAAATCAAAATTTCAATATTATCTTAAGAATAATTTTTATGATTTTTTTGAAAAGATTTATTTTTCAATGAATAGTGAAAATACTAATTTGAGTAAAAACTATCATTTATTTTCAATTAAAATTCCCATTATGTTTTAAATTTGATTAAAATTTTAAATAATTAATATTTAATTATAAATAATATAATTAATTACATAATAATAATCATTATAGTTTATTTTGGTATAAGTTTACTTTTTACGTTGAAAAACACATTTTCTTAAAAACTATTTTTACACATAAAATGTATTTTTATATTAATAAGTTAAATAAAAATCTATTTATTAATAGTTGTAATATAATTTATATATTAAATATTCAATTTTTTATATTAAAATTCATTTTATATTTTTTACATGGAAAATAATGTTAGTAAATTATGTTCTTGTTTAAAGATTCATTTTTATAGAATGGGTTTTTGTTGTGGGTTGCATGCTTATTTAACGTTAAATTATTCCAATTATAGAAAATTAATCTAGTGAAATAATTTTAATCATAATAATTAATATAATCTATTAGGTTTAACTAATGTTTTTGTCATAATGAATAGTGAAAATAGTAATATTTTGTTATCATGGTTAATGTTAAAACTGGTTTATCGAGGGTGTTAAAAAAAGAGATAAGAGAAGTATTTTCACAAAAAAAACTAATTATTATTTATTAGGGATATTTAAACATTATATTATAATAATTTTTAGTTTTTTCCATTTTGATCAACTTTCCCAAGAAATTTACCTTTTATAATTGAGATATTTTAAGAAATTCCATGTGTTCTCCTCTCCTCACTTATAAAATGGAACCTCTACTACTACCTTATTCACACAATTTTAGCCTTAAAACTTGAAAACACCTTCTCAAAAAACATTATATAATCATTCCCTCCATCTTATATCTTTTTTTATTCTCTGAATATCAATCCTTCATGGATTAAGAAGTAAGACAAAGGAGATATCTCAAATAAGACGTATAGATCTTAACCCAACTCTTTCAATATTATCCTTTTAATTCCAATAAACAAATTATATACATAAAAAAGTGATTAATACGAGATTAGGAATATGTTTATATGTTATTATGATGATTTAACAACCATTTATCACACATTCTTGCCCAAATGGGATATGAAAGTATCACTCATGCGTACGTGTGGACAATCGTCTTCATGTAGTGATATAACTCATTTTCCACCACTATCATTCATGGTAGGTTATTATGATAGATTTAATGCCTATATATGATATTTATGTTGTGATAATTATTCAATAATTATTAATGTAAATTTACCTTTCATTGTTCTCATCCATTCAAAAATTTATAATGCCACTCGTACGTACTTATGGACTACCGTCTCCACATAGTGATGTAATTCATTTTTCATCACCACTTTATATAAATGGTTATAAATATGTATATAATGAATATATATGATATTTATATCATTATTATAAATATATATATGAATTAATCATGATCAAAGTGCAAGGTCCACATCCATTAAACCAAATCATACATGAAAAATGGAGCAATTAATAACTTAAATGATAATCATAATGAGAGATTGTTAATGAACGGGTGATAAAAAGTTATAAGATAAATTTTTATGGTATTATAATTATAATTAGGGTTATCTTATTTAATAATAATAAA
Source organism: Viscum album (assembly GCA_963277665.1). Lineage (NCBI taxonomy): Eukaryota > Viridiplantae > Streptophyta > Magnoliopsida > Santalales > Viscaceae > Viscum > Viscum album. The sequence goes on from OY728136.1 coordinate 2,001,069,589, forward strand.
TTGATATTTATTATAGAGGATTTTATAGTGCTTATGAAGAAAGACAAACTTGAGGTAAGGGTTCCCTCTCAATTTCTATTCGATGAGACTATTTTAATGTTATGAACAAATTTATTAGTTTTGTGGTGAATATACATCCCAAGAATTTATTTTGGAATTATACATGATTTAATGTAACATATTTACAAAACTATCTAATTTTTCATCTTCTAATATCTTCTGGTTCAAATTTTACTAAATTCAAAAGTGTTCTATGTCTCAATTTTGTTTTGTTGAGACACGTTTGATGATACAAATGAACTTATTTTTATTAGGTATAAATATTTATCCTTTGACATAATATATCATGGATCTATATTAATTAATGTTATTTAAAGTTATACTTAAAATTATTTCATCTAAAGGGATTTGATTCTAATGTTACCAAATTGTAAGGGTTTACCATCTCAAATTGTTTTCTTTGCGGCATATATTATGTTATACACCTATATTATTTTATGAGGTGTATATAATTACTCTTTGATATATTTTATCATGATTTTAATTATTCTTATGATATTTAATGTTTAATTTGAATTTATTTCTTTCATGGGGTTCATGAATCAAAAAAGATACCAAAGCGGTAATGATTTAATGTTTCAAAATCATTTTTTACTGGGATTGTTTATGTTTAAATTTATGATGATGAAATTATATGGTATGCCTCTACACAATATTATTTAATTTCTTATATTTTGGTTATTTATAGATATTTCATGTTTCTTTTAAATTTCTTCTCTTTAAGTAATCAAGATACTAAAATTATGTTTTTAAGGAAAACAAACCACATTTTTATTTTCAGTTGGGAATCTTTTATTACATGTCCAAATTTTCATTAAAATGTTTTTAATAATTTCTTTACTATTCTAAAAAGATTAATTAAAGTAAATTTTACCCATTCTTTACGTTATATATAAATTTTTTAAAGGAATATTCTTGTTATTTTCCAAAAAATGTACTTCTGATGTTTTACCATCTACATGAAAGAGATTTTTGTTTTAGCATACACTACAAGAATGAGTTTATTTGATTTCATGAAAACTCTTTTATTTGAATATTACTTTATAAGTTTCCTTATTTGTTTTCAATGAAAATTTTTTCCTTAATATTTTGAAATTTTTTATATTTTAAATAAGATATTAAAATATGAAATGGTTATTTTCATCAAGAAAAGTCCTAGTGGTATTTTAATGGTGTTTTAATATATAAAAACATTGTTGAAGTTGAAATATGCATGCCATAGGTGAGGTTAAGGAAGGAATTGCTGATTTGAGGAAAATATGAGAACAAATAGCCCAAAAATTTGTCTAAGGATATATTTTTTAAAGCTCAACACCTTCATGAATGGGAGATGTTTGTGAAGGTCATGGTCATGCAGAGGCCTGATGGTAGCATCCATACAGTAGAAACACCAAGTTGCAGACCACTTTGTGACCATTCGAAGGGATGAAGGTAACCTATGTGAAGTGTCATTCGGACTCACATATCCCCACCCACTTTCCTAGATCATAAATATTCATGAAATCCCCCAATAATAGTGAAACCCACACTCTAAAAAATTTCTATTTCATTTCGAATTTTTGGAAGACACATGAATTTTGGACTTCCAAAAATCGATCCTTATTCATAAACCATCTGATCTTCATGAGTGGAATAGAAAATGGATCCCCCAAGGTATCAAAGATTAAGAAAACCATCTCCCTTATTTTCATGAGAACCTCCACCCAAAGTTTAGATTCCTTTTCGGAAGGCTAATTTCCTTTGCGGAAGAAGAATGACCCATGTAGATCTGTGGTCTTCAAGAGAAACTTGGCCTTCATAATGAACCTACCTTTCATTAAACTCACCATATTGGAATCTGAAAATTACCCTGAGGTAGGGTCACCCTGTTTCATTAATCTTACCCCTTAAAACCCCCTAACCTCCATGAGGATACTGATATTTGAGAGGCACCTCTCTATAAACCCCAAAATAATTTGAAGAACCTCCCCTTGGTGTCTCCATGGTGTCTCCTTTCTGTTGACCCCCTTTCATGAAGGTCGAGTACCCAAGGACCCCATAAAAATCCAGGACTAGTTCTTCTGCATCTTGATTCCCCACATAACCAGTCCCACTCAATCTTGTGTCTGAACACTTTACTCTAAGTGTGGTATAGGTCTTCATCCTACTTGTTTATTCTAATCATAGGTACCCTACTCCATTTTTATTCTAATAATCGGGACCCTAACATCAGCCTCTTTATTGAACACCCCTCTGCAAGAAGTTCTAATGTAATTTTCTTCCAAAATGTGGATGATTAGTGGTCATGTAATACCTCGGGGTGGAATATTTGAGGGAAACTATAAACCTGTCTCAAAGGGTATTCCTTATAATGAATCTCTTCCTTCCTTCATATGGCCCCCATTGAGGTGAGTGCCAAATCCACATCTGATCTTCCAAATGTAAAACTTCCTAGATTCATATCCTAATCATATGATGTTAAAATGCACAACAACTTCCTCTTCACATAATGTAAAATTTTGACCTTGTGTTGTGTGATGAACACAGGATGCCCCATGTATGATTCACATGGCGTGAAACCAAACCCCCTACCATGTGTAAGAAATACAATATGATCAATGTATGACTCAAATGGTATACACTTATTCATCAGGTAGTATCCATATACAATAACAACACCTTCTCATGCATCTTCCATGTGTAATATACATTCCATACCTCATTGACACTCCTTTCATAACACGAGAATCCTTACCACATGATGTTAAATAGCATGGATCAGTCATGTCACATGATCTTAAATTATGGCGTCGAAATACATGGGTTTTAATCCCTATATCTTAAACAAGGTATGTAGGATGCCTCCATAAGGTTCAATCTCTATATCTATCCATCTAGGTGTGACATCTTCCCTCCCAGGGGTTCACCTCCTAGATATTCATCCATTGGTAATTCTGATCCATCCTCATAGATCTACCTCTAGGGGACATTCTAATCCATCCATTAGTAAACTCAGGTGTAACATATTTTCTTCAAAAGATGCACCTTATAAATCCACATCCATTAGGGGTTCTGGTTTGTTAATTTGTAAACTCAGGTGTTACATCTTCCCTCCTAGGGACACACCTCCTAGATCAATCTCGAGGGGGCATTCTGATCCATACACTTCAGATCTGCCTCTATGGGGTGTTCTAATCCATCCACTATGAATCCTCCTCAATGGGTTATTCTAATTTATCCATTCTAAATCTACATCCATAATTTATTCTAATCTATACATCAGTAAATACATGTGTGACATCTTCCCTCATAGAGGATCACCTCCTAGATCTGCCTCATTAGGGTGTTCTAATCCATCCATCTTTAAACCCAAGTGTGACAATTTTTTCCTAGGGATGCACCACACAGATTCACCTCCATGGGAAATTCTGATCCATCAATCGGTAAACCCATGTGTGACATCTTCCCTCTAAGGGACACACCTTCAGTTTTATCCTCCAACAGGTGTTCTTATCCATCCACTCTGAAACTAACTCCATTGGGTGTTCTTGTCTATTCACTCTAGATCCGCCTCCATAGGTCATTTTAATCCATCCTCTTTGGATCCACCTCTTTGGGTTGTTCTGATCTATCCATTTATAAATATAGGTGTTCCATCTTCCCTCCCAAGGATGCACCTCTTAGATCATCCTAAATGGGGAATTATAATACATCCATCAGTAAACCCATGTGTGGAATCTTTCCTCCTGGGGAAGAACCACATAGATTGATTTATATGGGAATTTTGATCCATCCATCAGTAAACCTTGGTGTTACATCATCCCTCATAGGGATCCACCTTAATGGGGCATTCTAATCCATCCATTCATAAGTCCAGTTATGACATCTTTCCTACTAGGGAAACACCTTCTAGATCTACCTCAATGGGGTGTTTTGATCCATCCACTCCATATCCTCCTCCATTGGGTGTTCTAATCCATCAATTGGTAAAACCATGTGTAACATATTCCCTCCTAGGGATACACCACCCAGATCCATATCTATAGGGTTTTATGATCCATCCATCAATAAACCCATGTGTGACATCTTCCCTATTAGGGATGCACCTCCTTGATCTACCTCAAAAGTCTATTCTCATCTCCAATTTTGTCCCTGTATAACGTTAAACATATGAAAACTATATCCCTACAAGATGTTAAACTGGCACCCAACATATCCCCACAAGACATTAACCATGTGGTCATCTCTACAAGACATTTGTCTCACTCCATGATGTATAATACCTACCCCAGGCAATAAACATGGGATGTTTGAGGAAAAAAAATTGGATTACATGCACCCCATACATCATTACCCCATGATTGATGTGGTATAACTTGGGTTTTGTTCCAAACATGCCTCATAAGATATTCCCTCTAAAGAGAAATATTTCACTCGTGCCCAAATTCCCAATGTCTAGGCATTCCTAGAGATTTTTAATATGACTACTCTCTTGAACAAAGGTTTTTCCATGTTGAGACAGAAGTAGCATAATTAACTAGTGTCCACCTTGAGATTGAACTAGGAATGAGTTCCAAAAATAGGACTTTAATCTATTATGGATACCCAGACTAAGAAACTGTAATGACCCGAACTTTTGAATAATATTTGTTTCATAATTTTTTGTATTGTTTAATTGTATACTCAATAGAACTATATCATTTAATTAATGAAGTGAGTATAATTAAAATAATAATACTGGGTTTTGAATGTTATATGACCATTGGAAACAAAATTCTTAACAATATTTTTGTTGTTCATGAATACAAGTGATCATGGTTAATTATTACAGATGGAATATCCGATGGCCTCATCTAGTAGACTTGGGCCATACGAACCCTATCTGTCAGAGCATGGGAAGGAGGTTTCATCACTGGGATTTTCTCTGGATCAAACCCAAGACGAACTCCAACATGTGAAGCTTGAAGAGAATATCCTATGAGATAAGTTCAATCTAATAGAAATCACCACTCGAGAAATGTTGTCTGAGCCACCCCAAGATACTATCACCATAGTACATCTTACACATAGCCCTATCCAGGTGTTATAAGGGGCTATGTAACGAGACCTTAGTTATGTTGTGTAATCCTTTGTATAAATAAATTTTTTATTTCTTATTATGTTAAATTTGTGAATTTCAAATGTAAGGATAAATGTAGGATGATGTTCTAAATTATTGATGAATTGTGGAAAAAATGTATTTTAAAATAATTTTTTTATACTTTAAATAGTTAATTATGTAAAATGATTTTAAAAAAATGGTCTTCTACAGTTGTGACCAGTAATAAATTTATATTCTAATAATATCAACTTAATTTTTAGTGAATAGTAATGTATGAATAGTAATATTACCCTAATGAATAGTAATGTGACCAATGGAATAGTAACCTCACTTTAGAAAGTATAGACATAATTTAGGCATCATGAATGGGGAAGTGATATAATAGCATAATTAAATAAGTGTTTCAGAAATTATTGGTTATGTGTTAGTATTTTTTAGGGTAAATAGTGTTTTTAATTATAAAGTAAATATCTCATAAGTAAAAAATTATTTTCATAAAATGGATTTCATTTTTGAATTCATAGAATCAATATTATGTTAGCGTGAATTTATGAGATTTTTATAAAATGTCTTGTTTTTCAGTGAATAGTAAAAATATAGTTGTTAGTTTTGGTGTGACTAATGACATCATTAGTGATGTGATAACGATGTAATCATTCTGGTAGACTTGTTAATAGTAATATATGTTATGAGGTGTCCCAAGTGGCCAATACCATGGGAAAGCCCAGGGTTTTTCAAATACCACTGATGAGGTGTCCCTTGGAAATTAATTAATTATTCAATCACTTTTACTATAAATATCAATCCATTACCTCATTCATTTCATTCAAAAATCCTTCTAAACGAATCTCTGGTATTTTACCTCCCAATTAGTCCTCCAAATGTTCCCTCAAGCACCCTAAGGTCCCAACCTTTTAGCTTTCGAAGTCACTTTTAATGGTAAGGGAACCTTTCACCCTCCTCTTTTAAAGTCATAACATCCTTTATGTTATGTTTTCTAGATTCCATTTAATTATGTATGGGTTTGTTATTATATATATTTATTAATCTCCATTCATGTACAAATTATAATATACCATTTCCTCTCTCATAAACTGATTTTCTGAGATTTTAAGTGACGTTATTAGGCTGCTAAATTTTCGTAAAAGAAATCGTATTTTCTCTTTTATTTCAAGTTTACTTTTCATGTGGTATGTCATTCAAATATCCATACAATGTTTTTATTTCTTTTTATTATGTACCCATACTATATTATGATTTATTTATGAATGGGTTACTCTTTTCCCCTCTCTTTTCAATGTTTTCTAAAACCATGTTATATTGTCGTTATGCTGCAGAATTTTCGTCTCAAAACCTCTCTCTTTTTCTCACGAAATTCTCTTATTTTATTTATGTGAACACCCAAACCCATGTTAGTTATGGGTATATTCATCAAGACATAAAAATGATAAATTTGGTTCTATATTTGGCATACATGAAACCTACATTCCTTTTCCATGGGTTATAAATGACATAATGATCATGTTTTTAAGTACTTTTTAAAATGTCATGATTTTGACATGAAACACATTTCTTTTATTCTATTTGGGTTATTTATGAAATATATGATTATGATCTATGAGGATCACATTATAATAAATACATATTAAGGGTGTTCCCTGATATCACTCTAATGCATTGGGTAATGAAATTAATCTCTAGATATGACAAGTTTCACGATACCTTGTTGAATAACCTTGGTAATTTTTATGACTCCTTGGGGATGAAACTTGGTTATATTTTCATGAATGTCTAAATTAAATGTTGTATACACATATTAATTTTATGTTTAAGGTTCTTTTCATTATGATATGCCTCTACTTCCATTGATCATGTCTTTTTTTCATCAAGTTCTTATTGATATCACAAGTAAACTAATTCCTTTGCTTTCCTCACTAGGCCTTCTACTCACACATTCCTTTGATGTATGACTCCAGGTTATGAGATGAAGTAATTTTACTTAGTATGAACCTATGAATAATCATTTTGAGTGTATTTAGAAAAAAAATATGTTTTTTCGTGTATATTATTCCTAATTTCCCAGACACTAGACATTAAAGATCCACTGTTTGTAAAATGTAATGGAAAATTGTGTAATAAAAAGGTGGGATTACATAGTTGGTATTAAAGGATATTTTATTTATTTATGTAAATTAGGCTATGAAATATTTAGGAATAACCCTATAGAAAATTTTAAAAATATGAAAAATTTCTAGTATTTTGCTGAAATACTAAGTGGTTTCTGAACAAATAAATCCCTCTCTGGATATGAACATGTGGATATGGCTCTAGAACAGATGTACCTAGGAGTGGAAACCCCTTCAAGGAGCTTCAGGCTTGACCTAGGGTATCCTCGTACATGACAATGGGCCTTTATAGACTCCTGGTTTGACAATCCCAGGGGATATGTTTGGTCAATCCCATGATTTTTATAAATCATTCTGAAGGATTTATAGAGAAATGTAATAGTTCAAGAATGATATTTTAAGACATAAAATCCTTTATAGTTAAAATATTTGTAAATGAAATAAGATTCTAACTAAGGTTTTATTATTTTAGAAAATGGCGGGAAATAGGAGGAACTACGAAAATCGTGACCACAATAGACCATGCACCGACGACCCTCTGATGGAAGCTGGAAAGGAAAATTCCATGAGAATGATGAACCAACTGACTTATGTTATGGGAAATAACATGAATCAAGATAATAGATTTATCTAACCACCAAGGTAACAACATTTTTTTTGAGTCCTTTATGCATCAACGGCCACCAAACTTCAGTGGATCTACCTACCCATTGATTACTGAATAGTGAACCAGCACTATTGAGAATATATTTTTTGTGCTCCGCTATTCAGAATAAGAGAAGGTATCCCTGGCTGTTTACCACTTAGAGGGAGAAGGTGATCAGTGGTGGTAGATGATAAAAAACATGAGGCCAAGATTGGATTTTGAAGCTATGGAGTGGGAAGAGATCAGAGGGATTTTTTAGTAAGTATTTCTCTTGTTCCATGATAACAATAATGTAGAAGGAGTTTCTTGAGCTGAAGTAGAAGGAGAATGAATCTGTGAGAACATATGAGATGAACTTCACATGGGTTTCATGTTACACCCATATCTTTTTCATGGACCCAAATGGTAAGGTTAATAGATTCTTCAGTGGACTGAGACCTCATCTGTGGAAGAATCTAGCCAACCGATATTATGATAGCTATGAGGAGGTCATGCGTAGTGTGATAAAAGTCAAAATAGAGTTTGGTGAGATGAAATGGTCATATAAATCCAATTATAAGAAAATATAAATAGATACAAGAATAGGGTGGAATTTGGATCAGGTAAGAAGTTGAAAGCAAGTGAAACATCCCACGTGCAATAAATGTGGGAAGAAGAATTCGGGGAACTGGCTGCTCGGGAGCTGGTAGTGCTAAAAGTGTGGAAAAGATGGCCATATTGCACGAAACTGTCATAGTAAGGTAAAGCCTCAACTCCCAAACACTAACAAAAAATGGAAGATGGTATGGTCCCTACCTTATGTCCAATTCTATAAGTGTGGACAACTTAAAAACTTTTCCAATTGCTATCCAAATCTGAGGGCAGTAGAGGTGAATCACCATATGCCTCACCATCGACCAAGCGAACAAGGTCATAATTTGGCAATCACTATGGATTAAGTTGAAGTGCCAAATGATGTGGTTGCAGGTAATCATGTTGTTCTCTCAAAACTATCAATTACTTTTTTGATTCTGGTTATACGCATTTTTTATTTCCTCCATGTTTTCATTGAATTTAGATTCAACCCCTAAATTTCAAAAATTAGATTTATTAGTCAATACTCCTAGTGGTATTATCTATGCATCGTCAATGTTTATCAACTCTAGTATTTACTTTAGTGAGAAAAATCTTATCGCAAATCTAGTAGTCATTCCCATGTTGTAATTTGACATTATACTAGGGATGGACTGGCTCACAATGTTTAATGTTAACATAAAATACAGAAGAAATGAAATATCAGTAGTATTTATTGGAAAACCTATAGTTATTCTTCCAAGGATAGATATCTCAACCTGATCTTTTTCTATAAGAACATTCTATATCCTTCATTATGGAGTTGATCGGTGAATAATAAGAAGGAAATTAGAGTATAAGGATATAAAATTTTCCCATCATCTAAGTATACATTGACATATTTCCTAAGGAGTTACCCAAACCTCCCCCAGAATGAGAGGTAGAGTTCTCCATTGAACTTATACGTGGATCTCATCTGATACCAAATACCCCATATAGGATGGAAAATGTGGAGTTGGAAGAATTAAAGAAGCAACTCCAAGATCATTTTTAAAAGGGGTTAATCTGTCAGAGTGTGTGGTCTTGGGGAGAACCTATTCTCTTTGTGAAGAAGAAAGATGAGTAAATACAACTATGAATTGATTATAGAGAACTGAACGAGATCATAGTGAAGAAAAAATACCCTATACCAAGAATTGATTACTTATTTGACCAACTTCATGGGGCTCAATTCTTCATTAAGATTGATCTTCGATCTGGTTATCATCAATTGAGGGTGAAGAAAGAATTTATTCCAAAAATTTCCTTCCGATCAAGATATGGTCATTATGAGTTTGTTTTTATTCCCTTTGGACTAACTAATGAAACTTCTATTTTGATGGAAATTATGAATAGATTAATTGAGGACTACCTTGATAACGTTTTGGTTGTTTTTATTGATGATATTATGATATATTTCAAAAAATTTGAGGAGTAAGAGGATCTTTTTAGGGTTATTCTGCAAACTCTTTGGAAGAAGAGGCATTTTGGAAAGTTTAGTAAATGTGAATTTTGGTTACAACAAGTTGAATTCATGGGGAACATTTTTACCAATGAAGGAATCATAGTTGACCCTAAAAAGACAAATGTTTTAGAGGAGTGGCCCTAGGCTACAATATTAACTGAGATTAGTAGTTTCCTTGGATTAGTAGGATATTATAGGAGGTTTTTTAAAAAAAATTCACAACATTCTAATCTATTAACCAAGTTAACTCGAAAATGGATTTATTTCATCTAGACAAAAGAGTGTGAGGAATGTTTCCAAGAGCTAAAGAAGATATTGGTTACTGCACCAATGTTAACTCTTCTCTCCAGTGGAGAGGGATTCATTATTATTAGTGATGAATCACAGAAAGTTCTTGGGTGCTTCCTCATAAATAATGAAAAAGTCTTTTCTTATACATCTTGACAGTTGAAGGCCCATGAGCAGAACTATCCTACGCATGGTCTAGAGCTCACTGCAGTTGTTTTATCTATGATGATATGGAGGAACTGTTTTTATGGGGAGAAATGTGATATATATATATATATACCATCATTGTATGGAGTATATTTTCACACAAAAGTAATTGAACATTAGACAAAAGATATGGTTGGAACTTCTTAAAGACTATGTTTTTTCAATTAATTATTATCCTAGAAGAGAAAACAAATTTACTGATGCATTAAGCAGGAAGTGCACAGTTGTACTTTCCATGATGAGGATTCAAATAGATCCTTTGATCAATGAACTAGTAAAGCTAGAAATAGGAATTATAAGGGAAGGTACATCATCAAACCTAACCCAAATTATTTCTCAACTGTCATTACTAGATAAGATCAAGAAAGCTGAGAAAGAAGATCATTTGTTATAGAAGAAGTAAGAGGCACTGAATGATGTGAAGTTTCCTTGGTTAAATATTGATCAAGAAGGTGTACCGAAATTTCAAACAAGACTATGTGTTCCATATATTCTAGAAATAAAGAAGAAGTTGATGGATGAAGCTCATAGTTCTACTTTATCTATACATCCAGGAATCATGGAAATGTATAGATATCTTTGTGATCATTTTTGTGGGATAATATGAAAATGGAGATTGATGACTACACTTCAAGGTGCCCGATATGTCAGAATGTGAAGGCAGAGTGACAACTTCCTAAAGGGGTATTGAAACCACTACCCATACCAGCATGGAAGTGGGACAATATCACTATAGACTTCATCACTGGTCTCCCAGGAACATCCAAAGGAAACAATGTAATATGGGTTATTGTGGACCATCTCACCAAGACTCTCCATTTTATCTCCATTTAGGGATATTTCTCTCTTGATAAACATACTGGGATTTACATAAATGAAGTGGTAAGGCAGCATGGAGTTCCACTTTCTATTGTATCTGATTGCGATCTAAGGTTCACATCCAAATTCTGGAGAAGTATTCAACATTCTCTGAATAGTAAATTGAATTTCAATATGGACTATCACCCCCAAACTGATGGACAATCTGAAAGGACTATTCAAACACTCTAGGAAATTCTAAGAACATACTCAATTGAATTTAAAGTTGAATGGGATCAACATCTCCCTTTAGTTGAGTTCTCTTACAAAAACAGATTCCACTCAAGCATTAAAATGGAACCCTATGATGCTCTATATGGTAAGCGTTATAGGAATACTACTTTTTGGCATGAAGTTGGTGAGAGAAATCTTTTTGGGCCTGATATTGTGAAATAGATGACAGAAAAAGTCCATGCCATCCAGCAACACATTAAGGATGCTCAGAGTTAGAAAAAGAGCTATGCTGACAACCGTCAAAGGGACGTCGAGTTTGATGTTGGTAAAAAATTCTTTCATCATATTTCACCATAGAAGAGAGTCATAATGTTTGGTAAGAAAGGGAAGCTCAAACCTAGGTACATTGTCCCCTATGAAATCCTTGATCTCATAGGAGCAGTGGCTTATTGACTTTAACTTCTTCCAAATCTAGCATAATTTTATGATGTCTTCCATATATCTCTCTTGAAAAAGTACATAACTGACCATTCACATGTACTAAATCAAGTGGTGGTACAAATGGAACATGACCTCTCTTATGAGGAGAAACCGATGGAGATCTTGGATCATAGAGACAAGGTTCTACACAAAAAGACTACCCACCTTGTTAAGGTGTTGTGGAGGAACCACAAATATGAAGAAGGCACGTGGGAACCAGGGGACTCTATGAGGTAGAAGAACCCACACCGTTTCTCTTCTATGGGTACAAGTTAAAATTTCAGGGATGAAATTTATTTAAGGGGGAATAATGTAACGACCCAAACTTTTGAATAATATTTGTTTCATAACTTTGTGTATTATTTTATTTTATACTCAACAAAACTATATCCTTTAATTAATGAATTGAGTAAAATTAATATAATACCATTGGGTTTTCAATGTTATATAACCATTGGAAACTAAATTCATAACCATATGATTAATGATTATAAATAAAATTTATCATGGTTAATTAATAAATAAGTAAGAGTTGATGCCCTCATCCAATATATTTAAGCCATACGATGCCCATCTGTCAGAGCTTGGGAAGGAGGTTTCATCGCTGGGCTTTCCTTTGGACCAAGCCTAAGCTGAACTCCAATATGTGAAGCTTGAATGAAATCACCTATGGGAGAATTTCAGGCTAATAGAAATCACTACTCGGGAAATGTTGTCCGAACCTCCGCAAGATTTTATCAACCTAGCACATCTTACTATTAGGTCCTATTTTGGTGTTATAAGGGGATATGTAACGAGACCTTAGTTACATTGTATAATCCTTTTTTATAAATAAAATTGTTATTTCTTATTATGTTAAATATTTGAATTTCAAATGTCCAGATAAATGTAGGATAAAGTTCCATATTATTGATTAATTTTGGAAAAGGGGTATTTTAAAATATATTTTTTGTATACTTTAAATAATTAATAATGTGAAATAATTTTCAAAAAATTGTCTTATATAGTTGTCACTGGTATGAAATTTAGACTCTAATAAGATCAACATAATTTTTACTGTATAGTAAAGTATGAATATTAATATTACCCTTATGAATAGTAATGTGATAAATAGAATAGTAACCTCAATTAAGAAAAAATAAACATAATTTTGGCATCTTGAATGGTGTAGTGATATAATAGAATATGTAAATAACTGTTTCAGAAATTATTTGTTATGTATTAGTATTTTTTCAGGTAAAAAGTGTTTTTAATTATAAATTAAATATCTCATAATTGAAAAAATATTTTCATAAAATGGAGGCCATTTTTGAATTTATATCATCTATTTTATGTTAGGGTGAATTTATGAGATTTTTATAAAATGTTTTGTTTTTCGGTAAATAGTAAAAATACAGTTTTGAGTTTCGGTGTGATTAATGACATCATTATTGATGTAATAATGATGTAATCATTTTTTTAACTTTTTAATGGAAAGATATGTTATGAGGTGTCCCAAGTGGCCAATACCATGTGAAAATACCATCGGCATGCCCATGATTTTGCAAATACACCGATGAGGTGTCCCTTGGAAATTAATTAAATATTCCCTCACTTTTACTATAAATACCAATACATTTACTAATTAATTTCATTCCAAAATCCTCCACAACGAAGACATGGTCTTTTTACATCCCAAGGAGTACTCCCAAGGTACCCTCAATCCCCCCATGTTCCCAACATTTTAGCTTTTTATGTCATTCTTCAAGGTAAGGGAACCTTTCACCCTCCTCTTGTAAAGTCATGACTTACATTATGTTATGTCTTCTAGTCTCCATTTCATTATGTGGGCGTATGTTCTTATATATCTTTATTTCAGTAAATTTCATGTCCAAATTATGGGAGACCCTTTCTTCTCTCATAAACTGATTTTTGGAAATTTTAAGTGACGTCGTTAGGCTGGCTAATTTTCATAAAACGAATCGCATTTTCTCTTTTCTTTCATGTTTCCTTTTCATGCAGTATGTCATTCAAATATTTTTTCCTTGTTCTTGTTTCTTTTTATTCTATAATAATACTTTCTTATGATTTATTTATGATTAGGTGTCTCGTTTCCTCTATCTTTTCAATTTTTTCTAAAACCATGTTATATAGTCGTTATGCTGTAAACTTTTATCTCAAAACCACTCTCTTTTTCTCAAGAAATTATCTTATTTTATTTATGTGAAAACCCAAACCTATTTTAGTTCTAGTTGTATTCATCAATACATAAAAATGGTACATTTGGTTCTGCATTTGATATGCATGAAACCCTTATTCCTTTTCCATGGGTTATAAATGACATAACTATCATGTTTCTAAGTACTTTTTAAAACATCATGATTTTGACATGAAACTCGTTTTGTTTTATTCTATTTGGATTATTTATGAAATGTATGATTATGATATATGTGCATCACATGAAAATAAAGACATATTAAGGTTTCACCCTAATATCACTCCAATGCATTGGGTAAATAATTTAATCTCTATAGATGACAAGTTTCATGTTACCTTGGGGAATAAACTTGGTAATTTTTATGACACCTTGGGGATGGACCTTGGTGATATGTTAATGAATGTTTAAATTAAATGTTTAGACACAAATTAAAGTTATGGTTCAAGTTATTTTAATTATTATATTCCTATACTTCCATTTCTCATGATTTTTTGTTTTTCATAATGTTCTTATTGATATCACAAGTAAATTGATTCACTTTCTTTCCTTACTGGCCCTTCTGCTCACCCTTTCCTTTGATGTATGTCTTCAGGTTATGAGATGTAGTAATTGTACTTAGAAAGAACCTATGAAGAATCCTCTCAAGTGTATTTATTAGAATTTTTTATGTTTTTTTCATGTATATTGTTCTTAATTTCCAAGGCACTAGACTTTAAATATCTTCTGTTTGTAAAATGTAATGGAATGTTATGTAATGAAAAGGCGGGATTCCATAGAAACGAGTTCCAAGGAGGAATCCGTGGAAGGAGGAAGCAATATCCCATCATCCCACTTTGATCAAGGAGTATACATCACTGATGGAAGTGATAAAATCCCCAAACCTATATAAGGTGATAATGTGGGGCAATACAAGCCAACGTGTAGAGATGTGAAAGAGAGCCTTAGTGAATGAATCGAAAATAGAAATGGAAAAAATGTTGTGAAACTCTTATCCTTTAACCATGGGTACTAGTAACATCAAATACATCAATGGATTTTCATGTCACTATAATTAAAAATAAATTTCTATGTCCAACCAAGAAAATGGTGGGATTAGCATAGAACTTACTTTCAAGTTAGGGCAGTTATAATTAGACATAATTGATCAACAACATTGTCAGAATGGATCCATCTCTATCTTTAGAAGATTGGATGATGTTGGGAAATTGAGCATCGCTTTACTTGTACATATACAAATGGATGAATCCACATACCTTATAGGACTTAAGATTCCAAAAACCAGTAACTTGGCACTCACAATCACTATGGTAAGAGAAACATTAATGCAAAAATCTCACACGAACACACTTTTACCATGACTTACTCCTCAAACATAGGTTTTAGGCACCCACACCTAGTATAACCATATTAATTCATCTATAGGATGGTTATTGAAACCCTCATAAGTAGATATGATAATAATAAGGTCATTATGACATGGGATATAGCCTTTTGGGACCTAGAGGCATCAACAGCTCATCGACGCTGCCACCCCAATGGGATTCACAAGGGGATGCAACTCCTAGTTCCAATGAAAAACCCCTTCAAGATTTTATCCCTTGAGTGTTATGATGAATCACTCACCTAGAACAATGAGGTAGGGGATGTTTGAGTCACCCTAGCCTCAAATACTACTCGGGATACACTTAGGGGGGATCATACCAGTCCCTGTCAATGCTATTAATGACTAGTATCTCATGCCAAAGAGTAGATAGATTTTACCCCTACCCCATTGTCTCCGGTCCAAATCACTCAACACCAAAATAGGGGGTTATCCCATAACACCTTCCTACATGAGGTATCCTCGACATATTTTATGGTCCCTTCCCCCAATAGTTCATCCCACCAGATCCCTACTACATGAAAAAGTGATCCATATTTTCTTGATTTGGATCGAGAGCCCAACCACCTCATAGGATGGTTGGGTTAACTCTGTTAGTCACTGACACCATTGAATGTCATTATGGTATAGCCAGTGATGAGAAGAAAGAGAGTTTCATTCCTCCCCACACCACCAGAGGTCATCACATAAGTCCTCCATGTTCCACCAACAGCAGAAGTGGAGGCCCCCCCCCACTCCTTCGACAACCAATACGAAGGTCCTCCCCACACTACCATTAACCAATAGAAAGTTAATTCCCATCCTCCAACCAAACAAAGTGGATTTCATTCCCCCTACACGAAAATCCAGCATGGAGGTCCTCCCTATGCTCCTGCAACTCAAGGTGGAGTCCATCCCTAATCCATAGATAGTCAACATAGAGGTCCCCCCCATGTTCTGACTTACCAAAGCAGAGGTCCTCCCCATGTTACAACTAACCAGCATAGAGGTCAACCCCATCCTAAAGACTTAACCTACCTCAAAGAACCATACTAGGTTAGAAGGGTGATTACCAATCATTGGAGATGTAACCCTAGGAATATCCAAGTTGTCATTGACCCTATTAACCACTCAGATTACAAGGCGATAGACAAATCAATAATGGATCCTTCACTCCAGCTTCCAGATTTTGTGGAATAATCCCAAAAAATGTGATTCATGATACTAGAATCTAAATTCCAAAGGGTACCTAGATCCCTCCCTTGGTACATGAAGGTGGAGGATATTCTAGATCCCTTCTAGGGCTCGCAGTATAGTTTCTTCTATCACCATCATTTCCCCTCATCTCCATCTCCACCTAAGAAGTGGGAGAGATGTTGGGATCTAGGATGAAACCTTCAGATGGAGAGAACTCCACTAAGCCATATATGGACACTTCTGCCCACACACATGAGTAAATAGAAAATACACATTCTTATAGGGATGTGATAATGAGGTTGTAACCACCCATTAGAGATGTCCCAGCATGCAGTGGAAGTTTGACCCTAATAGATACTTCTCTCCTATTAAACCACCAATAGAACTGGTTGACATAAGTGTTGCTGCCCATATCATGGCCTGGTCAAATCAGGGCCTATGATGACAAATTACATGACCCTTACTCTAAGAAATAGGTCATGTGGGAGGTCCTAGTCATCAAAAAACTATCAGCAATGTTCTGGTTTCCTAAAAAACCAAAATTTTACAATTTGGAGTCCCTCATAGAGTTCTAGGTATTTTGTTTCATCCAAATCATCTAATCAACATTTAACCACCTCTGTGATTGTCAATTGAACTATTCGAGGAGTTAGGATGACCTTGACACCATCAAGAAGTAGTGAAAAGGGTTTGATATCACATTACTCTCAGTGGATCAGCACCCTTATTTGTATGTTTACTTCTAGACCCTTAGACAAACCCACATCAAGATCCTCACTGTGTTCCAATGACTCGTAGAATATGTTTATATTCACATACAAATAAGCGGCTAGAGATAGTATACTACTATATATTTCATCTCTATTTGGAGAAAGTCTATTCTATCTACCGATAATGAAGGTTCCCTTATAACTACCATTATGATAAACATGGTCATCCCCAGTCTACAAGATGACCAGATGGAAAGGGGCACTGACATTGGGAATGAGGGGGAAGATTTTCATTAATGGGAAATATAGTACAAGGAAAAACCTCTAATAGGTTTCCCCACTCATCAGCAAATGAAGTTACTTGGCCTTGGAGATCTCATCAATAAATATTGTTTCCTACCTATTGAAACATCAATAAAGGAAATGGTAATTTTAATCCATTCTAGGTCATATAAAAATCATATACTAACCCATGGTAGTCCCCTTTATCCAACATATGGAGGAGCATAAAAGTATCATCATTGATCAGTGATCATATTATGGCATCACCCTATGAGACCTCATATCTTCTTCAGGGGGAAAACAACTCCTCCTTAGATAGATTCCCCACCTTAAGCTTGGTGGACCCACATAGATGGTTAAGGTAGAAGGTGTTGGATATATCCAGTGATCAAACTATGATTTTTCAAATTGGTATGAGCATCATAATTATCCTCCTCAAGATCCTGATTTTGCTACTCTCCAATTTGATGATCCCACACCCTAATTCGATCGGCCTATCAACACATTGATGTCCAAATATCTTCACTAATATAACTTGATATCCACTCTCATTTCTATCCTTGAGTCCATATAAACATGATAGGGGGCATCCCACTTGATGGAAAGTTGTATCTGGCATGATTGTAAAATATATGATAACCTCCATAGTTTATAAACCCTATATTTCCCCTGTTAAATAAGATGGTTCAACCACTATAACACCTAGACCACTTAATTTAAAAGTTTGAATCTATTTTGTAGACCCCAGAATAGTAGGGGCTGCTAATATATGATGCTTCATTAAAAAACTAGAAGGACCTGTGCTCGTCTAGTATAGCTAGCTATCCATAGGGTCCTTTTATAGTTCGGAGGACCTTCACAAATATTTCTTATACCAATTTAGTTCCACCATGTAAAAGAAAAAAATTTCAGACCTATTAAAGGAAAATAATAGGCCTCATGAGTTAGTCGCAAAACTTTTCCCCCAATGTAAGGGCCTCACGTATTCACTTGACATGTCACTTCCCCAAGAATAGCTACTAACAATGTGCATGGGGAACTTGAAGAGTGATATGGTTCACATCCTCATAACTCAAGACATCTCAAGATGATCTTGGAAGTTTTTTGAAAATTCTCAATGTTTGGAGGTTGCCATGAATCAGGCCATACAATAGTTATAGTTGTTGCCACTTCTAACTCTCACAAAAGACCTACAAAATCAAATATCACCACCTCCATAAATGAAGATGCCATAAATCTGGTAGTTTTGTTATCCCATTTTCTATAAGATATTCATTGAGTGTAGAAACACTATTAAGTGAATCCTCTCCCGGTACAGAACCATCAAGAACCACCGCACCAAGCACAACCACCTCAATGAGAAAGTGTTTCTCCAACCCCTCATTATGTTTTGGCTCCTAGGGTTCCTTTTACAGAAGAAGGAACCATAAATATCCGTTCATGGATTTATAGGTCATGGGATACTTAATTTGTTCCTTGGAGAAAGGAATCATGAAACTAGTATAGTGATGGAAGCCCTAGGATACCAAACTCACAGGCCACCTTGACCATTTTCTATACCATAGGATCCTGAGAAACACCATCATATAATTCATTGTGTTAAATTTTTGTCTTTAGGACCAGTGTATCGTGGCATAGTTATGTTGGGTGATGATTTGTTGTAGGTGACCCATGTATTTTCCAACCCTGAAAATGACAATTAAGGTTTTGGTGAATGGTAGTAGGCTCCCATCCAAGGGATTCATAAGTATTATGACTAGTTGGATCACAAGGAAATTACCCTCACTCAGGGTATCATTAATTAAAATTTGAGTAGGACCAAACCTCATATGGTTTTCACACCTCCTCTAGTTGATACTTTCATATCTGAGTTGAAAAATTCCATCTCTCATAATAATAGGCATTGATAACACAAGGGAACATAGATTCCCCCATTGATTGAAAATAAATCCCACACACTCAGTTATTCCATGCCTCTGGATTCAGGAGATTCTCCCCAGGTATATCTGGCTCTGGAAGACCACACTAATCAAAATTAGGAGTATAACTTTGTAAATTCTTTCATGTTGGTGGACAAATTTATAATGCTCGATTGTGATTAATTCCATGAAAATACCATAGGGTGCCTCCATTGATGTCATCTAAGAAAAGACAGAGGGAATATGAACTACTAGAATTCTCAATCTAGTGCCTAAAACCACGATGATCATGCTGCTAAAAATAGATAGTAGGTTTTATGTAGAGATCACCAGGAACAATCTTCCTAACTTGCTCTATTTGGTACTCCTTTGTGGCCGACCGTGTTGGTCGACCAAGTAGTTCAGTTGCGACTGCTCTATCATCAATCACATCTAGCCAAATCCATTCCTCATCCAATAGATATTCTACTTATAGTTTTTTAGAGTAGTTCAGTTAGTTAGCAAAAAAATACTACCATCATTAGCCAGACTCCAGTGGCTTAGTTAGTAGCATTTACCATACCCCCTTCTTATGAGCGACCCCCCTTGTGGGCTAGAATATACTAATGGAAGAGAAGTATGATGTTTTGAAGAACCTTTCCAGCATACTTGTGAGGCTTTCAATCCCCCAAGATCTCCACTTATCAAATGAAATGTGTTAGTCTCCTGCTGAATCTTTAAAAATGCATCTCCAATTTGAAGCTGGAGTTTTTTTTTTGAGTTATACTCTGCCGTGGAGGACAAGGAAGAGGAATTTGAATCAACTATCTCGTTTCATATAGAATAATTTGGAATCATCAATTAGGGGAACATTTTCCCATTGTGCATTATAATCCATTTCAAGGGCGTGGAAATCCACCACTACCTGGTGGAAACTGGTTTCAGGATCAACCTCATCCCGACTCATATGCTCCATAATCTGTGACTAACAAAAGAAGATATGAATCCCTCCAACTTAAAAATCCAGGATTATGATAGGATTGATCTGAAACTATGTGTAAATATTTATATGATGACCTATTTTGTTTGATTGATATAGAGTATTGGATTCATTATAGTCTCACAGGATACTTCTTACAACGTGCTACTGAGTAGGTCCCAACATAATTTTCATGTGGTGGTCCCCTCCTCATATCACCACTACCTCAAATACTTCAAAAATGGTCAAGTAGGTGTTCTTTTGGGTTATACACCACCCTTTGACTTCTATAAAGCCTACAATTGTGGTTTCAGATATTACAAGAGATAATGGAAGAACATTCAGACTAATGAAGCCAAGCCATCGATTCTCCCAATGATGTGATGGCCACCATGGTAAGTCTATCAATAGACATGGATTATACCTTTGTTCTCCCTATTAATTTGTTAGAGGAAATATATCCAGACCTCAAGGGTTGTTTATTTCAGGAAAAATATTTTTGGAATCCCTAAGAAAGAGTGCCCATGGATTACCTTTTACTCTTACACTGGATAGGCTAGGGTAATACCAAAGTCCCCTACTCTTATGATACATCATCAAGTCCACCCTATAAAAAACAATACATGAAAGTCCCATTTGTTTCATAGATAGTGGATAACTCTATGGAAGATGACTTGGCACCATTACATCAATATTAAGAATGGACATCATAGTTAGAGGATAGATGGAATTGTCTTGACATCTTCTATCATCACCTTTTTAGAAGAGTAGGAACCCCTTAGTGAGAATTTTGTGTCTCCCCAAGAAGGAACCAGTGTTTCACATGAGTTTAATGGATTGAAATATTTATATCATCCAACTAATTTTACTCCCCCGGATGATGAGTAGGATTTTTCAAATTACCCTCCTGTATTCTAAGAGGGCATATCCACCACTGTTCATTAGTTAACTTAGGTGAACCTAGGTACCAAGGAAGATCCAAATATGAATTTGACTTGTGAAGACATTCCCCTAGAGGATAAGAAGCGTAACGTGGTCATAATAAAATATCATTGTGATGCCTTTTCTTGGATCTTGGAAAAGATTCTAGGACAGGACCCCCAGGTCCCCATTCACCACCTTGGTCTATCAGAAAGTCATCGTGGATTTGAGTAGCCTTCCAAAAAGATGAACCCCTATCACAATGCCATGATCAAGGAAAAATTTGAGAAGATTATCAAATGAAACTTCATCAAGGAAGGCAAGTACTCTAAATTTATATCCAACACCATCCTAGTAAATGATAATAATGGACAGATCAATGCCTATATTGACTACTAGGACATGAAAAACCATTGTCCAATGGATTATTTTCCCTTTTCATTGATAGATATATTGATTAATTCCATATCAGGGTTCCAGTTCCTATATTTTTTGGATGGATGCATTAGGTAAAATTAGATTTGGATGACCCCTAAGGATGAGGATTCCACTACTTTCATGACGCAACAAGGATCTTTCAACAATTAGGTGATTCCTTTCAGATTGAAGAATTTATGAGCCATTTATCAGTGGGATATGAACAAAATATTCAAGAAAATCCTCAGAATGTTAGTGTAAAGCTACATGAAAGACTTGGTAAAGAATTGGTTGTCAAATATTTCTTGTGTTAGGACCATCTCAAGGACATTGAGAATGTGTTCGTCATCCTTCACTCACATCACTTGAAGATAAACCCTCAGAAGTGTGTATCCAGAGTTAACTCTAAGAGATTTATTGGCATATTTATAAGATTCAGAGGAATTGAGATCAACCCAAAGATGATCATGGACAATATATAGTTCCCTCCCCTAAGTAATTTCCAGGAACTATGAGGATTCAAAGGCCACTTAGCCTTCATACGTTGATATATTGCGAATAAGGTCGAAAAGTGTTAGAACATTCAAGGATCATGAAGAAAAAGGAAAATTTACCAATGTTGTGAGTAATTACAGACAATATTCAAGGATAATAAGTTGTATCTTATACAACCTCTAGTTATGATATATTCAATCTTAGGGAATCCCTTAGACCTTTATGTTCCCACCTTGGAATGGTCCCTCAGTGCCTTTATTACATAGAAAAACAATGATGGAAGAGAAAATAGTTTATACTATCTCAGCCATATTATTCCATACATGGAGACTATACACTCTCCAATCGATAAGAGATTCCTTGAATTGGTTTTCACGGTGTATAATTTGCATCATTTCCTATAGAATCATGTGATACAACTAGTGTCCTGACTAGACTCACAGTGGTATATCCTCAATTTCCCCATTTTGATGAGAAAGTTAGCATGTTGGGTGGTGATCCTATTGTAGTAAAGCATCAAGATTTTCCAATATATGGACATAAAATTACCTACACTATAAGATTTACAAGATTCCCATCTGATCCTTAAAGAACATACCCTAGATATTGATTTCATAGATGTGTTTATCCTCTTAGTGAATACGATTGTGCCAAGTTGTCTTATGAATTTCTATAGTTCCTACTGAATCCCAACCAATAGATTGATCAATAACCCCAAGATAAATAGATTAGTCCTAGGGATCATCTTCATCACCCCAGTACAGGCTATCTTACTATACTCATTCATGTTATCAGAATGTTGCACCAACAAGGAGGTAGAGTATTAGGATCTCATCACTAGACTCAAGCTAGACATCAAAATTGATGTTCCTCACATTAATGTGAATGGTGACTCTGATATAGTAATAAAAAAATCAATGGTGTCTAAATCATCTAAAATTATCAGCTTATTCCCCTACAAGAGGACACTCAGAAGATGATGGTTGGTTTCCCTCTTGGTCGAAAGTGACTCATGTTCCTCAATCCCAGAATGGTCATGTAAATACCCTATCTATTTTATCCACATCCCTTTTAGATCTTAACTAGTATGTCTTGAAAATAAATGTGGCACAATGAAGACTCATCACCCCCACTATTTTAGATGATAATGAAAACCAATAAATAAACCAAATGGATTCCATTACTTATGATCCAAGAACCTCAGGTCTCTCTACAGTAAAGGAAGCTCCTAATTAGACAACTCCCTTCATTGAGTATCTCTAGTGTGGCATTCTCATACTAGATTGAGCTAAGTGTGAGTGAATCTACTAGCATGAAGCATAGTTCACCCTACAAAGTTGGCCAAACCATGAGCACACTCTCTACAAGCATTGGTTTGATGGAATTATCTTCTATTTAATCCAAGTATACATAATCACCCAATTTATATAGGAGGTACATAATGAATCCTATTTAAAAAATCAAGTGGGATTGGAGTTCTCCCACCAGATTCATAGGTTGGGATACTTCTATCCCACAATGATCCATGAATGTATCAATTTATCCAAGAGATTTCATGCATATCAGACCTATGCCAACTTTTTTCCTTGGCTGTTATAGCTTCTCCAAATCACCAAGTATTCTTCTCCCATTTTAGTATGGATACTCAACATTGTGGAGCCATATCTACCAGTGATAACTCAACAGTGCATGATCATCCTGATTGTAATGGAATTTTCTCCAAGTTGGTAGAATCAATTTCCCTCAATGAAATCAAATCTAGATATGTGATCAAGTTCATGAGCTCCCACATCTTCCACTGATTTAGAGTACCTCATGTTATTCTCACCGACAATTAAACCAACTTATTGGGTGATGATCTGAATAAATTGTATTATAAGTAAAACATCTAGTTCAACAATAATTCTTCATTCATGCATAGGAAAATGGGGAGATTGATTCATTCAACAAAAACCTATCTAACATCTTATAGAATATAGTTAGTAATAACAAAAGTAGTTGGTCATACCATCTCCCTTATTCCCTCTAGTCTTATCATATGATGACTTAAAATTCCACCAAAGTGACTCCATATTCCATAGTATATGAAAAAGATGCATTCTTTCTCATCTAGGCTTAGTTTTTATATCTAAAAATATCTATATATGGCCATAAGATGTAATAAATAACATAATAAGTCCATATATATAATTTGGAACCCCTAAAATAGAATAGGATTCAGGCCATAAACCACCAAGAGATGCACCGGAATAGGATTGTGAGACTTTTCAATAAGATGGTTCACCACCAATCCTTCCTCCAATGTGACAAGGTACTAGATCTCAGAATGCTGATGATACCTGGTAAAAATCCAACAAATTTAGACCCTAATTTGGAAGGACCCTACATCATTCATTAGGTCTATTCCAATGGAGCATACTCTTTGATATCCATGGATAGAGAGCATATAACACCTCCCACCAACACAAAGTTTCTCAATAAGTACTTCACATGATGAAGAAATAAATAGTCTAAAATATATGACCTAAAACTAAGATTCATGATTTGAAAAGTAAGAGCATATACTATTTGCAATTGGTCCAGGTATTATGACCATAAACTGTTCCCAATAGGTTTACAAAACATAACATTAAACTGTTTTCAAGGGTCTAAGATTTTCAAACATAAACTAACAAGAACCCCATGGTCCATGTAACAGGACCTTAAACTGTTGGTAACTAATCAAAGCAATGTTACATTAGACTATATGAAAACACTATAGTCCAAGTTTTATGAATTTAAATTACAAAGCCTAACATACTTAGCGTACAAAATTAAATTGTGATTATACCCTATATGGAATCTTGATTCCTCTTAATGATATATGATATTACCATATATAAAAATAGGATTTCTCATATGATAAATATTATATAGTCAAAAAACCTCACCCCATGTATAATCAGGATTCCTCTTAATGGGAGATAACCTTACGTTGTATAAAACTAAGATGCCTCTTATTATATGAGAAAAAATAAAAACAAATTTCCTTATAAAATGATGTTAAATTATACCCTTAACCCATTACATATACATCAGATACTCCATGAAAACCATGTGATACCTCAATTCCCTCATTAGAGTGGATTTCACCCAGTCTTAGTTTCAGTCTCCTGCCACTCCATGTTCCATAACTACATATGTCTTGATTCCCATTCTCATGGGATATATACAAATTACCAAACATTGCATATTTGGGTCCAGCCATAAGTTTATCAACCCTTAGACCCCATGGATCCATTTACAGTCCAATAATTATGACCTTAAACAATGTTTCATTATTTTCCAGAGTTTGTGTGGTACAAGGGCCTACATTCCCTCCTTTCACATTAGGTTTTACCTCTTTCATTCCATGTAAATTCCCTCAAAACAATTGTTTTACTCGTCAAATAATTATGACTTTAAACTATTTTCCATGGTCCAGGACGCATGGGCTTAAACTATATGAAAATTTCTTCAAGGCTGTTTCATGTGGTGCAGGGCCTCCCTGGCTCCTTTTGTGTTGGTTTTTAACCCTTTCACCACATGAACATCCTCAAATCACCCCCCTATATCCCATACATTATATCCTTAATCTATTTTGAATTGTTCCAAAATATATGGACTAATATTGAGATCCTTAGTATCATAATTATGACCCTAAATTTTGTGTATTCACCCCTTATTCGCATGGTTTTCTTCATATCTGTTGTTCTTGTAGACCCATGCTTCCACCATTTTCTATAAAAACATGTGTATTTATTACCATCCTCATGGGATATGTAGTGATTCCAAGGCTATGTATATTTGGTCCTAGCCACAGATTCACCTCACCCGCAGTGCTATCACCCCTAAATGCCTCATGGGCCTCCTCTTCATGTATAATCTCTATTCATTTACCCAAAACCATTAGTGGGATGAGATCCATTCATAGACTGATATGAAGAAGAAAAAATGAGCAAATCAATGCATAATCCCAACACACCACATCCTCAATGCACGAAGTTAACCTACATTTATACCCCATATAAAACATGGATGCCTCTTAATGAGTGACGATTTTACCCTAAATCGAACTAGGATTCCCCATACAACAAATATGGGATAAAAAACAACATATTCACCACATGATGTTAAAAAATAGCCTTACCTCGTATGAATTAATGATACCTCATACCTTTAAATGAAGAGATTATATATCTTCATTTGAGGGGGTGATCCCCTTTCAGCATCGATCCCTAACCATTCTATTTTATAGAAATGCATTTGGATTGATTCTTATCTTTATGGGATACATATTGGCAATGGGATATCTCATCCTAGTCCCATCGCCTTTGGTGACTTACTACAGAGTCTTTTCTTCCCTAATGTCATTATATAGACCCAGAGTATGGTTTGAAATGTTTTGTGTTGTAGAGGGTCCCTTAAAAACTCCATTCATGTTGGGGTACCACTCTTTTATTCCATGAGATTCCCTTTTTAGACACCTATTCCCCCCTTTGGTCAAATGTTTGTGAACATAAACCAAAAACTACCCCTACAACCCAAGATATATTACTTTAAACTAGTAGTTACACTTATATGAGTTGTACAGATTTAAATTTCCAAGACTCAATTCCTTAGCATATGATCATAAACTACAAACTTACCTCGTGTGGAATCAAGATGCCTCATATGATAAGTATTGTATTTCAATAAATACGTTATAAAAAACTAGGGTTCCTCGTATGATAAGTATAAGACCCACCACACATTACCCTATATAAAGTTAGGATTCCTCATAATTAGAGATGAATCAATACCCTCACCAGAGAGTATGTCACTCCCCTAACATCAGTCTCCCACCAATCCATATCTCATAACTATGTATGTCTTGATTATCATACACATGTGATATGTAGTGATTCGTGTATATTTCGTCTTAGGGACAACCCTACTATCGACTCATTTCTTGGAAATTCCCTATCTCTATTTTAGTGATTTGAGTTTTATCTGATTTGGATAACCATGCTCCTCCTAATCCAAACTGTCTCTTTAATGGAATGGTCTTATGCCACACTATCTTACCTACCATCTTGGTCTCATGCATCAAAGTATATTCATCAACAAACAGTAGATCTTGTTATTAAAAAGCGGTCAACGATCAATCCTACATTTGTTATACCCATCTCTAACCAACATGGGAATTGAACCGATGTTTTGAATGTGTTCAACAGTAGATACCCTACAATTATTTGGTACTCTCTCTCACTATCCATGTCTTGATATTCTCAATCTCCCTAAAGGGATTTGTTGGTCACTTTCACCCCTTGTAGTGTTATTCCCTATATGTAATAAGGACTCCATACCGCTCTTTATTTTTAACACTGATAATGGATCACACAGTATTTATATTTTGGAGGGGTTTTCCTTAAGCTATGTCTAAATGCATGAGCGATCTAGAGTTTAAACTCTATAACCTTAAACTAAGAGACCAATTCCAAACCTCATGACTTTAAACTGGGTCAAATCTACTCAAGAATGTTTCTTGAAATGTAAGGGCCCCTAAGACTCCTAATTAACAACATCTTGTCACTATGTCATGCTACACATGTCCTTTTGGGGTATTCAAATTCCATGATTATGAACTCTATGACCATAAACTAGGATCCCAAGTCCAAACCTCATGACTTTAAACTATGTTAAATCCACCCCAAGAATTTTTCATGTGGTGTTAGAGAACCTAACAACCTTCATTTTTGCTAGTTTGTCACACTTTCATGCTACACATTTCCTTTTGGGGTATTCAAAAGCCTAGGGTCCGAACTCCCTAACCATAAACTATTACCTCAAGTCCAAAACTCATGAATTTAAATTGTATGAAAACCACCCCAAATATGTTTCATGTCGATTAAGATCCTCTAATAAACGTCATTCACATCAAGTTGTCACTATTCTGTGCTACAAATGTCCTTTTGGGATATTTAGAAGCCAAGGTTCCAAACTCTATGACCTTAAACATGGAGAAAAAGTCCAAACATATTGAATTTAAACTATGTGCAAGTCATCCTAAGAGAAATCTAAGTTATTTTGAATTGTTTCTCCTTTTCCCTCAATTAAAATCAATTTTATCAATCTACCATACTACACATGTCCATTTAAGATACACAAGGTACAAACATCATAACCTTAAATGAGGTTCAAGTTGTCTTGGAGATGCTTTCTTTTTTATTAGGTGGCCTCCATGGCCCTCAATTCATTTCAGGTAGCCTTACTTTGATTTCGCACATATTCCTTCAATAACAACCAACCTATGGTCCAATAATTATGAACTTAACTATTTTCTATGTTCCAAAAATAGTCATGGTCCCTAAATCATGACCCTATCCTATTCACAACCTACCCCTTATTTTTCATGTAGAATAGGGTATCCCTTGGATTCATTCGCATCATATTACTACTATTTTGTTCCATGAAAAAAACTTTAGGGTGCATACAGTCTATGATCTATGACATTAAACTAATATTCATTCATGCTCTGAACACCATGACCTTAAACTAGTAGCCCAATTCTAATCATCCTAAATTTAAATTATGTGACAGTCCTCTTGGGAGTGTGTTTTGTGGCATGGGATTCCATGAACCTCAATTCACATTAGGTTATTACTCCACCATGCATGGTATTCTAAACTCACACTACATTATATGACCCTTTTAGGGAGTATCCATATAGTTCTACCCTCCTACTCCCTCTTCCCAACCAATTGGATGGGTGTTGTTCAGGCTATGTCAAACAACCCAGTCTCATGATGTTAAATTGTGAGTCCAATTTCCTCACCAAATGGTGTTAAACTGTGTGTACAATGTCTTCACTAAATGAAATTATACTTCAATTCCAACATCCTCACTTTATGATTCTAAATTACATGTCTATAATCCCCATTTCACAATGCAAAACTATAAGGAATCATGGGCCCTTCCCCAAGAGGCCATTTCCTTTTGTGCTAGTCACCTACCACATAATTCATGTTCTTTGAAGTTTGTCTAGAATATGAGATTATTCTCCCCTTATAAGGAATGTTTGGCCTTTTTATGGTTGATATTCCTACCAATGTTCTCAAATACATGGTGGTTTAATTCTAAGAGCGTGGTATTCCATTTAAATATTCCATCAATTCATCTATACGGTTTATGTTTCCCTTAATTTGGATCCTCATCCTCCTTTATGTTCGAACGGGTTCTCCTTGATGGCCAGGTGCTTGGTCTAAATGGATCACCTAATGACCGAGTCATAGCCTCAAAATACTTTGGATGACATTTTGAGATAGGTCCCACATTTTGGACATAGTCAGTGGTGAGCCTAATTTTTTTGTCCCCATATTTGGAGAAATAATAATGGATGATGTGTTTTGAACATGGTCAGTAGTTATCCTCCAACATTACACCAACCCATTTTTGTTATATATTTTGGGCATAATTATTCATGCTCTCCATTACCCTTTTTTCAATTATAATTCTATGCCCCGAAAATTGCCCCTTTCTTGCACTAGCATGCATTAGAAAATCAATTTAACTATATATAGTGCCCCATTATCCATCCATAGACAGTATCGACCCAAAACATCTCAGTGGCCAATCCTGAAATGTGGACACCAAGTGTTCAACGATTGTTTGACACACTAATATGAATGAGAAATCACTTGTTCATCTCTTTATTCTCACAATGATAATGGATCACCTTAGATTAGGATTTTATTGCTAATTGTCTAATGAATATGATTGATGTGAGATAATAAAATGACATAAAAGATATGTTCAAACATGTAGAAAGTTAAAATAGAACATACAATGTTTTGGATGGTCATCAAGAGATTAGAGCCTCTCCTTTAAAAAAGTCCCTAAAGATCAACCCTGATAACCAAATGTTTGATCTCATCCAGCATTTATTGAGTGTCTTCTAGAGTCTATTGTCACTCCCTTAGGTCATCCTCCAATTCATCATCCATAGGATGGAATTATATGGTCTTGATCTGCATGCAATTTTTCTCATACTAGCATTTGGCTACAAGGAATTTTTTCTCTCTACCATTATAGCCTCATATTCCACCAGCTTGACCTTAAAATTATTGATAACCTTGTATTGGGAAGTGTTCAAGGGTTCATGCTCCTATTATGGCCCTACCAAGGATGAAATATCCCCTTTATCTTTCTAAATAACCTTGGAGCTCTCATTTTTGTTCATCATCTAAGAAATTTAGAATAACTATTATTCAATAGATGCTAACTCGATGAGGAATTCTCTAGCTAGTGCATGAAGGTTTCTATAGTCCACACCACTAGTCCCTAGGCTGAATAGATAGTGGTGTAGAGACCTTAATTAGCTTGTAAAACCATCCATTTAAGTGTGGATTATGAAATTCCTCACATACCACCATGACTTTTGATGAAAAAACATGATTCTCATTGATGTAATTCAACCAAGGTCCTCAAATTTTTAATTTATTGCAAAATTATAAGGATGGAGAACTACCAACATGTTAGTGGTCAGATCATACTCGATCATGGAAAGGTTGTACCATATTCCCATAAATAGGTCCTAACCATCCCCTTAACCTATTTTAGAACACTCCACTACCCCCTATGTCACCTTTAAGATGGATACAACCATCCCAACTTTCTCATATTCCATTTTTGGTGGTGTGATCTTGGCTTCAACTCTCGCATCTACCACCAAGGGAAATTCTAGGGAATGAATGTCCAATGTAATCACTATAAATACTAGTAAAATTGATTGATTTTGAATTAAGGATTCATTTCCAATATAAGCCTTCAGTGGAACCTTTATGATAGGCTTGACCACTGCAACTCCTTCAACCATCCCTTTCATTGTCACCATCTCAACCCCATCCTTTGAGGAAATAATATCAATATCCCCTTCATGTGAACCCTTTATGGATGTTCTGACTATCAAAGCCTCCCCAACCATTTCTTCCAAGAGAATAGATCATGTTTTCACCACCTCATCATTTTTAACCACTAACTCAAATGTTGAGTTTGGCTATTGAGCCCCAAACATAGTTTAAACTTCCATTTCAATATTAGTCATTAAAATGAAAAAAAGGAAAAGTAGGAAATAAAAAATTAAAAAGGGGGAAAAAGGATTACATTAATCATAATATCTAGTGAGGAACTCATACATGTTCATGGAAATCGCATATGGAAGGGAAATCACCCCAGTGGCTACCTCATTAGTCACGAGTTCCACTTCACCAACGGCCGACAACCCATGACCACAACATCAGGGAGGGCCACCACACTCACCCCTTGAAGGTTTTAGGTTTCATCGCCTTTTGTATGAGGTTTTTTATGAACCTCCCACTCCTCCATGCTATTCTATCACTATACAAGTTAAATAAGTGTTAAAAAATGATCATAGGGGTTTGGTATTTTAAAAACACATGATATCAGTGTATTTAATTGATCAACAACAGGGCCTCCTTCTGAGGGAGAATCCTAGTTGGTGTCAAACCCCAAAAATTATCTGAATCTCTTTATAGAGGTACTTGGTCAGCCAACCCACTAGCAAAGAGTTTGGAGGAGGAGGCCATCCCCAATATCACCTTCACTCGGGTGGTAATAGGATGTGTAGTGCCCTGAGAGTGGACCAAATCCCCCAACTCTATTATTTATTTATTTACCTCCTCCTAGGGAATGTTGAAGCCATACCTAGAATGACCTAGACTAGTTAAACGTATTACCCCTTTTTTGAGATCCCATCATATCTTGTAGGGAGTGTTGATCTATTCAAAGAGCTCTTGTCTTTCCCAAGAATCCAAAAAGACCAAATCACTAGGGACATCTAAATGAAATATATACTTCCCTAGGCCTTGGATAAATTCACTTAGAACTACCTCGAAGGGTTCTCCTTCCTCTCATGATGGCTACCCTAAGAGATCTAAGTCTTATGTTTCCTCTCTCTCTGCATTATCCACATATGTCAAGCTAGGGACTACCAGATCTACAACTTCAATGACTCCTCCCTCCAGGCCAACCCTACCTCCACAGCATGCTACAACAAAAACTCATCCCTTAGTGGGGATTCTCCTTCATCAGTATGAGTGTTATGGTTCCTTCAAACCCCCTGGGATATGTACTTTCTCATAACAGGGTATATTCATGGATAAGCCTATATATGGCAGTAGGCAGTGGCAACTCGTTCTTTCATTTTCCTTCCTCATGTGTGAAAATGTGCCATAATTTCCACTTGACTGAAGGATATCACACATGATGCACCTTTGTGTACACCTTCAGGGATATTTTCTATAGGAATATGAATTACCTTTTTAATTGGTGTGGGTGGTAAAACTTGCATATTAGTTCATAGTCAACCCTTACCACTAGTAACCTGCCTCAACGGTCTAGGAGATACGACTATTGTTGAATTGTCCCCATGCCACTATCAATCACAGTCCTCATTAGGAGGGGGAATGGGTGAAATAAAAAGTTCTCTACTGAACCGAACCTTTCCAGTATGTCCATAGGGCCCAGATTGGGTGTGATTCTCCTGGTGATATTTAGAATCATTGGTTGGAAATTTATAGTGGGTGGGGACATGGAGTTTGGGTATTCATATACCCCCATGTGTGTAGCAAACCAACAATAAAATAATTGGAGGGGGTTACACAACGAGAGTGAAGTCCTCCCTTGGCTGATGTGGTGGATCACATTGTATAGATTCTCTAATACCATGACATTCGGGAAAACACAATGCATCGTCGCTTGTATCACCGCCATAAATAAAGGTTCTAGGTTATACCCTCATGTGTGAATCCTTCACAGGGATTTATTGCTATTGATCAGTACAATAATAAACCAATCTAGTCTAACTATAATATCTTTGGCCTTTATGTTTTATCCACACAACATCCACTAGATCACTTCCAATATCCTCTAGTAGGAGTGCTATTTTCCTCATTGTAATTCCCCAGGGCATGTGCATGGCCTACTAAGTAGCATGTTGACATCATCATTTAGGAAAAAGTTGAACAACTACTTGAATAGGATATCATTTATCCCCAACTTGTCTTCACAAGTCCATTGCAATAAATTCAGTAACACCCTCGCAAGATATGGAATATTCTCTAGGTCATCATACACATTCTCTACAAGAAGGAACTCATCATACATCTCCACTTTTATTGGGATCCCAATGATCTGATGAATATCTCATAGGATAATTCCAACCTCCCAATGAAACAAATGGAAGGTGTTGGTCCTCAGATACTACCATCTAAGTAGCTCCAGCATGATATCCTGGTGGAAGTACACATAAAATTTTGAGGCCCATGCCACATCGTAAATCCCTAATTGTTTCATCCTAGATTCAAATTTGTGTCACTGTGTTCATACACAAAAATAATAGGCCCATTAATTACAAAAAATTATATCCTAGAGAAAGTCTTAGTTTTCCACCCATATTTTATTGGATCCCCCTAACCCACCTTTAGTATCATCTCATATTATAGGTGGGATGTCTCATCATCCCACTTATCCTTGTAAATGTTCTTTATGTGGTTCTAGAGAGTGTTAATCATTAGTGAGGTGTGGTTCTTCAGGATATGGACCCTGATATCCCTACACCACAAGTATTGTCCTGACAAGCTTCTAAACTAGTAGTTCGGATTTTCTCTACATCTTCATGGATGAATATGTCATATCTCAGTATGAATACATAAAGTGTAATCCTCTTTAAAAATGGGCACTCCATTTGAGATTATGTTAGCAGTGAAAAGAGTGATTCATGATCTAAGGAAATCTAGATTCTCTACCCGATAATTATGTTTCCATCCATTTCTTGCCAATGAGTGGAAGGTTCATTGGCACCTTTAGTGGCCATTTCATTCAAGACTTTGGAGTTTTTGTAGGCCTAGTTTTTGAATCTCTACGCATAGAGGTTGGATCATGAAGGTTGATTTTGTGGAGTTCATTTCACAAAGTTAAAATTCATGGAGAACTATTGTTAGATCTATGATTATAGAGATGTTGAGATTTGAAGGTGATGAGGACTTGAATTACAATGAGCTCATGAAGAATGTGATCTTTAGGATTTGAGAGCATTTGGTTTTTTGTGTTCAAATATATTATAGTATATCTAACCCCCCCCCCCCCCAACACACACACACAATTTATAGGAATATGGAACATAGCTTCATTCCTAGGATTTAAAACTCCAGATTCACAACCAAAGATTCATGATCGATATTTCAAAAACATGCTTCATTAACAAAATAATAATTTCCACTTTGTGGAAGAACTTCCCTTGAAATTAAAACCTCTTGTTATCATTATCACCAATTCTAGGGGGGTTTTGATGTTGTAATATGTATTTCACGAGATATTTCAAGTAAAGAATGACCATTTGAGGTAAATTCAAGAAAAAATGACCTAAAATCCATCTAGGGGTTAGTTTCATGAAGTTCACCACCATAACAGATGGGCGACATTCATGAAGGTCTCAACCGCATGAATACCAAGAGTGACCTCTACACAATGGAAAGACTGAGTCATGGACTGCTTCATGATAGTGTGGAGGTTTGATAGTAAACTTCACATAGCATCATTCAGACTCATAGAGCCTCACCCACTCATGATGCTTATAAAGCTTTGAGAAACTCTCCAAACATCACAAAACCCACACTCTATAAATACCCACTTTAATCTGACTTTTTAGGGGATGAAAAACCTTTAAACATCTAAAAATCACTCGATGTTCATGAACCAGATGAGATTTGTTATTGAAAGAAAAAATAGACCCCCCACAGTATCCAAGATTCAAGAAACCATGTCCCTTATCTTCTTGAGAACCTCCTACCAATGTGCAGATGTCTTTAAAAAGGGATAATTTCTGTTATGGAAGAATAATGACCCCTATGGATCTTGGTCCTTCATGAGGCACCTACCCTTCACAACGACCACCCTATGGGAATCATGAATTTACTTTGAGGCAGGGTCACCCTATTTTACAAAGCCTACCCCTTTACAAATTCCCTGACCTCCTATAGGACCCTAAGATTTATGATACACCTCTCCATAAATCCCCAACATTTATGAAGCACCTCCCATGGGCATCACCATGGTTTCTCCTTTCTGTTAACCCCCTTTCTCAAAGGTTGATTTTCCAATACCCCCATACAAATCCAGGACTAGTTCAGCTACACCTTGAGTCCCTATATGACTGGTTCCACCAACTCTTATATCCTTCCAATTTACTCTAAGTGATGAATGAGACATAATCATACCTATTTATTCTAAAAGTAGGTACCGCAATCACTTTGGCTTCTAAGTATAGGGATCCTAACATTAAACTCATAATTGACCACTCCTCTATAGAAGTTCCAGTGTCATTTCCTCCCCATTTGCACATGAGAGGGGGTTATATAAGCTCTAGGGGTGGAATAATTTATGGAAACTACTCACCTATCACAATGAGGATTCCTTATTATGAATATATTCTCTCCTTGATGTGGTACCCCTCAAGGTGAGAGCCCCATACACGTCCGAGTTTCATGATGTCAAACTACCGAACTCTACATCCTAGTAACACAATGTTAAAATACATGGAAACATCCTTAGTACATGACATAAAATTGTGACCTTACCCTGTGTGATGAACTTAGAATGCCCTATGTATGGTTGAAATGGGATGACCCACACCACCTACTGTATTCAATAAACCTAGGATGACCTATGCATGACTCACATGAGATGAAATTATGCATCATGAAACTTCCACACATAAACCCCACACCATGTCAGGAAGTTTCCATGCATAATCCCTACACCATCCCTCATTCAAACTCATTTCAAAACAACATCATCCTTACCAAATTATGTTAAACTCTATAGATAGGTTATATCACACTAACTTAGTCTAAAAAATTGAACTATGGGAGTTTTTATCCCCATATCTTAAATAGGGTATGTAAGATGCCTCTTTGAGGTTCAATCCTAAAATCCATCTATCTAGGTTTGACATATTCTCTCGTAGGTATGCACCTCCATGATCGGCCATCATAGGGAGGTCTGATCCATCCTCCTAGTTCCACCTCCTTTGAGAATTATGATCTATCCATCAGTAAACTAAGGTTTGATATCTTACCTCCTAGGGATGAACCTTCTAGATCCTCTTCTACATTGAATTATGAGCCATCCATCAATAAAGCTAGGTTTGACATTATCTCACCTAGGATAACACCTCTTAGATCTGTCTCCATGGGGTATTCAAATCCATTCACTCTGAATTTTCCTCTACATGGTATTTTCATTCCATCCACTATTCATCCAAATCCAAATGGAATTATGATCCATCCACTCCAAATCTACCTCCATGGGGATTTCTGTTCAATCCACTCTGAATCCACCTCTATAGGGCATTTTGATACATCCATTGATAAATCCATGTCTAACATATTTCCCTTATATGGATGAACCTCCCAAATTTTACTTCATGGGGAGTTATGATCCATCCATTGCTAAACCCATGTGGGACTTTTTCACTACTAGGTATGAACCTTCAAGATCCATATCTACAGGGTGTTCTGATCTCTCTATCGGTAAACCCAAGAGTGAAATCTTCCCTCCTTGGGGCACACCTCCAAAATCCACCTCCATAGGGAATTCTGATCCAAAATCTCCATATCCTCATACATGGGGGGTTCTAATCCTTCCACTTGGGATATTCCTCCATAGGAAATTCTAATACATCCACTTCAGATCCACCACTATGGGGTGTTTTGATCCATCTGCCTTGTATCTACCTCCATGGGGTGTTTTGATCCATCTATCAGTAAATCCCGGTGAGACATCTTCTCTTCAAGGGACGTACCTCTTAAATCCACCTCCATGGTGAATTATAACCCATCCATTGATAAACCTATGTGTGACATACTCCCTCATAGTGACGCACCTCCTAGATTCACCTCCTTGGGGTGTTATGGTCCATCCATCGGTAAAACAAGGTGCGACATATTCCCTCATTGGGACGCACCTCCCGGATCCACCTCTAGGGGGAATTATTATCCATCCTTCAGTAAATCCAGGTGTGACATCTCCCCTCCTAGGGAAACACCTTCAGGGTATGCCTCCATATATAATTATGATCCATACATTCTAGATTCACCTCCATGGGGCATTATGATCAATCCATTGGAAAAACTAGGTGTGGCATGTTCCCTTCTAGAGACACACCTCTTAGATCCACCTCTAGAGGGAATTTTGATCAATCCATGGGTAAACCAAGGTGTGACATATTCCCTCCTAGGGATTAATCTCCAAGATCCACCTTAATATAGAATTCTGATCACCCATTTTGTCCCATCAAGACTATAAACTTTTTCCCACTATATGTCTGTGATATGTGAATCATATTCCCAATATGTCCCCATAATACATTAACCCTATGACCATCTATACAATACATTAAACTCATATCTTATTCCATAATACCTAACCCATGTAATATGCAAGGGATTCCAGAGGTAAAAATCCTTGTAAGGCCTACATCCTTGGCATAATTACCTCATGATTGATGTGAGATGTCTTGGGATCAATGCCTAAGATTTCTCATATGAGATGCATCCAAAATAGAAAGATTCAAAGTTTCCCAATATACCCAATGTTCATACATGTCCAGAGATGATGGATGTGACTACTCTTCTAACAGAATATTTCTACCCTATTGAGACCAAAGTAGTGTAATTTACTAGTGTCCACCTCGATATGGAACTAGGAATGAGTTCCATGTAAATGACTTTAATCAATGATGGAGACTTGAATTAGGAAATATTCGCGAAGGATGAATCCATGGAAGGGTAAATCAATATCCCACCATCCCATTTCAATAAGGGAGTATACATTTCTGATGAATGTGATTAAAGTCTCCCGCATTTGAAAAGTGGGAATGTGGGGGAAATAGAAACCAATGTCTAGCGACGCGTAGGAAAGCCCTGATGAAAAAATCCGAAAACAAACATACTTTGATGATTCTTATGATTTAAAAGGTACATGATAAAATTTTACCATATTTATTCTTTCCATGTATGGTTTATCATTATCATGATGAAAGTTTTATGAAACTTTTATCCTTTCCATGGTTTATGATATAATGATATGATGATTGTTTTATAATTTTGTGACACACAAATATATGATTTTCATTATCTAATGGTTGGGACAAGAATTATATTAACCTCTAATAAATGCGGTAAATAAGGATATTTCATTAGATAATAAGTTTTATAATGGGGAGTTAACCAAGTTTAGTAAGGAAGTTTTTCCAATAATATACTACTAGGAGTGAACCTTGACTATGAAAATGATGGAATGGGGAGAGAACCTAATACAATCTATCACTCTTGGTAGTGATCCATAAATAAGGGAATTATATTCAATGATTGTGTGCTTCATAAAATAGGTCATATTCTTATGATATGTTTTCATAGATCATGATTGATTATCAATGATTTTGTACTCTTATGGATTATGTATTTCGATTGATAAAAATTTCTTCCATGTTTCATGATTATGATAGATGAATTAATGGATATTATTTTATAAGGTTTATATCATTTTCTAATATTGTTATGATTATTTTATGCTAAATTATGACCATTTATTGATATCGATTATTTATACTCTTCTAAAAAATCTAATTTAACCCCTTCTTATGTGTCATTTCCCCAAGTTATGGAGAAATGTTTTATGTATGATATGTCTAAGAAGGATTTTTTTGTAAAAAACTAAATGGAAAATGATTTATATCTTTTATGTAATGTTTGTATACATATCCATGTTTTCGAACACACTAAACCTCTAGGGTACTTAGTTGTGTATTACTATGAAATGTATTGAATATTAATCTAATATGATGTAATATATATATATATATGAAAAGTAAGGGTCACTATAGTTGGTCTTAAAGGAAATATTCAGAAAATTTTGGAAACTAGGATGAGGAAAATTTAGTGAGAATCCTTAGGATAAGACTAAGTATATGAGAAAATATCATGTTATGGTAAATTAGGAAGTGTGGTTTCACTAAGAAAATACATCCCTATTTAGATACAATAAGTCGACTTCATTTGAGAATAAATGCATATAGGGTTGATACCCCTGAAAAAATTTGGTAAAGTTTTTCTCTTACATCTTTTTGGTGCATAGTTAATGAGACCTTATTACACACCTTATAGTGACATAAACCAAGTAATCCCAGAGTTAGTGTATAGTACCATTACATTAGTACAAGATACAAGGAGTCTCATCTCGAAGTAAAAATTAATTTACTAGTCTTTGTAAACTAGATACATAAATGATTTTTACATTACATTTTGAATACACAAATTACAAAATAAAATCCTATAATAACATTATTCCTTCAAGAATATATTTTCATATTAGTCAAAGTAAACTTCATGGAATTATAGGGAAATGAAAAAAATAAGGGTGAAATAAAATTCTTAGTAATAGTTAAATACAGTGGAAGATATTATGAATCAATAATGAATAATCAATATAGAAAGTAAATTACTGAAAAAACATTCCATATAATCAATAAAACAGATAAGGATGTGGATAGACTATATGGTAAGGTAAATAAAAGGAAATACATTCCATTTAAATAATTGCATAAGAAATAATAAATATGGGAAGGTAAATAAATGAAAACAAATTAAATTTAACCAATAATCTGATAATGAAATGAATCCATAGATTTTTTTCATAGTGAGAATCCACTAGATAATAATAACTAAATTTTGAATATAGGAAATGATTAATTATTGGATGTCATCTATCTGGCACATAAAAAAACTATCATCAAGACCTTTCACAATATGGTTTAATCTACTCGTACTAACCTATTTAATTTAATGTTATCTGA
This sequence comes from Viscum album, assembly GCA_963277665.1. NCBI lineage: Eukaryota > Viridiplantae > Streptophyta > Magnoliopsida > Santalales > Viscaceae > Viscum > Viscum album. The sequence goes on from OY728136.1 coordinate 2,001,109,952, forward strand.
TTTGTCTCATGAGACCTGTTGATGCATCAAGGGGATATATTATACTGGGCCCCGCCCATCACTTCAGGACTAATAATTCCTCATATATCAAATAATGTATTTAATTTATGATTCAATGTTCCTTAAAATCAAATATCAGTATTGAGTGAAGGGTATGGATTTTTCAATATATACACAGCAAATCAAATATCTTTCAAGGTGTAACATCGTATGTATAAATGAGATATAGTTTATTAAATAATAATTTCCATGATAAATGATGTGGCTAATTAGAGGAAGTTTAATGACTATTGAATATTTCAAGGCCACTGAAAAATGAATCAAAGAAGTGAATTTTAATACTATCCTTGATCAAAATATTAATAAACAATCTAGATAATGAATAAAAATGGTATCAATATAGCATATACCCAATAGAGTAAGAATAAGGGTTTTTTATTGATGATGAATAGAAATAAAATAAACAGATCATTAAAAACATTCTGAAGGAAAATATTCTTTTCATTTTGAAAAACATTTTAAAAAATCATTTCCTTTTAAAATAACTTTTAAAAACTATTTGTTTAAAAATATCTTATTATAATTGAAAAGGAATCCTAAAAGAAATGATGATGGTTAATTTCATACATGATATAAAAAACATTACCTTTTCATTGTAATATGGTCAGAAAAGTACCTTTTTTATAAGGTGAAAAGAATATTCCTTTGAAAAAATTAAATAAATCATTTGAACTTTTTTTAAAAAAAATTGAAAACATTTTTAGAAAAAAATTTCAACATTACATATTTTGAGCCAAAGTTAAATTCCATGGGAATTTTATTTTTGTTTTCATTTACTCGATGGACTGTTTTTTAAAACAAGATTTGGAACATAATTCAAATAGTTGGATGCTTTAATGCATTGTTTTAGACCTGGGTAAAGACCCAAGGGGTTCCCTAGGTGTCTCGTTGGGTTTTAAGAGTGTTGTGACCCAATAATACAATGTTTGGAGGGTTTTCATAAGGTTCACAGTTAGTATGAAACTGTGCGGCCCTTAGCAGAAAACTGTGTGGCCTATTTCAGAGTATCAAAAGTTCCATGTGCATGTTGTTCATGGGTTTCCCAAACTGTGCACATTTACCACATGATTAATACCACATAGGTAGTAACCTTTCATTATTCATCACATAGTTGGTGCATGACTAGGGTAAATATGCAGAAAAAACCATCTGAGGTGGTTCCCTAATTAGGGGAAGCCACATGGTTGGCACACAGTTTAGCCAAGCCATACAGCCAAACTGTGTGACCTAGGATTTGGACTGAAATTACCTAAATTCACTTAACATGTATTAAAACTCATTTCTCTTATTTCATTATTCTCCACTAGTAGGTGTATCCTCTTCTTGGAATCGTGGATTTCTACCAAGCTAACCTAGTCTTATCAATATCTCCATTGTTCGTCATCTGATTCAAGTGATGTCGGTCCATATAGATTCCTTTTTGTAATCTCTCGATTTATTTTTAATTATTTTTAATTTAATCTCCTCTCGATTGAGTTATCAAATTGAAATATCATTTTCTCTTTTTTCAGGGCGAATGTACATTTCTTATATTTCTTCCAAACCGAACAGAATAAGACCTTGATATTGGATGAGTGGAATATCCTAAGCGTGATGCAGGTTCTCTATGATTATTTCCTAGATTTCTATAAAATATTGAATAGCATCGGTACACTGCATGAAGGTCCTTATCAAGCATTACCCTTTAATTGAGTTACATGTATAAAATTGATCAACACACCTAGATACACCCACTATGATCCATGTTTAGTATATAATGGATTTCCACCTAGATCACAGCCACCCCTTGGGTGTGTTGGTTAATAATTTCATTTTGAATTAATTATTTATAATCCCTAAAAAAATTGAAGAATTTTTATTAGATTATAAATGGATTTTACCCTTTTATTAAATTATCTAAATGATAATGGAACCTTTCGAGTGCCATTTAAAAATTGTATATAATTGTATTTTCATGTTTGGTTAGTATTCATAAATGTTTCTTTAATGAAAATTGAGTTCTGGATTTTGTATCTGATGCTTAATTGATTGAATGAATTTTTGTTGAATGATGTCATGTTTTTAGTAATAAAAAAATAACAATGAGGTGTGTTGTCTTATAAATTAAAAAGTGTTGAATTTTATTTTATATTTTGATTTCCACTATTTATTTTTTGATTAGTTATGCATTTGGTAGTCTAAAATATCTGGAATGTTTAGTGCATGGTCTTCTAATTATTGTTTTAACTAGTGCACCTTCTAAGTGCATGGTCCCCCCCTAAAGTTTTAATGACTCAAGCTCCTCCTAAAGGATTAAATTTCCTTCTAAATATAATTTCCCAAGTAAGAAATTTCCTCCTTTGACCATGGAACCGATCCAAGTGATCCCTTGAGCTTATTAAATTATAATTCCTTGTTAAATAAATTTAATGAATTGGATTAAATAGAATTTCTTCAATGGATGGTAGGTCCATATATTTTTCTTTTGCTTATATAAATTATTATTATAAAATTAAAATCCTTGAATGGAATTTAACATCACTAATGGACATATGAGAGGTATTTCCTCATGTTTTTTGTTACGAATATTATTATGCATTTCTTACATATATATGGTCTTGATGAATTAGTTGAATGATAGGTTTTTCATCATACCTTATGTTATAAATAATACACCATGATATAGGATGTGGATGGGGATAAGGGATGTTGAGCATGATAAATAATCATGCTCCCTTACATGGGGAGTTGATTAGGGAATCTCACTCGAGTGATACTATATGGGTGTTGGGATTTATGCACCACATTCCATGGTTAGACTGTTGTTAGGATGGATTACTCACCATCCAGAGTGTTTTTTCATGACTTATCCCACTTTTTTGGGATATTATAAATGAAACCTATTTATTGAGATTATAGTCTCGTTTAGACAGGTAATGAATGACTGAGTTATGAATTGGTCCAGCCATAAACTAGTATTCCAGGTATATGGCCACTTACATCTACACGATCTTGTTTTATATAGGTGGATGTAATATAAAAATAAAGTGTATATATATTAATTAATATATATATATTTAATATTCATACACATTGTTTTTTCCATGATTTGAAGAAGGTAGAGCTATCAGGTTTCCTTTAGGAACCTGGGTTGGCTGGTTACTTATTTATTTTAGTTCTGATTATTTATTCATATCACTCGCACTACTTTAATTTATAAATGGACTAGATTCAGTTGTAGAAAACTAGGGTGGTAACCTAATGGGATTTATATCTCACACCCTACTCAGAACTCCGTTGCATTGGGATACTTGAGTAAACCTTATGTTCGCATATCCATGGATGATTTCTTGTGATGATTTGTTTGTACCTAGTAGTCCGTAGCACAAAACCGTGTTAGAGCTCAGGATGCTCATGGAGATCACCCTTTGGGATTTATATTTATTTTATTTACCTTTTCATTTCCTTGTATATTGTTTGATATTTTATGCCTATTTTTTAGATTATGTTTCATTATCAAGACATGCATGAATCTATTGTATATTGGCCTGAGTTATATTTCATTATTTAGTTGGTTATTATTATTTTTCTATTTCTTTGAATTTCATTATTTTTCTGCTTCTACTATTTTTTATTATTAATTATTTGATAAACCGCTATGATACTCTAATACATGGGTATAGTCTTCATATTATCACCTCATGATACCCTATCTGGCGTATAGGGATTCATTCTTGAGGCCTTGTGATGCATCGGTCTGGCTAGCATCTTAGTGGCCAGTCAGGGCGAGATGTTATAAAGTGGTATTATAGCCTTATTTTTCCTTTTAATTACTATTTTGGGCTAGTATAGAGGAGACTAAGAGTGTGTGTGTACTTGTTAAATATTCATTCCTCAGAGTGATCAACCTATGTACTAGGAAAAGTTTAAGTGTCCAAGGTCGAGATTTTTGTTCATACTATTTGATGTTATAGATTATTATGATTTCACCTTCAGTGATTGGTGTACCTTATACTAGTTATTATATTATAGGATTTATGTTATTTTATCCTTGTCCTAGTATAAAAAGGATGGAGAATTTCATACATCAAATTTGGCATATATATAATTCACATGTCATGCCTATTCTATGCTATGTAGTTACATTTATAGGTTTTTTGGTGATTTTGGTTGTGTTCCATGAGATTATTCCTTTCTTGGTTTGTGAATCTTCAAGTAATATTTACCATGATTTCTTATATAACATTATTGAGTGATTTATTTAGCTTGTTGATCTATTTCTATGCTTTGGTAGTTATATTCCATAATGCCTATTTATTTAGCATGTTTCTCTATGGTTGTTTCTTTTGATAACATTCTTGTTGTAATTTGATATGTAATTTGTTTCATGTGTTATGTTTTATGGCTATGATTAAATAGAAATTGTTTTTCAATTGTAAGATTTATGCGAGCCTTACAATTGGGAAATGGTAACTTATATACTCAAACTGTATTATGAATCCTTGTATATATATCTAGGGACTTTTGTAAAAGTGTAAAAGTCCAATAAAGTGAAAACCTTAATTTGAATTGGATGTAATAAATGGGAGCCAAATTAAAACTTTTAATGTGTATGAGTGCTTTGTGTATTGATATATGGCTACCCATATAACATAAACGTGATATATATGACCATTTTTTATATTCAAAATAGTTATAGAATATAAAAAAATATTTATTTTTCATCTAAAATGGCTTGGTTAACTACCTAAATGAATAGATTCAAAGTGTATGGTCAATTTATGGATTGGTAGATAGACACTCATATAACCGAAACATGAAATATTACCATGTTTTATAGTCTAAATTTTTATAAAATGTAAAAAATATTTAATTTTCATCTAAAATGGCTTTGTTAACAACCTAAATGTAAAACTAAACACATGTAAGTTGGTTGGGGTGTTTTTATTATGAGATAACCCTCTACAGAAATTTTTAATTTTGATAAATTAAGAAAATATTATTGGGATTCATTTTGATGAACCAAGGATGTTTTAATGGTACCCTCATAGGTTTCCTTATCTATTACAACATTTTATAATTAAAAATAATTTACATGATAGATTTCCTAATTGTTATGGGATGACAATAAATGATTAATATTTAAAGAAGAAATTTGATAATACTAACCTATTATGCTTGATGTTTTGTGTAAATATTTTAAAAGTTTAAAAGGTTGAATGTAAATAAGTGTAATGACTTAAAATGGATTCTGAATTGGTGTCCTTATTTTAAAACCTCATTTAAGTGTAGATTAACTTTTCCTTCAAGTTCACATAGAACAAAAACATGATCATTTTCCATAATCCTTTCTCCATTTTAGAAATGGATTAATTGATAATCATTGGAACTAGTGGAATCTGTTTTGTGTTCCCTCATTATGGTTCAACACTTGGGATTTTGTGAGGGGCTATCTAGTTTTAGGTAGCACCCTTCGAGCTAGAATGTTTTTTTTAAGTGCCATGAGATTTCTCTTCCATGGTATTTTTTAGGCGGTGTTGTCACTAGTAGGACCATTGACTTCTAAATGACACCATTGTTTAGATAGGTGGTCATTGTATCCTTGAAAATTTTTATGGGTTTGAGCATTTCTTAATGCTCGGTTTTAGTAAGTTAGACATTCCACAAGAATTGTTGGATGCTCTTTAGGTCCCATGACCCGATTTATTTTTCCTTGGGTGACTCAAGAGGTCATGAATATGTTTTATAGTCATATGGAACAATGTGACATGAGTCATTTTATGTGTGGTCCATTTGATACTTGAATGCATAAGTCTGATAAGACTGTGGGTAGTATCCATGATGTTCCCTCTTGCTTCTATAATATTATAGTAGTATTCATCGATATATTTAGTACCCATTAAGTTCTTAAAAATTTGATGAACCGGTTGAGTTCAGCGGAATAATTGAGCCTTGAGATGTTAAATACATTCTTGGTTCATTTTCAGAGTAGAGTTCATTAGGATTTAAAAAATAATGTTCATCCCAATTATTGTTATAAATTTTATTTGAGGATTAGGTGTTTTGACACATTGTTCATGTGTGTTTTACCTCTTTTTATTTGTTTTAATGTGGTGATCATGACTTAATATAATTTCATGTGTGCATTTAAGGTGGTAATGATCTAGAACTCTTATGAGAGACTAGTATATCTCTTTTTTCAATGACTAGGACACACCTAAGGTTGTGAGCATCATTTTCATTCTAGTTAATATGTTTCCTTCCATGTAGAAGGAACATAACCAAAGAGGACCATTTGGAAATGGTCAGTCTTTCTTGAATTCATTTGAGGCATACATGTTCTGAATCTTGTCAATGGTTTCTCAGTAGCATGACGTTGTTGTGGTTGGTTATGTATGAAACCCTTTTAGAACATCATTTTTCATGTATAGTCTTCAGTGGTTAAATCCTGAATGATCACTAGATGCCTTGGGTAGTAAATACTATTGATATGTTAATGGAAATGTGTCTATAGGATAAGCTAATATCTTTTGGAAAAGATGACCAGTAGTAGTTTGACTATTCTTCTTTTGGTTTTCTTGGTTGGTTGGAAACTATTCAAATCCACATAGTGTACTCTTTTAAAAGATATGATCATATCCCCTATCTTAACATCATCTTTTTATGCACTAAGATAGAGTCAGCCTTATGCCTTAAAATTTTTTAAAATATTCTGGGATCATTTTGTTATATTTATCGAAGTTTTTCACTAGACATGTGGTTTATATTGAGGCTTGGCTTGTCCTAGGTGATACAAGCGTTTCTGTGTAGAGACACCTTGGATGTACTATTGGAAACCATCCATTTTCCCTTAACTTGAACTCAAGGTGGATGCCACTCTGTGCTCATTCAATTGTCGAATGTGGATGTTTTGGCATTGTATAAACATCTCTCTTGAAAACTAGAAGCATGGAATAACTTTAGTTAGTTATTTGTACTCCGATTAAATTAATTTTAGGTTACACCAAACTTGTTTTTGGGCTCGTAGGTGTTAAATTGTAATGATTATAGTGTCTTGGATCTATATTACACCTATGTTTGTGCAAAGGCATGATAGTTTTAATTTTCATGTTGTGTTTTGATCTGGAAATGACACTAGAAGTCGGGTGTAGGCTTTGGTGGACATTTTTTTTTAAATACAAGATGCCTTGGAAGAAGGCATTGCAGTTCAATTGCAATACATCAGTCTTCTAAGATGTGCACTTTTGAGATAATTAAATCAGAGTGACTTAACTTATAATCGTTATTTTTTATGGATATGGTCAATTGAAGACCATTTTAAGCACGATGTATGGTTAAGGTGGGTGTGGTGTAAAGTTCAGTTATTTCTTCCTAGAAATATAGCATGACCAATTTCATTTATGTTGATCGACATTTGACAGTTTATTTTTGATGAGGTCCCTGATATGACCTCAGGTGTAAGTGGCTCATCCCAGTTAAATAGATCACATCGTGAGTGTCGTTGGAACACTTAGGGAATGCTTTGTAGGGAATTATGATGGTACAGGTGTCATGGTTCAAAATGGGCCCCATATAATGATAAATCCTGAGGCAGAGAGTACCTTTTTCCAGATGGTTAAAGCAATGATGACCTGGTCATTTCTCTAGATAAAAATTCTTGGTTAATCCCTATTTTGGTGCTTCGTTTCGAAAATGGTCATTGCCACTATTTTTTGTGTCCTAAGTGTCATAGGCTTTAAGTTAACTTGGATGTATGTTGGCTATTTGGATATGTGATGTGACCATTTAAATAAAAATCTATGGCATGTGTAGGTCATGTGATTCATTCATTGTACCCCAAGGCCTCTCAAGGAATATAATTTTTATGGTGTGGAGGTTGTAACATACCATGTTTTGAGGCAAGGAGAGATTCCATGGGAAATTTAATTTCTGTAATTTTATGGATGGTTCATTTTTAAAATTGATCTTTGAATGTAATTTCAATAGTTCAAATACTTCAACGAATTTTTTAGACATGGGTAAAGTCCTGAGTGGTTCCTCGAGTGTCTCATTGAGTTTCGAGAGAATCAGGCCCTAAAAATCCATGTTTGGCGGCTTTGTATAGGGAATATGGTTAGTATGAGACCATGCGGCCCTCAACAGAAAATTGTGCAACCTTTTTCATAGGAGATGAAGTTCCTCGTAAGGGCTACTCATGATTTTCCCAAACTATGTGCCTATCTCACATGGTTAGTTCCACTTACATTGTATTGTCATGCTATTCATTGTGTAGTTAGAACATAGTTAGGGAAACCATATGGAAACAACCTTGCAAGGTGGTTTCCTAAGAAGGGGAAGTCATATGATTGGAACATATTTTGGAAAATTCATGCTTCCAAATCGTGCGACCTGGGTTTTGGTTGAAATTACCTAAATTCCCTTAATGAGTATTAAAATTCATTTTTATTCTTTCTTTCTTCTCCAACAATTGGTTTCTCCTCTTCATGGCATTGTGGCTTCCTCCCAAGCCTAATCTGGATTCTAAAAATTTCCTCCATCCCTCATCGAATTCAAGTATTGTTGGTCCCTATGGATTCCTCTAGGTAATATATCAATTCCTTTTTAAACTTTCTTCATTTAACCTCCTCTCGATTGAGTTATCTATGTGAAATCTCATTTTCCATATTTTCATGATAGATGTTTGTTTCTTAGATTTCATTCAAACTATACTGAATCAAGACTTGATTTTAGATAAGTGGAATATCCTAAGCATGAGGTAGGTGGTCTATGAATTTTTCCTAAATTCCCACCAAATTATGAATAGAATAGTTGTGCCTCAGGCAAGCCTTTTCCAAATGTTACCATTTAATTGAGTTCTTCATATTATATTGATCAATTCCCCTAGATAAAATTCTTATTATCCTTGTTTATTATATAGTGGATTCCCACCTCGATCACAAACACCCCTTGTGTGTGTCAGATTATAATATCATATTTAATTAATTTTTCAAATGCCCTAAATACCTTCTAAGAATTATTCTTATATTATAAATGGATTTTTACATTATGTGAACTTGTATAAATGATAATTAAACCCTCAAAGTTCCATGTTGAATTTTATATAATTGGGTTTCGATGTTTGGTAAGTATCCTTAAAATTTTCATTAATGTAAAATGAGTGGTGGCAATTGTATCTAATTATTAATTGATTGAATGTATTTTTGTTGAATGATGTCATATTTTTAATAATAAAACACCTCCATGAGGTACTCTACCTTCTAAAATACAAATTGGTTAAATTTTTCCTATATTTTGATAGGCACTATTGATTTGATGATTACCTATGATTTTGGTCTTTCTAGATATATGGGATATTCAGTTCATGGTCTCTTAAATGTTCTTTTAACCAGTGCACCTTCTAAGTGTTTGTTTTGGCCCACTCCCCCCTAAAGTTTTAACAACCCAAGATAATCTTAAGATCATTACCTTCCTTTTAAAAGAAACTTATCGATTATGAAGTTACCTCCTTCAACAATGGAACATTTACAAGTATTACCTTGATATTATTAAATTATAATTCCACATTAAATGAATTTAATAAACTAGATTAAATTAAATGGATTCAGGGGATGTTAATTCCATGCCTTATGTTTTTTCTTAATTAAATTCTTATTATAAAATATAATGCCTTTAATGTAATCAGGATTAACTAATGGACATATGAGATGTATTTCCTCATGTGTTTTTAATAAAGATAATTATTCCTTTATTGCATATATATGGGATTGATGAAAACATTTAATGAGAGGTTTATCCTTATGCCAAATATTATAAATGATACTCCATGATATTGGTTATGGATGACGTTAGGTGGTGTTGAGAATGATGAATAATCACGCTACCTTATATCGGGTGTTGAGTATGGAAACTCACACTAGTGATAATATATAGGTGTTGGGATTTACATGCCAATTTGCATGATTATAGTGTTTGTATGGTGTCTCACTCACCATCCTGAGTGTTTTTCCTGATGTATCTCACTCTATTGTGATATAGGTCATGTTCCCTATTTTTTGAGCTTATAGGCTCGTTCAGACTAGTTATGGATGACTGAGTTATGCCCTGATCTAGCGAGAAACTAGTATTCCCAGCATATGGACATTTATGTCCACACATAATTGTTTAATATAGGTGGATTTTATATATAAATAAACTATATATATAATTATTAATATATATATATATAGTTACTATTTAGAAATCTTATTCTGGTTGTGATCTGAAGAATGTAGAGTCGTTAGTGCCCTTTAAATAGCTGAGTTGGCTGGTTGTTTATTTATTTTAATTATATTTATTTATTCAAATCACCCACACTGCTTTACTTTATTCATGGGCTGGATTCATTTATAGACATTTTTTGTGGAAATGTGCTAGGATGTATATCTCACAACCAACTCGGGAGTCCATTGTACTAGGGTACCCAAGTAGAACTTATGTTCATAGGACCATGCATGATTGCAAGTGTTGTTTTCCATGTACCTAGGATTTAAGAGAATATGATCGATCTGGATATTTGGATTCTCATGGAGATCACCCTTGGTGCTTTTTTCTTTTAATTACTTTTTCATTTCTTTTTATATCGATTCCTTTTGTATGTTTTTTTATATTATGTATCATCATCAGGATATACATGAATATATTGTATATTAGCATTGGATATATTTCATTATTCATTTTGGTTGTTATTTTTCTTCCACTACAATATATTTCATTATTTAATTCTTTCGTTGTTGCTTATTATTCATTGTTTGATAATCTATTGTGCTACTCTGATATGAGGGTATAGTCTCCCCACTATCACCTCCCAATAACCTCATAGCTAGTCAGTAGCCTCTGGAATATGGGGAGGCATGCTTGAGGCCATTTGAGCCACCATTCTAGCTATAATCTTTGTGTTTAGTTAGGCTAGAACATTACAACATGGTTTTGGAAGAAAATATATTTCTGACCAAAGAGGTAAATGGAGTTATATTTTCTTAAGAAACTTTTATAAAACATTTTAAGTATCAAAGAGTGTAAAATGTTACTATTATATGAAAAATATCATGAATAACTAGATGAGAATAAAATTAAAGTTTTTATGAATAAATGCTCATATCATTTCAATTAATGGAAATCCAAGAATAAAAATTGTTGATTAGAATGATATTGTGAAATAAACATTAAATGGTCATAACGTTAAAGTGAGAATTAATAAATTATTAAACTATATGTATCATTTTTAAATACATATAAAATAATTATAAATAAAACATAATATAATAATAATACATTATACACATAATCAAAGATTATTAATGACTATGAGGAAGTAATATAACTTAATTAAAAGAAATTGATTTCTGCTGTTTTTTACCACATAATAAATTTCAATTAAAATTCCCATATATGAAATAATTCAAATTAAAACATAAAATAACAGGAATAAAGAATTATTCATTATATTTCATTTAAAGAGGTAGTATATATACCATATAAAATTAATTAGGTCCATAACAACACAATATGCCTCAATGAAATGAAATTGCGATGAAATCCATTACTTTGGACTTCCTTTTAGTTAAACAATGTTTATACAAATGTATAATGGTTTTAATCATGTTATTAAATTATACCATAACTATAATAATATTTATAATATTTAATATGATCTTATTATAAGATCTTAATTCCCATTTTTTAGTAATCTTTCATTATTTTTACTATTTTGGGTGTGAATTTATTAGTTTTTCAAGTATGTTTTGACTTGTTACTTTTTTTGTTCCTCTTATATCAATATTTATTTAATTATATCCATAATTTAAGCTACAATTTAAATTTAACATATATTCATTATATATTTATTTATATTAATCCATAATATTTAGTGGTAGGATATGAATAACATTGTTTATGGAGACGGTGGGTCGTAAGTATAGATGAATGACGTTTCCATTTTCTTATCATATTAAAATAAATAAAAGTATATGATATATATTTATATTATAATTATAGTATCATTTTTATTTCATATATATCACATATGATTATTAAATTCATATACAATACATTCCATGTAAATCTTGAACGAATCACATCTCTTTGTGGAGGCGTTAGTCCACACATCTCAAAATGATGTTATTCAATTCCCAAAAAAATGGAAAGCATGAAGGTATGTGTTATATAATAATTGAAAAAGAATAAATACATTATAAAAATAATTTATATATAATTTATAAATTATAAATTAATCATTATTACTAACTTTTAAAGTTAGTAATGTAAGAACGAATAACATTGGTTCACAAGGTGGTAATTCTTTATACACACGAATGATGATTCTGTATCCCATTTGATGGAAGTTTGTAAAGTTGTAAGTCATACCATTAAGATAAAAAAAATCTCAGTATATTGAAAAAATTTTGTTTTTTATTTAATAAATATATAATAATAATTTAAGGGTTATAGAAAGAAAAAAAACAAAATTTCTCATTAAAGAATGTTATATCTTCTTCAGGTATCTCCTTTTCGTTTATACCAAAAGCTTTCCTTGGTTTTTTTCTTCTGAAAGTGAGGAATATAGTTATAGAGTAGGGTTTTCGTCAATTTATTTTTCAAATGTTTTTATGAGCCAAAAATGAAGTAGATGAGTGAATAAATGAGAGGGGTGACTACCTTTTTATTATGGGGGGAGTGGAATTCTTATAAAATACCAAAAGTTAAAAACTATTAGTAGGTCTACCTTACATAATGTTCCTTTAATAATAAACCATATTTGAGAAAATAGGGTCTATGGTCGAAATATATCCATTAAATGGGTTTTGGAAATGTTTCTAGGTCATTCCCCCCCCCCTTAATATTAAAGTTTAATGACTAAGTAAAATCATTTTTACACTAAATGGTGTAATTAATTTAATTATTTTCCATAATATTTTTTATAAAAAAATAATTTGAACTTAATATTAATTATAAATTATTTTAATTCCATATATTTAATCTATTTTTCAAAATTAAAATAAAAAAAGTAACAAAAAATTAATTTAAAATTAATCACATAGACAGGACAAGAAAGCCGGGTTTTTAAAGTGAAAGTGTTCAAAAGTTCACTATGCTTTTATATATAAATTCAACATAAAAAATTCTTTTGATGACATAAATTGGATTAATATATGTATAATTTATCTAATTTTACTTTAAAACAATTAAAAATATAATTTACCATTATAAATTATTTATAAGAAAAATCAGTTTTCAATTAAATTTATTATTTTGCACTATTCATCAAAAAATGAAACTTCTTAAAAAAATATCAAAAATTCACCCTAAGATAATTTTTAAATTTATATTTAAAAATTTTATTTTTATTTTTTCAAATTATATTTATAAAATCATCAAAATTTATCTTTAAAATAGGCACTATATTAAATGGTGGAAAAACTGCCTTTAGAAAAATACAATTTTTATGCACAAAATTGGGTTTATTCTTATCTGATGCCTAAAAAACTATTTTATTAATGTCGAAAAAATTTAATTAATATATAATATATAAATTTTACTAATATAAATCACTAATAGTAATTAATTTAATTTATTTACATAAATTTTCTTTGGGCGTATAAAAATATTTCTTTATAAAAACATTTCTTTTATATTCAATGGTTTTTATATTAATTTATAATTAATTGGTAAAAAATGGATTCAAAAATATATTTTTATATGTTATTTAATCATATTCATAACCAAAAATTTAATGGCTAGTTTATATCTTATTATATTCAATAATAAAATTTTAATAATATAATGTTGTTTGGTAAAACTCGGTCTTATATACAATGCAAGCTATCAAAGAAAATTGTTGTTACATGCAACACAAGAAAAATCAATATTGCATGAATTGAAAGATATAGAATAGATTAAATCTATTTAAAATATTAAAAATATTAAAAATTCTTGATTGGGTATATTCTATTCAACACTTGGTGTTGTGTGTGATACACGCTATCTAATAAAATGTTCTTCTTTTAGAATTTTGGGGTGTTACACACCTAGTTTGACTCTCTGAGGGCATATTATTAGGTTAAATCACATTTTATTTAGGAAAAATTATGGAGTATTTGGATATATAATGACCATATATGAATTAGTTTAAAACTAATGTTTCATAGGATGAAAATATGGTGTCATGGTTTAAACATCCTATGAATAATTTTTCATGATTAGATGACTACTCATTACTGTTTCTCACACTCTACTTTTGGTTTTATTTAATATAGGGAACTATGAGTAATTTTTTTAATGCTTAATGTGATGAACTATGTAATTATTCTCCTCACTATCAACCAAATGGTGTGGGACATAGAATGTGAAACTTTATGATTATGCCTAATAATCTAAATAATTATATGATTAATAACCTGAACATAGGTGAGTGTCTCAATGAATCAAAAAAGATAAAAAATGGAACTTCATGAAGATTATAGATTAATAATGATCCAGCTTCCTATATGTTGATAATATGGGTTAAATTACTCAATGAAATTTCTCAAAGTAATGGGAAGATGTTTTTTATAGAAAAATGATATAGAGAAAAAATTATTGAGAAAAAATTAAGGGTTTAATGGAGGGAAATAAGGTACATACTAAGGTAGCATTTATAGTTCAATGTATTATGTGTGTTTAACATGATAATTACCCAAGAAAATTCCAAGATCTAAAGGTCCAACTCCAAAACCAAGGAAGGTAATATGTTATTCTAATCATTGAAGTGGAATAATTAAAGTGTTTATGTATTGGGATTTTATATTTATGTTGTAGAAATGTTTTATTAATGATATTTTGGTTATAAGAATCATGAAACATCTATGTATTATTCCATGGTAGTTTTTGATTAAGTGTTTTTAAGAATACGTCGAATGGTATCGATGACCTAGAAAACTAATTTAGTGGATAGGTTTTATTTTTTGGGGAAAAATTATTAAGGGGTAGATAAAACATAAAACATGCCTGAGGTTGAGATAATAATGTTTATTTGGGATAATAAGATGATTTATTTTGATAAATTAAATTAGATAGTATATTTTTACATGAAATTGATTAGTGATTTTATGTAAAACTTATTAATGTTATCTATGATAAATTTTACTACAATTTGTAGATATCTAGAATACAATGTATAGTTTTTTATCTTAGTTAATGGATAAAGATATAGTTATTTTTTTATATCGTATATGTTTTGATTGAGGATTTATAATGATTTGGGATATTAATATGTTTTATGAGAATATATAACCAAGGTATTCACATGTTTGGTATGTGAATTCAATATATACATTATCTTGTTTGGGGATTAAAATTAAATTGATTTTGTAACTTTTGTGATCTTTTTTCAAATTTTTTGGGGTTTAAATTTAGTCATACATTTTTTGGATGAGTATTAAGTGTATATATTTATGGAGTAGATTATGTTTAAGTTTATTTGTTACTGTTGAGGATTTATATATTAACATATTATTTCATAATATAAATATTTATACATATTGGATAAATTGTTCTAAAATTTTTTGTTTTGGTAAATATGTAGAGATAGAAGGAATGACCTGTCATTCTTTTTTGGATCTTATGTTCCATTAAAAGTAAATTTTATTGCGTTTGGCTTGAATAATTCATCTTTAATATTCATTTCTTGGAGTAATATATGAGATATAAGTAGTAATTGATTAAACCACAACCAAAAGATTAAATTATTCTTATAAAATAAAAAAATAAAGTAAGTATATTTTATTTTATTTTATTCTATAATAACTCCTCAACTCAATAAAAAGTATCATGAAAATGAAATTTTTTCCTTCTTATATCTATTTATGAAGAGTTTATGGTCATTTTGACCCCTCATTGATTTATAGTGTTTTGGTCATTAATTTTCTCATGACTATGTTATCTATCACTCTCTATTATTTTATAGAAATTATCTTTTTCCTCTATGTCCATATTTTTACTTTCCAATAATTTTATTTATATATGGGAACCTAACTATGTATTATTTCTGGAAACATTTTTGTTTCTCAATTCTTCTTTTAAAAGTAAGTTTTATTATCCCATTGTATAATATGGGATATTAGAAAATGTATTTTCAGGTATCAAAACATTGATTACCAAGATAAAATAATGAGCGTGAAATTTACTTAGGGTGAATATAACTCCCTAATATTTTATAATATAATTTTCGTTAAATGGAATATAAGTGTTTGGTAGCTTGCCTTACATGCAACCTAAAGTCTATATGAAATGCAATATAGTAAACCATTATAAGATAGTTGTTAAATTAAAAGGTATGAATAATAATAAAAAAATTATGAAAAATATGTATAATGGTTTTAAATAATTAAAATTTATTGATTAATTCATAATAAATATGTACTCAATTTTCAGTAAAATCGTTTTATGCTTAAAAATTGTGTTTTCTTCAAAAATTATTTTTATTGCATTTTATATTGATAAACACTAAAATTAATCTCTACCAATTTTTTAAATTTTATATTATGGAATTAATATCATTTTTAAATCAACATTTCAATATTAACTTATGGTTATTTTTTGTGATTTACCTAAAACGATTTACTTTTCTTTGAATAGTAAAAAATATAGATTTTTTTGTAAAAATTATCATTTCCTTTCAAGTAAAGGAACCATTATGATTGGAATATGATATTAAATTAACCTAAGTAAAATTTAATTATAAATAATATAATTAATTAAAAAAGACTATTTATTATACTTTATTTTGGTATGAGCTTATTTTTGGGACAAAAACACATTTTCCTAAAAACTATTTTATGCGTGAAATGTGTTTTTATCTTAATAAATTGAATATATATCTATTTATTAATGGGTTCAATTAAATTTATATATTATATATTTAATAATATATTCTAAAATTTATTTTATGGTTTTTAAAAGTAAATTAATGTATGTAAATTGTGTTTTCCTTAAAGATTGATTTTTCTAAAATAGGTTTTTATTACGGATTATGCACTTATTTAAAATTAAATTCTAAAACATAAAAAAAATATTTTAAAATTTATTCCATGTTTTTAATTTTAATGATTAATATAATATAATAGGGCCAAATTAATTTTTTTCATAGTGAGTAGTTAAAACAGTAAAATTTTGTTACCACAATTAAGGTTAAAATGGGTTTACTGTGGGGTTAAGCCAATAGATAAGGGTAGTATTTCCACCCACACATATCTAATTATTATTATTTTTATGATATTTCTACATTATATTATCCTTAATCTTAATATTTTTCCATTTTGAGTCACTTTATCATGAAATTGACCCTTTATAATTGAAATATTTTAAGAAATTTCATGTCTATCCCTCCCCTAAATTATAATGGGCACCTCTTCTCCTTCTTTATTCGCACCATTTGAGCCTTATAGATTATAAAATAACTTCTAAAAAAGAATATAATACTTTAATTCATCCATGGTCTTATTCTCTTCTCCTAACACCAGTCCTTCAATACTTAAGGAGTAAGCCAAAGGATGTCTCTCAAAAAAAAGTATATATCTTAACAAATCACATTCAATTTTATTTCTTATTATACTTCTTATAAACTTGTTTTATCCATAAATAACAAGATTAATCTAGTATAATAAATATAATAATATTTTTTTATTATTATTTTACAATCATTTATTTCATATACATGACTTTTTTTAAAGTCATTTTTCATTTAATTTCAATTCCTGATTTGTTTTAAGGGTTTACCATGCATTTTGGTGGAAATGGTGGGTTTTCGAAATTTGAACCAAACCGTAAGCCCATTTCCAATTTAAAAATAAATATTTATTTTCTTTTATAACTCCTCCTTTGTTAAACATTTTAAACTCATTCCACTTCCCAAATGGAATCCCTTGGTATATTAAAATCACGATATCAATTTTGAATCCATATGAATCCATAATAAGGATGGATTTGGGTTTTTTATTAAGGTTTTGGGCCAGCCCAAAATCCATTTCTGGAATTATTTTTTTTAATTATTTAATATCTCATTCAATTTTTATGTTTTATTAGTGATTCCAACTCTCACCCAAGCCCACGTACCTAAGGCGTGCTCTCACTCTCTCCTCCCCCTCTTTTGAGATCAATTGCATCAGGAATTTAGGCGAACCATCTCTAGATTTCTCAGATTTATTAGATTTGATGAGGTAAATTGATTCCTCCATAACTTTTTCTTTTTTCACTACTTTTACCTCATTCTAGTTCCTAAATTATCTCCTCATCCTTTTTTGAACCTCCTGAGAGTTTTTGGCTATTTTAAAATTAAGATACTGGTGGATTTAGAGTGATTTCTCCATGATTCCATCAAGTAAGTGTTCCTCTCTTCCATTTCTTCCATTTCTGTAAGGCTTCATCCCTCTTTAATGATGTTCCAAAGTGTCCCGAAGTTAGGGTTCGAATCTAGGGTTTGGCATGTTGTATTTTTGTTGTAATATTGTGATTTTATGTTTCTCTTCACTTCCTTGTGGAGCGGCGGTGGTGCGCTTGATGTTTCACACGATGATTTTAGGGTTTCTACTCAAAAGGTATGTGATTCCCTGGTTAAACATTCCATGATGAGTTAATTTGATTATTTTAATGGTTTTTCATGTTCCCCATATATTGTGTGTGGTTTGAAAACCATTTTTGAAGGATTTGGTTAAGCATTTAATTTTATAATTGTATTTTTGTTTAATTTGTGAACTTTTCGAATGTAACACATGTGGTATCTTTTGTGGTAGTTTTATAAAATATGAAATTTATTTATTAGTTGCTAAAAGGGGCTTAAAATTATTTTTTTTAATGCCTTAGTGTCATGTGGGCCTTGGAAGTGGGTTTTTGGAATAGTTTATGTGGGTAAAAGTTTGTTATACTTCTTGAGTGCATTTTATGAAAATGGGTGCTTTCATTTGTATCTTTCCTAGTATTATTCAAGGTGATTTTATAACATTTGAAAGTTGTTTTATAATTGTATATTGGGATGTGATTGTACTTTGGTAGTGTTTTTTTATTGTTTTTTCCTTAAAAATGGTTTTGAAATAGGTTTTATGAGAAAATTTTGGGTATACTTTTTATAATTGTTTTATGAAATATTTGAATGATTTAATGATTTATGTAAGAGGTGAAACCATATCGGAAAACTATTTTGGACTGTGTATATTTTTAAATTTTAAATTTTAAATGTGAAAGGGGATGTATTGTGATGTGTTCCATCTTGTAAATATTTTATAAAAATGTTTGAAGGATTTATTAAAGTGTGTAAGAGATGTGAAAGTGATGTGGGATGTTTTGTGTGAGTGTGATATGAAAAATGGATTTTGATTATGAAAAGGGTATTATGTAACATGTGAGTGAGATGTTATGGGAGTTTTAATATCTTTTAAGGGTATTATAAAATTGTTTAATGGATTTGTGGAACTGTTAAAGAAATGTGAAAAGTGTTGTGATATATTTTGGAGTGAGTCAGATTTCAAAATCAATTTGAATAAAAAGTGGACTTTCGTGACTTTTGTGGTATACATGTGGGATGTTTGGTAAATTTTTGATGTGGAAATGATATTTTCATGTGAAAAGTATATTTGATGATGAGTAAAACTTTTTTGAGCACAAAGGGAAATCCAGGTATCTAGGTGGGTGGATGTATACTAGTATGCTATTGAATCCATGGGGTTTAGCCTTAGTTTAAATTTGAATGATTGATGCTTACAACTCTAACTATACTATGATGATGATTATTGGGGACTAAAAGACTATGGTTATGTTCCCTACTAGTGGATTGTGCATGAGAATGGCTATTGTTTATGGTCACTCTCACCGAGATAAGAGGTACCTAGGACCCATAGCTAGCTAGTGCCTAGGGGTTATTTCCTATTGCTTGTACTCATTAGATCCTTTATACCAACATCGGTATATGGTATATTTGGCAGAAAAATTCAGTATCTTTGAAATTTATTTTAGAAGTGTTTCTTTTTTGAATTATCCCACTTAAAAACTGATTTTTTTTAAGTTGCATCATTTAGAAATTTTAACTAGAAATTGCATGTTTTTTAAAACTTGCATGATTTTTTTCTTTGAATGTTTATCACATAGAATATCATAGTGGTGGTATCATATTGAAAATTTTATACCACCCTACTTACACCTTTGAGTGTATCTATACTTGGTTATTTTTTTGTTACAGGTTTGGGTACAACATTTGTGCCAACAGTTCAGGTTTTTACTGGTCGTTCATGATGCAGTGTTATGGAGATGGCTTGAGGGCGGTGCCTCTTGCCTTGTGGAGGTTCTGGGGATATCCTTATTTGAGTTTGTACTTTTTTAATGGTCATTAAATATAGTTTTTTTAACTTATGTAATTCATTTCTTAAATTTTTTAAAAGATAGTTTTAGTTGAAAAATCCATATTTGTTTTATTGAGTTTGTTTGTTGTTTAATGTTTATAAACTCAGGTAAATAATTCCCAAACATTATTTTATGATACCCGAGAACTTTTTCCAACCTGTGGGGATCAAGAATGCCCTTTGGGACTTGTCGCGGGTCGGGTCAGGTGCTGGTTTTGATGGATACCAGATTTTTTTTGTGAAAAAATGGTTTCAAAGGAGGTTTATGATAACTGTTTGGGTCATGTTATTTGGGGAACAGTCTATATAGTCTAGAGTTTGGATTTTTGGAACATGGAATTATAGTTATGGGTAGTGTTCCTGATCACCACACCTCATTATGGGATTCACGTCACCATGGGAGTTCAAGACTTATCTAATTCCTTTGGTTTCTTGGTGTGATGATGATTATGGGAAATGAAAAGATAGTTGGGTAATGGTCTTAGTGAGCTCACAGGGTCTGGAAAGCCATGTGGAGTGGGAGATATTTTCCTAGAAAACTCCCTGTGATAGTTAATTTATTGGAATATGGCTTTCAACCATATGTCAAAGTCACCCACCAAAGCTAGTTCCCAGTCGCATTGTCTTCTGTCCTTTAGTTTTGAAATCTTGGAAGTTCATTTTTAAAGTAAAAATGACATGGTTTTAAGAAGCATATGGTTTTTGTGAAATGATTTTCAAATAAATAGTGAATGTTTTTATTTTTGAAATGGTGGAACAAAATTTTCATATTTTTTTTGAATTATGAAAATGGTGTGTTTACACCTCTTTTGAAACTAGGATGTATGTTATAGTGCATTTTCAAAAAGTGTTTCCAATAAAGTTTTATAAACTGTTGAAAGGTATTTTAATCGGGCGAGATGTTTTGAAATTAATGTTTATGACTTAAAATTTAGTTTTTATTTGAATTATTGTGCCTTTATGAAACTTTTTGTAAGCGGTAATTTGGGTTCGATTTCATGGTTAGCAGTATTGTGAAAAAGAAAATATTGGTTGATTGTTTTGGTTTTGAAAAGTGGAGAGAGTTTTTGTTTTAACCTTCTGTATTTTTGTGAGTGACGACATGCATGGTGATATATGGGATAATGGATGGTTAATGGCATGACTAGATGAGTGTTGGGATGGATATGAGGAGGGTGCCTGGTGTGGCATAGAAACATGCATGTGTGGGGACCATGAGGTACCATTGGTGGATACACTAACTATTAAACCATTTGTTTTCAAATAAATTTTTTTTAAAGGAAAACTTGATGTCATTATGAGTGTTTTGGGATGGTGTGTATTATGTGTTTCTAGAAATTTTGATGTTGTGGAATGTTTTGAGTCCAAGAACACCTCTTGTTTGAATGGTGTCTTGGGTTTGGGTTTGGTTGATAAGCTGAGTTGAAGGGATGGTTACTGGTATCTTCTAAGAAAAGTTTTGGAATCCTTTATGGTGGTTCCCCTCATCTGTTTGGATCTGGTTGTGGTATTTCTTAACCAATGGACCAGGTTGGTTGGGTCCTTGTGTTCTCTTGTTGGATAAGGTACTCCCCTATTAAGGGTCAGTGAACAACTAAAGTGCATCCCATATTGTTTTTCCATTGTAAAATCCTCCAGTTGATAAATGTATGGAATATTTTCTCAAGATTTGTAGAATGAGTCCACACCCCTTCATTTTTGGGTAGAGGATACTCTTGTAGTGGGAGAGTACTCGTGGAAGGTTGAAAGAGACTGTAGTTTCTTAAGTTTCCTGATTCTTTGAAGGTGGAAGTGGGGTTATTAGTGTGGATGAGTGTTTGGATGGTGTATAAGAGGACCTCTGGGTACTTCCTAGTCTCTTTGAAGTAGAATTTCACGTTAAACCACCAGTGTTTGAAATATGGTCATGAGAGGCCATTATGGCCACCTTCTGGAATTGTGTGTTGTTTGGGGACTTGGCATAAGGTCCCTTTACATGTATTTTTTCTATTAATCACAATGGCCTTGTTTAGTGATGCCTTGTGATGTTGAGTGCTCATTTGATAATTAAGGTGAAGTTCATGCAATCCCCCGAGGGTCTCTATTATGTTGGGAGTATTTCTCCCTTGGGAAAAAATTCAAATCCTCTATCTTAGAGGAAGGTGTTAATATGTTTCATCCCCTTCTATTTCTTCTCACCCGAAGAAACAAGGTCTGACGTGTGGGCATACTCTGATCCCTTATATCAGTGAAATGTCAGGTTCGGTAAAGTGAGTACTGGAGTGTGTTATGTCTTGCTGAACCCATCGGGGTATGCGGTGTAGTTGTTTGTGGAACCAAAATAAGAAGTTACATATAGGGGTTTCCAAAGCCTAACTATGAGGCCGAAGATGCTTCAATCTTTTGATCTCTAGCCATATGTCCCATAGAGAATTTGGTGCATAGTTAGGTGAAATCCTAGGGTCTTTTAAACCCTTATACAAGTCCTACCCTCAGTATGAATGATAGGAAGAGTTTAAACCTCTGGTTTGTTTATCTTTCTTCTGTTATTCTCATTCGTTGGAAAGAGGTTTGAGGGCCTCATTCCCATGTTTTTCTCCTAATGTCTTTCCTTCCCCCTTTGGTTTCCATTTAGTTTTTAGAGAAAGGTTTAAAATTTGGCTAGATATATTGAGCGCACGGTTTTCACATTGGGAGTTTTAATCATTCCCCAGAAAACCATGCATATATAAGGACCCAAATGGTAAGCACACGGTTTCCAAACTATGCAGGATAACCATGTGGTTGTCCCAACTCTTTGAATTTTGGGGTCTTTCGGTGCCAGCCCATGCTAGAGAGTCCATTCGGGCCTCCCCCTGTTTGTGTCCCGATTCTGTCTCGGGAAAAATTAAGTTTTCACTTATGGTGGGGATCCGGTTTGTGTCTCCCCGTATCAGTAACTTTGTTTTTTTTTTCTAGGTCTTATCGTGGAAGTGGTTAATAACATTCTGAGCTATCTAACTAAATATATCTTCCATGGGTAAACATTGGGATTGGAGAGTTCCCAATAGTTTTTTTATATCAAGGTAAGTGTGGCCCTATATTATGTTGTTGTTTTTTTGGGTAAACTGCTTGAGGCTTGTTCGGATAGTGTTTGAGGAGTTTTTTAGGGTAATTCCTGAATGTGCTTCTTTATTTCAGTAAAGTGGTGTGTGTTTTGTTTGTGAAGTATTCCTTCCTTAATTGATCACTAGAGCTGTTTTTGCCTTTCGGGACGAAGCTTGGCAAAGGAGTCCATTTTTGGCCTTTTTGCGGGGATTGGTATTTGCTTTTGGACTTGTTGTGGCTTTCTGAAGGCAGAAAGTTTTATAGTGAGGAGAATTGTCACATATTGGTTTTTTTAATTTCATTTTCATTAAATTTCAATTATTTATTTTTTGGGGGCGGTTTACCACACATTTTGGTGGAAATGGTAGGTTTTCAAAATTTGGGCCCAACCCTAAGCTCATTTCCAGATTTAAAAATAAATTTTTGTTTATTTTATAAATCCTTATTTTTTCAACTTTTTACACCCATTTCACATCAAAAATGGCATCCCTTGGTATATTAAAATCACCATATCAATATGGAATCCATAGGAATCTAGAATTATGATGGATTTTGGTTTTTTATTAAGTTGTTGGGCCAGCCCGAAAGCCCATTTCCTTAATTAAAAATATTTTTTAATAATTTAATATCTCATTCCAATTTTATATTTTTTTAGTGATTCTAACTCTCACCCTAGCCCACTTATCCAAGGCGTGTTCCCATGCTCTCCTCCCTCTCTTTAGAGATCATATTCATTTAGAAGTTAGGCGAAACATCTCTAGATTTCTCAAATTACCTAGATTTGAAGAAGTAAATTGATTCCATCATAAATCCTTCATTTCCCACTATTATTTCCTCATTTCAGTTCCTACGTGATCTTCTCATCCTTTTTCAAACCTCACTTTAATGTTTGGATATTTAAAAATGCATATACTAGTGGATTTGGGGCGATTTCTCCAAGATTCCATCAAGTAAGTGTTACGCCCTTCCATTTCATTCATTTCCTTAGGGTTTCACCCCTCTTTCTTGATGTTCCAAAGTTTCAAGAAGCTAGGGTTAGAACCTAGGGTTTTACATAGTGTCTTTTTGGTGTAATCTTGTGATTTTAGGTTTCTCTTCACTTCCTTGTGGTGTGGCGGTGGTGCGCTTGATGTTTCGCACCATGATTTAAGGTTTTCGACTCCAAAGTTAGGTGATTCCATGGTTAACCATTCCTTGATGAGTTTGTTTTCCTGTTTTACTAGTTTTTCATGTTCTAAATATTCTTTTTGTGGTGTGAAAACTATTTTTAAGGGATTTTGTTAAGCATTTAATTTTATAATTTCATTTTTGTTAAAGTTGTGAATTTTTCAAATGTAACACATGTGTTATCTTTTGTAGTAGTTTTATAAAATATGAAATTTATTTATTATTTGTTGAAATGGGATGAAAATTATATTTTTTTAATGACTTAGTGTCATGTGGGCCTTGGAAGGGGGTTTTTTGAATAGGTTTAGTGTGTAAAACATTGTTATACTTCATGAGATCATTTTATGAAAATGGGTGTTTTCATTTATATCTTGCGTGGTATTATTCAAGGTGATTTTATAACATTTGACAGTGGTTTTATAAAGGTCTCTAGGGATTCAAATTATGATTTGGTAGTTTTTTGGTGGTAATTTTTCCTTGAAATACGGTTTTGAAATGGGTTTTATGAGAAAAGTTTGGGTATACTCTTTATAATTGATTTGTCAAAGATTTGAATGATTTAATGATTTATGTAATAGGAGAAACCATATTGGAAAACTATTTTGGAGTGTTCATATTTTTAAATGGTAAATTATAAATGTTAAAGGGGCTGTTTTTTATGTGTTCCATCTTGGAAATGTTTTATATAAATGTTTTAAGGCTTTACTAAAGTGTGTAAGAGATGTGAAAGTGATGTGGGAAGTTTTGTGAGTGTGATGTGAAAAATGGATTTTGATTATGAAAATGGTTTTAGGTAACATGTGAGTGGGATGTTATGTGAGTTTTAATATCTTAAAATGGTTTTATAAACTTGTTTAATGGATTTTTGGAAGTGTTAAAGAAATGAGAAAATTATTTTGGGCTGTTTTGGTGTGAGTTGGATTTCAAAATCAGTTTGAATGAAAAGTGGACTTATGTGACTTGTGTGGTATACATGTGGGATTTTTTGTAAATTTTTTATGTGGAAATGATATTTTAATGTGAAAATTATATTTCTTAACTTGTTGAACATGTTTGAGCACAAGGGGAAATCCCATGTATCTTGGCGGGGGGGTGTGTACTAATATGTTAGTGAATTTGTGGGGTTTGGCCTCAGTTTCACATAGAAAGATTGGCGCTTACAACTCTAACTAAACTATGATAATGATTAATTGGAACAACTATATTATGGGTATGTTCCCTAAAAGTGTATTGGGTATGATGATGAGTATTTGTGAAGGTTACTCTCATCAAGATATGAGGTACCTGAGACCCACAGCTAGCTAGTGCCTAGGGGTTATTTCTTATTTCTTATGCTCATTATATCCTTTAAAATTTTCATCATCATATGGTATATTTGGCTGGAAAATTCAGTATATTTGGAATTTATTTTAAAAAAATTGATTCATTAAATTATTCCACTTGAAAATTGATTTTTTTAGGTTGCATCTTTTAGAAATTGTAACTAGAAATTACATGTTTTTTAAAACTTGCTTGATTTTTGTCTTTAAATGTTTATCACATGGAATATATTAGTGGTGGTATCATACTAGACATTGTCCCACACACTAATTACACCTTTTTGTGTAAGTAGACTTGGTTATTTTTTTTTCGTAAATTTGGGTACAACTTTTGTGCCAAAAGTTCGGGATTTTACCAGTCGTTCATGATGCAGTGTTGTGGAGATGGATTGAGGGCGGTGCCTCTTGCCTTGTGAAGGTTCTTGTGATGTCTTTATTTGGGTTTGTACCATTTTAATGGTCTTTAAAAATATTTCTAACATATGTAACTCAATTCTGATATTTTTTAAAAGATATTTTTAGTTGAAAAATCTAGATTTGTTTTTTTTTTGAGTTTGTTTGTTGGTTAATGTTTATAAACTCGGGTAAATTGTTCCCAAACATAATTTTATGATACTCGGGAACTTGTTACAGCCAATAGAGATCAGGAACTCCCTTTTTTCCTTGTACCAAGCTGGGTTAGGGTCTATTTTATATGGCAACCAAATTTGGTTCATGACAATTTACCACCTCTTCTCAATCCAATGGGTGATTAAAGTATTGTTCGTGCGTAAGTGTGGACTACCACATCCACATAATGATACAACTCATTTTCTATCACCATCATTCATGGTTGATTATTAAGATAAAATTATTCATATATATTATATTTTTATTACATTAACTATTATAGAGAGATTAATTAATATTTACCTTTCTTTTTTAATATCCATTAATAAATTGAAGCATCACTCATACGTACGGATGAACTACCGTATCCATGTAGTGATGTAATAAATTTTTCATCACTAAATTATATGAGTGGTTATAAATTTGTATATAATTAAAAAATATTATATTTATATCATGATTAAAACTATTTATATGATCTAACATCATCAAAGTCTAAGGATCATAACATCCTAACCAAAACATACTGGAAAAATGAAGTTGTTAACACCTGAAATGAGGATGACAATTAATGATTGTCAAATAAAATGTCATAAGATGTAAGAATTAAGGAATTTAAGGTTTTATAAGTTTATTATGATTCTTTTATATAATTATAATAAATTTAAATATATTATATAGGATGTAAGAGTGCTTATGATGTAAGATGGACTTGAGATATGGGTTTTCCCTCAATCACTCTTCACTAAGACATATTTTAATGTTATGCAATAATTTATTATTTATATAGTTTATTTAATTAAAAATAATTTATTTTTTAATAATAATCAATTTAAAATCAAATTATATATAGAATTTTATTATTTTCAAGCTACCAATGTCATTTTATTAAAAAAAAATTCTAAATCTGTATGGGTTCTTCATCTCAATTTTGTTTCATTTAGAAATGTTTGATGTTGTGTACCTATTTATGTTTATGAGTTGTATATACTAATAATTTTACATTTTATATCATGTATAATTATTAATTTATCTTATGTAAAGTTAAAATTAAATTTATTTCATTTAATGGGACTTGATTCGATTAATACCAATGTGGTAAAAGTTTATCGTCTCAAATTGTCTTCCTTGGAACATATATTATATTATAAACCTATCTTCTTTTATGAGATAAATATATAGAATAATTAATATATTTTATCATTAATATACTTATGTTAGTGATATTTAATGTTTAATTTAAGCTATTTCTTTCATGGGGTCATGAATCAAAAGTTACCAAAGTCGTAATGATTTTATGTTAAAATTTTAGTTTTTTACCAGGATTGATTATGCATAAATTTTTTATGATGAAATTATATAATATATCTCACCCACATATTATTTATTTATTTATTATATTCATATTTATCTATATTTTATGATTTCATTTCATTTTCCTCTCTTTATGTACTCAATATACTGAATGAGTTTTTATAAGGAAAACCAACCATTTTTTTCTCTTCAATTGGGAATATTTTCTGTCATGTACATATTTTCTATAAAATTATTTTCATAATATTTTTACTATTATATAAATATTTATTAAATTAATTTTTATACATGTTTTATTTTTTATACTTTTTTTAAATGAATATTCTCATTATTTTCTAAAAAATGTACTTTTGACTTTTTACCAACAATGTGAAATTAATTTTTTTAATATACATCGGATGAATATTTCCCCATAATCATGAAAACTATTTTATTTGATGATTACTTACTAATCTCATTTTTTAATTTTAAAATAAAAATTTTTTCTTCATATTTTAAATAAAATTATATTTTAAATAAGTTATTTCAAAGTGAAAAGTTTATTTTCTTCAAGAAATTCCCTAGTGGTCTTTTAAAGGTATTCTCATCTATAAAAATTTATTTTATGTTTCTTATGATTTACTAGGGATATGATCCAATGTTACCATAGTTATTATTTCACTGAATGGTTTTTTATTATGATTTTGAAATTTTCATGAAACCATTATCCTTTACTTGAGTTTTCATATGATGATATAATGAATGTTTTATGATCTTATAGAACACATATTTATGGTTTTCATTATGTTATAGGTGTGAATAAAATTATATAGACCTATAAAGAAATTGGTTAAAAATTATATATAACGGGATAATAAGTACTGGAATGGGGAGTTAACCTAGTTCAGTAATGGAATTTTTCCAATAATATAGCCCCGGAAGTGAACCTTAGATAAGGAAATGAAAAAATGTGGAGTAAAACTATTCCACTATAATAGTATTAGAAATTTTTTTTGACTAAGGAATAGATTTTCTATTCTTATGTTCATGACAAAAACTTATTTATTCTTATAATGATATGTTTTCAAGGATATTGATTTATTATTGATGATTCCTTACTCTTATGCCTTATGCATTTAGATTGAGACTACTTTATTCCATGTTTCATGATTATGATATATGAATTTATGGGTATGATTTTATAATTTTTATATCATGTTCTCATACCCTTATGTAATATTATGTTTACTTATGATCATTTATTGGTATCTCTTATGTTTACCCTTACTAAGAATCTAAGGTCACCATTTCTTATGTTTTCCTTCCCTAGGTTTTGGACAATGATTTTAAGTATGTTACATATAAAAGGGCCCTAGTTATGAATAAATAAATTGGAAATGATGTATAAATTTTATATAATAATTTTTATTATATCCACATTTCTAAATACGCTAAACCTCTATGGTATTAAGGTATGTATTATTATTAAATGTAATGAGTATTCATCTAAAAGGAAGTAAAATTTAGGTATGAAAAGTAAGGTCACTATATTTTAGCTTTGACTCAATTATATATAAATAATATGAAGAAAAATTGGGTTTAATGATAAAATAATGAGAGTGACAAGATATTGATATAGGAATACACTCTAGGTGAAGAAGATATGATTTAGAAAAGAGATCACATTGAGAAGGAATTGGTGATTATTTCACATCGATGCTTGAGAATGATGAGATGGTATATTTTTTTATGTAAATCCTCTAAGAGGTCTCAATTTATAGCCTTCAAATACTTCAAAAATATTCTAAAATTTATAGGCACTAATGAAAAATTTGAATATTAAAATTAAAAATATTTTGACCATCATTAAATGTATCCTCAATTTATCACTGGTCATGACCCCTACACCACACCACACTATAAAAATATTGCTTATTTTTTCCTTCAAATCATCCAAGACCATTGGTGTGGATGCATTACATTTTTCATTTTGGCTTTCCACTCCACCCCTCCACCATGGCTTCGCCTACCATGGTGTGACATTGGTTTTTTTACCCCATATCTTCACAAAGTGGATTCCCCATTTCCATGGATGACCATATAATAATGATCTAGCCTCAATCCAAAGATTAAAACTAAAATTCATATTTATCCAAGGATCCTTAAATGATCATTAAAGATTAAAATAAGATTTCATCAAGACTATATATAAATAACTTATAAAATTTTGTAAAAACTTTAAAGGGTGATTGTGATCATTATACTTAGATAAAGTGGGAATCCCAAAATTATCCCCATTTTAAATAATCCCAAATACTTTTATTATAAGAATATAACAACATAATTTTCAAAAATAATTAAAAAATTTTCTCCAAAAAGAATACAAAAATGATAAAAATTACCACATAATTTCAATATTTCTCCCCCTTTGAAGAAAAATAAACCCCCAACCCTAAACTTAAAAACATCTCAAACTTATAAATATTCTCCCCTTTTGATATTATAAAAGAACGCTCATATATCGGGTTAAATTAAAATTAGTGAAATAATATTTAAAACAGCATCTATCATCATTAATATATATCAATTGATATGAAAACACTATTTGGAAAATTTAAAAACATTAAAATTTAGAAAGATAGATTTTTAGGAAATACCAAAATCAGTGAAGAAAATATTTTTCATTTAAAAAAATAACTCAATAGGGAAATAAAACAATGAAAATATTTTTGAAGAAACTCAAAATTTAAAATAAAATTTAAAAAAATAAATAAAATGTCTCTCTTTTAGGATCATTCTGGTATTAACAAGATTATATCCCCTCAAAAAATATTTATAAGGCTAGATAAAGGGATAATATCCATTAAAAACTAATAAAAATAGGAGAATATAAAATAATTTAAAATTATTTCAATTATTAATTTTTCAAAATTATTTTGTTAATAAACCATAGAAATTTCCCTAGGAGTGTCAAATCAAGTGTTCAGTAAAGGCCCACTAATGGTGCCCAAGGTGAAGATCAGATTAAAAATACAATCATCCATTTCTTATTTATAACCTATAGGTACATCTATGATAGTACCACATGCACTTGTTTGTATATAGATGTTAATATTTTTCTTAGAGTATCATACTCACTTATCTTTTCTAAAATTATAAATTGTTTTAAAACATTTTTTTAAAAATAAAAAAATATATTTTTTATTGTGAAACCAAATTTTAAATATAAAAAAAATGAAAAATTATCAATATTTCAATGTTTAAAAGATAATTATAAAAATCCAATGGTCCCAAAATATCCTTTAATAAAGTCAATATGATCAAGATGAAGGTTTTTAGTGAAGATATAAACAAGTTTATGGTCAGTGAAAACAAATTCAAAAATGATTTCACTTTTTTAAAGTGGTCTCATATAAAATGGTGTATCAAAAAAAATTTCTTTCTGTGAGAGTATTGGATATGTTTTTTAGATATAATAATTTTAATATTTTTATGACACTTGATAGGGACATGATAATATGTAATCTCAAAGTATAATAGATTATATTTCATCCATATTGTTTGAATATAATAACTCCTAGTAGATATGTATTATTCTTAAGTGGTTGTAATTTTTTATTCTTACTAATCCAAGAGATGATGTATTTTTATAGTAGGTGACATGTTCTAATAATACATTTCCTATCCAATTTGAATCCTCTAAAATCAATATCAGAAAAACCAGTGAGTTCAAAAGAATTTTACTTTGGATAAAGTAGGCCAAGGTTTTTAGTTATTTTAAAATAAAAAAGACAATATTTTGAGGTATTTTGAATGATATTCCAATAGATTTTATTGAAAATTATAACAATTTTATACACTAAACATGATGTTTAGTTAGTTTGTGATAATGTAAACTAGAATATCAATCATACTTATACAAATCTTATTGCTGATTATTGACTGTATTTATATAACATTAGCATACCGCTTTTAGTCATGGGTTTTCTAATTTACTTTTCATGATCCATTCAAAAATTCTTTAAAATTTATTAGGTTAATTAATTTGGATTAAATAATTTCCACCATAATTTTTGGAAATTCTAAAACTAAAGTAAAATTTTAGTTCTCCTATAAAACTCACTTTAAACCATTTATTTATTTAATAAAAAAAATCATTACAAATAGTTTCTTTAGTTGATATAAAGATAACATCATCAATTTAAATTTTAATGAGTAATAAATCATTTGAAAAGTTTTTAGGAAAATTGTGAAATTGTATTTTTTCCATTTTGAAATAATTTGATAAAAGGAATTATGTTAAGCTCTAATATCAAGACTTATGGGAGTATTTAAGACTATAAAGATAATTGGTTAACAGAAAAACATGATTTAGAAATTTAGGATTTTTAAACCTAGGTGGTTGACCCACAAATAAATTTTTGACTATAAAATCATTTAGGAAATAACTTTTGACTTCAATTTTTAAAAATTTAAAATTATATTGAGTGGGGAATTTCAATAAAATTATAATGGATTATAGTAAATAAATGGGTGAAAAGGTTTCTCTATAATAAATAATTTATTTTTTATTGTATAATTTAGCAACAAGTTGAGCCTTATTAAGAACTATAATACCTATATCATTAGGTTTTTTCTTGAAAGACCAACTTAATACCAATAATTGGATCATTATTTGGTCGCTACAAGAGAGTCCAAATGTTGTTCCATTAAAATTTCTTCAACACTTATTGCATAGAAATTATCCAATTTTTTATCATTAAAAGAACCATTAAGGGAATTATATTCAAGGTGAGAGAGAGAAACCAGATGTTTGACCTCATTTCATATTTACCTTCTATTATGAGTTCTGGGTTGTAATTCACTATAAACATTTTCAAGGGGATAGTCTTTGGATTTAACCCATTACTTAGGTAAAGGAGTAAAAGTGTATTCTTGAATATATTTAATTAATTTAGAATATTTATGTCTAGTTAAGGTTCGACTAGGTTGAACAACATCATAATTACTTTAAGTATGTTATATAGGAATATTACCATTATTTTTCATGTGAATTGACTCTTATAAAGTTTTTTTATTATTATTGAAGAATTGGAAGGCTTTACATGAGTTTGACTACCCAATAAATATATCTTTATTGGATTTTGGGTCAAATTTTCCTATATTTTACTTTGTATTAATGTTAAAGCAGTTATAATTAAATAATATAAAGAAGACAACAATTGGAATTTTTCTCTTAGAATTTTATAAGGGCTTTTCCTAATACAGATCTTATAAGAACATGGTTAAGGATAAATAAATATATATTGACCCCCTAAACCCAAAATAGTTGAGTAACGTTGAAATCATTCAAGAGAGTCATTAGAAATTTATTAACTGGTCATATTTCCTCTTTTGACAACCACATTTGGTTAAGTTGTTCTAGAATTGGGGAATAATGGATTATGACATTGAGAATCATAAAACTCATCAAAGTCTTTATTATCAAATTATACACCCTGGCCCCTTCAATGTAAAAGAGTGTGTAACATTTTACATTTTCAACATTCCTTAAAATGCTTATAATTACATTACACGCATCACTCTTATGATCTAAGAATAAAATCCATGTAAATATAGCATATTCATCGATAATTAAAAAGGTATAATTATTACCTTTGATACTAGACACTAGAGTTGGCCCAAAAAGATCAAAGTAGACTAGTTTTATGAATTTGGAAGACTAAAACCCTTATATATTTAAACGAGGATTTTTGTTATTTTATAAGTTTTTAAGGTTCATAAACTAAGTTGTATTTGAAACAAAACATTGGTAAATCTTGTATTAGTCGGTTATAGTTGACCTTTACAAGAGAGTGAATATTAGATGTCCTAGGTTCTAATACCAAAGTAAGTATTCATTATACTTTTCACATAAACACTTAAAATTTTTACTTGAAATATATTTTAAATAAAAATATATACATTTTGAAAATAAAAAGTGGTAAATAAAATCTTTCCTTTAGAATTAAAAACTTTATAAACATAATCATTAAAAGTAATTTCAAAACAGCTATCACATAATTTACTAATACCTACTAAGTTATACTTTAATCCATTTATAAATAAATCATATTTAATTAGATTAGAGTTATTGAAAAAAGTCATACCTATTATAGTAATTTTACCACTTTAATCATCTCTAAATGTGACATTTCCTCTATTAAAATCCTCAAGATAATTAAATTCATAAGGATCAGGATACATGTGCCTAAAAAACTCACTATCCTTATACCAAGTTTCATATCATTTTTTTCTCATGAGACCATTATTCATACAAAATATTAATAGATTAATGTTTTTGGTACCCATATCTTGGCCCCACTTAAGCTATCCATTAAAGACTTTAGAATCCAAACTTGTTTGTATTATGTTTTTCCATTTTGAAAATGAGAATAAAAATTAATGCGATTAGGTGTACCATATCTATAATTTTAATATTTTCATTCATAAAATAGATTACAAAATTTATTACAATAATTACTAAATTTATTTTGAATATTTCTTTTCAAAAAAGCATCCATTGAAGAATGTTTGGGAAACTAGATTGTTTTTAAAAACCAATCCTATAATTATTTTTAAAAAAATATTCAGATCCCCAAATTTGATTCAATGTTTATTCACCTTGATTAAAATAATAAATAGTATTTTTGAGATAATTAATTTCAAATTAAAAATACTAAACATTTGTTTTCTTAGTTTTAAAACAAAATAACCCTTTTCTTTAAAAAGTTTGTCTTTTTCAAAAACAACAAAATTGTAACTCTTTTTAATATCTTTAAGTTTCAAAATATGTTCACAAAAAACATCTCAAAGTTAATCTCTATAATAAATAAGATCTCCACAGATTAAATAATATGTTGAAGAAGTGGAAGAGGAATAACGAGAATAAGAATAATTAACTTCATCACATACCTTGACATTGGACATGTGGAACTTAGGACTTTCGTTGCTTGAATTATATATTGAAATTAAGTATGCACTACCTCTATAAGTTGAAACTTTTAAATCTTTTTCACCTTTATTTTTATTTTCTTTCAATAGATTATATAGCTTTATATGTCCCTTTTTCAACCAAATTATGTAACTTTCATTTCTTTATTTTCTTTTTTAATGTTTTGAGTAGATAATTTCTTGTTCATGTACTCGTTCACCAATTTGTAAAGATGAACAATATTTTCATCTCTTTCATATGATTCATTGTTGATTACATTGAAATATATATTTTTTTTAATTTGTTTAATCTCTTTTGCCTCCATTCCAGCTTTCCTTTTCATTTTTATCTCATATTTCGTGAGAGAGCATATGATCTCCTCAACCGTCATAATCTTTATATCTTTATCTTCTTCCATTGTGATGAATTTAGGTGTACAATTTAATAGTAAACCCCAAATTGTTTACTTCAATACATATTATGTTGATATTAAATCACAAATATGTTTTTCCTATTAAATATGTTATAAAATTTACAAAACATTTTAGTGATAGATTTTATAGGATGCGTAGTGAAACTTTCAAAGTATTTTCTAAATATATATAATAAGGAATATTTGACTTTTTTATTTCCTTTGTGATTTAATTCTAAGAGTTTATATATTTCATGATTTATTTTTCATGTAAAATTTTGATTATGTTTTTTTATCTAAACTACAATGCAAGTAATTATTGGTTTATCATCTAGTTCAAAAGATGAAATATCATTGGGAGTCCATTTATCTTATTTTTTAGTTACAAGAACATAACCATGCATAAAAGTATTCTATATGGGATAACCAATAGATCTAAGAAAATTATATGTGTGATTTTACAATAGGAATAATTATTACAATAAAAATGGATCAAAACCTATAATATTTTATTTGGGAGAACCATGGTTTTTTTTTGAAAAAATCATTTTAAAAAATTAAATTTCTTGAAAAAACAGTTAAAGGTTTTGAAATTAAAATAATATTTTAAATAATTAAAAATAAATAAATAAATAAATTCAAGATCTCTTGGATACTAAATGTATTTCAGGATTTGGTAAAATGGTAAGAGGGTGGATTTTCCTTTAAAAAAATAATTGAAATAACAAAATTCTTGAGACATAAAATCTCATTTTGAAATATTAACACCTTTTGAAGTAATAAAAAAATAATCAAAGTATAAAGTGAAGAATTATAAACATATAATTTTATAAAATAATAAAACAAATAGTTATTCAATAGATAAAATATTAAGAGTTATTTATGGATTGAATTAATTGATTAATTGAATAAATGGAAAAATATATAAATAAATATGTAGAAAGTAAATAATGAATAATATTTGGTAAATAATTTCAGAAGTAACTATAAAATAACCCCTATATATACCACCCCAAATTATTAAGTATTTAATATATTAGTACCTTGGCTTTAACAGTAGAAAATATAGCGAAACTCCATTTATTTTTATGTTCTAGCAAGAAACCAAAATTACAATTGAAACTAGACATTTAAGAAGAATATATAGAAACCTAAAAGTGAACTGTCTCTTTCCATTTAACAGTTATAGAAAGAAAACCCAGGTCTCTCACTTTAACAATGGTGATCACCAATTTTAGAATAAAGATGAGGAAGGGAGAGGATTTATCAAAACACATTCATAATTTACCTTTGTACTGATTCTCTATAACTAATATAAAGAAACACTATAAGACAGTGATAAAATGATAAGAGTAAGAAGATATTATAATAATCACATGCTCTATATAGAATAATAGATGATTTGCGAAAAGTGATAACTTTGAGAGACAACTTGTGATTGTAGAACGTTGATATTGGAGAATGATAAGAGAGTAGATTTTTTCTAATCCAAGACTCCATGAGGTCACTATTTATAACCTTAAAATCCTTCAAAAAATATTATGGAATTTTCTAGGTGTAATGAAGACATTGAAGACCAAAAACTAAGCCAAGACACCAAGAGGTCTGTATTTATTGCCTTTATTCCACATCCACTGTCACAGTTCTAGCAATGGAGACTTGGTGTCATCATTATTCCTCCCACTCATTGTCCCTTATCCTTTCCCCTCCTCCTATCCATCTCATTATCATTGTTCCACCATCCTTCCACCCCTTCTCACTGCCAACACCACCGTTCCAGCCCTCGACTCACACTGCCCTCATCTCCTCTCCTGCCTCCGTCAACAACAAGCAGAAACGCAACAAAAACACAGAACTCCACAGTAGAATTGAAATTTGAGAATTGTAAGTAAAATAAAAGAAAAACAGTATATAAAAATCAAATGGTGACCCACCGTGGCTTGGTACGCATCACAGCCACCATGTTCCATCCTTTCCCACCAGTCATCAGCGCTACCTACTGTCCACAAACATAAGTCCCTTGCTGCCTCTTCATCGTTGAACCCTCTCTGTCCATTTTTGAAGACCCTACTCTATCAGTGCCACCTCCCTGCTCCATCTATCACCTGTGGAACTGAACCCCTCCCCCTCCATCTCCCTCTTTCTCGACTCCCCTTCTTTCCATATAGCCAACCCCCCCTATTTTTTTATTTCATTTTGTTTTATTATATAATATATAATACTATATAATATAAAATATATAATAATAACATATAAAAATTAATATAATAATAACACTAGTAATGTAAATATAATTAATAAATATATTTTACAGTTATATTATATGAATTTAAATATATTAGTAATAATAATATTAGTTATTATAAAAAGATATATATATTTATATTATTATTAAGTATATTTATTAATTAATATAAGTAATGATAGAAATATTAATATTTATATATTTTATAATCATTTGTTTTTACTGTTGTATGATGTCATTTATTTTATTCTTTTGTTATGTAAAGTGAGAGCTAGTGCAGATCGTGGGTGGAAGGAGAAACTAATCATGAGAATTGGAATGTATGGGGAATACTCAAACTGTTCAATAGAATGACTGCACTCACAATAATTTCATAGAAATATGGTGATAGACATGTCAATGACATTCTATTTGGATTGAAGCTGGTTCATGTTACTTGTATTTTTTATATTTTCATCTCTGAATAATAATACATCTTCCCTCATAATGGGGGGCACTCTATGATTCATACTTCACATTCCATACCACTTCATGATGTAATGTGGAATCACCTTCAACCTTGACATGGGACCCTAATCCTCCATCATCCTCTATCCTTTGACTCTTTGTTTTAGTTTTCATTTTCATTTTTATAGTTTATAAATACGTTGTGATGCTCTATTTTTAATTCAATTATGTTTTTGTTTGAATTGTGATGTGTTGTTCCTTTTTTCATTCTTGGTTTTGTGATCTAGAATCTCTAGTGATGGAGATCTTATTTGAGAGTCTGGATCCAGGTTATGAAACCCGATGTGATCTAGAGATCTGATCATCAACACAATCACCATTTTTACTTCAAATTTATATACCATGAAATCTAATTGAGGTGTGTGCGAGTGCATGATTGTGTGGGATCAGTTTCTTACTCTCTCATATCACTTAATCTCCCCCTACTATCTCAATTTATTTAACTGGGAAGCGATATTGGTTGCGATATTTGAAGATCTCAGAAAGATCATTCTTCATAGTGACAATACCTATCTTGGATGACTTTGTTGGGTGAATCACATTGCAGTTCGGAGGAATGCTTGAGAAGTGAAGAAATTATAATCTTGTGTGTTTAAGGTTTAGGTGAGATAGTTGTGTTATCCATTCCATCAGTCATAAATTGAGTGAATTAAAATATTATTGATTCATTTCTTTAGTATATCCATGTTGTTCTGTCTTTCTTCTCTTCCTCTTATTTTGTCTTCAATGTTTCATCACTTTCGTCCTCTTTTATTTCTACCATTATTTTGTTTTTTTTTGTTTACTATTTTCTATTAGGTGATTGTTTTTTAATTTAAAAAGGTGATTCCCCAAGGATCGAGTTAAATTTTCTAGTTTCCTAAATTAATGATCCTAGTTCCATAAAAATATATCATATCAAACTCTCTTCCTAATTTCCTAAATATAAAATCCCTAAAGACGGTGTGCTACTTCATTCAGCAATCATATATCCTCAATAGATTCAGAATCAGTAAAAATCTAAACATCCAATAGGTTGGTATCCACTAGACAAGATACAACTGATGTAAAATTTGAAGCCAGATGACCCTCAGGATGTGAAATAATATCTGAAAAAAATTGAAAGAATTTTGGAAATTTTGAAAAGATTTGACCACATTTTTGAAAAAAAAAATTAAGGGAATTTGAGGTGGTAAAATAACCCTCCCCCCCCCCAACAATTAAAACTCAACATTATCCCCATTTTTGACTATCAAGGTGGGGGAAATATTAGTTCAAAAATAGATTGGAAATTCAGAACTTAAAATAATGAGGAGGGGTAACAATGAAGTTAAAAAGTAAAAAAGAAATGTTTTCCACATACATAATGAAAAAAGAAAAGAAAAAAAGTAATTTAAAAAAGAACCCATACAGACAACACTAGTAAATCAAGTTCAATTCAATTTTTTTAAAGTTTATTCTTTGAATCAGTATAAGAAAACAAAATATTTTTCATGGAATTTCAATCATTTTCATGATATAAAATGAAGTACAGTAGCAAAAAAAATAGAATGAAAATAGTGGGTGTAGTAAGTTTCACAATTCAATACAAATAAATGTTCAACTCACTAGAATGTAGTAGATAACACCAAATTCCAGAAAGATAATTCACAATTTTCACAAACAAAACTATGGAACTCCCCTATACTTAATTCCAAGTAGCTTGTAATTTGAATTCACAAATTGAAAACTAATTCAGAATTAAAACATTACTTCCCTGAATGTGCATCTTCTCGTTCATTTTTTTAATTCCTTCCTTTCATAGATTTCTTCAAGTTCCCTAGGTTCATAGTTCAAAACCCTATAAGTTATAAACAAGTTATCATTATTATTCAAAATTCAAATCTCACAAATAATTTTAACCATGTTTATGTTATGGAGTTTTATCCATAATCTCTAGTTTGATGCTCCATTTGTTATCAAATGATTTCCATATGGAACTAACTTCCTTATTATTGATACAATAATAAAAAACAAAAATTTAAAAATATAACATAAATAAAATAACGTAGTAAATTAAATGGGGTAATCCTGGTATAACCCACAGAGAGGTGTTTTATTTTTACTGTCCACAACTGGACAGTCCTAGGATCATCCCTAGTCTGATGGGGGATGTCTCTTCTATCTCAAGAACCACTGGATGTGGTTATTTCCAACTTAAAAGTCTCCCCCCTTGGTAGTATCCCTTTTTAAGCTATAATTAATTTCCCCTTTTTGGTATTGAAGTTCTTCATGTTGAATGGTGGAGGGGAAAACATGGAATTGGGGTACTTCCCTCCTTCTACTGCTTGATGTTGGTTGTGCACAGGTTGTAAAAAATATACTATAGGATGTTAATTGTCATCTAATTCATCCCAAGTAAAAAATTTATCTTTTACAAAAAAAAATTGTCATCGTACACTTTTTAAACTGTGTGAAACGTTCATAGCACTTCTTCAACAGAAATTCCCAAACTTGAATTTTCATCCAGAATCAGGAGTTCCATTAATTCATTAGTTGGAGTAGCTTCAAATTACTCACTCATTAAGATATTATAAATATGGATTATATATTCAATGCCTGTAGTGGGAGAAACATGACTAATATTAGCATCAATGAAATCAAAAATAGGTTTTTCAAAAAAAAACAACTCCCTTAAAACATGAAATTTATTCTTCTCCAAAAAAATCTAGATATCTTGGGAGTATGTCTACTGTAGGAGTGAGGTATTCAACCTACTCTAGACTCTATTCAAAGAGTATGATCTCCGATGTGGTGTCCTCTAAGTAGAAGGCATTGATATCATGGGTTGGATCATCCTGTGGAAACAAGGAAAAATCATTAGACAATTTAAAACACATAATATCATGAAATGAAATGCTATAAATAAAATGATCTCCCAGTTTGTGTTCAGCTTATTCATTTTTTGTTTTTCATGTCTCCTACCTATACTTAAGTACTAATTCTAGATGCATATCATGAACTTCCAACATCATGTTAAAGGGTTCTTGAGGCTCAAATATTGGCAGCGCCATCTTCTTGGCTCTCCTTCTATTTCTTCTTTCCTTTCTTCGAAGTTGTTTTCCATAAAGTGAAACTATTGTGGGTTTCTGGGTTCTTAAATTTCTCTTATGATCCTCTAGAGATAAGTAGGATGGGACAAGGAAGTCAAAAATTCTCTTTGTGGCCAAAACATCCTTCTTGGAAGGAATCTCCCCTCTCGACCTATCTTATCTTTGTTGAACCTCTATGCATACTGTTGTTTTGTTTGATGAGTCATAGTCATTGTAGCATCTGAAGTCTCTTCTATTGATTGGATATGTAACCAAAATTGAAACAATGATATGTCCTTTAACAATTCCTGCACATTAGAAAAATCAAAAAAATCATCATCATAATCAATAAAAGAGATAACAGTGGATATTTTGTTTATTTTTTTTGTAATTTTTTTGAAATAAAAATTGAAAACCCACTAAGGAAGACATTTATTCCCTAGAAATGATGAAAAAAATTTACATTTTAATTATCATGAAGATTATTAGGTTTAAAATTATATTACCCAAGATATAGAACAGTGACAATCATTGGGGTCACTCTCAAGAAAGTAGTGTTGAATGCCTAGCTGATCATTCCAAAAATATTTTTTTTGTTTTTATATATTTTGAAAAAATTAAACAAAAAAATAGAGATGAAAATAATAGAGGATAAAAGACATAAAATAGTGAAGAAAAAATAGGAGGAATAGAAGAACCACAGAACAACACAAAGAAAACGGTCACAAGGAATAAGAAAAACGACATGACATAGAAGAGAATTCAGTAAGAATGAGGCTCGTTCCAATACAATTCACCCTTAGATCTATATCATTGATCTACTAATGAAATTTATCAAAAACTTTCAATCTAATCAATGTATGACCAATGGATTTTATCAAACACCTATCTCACCTAATCATTGAACACTCAAGCATAAAATTTCATCACTGCTCAAGCATTCCTCTGAACTGCAAAGTGATCCACCTAATAGAGTCATCCTAGCAAGGTATTTTCACTAAGAAGAATGATCCTAATGATATAGTCAAGTTTCGCAACCAATATTGATTCATAGTTTGAGAAATTGATACATTAAGGGGAGAATAAGTGAGATGAGAAAGTATCAAACTGATCTAGCTCAACATGTGCTTGCGTGCACCCTAATTTACTTTCATGTTTATTAAGGTGAAGAAGAAAATGGTGATCGTGTTGATTTTTAGATATCCATATTGCTTTGGGTTTCCTAACCTGGATCTATCCTCACAAATTATATATCCATCACTAGAGATTTGAGATCATGAAATGAATTAGGGGAGAATGAACATCACAACACAATTCAATAAAAAAATTAAATTAAAAAAATAGTATCACAATATATTTACAAACTACAAAAATGAAAAAAAAACTAAAATAGAGAGTCATATGATGGATAATGATAGAGGAGTAGGGTCCCTTCTCTAAGCTGAAAATGATTCCCCATTACATCATGAAGCGGTATGGAATGTGAAGTGTGAATTGTGGAGGGTCTCCCCCCCCTTATGAGATAGAAGTTATTCTTATTTGGTGATGAAAATGGAAAAACACAACTAATAGAAACTAGTTTCAATCCATGTGACATATCATTGACATGTTTGTCACTAGAGTTTGGTGAAATTCTTATGATTATAGGTATCACTGTCATTGTTCTGCCAACAGAGACTCGTAGTCATCGTTGTTTCTTGGTGTCACCATTAACATCCTCCATTGAGACATTGTTCCCCCAACGGAGACTAGGAGTCATCATTCCATCCACAGCCTGCCACAACCACTATGCATCTCTTCCCTTTCCAATGGTTACTCCACTATCACTGTTCAATTCCATTATTCTACATCCACAGTCACTGTTATGCCAATGGTGACTTGGTGTCACTATTCTTCCTCCAACTCTTTATCAATGCTCATTTCCTCTCCTCCCAATAATCTCACCATCACCGTTCCACCATCCTTCCACTCCTTCTCTCTTCCATCAACACCACTCCATCCCTCAACTCACACTTCCCTCATCTCCTCTCTTACCTCTGCCAATAACCAGCAGAAACACGGTAAAAACACAAAACCCATTAGTAGAATTGAAATTTGAATAGTGTAAGAAAAATTAATGTAACCAAAGTATATAGAAATAAAATAGTGGCAACAATGAGAACACACTAGCATATCAAGAAACAATTTTTTATAGATCCATAAATCCCAAATCTATAACACATAATTTTCCATAGAAATATAAGAGGTTCCCACCAGGAACTCAAAACTACAACCAACCTAAGCTGGGAGCCACCACCGGAATCCAAATATGAATTATCCAAACATCACTGCTGGCAGAACTCCATCATAGACCCACCGCCGCTTGGTCCACATCCTAGCCGATGTGCGCCACCCTTTTCTACTAGTTGTGGGAACAGTCCACTATCTGCAAACCCAAGACTATGCCTGCCTCTTCATTGCAAAACCCTCTTCCTAAAAATATTTATTTTAGTTTTTATTTTAATATTTTTAGTTTGTAAATACATTTTTATGCTCTGTTATTAATTCAATTGTGTTTTTGTTTGAATTGTGATGTGTTGTTCATTCTTTCTCACTTAGTTTTGTGATCTTAAATCTCCAGGGATGGAGATCTAATTTGCAATGATGGATC
Organism: Viscum album; assembly: GCA_963277665.1. Taxonomy (NCBI): domain Eukaryota; kingdom Viridiplantae; phylum Streptophyta; class Magnoliopsida; order Santalales; family Viscaceae; genus Viscum; species Viscum album. Next base: position 2,001,153,684 of record OY728136.1, read on the forward strand.
TAGGTAATAAAACCGGATGTGATATGGAGATACAGGCATTAATGTGATCAAAATTTACTTCTTTTAATTAGTAAACCATGAAATCGAATTGGGGTGTGTATGAGTAAACACTTATACTAGATCGGTTTTTTACATTATAGTTTCTCTTCTTCTCCCCTTACTATCTTGATTTCTCAAACTGAGAATTGATATTGGTTGTGAAATTTGACAATCAAAAAAAAGATCATTCTTCCTAGTGATAATACTTGGATAGGATGAATCTGTTGGTTGAATCACTTTACAGTTTGGAGGAATGCTTAAATAGTGAAGAAATTCTATGATTGAGTGTTCAATGTTTAGGTGATATAGGTCTGTGATCTCAGTTGTTGCTCATTAATTGAGTAGATTGAATGTTTTTTATCCATATCTTCTATAGATCCATGATAGGGAGACAAGGTTTAAATGACTTGATTGTCAGCATGATAAGGACAACATCAACCGACATGTTTATATAACATGTCCAAAGAAAGATGTATTGAGATTATAGGTTGAGGAAGTAGATGTGCAACCTTCCTAACAAGATATTATGAAAAAGGGATTATATTAAATTGTTATTTTCATATGTGTTTGTCAATGATGCGACATTAAGTTATTTATCATGGGTTTATAGACCTGTTTCTAGATGATAATCTTGGACTTTAGGTAAGCTCATCTTATTCCAATGAAAAAGAATCATAAATAATCACAAACTAATTGTTTCTATTGATCTTGATTAAATTCTGTATTAATTTAATTATTGGAATAAATATTATTATAAATACTAAGTGTCACATAAAAGACTTATTTTAAAGTTAAATTTCATTTAAATTCAATTTACACTTTGTTTTTGGGGCATCATAAGCTTTTATTGTGGAATGGGTGAGTTTTCGTGAATTGGGTCAAACCGTGAGCTCAATTCAAGATTTAAAAATAAATATTTTTTATTTTATAACATTTTCATTTTTTAATATTTTTCACCCATTCTAATTCTCAAATGGTATCCCCTGACATATTAACACCAACATTGTAGTTTGGTGCCTTTAGAAATCCATAACCTAGGTGTATATGGGTTTTTATTTAAGGGATTGGGTCTGCCAGAAAGCTCAATTCCAGTTTTAAAAATGATATTCGATTAATTAATAACTTATTAAATATTAAGGATTTTTCGGTGATTTCAAGCCTCAAACACACCCATGGAATGCAGCCGCATTCCCAATATCTCTATCCCCTCTTTGGATGTCTTCTACATCGCGATTGAGTGCTGCTCTTCTTAGGGTTTCGAAAATTGTGCAGATTTGAGGAGGTATGTTCATTACATCATAACTCTCTAAATTATTACTCTTTTCCCTCCATTACAATTCCTAAATGACCTAATCATTCTTGTTCGAACAACCCCTGAATTAGGGCCGTTTCCAATTTTAGATACTGGTTTTTTGGGGAGATTCATTCAAGATTTCTCAAGTAAGTTAGTTCATTTCATTCCCCTTTCAAATTGATTAGGGTTTCATTCTATTTGTTTAGGGTTTTATTCTCTTTTCCTTGAAGTGAAAAATGACTAGGTGGTAGAGTTTTGAATATAGGGTCTAAGTGGGGGTTTTCTTGGTCTTTTATTGTGGATTTAGGTTTGATCTAGGTCCCTCTTCGTGCGGCAGTGATGCAATTTGATTTTTGCACAAAGGATTCAAGGTTCTAACTAATTTTCTATGTGATTCCTTATGTATGAAATCTCTGTGAATTGAATTTTTGTTTTTATGAAATTTTCATTTTAATTTATTTTTATGGTTGCTGCAAAAAATAGATTTAGTGGTTTTTGTAATGCAAATGAATTTTTAATCCCAATTTTAGGTGAAATTGGGGGTTTTTCATGGAAGCCTCTTGTTGGTTCTTTTGGGGATGCCCTATCACTACTTATTTAATTTTATTAGGATGTAATAGGGCTGAAAATATTGTTTTTATTTTTTATCCCTTTGGTTTGTTGCTGCAAAAGTTGGTTTTAATGTGTTGTTGAACTTGTTAACTTTAAGTGTCATGTTTGTTTAAAAATGAAAGTTTTACAAAGATTTCATTTCTTGGTTCACATGCGGCTGCCCTAAAATTGATTTTTTGGTTTAATTGAAATTTATAAGGCTTAATTTTCTATTTTTGGTAACATATAGGTGTCCATATAGTGTGAAATGTGGAGTTTTCTGGGAGTGTTGGGTGCAAAACAATGTGGGCTTTTGAGAAATTGTTTTATGGAAAATCAAAGTGTTTTGTTGTATGTTTTATATGGTATAAAGTGTGTATAGATACTGTATTGTTTTTAAGTGACCATTATTTGTGTTTTTATATTAAAATGGATTCATGTGGCATGCTGAATTTGTTTGAGCACAAAGGGGGAAGCCCGGGTACCTAGGTGGGGCAGATGTGTACTAGTCAGGCTAGTGGAACGGATGGGTTTTGTCCCTATTTCACCTAGAATTTGGATAATGAAAACTCTAACTAAACTATGTGGATGATGATTGGTTACCACTAGGTTATGGGTATGTTCCCTACTAGTGGCTCGTGCATGAGAATAGATTTTACTATGGTTACTTTACACCGAGGTATGAGGTACATGGGGCCCGAGACTATCTAGTTCCTAGGGGTGTTCCCAATTTTATTTCTAATTGTGTTTGTGATATTTTAAATTATATTTGGGTTTTTTTGGAAGTAAATAATACTATATAACATGTCTATTTAAATTTTTGAACATTCTGTAAACTTTATCTTGAATAATGTTTTCAATAGAAAGTTTCATTTCTTGGATTTTATCACTGCTTTTCTTTGCGTATTAAAAATACTTGCGTTTTCACATTGTATTGCATGATCATTTGAATAATTGGGTGGTATCCTATTGGTCTTAGGTTTACACCCTAATTACACCCCTTGGGTGTAAGTATACTTGGTTATGCTTGACTCAGGTAAAGGAAAGGCTAATGGTGATGGCAGTTCAGGGTGGTAGTCCCCATCCATGGGGCGGAGTTGTGGAGGTGGCTTGGGGGTGATGACCCCTTGTCATGTGGAGTCTATGGGGCTGTTTTATTGTTGTTTCATTATGTCCTTGGACCTTTTTTATTTCATTTGAACTTATGTATTCAGTTTTGGATTTTTGTATAAACCTTGTTGGTATGAATTTTTCAGATTCATTTTATCAAATATTTTTGTTGTTTTATGTATACATATTCGGGTAAATCATTCCCAATCCAAGGTAAATGATACCCAGGAACTTGTGCCAGCCCATGGGGATATCGAACACCCTTCGGGCCTTGTCTCGAACCACGTCGGGCACCGAGTCGGATGGAAACCCGGCTCGGTTCATGACAAAATGGTATCAAAGGAGGTTCACTCTCTTTGGGTCATGTTATTTGGGGAACAGTCGGGATAGTCTTAAGTTAGGATTTTCAGAACTTGGAATTCTAGTTATGAGTAGTGTGGCTGATCACCACACCTTATGATGGGATTCATGTTGCCAGTTGATGTTAGGATTTATTTGAGTCCTTTGGATTTCTTGGATTTATGATGATTAGGGGAAATGAAAAGGAAGTTCGGCTAATGGTCTTAGTGAGCTCGTAGGGCCTAGCAAGCCATGTGGAGCCAAGGATATTCCCTAGAACACTCTCTATGATAGTGAAGTTATTGGATATGTCCAACACCCATATTTCCAAGTCACCCACTGAAACTAGTTTTCTCTCGCATTGTCTTGTGTTCTTTAGTTTTAAATATTGGAACTTTGGTTTTAAAGTGACTTGGTTTTAAGAAGTGTAATGTTTTGTTAAATTATTTTCAAATAAATATGGAATGGTTTGATTTATGAAATGGTGGAACTGAATATTTAGAATTATTTTGAAATGGAAATTTTTGTTCTTATACCTCTTTTGAAAGAAAAAACTATACTAAAGTTGGTTTTGAATAATTGTTTCCAATCGAGTTTTCTAAACTATTGAAAGGTGTTTTAATGGGATAAGATGTTTTGAAATTAATGTGTATGAATTGAAAGTGTGTTTTAATTTAAATGACTGTTCCATTCTGAAAATATTTTTAAGATTTAATTTGGGTTTGATTTCTTGATAAGAGGTTTTGAGAAAAAAGAGGCATTGGTTGACTATTTTGGTTTTGAAAAGTGGAAGGAATTTCTTTTTATTTATTTTAACCTTTGGTATTTCCATGAGCGACCACATGCATGGGGTTATATGGGATGATGGATGGTTAATGGCATGGTTAGATGATTTCTGGGATGGATATGAAGAGGGTTCCCATTATAGCATAGAAACAAGCATGTGTAAGGCCCATGGGGTACCATTGGTGGATACGCTAACCGCTGAATCGTTTATTTTCAAAAAGATTATTTTAAATGAGAAACATGATGTATTTGTTAATTTTTAGTAATGGTGTGTATTATGTGTTTTTTTTTAAATTTTGATGTTGTGGGATGTTTTGAGTCCATGAACCCATCCAGTTTGTATTGTGTTTTGGGTTTGTGTTTGGTCGGTAAGCTGTGTTGAAGGGCCGATTAGTGGTCCCTTCTAAGAAATGTTTTGGGATTCTTTTATGGTGTTTCCTTTCATGTGTTTGGATCTGTTTTGTGGTATATCTTGACCAATGGACCATCTTGGTTGGGTCCTTATGTTTAATATTTGGATAAGGTATGCCCCATTAAGGGTTAGTGCACAACTGAAGTGCAACCCGGATTGTTTCTCCATTCGAAGACCCTCCAGTTGATCAAAATAAGGAATCTTTTTCTTGAGATTTTTAGATTGAGTCTAAACCCTTTCCTTTATTGGTTTTGTGTATCCTCTTGTATTCGTAGAGTGATCATAGAAGGTTGAAAGAGACCTTATCCTCTTATGTTTCCTAATTTTTCGAAGGTGGAAGTGGTTTGGGGTTGTCATCATGGATGAGTATCTGGATGGTGTTTAAGAGGTCCTATCGGTCCTTCATAGTCTCTTCGAAGAAGGAGTTCACAGTACACTACCAGTGTGGTAAATCTGGTCATGATAGGATATTGTGGCCACTTTTTAGAATTTTTTGTTGTTTGGGGATGTTGTATAAGGTCCCACTCCTTGCATTGTTTATTTCAGTCACAATGGTCAGGTTTGGTGATGCCTTGTGATTTCGTACACTCGATTAACTTTAAAGGTGAAAGTCGTGCAATCCTATGAGAGTCTCTTTATGTTGGGAGAATGTCTCCCTTGGAAAAACCTCAAAATCTTCCATTTTATAGGAAGGTGATTACAGGTGTTATTTACTTCTATAGTTTCTCACTCGAAGAAACAAGGTGTGATTTGTGTTCATTTTCTAAGCCCTTGTTTCAGTGAAATATCGAGTTAGGGTAAAGTGAGTCTGGAATCTGTTATGTATTGGGAATATTATTGGGGATTTCAGTATAGTTGTTGGTGGCACCAAAAGAAGAATTATCATTCAGGGGGGTTTCCAAAGCCTAACTGCGAGGTCGAAGATGCTTCAATCATTTGAGCTCCCGCCATAGGTCTTGGAGAGAAGATGACTCGTAGTCAGGGGAAATCCCAGAGTTGTTTAACCCCATGAACAATGTCTTATCCCCAGTATAAAAGATATTAAGTGTTTAAACCTCTAGTGTCATCATCTTTCTTCCATTGTTCCCATTTGGTGGAAATAGTTTGACGGCCTTATACCCATGTCCTCTCCTAATGTCATTCCCTCCCCCTTTGGTTTCTATATAGTCATTAGAGAATGGATGGAAATTTAAATAGAGGTTTTGAGGACACAAATTGGGTATTATTAGTAGTGACCATGTTCCAGGAATCCATGCGAAATAATGATCTGCAATGTTAGTGCAGAATTTCCCAAACTGTGCGGACTGACCCTGTGCCCTTCCCAAATCATTAAAAAAATTGGGTCTTTCTGTGTCGACATATGCTGGTCAGTTGAGATGGTTGGTTCTTATAGTGGGGAGAGCCACTATGATTCTCATGTACATTCCATTGTAAACTTTGAATGGAATTCTACCCTTTTAACTATAGAGTTTGTTCAGGCCTCCCTCTGTTAGTGTCTTGATTCTGTTTCGTAAAATAATATAGTTAGCCTCTTATGGTGGGGTGCCTATTTGTGTTCCCCCATACCAATAGAACATATTTACCCATGGTATATGATTGGTGGTAGGTGTTATCATTCAGAACTTTCTAGATACCAACATCTTACTTGAGTAAACATTGGGATTGGAGAGATCCCAATTGTTTAGTTAATGTATGGTATGTGTAACCATGTTCGAAGTTGTTGTTCCTTTGGGTGAATTGATTGAGACTTTTTCGGATAGTGTTTGAGAAGTTTTATTTTGGGATAAAGTATGAATGTGATTGATCATTTCAGGAAAGTGGTGTATGTTTGGGTTGTGATATTAATCATTCCTTAATTGATCACTGGAGGTGTTTTTGCCCTTGGGGGCGAAGCTTGGCAAAGAAGTACATTTTGGTTTATCGGTTGGGTTTGGTTTTCGTATCTGGACCTGTTGTGGCTTTATGGGGACAGAATGTTTTCAGGGTGGAAATAATTATCACCTAAATGACTTATTTTAAAGTTAAATTTCATTTAATTTTCATTTATGCTTTGTTTTTGGGGTTTCTCAAGCTTTTAAGGTGGAATGGGTGAGTTTTCGTGAATTGGGCCAAACCGTGAGCCCAATTCCAGATTTAAAAATAATTTTTTTTTCTTTTATAACTTTTTCATTTTTTAATATTTTTCACCCATTACAATTTCTAAATGGTCTCCCATGACATATTAACACCACCATTGTAGTTTGGAGCCTTTAGAAATCTATAACCTAGGTGTATATGGGTTTTTATTTAAGGGATTGGGCCTGCCTGAAAGCCCAATTCCAGTTTTAAAAATAAAATTTGATTAATTAATAAATTATTAAATATTAATGATTTTTCAGTGATTCCAAGCCCCAAACACGCCCATGGAACCCATCCACGCACCCAACCTTACTCTCGCCTCTTTGGATCTCTTCTTCATCTCGATTGAGTGCTGAACTTATTAAGGTTTCGAAAATCGGGCAGATTTGAGGAGGTATGTTCATTCCATCATAACTCTCTCAATTCTTGCTCTCTTCCCTCCATTCCTGTTCCTAAATGACCTCTTCATTATTTTTCAAACAACCCCTGAATTTTATCCGTTTTCAATATTAGATACTAGGGTTTTGGGGAGATTCATTCAAGATTTCTCAATAAGTTAGTCCATTTCATTCCCCTTTCAAATTTCTTAGAGTTTTATTCTATTTGTTTAGGGTTTTGTTCTCTTTTACTTGATGTGAAAAATGAAAAGGGGTAGGGTATATAAACTAGGGTTTAAACTTGGGTTTTCTTGGTCTTTTATTGTGGTTTTAGGTTTGATCTAGGTCCCTCTTGGTGCGGCGGTGGTGTGATTTGATTTTTTCACAAATGATTCAAGGTTTTAACTAATTTGGTAGGTGATTCCATATGTATGCAATCTCTGTGGATTGACTTGTAGTTTTTATGAAATTGTCATGTTCATTTAATTTTATGTGTTCTGTAAAAAAATAGTTTTAGTGGTTTTTTTAATGCAAATTAATTTTTAATGTCAATTTTATGTGAAATTGGGGGTTTTTTATGGAAGTCTTATGTTGGTCCTTTTGGGACTTCCCTATCACTTATTATTTAATTTTATTGGGATGTAATAGGGATGAAAATACTTTTTTAAATGTTTATCACTTTTGTTTGTTGCTGCAAATGTTGGTTTTAATGGTGTTGTTGAACTTGTGAACTTTAAGTGTCACGTTGGTTTAAAAATGGATGTTTTACAAAGATTACATTTCTTGGTTCACATGGGGCTGCCCTAAAATTTATTTTTTGGTTTAATTGAAATTTATAAGGCTTCCTTTTCTATTTTGGTAACATATAGGTGTGCATATAGTGTGAAATTTGGGGTTTTCCAGGAGTGTTGGGTGCAAAACAATGTGGGTTTTTGAGAAATTATTTTATGAAAAATCAAAGTGTTTTGTTTTGAGTTTTAAATGGTATAAAGTGTATATAGCTACTGTATTGATTGTAAGGGACCATTATTGGTGTTTTTATATGAAAATGGGTGCATGTTGCATGCTGAATTTTTTTTAGCACAAAGGGGGAAGCCCGGGTACCTAGGTGGGGCGGATGTGTACTAGTACGGCTAGAGGACCAGATGGGTTTTGTCCCTGTTTCACCTAGAATTTCGATAAAGAAAACTCTAAATAAACTATGTGGATGATGATTGGGGACCACTAGTTTGTGGGTATGTTCCCTACTAGAGGCGCATGCATGAGAACGGATTTTACTATGGTTACTTTACACCGAGGTATGAGGTACATGGGGCCCGAGACTATCTAGTACATAGGGGTGTTCTCGATTTTGTTTCACATTGTGAATGTGGTATTTTCCACTGTATTTGGGTGTTTTGGAAGTAATTTACAGTATCTAACATGTATATTTAAATGTGTGAACATCCTGAAAACTTTAGCTTGAAAAATGTTTTCAATTGAAAGTTGCATTTCTTGGATTTTATCACTGCTTTTCTTTGCGTATTAATACTACTTGATTTTTCACATTGTATTGCATGCTATTTTGAATAATTTGGTTGTATCCTATTGGGATTAGGCTCACATCCTAGTTACACCCCTTGGGTGTAAGTAGACTTGGTTATGTTTGAATCAGGTAGAGGAAAGGCTAAGGGTGATGGCGGTTCCAAGTGTTAGTCCCCATCCTTGGGGCGGAGTTGTGGAGCAGACTTGGGGGTGATGACCCCTTGTCATGTGGAGTCCATGGGGATGTTTTTTTGATGTTTCATTCTGTCTTTGGAACTTTTGTATTTAATTTGAACTTATGTATTCAGTTCTGTATTTTTGTATAAACCTTGTTGGTATGAATTTTTCACCTTCATTTTATCAAATATTTGTGGTGTTTTATGTATACATATTCAGGTAAATCATTACCAATCCAAGATTAATGATACCTGGACACTTGTGCCAGCCCATGGGGATAGGGAACTCCCTTTGGGCCTTATCGCGGACTGGGTCGGGCACCGGTTCGGATGGCGACCTGGCTTGGTTCGTGACACTATGGAATAACATTATTCAAGTTTTATTGATTGCTAATATTTTCAAGGTAATGAATAATTATTTATTCCCTAATAAATAAGTTATATTTTTATAGGAATATTTAATAATTATTTATTCACTTTATTTTGAATAAAATTTTATTTTATTTTATTTATTTATTAATAAAATATTTAATGAAATATTTAATTGGGCATTCAATAAATGTCGAGGAATTGAAGCAGACTAAGATTTTATCAACTGATAAATATTTATTTGCAAGCTGGTAAATAATATCTATCATTTCATGAGTTAGAACACACCATAAAATAATGATATTATTATTATTTCATGACATAGGGTTTCATAATGATTACTATATGATTTATGATATGGTTTGAAATTAATAATATTTTAATCAAAACTCTATCTCTATAAATAGATGGTCATGTCTATTGTGTAGGGTTTATCAAGATTCGAGAATCATTGTGCATAATAACATTCTCTCACTATTCATTCTCCTCTCTTCCTCTTATGAATGAGAAGAAATAGATATATTCCTTCATGATCGAATCAACTGCAAGAGATCAACATGAACAATGACATACAATTTATTCATCATGCTAACACCCAAAAATCAATTTGTATCATTTAAAGATCAAAGGAGAATGTGTTGATCACCTCTAGAGGAATTCCACACTTGAATCCTTATAGTGTAATGAAGGTAATCCAAAAGGGATTCTAGATTATCAACAACATCTTCTTCAGAGAAACATCCTAAGAGAGGTAACCATTTCTTCATATCAAAAATAAATTAATTTTAAATTTAACATGAAATATGATCTATTTGGGTTCTGGGAAATCATTAGTTGAAATTATTTTTGAATTATTTCCCACCAATGGTGCTTATTCTACACCTGAAAATTTCAAGTGGTATCAGAGTGGACACATTTCAAATTTATAATTATTTATTTGATTATTGATCTATATGTGCAATAGTGGTTAGATTTTTATTTCAAGAATATCTATTATTTAATAAGGTCATTAATTAACATGCTTAAAATATTTTAATTATCATAACTCATCATTTAATTTTCTTAAATGCATAAGAATATATGAAGAGTTATGGAAGATTCTATTGGGAAGTGTCATGGATTTTGGCTAGATACCATAATATTACATGGTGTGTAGCTAGAGTACATTCATTGTAACCAAGTTCAATAAACCTAGACATGTTTAGGGATACATGATGAGTTGATTAGATTCTAAATATGGTGAATTTATTACACACTGAATATAGACTGGTCTAACATGGCATAAGATATGTCAGATTACATGCCATATAGCAGGCATATAGTCCATGTAGTCTGCATAGTTTAGTAGAGAAATTCACACAAGTCATGTGGTCATATACATGGTCAAAAATATGTGAGCCTAATATCATAAAGAAATAATGACATACATAATATATATCTGACATACATTGAATTTAGTACATTTTTTCATATCTAAAGTACACGTTGAGCCTTTTCAGAGAGACAAGCAGACACATGCCATGAAAGATACATTTCATGTAGCTGGACTATACACATCATGTAGTCCCATGACCTATGAACATGTTGAGTCCTTCAACGGGTTTTATAACACATGAAAAGTGTGATACATGGTGTCTTGTTGGCTTATACATGTTTTGAATTCCATCTAAGATCCACGCCAAAGCTCCATACATGTATCTCGGGTATATAGAAATCGTGGTATATGGAATGTAGCTTGTAAGTACATGTCATGTAGTCTCCCGATAATGGAAAGAATTAAATTATATTAAATTTGTAATTATATCATAAAAACCTTATTATATTGATTTACACATGTTCTGTTCAACAATTTATTAATGGTTTTAAATAATTATTAAATATTCAATTAATTTATTGTAATTATCTATAATTATATGTTCTGTGATTTATTATTTTCATGAATTAATTTAATTACTGGTATCTCCAAGATAATTTGAATGGTCATTAAGATGAAATGGAATTAATTAATTAATTAAATCATGTTTGTCTTAATAATAATTAATGAATAAAAATGAATGTTAATCAGTTTTACTTTCATGTATTCATTGTATGTGTATGATAGTTTATGATCCTAACTTGGACCTATGTATGTATTGGTTTAATTTAATTTATTTAATTTTATGGGATTGAAATTATTAATTATTAAAATAAATTGATGGCATTTGATTCATCCCCCCTCTATTATTATGTTGGACCTGTATGTCTAAGATTATTTATGTAATTTCCCTTAACCAATCATGTGGTTTCCCTCACCTATGTGAAAGCTACAAATACTTGTAATAAATTCATTATCCCAAGGTACATAGAGTTGGTACATGATGGAACCAAGATTAGGAAAACCTATATGATGAACATGTGGATAGTTGGATGTTGTAACTCATGCCAATACTGGGATAAGACGTTTTTCCCATAGGTCAAGGGTTGATTTATTATCTTGTCAATAAATCATCCATTATATAAGCTAATGATCAGGTTAATTAATTAATTATTTGTTTATTTATTATATATTATTTATTTTATTGATGAATTATTTTGATCACATAAGTAAATGAATTACTATGAAAATATGAAATATAAATAAATGGATTGTGTGTAAATGTTTTATAAAAACATGGTTAATACCTTAAATAAAATCAAGTTAATATTTACAAGATATGTAAAATATAAAAAAATATGAATAATAAAAAAATCCCTCAATTAAATATTAAGTTATTAATTATTTCATCATCTAAATTAAGATGAACATATAGTTTAAGTTTCATTTTTTCCTCTATTGGGGGAAATTTTAATGATCAAAAATTCTTAACTAAGATTTTGGGTTGACTTAACTTAATATAAATTGGGTTTAATATCCTTTGTATGTCCAATAAAAATTTGCATGAATGTGATGAGTAAATCCAAGTTAGGGTTTCTGGATTTGGGATTCCACTCAACAGATCAAGGAACTGGAAGCCCACAGTTGGAAATACAACCTAACTAAAAAATTTATACTAATTTCTATGGACTCTATCTATACTATAAGAAAAGAAATATGGATCCTTACAACTAAAATTTCAAAGAAAATAGGCATTACCAGTTTAATGCTTAGGGCTATTGAGAATTGATAAAATAGTGGGATATTTAATTATAAATAAAAAATTAACTATTATTATTTATCGCATAATTTTTAAATCAAGAAAAGTAATAATAATATACTTTTTTATAATAGTATAATAATGGAAGGTTCATCATCCAATTTATCCCTATGATCTATATTGGATAAAGACCATCTCCCCTTATGCAGTAACATCTAGGAATGGTTCAAATGCCTTTGGGATGTGTTGTTCCATGAACAAAAATCTTACATTCTAGAATCCTTGATACTTGATCCACCTACGAAGGAGGAAAGTGATTAAGATTTACTAGTCTATGAAAAAAAATGATGTGGTTTACGATCAATGTTTTATGATATTATATATTTCTAGTTATCTTATGAAGTCTCCTTAAAAACAGTTGTTTAAATCATGCTTGAGCATCTTCGTGGTCTTTACTATGAGAGAGAAATACAGAAATGGTTTGAGATATCCAATGATATTTTTTATAGAAATATTATAGTGGGTACACCATTTGTTCCTCATGTATTCAAGCTCATTGAATACATTGAGAACCTAGAGGTTTTGGGGTTTGATCTTCCTGATTAACTACACACTGATCTCATTCTTGCATCACTTCCTTAGATATTCTCTCAATCTATTATAAATTTTAGCATGAACAACATTGAGAAGTATCTTCTAGATCTACTTACTCTTCTTCACTAAGCAGATAAATATATGAGGCATGAAAATTATTACATCTTAATTGTTAACAAACAAAACTATAGGAAAATGGATCTTAGTCCAAATATTCTCCCCAATTCCCTTCCATGAAGAGAAGGATTAAGGGGAATGAAATGGACCAAGATGTTGTCTATTTTTTATGTGCAAAAAAGGACCAATTGAAGAAAAAATACACCCATACAAGAATAAAGGGTAATATTTTGGTGGATTTGTAATCGAGTTCAATTTATATGTTTCTAGAAATTGTGTATTAGATATATATATTGTGGTTATCACATACATATATTCAAATATAGGAACCAAGTAGATTAAAAAATATTGACTATGGGGTGGTAGATCTATGAGAAGCCAATGGATCTAAACTTGTTGTTATAGATATCAGCGACGACCACCTCACCTTTTCAATGAGAATGATCTTGGTTTTAAAATGTTATTATTATATTCCTTATATTATCAAAAACATTATATTTTTATCATACTGATGTATTTATTTTCAAGTTCAAGAATAATTGTTTCTTTTTTATAAATAAAGCATTTTTTTAGTATGGAACATTTAAATAACATTCTTTATGTGTTGGATTACATGAAAAAGGTAATGGAATTCGATAATGAAACTTCTTCACATGAATCATACCATACCGAACTATCACCAACTAGGTCATGTAAACAAAAATCATTTAACCAAATTACATATCGAAGAGATTTTTATTCTTTTAAACTAAAACCGACTACTGTATGGTGTGTATGTTTACAAGAAAAAATGACCAAACCTCTATTTAGTGAGAATGATGAAAGGTATAAATATCTTTTTTATTATGTTCATATCGATGTGTGTGGACCCTTTCTAGTTAAATCAAGGGGTGGGTATTCATAATTCCTAACTTTTATAGATTATTTTAGTAGAAATAGATATGTCTACTTAGTGAGGTATAAGTCAAGATTCCATTGAAAAAAAATCAATGAATATAATAATGAAGTTGAGAACTAGCTTTGTAGGAAGATTAAGAAATCCCACTCAGACTATGGTGATGAATAACTTAATCAAGTATTAATTGATTATTCTTATCCCAACAAAATATGATTTATACACCTTAGTTTAATAGTGTTAGTTAAAGGTGGTACTACATGTTCTTGGAAATGGTGAGATCAATTAAAAGACATGTGAGTCTTCCATTATCCTTTTGGGTATACAAGTTATAAACAGTAGCATATATACTAAATAGAGTATAAACTGAATATATAGATGGTATTACATACCAATTGAGGAATGTAAATAAAATTGTTGTGTCTTAATTATAGGTTTTGGTATTTTGATCATTTTTAATACCTATATTGGTAAAAAAAACTTACATCCCAAGGTATAGAGTGCATCCTTGTTGAATATCCCATAGAAACAAGAGGATATTACATATAAAATTCTTTCGAAAAAATGTTATGGTAGATAGACATCCCATATTACTTAATAATGATCATTCTTTAAAATAATGGGATCGATATATACGTCAATGAAATCATATATCAAGATACACAAGAGTTGGTATAAAGAAGAATTCCACATATCCCCATGGAAGAAGTTTTTCTAGAGAAACAAGTAAATCATATGAGTATAAGAGAGGTTAAAGAACCATAATCATATGGTTTTATAGTCACTAAGGATGGTAAATCATTATTAGTTGATAATGGTGGTCCTCTAACCTAAAAGGATATAGTAAGTAGAACAGATGCTTCCAATTGGAAAGAAGCAGTGAATTAAAAAATAGATTCCATCCACCAAAACCAAATATGTTTTTTAGTATACCCTCTAGTGGATTTAAATAAAATTGGTTGTAAATGGTTATTGAATAAGAAAATATACATGGATAAAGAAATTAGTACCTATAATGCATGTATTGTTACAAATCATTTAAATAGTGTCAAGGCATTGACTACGATGAAACCTTTTTTCCAGTTTCAATACTAAAATCCATAAAATTCTACTTGACATTGTGGCCATCCATGACTATAATATTTGGAAAATGAGTGTCAAAATAGCCTTATTTAATGTAAATCTTTAGGAAGATGTCTATATGACACAATGTGAAGGGTTTGTGGCTCCAAAAGACGGAAAAAAGTTTGTAAATTACAAATATTCATTTATGGATTAAAGAAATAATCCAGTTCATGGAACATTAATTTTGAGGAGTCCATAAAAAATTTAGTTTAATAAAGAGAGATTGTGATCCTTGTGTCTATAAATGTATTATTGGGAGTGCATTAATTTTTAGAACAGTTTATGATGATTTCATATTACCTTTTAGAAATGAAATATAAGTCCTATAGTAGGTTAAGTCATGGTTTAATTAATTATTATCCATGAAGAAATTTGGTGAAGTAGTATATATTCTTGGGATAAAGATATGTAGTGATAAATCCAAGAGGATACCCATTATAAGTCAAGGTACAGGTATTGACATGATACAGAAGATATTCAATATATAAAAATCTAAGAGGGTATTGTTACTGGTGTCACATGGAATTTATCTTTCCAAGAAAATGTTCCCTCAGACACATGAGTAAAGAAAAAAGATGGAAAGGATTCACTACACATTAGTGATTGGGTAAATCATGTATGTTCTACTATGAACTAGTATTGATGTTTCCTACACAATGAGTATGGTATGTATATATCAAGATGACCCTGATGACCACCATTTGATGGAAGTCAAGAATGTCCTTATGTATATAAGGTATACTAAATATATTTCCTAGTCTATGTATGACATTATGAAAAAGTCATTAGAGGATATGTAGATTATAGTTTCCAAACATATCAAGATAATAGGAAATTAAAAACATTATACATATTAATTTTGAATGGAGGTGTTATGAGCAGGAAGAGCACAATGTAGGTTGTGGTCGTACATTCTATAGTAGAGTCCAAGTATATTACAAATTCTGAGGATACAAAAGGAAGAATTATATATATGAAAATTCATCTAAGAGATAGATGTGGTACCTAATTTTAAATATACTATCACACTATATTGTGATAATATAGCAGTGTTGGATCTTCAAAAGATCCAAGGTTATATTAGTGGATGAAACACATACTTTAGAAATATCATCTCATGAGATATTTTCTCAGAGAGGTGAGGTTATATGGAGTAGTATTTATAGGGAATAAAACATGTATGCCCCCTTAAAAAATGCCTTGGATTATAAGAAACATAATAATCATGTAAATTCTAGTAGACTGAAAGTATTAGGCAGCCATATCAAATCCAAGTGGTATTTTTTGGTTTTAAATTCATAGGTCCAACTATTTTTACTTTTATTACATGTATATTTAATTATTTGAATATTGATAAAAATAAATTGTTACATATTTATCATTTTTCTCTATGAATTTAATGTAATAATGTCCTAGAGTACCTATCACATTGATAAGGTCATAATAGTTCCCCTTTGTGATGATAACCATGAAATGATATGATGATATTATTAAATATAGTTCTATGATCGGGTTACATTCTACGATGGGATGCACAATAACATGGTTTCCAGGTGTGAGTAATCGTAAGAAGATGAGACTTCTTCTGATGAAATTTTTACTTTGTAATATCTCTAATGGGAAATTATTAGAATCGACTCACCATTAATAATTCCTCATGTTTTGGTGCCATTATATATTTGTATTTGTGAGTGTGTATAATGGTCCTAAGAATTTATTTTTTTTATTGATGCATATTATGACTTGATCACATAGGTTAATTTCATAAACCATGATAACAATAGTTCAAGGTGAATTTGGATACATTAGGTGAATCATGAATGATGTTTTATTAATAAATAATTACAGGAAGGATTTATCCCTTCCATATTTATAGATTTTGATATATCAACACTTTATTTGAAATAAAACCATCGTATTAAATTCCAAGTCCATGGAGTAAAGACATGTTTATTTAAAATATTAAAATAAAGACGTATCAAGAATATAGGTTGATGACATGGATGGGAAACTTGATTGATGATATATTGTGAAAAAGGGATTATATTACATAGTGAGAATTAATAAGTAGTTGTCGACATTGAGACATTAATTTATTTCTATTGGGTTCCTTGAACCATTACTTGATAGTAATCATAGACTTTAGGCAAGCTCGTCTAATGTCAAGGATAAAGAATCCTAGAGGGCCACACACTATGTATTTGTATTGATCTTGATTAAATTTTAACTTAACCTAATTATTGGAATAAATATTATTCTTAGGACTGAGAAATAGTCTTATTCAAGTTTTAGTGATTGATTATATTCATAAAGTAATAAATAATTATTTATTCATTAAAAATAATTTCTTTAATTTCACGAATATTTAATAAATATTTATTCATTGTATTGTGAATAAAATATTTATTTTATTTATTGATGAATAAAATATTTAATTTATTATTTATTATTGTATTTAATAAATTTCAAGGAATTAGAGTAGACCAGGATTGTTTCTAGGGATTAATATTTATTTTTAAGTTGGTAAATAATATTTATCATTTCACAAGTTAGTGAATGCCATAAATTAATATTATTATTACTAAAATTGTTATTACTATTATTTTTATATGTCTTGGGGTTTAATAATAATTACTATAATAATTAAGGGCTGATACAAAATTAAATAATATTTTAACCTAAATCCTATATTTATAAATATTTGGTCATGTCTATTGTATAGGTTTAATAAAGATTTGAGAATCATTGTGAGTAAAGGAATTATCTCTCCATTCCTCCTATATTCCTCTCAAGAATGAGAAGCATTGGAGATATTCTTTCCATCTTGAAGGAACTGCAAGTGATCAAAATGAAAAACACAACAGAATTGATTTGTTGTGCTATCACCTGAAAATTAATTGGCATCATTCGAAGATACAAGGAGAATGTATGTATCACTACTATATTGATTATAAAATTAGATCCTTGTAGTGAAAATAAGGTAATCTGAAAAAAGGTTTTCAGATAATCAAAAACAACTTAATCAGAGAAAGTTCCTAAGATGAAAAATCCATTTCATATATAATAAATAAAAAAATTATAAATTTAATGTGAAATATTCTCTCTTTAGATTTTGGGTAATCCTAAGTGGAAATAATTTTTGATTTATCACCCACCGTAAGTTCTTAAACTATTCTTGGAACCTTCAATGATATACCTAAATATCTAGTGAACTCTCAAAACAAAAAAGTTCTTAACTACCACACCCCAACATCTAACAAACTTTTATTTTTCTATTTTATGTATATTTGATCTTGTCCCCAGGATTTGGGCCAATCTGATGAAAATTATTCTATTTTGGGGCTTTCTTGCTAGGTTCATGGTTAGAAAAACTATAAAGAAACAATGTGATTGGGTCTTTAATATTGATAAAGTTATTCAGTATAGTTGGAACATGGTTTTTTCAAATATTCTAACCAACCATATATTGTATAGTTTCTATCTAGTGAGGGGTGAATGGTTAGTGAACTGTTTTCCAAACTCTATGTAGTTCCAAAAAAATTTAAAAATTAAAATTTCCCAAATTTACCCTTTGAGATTAAGACCCAAAATGTGGGTTCTCCTCCCCATTTATTAATGGTGTGTGAGGGATCCTTGTTCTATCCTCCTTTTTCCCCTTCTTTTAGGATTATCTATTTTATTCTTAGTGTCACATTCAAGGTATGGTCTTCATTCTTCCTCTTTTTACCCCTTTATTTTGTTATTCTTCTCCCTTACCAAGATTTATGTTTTCAAAACCCTAAGGAGTGATTCTAAACTAATTTTATTTGGTTCTTGATGATAGGGGTGAAAATAATTTCTTGGTTCTTATTCTTCGTATTTCTAGAGTTTCTATTAAATACACAAATTATTTGAGGCGGGTGGTTCCATGCATTCACTTGTAATTGACACACCATATATGCTTGAACTTTATAAATATTATTCCCTTAAATTTATGATGGTTTTAATGGTTTAGAAATGGATTATAAAGTAATTTCCAAATAATGTTATTTTTTAAATTAATTTTTAAATATATAGTTGTACTCCATATGTTTAATGAAATTACTAGAGTAGTTTAAATTGAGATCTGATTATTTAAATTGATGATGGGGGATTTATAAGGATTATATATGATGGTATTATGGGTTTGAGGTATTTTTTAAATTTTTTCTCAATTATTTTATATTTTTTGGAGATTTACCTTATTTTACCCCTTTATTTTTCATGAATGGCTTGAATTGTATTCCTTTTTGGTCTCCAAGGTGATTCCCATGAACACAGGTATATATATATATTAATGGGGTTACATAATTATATATTTATATGTATTACTACATCTATAGGTGTAGGTATTTGTGTGTGGGGGGGTAGTTCATGGGAGGCCTTCCTTGAAAAAAATTAATTTCTAAAATATATTTGGTTTTCAAAAAGAAACTAAACTAGATTTTCAAATTTAAATCCCAAAAATGGGACTTATAGCCCCGTTTGGAACATTGGAGTGAGTTTTAAAATGGAATTTATTTTAAAATGGATTTTAAAGGGATTTTGGAAGATATTACAATATTCTAATGCATAAGGATGAGTTAGTACCACAAAAAAATAACTTTTTAATTGTGCACCTCCATAGAAGCCCTCCACATTAGGGTCATATTTTACGTGGTTGGTGTAGGTAGGGGATAAGAAAATGGTGTTTGGTTTGTGTTAATTCATGATTGATACATTTTATGTATAAGATACCTCACCTCCCACATTTATTATCATCATTGGATTCTAGGTGTCTTATTAAGGGGTGAGGCATAATTGTTAATTAGGCCTAATTAGACAGACTATATCCTTTGTGGTGTCAGAGACCATGGGTGAGTTCCATCTATGAGGATGGTTGAGGATAAACTAGTTGGTTATTGGCATAGGGATGCATCGATAAGCCTACAGATGGTTCCAGACCGAGTAGTCCTAGGGTCACCTCATGAGATATTTAAAAATTACCCAATATTATCTACACAATACAAATTTCAATTTACTATAATTGATTACATTGTTTATACTCTATTTTATGGTTCCACTATGACTTATTCCCCTTTATATCACTTTTTTATTATGTTCTTGCTTTAATTATTTTGTTTCATTCATTGAGTTTATTTGGGGAGAGTTGGGTGTTTATTTAAAAGTGTATTTCAAAAGGGTTTTTAAAAAATGGTTTGGGGAGGGTTTTAACTGTTTCCTTAAAACATGTTTCTATTTTCAAGATGGTTTTTTTAAATGATCTTGAGTGGATTTATTAATAGAAAAAATGTAGATTTTATTTGTATTTCAAACTAGTACTAATGGTTTGTTTTATAAAATGAAATGCATGGAATATTTGGTGATTTCCTACTAAATTTGTAATGTTCATACCCTACTTATTCCAATCAAAATTGATAGACCCATGTTTTTTTGTAGGATTAGGTACCTTTTTTGGATTTCCCTTGGAGCAAGTTGTTTTATGGATGAATCGTTACTAAGAGTTCACATCGGGACCATGTCAGGTTCATAGTTCTATTTTAGTTATATTTTTTATCATATATGTATCATCCCAATCAGTCTCATGTATTATTGATCTTAATTTGTACCAATAATTTTATTTATTTATGTTCAATTTTTTTTTATTTCTATGATATGCTGCTATATTTTATTATATTTTGAATCTACATCCATTTTTTGAATTGGTGTGGATGTCCAATGTCTGGATGGGTCATATTAGATTTTTAGGAGAAATTTTTTTATTGTTAAATCATTATTTATTGGTCAGAATCATCCCTATAAATTTTTATTGATGCCTTCGATGATTATCATTAGCCTAAGGAGATTGGGGATTCCCCTAAAGTATATTTTTAGTTTGTTCAAGTGTTTAATTTAGGGATGACCTGGGGTGGATCTTGAAAAATGGTATCATAGGTTAGGTTTCTTGGAGACCTATTTTCTTAGACTTCCCTCTATTATTTGGGATGTCTAGTAGATTGGATCAAAGACTATCAGAACTTGAGATGTAGGAGTGGTAAGAGTTTCATGGTATCTTACCCATAATAAACCTCTAATTACCATGGATTTTTGGGAATTTATTCTTTATTTTTATTTTTAATTTTTTGGTATATGGTGTATTTCGGATTATATTGGTGGTATTTGTGGTAATATATAATTTTAATGAGTATATTGAGATTTTTCAGGTTTAAGAGGTGAATTAAAATGGGGAATTAGAGTAACATGGTTACCCTACATAGTCTATAAAACCATGTGAAGATCATGTTAATTTTTTTTCACCATCCAATAGAATTATACATGGTTGGTGCATATCCCTCCAAATCATTCAGACAAACAATGTGCTTCTACTAGCCTCCCATTAACATTTCATGTTGAACTCCTTTTTGTCCAGTTTCTTTTTGAGTTATGTTTAGATGTTGTTTGGATGGTAAAAATTATTTTTTCATGATGTTCAAATGTAAATTTATTTTGTTTTAAATGGATTTTATGGTTTATGTCTGGTTTTCAAAAGTGTAATATGATTTTAAAATTAAAAAACAAGTGTTTATTATAATGATATGGTATGTTTTAAAATTCAAGGACCCATGCATGTTTTAAATAATTATTTTATTGTTTTAAAATTATTTCAACTAAAAAATAATAATTTTTTAAAGTAAGGCTTGCAGTTAGAAATGGTTTTAACTTATTTTTTATAATATTGAAATTTGAAATGTAAAGTTTTCAAATTATGAATAATGATTTGGTTTAATTCATTTTTTGAATTATTTTTTTGAGTTGTATTTTGTTTTTGGATGGGTATGATTTATGATTGGTTTATATTTGATTTGTTCCTATGATTTATTATTATGTAGAGTATCCCTCCAAGAAGTGTTCTTAATTTTTTTTATGATTTGAGAGTAGCTTAGTTAGTTGTTTACACAACAAAGACTCACAATAAAGTGGTGTAGAAAGTTTATTCTCATATTTTCCCATATTTTGAGGTGATCAAGGTTCGTTATAAGCTATAGAGTTTATTAATATTATTAAGGAAGTATTTAGATCTTTGGGAACATCTGATACTATAAAGATGAAGGCTATTATAGATTCGTTTAAAGGATGCAATTTGGATCAATTGAGAAAGATCGTACCAACTCAGTTACAAGTTGGGATGATGTGGGAGTTCTTTAGGACAACATTCACCTAGTTTTTCCTTACTGGATAGTATAAAATAAATAATGTGGTGGAGCCCAAGAGTCACTAGCATGGTCAATAGATAATGAAGGAGTATATCCATCGTTTAAATGATCTGATACCCTTATATCTTGAGATCATGTCAAGTTATTCCCCCAAAACATATCTATTCATGAAGGTCCTTGGTTAGAAAATTGTTTCTTTATTCCATTCAACTAGTAACTTCCTATTTAAATATTCAGTGAATAAAGCTTTCATATAAGATCTTTCTTCTTGAGGGTATCCCATGATTTTTGGTGGACCTATCTCTTTTAACATTATTAAATGTTACCCTATCCAATGAAGGGAAGATACTAAAGGAACATGATAATTAAAATCCTTTTTTTGGATTCTATTTATTGAAAGTATAACAATACACATATCTATTTACAATGAATCTGGTTTGAGAATTCTAATCCCTATTACTTTGATATTCCAAAGATCAATCACCATTGTGGTAATTTATGACACCTTCAGAAGATCTATAATTAGAATCATAATTTGGGGAAGATTCATTATCCAATTTATAAATCCTGATACTAGCCCAAGAAGATTTTTTGGTATTTCTATTTCCCCTTATTTAGTGTGTGTTTTGTTAGTCTCCCATGTTAGCTAATTCTTAAATGGTGGTGATAACCACATTGGGTGTCCACCTCTTGACCTCATAGTTAGTTTGGTAAGGTTTGAGATTTTATGGTTATTATTTCTTTTTAATAGTTTCAGTTGTTTTGGTGAGTTTTAAAAATTTAGTTAGATGAGTTTTACTCTTCTCGTGTGGATACTTTGGCTTGATTTTTTTCTTTCAGAACTTAGTTGTTTTCAAGGGGAAGAAAATGATATGGTGGGAATTCTTTCCCAACCCAACCTCTAAAAAAAATTATTATTTTATTTTATTTATATTTGGTATTTACCTTAGGTTTTAGGCAGACCCGAGTGGAAATTTTTGAGTTTTGGGTATTTTAATAGGGTGCCTGATTAGCTCGCATGATAAAACAAACAGTGAGACAACTATGTGAGTGGACTTGTAATCTTGACAAATCCATTTAGAATGGTTGGTTCATGGTTTTCTCAACCACATGGATTAATCATTTGGAACCTAAATTCTATCCAGTAAGGGACACATGGTTGACTCATTTTTGGGTAAAATTTGAGGCTAAACTATGCCTAACACCCAAAATTTTAAAAATTGAGAATTTCTCAAAATTAATCTTTTGGTTTAAGATTCTAGATACGGTTTATTCCTCCCCATTCAGATGTGATGTGCAAGGTATCCAAGGGATCTCTTTCTATTTACATTTAAAATACTGATATTTTTCATGTATGTTCTTTTCTATGTTCTATTTTATTCTTTTTTTTTCACCCATTTCAAATGGTTTTAATTTTTATGATGTGTTAGAAATGTGTCTTTAGGATTCTGTGGTCTCCAGACCTGAGCCTTCATCCAATAGAGCAATAGGTGATCTATTGGATAGCTAATGTGGGCCACTAGTGAGTCGGTGGGCTTGGAAGTGGCTAAAAAAAGTTGTTGTACCCACTATCCAATCAATGGGCATCTACTATCCAACTAGTAGGCTGAAAAGTAAATACTATATTTTTCTAGTGGACAATATCCAACCAATTGACCTCTACCGTATCACTAATGGTGTTGATATGGGCTAGTTTTGTAAGGGCGATATCATCTTTTTATTCCACTGAACCCCCCCCCCCATTTTATTTCTTAATCATCCTCCCATCGCCCAAACATCATCTATTAGAAATTGGATATTGTCACACCCTAACCTGGCACCTTGTGGTTGTGATTATTTTATTTATATTGGAGACTTTTTTATAGTTTAAACATTTATTAAATTAAAATCAAATGAAAGAAAGTAAAATAAAAAGAAAATTGATTTAAATATTATTATAATAATAATAATATTATTATTATTATTATTATTATTATAATTTTGCATATTAATTTATTTTTTTAGGGTTTTAGTTTGTATCTTTCCCCCTCCCTTACCACAAATGAACCTCGTCCCCCTCCTTAGGTATCATGTCAACCTCCTTCTCCCCTCCTCCCACCTGCACTTTCCACCCCCTTGGCTAGCCTCCCTCCCTCTATTCTGATGAGATTCCCTCTGATGGTTACTCATCAAAAAAAAGCACCCTTCACCATTACCTCTCTCTATATAACATGTGAATCCCCTTCCCTTCAGCTAGAGACCCTGCAACATTCCACTACCTCCTCACCACTTCTTCTGATATCCATCTTCCGAGCCGATTTCTTATGTGAACTCTTCTTGAAGGGTTTTATTCTTCTCTTCTCTTTGATTCCCTTTCGATTTCGTGATTTTATTCTCTTTCTAGTGATGCACATTTCATAATCAAACCCTAATTTATTTTGGATGTTTTTTTGGATGATTCTTATTGAATATGGTTTTTTGGTCCCGTTGATGATCATTCTTGCCACAGTTGTCAAAGGCTGCAAATTTTTCCTCAATATTGGTATGTTTTTTTTAATTATTTCATTTTAGTGAAATTTTAATTTAGGGGTTTTGTGATATTTTAGTTGTTGGTAATTTTTTCTATTGTGTGTTGGACCTCACAGTGGCTTTTTTGGGTTGCGGCTGTCAAGAACACCTATATGTGCATGGAAAAGCTAAGGAATATATATATATATATATTCCTTATTTGTGCATATTCCAATAATGATGTGGGGAATATATGCAATTTTTATAGGGGTATTTGTATATATATATGTATGTATGTATGTATAAATTCATGAGTGTGTAGGTGAGAAGTTTCGGTTCGGTGGTCGTTATCAAGGAGCGGCATGTTTGAGGTTGGTCCCCTATTCTTATTCCTTTAATTTTAATCTCATGCCTGCTTTCTTGTTTTAAAAACATGTTTTATATTTATGCAATATACATTTGTTATAAAATCAATTTGTGGTTTCTAGAAATGATTATGCCTTTGTTTTGAATAATTAAATGTATTTCTAACACCCATTTGGTCATAAGTGACATTTCTTAAAAAGTAATTTCTCAAGTGGGTTTGAATTGGTAATGAATATTTCCAAAGGTTTTTGTCCTTTCAACCAGTTTAGTTATAAAAGTGTAATGAAATGTTTGGTTTTCCAAAAATATCTAATGTGATTCCCAAATATGGGTTTTGGTGTGAACTCATGTTCAAATGGTGGTTTGACTTTATTGAGAAAATTGCATCATTATAATCATGAGTTCAAGATAGTTTTTAAATGTGTAGTACATTGTTTGATCAATTGAAATTTAAAATGATTTTGGAATCTTAAATGTTTTTTATGATTATGTTTTCTAAAATTAAAATCATTTCTTGTAAATAATTAATCATGTTTGGCACTTTAATAATGGTTTGTGAAATAGGAAAACCCCTCTTGAGGCATTTTCCCTTGTTTTAGAAAATGATGTTTATGTTTAATGTGTGTATTGTGATATCTTTTTATTAAAGAGGCTTGTGAATTTATATGTGAAAGAAAAATGGGGGAGGTTCTCAAGGATGAAGAGTAGTGGTGAGAGGGTGAGTGTGTTTTTGAATAAAGAGTATTATATGTTCATGTATGTTAGTTTTATGAAAACTCACCAAAACCTAAAATAGGGCACATGGGAAGACCAGGATATCTATGTGGGCAGACTAGGACTAGTGTGCTAGATGATTTAAAAGTGGTTCATACTAGTTTCTTCTAGCAGGATTGATGCTAAAACACTAACTAAATGATTATGGATGATAGTGCGAGACTAATAGGTTATGGGGGTGTCCCCTACTAGTGGATCGTGCACATGAATGCTATTGTACATGGTTTCTATACCACATTTCACTAAGGTACAAGTTTCCTATTGTCCCATTTCTTCTAGTTACCTATAGGGGTTGGCTATGGTGATAGCTTTTGACACAGTGTTTATGAAATGATTTCTATTTTAGTTGCTTCAATATTTTTCCCCTTTTTAAAAAATACTTGTTTTTAATTTAAACCTTTTGTATTTCATTTTAAAATGATTATGAATTCTTGTAAACTATTTTTGAAATGTGATATAAAGGGAAATTTTTTTCATGGAAATTGATTTCCTAAATTTGTAAGAATGGTAAATATTATATTTATGTGGTTGTATTTTCAAACTATTATTATTTAGGTTTCTTATTAAAGGTAAGGGCATAGGGTTTTTTTATCTTTATCATTCTTAATGTTAATCTTGGTTCCCATGCCTACTTTATTTTACAGTTTTAGGTTCCTCTAGTTTGGGTCGCTCTTGGAGGGAGTGTGGTTTTGTGTCCCATGGTGACCAATGAGGTCGCATGAGGTATGTTTTGCTACTTAGGTTTTTCTTTATATTTCCAGTTTGTTTAGTTTATTTTCTTTCATTTATCTATCTTTTCTTTAGCTAAATCATTCCCAACTTATTTATTAGGATTCCTAGCACTAGTTTTCATCACATGGGGATCGGAAACGCTCTTTGATCCATGTAACGGATCAGTTTAAGTGATCGGTTCGAGGTTGACCTGGGCTGGTTTGTGACAAAATGGTATCAGAAGAGGTTTAGCCCATGTCCTTTGGGGATGTTTGGTAGTTTGGAGTTAGGATTGTTGGAATAAAATTGTTCAATTGTGGGTAGGTGCTTGATCACAACCTATTCATAATTACACTTGAATTGTCAGGGTGGTATGAGATGGTCTTGTCTCAAATATTGTGCTTGGTTCTCGGTTTTCTTTAAAGTACATAGTCTTGTTTTGGTGTTTTTGGTTAGTTTTGATATTTGATAGTCATTTTTTAGGTTTCATGGTTGCTATGAATAGCCTGGAAAGGCATGTGAAAACCATGAAATTGCCTCTAATGACTTCCTATGTTCTCACCCGATTGGTGCATGGTCTACCAAACCATGTTACCAAGTCGCGTGTAGCATTTTTTTATTTTATAATTTGTAATCTTGATTCATTTAGTGAATTTATTACTTCCAGATGTTCTTGGTGTGAGTTTTATTTATTTTTGGGGTGTTTTTATTGGGTTGTAAAATTGATGATTGGTCTATTGAAATTGGATTTCCAAAATGGACATCTTAGTTTGTATGAAAAATAAATAAGTTATTTTGAAAAAGGAAATTCTTTTGGGAACTATTTTGGGATCTTTGAAAGATTTTATAAAGCGTAAATCAGAAATGGATTTTTAAAATTTAATGGGATTTTTACAATTTTTTTTAAATGTGAAATTTATGTCTCTTTTAAAGGGGAATTTGGAAATGATTTGTTTGACCTTTGGTATTCTTATAGATCTCTGATATATGGAGAGTGTACATGGATTTAGTATGTTTGTATGGCTGCCAAGTTGGAACGGAAATGTACATACATGTGAGGCTTAATATAATACTAATGGCAGGTGCTTGGTTTCTTAGGCTCATTTTTTTCTAGAAGTATGTTTTGATAATTGGGTGTATTGGAATGATTTTTAACCAAAAAAGTCTTCAAATGAAAGTGAATTTGGAAGT
This sequence comes from Viscum album, assembly GCA_963277665.1. NCBI lineage: Eukaryota > Viridiplantae > Streptophyta > Magnoliopsida > Santalales > Viscaceae > Viscum > Viscum album. The sequence continues at coordinate 2,001,181,403 of OY728136.1, forward strand.
GGGTTCTGGTGTTCAAATGATTTTTAATGTCGAAAATGGTTTCAGTTCAAAATGAAAGTGGTTATTTTATAAGGGGAGTTTGGGTTTTATTGCATGTTGTGTCTTGTATTTTGGAAATTTTGTTTGTAAGGAATTTGGATATAGAGAATTCATCATGTTCAACTTGTGTTTAAAGTTTTATTTATTCTTGGTAAGTTAGTATTGGGATAATTGTTAATGTTTCCTTTTCGGAAGTATTTCAGTAAATCTTTGTGATGATTCCCTTTTCATGTTCAGAGTTTGTTATAGCATTTCTTTTCTAGTGGGTTATTTTTTTCACCCTGTGTTTCTTCTTGTGGCTAGTGTATTCCCCCATAAAGAATTAATTCACATTCAATGTGTGTCCACAGGTGATTATCCATTGGAAAATCCTCTAATTGATCAACTTAAAGACTCTCACCTTGAATTTCAGAAGACACGACTTCTTCCCTTATGTTTCGGTTAAGTGATTCCACTCATAGTGGGATAGCATATGTGAGAGGAGTTGAAAGAAGATTTTGTTTCTTTGAGTTATCTAAGTCATCAGGTATGAAGTTTGACAATTTTGTGTCTAAAGTTCCTACCTAGAATCAATGAAGTGAATTATTATGAATAAAATTTGAAGCATTCTAGGTTAGTTAGTCTCAGTCGTTATCTTGAATGACCTTTGGATTATTTGGCATATTCTTCTAATAAAGGGTTCATTCTAGGACACCAGTGTATAATGTTTGGTCATAAGAGGATATTATGGATGTATATAAGAATCATGTGCTAATTTTGACTCGGTTTAAGGTCCCTCTCCTTGTAATGTTTCAATCAGTTGGAAGGGTCATGTCTGGTGGCATCTTGTAGAGTTATGTTATTTTTTAGATAAAAAGGTTGATGTTGTGGAAGCATTTGAGAGCTAATATTTTAACAGAATTCTGTTACGCTTCTTGGAATTCCTAAATTTCTCTATTCTAAATGAAGGTTACTTCTAAGTGACCCTTCATTCATTGTTTCTTGTTCAGGGCGAAAAGCTTGTGATCCTTTAAGATATCATTGTAGTGAAGTATTGTGTTGAAACCAAGTGAGTCTTGGGATGTGTCTATATTTTTGGTGTTATCTGATTGTGGTGTGGTTGCATGTGGCACTAGAAGGGGAAGTTTTGTTTAGGACTCTTCAAGGTCAGACTGTGAGGCATAATATGGTTCAAAAATTAGGGCTCCAGCCATAGGCCCCGATGTGAATATGGCATGTAGTCAGGAACCCCCAAGGGGTGTAAGAGACTTTTTTCTAGTGTTCATCTTTAGTATGGTAAATGGAGACAGTTTAAACATCCTATGTAGATGTATTGTTCAGAGTATCCCCTTTTAGTGAAAAGAGACTTGGGGACCCTGTTTCTTCGTTGTGTTCTATGTGGGTGGAAGAGTTCCTCCTTGATTATTAGGATGTGTGGTTTTCTAATTCTCTTGAAAATCAGTACTTGTATACTTGTGGATACAAACCTCTATTTGGTGGTCCTTGAATGGCCAGCCTTATAGGTCTACCTCTGTTTTGGTTTGGGATCATATGAGTATGGTGATTACCTGTGGGAGTATTAAATCGTGTGGTGTTTTCCATTTGGTTTAGGTTACTTTTTATCAGACCCCTTGGTTGGGGAGTTTGATCTCTGTTGGGTGTTCTTGTCACTCTAAGTTGGTTGGTGTGGGTAGTTCTCAAGTAGGCCCATGTTGGGATCCCTTGTTGGCATGCACAAGTTAGGCAGGTAGGTTTGTTCTTATGGTGGGGACTGTAATCCACCAAACTTTTTAATTATATTTGTTTTCTAATTTTGTGTGTTATTTTACATTATACTCAACAAAACTATATCCTTTAATTAATAAAGGGGAATAATTAAAATGAGACCATTGGGTTTCGACTGTTATATGAACATTGGTCAATATGACCTCTGTTCAATATGACCGTTGGAAACTATAATCTTAAGGTTGTGTTTTTATAAATACAGTTATCTTTGATAATAAATATAGAAAGAAGATTGAATGGCCTTATCCAGTAGACTCGAGCCTTATGAAGCCCATCTATGGGAACTTGGGAAGGAGGTAGCATCACTGGGATTTGCTCTGGACCAAGCCCAATCTGATCTTCGACGTATGAAGCTTGAACAGAATCGCCTCAGGGAGAAGTTCATGCTGATAGAAATCACAACTCAGGCAATGTTGTCTAAGCCACCCCAAGATTTTATCACAATAGCAAACCTTACACTTAGGTCCTATGCTGGTGTTATAAGGGGCTTTGTAACAAGACCTTAGCTTCTTTGTGTAATCCTTTTATATAAATAAATTTATATTGCTTATTATGGCCATGTTTGTGAATTTAAAATATCCGGATAAATATAGGATGTGTATTATTGATGAATTTATGAAAAAAGGATATTTTAAACTTTTTTTGTATTCATTAAATAATTATTAATGTGAAATGATTTACAAGAAATGGTCTTCTACAATTTTGTTCAGTATGAAATTTAGAGTCTAATAAGATCAACTTGGTTTTTAGTGAATAGTAATGTAGGAATAGTAACATACCCGTATGAAAAGTAATGAATATTAGTGAATAGTAATTTGACATAGAAAAATAGAAACATCACCCATGAATGTATAAATACATTTTAGACGTCTTAAAAGTGAAAAAACGATCATAGTTTATGTTTTGGTATTTTTGTATGTCATAAATATATTATTTGAAATTTTATAATTAATTTAATAATTTGAAATAGAAATTTATTTTCATAAAATTTAATCATAAATTGTTACTTTATTTCCTTATTGTTATTCAATAATTTTATGGGACCTTGATTACTCTTTTAAGGTGTTACAAAATGAGTTATAGTTTTAAAGTTGTATTTTTGGGATAAATAATGATTTTATTTAAAAAATAAATTAAAATTATTTAGAAAATTATTTTCATAAAATATACTTCATTTTTGAATCCAATGCATCGATATTTGGTTAAGGTGAATTTTAGGGATTTTTCTGAAACAGTTGAATCTTCAGTGAAGAGTAAAAATGCAGTTTTGGGTTTTGAGTTTTTAATGACATAATTAATGATGTAATAATGATGTAATATTTATGGTCGACTTATTAATAGTTAGATATACTATTAGGTGTCCCAAGTGGTCAATACCCTGGGAAAATACCATGGGAGAGCCTTTGGTTTTTCAAATACCATCGATGAGGTGTCCCATGGAAATTAATAATTTATTCACTCACTTTTCCTATAAATACCACGCGATTTCCCTCATTCATTGCATTCCAAAATCATCCTAAATGTAGTTATGGTTTCATTACCTCCCAAGGAGTCCTACCAAGGTTCCCTCAGGCCTCCCATGGTTCTGACCTGCAAACTTTTGAAGCTAGTCTTCAAGGTAAGGGATCCTTTCACCCTCCTCTTTTTAAGCCATGACTTCCTTTATGTTGTGTCTTCTAGTTTCCATATATTTATGTTGAGGGTATGTTCTTATATGTTATCCTTACTTTAAATTTCAAGTATAATTGTTGATATACCCTTTTCTCTCTCATCAATTTGTTTTCTGTATTTTTATATGACGTCGTTAGGCTGCCGAATTTTTTGTAAAAGGAATCATGACTTCTCTTTTTCTTTCATGTTTTCTTTTTATGTGGTATTGCATTCAAAATTAAATACCATATTATTATCTCCATGTTATTATGTATTTATACTATATTATAAGTTATTTATGAGTGGGTTACTCTTGTACCCTCTCTTTTCAATGATTTCTAAAACCATGTTATATAGTCGTTATGCTGCAGAAATTTCACTTCAAAATTTCTATATCTTTCTCTCAAGAAATTATCTTGTTTATTTATGTGAATACACATACCTATTTCATTTCTATGGGTGTTCATAAATATATAAAAATTATATATTGGATTCTATAATTGACATACATTTAACCCTCACTCCCTTTCTTTTGGGTATAAATGATATAATGATCTTATTTTTAAGGAATTTTAAAACATCACAATTTTGAAATGAAACCCATTTCTTTTATTATCTATGAATTATTTATGAAATGTTTTATTATTATATTTGTGGATCACATGAAAAAAATACATATTAAGGGTGTGCCCTGATAGCGCTCCAATGCATTGGGTAAATAATTAATCTCTAGAGATGACAAGTTTCACGATAACTTGGTGAATAACCTTGGTAATTTTTATGACACCTAAGGGATAAACCTTGGTGATATGTTCATGAGTGTCTAAATGAAATGTTCTAGACACATATTCAAGTTATATTACAAGTCCTTTTCATTATGATATTCCTATACTTCCATTACTTGTGTCTATATGTTGTTATTCAAGTTCTTATAGTTAAACAATTAAATTGATTCCCTTGTTTACACTTACTGGGCCTTCTGCTGACCCTTTCTTTTGCTGTATGTATCCAAGATATGATATGTAGTAGTTTTACATTGGATGAACCTATAATGAATCCCTACAAGTGGTTTAGAAAAAAAAATTTATGTTGTTTTCATTTATTATGTTCCTGATTTCCAAGACACTAGACTTTAAAGATCCTTTGGTTGTAAAATGTAATGAAAAGTTATGTAACAAAAATGAGGGATTCCATAGATGTTATCAGATGACAGTTTAGTTATTTATGCAAATAAGGCTATGAAATCTTTAGGAAGAATCCTATATAAAAGATTAAATATAGGAAAACTTCTTGGTATTTTGGTGAGTATTAAGTAAGTGGTTTATCAAGAAATTACATCCCTGTCTGGATACGAGTAGGTAGAGGCAGATCTGGTACAGAGGTACCTAGGAGTGAAAACTATGACCAAGAGTTTTGGGCTTGACCCGGGGTATCCTGGTACACGACAACAATCCTTGCTGAACTTTTGTTTATGACACTCCTGGGGCATATTTTTGGTTAATCATTAGCTTTTTATAAATCATTAGGAAGGATTTATAGAGAAATGTAACCATTTTAAGACATAAATCCTTTATAGTTAAATGATTTGTAAATAAAATATGTTTATCAATATGGTTTTATTCTTTTATAAATGGAGGTAAATAGGAGTAACCGTGCAAATGGTGGCCATAATAGACCATGCACTAACGGTCCTCCGATGGAAGCTGGATGGAAACATTCACGCAAATGATGAACCAACTAACTCAAGTTATGGGAAATAACTTGAATCAAGCTGAGAGACTGATCTCACCGTGAAGGGAACAACATTATGTTGAGTCTTTTATGCATCAATGACCACCAAACTTCAGTGGATCGACGGACCCATTGATTGTTGAGCAATGGATCAACCCTATCGAGAAGATCTTTTCTATGCTCCGTTGTTCAGAGTAAAAGAAGGTCACCCTGGCTGTCTATCACTTAGAAGGAGAAGCTGATCAGTGGTGGGAGATGATTAAAAACATGAGGCAAAGAGTGGAAGTTGAAGTTATGGAGTGGGAAGACTTCATAGGGTTCTTCTTCAGTAATTATTTCCCGCGTTCTATGAGAATAAGAATGGAGAAGGAGTTTCTTGAGCAGAAGTATAAGGAGAATGAATATGTGGGAAGCTACGAGATGAAATTCACAAGGCATTCATGTTACACCTATAGCATTGTCATGGATCCAAATGGTAATGTTGATAGATTATTTGGTGGTCTGAGACCTCATCTATGGAAAAATCTAGCCAACCATGATTATGACAGCTATGAAGAGATTGTGCGAAGTGCAATGAAAGTAGAACTGGATTTTGGTGAGACGCAGTGGTCTCATAAATCCAATGAAAAAAAAGAGATCAATGAAGCCAAGATTAGGGAGGAGATTTGATCAAGGAAGAGTAGGCAAGAAAGTGCAACGCCCCTCATGTAATAAATGTTGGGAGAAGAATTATGGGAACTGCTTGCTCGGGAGAGGTAAATGCTACAAGTGTTGAAGAGATGTCCATATTGCGAGGAATCGTCGTAGTGAGGGAAAACCTAAACTTCCAAACACTAATGATAAGGGTAAGATGGTGCAGGCCCAACCTGATGTCTAATGATTTAAGTGTAGACAACTTGGGAACCTTTCCAATCACTATCCAAATATGAGGGCAAGGGAGGGGAACCACCATCATCCATAGAAAAGGCCAAGGGAGAAAAGTCATTCTTTTTCAATCATGACAGCTGAAGTTGAAGTTCCAAATGATGTGGTAGCGTGTAATCTTATTTTTCTCTAAAATCTAGCAAGTACTTTGTTTGATTCTGGTTCTACGCATTCCATTGTTTCCTCAAAGTTTGCAATGAATTTAGAATCAACTCCTGATTTTCTAAAAGTAGGGTTATCAGTCAAGACTCTTGGTGGGATTATCCAAGCATCATCAGTGTTTAGAAACTCTAGTATTTACTTTGGTGAGCACAATCTTATCACAAATCTAGTTGTCATTCCCATGCTGGAATTCGACATTATACTAAGGATGAAATGGATCTCAAAGTATAATGCTAAGATCAAATGCATAAGTAAGGAAATATCGGTAGTCTTGAATAGAAAACCTAAAGTGATCTTACAATGAGTGATTTCTCAACCTGATCTTTGTCTAGAAGAACCTCCTATATCCTTTTTTATGGAATTGATCGGTGAAGAAGAAGAAGGAAATGAGAGTTTGATGATAGAAAATGTATCCATCATCTGGGAATAAATTGATGTATTTCTTGAGGAGTTGCCTGGACCTCCCCCAAAAAGAGATGTAGAGTTCTCCATTGAACTCGTACCTGGATCTCACCAAATATCAAATACCTCATATAGGATGGAAAATGTGGAGTTGGATGAATTAAATAAACAACTCCAAGATCTTTTGGAGAATGGTTTTATCCACCCAAGTGTGTCTCCTTGGGGAGAACCTATTCTCTTTGTGTAGAAGAAGGATGGATCGATGCAGCTATGCATTGATTATAGAGAACTGAATGGGATCACAGTAAACAAATACCCTCTTCCAAGAATTGATGGATTATTTGACTAACTTCATGGGGCTCAATTATTCTCTATGATTGATATTCGATCTGGTTATCATCAATTGAGTGTGAATCAAGAAGATATTCCAAAAAACTACCTTCCAATCAAGATATGGGCATTACTAGTTTTTTGTTATGCCTTTTGGACTGACTAATACACCTCCTATTTTTATGGATTTGATGAATAGAGTCTTTAAGGACTAACTTGATAACTTTGTGATAGTTTTTATTGATGATATTCTGATATATTCTTAAAGTTGTGAGGAGCATGAGGATCATCTAAGGGTCATTTTTCAAACTCTACAGAAGGAATGGATTTTTGGAATGTTTAGTAAATGTGAATTCTGGTTACAAAATGTTTCTTTCTTGGGGAACATTATTACCAATTAAGGAATCGCAGTTGACCCTGCAAAGACAAAATTTGTAGAGGAGTGGCCTCAACCTACAGAAATAATTGAGATTCGAAGTTTACTTGGATTAGCGGGATATTATAGGAGGTTTGTGAAAAACTATTGATGACTTTCTAATCCATTAACCAAGTTAACTCGAAAAGGGGTAAAGTTCATCTAGAAAAAGGAGTGTGAGGAAAGTTTCAATGAGGTGAAGAAGATATTGGTTATTGCACCTGTGTTAACTCTACCCTCAAGTGGAGAAGGATTCATTATTTTTTGTGATGCATCTCTAAAAGGGATTGGGTGCATCCTTGTGAAAAATGACAAGGTCATTGCTTATGCATCTCGATAGTTGAAGACTCATAAGCAGAACTATCCTACGCATGATCTGGAGTTGGTTGTGGTTGTTTTTTCTCTGAAGATATGGTGGTAGTATCTTTATAGGGATAAATGTGATATATACACAGACCATCAAAGTTTGAATTATATTTTAATACAAAAGGAATTGAACATGAGACAAAGGAGATGGTTGGAACTTCTTAAAGACTATAATTTTTCAATTCATTATCATCCCGAAAGAGAAAAGAAAGTCACTGATGCATTAAGAATGAAAAACCCAGTTGTTATGTCCATGATGAGGATTCAAAGAGATACTTTAATCAATGACCTAGTAAAGCTGGACATGGGAATTATAAGGGAAGGGACATCATCAACCCTAACCCAAATGTTTTCTCAACCGTCACTACTAGAGAAGATCAAAAAATCTCAGAAAGAAGATCCTTTGTTACAGAAGAAGTTTGAGGCTATGAAGGATGGGAAGTTTCCTGAGTTCAATACTGATCAATAAGGTGTACTGAAATTTCATACAAGATTATGTGTTCCATCTATTCCAGAAATAAAGATGGAGCTGATGGATGAAACTCATAGCTCTACCTTCTCAATACATCCTGGTAGCACAAAAATGTATAGGGACCTTTGTGATCATTATTGGTGGTATTATATGAAAAGGGATATTGCTGACTACACATCAAGGTGTCTGATATGTCAGCAAGTGAAGGCAGAGTGACAACTTCCTAAAGGGGTATTGTAACCACCACCCATACCAGCATGGAAGTGGGACAATATCACTATAGACTTCGTCACTAGTCTCCCGAGAACATCCAAAGGAAATAATGGGATATGGGTTATTATGGACCGTCTCACCAAGACTGCCCATTTTAGCTCCATTTGGAAAGGTTTCTCTCTTGATCAACTTTCCAGGATTTATGTGAAGTGGTAAGGCTACATGGAGTTCCACTTTCTATCCTATCTGATCATGATCCATGGTTCACTTCAAAATTTTAGGGAATTCTTCAATAAGATCTGAGCACTGAATTGAATTTCAGTACGACCTATCACCCCCAAACTGATGGACAAATTGAAAGGACTATTCAAGCACTCAAGGACATGCTGAGAACACGCTCAATGGAATTTAAGGGTGGATGGGATCAACATCTCTCTTTAGTTGAGTTCTCTTACAACAACAGCTTCCACTCGATCATTCAAATGGAACCCTATGAATATCTATATGGTAAGCGATGTAGAACTTTTACTTGTTGGGATGAAGCTGGTGAGAGAATTCTTCTTGGGCCTGATCTGGTGCAAGAGATGATAGAAATGGTCCATTCCATCCAACAACACATTAAGGCTACTCAGAGTCGGTAGAATAGCTATTCCAACAACCGTCTAATGGACTTGGAGTTTGATGTTGGTGACAAACTCTTTCTGCATATTTCACCTTGGAAGAGAGTAATGAGGTTTGGGATGAAAGGGAAGCTTATCCTTAGGTACATTGGCCCTTATGAAATCCTTGATCATGTGGGAGCAGTGGACTATCGCCTTGCACTTCCTCCAAATCTAGCACAAGTTCATGATGTCTTCCATGTATCCCTCTTGAGGAAGTATATACCTGACCCTTCACATGTACTACATCCAAAAGTTGTACAACTGGAACATAACCTCTCTTATGAGAAGGATCCGGTGGAGATCTTGTATCTTAGAGACAAGGATCTATGCAACAAGACTACCCGCCTTGTTAAGGTGTTTTGTAGGAACCAAAAATATGAAGAATCCACCTGGGAACTAGAGGAATCTATGAGGAAGAAGTACCTGTTGGAGTTGGTGGTCTAGAACCAACTACTTTGTACTTTATTCATTAAAAAAAGCCTTATCACATCTTGATTGTTATTCTTGTGTGACATGTCATGTGATAATGTCCTAAGGACAGCTGTTGCATTAAAGGGTCGTAGCGGATCCCTACTATGATGATAACCCGAAAGTGCCATAACACTGTTCTTGAATGTATGTTCTATGGCCGGATGATATTATTTGAGGGACAGAAATAATACAGGTCATTAGGGGTGAGGACTCATAAAACTTTGAGGCACCTTCTCATGGTGTGCGCCCTTGGTAATATCCCGGAGAATATTATGAGAACGAGACCTGCCAGTAGGAAATCCACATTTCATAGTGTCATTGGATGTTCCTATCTACGGACGTGTGTATTGATCCTTAGACTTTAAGATTATTATTAATGGGTATTACAACTCGCGCACTTAGATGTATTGACGAAAACTGTGACGACACACTATTCACAGCGAGGTAGGATACGTTGGGTGCGTCACGAGTAATACTGCATTAATTGATAATGCGAGAAAGGATTTGTCCCTTCCGTTCCATAACGGAAGTAGATATCTCAGGCCCTTTGATGGAATTGATATAGCCTAAATAAATCCATGGCCATGGTAAGGTATGGGCAAGTTCAATTCCGGGAAGTCAAAGAAAGAATAATCAAGCACATGGGTTGATGGCAGTAGCATGCAACCCGCTTGATTGGAGATATCGAGACAAAGGGATTATATTACACGGTAAGCGTTCGTAAGAGGTGACACGTCATTGCGGCGTTAACTTCTTTCTCTATGGGTGCCTTGGATCGTTGCTAGACGCTAACCTTAGACTTTAGGCAGGCTCAGCCTAATGCCACTGAGAAAGAGGCCTAGAGGGTCACACACTAAGTGTGTCCATGTATCTCAGTTATATATTAATTTAACAAGTTAAATAAATATTATTCCCGACTTTGGTTTAATAATTATTTAAGGATGTCTGATCGCATTTATTTTGACACTAGTTATTTGAGAGAATATACTGTGGATAAAATAATATATTTATTAGCGAGTAATGCAGTTACATTTATTTAAGAAATTAATAGTCATTACTCAAGGTCTAATAAATGTGGTGGAGAAAAATGGAAAATAAAAGTACACGTCGTGTATATTAAATATACACGCTGTGTAGTTTTATGAAAAACAAGTACACGCCGTGTATTAATTATTACACGCCGTGTAGTTTTTCCAATTGGGATTTTGAGGATTTAATATTGTTTTATTAAATGATATTTATTATAATCAGCGTGGGCACATGTCCAGAAATTAATAATTCGACATGGGGGTTTTCAATAAGAGTTAATGAAATAAATAAAACGCGTAACGCGTTTATTTATTGTCATAACTCTATTAACCTCAAACCTGATTATAAATATCCTCGCAACCCCAACATTTTTTTAGATCCATTGTTGTGCACAACGGATTTAGAAATACTCTCAAGCCAAGAGGGAATTCCCTTTCCACCAAGAATGCCCTCAAGTTACGAGAGTAAGATCCTCCACCGGATCAAGGCAGTCGAAGCCGGACATCGCAAGCGAAGGTTCTTCCGCGCTAGCACCCGGAGATCTCTTCGGTGATGTCCGGAGATATGTGACACATGTGTGGATCACCGCTAGAGGAATCCTACACTTGGATTCTACGACGCAACGACGGATCACTAAATCGTGACCAGACACATCAACAAAGAAAGAATTATAACAAGGTAATTCTTATGCATTAATTAAATTAATTATAATCAACATATGATGATCCTCCTCAAGGTTTCCAGGACTCTTATTTTCTTTTCGTTCTTCGTTCTATTCCTAAGATTCGGCGTTTTATATCATGACGGATCTCAGATTGAACGTTGTTTAACGTTAAAATTAACGTTGGGAAAACCCACCAACGCGCTTTCGCTGTGCCCGGAACCTACAAGTGGTATCAAAGGGGTCATATCATTGGTCATAATTATTTAGTTTTTTGTTGGTGATTTACGCATTTAATAATTTAGTTATTTCAATTCATGTTTAATCGTTCTGGAAATCTGAATATCGAGATCTGTTCCTCCTGTCTCGTTTCTCGTTCACCTCACAGAAATGGATTTTTCTTTTAATTTTGATTAAAATAGAATAGAGGAACTCATTCGGAGGAGCCAAATGTTTCTGGCCGTATAACACCAGAATACACGACGTGTATTCGGAAGTACACACCGTGTAGTCTAGGTTCAATGCATTGACTGATCCGCCAAATCAGGTCGTGTATTGGATTCTTTCTAAGAATTTAAGACACCGTGTGTTGACCAGAAATAGGTGGCACATGGTTTTAGGAATACATGTCGTGTGGTCCAATGAACACGGCGTGTAGTCCCTTCAGGTTAGGGTTGGGTCGTGTACTTCGTACATAGCATGCCCGGCTGGAAACCGTGTAACGTGGAAACTACACGGCATGTATCCCACTGTACACGCTGTGTACTCCGAAAATTTCTGAAGTACATTAACATGCCCTATCCCCGGGTGTGTACTTCGGATGGACGGTGAAGAAAATGTACATGCCGTGTAGTCAGAACTACACGTCGTGTACTCACCCAAATTATGTAGATTTATTAAAATTTATTATTATATTATACAAACCCTTGAGACGTGTACCATGGTGCAGGCGTAAAGCTGAGGCACAACACGTGATAGGTGTTTTATATATGTGTGTTTAATTTAACATCTGCGTAATAAATGGGAATTCACCGGGTTGCCTCCAAGGTACAAGTTGTGTACAAGGATAATTTTAAATGAATTTATTTGTTTAAAATTATGATGGATGAGAATATCAAGGAAATTCATAAAAGGGATTTAAGATAAAAGGATTGATTAATTAAAGATAATTAATTGATTCGAGTGTGATTTATCTTAAACAAAAACGATTAAAGAATTGAATGCTAGTTTTATTTATGCGTAAATATCGTTGCATGTATGGATGATCATGAGCTAGACCGAGACCTTTTATGTGAATGGTTTCTTTTAATTTATTTATTTAAATTAAATTTGTTGGCCTGCGAGCCATCTCCTCATTAATATGTAGGGCCTACACGCCCAAGGATTCTTTTATGTAAAAACCCTTTTTTCCCTTACCTGCGTGTGAGATAAATGCATATGTAATTGATGGAGCTCCAAAGCTAGTGGAGGCGGCTCAAGTCAGGAGCCAAGATGAAACCAATCCAAGGAGATACAAAGGTGGACAGGTGGAAAGCTGTAAACACGAACCCGAAAGGTTCAAGGTGTTTCTCCCCTAGGTCTTGGGTTAGTTTATCAACCGCTAGATAAACTAACCAATAGAAAATCTCATGATCATACCATTTATTTTATTTCTGTCAGTTTCATGGTTTATTTATTGTGGGTGTGTTGTCACGATCACACAATTAATGAATTAAACGAGCATGCAAGTGGGAACTAAAATAAAATTGGCTTACACGTAAATATTATCTTAGACATGGTTAATCACTTAAGTATATCCCACTTAATATTAACAAGCATGTAATCAAAGTTAATAAAATGGCTATTTACGTATAAGGATAAAATCCCTCAAAATAAATATTAATTTGGCATAGCCTTCCATAATCTTGGTTAGAATCGAACCATAGTTCAAAGCGCTTGACCAACCCTAGTTGGGGTGCTTTCAATTATCAGGGAATTCTAATTCAAGGTTTTGGGTTGACTTGACTTGGTTCGCATCAAGGGTTGACTGCCACAGCAAGAATTGGTGTGACCAAGAGGCAAAGGTTGAGGAAATCCAAAAAGGATTTCAGGATTGGGGAGTCCACTCAGCGGATCAAGGAACTGCGAGTTAATGCAGTTGGCATTTGGAATGCCTACCTAAAACCCTTCAAGTTGCTTGACCAACCCTAGTTGGGGTAATGAGAAGGGCAATATGGATCCTTACCACTAGAATATTCATGCAATATAATATTCCGAAGTCAATGGTGAGGGCTATTGGATTTCGATTAAATAGTGGGAGACTAATAAGTATTAATTAATTTATTTGTCTCAATTTTTATAATAAAGTACTAAACCTTTGCTCATATTAAATTGTAGAAACGGCAAGAAAATGGCTTTAAACATATCATTGTGCACCATACTCGAAAAAGAAAACCTTCTCACCGGCCCCAATTTCCAAGAGTGGCAGAGGCGTTTACACGTCGTCCTTCACCACGAAAGGAAATTATATGTGCTGGAAGAGCCTATTCCAGTTGCGCCTCGGAAAGAGGCTAGTGATGAGGAATTATCTCTCTACATGAAACACATGGATGATGCCACAGATGTCCAGTGTTTCATGCTATCGGCCATGTCTAATAAGCTCTTGAAGCAACATGAAAACATGGATATGTATAGCATGATGTCTCACCTTAAGGATCTCTACCAAGAGAAGGCGAGACATGTGAGGTATGAGATCTTCAATGCTTTGTTTACCACAAATCTTAGAGAGTCTGCGCCAGCTGGGCCTCATGTGGTCAAGCTTATTGGCTACATTGAACGCTTGGACATCTTAGGGATTAAATTCCCAGATGAGTTGCGTAAAGATCTCATCCTATCATCATTTCCCAAGACCTTCTTTAGCTTCATTGTCAACTATAACATGAGCGGCAATGAGAAGAGTCTATCGGAGCTTCTGACCTTGATTCGCCAGGTAGATAAGGACAGGGGCGTGACAAACCCGCGGTCCTTGTGGTGAATAGGAAAAGGAAGGACAAGGCAAAGGGGCCAAAGACTTATAAACGGTCTGAAGCCCACGAGCACCGTCCCTCCAAGAAGGGGAAGATCCAGAGGTAGGGCAAGGAATGGGAAGCAGTGTGTTTTGCATGTGGCAAGCAGGGCCACTGGAAGAGGAACTTCACCCAGAAGTGTGGGGATGCTAAAGGTGTGTTTGTTATCGAGTGAAATATTTCTATTTCTGCACATTGGGTATTAGATACAGCTTGTGGGGCTCACATCTGTATTCAAATGCAGAAACCAAGTAGATTTAGAAAGATCGTCAGAGGAGAGGTGGATCTTCGAGCTGCCAATGGTGCAAGGCTGGCTGCGTTGGCTATTGGCGACTATCACCTCTCATTGCCAACTGGCATGATTTTGGTTTTACAAAACTGTTATTTTGTGCCTAGTGTTACCAAGAACATAATTTCTGTATCTTTTTTGGATATGGATGTATTTATTTTCAATTTTGGAAATAAGGGTTGTCTCTTTTATAAGAAAAACGTATGTTATGGTATGGAACATTTGAATAATGGTTTGTATGTATTAAATTACGAAAACCAAGTGTTGGCAATCGATAACGAAACAAGCTCACATGACTCATACATCACCCAGTTATGGCATCACCGCCTTGGTCATGTGAACGAGAAGCGCTTGACAAAGCTCTGCCAAGATGTCTATTTAGACTCTACTGAGCTAAAACCACTTGATAGATGTCACACATGTTTACAAGGAAAAATGACCAAGCCTCCTTTGGTGGACAAGGTGAAAGGGCCACAGAGGTTTTAGGATTGGTACACATAGATGTGTGGCGACCATTTCCAGTAGAAGCTAGAGGTGGATATTCTTACTTTATTACTTTTACTGATGATTTGAGTAGATATGGTTATGTCTACTTAATGAGGTATAAGTCAGAGTCCTTATAGAAATTTAAGGAATTCAAGAATGAAGTAGAGAATCAAATTGGTAAGAAGATAAAGAAGCTTCGATCGGATCGAGGTGGAGAATATCTGAACCAAGAGTTCAACGATCTTCTACGGGAGTCTGGGATTCTATCTCATCTCACTCCTCCTTATACACCACAGTGGAATGGTGTTATTGAAAGGAGGAACCACACCTTGTTGGACATGGTGAGGTCGATGATGAGTCATGCGGATCTTCCATTATCCTTTTGGGGATATGCATTACAAACTACAGCATACACATTAAACCGAGTACCAACTAAGGCGGAAAATGGAATTCCATCCGAGTTATGGAATGGAAGGAAACCCACTTTGTCGCACACACGTGTATGGGGATGCGAGGCGTTTGTTAAGGCCTTCTCAGGCTACAAACAATCACCCCAGGGCATGAAGTGTATCTTTATAGGATATCCCAAGGAAACAAAAGGATATTACCTATATAACCCCCAAGACAAGAAAGTGATTGTCGCCAGACAAGCCGTCTTTCTTGAGAGGGATCACATCCTCAAGAAGGATAGTGGGAGCAAGATTGACTTCGACGAAGTTGATGCTCAAGATACACAGGAGTTGGTACAGGAACAAGTTCCACAGGTCCCCTTGGAAGAGGTTTCAGAAACACAAGTACTGTGTAGGAGCTCAAGAGAGGTAAGGGAACCAGAGAGATTTGGTTTCCTAGTCACTGAGGATGGTGAATCATTATTGTTGGACAATGATGAACCTCTCTCCTACAAGGAAGCAGTAGAAAGCTCAGAAGCTGCAAGATGGCTAGAAGCTATGAATTCTGAGATGGATTCCATGTATCAGAACCAAGTTTGGGTTCTGGTCGATGAGCCAGTTGATGTAAAGCCTGTTGGATGCAAATTGGTATTCAAAAGAAAGCTGGACATAGAAGGTCAAGTTAGCACCTATAAAGCAAGGCTAGTGGCTAAAGGATTCAGACAGCGTCAAGGAATTGACTATGATGAAACCTTCTCGCCAGTTGCCATGTTTAAATCCATAAGAATCATACTTGCCATAGCAGCTTACCATGACTACGAGATTTGGCAGATGGATGTCAAAACAGCATTTCTTAACAGGAACCTTCAGGAAGATGTCTATATGACACAACCAGAAGGGTTTGTGACACCAGGTGAAGCCAAACTGGTTTGCAAGTTGCAGAAATCTATTTATGGATTAAAGCAAGCATCTAGGTCATGGAACATTCGATTCGATGAAGACATAAAGGAATTTGGTTTCATTAAGAACGAATGTGATCCATGTGTTTATAAGCGGTTTAATGGGAATGCGGTCGTCATCCTAGTGGTATATGTTGATGACATATTGCGTATTGGAAATGACGTACCAGCCTTACAGTCAGTTAAGGACTAGTTGAACAAGTGTTTCTCCATGAAGGACTTAGGAGAAGAAGCCTACATTCTAGGGATCATGATCATTCGTGATAGATCCAAGAGGCTGCTTGGACTAAGTCAGAGTACATACATTGACCAGATACTAAAGAGATTTAGTATGGAAAAATCCAAGAGGGGATTGGTTCCAGTGTCACATGGCTTAAATCTTTCTAAGAAAATGTGTCCCCAGACACAACTGGACAAAGATAGGATGAGTAAGATCCCATACGCTTCAGCTATAATATCCATCATGTGTGCCATGTTATGTACCAGGTTTGATGTTGCCTATGCACTGAGCATGGTAGGCAGATATCAAGCCGATCCAGGAGAACAGCATTGGACTGCTGTTAAGACTATCCTTAAGTATCTGAGTAGAACTAAGGATATGTTCCTGGTGTATGGAGGAGACGAGGATCTTGTCATCAGAGGGTATTCTGATGCTGGTTTTCAAACAGATCAGAATGATCTGAAGTCACAATCTGGATATGTTTTATGTCTCAATGGATGAGTTGTGAGCTGGAAGAGTTCAAAGCATCCAGTTGTCGCCGATTCTACAGTGGAGTACGAGTATATAGCGGCTTCTGATGCAGCCAAAGAAGCCGTTTGGATTCGGAACTTTGTCCAGGAGCTTGATGTGGTGCCTAGCAGTAACGATCCCATTACATTGTATTGTGATAACACTGCAGCGGTGGATCTTGCAAAAGAACCAAGGTCACATCAACGGACAAAGCACATACTCTGGAAGTATCACCTCTTGAGGGATTTCTATCAAAGGGGTGAAGTTGCAGTGAGCAGAGTGTCCACGGAAGAGAACGTGGCAGACCCCATGACTAAAGGCCTATCTCAGCAGAAGCATGAATATCATGTGAGAGCTAGAGGGTTAAAGGTTGTTAGTAGTTGGCTCTAGTCCAAGTGGGAGTCTGTTGGAGTTGGTGGTCTAGAACCAACTACTTTGTACTTTATTCATTAAATAAAAGCCTTATCACATCTTGATTGTTCTTCTGCGTGACATGTCATGTGATAATGTCCTAAGGAAAGCTGTTCCATTAAAGGGTCGTAGTGGATCCCTGCTATGATGAGAACCCGAAAGTTCCATAACACTGTTCTTGAATGTATGTTCTATGGCCGGATGATATTATTTGAGGGACACAAATAATACAGGTCATTAGGGGTGAAGACTCATAAAACTTTGAGGCAACTTCTCATGGTGTGCGCCCTTGGTAATATCCAGGAGGATATTATGAGAACGAGACCCGCCAGTAGGAAATCCACATTTCATAGTGTCATTTGATGTTCCTATCCACGGACGTGTGTATTGATCCTTAGACTTTAAGATTATTATTAATGGGTATTACAACTCGTGCACTTAGATGTATTGACGAAAACTGTGACGACACACTGTTCGCGGCGAGGTAGGATACGTTGGGTGCGTTACGAGTAATACCGCATTAATAGATAATGCGAGAAAGGATTTGTCCCTTCCATTCCATAACGGAAGTAGATATCTCAGGCCCTTTGATGGAATTGATATAGACTAAATAAATCCATGGCCATGGTAAGGTATGGGCAAGTTCAATTCTGGGAATTCAAAGAAAGAATAATCAAGCACATGGGTTGATGGCACTAGCATGCAACCCGCTTGATTGGATATATCGAGAAAAAGGGATTATATTACATGGTAAGCGTTATTAGGAGGTGACACGTCATTGCGGCGTTAACTTCTTTCTCTATGGGTGCCTTGGCGTGTTTCTAGACGCTAACCTTGGACTTTAGGTAGGCTCATCCTAATGCCACTGAGAAAGAGGACTAGAGGGTCACACACTAAGTGTGTCCATGTATCTCAGTTAAATATTAATTTAATAAGTTAAATAAATATTATTCCCGACTGTGGTTTAATAATAATTTAAGGATGTCTGATCGCATTTATTTTGACACTAGTTATTCGAGAGAATATACTGTGGATAAAATAATATATTTATTAGCGAGTAATGCAGTTACAATTATTTAAGAAATAAATAGTCATTACTCAAGGTCTAATAAATGTGGTGGAGAAAAATGGAAAATAAAAGTACATGTCGTGTATATTAAATATACATGCTGTGTAGTTTTATGAAAAAAAAGTACACGCCGTGTATTAATTATTACATGCCGTGTAGTTTTTCCAATTGGGATTTTGAGGATTTAATATTGTTTTATTAAATGATATTTATTCTAATCAGTGTGGGCACATTTCAAGGAATTAATAATTTGACATGGGGGTTTTCAATAAGAGTTAATGAAATAAATAAAACGCGTAACGCGTTTATTTATTGTCATAACTCTATTAACCTCAAACCTGATTATAAATATCCTCGCAACCCCAACATTTTTTTAGATCCATTGTTGTGCACAACGGATTTGGAAATACTCTCAAGCCAAGAGAGAATTCCCTTTCCACCAAAAACGCCCTCAAGTTACAAGAGAAAGATCCTCCACCGGATCAAGGCGGTCGAAGAAGGACATCGCAAGCGAAGGTTCTTCCGCGCTAGCACCTGGAGATCTCTTCGGTGATGTCCGGAGATACGTGACACACGTGTGGATCACCGCTAGAGGAATCCTACACTTGGATAATACAACGCAACAATGGATCACCGAATCGTGACCAGACACATCAACGAAGAAAGAATTCCAACAAGGTAATTCTTATGCATTAATTAAATTAATTATATTCAACATATGATGATCCTCCTCAAGGGTTCCGGGACTCTTCTTTTCTTTTCGTTCTTCGTTCTATTCCAAAGATTCGGCGTTTTATATCATGACGGATCTCGGATTGAATGTTGTTTAACGTTAAAATTAAAGTTGGGCAAACCCACCAACGCGCTTCCGCTACGCCCGGAACCTACTGTACCCACACCTTTTCTCTTTAGAGGGTACAAGTTAAAAATTTTGGGGACGAAATTTATTAAGGGGGGAAGAATGTAACGACCTGAATATTTTAATTATATTTTTTTTCTAATTTTGTGTGTTATTTTACTTTATACTCAACAAAACTGTATCCTTTTATTAATAAAGGGGGAATAATTACAATGAAACTGTTGGGTTTCGACTATTATATGACTGTTGGTAAATATGACCATTGGTCAATATGACCATTGGAAACTATAATCTTAACATTGTGTTTTTATAAATATGGTTATCTTGGTTAATAAATACAGAAAGAAGATTGAATGGCCTCAACCAGTAGACTCGAGCCTTATGAAGCCCATCGGTGAGAGTGTGGGAAGGAGGTAGCATCACTAGACTTTGCTCTAGACCAATCCCAAGCCAAACTTCAAAGTATGAATCTTGAATTGAATTGCCTAAGGGAGATGTTCAAGATGATAGAAATCACTAATCGGGAAATTTTGTCTGATCCACCCAAAGATTCTATCACCATAGCACACCTTACACTTAGGTTCTATGCTGGTTTTATAAGGGGATATGTAACAAGACCTTAGCTGCTTTGTGTAATCCTTTTATATAAATAAATTGTTATTTCTTATTATGGCCATGTTTTTGAATTTCAAATATCCGGATAAATATAGGATGTGTATTATTGATGAATTTAGGAAAAAAGGGTATTTTAAACTATTTTATTATTCATTAAATAATGAATACTGTGAAATGATTTACAAGAAATGGTCTTCTACAAATGTGTTCAGTATGAAATTTAGAGTCTAATAAGATCAACTTTGTTTTTAGTGAATAGTAAAGTAGGAATAGTAACATACCCATATGAATAGTAATGAATAGTAATTCCACACAAAAAAATATAAACTTCACCCATGAATGTATAAATACATTTTAGACATCTTAAAAGTGAAAAATGATCATAGTTTATGTTTTGCTATTTTTTTATGTCATAAATATTTTATTTTCAATTTTATAATTAATTTAATAATTTAAAATGGAAATTTATTTTCAAAAAATTTAATCCTAAATTGTTAATTCATTGCCTTATAGTTATTGGATAATCTTATGGGACCTTGATTACTCTTTTATGGTGTTACAAAATGAGTTATAGTTTTAAAGTTGTATTTTTGGGAAAAATAAGGATTTTATTTAAAAATTAAATTTAAAATATTTAGAAAATTATTTTCATAAAAAGGAAATCATTTTTTAATCCAGAGAATTGATATTTGGTTAAGGTGAATTTTAGGTATTTTGCTAAAATAGTTGAATTTTCAGTGAATAGTAAAAAATGCAGTATTGAGTTTTGGGTGTTTAATGACATCATTAATGATGTAATAATGATGTAAGATTTCTGGTCGACTTATGAATAGTTAGATATTCTATTATGTGTCCCAAGTGGTCAATACCATTGGAAAATATCGTGGTCAACCCCATGGTTTTGTAAATACCATCGATGAGGTGTCCCTTGGAAATTAATAATTTATTCACTCACATTTCCTATAAATACCATGCCATTTCCCTAATTCTTTGCATTCCAAAAGCATCCTCAACGAATTTATAGTTTCCTTACCTCCCAAGGAATCCTCCCAAGGTTCCCTCAAGCCTCTCAAGGCCCCAACCTTCAAGCTTTAGAAGTTACTCTTCAAGGTAAGGGATCCTTTCACCCTCTTATTTTTAAGTAATGACTTCCTTTATGTTGTGTCTTCTAGTTTCCATATCTTTATGTTGAGGGTATGTTCTTATATGTTCTCATTACTGTACATTTCATGTCTAATTGTTGAGATACCCTTTCCTCTCTCATCAATTTGTTTTCTAAATTTTTATATGATGTTGTTAGGCTGCCGAATGTTTTGTAAAAGGAATAACATCTTCTCTTTTCTTTCATGTTTCTTTTTCATGTGGTATATCATTAAAATTTACATACCATATTATTATCTCCATGTTATTATTTATTTATACTATATTATAAGTTATTTATGATTTGGTTACTCTTTTACCCTCTCTTTTCAATGTTTTCTAAAACCATGTTATATAGTCGTTATGCTGCAGAAATTTCGCTTCAAAATTTCTATCTCTTTCTCTGAAGAAATTCTCTTGTTTATTTATGTGAATACCCATAGCTATTTAATTTCTATGGGTGTTAATAAATATATAAAAATGACATATTGGATTCTAGAATTTACATACATATAACCCTCACTCCCTTTCCATGGGTTATAAATGATATAATGATCTTATTTTTAAGAACTTTTAAAAAGTCGCGATTTTTAAATGAAACCCATTTCTTTTATTCTATATGGGTTATTTATGAAATGTTTGATTATGATCTATGTGTATCACATGAAAATAAATACACATTAAGGGTTCTCCCTAATAGTTCTCCAATTCATTGGGTAATGAATTAATCTCTAGAGATGACAAGATTCACGACACCTTGGTGAATAACCTTGGTAATTTTTATGACACCTCGGGGATAAACCTTGGTGATATGTTCAGGAATGTATAAATGAAATGTTGTAGCCACATATTCATGTTATCTTCCATGTTCATTTCATTATGATATGCCTATAATTCCATTTATCATGTCTTTATGTTGTTATGCAAGTTCTTATTTTTAAACAAGTAAACCGATTCCCTTGTTTACCTTTACTGGGCCTTCTGCTCACCCTTTCCTTTGTTGTATTTATCCAGGATATGAGATGCAGTAGTTTTTCATAATATGAACCTATGATGAATCCCTAAAAGTGGTTTAGAAAAAAAAATATGTTGTTTTCATGTATTATGTTCCTGATTTCCAATACACCGGACTTTAAAGATCCTCTGGTTGTAAAATGTAATGAAAAGTTATGTAATAAAAAGGCAGGATTCCATAGTTGGTATCAAAGGATAGTTTAGTTATTTATGGAAATTAGACTATGAAAACTTTAGGAATAATCTTATAGAAAATATTAAATATAGGAAAACATCCTGGTATTTTGGTGAGTATTATGTAAGTGGTTTATGAAGAAAATACATTCCTGTCGGGATACGAGTAGGTAGAGGTGGCTCTGGAAAAAAGGTACCTAGGAGTGAAAAATCTGACAAGGAGTTTTGGGCTGGACCTGGGGTATCCTGGTATATGACAATGGGACTTTATCCACTCTTGGTTATGACACTCATGGGGGATATGTTTGGTTAATCATAAGCTTTTTATAAATCATTATGAAGGATTTATAGAGAAATGTAATTGTTTAAAAAACTTTTAAGACATAAATCCTTTATAGTTAAAAGATTTGTAAATGAAATAAGTTTCTCATTAAGGTTTTATTATTTTAGAAATGGGGGGAAATAGGAGGAACTGTGAAAATGGTGACTGCAATGGACCATGCACTGACGGCCCTCTGATGGAAGCTGTAATGGAAATATTCATGCGAATGACGAACCAAATGACTCAAGTTATGGTAAATAAATTGAATCAAGCTGAGATACAGATCTCACCGAAAAGGGAACAAAATTATATTGAGTCCTTTATGCATCAACGACCACCAACCTTCAGTGGATCAACTGACCCTTTGATTTCTAAGCAATGGATCAGCTCTATCGAGAATATCTTTTCTGTGCTATGTTGTTCCGAGAAAGAGAAGGTCACCCTGGCAGTCTATCGCTTAGAAGGAGAAGTTGATCAGTGGTGGGAGATGATTAAAAACAAGATCTAAAAAGTGTAAGTTGAATCTATGGAGTGGGAAGAGTTCTTAAGGATCTTCTTCAGTAAGTATTTCCCTCGTTCTATGATAATAAGAATGGAGAAGGAATTTCTCAAGATGAAGTAGAAAAAGAATGAATCTATGGGAAGCTACGAGATAAACTTCACAAGGCTTTGATATTACACCTATAGATTTGTCATGGATCCAAATGGAAAGGTTGATATATTCTTTGGTGTACTTAGACCTCATCTACGTAATAATCTAGCCAACTGTGATTATGAAAACTATAGGGAGATTGTGCGAAGTGCAATGAAAGTCAAACTGGAGTTTGGTGAGACGCAGTGGTCTCATAAATCCGATGAAAAAAAGAGATCAATGGAGCCAAGATTAGGGAGGATATTTGATCAAGGAAGAGGAGGCAAGCAATTTCAACGTCCCACGTGTAATAAATGTGGGAAGAAGAATTCAGGGAACTACTTGCTTAGGAGCGAAAAATTCTACAAGTGTGGAAGAGATGGACATATTGAGAGGAATTGTCATAGTGAGGTGAAACCTCAACTTCCAAACACTAATGACAAGGTGAAGACGGTGCAGGCCCTACCTGATATCCAGTGATTTAAGTGTGGACAACTTGGGCACTTTTCCAATCACTATCCAAATCTGAGGGCAGTGGAGGGGAACCACCATCAGCCTCAGCAAAGGATAGGGGAACAAGGTCATGTTTTTTTATCACGAAAATTGAAGTTGAAGCTCCAAATGATGTGGAAGTAGGTACTCTTGTTATTCTCTCAAAGCTAGCAAGTACTTTGTTAGATTCTGGTTCTACGCATTCCATTATTTCCTCCAAGTTTGCAAATAATTTAGAATCAACTCTCGATTTTCTAAAAGTATAGTTATCAATCAAGAATCTTAGTGGTATTATCCCAACATCATCAGTTTTTAGAAACTCAAGTATTTACTCTTGTGAGAAAAATATCCTCACAAATCTATTAGTCATTCCAATTCTATAATTCTACATTATACTAGGGATGGATAGGCTCTCAAAGAATAATGCTAAGATCAAATGCAGAAGTAAAGAAATCTCATTAGTCTTGAATGGAAAACCTATAGTTATCTTCCAAGGAGAGATTTCTCAATATGATATTTGTCTTGAAGAACCTCCTATATCCTTTTTATGGAATTTATTGGTGAATAAGAAGAAGTAAATGAGAGATTGAGGATAGAAAATGTACCCATTGTCCAAGAATACATTGACGTATTTCATGAGGAGTTTCCTAGACCTCCCCCGGAAAGAGAGGTAGAGTTCTCCATTGAACTCGTATCTAGATCTCACCCGATATCAAAGACCCCATATAGGATGGAAAATGTGGAGATGGAAGAATTAATGAAAAAACTCCAATATCTTTTGGAGAAGGGGTTTATCTGCCCAAGTGTGTCTCCTTGGGGAGAACATGTTCTCTTTGTGAAGAAGAAGGATGGATCGATGTGGCTATGCATTGATTATAGAGAACTGAATGGGATCAGAGTAAAAAAAACAAATACCCTCTTCCAAGAATTGATGAGTTATTTGACCAACATCATGGGGCCCAATTCTTCTCTAAGACTGATCTTCGATCTGGTTATCATCAATTGAGGTTGAAGAAAAAAGATATTCCAAAAACTGCCTTCTAATCGAGATATGGGCATTACGAGTTTGTTGTTATGCCTTTTGAACTAACTAATACACCTGTTATTTTTATGGATTTGATGAATAGAGTCTTTGAGTACTACCTTGATAACTTTTTGGTAGTTTTTATTGATGAAATTCGTGTAAGGGTTGGTGTCCTTAGAACCAACTGTTTTGTACTTTGATTACATGAATGTTCACTTATTATGTATTGTTCATTGTTCTGCATGACTATAATATAATAATTTCCTGGAATATTTGTTGCATTAATAAGGTCATAGCAGATCCCCGCTATGATGAGAACCTTGAAATGCTATAACAATATTCTTAAATAACGTTTTGTGGTTGGATGTCATACTATGATAGGACATATAGTATACAGACCATCATGTGCGAGTACTCGTAAGAAGACGAGACTCTCTCTCATGGAGTTCGCACATGGTAATCTTTAAGATGGGATATTATGATAACAGACCCGCCTGTACATTTAATGTACACGCTGTGTAGTTTTCAATGAAAAACAAGTACACGCAGTGTATTTATTATTACACGCCGTGTAGTTTTTCCAGTCGGGATTTTGAGGATATAATATCGTTTTATTAAATGATATTTATTATAATAAGCATGAGCGCATGTAAAGGAATTAATTATTCTACATGGGGGTTTTCAATAAGAGTTAATGAAATAAATGAAATGCGTAACGCATTTATTTATAATCATAACTCTACAACCTCAAACTCCATTATAAATATCCGCACAACCCCAACTCTTTTCACACACAAGATAATCATTGTGCACAACATCTCTGGAGAATTCTTTGAAGGTCAAAATAACCTCTTCCTCCAAGAACGCTCTCAAGACTGAGAGAGATCCTCTTCCATCGGATGAAGACGATCTAAGGTGGACAACGCAAGCAAAGGCGTCCCCACGCTAGCACCCGGAGAATCCTTTGTCGACGTCCAGAGATACGAGGTACACGTGTGGATCACCGCTAGAGGGAGTCTACATGTAACACCCGAGACTTTTATGAGAAATATTTTGTTTTTATGTTATATAAATCATCAAAGAAATCTTTCGCTACATGCAATCGTGACCTTCCTCGATAGCGTGTGTAGTACGCAATACCGAGTTCCACTAAACAACGATATATTATTATAATATTATAAACAAGTCGTTATGAATAGTAGTAACTGAATTTTAAATTTTAAAACATTATTATTCATCTTACACATTTTCTAGAACATGGTAAGAGAACAAAATAATTTTTTTGGTAAAATAAGTATTTATCAAAAAATACAGTTGTGCTGCCTTTTGATGGCGCACCCACATTAAATATAGTTTTTGACACGTTTGTAAGTTCAATTTGACAAAATAAAATTCTTCTTTTGAATCAGGATATAAACATTTACTTTGGATACATTTTTGATATTTTTCTGATAACTTTCATATTTTGATGAATAGTAAAAATACGTTAATTTTTAATTAAAAACAACTTTTTCCATTGAGATAATTTATATGGTTAAATTATAATATTGAATGGTTTTAAAGTATATATAGAATATATTTTTACCATTTAATATAATTTATGTCATTACCATTAATTTCACATTGAATTCATATGTAAAAACATTTCAATCTTTGGCAATGTTTTAACTTCTAAAACCTGTTTTCTTAACAACGGGATTTATTTTAAATTAATTACTGCGACTTATGTGTTTTGAATTTTGAAAAATGGATTCCATATTTGTAATCAGTGGGTCCAAATTATGTTAATAGGTTACTTTTTAAATTTGTGCATTATGAATAGTAACTATGGTAAATTTTATTTACCATAGTTAAATGTAAATCAGATAATTAAGGGAAAATATAAGATTATAAAATTATCATAACACCTGACAAAATCCTATTTGATGACTAAAAGTCGACCCAAATCACCTAAGCGTCGGATTAGATTCATTTAATGGACTTTTGTCCATGAAAATAATTTAATTATTATTAAAACCAAAGAATGTGACAACTTGTCACTTTCTTAAATCTTATAAGTATAATAATTTTAATTTAGTGATAAACTTCATGAAACTTCGAACATGAATAGTTTCCAGAAATATAATACAATTATCTACATCATAGAAATTTATTTATAACTTTTAGGGATTAAATAATTATCATTAATTATGACACAATAGTGATGTTGAAACTATTTTATTAATTAAAATATCAAATAAATGGTTTTAAAAATAATAAAATAAATATTATATGAACTATTTAATGTGCTCCACTAATTTTATAGATACATATGACAGTTTGATTAATCTATTAAAGCTTTTAGTTCGAACATATCCTCTGTATATATTTTATTTAAATTCAAATAAATGAATAGTGTCAAAATTGACACTATTGTTATTTTATAAAAAGAACATATTATAAAATTGTTTAAAAATCACAAAAATATTTAAAAATTATAAATTAAATTTTATAGGGTAGAAAATGTCATAAAGTGTCTAATATGGAAAATTCACAACACATATGTAATTATTAATAATAATTTAAAATTTATAATATTATTACCACAAATAAAATTAAATTGATAAATAAGGATAAATCAAGTTGATAATGTTTAAAATAAATTCCTAACATGTCTAAATTTTATTGGTTGATGAGATTACAACCCTATATCATCTAATCTTCGGATATGAGTTATTTTTGAAGTTTTGAAGTGGGGTTTGGATTTAATATAAACTAATATTTCTTATATTTCCAAAGGTGCCCCTCTCCTCCCTTATAAAAGGGCACCTCCTCCCTCTCCTCCTCACACCAATTTGAGCCTTCAAGCTCGGCCAAACCCTGACAATTTTACTTCCCCACTTCCCTAGAATCATCCTAGAGGTTCTGGTCTTCTTCAAAGACCAACCCTAGTGCCTTAAGAGGAGGTTAAGAAGAGGCGCGTCAAAAAAAAGAGGTAATATCCATTACCGATCCTTTCCAAATTCTTTCTTCTTAAACTTCTTCTTCATTATTTGTTTCATTATGAAGTAATAACATAAGTATCACTCATATACTGATATGTTATTATAAGTATGAAACAACCCTATTTCACCATCTATTCATCCTACGGAAAACGAAATCACCGCGCGTGCGTACATATGGAATACCGTCTCCACGCCATGGTGTAATCTATTTTCCCCCACCACCATACTTCGATGGTTATAATGATTTAAATAATTACTATATATGATTATTGTAAAGTGATATTGATTCTAAAATAGTATACATACACTCCAATACAATTCCACGATCATGGGAACGATATCATCGCTCGTGCGTACGTACAGAATACCATCTCCACGATGTGATGGGATTCATTCTACATGATATTTATTGAATAATGATTATATAAATGAATTGAATGAATAAATATGATATATAGTACATTAATACCATTATGTAAATGAGGTTTCTATAACCTAAAGAGAATAATAAGAATTTATTCGACAAAACACGCATAGGAACAAAAAGTAATAAACACCCGAATAACAAGTAACAATGAAATATTACTAATAAGAAACTAAGAATATGACCATATATGATATCATAACAGTAATTATGATTCTAGAATAAGTCAATAACATTATTTAAATCATTATACAGGAGGTTTGGACACTTACGAAGCAAATCGGACCTAAGGTAAGGGATAATTTTGCAAATCTCATTTTTATCTGAGATTTCTTATTCGTAATAATTTACTGGGGTGTATTTTATCATCCACATCCATGTTTCCTCAGTATGTAATATTATTTCCATCCACCTACAATTTTTTAAATCCAATTTTACCCTTCGGTTAGTTTTTAGTAAAATATATGAAAGGAATCTTTTGTCGTTTTTCGTTCGAGGTACTTTTTGACATTTCTGACAAAAGGACGAGAACAATGTTTTTTTTAACTTATACGGCATGAATGGATTTTTAAAAAATTATTTACAAGAAGATTCCTTTACATGTTTTCAAGTTTATTTTTAATAAACTTCTTTTAGTCTAAAATTTTATGACATGTTAAGAAAGGAAAAATGTTTTTGAAGTAGAAAGGATATTTTCCTCAAGAATGGAGTTCAAGAGTTTTATCAAAATTATTTTCCATCTAAGATAATATAGGGTTATTTTTCTATCCCTATTGTTACATGGATTTGATTATGATGTGATGGAAATATTTTTATGAATTCCTTTATCTTATATGAATTGTTTTATGATGTCAAGATGTTTAAGATTCCCATTTTTATTACATGGGTTATGCTATGATGTATGGTTTATGATTTTGTGGCACACATAATAATGGTATCATTATGAGATGGGTGGTACCTATATCTCCCTCCAATGCATTGGGTAAATATTTTATATCTCATGAGATAGACATGGCTGGAACGGCAGGTTAAAACGGTTCAGTGAAACAGGACTGAAACGAGGAGTGAACTCGGTTCAGAAATGGACTTTGTCCACTAAGATATTATTGGAAATGAGTCTTGACTAATAAGAAATGATTCTATATGATTATGTGTGTATTCCACAAAGTTTCATGTTTTAAGTTATGATTATTGGGATTACATTTCACTACTATGATTTATCCCATGTTATGAAATTATGATCTCTTTTGCAGGTTAAGATTTCCAAAAGTTATGTTCTTATGATGTGATTGATATTTCTTTTGTATACCCTTACTGAGCATTTGAGCTCACCCTTTTGTATGTTTTATTTCCCCAGGTCAGGAAGAAGGTTATTAAGTAGGATATGCCAAAAAGGGACTCAAGATATGATGAAATAAATGGGAGGCAAAGTAGATGCGTTATGAACCAGTTGTTTATGTTTCCCAGTTTCTAAAGACTCTATACCTATACGGTCCTTTCCATGGTTTTGTTATATGTTGTAAAAAGTATTCTTCAATTTTGAAGTATTAACAATGTTTGTAAAGTATGGGTAGTTATAGTTGGTATCAGAGGAAAGGTATAGTCAACCTTTGGAAACTAGGATGTGAAAGCCTTAGTAAGAATCATAAGGATAAGTCTAAGCATATAACACAATATTAGTGTTTTAGAAATGGCCATGAATAACCTAGGATAAGACCATAAGTGTGAAATTTTATTCTTGATTATGTGGTGTTCCTATTATAATTAGGTTGCTCACACTATTCTTCTTGGTTTTAGTCAATGGCTGGAACCCGAAGGAACCGTGTTAATGCAGAATGCGACGGGCAATGCAATGATTGTCCCCCTGAGCAACCAAACGTTATGGGAGCTGGAATGCAAAATCTTGTAGCCATGATCACACAACTTTCTCAAGCTATGAATCATGCAGGACTTCAAATGAGAAAAGGAAGGAGCAACATTCTATTGAATCCTTCAAGAGGCAGCGTCCACCTTTATTCAGCGGGTCTACTGATCCATTAGTTGCTGAACAATGGATTAGTACTACTGAAAAGATATTTTCAGTTCTTCGATGTTCTGAACATGATAAAGTCATCTTAGCAGTGTATTGTTTGGAAGGTGATGCTGATCAATGGTGGAATCTTATCAAGAATACTAGACCAAGAGATGAAATTGAGTCAATGTAATGGGACGAGTTCAAGAACTTATTTTTCAATAATTACTTCCCTCGTATTCTCCGAACAAATATGGAGAAGGAGTTTCTTTAACTAAAGCAAAAGGATGATGAATCTGTTGGTACCTATGAAGCAAATTTTACAAGACTTGCAAGGTACGCTTCTGGTATTATTATCCAACCTGAGAGTAAGATCGATCGATTCTTTAGTGGCTTAAAACCAAGTCTTCGAAAGGCGTTAGCCCTAAGGGACTTCAATAGCTATGAGGAAATCATTTGATATGCTCTCAAAGTTGAGATGGAAATTGGAGTAACCCATCAGTCATATGGGTTTGATAAGAAGAGGAAAATGGAATTCAAAGGAAAATCTAAAGAGCACACTGAAAAGAAGATGAGTTTTCCCATATGCTCAAAGTGTGGAAAGAAACATGGAGGTAATTGTCTTAAAGGGACAATTAAATGTTTCAAATGTGGAAAGGAAGGTCATAGGGCATTTGAATGCCGCAATAACGGGAAGAAGATGTCTAGTGATGCGAACAATGAAAAGGCTACACAGAGTGCACCTCCTACACTTCAATGTTACAAATGTAAGGAGATGGGGCATTATGCCAATCAATGCCCAAATACAAGGGTTGATGATGATGGTCGACGTCAACAAACTCTTAAGGCTAAAGGCAAAGGAAAGTCACATGCAATTTCTATCAGCGATGTGTAGTACGATAACGATGTGGTGAAAGGTACACTTACCATCCACTCTAAAGTAGAAAATGTTTTATTTTATTCTGGATCCACCCACTCCTTTATTTCTGAATAATTTTATAATGATATCACCGTATTACCTCAACAATTAGATGTTGAGTTAGCTGTGACAACCCCTAATGGCACAACAGTCGCATCAAAAGTTTATAATTCTTCTCCGATTGATGTTTGTGGGAAAGTGCTTCCTGCAAATCTTGTGATCCTTCCTATAGTGGAATTTGATGTGATTCTTGGCATGGATTGGATTTCTTTATACGGAGCTCATATCAATTTCCAAAGAATGGAAGTCACATTTCATATTCCAGATCAATCTATGATCGTCTATCGATTGAAGGATGAACATAACCTTCCAGTGGAAATTTCTTCCATCTTATGGGTCTTCATTCCACTAAATGAAGGTTATTTATCTCAAATGGTTGGTGAGAAACTCACGATTAAGAATATGCCCATTGTAAGGGAGTTTGACGATGTCTTTCCGGAGGAATTGCTGGGTCTTCCACCAAATCGTGAAGTTGAGTTTTCAATAGAACTCGTACCGGGTGCTTTTCCTATTTCAAAGACACCTTATAGAATGGACCCAATTGAGTTGCAGGAATTGAAGAAGAAACTCCAAGAAAATCTTGATATGGGATTCATACGCCTTAGTGCATCACCTTGGGATGCATCTGTTCTTTTTGTTAAGAATAAATATGGATCAATGAGACTCTTCATTGATTATCGAGAACTTAACAAGATCACTATCAAGAACAAATATCCTCTCCCGCGCATTGATGACCTATATGACCAACTATGTGGAGCTCAATACTTTTCCAAGATTGATCTTCATTTATGGTATCACCAATTAAGGGTCAAAAGGGAGGATATACCAAAGACGGCTTTCCATACAAGGTATGGACACTATGAATTTATAGTGATGTCATTTGGTCTTACTAATTCCCCTGCTATCTTCATGGATCTGATGAATAGAGTCTTTAGAGACTATCTTGATCACTTTGTGGTAGTCTTTATAGACGATATTCTTGTATATTCAAAGAGAAAGAAAGAACATTAAGATCACTTGAAAATTATATTGAAGACCCTGAGAAAAGAGAAGCTTTATGCCAAATTTACCAAGTGTGAATTTTGGCTTCAAAAAGTTGAATTTTTGGGTCACATTATCTCAAAAGAGGGGATATCTGTGGATCCATCAAAAACAGAGGTTATCGAAAGATGGTCGAGACCAACAATAGTGACTGAGATCCGAAGTTTTCTTGGTTTGTCTGGATATTATCGACGTTTTGTGAAAGATTTTTTACTATTATCTAATCCACTCACCAAGTTGACTTGGAAAGGAGTTAAGTTTGTCTGGACGGAGGAATGTGAAGAGAATTTCAAGGAGCTAAAAAGAAGTTTATCCAGTGCACCTGTGCTCACACTGCCTTGTAGTGGAGAAAGGTTTGTGATCTATAGTGATGCATCCAATAAGTGGTTGGGGTGTGTTCTTATGCAAAATGATATGGTGATAGCTTATGCCTCACGACAGTTGAAAATCCATGAGAAAAATTACCCAACTCATGATTTGGAGTTAGCTGCGGTAATCTTTACATTAAAGATTTGGAGGCATTACCTTTATGGTGAAAGGTGTGATATTTATACTGATCATAAAAGTTTAAAGTATATTTTCACACAAAAGGAGCTTAATATGCGCCAAAGAAGATGGTTGGAGCTTATTAAGGATTACGACTGCTCAATCCATTACCACCCTGGGAAAGCAAACAAGGTGGCAGATGCATTAAGTCGAAAAGACCATGCTAGTTTATCCATGATGAGGATCACAAAAGATCCAATATTTATGGATTTACAAAGGATGGATCTTGGAATTAAAATGGAAGGGGAAAATCTTATCTTTCTCAAATTAATGTTCAACCATCTATACTTGTGAAGATTAAAGAGGCAATGAAAGAAGATGTCGAGTTACAAAATAAGGTGAGAAATGTTTCTGAATTCAACCTTGATTTCGATGGGATAATAAAGTTCAGGAATCGGGTTTGTGTTCCTCTCATCCCTGAATTAAAGAAGGAGTTGGTGGATGAGGCTCATAGTTCTTCATTCTCTATTCATCCTGGAAGCACGAAGATGTATAAGGACCTGAAAGAGTACTTCTGGTGGGATGGCATGAAAAGATATGTTGCTGAATATGTCTCTAGATGCTTGGTTTTTTCAGCAAGTTAAAGCTTAGAGATAGAAGTCTAAGGGGATGTTACAACCATTACCCATAACAGAATGGAAATGGGAAAACATCAATATGGACTTTGTCACAGGACATCCTAAAACATCCAAAGGCAAATATGCTATGTGGGTCATAGTTGATTGTCTTACAAAGTCTGCACACTTCATTGCTATTAGAGAGGATTTATCTCTGGATCATCTTGCCAGGATATATGTGAAGGAAGTGGTAAGATTGCATGGAGTAACACTATCTATTATATCTGATCAGGATCCGAGGTTTACCTCAAAGTTCTGGCGAAGTCTTCAACATACTCTGGATACAGAGTTGAGTTTCAGCACTGCTTATCATCCTCAGATAGACAGTCAGTCTGAGAGGACAATTCAAACTCTAGAAGATATGTTGAGAGCTTTCTCTATAGATTTCAAAGGTGGTTGGGATCAACACCTACCATTGGTGTAATTTTCTTATAATAATGGCTTTCACTCCAGTATTCAGATGGCTACTTATGAAGCTCTCTAAGGAAAGAAATGCAGGACAACAACTTGCTGGGATGAAGTTGGGGAAAGAAAGCTATTAGGACCTGATATTGTTGATGAGATGGTAGAAAAGGTCTGATCTATTCAACAACACATAAGAGCAGCTCAGATTTGACAGAAAAGTTATGCCGACAACCGAAGAAAAGACCTAGAGTTTGAAGTGGGTGATAAAGTGTTCTTACGAATATCTCCCTGGAAGAGGGTCATGAGATTTGGAAAGAAGGGGAAGTTGAGCCCTAGATATATCGGTCCTTTCGAAATACTGGGTCGTGTTGGGAAGGTAGCTTACCGATTGGCGCTTCCACCGAATCTCTCTCAAGTTCACGATGTGTTCCATGTATCTCTCCTAAGAAAGTACATACCTGATCCTTCACATGTACTCATCAAAGAAGTTATACCGCTGGAGCAAGATCTTTCTTATGAAGAACAACCGATAGAGATTCTGGATCATAGCAAAAAAGTCCTACGGAACAAGACCACTCACTTGGTGAAAGTTTTATGGAGGAACCACCAATTAGAAGAAGCTACATGGGGGCATGAGGATATGATGAGGGAGAGGTATCCTCATCTGTTTGTTACAAAGTGACGAATTTCGAGGGAAAAATTCATTTTAAGGGGGGTAGAATGTAACACATGAGACTTTTATGAGAAATATTTTGTTTTTATGTTATATAAATCATCAAAGGAATCTTTCTCTACACGCAATCGCGACCTTCCTCGATAGCGTGTGTAGTACGCAATACTGAGTTCCACTAAACAACGATATATTATTATAATATTATAAACTAGCCGTTATGAATAGTATTAACTGAATTTTAAATTTTACTACATTATTATTCATCTTACAAATTTTCTAGAACATGGTAAGAGAACAAAATAAATTTTTTTTGGGTAAAATAAATATTTATCAAAATATGCAGTTTTGTCACCTTTTGATGGCGCACCCACATTAAATCTAGTTTTTGACACGTTTATAAGGTCAATTTGACAAAATAAAATTCTTTTTTTGAATCAGGATATAAAAATTTACTTTGGATAAATTTTTGATATTTTTCTGATAACTTTCATATTTTGATGAATAGTAAAAATACGCTAATTTTTAATTAAAAATAACTTTTTCCATTGAGATAATTTATATGGTTAAATTATAATATTGATTGGTTTTAAAGTATAGATAGAATATATTTTTACCATTTAATATAATGTATGTCATTACCATTAATTTCACATTGAATTCATAGGTAAAAACATTTCAATCTTTGGCAATGTTTTAACTTCTAAAACCTGTTTTCTTAACAACAGTATTTATTTTAAATTAATTACTGTGACAACTGTGTTTTGAATTTTGAAAAATGGATTCCATATTTGTAATCATTGGGTCCAAATTATGTTAATAGGCTACTTTTTAAATTTGGGCATTATGAATAGTAACTACGGTAAATTTTATTTACCATAGTTAAAGGTAAATCGGGTAATTAAGGGTAAATATAAGATTATAAAATTACCCTAACACCTGCCAAAATCCTATTGGATGACTAAAAGTCTACCCATATCACCTAATAGTAGGATTAGATTAATTTAATGGACTTTTGTCCATGAAAATAATTTAATTATTATTAAAACCAAAGAATGTGACAACATGTCACTTTTTTTAATCTTATAAGTATAATAATTTTAATTTAGTGATAAACTTCATGAAACTTCGAACATGAATAGTTTCCAGAAAACTAATAAAATTATCTAAATCATAGGAATTTATTTAGAATTTTCAGGTATTAAATAATTATCATTAATTATGACACAATAGTGATTGTTGAAATTATTTTATTAATTAAAATATAAAATAAATGGTTTTTAAAAATAATAAAATAAATATTATATGAACTATTTAATGTGTTCCACTAATTTTATAGATACATATGACATTTTGATTAATATATTAAATCTTTTAGTTTGAACATATCCTCTGTATATATTTTATTAATTCCAAATAAATGAATGGTGTCAAAATTGACACTATTGTTATTTTATAAAAATAACATATTATAAAATTGTTTAAAAATCACAAAAATATTTAAAAATTATAAATTAAATTTTATATGGTCTAGAATGTCATAAAGTGTCAAACTATAGAAAATTAACAACACATATGTAATTATTAATAATAATTTAAAATTTAGAATATTATTACCACAAATAAAATTAAATTGATAAATAAGGATAAATCAAGTTAATAATGTTTAAAATAAATTCCTAACATGTCTAAATTTTATTTTTTGATGATATTACAACCCTATCTCATATAATATTCGGATATGAGTCATTTTAGAAGTTTTTAAGTGGGGTTGGGATTTTATATAAACTAATATTTCTTATATTTCCAAAGGTGCCCTTCTCCTCCCTTATAAAAGGGCACCTCCTTCCTCTCCTCATCACACCAATTTGAGCCTTGAAGTTCGGCCACACCCTACCCATTTCACTTCCCCACTTCCCAAGAATCATCCTAGAGGTTCTTGTCTTCTTCAAATACCAACCCTAGTGCCCTAAGAGGAGGTTAAGAAGAGGTGCGTCAAAAAAAGAGGTAATATCCATTACAGATCCTTTCCAAATTATTTCTTCTTCAACTTATTCTTATTTAGTTGTTTCATTATGAAGTAATAAGATCAGTATCACTCATATACTGATATTTTATTATAAGTATGAAACAACCCTATTTCACCATCTATTCATCCTACGGAAAACAAAATCACCGCGCGTGCGTACGTACGGAATACCGTCTCCACGCCATGGTGTAATCTATTTTCCCCCACCACCTTATTTGGATGGGTATAATGGTGTAAATAATTACTATATATGATTATTGTAAATTTATATTGATTCTGAAATTGTATACATACACTCCAATACAATTCCACGATCATGGGAATGATATCATCGCTCGTGCGTACGTACGGAATACCGTCTCCACGATGTGATGCGATTTGTTCTACATGATCTTCATTGCATAATGATTATATAAATGAATTGAATGAATAAATATGATATATAGTACATTAATACCATTCTTTAAATGATTTTTCTATAACCTAAGCAGAAGAATAATAATTTATTCGACAAAACACACATAAGAACAAAAAGTAATAAACACCCGAATAACAAGTAGCAATGAAATATTACTACTAAGAAGCTAAGAATATGACCATATATGATATCATAACAGTAATTATGATTCTTGAATAAGTCATTAACATTATTTAAATCATTATACAGGAGTTTCGGACACTTACGAAGAAAATCAGACCTAAGGTAACAGATAATTTTGCAAATCTCATTTTTATCCGAGATTTCTTATTCGTAATAATTTACTGGGGTATATTTTATCATCCACATCCATGTTTCCTCAATAAGTAATATTATTTACATCCACCTACAATTTTTTAAATCCAATTTTACCCTTCGGTGAGTTTTTAGTAAAAGATGTGAAAGGAATCATTTGTCGTTTTTCGTACGAGGTACTTTTTGACTTTTCTGACAAAAGGATGAGAAGAATGTTTTTTTTAACTTATACGGCATGAATGGATTTTTAAAAAATTATTTCCAAGAAGCTTCCTTTACAAGTTTTCAAGTTTATCTTTAATCAACTTCTTTTAGTTTAAAATTGTATGACATGTTAAGAAATGAAAAATGTTTTTGAAGTAGAAAGGATATTTTCCTCAAGAATGGAGTTCAAGAGTTTTATCAAAATTATTTTCCATATAAGATAATATATGGTTATTTTTCTATCCCTATTATTACATGGATTTGATTATGTTGTGATGGAAATATTTTTATGAATTCCTTTTTCTTATATTAATTGTTTTATGATGTCAAGATGTTTAAGATTCCCATTTTTATTACATGGGTTATGCTATGATGTATGGTTTATGATTTTCTGGCACACATAAGAATGGTATCATTATGAGATGGGTGGGAACTATATCTTACCCCAATGCATTGGGTAAAGATTTTATATCTCATGAGATAGACATGGCTGGAACAGCAGGTTAAACCGGTTCAGTGAAACAGGACTGAAGCGAGGAGTGAACTCGGTTCAGAAATGGACTTTGTCCACTAAGATAGTCTTGGCAATGAGTCTTGACTAATAATAAATTATTCTCTATGATTATGTGTGTATGCCACAAAGTTTCATGTTTTAAGTTATGATTATTGGGATTACATTTCACTACTATGATTTATCACATGTTATGAAATTATGATTTCTTTTGCAGGTTATGATTTGCAAAAGTTATGTTCTTATTATGTGATTGATATTTCTTTTGTTTACCCTTACTGAGCATTTGAGCTCACCCTTTTGTATGTTTTATTTCCCTAGGTCAGGAAGAAGGTTATTAAGTAGGATATGCCAAAAAGTGACTCTAGATATGATGAAATAAATGGGAGGCAAAGTAGATGCTTTATGAACCAGTTGTTTATGTTTCCCAGTTTCTAAAGACTCTATACCTATACGGTCCTTTCCATGGTTTTGTTATATGTTGTAATAAGTATTCTTCAATTTTGAAGTATTAACAATGTATGTAAAGTATGGGTCGTTATACTACACTTGGCTTCTGCGACGCAACGACGGATCACATTGACAACGTGATCGAGAACATCAATGAAGAAAGAACACCCAAAAGGTATTTATTTATAATTAATTAAATTAATTATAAGCAACCTGTAACGATCCTTGTTTGTGGTTCCGGGAAAAACCATCTTATTTTCCTTTTTCTGTGATTCGATCCGTGGAAACTGGCGTTTATCGTCGTATTGATCCCGAATTGATCATTGCTAATGACAAAAAGCCAAGTGGGCACATCCACCCACGCGCTTCCGCTGCACCTGGAACCTTCAAATGGTATCAGAGGAGGTTACAACGTTGATTATAGTTATTTAATTTTCGTTGATAATTTATGCATTTATATTTGATTCAATTCGAAATAAATCATTCCATAAATCGGAATTAATGAGATATATTCTCCCTCCTTGTTTCTCAATTCATATCACAGAAACGACCTTTTACT
The DNA here is from genome assembly GCA_963277665.1 of Viscum album. Taxonomy (NCBI): domain Eukaryota; kingdom Viridiplantae; phylum Streptophyta; class Magnoliopsida; order Santalales; family Viscaceae; genus Viscum; species Viscum album. Next base: position 2,001,220,505 of record OY728136.1, read on the forward strand.
TTTAATTTTTGATTAAAATAAAAATGTGTAACTCATCCGGAGGAGCCGCTATTTCTGTCTGTACAACATGGGATTACACGGTGTGTAATTAAAACTACTCACCATGTACTTAGGTTCAACGAACTGGCACTGGTCCGCTAAACCACGCCGTGTGAATTGATTATGCCTAAGTTTTAATCATGCCGTGTTGACCAGAATTGAAGAGCGTGTGGAAACCAGAATACATGGCGTGTATGTTGAAGCAACACCCCGTGTAGTCCATTCTGACCCAGGTGAAACGGTGTACAAAGATAAGCCGCGTACCGCGTACATGGGATCTCCAGGATGGTTATCACGTAATAAGGAAGTACACGCCGTGTATGATTCATCTACACACCGTGTACTCTAAAATGTCCAAAGTATAGAAAAAACGCCAAATCCCCGGCGTGTACTTTGGATAAAGGGTGAAAAGAAAAATACACGCCGTGTAATTATAAACTACACGTCATGTACTTTCGATAAATGGAATTTCACTAGGTTTCCTCCAATGTACAAAAGACCCGTACAAGTAATATGGATTAGAAAAATCTCAAGGAAATTCAAAAAGGAATTTAAGATAAAGAATTGATTAATTATAAGATCATAATTAATTGAATTCGAGCACGTATTATCTTAAATAAAAGAACGATTAAAATAATTTGAATTCTAAATATGTGTAAATGTTGTTGCATACTATGGATGATCATGAGCTAGACCAAAGACCCTTTGTATGTGTATGGTTTCATTTAAATATATTTAATTTAAATTTTTTGGCCTGCGAGCCTTCTTCCAATAAAATGTAGGGCCTGTGTGCCCATGGTTTCTTTAATGTAAACCCATGTAATGGAGGATCTCCCAAGCCAGAGGAGACGGTTCAAATCCCAAATCTGAGGCGAAATCGACGCAATAGGATACAAATGTGGATAGGTGGGAGCTGCAAAACACGAACCATCAGGTTCAAGGTGTTTTCCCTAGGTTAGGGTAATCTTATCAAAACTTCTAGATAAGCTAACCAAATAGAAGCTCATGATTATGCCATCTTATTTTATTTCTGTCTGATTGCACGGTTTATTTATTATGTATGTGTTGTCGCGATCACATAATTAATAAAATGAACAAGCATGCAAGGATGGAATAAAATAAAAACCGGACTATGCGTAAACATTATCGGAACATTGTTAATCACTTAAGAAAGCATCACTTAATATTAACAAGCATGTGATAATGAAAAAATACACATAAAGAATAAAATCCCTCAAATACCATATTAAGTCAGACCAAGCCTTCCGTTACTTGATTAAGGTCAAGACTCAATAAAAATATGTGTTTGAACAACCCTTGTTGGGAAACTTACTTTTATAAAGGAAACACTTATGAAAGGTTTTGGGTTGACTTAACCATATTACATCAAGAGAAGTATCCCTTTCTAGACTTGGTGTAATATTGGAGGCAAGATTTGAGGAAATCCAAGTCAGGATTTCAGGATTGGGGAGTCCACTCAACAGATCAAGGAAATGTAAGCTCACAGTTGGCAAATACCTACCTACCTAAATACCTTCAAATAGCTTGACCAACACTTTTGGGGTTATGCGAAGGGAAATATGGATCCTTGCCACTAGAAAGTCAAAGCAACTGTACATTCCAAGTTCAATGGTGAGGGCCATTGGGACTTGATTAAATAGTGGGAGAATTAATTTTTTTATTATTTCTCATAAATATATAATCAAGAAAGTACTAATAAATCTTCTCTTTTAATTTGTAGAATCGAAATGACACACTCGTCAACCACTTTTCTCTGCGATCAATTATGGATAAAGACAACATCCTCACCATCATTAACTTTCAGGAATAGTTTAGGTGCCTTCGGGTTATCCTACGCCATGAACAAAAGTTTTACGTGCTGGAGTCCTCACTTCCTGATTCCCCTGCCCCAGGGGCAAGTGATGAATATTTCCTAGTCTATGATCAACATTTGAATGATGCACTCAACGTTCAATGTTTGATGATATCATCAATTTCTAGTAAGCTCATGAAGTCTCATGAATACATGGATGCATATAGCGTGCTCGAGCATCTCCATGGTCTATACCAGGAGAGAGCAAGACAGGAAAGGTTTGAGATCTCCAAGGCTTTATTTCAGAGCAAGCGTGGAGAGGGTGCCCCATCTGGGCCTCATGTAGTCAAGATCATTGGCTACATTGAGTGCTTGGAGGTTCTAGGGTTTAAACTCCCTGAAGAACTGGGTACCGATCTCATTATTGCATCACTCCCCCAGAGCTTCTCAAACTTTGTTGTGAACTTCAATATGAACAACATTGAGAAGTCTTTGTCTGATCTTCTCATCCTTACTCGCTAAGTGGACACTGACATGAAGTTTGAAAAGCCTTTTGTCTTCATGGTGAATAAAAGGAAAGGGATGGTGAAGAGATTTATGCCCAAATCTTCTTCAAGGCCTTCCAAGAAAAGGAAGATCAAAGGGGAGGCAAAGGAACAGGATGCTGTTTGTTTTGCATGTGGAAAGAAGGGCCACTGGAAGAAAAACTGCACTCATCGAAGGAAGCAAGGGGAAGCTTCAGGTGCATTTGTTATCGAATGCAGTCTATCTATTTCTACTAATTGGGTATTAGATACTGCTTATGGTGCTCACATCTGTATCCAAATACAGGAAGCAAGTAGATTCAAGAAGATTGATCGAGGGGAGGTAGATCTGCGAGCAGCCAACGGAGCCAGACACGTTGTTGTAGCTGTCGAAGACTACCACCTCACATTGCCTACTAGGATGGTCTTGGTTTTGAAAGGTTGTTATTATGTGTCTTCTGTTACTAGAAACATTATTTCGGTATCCAGATTAGATACTGATGGATCCATATTCAAGTTTGGAAATGAATGTTGCAACTTTTATAAAGATAGCATTTGTTTTGGTAGGGCACATTTATATAATGTCCTTTATGTGTTAGACTACACAAAGAAAGTAATGGAAATAGATAACAATGTTAATTCACATGACTCATACCACACCCAACATTGGAATCACAGGCTAGGTCATGTCAATGAGAAATGTTTGACAAAATTACATCAAGATGGGTATTTAGATTCTTTCGAACTAAAATCACTTGGTGTATGTCATTCGTGTCTACAAGTCAAAATGACTAAAGACCCATTTAATGGGAAAGGTGAAAGAGCTAAAGAGCTTCTAGAATTAGTTCACATAGATGTGTGTGGACCATTTCTAGTTAAATCAAGGGGTGGGTTCTCGTACTTCATAACATTTACTGATGATTTTCGTAGATATGGATATATCTACTTAATGAGGTATAAGTCAGATTCTTTTGATCGGTTCAAAGAATACAAGAATGAAGTTGAGAACCAGCTTGCTAAGAAGATTAAGAAACTTCGCTCAGACAGAGGAGGATAATATCTTAATCCGGACTTCTTTGATTTCCTATGAGAGTTTTGGATTCTATCTCAACTCACTCCTCCTTACACACTGTAGTGGAATGGTGTAAGTGAAAGGAAGAACCGCACCATGTTGGACATGGTGAGATCAATGATGAGTCATGCGAGTCTTCCATTATCCTTTTGGGGATATGCATTACAAACAGCAGCGCACATACTAAACCATGTACCAACTAAATCGATAAATGGTATTCCATACGTGTTATGGAGTAGACCCAAAGCCATGTTATCGAATTTACATGTGTGGGGTAGCGAAGAATTTATTAAGGCCTCTTTAGGTAACAAACTTGCACCGCGAGGCACAAAGTGTATCTTTATAGGATATCCCAAGGAAACAAGGGGATATTACCTATACAACCCCTCAGAAAAAAAGGTTAGAGTGGCAAGACACACCATATTCCTTGAGAGGGAGAACATCTCCAAAAGAGATAGTGGGAGCGAGATAGACTTCGATGAAGTCGAGGCTCAAAATACACATGAGTTGGTACAAGAACAGATTCCACAAAGCCCTGCAGAAGAAAAATCTATTCCAGAGACACAAGAACTATGTATGAGCATGAGAGAGGTGAGAGAACAAGAATGATATGGTTTTCTTGTCACCGAGGATGGTAACTCACTATTGGTTGACAATGATGATCCTCTTACCTAAAAGGAATCAGTTGAAGGCACAGACGTTGCCAAGTGGAAAGAAGCCATGAATTCTGAAATGGATTCCATGTACCAAAACCAAGTCTGTATTTTGGTATATCCTCCATTTGATGTAAAGCCTATTGGTAATAAATGGGTATTCAAGAAGAACTGGACATGGAGGGGCAAGTCAGCACCTATAAGGCATGACTGGTTGCAAAAGGTTTTAGACAATGTTAAGGAATTGATTATGATGAAACCTTTTCATCGGTTGCGATGTTGAAATCCATAAAAATCCTATTGACCATTACTGCTTACCATGACTATGAAATTTGGAAAATGGATGTCAAAACAGCTTTCCTTAACGAGATCCTCCAGGAAGATGTCTACATGACACAACCTGAAGGGTTTGTGACTCCAAAGGATGCCAACAAGTTATGCACGTTGTAGAAATCCATTTATGGATTAAAGAAAGCATCAAGGGCATGGAACATTTGTTTTTATGAAGTTGTTACAGAATTTGTCTTTGTTAAGAACAAATGTGAGCCTTGTGTCTACAAAAGGTTTAGTGGAAGTGCAGTCGTTTTCCTAATAGTATATGTTGATGACATATTGCTAATTGGAAACGAAGTACCTTTCTTACAGTCAGTTAAGGCATGGTTGCATAAATGCTTCTCCATGAAAGACTTGGGTGAGGTGGCATATATTCTTGGGATCAAGATCCATCGTGATAGATCCAAGAGAATGTTGGGCCTGAGTCGAAGTACATACATTGACAAGATACTAAAGAGATTCAGTATGGAACAGTCCAAGAGGGGATTATTACCAGTGTCACATGGCATTCATCTTTACATGAAAATGTGTCCTCAGACACATGAGGAAAGAAAGAGGATGGAAAGGATCCCTTACGCATCCGAGATTGGGTCAGTCATGTATGTTATGGTATGTATGAGGCTAGATGTTGCTTATGCATTAAGTGCGGTAGGTAGATATCAAGCTGATCTAGGAGACCGCCATTGGATGGCAGTCAAGACTATCCTTAAGTATCTGAGGCGTACTAAGGATATGTTCCTAGTTTATGGAGGAGATGAGGAACTAGTCATCATAGGACATGTAGATGCTAGTTTACAGACTGATCAAGATGACATGAAGTCGCAGACTGGATACATCTTCAGTTTGAATGGAGGTGCATTGAGCTGTAAGAGCTCAAAACAAAGTGTGGTGGTAGATTCTACAGCAGAGTCCGAGTATATCACAGCTTCTGAGGAAGCTAAAGAAGCAGTATGGATGCAAAGCTTCATCCAAGAGCTGGATGTTGTACCGAGCAGTAAATATCCTATCACACTCCATTGTGATAATATACAGCGGTGGAACTTTCAAAAGTGCCCAGGTCACATTAGCGGACAAAGCACATACATCGGAAGTATCATCTCTTGAGGGATTTTTCTCAGAGAGGTGTAGTTGTAGTGAGCAGTATTTCCACGGAAGACAACGTGGCAGACCCATTGACTAAAGCCTTGACTCATCAGAAACATGATCATCATGTGAGGTCTAGCGGACTAAAAGTCATAGGCAGTTGGATCTAGTCCAAGTGGGAGTTTGTAAGTGTCGGTGTCCTCAGAACCAACTGTTTTGTACCTTGATTACATGAATGTTCACTTATTATATATTGTTCATTGTTCTGCATGACTATAATATAATAATGTCCTGGAATATTTATTGCATTAATAAGGTCATAGCAGATCCCCACTATGATGAGAACCTTGAAATTCTATAACAATATTCTTAAATAAAGTTCTGAGGTTGGATGACATACTATGATAGGACACATAGTATACAGACCATCATGTGCAAGTACTCATAAGAAGGCGAGACTCTCTCTCATGGATTTCGCACTTGGTAATCTTCAAGATGGGAGATTATGAGAACAGACCCGCTAGTAGTAATTCTCCATGTCTTGGTGTCATTGGATATTGCTATCTGCGAGCGTGTGTAATGGTCCTTAGACTGGAAGATTATCATTAACTCATGTCATGACTCGCGCACTTAGATTTACTGACGAAAACCGTCACGCAGACAGTTGGCGGGAAGCAGGGTACGTTGGGTGCGTCATGAGTGACATATTGTTAATGGATATGTCGATGAATGATTTGTCCCTTCCATTTATGGAAGTTGATATCTCGTCCCTTTGATTGAAATAGAACTGTCGCATTAAATTCCATGGCCATGGTGTAAACGACGAGTTTATTTCAGGTATTCAAAGAATGACGGATCAAGCATATAGGTTTATGACACTGCCATGAAACCTGCTTGATGAGATATCGAGACAAATGGATTAAATTACATAGTAAGCGTTCGTATGAGTTGATATGTCAATGCGGCATCAACTTCTTTCTCTTGGGTGCCTTGACCTGTTGCTAGACAGTAATCTTGGACTTTAGGAAAGCATGCCTAATGCCAACGAGAAAGAGGCTTAGAGGGTCACACACTAAGTGTATCCAAGTATCTCAAGTTGAATAAAGATTATTCGCGTACATGGTTTAATAATTATTCAAGTAAGCCTAAGTTGTGTTAAATGATAGAATAAAAATAAAATAAAACAAGTACACGCCATGTATTATTAAATGTACATGTCGTGTAGTTATATTTTGGAAAGGAAATGATTAAATGAAAACAAGATATACACGCCGTGTACATTTAATGTACACACCGTGTAGTTTTCAATGGAAAACAAGTACACACCGTGTATTTATTATTACACACTATGTAGTTTTTCCAGTCGGGATTTTGAGGATATAATATCGTTTTATTAAATGATATTTATTAAAATCAGTGTGAGAGCATGTCAAGGAATTAATTATTCGACATGGGGGTTTTCAATAAGAGTTAATGAAATAAATGAAATGCGTAACACGTTTATTTATTTTCATAACTCTACAAACTCAAACTTGATTATAAATATCCTCACAACCCCAACACTTTTCAAACACAAGAGAATCGTTGTGCACAACATCTCTGGAGAATTCTTTGAAGGTCGAAATAAACTCTTCCTCTGAGAATGCTCTCAAGACAGAGAGAGATCCTCTTCCACCGAACCAAGATGATCTAAGGTGGACAATGCAAGCAAAGGCTTCTCCACGCTAGCACCCAGAGAATCCTTTGGAAATGTCCAGAGATACGAGGTACACGTGTGGATCACCGCTAGAGGGAGTCTTCACTTGGCTTCTGTGACGCAATGACAGATTACATTGACAACATGATCGAGAACATCAATGAAGAAAGAACACACAAAAGGTATTTATTTATAATTAATTAAATTAATTATAATCAACCTGTAACGATCCTTGTTTGTGGTTCCGGGAAAAACCATCTTCTTTGTCTTTTTCTGTGATTCGATCCGTGGAGACTGGCATTTATCGTCATATTGATCTCGGATTGATCATTGCTAATGACAAAAAGCCAAGTGGGAACATCCACCCACGCGCTTCTGCTGCACTCGGAACCTTCAATTCGGATATATTCCAAAAGTTGTGAGGAGCATGAGGATCATCTAAGGGTTATTTTGAAAACTCTATGGAAGGAATAGCTTTTTATAAAGTTCAGTAAATGTGATTTCTGGTTATAACAAGTTGCTTTCTTGGGGCACATTGTTACCAATGAAGGAATCACATTTGACCCTGCAAAGAAAAAGTTTGTAGAGGAGTGGCCTCAACCTACAATAATAACTGAGATTCGAAGTTTCCTTGGATTAGTGGGATTTTATATGAGGTTTGTGAAAAACTTTTCACAACATTATAATCTCTTAACCAAGTTAACTTTAAAAGGGGTCAAGTTCATCTAAACAAAGGAGTGTGAGGAATGTTTCCAAGAGATGAAGAAGAGATTGGTTACTGCACCTGTGTTAAATATTCCCTCAAGTGGAGAAGTATTCGTTATTTTTAGCGATGCATCTCTAAAAGGGCTTGGGTGCATCCTCATGAAAAATGACAAGGTCATTGATTATGCATCTCGACAGTTGAAGACTCATGAGCTGAACTATCCTACGCATGATTTGGAGCTGGATGCGGTTATTTTTTCTCTTAAGATATGGAGGTGGTATCTTTATGGGAAGAAATGTGATATATACACAGACCATCAAAGTTTGAAGTATATTTTCACACAAAATTAATTGAACATGAGAAAAAGGAGATGGTTGGAACTTCTTAAATACTATGATTTTTCAATTCATTATCATCTCAGAAGAGCAAACAAATTAGCTGATGCATTAAGCAGGAAAGACCTTGTTGTTCTATCCATGATGAGTATTCAAAGAGATACTTTGATCGATGACCTAGTAAAGATCGACATGGGAATTATAAGGGAAGGGATATCATTAACTCTAACCCAAATTATTTCTCAACCATCACTACTAGATAAGATAAAAAAATCTCAGAAAGAAGATCATTTGTTAGAGAAGAAGTTTGAGGCTGTGACAGATGGGAAGTTTCCTGAGTTTAATACTGATCAAGAAGGTGTAATGAAATTTCATACAAGACTATGTGTTCCATCTATTCTAGAAATAAAGAAGGAGCTGATGGTTGAAGCTCGTAGCTCTACCTTCTCTATACATCCTGGTAGCACGAAAATGTATAGGGACCTTTGTGATCATTATTGGTGGGATAATATGAAAAGGGAGATTGATGACTACACGTCAAGGTGCCTGGTATGTCAGCAAGTGAAGGTAGAGTGACAACTTCATAAAGGGGTATTGCAACCACTACCCATACCAGCATGGAAGTGGGACGATATCACTATGGACTTCGTCACTGGTCTCCTGAGAAATTCCAAAGGAAATAATGTGATATGGGTTATTGTAGAACTTCTCACAAAGACTGCCCATTTTATCTTTATTTGGGATGATTTAAATCTTGATCAACTTGCTAGGATTTACATGAAGGAAGTGGTAAGGATGCATGGAGTTCCACTTTCTATCGTATCTGATCATGATCCAAGGTTCACATCAAAATTCTAGAGAATTATTCAACATGCTCTGAGAACTGAATTGAATTTCAGTATGGCCTATCACCCCCAAAATGATGTCCATACTGAAAGGACTATTCAAACACTCAAGAAAATTCTAAGAACTTGCTCAATGGAATTTCAGGGTGGATGGGATCAACACCTCTCTTTAGTTGAGTTCTCTTACAATAATAGATTCAACTCGAGCATTGAAATGACACACTATGAAGCTCTATATGGTAAGCTATGTAGAACTCCTACTTGTTGGGATGAAGCTGGAGAGAGAAAGATTCTTGGGCCTGATCTTCTACAAGAGGTGACAGAAAAGGTCCATGCCATCCAGCAACACATTAAGGCTGCTCAGCGTTGGAAAAAGAGCTATGTCGACAATTGTCAAAGGGACTTGGAGTTTGATTTTAGTGACAAATTCTTTCTGTGTAATTCACCTTGTAAGAGAGTCATGAGGTTTAAGAAGAAAGGGAAGCACAGCCCTAGGTACATTAGCCCCTATGAAATCCTTGATCGTGTGGGAGCAGTGGCCTATCGGCTTGCACTTCCTCCAAATCTAGCACAAGTTCTTGATGTCTTCCACTTATCCCTCTTGAGGAAGTACATACCTCACCCTTCACATGTACTAAATCCAAAGGTCGTACAACTGGAGCATGACCTCTCTTATGAGGAGTAGCTGGTGGAGATCTTGGATCACAGAGACAAGGATCTACACAACAAGACTACCCACCTTGTTAAAGTGTTGTGGAGGAACCACAAATATGAAGAAGCCACGAGAGAACAAGAGGAGTCTATGAGGCAGAAGTACCCACACCTTTTCTCTTCAGAGGGTATAAGTTAAAAATTTCAGGGATGAAATTTCTTAAGGGGAGAATAATGTAACGACCCTAACTTTTTAATTATATTTTATTTCTAATTTTGTGTGTTATTTTAAATTATACTCAACAAAACTATATCCTTTAATTAATAAAGGGGGTATAATTAAAATGTGACTATTGGGTTTTGAATATTATATGACCATTGGTCAATATGACCGTTGGTCAATATGGCCATTGGAAAATATAATAATAACGTTTTGTTTTTATAAATATGGTTATCTTGGTTAATAAATATAGAAAGAAGATTGAATGGCCTCATCCAGTAGACTTGATCCTTATGAATCCCATCTGTCGGAGTGTGGGAAGGAGGTAGCATCACTGGGATTTACTCTGGACCAAACCCAAGCCAAAATTCAACATATGAATCTTGAATGGAATCACCTAAGAGAGAAGTTCAAGCTGATAGATATCACCACTCGGGAAATGTTGTCCGAGCCGCCCCAAGATTCTATCACCATAGAACACCTTACTATTAGGTCATATGCCGGTGTTATAAGGGGATATGTAATGAGACGTTAGCTGCTTTGTGTAATCCTTTTATATAAATAAATTGTTATTTCTTATTATGGCCCAGTTTGTGAATTTCAAAATTCAGATAAATATAGGATGTGTATTATTGATGAATTTAGGAAAAAATGGTATTCTAAACTATTTTTGTATTCATTAAATAAATAATAATGTGAAATGATTTACAAGAAATGGCCTTCTAAAGATGTTTTCTGTATGAAATTTAGAGTCTAATAAGATCAACTTGGTTTTTAGTGAATAGTAATGTAGGAATAGTAACATACTCATATGAATAGTAATAAATAGTAATTTGACACAAAAACATATAAACATCACCCATGAATGTATAAATACATTTGAGACATCTTAAAAGTGAAAAAATGATCATAGTTTAAGTTTTGGTATTTTTGTGTGTCATAAATATATTATTTGAAATTTTATAATTAATTTAATAATTTAAAATGGGAATTTATTTTCATAAAATTTAATAATAAATTTTTAATTTATTTCCTTATCGTTATTTGAAATTTTTATGGGGCCTTGATTACTCTTTTAAGGTGTTACAAAATGAGTTATAGTTTTAAAGTTGTATTTTTGGGATAAATAATGATTTTATTTAAAAATTAAATTAAAAATATTTAGAAAATTATTTTCATAAAATATACTTCATTTTTGAATTCAGAGAATTGATATTTTGTTAAGGTTAATATTAGATATTTTTCTGAAACTATTGAATTTTCAGTGAATAGTAAAAATGCAGTTTTGAGTTTCGGGTGTTTAATGACATCATTACTGATGTAATAATGATGTAAGATTTCTGGTCGACTTATAAATAGTTAGATATTTTATTAGGTGTCCCAATTGGTCAATATCATGGGCAAATACCATGGGAAAACCAATGGTTTTGCAAATACCACCGATGAGGTGTCCCTTGGAAATTAATAATGTATCTACTCACTTTTCCTATAAATAGCAAGCCATTTACCTCATTAATTGAATTCCAAAATCATCCTCAACTAAGTTCTGGTCAATTTACCTCCCAATTATTCCTCACAAGGTTCCCTAAATCCTCCGATGGTCCCAACCTTCAAGCTTCCAAGTTACTCTTCAAGGTAAGGGATCCTTTCACCCTCCTCTTTTAAAGTCATGACTTCCTTTATGTTGTGTCTTCTAGTTTCCATATCATTATGTTGAGGGTATGTTATTATATGTTTTCATTACTTTCTATTTAATGTCTAATTGTTGAGGGACCCTTTCCGTTCTCATCAATTTGTTTTATGAATTTTTATATGACGTCGTTAGGCTGCCAAATTTTTCATAAAAGGAATCGCATCTTCTCTTTTCTTTCATGTTTTCTTTTCATGTGGTATGTCATTAAAATTTCCATACCATATTATTATCTCCATGTTATTATGTATTTATACTATATTATAAGTTATTTATGAGTGGGTTACTCTTGTAACCTCTCTTTCCAATGTTTTCTAAAACCATGTTATATAGTCGTTATGCTGCAGAAATTTCACCTCAAAATTTATATCTCATTCTCTCAAGAAATTATCTTGTTTATTTATGTGAATACCCACACCTATTTAATTTATATGGGTGTTTATAAATATATAAAAATGATATATTGGATTCTTTAATTGACATACATATAACCCTCACTCCCTTTCCATGGGTTATAAATGATATAATGATCTTATTTTTATGAACTTTTAAAACATCACGATTTTGAAATGAAACCCATTTAATTTATTCTCTATAGGATATTTATAAAATGTTTAATTATGATATATGTGTATCACATGAAAATAAATACAAATTAAGGGTGCGCCCAGATATCACTCCAATACATTGGGTAAAGAATTAATCTCTAGAGATGGAAAGTTTCACGATACGTTGGTGAATAACCTTGGTAATTTTTATGAAACCTCGGGGATAAACCTTGGTGATATGTTCATGAATGTCTAAATGAAATGTTGTATCCACATATTCAAGTTATTTTCCATGTTCTTTTCATTGTGATATTCCCATACTTCCATTGCTCATGTCTTTATGTTGTTATTCAAGTTCTTATTGTTAAACAAGTAATCTAATTCCCTTGTTTACCTTTACAGGGACTTCTGCTCACCCTTTCCTTTGTTGTATGTATCCAGGATATGATATGTAGTATTTGTACATAGGATGAACCTATGATTAATCCCTACATGTGGTTTATAGGAATTGTTTATGTTGTTTTCATCTATTATGTTACTGATTTCCAAGACACTAGACTTTAAAGATCCTCTGGTTGTAAAATGTAATGAAAACTTATGTAATAAAAAGGTGGGATTCCATTGGGAAACATTGGGTTTCACTTGAATTCCTCTAGAGTGAATCGGTGTTAACCAATCACTTCTAGTGGGGAGTCTATTCGGGCCTCTCGTGTTGGTGACCCGGTTGTGTTTCTAATGTTGACTTGGAAATGGGTGATCTTGCTTTATTCTTTCAAGCTATTGGTGAGGGTTTAGTTGTTAGTTTCTAAGGTTTTTTAGTTTAAGGGGTTGGATTGTGCGTTGTGGGAAATTTTTCCCCTTGTTTGATCAACTAGAGGAGTTTAAATATTTTCGGGTGGGCGACACAAATTGGGGAGTCCATTTTGGTCTCCTAAGTTTGATCTGTATGTCTCTTTTTTATTGTTAGTGTTCTAGTCTTCTACTCATTTTATGTTCGTTGGGAATCTCTTTAAGTTGTGAATGAGTGTCAGTTTTTTCTTTTGTGTTAAACCTTGGAATATATTTCTAGGGGAATAAAGTATTATGGTGGGGAGAATTGTCACACCCCAACCCGACATCTTGTGGTCATGGTTATTTTATTTATATTTGAGTCTTTTTTTAAGTTTTAAAATTTATTAAATTAAAATAAAATAAAGTAAAATAAAATAAAAAGAAAATGATTAAATAATAATTATAATGGTATTATTATTATGGATATTATTATTATTATTATTATTATTATTCATATTAATTAACTTTTTAAAATTTTATTTTATTTTATTAGTGTTTTTTTGTTTCTCTCCCCCTACCTTACCATGCACGAACCCTTTCCCCCTCCTTAGGTCTCATGTATCCATCCTTCTCCCCTCCTCCCACCAATGCACTTTCCCCTATTTCATCTTCCCTCCCTCTCTTCCGGAAAGATTCCCTTTGGCGGCTCCTCATCGCACAACGCACCCTCCTCCCTTCCATCTCCCTATATCACGTTCAAACCCCCTTCCCTTCATCAATATCTCCCCATGGCACACCACCATATCCTTTCCTCTCCTTCTAGAATTCATATTCTGAGCCTATTTTTTATGAGACCTCTTCGGCTAAGGTTTTATTCTTCTCGTATATTTTTTTTCTCTTTCGATTTCGTGGTTTTATTATCTTTCAGGAAGAGAGCATTTCATAACTGAACCAGAATTTATTTTGGGTGTTTTTTGGGAGATTCTTATCGAATAGGGTTTGGTGGTCACATTGATGGTTGTTATTTCCATGGTTGTGAAAGGAATCGGTTTTATCCCCAATTTTTAAGGGATTTTTAATTATTTCACATCATTTCAATTTTAATTTAGGGGTTTTTTGATATTTAAGATGATAATAATTTTTTATTGTGTGTGTTGTACCTCGTTGTTACTATTTTTAGTTGTGGGTGTTGATAAAGTTTATATGTACATGAATAGGGTTATGCATATATATATGCCCTATTTTTATCTATTCCCTCCTGGAATAAGAAATATATACAATGCAGCTAGGGGTACTTATATATATATATATATATATATATATATATGTATGTATATATGTATAAATGTATGTTCATGTAGGTGGTAAGTGTTGGTTCAGGTGGTCATCATCAAGGAGTGGAATTCTTGAGGTTGGTCCCTTGATTATATGCCTTTAATTTGTATCTCATGATTTCTTTCTTGTTTTTTAAAAAATATTTATGCAATATACACATGCTATGAAATCTCTTTGCAGTTTCTAGAAATGATTATGCCTTTATTTTGGAAAATAATATGTATTTCTAAAACCCATTTGGTCTTAATTTACTTTTCATAAAAATTGATTTCCTAAGTGTTTTTTAATTGGTAATTAATATATCCAAAAGAGTTTGGCCTTCATTTAGTTTAGTTATAAATTTGTAATGGCATGTTTGCTTTTCCAAGAATCTATGATGTGATTTACAAAGATGGGTTTTGGTGTGAACTTTTGGTCAAATTGTGGTTTTACATTCTTTATAAAATTTCATCATTGGAAGCATGGATTGAAGCTTATTTTTAAATGTGTAGTAAATTGGTGGTTCAATTGAGCTTTTAAATGATTTTGGAAATTTAAAAGGAAAACCCCTCTTAAAGAATGCCGTATTATTTTAGAAAATTATGTGTATATTGAATGTGTGGATTGTGATATGTTCCTTGTAAAGTTTCTTGTAAATTTTTTGTGTGACAGAAAAAGGCGTATGTGCTCAAGGAGGGAGATCGGTGGTGAGAGGGTGAGTGTGTTTTTGAATAAAGAGAATGATATATTCATGTATGTTAGTTTTATGAAAACTCACCACCACCTGAAATAGATCACATGGGAAGCCTGGGGTATCTTGGTGGGTAGACTAGGACTAGTACTCTAGATTATTTAGAAGTGATTCATCCCAATTTCATCTAGTAGGATTAAGACTACAATACTAAATAAATGATTTTTTATGATGATGTGAGACCACTAGGTTATGTGGGTGTCCCCTACTAGTGGTTCGTGCATGAGAACGATGTTGGTTGTGGTTTTTATATCACATTTCACTGAGGTACGAGGTTCCTAGGGTCCCATTTGTACTAGTTACCTATAAGGATTGATCATGGTTCTCTCTTATGACATGGTGTTTGTGAAATGATTTCCATTTTAGTTTCTTCAAGATTATTTCTACCTTTGTTAAAAAAATATGTTTTTAATTTCATGTTTTTTTATTTAATTTTAAAACGACTATGTATGCTTATAAACTATTTTGAAAATGTGATAAAAAGGGAAAGGTTTATCTTGGAAATGTATTGCCTAAATTTGTATGAATGTTTGATATTATTTTTATGTGGTTGTATTTTCAAACTAGCATGATTTGGGATTCCTATTAAATGTAAGGACATAGGGAATTGTTTAACCTTATCAATCCTACTGAGCATCTCAGTTCTCACACCTACTTTATTTTTCAGTTTTTGGTTCCTCTTTTTTGGGCCCTTCTTTGAGTGAGTGTGGTTTTTTTTGTCCCGTGGGGATCAAGAACTCCCTTCAGGCCATGTCACGGATCGGCTCAGGAGATGTTTTTGGGTCGGCCTAGGCAGGTTTCTGACAAATACTATCATTGGACATATTTATCTTTCTCAATACTAATTATTTTAGGATTGATGTTCTGATAAGATTCATGATGCTCTCTTGGTATGTCTAAATCTGATTTGGTCTTGGGAATACTTCTTCTTTATATCCATATTTCTTGTCCCATTGGATCCTCAATGAAAATGATGGTAATTTTTTGTAGCTATGTTTCTAGTCATATTCCTTTTAGATATGTCATATAATTGAGCATTCTTGTCTAGATCTCTGATCCCCTTGGTGCATTGTTTGGGAATTATGGTGGTAAGTGGTCATTTTTGTTTCCTTTTATCTATAAGTAGATAATTTGGTGATTCTTTAATGGGAATTCTTATTTTAGGGTCACTCCTCGATTTCTAGGATCCTTGATTCGTATTGAATTATGGTTCCCATGGGGGGTTATTTCCATGTGTTTCAATGTGGGTGGTTTTATAAATTGGATTTATCTTACAAACCTTTCTTGTTTTATCTTTGAAATTGGTTTAAACAATTAGTTAAATTAATGAAAAAGTTTTTGAAAGAAAGTGTTGGTTATAATTATGTTTTTAAATATTCATATCTTTATTTGTTTCTGTTAACAAAAATGGTTTTAAAACACGATTTAAATGGTTTCAAAGATAAAATTACCTTTTAATTATTTTGATATAGTAAAACTAATTGTGATCAATAATGAGTCATAGAGACATCATCAGGGATGGAATTTAACCCTATAAATGTTCTTCTAGGGTAATGTGTGAACTATGTGGTCAAATTTGTGGTGGTGATCCACTCTCAGAAGTGAACAGTCACCCCCTAGACCTATTATTCTTAGATAATGTGCACATCAAGGGACCACTAATCACCTAAATTATATGTGGATCCCCTCTAACCTAGAACTAATGTGACATAAAGGCTAGTTTCCATGATTATTACCTTTGAAATGTGAGTTTGTATTGTTTATTGAAATTCTTTGAATACCAGGTTCATGTTATGTTTTTTAAACTATAAAAAGGGGTGATAATCTGTGTTTTATATACAAATTTGTAAAATTTTATCTCAAGACTTATCTTTGTTCACTTAATCATA
Organism: Viscum album; assembly: GCA_963277665.1. Taxonomy (NCBI): domain Eukaryota; kingdom Viridiplantae; phylum Streptophyta; class Magnoliopsida; order Santalales; family Viscaceae; genus Viscum; species Viscum album. Next base: position 2,001,237,438 of record OY728136.1, read on the forward strand.
ATTATTTTATTTTATAAATTATTCTTATGGAAACCTTTGTGGGATCCTACTAGTCCTGTTTTTCTCACTCCTTTCATACATATTTTGTTGTATGTGGATCCTTTTTGGTCTCATGAAGGTGAAGTCAAAGCATTGTTGGGTGGGTTCAGGTTTTCTCATTATAAGGGTGTGTGATTAGGGAGGTAATTACATGTCACATAGAGTTGAGTTTCTACTGTAGTTATACTTTGATTTTTCATTATGTTTTTTGGACACATGTTTATCTTACTTTTATATTTTTTCTATTGTGTACATGTAGTGGCTCATAGACATTTTCTTATTTATGTTATCATATTTATGTTCTATTATGGAAAAATATTTCCCATAGGTGTTTCTTGAGGCACATGAACTTATCACCATCCCATGGGGATTAGGAATTACCTTTAGTTTATTTCAATACTTGTTCAGCTTTCAGATAGTTGGGTAATCCATGTTGGTCTTTGAAATTTATCCCTCTAATTTTTTAAGTCTTATCTGTTTGATTATTGGTTTTTCTTCAAGGTATTTCTTTCATTCTTCCTCTTCTTCCCCCTTTATTTTGTTTTCTTTATCTCCATTTATCTAGCGTCATGTTAGTTGAACCTTAAGGAGGGATTTTGACATAATGTACATTAGTTCTTGATGTTATGGTGTTCAGATCATGTCTCGGGTCTTGTTCTTCCCATTTATAGAGGTTTTATTGAATCCAAACATGGTTTGAGGTAGGTGGATCCATGATTTCACTTTTTATTTACACACACTATATGATTTGTCTTTTTAAATATGTTTACCATGAAATGTTTATAGTTATGATGGTTTAGAAAGAGTATATAAAGAAATTTCTTTGGAATTTTATTTTTTATTGATTTTAAAAGATATGGTCACATGTAATATGTTTGATAAAATACCCACATAGGTTTAAATTGAGTTTTGATTATTTAAAATGATTGTTTTGGGTTTTAAAGCTTTTGTATTATGGTATACTGGGTTTGAGGTATATTTTAATTTGGTTTCTTGATTCTTATGGATCTTTGGTTATTTTACTTATTAGAGCCTATGGTTTTGATAAATGGATTGAATTTTATTCATTTTTTGTATCATTGGTGCTTCCCATGAACATGGATATATATATATATATATTCATGTGGTTAAGAACCAATATTTTTATGTTTATACATACATATATTGGTGTAGGTTTGTGTGTGTGTGTGTGTTTTTGTGTCTGTGTGTGTGTATGTGGGAGTTCATGAGAGGCCCCAATTGAAAAGTGTGTATTTTTAAAATTAATTTTTTTTCAAATGCCACATAAATTTGATTTCTAAATGTGACTTTATAAAATGGGACTCGTAGGCCCATTTGGAACTTTGGAATTTTTTTTAAATGGTATTACTTTCAAAATGGTTTTCAAAGGGATTTCAGATGATACTTATATTTTTTAATTCATAAGGCTTCATTATTACCTTGTAAATTTTTATTTTAAAGTGTTTAGCTCCATGGAATCTCACCACTTTAAGGATGGATTCAACATAGTTTATGTATGGAGGTGGGATGAGAAAATGTTTTTTTGTGTATAGATTTCTTATTGAGATACTTTTTTGTATAAGATTCCTCTTCTCCAATGTTTATTATCATGATGATATCTTAGGAGTCTTACTAAGGGTTGAGGGAAAATAACTATTTACTCTAGATTTGATGGAATTGATCCTCTGTGGTGTCAGATACTATGGGGGATTTACACTGGTTAGGCTATTTGAGGGTAATCCAGTTGGTTATTGGCATAGGGATACGTTGATAAGCCCACATATGGTTCTAAACTGTGTACTTCCAGGGTGTCCTCACAATATTCTTAGGAATTTTCCATGATTATATATCCATTACAATTTTTTTCTTACTTTAATTGATTACACTACTACATCCCCATTTTGTGGTTCTAATTTTACATATTCCACTAATTTTACTCTTTTATTATATTCTTGCTTCTATTGTTATTTATAATTCATCGAGTACCTTTGGTGTGAGTTGGGTGTTTATTTAAAAGAGGGTTTAAAAAGGTGTATTTAAAAATAAATGGTTTTGTAAGGGTTTTAAATGGTTCCTTAAAACATACTTCTGTTTTAAAGATATTTTTTTTGTAAAAGATCTTGATTGGATTTCTTAAAGAAAAAAATGTGTCTTTTATCTTTATGTTAAACTAATATTTATGGTTTGTTTTAGAAAAAGGGAATTCATGGAATCTCTATTGATTTCTTAGTGATATCTCTTATTCCCACGCCCTTCTTATTCCACTCAACATCGATAGACTGGAGTTTGTTTTGTAGATTTAGTTAACTTTTTCAGATAAATTTTAGATATAGTGGTTTCTTTATATGGATGGTGACCAAAAATTTATATGGAGACCATTTTTGGTTCTTGGTTCCATTTTATTTTTTATTTATTATCATATATTTTTTCAAATCAATAATACTCTTATACTATTGATCCTACTTTTTACCACTTGTTATATTTATATTTTCTCAGTTGGTTTTATGTCCTCAATATATTGTGTTAGTCTATTTTATTCTATTATAAATCTACTTTTATTTGTTTACTAGGTGTGGACATACAATATCATGATGGGTCATTCCATAATTTCCATAGAAATTAAGTTGTGTTTAAATCATTATTTATTAAGAATAATCATCCCCCATCGATTATCTGTGATGCCTTTGATGCTTTTCATTAGCCTAAGGGGATCGATAACAACCCTAGGTACGTCCTGGTTCGGTTTGGGTGTCTAGATCTGGGATAACCCATGATAATTTGTGACATTACCAATGAGTTAATACCACAAAAAAATCAAATAAAACACAACCATTGAAATATCAAAATTTTAGTTAGAATATTTACATTCATAAGTCCATAACTATCAAGGATTTAAAAGATAATATCTCTCTACTACGTTAGAACATCACCCAATCTAAGATGTGGAGCATCATAATAAATCTCAAACACAACTCCCTCCTCTCATGGGTGAAGAACTATAGAACTTAAATGATTCTCCTTAAAATAATCAAAATTATCCTAACACAAGTCATTCCACATGAATACTTGATCTTTTTTCATCAAATATTTTAGCACAGTCACAATCTGAGTGAATTTGGGTATTAAATTCTCGTAATAGATTGAAATAACAAGGAAACTTCACACCCCCAAAACATTATTAAGGGATTCCTAACAAAACAATATTTCCATGTGTCAAGGATTCATAACTAATCAAAATCAAGACATAAAATTTTCTAGTAAATGAACCTAATAGTCCCATAAATTACACTTTTACCACTTCCCAAACAACTGATGACATCAAATAATTCCCAAAACTGTTTGTAGATACCTCACATGATCCTTCTCTAATTTATAATACTTAAAGACATTATCAATGAAAAATAATAATAACTAATATATAAATTCATGGAATATATAATTCTTCAATCCCATGAACATGTCTAGAGAGTTTTTAAAACTGAATGACATCTAAAATTAGTCTTTTGAGTATCCTCACCCTTTACCCATATCTGATGATATCTCAACTGAAAATTTATCTTTGAGAAATATCTATATCAATTCAGCTAATTGATTAATTCATTAATCCATAATAGGGGATATCAATTCTTTACTATCACTTGGTTCAAGTGATGAAAATCGAAATAAAAATATTTATTGTCATCCAATTTCTTCACAAATAAGATCATAGAACCCCAAGTTAATACACTAGGTTAAATAGATCTTCTTTATAGAATATCATCAATTTAAACTTGTAGTGCTCAAAACTCAAATTAAACCATCTTATATGAGTTCTTCAATATTATAGTCACGTCCAACTATAAATATATCCTAAACATGATCTCACATTAAAGGGGTAGCATAAAAACGTATTTTAGAAATTCATTAGGTTAAAATTCTACAACCTTGGGAAACACCACTTGTTTATCCCCTATAGAACCTGAAATCAACTCTTTCATCAAGGAAGATTTGAATTTGGAATGCATATGAACCATACAAGGTCCTTAATTTATAATAAACAAAACATGATCACCATCTGTGTCAAATAATATAATGTTTATCATATAAAAATCAATAATAGTCTACACCAAATACATCTAATCCATGTCAAGGATGGTGTAGTATGTTTTTATTCTAAAACAAAGAAAATATAACTAATATTTATGTTTCCCTATTATTATCTTACAATATCTAAACACATAATACTAAATATCTAGATCACCAACTAGCATAGTAAACACCAAGGTAACTAGAAGTCTCTCCACCTCAAATCCAAGAGTATAGACTATGGAAGGTTTAATAAAGGAGGGTGTAGATCCCAAATCAAATAAATCATGAACCCTGGTAGAATATAAATAGAAAATAACTTTCACAATATTAGGATCATGTGGTTTTTTTTACTCTAATCCATGAATCTAACAATATTTGACTCTATGGTATATTTGGTCCTAATAGTAACCACCTCCATAATAATACTCTTCTCTCTGTTCCTACGGAATGAGGGGTATCAAGAGGTTATCCTAAATCTACACCTTCCACTATCTATTAATCAAAAGATATATCACCCAACTAATACTTCCTTGAGAGATAATACTATAAAAATTGAACCTAAAGAGGGTCTCTGGTTTCAAATTGACTGTTGAAGAAGGTCAATCACTCGAGCTTCATATGGCCAATCCCTACACATAAGAAACAATGCATGATCCACTGACAGGTGTCTGGGAACTAAAAAACCTAGTAAAATGGGATGAAAAAGGATCAAACTAACTACCTATTATCTGAGACATTATCTGAATAAGAAACTAATAAATTATGTCCATATTTATAATCCATATAGAGTTCTCAGGACTCCCTCCCATGATGAAATTATCATAGAAAATATCCTCCCAATGAACTCTTCCTTTGTTATCACCTCAGGATACATTGAAAATGTGAACAACGTGACCTATCACTGCTTCTATAGATGAAAATATACCTCAAAATACATCACCTTATCTTCCTAATCTGGAATAAGGTCTAAAAAATAATGCATGAGGTTATTATAATGAATACCAAAATCTAGAATAGTGTAACTCTTCTATAGGAAAGTAAGATCTTTTAATGATATTCAACCTACACAACTAAAGAATGAAACTTAGACTAAAACATATCACCAAACTTATACCACCAAATGAATAACTCCTTATGATTACTGAGGAATAAAAACCACTTGTTTTGAGCAACCCCACACATCATACTAATATCCAATAGATCCTAGTGATCCCTTTATGTTTAGATAAAATTGAAAGACATTTCTAAATCCTCTAACCAAGACTCATTGTACCAATCTAAAACAAAGTTCTCTTATATATTCAGGCTATATAATTACAACTCTTGAATGAATTCCTCTAAGAATCATCATTTCCATCAATCTAGAATATGCTTCAATCTTTTGTCACATCTAGATATATATAATCAAAACATCCCTAATGGTGTCCTCAACTTCGTTCCATACCAAAAAAATTAAAAATAAATTAGGGACTCCATAAACCTGGAATGTAGAATATTTATAGTTAATTAATTAATATTAATTCTAATTACTACTATTTACCCAATTCAAAAATAAGTCTATACAATCATAATACATGATACTTGCATAGTTATCTACCCCACAAGAAACATCACTTTACATTGTAAATTCAATAAACATAAGGTATTTTAATCTAATAATAGGGGGGCCTAAAATCCTATATTCTAGTCAGTCACCCCTACATACATCATATTCTATGTATTTTTAATATTGTTTTTCTACCATACCATTCAATCCTCATAAATTTCTATCCACAAACTCTATCTTATCTCTTAAACATCATCTCTTAAACTACTTTTTCACGACCCCTAGTACTTCTCCTATGCTGGTGGTAAAGTGATTATGATCCCCAAAGACCTCCTCTAAAAGGCCATGGGTTAGAAACTAGAACCAAGTGTATAAAATCCTTAAATGGGAGGAATTACCCATAATAAATGAAGTCTAGGATAATGATATTAGATCTACCAATCAACTCAATCACATAATTGAATAGATAAACTATCACAATAAAAGAATGTAAAGTCATGAAAATAGTAAATAACTAAAAATACCAAGAAAAATACAAAATAAGATACCAAAAACTTTAAAAGATCATGAAAAAATCCACAAGATAATAACACATAGATCAGTCACCAACAATCTATTGTGGACCTAAAAAATCATTTTATATATATAGTGAGTATACTTGTATACTCAGTAGGATCCTCCCTAAAACCTCTCATGTGAATGTGAAGAAATCCTGCTAAATCCTAATTAGTAAATAGAGGAAACTAACTCATTACCTAATAGGTAAAATAATATATTTTCCTCACCAAGGATCACTTACCAAGTAATATATAGAAGTGGGTAACATGATATTAAAATAATATTTATATAAATGGTACCCCACATACAATTACCCACTACTTTTTCACTCTCATGCCTCAATGCTAAATATATTGTTCTTCAATCCCTTCTATAAGTCATATTGTCCACCCGAGAAACCATATCATCATCTCATATTACACTCTATGCATATATATCTTTTCCACATCTCATAAAATCTATAAATAAGTAACCAATATAGAAGACATCATAATGTGGGTATCAAGAACTATACCTCAATCAATCATATACCCTGAAAATACACTGGTAGTAACCATAGTCATTATAGTTTGGATACCTGTATATGTTATAACCTTAAGTCACTACAACCCACACATTACGTATGGTGAAACTAAAATCCATCATAGTTTTTACAAGGACGTATCCTATAACTAGAACCATAATATCCTAGATATGAATATATATTATGCTACATATAATAGGAAAATGGGGAATAGGGATTAGTCGGTCATTGATTCCATCCCCAACCTAGATGTTGGGGAAGAAACCTAGAACCTAAAACATTTCTACACTAGCTACCCACCTGAATCAGGTGGTAGAGTGTGTGAAAAAAAACATAATGAATATATTACACACAACAAACTAAAAGAAACTACATATCCTTAGACTAAAACTACAACTATCATCCCACATGACACCCAAATTCTACTACTAAGGATTAGAAATCTAGATCTCTTATAATCATACAAGTGTCATGGTTCTTTTTGAACCAATTAATTTATTAATTTATATATCTATTAATAATTTATTTACCCCATCATATAACTGAGTTTAATTACTTCATATCATAAAAATACAAAGTGATTTTACAATTCCTCATTTAAATTATAGATTCTCATTCCTTTCTCTTAGATCATTTATCCTAAAACAATTCTACGATTTTCATTAAATAAAATATTACAATCATCAACACCTATATCCATCAATTCATTTATAATTAATTTACTATTATATATTTCCAAGTATTCTATGATATAACCAAACCCATCTCATAGATAAATAATTCTTGAATGAACAAGTAAATTATATCAAGTGGAAAAGTAATCAATGTATCAAACAAAGAAACAACTAAAATAAAATTAAGGAAACATATCTTTCAACCCATTACAACCAATCCATTAATAGAACAACACAAAAAACTAGTCATAAATAAATTTTATCTCTTAACTTATTCCACCTGTTTCATACCATCATCATTGTCACCAAACAACTTCCATAACCAAGGAAAGACATACCATTCCCTCACATAGTATCCCAACCATACAAGGAAACACATATCAAATAAAATCAAGGTATTTACCATTCTATGGAACAAAAATAGAATTAAAACATATTTTCAACACAATAAATTCAAGGGGTGACTAATTCCATTACACCAAGGCAACCAAACTAATCAAACAAAAAGGGACTCATAAAACCCCTAAAAACTTAAATTTCATAAAATTCATTTCCCATTACCATATTGAATTAATTGATACATTATTATCAGGTTTCATTAGAATGTAGTCTAAATACATAGCTAATAATGGCTATAAATCAAACATAAAATTTATCAAAGGAATAATTTTCATATCAAGTAGTTTCAAGAAAGAATAGTTATTAAATTCACATGAATAATACATAATATAATTCATATTACCAAATTTACATTTTGTAATCAATTTCAATCATATTAAACATTATAAGAGATAATAATAATCATAGTAATAAAATCTCACTACTTAGAAAATATTATGAGGCATCCAACATGGGTAAAGCATAAATACATATGAATCAAAATACCCTTCCAATTATCTTACTTTGAATTGATTATATTAATTAATTTCTATATTAACCATTTACCCATTAAAGATAAATAATGTTTGTCTCATTGTCTTATATAAAATAATAAAGGTTACGAAACCCCTACCTCTATATGAAGCTTTCAATGTTCCCAAAAAATCATATAACGGATGTAGATCTTCCGTCACCTCTACCATGAGGAATAAATGATCTCTAAGGATGTAATTGCACCAAGAATACTTCATAAACACTAATAAAACTAAATTAACTAATGGAAATGAGGATTATATAACATGTAATGAGAGAAAATAAGAGAATAAGAACCATTAGGGAAGAAGGAAACTCACCTTGGATCACCCATGAATTGATCTCTAGAGAATGGGAGATAAATACAATCAAAGGGGAACAAGATTATTTGAAAATGGATCCTATAATTGACTAGTTTTTAAAGTAATAGGTAATAAATAAGATAAATTTTATATGGATTTCAAATTTATATTTTATTCATTTTAATGACACCATGATGCAACACATCTAGATATGACAAAACGGTTAGGTTTTTCCATTAAACCATGATGCCACATTGTATAATTCATAGACTATATAGGTGACACTAAGAGGGGAGGTGAATTCATGTTTCCCACATGTTAAAAAAAAATTTATTCAAACTCTTGATATTTGTTCAGGTTCTCAATCCACTCAATATAAACTCTCAATATTACCACAAGTGTGGTTGTAATTAAAGAGATAGAAGCACACATTATTTAAAAGTTTTATCTAAACAAAATGCTTCTTTAAATATTTTTTATACCCCCACCCCCAATGCGGATTCTTCAGTATCTCCATAAGTGAATACAACAACAAAAAATCAATTGTGCCTTCTCTACAATAACACATAATCCATTGTTCCCTCTCTTACATAGGAATCCACCATAGGTTTATTCTCTTAAATAATAAAGAGTCATATAGATATTATTATTTAGATTGTATTCCTTCACGAGAAATTTGGATTATCTTTATTTGTGTACTTACTCATGAAATTTAAATAATCTAGTCTTGAGACTCCCTCTAGATTTCCTGGAATCTAGATTCTGCTTAATCTTCAAATACTAAGGAACTCGTGGATTCGTTTCACCTTCTTTGTTCAATAATTTAGTGTAATAGGTTCTCATAATAATACTAAAATATTTCTATTTCTTTATTCATAACCAGTATTTACATTTTATCGAAAACAAAACAATAATTGTTCATTTGATAATATCTCATTAATTATATGATTTAAAATCCAACATTATTTTCACATTTTAAATCATTCATTTAAATGTGTCAAGAATAACACATTTATTTGAAATCAACTCAAATATGAATACCAAAAGGTGTTGTATATCATATTTATCATAAAATGCCAAATCATTTGGAATTACAGATTAATTTTTTGTTAATTTTTCATCTTCATGTTGTATCTAATTCTTCATGTAGTATTTCATTATATAAGCAATGTGCCTTATATTTAAATTTACCTGAAGGAATTATATTTCATTATTTGTTCACACTCATATCTTACCTAAAATACCATGTATGAATTTTATTTATGTAGAATGAAACTCATCATTCACACTGTAAATAAATGCATGAAGACTTTGGTCCCCATGTTCCTTCATTATCTCTAGCAAAAAAAACTCACACAACCTCATAATCATCCCTAATCATTATTTAATACCAAATGTCTCCTTTATTATCATAAATCCTGAATGAATTGGACTTAACTCCTTATTCACAACTCAGTCTTGTATGATTATTCATGTAAACATAATGGTGTATACATGAACTTGTTCCTCTATAAAATACTTGAATAAGTAGAGAAGAACCATAGATGTAGCATCCCTCATTTAATTTTTTCCTTCATTAGATTTTAACGCATGAAATAGTAACTTCATGAATTTATCAGTTTGATTATATCGATGTATTAATATGATCCACTGTAACTGATAAATGGATTTTTTTCATGTTCATGGATCTCAAAAATATCTTGATGCATGAAACACAACTTTATAGTGATCTCTTCTTAGAATAATTTAGGGAAGTCACTCGATTCAAAATTAAAGGCATAAAATGATTACCACGCCTCATATATGGCAGTATAACCATGTGCTACTGAACTCATGAGCGTCGAGAGGTTGAATAAGACTGTGATAGTGGATCGTAAATAATGGATTGATCTTAATAGATTATTATGCTTATATGTATATTTTTAAGCATAGTAATGGTGTTCTACTTGTCCCTGGTCCCATGTTACTTTTTTCATAGTTTGAATATGCTTAATAAATGATTATGTGATGCTTTAACCTCGATCCAACACTGAGGTTCGAACCTAGAACACAACATAGACTTCATGGGGAAGGTTGAGCCACTCACCGCCTTACACGCCACCTATTCATACTTTATGGTCACTATGCACCTAGTCTTCCCTGTATCCTTATGCGCACACCTACATGCCCTGCACAGGTTCTTGGTACCTCCTTCCACCATTCTATATTAGTGAGTTATCTCTCTTGAATGTTTTAGATCATCCTCCAATAATACTGGATTGATATGTTACTCTATTGTCTTTGATGAGAAAGTTTTTGGAAAAGACTCATCGAGGGATTAAGAAAATTTCTCATATATTTCCAAGACATATTCTCAAATTCAAAAATATTATTCTTGATTAAAAAATATGTATTTATATTCTTGCATTTCCACCTAAAATTCCATTATGAAATTACATTATTTTTTCATGAAAATAACTAAATCATGAAAATAAATATTTTCATGATCTTGTTAAATAAGTTGTAAACATTGTTAACTTCATCAAATTCCATTATCATTTTTCATGTACTTCTTCTCAAACTCTTCAAAACTTTATCCTCATTAAATATTCTTCATTCCCAGACATCTTATGGTGGATATATTCATGATGTAAACAATTTTTCATTTCTTTAACACCACTTTGATGTGTATTTAAGCTTTAATATTCATTAAAAAATCATTATATTTAACATGTATAATTTTTCAATCATGACATCCAATGCTATAACATGAATCCATAATAATTGTCCAAGAATAACCACTTTGTAACAAGTCACCAAACACACATTAACACATAATTTACAACAAATGAAACACTTAGTCTCAATAATATCCCCCTTTTTATTCTATTGTAAATATATATTGAAATCATAAAAGTCAATATGTGTGGTCCAACATTTCTCCCCCATATTGACAATAAAATGTAAAGGGAAAGTGGGGTCTTCTCATCTCATTTTTTCTTCTCAAAAAAAATCTTCTCCCCCTTTTTAAAGGAAGTAATGATATCACATGATACATGGAAACGAGTCATTATTTAGTAAACTCTAATTCTATGTGGGATAACTCAGTGTAGAAAACAAGGGTGAAATAACTAAGGTTTTTTAAGATGATAATAAAAAATACTCACATGTGATATAAAGATCAGAAAGTAATATATTTAAATAGTGTTTGTTTAAACAAGAAATACATGATCCTTCACACACATTAAAAAATACATCAAAAAATTTCTTTTACAAGAATAAGTCCACCATTTCCTCACCATTTAATTAACCAATCACCCTTATTAATAAATAAAATTAGGAGTGAGGCATGAGAGTGTAATTGGCATACCTCATTTCTCATGTGAGCTCCCCACCAAGGGATCCACTCATTCATCATAATGGAAATTTATTAATACCATGCTTAATAACACTCATCCTTCAATTTCCTTCATGTTATCTCATCATATATAAAATAATCATGAATAAGGAGGAACTTGTTATTTTCCTTAGAGGAAATATTCAAGGTGAGAGTTTTCTATCATAATTTATTTATTATTCTTTCCAATATTATAACGGGATGTTAATTCTTTATTGTTGACACGATTTATATATTGAGAATGTATTTTCATTCCAAGAATTTCATCTTTTTAGAATTACTTTTTCCACCTCCTTAAAAGCTGGAAAACCACTTTTTTCCTTCTAAATTTGTCTTCTTTTCTTCCAAGAGTATTATTTTGAGTGCTCAATTTTTTTTCTTGATACACCCTTTATTGAATTTTATTTTTATTATCTAAAACATTTAACTTATATTCCATCGGAATAGAATTTTCTAGGATAAAAAATTACTTATAATTTATAGGAGTGGAGTGTCTCTATATGTCTTATTTACCCTTCCATGAATTCCTTTAAGTGCAATAACATTTCATATGGACAAGTCTAAAACAAATGAAACATTTACTATAAAATTCATACCTCATTTGGTCTCTCATTTTCTAATGTATTAGAACTTATAGAGTTCTTATAACATCTTTTCACTTATTAGACTCAAGATATACACTCATCAGGTGTCCAAATCTTCCATAATAAAAACCGTTTGGTGCTTTCATCTTTGGTGGAACTAGAACTCATAATTTTTCAAGAACTAATTTACATAGAATTTTATGAGCTGGTTTCCTCTTTATTACTACACATGTTAATATAACTTTTGGAGGGATATTCATCTTCTCTTTATAGATGTTAATCTTATCCTCAAGGATTATTCTCTTCAAATATTTCAATTTTAACTAATAAAATATTAATTTTATATTTCAAGTAGAATCCTACCCTAATCATCTACTTTCTTCAAGTTGGTTTTTAAGAGATATGTTGATATCCTTCAACTCCATCCACATGGACATTTTCTATTAAATATCTTTGGAAAGATCTTATATCATATCACTTTTCTCTTTCATTTTGGTTCCCATTTTCTTTGAGTTGATATTAAAATTCAATTCTTCTCCTATCAATCTATTGTTTTCCTAGGAAAAATATTTAACTATTGAATAGTGAACATCATGCATAATTCTCCATTACTATTCTTTATCATTCCATGATCACTAATTAGAATAAAAAACAATATTTTCTTTCCTCTACATCACTAGAAAAACAATTCCATTTCCTCTCTAAGAGGGAGTCTACAATTTTTCTTCTTTTCTCTACAAACTGGTATGAATCATAAATAACATTATATTCATATTTTACCTTGACTGGGGATCGAAAATTCTAGGATGTATTTTTATTATTCTAATGAAAGTAAAGTAGATTGATTCCATCTCTAAATTTGGATGGAAATTAAAAATTAACTTTATTGTTTATATTTCCTTTTTCATTCAGTTTTCCCTCATTTAACTTTCCTTCAATAGTGGTTGTGGCCTTATTAAATTCCTTCTCAAATTTCATCTTCAAAAAATGCTTGGATCTGAAGAGGTAACTTACTTTGATGCCAATTTTTAAATATAAAGAATAGTTATGTGACACTAAGAGGGTTTTAAGTTAGAGTTACCCTCATTTTAAGAATTATCCTTTAATTCAACCTCTTGAACTTTTTCATGTTCTTGTCCACTCAATATAAAATCTAAATCTCACCTCAAGTGTAGTTGTAATGGAAGAGAGAGAATCACAAAACATTTAAAAGGTTTGTTTGAAAGGCAAAGTCTTTTCTATGATGGTTATAACCCACAACATGGATTCTTTACTATCTTTATAAGTAAACACAACAACAAAAAATCCACTACTCCCTCTCTAAAACAACATAGAATCCATTGGACCTCTTTTTCTTCATAGTCCACCAGAGGATTCATCTGTCCAATGATATATAGTTATAAATATCTTCTTCTTTAGAAAGTATCCATACACATAAGAAATATGGATGCCCATTCCTAGTGTGCTTCCATAATAACATTAGTAATGATAATCTCTAGACTCATTCCATATTTGGTTCAATATATATTCTCCTCACTCTTTCAATACATATGAAATCATAGCTTCATCTCACCTTTTTTATTCAATACTTTAGTGTATTGGGTTCTCAAAATACTATTACAATAATTATATTTAATTCTTTATCATCTACATGAGAAATTTATCCACAATAAAAAAATAATTGTGTACACTAAGATATCAAATTAATTACATGATTTAAAATTCCTCTTTATTTTATCATTTTAAATCATTCATTTAAATGTGTTAATAATAACATATTTATTTTTATTCAAATCAAATATGAATACCCAACAGTGTTGGGTATCATATTTCACATGGAATCCCAAATCATTTAAAATACTTGATTATTTTTTTGGTTATTTCACATCTTCATGAAGCAACTCATTCTTCACGTGGTATCTCATTATGTAAGTTGTGTGACCTACATTTATATTTTCCAAATGAAATCAAGTTCCCTTATTTGATGACACCAACATCTCACCTCAATATTATGCATGAAACTTATTTATAAAACATAAAACTAAACATTTAAACTGTATACAAATTCATGAAGACTTTATCCCTCATATTTCTTCATTATCTCCTCTAATAGAAAATCATGCAGTATCATAATCACCACTGCTCATTATTTAATACCCAAGGTCTCCTCTATTATCATGATTCCTGAATGACTTAGAAATAACTACTTATTCATAGATTAGTATTTTATTGTGATTCATACATGCATCATGGAGTATTCATTGTAAAGACCCGGAAATTTCAAGGAAATTTTTTTCTTAAATTATTTGGAATTTTACGAGTACACAGTTTCTGACGGCACCTGATTCTGAGGCCCGTTGAGCCCGGAATATTTTTTTTCTGAAGTTTAGCTCGGGTACGTTCAGTGAACGAACAAGCGGGTTTTTCTATCTTTTGAACTGGTGCTCAGAATCAAAATCTGAGGGAACCGATGAACTGGTAGTGCCAGTATTTTCATAAGGGGACCTTTACCATAGTTGCATTTTGACGGGAGGAGAAGTTAATTTCCGGGTTGTTATTAAAATAAAAATAAAAATATGTGTTAGATATTTTTATTTGTGGAAGGTGGTTTTTTCTTCCCAAGGGGAGTTAAAGGTGGGGCCCACACCCATATAACCTCCCATGAGAGGATATTTGTGGGGTGGGGCCCACACATTCCCTAAACTCTTAAACTCCCAAAAACTCTCTTGAACTCCCCATAACTCTCTCCTTCATTAATTTCTTTGACAACTCCCCCTAAATTAATTGTGATCTCTCCACCTTCCCCTCTCCCTTTAATTCTATGACAACACTTTTAATTAATGAATTGAAACACAATTAATTAATTTTAGTGGTTTTAAATTTGAATTACATGGGTTAATAAAATAATAGCCTTGGATATTATTTTATTTTGGGTTTTTGTTGTGTTGAGAGAATATAGAGGAAGCTCTAGAGAAATAGGGATAGTGTCCTCTCAACAAAGAACACCATATCCTTCCAACGAAGAACCATCGAAGAACGAATCATCACCTTCGATCTTAGGCCATGCCAAAGGAGAAGAAGCCACCCGCAAGGAACTCCAACGATAATGTGCCTTCCTTCCTCATCTCCGCAACAAGTGAGAAGACATTGTTTCCTCCTTGGATGCACTCCGAAGTCGTCAACGAATTCTCTTCCCGCGACGTCGTATTCCACGACACCGACCATCGTGAACCTTTATTCGAGGTAGGGGGTTTTCTTAATTTATTTTAAATAAATTATTCCTTCGTTCTTGTTGTATACAAGTGAACATAATTGGTTATATGATACCAACTAACGTGGATAGAGCGGGCTGAATGAACACAGCCTGACGACCCTCTATTGAACCTTGTTCTTATTCGATGGTGACGGTGACGGAAAGGATGACGGCGAAGATTGAAGGCGGAGACCGTGTGCCGACCGCGTGCGAAGGAACCGAGGCCTCAACCGTGGGCTGCTCGGTGGTCAAATAAGCGGCCGACTAAAACTGGCCAGACCGAATTGAACACAGGTCCACAAGGTGTGCCACAATGTGGAGGACCGTGACCCGCATTCAGAGGGCCACTTAGGTGGGAGAACTAGCTGGAAGGTGGCCGGCTGGGCTTAGAAGAATCGCGGCGCTGGGAGGGCGCTGCGCTGGAAAAACTGCGGCCCGCCCGTGCAGGCCTCTTGCGCCAAGAAGGCCGACCGACTTTGGCCGGCCAGTTTGGGTGGGCGGTGCCGCTTGGCGCTGCCGGTTCAGGTAGCCCCCCCCCCTGCGGACCACTTGGCCTCCGGGCCACGCGATTCAGTAGGCTGGTCCGACCCTTTGTTGGGCCAGACCCGCCAAAACCAAGATGACCCAACCCGTCAGCCCACTCGGTTTAACAGGTCGGGCCCGTTTTTACTTATAGATGAATAACTCAAAGGCCGAGCGTCCGATCGACACGCCGTCTGTGGCACTGGGACCCTTGAGACGATTCGGTCCTTTTGAAATACTCTAAGTGAGTTTTGGAAGATTTTGGGGAATGGACGGATTAGAAACGAGCGTATTTTTAACCAGGCCCCTGGAATGAAAATGCCAATATCTCTCAGACCGGGCGTCCGATTGTCACGTCGTCTGTCGCGTTGTGTTCCTATTGACGAGACGGAACTTTTGGATACATCAACTCCTGACTTTGTGATAGTTGAAGTATCGACCCCCCTTTTCTCGAGGAGCAGACCCTCCCGAAATCGAGCGTGTTCTGTGCGGAAACCCTAGAGCTGGTTGCGACTACGATGACTACCGTGCTAGGATCCTTTGTGGGTTCAACGATGATGACCACTGTACTTGGATCCTCCATGGGTTTGGCAGCGATGACGACTATACTTGGATCCTGTGTGGGTTCGGCAACGATGACTACTGTACTTGGATCCTCTGTGGGTTCGGCAGTGGTGACAATTGTACTTGGATCCTCCATGGGTTCGACAGCCACAACTTATGTACTAGGATCCTACGTGGGTTCGGCAGAGGAGATGATTCAGAGGCTACATCTAATCAACTCCAACCCTCTTCGTGAGTAGTGTACCTATGTGAGTTGAGTCTTGACTTTCAATCAATACCAACGGTGTGATTGACTTCTTTACTATATGGACTGTGTTGTGCTTGGGCTCGAGAGTTGGAGTCGAACTAGAATTGATGACTTAGGTATATGTATGGTCATACACCTATGTAGATTCGGTTGATACTTCTTGATTGTATGTTTCCTTTGTGGTTTATCCTTCATGGATTCTGGGAGACCTTCAGGGGTCTCTACTGAGTATTGTATACTCACCCTGCACGGGCTATGCCCGTATTACATTGTGTTGGATGAAGATGACGGATAGCACTGAACGAGGTGGAGTCTTGTGGATCTGGACAGTACCCAGAGGTGGACAGCTGGGCAGGACGTACACGGAGCGGACGGCCGGACCTGAGGAGCTGAGGAGACCCTCTGTACCCACCCTTCTGGTTGGATATCCAGAGGATGATTCAATGGTTGTTGCTTTACTTTACTGATGTTGTAATTTCTTTTTAGTTGTACTATACTTTCAGTTTGGTTTGTATACTGACCCATTTACATTTCAGTACTTACCTTTGTACTCTGTTTTGCTTAGTGCTTAATTCACTTGCATACTCCGTTGTGTTTCTTTACCCCTATAAAGGCAATGCCTTCCCTTTTTATGTGGATTTACGTCTTTGGTGCTAGTCGCAAGCCCCTGGCCTATGGAAGGCGGGATTGGGGTAGTCACGGGACGGGCTCTGAGGACGGGTCATGACAAATTGGTATCAGAGGAGTCGGTTCTACCGCAGAACTTGGGACTCTTATCATTCTTTTCTGTGAAGCAATAGTGTTAAGAGTATTGAGGGTGGTTATCAGTCCAGGGATCCCAGTTTTGGTGCGGTGGATGACGTATCCATACACCAGGACCCTGACTTCTGATTTCTGACTCAGTGCATGAAAGCATTGAGTGAAAATCTGTTTCCAAAATTTTCTTTGTGATTACTTTGTGTCATCTCACCAGTTATACTGTTTGACTATGGCACACCTGTTTCTTTTTCGGATGGCCCCACGAAGGAAGCCAGATAGGGTTCCGAGTTACGTGTGATATGGAAGCCCCCCGAGTGACGAGGCCTCGATGCAGGGCCCCATCACAGCAGAGGCACCAGTGGTACCACTACCCACTGGGCCACCGATACCACCAGCCCCAGCAGTAGAGAGTGCATGCCACCTGAGTGTGCAGTATGAGTTTCAGTGACAGAGGCTGCCCAGGTTCCATGGAGAGACGAACCCTCAGGCAGCTGAGTATTGTATTGAGGCTATCGACAGAGTTTTCATATTAGTAGGGACACCAGCTGATCTTATGGTGATCCTTGCTGTGATTCTCCTGCACGCAGTAGCAGGTAGATGGCGGAGCATGATGCTCCAGGTGCATGACTAGGCATCTCTTCTTAGGACGGACTTAGAGAGTCTCTTCTGCTCGGAATTTGTTCCAGCCACCCTTCATGTGGTACAGATTCAGGAGTTACTTCATCTGCGGCAGGGCAGCATGATAGTAGCTCAGTACTCGGTGAGATTTACTGACCTCTCGCGCTACTCCGCAGATATGGTATGGGACCCGTTCTTCAAGGCCCAGACCATTGAGCAGGTACTGAGGCATGAGATCCGGGCTTCGATGATCTCCCTCAGCATTCCAACACAGGCAGGAGTGCTGGAGCGAGCCCTTCTTATGGATAGGTTTCTTGTTGAGCCGACTCCAGTAGTGAGACCCACCGCAGGATGACACGTAGCAGAGTCTTCTACAGCCAGCAGTAGACAGATGTCACAGAGGTCCAATCGGACCGGGCCATTAGGTGGGCAACCTTTGGATACTGGTTCGGATGTGCGAGGCACACGAAACAGATCCAGCCATTCTAGGGGAAGATAGTTCTATGCATGCGGTGAGTAGGGTCACATGGCTTGAGACTACCCAACCCGCCATGCAGACGAGTAGAAGACAGTAGAGGGACCTCCCAGGAAGAGGCATAGGATCGACCGTGGTGGTTCGTAGGGAGTAGGCGGACATGGAAGAGGATCTGGACGAGCAGCGGGTGGCGGACGATGCTTTGAGGCTCTACCACCACCACCACTAGGATGACCACCCCGACCATAGAGAGCTGGCATACAGGGGCAGGCTCAGCTCCAGGCAGTTGAGGCCTATGAGCACAGCGCACCTGAGATGATTCGAGGTACTATCTGTGTCTACTCCCCCTTGTTGCAGTTCTTATAGACAGAGGAGCGAGTCATTATTTTATTGCCGCTGACCTTGTTCGGATCTCAGAGATTCCGATTGAGCCGTTGGCTCGATCCTTACGGACAGAGACTCTTACGGTAGCAGACATGTCGATTACGCACTGGTGTCGGCAGTGTGAGCTTACTCTAGGAGGTGAGAGCTTTAGCAGGGATCTTCTTGTAGCGGCGTCGAGTCCTTACAATGCCATCTTGGGAATGGACTGGTTATCTACAGTCCATGCCCATATCGACTGTATTAGGCACACAGTACGGTGTGTCCGCATAGATAGGAGCAGTTTCACCTTCACCGGTGATAAGGGAGCCTTTGGAGCGTAGGATGGACTTATGCAGAGGAGAGGGCAGCCGATCAGACGTCAGTTGGCTTGTCTCATCCTAGGAGTGGTTGATGTGTAGAGTCTGAGTTTTCCTGTTGTGGTGGATCAGTATACAGACGTTTTTCCTGACAATGTTCTAGGACTACCTCCTCACAGAAAGGTAGACATCTACATAGACCTGTACCCCGGGACAACACCGATATCTACTCCAGCATATCAGATGGATCCCGCTGAGCTTCCTGAGCTACGGGTACTACTGGAGGACTTGTAGAAAAAGGTATTTATCCGACCTAGTGTTTCACCTTGGGCTTCTCCGATTTTACTCTCCTAGAAGGCAGATGGGAGCTTACGACTATGTGTAGACTACCATCACCTGAATCAGGTGACTGTAAAGAAAAAGTAACCACTACCAAGGATTGATGACCTCTTTGATCAGCTCAAGGGAGCACAATAGTTCTCAAAGATAGACCTCAGTTCATGTTATCACCAGCTCAGAGTTTGAGACAAGGATGCACAGAAGATGGCCTTCAGGTGTCGTTATAGCCACAATGAGTTCTTGGTTATGCCCTTCAGTGTAACCAATGCTCCAACAGTGTTCATGGGTCTCATGAACAGGATATTCCATCCTTACCTCAATCGATTTGTCGTAGTCTTCATCGATGACATACTGATTTACTCGACTACTGAAGAGGAGAACGCCTACCTCTTGCGGGTTGTAATGGACACACTCCGAGAGCACCAGATTTATGGTAAGCTCTCGAAGTTCTAGTCCTGGATTCGAGAGGTTCATTTCTTGGGACACATCATCTCATAGGATGGAGTTGTAGTAGACCCAGTGAAGATCGAGGCGATACTTGCTTGGGAGCCACCCAGGAGCATGACGGAGGTGCGGAGTTTCCTAGGTCTGGCTAGGTACTATCGGAGATTTGTGCCTGACTTCTCCAGAGTTACAGCACCACATTCTTCTTTGACGAAGAAGGGGAAACAATTCGTGTGGTCAGATAGATTCCAGTAGAGCTTTCAGAAGTTGGGATAGTGATTGACCAGTGAGCCCATCTTGAGGCTACTGGAGGAGGGCGTTGGGTACGTAGTTTACTGTGACGCATCAGGGACCAGACTCGGGTGTGTCCTGATGCAGGAGTGAGCATTGATCTCATACGGTTCACGGAATTTGAGGAAGCATGAGCAGAACTATGATACCCATGATCTGGAGTTAGTAGCAGTGGTCTTAGCCTTGAAGATATGGCGGCACTATCTGATGGTCGAGCACTTTACAGTCTACTCTGACAACTAGAGTCTCAGGTACATCATTTTGCAGAAGTACCTGAACCTGAGACAGCGGAGATGGATCAAGTTACTATAGGACTATGACTTCTAGAGAGTCTATAATCCTAGTAAAGGGGACATAGTATCATATGCTCTCAGCAGGAGGTCAGTCATACAGCTACTAGGAGAGACAAAGGAGCAGCTAGTCGCGTTGCAGATATCCTTCGTGGATAGAGATGAAGCAACCTTTATATAGAGTATCACAGTCACTCCTCCACTACTTCAATGGGTTGGGGAGGCACAGTGTGGGGACATTGACTGTGAGATGTGACATGCTCAGATTTCCATAGGGCAGGCGACTGATGGATTTTTTGAAGGAGGGGAGCGCGTCATCCTCTTCAGGGGACATACCATGGTACCAGTTGCATTACAGGAGGAAGTGCTAAGGTAGTTTCACACTTACCCTATAGAGGTACATCTAGGAGTGGCGAAGATGTACCAGGATCTTAGACGACAGCACTGGTGGTAGAGTATAAAGAAGGTTGTAGTAGAGTTTGTTTCACGATGTCTCACTTATCAGTAAGTGAAGTCGGAGCACCAGGTACCGGTAGGCTTGGTACAGTCCTTGGAGGTCCCGAAGTAGAATTAGGACGAGATATACATGGATTTAGTGATGGGGCTTCCATATACATCTAGAGGGAACGACTCTATCTGGGTGATCATTGACCAACTCACCAAGTCGGCCCACTTCCTACCGATCAGAGAGCAGGGCTCAGTAGAGAACTTCAGACGCCTCTACATTCAGGAGATCGTACGACTTCATTGACTTCCATCAACTATCATTTCCTATAGAGATTCTAATTTCACTTCTAGTCTATGGAAGGGGTTACAGGAGGCTTTTGGAACGCAGCTACGTCTGAGCACCGTCTTCCATCCTCAGATGGACAGCCAGACAGAGAGGACCATTCAGACTCTCGAGGACATGCTCTGTGCATGTGTCCTTGAATTTGGTTGTAGCTAGGAGGATCACCTACCCTTGGTGGAGTTTTTATACAACAATATCTACCACTCCACCATTAGGATGGCACCATACGAGGCACTATACGGCCGACCTAGCAGATCACCCATGTGCGGGACTGACCCTGGGGAGTCAGCACTGGTAGGACCGGAGATGGTTCAGGCTACGACGGAGAAGGTGTAGATCATCCCGGAGTGGATGAAGACTGCACATAGCCGACAGAATTCCTATGTTGATAGGAGACGGAGACCACTGTAGTTTGAGGATGGTGACCATGTTTTCTTATGGGTCTCACCACGACGATGTCTATAGAGATTTGGTCGGGGAAATAAGTTATCTTCGCGCTTCATCGGGTCGTTCCAGGTCCTCAGTAGAGTAGGCGAGGTGGCTTACTGCCTGGCCCTTCCACCTCAGTTCCACCTAGTGCACGACGTCTTCCATGTATCTCAGCTGAGGATATACGTGCATGACCCATCACACATCATCGATCACAGGGAGATGGACATCGATGATGGGGCGACATTCATGGAGGTCCTAGGGGAGATAGAGGATCGACAGGAGTGGGTCCTATGTCGGTGGTCGATTCCTCAAGTGCACATTCGTTGGAAGCATGGGAACCTCCAGGAAAACACCTGGGAGTGGGAGGCACAAATGCATGCTCAGTACCCTCAATTTTTTCTCTAGTGTATGTTATAGCTTTACAGGGATGTAAAGACCTAAGGTGGGGGTAATATAAAGACCCGTAAATTTCAAGCAATTTTTTTCTTAAATTCTTTGGAATTTTAGGAGTATGCAGTTTCTAACGGCACCTGATTCTGAGGCCCAGTGATCCCGAAATATTTTTTTCTGAATTTCTACTGGGAACGTTCAGTGAAAGAATGAGCGAGTTTTTATATATTTTGAACCGTTTATTGGAATCAAAATCTGAGGGCACCAATGAACTCGCAGCGCTAGTATTCACCAAAGGGTACCTTTACCGAAGTTGTGTTTTGAGGGGAGGATAAGTTAATTTTCGGGTTTTTGTTAAAAAATAAATAAAAATATGTGTTAGATATTTTTATTTGTGGAGGGTGGTTTTTCCTCCCAAGGGGAGTTAGAGGTGAGGCCCACACCCACATAACCTCCCATGAGAGGATATTTGTGGGGTTGGGCCCACACGTGTCCTAAACTCTTGAACTCCCTATAACTCTCTTGAACTCCCCATAAATCTCCCCTTCATTAATTTCTTTGACAACTCCCTGTAAATTAATTGTGATCTCTCCACCTTCCCCTCTCCCTTTAATTCTATGAAAACACTTTTAATTAATGAATTGAAACATAATTAATTAATTAAAGTGGTTTGAGATTTTAATTACATGTGTTAATAAAATAATAACCTTGGCTATTATTTTATTTTTGGATTTTGTTGTGTTGAGAGAATCTGGAGGAAGCTCTAAAGAAATAGAGATAGTGTCTTTCTCTCAATGAAGAACACCATCTCCTTCCAACGAAGAACCATCGAAGAACGAATCATCACCTTCGATCTTCGGCCAAGCCAAAGGAGAAGAAGCCACCCGCAAGGAATTCCAATGATGATGTGTCATCCTTCCTCATCTCCACAAAAAGTGAGGAGACGTCGTTTCCTCCTCAGACGCACTCTGACAACATCAATGAATCCTCTTCCCGCGACGTCGTCTTCTGCGACGCCAACCACCATGAACCTTAATTTGAGGTAGGGGGTTTGCTTAATTTATTTAAAATAAATTATTCCTTTTTTATTATTGTATACAAGTGAACATCATTGGCTATATGATACCACCTAACGCGGAGGGCGTGGCCCGAACGAACATGGCCAAACGACCCTTCATTGAACCTTGTTCTTTTTTGATGGTAACAGTGATGGAAAGGATAGCGGCGACGATTGAAGGTGGTAACCGTGCACCGGCCGCATGCGAAGGAACTGCGGCCTGCAACCGTAGGCCGCTCGGCCAACAAAGAACCGGCCGGCTATAGCTGACCAGACCAAAGATATCGCGACGAAACAAGGGGAGTCGCGCTGCAGAGGACCGCGCCCCGCATTCCGCGGGTGAACCGGCTGGCAGGAAGTCGGCCGGGCTGGGAAGAACTACGGCACCAGGAGGGCGCCACGTTGGACGAACTGCGGCTCGCCCGTGCGGGCCCCTTGCGCTAAGAAGGTCGGTCATCTTCGGCCAGCCGGTTTGGGAGGGCGGCACCACATGGCGCCACCGGTTCGGGCACACCCCCCCCCCCCCCCGGACGGCCCGGCCGGCTGGGCCGTGCCCTGTCGGGACTGTCCACGCTGTTCCTGGCCACACCGCACCCCGCCGGGCCGGGCCGCGCGATTCATCGGGCCCGTCTGACCCTTTTTCGGGTTGGACCCACCAAAACTGGGATGACCCGACCCACTAGCCCATTGGGCTTAACGGTTCGGGCCCGTTTTTACTTAAAAGTAAATAACTCGAAAACCGCATGTCCGATCGACGCGCCGTCTATTGCATTGGGACCCTTCCGATGAGGAAGTACTTTTACGATACTATAAGTGTGTTTTGGATGAATTTGGGGAATTACTGGGTTATAAAAGAGCATATTTTTAACTGGGTCCCTAGAATGGAAAATCCAATATCTCTCAGACTGGGCGTCTGATTGACGCGCCGTCTATCACGTTGAGTTCCTATAGACGAGATGGAACTTTTGGATAAATCAACTCCAGACTTTGTGATAGTTTATGTATCGACCCCCCTTGGCTCGAGGAGTAGACCCTCCCGGAATCGAGTGTGATGTGTGCGGGAACCCTAGAGTTGGCTGCGACTACGACGACTACCATGTTGGGATCCTCCGTGGGTTGGACGATGATGAACATTATACTTGGATCCTCTGTGGGTTCGGTAGCGATGACGACTATAATTGGATCCTCCATGGGTTCGGTAGCGACGACTATTGTACTTGGATCCTCCATGGTTTCCGCTGCGGTGTCGACTGTACTAGGATCCTCCGTGGGTTTGGCAGTGACGAATTATGTACTTGGATCCTACGTGGGTTCGGCATAGGAGATGATTTAGTGGCTAAATCTAACCATCTCCACCCCTCTTCGTGATTATTATACATATGTGAGATGATTCTTGACTTTCAATCAATACCAATAGTGTGATTGACTTCTTTCCTGTGTGGACTGAGTTGTGCTTGGACTCAAGTGTTGGAGCCAAACTAGAATTTATGACTTAGGTATATGTATGGTCATATACCTAAGTAGAGTCAGTTGATACTTCGTGATTATATCTTTCCTTTGTGGTTTATCCTTCGTGGATTCTGGGAGGCCTTCGGGGGTCTCAGGGTCTCTACTGAGTATCGTGTACTCACTCCTACACAGGCTATGTCTGCACTACGTTGTGTTGGATGAAGATGACAGACAACACTGAACGAGGTAGAGGCTTGTGGAGCTAGACGATTCTTGGAGGTGGACCACTTGGCAGGACATACATGGAGCAGACGGCCGGACCCTAGGAGCTGAGGAGACCATCTGTACCCACCCTTCATGTGGGATATCCATAGGACGAGTTGATGGTTTCTGCTTTAGTTTACTATTTTTGTACTTTATTTTTAGTTGTTCTATACTGTCAGTTCGGTTTGTATACTGGACCATTTACTTTTTAGCACTTATTTTTGTACTATGTTTTGCTTAGTGTTTACTTCACTTGCGTACTCTGTTGTGTTTCTTTACCTTTATAAAGGCAATGCCTTCCCTTTTTATCAGGATTTACGCCTTTGGTGCTAGTCGCTAGCCCCTGGACTATGGAAGGCGGGCTTGGGGTAGTCATGGTACGGGCACCAAGAATGAATCGTGACATTCGTGAACTCATTACTCAATAAAATACCTAAATAAATCTGGATGAATCATAGATTTAGTGAACCTTATTTAATTTTATCTTTTATTTAATTTTCATGCATGAAAGTGTAATTTCATATATTTATCTTTTAAATCATACCAGTGTATTAATATGAGATTCATCATTATATAAATCCTTATTTGGGCCATTGTAACTCATCCATTGTGTTTATCATATTTAAGGATCTCTGATATGTCTCGGTACATGAAACTCAACTCAATAGTGATCTCTTCTTAGAATAATTCATAGAAGTGGATTAGTGAAATTTCATGGGATCTTCAGGATAATTTTGTCTTGAAAATGGTAGGACAATGATAGGCAATAATAAACTCAAGAACTTCATGGGTTAAAGAAGATTGTGACAGTCGATTGAATAGACATGATTGATCTTATCATATAGTTATGCTTATATATGTGATTTTTTAAGTAGAGGAACAACGGTCTTCTTTTCCATCATCCCACATCACTTTTCCATGTGGTTTGGTAATTCATAATAAGTGATTATATGATGATTCACCCTTAATCCTACAATAATCACTACTAGAAAACTGCCCTATACCCATGGTTCAAAACTGTGGGTATAGACCCCAAAACCGTGGGTATAGGCTATAACCACATTTTTGGGAACCGTGGGCTGGAACGACGTTGGGATACGGGGGTCAGCCTATACCCACGGTTTGGATAAACCGTGGGGATAGGATTTCTGCAGCATGGGAATAGCGTGGACACGCTGGCACATTGTTGACCCCACTATTTGAGAACCGTGGGGATTTAATCTTCAAAAAATTGCGGCCAATGGGTTTCGAAACCGGGCCACACACTACGCCTGGCGAACGCGCCCAACCAATAAACCACCCGAGCCATGACTTCAATTTGTTATATATACATATATCTTCTTATATATATTAATATGTGGTATTAATATTTCAAAAAAATCCAGGCGTGTTTCGAACCCATACCTCACGCAGAGTCCCGCGGCCGCACCCTGACAACCAACCAACCGAGCTGTGATTTATATTTTTTATAAGTAAATAAATCTGCGTATATATATAAATATAATCCACGTGGGTATTGAAATTCAAAAAACACGGCCAGTGGGATTTGAACCTGTGACGTTTAGCATACATAGAGAGCGGTTTACCAACCGAGAAACTGAGTTTTAGATATTATAAATTTACATTTACGTAAATATATTAATCTAAACCGTGAATAAATGACTTCCCGCCAAATTTTTTTCTTGTCCCGCCTAATTTTATTTTACCTCCATAATGCGGGAAAGTTATACCCACGGTTCTGGAGAACCATGGGTATAGGTCTTCAAAATAAAACCCAATACCCATGGTTTTGATGAACTATCGGTATAGGTATTCAGAAAATACCATATACCCATGGTTTTCTCCAAAACTGTGGGTATAGGTCTTAAAAGAAAACTATACCCATGGTTTTTGGAACAACCGTGGGTATAGGTTCACATACTATCCCTATACCCACGGTTTTTTGCAAAACCGTGGGTATAGACCTATTTTCTAGTAGTGAAGGTTGGAACTCATAAATTTTCATACACCACCTAGGGTGGGCCTACCCACTCACCACCTTGTGTTCCACTTGTTCGCAGCCTGCATGCTCTATGAAACCAATCTTCCTTGTGTCCCTGTGTCAACACCTTCCTACCATATGCAGGAACTCCCAACCTCCTTTCAACATTCTATCTTAGTGATTCGGCTCTCCTCCATGGCTGAGTTCCTCCTCCCACAAAGTTGTATTGATTCAGTTCCATTGTTGGTTTGGATAGACACTTTTTTGGAAAATACTCATTAAAAGAGTTATCCAGTTTCTCATATAATACCAAGTCGTATTCTCAAATTTGAAATATTATTCATGCTTAAATAAAAGTAATTTATATTATTTAAATTCCACCACTAATTCCTTCATGAAATTAGTTTCTTTTTTCATAGCAATCTCTAAATATTCATTCAAATAAATATTTTCATGGTATTCTTTAGCTTGTGTAAACATTGTGAGATTCTCAAAATTCCTTCATCATTTTTCATGGCCTTATTCTTAAATTCTACACAAATACATCCTCATTAAATGATTCTTAATTTGCACACATATTTTTATGGATATGTTCATGAAGTAAATAATGGGTCACATCTTCAACACCATTTATACATGTCTTTAAAAATTAAGATCGGTTTAACAATCATTAAAATTAACATAGAGAATTGTCAAAATATTACATCCAAATAAATAAAATAAATCCATATAAATTATCCAAGAATAACCATTGAATCACATCACACTAAAAACATATTGATACATCATAAACAATAAATGAATCACTTGGTCTTAATAATAATGGATGACCATGCTACAATGGGTCCAATTGAAACTATACTATGGAAATCACGGTACAAATTCCCCATACCCCTAGAATTCCTATTAAAAACCCTAGTAAAATAAAACTACGACTACAAAAAAAAATGCAAGACACCATACTACAACTATCCTCATTTATTTATAGAAAAGGGTCCTAAACTTTAGGACTCTATAGTATATACAAAATTACTATGTCATAAGGACCCTAAGGGATGAAGTGGTAAGGAACCCAGCCTTTGATCTCTATAGTGTTTACTAAATCACCGAACTAAAATGGTCTCTATAGTGGAAGTATCACCAAATTAGCCACTTGAGTCACCATTCTATATTCATAGAAATTCAAAAAAACTCTATAAAACTATAAGGATCTGGCCTTAAAAATATATTATTCTAGTGAATTTAACTAGAATTTATTCTCTCTATTTACCAAATATATTTTAGGTTTAGATTTATAGAGATTTAGGAAAAAATATTACATAGTAAACAAATACATTACAAGAGTACACTTATACTCAGTATTCATTTTTTCACCAAAGGAAACCATTTTAAAATAAAACATGATCTATTTTCAGGACAAGTCTCTCATACTTTGATCATAGAATATTATTTGTCCTTACCAAAATTAGGACCTATGAAAAACATTTAAAAAAAATTTATGAGAAAAAAAATATCAGTAAGGAATATAAAATAAGTAATGAAACTATTAGTACATTAATATTTCAAACTCATGAAAACATTTTCACCAAATCATAATTTTCACCCATAAAACAAAAAAACATTAACATACCTCATGAAATCATAATATTCATGTAAAAATCATAGAAATTATAAATCATAAAGGTAAATTATGAAATCCTTATCATAATTATAATTTAGCTTTCACAACTGCATAGGGAGTAACCTTCATGGTTAGATTTGGAATACTGATCGCAGTACATTCCCTAAATCTCTTAGGAGAAACCCAACCGGTTAACCTCATCTCATTACCCAATGCATTGGAGAGATATAATGTGATCACCCATCCTTGGTTTATCATATAACCACCCATATTTTCTTTATCATATAACCACCCTTCAAATTTCCAAGTACCATCAAAACACATAAAATATTCCAATTATCAACATTTTATACATAAAATATTATTTTCAATCAAAAGAAATCATTTCAATATATTAAAATAGTGAATCCATTTTCAAAACCATTTTCAATACAAAAAATTCAATTAAATGGAATAATGGATTAAGTTTTTATTTTAAAAATATTAAGTCTTTTAGAGGAATCCAAATATCATGTAATAATTATGGAAGTGGAGAAGTCGTGGTCATTGTATACATTAAAACAAAAAACATTCCTTTTGTCATTTTGTAGAGAATGTAAAATGCTTCCTATAAAAGATTCATTTTAATAAATTTGAATTAAATTTAAGATAGACATAAAATTTACTATATAATCCTTTTATATCCATATAAATAAATATGTAAATTAATATTATGAAGTTAAGGATTTTTTAATTAAATCTTTAAACGTTCAAAGTGTACCATACCAAATTGAACATTTAAATCTTAGTATCCATGAATTAATACATCTTCTAAAATAATTAATAACATTATTAAAGATAAAATATAAATATTAAATATCATAGTGGCTATATATACACCTTATAAAAGAATAAAGTTTTATATTATCAGGTAATGCCTCAATGAAAGGAGATTATGAAAAAATACCATACCTCGAGTCTGACTCATTAAATACAGTCTTTATATTCCTAAATAATAAAATTAGGTTAATTTAAACTTTCTTTATAACCTTTTTCATGTTTATTATTCCTTTTATATAATTTATTATCATGTTATAACAATTAAAAAATTATTTATGTTCATATCGAATGTTTTGTCGATAATCGGTACTTGAGTAGAAAATGAACATGGTATGGCATCAATAGTTCATGTGTTCATAATTTCATAATATCCATAATAATATTCATGACATGATAATAATTTTATATATAAATTATACTTTTAAATCCATTCATTAAATTTTTATATGAAAAATGAACAACGTCACAATCATGGAGACGGTAATTCATACATACGCATGAGTAACGTTTCCATTATCCATTTATCATTATAGAAATAAGGTAATTATTATTTAACATTTTAATAATTATAATAATATTATTAAAATCATAATAATAATTTAAATATATTTATATATATCATACAAGTTATTTTTTGAATAAAAATGATTCACATCGCTTCGTGGATGTGATAGTTCACACGTACGCACGAACGATGTTATCAATTTATGTGTATGGAATGTAAGAATTTAATTGATATATTATTATATTATAATAATAAATATTTCATTAATATCATATATAAACATTAATTTTATGATTATGATCTGTCTTGAGAGACGGTAATGAAAAATGAACTATATCGGTTTGCAAGGCGGTAGTCCGTCGTACACAAAAATGAAAAGTCTGTTTCCCGTTTGATGGAATTGAAGAAGGATTTAGGTTATGGTATTAACATAATAACATATCAGTATTTTATGGATACTTTATTTATTATATAATCATGTTTGGAGTAGATTTTAAGGAAGTGTAAGTAGAAATAAAAGAGAAATACTTAAAGAAAATGACACTTCCTCTTCAGTTGATCACCTTTGAAGAACACCTTAACTCCTTTAAGGAAGGTTTTATGCATAAAATAAGGCCCCAAATATGTTAATAGGAATTATAAGATTATTTATAGTAAGTTATTGGCCAAACTAAAATGTCCTTGAAGTCTTAGTATTAGAGAATAGTGGGTACCTTATTATAGGAGAGGGGTGCCACCCTTGGAAACTCTTAAAATATTAAATTAATATAAATTCCATTTCAGTTCCAAATGGTCATAAAATCATTTATTTATAAGATAGTATGATTTTGGGTTGAATAACCATTATCCAATTAAAATTATACAAGTTTTGAATATTTTTTAGTCCTTATCTTTTTTTCACCCTTATTTTACCCTTTTTAATCTTACTGTGATATTATGTTATTTACACTTTTTGTGTTAATGTAATTAACATAACATGTAAAATGACCCAAATAAGTTCATTTATGACATATTTTTACTTATCCTAAATATTATTACAAATATTATAATTATAGGAATTTAATATTAGTTAATAAAATGTTTTATATTTTAAAATACTAATAGTGTCAATTTTGACATTATTCATTAGTTGACTTTTAAAAATATCATAACAAGATGATAAGTTCAAAAAAATATCATTTAAATCATTAAAAACATTTAAAAACTATCCATAAATTTGTGGATGTCATAAATCATGTCATATAATACTAATTTTAATATGGATAATTTCAATTATTTGATTCTTTCATTAATTAATAAATTACCACATCATCTTTGTGTCACCATTTAATTTAATTATTTATTTTCTAAAAATTATAAATAAATTAACATGCTGTAGGTAATATTTTAATATTTATAATTACTATTTATAGTCTAAGATATCGCATTTATAACCTTGTATTAAAAATTTTTTAGTTATGAGAGACACGATTATGACATCTTGGTCTTTATTTTAAATAAAAATTTTATAAGTGTCATAATCACATACATATGTCTCCAAGTGGTCCTAAAATCTACCCAAGGATGATAATCATAGAAGTACACTCATCCAATTAAATAAAGACAAGTTTTATGGTATTTTTATATTATTATAATATTATTTTTACCTTTAATTTCCTGATTTACCCTTAACTGTGGTAATTAAAATAATTACTAAGGTTACTATTCATAAGGTCCAAAAAATAAAATGTACCTATTTACATAATATGGACCTTATTATTCTAAATATAGAATATATTTTTTTCAAATTCAAATTATAGAAGTTTCATTATTTAATTTAAAATTAATTCCTATTGTCAAAACGAGAAAACGGGTTTTTTAAAAGTAAAAACCATAAAAAGATTGGCATGTGTTTATATCAAATTTCAATGTGAAATTAATTCCAATGAACAAAATTTGATTAAATAAAAAAATATCCAATTACAATTTAAAACAATTAAAAACATAATCTAACTATATAAATAAATTGAATGAAAAGGCAGTTTTGAATTAAAATGTAGTATTTTTTCACTATTAATTAAAAATGAATTTTATCAAAAAAATACCAAAAAATTAGCCAAAGTAATATTTTTACGTCCCACTCCCAAATAATATGTTTATTTTGTAAAATATAACATATAAAAGTGACAAAAACATGCTCTAAAAATGGTTCTCCATCAATATGTGGTAAACTACCTTCTAAAAAATATTATAGTATTTTATACTTAAAATTGGATTTATCTTCATTTTAATAATCTATAATTTATTATAACAAAGTAAAAACATTTAATAAACATGTGTAAACATAATATAGTTAGTTCTGTTCATTCCATCTAATAAAACATATAAGCGACAACTATCAT
Organism: Viscum album; assembly: GCA_963277665.1. Classification (NCBI taxonomy): domain Eukaryota; kingdom Viridiplantae; phylum Streptophyta; class Magnoliopsida; order Santalales; family Viscaceae; genus Viscum; species Viscum album. The sequence continues at coordinate 2,001,270,191 of OY728136.1, forward strand.
TTAAAATAATAATATTAATAATGTATTATTTTTCGGTATATTTGAGTCTTGTGTGCAACATAATATTTCAGAGAAACCCACTATTGCATGTTAGGTATTTTATCACACACAGTGTTACCTTTAAACAGAAATTAATATTTAATTAATAAATATTAATAAATATGAAACATTCTTATTCTATAGTTTCCTAGGATATTACATCCCCCCCCCTTGTAAATTGTGTCCTCACAATTTTAATTCAGGGTTAGTAACTAAGATATGACTTTCAAAATACCTTTATTGAAAACCCACATTGGAAAAATGATTAATAAAACATCCACATTAAAAGAAAGAAAGGATGGTATGAAGGTGACATAAGTTAACACATAATAGGATTCCATGTAGGAAAACATGGATAAAGAAGAAAAACTAACTATCAATTTCTGATGGAGGGTTATAGAAAACATTGTTAGGAAAAAGTTAATAATCACGAAACCATAAATTTATGATTGGTTAAATGGTCTTTGACTTCAAAGTATGAAATGTAATTTGAAAATATTTTTGTTTTAAGATACTTTTCATAAATTTTAGGAATTATTTTACAAATTAGCATAAGAACATAAGGAAATATACCTACTGGAAAAGTATAGTTTCATCCATTAATCAAATTCCACCACAAACTCATCTTTTTTTCTCCAACCGGTGAGTATTTGAGATGAATTTTTCACTACTGAAGCAATATAATAAACATATAAAAACTCAAATCAACCATAAAAGGTTAATTATATATTTATTTTACCTTTAAACATTATCCAAAACCAAAATGGTTAGTATAATATTAGACAATTCTCACAAAAAATAATCCTTTATAAGAAGAAGGACTACTTTTAATCACCAAAATTCAACAGTAATACCCAAAGTTCCATATATACCATTCAAAAACTAATTGTCCATAAAATTCATCAAAATAATCCAAACTAATATTGAAACCCAAAACTTAGAATAATTTGATCACATAATCTTCCAATAAAATTTTAACATTTGTCACCAAATAAAATCAACCTCTCTTAATTTCTCATACCAAAAAGTAAATTCCCTAGTAATTCATTAGTATATTTTAACCATTTCCATAAATAACCTAAATCACCATAACCCCAAAATAAAATAATATATTCTTCCAAAGTAAAATTCAACCTTTACATTGAAAATAAAATCCTACAATATTATATATATTTTTAGGTATATAGGGTTCCCAAAATTGTGAATGTATTCCAAAATAACATTTATAACTTAATCCCCAAATCATTTTCCTATACCAAGGATATTCATTTGATAAATTGTATGTTCCCAAAATAAAATTATTATTATTCCATAAACTAATTTAACTAAAAAGAAAAATTCATACTAACTAGGGACTTCACATAGGCCAGTGGTAGGAGATAAATCCTCATCACACTTCTGTTGTGGGTTTTATTCCTACAGCCTTGTCTAACACGATAGGTTTTCACATGGTTTGTGTGTTTTACTTTTTCATAAATTAAAAAAATTTATAACATTTCAAAAAATGGGATAAAATCCTAAAAATAACCATAACATATTTCAACCTCAAATTTTATCTCATGCCTTTTAATTTTCATCCCAAAAAGTAATAACCTATAATTTCCTCAAAAATAAATGTCACCAAAAATACCATTCATCACCTTAAAATTTTGGAATATAAAGACTCAAAATATATTTCAAATACATTGAACTTGTGATCAACTAGAAAATTATAAACTCATATGATATCCCTGTCTCTTAAGAAGACATCCTAATCTCTAAATTTTTTAAACTATGCTCTAATACAAATTATAAGGACTTGACATTAAACATAACTTATTCTAATGAATTTTCACTACAATTTATTATCTTTATTTCCCAAAGATCTTTTAGGTATAGATTTTTATATAATTAGGAAAAAATATTATATAGTAAACTCATACATTACAATAGGAAACTTGTACTCAGTATCCATTTTTTCACCAAAGGAAACCCTTTTAAAATAAAACATGATTTCCTTTTCTGAAACATCTCCAATACTTTCATTGTAGTATCTTTTTTTTCCTTAAAAATATTAATAACTATGAAAAACATTTAAAAACTTTGGATGATAACAACAAGCTCAGTAAGGACTATAAAATAAGGAATGAAACCATTATTCCCTAAATATTTCAAACTCATGAAAACATTTTCACCAAATCACACTTTTCACTGATAAAACATAAACTCTTTAACATACCTCATGAAATCATAAGATTCTTATAAAACTTAAGGAAATTATAAATCACAATGTTAACTTGTGGAATATATATAATAATAAAATTATATATTTCACATCTACATAGGGAGTAATATTCATGGTTACATATGGAATACTCATCGCAATATATTCCCTAAATCTCTTAGGATAAACCCAACTTATTAACCCTATATAATTACCCAATGCATTGGAGAGCTGTCACAAGATCACCACCCTTATTTTATCATAGAACCACCCATATTTGGTTTATCATGTAACCACCAATAAACTTCCTTAGTACCATCATAACACATAAAGGATTCTAATTGTCAACATTTTTCTCATAAAATCTTATTTGAAATCAAAAGAAATCATTTCAAGATATTGAAATAGTCAATCCATTTTAAAAATAATTTCAATAATAAAATACACATAAAATTTATAATGGATTTATTTTATCTTTTAAAAACATTACTTCTTGTATAGGAATATAAATATCAACTAATGGTTATGGCGGCAGAGAAGTTGTTGTCATTGTATACATTAAAACAAAAAAATTCCTTTTGTCATTTTTTAAAGAATGTAAAAAACTTCATATAAAAAATATTTCTTTTGAAAAATATGAATGAAATTCAATATAGACATAAAATTTCTTATATAATCCTTTTATATCTATATAAATAAATATGAAAATTAATATCATGAAGAAAAATATTTGATAACAAAATCTTTAAATGTTCAAGGTGTCACGTACCACATTGAACATTTAAATCTTAATATAAATGATTTAATACATATATAAAAATAAATAATAGTATTAATATAGATGAAATATGGATATTAAATGTCATAGTGGTTGTATGTACACCTTATAAAATAATAAATGTGTATATTATCAAAAAAATACTCAATGAAATGAAATTGGGAAAAAATCATTTACCTTGATGCTGACTCATCACGTAAAATATTTATATTCCTAAATAATAAAATTAGGTTAATTTATACTTTCTTGATAACCTTTTTCATTATTATTATTCCTTTTATATCATTTATTATCATTTTATAACAATTACCTAGTTATTTAAGTTCATATCGGATGTTTTGTCGATAATTGGTACTCGAGTCGAAAATGAACTTGGTATGATGTCAATAGTCCATGTGGTCATAATTACATAATATTCATAGTAATATTAATGAAATAATAATCAATTTTTATATCAATTATACTTTTAAATCCATTTATTAAATTTGTATTTGAAAAATGATCAATGTTACAATCATGGATACGGTATGTCGTAAGTATGCCTGAGTAATGTTTCATATTTCCATATATCATTATGGAAATAAGGTAATTGTTATATTACCTTTACAGGATGATAATAATATTATTAAAAGCATAATAATAATTTAAATATACTTATATATATCATACAAGTGATGCGGTGAATAAAAACGAATCACATCGCTTCGTGGAGGTGATAGTTCACACGCACGCACGAATGACGTTTTCATTTTTATGTGTATATAAAGTAAGAAAATAATTGATATATTATTATATTATAGTTATAAATATTTCATTTATATCATATATATACAATAATTTTCTCATTATGATCAATCATGAGAGATGATAATGAAAAATGAACTATATCGGTTTGCGAGGCGGTAGTTCGTTGTACACACAAACGAAAAGTTCATTTTCCATATTATGGAATTGGAGAAGGATTTAGGTAATGGTATTAACATATAAAATATAATTATATTAAGGATAATTTATTTATTATATATTCATGTTTTTAGGATATTTTAAGTAAGCATAAGAATAAATAAAATAGAAATACTTAAAGAAAACGATTCCACTTCTTCGATTGATCACCTCTAAAGAATACCTTAACACCACTATGGGAGGTTTCTGCCTAAAATAAGGCCTCAATAATGTGATTATGGATTCTAGGATGATTTTTAGGTATTTATTGACGAAAATAAAAGGTCCTATAAGTATGATTATTAGAGAAGAGTGGGAACATTTCTATAAGAGAGGGGAGGGGCACCCTAGGAAACTCCTAAAATATTAAGTTAATATAAATTCAATTTCAGTTCCAAATGGTCCCAAAATAATTTATTTCTGATATAAGATAATTTTGGGTCGAATAAATATTATCCAATTAAAATTACAAAAGTTTTGAATATTTTTTAATCATTTTATTTTTGTATTTAACCTTTATTTTACCCCTTTTAATCTTATAGTGATATTTGGTTATTTACACTTTGTGGGTTAATGTAATTATCATAACATGTAAAAAGACCCAAAAATTTCAATTTATAAAATATTTGGACTTATCCTAACAATATGGATAAATATTATATTTTTATGAATTTAATATCATTTAATAAAATATTTTATATTTTAAAATACCAATAGTGTCAATTTTGACACTATTCATTAGTTGACTTTTAAAAATATCATAACAGGAAGATAAGTTTAAAAAACCTTTAAATCACAAAAAAACATGTAATAATAATTCATAAAGTTATTTGATGGCATAAATTATGTCATATAATATTTATTTTAATATTTATAATATTATTTGTTCGATTCTTTCATTAATTAAGAAATTACTACATCATCTCTATGTCACCATTTAATTTAATTATTTATTTCCTAAAAATTATAAATAAATTACCATTATTTAAGTAATATTTTTATATTTATAATTAATATTTATAGTCGAAGATAACACATTCATAACCGCTTGTTAAATTTTGTTAATTATGAGAGACATGATTAAAACATCTTGGTCTTTATTTTAAATAAAATGTTTATAAGTGACATAATCACATCCAAGTGGCTCCATGTGGTCCCAAAATCGACCCAAGGATGCTCATGGTTGGGATACACTCATCCATTTTAATTAGAACAAGTTTTAGGGTAGTTTTATATTATTATAATATTATTTTTACCTTTAATTATCCGATTTACCCTTAACTGTGGTAATGAAAATAATTTCTAAAGTTAATATTCATAATGTACCAAAAAGAGACCTATTTATATAATTTTAAACTTATTATTAAAAATATAGAATCCATTTTTCCAAATTAAAAACATATAATTTTTAGTAATTAATTTAAAATTTATTTTCATTGTCAAAACAAGAAAACAAGTTTTTTAAAAATTAAAATCAATAAAATATTAACAAGTGTTTATATAAAATTTCAATGTGAAATTAATTCCAACGAACAAAATTTTATTAAATAATAAAAGCATAATCCAATTAAACTTTAAAACCAATCAAAAATATAATCTAACTATATAAATAAATTGCATGAAAAAACAGCTTTGAATTAAAATGTAGAATTCTTCACTATTCATTAAAAAATGAATTTTATCATAAAAATACCAAAAATTTAGAGAAAGTAAATTTTTATGTCTCTCTTACAAATAAGAGGTTTATATTATAAAATATAACATATAAAAGTGATAAAAACTAGATTTAAAAAGGTTTTTCCATCAAAAACTGGTAAACTACCTTTAAAAAATATCAGAGTATTTTATGCTTAAAATTGAATTTATTCTAATTTTAATCCTCTAAATTTTATTAGAAGAAAGTAAAAAAAATGAATAAACATTTTTAAACTTAATATAGTTAGATATGTTAATTCCATCCAATACAATAGCTAGTTGATAACTACAATTTAAAGTAATACTATTAATATATTATTTTTCAGTATATGTAAGTCTTGTGTGCAACATATGATTTTAGAGAAACTCATTGTTGTGTGTTGGGTACACTATTACACATAGTGTTCCCTTTAAACTAAAATTATTATATAATTCATAAATATTAATAGATATAAAAATTCCTTATTTTATAGTTACGTAGGTTGTTACAAAAACTACTCCACATTGTTTCATAGACAATCATGCCATAATTCCTCTCCCATATGGAATTTTCAGCTCCAACATCACCCCCCACTCATTCATTCTTCCCCCAAAAACATAAAAACTTCTTCAAAAAAGGAAGGACTCATGAAAAAATTGTTCCCTTACATCCAACCAATATTTATCCCTTCAAAGTAATAAAATAAAGGATTATCCTTATCTATCTATTCATTTTATTTTATAAATTAAATAAATCAATTAAATTCTCAATTTTGGAAATTTTAAGAAATATTCACTAAATACATGGAAATAAAACTTTAATTCAAAAACATCCTAAAACTCAATTAATTTATTAATACATGGGTATAAAATGAATTGAATATAAATTAAATATAAATAATTTATTTTCAATATTAATTATAACACACTTAGACCTTGGACTCCTAAATAAGTTAACACAAAAAATGTTACCAAATATAAATTTAAAACACTATCCAATGTGAGTTTCCTTTATAATATCCATGTCACTCAAACTTATCATTCCTCTTAAATTGTATTCATTATATTTTCCACAATTAGTACATTCAATTAATTTCCAATTGTTACATCCTCCCATGCTCACTTTTACCTACCCTCTTGGAGTTATTTCTCTCATCACACAAGGTACAAATTTGATGAAAAGCTTTTCTTGTTCCAAACTCATGAAGAGGTCACTATAGGATTTCTAGGTTTCTAAATATCCACCCCCAAAATCAATCACTTTCTCTTATCATTATGAATTTTAGTTTTTTTATAGCTAATTATATGTGGTACTAGTATTTAAATATTCTAACGAAGAATAAGGAGGTTTTTGTCTATTAGAAACAAAATTCATGATTTTTAGTTTTCACCCAATGATGGTATTATCACTCCTTTCCCCTAGAATTTATTCATATCCAAAATCCTTGTGATTTCCTTGATTTCCATGGATATTTCACACATTAATCACCTCATTACTTGTAAATGTTTCTTCTATCTATTTACTTTATAATATTTGGTTAATTTATATGTTATAATAAAATATGGGTTTTGAAGGAAGAGAGGATCCTGTGATTTTCAGAAAATTTTGTTAACTTACTTCCCCTAGATTGAGGGATTTTCCCCATTTATCATTTTATGATTTACCACATATACTTCATAAAAAATATTTTTCTCAATTCCTTTAACTAATAGGCCATCCATTTACAATATTATTCATAAAAAACATCTTCCCCCACATTGGTGTTAAACTAAAATCATGAAATTCTTTATAGAGTTGGTTTGTAAGGATTTTGGGATTATAATGTGGCTTCCTAATCTAGTCATTCAGAAATCCTAGGGCATAAAAAAGATCAAATTCCAAGGTAATAAAAAGTATGAGTTCATTGTAAAAATGGATTTTTTAAATAATAAAAATTCATCAATCATTTACAAAATAACCCCTCAATAATCCTATATTTTAACTATATTACTCAGTAAATTCTAGTTATTCAATATTCCTTGGTTCTCTCAATAAATGAGGTAATTTTTAAAATGTGTTATAAATTCGTTTATAAGCCTCTTAGTTAAGTGGTTTTAATGTAGGGAAGTATTGAATGGAAAAATATTCAAAAATAGTTTTATTTTCATGAATTTACCCACCATTGAATTTGAAAATTGGTAGGAGTGTCCATATGTCGAGTTGGGTTAGTTTTGGAGATTTTTTGGACCTCACCCGATAAAAAGAGGTTAGGTTGGTTTAGGGATGATTTTTTATATTATCCCAATCCAACCTGACATTTCTCAGGTTAGGTTGGGTTGGGTTAGGTCGATCGGGTACGGGAAAAGTATTGCACCACTATGCAATGACTATAGAGGCACTGTGTAAAGGTCGACGTGAGATGATCCCATTTCTATAAGAATATCCATTATCAACCAACTCTCACTGACAATTTGCCTCTATCTTCAAGCTTCCATATTTATATCTCCTCTGATACTCAAGGTTGATGCACTCAGGACTAATCACATGCAACCCGATATCAACTAGTCTATCTATTTTATTCCACCTAAAAAATACCTTCATGTTATGAACTAGAACATACACCACCCCCTAAAGTCATCACCACCATGTTTCACATGATTAGAGGATTTAATCATGTGTATTTTTAATTATATTTTCTCTTTCCTCTATTATTTCTAATATAACCTCTAGTTGTTCCGTAAACTAAACTAGCTCACCCTCGCAACATCTTCTTTACACCTCCAATAAGCCATTATAATTTTCACCGCCAGTAGTGCTACTCAAACTCACCACTACCACCAAGAAAAGTAGTATAGTAACTTTATTTTCTTGAAACATGTTTGTTTAAAACTATTATATCACCTTCATTCCAAAATATTCTTCCATGTTTAGAGACTTCCATCTCTAAAAAAATTGGTGTATGAAACTAGAGAAAATAGGTAGTTAGATGGGTTGTTTTTAGTCGGGTTGGATAGTTTTTTCCAACCCGTGACCCAATCCAACCCAGCCGCAAGCTGAATAAAAGAAACCCAAAATTGGTTTATACCTTCTTTAAGTCAATCCAACCAAAACCAACTCGGTTGGGTTGGGTTGGGTTGGGTTTGGACACCCCTAAAAACTTTATTTTATCATTCATCTGAGTTGAGATTCCTGAATAAAATCCTTTTATCATAGTTATCAAAGGTTCAAAATTTATAAGTGTATTAAATTTAAACCAATTGGGTCTCAAAACAAACACAAAATTAAAAATAAATACACTAAAAAATAAAAAACTCCCAAAAATTTAAAATTCACATGACTAAATTTTTTACCTCCCCTACACTTGAATGATTCAATTTCCTTATTGAAATATAAAATATATGGAAATTTGATAAGATTTTAAATAATAACACCAATTAAAATGTGTAAAAGAAAGGTATAATTTTTTGGATTTTATTGGTTGACAAGTTGGAGGAGTGTGATCACCTCCACTCATTATTGGGGAAGATTTTCATGTTACTTCTTCAACCTATTTCCATTGACAGTGAATGGGTTATCCTATTCTTATTTAACAATGTTCACACCACAAAATTGGTTTATATTAATGATTATAAATAGACATTACCATCTAGAATAATGTTTAATGGGCATTAGCTTTAACCTTAAGTTATAGAGATAAACTTCTTCCTCTATATGGAAGTATTTTTTTAAAATAAGATTATAATGGGAAACATTTGTTGTTTTATTATAAATTATTGAATTTACAATGGATTATATTCTTATTTATTTCAATTCTTGAATCTGTGTCCATATTTTCTATCCAAATATTCTATATCCAAATTCAACTCCCTTACTTCCAAAAATTCCATGTGTTCCAAATCCATAGGTAGATGATAACTCTACCTACAGATTAACTAGTATGGGCTCATCCAATTATGGTTTTTGAGGTTATTATATAATCCCTTAAGTTATCTTCAACTCTTTTACTCTAATAACTCTTATTAGAATTGAAAATTTCTTCTTAGATTCCTTTAATTTCTCTATTTTAACCTTTATATTTTATATTTATTTATGGATATTAGCATGTTGATTATTTTTTATGCACTCCATACTTCCTCAAAAAATTGTTCGTGGTACTATTTTATAAGTGGATTCCTTGGTCATTTATGATTTATCTTGGAACTATAAATATATAAAATATGTTCGTCCTAAAAAAATAACAAGGAATATAAGAATCATCAGTTGTAGTGGATTTAACTTCCACCTTTTCTAAAACATAGTTCAAAGTCAACAAGATATAATAATTTTGAAATGACATGAAAAATCTTCCCAAAAATTATATTAAAAAATATTAAATATTTCTCAAAATATTATTAGTCTTTGAGGTAATTCTTATCTCATGGATATATTACCCGTGAATTGAAACTGCCCAAATTTCTTAAAAAATACATTAGAATCTTTAAATAGTATGGGATTATATATTCCCAATTAAAAAAAGTTTTTAGTGGAAAATTGATGTCCAATGTGGCCTCCAAAATCTAATGTATGATATATTTCTAAAGAATATTGCATTTCACTCTCAGGAAAGCATCTTTTGATCATTTGATCGTCATAAAATTTCTAAAGTAATGGTTCTTATCTAACATAAAACCTTTTTAGGATAAAAAATTAATACAATGGTTAAAAATAGTGTGGTGGATTACTGTTTATAAAAAATCATACAATTAAATTTTTTCCTCTTCTTTATATTATTGGATGATATCTCTTTATAATATTTCAAAGATGTTATCAGATAATAACTAGTTATTATACACTTTATAAAAGTATAGTTATAAGATAAGTTTTTTAGATACTAAAAAAATTCTTATCCATGCACAATGGAAAATAAAACTTGTAAAATAAGAAAAATAAAATTTATTAATTTCTAAAGTAAAACTTATATAAACTTTATAAATTAATATGAACACTTAAACCTTCAGTGTGGAGTAATTTGAAAACCCTGAATTAAGGTATCCATGATTTAACCTAACTATAATATTCTTTGTCTTTCTTATAGGAAAGTCATTGATCATAATGATCGGAATATCTTCATCCTCCTCTCCCCGTAAGCCCTTGATCAATAATATCAGATGAAATAGTCTTCATATCCCTATAATTACTCGATCTAACTAGATTAGAAATAACAATTTGAAAAGAAAAATTTTCCAATACCTTTATAATTCTTACATTGATGTCTTCGAATGAAAACTCTCAAAATATTTACAAAGAAAATGTAACAATATGTTAGAAATGAGTAATCTTTAGATGGGTTGAGTTGAAAAATCATCAACTTCATCCTCCTAGAATGAACCTCTATTTATAGGAAAAAAATTAATGGTCATATTACATGATTTCTGGAGTTGGTTGCAATGGCCTTGGATGAAATTTTCCATGATAGCTTCAAAACATTCAATATATAATTCATCCTATTTTCATTCAGGTAGAATCATAATGATACTATAATATTTTATGCCTAATAGAATATACTTTTTATCCTTTGGATAGATTTTATTCATTCAGTGAAATGAAAATCATCATTCAATAGTTTTATAAATATTTATTGAAAGAGTATGTCTGCCTCTACCTGATCAATTCCTATCAGTTTAATTAATTGAAACTTCATCTAGAGAGGTTTAGTTATACTTTGTAAGATAAACATTATAAAAACTTCATTTGATGAAATATAAAATTTCCCATATGATACATGAAGTATATGTCCATCTGATTATAAAGTTACATCTAGTTGTAAAATATTTCATGATTATAAAATGTCAATATATTATAAAATAACATATGATTATGAATATTAAATATCATCTGATTATAAATATATTATTATTATAAATATCTTCTAATTATAAAACATCATCTAATTATAAAATATCATCTGATTAAAAAACATTTCTACATCTTTAAAAAAGTATATTTTTTCTACAAAAACATTCTAAAACCTTGGGAATTATAATGTTAGTAAAATGTGGTATTTAAAAATTATGTTGTGATTTTTCAAAAAAAATAATGTATTTCAATTAGAACTTTTGACACAAAAAAATACCCCTTTTTAAAATCATAAAACAAATCCATTAAAAAGGAAAACATTGAAAACTTATATTCAATTTTACCAATATATTTAGAAATATTAATCTTATTTTCTTACTCTAAAAACAATTCTACTTCATTATTATATTCCCTATTATCTATATTCATATTACCTTTTTAATAATATTTTTCAAAAATAATTGAAAAAACAACATATTTTTCTAAAATTTATTAATATAGGTTCTTTTATCAACATCTCCCCCTATGTGATTTTTAAAAGAATAGAAGGAATAAAGTGTTCCTAAAAATTTAGAAAGAAAAACTTATATCAAAACCATTTAGTATTAATAAATATTTATCAAAAAAATAGAAATAAAATTAATCTGAAAAAAATTGGAAAACAATCATTCAAAAATATATGGAGAAACATTCAATGAAAACTTTATTAAAAATAATTTTTATTATAAAAAATCATCAAGAGTTTAGAGAAAATTCATTCTTTCTTGGATAATTTATTTATGATGAATTTAATATTATTAAATTAATCTTCAAATTTCTCTGACTCTACTAAAAAAGTATCCATCTATATAATCTTATCCTCTAGTACCTGAATCTTTATATTCTCTTGTTTTAATCTCAAACATTATTCTTCAAGAAATTACAATTTTCTATTCTCAACAATCATCTTTAATGATTTTTATTTGAGAGAAAGATTCCTCTTTCTCTTTTCTGAATTATCTCTTCTCTTTAATCAAAGAAATATTAATAAGAGTATCCATTTTACATCCTAAAACATCATAATAAAAATTTCTAAAAGACATTGTGTAGTGACCCAACCCCAATAATACTAGAACTAGTGCATTACTTTATTACATTGGCATATATAAAAGATCTGAATCCCAAAATATGGACTAGTTTAACAGTTTTGGAAACCATATACATGCATGATATTCATTTTACATTGGGAAAATAAAATAAAGCATGATACATAATAAATTATAATAAACAAAATCCTTAAAAACCCATTTAAATATTTCTTCTTCATAACCTTGGGAAATGAAACAAATTAATGGTGATCTCAAATGATAAGTAAGTGTAAAGTAAAGGAGAATTAATCATGAATCAATAATAATAATAATAAATATGTAATGGTTAATTAAACTAGAAACACTTTCTATTTAGACAACTTGACATGAAATAATTAGTATGGAAAGATAGATAACTGAAACACATGCCATTTAAACAATATTCTTAGAATGAAACTTAACCATGAATATTATAACTAATCAAATAATCAAATGGAATAAAAATAAATGAATTCATAATGATGGTATAAAAAATGATGGGTATCTAAAATATATCATCTAGGCTCTATTCTAAGAATATAACACTATCAAGGATTTATTCCAGAAATCTAATATTGTCAAGGCTTTATAAAAATAATCTAATTCTATCAAGGCTTCATTCCAAGAATATAATTATGGGTTAGGCCTCATCAAAAACCATATCTAGTTTGTATCATGAAACCTAAAAATGCATCTAGGGGATATAGCGGTCCTCACCCATCACATAAAAAATCCAATTAATTCCTCATATGTCAAACAATCAATTTCATTAATCAATATAAATATTCATATTGAATAGAAGATATGTATTTATAAATATTTCTCCAATAACTCAAATAACTATCAAAGTGATTATTGTATGTAAAAATGGTATTATATTTAGGTAATAATAATATAATTTTAATGAGAATATGAATATTTAATAAAAACATAATGTACTATAAAAATTAATATAAGTAATTTATTATTTCAATAGAAAGAAAATAATCATAAATAAGTGATATTACAAAGATAACTTTTACCACTTAGTAATTTTTAAGTCAAACCCATTGGTTGATATAATTAAAATTGAAACTTAAAATACCACAAATAATTAATTAATAATCATATTAAATATAAAATTTGATTAACATACAATACACAAAATAAATAAGTGGTGAAAATGGTGTATGCCTCGTGGAAGAAAACGTGATACAAGAGTCCCTTACCTTGAGTCTGAATTATCATGTGCATCTTTATCTTCTTGAATAATAATATAATGTTAATTAAATACTTTATTAATAAAAAAATTTCTAGTTTATTATTAATTTTAATTCACTTATTACAATGTTTAATACAACTACATAAACAATTAAGTTTACATCGGGTGTTTCGGCCAAATTTGGTTCATTTGGTCAAAACGACTTTGGTAGGTCAACTATGGTCATAGGGTTCATTATATAAACATATATAGAATAATAATAATGAAATATTTTTCATATTTATACATCCATTATACTTTTAAAACTAATCATGAAATATAGTTACAAAAAATGAATTGGTGTTACAATCATGGAGACGGTAGACCGTATGTACGTATGAGTAACGTTCCTTTTTTCAATGACTGTTATGGAAAGAAGGTAAGTAACATTATATATTTCTAGAATTATAATTATATAATAAATAACATTTTATTTAATCATATATAATTATTTTGATGTAAAATTAATCACATCATGTCGAGTAGGTGGTAGTCCACACATCCACGAACGACGTCGTCACTTTTTTAGTGCGTGAAAAGTGTAATAAAGAAAATGATATATTATATTTCCAGAAAAGTAATTATGTCATAAATAAAATAAATATTTTAATTATTTCACATATTTTTAATTAAACCCATACTTAATATATTCCATATAATGTGTGAACGTATCACACCGCTTTGAAGAGACGGTAGTCTACACGTCCACAAACGATGTTATCATATTTACACCAAATGAAACGCATAAAGCTATGTTTTATATAAAAATTATAGAAGTATGAAAACAACATAAATATCATATATATCATATAAAATAGTTTTTCGATCATAATTCCCAACCATGAGAGGTGGTAAAGTAAAAAAATTAACAACATCATTTCGCGATGTAGTAGTTCGTCGTACACGAACAACAATTTCATTACCCATTTGATGGATGTGTGTGTAGGTGTAGGTAAAACCCTTAGAATAAAAAAATATAATTATATTTTTGATACTTATTTTATTTTATAATCATGGAATACTAATTTTTTTATTGGTGTAGAAAGAAATAAAATATAAATTCACATTTGAGTAGTGTTACCTATTTTTGGGTAACTCCTTTTAGTTTGCACCAAAGGGATTCCTTGGTTGGATTTATGCCCAAATTTTGGAATATAGGTTTAAAAGAGGGATTTTGGTAGTTTATTTGGGTAGATTTTTTATGATCCAAATGACTTTATAGGTTTGAATAATTAGGAGGGGTGTGTGCCTTTATATAATAGAGGGGGATTGGCATTCTTGTTAATAAAAAAAGGTGAACACTGTTGGGAGGTATCCCTTACCTAATGTGCCAAAAAGATTAAAATATAATGGATTAAAGTGGAATTATGGTCCATAAAATCTTTCACTACACAAAAATAAGTGTATTTTTATAATTTTTTTTCCTTAACTTCTATGTTTCCCCACTTTTTCAATTTTGTTTTTTATTAAGGTAACTAGTTTCATAACATAGATAATTTAATAATTAATAGTAAATTAAAGTATTATTTATTATAAAATATCGACCAAATTAATTATAAATATTATATATAATTTAAAAAATAAAAATCTTATGTGTGTTGTAAATTTGTTTCAAAACAAGTGCATGTAACACGTAAAAACACTAGATTAACTCGAATTATGATAACAATGTTTTTACTATCTATGGGTCCATATGTTAATTATAAAAGATTATTTAGTCTTTAAATAGACCATATTTTATATTTAATAACACATAAAAATTACTTGGATGAGGATAATATTTTTTTGATTAATTTTAAATCATTTAATAAAATATCTTTTATTTTAAAATAACATTAATGTCAATTTTGACATTATTTATTTAATTTTATTTTTAAAGATATAATAACAATATTGGAGTTCAAATATATTAATTTCATAACTGTGTAAAATGATATATTCCTCTACAAAAATAATTTAACACAATAATTCATTAAATTTACTTCCCTTCTAATGTTTTTAGCATCATTTGTTTCATTTAATTATTAACTAAATAATCCAGGAATTAGTGTTTGTTACGAATTTAATGTGACTAATTCAGATATAAATATTATATTTAAATTATCATGATAAAAATTACTCATTTAACTTTCAAAATAATTTTTTTAACCAAAACTATGTAGCTTCTTCCATACTCTAAAGCTTTATAAGTGTTAAAGGTAAAGAAGGTCCCTTCTTCTCCTTTTCTTTACTTAACTTATTATATAGGTCACTTTAATGAAATAGTATCCCACTAACTCATATAATTAGAACCAATATGGGATATGGTATAAATATTTTCATATACTAGATTTTTTACAAGTGTCTATGTCATTTGACCCTTAATATTAAGGTTTAGACCCTTATTAAGCTTAATTTTACATTAATAATTATAATAAATTTTAATTACTTTCACTAATATTTTTGGTAAAAAAATAAACTTATCTTATAATAATATATATTTTTTAATTATAATAACTATTTATGTCTCTTTTTCTGAATCCAATTCATATAAATTGAAAATTGTTGTTTAAAGATAATCTTACAGACGTGGAGAGATAGTGGGTTTTTAATGTGAAAATGTTCAAAATTTCATTAAGTATTTATATCTAAAATAAATATAAGAATGATTACAAGGAACTATATTAGATTAATAGATATATAATTGATCTATTTTGACATTAAAAAAAATTAAAACATAATTTAACATTAATAATTATTTAGATTAAAAGGCAGTTTTCAACTAAAATGCAGTATGTTCACTATTAATAAAAAAATGAATCTTCTTAGAAAATTTTTAGAAACACACCCTAAAATAATTTTGACATTCCAAATTAAAAAGTAAAAATTAATTTGAAAAAAAAATTATAAAAATTTCTAAATCTTGTTTTAAAATTGGTGCTCCATTAAAAGCGGTAAAACTCAGTAGTACGTGTAATGCAAGCTAACTCTATATTGTGTGTAGCGTTAGATTAACATGTTGTTACATATAATGAAATATAGAAAAAAAAATTATTCTACAATTCGAATATTTTAAAGTCTTGGGGTGTTAAATTCTACCATTATTATTTAAATTACGCCCTTGCAATTTAGACTTGATCTCAATAATCTAGGGTTTGATATTTTAAAATACTATTATTGAAAAACCCCACATTATAAATAGGGTTAATAAAAAAACTTATTAATAAGAGGGAAAAATAAATAAAAAATTAAACACAAAACTAGGATTTCAAATATATTAAATTTAGTGAAAACATATACACAGAATAAAAATAAAACTATCAAGTTTTGATGGAGAGTGATAGAGAACATGTTCAATTGAAAATTGGTGAACACAAAGTCATAAACCATAGTTATTAAAAATTTCATTGATATCCTAAAAAATTATGATATTAGGATAACATTTTTTGTTTTAAGAACCTTTTCCTAGATTTGATTTGTTCTTTTACTCTCAAATAATATATGTAAATACACATTTCTATTTCATAAATATAATTAAATCCTTTGGTTGTGCCTTGAAATATTTTTTCTTTATTTATTAGCATAGGTTTCATCATATGGTGAAGTAATACATTAATCTAAAAAACCAAATTTAAAGATAAACATAAACCATTTCATAAATGGTTATCCTTATAACCCTTCCAAGTATTATGATAAAAAACATTAGTCTTTTCCAACTCATCTAATAGTATCCAATTTAATTTATCCATATAAATCATCTCTTTACTAAAGTATAATTGCCTTAATAGCATGAACATATTAAGTAATATATTTCCTTCAACCATGTGTTTTCCAAAAAACATTGCAACTGAATCACTTTTCTTGGTACCATTCAACATATGCTTTCAAATCCTTAATGAATAAGTACTTTAATATATAACATAAATATTTTATAATTCTCATGACTAGTACCTTACTCAAATTAAATTATTCTTGAATCCAAACACATGAATGTTAATTATTTCTATTTGTTTATCGTAGTAGAATAATCATAACCATGATCTATTAGCCTCTTTTTCTATATATTTCTTTGACACTTGATACATTAATTTGTGTAGTGTCATGTCTCCTTGTAGTTGAAAAATTGTACAATGAGAACCTTTTTCTTATCTATGTCATCATAAGAATGGTGGCCTTTCTTTCCACACTTTCAGAAATCTCTCATTCCTTTTAATCATGTTTCGGGGTGGTTATTTACACAATTATTACATTTGGGAAAATACTTCTTTCCCTTATTCCCTTTATCCATATTTTTTTATTTATAACCTTATTATCATGATTCCCTTTAAAGCAATGATACCTATAGAATTATTTCTCTATATAATTTTTACATGATAATATTTACTCATATGATGAAAATTATTGGGAGACTAGTTCCCTTTGAATGATTATCTTAAGACCATAAAATAAATTATCATTATTACTCTATAGATCATGTAAATTGGTGAGGTTCACATTACTTCTGATAGGTTCCATTTCTAAATGATGATGCACACTATATTAAGTCATATAATTATATAAAATAATGTATAATCTCAAAACTAGTGAAATATTTTTGATAAATTTAAAATTTTATGTGTAACTAATCTCATAATCCTAAACATGGTTTCTTTGGGATGTTATTATATACTTATCCTCAAATTCTATCATAGGGTTATGTTCTCTAAAGTATGTTTTTATAAATATAGTTTCCAAGGTTTCTACGAAGCCTCTTCTGATAAAAAACTATAGTGATATCACTCTTATAAGCTAGGATCTAGTTCATTTCTTTATTACATTGGAATAGATACTAGATTTGAATCCCAAAGGACCAACCAGTGTAGCAGTTTTGGAAACCATATACATACATGATACACATTTTACATTGGGAAAATAAAATAAAAAATAATACATAACAAATTATAATAAACAACATCCCTGAAAACTCATTCAAAGATCTATTCTTCATAACATGGGGAAATGAAATAAAATAAGTTTGATATAAAATGCTCTATAAGGGTAAAGCATAGTGGACATAATCATGATTCAACAAGAATAATAAATATGGAAAGGTAAAAGAAACTGGACACACTTTTAATTTAGATAACAGGATAAGGTATAATCAATATATTAAGGTAGATAGATGAAACACATGCCATTTAATCAAAAATATGAGAACAAGACCAAACCATGTATATTATAACTAATCGAATAATCATGTGGAATAACAATAACTAAAGTCATAATTATGGACTACATAATGATGGAATTCTAAAGCATACCATCTATGAATCATGCAAAGAATCTAATATGATCAAGGATTCATGCCAGGAATCTAATACTATCAAGCCTCTATTAAATTAATCTAATACTATCAAGGCTTCATTCCAAGAATGTAATATTTTCAATACTTCATGAAAAGAATCTAATAATTTCAAGACTTCATGCCAAGAATCTAATAATGGGTAAGGCCTCATCCAAAACTTTATATAATTTTTCTCATGAAACCTACTAATGCATCGAGGGGATATAGAGGGCCCTTCTCATCACATATGGAATCAAATTAATTCCTCATATGTCAAATAATGTATTTAATTAATCAATACATGTATTTTTATTTAATAGAAGATGCATATTTATCAATATTTCTTCAATTACTCAAATAACCATCAAAATGAACAACATATGTAAAAATGGTATAATGTTTATAAAATAATAATATCAATTAAATGAGAATATGGATATTTAATATAAATGTAATTTACTATAAAAATGATCTTAAGGAAGTTATTTTTTCAAAAGAAAGTTAACAATAAAAAAAGTGATATTTGAAATATAAATTTTACCACTTGGTAATTTTCAAGTCTAACCCCTTGGATAGGATAATTAAAAGTGAAACTTAAAATAACATAAATAATTAATTAATCATGATATTAAATTTAAAAGGGATATAATATACACCACACAAAATAAATAAGTGGTGAAAATGGTGTATGCCTCATGGAAGAAAAAGTGAGACAATAATCCCTTACTTGAGTCTAAATTGTCATGTGTGTCTTTATATTCTGGAATAATAGACAAATGATAATTATTTACTTGCTTAATAACCTTTTTAAAGTTTATTATTAATTTTAATTCACATATTATAATGTTTTATACAACTACTTAAACAATTATGTTTATATAAGGTGTTTTAACCGAATTCCGTTCATTTGTTAAAAATGTCTTTTGTAGGTCAACTGTGGTCAAAGGGGTCATTATATAAACATATATAACATAATAATCATGAAATAATTACCAGTTTTATACAAAAATTATACTTTTAAAACCAATAATGAAATATGGTTATGAAAAATGAACCAATGTTACCATCAAAGAGATGGTAGGTCGTACGTACATAAGAGTAATGTTCAAAATTTTCAATGATCTTTATGGAAAGAAGTTATGTAACATTATATATTTCCAAAATGATAATTATATCATAAATAAAATTTTATTTAATCATATATACTTATATATATTATTATTTTAATATAAAAGGAATCACATCACTTAGAGGAGGAGGTAGTCCACACATCCACGGATGAACTTACCACCCTTTTTAGTGTGTGAAAAATGTAATAAAGAAAATGATATATTATATTTAGAGAATAGTAATTATGTATGTAATATTATATACATTTATTTTATGTAAAAAAAAATTAATTAAACTTATCCTTATTACATTCCATGTAATGTGTGAATGTATCACATTATTTTGAGGAGGCGGTAGTCCACACATCCACAAACGATGTTATCGTATTTTCACCAAATGGAATAAATGAAGGTTTTTGTTATATAAAAATTAAATAATAATTAATTCAACATAAATATAATATATATCATATAAAAATATGGTTTCCATCATAATTCCCAACCATGAGAGGTGTTAAAGAAAAAAAACAAATGATATCAGTTCCTAAGGCGGTAGTTCGCCGTACATGAAAGGTAATTTCATTACCCATTTGATGGCTGTGTGTTTAGGTATAGGTATAACCCTCATAATAAAAAAATATCATTATATTATGATACTGATTTTATTATATAATCATGGAATAATAATAATTTAATGGGTGGGTAAATAAATAAAATATAAATGCACGTTTGAAGAATGTTACCTATTTTCAAGTAAATCCTTTTGGTTTGCAGAAAAGGGAAAATTTGGTTGGATTTATACCAAAAGTGATGAATCTAGGTTAAGGGGAAGTATTTTGGGATCTTATTTGAGAATAATTTTTAGGATCTAAATTTCTTTAAAGTTGTGAATAATTGGGAGGGTTGATTTTTTTTTATAATGGAGGGGGAGTGGAAATCTTGTAAATATAAAAAGGTGAACACTATTAAAAGTTCTCCCTTACCTCATGTGCCAAAAATATTGAAAAATAATTGATTAAAGGGAGATTATGGTTGATAAAAGCCTAAAAAAAATAAAAACAAGTGCATTTTAATAATTTTGTTCCTTGACTTCTAAGTTTCCTCACTTTTTCCATTTTAGTTTATTATTAAGGTAACTAGTTTTCTAACATAAGTAATTTGACCATTAAGAATTAACTAAAGTGATATTTATTTTAAAATATATAACCAATTAATTATAAATATTATATCTAATTTATAAAATAAAATTCTCATGTGTTTTGGAAATTAATTTCAAAAACAAGCGTATAAAACGCGGAAAAACATGGCTTTAACCTGAACCATGCTAACAATGTTTTTACTATCTATGGTTCAATATGTTAATTTTAAATGATAATTTGGTATATTAATGGGAAATATTTAATATTTAATAACAAATAAAAATTAATTATAAGAATATGGGATTTTTTTTATTAATTCTAAATCATTTGATAAAATATCATTTATTGCAAAATAACATTAATGTCAATTTCGAAATTATTTATTAAATTTTAATTTAAAGATATCATAAAAATATTGGAACTAAAATATATTAATTTCATATCTATGTAACAATTTATATTTTTCTTCGAAAATAATTTAACACAATCATTCATTAAAATTACTTCCCTTCTAATGATTTTTGCATCATTTATTTTTTTTAATTATTAACTAAATAATCCACACGTCATGATTTCTTAAGCATTTAATGTAACTAATTCATCTCAAAAAATTATATTTAAATTTTAATGATAAAAAACTCACACTATTGGAAATATAGGTTTTCCCAACGGATATATTCCAACGATTTGCTTAAACCGTTGGTGTATATGAGTATACCAAGCATATACCAACAGTTTTTCAAAAACCGTTGGTAAAGGTATGTAGAGGTGAAGTTATACCAACGGTTTTGCAAAACTGTTGGTAAAAGTTTTTTTTGATGAAGATATACCAACGGTTTTGTAAAACCGTTGGTAAAAGTGAGTTTTTGAAGGGCTTTACCAACGGTTTTTTAAAACCGTTGGTAAAAGTTTTCATTCCCAACGGTTTTTACAAACCATTGGGAAAGATTTACCAGAAATAGACAGAACCTGGGCTCCCCCAGGTTAATGTTTTGTATCTTCTATTTTGATTTTATGTTTTCAATTGGGTGAAGAGGTGAATTGGGATTCTGTTTACCCTACTTTGAAAATCCTTCATTTCGACCCATCGTCATAATTTCTTAGTTCTACATTTCCTGTAAGTGATACTTTTATTTTAATTATCTACATCTACTGTTTTGGTTTCCTCTTTATATTTGGGTGTTTATGAATTTTGTTTTCTGTTTGATTTGGGTGCGTGTGTTGAGCTTTGATAGTGGCACACATATAGTGATAATAGTATGAGTTTGGTCTATTGGGATAAGTAGTAAAGTGAATAAAATTTGATTCAAAATGAATTGTGTGTTAATATCATCCATAAATTTTCAGTTTTTAGAAGGCTTGGTATTTCTGGGAATTTTGTGTTAATATCATTCATATTACACATGATTCACATCATGGTAAAAATGTGTGATGATGTTGTTGAGATTAGATAGAAAACTCATACACTCTAGGTTGTTTATAGGGGCATGGTTAGTCATGAGTGATAATTGGCTTCCTAAGATGATTGTACTAATAAAGCATTTAGGGTCAATTAAATATGGTTCTCAATATACATTGTATATTATGTCTCTTTCTTGGACAATACTCACTTTTATGATGGTGGGGTGATTTTCACTAGCCATGCAGGCATGTGTAGTCATTCATAACAATTTTAGATTTGGTTTTATTGAAGTGCAACTATTTTTTTTGTTTTTCTCTTTTGATTTGGTAGAAATGAGAGGTCTGTGGAAATTAATCATGGCTGTGGGTGGTAATTTAGGATGTAAGATAGTATGCCTTCATTTTCCTTGATATATCCAATAATATTATTGATTTATGTTCAGTATGATTATCTTTGACAAATGATGTAGTTTAATAATTGTTTATTAATGGTTGTAATAATGACTACATGCGGATGTCCAGGTGTTGGGGGATGGGGTGTCCAGGTGGGGGGGGGGTTGTCCAGGTGGTTGTCCGAGGGGTGGGGGCTGTCTGGGGTGAGTGGGGGTTGTCCGAGGGATGGGGGGATGTTCGAGGTGAGTGGGGAGCTATCTGAGGGGTGGTGGGTTGTTCAGGTGGTTGTACAAGTTAATCTCGCCTCGACATTTTAAGTGAAAACAACTACTGGCATACAGAAAATAGACCAAACGCATTTGTATTTTGTTTATAATTTTGTAAAATGATCCATGGGTCATTTGTGATGTGTTCGAGTCAACCCCGCCTCATTCTGAGGCACTGTGTGGCCGATAGCACTCTAAGTGTCTCACTTTTGTTTAAAATGAACACTGTTTTAAGTAAAAATAACTGACATACGGAAAACCGAACAAACGTATTCAGATTGTGTTGATACTTTAACACAACGATCCATGAGACATTTTTGACCTGTAAGAGTCAACCCTGCATCAATTCGAGCTGTGGTGTGGCCGGAACCACTAAAACTGTGTAACTTTTATTTGAAATGCACAACATTTTAAGTGAAAACAACTACTGGAATATGGAAAACTGACCAAACGCATTATAATTGTGTTGATACATTAGGAAAATGATCCATGGGAAATTTTTGTCTTATATGAGTCAACCCCACCTCAATCCGAGGCACGGTGTGGCCTAAATCACGCAAAGAGTCTCTCTTTTTTTTTTAAAATGGAAACTATTTTAAGTAAAAATAACTGACATACGAAAAACCGACCAAACATATTTGGATTGTGTTGATACTTTATAAAAATGATTCATGGGAAATTTGTGACGTGTAGGAGTCAAACCCACATCAATTCAAGGAGCAGTGTGGCTGGAACCACTCAAAGTGTCTAATTTTTATTTGAAATGAACAATATTTTAAGTGAAAGCAACTACTGGCATACAGAAAACTGACCAAACGCATTGGGGTTGTGTTGATACATTAGGAAAACGATAAATGTGTAATTTTTGATGTGTAAGAGTCAAAAAAACATCAATCTGAGGCGCAGTGTGGCCGGTACCACTCAAAGTGAGTCACTTTTGTTTAAAATGGACTTAATTTTAAGTGAAAACAAAAACTGACATATGGAAAACTGACCAAATGCATTTGGATTCTATTGAAACTTTAGAACAATGATCCATGGGTAATATGTGACATGTATGAGTTAACCCATTCTCAATACGAGTTGTGGTGTGGCTGGTACCACTCAAAGTGTCTATCTTTTGTTTAAAATGGACTAAATTTTAAGTGAAAACAACAACTAACACACGAAAAACTGACCAAATGCATTCAAATTCTATTGAAACATTAGAAAAATGGTCTATGGGTCATATATGACGTGTACGATTCAACCTTTCCTCAATCTGAGTCGCGGTGTGGCCGGCACCACTCAAAGTGTCTCTCTTTTGTTTAAAATTGACTTAATTTTAAGTGAAAACAATAACTGACGTACGGAATACTAACCAAACGCATTCATAATCTGTTGAAACTTTAGGAGAAGGATCCATGGGTCATATGTGACGTGTAAAACTCAACTTCACCTCAATCCGAGTCACGGTGTGGCCGGAACCACCCAAAGTGTCTCTCTTATGTTTAAAACGGACAACATTTTAAGTACATACAGAAAACTAACCAAATAGATTCTTATTGTGTTGATACTTTATCACAAGGATCCATGGATCATATGTGACATGTACGATTTGACCTCGCCTCAATATGAGGTGCGGTGTGGCTGGTACAACTCAAAGTGTCTCTCTTTTTTTTAAAATGGATTAATTTTAAGTAAAAACAACAACTGACATACGAAAAACTAACCAAATGCATTCGGATTCTGTTTAAAATTTAGCACAACCATGCATGGGTCATATATGACATGTATGAGTCAACCCCGCCTCAATCTGAGTCACGGTGTGGTCGTCACCACTCATAGTGTCTCTCTTTTTTTTAAAATAGATTTAATTTTAAGTGAAAACAACAACTGACATACGGAAAACCGACCAAACGCATTCATAATTTGTTCAAACATTAGTAAAAGGATACATGGGTCATATGTGATATGTAAAAGTCAACCGCTCCTCAATCCGAGTCACTGTGTGGACGAAACCACCCAAAGTGTCTCTATTATGTTTAAAATGGACAACATTTTAAGTACTTATGGAAAACTGACCAAACGGATTCTGATTGTGTTGATAATTTATCACAATGATCCATGGCTCGTATGTGATGTGTACGAGTTGACCCTGCCTCAATATGAGGCGCAGTGTGGCTAGTACCACTCATGGTGTCTCTCTTTTGTTTAAAATGGATTTAATTTTAAGTAAAAACAACAACTAACATACGGAAAACTGACCAAATGCATTCGGATTCTATTGAAAATTTAGCACAACTATCCATGGGTCATATATAACATGTACAAGTCAACCCCACCTCAATCTAAGTCACGGTGTGGCCGTCATCACTCAAAGTGTCTCTCTTTTGTTTAAAATAGAATTAATTTTAAGTGAAAACAACAACTGACTTATAGAAAACTGACCAAACGCATTCATAATTTGTTGAAACATTAGGAAAAGGATCCATGGGTCATATGTGACGTGTACGAGTGGAACCCACCTCAATCTGAGGCGTGGTGTGGCCGGTACCTCTCAAAGTGTCTCTCTTTTGTTTAAAATGGACTTAATTTTAAGTGAAAACAACAACTGACATACGGAAAACCGATCAAACGCATTCATATTGTGTTGATACTTTAGAAAAAGGATAAATGGGTAATATGTAATGTGTATGTGGCAATCCCGCCACAATCCGGGGGGGCTGTCCTGGTGGCTGTACGAGTTAATCTTGCCTCAACATTTTAAGTGAAAACAACTACTCGCATACGGAAAACAGAACAAACGCATTTCGATTGTTTTGATAATTTTAGAAAACAATCCATGAGTCATTTGTGATGTGTAAGAGTCAACCCCGCCTCATTCCAAGGCACAGTGTGGCCGACACCACTCAAAGTGTCTCTCTTTTGTTTAAAATAGACTTAATTTTAAGTGAAAATAACAACTGGCATACAGAAAACCTACCAAACGAATTCCGAATCTATTGAAACTTTAGGACAAGGATACATGGGTCATATGTGATGTTTACAGGTCAACTGCGTCTCAATCTGAGTCATAGTGTGGCCAGAACCACCCAAAGTGTCTCTCTTATGTTTAAAATGAACAACATTTTAAGTACATACGGAAAACCAACCAAACATATTCTTATTGTGTTGATACTTTATCACAAGGATCCATGGCTAATATGTGATGTGTAAGATTTGACCCCACCTCAATCCGAGGCGCATTATGGCCGGTACCACTCAAAGTGTCTCTCTTTTGTTTAAAATGGACTTAATTTTAAGTGAAAACAACAACTGACATACACAAAACTGACCAAATGCATTCGTATTCTGTTGAAAATTTAGAACAATGATATATGGGTCATATATGATGTGTAAGAGTCAACCCAGCCTCCATCTAATTCACAGTGTGTCCATAACCACTCAAAGTGTCTCTCTTTTGTTTAAAATAGACTTAATTTTAAGTAAAAAAAATAACTGACATACGGAAAACCGACCAAACGCATTCATATTCTGTTAAAACATTAGGAAAAGGATCCATGGGTCATATGTGACATGTAAAACTCAACCGCATCTCAATACGAGTCATGGTGTGGCTGGAACCACCCAAAGTGTCTCTCTTATGTTTAAAATGGACAACATCTTAAGTACATATGGAAAACCAACCAAACAGATTCTGATTGTGTTGATAATTTATCACAATGATCCATGTCTCATATGTGACGTGTACAAGTTGACCCCGCCTCAATCTGAGGCATGGTGTGGCCGGTACCACTCAAAGTGTCCCTCTTTTGTTTAAAATGGACTTAATTTGAAATGAAAACAACAACTGACATACGGAAAACTGATCAAACGCATTCAGATTGTGTTTATACTTTAGAAGAAGGATACATGGGTCATATGTGATGTGTATGAGTCAACCCCACCTCAATCCGAGGTACGATGTGGTGGAATCCTACTTTGACCAATAGATCACACCATACTTGTACCATTTAGTGTTCATAACCTTAAAAACATTAATATTATTCTAACTAAGTTCAAAAAACTTACAATTCCATTCTTCTAGACCATCACAAGTTGAACTTGTGATCATTTCAGTTTTGCCTGAATTTTAAATCAAATAATGAGTTCTATACTTTAATCCTTTTGTAAGCACCAAGGAACCATGGGTAAGTTTCCCAACCCCATTTTCAAATTTAGTTTCATAACCACCATGGAACCATGGGTAAGTTTCCATACCCCATTTTGAGTTATTGAAACTGTTATTCAACTCCACTGGATTATTCTTTTCGTATGAAGATTAAAATAGGGAATTGTAGTACACCACATGGTTGGAAGAGTTTGATGGTTTTATGTGTTTTTTTTGTGTTATTGCAGGTGTTTTTATGCTGTTTTAATACTGTGCAATAGTTCTATTGCTTTTTATGCAGGTGGGGGTGCTGGTGCAATGGTGGGGGTGTTGTGCAATGGTTCTGTAAATACACAATACCAATGGTTTGAAACCGTTGGTACAGTATTCCATCTTCAATATATACCAATGGTTCTCTTGAACCGTTGGTAAAAAACACTATACCAACGGTTGTAAACCGTTGGTACACCCTAAAAGTTTACGTTCAAATTGTTTTAGAACCGTTGGAGTAGAGATTTACCAACGGTTTCAATGGAACCGTTGGTATAGGTTTGGGATGGAGTTATATACCAACGGTTTTTAAAAACCATTGGGAAAACTTTCCCCCAAATTGGCAGTAGCCGATCCTCTCCCCCATTCGTGATCCAGAGCCCTAAATGGGAGCACTTGGGCGATTTTAGAGGCGATTTTGGAGGTGTTTCGGGTTCTCTTCCTCCATCCCATCCAAGGATGAGGTATTTTCTTGGTTTTTAGTTTCGATTTTGATGTGGGATGAGACCAATTTCTATTCTCATATTCTAGCCGAATTTCTGTTCCAGCCCAATTTACGTTTCCATTCTTTATTTACATTCCATGCTTATTCCAGCCCATATAGATTTCATTAGACCGTTGTCTAATTTTTTGATGTGCCTTTCATGTTTCATTACCAAGAAATTTTTATTATATGTTATAAAATTAAATCACATGTTTAGTTTTAACATTCATTGTTACTTTATTATCTTGTTTTAATAATTTATATTAATATTATTTTCATATATTCCATCATTGAGTGTTTTTACTTTTGCAATAGAATTCAAGATCATTTTACTTCATAGTGATTATTTAGATTTCAAAGTGTTTTATTTTTCATGTTAAATTTATTAAAAAGTTTTGGGGACTAATTAAAGTTATTAGATTCCAATTTCCATGCTTCTATGCTTGTTAAGAATTAAATAAAATATGATGGTTGTAATTAAATGAATGTCAATGTTCAATTTTTATCATGTATGGGTGATTAATAAATTGGAATGTGATGAACCATATAATTGAACCATTGTTGATGCACATTATATACCAAAAGGTTATTGAATAAAAGTTATTCTTGTGAATTTCATTACATCATATATAAAAATGGTTGTGGTTATATGAGATATACCTCTGATGGTTCTTTGATCATTGTTTTATGGAGAATGAATGGTTTAGGTCCGGTATTAATAGTAGCTTCTAGTGAGACCATTTTAGTATAAGGGGAAACGAGATTATGATCTACAAGGGGGTGATTGAGTTGGTAGAGACCAAACATTGTTTGTTCCTTGTGTTCAAGAACCGTAAATAGAGTGTTCCAATTAGGTGGTCATCAGTAAAGACGGAGGTAAGATTTCCAAGTCCTGTTTCATGAAGTTGAATATGTGGTGCTATAGTGGTTTTGGATTGTTTGAGGTACTCTTAGTGTATTATAAACCCTCATTTGTTCCATATTCATTTAAATTGATTTAATATCATTTTTTTCACACACACCATTATATCCTCTCAAACTATATTTAGAGTGTATTTTCATTTGTATGGTGTTAAATATTTTAGTAAATGTTCATACAAGCTTCTTTTATGTGTTCTAGGGGTTTAGACTAATGACAGGGTTGCATGATTATTGTGGGGGTATTCTTTTCATATAAATATACCTATAAACCCCAACCCCCTTAGACAACCTAACCACCCCCACGGACAGCCCGCCCACCTAGACACCCCGACCCCCTAGACATCCCCCCACCCCCTAGACACCTCCCCCCCCCCCGGACGGCCCCACCACCCCCTAGACACCCCACACCCCCTGGACACGCCACACCCCCCTTGGACAGTCTCGCACACCCCCTGGACACCTCCCAACATGACCCTTAAGGATTATGTATTCCTTGATCCACTTCCAATATCTTACTGGTCAATCCTTGAATATAGGCATTAGAAATTTTGTAACTTATTTTCATATATACATTGTATTTTGTTGTATTTCTTAATATGATTCTCATATAGAGTAATGTGTCAGTTATGCTTTTATATAGAGTAAACAATTGTCATTTACATAAATATTTTTTTGATTAAATTTTAATATTATTGAATTGCTTTGAAATGACTTATTGTGATTTTTTTACAGAATGGATAGAAGTTGGATGTACGAAACTGATCGGATTTCAACCGATTTTCAAAAGAATTTGAAATGATTTCTAGATTTTGCATTTCACAAGGCTTCAGATAGTGGTCGCATACACTTCCCATGTTTTAATTGTGTTGGAAGACCTTGGTTGGGCCATGAAGTAGTTAGCTATCATATAACCAAATATGGTTTCCAAACAAACTATTATGTGTGGTACCACAATGGAGAGAAAATGGAATCTCAAAATGTTGATGATCCAAATGATAGGACTGAATTGGAGAGTTTGATATATGATCGGTTTCCATTTATTCGACATCGTGAGAAGGAAAGGATGTCCAGCCAACAAGATTTCGATACAAGCACACATGATGCGTCCAATGAAAATGATGATGTTGATAGGGTGAAAAAATTGAATGATGCTGCGACGACTCCAGTATATCGACAATGTGATAAAATGAAAAAGTTGGAATTTTTAATCTGATTGTTTCATGGGAAAACTATGTATAGTTTTTCAAATACTGTAATTGATTACATTGTTACCTTATTGAAGGACTTACTTCCAGATGATGCAGATATTCCCTCAAACCACTATATGGCATGTAAGTTGGTTGATGAACTTGGATTCTAAAAAAAATCATGCTTTCCTGAATGATTGCAGCTTATTTTGGGAGGAAACTGCTGAAAGAAATGATTGTATAAAATGTGGAACCTTCCGATGGAAGCCAAAAATGATGGAACACCATCTCGTGTGCCACAAAAAGTAATGTGGCACTTTCCATTGATCCACAGATTACAGAACCTTTTCATGTCTGATGAAATATCCGTAAAAATGCGATGGCATGACACCGAGAGAAAAAATAATAATGAAGAGTTAGTTCACCCTGCAGATGGATTTTCATGGCAAATATTTGATGCTCGATATCCTGAATTTGCAGCCGACATGCGTAATGTGAGACTGGGTCTTTCATGTGACAGTTTTAATCCATTTGGGAAGATGCTTACTTCGCACAGCACATGGCTGGTTTTCATACACATTTATAACCTTCCCCCTTGGTTGTGTATGAAAAAGCCTTACACTTTCTTGAGTATACTGATATCTGGCCCTTCTGATCCCAGAAATGATATAGATGTATACATGCAACCTTTAATAAAAGAGTTGAAACTTCTTTGGGATGTGGGTGTTCCCACATACGATGCATGTTCGAAAGACATATTTTAGATGCGTGATGCACTTATGTGGACTATCAATGATTTTCCTGCTTATGCAATGATGTCTAGATGGAGCACAAAAGGAAAATTGCCATGTCCTGTTTGTATGAAGAATACTCGATCGAGAAGACTGAAATATCGTCGTAGTTTTAGTTTTATAGGAAATAGACGATTCTTGCCAATGAACCATCCATATAGAAACAATCGTCGAAGATTTGACAATACCATGGAGAATGAAGATCCACCTCAGCGTATGTCTGTAACTGATGTGCTTAATGAATTGAAAGATTTCAGTTATTCATTTGGGAAGAGTGTAATGAAATCTAGAAAGAGGAAAAATGTTTCCAATGATACCTGTTACAATTGGAAGAAGAAGAGTATATTCTTTGAGTTGTCATATTGGTCAACCAACTTGTTACATCATTGCTTAGACGTAATTCACATTGAAAAGAATATATGTGAAATGTTGCTTTCGATTCTTCTAAATGTCAAGGGGAAGACAAAAGATGATTTACGATCTCAGCGCGACTTGGTAGATTGGGGGATCAGACCAGAATTGCATCCTGTCTATATCAGTGAAAATAAATGGCAAGTTCCATGTGCTTCTTATGTGATGACTCCTGCTGAAAAAAATCAATTTCTGGAAGTGCTAGAGACTATTAAAGTTCCTAATGGATATTCAAGCAATATATCAAAACGGGTCAACAGAAAAGAGTTGAAGTTGAAATCTTTGAAGACTCATGATTATCACGTCCTTTTGCATGAGTTGATTCCAATAGCAATCCGTCATCTCTTGTCCAATAATGTAAGAGTCTCAGTTATTCGGTTGTGCTATTTGTTTAGAGATCTTTGTGCTAAGAGGTTCTCCAAATCCCTCGTGCAAAAACTGTTGGCAGAGACACCATTAATTTTGTGTGAGTTAGAGAAAATATTCCCTCCATCATTTTTTACATGCATGTTGCATCTGACCGTCCATATTCCGACCGAAATACTTCTTGGAGAACCCGTTGCTTTCCGTTGGATGTATCCAACTGAAAGAAACATGTGCACATTGAAATCATATGTTCGGAATAGGAATTATCCCAAAGGTTCTATTGTGAACGGTTACTTGGCTCAAGAATGTATGGATTTATGCTCAATGTATTTGTCTGATCATACTACGAGAATAAAAAGACCAATGAGAAATGAAGAAGAATAGTATGGGCAAATTGAACCCAGTTTTCCATCACTTACTCAGAGAGGAGGAATTCCGGGATCATATACATTGACAACATTAAGCCTTGAAGAGTGAGAGATGGCACATCGCACAGTGTTGTTCAATTGTGATTTGTTCGATGAGTATATCAAGTAAGTTAATCGTACATGTATCTGTTATCTTATATCTTGTAATTTTAAATATTTGTTAAACTATTATTATTTTTATCTACAGGGAACATAAAGAATTGATATATAGAAAGCATCGTTCTTTGTCTTTGATAAAAAAGGAGACTTTGCATAGCAAAGGGTTTTCTGCTTGGTTGAAATTGAAGGTAAAAATATTTCTGTAATAACTAAATAAAAATAATATTTAATTAAGGTTACTATTTGTTTATATTTCAGGTATCGAGTTTGCCTACAGAATCTGTTTCTGAGGAAATAAGAGCTTTGGATTTTGGTCCTAATACCATGGTCCGTGCTTGTAAATCACTTGTGATCAATGGATACAAATTTATTATCACTGAACAAGAAAGAAACATGAGAACACAGCATAATGGTGTTATGCTAACTGCCACAACAGACTGTTATGCCAGTTCATCGGACACTAGACCTCGTTCAGAAAATGTTGCTTATTATGGTGTTGTGGAGAAAATAATAATTTTGGATTATTACTCGCATGGTCGAGTCACGATGATGAAATCTCAATGGTTTGATTCAATGACGAGGCAAGGCACCTTTATTGATGATTGTGGATTTCGAGTTATTGACATGAATCGCACTCTTTCCACCGATGAACCATATGTATAGGCATCAATGGTGAAACAAGTTTTTTATTTCAAAGATCATCGTCATCCTAAATTCGGTGTAATTATTGAAGCAAATCCCAGACATGTTTTTTATGATGGTGATGATGAAGTTGACACTATCCCTACTGCAATTGGAAGTAATCCGTTTATTACTTATGATGACCCCAACAGCTCAATTGTCAGAGTTGATTGTGAACCCGAAGTTGTGGTGGGAAATATATAGAATCATATAGTCGTGTTCTCACCTACATGTTTCACCTACATCATTCAGAGTGTGTATACTAGTACTTACCTTCATAACACCATAAATCTTCTATTTCATTATGTTCTTTTTATCATAATGGTTTTTCTATATTTTGTTTTTTGGGTTACACATTAGTTATCTGTTTCTAATTACTTCCATATTTGTTTTCATTGCAGGAAATGACAACCATTGAAGAGAGGCGGCGGAAAAAGATGACAGATAATAATCGTCGCGTGGTACAGATGGGTGTTCCTCCACTCATCCCTGTTGTGAGTATTTTATTTCAAATATAAATATTTCAATAACTTATAATATCATGTGTTTACTTTTCTATCAAACTTTTTTTCAGGATCCACCCCCTAGACAACAGATATCTAACGAGGAGCCTGATATTGCTCCCAGTAGAGAGGTTGGTGGTAGGAGGGAGGGTGGTGTCAGAGATGGACGATCATCTAGTGGTCCCGGTACTGAGGTCGGTGGTACGAGGGCTCGTGGGGTGAGAGTTAGACGACCCACTACCACAGACGTATCTTCTAA
This sequence comes from Viscum album, assembly GCA_963277665.1. Lineage (NCBI taxonomy): Eukaryota > Viridiplantae > Streptophyta > Magnoliopsida > Santalales > Viscaceae > Viscum > Viscum album. The sequence continues at coordinate 2,001,304,130 of OY728136.1, forward strand.
GCCCTATTTTGATCCTGGCGTGTCTTCAGGGACATATGAGATATTTAGACCTCCGATGTTTACACTACCAGCTGGCCAGACGTCTGTGCCATCATCTTTTGCTTCTGGTTCATTATCTTCGGGCTATTATATTCCTCCTTCTTCAACTCCTGCTATGACACAGTATGTGGCTGAGGAGCATACATTGAGGGACACTCCACCTATACAGGATACTCCTTCAGCTTCTGCACCCATTGATCCGACTACCACAAGTATATTTATATAACTCTATCAAATTTTTATACCAAACTTTATTTTTATTATAACTTGTATTGATAATATTTTTCTTTAATAACAGATTCATCTACAGATAGGATGTGGGGGAGGGGGCGTACTCGCTTGCATGCGGTATGGAACCGCCATACATAGTTGATGGTTGAATATAATGTTGATGAACAAATGATTGAGAAATCTGGGCAGCAATGTCGGGGTTTTTTGGCAACGCTAGCCAAATACTCCAATATCATTCCGGTCATCCCTCTCTCTTAGAGACATCTTCCACCCGAAGTCAAGGATAACGCGTGGGCACAAATATGGGCAAAAAATCTATTGGATTTAATGTATTATTTTTTGTATTTAAATGAACTAATCAATTTGGTTTCAGCTTCAGTTTAACTTCCCTGATGGCGAAGGTGCACGACCAGCGCGTTTAAAAGAGCTAGGAGAGCTTTGGAGAGCTTATAAGCATGAGCTGTATGTTGGCTAGTGTGATAGAGTGGGCACGGAGTTAGAGACAGTACCTATTGTGGATGACTGCCCGATAGGGAAATATCGCCAAATGATTACCCATTGGGCGACTGCCAAATTTAAGGTATTAATCTCTTTTGAGTTATTTAAATGAGAGTTTTCATATTTTGTATTAATATAATCTTACTAATTATTAATCATTATTTAGGAATATTCTGAAAAAAACAAAAAAAACATTGATTCAAAGCAATACCTTCACACTTTGGGGTGCACAACTATGGAAGATCATGAGAAGCAGCAAGTACGATATAGTTGTTTATAATTTTTCTTTAGGACTTTCCCTTTTTAGTGGATCCTACTTAAATTATGTAATCTATTGAATAATGAATATATTATTATACTTTCACTTTATATTGTTTCAATGTCATTACAGAAGCACAAAATGAATATTGAAGGACGTATCCCTCGAGCAAAATTGTTTTTCTCAAGTAGAAGAAAAAAAGATGGAACTGCGGTAAATGAACCGACCCAAGAGAAGATTGTAAGTTTTAATTTTTTTATTTCAAAGTTTAATATCTAATTTGAAATTTAATAATATATTAATATTTTTTATAGGCTGCTTTAGAGGCTCTTGATGCCCAGGAGCCTGACAATTTTGGGCCACACGAACATTTATATCAGGTTTTGGGAGATGAGCACTCTGGTCGAGTACGTTGCCGACCTGGTAAGAATATAGTCCCAACGAGGTATTGGTCGTCTCCAAGTATCCATTCTAGTACCACCGAGTTGGATCAGGTCAAGGAGCATGCAAGACAGTCTGATAAAAGGGTCACAGAGTTGGAAGTACAAGTTCAAACAAGAGACAGAGAATTTATGAAACTGATGAAAGCATTATCTTCATCACTTCCACCAGAGGCTAGTGCGGCTTGTCAGACATTTATGTCGTCGATGGGTGCATCATCCAATGCACCAGGCGGCAGCTCTAGTGGCGATCGAGATGATGACATTCCTGGTGATGACGAGGATGCTGAAGTGGAAGAGGGCGAGGATGAGGATGTGGACGAGGGCGAGGATGGGCCGAGGGAGAGGATGGGGCCGAGGGCGAGGATGATGCTGAGGATGAGGATGAGGCTGACGATGAGCATGGGGATGATGACGAGGAGGACGACGATGACAGAGATGGCGGAGAGGATGAGGCTGATGATGATAGTGGTGATAGTGATGGTGATCATAGGCAGATTGATCCATTACATTTTTGAATTCTGTATAACTCTTTATTTCTTAACATGGTTTTCCACTTTGGGGTTTTCCTATGATTCATAGGGACGTTGCATTCAGTTTCTGTTTTTTTCACTTGATTCTTATTGTATGATTAGTCTACTACCTAGACCTTTAGTATTCCGTGGTACTGTGATACTCATTTTTCTATTTTTTTTACTTAGCTTTCTTAGTTAGCCATGTATTTCATGTTTATGCATGTGGAAAATGATATGGAAAATGTGCTTTGAAGTAGTGGCCGACACCACTCAAAGTGTCTAACTTTTATTTGAAATGGACATGATTTTAAGTGAAAACAACAACTGGCATATGGAAAACAGACCAAACGCATTCAGATTCTGTTTAAACTATAGGACAATGATCCATGGGTCATATGTGACGTGTACGAGTGAACCCTGCCTCAATCCGAGGGCCGGAGTGGCCGGTACCACTCAAAGTGTCTTTCTTTTTTTTTAAAATGGATGCACTTTTAAGTAAAAAAACCACATACAGAAAAGGACCAAACACATTCGGATACTATTGATACTTTAGGACATGTATCCATGGGTCATATGTGACGTGTACGAGTCAACCCCGCCTCAATCTGAGACACGGTGTGGCCGACACCACTCAAAGTGTCTAACTTTTATTTGAAATGGACATGATTTTAAGTGAAAACAACAACTGGCATACGGAAAATAGACCAAACGCATTCGGATTTTGTTTAAACTATTGGACAATGATCCATGGGTCATATGCGACGTGTACGAGTTAACCCCGCCTCAATCCAAGAGTCGGTGTGGCCGGTACCACTCAAAGTGTCTTTCTTTTGTTTAAAATGGATGCGCTTTTAAGTAAAAAAACCACATACAGAAAATTGACCAAACGCATTCGGATACTGTTGATACTTTAGTACATGTATCCATGGGTCATATTTGACGTGTACGAGTCAACCCCGCCTCAATCCGAGGTGCGGTGTGGCCGGCACCACTCAAAGTGTCTAACTTTTATTTGAAATGGACAAGATTTTAAGTGAAAACAACAACTGGCATACGGAAAACAGACCAAACGCATTCTGATTCTGTTGAAACTATAGTACAACGATCCATGGGTCATATGTGACGTGTACGAGTCAACCCCGCCTCAATACGAGGGCCGGTGTGGTCGTTACCACTCAAAGTGTCTTTATTTTGTTTAAAATGGATGCGCTTTTAAGTAAAAAAACCACATACGGAAAACGGATCAAATGCATTCGGATACTGTTGATACTTTAGGACATGTATCCATGGGTCATATGTGACGTGTAAGAGTCCACTACGCCTCAATCCGAGGCGCGGTGTGGCCAGCACCACTCAGAGTGTCTAACTTTTATTTGAAATGGACAACATTTTAAGTGAAAACAACAACTGGCATACGGAAAAAAGACCAAACGCATTCGGATTATGTTGAAACTATAGGACAACGATCCATGGGTCATATGTGATGTGTACGAGTCAACCCCGCCTCAATCCGAGGGCCGGTGTGGCCGACACCACTCAAAGTGTCTTTCTTTTGTTAAAAATGGATGCGCTTTTAAGTAAAACAAACCACATACGGAAAATAGATCAAACGCATTCAGATATTGTTGATACTTTAGGACATGTATCCATGGGTCATTTTTGGTGTGTAGGAGTCAAACCCTCCTCAATCCGAGGTGCGGTGTGGCCGGCACCACTCAAAGTGTCTAACTTTTATTTGAAATGGACATGATTTTAAGTGAAAACAACAACTGGCATACGGAAAACAGACCAAATGCATTCGGATTCTGTTTAAACTATAGGACAATGATCCATGGGTAATATGTGATGTGTACGAGTCAACCCCGCCTCAATCCGAGGGCCAATGTGGCTGGTACCACTCAAAGTTTCTTTCTTTTGTTTAAAATGGATGCGCTTTTAAGTAAAAGAACCACATACGGAAAACAGACCAAACACATTCAGATACTATTGATACTTTCGGAAATGTATCCATGGGTCATTTGTGGCTTGTAGGAGTCAACCTCACCTCAATCCGAGACACGGTGTGGCCGGCACCACTCAAAGTGTCTAACTTTTATTTGAAATGGACAGGATTTTAAGTGAAAACAACAACTGGCATACGGAAAACCGACCAAAGGAATTCGGATACTGTTGATACTTTAGGAAATGTATCCATGGGTCATATTTGACGTATACGAGTCAACCCCGCCTCAATCCGAGGGCCGGTGTGGCTGGAACCACTCAAAGTGTCTTTCTTTTGTTTAAAATGGATGCGCTTTTAAGTAAAATAAACCACATACGGAAAACTGACCAAACGCACTCGGATACTATTGATACTTTAGGAAATGTATCCATGGGTATTTTTTGACGTGTACGAGTCAACCCCACCTCAATCCGAGGCACAGTGTGGCCGGCACCACTCAAAGTGTCTAACTTTTCTTTGAAATGGACAACAGTTTAAGTTAAAACAACAACTGACATACGGAAAACCGACCAAATGCATTCGGGTTTTGTTGAAACTGTAGGACAACGATCCACGGGTCATATGTGACGTGTACGAGTCAACCCCGCCTCAATCCGAGGGCTGGTGTGGCCGGTACCACTCAAAGTGTCTTTCTTTTGTTTAAAATGGATGCGCTTTTATGTAAAAAAACCACATATGGAAAACTGACCAAACGCACTCGGATACTGTTTATACTTTAGGAAAACGATCCATGGGTCATTTGTGACATGTACGAGTCAACCCCGCCTCAATTCGAGGCGCGGTGTGGCCGGAACCACTCAAAGTGTCTAACTTTTCTTTGAAATGAACAACAATTTAAGTTAAAATAACAACTGACATACGGAAAACTGACCAAATGCATTCCGATTCTGTTGAAAATGTAGGAAAACGATCCATGGGTCATATGTGACGTGTAAGAGTCAAGACCGCCTCAATCTGAGGCGCAGTGTGGCCGGTACCACTCAAAGTGTCTAACTTTTCTTTGAAATGGACAATAGTTTAAGTTAAAACAACAACTGACATACAGAAAACCAACCAAATGCATTCGGATTCTATTGAAACTGTAGGACAACGATCCATGGGTCATATTTGATGTGTACGAGTCAACCCTGCCTCAATCCGAGGGCCTGTGTGGCCGGTACCACTCAAAGTGTCTTTCTTTTTTTTAAAATGGATGCGCTTTTAAGTAAAAAAAATGACGTACGGTAAATCGAACAAACACTTTAATATTCTATTGAAACTTTTGTAAAATTATTTATGGGTCATTTGTGACGTGTATGAGACAACCCCACATCAATCCGAGGCGCGGTGTGGCCGACACCACTCAAAGTGTCTAACTGTTATTTGAAATGGACAGGAATTTAAGTGAAAACAACAACTGGCATACGGAAAACCGACCAAATGCATTCGGATTCTGTTGAAACTTTAGGAAAATGATCCATGGGTCATATGTGACGTGTATGAGTCAACCCCGCCTCAATCCGAGGGCCAGTGTGGCCGGGACCACTCAAAGTTTGTCACTTTTCTTTGAAATGGACAACGGTTTAAGTTAAAACAACTGACATACGGAAAAGGGACCAAAAGTATTCAGATACTATTGATACTTTAGGAAATGTATCCTTGGGTCATATGTGACATGTACGAGTCAACCCCGCCTCAATCCGAGGGCCGGTGTGGCCGGGACCACTCAAAGTGTCTTTATTTTGTTTAAAATGGATGCACTTTTATGTAAAAAAACCACATACGGAAAACTGACCAAACGCAGTCGGATACTGTTGATACTTTAGGACATGTATCCATTGGTCATTTTTGACATGTACGAGTCAGCCCCGCCTCAATCCAAGGAACGGTGTGGCCGACACCACTCAAAGTGTCTAACTTTTATTTGAAATGAACATGATTTTAAGTGAAAACAACAACTGGCATACGGAAAACTGACCCAACACATTTGGATTCTGTTGAAACTTTAGGACAACGATCAATGGGTCATATGTGACGTGTACGAGTCAACCTTGCCTCAATCCGAGGGCTGGTGTGGCCGAGACCACTCAATGTGTCATTCTTTTGTTTAAAATGGATGTGCTTTTAAGTTAAAAAACAACATACGGAAAACTGACCAAACGCTTTCGGATTCTCTTGAAACTTTAGGACAATGATCCATGGGTCATTTGTGACGTGTACGAGTCAACCCCGCCTCAATATGAGGCATGGTGTGGCCGGTACTACTCAAAGTGTGTCACTTTTCATTGAAATGGACAACAGTTTAAGTTAAAACAACAACTGACTTACGGATAATAGACCAAAGGCATTCAGATACTGTTGATACTTTAGGACATGTATCCATGGGTCATTTTTGATGTGTACGAGTCAACTCCACCTCATTCCGAGGTGCAGTGTGGACGACACCACTCAAAGTCTCTCTTTTATTTCAAAAGGAAATCATTTTAAGTTAATACAACTGAAATTTACACTCATCAACGATATTCGCAAACTCTTTTTCATGAGTTGGGTAGTTTCACTCATGGGGTCATAAGTGAAGAGACTCCTAAGAAAATATCTTTTCACCATATATTATAAACAATACAAGTTAAATGCAAAATTCATCACAAATCATTACATACCCAAACCTAGTATCACAAAAAAATGGGATTTGAGTCAATTTGAATGTCTTATTCAACTCTAATAGATATTTATCAAACTATTCTGCCTATTAGAATTTGATGGGTGAGGTGAATTACCACCAGATGATTGTTTTCATATGTGTTTTTTTGGGCTATTTTAAGTGTTTTTTATACTGTTTGAAGTCTGCATGTGGATTTTGTGATATTTTTTATGCAGGTGTATAGTGGAGGGTATACTGGAGGGATGTTGTGCACTGTTTTTTTATGCAGGTGTATGGTAGGGCTTCTGGAGGGCTTCTGCGGGCTGCTGTGCAGCAGCTCTGGGAAAAGCTTTACCAACAGTTCTAAACCGTTGGTAAAGCCTTTTCCTGAAATCTGGAAAAACTTATATCAACGGTTCAGAACCGTTGGTAAAGAGTTTCCCAGAATTCTCTAACACCTATACCAATGGTTTAAATGAAACCGTTGGTATAGGGCTTTCCTCACGGCTAACTGGCCAACGGTTTGGAAAACTATTGGTATACCCAATACCAATGGTTTTCCAGCCTATACCAAGGGTTACAAACCGTTGGTATAGCCTACTTTTCCAGTAGTGTCATTTAACTTTAAAAATAATGTTTATAACCGAAACTATGTGGCTTCTTCTATACTCTAAATCTTTATATGTTTCAAGGGTAAGGAATGATCATTTTTTGTATTTTTCTTTACTTAACATATTATATATGTCACTTTCATGAAATAGTTTCCTTGTAACTCATAAAATTTGAAAACATAAGGTATATTTTCTAATTATTATAATCCAATGTATTTTTGACCTTTTCTTGGTCGTTTGTGCCCTTAAGATTAAGTTTTGGTCCTTTGTTAAGCTTAATTTAACCTTAATTACTATAATTAATTTTAATTACTTTCGATAATATTTTTTCTCAAAAAATAATTTGATATTATTAAACTATAAATATTATATTTATTACAACTATTTATGTCAATTTTTTTAAATTCAATTCATAGAAGTGGTAAAATTAAGTTTAATTCCAATCCCATATAGGGGGTAAGAAACCTAGTTTTAAAAGTGAAAATGTTCAATAGTTCATTAAGTTTTTATATATAAAACAAATTTAAGAATTATTACAATGACCTATATTGGATAAATAGATATATAATTTATCTATTTTTACTTTAAAACAAATTGAAAATATAATTTAACATTAATAGTTATTTAGAAAAAAAAGGTAATTGTCATAAAAATGCATTATTTTTCACTATTTATCAAAAATAAAACTTCTCAGAAAAATACCAAAATTTAACCCTAAAATAATTTTTAAATTATGAATTCAAAAATGATTTTTATTTTGAAAAATAAAATTTATAAAAGTGTCAAAATTTATTTTTAAAATAGGTTCATCATTAAAAGGCGCTAAAACGTGGTCTTACGTGTAACACGAGATAACTTAGTATTGTGTGTAGAAAAATATTAACATGGTGTTATGTATAATGAAATTTAGAAAAAAAGATAAATTTTATTATAAAATGAAAATATTATAAAGTCTTGGGTTTTTACACTTTTTGACAACCAAATTGGTTTTCTTAAGGCCTTCTATTTTCTGACAATGAAATTTTTTTATCTACTTCCATTTGTTTATCAACATTACAAATTTATTCAACATTATTATTTATGATTTAGATATATCTCTGAAAGATTTTAAATTTTCATCATTTTTAATGACTTTCTCTATAAGTTATTTGAAAGAATTTTAATTTTCAAAATCATCCATCCTACCTTGAATGTATTTGCTTCTCAATTCAATTGTTGAAAAGTTAGGAAGAACTTATAAAAAATTTATTTAACACTTCAATTAAATAAGTAAATATCATATCTACCCATTATTAAGAATTATTTGCATCTCAATTAGTTGAATCTGATGAAATATTTAGAATATAAGGGTTTTAAGTTCCAATTTGTTTCCTTTATCATTCACTACATCAGAAACTTCTATAAATTCAACTTTTTTTCAGACTTAGATTTGTATAAAATCATGGTATGTGATTGTTGGTCATATTATTATAACAAAAATTATTCACTTTCCAATACATCCAAATCATCATATTTCTCAGAGTGATATTAAAAATAGGAGGACTTAGAAGAACATTCTTCTTCTTCTTCTTCTAACTCTTTTTCAGAATCTTTATCAATCCTATTATCAGATCTAAAATCTGGTTTTCCATTCTTCTTTAAAATTTTCAAAACCTTTTCTTTTTTAGTATGATGAGATGGATACTTTTCTTGAACAATTATTTTTTGTTTCATATCTTATTGGATTTAGACACTTTATAAGTTAAAAATTTCTCTCCTTTTGGTGGAATAGACTGAGGAGAAACGGAAGGAGGCAGAAACAACTAAGGAACTGTCTAGATATTGGACAAATGAGTTATCGATTAAACAACTTATAATGGATAAATTGAAATGGGTCCTTATAAAAAACCTACAAATCTCAATTTTCTCACTCCACATATATCATAAGTCTTTCCACAACTTTATCATCATCTAATCTTTTCTTATAACTATTCTTCTTCTCCTCTTCCTTTAAAGTTTTTTATGTTAATTCTTGTAAAGCTAAGGTCTATTACTTATCTAGACCAATACATGGATCTCCATGATTCTTGTTTTCATTGTAATTCATCAATTATTTGAAATCTTCATCTATAATTTTTTTCTCTTTCTGTTGTGGGCATGAAGGATAATTTTTGGCTTTCCTATTATATTGAACTTTATCTTTAAAATTTTGTGTATTAATTTTATATGAAACCTTGTATAATTTTTTCACAAACTTTTTCAACATCAGAACATTAACCAACTTCATTCTATCAATTTTATCTTCCTTTATGAAATAAAATGTATCCCTTATAGTTGTGGTTGAATTATTGATCTTTCATACTTTCATAAATTTCTCCAAAATTCTATTTTTAAAGATTTAAATTCAAGAATTTTCAACTTGATGTTTTCTCTATTTATATCCCCAATAGATAAAAAAAATAAAATTCACCAAATTTAACTTACATATATTGTATAGATAATCTAAAAAAATATATTTTTAACCTTCAATGTGCCTTTATCTCCCTTCCTTGTGATCAGATAGTTTTTCATCCATAGGTAAACTACTCTTGTGTCTTGTGATAGATGAAAACCCATACTCACCTTCTCAAAATAAATAAACAAAAATGTTTTTACTTATTATTTATAAAAACATTCCAAATTAACTGGTGGTTTTGGGGTAAAAATATTTATTTAACCTTATAAAGGAACTCCCACATAATCTATAACTTCTTGGATTGTTATCTTGTAGTGATCTTCCAAAAAATTTAAAGTAATAACTTTAATTCCATCTTCTTCACAAAAACTTTTGAAGAGTAAAACTAGATAACAAAACATATATATTGAAGATCAACATATTCTTTCTCAATATAAATATCTTCCCAATCATGGAATATAACAATATTACTCGTAAGAAAATTAGTCTTATCAAACTATACCTTTTCTATCAATATATCCTTTACAACTTATCAATTCGATAAATCATTGTAGGAGGAAATATTTCTATAATATATATAATATTATTGATTGAATGAAGATGAGACTATACAAACAAAATTAAATCAGGTGGTGATAGTTGTTGACAGAAGAGAAGTAGTGGAAGAAGATTGGTTACCCACACCCCTATATACAAGGCTTAATCGGCAACTCTTTAAATTACAGAGATCTAATGGTTCCTAAATAAACCACTTTTCTTGATATAATGATTAATAATTATCCTTTAAGTATATAATATATTTTTTTATCTCTTAATTTTTTTTAATTCATAAAAAAATTAATCATACAAAAAATATCTACATAGAAACTTCAATGTTTTTAAAATTTTATAAAATCATAGAACTAAAAAGTTATAAATAGTTTAATATGGAATGAGAAAAGATAAATTAAAAACTAAATATTAAAAATTATCTATTTTAGTAAAATCTCAACTTTATATGTATGATTTTGTTTGGAAATTATTCTTCTTGTTTTTCTAGTAAAAAAAATTTCAGATAAAATTTTTTTAAAATGTTTTTCTCATAAACATTTTAAGAAATGTTTTTCTGATAAAGTTTTTAAGAAATATATTTAAAAAAATTTAAGAAATTTTCTTCTAATATATTTGTTAAGAATAGTTTGTTCAATTTTTTTTAATTTTAAAAAATATAGAAAACTATACCTTTTGAAAAATAAAGTTTTAATGAAAACAAAAGTTTATGTACTTCCCACCTTTGAAAGTAATTTATTGTTATAGATATATTTTAAAATTTTAATTATATATTAATTATCATTTTATTTTGACTATTGCAATCTTTTTTATAATATATTCAAATCTACCATAATTTAGAGATTTTATAAATATATCTGCAATTTGACCTTGTGTTCTGATGAATTCAAAAATAATATCTCCATTTTTTATGTGGTCCAAAAGAAATTGATGTATTATATCTGTGTACTAATATCTTGAGTAATGTGTATGGTTTTTACTTAAAACATTGGAACTTGTGTTATCACACAAAAAATGAATTTTTACTAAAAATCAAGCCAAAATCAGTGATTGTGTGTTTCGTCCATAACACTTGAGCACAACAACTTCCACCTTCAACATATTCTGCATTATTAGTGGAAATTTCTATTGAATATTGTTTATTAAAAGACTAAAAAACTAAAGATTCTACTAATAAATGAAAATTTCTAGATATACTTATTTTATCAATTTTACATCCACTAAATCCAGGATCTAAAGAAGCTTATATTCAAAATCACTCCTAGAATAATAAAATAATTCTAGATCCATGGATCCCTTAAGGTAATTAAAAATTAAGTTTAAAACTTTAAGATGGTATTCTTTAGGATTTTCTTGATATTTTTCATATAGGTATACAAAAAAAATTAAGTATAGATTAGTATCTATTAAATATAGTAAACTACCAATCATTCATCTAAAAATATTTTAATCTATGGGTATCCTGTATTCCTCAAGACCTAAATTATTTGGTTTTTTGGTAGGAGTACTATTTTTTTCTATTATCATATCCAATCATTTAAAGAAGATATTTTATATACCCATGTTGGGATATCAAAGTTCCTTATGGTTTTTATAAAATTTGAAAGAAAGAAAATAAGTAAGTTCACCCATCATGCTTATCTAAAATGTATATTTCATAAGATCTACAAAGGAATCTGTAAGAGGTTTTTGAGTGTGGATTGATTTATATTACTCATCCTATTTTCCACCATATTTCTCTATATATTTTCATTGATGTTAATTTTGCACTAATTCTGGTATATTATGTTTATATCATGATTGGGGAAGAGTTTTGATACAAGAAACCAGTTGTTTTTTGAGTCATAGGTTGATTTATGTTCCTCGTGTTAGAGACTGGATCACCTAATGGAAGTGTGTAGGCATATTCTAATGAATAACCACTAGAAGGCAGATATAGATTTAGGGTCAGGTCTTAGTGGAAAGAGTTTAATGTCAATTTTGGATTCAAGTTTGAAGTAACATGTTCAAATTGGTGATGCTTTGGACTAAAGCATTATCCAGCCACAATATTCTTCATATTCATATGTTCTGTTCACTAGAAATGATCCTACATAAGATGTTCTAATAAAGGAAACAAGGTAGGAAGGGCCTTTTTCCTCATATCTTATGGAATCTCATTGTAGGAAGCTGACTAGTTGGTTTTGAATGAAACAAAAAAAATGATCCCATCCATAAAAAGGAATTCTCTTTGAATTTGGATTTGAAGGTACTGTATATCTATGGAAGATTGAGACATGATTTGGTTGAGCACAATTTTATAATGGAATCCCCATCTGGGTTAGTGGGTATTGATGGGGTGTGTAAAATAGGTCAGCTGGATCCAATCATTTCATCCCAGAATTCATCACAATAGGAGGCAGTGAGAACTAGAAATGAGACTAATTATAATTAGGGGTTAAATGTAGTAGGTGTGGAAAGTGAAAAGGATTTTTCGGGGTTGAATGCACTGTTGACTTTGAGATGGGGTTCACCTAATCAATGAGACTCTTCAAGGACAATTCAAAATCAAAATCATTTCTTAATCATTAATGGAAATGAAAAAGAGTATTTTAAACCTAGAATATAGAAAAAATAAATTCCAATATGGAAAATATAATAGCTTGGACCAAGTTCTTTCGGGGATATCAAGTCAAGTGTCAAAGAATCGAACTCCCAACCAGTGATGAAAAATGAATAGGAACCCCAAGGAATTATGACGTACTACAAGAAGGACCCCCATGAGGCCATGATTGTTGGGTATATATATTATGGAATAGAAATAAATGTTATCTTATTTTTTGTAATTTTCCAATTAAAAAGGGGGACAAGGCCTCACAAAGATCACTAAAATTTACCAGAAACTAATTTAACCAGATCCTTAAGCAATGAAAAGAAAAAGGGGATAGAAATAAGGTCAGTTGAATCAATAATTGTTGAAGGTATTAATCAGTAGTCTAGTAATATAGGAGATATTTATCCAAGTGAGCTCAAAAAAGCACCTGAATTCATTATGTCGGACCAAGAATTAGTGCCTACTGAAAACTTGAATATTTTGGTAGGAAAATGTGGAAGTAGAAAAGGAAAAAAATTCAGATCTCATTCTCCACTCTATGGAAGAAATGTTAGAAGGATCCTCTTAGAAAAATACTATAAAGGATATTTTTAAAAAAAATATATGAAATAATGATTAAAGTTGATATTAATGAGGATAAAAGGGTTTGGATTAACAAACAAGATCATATTTTGGTGTGAGGATTCAAAAAAAATTAAGAACAGCTTGGATGAATATTTCTATACTTCAGACAAGATGGCCAATAATTTTGAAGATCTTATCAAGGAACATCTGGATACATAGCTAACTACACTTCAATTTGGTTTATATAGGGTGAGTGATTATAATAATATTAGTTTATTATTTAATGATTTTGTGATTTCTTTCTTTTTTTAATGCACTTATGTTTTAACTTATTTGGTTTCCCACTTTTTTCTTAAGAGTTCGTTAGAACTAAAAATTTAATTTTCATTAAGTTGATCCAAATATAATATCATCCAGAAAAATTTGAACAATTATGTTGAAGGTTCTGAGCATAGTGGAAGCACATGGGTGGATGTGCCCACTCGGCTTTTTTTCATTAGCAATGATAAATTTGGTATCAATACGATGATAAAGTTCAGTCTCCATGGATCGATTCATAGAAATAAACAAAGAAGAAGAAATGTCACGGAACCACAAAAGTGGATCATCATAGGTTGATTGTAATTAATTTAATTAATTGACCAGAAGTACCTTGTGGGTGTTCTTTCATCATTGATATTCTTGATCACATTCCGATGTGATTTTTCATTACATCACAGAAGCCAAGGGTAGACTTCCTCTAGTGGTGATCCACACGTGCACCGCGTATCTCTGGATGTCACCAAAGGTGTCTCCGGGTGCTAGCATGGAGAAACATTTTCTTGCATTGCCCACCTTAGATCGTCTTGACCTGATGAAGAGGATCTCTCTCGGTCTTGAGAGTGTTCTTGGAGGAAGGAGTTCTTTCGGTCTTGATAGAATTATCCAGAATTGTTGTGCACAAGGATTCTTAGGAAAAGAGTTGGGGTTGTGATGATATTTATAATCAGGTTTGAGTTTGTAGAGTTATGACAATAAATAAACACATTACATGTTTTATTTATTTCATTAACTCTTTTGAAAACCCTATGTCGAATCATTAATTCCTTGACATGCTCCCATGATGATTATAATAAATATCTTTTAATAAAACGATATTTCCTCAAAATCCTGACTGGAAAAACTACACGGCGTGTAATCATAAATACACGGCGTGAACGTTTTTTTAGTAAAAACTACACAGCGTGTAATCATTAATACGGCGTGTACTTGTTTTCAAAATAAAAACTACACGGCATGTAATCATTAATACATACCGTGTACTTGTTTTCATTTTATTCTTCCTCCAACATTATAATAGTTTAGTCTTCCTTGAAGAATTATTAAATCATGTATGGGAATAATCTTTATTCTACTTGAGATACTTGGATACACATAGTGTGTGACCCTCTAGGCCTCTTTCTCATTGGCATTAGGTGGGTTTTCCTAAAGTCCAAGATTATTGTCTAGCAATGGGTTAATGTAACGCCCCGACCCCAGCTACCCAGAGTTGGTGCATTACTTCGTAACATTGGCATGATCACAAAGATCAAGTCTCGAAAGACCGATTAGTTTAGTAGTCTTGGAAACACTAGATACATTCATAAGTCTTACATTACATCATAAAGTAAAACAAAACTAAAAAAACATCATGTCTTCATATCCCCTCATTCTATCCCTGCAGGTCATTCATAATATACCACTTCACATCCTGGAAAAATATTAAAACATTGAAAGGGGTGAGCTCAGATGCTCAGTAAGGATAACAATATTGCAGAAGCTTTCATAAATAAACATATAAATTTAAGGCAATGTATAACTAAAACAGAATCCTTTTAAACATGAACTTCAACATAATATGGCAAAAGTAAAATGAGATAATTCCATTCACTTATTCACATGGATATTCTACTGGTCGAATAATCACATGCAATATCAATAACCACTTTCATAATGAGGGAATGTATAATGCCAGACATTCTGAAACATTTTGTCAAGGCCTCGGCCAAGACGTCTAAAATGATTAAGGCCTCGGCCAAAACCATAAATCAAATTGGGAAAGGGCCTCGGCCAATTCCACGTCTAGTTGTCTCATGAGACCTACCGATGCATCGAGGAGCTATAGCGGGCTCCACCCGTCACTTATTAAGTCCAATACATTCCTCATATGAATAGGTTTAAACATATCATATACCATAACATAATCGTATCACATAAAACATGCATAAAGGAAACATAACATTTCCACATTTCAATCACAAGATATCAATACAACACATTGATATAATAAAAAATCTTTCAAAACCATTTTCAATACAAAAATAAAAGAAAGTTAAAACTTTGTATTTATTTTTCATTAAAAAAAAGTGATGGCTTGTAGAGGAAGTCGAAACTCAAATAATGGTCACGGCGGCGGAGAATTCGTTGCTGCCGCATATGTACGGAAAGAAAAACATTCCCTTTTTGTCATTTAGTAAAACTCTTCGTATAAAAAAATGTTCCTTTGGAATAAACGTAAAAGTAAAAGGGGTTTATACACCGTATAAAAGAAAGTTGTGTATAAAACCAAATATGCCTCAATGAAAGGAGATTGAGACGAAGTCCTTAAAAAGATCATTTTTAAAATAAAAGAGATCTATTATGTTTATTCACTATAGGTACACATATAGAAAGTAAATATACAAAATTGGACATAATAATAACATGACATAATTTGAAAGTAGGAGATTAACCCAAAGAATGGAAGTTGGGTTAAGAAATTCCCTTACCTCGTGTCTGACTTGACTCAACCATTTTGTAACCTCCTGAATAATAAACTAGAGTTAATACATACCTTATTAAGAACCATTTTCAATTTCATTATCCTTTTTATATCACTTATTACAATGATATTAACATTATGTAATTATTTAAGTTAATAACAGTCGTTTTGTCGATCTTTGGTACTTGAGTCAACAATAAACTTCTTATAATTACAAGTTGTTTATGTGGTAGAATATCCATTATCTCCAGAATTATATTCATGATTTATATGTCATATATATCATATATATCCAGTATATACATTCAATTATAATATTACGTAACATTTAGAGGTAAGAAATGAAATGCCCCGTTCATGGAGACGGTAAGTCGTACGTACGCATGAACGCTACTTTCATTTCTATTTCGTATTTAATGGAATGAAATCATAATGATATAAATCTATAATATAATTCCATTATAATATAGTGTATAATACCACTTACTCCATCCTTTATACATCCCACATATGGCATTAACGATTCATATCACTTTGAGGGGGCGGTAGTCCGCACTTCCTAAAATGAAATTATCGCGTTTTACCCATAATGGAAATCATGACGTATGCCATAAATGAGAAATACAGAAGCATAAGTAAAACATAAACATATTATATATCATATATAAATATAGTTACATCTTAATGGACACCTTTGAAGGTGTTATATGAGTGTTGAACAATCATCGTTTCGTGAGGCAGAAATTCGCCATCCACAGAAACCGTATGTTCTTTAACCATTAAATGTAGGTGTGTGTAAGTGTAGCTCGAATCCTTATTATAACAACATCTTAGTATATTTAGGATACTGTTGTTTTTACAAAAAAAATTAATAAAAAGATTTTAGGGGGTTGGAGAAGCAAAATAAAACAAAAGAACATAAGAGAAAACACTACCTTTAAAATGGGTAACACTTTTTGATTTGAGGCAAAGGCTTCCTTGGGAAGTGTTCTGCCCAAAGTGAGGCTTCTAGGAGTAAGAGGGGGATGTTGGGAGAGTATTTGGGCAGATTTTGGCCGATCCAAATGGCTTGAAGGTGTGAATAAGGTGGGAGTGGTGGGGGCCTTTTATAAGTGGAGAGGAGGGGCACTTTTGGAAAGTAATGAAATGTTATTCTATTATACAATGCTTTTCGGGTTATAAAGGTCCCACACTTATATAATTCGTGGATAAGGTGATAACGGTTCGAAATCTACCCATCCAATAGTCTTTGGACAAGTGTAAGCCTTGGATTTTACATTATCGTTTCATTTTATTAAAATCGTTAAATAATGAGGTCATCGCTGCATCATAATGATGTCATAAATAATTTAATATATTTAATGTCTAAAAATTATAAAAAAAATACTATGATGTAGGAAATCGTTTTAGCTTTCTAATGAATATTTATAGTCAAAATTTGGACTTGTGTAACCCCACTTAATAACTATTTTAGTAGAACAACTCATGTTTGTGTCAATTTAATTTTAACATTAAATAAATATATATTAATGTCATTTTCCAACCAAAGTGGCTTCATGCGGTCCCCAAGTTGACCCATGGGTTGTCTTGGTCGGCCATGACTCATCCAATAGGAGTAGGACAAGTGTCAAGCTCATCTCATATTATGAAAACATTATTTTTACCTTAAACTACACTAAGTACCTCTAATCGTGATTAAGAACTTAAAAGTTACTATTCACCAAAAAATTATTTTAATCTCATTGAACCACATTTTACTTCGTAATGAAAAACATGTATGTCGGATTTTTGAAAATCAAATCACAGAAGTGGTAATATTTCATTTAAACGAAAAATCAGTTATTTAACTACCACCTAGTGGTTTCACTATTCATCAAAAATTGAAGTTTTTCAGAACAATGCCAAAATTTCACCATAAGCTATAATTGATATTCCAAATTCAAAAATGATTTCTATTTTACAAAATTCCAAACATATAAGTTGCATTAATTAATTTTATAATTAATTCCCGCTGTCACAACAATAGCGTGTTTTTAAGAAAAAATTTATATCAAAAGATTGGCAATTGTTTATGTCCAATTTCAATGTTAAATTAATTCTAATGACCACCATTGGATAAAATGGTAAAAATATATTCTAATTATAATTTAAAACCACTAAATTGTATAATTTATCACTCTAAATTATTTTGATTAAAAAAGTTGTTTCTAAGTAATTTTCACTATTCATAAAAAATTGGAAGTTCTCAGAAAATTACAAAAAATTCAACTTTGGATAATTTCGATATTACGAATACAAAAATGAAGTCCATTTTGAAATATAAAATTTCTATAATTTTAAAAAGTGGTTATTACTATTCAAAATGGCTACTTTGATTAGTCACTGTGTTTTAGAACTCGAAGTTGCGTACAATGCAAGCTATTGCATTATTGAATGAGAAGCGTATCGTGGAAGCTCGGGGTGTTACATTCTCCCCTCCTTCAATAAATTGCGTCCTCGCAATTTGAAATTTTTCTTTTAAAATAAAAGGATGAAAAGAGAAAATACCTTTGAGGAAAACCCACATCGGAAATAAGATTAATAAAATTTAGCCTTAATAAGAGGGAAAGGGAAATGAAAAAGTCACCACCCAATTTTGATCTCTATTAGGAGAAAATTGGTGGAAATTAGAGACATATAATTGGAGGAAAAATGTAAATATTTGTAGGGAGTGATTGAGGTCATCAATTATAATCAACTGTCAAATTGAGGACCTCAAAGCCTTCAATCTATGTTGATTTAAAATATCATCAGTTCAACAAGACATAAGGTATTAGGATAACACATTTTTTTTAATATCCCTTTACTAATGTTTAAGAATTAATTTATTCATTGAATAAGAGATAGGTATATATATATTTATGCTTGACAATTAGAGTTTCAACCTTCAACTCATCTTTCACTCAAAAAGATAATAGAACTCAAAAATATTATACTTATCCTAATTGTATAAGGTTCCAAATGTTAACACATACCATTTAGATTAGTAAAATTATTTTGTAATAACCAGGTACTTCCTGTAGGCTAGTGGTAGGAAATAAAGGCATCATCGCACTATGATTGTGGGTTCGATTCCTGTAGCTTTGTCCGACGCGACGGTTTATGCCCCACCCTGCAAGTTGTCCTTTTCCTAAAACTATAGTATTATAATATTCAAAAATAATATTCATAAATTTTTTAACCTTAAACAATACTATCCAAAGATCAACTTAATCCACTCCAACCTTTATAGTTATCCAAAATACCTCTGTCTGGACTTTCTCTAAAAGGTCTCTTAATTCCAAAATCAATTTATCAGATTCCCCAAACAAAGTAAAGTTTCTATTATTGTCACATACTAAAAATATAATTACCTTCATCATATTAAAACCTTACTGAAATCAACAAGTACTGCAGTACAATCCTTATATATATATCACATTATTCAAATAACCAGAATATAATCCATGAGTCCAAAAGCACCAATACATTAGTTATTCTGCTTCAACTGTAGCAACAGTATAAGATTGTCCTTGATCCCTTGGCCTTTTCTGAGGTAAGTTTCTCTGACGCTTAGGACATTCATTTGCATAATGACCCATTTCTCTACAATTGTAGCATTCAACTTTGATAGCCTCTTTCTTTCCCTTGCAATCACGAGCCTGGTGACCCTTTTCTCCATATTTATAACAAACTCCCATTCCTTTTAGGCAAGTACCAGGGTGATTCTTCCCACAATTATCACATAATGGAAAATCCTTCTTTCCCTTTTTCCCTTTATCTGTCTCTTGTTCCACCGTTCTCTTCTTCTCTTGCTTTACTTTGTTGTCATAAGACTTAGAGAATTACTTTTCTGTCTTGATAGCACACGAGACAATATCTTCGTATGATGAGGAGGATTGTGATACTAAATCTCGACAGAGAAATGGTTTTAACTCATCAAAGAAACGATCAATCTTACTCCTTGGGTTACGTATATAATCGGTAGCATGCCTCG
This sequence comes from Viscum album, assembly GCA_963277665.1. Lineage (NCBI taxonomy): Eukaryota > Viridiplantae > Streptophyta > Magnoliopsida > Santalales > Viscaceae > Viscum > Viscum album. The sequence goes on from OY728136.1 coordinate 2,001,324,279, forward strand.
CTAACCTTGTAAAGTTAGCCTCATACATTGCGACATTCTCATCCTCCTTCTGCCTGAGACTCAGAAATTGCCTTTCCATATCCGCTCGATGGTCTGGATGAAAGTATTTTTCTAAGAATAGCTCTTTGAACTCCTTCCATTCCATGTTTGTTAATTCATCATCTTCCATTGTGTTTTGAATTAGTGACCACCATTGATCGGCATCTCCAGTGAGGCGGTAAACTGCCATGACAACTTTCTCCCTTTCACTACTCCCCAAGGCATGGAATATTTTCTATAAGGAATTTATCCATTGCTCAGCTACTATAGGATTTGTACTCCCATTGAAGGTTGGTGGTTGTTGCCTCATGAAACGGTCTAGCATTGATCCTCCACGTTGCGGATCAGGGTGCTCCATACGAGTAAGTTTATTATTCATAACTTGTGTGAGTTGTCCCAGTACGGTGAGAAGCTGATCAGCACTAGTTGTATCACTAGCTCCACCATAATTATCTTGAGTAGGAGGGCAATCCCTACACGGAGTGCGTGCATTGATACGGTTTCCATTCCTTCCACTAGGCGCCATTTCTAAATAATGGCATAAACTGGATTAGTTTATGAATCAAAATACATAATTCCATACTTGTAAAACACTTAACATAAATTGAACTAATTATGGATATAATCCATAATTATAAAAATGTTTTCTTTGAGGAAGTATATACTCGTAACCCTTCATAGTGGTTTGTAATGAAAATGGGAATTATCCTAAGCATATCCCCCAGGAGTGTCGTAACCAAGAGTGCAGCAAGGCCCGTTGTCGTTCACCAGTTCCCGTTCGAGTCTAGCTCAAAGCGGTGTTTTCGGGTTTTTCCCTCTAGGTACATCTGTGCTAGAGCCGCCTCTACCTGCTCGTATCCAGACAGGGATGTATTGCTCAGAAAACTCACAAAATCTCTACAATACCAAAATTTTTAGGAAGTTCTTCTATACTAATCCTCAAAGTATATCTTTGGGCAATGTGCTCTAATCAGAGTTTATCTAAATCTAGCTTCCAAGGTTAGTACTAATCTGCCTCTGATACCAACTGTAACGCCCCGACCCCAGCTACCCAGAGTCGTTGCATTACTTCGTAACATCGGCATGATCAAAAAGATCAAGTCTCGAAAGACCTATTAGTTTAGTAGTCTTGGAAACACTAGATACATTCATAAGTCTTACATTACATCATAAAGTAAAACAAAACTAAAAAAACATCATGTCTTCATATCCCCTTATTCTATCCCTACAGGTCATTCATAATATACCTCTTCACATCCTGGAAAAATATTAAAACATTGAAAGGGGTGAGCTCAGATGCTCAGTAAGGATAACAATATTGCGGAAGCTTTCATAAATAAACATAAAAATTTAAGGCAATGTATAACTAAAAAAGCCTTTTAAACATGAACTTCAACATAATATGGAAAAATTAAAATGAGATAATGCCATTCACTTATTCACATGGATATTCTACTGGTCGAATAATCACATGCAATATCAATAACCACTTTCATAATGAGGGAATGTATAATGCCAGACATTCTGAAACATTTTTGTCAAGGCCTCAGCCAAGACGTCTAAAATGATTAAGGCCTCGGCCAAAACCATAAATCAAATTGGGAAAGGGCCTCGGCCAATTCCACGTCTAGTTGTCTCATGAGACCTACCGATGCATCGAGGAGCTATAGCGGGCTCCACTCGTCACTTATTAAGTCTAATACATTCCTCATATTTTTAGGTTTAAACATATCATCAACCATAACATAATTGTATCACATAAAACATGCATAAAAGAAACATAAAATTTCCACATTTCAATCACAAGATATCAATACAACACATTGATATAATAAAAACGCTTTCAAAACCATTTTCAATACAAAAATAAAATAAAGTTAAAACTTTGTATTTATTTTTCATTAAAAAAAAGTGATGGCTTGTAGAGGAAGCCGAAACTCAAATAATGGTCACGGCGGTGGAGAAGTCATTGTCGCCGCATATTTACGGAAAGAAAAACATTACATTTTTGTCATTTAGTAAAACTCTTCGTATAAAAAAATATTCCTTTTGAATAAACGTAAAAGTCAAAGTGGTTTATACACCGTATAAAAGAAAGTTGTGTATAAAACCAAATATGCCTCAATGAAAGGAGATTGAGACAAAGTCCTTAAAAAGATCATTTTTAAAATAAAAGAGATCTATTATGTGTATTCACTATAGGTACACATATAGAAATTAAATATACAAAATAGGACATAATAATATCATGACATAATTTGAAAGTAGGAGATTAACCCAAAGAATGGAAGATGGGTTAAGAAATTCCCTTACCTCGTGTCTGACTTGACTCAATCGTTCTGTAACCTCCTGAATAATAAACTAGAGTTAATATATACCTTATTAAGAACCATTTTCAATTTCATTATCCTTTTTATATCACTTATTACAATGATATGAACATTATGTAATTATTTAAGTTAATAACAGTCGTTTTGTCGATCTTTGGTACTTGAGTCAACAATAAACTTCTTATAATTACAAGTTGTTTATGTGGTAGAATATCCATTATCTCCAAAATTATATTCATGATTTAGATGTAATATATATCATATATATCCAGTATATACATTCAATTATAATATTACGTAACATTTAGAGGTAAGAAATGAAATGCACCGTTCATGGAGACGGTAAGCCGTACGTACGCATGAACGCTACTTTCATTTCTATTTCGTATTTAATGGAATGAAATCATAATGATATAAATCTATAATATAATTCCAGTATAATATAGTGTATAATACCATTTACTCCATCCTTTATACATCCCACATATGGAATTAACGATTCAAATCACTTTGAGGGGGCGGTTGTCCGCACTTCCTAAAATGAAATTATCGTGTTTTACCCATAATGGAAATCATAACGTATTCCATAAATGAGAAATACAGAAGCATAAGTAAAACATAAACATATTATATATCATATATAAATATAGTGACATCTCAATGTACACCTTTGAAGGTGTTATATGAGTGTTGAACAATCATCGTTTCGTGAGGCAGAAATTCGCCATCCACAGAAACCGTATGTTCTTTAACCATTAGATGTAGGTGTGTGTAAGTGTAGCTCGAATCCATATTATAACAACATCATAGTATATTTAGGATACTGGTGTTGTTACAAAAGAAATGAATAAAAAGAGTTTAGGGGGTTGGAGAAGAAAAATAAAACAAAAGAACATAAGAGAAAACACTACCTTTAAAACGGGTAACACTTTTTGATTTGAGGCAAAGGCTTCCTTGGGAAGAGTTCTGCCCAAAGTGAGGCTTCTAGGAGTAAGAGGGGGAAGTTGGGAGAGTATTTGGGCAGAGTTTGGCCGAGCCAAATGGCTTGAAGGTGTGAATAATGTGGGAGTGGTGGGGGCCTTTTATAAGTGGAGAGGAGGGGCACTTTTGGAAAGTAATGAAATGTTATTCTATTATACAATGATTTTCGGATTATAAAGGTCCCACACTTATATAATTCGTGGATAAGGTGATAAGGGTTTGAAATCTACCCATCAAATAGTCTTTTGACAAGTGTAATCCTTGGATTTTACATTATCTTTTCATTTTATTAAAATCGTTAAATAATGAGGTCATCGCTGCATCATAATGATGTCATAAATAATTTAATTTATTTAATGTCTAAAAATTATAAAAAAAATACTATGATGTAGGAAATAGTTTTATCTTTCTAATGAATATTTATAGTTGAAATTCGGACTTGTGTAACCCCACTTAAAAACTATTTTAGTAGAATGACTCATGTTTGTGTCAATTTAATTTTAACATTAAATAAATATATATTAATGTCATTTTCCAACCAAAGTGGCTCCATGGGGTCCCCAAGTTGACCCATGGGTTGTCTTGGTCGGCCATGACTCATCCAATAGGAGTAGGACACGTGTCAAGCTCATCTCATATTATTAAAACATTATTTTTACCTTAAACTACACTAATTACCTCTAATCGCGATTAAGAACTTAAAAGTTACTATTCACCAAAAAATTATTTTAATCTCATTGAACCAAATTTTACTTATTAATGAAAACCATGTATGTCGTATTTTTGAAAATCAAATCACAGAAGTGGTAATATTTCATTTAAACGAAAAATCAGTTATTTAACTACCACTTAGTGGTTTCACTATTCATCAAAAATTGAAGTTTTTCAGAACAATGCCAAAATTTCACCATAAGCTATAATTGATATTCCAAATTCAAAAATCATATCTATTTTACAAAATTCCAAACATATAAGTTGCATTAATTAATTTTATAATTAATTCCCACTGTCACAACAATAGCGTGTTTTTAAGAAACAATTTATATCAAAAGATTGGCAATTGTTTATGTCCAATTTCAATGTTAAATTATTTCTAATGACCACCAATGGATAAAATGGTAAAAATATATTCTAGTTATACTTTAAAACCACTAAATAGTATAATTTCTCACTATAAATTATTTTGATTAAGAAAGTTGTTTCTAAGTAATTTTCACTATTCATAAAAAATTGGAAGTTCTCAGAAAATTACAAAAAATTCAACTTTGGATAATTTCAATATTACGAATACAAAAATGAAGTCCATTTTGAAATATAAAATTTCTATAATTTTAAAAAGTGGTTATTACTATTCAAAACGGCTACTTTGATTAGTCGCGGTGTTTTAGAACTCGAAGTTGCGTACAATGCAAGCTATTGCATTATTGAATGAGAAGCATATCGTGGAAGCTCGGGGTGTTACAGTTAAGGCACCCAAGAGAAAGAAGTTGATGCCACATTGACGTGTCACCTCATACGAAAGCTTACTATGTAATTTAATCCCTTGTCTCAATATCTCATGAAGAAGGTTTCATGGAAGTGTCATAAACCTATATGCTTGATCAATCATTCTTTTACTTCTAGAAATAAACTCATCATGACACCATGGCCATGTAATTTGTGCGACAGTTCTATTTCAATCAAAGGGCCCGAGATATCTACTTCCATAAATATAGAAGGGACAAATCCTTCCTCAACTTATCCATTAACAACATGTCATTTGTGAAGCACCCAACGTACCCTACTTCACGCCAACTCTCTTCATGAAAGTTTTCATCATCAAATATGAGTGTGCGATTCATGAAATGAGTTAATGATAATATTCCAGTCTATTGAACATTACACATTCTAATAGATAGAAATGTATGATTACACCAAGACATGAAGAATTGCTACTGGCGGGTCTGTTCTCATAATCTCCCATATTGGAGATTACCAAGTGTGAACTCCACGAGAGAGAGTATCGTCTTCTTACAAGTACTTGCACATGAAGGTCTGTATACTATGTGTCCTATCATAGTATGTCATCCAACCATATAACTTTATTTAAGAATCTTGTTATATCATTTCAAGGTTCTCATCATAGTGGGGATCTTCCATGACCTTATTAATGCAACAAATATTCCAGGACATTATTATATTATAGTCATGCTGAAAAATGAACAGTATATAGTAAGAGTACATTTATGTAGTCAAAGTACAAAATAGTTGGTTCTCTAGACACCAACCCTTACAAACTCCCACTTATACTAGAGCCAACTGACTTTGACTTTTAGTCTACTATACCTCACATGATGATCATGTTTCTGCTGAGTCAAGGCTTTAGTCAATGGGTCTGCCACTTTTTCTTCCATGAAAATATTGCTCACAGAAACTTCACCTCTCTGAGAAAAATCCCTCAAGAGATGATACTTCTAAAGTATGTGCTTTGTCCGCTAATGTAACCTTGGCTCTTTTGCAAGTGGCACCACTACAGTATTATCACAATAGAATGTGATGGGATCTTTACTACTGGGTACTGCATCCATATCTTGGATGAAGCTTTGCATCCATACTGCTTATTTAGCTACCTCAAAAGTTGTGATATACTTGGACTCTTCTATAGAATCTACCACCACACTTTTCCTTGAGCTCTTCCAGCTCATTGCACCTCCATTCAAACTGAAGATGTATCTAATCTGCGACTTCATGTCATCTTGATCAGTCTGGAAACTACCATCTACATGTCCTCTAATGACTACTTCCTCATATCCTCCATAAACCCAGAACATATCCTTAGTATGCCTCAGATACTTAAGGATAGTCTTGACTTCCATCTAATGGCGGTCTCCAGGATCAGCTTGATATATGCCTACCGCACTTAATGCGTAAGCAACATCTAGCCTTGTACATAGCATAGCATACATGACTAACCCAATCGTGGATGCATAAGAGATCTATGCCACTTTCTTTCTTTCCTCATGTGTCTGAGGACACATTTTCTTGGAAAGATGAATGCCATGTGACACTGGCAACAATCCCCTCTTGGATTGTTCCATGCTAAATCTCTTCAGTATCTTGTCAATGTATGTACTTTGACTCAGGCCCATAATTATCTTGAATCTATCATGATGGATCTTGATCCCAAGAATATATGTTTCCTCTCCCAAGTCTTTCATGGAGAAGTATTTATCTAACCATTCTTTAACTGATTGTAAGACAGGTACTTCGTTTCCAATTAGTAATATTTGATCAACAAATACTATTAAGAAAATGACTGTACTTCCACTAAACCTCTTGTAGACACAAGGCTCACATTCATTCTTAACAAAACCAAATTCTGTTACAACTTCATCAAAATGAACGTTCCATGGCCTTGATACTTTCTTTAATCCATAAATGGATTTCAGTAACTTTCATATCTTGTTGGCATCCTTTAGAGTCACATACCCTTCAGGTTGTATCTTGTAGACATCTTCCTGGAGGTTCTCGTTATGGAATGATGTTTTTACATCCATTTTCCAAATTTTATAGCCATGGTAAGCGGCAATGGCCAATAGGATTCTGATGGATTTCAGCATCGCAATCAGTGAAAAGGTTTCATCATATTCAATTCTTTGACACTGTCTAAAACCTTTGGCAACCAGTCATGCCTTATAGGTGCTGACTTTCCCCTCCATGTCCAGTTTCTTCTTGAATACCCATTTATTACCAACATGATTTACATCAACTGGAGGATCTACCAAAATCCAGACTTAGTTTTGGTACATGAAATCCATTTCAGAATTCATCGCTTCTTGCCTCTTGGCATTCTCTTTGCATTCAAATGATTCCTTGTAGGTAATAGGATCATCATTGTCAACCAATAATGAATCACCATCCTCAGTGACAAGAAAACCATATCATTCTGGTTCTCTCACCTCTCTCATGACCCTACATAGTTCTTGTGTCTCTGGAATAGATTTTTCTTCCATGGGGCTTTGTGGAATCTCTTCTTGTACCAAATCCTATGTATCTTGAGCCTCGACTTCATCAAAGTCTATCTCACTCCCACTATCTCTTTTGGAGATCTGCTCCCTCTCAAAGAATATGGCATGTCTTTCCACTATATCCTTTTTTTCTGAGGGATTGTATAGGTAATATCCCTTTTTTCCTTGGGATATCCTATAAAGATACACTTTGTGCCTTGGGGTGAAAGTTTGTTACCTGAATAGGCCTTACCAAATTCTTCACTACCCCACAAATGAAAATTCTATAACATGGATTTGTGTCCACTCCATTACTCATATGGAATACCATTTATCAATTTAGTTGGTACTTGGTTTAGTATGTGTGTTGCTGTTTGTAATGCATATTCCCAAAAGGATAATGGAAGACTCGCATGACTCATCATTGATCTCACCATGTCCAATAGGGTTTGGTTCCTCATTTCACATACACCATTCCACTGAGGTGTGTAAGGAGGAGTGAGTTGAAATAGAATCCCAAACTCTCATAAGAAATCAAAGAAGTCCGGATTAAGATATTCTCCTCCTCTGTCTGAGCGGAGTTTCATAATCTTCTTACCAAGATGGTTCTCAAATTCATTCTTGTGTTCTTTGAACCGATCAAAGGAATCTGACTTATACCTCATTAAGTAAATATATCCATATATACTAAAATCATCAGTAAAAGTTATGAAGTATGAGAACCCACCCCTTGCTTAAACTGGAAATGGTCCACCCACATTTGTCTGAACTAATTCTAGAATCTCTTTATCCCTTTCACCTTTCCCACTAAATGGGGCTTTGGTCATTTTTCCTTATAGACATGCCTGACATACACCAAGTGGTTTTAGTTCGAATGAATATAAATAACCACCTTGATGTAATTTTGTCAAATGTTTCTCATTGACATGACCTAGCCGGTGATTCCCAATTTGGGTGTGGTATGAGTCATGTGAATTAACTTTGTCATCGATTTCCATTACTTGGTTTGTGTAGTCTAACACATAAAGGTCATTATATAAATGTGCCCTAACAAAACAAATGCTATCTTTATAAAATTAGCAACATCCACTTCCAAACTTGAAGTTGAATCCATTAGTATCTAATCTATACATTGAAATAGTGTTTTTGGTTACAGAGGGTACATAATAACATCCTTTCAAAACCAAGACCATCCCAGTAGGCAATGTGATGTGGTAGTCTCCAACAGCTACATCAGTGAGTCTGGCTCTGTTGGCTGCTCATAGAATCACCTTACCTCGGTCAATACTGTTGAATCTACTTGGTTCCTGTATTTGGATATAGATGTGAGCACCACAAGAAGCATCTAATACCCAATTGGTAGAAACAGAGAGATTTCATTCGATAACAAACGCACCAGAAGATTCCCCTTGCTTCCATGGCTGGGTGTAGTTTTTCTTCCAGTGGCCCTTCTTGCCACATGAAAAACAAATAGCTTCTTGTTCTCTTGCATCCCCTTTGATCTTCCTTTTCTTGGAAGACCTTGAAGAATCTTTGGGCTTAAATCTCTTAGCCTTCCCTTTCCTTTTATTCACCATGAGGACAGAAGGATTTTCACACTTCATGTCATTTTCCACTTGGTGAATGAGGATAAGAAGATTAGATAGAGACTTCTCAATGTTATTCATGTTGAAGTTCAAAAAAAGGTTCGAGAAGCTATGTGGTAGTGATGCAAGAATGAGATCGATACCCAGTTCTTCAAGGAGTTTAAACCCTAGAACCTCCAATCGCTCAATGTTTCCAATGAGCTTGACTACATGAGGCCCATCTGGGGAACCCTCTCCAAGATTGCTCTGAAATGGAGCCTTGGAGATCTCAAACCTTTCTTGTCTTGCTCTCTCCTGCTATAGACCACTGAGGTGATCGAGCATACTATAGGCATCCATGTCTTCATGAGACTTCATGAGCTCACTAGACATTGATGATAGCATCAAACATTGAACATCGAGTGCGTCGTTCAAATGTTGATCGTAGACCAGGAAATATTCATCACTCGCCCCTTGGGCAGGCGAATCAGGAAGTGAGGACTCCAGCACGTAAAACTTTTGTTCATGGCGTAGGATAACCCGAAGGCACCTAAACCATTCCTGAATGTTACTGTCGGTGAGGATATTGTCTTTGTCCAGAATTGATCACAGAGAAAATGTGGTTGATGAGTTTTTCATACTGATTCTACAAATTAAAAGAGTAGATTTTTCAGTACCTTTTGATTACATTTTATGAAAAATAATAAATAAATTTATTAATTCTCCCATTATTTTATCAAGTCCCAATGGCCCTCACCATTGAACCCATAATGTATAGATTCTTTGACATTATAGTGGAAAGGATCCATATTCCCCTTCTCATAACCCCAAAAAGGGTTGGTCAAGCTATTGGAAGGTATTTAGGTAGGCAGGTCTTTGCCAACTGTGATCTTACAGTTCCTTGATCTGTTGAGTGGACTCCCCAATCCTGAAATCCTGACTTGGATTTCCTCAACTCTTGCCTCCAATATTACATCAAGTCTATAAAGGGATACTCCTCTTGATGTAATATGGTTAAGTCAACCCAAAACCTTTCATAAGGTCTTCCTTTATAAAAGTAATAGTCCCAACAAGGGTTGGTCAAACACATAGTTTTATTGAGTATTTCCCTTAATCAAGTAATGGAAGGATTGGTCTGACTAAATATGGTATTGAGGGATTTTAATCTTTATTCATAGTTTTTTCATTATCACATGCTTGTTAATATTAAGTGATGCTTTCTTAAGTGATTAACCATGTTCTGTTAATGTTTACGCATAGTCCGGTTTTTATATTATTCCATCTTTGCAAACTTGTTCATTTTATTAACTATGTGGTCGTGACAACACATACATAATAAATAAACCATGAAATCAGATAGAAATAAAATAAGATGGCATGATCATGAGCTTTTATTGGTTAGGTTATCTAGCAGTTTGATAAGATAACTCTGACCTAGGTGAAAACACCTTGAACCGATGGTTCGTGTTTTGCAGCTCCCACCTATCCACCTTTGTATCCTCTTGAGTTGGTTTCACCTCAGATTTGAGTTTTGAACTGTCTCCTATGGCTTGGGAGATCCTCCATTACATGGGGTTTACATTAAAGAAACCATGGGCATGCAGGCCCTACATTTTATTAGAAGAAGGCTTACAGGCCAACGAATTTAAATTAAACAAATTTAAATGAAACAAAACACACATACAGAGGGTCTTTGGTCCAGCGCATGATCATCCATAGCATGAAACAACATTTACGCATATTTAGAATTACAATTCTTTTAATCATTATATTATTTAAGATAAGTCGCACTTGAAATTAATTAATTATGATCTTATAATTAATCAATTCTTTATCATAAATTACTTTCTGAATTTCCTTGAGATTCTTCTCATCCATATACCCTATAAAAGTCTTTGTACTTTTGGAGGAAACCTGGTGAAATTACATTTCTAGAATGTACACGGCGTGTTTTTTATATTTACACGGCGTGTATTTCTTTTCACCCTTTAACCAAATTACACACCGAGGGCTTTGGCATTTTTTCTCTACTTTGGAAATTTTGCAGTAAATGGCATTTAGATTAATATAAAATGGTGTGTACTTCCTTGTTATGCAGTTACCGGCCTGAAAATACCATGTATGTGGAACACGGCTTCTCCTTGTACACAGTTTCACTTGGGCCAGATCGGACTATAGGGCATGTTGATTCAACATACACGTCATGTATTCTGGTTCCACGCATCGTTCATTTTTTGTCAATATAGTGTAATAAAACTTAGGTATACTCAAGTCACACAGAATGGTTTGGCGTAGCAGAATCGGTTCATTGAACCTAAGTACACGGTGTGTAGTTTTCATTACATGCAGTTTATTACCTTGTTGTACAGACAGAAAGAGCGCCTCCTCAAGATGAGTTTCTCATTTTTTATTTTAATCAAAATTAAAATTAAAAGGTCATTTCTATGATGTGAATCGAGAAACTAAGGAGGAAGAACAGATCTCGTTCATTTATTTTAATAGAACGCTTTATCATGAATTGAATCAAATATAAATGCGTAAATTATCAACAAAAATTAAATAACTATAATCAATGTTGTATCCTCCCTCTAATACCAATTGAAGGTTCCGGGCATAGTGGAAGAATTTGGGTGGATGTGCCCACTTGGGTTTTTTGTCATTACAATGATCAATCCGGGATCAATACGATGATAAACGCCAGTCTCCACAGATTGATTCACAGAAATATACAAATAAGAATAAAGGTTCTAGAACCACAAAAGTGGATCATCATAGGTTGATTATAATTAATTTAATTAATTTACAAGAATTACATGTTGGGTGTTCTTTATTTGTTGATATTCTTGATCACGTTCTGATGTGATTCGTCATTGCGTCACAGAAGCCAAGGGTAGACTTCCTCTAGTTGTGATCTACATGTGCACCACGTATCACTAGACGTCACCAAAGGTGTCTTCGGGTTCTAGGGTGGATAAACCTTTGCTTGCGTTGCCCTCCTTAGATTGTCTAGATCCGATGAAGAGGATCTCTCTTGGTCTTGAGAGTGTTCTTGGGGGAAGGAGTTCTTTCAGTCATGAGAGAATTCTTCAGAATTTTTGTGCACAATGATTCTTAGGAAAAGAGTTGGGGTTGTAAGGATATTTATAATCCGGTTTGAGGTTGTAGAGTTATGACAATAAATAAACGTATTACGCGTTTTATTTATTTCATTAAATCTTTTGAAAACCCCATGTTGAATCATTAATTTCTTGACATGTGTCCATGCTGATTATAATAAATATCATTTAATAAAATGATATTTCATTAAAATCTTGACTGGAAAAACTACATGGCATGTAATCAAAATTACACGGCATGTACTTGTTTTTCATTAAAAACTACATGGCGTGTAATCATTAATACGGCGTGTACTTGTTTTCAAAATAAAAACTACACGACATGTAATCATTAATACACGGTGTGTACTTATTTTCATTTTATTCTTCCTCAAACATTAAAATGATTTAGGCGTCCTTAAATAATTATTATATCACATATGGGAATAATCTTTATTCTACTTGAGATACTTGGATACACTTAATGTGTGACCCTCTAGGCCTCTTTCTCATTGGTATTAGGCGGGATTGCCTAAAGTCCAAGATTACTTTCTAGAAATGGGTCAAGAAACCCAAGAGAAAGAAGTTGATGGTGCATTGACGAGTCACCTCATACGAACTCTTACTATGTAATTTAATCCCTTTGTCTCAATATCTAATCATTTAGGTTTCATGGAAGTGTCATAAACCTATATGCTTGATCTGTCATTCTTTGACTTCTAGAAATAAACTCATCCTGACACCATGGCCATGGAATTTGTGTGACATTTCTATTTCAATCAAAGGGCCCAAGATATCTACTTCCATAAATATAGAAGGGAAAAATCCTTCCTCGACTTATCCATTAACAACATGTCATTAGTGACACACCCAATGTACCCTACTTCCCGCCAACTCTCTTCATGACAGTTTTTGTTAGCTAATATAAGTGTGCGAGTCAGGACATGAGTTAATGATAATCTTCTAATCTAAGGACCATTACACAAACTTGTAGATAGCAATTTCCGATGACACCAAGACATGCGGAATTGCTACTGGCGAGTCTGTTCTCATAATCTCCCATATTGGAGATTATCAAGTGAGAAATCCATGAGAGAGAGTCTCGTCTTCTTACGAGTACTCTCACATGATGGTTTGTATACTATGTGTCCTATCATAGTATGTCATCCAAACATAGAAGATTATTTAAGAATATTGTTATAGCATTTCAAGGTTCTCATCATAGCGGGGATCTGCCCTGTCATTATTCATGAAAAAAATATTTTAGGACATTATTATATTATAATCATGCAGAACAACGAACAATATATAATAAGAGTACATTCATGTAATCAAAGTACAAAACAGTTGGTTCTCAGGACACTAACCCTTACATATGTTTCATTAAAACCTTTTTTAATAAATAGTTTTGGATATATGTCCCCTTAATAATGTTTTTTAACAATAAAAATATAGTTAATCTATCATACCAGGCTCTAGGGGACTATTTAATTCCATAAAGATCCTTAGTAAGTCTAAAAATATGATCTGAGGATTTTTTTTGATTTCAAAATGAGGTAGTTAATCTACATAAACTTCCTCTTATACATATCCATTGAGAAATTTACACTTAACATTCATTTTAAAAAGATTAAAGTTTATAATTATTTCATATGCTAGATGAATACTGGAATATTCGAGTCTTGCTACTAGAGAATAAGTTTTTTATAGCCTATTCCTTCGTTTTAATTATAATCATTTTTAACAAGTATAGATTTATTTCTAACTATGACTCTATTTTCATAATACTTATTTCAAAAACCCATGTTACACCATGTATAGAAGAATCATTAGGTTAATCAACTAAAGTCCAAACTTGATTCCACACAAATTCGTTGAGTTTATCTTACATATATTTTATCTAATATTCATCACCTAAAGCCCCATCAAGAGTATTTGGTTCAAATTGAGATAAAAATTCATAATTTTTAACTTTATTAATTAATTAATTTCTTGTTTTAATTTGTTTATCTACATCACCAATAATATTTTCACCAAGATTATTCCTAATGATTAACTAATTTTTTGGGTTTATAAAACTTTTTTATTCAACAATAGGTTTAATTTATTTTTGTGATATAATTTAATAAATATTTTTTTAAGTTTTTATCTCATAAAAGAACTTTCCAACATGGGTTGAAAATATGTTTTTGAAATATCATGCGAAGATGTGGTTTAAGGTTGTTTAAAAACAAAAGGATCAATTTCATCAGATTTAACATGTACTGTTTCCTCAATAGTACTAGTTTTTTTATTAAAAAACTATATAATCCTTACTTTTGGTAGAATATCCTATAAAAATTCCTTCATCATATTTTGGAGTGAATTTATGTAAATTATATATATTATTAAGAATGAATAATTTACATCTAAAAATTTTTAATTAATAAAGTTTTGAATTTCATTTAGCCCACAAATCATATGGATTTTTGTGAATGAAATGTCTTAGTAAAACATGGTTTATATTATAGCAGGAAGTACAAACTATTTCAACCCAAAAAAAATTATAAACTTATTATTCACTCAACAAGGTTCTCCAAATATCTTGAGGAACTATTTTTCTTCTTTTAGGTACACCATTTCTTAGAAGAGTTATAAGAATTGAGAAGTTGTGTATTATACCCTTTTTACTAAAAATTCTTTCAAATTCACAATTTAAAAATTCTATACCATGATCATAATGAATAGTTACAAAAGGAATATTTTTCTCATTTTTATCATGAACTATAAAAAATTTTAAACATAAAAAGGGTTTTGAATTATTATTTTTAGCAAATACACCCAAGTGTATCCACTACAGTCATCAACTAAAACATATACATAGTATTTAAAACCAATTATTCTAGTTTGTATTGGATTAAATAATTTCATATAAACTAACTATAAAGCCTTGGAAGTTAAAACTTCACTAATATATATAAAATTTTACTTATGTTTCTTTAAAAATTTAAAAGGATCACAAACTTTAGAATAATTAAACATAAACTCTAATAATTCTCTAACTGGTCATTTTTAGAAAGTTCGGAAAATTTCCTAACATTATATTGTCCAAAAATTATATGAAACAACCAGTATTGATATTCTATTTTACTAAGGTAAGGTATATCTTGGCATCTAATGTCTATTAAATTCAAGGTGTATAAAGTCTCTTTCATATTGGTAGAAAGAATAAATTTATCTATTAAACTATGAATAATACATTTATTATTTCTAAAGCTCACAAGATAATTCTCATCACATAATTTAATTATACATATAATGTTTCACTGAAGGCCTAAAAAATATAACATTTGAAATTAAAGCCTTACCAAGAAAAATAATATTACCTATTCCAAAAGTTTCTCCTCGAGAATTATCACCAAATGTAACTTTTACACCTTTTATTTTAATAATACTCTTGAATAAATCCATGTTTCCAGTCATATATATAGAATATCCACTATCCATATACCAAATGTTATTTTTTTGATAACCTTATTATTTTCTTAAAACAAAGAGGATTAGTATTTTGGAACCCAAACCTGATTGGGTCCAACATTATTGGAAAATAATATTTTCAGAATCCAAATTTATCCAACATTATTATATTGAGAAGTTGTCGATTATTTAGAAAAATAAGATTTGTAAAATCCTAAAGAGATAACTTTATTTAAAGAACATCTATTTTATAATATCCTCTACTTTGACATTTAGGGTAAAATATGGAATGTTTTGGAACAAAATAGTTGTTTGGAAAATTTGGTTTAGTATTAGTAAAACCAATTCGAAATAAATTCTTATATGGTTTGATTTTTCTATGGATTTTATAAAAAAAAAATCACATTAGTATATTTTGATTATACTTTTTTCAGACTATATTCCAAATTTTAGTTTCACAACTAAATTTTTTTCCTCATATAACGTTCTACTAGAATTAATTTTTTCTAACTCTTTCAAAAAATTAGTTTTATAAAGATTATATTACTCTAATTATTTTAAGAGATTAAAAACTTCAATAGTGAGTGTATAAATTCTTATATTTTATTTAGTAAGTTTTTCCTCAGTAGAGTCATGTTTTTTAGCAACATTATTATTATTTTTTCTAACAAAGTTTCAAATCCTAAAAAATTAGATTCTTTATCTAAAGATATAGAATTATTCTCAATTTAATGTTTAGGATAATTTTAATTCAAAGTAATGTTTTTATGGTTTCAAAAGATAACTTATATATGAATCACTTATTATTTTTTGGAATTTAATCAAGAATACCAATATACTTATTGTCTTCACATTCACTATCTGAATAATTATCTGAAGTACTATCACCTCTACTAGAACTCAAAGTGTATAAGGGTTTTATAAATTTCAAATTCTTATGTTCATAAATATTATTATAATTCCTTCCATAATTTATGTAACGTCCTAGTTTCGGAAACCACCCAGAGGTGCCCCATACCCAGTTGGTCACATGGCCTTAAGCACATTTCCCTAAACGCCAGAGGCTGCTGACTAGCAGTGAGGGCCTTGGGTGTGATACTGGGGAAACTATGCCCTCATTGGCAGAGTACACAACAGAAAAAATAAAACATGCAATACCGGAAGTAGTAAATATCCAAAAATAGTAAACAGTGGAAGACCAAAAAAATAAACATACTGGAGAACATATGTATATATGAAATGATTCATGATACATATCGAGGAAAGCAACCAAATAGGTCACAATTCTAGAAATACAAACAGTACCAAAACAAGTACAAAAGAAAATATAAACAGCTTCGTAGTATCGCAAGCCTAAGCTTGGTCCCATGCTCTCCTGCTCCAAAGCAATCAAGTACCCAAAGTCGAAGGGCGCTTTCTATTGTCTACACCTGCAACAACATAGTTTTCTTCATCCCAAAATAATGGCCCAAATAGGGTGTGAGACTAAATCCTAGTAGGAAACCACCCGAAGATTTGTGTCTAACAGTCAGTGAGCATATGGCAGGTAATAGTACAGTAAGCAGTAAACAGTAACAGTAAATAGAAGGAAGTAATCAGTAAGTAGTAACATGATGATATGCAATATTAATCAAGCAACAGAACAACAAGCAGTAGTGAAGCAAACAACTAACCTCCACAGAAACCCCTCTGGGAAGTACGCACAACCAACCCCTCTGGTCATATCCAAGAAGTACCAAAAACCCTCTGGGTAGTACAGTCAGCCTAACCCCTCTGGTTTGGTCATAAAAAAATTATAAGACTCTCTGGGGAAGCTCGCTCGGTCAATTCCCCTAATAGTATAGGGTATTCAGGGACTCTCTGAGGAAGATCACGCGGTCTAACCCTCTTACAGCCACAAGGTCTAAAACTCTCTGAGGAATCTCACTTGGTCAATTCATCCTATAGTCTCAGGTCTATCACAGACTCTCTGAGGAAGCTCACTCGGTCAATTCCTCCTCTATCGTGGAATAGTTTAAGGAAATTCAAACAATTAAATACTCTCTGAGGAAGCTCACTCGGTCTACCCTCCTATATTTTATAATATCCAAGACTGTTTGGGAAGCCCACTCGTTCTATCTCTTATATTCTATTGTAACGCCTCGACCCCAGTTACCCAGAGTCGGTGCATTATTGCGTAACATTGGCATGATCACAAAAGATCATGTCTCGAAATACCGATTAGTTTAGTATCCTTGGATGCACTAGATACATTCATAAGTCTTACATTACATCATAAAGTAAAACAAAACTAAAAAAACATCATGTATTCATATCCCCTCATACTATCCCTGCAGGTCATTCATAATATACTTCATCACATCCTAGAAAAATTAAAACATTGAAAGGGCTGAGCTCGGATGCTCAATAAGGATAAAAATATAGTGAAAACTTTCTTAAATAAACATAAACATTTAAGGCAATGTATAACTAAAACAAAAGCCTTTTAAACTTGAACTTCAGCATAATATGGAAAAAATAAAATGAAATAATTTCATTTACTTATTCACATGGATATTATACTAGTAGAATAATCACATTAAATATCAATAACCACTTTCATAATGATGGAAAGAATAATGCCAGACTATCATAACAACGTATCCAAGGCCTCGTGCCAAGACTACAAATAAGATTTTGTCAAGGCCTCGTGACAAGACACTAGTTTGTCTCATGAGACCTACCGATGCATCGAGGAGCTATAGTGGGCCCCACATGTCACTTATTAAGTCCAATGAATTCCTAAAATGAACATTTTTAAACATATCATAAACCATAACATAATCGTATCACATAAAACATGCATAAAGGAAATATAACATTTCCACATTTCAATCACAAGATATCAATACAACACATTGATATAATAAAAACATTATCAAAAACATTTTCAATACCAAAATAAAAGAAAATTAAAACATGGTATTTATTTTTCATTAAAAAAACTTATGGCTTGTAGAGGAAGTCGAAACTCAAATAATGGTCACGGTGGCAGAGAAGTCATCGTCGCCGCATACGTACGACAAGAAAAACATTCCTTTTTGTCGTATAGTAAAACGCTTCGTATAAAAATATTACTTTTGAATAAATGTAAAATAAATAGGGGTTTATACACCATATAAAAGAAAGTTATGTATAAAACAAAATATGCCTCAATGAAAGAAGATTGAGACGAACTCCATTACCTCGTGTCCGACTTGACTCGACCGTTCTTTAACCTCCGTAAAATCAGGTAACTCTTCTTGATTTGAGCCAAAGGCTTCCTTGGGAAGACTTCTACCCAAAGCGAGGCTTCTAGGAGTAAGATAGGGAATTTATGAGAGTATTTGGGCAGAGGTTGGACGAGCCAAAATGCTTTGAAGTTGTGAATAAGGTGGTAGAGGTGGGGGCCTTTTATAAGAGGAGAGGAGGGGCACTCTTGGAAAGTCATGAAATGTAACATTATTATAAAGTTCTTTTCGGATTTCCAAGGTCCCAAAAATATATATTTATAGGATAAGGTGATAAGGGTTCTAAATATACTCATCAAATAGGATTTTGACAAGTTTAAGTATTAGATTTTACATTATCCTTCCATTTTATTAAAATCGTTAATTAATGAGGTAATTGATGAATCATCATGGTGTCATAAAAAGTTTAATTTATTTAATGTCTAAAAATTATAGAAAAATTAACATGATGTAGGAAATCTTTTTATCTTTACAATTAATATTTATAGTCGAAACTTTAACTTATATAACCCCATCTAATAATTGTTTTAGTTAAACAACACATGTTTGTGACAATTTTATTTTTACATTAAATAAAAAGTTATTAATGTCATTTTCTTACCCAAGTGGATCCATGGGGTCCCCAAGTTGACCCATGGATTTTCTTGGTCGGCCATGACTCGCCCAATAAGGGTAGGACAAGTTTAAAGGTAATTTCATATTATTACAATATCATTTTTACCTTAAATTTCACTAATTACCTTTAATCGCGATTAATAAAACCTAAAAGTTAATATTCACCAAAATATTATTTTAATCCCATTGAACCAAATTTTTCTTCCTAATGAAAACCATGTATGTCAGATTTTTGAAAATCAAATCACATAAGTGGTAATGTTTAACTTACCCAAAAAATTAGTTTTTAAACAACCACTTAGTGGTTTCACTATTCATCAAAAATTGATGTTTTTCAGAAAAAATACCAAAAAATCACCCTAACAAATAATTGATATTCTGAATTAAAGAATGATATATATTTTAAAAAATTCCAAAAATATAAGTTGAATTAATTAATTTAATAATTAATTCTCACTGTCACAACAAATAGAGTGTTTTAAAAAAATAATATATATCAAAAGATTGACACTCATTTATGTCCAATTTCAAAGTGAAATTAATTATAATGACCATAATTGGATAAAATGGTAAAAATATATTATAATTATACTTTAAAACCACTCAATAGTATAATTTATCACTATAAATTATTTTGATTAAAAATTTTGTTTTTAAGTATTTTTTTCTATTCATAGAAAATTGGAAGTTCTCAAAAAATTACAAAAAATTTATCTTAGGATAATTTCAATATTAAGAATCCAAAAATGAAGTCCATTTTGAAATATATTATTTATATAATTTCAAATGGTGGGTATTACTATTCATAACGGCTACTTTTATTGGTCGTGGTGTGTTAGAACTCGTAGTTGCGTACAACACACGCTGCTCTATTATTCAAAGAGAAGCGTACCATGGAAGATTGGGGAGTTACATTCTCCTATACTTCAATAAATTGTGTCCTCGCAATTAAAATTTTTTCTTTGAAAATAAAAGGTTGAAAATAGAAAATACCTTTGTGTAAAACCCACATCGGAAATAGGGTTAATAAAAATATAACTTTCAAAGAAAGAAAGAGAAGTACAAAGGTCACCCGAGATAGCCCATACTAGGATTCTATGAAAACATGTATATGGAGGAAAAACAAACCATCAAGGTATGATGGAGAGTTGTATAAAATAGGATTAGGAGAAAGTTAACTACAAGCAAATCACAAACTTGTGATTGGTTAAATGATCATTGATTCCCCAGTAGGAAAAGTTAACCGAAAACGTTTTTGTTTTAAGTTACATTTCATATAGTTGAGGAATTTATTTAGGAGATTTAATAAGAACATAAGGAAATATACATACTTGTCATGTAGACTTTCATTCTTTAATAAATTTTTACCACAAACTCATCTTTCACTCAAAAAGATAATAGAACTAAAAAATATTATATTTATCCTAATCGTACAAGGTTAAAAATATTAACACATACCATTTAGATTAGTAAAACTATTTTTTAATTACTAGGGACTTCCTGTAGGCTAGTGGTAGGTAATAAAGGCCTGTCTCACTATGGTTGTGGGTTTGATTCCTACAGCTTTGTCCGACATGACGGGTTATCCCCCAACCTGCAGGTTGTCCTTTTCCTAAAACTATAGTATTATAATATTCCAAAAATAATATTCAGAAATGTTTTAACAATAATATCCAAAGTTCAACTTAATCCATTCCAACCTTTATAGTTATCCAAAATACCTCTGTCTAGACTTTCTCTAAAAGGTCTCTAAATTCCAAAATCAATTGTAACATCAGATTCCACAGATAAAGTAAATTTTTTCTTATTGTCACATACTAAAAATATTATTACCTTCATCATATTAAAACCTAAATTAAAACAACATGTACTGTAGTACAATCCTTAAATATTTTTCACATTATTCTTATAACCATAATATAGTTCTTGAGTCCAAAAACACAAATACAATAATTATTCAACTTCATCTATAGTAACAACATAAGATTGGCCTTGATCCCTTGGACTTTTCTAAGGTAAGTTTCCCTGAATTTTAGGACATTCATTTTCATAATGCCCCATTTCTCTACAATTATAGCATTCAACATTAATAGCCTCTTTCTTTCCCTTGCAATCACGAGCCTAGTGACCTTTTTCTCCACATTCATAACAAACTCCCATTCCTTTTAGGCAAGTACCAGGGTTATTCTTCCCACAATTACCGCATAATGGAAAATCCTTCTTTCCCTTTTTCCCTTTATCTGTCTCTTGTTCCACCATTCTCTTCTTCTCTTTCCTTGCTATATTTTCATAAGATTTAGATAATTCATTTTTTGTCTTGATAGCACACGAGACTATATCTTCATACGCTGAGAAAGATTGTGAGACTAAGGCTCAACAGAGAAACGGTTTTAACCCATCAAAGAAACGATCAATCATACTTCTTGGGTTACGTATATAATCTGTTTCATGCCTCACTATCCTTGTAAAGTTAGCCTCATAATTTGTGACATTCTCATCCTCCTTTTGTCTCAGACTCAGAAATTGCCTTTCCATATCTTATCGATGGTCATGCAGAAAGTATTTTTCTAATAAAATCTTCTTAAACTCCCTCCATTTCATACTTGATACTTCTTCATCTTCCTTTGTGTTTTGAATCAGCGACCACCATTGATCGGCATCTCCAGTGGGGAGGTAAACTGCCATGACAACTTTCTCCCTTTTGCTACTCCCTAAGGCGTAGAATATTTTCTCTAAGGAGTTTATCCATTGCTCAGCTACTAATGGATTTGTACCCCTATTAAATGTTGGCGGTTGTTTCCTCCTGAAATGATCGAACATTGATCCTCCACATTGAGGATTAGGGTGCTCCATATGAGTAAGGTTATTATTCATAACCTGAGTGAGTTGTCCCAGTATGGTGATAAGTTGATCAGCACCAGTTGTATCACTATCTCCACTATAATTATCTTTAGCAGGAGGGAAATCCCTACATGGAGTGCGTGCATTGATACGGTTTCTATTCCCCCCACTAGGCGCCATTTCTAAACAATGGCATAAACTAGATTAGTTTATGAATCAAAATATATAATTCCCTACTTGTAAAACACTTAACATAAATTGAACAGTTTATGGATATAATCCATAATCATAAAAATGTTTTCGTTGAGGAAGTATATACTCATAAACCCTTCATAATGGTTTGTAAATAAAATGAGATTTATCCTAAGAATTTCCCCCAGGAGTGTCATAACCAAGAGTGTATCAAGGCCTGTTGTCACGCACCAGTTCTCGTTCGAGTCTAGCTCAAAGCGTTGTTTTCATGTTTTACCCCTAGGTACATCTGTGCCAGATCCACCTCTACCTGCTCGTATCCAGACAAGGATATACTGCTCGGAAAACTCAAAAAATCTCTATAATACCAAAATTCTAGGAATTTATTCAATACTAATCCTCAAAGTCTATCTTAGTTCTATGTGCTCTAATCAGAGTTTATCTAAATCTAGCTTCTAAGGTTAGTACTAAACTGCCTCTGATACCAACTATAACTCCCCGACCCCAGTTACCCTGAGTCGGTGCATTATTGTGTAACATTGGAATGATTAAAAAAGATCGAGTCTCGAAAGACCGATTAGTTTAGTAGCCTTAGAAGCACTAGATACATTCATAAGTCTTACATTACATCATAAAGTAAAACAAAACTAAAAAAACATCTTTTCTTCATATCCCCTCATACTATCCCTACATGTCATTCATAATATACTTCATCACATCCTGGAAAAATTAAAACATTGAAAGGGCTAAGCTCTGATGCTCAGTAAGGATAACAATACAGTGAAGTCTTTCATAAATAAACATAAACATTTAAGGCAATGTATAACTAAAACAAAAGCCTTTTAAACTTGAACATCAGCATAATATGGAAAAAATAAAATGAAATAATGCCATTTACTTATTCACATGGATATTCTACTAGTCGAATAATCACATGAAATATCAATAACCACTTTCCTAATGATGGAATGCATAATTCTAGACTATCATAACCACATATCCAAGGCCTCGTGCCAAGACTACAAATAATATTTTTTCAAGGCCTCGTGCCAAGACACTAGTTTGTCTCATGAGACCTACCGTTGCATCGAGGAGCTATAGCGGGCTCCACCCGTCACTTATTAAGTCCAATTCATTCCTCATATGAATAGGTTTAAACATATCATAAACCATAACATAATCGTATCACATAAAACATGAATAAAAGAAATATAACACTTCCACATTTCAATCACAAGATATCAATACAACACATTGATATAATAAAAAAATTATCAAAACCATTTTCAATAAAAAAATAAAAGAAAATTAAAACATGGTATTTATTTTTCATTAAAAAAAGTTATGGCTTGTAGAGGAAGCCGAAACTCAAATAATGGTCACGGCGGCAGAGAAGTCGTTGTCGCCGCATACGTACGACAAGAAAAACATTCCTTTTTGTCGTTTAGTAAAACGCTTCGTATAAAAATATCCCTTTTGAATAAACATAAAAGTAAAAGGTTTGTATAAACCGTATAAAATAAGGTTGTGTATAAAAAAAATATTCCTCAATGAATGAAGATTGAGACTAAGTCCTTTACCTCGTGTCTGACTTGAGTCGACCGTTCTTTAACCTCCTTAAAATCGGGTAACTCTTTTTGATTTGAGCCAAAGGCTTCCTTGGGAAGACTTCTGCCCAAAGTGAGGCCTCTAGGAGTAAGAGAGGAAATTTGAGAGAGTATTTGGGCAGAGTTTGGCCAAGACAAAAGGCTTTGAAGGTGTGAATAAGGTGGTAGAGGTGGGGGCCTTTTATAAGATGAGAGGAGGGGCACTCTTGGAAAGTCATGAAATGTTACATTATTATGAAGTGATTTTCGGATTTCAAAGGTCCCACAAATATATATTTCAAGGATAAAGTGAAAAGGGTTCGAAATATACTCATCAAATAGGTTTTTTACAAGTGTAATTATTATATTTTACATTATCCTTCAATTTTATTAAAATCGTTAATTAACGAGGTAATCGCTGCATCATCATGGTGTCATAAAAAGTTTACCTTATTTAATGTATAAAAATTATAAAAAAATTACCATGATGTATGAAATAATTTTTTCGTTCCAATTAATATTTATAGTCGAAAATTTAACTTATATAACCCCATGTAATAATTGTTTTAGTTAAACAACACATGTTTGTGACAATTTTATTTTTACTTTAAATAAGAAGTTATTAATGTCATTTTCTAACACAAGTGGCTCCATGGGGTCCCCAAGTTGACCCATGGATTTTATTGGTCGGCCATGACTCACCCAATAAGGGTAGGACAAGTGTAAAGGTAATTTCATATTATTATAATATCATTTTTACCTTAAATTTCACTAATTACCTTTAATCGCGATTAATAAAACTTAAAAGTTACTATTCACCAAAAAAGTATTTTAATCCCATTGAACCAAATTTTTCTTCCTAATGACTACCATGTATGTTGGATTTTTGAAAATAAAATCACAGAATTGGTAATGTTTCATTTACACGAAAAATTAGTTTTTAAACAACCACTTAGTGGTTTCACTATTCATCAAAAATTGAAGTTTTTCAGAAAAATATCAAAAATTCACCCTAAGATATAATTGATATTCCGAATTCAAAAATGATGTCTATTTTACAAAATTCCAAACATATAAGTTGAATTAATTAATTTAATAATTAATTCTCGTTGTCACAACAAATAGCATGTTTTTAAGAAATAATATATATCAAAAGATTGACACTCGTTTATGTCCAATTTCAAAGTGAAATTAATTATAATGACCATCATTGGATAAAATGGTAAAAATATATTCTAATTATACATTAAAACCACTCAATAGTATAATTTATCACTATAAATTATTTTGATTAAAAATTTTGTTTTTAAGTATTTTTTTTCTATTCATAGCAAATTGGAAGTTCTCAAAAAATTAACAAAAAATTCATATTAGGATAATTTCAATATTACGAATCCAAAAATGAAGTCCATTTTTAAATATAAAATTTATATAATTTCAAAAGGTGGGTATTACTATTCATAATGGCTACTTTTATTTGTTGCAGTGTGTTAGAACTCGAGGTTGCGTACAACACACGCTGCTCTATTATTTAAAGAGAAGCGTACCATGGAAGCTTGGGGTGTTACATATATTATGTCCAAGACTCTTTGGGAAGCTCAATCGGTCTATCCCTTAAAGTATATAGAACCGGGTTCTCATGGTCCTGTTCCAGTAAGTGCATAATAATGCTATAATCCCAAATTACACCTATAGAGCTACTTGGCTAGCCAGTCTATAGAAACAAGCATGTCAAGAATATCATTCAATCCTACGATCACAAGGCATGGAAAACAGGTATAACAGCCAAAGGCTAACAAGACCCAAAGATCGTAAACAGAACAAGGAATGTTCAAAACATCCAAGAACATAAATTATCCTCATACATGATCAAATTACCTCTACACAAGCATACAAGAAAGGCAGTAAAACAACTAGGGCCAAATGATAAACACGCAATACCCCATTCATGGGTATTGGTGGAAATATGCATATAAAACTCAAAGACTTCAAAAGGAAAGGCACAACCCACATACCTTGATGCTAGGAGATCAATATAATTGAACCATGAGGCTTTATTCTCCTTAAAACGTCGTAGATCCATGAAAACAGACAAAATGTTCAACCCATGATATCTTGAGAAAGAAGGAGAATCATGGAATGAAACTAAAGAAGAAGGAAGATCTCACCGCTGTGATTCCAATGCAATCGATGGCGATCAATTTGACAAACAGACGGAGGCTCGGGGCTTGGAGGATATTCGTGGTCGTATGGGCGCTCTCGGTCAAACAACGTAGAGAAGAAGGTGTTTCTGTCGATTAGGCATGACACCGGTCCGTTTAATGAAAAAAAAAGTATACGGCGTGTACTTCTGGAGTACATAGAGTGTACTATGATTTTTCATACTCCACTTTAAGTGGCCTCCATATCGCCCCTACACACCGTGTGTGTGGCCCAGACATGGCCAGCACACGGCCTTGAGTGGAATCAAAGTACACGGCGTGTACTTTGAAAATTTCTTGATTTTCCCATTTTTCTTAAAAAATACCAAAAAAGGAAAAACATACTTGAAAAGAAGATCTAATTTCTTACAAACTTCCCCCCTTAAATAAATTCATCCCCAAATTTCTCTAGTGATGTGTATAAGAAGAAACCCCAAACAGATCTTCCCACTGTGATCATACATCGGCCTCCCTCACCCAGGTCTCGTCCTTTGCTCACTCGTGCTGCCATAGCACCCCTACCAGAGGAACAGACTGGCCATGGAGAACCTTCGTACGACGATCGATAATCCAGATAGGATGCTCCTCAAACGATGCATCCACTTCGAGCTCAACCTCCTCATGTTGAAAGACATGAGACGGGTCTGAAAAGTAACATCAGAGCTGAGAGATGTGGAAGACTTCGTGCATGGCCTGATACATCTGAGGTAACCACAACAGATAGGAAACCGACCCAACTCTCTCCAACACCTCAAAAGGCCCGACGTACCATGGTGAAATGTTACCTTGTCTCCAAATCCCCTTGTGTCCCAACCTCAGTGTGACACGCAGGAAAACCTGATCCCTGACATCAAACTCCAGAGGTCGTCTCCGCTGATCAGTATAAGACTTTTATCGAGACTATGCTATAGCAATCCTCTTCTGAATCAACTCTATCTGCTCGGAGGTCTCCTGAACAAGATGAGGTCCCAATAAAGCTTCCTCTCCTACCTCCAGCCAGCACAAAGGTGATCGGCATGGCCTACCGTACAAATCCTCATAAGGTGCCATCTGAATAGTTTTCCTGAAAATTGTTGTTATAGGCAAACTCCATAAGAGGAATATGTTTCTCCCAAGAACCAACAAAGTCTAGAATGCAATATCGAAGCATATCCTCAAGAACCTAGATCGTACACTCAGACTGGCCATCTTTCTGGGGATGGTATGCTGTACTCGAAAGTACATGTGTACCCAAAGCCTACTGAATCCCCTGCCAGAACCGAGAAGTAAAACGTGCATCCCTATCTGAAATAATGGAGTGTTGAACTCCATGAAGATGTAAAATCTCTCGAATGTACAACCGCCCCAACTCATCAACGTTGAATGTCTCCTTGATCAGCAAGAACTGAGTAACCTTCGTAAGCCTATCGAAGACAACCCAAATAGCATCACTCCCTCGAGGTGACCTCGATAACCCGGTCATGAAGTTCATCACGACATCATTCAACTTCTACTCGGGAATGGTTAACTACTGTAAAATCCCTACTGGTCACTGATGCTCCGCTTTCACCTACTGACAAGTAGAACATCTCATAAAGAAGCCAGCAACATCTATATTCATACCTGGCCACCAATACTAGCGGTGTAGATCATGGTACATCTTGGTGATGCTAGGATGAACTTACCAAACTGAATAATGAAAATCCTGCATCATTTACTTGCGTATGTCTACTGGCACCCATACGCATCCCTGGAAACGCAAGATCTCATCCTCACCCACTGTCCATCCAGGAAGAGGGTCCTCTCCTGACACACTCTCCCACAGGACTAGGCCTTCAGAGTCTGATAGATGCCTCATCCGTACCCGATCAAGAAGGGTAGAGGTAACAACTATAGAAGATAGAAAATTCTACCCATTTTGTCTTGCACCTCCAAATACATCTCAGAGAACAGATCCATAAGCTTCCACTCACTGTTGGCCTCCTGAACTGCCTGAATCTGAGTTCTTCTGCTCAACACATCTACCAATGCGTTTCCCTTTCCCGGTGTATAGGCAAGCTCAAACTTGAAGGACTAGAGATACTCGACCCACCTAAGCTATCTCAGATTCAGAACACACTGAGTGAAGATGTACTTGAGACTCTTGTGGTCGGTGAAAACCACAAAGTGCTCTCCCAGAAGGTAATGTCTCCAGTAGCGTAAGGCATGAACAAGAACTGCCAACTCCAGATCGTGTGTCGGGTAGTTTCTCTCGTGTACCCTCAACTAACGAGACTCGTACGTAATGACTCCATCTCCCTAGATAAGCACGGCTCCCATTCCGACACCTGAAGCATCACTGTAGACCATATAGCTCTTTCCCAGCTCTGGAAAGACCAGTATCTGTGATGATGTCAACCTCCCTTTCAACTCCTGAAAGGCTGACTCACAGGAATTTGACCATAAGAACTTCGCACCTTTCTTGGTCATACCTATCAGTGGTGCTGCAAGGCATGAAAAGTCTCGTATGAAATTCCTATAGTATCCATCCAGCCCTAGAAAACTCCGAACCTCAAAGAAATTCTTTGGTTGCTACCAGGAAACTACAACTCTCACTTTCTCCAGGTCTACTGATACTCTTGTCTCTGAGATAACGTGACCCAAGAAGTGAACCTGATCCATCCAAAAGAGTCATTTTGAGAGCTTAGCATATAACTGATTCTCTCTCAGTGTACTCAAAATGATCTCAAGATGGGTAGCATGGTCATGTCGAGTGTGAGAGTACACCAAGATGTCGTCCATGAAACCCACCACAAAGGAGTCCAAGTATGGATGGAACACTCGGTTCATCAGTTCCATAAAAGTTGTTGGCGCATTCATGAGACCGAATGGCATGACCTTATACTCTTATAGACCATACCTTCTCTTGAAGGCTGTAAGAGGTATATCTGATGGTCTAATGCACAAATGATGATAACCGGACCTCAAATCGATATTCAAGAACACCTAGGCTCCTCAAAGCTGATCAAAGAGGTCATCGATCCTTGGTAAAGGATATCGGTTCTTGACCTTCAACTGGTTCAGCTTCCGATAATCCACGCAAATCCTAAGGGTGTCGTCTGCCTTCTTCTCAAATAGGACAGGTGAACCCCAAGGAGAAGTACTAGGTCGGATGAAACCCTTTTCCTGCAACTCCTCAAACTACTTATTGAGCTCCTAAAACTTAGGTGTAGCCATCCTATAAGGAGGAATCGACACTGGTGCCTCTCCTGGCACAAGCTCAATCGAGAATTCCACCTCATGCTTCGGAGGAAAACCTGAAAAAGTCCTATAGAAAGACATCCCTGAAGCAATTCACCACTGGAGGAAAGTCTAACTGTGAAGTCACATGGTCATCCAGATAAAGAATAGAAATCTGGGCTATAAATCCTCCTAGCCCATGATGATCTAGTCCAGCTCTGCCCACCTAGACATCCCACTCGCCTCTATGAAGAAAAGATCTACCTTCTGGTGATATGAAACTCACCCTACGGTGATAACAATCGATGACTTCCTGGAAGGGAACTAACCAGTCAATACCGGGAATGACATCATATCCTGTCATATCTAGAACATAGAGGTCTCATAAGAACTGAAACCCTGAAACCTCAAGAGGGCACTCTCTGCACTAGCGTATGCTATACTTCCTCATTCCCAATGGTGTATCAAGAGTCAACAAGTCAGCAAACAAAAAGATACAGATCCCAAGGCTCTCCACAACAGTAATATAGATAATGCTATGAGAAGCACTAGTATCGAAAAGTGATGAAGATAAAAATGAGGCTACTAAGATCGTACCTTGAACTTTGGAAGGGCCTGGATCATGCTCCCGATAGGTCTTCTCCACGGTGAAATTCTGGCCTCTACCGCATCCATGTGCCCCTGGATAACCACTCTGAGCTGATCCACTCTACTGTGGCTTGTAACCAGGTGACTGACCACCCCGGCCCCGACCTCCACCTCATCCCGAACGGCCGGAAGAACTCTAGTTCCCAGACTGGTGAGAAATTGGAGACACCTCTCCTGTATGCGGGGTCATAGAAGAACCCCTACCACCAGCTGTAGGTGAGAAGATCAGACAAAAACGTTGAAGATGGCCCATCTTGCTGCAAGATCGGCACTTCATCGGGTCTCTCTGGCACTGAGGCCTAGTATTCCCACTCCTACCACACTGGTAGCATACAACCTGGCTACTCGAAGATACATTCTTCCTACCTTGGTCTCCATGAGAAGACTCCCTATGGCGCTTCCTACTATCATTAGAAGGAACACTGACTCTGGATATCGAACCACCCTGGCTCACTGCTCCAGAATCTCTCAGATTTCACTCAGTGATCAGCTCCTGGTTGAAGATAGAGTATATCGAAGTCAACCTGAAGATATTCACCTAGGAATGGATCTCCTGCCTGAGACCGTCCTCAAACTTCCTAGAAAGGAACAACTCATCACCTACTGGAATCAGCGTGAAGCACTGCAGCTCGGTAAAATGAGATGAGTACTCCATAAAAAAAGAGTACCCTGCTCAAGACTCATAAACTCCTGAGCTCAGTCGGCCCTCAAGGTCTCCGGATAAAAGTAATCGTAGAAGATGCATCAAAACTCATCCCAAGTCATACTCTGTTGGCGCACTGACTATGAGATCACCTCCCAACACCTCTTGGGAGTATCTCAAAGCATATAAGTATCCAGCTTTACCCTTTTCTCTGGAGGTATCTACAGGTGCTAGAAGATTGTCAGTGTGGCCTCAAGCCACGACTCTGTAGCCTGGGGTCCTCCATCCCCTGAGAAAGTAGGAGGATTCTACTGCTGTAAAACCTGTGTCAACTCATCCATCGATGGGGAAGGAGGCACCGCTCCCTGAAAGGTATGCATCATCCTTAGGAAGTCCTTCCGGAACTGCGCAACAGTGCCTGCAATGGGTATAACTACTAGTGCCAAGGCTGGCACAACCGGAGGATCTGTAGGAGGATCGGAAGGAGATCCCAGATCGGCCATATCCATGTCTAATCACCGTTTGGAAGCTGACGTACAATCTAAGGGCGTCTCAGAGGCATAGCTCTGAAAGATCAAAAGAACACCTTAGATCAGGATTATCAAGGACAGAGAACACAATAGTAAAAATTGAGAACAGGAGAAAGAAAAACTCAAGTTTTACCAAACACGACTACACGACATGTATAAAACTACACGGCATGTTCCTTAAGGCCATTCACATGGGCGTGTACCTCTTCTACCTCTGGTCGTCTAACACCCCCGACTACACAGCGTGTTGTCCCCACACACGACGTGTACTAGAACTCCATTCCACTACCTAAGTCTCTTTACACGGCTAACTCACATGGTCCTATTAACCCTAGACTAAACGGGGTGTTCACTAAGGACACGACGTGTACTTGGAAAGGTTTTGGAGACCGTGTTGTTAGTTACACGGCCGGCTACAAGGCTAACCCTTACATGGCATGTTCCGAACAAACACGATGTGTATAGGAGAAGATAACACCGACCCGTGTTGTTAGTGACATGGTCGGGTACCTAGAACAAGGCTACATGGCATGTTCATACAAAACATGACGTGTAATACACGAGATTCCATGACCTGTGTTGTTATTGACACAACCAGGTACACAGCTCACGACTACACGGCATGTAATGACTGTACAAGGCGTGTTTTTGAAAACTTTTCACCACCCCGTGTTTCTGCTCACACAGTCAGTGGAACAGTTTAAAACTACATGGTGTTTAGTCAAGTACACGTCGTGTATTCAGGGTTTTTCTGGGCAGTAGCTCAGAAATTGCACCGAAGCCCAGAAAACACTGAAAGACAAACATGGAGGTGCCAAATTTCGATCCGTGAGGGCCCATACTCCCCGCAAATCAAATCTTGACATTTCCTACATATCAAATACAAAGAAACAAGTCAATGATCCACCAAACTCTGATTCATGAGGGACCATAACACCTCAAGAACCAAAATTTGGCGTTCATTTAAGTAAAGTTACAATATAAAAAATTTCTCTATCAAATTGTTGGGATTATATCATAGCATCTATCACAGCAGCATGCATAATCTACACAACGTCTATCACAACAACATGAAATCGCTAATGCACCCTATATGGAATGGAAAGATTGCATGGAATGTGATTTCTAACAAGTTCCTATATGATGCATGAGATGGAATACCCTCATCTCACCGGGTTGTGACAGAAATAGAACCGCAATAGAAACAACAATAACAACACAAATCATGTGAGTCACTCAAGGTGAAATCATATCAACCGTAAAATCTCAAAACCAAAAACTACAATAAATGAGGTAGATTGGATTTTCCCTATACAAGGTTAGCTACTTCCGGGAACATCTTATTACCATGTACCGAATCCATCCTATCCTTGGCTAAAGGCTCCAAACTGTAAATCAAGGGAAAATAATTCCTCTGATACCACTTTGTAACATCCCGGTTCTAGAATCCACCCAAAGGCACCCCATACTTGGTTGGTCATAAGGCCTCAAGCACATTTCCCCAAATGCCATAGGCTTCTAACTAGAAGTGAGGGCCTTGGGTGTGATAGTGGGGAAACTATGCCCTCATTGGCAGAGTACACAACAGAATTAATAAAACATGCAATAGCAGAAGCAGTAAATATCCAACAATAATAAACAACGATAGACTAAAACAATAAACAATTGGAGCACATACGTATATATGAAATGATGCATGATACATATCTAGGAAAGCATAAAAACAGGTCACAATGCTGGAAATACAAACATTACCAAAACAAGTACAAATGAAAAAGATAAACAGCTCCGTAGCATCACAAGCCTAAGCTTGGTCCCACGCTTTCCTACTCCAAAGCAATCAAGTACCTGAAGTCGAAGGGCGCTTTCCCTTGTCTATACCAGCAACAACATAGTCTACTTGGGCCCAAAATCGTGGCCCAAATAGGGTGTGAGACTAAATCCCCATAGGCAACCACCCAAAGATCTGTGCCGAACAGTCAGTGAGCATATGGCAGGTAATATTACAGTAAATAGTAAACAGTAACAGTAAACATCAGGTAGTAATTAGTAAGCAGTAAGAGGATGATATGAAAAAGTAATCAAGCCACAGAACAACAATCAGCAGTGAAGCAAATAGCTAACCACAACAGGAACCCCTCTGGGAAGTACTCACAGCCAACCCCTCTAGTCCTGTCCAAGAAGTACCTACAACCCTCTCGGCAGTGCACTCAGATTAACCCCTCTGGTTTGGTTATACGAGAATTATAAGAATCTCTGGGGAAGATCACTCGGTCAATTCCCCATATAGTCTAGGGTAGTCAGGGACTCTCTGGGGAAGATCACATGGTCTAACCCTCTTATAGCCCCAAGGTCTAGAAACTCTCTAAGGAATCTCACTCGGTCAATTCCTCCTATAGTATCAGTTCTATCACAGACTCTCTGAGGAAGCTCGCTCGGTCAATTCCTCCTCTAGCCTGGAATATTTTATGGAAATTCAAACAAGTAAAGACTATCTAAGGAAGCTCACTTGGTCTAACCTACTGTAGTCTATAATATCCAAGACTCTCTGGGAAGCTCACTCGGTCTATCCCTTATAGTCTATAATGTCCAAGAATCTCTGGGAAGCACACTCGGTTTATCCATTATAGTCTATAGCACCAGTTTCTCATGGTCTCAGGACAGTCAGTGCATAATAATTCTATAATTCCAAAGTACACCTATAGAGATACTTGGCTAAACAGTCTATAGAAACAAGCATGTCATGAATATCATTCCATCCTACAGTCACAAGGCATGGAAAACTGGTATAACGGCCAAATACTAACAAGACCCAAAGGTCGTAAACATAAACAGGCATGAGAAAAACATCCAAGCATAGAAATTATCCTCATACATGATCAAATTACCTCTACACAAGCATACAAGCAAAGAAGGAAAACAACAGGGGAAAAACGGTAAACACACAATACCTCGTTCATGGTTATTGGTGGAAATTTTCACATAAAACTCAAAGACATAAAAAAGTAAGGCCCAAACCACCTACCTTGATTCTAGGAGATCAATATACTTGAACCACGAGGCTTGATTCTCCTTATAAAGTCGTAGATCGACAAAAATGCACAAAACGTTCAACCCACAATATCTTGAGAAAGAAGGAGAATCATGGAATTAAACTCAAGAAGAAGGAAGAGATCACCACTGTGGTTCCAACGCAATCAACGACGGTCGATTCGGCAAACAGACGGAGGCTTAGGGGCTAGGAGGATGTTTGCGGCTGTACGGGCACTCAAGGTTTAAGAACTTGGAGAAGAAGGTGTTTTTGTCTATTAGGCGCGACCCCGGTCCGTTTAATGAAAAAAATAAATTACACGGTGTGTACTTATAGAGTACATAGTGTGTACTATGCTTTTCCATACTTCGCTTTAAGAGGCCTCCACATCGCCCCTACACATCGTGTGTGTGGCCCAGACACGGCCAGCACACGGCCTTGTACGACATCAAAGTACACGGCGTCTACTTATAAAGTACACAGAGTGAACTTTGAAAATTTCCATATTTTCCCTTTTTTCTTAAAAACGACCAAAAAATGAAAAACGTACCTGAAAAGAATATCTGGGTTCTTACAATTTATATACTTATTATCATTTATCTTATGTTTGGGACAATCTAGTCTTATATGACTTAACTTCTTAAACTCATAACATATAATTTTAGAGGAATCCTTCTCCTCACTTTTGTCCATAAAATTATTCTTATACTTATACTTTAAATATTTCTTCCCTAAAATCTAGTTTATTATTTTGGAAATATTAGATAACTCATTTTGAGATTGTTCATAAGAACTACTCTCTATTTCAACTTGAAATTTTTTTCTTTCAATACTTAAAAAACTTTCTATATAATTCTCACTTTTATAGAAATGGATTAAGTAGAATAAAAATATAATCCATTTTTATTTCTCATATTTCTAGCATCTCTATTCAATATACCCTCATACAACATGAAATTTCTAATTAAATAATCTAATATAAAATTATTAATATGTTTTGTATCATCAAGAGATATTATCTTGGAATCTTACTCTCCTGACATGATATAAATGATCTTTTCAACCAAAATATAATAAGTAATATATTTATCACCAATAGACTATAAACTATTAAAAAATTACATGAATCTTTATTTAATTTTAGAAACATATTATCAAGGTAATAAATCAAAATGTTGATAGTTATCTCTAAGAATTTCTCTTCCAGTTTCTAAAACATTATAAGTACCAACATGAGTAATTTACAAATTTTTCCAAATACGGTTCACAACATCACATGATGACATCTGATTATATATATTCTTTATAATGAAACAAAACAAAGTATTTCAGACTCTATAATTTAGCTGATATTATAATATATCTATATTAGTAAAATTAGAGGCTTCTTTTTCAAGAATATGATAATTTCCCAAAGGTATAACAAAATTATCTACACTTGTATTAAAAACCAAATTTTTCATATGGTCTCTCCAATATTCATAATCAGCCCCATATAAAATTGATGATCTACTAGGAATAAGATTCTTAAGAGTTCCAATAATAAAGCCTTCCATATTTTTAAACAATAAATATACTCTTTCTACAAAAAAAATATTAGTGTAAAAATAGTTGATATAAAAATTTATAAATATCAGTTTATAAAAAAATTTGTAAAACATTTAGAAATATTCTTAATATAAAGAAAACTAAAAGCTGGAAAGTTAAATAGTAGAACCTACTCTAACACCAAATATAGGATAAAAGAGTAGTACCATAGCTATATGAGGGGGTGAACTATAGTTTATAATTATCAATAATTCAATTACCTTTTCCCTCTTTTCAGATTATCAGAGGATATCTTTGTCCGATATTTCAAAGATGTTATTGAATAATAACTAGTTCTGATACCCTTTATAAAATCATAGTTATAAGATAAATATTTTGATATTAAATCTTTTCTTATACATGAATATTTGAAACTAGAAAAATAATATATAAAAAGTTCGAAATTAAAACTTATATAAACTATATAAAATAATACAAACACTTTTATATTCAGGGTAAAGGAATTCAAAAACCTGGTATTAAGGTATACAGAGTTTAAAATACCTATAAATTTATCCATATTTCTTACAATAAATTCCTCAATGATAAAGAACATCATATCTTCACCTTCCTCTCCTCATAATCACTCTATCAACAAGATCGGATGCAAAATTTTTCCTATCCCTAGAATCCCTTAATCGAACCAGATCATAAATAGAAATTAGAAAAGAAAAATGTTCCAAGGAATTTACAGTCTTCACATGTATGTCTTAGAATTAAAACACTTTAAATATTTTCATGGTATGAGTAAAAATATGTTACAACTAAGTAAACTTAATATGTTTTTAGTTGTAAGAGCACCATCTTCCTCCTCCTCAAACACACATCTATTTATAGGTAAATCTATAATGATCATATTCTATTATTTTAAGAGTTATGTTAAATGTACTTGGGTGAACTATCCTTTAAAATCTCAACATGTTCTATTCAAACTTCATCTGATAGTGATTCAGTAATATTAATCATAGTGATTTAATATATTCTATTCAATAGAATGAACTTTTTTATATATTATGAGATATTTTATTTGTGTGGTGAAATAAAAATCTTAATTTGATAGTTTTAAAAAGATTCAGTTAGAGATTATGTCTACTTCTGTCCGATGATTTCATGTCAGTTTAAAAAATGGAAACTTATTCTAGCGAGACTTAGTTATACATTGTAAGTAATAAATTATAGAAACTTTATTTGATGAAATATGAAATTTTTCATCTGATATACAAATTACATGTTCTTTTGATTATAAAATTTCATCATATTGAAAAATATCATCCAATTATAATATGTCATCTCATTATAAAATTTCATATGATTATAAATATCATCTGATTATAAATATAATTCAATTATAAATACCATCTGATCATAAAACATAATCTTTTTAAAAAAAATGTTTTCTATGTCAAGTAAAAATTATATTTTTTCTATAAAAAAATTCTAGAACCTTAGTAACTATAAATTTATTAAAACGTGGTATTTAAGAAATTGTGTTGTGATTTTCAAAATAAGGTTAGAAAGTTTTTAAATTATTGATTTTGACTCAAAAACCTTGATCCATCTTTGATATTATGGGTACATTATTTATTCAAGTGAAAGGGGACTTGAAAAACTTATAGAAAATGTACCATATCAATATACCATGGTTCCTCTCCTTCAATAAAGTAAAACTTCACTCTTGGAACTAATTAATTCAAAGGATATTTTTCTAGAATTTCCACCTCTGTAGTTTGGGGATTCCTAACCAATTTTTTCATCACATTATTAATATCTCCTCCATTTTCTTTTATATCCAAATAAAATTCCTACAGTAGCATCATCTATCTTAGTAGCCTTGGATTAGCTTATAACTTCTTTATCACATATCCAAGTGTTTCATTATCATATAAAATAGTCACAATGTTACTAATAAAATATGATCAAAACATATAAAAAGAAAACAAACTTGTAAAATTTCATTTTTAGTGGTTATATAGTGTGTTTGGGATTCATTAAATGTTCTTGAATCATATTTAATGACATCATATCTTCATTAAATTTTTTAAGATAGTACCACTCCAATAGCTTGGTTTGAATAATCACAAATTATCTTGAAGGGGTCCTCCAAATAATTTGGTTTCATGATTGGTGGTGTGGTCATCTTACACTTCAATTCATTAAAATCTTTAAAAATAAATTTGTAAAGTTGATAAGCAATCTTGATAAAGTCTCAAACAAATATTTTGTAGAATCCTTTATGTCCTAGAGAGTATCTAACATGTTTCACACAATTTGTCAGAAATAATGCATTGATAACTTCAATTTTAGATTTAGCAACCTTAATACCATGTTGTGAAGTTACATGTTTGATCAAAATTTCTCTTTTTACCATATAATGAAACTATTAAAAATTCAAAACCTAGTTTTTTTAATAATTTTTTTCTAAAATCTATCTATATTTCCCCAAAATGGATCAAAATAGTTTTTAAAAATAATTAATTCATCCTGAAAACTTTCCATTTATTTCTCTATCAGGTCAGATAAAATTCTTATATTGTATCTTTGAAATGTACTCAATGCATTGAATAATAAAAATGTAATTAATTTTTAATAAAATGTACTATAACTACATGTGAAAGTTATTTTTTATAGTCCTTAGGTGAAATGGGCACCCTTAAGTATCCTAAAAACCCATCTAAAACCAAATAATGATTTTTACCTAATAATCTTTTTAGAATTTGATCATTAAAGTGAATAGGAAAATGATATTTCCTAATGAAATGGTTTAATATATTATATTTCATACATGATATCCAACTATTCTAGACTCTTATAGTAATTATTTAATTATACTCATTCTTTATTATGGTCTGTCAAGTTTTCTTACATATCTTATAAATGAGACTGACCCATTAAGAATTAGAAATGTTGTTGATAACATCTAATTATAAAAAATATTTAATATTCATCTTAACAACTTCAATCATTACTGGTTTGATCATCATATGGGGTTATCTAATAGGTTTAGAATCTCTTTATAAAATAATTCTATGGATACATATTTTAGAACTTATCCCAAGGATATCTTGATGAATCTATTTTATGCATACATTTTTTAATATAAATATATAATTTTGGAGTTTAATTAATAGTTTTTGTCCATGATTTTCATTGATTTTATTCTTATTGGGAAGGGAAAATTTAATTTGAGGTTTGGAAGAAAAATGAATTAAAATGAATATTTTTTAAAAGCAAAATGAAGGAGATGGTGTCATGGATCAGTGTTGTGTCATGATGATGGATGAAGGGCTAGAAGGCTATGGTGTAGTGTAATATTATATCATATAGGTGCTTAAAATAAAAAAAGATTAAGTTTTTGATTGAAGGAACCTGGTTCTACAACATTATTTCCATGCCATATCCTAGAACATGAAGAGTTTTGATTTCACCACAACCATAGTACCATGCTGCAAAATGAAATCTAATATAGATATAAAGTTTAATATTTTCACCCATGATTTTTCTTGAAGATATATCTTGGGAGAGATATAAGAGGGATGTGCCTCTGGATTAATTTATATATCTATAGGTAGTGGATGCCCATTCAAGGGAGAAAAAGATAAGAAAATATTATGAGATATATCTAAGATCCAAACATATGAAGATATGGGATATATATATGTTTTATCTCTTGAGAGATATAAGTGGATTATGATATATGGATTCCATGAATACCAAATTAGATTTAATAGGATAAGGATTTAGAGAGATTCATAAGATATATATGAATAAAATATTAAAAAGATATAATAGATATATATGATAGATATCTATGGGATGCATTGTCTATAAATAAGAGGAGTTGTATCACTGAGAAGGGGTTGACACCTTGGGGGAAGATGGTGTTCCAGCTTTCGAAGATATTGTAAGGATAGGTTGTTCAACATAAACCACCCTAGGAGATATGTAGTTTAGGATTTTATTTCCTTTATTTCAATGTGTAATAGTGGAATATGTGTGTGGTTGTTAAAAGAAATAAAAGTGTTTCACCTTCGCTTAATACCATTTTTATCTAACTTTTCTTTTCCTATCTCTAGGATTCCTAGTTTATTATTATTTCACTAGAAATCAATCATGGGTGGATAGGTATTATATGGGAGGGTGGAATTGATGAAGATGATTTTTTCACAATGTTTTAATTATTTTAATCTTTTAATCTTTTCTTATTTTTTGTTATTGTGTTTTGATTTTTCTAAATTTCATTCCCTAGTTAACTTGTGAGAGTAATGGTGGCTAGGGGATGATACCAAGTGTAGTTTAGGGGAGTAAGGATATAAAGCTTACATAACTCCGCATTTTACTTATATGTTTATTTTAATTCATCGAATTTGTTTATACATTACATTGATATAGGTATTGGAAAGATTATGTGGTTTTAGTTTGTGAAGAGTGGTAGTGCTATATACCCTAATAACTCTCACAAATAATAATTTCATTTATTTCACAAGTGAGTTTGAGATGTTCTTAATTAAAGTAAAACAATACATGGATAATAATTTCTTTTACTTTATCCTTTATTTTTAGTTTCTGAGTCTATACATTCATTCACTTATAGTTTAGTATTGTATAGTCAACATATCATGACAGAGTTATACCTATGGAATTCAAAGTTCCTATTCCATATGGGCTTGAACACTAAACTTTCATATCCTATATTACATGTTCATATTTTCTGTGATTTTTTGGATTTGTTTTTTAAAATTCCAAAATGATTCAAGACCATAGAAAGTTACTTTACCAATTGGACTAGTTATATCTCTTAAAATCCATCCTATAGCATTCACATTATCCCTCAAAAGAGCCATTAGTTTTTTTTATTTTTCAACTGAAAAGTTTCTAGCAATTATCATTAGCATCTTGTTTCCTTCCATCATGAACACATATTTCAAAACAGTGGAAAAAGGTTTTAATTATAGTATTGGGGTATGAACTAGTGATGAGACCAAATTTTATCTACTTACATATACAACCTTGAATTATTATAGAAAAGATGAAATATAAGATCCACCATCATTGAATAAACAATCAAAACCAAAAAAAAAAAGACATAAGTCACCTAACTTTTTGAAATCTATATAAGGTTTTCAATTTTCTCTCTTTTTTCATAGAAGTTTAAAATCATCACTAATTACCTAAACATAAAATTTCTTGAAATATACTAGTCTATTTAAAGTGATCTAGTTCTTTAGAGTGTGATAGTGTGAAAATTTTGTACTCTTCCTCTCGGGACTTCATGGAATAAAAAATGTTAAAGTGGACTATATTCTTACCAAAATCTTTAGTTATAGTTCCTTCATGAAAATTTATTTTTTTATTTTTTTATTCAAGAATGTTCTACCCAAGATGATAGGTGATTGAGATGATGTCCTATCCTCCTCTATATTTAGCACATAGAAGTCAATCAGCAAGATCATGTTTTATACTCTAACTAGAACTTATTCAAATACTCAATCTAGGAATGAAGTGGATCTATTTTATATTTGAAAAATACTCTTGTGTTTCTAATTTCTCTCATCTATAAATAATTAAAAAATGTGGCGTTACATTAAAATATGATACAATAATACACAATTCATCTTTAAAAAATATAGTACCAACAGTACATGAGATATAAAATTTCCCTATATCTTCAAATTTGGATGAAAATGGTGGTGTGAACAAGGTTGAAACACATCTTCCTAATTTTACCCTCTCACTACCCAATATCATCTATTTTTTTACACAAAATTTCTTTAGAAACATAGAATTTTTTAAGATTTTATTGACAAAATCAAGTAAATTTTTGTTTATTTCAACTACCTGTAAAGTTTTTAGAATCTCATTTTGGACCAATTCCCCCAGTATCCTATTTTATTAGAACACTATTAAGGGTAATAGTAGAGTAAGGTCTCTCTTTTACCTAATATATTTTTGAAAGGGTGTTTTTCTGTCTCTTTTGATTCCATATTGACTTTCTTTATCATTATTTAATTCTTTCTCCTTGGGATGGTTTCCATCTTCTTTTTTATATTCCCATTCATTATTTTTAGAATATTATTCCTCCCCATTTCAATGTTGGTATGGTTCTTATTTTGATAATATTTTAGAAAGAGGGTGAATCTATTTACCTCTTATAGTTGTTACCTGGATTACATTAACTTTTGTATTTATAATTTTTTGAGTCGGTGATTTTCCTAGATTTTTAGAGAGTATTTCCATAATTATTTCTCACTAGTTCCTTAATTACATCACCTCATTTT
Organism: Viscum album; assembly: GCA_963277665.1. Taxonomy (NCBI): domain Eukaryota; kingdom Viridiplantae; phylum Streptophyta; class Magnoliopsida; order Santalales; family Viscaceae; genus Viscum; species Viscum album. The sequence continues at coordinate 2,001,366,347 of OY728136.1, forward strand.
TCAACTCATCAATTTCTATATCTTTTTGGTTTTTCACTAGTGGTTGTGAACTAGTTGAGGGTTTCTTAAAGGGTTTATTTTTTTAAAGTGTGGAAGGTGGAAGTCTTTTTGAATGTATGGATTCTTGTATGCTAGTTTCACTAGTGGAAATTGTTGGTATTTCTACTATAATGATGTTTTGGCTTGATTTTATTGATTCCCATTCCATATTGGACTGATTAATTATCTATATATCCTTTATTTTGATGATTAAATTTCCTTTTATTATAGTTAGTTGTAAAAATTTCAATTTCCTATACATTGACACACTGATCATTAAAATGGTTTATAGATGAGTATAGACCACATACCTTTATTGGTGTTAATTGCACAATTAACTATTTAAAATCTATTCATCTAAATAAATTGGTTATTTACTCAATCTTATAATCTTGTAAGGGTGATTTGGAAGATATTACATCATGAAATCATTTAGTACTAGTACCTATTGTACCAAATTTTTGATAATTATACAGAATCATATCTATTAGTCCTCTTGATTCTATTAGGGATTTTTTAATAAAGGATCTGTTGATTATGAATCCAGTAGATTTATATCACTATCAATTAATCTCTGATATAAAAATATTATAAAATGATTTTACTCAATGTATTGGTTGGGTAAGCTAGCACATAGCTTCTTAAATCTTTCCTAGTAATCATAAAAGTTTTCTCACAATGTTTGTATTATGGAATATATATCTTTTATAATGGTTTTACTCCATGAAGTGGGGAAAATCCAGAGGAATCTCCTCAAAAGTTCATTCCAATAATTAACCACACTAGGCTATATAATATAAAACCATTCCTTAGCCACTCTTTCTAAAGTGAATAGAAAGGTTCTCCACTTACCGTTCACTTATTCTACTCCTCTAGAATTTAGTTTAGAGAAGAAAAAGGTTAATACATTGAAGTGATTGTTATATAATCCACCTATAAGCCCATTAAATATAGGTTTAAATTGTATTAAACAAATTTTTAATTGAAAATAAACCAATAATAAAGATATATAAATATAGTTATTCTATTTAATAAAGTGTGGTATGTAAAGGTATCTCAAAGTCTAGTTAGGATTTCTTTCCATTATAATAGGATCATAGTAAGAAAAAAGAGTTCAACTGGACTCTAAAAAGGAAATATCCTCATAATCACTTGGTAAATTTAAGCCTCTCTATTTTGATAGACATTTTTTCTCAATTTCAGGATCAATATAAAATCTTGTCAGCACTAGACTAGGTCATATAATTTGAATGTTAGAAATTTCGACACAACTTCCCCAGTAATGGTGCCAACGTTTTGGCATAGCTATCATGGGTGTGTAAATATATATATATATATATATATATATATATATATATATATATATATGTCATTAAATATAAATAGTAGAGTAGAAACCATGTGATGTATCTAAAGAGGGGTGAATAAATTTAGTTTTCACAATTAGTTAAAGGGGTTAGTTTTTGGTAAATAAAGATTAAATATTATTTAAAAGTGTTTTAAACAAAAATATTTAACTAAATAGATGAGAGGTGATGAATTCAAGGGTTGTATTACTAGTTGTAATGTTATAATTTTATTTAAATAAATTTACACTTATTCTTATTAATTGGTAAATGAAATAATCCACAATCACTTTATTAATCATACTAGGTTGAATGAAATATTTAGCTTTAATCAATAAAAATCACCTATGTTAAACCCTCCCCCATTTTATGTGAAAAAAGTAAAAAATAACACTAAAAAAGTAAACCAACTCTATACTACTCAGTAAAAACCTAATCCGGTAAATTTTTTTCCCAAGTAATTCAAGGGTATTTTACTACCTTACACACATGTATCAATGATTTCTAGATGCATTCCACTTAGAATTTCCTATTCCATTACATATAAAATAAACTGAGTGGATGGAGAGATTTGATTAAAAATGAATTCAGAAAAAAATAACAAGATTAATAGACTTGAATACAATCACACTCAAACTATTATCCAACTATTAAATATAAAAATTTATTAATAGAAGAATTTTTTTTATTGATGTATCATACTCAAGTATTTACAATGATTTTCCTTCTTCTATCCCAATCAAAATATTTGCTTTTCCATCCATTTTATCGATAATAAATAGTGGGAAGAACAAAAATAGAAAATAAAGTAGGAGTAGTAGAAAGAAGAAAATAAAATTTATAACTTTGATCCTTCGATCAACCATGATCCCCTAAAACTCTCATACTCGTATTATTTTTTTATAATCTTAATCTTTTCCTTATTTACCCTAATCAACCTCACAATATTTTTTCCACTTTGAAGCTATATAGCTTTTCAAATATTGTCGGTTCCCAAAATATGTACATCCTTTAATTTTTATCTCCCTACCTATATTGGTCAATAGAGGGACATTACAAGATTTAATATTATTTGATTTGAAGATCTTCCCTCAAGTTTCCTCTTCATTTCATAGTATCCATATTTTTATAAAATGATCTATATGGATGAAATTAATTTTTAATATCTCAAAATATATTTTTCAAGTACAAAATGTCATCCTCTAGATTTTACTAAGGGTATGAACTTTATCCATTATATGGTGTGATGAAATGACTTTTATATGTTCAAGGGAGCTCAAGACCTTTCTAGATTTTTTATTATATATTTAGAACAAATATTATATATGGGTCTGTATGATTCGTACATACATAGAGAGGATTTGTATTTTACTTCAATGTAAAAGGTAAATACTCATACACATCTTAAGGGCTCGGTAAAATGACTCTTACACATGAACCAATCCTTTAACAATTATTTATTCACTTCTTTATAGTGACTCTTACGTAGAGTATATTGACTCTTATGTGCCTCCATAATTTTTCAATTTCTTTAGTACAAATTAAAAATGACTCTTATGGGATCTAGGTAGTTTCTTGGTGACTCTTATGCATGGAAATATTTACTCATACTCATCCCAACCATTAGTCATTTTTCCCTGGATGCTTTAAAATAAATTTTACGTATGAGACTTATGCATTAAAAGTGACTCATACATATAGACATGGCCACATTTATTCCCCATTATCATAACCATATTCTAATTAACTCAACAACTTAATCCAATAGATTTTTCATTGAAGAAATAAAATTAAGGATTATCCATAGTTATCCATTAATTTTATTTCAAAAATTAAATAAATTATTTAAATTAAAAAATTTGGATATTTTAACAAATATTCACTAAATATAATGAAACTACACTTTAATTACAAAACATTATAAAACTAAATTAATTAATAAACTGAGGGGATAAAATTAATTTATCATAAATCTAATATATGACATTTATTTCTTTAGTCATTAACCAAATCCTACTATGATATTTAGGACACACTTAACTAAGAATCCATAAGAGTTAGGATACTAGATGAATAGATTTTCTTTATCAATATGATGGATTTTAGAAAAGGATTGTCCACTAAACTATCAAATAGTATTATATGATATTATTATCATAATGGCCTACCTAAATAGTCATGTAATGAGAATAATTACAGAGTGAACTCATTGTTAAATGAAACATGGATCCTTTCTAACTAATTGATATAAGGTGATTAAAACGGTTTATCATTTTTAGTGGGAACACATTTAATGAATTTCCCTATTATATGATTATAAAACATTATATCCAACTAATAAAAAAATATATTTTAGATAAAATGGTAAAATCACCCTCAAAATTTAATTTGAGATCAATACTTGAGAAAAAATATTAATGGAATAATCTTTCTAAACTGGTGAAAACCCCTAGGAATCATTATTAAGAAAAAAGAACAATTATATGTGTTGGAAAAAAATTCCAAATAAATCTATTATTGATAAATATTATTAATAGGAGAAATATATTTATGGTGATCATAGAAAATATTCATTTAAAATTTCTATGTTCATAATTTGGTTTATATATCTAAAGCATCAAAGGAAAAATTAGAATATTGATGTTCTTTTATGATAGACAACCTAAAAATGATTTATCAAGAATAGGTTAAACCTATAAGATATAATTTTTCATAAGTACTCTTTATCGATAATATATATGAGGATACTTTAGTCTCAACTCCTATAATCAATAAAAATGGGTATGTAAATGATATAGAGAGATTAGGGTCACCACTTAGGATTTATCTGGCCATAAAATTCATTCCACAATCACTATCGAAAAGGTTTCAATGGTTTATTATTAATTATAATATCAATGAGTTCAATAAAATCTTACTTGATCTCCTCAATATATTGAGAATTTTTTAGTAAGTCATGGGAGGTCCAGGCTTAGGTTCTATAATGTTGGAATGGAAAGAAAAGGGGAATTTGTTTGGCTAAAAGGATAATAATAGACGTCATGGAAATCCAATGAAAACTTCTAAACTAAATAAGAGATATTCTAAATTAGTTCAATATTTACATTATAAGAAAACTGTACATTGGTAGAGAAATTATCTAAAATACCTAAATGTTTGTAAGAAGATCCATAGAGAGTCCACATCAGGTATTAATGTTAAAGAATTATTTTTTTTTCTATTTTTAAGGGTATATGATATCAATTGTATATTATGAAAATGTTGTAAATATATATTATGGTTCAAAACTGAATAAGGATTTATGGATAGAGATTGAATCATGCATTCATATAATTAAGAAAATGTTTTCTACATTGAGGAGGTGATAAGATATATGTATTTTTATTGTATAAGAGATTTATTATTATAAACAAGGGTTCTTATCAATGAATGAGATGATGGTTTTTATAAAAATGGTTTATAAAGATCCTAGGTATGGTTATATCACTAAGACGAGGGTGAATTAGTGATATATTTATGATTTCATACTTTTTAAATAAACCACTATGACTGGATAATGTTTAATCCTCGCTTATTATGTCCCATATCCTTACATGAATATTTTGGGAATTAAAATAAATATGATGCAATTAATTTTTACAAGATCCAACCTCTTCTTAGAAATCATAAACTCAATGTAGTGATTGTTTATTCACCTCAATCATAGATTATTCCACTATAAATTCAAGTGGATATAATAGGGATCTTTGAAATCCTTTAATAAATCCTCAATTAGTATATCTCAGTTCTATGCTTTCCAAAATCCCATTACAATCTTTGATTATTATCTTCGGTATAATAAGTTCATAACTAAGTGAGAAAAACCACTTCCTCATCTAAGTTTCTTCAAAAATAATTAATGAATGTATTCCTCAACGATCCATCAATATCACTAAAATTACATGTGATCTCTTCTTCAATAACTTCAACATCTGATAATTTCTCACTTCCTTTTGATATTTAATGAACTAGTTCTCAGTTTTAAGTCAATAAATTATTAGGATCAATAACTTCTATCCTTTATTTTGAAAAAAACTATCATATTTAGTCTTTTTTCTTCTCTATTTGACTCTATAGTTCTTCAATTCAATAGTGTTTCGATTTCACAATTCTCAAATATTAGTAATATTTTATTTCTTTATTTTTTTTATTTTATATTAATAGAATATTTTAAATATTGTATCTATAATATAATATGGAAACCCCCTTGATTTTCAACTCCATAGTCTCCTCATTCAATTATGGTTAATAGCTTCCAAAAGTCTCTCCACTTTGACCTCATTTAAATATTATTCAAATCCATGTCATAATCTCTATTTAAATATCTATAAGATTATAAATCATTTGTTACTTGAAAACCTATGAAAAATTCATTATATGTTATTTCCTGCCACAAAAACATGAAAATTTTCATGTATTGAGCATCATGTTGTATCACCTTTAATTATGGTGTGACTACTCTTTATTCCACATAATATCCTCAGTTTTATTATTCATAATAATTTTTAATTATAACCCTTTAATTTTTTTTATTTATAAATAAATGATTGAATAGATCAAGCATTTTTTTTAAACTATTTTCTCTATAATATTTAATTTTGTAATTCCATGCTAATTGTTTTCTATAATCTCACATTTAAATGATATTTAAAAAATTCATTGAATAACTTTAAAAAGTCTATGAACTTTATAAAACGCTATTAAAAACATTATAAAGATGTTTCGACAACCCAAAAAAATCCTACAATAAACCTTATAAAGTTCTAGAATAACCTTATAGACTTTAGAAAACAACCATAATAAGTTGGTAGGAACCTTACAAAGACTTCCAAATGAACCTTATAAATATTTAAAATAACTTTATAATGATTAAAATGAACCTTATGAAGATTAAAATTAACCTTATTAAAATTTTAAGGAACCTTATGAACATTTCCTTCACTGTTTTTTCTCAAATTTCTACCTAGATCCAACCTCATTAAGAGTTATATGATCAACCATATAGAATTTACTTTATAAAAAATTGTACATCCTAAATAATCTAGAATCAACAAAAACTTCCATAGAACAATATTTGACACTTAAAATCACCTAAAACTAATCTCAAATAATCTTAAAACACTTATACCATGTGTTTGATAGCAAATAAAAACTTCTTTAACAATTACAATGGGTATTTCAATATCCCCCTTTGTAATTTTTATAAAACTTGTTCAACTCTTTTCAAAAAAAATTACTCTATATTTCATCGAATCACAAAATTTCACAAGTTAGAATCATCTTACACCACATCATATGTTATTGTTGTTATAGAATTACATATCTTAGTGATAAGAGAGTTTTGGACAATTAATTTAAAAAATTTCCCCTTCAATTCATCTAATCATCACTACTATTTTTACTCCCCCTTTGATGATAATCATATCTCTAAATTTAGAATAGAGAATATAAATATTTTTGACTCTTCTCCCCATTTTAAAACACATCCCAAGAAAAGTGTAGGTCCATACACATATCCTAAAATTAGTGGGGAGAGATGAATATATAGTTTCATCCCCAATTCTATAAAACTATCTCTTATAATTTCCATTTTAAAATGTATGAAATATAATTTTAGTGCAAATGAATTCATGTATCACATCACCATTTTCTACTCTCTCTATTTAATGAAATGATATATAATTTCTATGTGTTCTTATTTAAAGTTATGAACAACGATCCTTGATAGATTAATGTAACTTTGATTATCATAATAAATTTTCAATGGCCTCTAGATATCAATTTTTAGGTCTTCTAGATACACTTTCATCCATATAATCTTTTTATAAGTATGTTAAGTATCTATATATTAATATTTTTCTGTGTTGAGTGTCAGTAAATTATACATTTTTTATTCCAACTCACACAATCTTCACTAATAAATAAACTTGCACTGGAATTATATTTTCAATCAATACAATCCCTTACCTAGTATGCATCTATGAATACTGGTATATTCAAATATATAGACTATAATGTAATGTTCTCTTCCCTTACCTCATATTTATTTTAGATATTAGTATATGAGACTTGTTTTTATCACTCTAAAACCATGTACAAAGGGTCACTGAATAATATATATCTAGTCTTGATTTTTTTATATAAATCAGGATTCCAATGATACTTTTTAATTCCTTTTGATTAACACTACTTCTAGAATAATATCTTTATAGCTTGGTTCTAATAGAAATATGAGCTGAAAATTATTATAAATCTTTAATGAAAAACATTTTTAAAAATCCTCATGAATATTTCCCTTATGATAAGAACATGTACTCATTTTTATGCTCAATTTATAATCATAGAAAATATTTCATATCACCTAGAATGTACATATCATAATTATTATTTAATTTTTCTATTAACTTTTCATTAATACACTCATTTTCAATAGAAAATATAATTCCATATACATATACTATCATGAATCAGGATAGGATTTCATATGACCCAACACCTAACCCAAGATGAGATAAGGCTTGAAGGGCATTCCCAATCCCTAGGGGATGGAAACTAGTGTCAAGCATCAAAATAATTCCATGTAAATGATTTAGCCCAAAAACCTAATATCAATAATCAAAATGAACATGAAAAAGAACCAACAATAATTAAACATCAACAAATATACAAACCAATCTAAATACAATAGTTTTTAACATAAAAAATCTAATACAAAAATAAAACTGAACCATAGTGACATAATCTCTACATGACCTCTTGGTCACCACCAACCACAAGACCAACCTACTCCAAAGTAAAACCAAACTAGAAACCTGAACCTATAATATAGCTCAGGTCTACTAACACCTAGTGGCACAAGTAGGGTGTGAGAATATAAATTCTCAGTATGAAATCACCACAGAGTTCATACATTTCCTTTCTTGAAATAGTTTATAAACACTGGTATGAAATACATTCAAAAAAATATGATTTTAATATCTTTAAAAAAACAAAAATAGTTTCCCAAAAATCCCCTCTATAAATCAACACATTCACCTTACCTTTTTAAAAAAAAATTACATTCCCAAAACCCAGTTCGAAACCCAAAAAACCAATAGAAAAACCAAACAATAAAATCAAATTGGCTACATTAAAAGTAAAGGAAACAAATCAAGAATGGTTAAATTAACATGTCTAATATCTAACATATAGAAAAAACAACACAGAACATTCTGATAGATAATCATAGTATTTTACTAAACATCTCTAGAATAAATATATAGACTTACTCAATTCAGACCCACCTTAAAATATATAGTGCAGCTCCAAAGTCAATAACCAACTGGACGCTCTAAACTGGACAATCTAATGGGACATCCAACCTAGACTCATATAATCCAGAGGGTACCAACCTGTCTAATCAGGTTTGACAAGAAACCATCACTCGACCCTCTAAATAAATCTCATTATTCCCATGATAATAGTACTTTGTGAAGGCGGAGGTCCTCACATTCATGTTTTAACTAAAATCCACTACCACCGTGCTTTCCTAGATTAAATACCAACACCACTGTTACAATGAATCACTCCTCAAAGGTTCCCCTATAGACGTGTCCATCTCATATATTAATCTATTCACAAGTTCCAACCAGGATGTCACATCATTCAAGTTTCTAAAAGAACCCCAAAATATCTCAAAGTGCCAACTAGGCCTCACATTTTCAAATCCAATTCCATTTCCAACACCATTTCAAAAACCAGGATTAAAACACACAATAGACATAATGATTCCAAATTGTCCTTCAGACCATTTAGAAACAAACAATCTCCCAAAATTAATAAAAATGAAAAAAATTTGAACAATAATTTGGAACCACATTTGAGGCATTTGAAACCATGGTACATTTAGTAAAAACTCCAAGGGATTCAAATAAATGAACAGGTGTTTTGAAATTAGGGTTTTATATAAATAATGTTTGTCTAAGACTATAATAATTTTTGTACCTATCCATATGTTCACCCTATGCACATATTCATGTGTCCACATCCAATGAAACCCAAATTAAAATCAAAAATAACACCCAAAAACAATTTTAAAGAAACACCACTAGATTTACCACTAAACACAAAAATTCAAGCACAAGCACCAAGCCATAAAACCAAAAAAATCCACATGTAAAGCCCAATTCATAACCCAACTAAGGTAACAAAACATAAACAAGTGAAAACGCCAAAACAATCACCCAATTTCTTTTTAAAAGAATCAATTTACATTTCATTAAACAACTTACATGCCTATATGCATAGACATATTTAAGAAAACCCATTGAAAAACATTTTGCACCAATTTTACCATGATGAAACACAATAAAAGTCTATAATAACGTGCCACAAGCATGGTAATAACATTTTTAAATAATTTAAGAAAGATCAAGAATTAAATGGAATTTTTTGAAAAGTGGATGGAAACACCTACCTCTACTATGTTCGAACGTAGTGAAACTTTGAGAGAAGGAAGAACTAAGACCAAGGGATGATCTACACACCCTAACATTAAAATAAAAGTAACCCACACATCAAACCTAACCCTTAGGGTTCTTCTAAGAAATATTTAACCAATGTAAAACCAAATAACCAAGGGATAAGGAAGAAGAGAGGGAGAAACCAACCAAAACTCAAAGAAACTTACCCAAGAACCATTAAGGAGCAGCAATAGAAGAAGGGGAGCAAGCGAGGAAGGCCTCCTCGAGCCCCCTGGTACGTCTTGGTTGATAAAGATAAGAGAATCCAGAATTGGGGTTAAAACACAAGATGATAAATATTGGAATTTCACACTTTTAATGACATGGGAAGCTCTCATGGTTTCGAATCATGGTTTGACAAACCATGTGCAATCGTGCACACCCAACTGGAGAAGAGGGACACCTAGTACAATTTGGCTACACAGTTTAAAAACCATGTACCAACTATGAGAAATGGTTATAAAAAATTATAGATAATCCCTACACACTTTCCACATGGTTTCTTCTAACCATGTGTAATCTGTGTACTAATCCCCAAACACCAACCCACATGCTATACGGTTTCCCCGAGACCTCACATGGTTTAGTCCAAGACACGATTAAACCATGTAAGAATAAAATTAATTGGAAACACCTACTACCTCAACATGCCACATGGTTATCCTCCAAACCATGAACGGGTCAAAAATTCACAGAAAAACTCTAAAACTCAAAAATTCAAACCAGGAACTCAACCTGAACCTCAACCAAAAGAACCAGATCAAATAAAAGATAAAATAAAGTAAAAATTAAAGGTAGGGTATGATGATTATCCCCACCAAAAATTATTTCTTCCCCCATGAATTCACTCAGTCTAACGGTATCTAAAACTCAATCCCAAAACCGAATAGATGTGAATGAAACCATGAACCCCGGGGAAACCCTTCACTCCACTAATCACACCCAACCAAATCTAGGAGAAAATTAAATGAGAATAAATATGGGGAAAAGAATAGGTTTCTCCCCACTATAAGAACATAACTAACACCATCACCAGAATTGGGAACCCAATATGTACCAGAACCAAAACTTCTCCACAAAATCCAAACAACACAGCCACCAAAATAGGGAACTTTCAATCCCAAAAAAACTAAAATGGAACCTTGAACCCAAACAGTGATTCATCATTTTTACAAGACTCCCACATATCCAAAACAAACATGACATAAAACCAATTCAAATCCATAAAAATGATAATTATACAAAGGATATAACAATGGTTCAAAAACTCACATCCACAAGATAAAACTAATAGAATTCTTAGAGAACAAGATCACTAAAGTTTTCACAACAAAGGTAATAACATACTACAACAACAAAAACTATAATAGAGAAACTTCATCTATCTCTATTCTAAAAGTGGAGAGAAAAATTGGGCCACAGTTCCCCACACCCCAATCAATTCATGATTGTGTGAAAATCTTTACTTAGGGTCCTATGGCTAGAGCCTTGATTTCTTGAAGCATATACTTCCCCACAGTTAGGAGATGAAATCATATGATCAAGACTTCTTTCTTGGGAAATGCTTCTTATAAAACTTCTTCAGATAGCCCAACTGGCCACAATGGTGACATGCCTTCGGAGGCTGTGACATGATGGATTCAAATTCCCAAACTGGTCGCACTAAAAGTACACAAGATCCTAGTTCGAAGAGAAAGAATCCAAGATCAATTAAAGAGGCTTCTCAGAAATATTTTCCTCTGGCACACACCCCTCTCCAGATGGGTAACCTTTATAAATTCTGAGAATGACTAGTTAATTAATTGACATCGATTACACTCTAGGAACCATTTTAGCTAAGAACACCTCATTCACCAACTTCTTTAAATAGAATTCACTAGATTATATGGCTTACTCATTGATATCTGGTTAAAGAACCCAAATAAAGAGAGGATATTTTAGCTGATCTTCTGATGCTATCTCTAGAGAGAAAGAAACCAACTCCTTGAAATTCCCAATATAGGACTTCACTATTAGGCCCCATCCTAAAACATTACATAATATTGAATTAAGTTAATAATTCACATTGAGGATCTTTTTAGGTATAGAGATTTAGAGAATTAGTTCATAACTTATATAAAACATCTTGAATATTAAATATAGACACTTCTACTTAGTATCTATTTTTTTCACAAAATAAAAAATCTTAAAAGAAAAGAAACATGTTTAATTCCATGTTTTAAATATCATGACTTCTCCTTGATCCCATCCTTGACCCTATTCCACCTTAAGTCTTGTGAAAAATATTTCAAAAACTTGGTATGAGCATAAAAATCTCAGTAAGGGATACCTAAAGAAGGAAAGTTTGTAGTTCTCAAAACAACATGTAAACCATGAATACTTAATCATAAAGTATTAATTTTCACCTTAAAGAAGTAGGAAAAACACTTCACTAAATATAATCTCGTTTCTTACCCTTTTTGTAACCAAAATATTACCATAAATCCCATAGAAAAAACGTATAGCAAATAAAGGTAACTTGGGACATAAACACACTTAAATGGAATAACCATACAGTTGACTTCCACACATATCACTAAATTGAATAAACATATGGCTGAATTCCATAACCAATGCATTAGATGTTATAAAATAACCACTTTTCCTTGGTTTCTCATAGAACCACCCTTCATTTGGTTTATCACATAACCACTCGTCAAATGTCCAAGTAAAATTATATAATCATCACACATAAAAGACGAAAAATATCAACATTTCAATCATAAAATTTCATTTATAATCACAAGAAATAATTTCAAGATATTGAAATATTAAATCCACTTTCAAAACCATTTTCAATACCAAAATATTTAAAAAAGGGTATATGGTATTTATTTTCCATTTAAAAACATCACGACTTATTAAGGAAGCCAAATATAAAATAATGCTCGTGGCGGAAGAAAGTTTTTTGTCACCATGTACATTAAAAAGAAACATTAGCTTTATAATTAAGTAAAACAATACAGATAAAAAATATTCCCTTTGAATGATATTAAAATTATAATGGGTTTATACACTATATAAAATCAAGTCGTGTATAAATTAAAATATGCCTCAAAGAAAGAAGATTGAGACAAAGTCCCTTACCTCGTGTCCGACTTGACACATTCATTCTTTAGTTTCCAGAATAATAAAATTAAGTAAATTTATACTTAATTTAGAACCTTTTTCATGTTTATTATTCCTTTTATATCACATGTTACCTTTCTATAACATTTATTTAATTATTTGAGTTCATATCGGACATTTTGTCGATGTTCAGAACTTGAGTCAAAAATAAACTTGTTATAATTATAAATTGTTCACATGGTCAAAATTATATTATCTACAGAATTATATTCCTGATTTAGATATCATATATATAATATATATTCATTACATATGTATTTATAATAGTCCATATCATTTGGATATAAGAAATGAAATGCACCGTTCATGGAGATGGAAAGTCGTACGTATGCATGAACACTGCTTTCATTTGTTTTTCATATTTAAATGAATTAAAACTAAATGATGCATAAATATATTCTAATTAAAGTATAATATATATGTTATATATGTTACATAAGTTCATTAATTCTATACTTTATACGTTCCATGTTTAGCATGAACGATTCATATCACTTTGATGGGGCAGTAGTCCGCACTTCCTCAAATGCAATTATCCTATTTACACAACATGAAAAGAATAAAGGTATGTTCTAAATGATAATTACAGAAGAATAAAGATAAAATAAATATCATAAATATCATATATAATTATAGTTCCATCATAATGGCCACCATAAGTGGTTGTAAGAGAATATTGAACAATAATCATTTCGTGATGCAGTATTTCGTCGTCCATAGAAATATTAAGTTCTATACGCATTAGATGAAGGTGTGTATAAGTGTAGTTCTAATAATTCTCATAACAACAACCTCGTATATTGAGGATATTGTTTTCTTATTTAAACAAATAATAATAAGAGCATAGTCAGTGGAGAAGTAAAAATAATGGAAAGGAACATGAGAGAAGATGTTACCTCAAATCGGGTAACTTCTTTTGATTTGAGCCAAAGGGATTTCTTGAATTTCCTTATACATAGGGTAAGGCTTCTATGAGGAATATTGGGATGGTGGTAGATTATTTGGGCATATTTTGGATGTGAAAAATGTCTTGAGTGGTGTGAGTAATGGGTTAGAGGTGGTGCCCTTTTATAAGAAGGAGGAGGGGCACTTAAGGAATATCTTGAATTATTATTTTATTATAAATTATATTTCGAGTATAAATGAGTACAAATTCACCTAGTTATAAGGTAATATAAATATAAGTCGAAATAAAAATATCTAATCAGAATTAGGTTGGTTTTGGATATTTTTTAATCCTTATCTTTTTTATTTAATCCTTTTTTACTCTTACCATTTTATTAAGCATTTAACACTTTGAGAATCAAATTAGGTAAAAAAACAAGAAAAATATCCAATTAAAATGTCAATAATAAAATTGTAGACATATTATAACTATTTGGTCAAATATTATATTTTGTTTAATTTCATAATATTTAATAAAATAATTTATATTTTAAAATATGAATTATATCAATTTTGACACTACTCATATCATGACATTTTTAAAAATCCATAACATGTTGATTGATTCAAACAAATCATTAATAAAAATATAACATGTAACTATCATTCAGATAATTTTTTTATGACATCAAAATCAACAAATTACATTTATTTTAACATTTATAATATCATTTATGTGAATCCTTTATTAATGAAGCAATCACTGCATCGTCATTGTGTCATAATTAAATTTATTTACCTAATCTATAAAAAATATAAATAAAATTCCATGTTTAAAGAAATAATTTTATATTTATAATGACTATTTATATTCAAGAATATAACTTATATAACCCTATATAAAAATTGTTTTACCAAAAGATACATGTTTACGTTATATTTCCCTTAACTTAAAATTAAAAGTAATTAAATGTCATTTTCAAACACAAGTGGCTCCATGGGGTCCTAAAATCGACCCAATGATGCCCATAGTTAGATATATCTCATCTAATATGATTAGGACACGTTTTAGGAAATTTTAATATTATTATAATATTATTTTTATCCTTATTTACCAGATTTACACATTAACCATGGTAAATAAAATATTTACTAAACTTACTATTCATAATGTCTAAAAATAAAAGTTACCTATTAACAAAATTTGGACCTCTTTATTCCAAAAATAGAATCCATTTTTCCAAATTAAAAACATAGAAGATGGAGAAATTAATTTAAAATTAATTTCGGTTGTCAAAACCAAAAAACATGTTTTTAAGAAAAAATAACTATCAAAAGATTGACATGTGTTTATGTATAATTAAAAATTGAATTTACTTAAAATGAAAAAAATTGGATTAAATATTAAAAACATGATATAATTAATTTTTAAAACCAATTAAAAATATAATCTTACCATATAAATAAATCAGATGAAAATACAGTTTTGACTTAAAATGCAGTATTTTTCACTATTCATTAAAAAATGAACTTTATCGGAAAAATACCAAAAATTTTACCAAAAGTAAATTTTGATGTCCTTATTCTAAATAAGTAGTTTATTTTCTCCAATAGAACATATAAAAGTTAAAAACACTAGATTTAAAATGGGTTCTCCATCAAAAGGTGGTAAAACTACCTTTTAAAAAATATTAGAGTATTTATGATTAAAATTGGATTCATTATCATTTTAAGCCTCTAAATTTTATTGGATAAATGTAAAATCATTTAATAAAAATGTTTAATATTAATATGGTTAGTTCTATTAATTCCCTCTAATATAATATCTAGGCATTAACTACCTTTTCAAATAATAATATTATGTTATTATTTTTCACTATGACTCAGCCTTGTGTGCAACATGAGATTTTGGAGAAACCCATTGGTGTGTGTCAGGTACACCATCGATCATAGAATCCCCTTTAAATTAAAATTAATATCTTATTCATAAGTATTAATATAAATCAATGTATTATTATATAAATACCTAGGTTGTTACATTTTCCCACCTTTTGGAAATTGTGTCCTTGCAATTCTATTCACTTATCCAATAAGTGGGGATATTTATCCCTCATATCATTTTTGGATTCTCATATTGTCTCTTCAACCATGTGGTTTTTCTAAAAAAACCATTACCTGATGAATTACCTTATTCCGCAACACTGACTTTCTTCAGTCAAGAATCTGGACTGGTTATTCCTCATAAGAAATATTCTCTTCCAACTAAACTACCTCTAGAATCAAAAAATGATATGGATCCAGCATATGTATTCTCAACATTGAATCATGAAAAAAAAATGTGTACCTGGGATAAACTTGGAGGTAAATACACTCTGTAGGCAACTGATTCAACCTTATCTTGGATTTTATAGGGTCTAATGAACCTCAGATTCATCTTTCCCTTCTTACCAAAACTCATCACACTTTTTCATGGAGAAACTTTCAGAAAGACGTGATCACCTACCTCAAAATAAAGATACTTCCTCTGGTTATCTGTATAACTTTTCTTCCAAATTTGTGTTGTCCTCATGTTCTTCTTAATTAACTGAACTTTTTCTACCATTTCTTCTACCAATTATGGTCCCATAAACTTTATTTCACCTACATCATCCCTAAAAGTTGGAGTTTGACATTGATTTCCATATAATCCCTCAAATGGATCCAATTGTATACTAGAATTGAAACTTTTATTATAAGAAAAATCAACCAAGGAAAGATGTTGGTCCCAACTTCCCTATTAATCCATTGAAGAAGCATGTATCATATCTTCCAAAGTCTAAATTGTTCGTTCTGATTTCCCATCTGATTGAGGATGAAAAGTTGTACTGAAATTTAATTCAGTACTCAATGACTTCTGAAGGACCTTCCAAAAGTTATAAGTGAACCATGGATCATGATCAGATAAAATAGAGAGGTTAAATCCATTTAACCTGACTATCTCTTTAATATGAAATTGAGAAATTCAATCTATAGACAGAGTATCTCGAATAGAATGAAAAAGAGGAGATTTATTCAATCAATCAACAATAACCCAGATTGCATTATTAACTAGAGTTGTCTCCAGTAATCCCACAACAAAGTCCATGGATATATTTTCTCATTTCCACTCTCACACTGGTAAAGGCTGAAGCATCCCTTTTGGTAACTATCATTATGCTTTAACCTATTGAAAATTCAAACACTTCACATTAAAGTCATCAATATCTGTTTTCATTCCATCCCACCAGTAATACTCCCAATGATATCTATACATCTTAGTACTGCCAGGATGAACTGAAAATGGAGAACTATGAGCTTCACATAACAATGATTTATTTAACTATGAATCACAAGGCACACATAATCTCTTTCCAAACCTCAAAACACAATCTTTATCAATGTTAAATTCAAGTAACTTACCCTTCTGAACCAACCCTACCATTTTCTACAACTCATTGTCATCTTTATACACTTGATTTATTCTCTCTACTAGAGATGATTTCACTTCCACCAAAAACAAAACATAGGAATTTCCTGCACCAACAACTTCTATGCCAATGCTCATAAAATTATTAATCAAAAGATATTATTCCAAATGTATCATGGTTAATGTAGCATTACTATTTCGGATCAAAGTGTAAGACACTTTATTTTCCTTTCCTAGATGGTAATGGATCGTGTAATCATAATACATGATTAATTCTACCCATATCCTCTATCTCATCTTTAATTCCTTCTGAGTGAACATATACTTCAATCATTTGTGATCAGTATATATTTAACACATTACGCCATAAAAATGATGCCTCATAGATTTTAATGCAAAAACAATAACAAATAATTCCAAATCATGTGTAGGGTAATTTAACTCATGAGGTTTCAACTAACATGAAGCATAAGTAATTACCTGATCATTCTGCATTAGGACACAACCAAGTCCTTTAAATTAAGCATCATTATAGATAACAAACTCACCATTTCTAAAATGTAATTTCAATATTAGATCATTCACCAATATTATTTTCAATTTATGAAAACAATCATCACATTCTTTTGTCTAGATAAACTTAACACCTTTTTTAGTTAACTTAGTCATTGGGCTAGATAACTATGAAAAATTCTCAATAAACCATTTTTAATATCTTGTCAAACCAAGAAAACTACAAATCATGGTTATATTTATAGGTCTTGGCCATTCTTCAACAAATTTTGTTTTAGAAGGATGAACAGTTATGCCATTTTTGGAAATAATGTGACCAAGGAATGAAATATTTTGTAACTAAAACTCACACTTTCTTTATTTCCCATAAAATTTATTTTATTTTACGGTTCTCAGGTAAATCCTTAAATGACATTCATGTTCCTCTTTACTTTTGTAATATACAAAAATGTCATCAATAAACACAACCACATACTTATCCATAAACTCACAAAAAATTCTATTCATAATATCCATGAATATAATATGTGCATTGGTTAACCCAAAAGACATAACTAAAAATTCATAACTAAAAATTCATAATGGCCATATCTAGTATGAAATGTGGTCTTCAGAACGTCTTCTTCCTTTACTTTTATGTAAAGGTACCCTGACCTCAAGTTAATCTTTGAAAAATACCGAGCTCCCTGGATCTAATCAAATAAATCATCGATATAAGGAAAAGGATACTAGTTCTTCATAGTGATATTATTCAAGGCTCGATAATCAATGAAAAGTATCATTGAACCATCTTTCTTTTTAACAAACAAGACTAGAGCACCCCACAGTTATGTGCTTGGTCGAATGAAACCTTTATCTAAAAATTCCTCCAATTATTTATTTAAATCTAAAAGTTAAATTTGACCCATTTGATAAGGGGGGTTTTAAATTGTCTTAGCATTAGGAACTATGCCAAAAATAAATTCAACTTCTCTATCAGGTATAATACCAGGAAAAACATTAGGAAAAACATCAAGAAACTCATTTAATACTCACACATCATTAATCTGAATAGTTCATTTGATTTCAGCGATATGTGTAAGGAAACATTCATTTATATCTTTCACTAGTTTCTTAGCTTCCGAATATGTTATAATAGATAAGGGTTAATTATTGAACACAAATTGAAAGTATTTCTGAAAAAAACCTCTTTATCTCTACAGTAAATCTTAGCATGGTAAAATAAAAAGAAAATCCATTCCCAAAATAACATCAAACTCTACTAGAGGTAAAACAACAAGGTTTGTAGGTAAATTATTTCCACAAATAAGGATAGGAATATTCTTATAATTTCTTTTTGCCTCAACATTTCCCCCATGTGTTTTTACCTCAAGTTTAAGATTCATATCTTGAGATATAATTCCCAATTTACTAGAAAATTTCTCAGAAATGAAAGAATTTGTAGATCCTAAATCAAACAATACATTGGCATAATATGAAAAAACAAATTACTTGATACCACTTCATTTGATGGTACCACCTCAACCGTAATAGTAGAAAAATATTTTTCCCCACCCTTCTGCTTTTTGATATTTCCGGTTGCCACCATGTGTAATCATCTTTGGACACACATTGGCATAATGTATAAACTCATTGCAACTAAAACATCTTATTGTTTTATTTTCATTGCCTGCTTGCTTGATCATCTTTCTTAGAGTTACGAGAAATATTACCAGTGTTACCACACTGGAAGAACTTTCTAGATTTTGAGAGACATTCTCCATGATTCTTTTTACCACTATAATGACCCATACTTTACATACGATGTTATTACTTCAGAATTGAAGCACACTTATTACAACATATAACAAAACTAAGAAAGGACCGTATAGGTATAGTGCCTTTAGAAACTTGGAAACATAAACAACTGGTTCATAAATCATCTACTTTTCCTCCCATTTATTTCATCATATCTAGAGTCCCTTTTTGGAATATTCTACTTAATAACCTTCTTCCTGACCTGGGGAAATAAAACATACAAAAAGGTGAGCTCAAATGCTCAGTATGGGTAAACAAAAGAAATATCAATCACATCATATACATAAGCACATAACTTTTGGAAATCTTAACCTGCAAAAGAGATCATAATTTCATAACATGGGATAAATCATAGTAGTGAAATGTAATCCCAATAATCATAACATAAAACATGAAACTTTGTGGAATACACACATAATCATAGAGAATCATTTCTTATTTGTCAATACTCATTTCCAAGACTATCTTAGTGGACAAAGTCCATTTCTGAACCGAGTTCACTCCTCGTTTCAGTCCTGTTTCACTGAACCGGTATAACCTACAGTTCCAGACATGTCTATCTCATGAGATATAAAATCTTTACCCAATGAATTGGAGGGAGATATAGGTCCCACCCATATCATAATGATACCATTCTTATGTGTGCCACAAAATAATAAACCATACATCATAGCATAACCCATGTAATAAAAATGGGAATCTTAAACATCATGGCTTCATAAAACAATTCATATAAGATAAAGGAATTCATAAAAATATTTCCATCACAAAATAATCAAATCAATATAATAATAGGGATAGAAATATAACCCTATATTATCTTAGATGGAAAATAATTTTGATAAAACACTTGAACTCCATTCTTGAGGAAAATATCCTTTCTACTTCAAAAACATTTTCCTTTCTTAACATGTCATACAATTTTGAACTAAAAGAATTTGATTAAAAATAAACTTGAAAACTTGTAAAGGAACCTTCTTGGAAACAATGTTTTAAAAATCCATTCAAGCCGTATAAGTTAAAGAAAACATGCTTCTCGTACTTTTGTCGGAAAAGTCAAAAAGTACCTCGTACGAAAACGACAAAAGATTCCTTTCATATCTTTTACTAAAAACTCACCGAAGGGTAAAATTGGATTTAAAAAATTTTAGGTGGTTGGAAAAAATATTACATATTGAGGAAACATGGATGTGGATGATAAAATGCACCCCAGTAAATACCAAAGTATAAACAATCTCGGATAAAATGAGATTTTCAAAATTTATCCCTTACCTTAGGTCTGTTTTGCTTCGTAAGTGTCCGAACCTCCTGTATAATGATTTAAATAATGTTATTGACTTATTCTAGAATCATACTTATTTTTATTATATCATATATGGTCATATTCTTATCTTCTTAGTAGTAATATTTCATTGCTACTTGTTATTTGGATGTTTATAACTTTTTGTTCTTATGCGTGTTTTGTCGAATAAATTCGTATTCTTCTCTTAAGGTTATAGATACCTCATTTCCAGAATGGTATTAGTGTAATATATATCATATTCATTCATTCAATTCATTTATATAATCATTATGAAATTAAGATCATGTAAAACGAGGCGCATCACATCGTGGAGACGGTATTCCGTACGTATGCACGAGTGATGATATCGTTCCTATGATTGTGGAATTGTATTCGAGTGTATGTATACTATTTTAGAATCAGTATCACTTTATAATAGTCATATATAGTCATTATTTACACCATTATACCCATCCAAGTAAGGTGGTGGTGGAAAATAGATTACACCACGGCGTGGAGACGGTATTCCATACGTACGCACGCGCGGTGATTTATTTTTCCGTAGGATGGATAGATGGTGAAATAGGGTTGTTTCATACTTATAATAACATATCAGTATATGAGTGATACTGATGTTATTACTTCATAATGAAACAACTAAATAAGAATAAGTGGAAGAAGAAATAAAGATGAAAGAATCGGTAACAGACATTACCTCTTCTTTGAAGTGCTTCTTTGAGACCTTCTTTTAGGGTACTAAAATTGGTCTTTGAAGAAGACCAGGACCTCTAGGATGTCTCTAATGAAGTGGATAGGAGGAATTGGTAGGGTTTGTCCGAGCTTGAAGGCTCAAAGTGCTGTGAGAAAGAGGGGGAGGAGGTGCCCTTTTATAAGGGAGGAGAGGGGCACCTTTGGAATAACTAAAAATTATTATTTTATTATAAAGTCAAATTCGGTTTTAAATAGCTCCAAATTGATATATTTCTAAGATAAGGTGGGGATGGGTAGAAATACTCTCATCCAATATAATTTAGACAAGTTTAGGTTCCTATTTTAACCTTATAATTTAGATTTAACATTAAGTTAAATAATTTTACTTTTACCGTGTCTTCTTGTGTTCTTATACTATACGGTTAATAAACTTACTATAAGAATCCAAAAGAACCCCAAGTTGTTTATTATTAATATATATAACCTTATCTAAGTCATTTGGCGGAACCTTAGATTTTTAGGAATAAAATAACAATTACTAATATAATATTTGTTTTAAAAACTATTTTATGTCAATTTTGACACTATTTAGTAATTAATTTTTGTGAAAATCATAACAGAATGATTAGTTCGAAAAAAGTTAATTAAATCAATACTAACATGTCATATTAATCTAAAAAATTATTTTAATTCATAAAAAGTCTCAAATTACATTTATTTTGGTGTTTATAACATCAATTATGTCAATATTTCATTAATAAGATAATTACTGCATCATCACTGTGTCATAACTAAATTAAATTTTTTAATGTCTAAAAATTAAAAATAAAATATCATTATGTAGGAAATCTTTTTATATTTCTAATGAATATTTATAGTCGAATTTATCTTATGTATAACCCTATATTAAAAATGATATACTTATTAAACTTTGATTTTAACTATTTTAACCCTTCTTTAAATAAATTAATAATAAATGTCCTAATCTAATCCAAGTGGGCCTAAATGGTCATATTTTATTCCTAAGGTTGTTTTTGGTCGAATTACACTTTTCCAATAGAATTAGGACATGTGTTAGGGTAATAATAATATCATTTTTACCCTTAATTACCCTATTTACTTTTAACCATGGTAAAAAAAAGTTACTATTCACCAAAAAATTATTTCCATCTCATTGAACCACATTTTACTTACTGACATCAACCGTGTCTCTCGGATTTTCAAAATTCCACTCACAGAAGCGGTAAAATTCAGTTTTTTAACTACCACTTAGTGGTTTCACTATTCATCAAAAATTGAAAGTTTTCAGAAAATTACCAAAATTTCACCCTAGGATAATTTCGATATTCCAAATCCAAAAATGAAGTACATTTTGAAAAATAAAAATTTATAAAATTTCAAAAAGTGGTTATTACTATTCATAACAGCTAGTTTTAATAATATTTTATTAGCATATCATTGTTTAGTGAAACTCGGTATTGCGTACGACGCAAGCTATCAAGGAAAGTTGTGATTTTGTGTAAAGCAAGCCAAGCAAGTTTTGTGTGTAGAAGAAGATTCCTTTGATGATTTATATAACATAAAAGTCTCAGGTGTTACATTCTACCCCCCATAAAATGAATTTTGCCCTCGAAATTCGTCACTTTGTAACAAACAGATGAGGATACCTCTCCCTCATCATATCCTCAAGCTCCCATGTAGCTTCTTCTAATTGGTGGTTCCTCCATAAAACTTTCACCAATCGAGTGGTCTTTCTTTGTAGGACTTTTTCGCTACGATCCAGAATCTCAATCGGCTGTTCTTCATAAGAAAGATCTTTCTCCAGCGGTACAACTTCTGAGCTAAGTACATGTGAAGGATCAGGTATGTACTTTCTCAGGAGAGATACATGGAACACATCGTGAACTTGAGAGAGATTCGGTGGAAGCGCCAATCGGTAAGCTACCTTCCCAACACGATCCAGTATTTCGAAAGGACCGATATATATAGGGCTCAACTTCCCCTTCTTTCCAAATCTCATGACCCTATTCTAGGGAGATATTCATAAGAACACTTTATCACCCACTTAAAACTCTAGGTCTTTTCTTCGGTTGTCGGTATAACTTTTCTGTCGACTCTGAGCTGCTCTTATGTATTGTTGAATAGATCTGACCTTTTCTGCCATTTCATCAACGAGATCGGGTCCTAATAACTTTCTTTCCCCAACTTCATCCCAGAAAGTTGGAGTCCTGCATTTCTTTCCATAGAGATCTTCATAAGGAGCCATCTGAATACTAGAGTGAAAGCTATTATTATAAGAAAATTCCACCAAAGGTAGGTGTTGATACCAACCACCTTTGAAATTCATAGAGAAAGCTCTCGACATATCTTCTAGAGTTTGAATTATTCTCTCAGACTGACCGTCTGTTTGAGGATGATAAGCAGTGTTGAAACTCAACTCTGTATCCAGAGTATGCTGAAGACTTCACCAGAACTTCGAGGTAAATCTCGGAACCCGATCAGATATAATAGAAAGTGGTACTTCATGCAATCTTACCACTTCCTTTACATATATCCTGGCAAGCTGACCCAGAGAGAAATCCTCTCTAATATCAATGAAGTGTGCAGACTTTCTAAGACGATCAACTATGACCCAGATAGCATTATTGCCTTTGGATGTTTTAGGAAGTCCTGTGACAAAGTCCATAGTGATGTTTTCCCATTTCCATTCGGGTATGGGTAATGGTTGTAACATCCCCTTAGACTTCTGTCTCTCAGCTTTAACTTGTTGACAAACCAAGCATCGAGAGACATATTCAGCAACATCTCTTTTCATGCCATCCCACCAGAAGTACTCATTCAGGTCTCTATACATCTTCTTGCTTCCAGGATGAATAGAGAATGAAGAACTATGAGCCTCATCCAGCAGCTCCTTCTTTAATTCAGGGATGGGAGGAACACAAACCCGATTCCTGAACTTTATTATCCCATCACAATCAAGGTTGAATTCAGGAACATTTCTCACCTTCTTTTGTAACTCGACATCTTATTTCTGTGCCTCTTTAATCTTCACATGTATAGATGGTTGAACATTCATTTTAGAAAGATACGATTTTCCACTTCCATTATAATTCCAAGATCCATCCTTTTTAAATCCATAAATATTGGATCTTTTGTGATCCTCATCATGGATAAACTGGCATGGTCTTGTCAACTTAATGCATCTCTCACCTTGTTTTCTTTCCCAGGGTGGTAATGGATTGAGCAGTCATAATCTATAATCAGCTCCAACCATCTTCTTTGACGCATATTCAACTCCTTTTGTGTGAAAATATACTTTAAACTTTTAAGATCAGTATAAATGTCACACCTTTCTCCATAAAGATAATGTCTCCAAATCTTTAATGCAAAGATTACCGCAGCTAACTCCAAATCATGTGTTGGGTAATTTTGCTCATGGATTTTCAACTATCGTGAGGCATAAGCTATCACCATATCATTTTGCATAAGAACACACCTCAATCCCTTCTTGGATGCATCACTATAGATCACAAACCTTTCTCCACTATAAGGCAGTGTGAGCACAGGTGCACTGGATAACCTTCTTTTCAACTCCTTGAAATTCTCTTCACATTCTTCCATCCAAACAAACTTAACTCCTTTCCGAGTCAACTTGGTGAGTGGATTAGATAATCGTGAAAAATATTTCAGAAAACGTCGATAATATCCAGCCAAACCAAGAGAACTTCGAATCTCATTTACTGTTGTTGGTCTCGACCATCTTTCAATAACCTCTGTTTTTGCTGGATCCACAGATATCCCCTCTTTTGAGATTATGTGACACAAAAATGAAACTTTTTGAAGCCAAAATTCACACTTGGTAAATTTGGCATAAAGCTTCTCCTTTCAAAGGGTCTTGAATATAATTCTCAAGTGTTCTTCATGTTCTTCCTTGCTCTTTGAATAGACAAGAATATTTTCTATAAAAACTACCACAAATTGATCAAGATAGTCTCTAAAGACTCTATTCATCAGATCCATGAAGATAGCAGGGGCATTAGTAAGACCAAATGACATCACTATAAATTCATAGTGTCCATACCTTGTATAGAAATCCATCTTTGGTATATCCTCCCTTTTGACCCTTAATTGATGATACCCTGAACAAAGATCAATCTTGGAAAATTATTGAGCTCCACGTAGTTGGTCTAATAGGTCATCAATGCGCGGGAGAGGATATTTGTTCTTGATAGTGAACTTGTTAAGTTCTCGATAATCAATGCAGAGTCTCATTGATCCATCTTTCTTCTTAACAAATAGAACATGTGCTCTCCAAGGTGATGCACTAGGGCGTATGAATCCCTTATCAAGATTCTCTTGGAGTTGCTTCTTCAATTCCAGCAACTCAATTGGGGCCATTCTATAAGGTTTCTTTGAAATAGGCAAAGAACCCGGTACGAGTTCTATTGAAAACTCAACTTCACGATTTGGTGGAAGACCCGATAATTCCTCCGGAAAGACATCATCAAACTCCCGTACAATGGGCATATTTGTAATCGTGAGTTTCTCACCAACCATTTGAGATAAATAACCTTCATTTAGTGGAATCAAGACCCATAAGGTAGAAGGAATTTCCACTGGAAGGTTATATTCATCCTTGCATTGATAGACGATCATAGATTGATCTTGAATATGAAATGTGACTTCCCTTCTTTGGCAATTGATATGAGCTCCATATAAAGAAAGCCAATCCATGCCAAGAATCACATCAAATTCCACTATAGGAAGGATCACAAGATTTGCAGGAAGCACTTTCCCTCAAACTTCGATCGGAGAAGAATTATAAACTTTTGATGCGACTGTTGTGCCATTACATGTTGTCACAGCTAACTCAACATCTAATTGTTGAGGTAATACGGTGATACCCTTAAAAAATTCTTCAGAAATAAAAGAGTGGGTGGATCCAGAATCAAATAAAACATTTTCTACTTTAGAGTGGATGGTAAGTGTACCTTTCACCACATCGTTATCGTACTCCACATCGCTGATAGAAATTACATGTGACTTTCCTTTTTCTTTAGCCTTAAGTGTTTGTTGACATCGACCATCATCATCAACCCTTGGATTAGGGAATTTATTGGCATAATGTCCCATATCCTTGTACTTGAAACATTGAAGTGTATTAGGTTATTTCTGTGTATCCCTTCTTTTGTTTGCATCATTAGACATCTTCTTCCCATCATCGCGGCATTCAAATGCCCGATGACCTTCCTTTCCACATTTTAAACATTTACTTGTCCCTTTAAGACAACTCCCTACATGTTTCTTTCCACACTTTGAGCATAAGGGAAAGCTCATCTTCTTTTCAGTGTGCTCTTTATATTTTCCTTTGAATTCCATTTTCTTCTTCTTATCAAACCCATATGACCGATGGGTTACTCTAATCTCCATCTCAACTTTGAGAGCACATCGAACGATTTCCTCGTAGCTATTGAAGTCCCTTATGGCTAAGGCCCTTCGAAGACTTGGTTTTAAGCCACTAAATAATCGATCGATCTTACTCTCAGGTAGGATAATAATACCAGAAGCATACCTTCCAAGTCTTGTAAAATTTTCTTCATAGGTACCAACAGATTTATCATCCTTTTGCTTCAGTTCAAGAAACTCTTTCTCCATCTTTTTTCGGAGAATACGAGGGAAGTACTTATTGAAAAACAAGTTCTTGAACTCGTCCCATTCCATGGACTCAATTTCATCCCTTTGCCTCGTATTCTTAATAAGATTCCACCATTGATCAGCATCACCTTCCAAACGATACACCGCTAAGATGACTTTATCATGCTCAGAACATTGAAGAACTAAAAATATCTTTTCAGTAGTACTAATCCATTGTTTAGAAACTAATGGATTAGTAGACCCGCTGAAAGAAGGTGGACGTTGTCTCATGAAGGATTCAACAGAATATTGCTCCTTCCTTTGCTCGTTTGGAAGTCCTGCATGATTCATAACTTGAAAAAGTTGTGTGAGCATGGCAACAAGATTTTTCATTCCATCTCCCATAACGTTTGGTTGCTCAGGGGGACAATCATTGCATTTCCCGTCGCATTCTGCATTAACACGATTCCTTCAGGTTCTAGCCATTGACTAAAACCAAGAAGAATAGTGTGAGAAACACTAATTATAATAGGAAAACCACATAATCAAGAATAAGATTTCACACTTAAGGTCTTATCCTAGGTTATTCATGGCCATTTCTAAAATACTAAGATTGTGTTCTATGCTTAGACTTATCCTTAGGGTTCTTACTAAGGCTTTCACATCCTAGTTTCCAAAGGTTGACTATACCTTTCCTCTGATACCAACTATAATGACTCATACTTTACATACATTGTTATTAATTCAGAATTGAAGCACACTTATTACAACATATAACAAAACTAAGAAAGGACCATATAGGTATAGTGTCTTTAGAAACTGGGAAACATAAACAACTGGTTCATAAAGCATCTACTTTGCCTCTCATTTATTTCATCATATCTGGAGTCCCTTTTTGGAATATTCTACTTAATAACCTTCTTCCTGACCTGGGGAAATAAAACATACAAAAAGGTGAGCTCAAATTCTCAGTAAGGGTAAACAAAAGAAATGTCAATCACATCATATACATAAGCACATAACTTTTGGAAATCTTAACCTGCAAAAGAGATCATAATTTCATAACATGGGATAAATCATAGTAGTGAAATGTAATCCCAATAATCATAACATAAAACATGAAACATTGTTTCATACACACATAATCTTATAGAATCATTTCTTATTAGTCAAGACTCATTTCCAAGACTATCTTAGTGGATAAAGTCCATTTCTGAACCGAGTTCACTCCTCGTTTCAGTCCTGTTTCACTGAACCGGTATAACCTACCGTTCCAGCCATGTCTATATCATGAGATATAAAATCTTTACCCAATGCATTGGAGGGAGATATAGGTCCCACCCATCTCATAATGATACCATCCTTATGTGTGACACAAAATCATAAACCATACATCATAGCATAACCCATGTAATAAAAATGGAAATCTTAAACATCATGGCTTCATAAAACAATTCATATAAGATAAAGGAATTCATAAAAATATTTCCATCACAAAATAATGAAATCAATATAATAATAGGGATAGAAACAGAACCCTATATTATCTTAGATGGAAAATAATTTTGATAAAACACTTGAACTCCATTCTTGAGGAAAATATCCTTTCTACTTCAAAAACATTTTCCTTTCTTAACATGTCTTACAATTTTAAACTAAAAGAATTTGATTAAAAATAAACTTGAAAACTTATAAAGGAAGCTTCTTGGAAATAACGTTTTAAAAATCCATTCATGACGTATAAGTTAAAAAAAACATGTTTCTCGTACTTTTGTCGGAAAAGTCAAAAAGTACCTCGTACGAAAACGACAAAAGATTCCTTTCATATCTTTTACTAAAAACTCACCAAAGGGTAAAATTGGATTTAAAAAATTTTAGGTGGTTGGAAAAAATATTACACATTGAGGAAACATGGATGTGGATGATAAAATACACCCCAGTAAATACCAAAGTATAAATAATCTCGGATAAAATGAGATTTGCAAAATTTATCCCTTACCTTAGGTCCGTTTTGCTTCGTAAGTGTCCGAACCTCCTGTATAATGATTTAAATAATGTTATTGACTTATTACAGAATCATAATTATTTTTATGATATCATATATGGTCATATTATTAGCTTCTTAGTAGTAATATTTCATTGCTACTTGTTCTTCGGGTGTTTATAACTTGTTGTTCTTATGCGTGTTTTGTCGAATAAATTCTTATTATTCTCTTTTGGTTATAGATACCTCATTTCCAGAATGGTATTAGTGTAATATATATCATATTTATTCATTCAATTCATTTATATAATCATTATGAAATTAAGATCATGTAGAACGAGTCGCATCACATCGTGGAGACGATATTCCGTACGTACGCAAGAGTGATGATATCGTTCCTATGATTGTGGAATTGTATTGGAGTGTATGTATACTATTTCAGAATCAGTATCACTTTATAATAGTCATATATAGTCATTATTTACACCATTATACCCATCCAAGTAAGGTGGTGGTGGAAAATAGATTACACCACGGCGTGGAGACGGTATTCCGTACGTACGCACGCGCGGTGATTTCTTTTTCCGTCGGATGGATAGATGGTCAAATAGGGTTGTTTCATACTTATAATAACATATAAGTATATGAGTGATACTAATGTTATTACTTCATAATGAAACAACTAAAGAAGAAGAAGTGGAAGAATAAATAAAGACGAAAGAATCGGTAACGGACATTACCTCTTCTTTGAAGTGCTTCTTTGAGACCTTATTTTAGGGTACTAAAATTGGTCTTTGAAGAATACCAGGACCTCTAGGATGTCTCTAGGGAAGTGGATAGGAGTAATTGGCATGGGTTGGACGAGATTGAATGCTCAAAGTGGTGTGAGCAAGAGGGGGAGGAGGTGCCCTTTTATAACGGAGGAGAGGGTCACCTTTGGAATAACTAAAAAATATTATTTTATTATAAAGTCAAATTCGGTTTTAAATAGCTCCAAATTGATATATTTAGAATCTAAGGTGGGGATGGGTAGAAATCCTCTCATAAAATAGAATTTAGACAAGTTTAGGCTCCTATTTTAACCTTATCATTTAGATTTAACATTAAGTTAAATAATTTTACTTTTACCGTGTCTTCTTGTGTTCTTATACTATAAGGTTAATAAACTTACTATAAGCTGCCAAACGAACCCAAAGTTGTCTATTATTAATATATATAACCTTATATAAGTCATTTGGCCGAACCTTAGATTTTTAGGAATAAAATAACAATTACTAATATAATATTTGTTTTAAAAACTATTTTATGTCAATTTTGACACTATTTAGTAATTAATTTTTGTGAAAATGATAACAGAATGATTAGTTCAAAAAAAGTTAATTAAATCAATACTAACATGTCATATTAATCTAGAAAATTAGTTTCATTCATAAAAAGTCTCAAATTACATTTATTTTTGTGTTTATAACATCAATTATGTCAATATTTCATTAATAAGATAATTACTGTATCATCATTGTGTCATAAATAAATTAAATTATTTAACGTCTAAAAATTACAAATAAAATATAATTATGTAGGAAATCATTTTATATTTCTAATGAATATTTATAGTCTAATTTATCTTATGTATAAACCTATATTAAAAATAATATACTTATTAAACTTTGATTTTAACTATTTTAACCCTTCTTTAAATAAATTAATAATAAATGTCCTAATCTAATCCAAGTAGACCTAAATGGTCATATTTTATTCCTAAGGTTGTTTTTGGTCGAATTACACTTGTCCAATAGAATTAGGACATGTGTTAGGGTAATAATAATATCATTTTTACCCTTAATTACCCTATTTACTTTTAACCGTGGTAAAAAAAGTAAAAAGTTACTATTCACCAAAAAATTATTTTCATCTCATTGAACCACATTTTACTTACTGACATCAACTTTGTCTCTTGGATTTTCGAAATTCCACTCACAGAAGCAGTAAAATTAAGTTTTTTGAAAAATTCATTTTTTTAACTACCACTTAGTGGTTTCACTATTCATCAAAAATTGAAAGTTTTCAGAAAATTACCAAAATTTCACCTTAGGATAATTTCGATATTCCAAATCCAAAAATGAAGTCCATTTTGAAAAATAAAATTTATAAAATTTCAAAAAGTGGTTATTACTATTCATAACGGCTAGTTTTAATAATATTTTATTAGCATATCCTTGTTTAGTGAAACTCGGTATTGCGTACGACGCAAGCTATAAAGGAAAGCTGTGATTTCGTGTAAAGCAAGCCAAGCAAGTTTTGTGTGTAGAAAAAGATTCCTTTGATGATTTATATAACATAAAAGTCTCGGGTGTTACATTCTACCCCCCTTAAAATGAATTTCACCCTCAAAATTCGTCACTTTGTAACAAACAGATGAGGATACCTCTCCCTCATCATATCTTCAAGCTCCCATGTAGCTTCTTCTAATTGTTGGTTCCTCCATAAAACTTTCACCAATCGAGTGGTCTTGATTTGTAGGACTTTTTCGCTACGATCCAGAATCTCAATCAGCTGTTCTTCATAAGAAAGATCTTGCTCCAGCGGTACAACTTCTGAGCTAAGTACATGTGAATGATCTGGTATGTACTTTCTCAGGAAAGATACATGGAACACATCGTGAACTTGAGAGAGATTCGGTGTAAGCACCAATCGGTAAGCTACCTTCCCAACACGATCCATTTTTTCGAAAGGACCGATATATATAGGGCTCAACTTCCCCTTCTTTCCAAATCTCATGACCCTCTTCTAGGGAGATATTCGTAAGAACACTTTATCACCCACTTAAAACTCTAGGTCTTTTCTTCGGTTGTCGGCATAACTTTTCTATCGACTATGAGCTGCTCTTATGTATTTTTGAATAGATCTGACCTTTTCTGCCATTTCATCAACGAGATCGGGTCCTAATAGCTTTCTTTCCCCAACTTCATCCTAGCAAGTTGGAGTCCTGCATTTCTTTCCATAGAGAGCTTCATAAGGAGCCATCTGAATACTAGAGTGAAAGATATTATTATAAGAAAATTCCACCAAAGGTAGGTGTTGATCCCAACCACCTTTGAAATTCATAGAGCAAGCTCTCAACATATCTTCTAGAGTTTGAATTGTTCTCTCAGACTGACCGTCTGTTTGAGGATGATAAGCAGTGCTGAAACTCAACTCTGTATCCAGAGTATGCTGAAGACTTCGCCAGAACTTCGAGGTAAATCTCGGATCCCAATCATATATAATAGAAATTGGTACTCCATGAAATCTTACCACTTCCTTTACATATATCCTGGCAATCTGATCCAGAGAGAAATCCTCTCTAATATCAATGAAGTGTGTAGACTTTGTAAGACGATCAACTATGACCCAGATAGCATTATTGCCTTTGGATGTTTTAGGAAGTCCTGTGACAAAGTCCATAGTGATGTTTTCCCATTTCCATTCGGGTATGGGTAATGGTTGTAACATCACCTTAGAATTATGTCTCTCAGCTTTAACTTGTTGACAAACCAAGCATCGAGAGACATATTCAGCAACATCTCTTTTCATGTCATCCCACCAGAAGTACTCATTCAGGTCTCTATACATCTTCATGCTTCCAGGATGAATAGAGAATGAAGAACTATGAGCCTCATCCAGCAGCTCCTTCTTTAATTCGTGGATGGGAGGAACACAAACCCGATTCCTGAACTTTATTATCCCATCACAATCAAGGTTGAATTCAGGAACATTTCTCACCTTCTTTCGTAACTCAACATCTTCTTTCTGTGCCTCTTTAATCTTCACATGTATAGATGGTTGAACATTCATTTGAGAAATATACGATTTTTCTCCTTCCATTATAATTCCAAGATATATCCTTTGTAAATCCATAAATATTGGATCTTTTGTGATCCTCATCATGGATAAACTGGCATGGTCTTGTCAACTTAATGCATCTGCCACCTCGTTTTCTTTCCCAGGGTGGTAATGGATTGAGCAGTCATAATCCTTAATCATCTCCAACCATCTTCTTTGACGCATATTCAGCTCCTTTTGTGTGAAAATATACTTTAAACTTTTAAGATCAGTATAAATGTCACATCTTTCTCTATAAAGATAATTCCTCCAAATCTTTAATGGAAAGATTACCGTAGCTAACTCCAAATCATGTGTTGGGTAATTTTTCTCATGTATTTTCAACAATCGTGAGGCATAAGCTATCACCATATCATTTTTCATAAGAACACACCTCAATCCCTTCTTGGATGCATCACTATAGATCACAAACCTTTCTCCACTACAAGGAAGTGTGAGCACAGGTGCACTGGATAACCTTCTTTTCAACTCCTTGAAATTCTCTTCACATTCTTCCGTCCAAACAAACTTAACTCCTTTCCGAGTCAACTTGGTGAGTGGATTAGATAATCGTGAAAAATCTTTCACAAAACGTTGATAATATCCAGCCAAACCATGAAAAATTCAGATCTCAGTTACTGTTGTTGGTCTCGACCATCTTTCGAAAACCTCTGTTTTTGCTGGATCCACAGATATCCCCTCTTTTGAGATTATGTGACCCAAAAATGCAACTTTTTGAAGCCAAAATTCACACTTGGTAAATTTGGCATAAAGCTTCTCCTTTCTTGGGGTCTTCAATATAATTCTCAAGTGATCTTCATGTTCTTCCTTGCACTTTTAATAGACAAGAATATCGTCTATAAAGACTACAACAAGTTGATCAAGATAGTCTCTAAAGACTCTATTCATCAGATCCATGAAGATAGCAGGGGCATTAGTAAGACCAAATGGCATCACTATAAATTCATAGTGTCCATACCTTGTACGGAAAGCCGTCTTTGGTATATCCTCCCTTTTGACCCTTAATTGATGATACCCTAAATGAAGATCAATCTTGGAAAAGTATTGAGCTCCGCATAGTTGGTCAAATAGGTCATCAATGCGCGGGAGAGGATATTTGTTCTTGATAATGATCTTGTTAAGTTCTCGATAATCAAAGCAGAGTCTCATTGATCCATCTTTCTTCTTAACAAATAGAACAGGTGCTCCCCAAGGTGACACACTAGGGCGTATGAATCCCTTATCAAGATTCTCTTGGAGTTGCTTCTTCAATTCCAGCAACTCAATTGGGGCCATTCTATAAGGTGTCTTTGAAATAGGCAAAGCACCCGGTACGAGTTCTATTGAAAACTCAACTTCACGATTTGGTGGAAGACCCGATAATTCCTCCAGAAAGACATCATCAAACTCCCGTACAATGGGAATATTTTTAATCGTGAGTTTCTCACCAACCATTTGAGATAAATAACCTTAATTTAGTGGAATCAAGACCCATAAGGTAGAAGGAATTTCCACTAGAAGGTTATGTTCATCCTTGCATTGATAGACGATCATAGATTGATCTGGAATATGAAATGTGACTTCCCTTCTTTGGAAATTGATATGAGCTCCATATAAAGAACGCCAATCCATGCCAAGAATCACATCAAATTACACTATAGGAAGGATCACAAGATTTGCAGGAAGCACTTTCCCACAAACTTCGATCGGAGAAGAATTATAAACTTTTGATGCGACTGTTGTGCCATTAGGTGTTGTCACAGCTAACTCAACATCTAATTGTTGAGGTAATACGGTGATACCCTTAGAAAATTATTCAGAAATAAAAGAGTGGGTGGATCCAGAATCAAATAAAACATTTGCTACTTTAGAGTGGATGGTAAGTGTACCTTCCACCACATCGTTATTGTACTCCACATCGCTAATAGAAATTGCATGTGACTTTCCTTTTTCTTTAGCCTTAAGAGTTTGTTGACATCGACCATCATCATCAACCCTTGGATTAGGGCATTTATTGTCATAATTCCCCATCTCCTTGCACTTGAAACATTGAAGTGTATTAGGTTCGTTCTGTGTATCCCTTCCTTTGTTTGCATCATTAGACATCTTCTCCCCATCATCGTGGCATTCAAATGCCCGATGACCTTCCTTTCCACATTTGAAACATTTACTTGTCCCTTTAAGACAACTCCCTCCGTGTTTCTTTCCACACTTTGAGCATAAGGGAAAGCTCATCTTCTTTTCAGTGTGCTCTTTAGATTTTCCTTTGAATTCCATTTTCCTCTTCTTATCAAACCCATATGACTGATGGGTTACTCCAATCTCCATCTCAACTTTGAGAGAACATCGAACGATTTCCTCGTAGCTATTGAAGTCCCTTATGGCTAAGGCCCTTCGAAGACTTGGTTTTAATCCACTAAAGAATCGATCGATCTTACTCTCAGGTTGGATAATAATACCAGAAGTGTACCTTCTAAGTCTTGTAAAATTTGCTTCATAGGTACCAACAAATTAATCATCCTTTTGCTTCAGTTCAAGAAACTCTTTCTCCATCTTTTTTCGGAGAATACGAGTGAAGTACTTGTTGAAAAATAAGTTCTTGAACTCGTCCCATTCCATGGACTCAATTTCATCCCTTTACCTCATATTCTTAATAAGATTACACCATTGATCAGCATCACCTTCCAAACGATACACCGCTAAGATGACTTTATCATGATCAGAACATTGAAGACCTAAAAATATCTTTTCAGTAGTACTAATCCATTGTTTAGAAACTAATGGATTAGTAGACCCGCTGAAAGAAGGTGGACGCTGTCTCATGAAGGATTCAACAGAATGTTTCTCCTTCCTTTGCTCGTTTGGAAGTCCTGCATGATTCATAGCTTGAGAAAGTTGTGTGAGCATGGCTACAAGATTTTTCATTCCAGCTCCTATAACGTTTGGTTGCTCAGGGGGACAATCATTGCATTGCCTGTCGCATTCTGCATTAACACGATTCCTTCAGGTTCTAGCCATTGACTAAAACCAAGAAGAATAGTGTGAGAAACACTAATTATAATAGGAAAACCACATAATCAAGAATAAGATTTCACACTTAAGGTCTTATCCTAGTTTATTCATGGACATTTCTAAAATACTAAGATTGTGTTCTATGATTAGACTTATCCTTTGGGTTCTTACTAAGGCTTTCGCATCCTAGTTTCCAAAGGTTGACTATACCTTTCCTCTGATACCAACTATAACGACCCATACTTTACATACATTGTTATTACTTCAGAATTGAAGCACACTTATTACAACATATAACAAAACTAAGAAAGGACCGTATAGGTATAGTGTCTTTAGAAACTGGGAAACATAAACAACTGGTTCATAAAGCATCTACTTTGCCTCCCATTTATTTCATCATATCTAGAGTCCCTTTTTGGAATATTCTACTTAATAACCTTCTTCCTGGCCTGAAGAAATAAAACATACAAAAAGGTGAGCTCAAATTCTCAGTAAGGGTAAACAAAAGAAATATCAATCACATCATATACATAAGCACATAACTTTTGGAAATCTTAACCTGCAAAAGAGATCATAATTTCATAACATGGGATAAATCATAGTAGTGAAATGTAATCCCAATAATCATAACATAAAACATTAAACTTTGTGTCATACACACATAATCATAAATAATCATTTCTCATTAGTCAAGACTCATTTCCAAGACTATCTTAGAGGACAAAGTCCATTTCGGAACCGATTTCACTCCTCGTTTCAGTCCTATTTCACTGAACCGGTATAACCTTCCATTCCAGCCATGTCTATCTCATGAGATATAAAATTTTTACCCAATGCATTGGAGGTAGATATAGGTCCCACCCATCTCATAATGATATCATTCTTATGTGTGCCACAAAATCATAAACCATACATCATAGCATAACCCATGTAACAAAAATGGGAATCTTAAACATTATGGCTTCATAAAACAATTCATATAAGATAAAGGAATTCATAAAAATATTTCCATCACAAAATAATCAAATCAATATAATAATAGGGATAGAAACAGAACCCTATATTATCTTAGATGGAAAATAATTTTGATAAAACACTTGAACTCCATTCTTGAGGAAAATATCCTTTCTACTTCAAAAACATTTTCCTTTATTAACATGTCTTACAATTTTAAACTAAAAGAAGTTGATTAAAAATAAACTTGAAAAATTTTAAAGGAAGCTTCTTGGAAATAATGTTTTAAAAATCCATTCATGCCATATAAGTTAAAAAAACATGCTTCTCGTACTTTTGTCAGAAAAGTCAAAAAGTACCTCGTACGAAAACGATAAAAGATTCATTTCATATCTTTTACTAAAAACTCACCGAAGGGTAAAATTGGATTTAAAAAATTTTAGGTGGTTGGAAAAAATATTACATATTGAGGAAACATGTATGTGGATGATAAAATACACCCCAGTAAATACCAAAGTATAAACAATCTCGGATAAAATGAGATTCGCAAAATTTATCCCTTACCTTAGGTCCGTTTTTCTTCGTAAGTGTCCGAACCTCCTGTATATTGATTTAAATAATGTTATTGAATTATTACATAATCATACTTATTTTTATGATATCATATACGGTCATATTCTTAGCTTCTTAGTAGTAATATTTCATTGCTACTTGTTATTCGGGTGTTTATAACTTTTTGTTCTTATGCGTGTTTTGTCGAATAAATTCTTATTCTTCTCTTTAGGTTATAGATACCTCATTTCCAGAATGGTATTAGTGTAATATATATCATATTCATTCATTCAATTCATTTATATAATCATTATGAAATGAAGATCATGTAGAACGAGTCGCATCACATTGTGGAGACGGTATTCCGTACGTACGCACGAGTGATGATATCGTTCCTATGATCATGGAATTGTATTGGAGTGTATGTATACTATTTAATAATCAGTATCACTTTATAATAGTCATATATAGTCATTATTTACACCATTATACCCATCCAAGTAAGGTGGTGGTGGAAAATAGATTACACCACGGCGTGGAGACGGTATTCCGTACGTACGCGCGCGCGGTGATTTCTTTTTCCGTAGGATGGATAGATGGTGAAATAGGGTTGTTTCATACTTATAATAACATATCAGTATATGATTTATACTGATGTTATTACTTCATAATGAAACAACTAAAGAAGAAGAAGTGTAATAAGAAATAAAGATGAAAGAATCGGTAACGGACATTACCTCTTCTTTGAAGTGCTTCTTTGAGACCTTCTTTTAGGGTACTAAAATTGGTCTTTGAAGAAGACCAGGACCTCTAGGATGTCTCTTGGGAAGTGGAGAGGAGTAATTGGCAGGGGTTGGCCGAGCTTGATGGCTCAAAGTGGTGTGAGCAAGAGGGGGAGGAGGTGCCCTTTTATAAGGGAGGAGAGGGGCACCTTTGGAATAACTAAACAATATTATTTAATTATAAAGTCAAATTCGGTTTTAAATAGCTCCAAATTGATATATTTCGAGGATAAGGTGGGTATGGGTCGAAATACTCTCATCCAATAGAATTTAGACAAGTTTAGGCTCCTATTTTAACCTTATCATTTAGATTTAACATTAAGTTAAATAATTTTACTTTTACCGTGTCTTCTTGTGTTCTTATACTATAAGGTTAATAAACTTACTATAAGCAGCCAAACGAACCCCAAGTTGTTTATTATTAATATATATAACCTTATATAAGTCATTTTTAGAAACCTTAGATTTTTAGGAATAAAATAACAATTACTAATATAATATTTGTTTTAAAAACTATTTTATGTCAATTTTGACACTATTTAGAAATTAATTTTTGTGAAAATGATAACAGAATGAGTAGTTCAAACAACGTTAATTAAATCAATAATAACATGTAATATTAATCTATAAAATTAGTTTCATTCATAAAAAGTCTCAAATTACATTTATTTTGGTGTTTATAACATCAATTATGTCAATATTTCATTAATAAGATAATTACTGCATCATCATTGTGTCATAAATAAATTAAATTATTTAATATCTAAAAATTACAAATAAAATATCATTATGTATGAAATCTTTTTATATTTCAAATTAATATTTATAGTCGAAATTATCTTATGTATAACCCTATATTAAAAATGATATACTTATTAAACTTTGATTTTAAGTATTTTAACCCATCTTTAAATAAATTAATAATAAATGTCCTAATCTAATCCAAGTGGGCCTAAATGGTCATATTTTATTCCTAAGGTTGTTTTTGGTCGAATTAAACTTGTACAATAGAATTAGGACATGTGTTAGGGTACTAATAATATCTTTCTTACCCTTAATTGCCCTATTTACTTTTAACCGTGGTAAAAAAAAGTAAAAAGTTACAATTCACCAAAAAATTATTTTCATCTCATTGAACCACATTTTACTTACTGACATCAACCGTGTCTCTCGGATTTTTGAAATTCCACTCACAGAAGCGGTAAAATTAAGTTTTATGAAAAATTCAGTTTTTTAACTACCACTTAGTGGTTTCACTATTCATCAAAAATTGAAAGTTTTCAGAAAATTACCAAAATTTTACCCTAGGATAATTTCGATATTCCGAATCCAAAAATGAAGTCCATTTTAAAAATTAAAATTTATAAAATTTTAAAAAGTGGTTATTACTATTCATAACATCTAGTTTTAATAATATTTTATTAGCATATCATTGTTTAGTGAAACTCGGTATTGCGTACGACGCAAGCTATCAAGGAAGGTTGCGATTTAATGTAAATCAAGGCAAGCAAGTGTTGTGTGTAGAAAAATATTCCTTTGATGATTTATATAACATAAAAGTCTCGGGTGTTAGAACCACACTTCTCATAAGATGGAAAATTAATTTTCTTACCTCCAGGCTTCTTTGATGAATTATTTCCCTTTTCCTACCAACTGTACGTCTTCTTTTTCTTGCTCTATTGGAACACCTAATCATTAGAAAACTCAATTTTTACCTTATCATCACATCTAATAAGTTTCTCATATATTTTGACTTCATGAGATGCTAATGCTCTTCAATATTTTGGCTTCAGTCCTGAGTAAAATCTATTTTTCTTACTATCAAGATCTCAGATGAAATTTGGAGCATACCTTTCTAGTTGAGTGAAATTTTCTTTGTTAACTGCCACTGATTCATCCTCATTCCTCAATTCCAAGAATTGTTTTTCCATCCTAAGTAAAACCTCATAAGGAAAATATTTCTTAAGAAACATACCTTTGAATTCTTCCCAACAAAGAGCATCAATATCCCCACTATCCCTGATATTTTTAACCATCGACCACCACTAATTTTCTTCTCATTCTAAATAATGAACAACAAGGCTAACCTTTTGATTATCTATACATCCAATGAAATCAAAAATATTTTCTTGTGCTTTGATTCATCCTTCATCTTAAACAGAGTCAAATGATCCTACGAATGATGGGGGATATTGCCTAATGAAATGCTCTATTATAGAAATGTTCCTCTAGGGTTGATCTGGTTGATCTTGTGCATGTATAACACCACTATTTATATCATGAGTCAACTATGCCATTACTACAATAAATAGTTCAGTTCTGATTCCAACCATCTCAGGATGCTGATTTGGTAGGTTATTCTTCTCTATATGCCTTCCATCACTACTTCCATGTTTCCTCTACAGAAAACCATTATGAAAAAACATATCTTAGATGAAGAACCATAGTAATATTCAAATTCTATATCATTTAAATTTGAAAATAATGTAAAAATCATTTATGGATATTCTATAAACAAAATTCTAACCCCTAAAGTTATCTAAACTCGCCTCTAATGCCAACTATAAGGCCCCGGCCTTAAACATTACATAATCTTAAATTGAATTAATAATTCACATTAAGGATCTTTCTAGGTTTAGAGATTTAGATAAATTGGTCATAACATATACAAAACATCTTGAATATTACATGTATACACTTCTACTCAGTATCCATTTTTTCAAAAAATAATAACTATTAAAATAAAAGAAAAATATTTACTTCCATGTTTTAAACAGCATGACTTTTCCTTGATCTCATCCTTGACCCTATTACAGCTTAAGTCATGTGAAAAACATTTCAATAACTTTTTATGAGCATAAAAAAGCTCAGTAAGGGATATACAAAGAAGGAAAGTTGTTAGTTTTCAAAACAACATGTAAACCATGAATACTTAATCATAAAGTAATAATTTTCACCTTAAAGAAGTAGCAAAAATACTTTACTGAATATAAGATCATTTCTTACCCTTTTTGTAACCAAAATATTACCATAAGGCCCATAAAAACAACGTATATAATATAAAGGTAACTTGGAACATAAACATACTTAAAAGGAAAAACCATACGGTCGACTTCCACACATATCACTAAATTAAATAGTCATATGTCCAACTTCCATACCCAATTCATTGAAGGTTATAATGTAACCACCCATCCTTGGTTTATAATGGAACCCCCCGTCATTTGGTTTATCATGTAACCATCCGTCAAATTTCCAAGTACCATTATATAATCATCACATATAAAAGATGGAAAATATCAACATTTCAATCATAAAATTTCATTTTCAATCACAATAAATAATTTCATGATATTGAAATAGTAAATACACTTTCAAAACCATTTTCAATACAAAAATATGTAAAAAGGTTGTATGATATTTATTTTCTATTTAAAAACATCATGACCTGTTAAGGAAGCCAAATATCAAATAATGTGTGTGGCGGCGGAAAGGTTGTTGTCCTTGCATACATTAAAAAGAAACATTCCCTTTGCCTTTTAGTAAAACACAATGTAGAAAAAATATTCCCCTTGAATGAAATTAAAATCCAAATGGTTTTACACACCGTATAAAAGTAAGGCGTGTATAGATCAAAATATGCCTCAAAGCAAGGAGATTGAGACGAAGTCCCATACCACGTGTCCGACTTGACTCGTTCATTATATAATTTCATGAATAATAAACATAATTTAATTTATACTTTCTTCAGAACCTTTTTCATGTATATTATTCATTTTATATAACTTGTTACCTTGCTATAACAATTAACTAATTATTTTAGTTCATATCATACATTTTGTCGATGTTCGGAACTTGAGTCAAAAATGAACATGTTATAATTAGAAATTGTCCATGTGGTCAAAATTCCATTATATCCAGAATTATATTCATGATTTAGATATCATATATATCCAATATATATGTATTTATAATAGTCCATAGATTTTGGATATAAGAAATCAAATGCACCGTTCATGGAGACGGTAAGTCGTACATGGGCATGAACGTTACTTTCATTTCTTTTTCAGATTTAATGAAATGAAAACTAAATGATAAATAGTTATATTATAATTATAGTATAATATCTATGTTATATATGTTACATAATTTCATTAATTATATTCTTTATACGTTCTATGTAAAGCATGAATGAGTCTTATCACTTTGAGGGGCGGTAGTCCACACTTCTCCAAATGAAATTATCGTATTTATAATGTATGTTCTAAATGATAATTATAGAATAATAGAGATAAGATAAATATCATAAATATCATATATAATTACAGTGCCATCATAACGTCCACCATAATAGGTGGTAAGAGAATATTGAACAAACATCGTTTCGTGAGGTAGTAGTTCGTCGTCCACAGAAACAGTATGTTATATACCCATTAGACGAAGGTGTGCATAAGTGTAGTTTGAATACATATCCTAAAAAACATATTATATTGATTATACTGGTGTTTCTATGTAAAAAATAATAATAATATCATAGGGAGAGGAGAAGGGAAAATAATGGAAAGGAACTTGAGATAAGACGTTACCTCAAATCGGGTAACTTCTTTAGATTTGAGCCAAAGGGATTTCTTGAATTGCCTTATACCTAGGGGAAGGCTTATAAGAGGAATATAGGGATGTTGGAAGATTATTTGGGTTGATCTTGGATGAGACAAAGGGCTTGAGTGGTGTGAGTAAGGGGTTATAGGCAATTCCCTTTTATAAGAGGGAGGAGGGGCACTTAAGGGATATCTTGAATTATTATTTGATTATAAATTATATTTAAAATATAAATGAGTAAAAATTCAGCTAGTTCTAATATAGTATGAATGTAAGTCTAAATAAAATCACCCAATTATAATTATATATTTTTTATATATTTTTTAATAATTATCTTTTTTATTTAACCCTTTTTACTCTTCCCATTTTATCAAGCATTTAACACTTCGAGATTCGAAATAGTTACCAAAACATGACAAATATCCAATTAAAGAGTTAATAATAAACCTTTAGACATATGATAACTATTTTTTCTAATCTTATATTTTTTGAAATTTTATAATATTTAATAAAATATTTTATATTTTAAAATATGAACTATGTCAATTTTGACACCATTTATATCATGACTTTTTAAAAAAACCATAAACACATGATTGATT
The DNA here is from genome assembly GCA_963277665.1 of Viscum album. NCBI lineage: Eukaryota > Viridiplantae > Streptophyta > Magnoliopsida > Santalales > Viscaceae > Viscum > Viscum album. The sequence continues at coordinate 2,001,410,053 of OY728136.1, forward strand.
CAAAAAAAACTCATTAATACAAATATAACAAGTAATTATCATCCAAAAAAATCATGGGGGACATAAAAATAAATAAATTACATTTATTTTAACATTTATAATATCATTTGTTTCAATCCTTTATTAATGAAGCAATCACTGCATCATCATAGTGTCATAATTAAATTTATTTATTTAATATATAAAAATTATAAATAAAATACCATGATTTAGGAAATATTTTTATATTTATAATTTCTATTTATAGTCAAAAATATAACTTATATAACCCCATATAAAAATTATTATACTAAAAGATACATGTTTAGGTTATATTTTCATTAACTTTAAATTAAAAGTAATTAAATGTCATTTTCACACACAAGTGGATCCATGGGGTAATAAAATTGACCCAAGGATGAACATAGTCAAATATATATCATACAAAAGGATTAGGACGTGTGTTAGGGTAATTTAATATTATTATAATGTTATTTTTTATCCAGATCTACCAGATTTACCCTTTACCCATGGTAAATAAAATATTTACTAAAGTTACTATTCATAATGTCTAAAAATAAAAGTTGCATGTTTGAAAAATTTCGACCTATTGATTCCAAATATGGAATCCATTTTTTCCAAATTCAAAACACAGAAGTTACAGAAATTAATTTAAAATTAATTCCCATTGTCAAAACCAAAAAACGTGTTTTTAAGAAATAATATATTTCAAAATATTGACATGTGATTATGTCTAATTATAAAGTGAAATTACATCCAATGACGAAAATTGGATTAAATGGTAAAATAATAATCTAATTAAACTTTAAAACTAATTAAAAATTTAATCTAACCATATAAATATATCGTATTAAAATACAGTTTGGACTTAAAATGCAGTATTTTCACTATTCATTAAAAAATGAACTTTATCAGAAAAAACCAAAAAATTACCCAAAGTAAATTTTAATGTCCCTATTCTAAAGAATAAGTTTATTTTGTCAAATAGAACATATAAAAGTGAAAAAAACAAGATTTAAAAGGGGTTCTCCATCAAAAGGCGGTAAAACTACCTTTAAAAAAATATTAGAGTATTTATGCTTAAAATTGGATTCATTCTCATTTTACGCCACTAAATTTTATTAGATAAATGTAAGAACATTTAACAAACATGTTTAATCAAAATATGGTTAGTTCTATTCATTCTTTCCAATACACCGACTAGGCGTTAACTACTATTTAAAATAATAATATTATGTTATTATTTTTCAGTATGACTCAACCTTGTCTGCAGCATGATATGATAGAGAAACTCATTGTTGTGTGTTAGGTATTACATAGAACATATCATCCCCTTTAAAATAAAATTAATATCTTATTCATAATTATTAATAGAAATAAAAAGTATTATTCTATAAATATATGGGTCGTTACATTTGTTATCCACTGGAGTTACTGGACACCCAATAGCTCTACCACTTTCTTAACCTTCACCTCATCTAGTATGAATCATATAATGAAATTGGTCTTGAATATTTCTTAGGAAATCCCATATTTTAATGATGTTGATATGATCACCTTCCACTAGTCTAAAGATGGACCTTCAAATGAGCTTAGGATAACATGAACTCTAATAGCTTTGGGAGTTCCCAATGATCTAAAAACACTCTCAACATCACCAAGCCATTCTAATACCTCCAATTGACCTCAATCACCGTGGAAAAAATTCAACAACTGAGATGATCCAAAAATAATACTTGAACGACAGAAATTTTAGGAATATTTTTAGGCAACATATTCTAAACAACATAACAACACAAAACCAAAATTAACATTTACCAAAATGTAGCCGAAAGACCATCCCCAGCCAAAACAACCAACTCATAAGCCAAACATCACAACAAAACCAAACCCATATTTTCAAAAACAACCATTTCCATTCCAATTATAGAACTGACTTATTACTAAGAAACTTACCAATTTCCAAAACTCATTTTCTAATCCAATCCAAACATCAAATTCCACTTTTATTACAAAATCATGCCCAAAAATCATTTTACCTTTTTAAAACTAATTTTACAATAATCATTTATCTTTTGAAAGACCTGTTTTCTTAAATCCATTTTCCCCATAAAACCACACTAGCCCAAAAAACCAAATCAGAACTCATAAAAAACTCCCAGTATGAGGAACTGGTGGCCATGCATAACTCAGGGACATGGTTAGTGGGTCATGGACCAAGTAAGATTCAACAACTACAAGGACATTGAATTGTGCACTCATATTCCACATGGGTAACTACTCCACATGAGATCATAACATCAAAATAAATCACCTCCATTTTCATTGCTCATATATATCCTAAATACCAAAACAAAGGACTCAAATCCTGAACTACACCTAGAAACTTGAGGATCATAATGAGAAATGGTCCATGAAATCCTTCTCATACCTACCTCTATAGTCCCGACAGACCTAATTTTCGATCAACCTAACACCCAAAATAATAAGAGACTTATTTAATACCATTTTTCACAAACTAATTTTGGATGTAATCTAACCGAACACCCAAACCAGCTTGAAGAAATTCCCAAACGGTGTTCTCAATCCCCATAGGATGGTAACTAGTTCCGACAATCAAAATAATCTAATGGGAACAATTTAGCCCAAAAAACCAGGATTAACAATCAAACTAAACACATAGTAGAACCAAAAATAAATAAACATCAATAAATAAACAAACCAATAGAAATAAAAAAAAAATTGAACATAAAAAAACTAAATACCAAACTAAAACTGAACCACGCTAACACTATCTCCATGTGACCTCTTGGTCACCACCAACCACAAGACCAACCTTCTCCAAAGGAAAACTGAACCAAAAACTTGAACCTGAAAAACAATTTGAGTCTACCAATTTGAAGTGGCACAAGTAGGGTGTGAACGTACAACAACTAAATAGGAAATCAACACAGATTATGTACATTTCCTTTACTAAATCTTTCCATAAACACTGGTTTGAAATACATTTAGAAAAATAGCCTTTTAATCACTTTAAAGCAAAAAACACAGTTTCCCACAAATTCCCTTTTTAAATAAACACAAATAGATTTCTTTTTTAAAACTGTTTTACATTCTCAAAACCTAGTTCAAAACCCAAAACCCAATTTCAAATCCATACCAGAAAATCAAAGGGTCTCTAGTGAAAGTAAAGGAAACAAAACAAGTAGGCATAAACTTGTAGGTCTAATATCCAACATATAATAGAAATAAAATATAACATACATATAGATAATAATGGTCATTTACTAAACACCACTTGAAAAAGTCCATTTACATACTCAATTCGGGCTCACCTACCAATGTATGGTGTAGCTCCATAGTAAATAACCAACTGGATGATCTCAACTAGCCATTCCAGTGGCAAGTCCCACTTAGCCACATCTAATCTAGGGGGTACCAACCCATATAACTGGGGTCAATAAGAAACTTCCACTCTACCCTCTAGATGACACCTAGGAATCCCATGATAATAGTACTCGGTGAACGGAGAGGTCCTCACATGCATGGTTCAAATAAAACCCATTACCACCAAGCTTTCCTAGTCCAAATATAGACACCACCTATGTGATGACCCACTACTAAAAAGGCCCACCATATAGGTGTCCATATCACATGTTAATCCATGCACAAGTGCCAACCGGGTCATCATATCATTCAAGTTTCAAAACAAAACACAAAAACATATCAATGTACCATTCGGTCCACACCTTTCCAAATCCTAATACATTTACAACACCATTTCAAAAACCAAGATGAAAACACACAACATCCATAAAGATTCTAAATGGTCCTTCACACCATTTAGAGACCAACCATATCCCAAAGTATAGAACATGCCACAGTTTTGAACACCAATTTAAAACAACCTTTGATTCATTTGAAACCATGGGACATTTTGTAAAAACTCCATGGGTTTGAATGAAATGAACAAGTGTTTTAAAATTAGTGTTTTAAGTTAATAAAGTTCATTTAAGACCATTATCATTTGTGTACCTATCTATATGTGCACCCTATGCATATATGAATGTGTCCAAATCTAATGGAACCTTCATTGAAATCCAATAGAACACCCAAAAATCATTTTGAGGAAAAAAAATAGTTTTACCACCAAACACAACAAGCCACACACAAGAACCAATCCATAAAACCACAAAAATCCACACACAACAGCCAACTCATAACCCAACCAAGGTACCAAAAATAAAAAAGGGCATACACCAATAAATTCAATCAATTTATTTTTAAAATAATCAATATACATTTCATAAAACACCTTACATGCATATATATATAGATAGATTTAAGAAACCCCTTTGAAAACAATTTCACACCAATTATACCATAATGTAAACACTGAAACAATCTATACTGACATATCATAAGAATGGGAATCACATTTAAAAAAAATTTAGGAAATCTCAAGCGCCAAATGGAATGTGATTGAAAGGAAATGTATGTAAACACCAACCTCCACAATGTGCGAATGAAACTAAACAATAGGAGAAGGAAGAACTAAGATCATGGGACAATTTGTACACCTTAACATCAAAAGAAAAGTAACCCACACATCAAAGATAACCGTTAGGGTTCTACCAAGAGATATTTAACCAAATTAAAACCAAATAACCAAGAGAGAAAGAAGATGAGACGAGTAAATCAACCAAAACTCAATGAATCTTACCTAGGAACCTTTAAAAAGCTTAATTGAAGGAAAGGAAGTAGGGGAGGAGGGTATCCTAGAGACCCCTAGTGCATTTAGGTTGATAAAGGGAGGAGAATCCCAAATTATGGTTAAAACACAAGAGTATTAAGATTGGAATTTCAAGATTCTAATGACCTGGGAAACTCGCATGGTTTGGCCGCACAGTTTGAAAAACTGGGTGCAACCTACTGGAGAAGAGGGGAACCCCGCATAGTTTAGCTGCATGGTTTTGAAAACAATGTTCCAACCATGTGAAATGGTTTTGAAAAATTGCATATCCTCCCCATATGTTTTCCAAATAGTTTCCTATAACTGTATTCAAATCGTGCACCATGCCCCATACACTAACTATCAAGCCATATAGTTTCCCCTTAACCCCACATAGTTTAGCCCAAGCCATGCTCAAACCATAAAATTCAAAACATGCAAGAAAAAAATGAATTATAAACACCTTCTTCCTCAATAGACTGCATAGTTAACCTCTATATTGTGAACACAAACTGTGCACAAGCCAAAAAGACACCCATAAACTCAAAAACTCAAAAATTAAAAGTTGGGAAGTCAACCTAAACCTCAACCAAAAGAACCAAAGCCAAGAAAAGAATAAAATAATGTAAAATCCAAGGTTGTGGTGTGACATATACAATAATAATTAGAGCACCTGTGGGAATATATTTTACATATATATTTTTATCAACCTTTCCCTTTGAAAATTTCATACCTCCCAAACACCATACAATTTTAAATACCAAGCTATAGGGGGTATTTTAAGACATAAAAAATTTTATTTAACCTATATAATATGTTTCCATTATTTACTAATATAAAACTCTTAGGTTGTTCGATGAAAACATATTCATCTAGGTCACCATTTAGAAAGGAAGATTTCAAAACCATTTGATAAACCTTGTAATGTTTATTTATTTCCACTGCCAATAACATTATAATAGTATATATCCTTCTAACTATTGAAAATTTTTCTTCAAAATAAATTCCTTCCATATGTGAGTATCATTTTCATACTATCCTATACTTATTTCTTAACACTTTAACATTATTACCCAATGTGTTCTTGAAAGCGCACTTGGTGTCAATCATATTTTAATTTTTATATCTTGGAATAAGATCCCAAGTGGAGTTCTTATCAACATAATAATTTTCTTTATTGATAGTCTGTATGCACTCCTTGATCTTACCCACTTCAACTACTATTCCAGGCTTAGCCAATGAGATAACTGCATTTTTATCTTTAATTCTCAATATTCTTCTTTCTTGAGCTTGGGCCTCTTATATTCCAATTAAAATTTCTATTTTAACATGTTTCTTTATCTTATTAAAATTTTTATTTCTTAATACCATCATCCTCATATTCATTATCGGTTTATTTAGAATTAATATTAATAGTTATTGGCTCTTTATCTGCTTCTTCTTAATTTATATTTTCTAAAATTTTCATGTTGTTTTCTCTATAATTTTACAATTCTACTTAAATTTTCCCATATGTATTACAGTGATTTTAAATTATTTCCACATAAAATTGTTCAACCAACTTTTTCATCTTTCTAATCCAACATATATAGCCACTTCCATTTTATAATTAGCTCATAAATATCCTTTATTTTTCTTTCTCTTCGAATATTTTAATATTGTTATTTTTTATCTTCATAAAGGAACGAATAAAAAAATTTTAAAGCACATAAAAAATGTATTTATTTTATACCATATATAATATAGTTTCATTTGTGTCTTAGGACTCATCAAAAACATATTATATATATGTAATGTAACATATATAGCTTCTATATAGAAATAATTTTAGATTTTATGTTCAACTAACAATATTCCACCCATCTAAACTATGCTTGTATTCTTTCTCTTTGTTATAAAGTTTTTTATAGGAGCATATGGTGTACTATATTGATACTTGATTCCAATTTCAGTAAGATAACTTTCAAAACCACCACATATATACACTTTTTCATTATCTAATCTCAATTTATTTATATAGAGTTCTAAATATTTCTCAACTTTACTTCTAAATATTTCGAACATCACAATAGATTTTCGCTTTTGATTGGTATACATGACATTTTTCATCCAGTTGAAGTAAAAAATGAAATTAATAAAGTATAAATTACCCTTGGTAGACTTTTCCATAATCATACCACATATATAAGTGTGAATAAGCTCAAGTGGCCAAGTAGAAATAATATTTACTCCTTTGTGAGAATCATGATACAATTTACCTTTCTAAAAAGTTTCATAAATTTCAACCATTTCTCTATTAAACTTAGGTAGATATATCATAATATCATACTTCATAATTTTAATCGGGCTTATTTATCCAATATGATCAATTATTCTATGTCATATCTTATTTTCATCATTGGAACTTAAATAACAAAATTTTATAGGAATTCCAATTTGAAACAGAATATCATTTTTCCTTTTCCCTTAGGTAAATATCCTTCCATACTTTGTTTTTTTATGATACATGTTTCTTTCTTAAATATGATCCCATGACCATCATTAAAGAGTTAATTTACACTTAATAAATTGTTCTTTAGACTCTCTATAATTAATACATAATTCAACTTCATATTTTAAGCTTTTTTTTAGTTGATCCAACTCCTTTAATTTTAAGAGAATATTCATTTCCAAAATTAACTAATCCTATTTTATGATTTTCAATATTATTTTGGGTTTTTTGTGTCACTATTCATGTGTAAGGAACAATTATTATCAAGAATTTATTACTTGGTTCTCTTGTAGGATTTCAATACAACCACAGAAAAGTATTAATGTTATTCTTTCACTATATGAATTCTATTTCCTTTCTCTCCATAGGAAATCTATCTAGGTAGGATACTCATGAACTCCTAAACACAATGACCATACCAATTACATATTCTACTAATTTATTCTAAATAATCAAACCTATTTTGTGTTGGTCAAAAATATGAATTCATGGTTATAACTTTATTCCTTGGATAATCTCTTTTAATCTTATTAGAAAAACTGAAACTTGATTAAATCCTCTTATGTGTAAGAAATAACTATTATCCAGAATACATGACTTGGTTCTCTTGTAGGATTTCAATCCAACCTAAAAAAAGTATTAATTTTATTCTCTCACTATTTGAATTTCATTTCCTTTACCACCATAGAAAATCAATATTAGTAGGATACTCATGAACTCCTCAACATAATTACAATACCATTAACATCTTTTATAGATTTATTATAAGTAATCAAAATTGTTTTGTGTTGGTGGAAAATAAGTATTATTGTTTACAGCTTGCTTCCTTTAAGAGTCTCTTTTAATCTTCTTAAAATAACTTATCCTTGATAAATTCCTCTTATCTCATAGTGACATGTTGAACTATCGTGAGTAGTATTTGGGTCCAAAGACATCATATATCTATAAATACCCTATGAATAATTATATTCTATATTGATAATAATTTTATAAATAATATTGTTGTTATTTTCTTTCTATGAACTCTGTTTGACCTTTATTGAGGAAAATTAATCCTCTTGAGATATCCACCTATTATTATGATGCATAAGATGGTTTATAATTGGTTTATTTGGTCTAAAATATTCTATATTTTGTTTTAGAACCTGTATTGTTATTGTTAGTATGTTTTTTTGAGATTTTATAAGGGAATAATTAACCCACCTCTTTGAAACCTTTATTTCACCAACTTGTGATGGTTTTTCCATAACCTCGCTAACTTATTGAAGTTTTATCTTATATTTTTCAATTAATTCATATATTCAAGATACATTAATTATGTCTAGATTTGTTCTTCTTCCATTAGTACAATTTTCTCCTCAATTTCTTTCACCATTTTATCTTTCTCAAAAAGGTTTAATTTTAATTTTTTTTATTTATTCATTGTAAGTAGCTTCCTTATTGATATAATTATCCTCTCCATTGGATATTTTTTTGATTTATTTCATCAATATAAACTTCTCATTATTGATTTTTGTATTCTTTTTAATAAATGATTTTAATTACTCCTTTAACATGTGTTCTAACTTTATTATTTCACTTTAATTATATTCACTACTCAAGGTTTTAGTTCCTTTTTCAACATGAGCCATAAAATTCACGATCTTTTCAATAAATTAATATTTTAATTGGATTCTTGATGAGGATTAAACTTCTTATTTTCTCATTAAACTTATTATTTTACTTCTAGATAACTTCTTCTTATTAAACCCATATTTAGTTACTTATTTTCATATTTTACACCATTTTTATGAGTATTTCCATTATATTCATCCAATTCATGTACAATAGAATTCTTATTCAATAAATTTTTAATAAGGTTTCTAATCCCATTATAATTTTCAAATATTTGTGGGAGTTTTACTTTATTTTTTCTCTTTCCCTCCTTAAATTTCCTTGATATAAGAGTAATGATTCACTTATAATATTCATCTTCTTCATGTTCATAAAATTTACTTGACTTTGCATCTTCATATTCTCTAATATTGGATTTTCCAATGGCCTGAAAATCTGTTTAATCATTGGTATTATTTTTGAAGGATGGATTTTTTTCATTTCATAAGTAGTGAGAATATTATTAAATTCATCAAAGGCAAGATCCTTTTTATACTTTAAATATAAAATATTTAGATCAAACCTATATATAAAATTAATCATAAACTTTTTGAAAATTATGGAACCATACAACTTTTCTTCACACCCTTGAATATTTTTGACAATTTAATTGAATCTTTTAAATTAGTCATCAATGGTTTATTCATCATATATATTTATATCCTCAAATTTTATTCTCTAAATCTTACATTTATCCTCCTTAATAGTCACATTGCCTTTATAACTTCTCTATAACTTATCCCAAATTCCCTTAAAAATGTGAATACCCATTATTTTTTATATAACTTTTATAACATAGATATAAGAATGGAATTTTAATCTTTTCCATAAACTTCTATATTTATATTATCAATACAATACATAGGATAACCTTTCTCAATGGGTGGAAATCCCACTATTGAAACATCTATAACTTCCACTCCAAAATAAAAAATATAGGGAAACATCCTATTATTCTAGCTATTATATTTCTTTTCATAGAATGTAGGTAAAAACCTTCTATTGATTAAATTTAGGTTTTCCATTTTTATCCTCAGTCAAGGTTGGATATTTTAGAGGGAACCTATTCTGATATGAAACCAATTTAAGTTCCTAATTCTGGATATATTACTAAGAGTGGGGAGGGGTGAATCATTGGTGATTTCTTCTTTTTAAAATAAACTTCTATGACTGGTTAAAATCCCATGTAATATTATTTTGTTTCTAAACCTTGCATGAATATTTAAGGAATTATAATCACTAAGACACGGTAAATTTTTTCACGGTTTAGGTGCTTCATGGAAATCTTACTCCTTGATGTGATTTGTTAATCACCCCAGTCATATTTTACACCATAATAAACACAAGTAGTTACATGGGAATATTCATGATCTATGTATTCATCCTCTTTCAATATAGATTAATAATAAACTTTCTATGATCCCAATAGAATCTGAGCTTCTTTATTACATTATAATAAGTTTATAAATGAATGTGAAAGAACACTTCTTACTCTTGGTTGCTTAGAAAATATTTGATGAATAAATTATTTTTTCAAAACTTAAATATCACAAAAATTAAATGTGATAACTTATTCAAGAACATCAAGATAATCCTGATTAGATCAATTAGTCTTACTCACTTACTACAGGTCTCCAATGATCTTGTTCTTGGTCTAAAATCATTACATGTTTGGGCTCTGCAAGTTTACTCCTTTATTTTGAAAAGAAACTCTTGAATTTGTCCTTTATTCTTTTCCCTTCGATATTATAGTTCTTTAATTCATAAAAGTTTCATTTTCAAATTATCAAATCTCAATAAGCCTTCATTTCATTATTTTTTTCTTTCTTATTTATATAATATCATGAATATTAATTCTATAACACAATATGGAAAATCCCCTTGATTTTTGGGTTCATTATATTCTCATTAAAATATAGTTAACAAATTCTAAAATTATCACCACTTTGACCTCATTTAAATCAAATTAAAATCCTAGAGATTGTCATGATTTAAATATCCATGAGACTTGGGATATTTCCTTCTTTTAAAACCTCTATAAATCCATAATAATTTAATTCCTTCCACATTGGAATTAAAGTTTATTTGAATTTATCTTCATTATGTGGAATATTCAGTTGTATTGTGACTATTATTCATTCCTTATAATAGACTCATTTTGATTTTTCATACTCATCTTGAATCAATACTCTTAAAATTTGTTGTGGGGCTTGAATGAATGATGTCACATATCAGGAATCATCTAGTTTAAATCACTTCTCCTTAGAATATTTCATTTTTTTAATTATTTGATAATTTTTTCAGTTATCTCACCATTCAATGATATTTCACAATGGTAGGGAATAAACTTATGAAGTCTATAAACTATACAGAGTATTGTTCTCAACCTTATGAAGATTATTTGACAACCTTGGGAAGTCTTGTGATAAACCTTATGAATATGAATTTTCTCAAAGTCGGGAACCTTACAAAGACTCAAGATGTACCTTATGATGTTCCAAAAAAACCTTAATAACTTTAAAAAACAACCTTATTACTTTGTTAGTATCCCTAAAAATACTTACAAATAAACCTTGAAAATATTACAATGAACCTTATGAATATTTTAATGAATATTGTGAATATTTCAATGAACCTTATGAATATTTTAGTAAACCTTATAAACTTTTCCTTTTCAATTTTTTCTACAAAATTCCTAGATCCAACATTATAAATAATTCTAGGATAAACCTTATGAAATTTACCATATCAAATTCTCTATATCCTGAATAATCTAGAATCAACTCAAACTTTCCTAGTACCTTATTTGACACTTCAAATCATCTCAAAATAATCTCAAATCATATAAAACAATTATTCCACACGGTTGACAATAAATACATCCTTTTTCAAGAATTATAATGTGTAATTAAGTAATTGATCCTATTTTATTACATGTTTGAAAAGAATTAAAGGCTAGATGGATTTTTATCTAGGATAAGAATGTTTTATCCAATTTATTTATTAAAATATTAATAAAAGAGTCCCCATAACTTTTCAATGTCATATTTTAATAAATAAAATATTCTATATATAATAATGATCTAAACACATATAAAACCCCTATATGATATGGGTTTTAATATTTTATTTGTTAAATATTATCAATAAAGGACATATTTGTTATTTAATATACAAATGAGTTTGTATCATAGAAATATATTTTGTAGAAAATATAGTTTACAAGATATTAGTGGGAGTATGATTAGACTTATTGTAGTTAAAATTATAAAAAATAAATGATTATACCAATATAATTCAAAGTGTAATATACTTTATATCCTAAAGGATTATATTATGTGCTGGTAAGGAATGATTTTAATATAAAAAATTTTCATTCAAAATTATTTACCATATGATCTCAAAGTAAAGTTAAAACTAGAAAAGATACAAAATTATAATGATGAACTCATAAAGAGTTTTAAGTATACAAAAAAATATTATCATTATACCTTTTGATTTTTTCAGGTAAATAAGTTAGAATATTAAGTTCAAAGGGTTGAACATGGGGGATATGAATCATGATCCCGCTATTATTTAAATTGTATTTCTTCATATATGTTACCTATTAAATGATTTTTTTCCATGGGTGGATTTATAATATAGTCATATAGAGATGTAGAATTAATTATATATAGATGTATTAAGTTTCAAAAAACCTTAAAAGTATGACAAGCATAAGGAATTTCTAGTGATATTTCATATGGGTTATAATTAGACGGGTGTTTATATATGGTTTTGTTAGTATTCTTAAAGAAATTTAAGAATATAAAATTTATAATTTTATATAAAAGATATTATCTTATTTATTATTGTTTCATATTAGTTTTAAATATTTTTAGAGTGAAATGATAATTGACCACTCAAAGTATGGATTCTACTTATACTCAATTGGTCGTAATTATAAAGTATTATAGGTTGTTATAAAATATAAATATTAACTTGGGTTGAGTTTTATATAGAGATATGAAATTATCTCAGGAGGTAAAAAATAAGTTTTGTGTATTAGATGGCCTAATATGTATAACACATGAAGTGTTATACACTATGTCTTTAGTGTACCAAGAAAGCATGTTTCATATTGAATCATCATACCTGAGGTATAAAACATACCTATCATGTTAATATCTATACATTGAAAAATTTATTGTAAAAACCATGATAATAAACTATTTAAGGGGTGGTTAGATATATTATTGTTCATGCCATCGGTTAAGGTTTAACCAAGGTGATATGTTTCCTCTCATGTGATTAGTATGATATTTGTGCTCCCAATTGAGATATATTGAGGAAGATTCTATCTATACCTAGATAAGGTATTTGTGATGATATTATCTATTTAAGTGAGGTTTATGTGACATTCGCATCCATTTAGGTAAATTACATGTTATTTTTTCATCTACATGAATAGTCTATACATAGACATTAGACTATTATTCAATCATTTTAATTAATCTAAGTCAAATCACATTCTATCTCTCTCTCTAAACATAGTTCTAGAATATTATAGGGAATATAGGATCCATTCAAAGCATTGAGAGATTAACATAGCCCACGGATACCCTTGGAGGAAGGATCCCCTTGGATACTTATTAATGATATTTATTAAAATATTTTTAATAATCTTGGACATACTAAATAAATATATAAAAGGTTTTCTTTATTTATTTATTTATTTTAGTATAAACAATTGGAAAGATCTCACATCATAATTTTTATTGGAAAATTATCTTTACTATATTTGTACAAGAGTTTACTGCTCTAAAATATTTCAATATAGTCAAGTAATATTTTTCTTATTATTTTTGGTATTATTTTAGTGATGATAATTCCATTCACTTCACAACTACTACCCAAGGGTAGTTTTATCGATTTCCTCCCATAATTCATATTAGTGATTTGACTGAATAACCATACCATTATGGCCTCTATCACATTACTGAGTGTTATATAGTGGACTTCAATTGTTTATGCATCAATTTTTCTATTGAATATATGTGAATGTTTCATGAATATGGAAGGGTTGGGTGATAGGTTTCTTGTCATTATAATTGTTTACTAGTAGAAAAAACATATTTTTTTCATTGTGGTTTTAATGTTGACTATAAGATACCCAATGATAAAAGTGTTTTAACATTGATAATTTCAATAAAAAACATCAAATCATAGATTTGAAGGGTTTTAATGATGGTTATTTCAAAAATTGACATCAAAACCCCAGACTATATGGGTTTCTACCACCATTTATTTCAATAAAGATATTAAAACCCATTTATATTTGTATTTTTATTATTGGTTATTTTAATAATTGATATTAAAAATATATCCCTAACATGGAACTTAAATTTTTTTTTCATCGTTCCCAAATGATTTTATTTTCATAACTATAAATGTGTCATGTGGTATATGTAAATTCTATATTCCTTAATTTCACACACACATTTTCCCTTCCCTCCATGAAATCAATTTCAACTTACCTACCTTTTTCATTTCCATCATAAATATTAATTTTATCCATCATTTTCAACACTATCATACTAATATTATTTCTCTCCCAAGTTTTATTTTACATATAGTTTAAAATTTATATATTCTAACCCATGATTAAATATCCATGTTGAAATTAAAGAGGCCAACCCTAGTATCCTAGAGTTGGTGGTTTCTTTGTTACATTGACTTAAGATACAAGGAATCACATCTTTCAGGACCAAATTGTTTTTTAGTATTGGTAAACTTGATATATATTTGAAATTCACGTTATAATTGAAAAAATAAAATGAAAAAAGTGTTTTCTTTATGAACTTCATTATTCCTCACAGTTTATCCTTGCGTATCAATCATAAAACACTTATTGGCATCATGGGATCAATAAAACATAAGAAATGGGAGAGATAAGATGCTCAGTAAGAGTAATAATATAGTGGAATCTATCATGAATAAATAATCAAAATCAATATGGAATGTAAATAACTAAAACTCATTCTATTTAATCAATAAACTAAGAAAAATATAGCAGAAATAAATGATGATCAAATAAATACATATTTATAATCACATAATCTTTAAAATTATCCCTAGATATCCTAACTAATAAAATAAGTACAAGTAAATAACCTATCTCATAATGAGAAAATTCATAATTCCAAACAATTAAAACTATCAAGACCTTTCATGGGTCAGTTTAAATATATAGGTAGAAACCTCTCTAATTTAGCCAACTGATTTGTTTCGTGAGACCTATTGATGTATCAAGAGGATATATATAACTGAAAGACACATTTTACTTTCTAAGTCCAATTCATTCCTGCTATTAAAGTGGTGAAACAAAATCAACATAAACATTTGAATTGAAAAACTAACACATGAAATGTTAATAATTACCCTAATAAAACATATATAATCATAAACTATCCATATTAATATGGTGAATGGTAATAAAGTTATAAATCCTCAGTCAGACTAACCATAAAAATCCAAAGAAAGAGTAAGTATGATATCAATAAAATAAACCCCCATTATATCATAATTATAAAAAAAATTTGATGTTATTGATGAATAGAAATACCATAAAAATTCATTAAATTTTTTTTTGAGGAATATAACCTTTTCACTTTGAAAATATTTTTAAAACAAAAATATCACAAGATATTTTGAAAAAACATTTATTCAAAAATAACCATTTAATAATTATAAAATAAACTTTAAAACATGAAATGGTTGTGATAGAATAAAATTATGTTCATGGTGTACACGTTAAAAAACATTCCTTTCACATTTTAGGTAAAATACAAGAATGCATGTTATAAAAATGACATGAAATTACCTTAGAAAAATATAACATAAATTGTAATAATTTATTCAATAAATCATTTTTAAAAAGTTAAAAAAATTAAACATTTTTAGAAAACATATATTTTGATGAAAAAAGTGTTTTTGATCCAAGAGATGAATAAAGTCATATTTTCTTAAAAACATTTTATCAGTCATTTTAAGTACCAAAGAGTGGAAAAATGTAACTATTAATTGAAAAAAATTAATTAATAACTATAGTAGAAGAAGATATATCAATTTTAAGATATAAATATCAAATAATTCCCCCATGGTAGGATTAAATAAAAACATTCACAAATAATGATGAGATTGTGAAATAAACACTTACCACTTTGGTAAATACTAAATCCTAAGCCCCATAAATTAAATATTCATAAAATGAAATTTTTAATACCATGAAGATAAATATATTCATGACATAAAATATCAAAGTGGGAATATTTACACTATGTAAAGGAATAAGGGATGAATAGGGCATATGCCTTGTGGAAGTAAAAGTGAGACAAGAAACCCTTACTTCATGTTTGACTTCCTTAGTATGTGTTTGAGACTCCTATGTAATAAATATAGGTTTATTATAAATATATTAAATAAACATAATTATATATATAATTCCATATGTGATTTAATTATGACCTTTTATTACCCATTTATTAACAATTCCATGTTAAAATCATTTTTCAGACAATAACTACTTTGTTTTTAATGTATGTTTTGATTTATTATTTTCATTCATCTTACTATGATCATGGTTAAATATCCTACATAATTTTAACTATGATATAAATATCATATATATACATTGTATATATATATATATATATATATATAAATTAATCAATAAAAGTTAGATATAGTAAATGAAATACACAATTCATGGAAAAGGTAGGTCATATGTATGCCTTAACATTGTTTTTATTTTCTCAAAAGATGAAATGAAAAAGGATAAATAATATATTAACTTTATATAAACATTTTTATTTTATATATATCACATATATTCATTAAATTTACCCTAATTACCATCTATTCAAAGCGTTAGTGAAAAACGAATCACATTGCTATGTGAGGTGATAGTCTATCACACACACAAACGATGTGATAATGTCCCACATGGAATAGAAAGTAAGAAGGTAAATGTCATGTAATAACTCAATAAGTATAATTATATAAAAATATCATATATATTTTTTTATATCCTTATTATCATCCAAGTAAAATAGAAATTAATAATACATCACATTGGTTCGCGAGGCAGTAGTTCATTATACACATGAGTGACATTATTGTTTTCCAATAGGTTGGGAGGTAAGAATTTATATGTGGTATTATAATTATATATGTATAATTATATCATAAATATCTCATATAAACATTAAATACATCATTATATCTATCCATGAGAGATGGTGTTTGAAAATGAATAACATCGGTTCACATGGTGGTCATCCTATGTATACACAAATGATGATTTTGTATCCCATTTGATTAAATTGGATATGGATATAGGTTATTATATTAACATAATAAAATCCAGTTTATGTTAGATACTGGTATTATTATCTTATCATAATTAAGGAGTTATAATAAGAAGTAAAACAAAAATTCATAGTTAAAAAATTTTACATCATCTTCAAATAACCTCATTAGGTTTAACCTAAATATTTCCAAGATTGGATTTTTTATCTATTAAATTAAATTATTATGTTGTGAGGTAATTAAGTATGAAATTTTTTAGTTTATTTATAAACCTAATTATTTTTTTAAATGTGAATAGGAGAGGATAGGGGGTGGGATTTTATAAGTTAGGTGAGTGGTTTCCTTATATTTTTTAAAAATAAAAAGGTGTATCAATGTCTCTAACATTAAATAAGACCCCAAAATAGTCCATTACCCATCCTTATAGGTTATAAGGTCTAAATATTTCCATAAAATGGTTTTTTGGCATGCTTCTAGCTCATTTTATCCCTTATCATTTTATATTGACCCCCGATAGACCCATTTTCACCTTACTCCTGAATGGCCTGAATGCCTTCATTTTTATTGATTTTTGATAACCCCCCTTTCATGGGATGAGGGGGAACCCTTACAAGGCCCGTAGGCACAGAGATTACAAGGCCCATAGGCTTGGGAGATTACATAACTTTATGGTATTAGGGAATTCAACCAAACTATCTACAAGGAATTGCCCCTCCCCAGCATCTGCATCCTGATAGTAGCTCTCCACCTTTGCATGACTGTCTGGCTAGGCTTCTCAGGAAAGCACAGGCTGGTACCGATGGCATAGTCATACCCTCTCATTCTGACAATCCATTTGGATCTACTCTGGTGAATGCACCTTCTCTGAATAAGTTGAAATTACTAAATAATATAAATTATAATAATTCCAAATATTTAATCCATTTTTCCAAATTCCATTCATATAAGTAGAAAATTTTAATTTAAAATTAATCCTTCAGACACAATGAAAAAGTGGTTTTCTATAGTGAAATTTTTCAAAATTTAAAAAAAAAATTATATCAAAATTCAATATGAAATTGATTAAAATGATATAAATTGTTCTATAGATATATAATTGAACTAATTTTACTTTTTAAAATCATATTAAAATAAAATTTATCTTTTAAATTATTTGAATGAAAAATAAAGTTTTTTAATACAAACCAATATTTTTTACTATTCACTAAAAAATTATTTTTAGAAAATTCTCAAAAATTCACCCGAATATAATTTTGACATGTATATTTAAAAATTAAAGTTAATTTTTTCAAATAAATTTTCTAAAAGTGATAAAAATAAATTTTAAATTATATGCTCAAATCACGACTAGACAGCCTTTTAAAAAAATATAGCTTTTAAGAAAACATTTATTTTTCTACCATATTGTTATTATTCTATTTATAATAAAAATAATAATAGTGAATTAATTTTATACATTTTTAGACCATATAATTTTCATAATTTTATTAGTAATATTCATACCCACCAACTTAACAGCTATGTTATAATGGTTATGTTTAAATAATAATATTTTAATAGAGTATAATGTTTCATTCAAACCTAGTATTGCACGCATTACAAGAAATAAAAGATATTGAATTTATTTAAAAATAAATATACTATAAAGTATTGGGGTGTAAAATTATCTTCTAATCTTGGTATCGTGTGTCATATATTCTATTGAATATTATGTTCCTATTGTGAAATATTTGGATGTTACAATCTACCCCATAAATAAATTACACCCACACAATTAAATCTTGATCTCGATAATCAAGGGTTTGACATTTTAAAATACCTTTCTTTAAGTACCAAAGTGTGATAAGGGTTAATAAAACATCCTCTTGATAATAAATAATGGGAAGTACAACGTTCATCTGGAACAATCACATAACTAGGTTTCTAAGTAAGATAACATAGGTGGGAATTGAAGATATAGACATGGAAATAGTGTAAATAATTATAGAGAGTGAGAGAGATAATTGATCATAAGAAATTGGGTGATCCAAAGAATGTTAATGGCCACAAAACCATAAATATTTAAAGGTTGAAAAGACCATCATTTCATTAAAAATGAAGGTATTAGGATAACATTTTTGCTTCAAGGTCCTTTTCCTAGAGTTGAGGAATTATTTTAATGTCTAAGAATATAAAGAAATATACTTAATTAATATATTTCTATTTAATAAGCACAATCTCATTCTTTTGTTGTACATTTATCAATTTCTAATTCATCTACTAATCTAAGAAATGAATATCCAAAAATGATTTTTTATGCCTAAAGCACTAAAATTAACTTTTAAGATATCATAATATCCATAAAAGAGTAATAAGATATTCCTAATTGAATTATTAAAACCAAAATAGTTATAAATAGTTATCTAAAACATCCAAAGATAAACTTAATCCATTCCATAAATAGTCGACCTTAAGGCTCATCAAAAATATGTCTGGCCAAATTTAAATAGAAGGTCACTAAATCAACATTATATTCCCTAGAAAATATAAATTGGCTATTAATTTCACATTCTAAATACATAAATACCTTTGTTTCTATAAAACCTTAAGAAAAAAAATCATTTTCCTAAAAAATATCAGGTTGTCAAATATATTCCATAAATCCAAACATGTTTTAAACTCCAGCAAAGATAACATAAATGATCAAATCACTAACCAATTTCATAGTCAATAATACTATCCCATAAACAACTCTTTATCATTATTATCTCAACATTGATCACATTTTAAGGGTTATTTTCCCACAATCATTTTTTTACTAAATGATCTGCTTTCAACTGAAACACTTTTCCTCATCATCAATACAATTCAACATATGATCTCAAGTCCTTAAGAAAAAATTATTTTAGTACAATAATAATATATTTAATAATTATTATAACTATAATACCATTGGTAATAATACTTCTATAACATTATTATTTAGTAAAACACACACAAGAAATTTAATCATTTTTATTCAAATTTAGTAGTATATTAATATCAAACTTGGTCCCTTATCTTTTTTAGGGGTATATACCCTTGTATCTTGGGGAATTAATTTCTATATTATCCTACATCCTTACAATTAAATAATTTAACATTAGAAACTTATTTCTTTCCCTTGTAAACATGGGAATGGTGGCATTTCTCTCCACACTTGAAGAAAAATCTCATTACCTTGAAGAAAGTTATAGGTTGTTTCTTTCAAATATTAACACTTGGGGAAATCCTTATTTCCCTTCTATTTATCAAAAAAATCTCTATTTTACTCTTATTCTCCTATTTCCCTTCTAATCCATAATTCTTGGAGAATTATTTATTTATCTTGATATCAAATGATATTATGTCCTTATATGATGATAATGATTGGGGAGACTAGTACCCTTTTATGAATTGGATTTAACCCATCAAATAAATGGCCAATATTTTTCTTTGGATTATGTATGTAGTCTTTATAATTCCTTGTTAACCTTATAAAGTTTTATTCATACTTATAAACATTTTACTCTTCATTTTTTCTTATATATAGTAATTTTCTCTCCATATCTACTCGTTTCTCATGTGAAAAATAATCTTCCAAGAAATGTTTCTTAAAATCCATCAACTCCATGCATGTTATATCCTATTAAAACTTACTATATTGACTTAATGACCACCATTTATCTGCATCTCCTAAGAGTTCATAAACTACCATGACAATTGTATTCCTTTTATTACTACCCAGATCAAGATATATCTTCTCTAAGGAACTTTTTCATTGCTCATCTAAAAATGGATTTTTAGTCCCATTAAATGATGGAGGTTGATAACTCTTAAAGCGGTCTAAAAATGTTTCACCGCATTGTGGATCAGTAGGTTTATTCATACGGGAAATGTAAATACTCATATCCTGAGTGAGTTACCCAAATAAGGTTATAATTTTGTTATTTACAGCTACATATTTGTCTCTAGCTTCATTATCTTACCTAGGAGGCCAATATCTACATGTATTACATGAATTTATATGTCCCTCATTCCTTCTGCTATGTTCCATTTATAAACAATGGAATATAGTATATTAGATCATAAAATTATGAAAAATAATGTATAATCCCCAATCTAGTGATATACTTAGAATAAATTTATAAATATATGCATATATAATCTCATAATCATAAACATGGTTTCTTTGGGAAATTTTTAAAATCATAAAATATTTTCAAACCCTTCATTATGGTTTGTAAAAAAAATATTAATTAAATATAACATATCCTCTAAGAGTATCAAAATAGTTGCATAGTAATTCCCATTTTCATGTACTAGGTATTGACTATGTTAGAGCCCAATGTTTCCTTTTTATAGTTATTACCCCTAGGTATAACTATTTTAAAACTAATTACACTTATATCATCTCTATGGGATGTATTGCTAGGAAAACAACATAATATAAACCATATAATAATTTTAGGATGCTCTTATATACTTATAATCAATGTATACCATAGGGTTATGTTCCCTAATTTATGTTTTCCTAAATCTACTACTCAGTGTCTCTATTAAACTTCTTCTGATGTCAACTATAAAGAACCCAACCCTAGTAGCTCGGAGATAGTAGTTACTTTATTAAATTATCATGAGATATAAGTAATATCATCCCAAAGTATTTTATAGTTTAATAGTATTGAAAAACTAGATACAAACATGAAATTCACATTATAATTGAAAACCTAAAATACGCAAAGTGTTTTCAATTATAACTCCATTATTCCTTATAGTGTATCACTACATATCAATAACAAAACACTTCCCAGTATCCTAGGGAAAATAAAATATAAGAAAAGGGTGAGATCAGATATTCATTAAGGGTAAGTGTACAACATAATCTATCATCAATAAATAAACATAATCAATATGTAATGGTAAATAACTGAAACACGTGTCATTTAATCAATATACCGAGCATAATATGGTAGAAATAAATATTGATCAAATAAAGACTTAAATTATCACATAATCATGAAACGTATCCATGGATATTCTAACTAATCAAATAATGGAATGGAAATAACCAATCTCAAAATGAGGTACTGTATAATTTTTGATATTTGAAATTTTCAAGACCTTTTATAAGTCAGTTTAAATCTATGGGTAGAAACCTGTCTAATTTTTCCATCTGATTTGCCTCATGAGACATGACAATGCATCAAGGGACTATCTATAACTAGGACCCTCTCGTTACTTACTAAGTCTGATGCATTATTCATATGTAAGTTGTGAAATAAAATTAACATAAACATTCATATTGAAAAACTAACATACAAAATGTCAATACTTACCCAAATCAAATAAACATAGTCATAAACCATCCAGAGTAACATGATGAACAGTAATAGAATTGTACATCCTCAGTCAATCTAACCATAAACCATCGAAATATAGAATAATGATTATATGAATATAACATACCCCCTTTTTATCATAATTAAAATAAAGGGTTGATGTTATTGATGAGTATAAAAATAATAATAATGTCATTAAAAAATTTTAAAGAAAATAACCTTTTCTATTTGAAAATATTTTTTTAAAAAAAGTTCACAAAATATTTTAAAAATAATTTTCTTTGAAAATAACCTTTTAAAACATGTAAAATAATATTTAAAACATTTATTGGTCATGATGGTGTAAAATTATGTTCATTTTTTACATGATAAAATAATGATTCCTTTAACATTTTCGATTAAAGCCAAACAGAAGTTGTTTTGAAAATGACATGAATATTCCTTTCAAAAAAATTATAAATATTAAAAATGGGTAATAATTTATTTAATAAATCATTTTAATTTATTAAAAACATTTTTAAAAACATATATATAAAACATGTATCTTGATGAAAAATTATTTTTGATTGAAGAGAGAAATTAAGTCATATTTTATTAAAAACAATTTCTCAATCATTTTAAGTACCAATGAGTGTGAAAATGAAACTATTACTTTAAAAAGTTAATTAATAACCATATTATATTAAATTAATTAATTTTAAGATATAAATATCAAATAATTCCTCCAATGTAGACTTAAACAAAAATAATCCCTTATAATGATGAGATTGTGAAATAAACCTTTACCACTTTGGTCACTTCTGAATCATGAGCCCCATAAAATAAAAAATCATAAAATAAAACATTAAATAATAGGACTAAAAATATATTCATGATATAACATATCAAAGGGGTATTATATACACCACTCAAAGGAAATAAGTGGTGAATATGGTATATGTTTCTCAGAAGTATAAGTGAGATGGGAAACCATTACTTCAGGTTTGAATTATTCATATGTGCCCAAAACATCTGTATAATAAATATAGGTTTATTATATATATATTAAATAACCATAATTATATATATCATACCATATATTATTTTCTTATGACCATTTATTACCCATTTATTAACAATTCCATGTTAAAATTACATTTTGAGAAATAACTTGTCACGACCCGTCCCCCGGGGCCCATGTCGTGACTACCCCAAGCCCACCTTCCATAAGCCAGGGGTTGGCGACTAGCACCGGAAAGGCGCGTCAAAAAAATGGGAAGGCATTTCCTTTAATCCTGTAAAAATACACAATCCAAGAACACAATAAGATGCAACCATGAAGTAAAACTGCAGTAGTAAAGGTTTGTACTAAAAGTAAAGGGGTGGGAATACAAGCCCAACTAAATGGTACAAGTACAACTGAAAAATAGAAAACATATCCTAGAATCATCCACTGATGATCCTACCTGAAGGGTAAGTACAACTCATCTCTACAGCTCTCCACATAAACCGTCACCTCCGTGTACCGCCTGGTCCTGGATCCTACAATCTCAGCAGATCCGCTCGTTATCTGCACAAGACACAACATGGTGCCGGCAAAGCCCGTGCATGGGTGAGTATAACAATACCCAGTATGGACCCCAATAACCCCAATGGTATCTAAAAATTCCACAAAGTAAAACCACAAATCATGATCTCAATCACAATGTAAAAATCAATAGACACAACTCAAACTAGTTATAAGTAAAGAATAGAAGTACAGATTATTAGTTGAGAAGCTAGATCATATTATTCTATCGAGATGAACTATTTCTGAACATAAAGAGTCTGACCCACATAGTATCGATAGGTACTGACCCCCTCTAACCCACATGGGATCCAACCCACCCAGGATCGATAGGTACTAACCACCGCTGACCCACACAGGATCGGTATGATCTGACCCACACATGATCGCTGAGTGCGGACCCATATAGGATCTAACCCACATAGGATTAGTATGCGATGAACCACACAGGATTGTTGAGCACTGATCCACACAGGATATGAACCATACAGGATGGTGCTGATCCACATAGGATCGCTAGGTACTGACCTCCGTATGATATGTCTCCAACCTTTGCCTCACTGCTAGCCACTGGATTCCTGCTCATGGTCCACTTGATTCTGGGATAACCGCTTCTCAAGCCCTCAGTTGTATTTCAACCAGCACAAAGTCTCATGAAGAAGTAACCTGATGATCCATCACATCATAAGGGTTACAACACAGCATACGACGTGTCAACCGGATGCCCGGTCTGTAAGTTATTGGCATTTTAGTACCAAGGGCCCGATTGGATTCAGGGTTGATCCAACCTGGTCCTACTCCAACATCCAAAAAAACTCTCATGGGGTATCTCAAAATGATCATCTCACTCCAAGGATTCTATCACTACATATGGTTAATCAAAAAGACATTTGGTTTGCAAGTTATGGCCTTTTAAGTGTTTTTGGGCCTGATAGGGGTCCGGGTCCAGCCAGCACCGATCGAACCGACCCGGCCCAGTTCGGGTCGCCCCGCCCTGGTCCGGTTCTGACCGGCCCAGCCTAAACCGGTCTAGTTTGGACCCGTTGGGGTCAGTCATAGCAGGCTCGGCCCGCTGGGTCGCGGACCGGCTCAGCCCGCCGACTGGGCATGACTCACCGGGCGACGCAATACGGTCCGCTGGCGCGGCTCTCTATCCGGGTGTCCACCAGATCCCCAAACAGCTCAAGAAGAGTTGTTCGGGTCTTCAATTAGTGGTGCCACATGGCACCACCACATGGTTCACGGGACCCGTGGGTGCAGGTCCCCCTCCTATCACAGCTTCGATGTTGCGGCTCCTTCACCATGGCGCATGACGGCGCGCCATCTCACTAATGCGACCGACCGGTTGTTGGATACCCCTACAGGTCCACAGTAGTGCCAAGCGGCACCGACCTCTTCCACGGTCAGTGAGCATCAGTCACCGCCTTCGTCGCCGACACCAGTTGTCGGTGTTGTGCCGATGAATCTTTCACAGGCCACCGGGTGAGCTCTAGTGGTCCATTCTTCCTTCGAGATGCACCTATGGTCCTCTCGGGATTCCATCATCATTGTGCTCCTCTTAGTTTCAATTTTCTGATGAGATGAAGAATTGTGCCCTAAGGAACACATCAAGAATGAAGCGGAGGAGGTTCTGGGCCTTGTTCGTCCCCCCCCCCCCCCCACGTTAGCATTATAAAAAGTAGGAGATTATTCAATTCATATTTAATAAATAAACCCCATTCAAATCCCCCGCAACAACCTCCCACAAATTCAAGAACAAAGAATAGAACCAAGGTAATTTCTTGAATTCATAAACAACCCGTACCTCGAGATTCTTTGGAGATGTTGTGGAGGTAGAATAAGATTCCACATTCAATGAATCCACCAACATTTGTCGATTTTTCACCGCCTGAGCTTCTGTCTCCATCGGTGGAAGGTTTCGCATCACTTTTCCAGAGGTTTCTTTCTTGGTTAATCCATGTCAAAACTCCACCCTAGGCCTCACTTAGATAGAGGGTAAAGGTGAGTAACACATCTAGGAATTAATGAGGTTCATTTAATTAATGAAACTCTTAATTCCCGAACAATGCGGTTACAAACAAAGGAGAGTCGAGCCATTAATTGTCTTGACAAGTCACCAGTCCCCACCACGGCTGATCATCTATTGGAGAAAAATAAATTAAATAACTTGTTATGTTATTTTATTATTTTTCAATAAATTCCAAAATTTAACTTCTTTTCCCGACCTACAACAGTTGAATTGACGCTTCCCTTAAAATAATCCTAATGTTTTGGATTAAACAGTGCTCTCTTATTTCAATTCCAAGCACCAGTTCAAAAGATAGAAAATGTCACCCGCGCATTTATTGAACGTGCCTTAAAAAAGTTTAGAAATTCATTATAATAACACCGGGACTCAGAATCAAGAATCGTTAATTTTTGCAGACTCGTAATAATCCCAAACAATTTAAAAAAATTACATGGAATTTTCGAGTCTTTACATCTCCAGTTATCATTTTTACCCCTGCTTGATTTTTTGTCTTCAAATTGGTAAGTTTTATCCAATATCTTATGTTATTCATTATTCTTTTATATTGGTAGTAGATCTATGTTGTGTTTTTCTGATATATTGATCATGTGATGCCTCTATTTTTATTCCTCAAAGATTCATTGTGTGTTTGCTTCCTAGAGGATAGATATTGTTGTTTATGGTGTGGATCTCATGTTTGACGAGGTATGTGATCTCTTTTCTTCTTGTCTGTCCATGAGATCATCGAATCTTATTTCTATGATATGGAATTTATGTTCAAGGCCTTCTCTTTTA
This sequence comes from Viscum album, assembly GCA_963277665.1. Lineage (NCBI taxonomy): Eukaryota > Viridiplantae > Streptophyta > Magnoliopsida > Santalales > Viscaceae > Viscum > Viscum album. Next base: position 2,001,436,966 of record OY728136.1, read on the forward strand.
TTCTTTTGTGACCCCTTTACTCTTGGTTCATGGATCTCATGTTCTCATTGTGTGAACCAAGTTTAAGGTAGGTGATTTTATATAAATTTTTTATTTAATGAATTGTATATACTCATTGGTTTATAAACTTGTTTTATAAATGGTTATTAACATGATTCTTGATTTAAAAATGTTTGTGTAGTAGATTTTTTATATCAAATCGTTTTCCCCCATTTAATAATGGCTGGTAAAGGATGATTTCAAAGCACCGATTATTTGTTTATAAAAATTGGTTTTCAAAGCATGGTTTTGACAATTTGAAAAGGGGTCATGAAATTGTTTCTGGAATCATGAAATCCCTTTGAAATGTTTTCATAAGTGCAACACATGGGAGCCTTGGGTACTTAGGTAGGGGTTTGGTATCAGGACATTCATTGATATTTTCACGGTGAATCACACATCGGGGTATTCCTCTACTCCTTTACCAGTGACTAGTTTACATGGCATCATGAGGGGTAATTACACATCAATATATTCCTTTGCACCTTAGTCATATCTGTAGAGGATTGGTTTACATGATATCTTCAAGGGGGGTTATTTTGGTTTTATGCGTAGTGAAAGCGTGCAGTGGTGGGAGATATATAAAAATTTATTTTAATAATCGTTGAGTAAAACCAAGAGCGAGGATCTTGCATGTCAAATTCCTAATTAATTTATTTAATATCTGAAGAAATAAATACCTACACTTATGAACTTTCTTTACTGATTAATGTTGGTCATCTGAAAATACCATTTCAGATTACATTTGTTGCACTATTAGTATTCAAGGATAGAATCCATTTAATGGTGATCCACACGTACTCCTATGATCTTTGAGAAATACCACTCGATCTTCAAGTGCTAGTGTGGCGAGTCAAATGTTTTTCATTGTTTATTCTTGATCACTCTTTCTTCAATCTTAATGATATCTCTCTTTGACTTCTCATTATTGAGAGGGAGAGATGTGTAGAAGTTTAGAGAGAATCCATTGTGTGAAACAATTCTCTATTCTCAATTTTTGGATGCTCTACACAATAGACATAGTCATCTATTTATAGAGTTAGGATTTGAGTTAAAATATTACTTAATTGCATAATGACCATTAACTAATATTTATTACCTTTAATAAATCTCATGCCACATAATTATAATTATATAATTATGATTTTTTACTGTGTGCCAAAATGTACAATAACAAATATTATGTAATGGTCTTGTTAATTAATATTTGTTACCGGACTCAGTCTTCATCCGTTTGAACTCCTCTAGTATTTATTAAATAACTGAATAAATATTTTATTCATAAATAAATATTTATTTCACAATATAGAAAATAAATATTTGTTAAAATATTTAATAAATAAAGTAAATATTTTTTTCACATGCTGGAAAATAAATATTTATTTAATTTATGTGATCAATATAACTTGAATAAAAATATTCCTCAAACCTGAGAATAATATTTATTTCATTAATTAAACTTAAAAATAATTCAATCGAGATCAATAAAAACACATAGTGTGTGACACTCTAGGATTATTTCTCATTGGCATTTGGCAGGCTTTCCTAAAGTCCAAGATTATAATCTAGCAATGAGTCAAGGTACCCAAGATAAAGAACTTAATGTCACAACATCAACAACTACATATAAATGATCACTTTGTAATAAAAACTCTTTATCACAATATCTCATCAACTAGGTTGTACATCTGTGTCACCAACCTATATGATTGATATGTCATTATTTAAATATTTAAAATAAATACATTGTTACACCATGGCCATGGAATTTAATGTGATGGTTATATTCCAATCAAAGGGATGAGATATCAATTTTTATAAATATGGAAGGGAAAAATCCTTCCTAAAATTATTCATTAATGGCATGTCACATGTGATTCACCCAACATATCCAAATTTTCAATGAAATATTATCATCATGGTTTACAAAATACATCTAAGTATGTGAGTTGTAATATGAATTAATAATAATCTTAAAGTATAAGGCCCATCAAACAAGCTTGAAGATAGGAATATCTGGTGACACAAAACCCTAAAGAATTCATACTGACAAGTCTATTCTCGTAATCTCTTATCTTTAAGATTACCAAGTGTGAACTTCATCAGAAGAAGTCTCATCTGGTTATGAGTACTCACACTTGATAGTCTATGTACTATGTGTCTCATCATAGCACATTATCCAACCGCATAACATTATAAGACAATATCACCATAGCACATTAAGGTTCTCATCATAGTGAGTAATTTCTATGACCTTATCAATTTGACATATACTTTAAGACATTATTATATTAGAGTCATGTAGAACAACAAACAATATGTAATAATTAGTTTTATTGATATTAAATACTTTTAATAGTCATGTAATCAGAGTACAAAAAGTTGTTTCTAGGACACCAACTCCAATAAATTACACATTAGTGTGTTCCTATTCTCCTTTGGAAGATGTTCCAGGGATAGGTTTAGTGCACACTAGTTATGATTGATCATTGTATAAGAAGCCTAGCTAGCCTAGTCAAGTGTTATCCTATTAGTGCCTTATATTATGCTTGGTTTTGAAACGAATGTCGGTGCATGATTAGATAAATTGAAAATGGTTTATGTATGTGATTTGAAAACTGTTTATGTTAAATTGTTTTTTATCTGATAAAAAGGGGTAAACTTCCATGATTTTGATAAAAATTTAGAAATTTTTTATCATGCCATGTTTTATTTAAATTTGAGAACATGTGGATTTATCTAAAAAAGATTGTTTATAGAACATTTGGTGGGATCCTTCTAGGCTTGTTTTTTTCACATTATGCATATAACCTTGGGTGTGTGTATACATTTTTATCTAATGTTGTAAAGGGAAATAATTCAAAGTGAGATGGTGAGTTTCTTGGTCAATCTAGCTTGGGTATCTAGTGGTGAGATGATGGGGTGTTTCTCACTTATCACGTGGAGTAGTAATCATTATTTTTAAGTACTTTGGGTTTTCTTTGGTTTATGGATGTTGGTTTGGATTGTTTAGACATCGATATATTTATTTTTATATTCATTTATGTTTATGTCATATTATTTCATGTCCCTTTTTCCTACCTTATTCATGTATAACATGTCGGTTGTCTATTTCATGTTGGGTAAAAAACTATTCTCAAAGGTTGTTCTTGATGCTTGTATGTTTATCATTAGCCTATAGAGATTAGAAACACCCTTCAATTCTTGTTGCGAATCAGGTCATGTGCCTAGGTTGATGGGTGATCCAAGTCGGTTCGTGATAAATTACTCCTCTCAAGTCTGTAAATTTCTAGTGGAATGTTTTTGTAAGGATTCCCCAAATTTCAGTGGAACTTTTTATCATCCCTTAAGGTGGCTTCCAACTAGAACTTCCAAGAATATGGGAATGTAAAGTTCCATAGAAAGATCAAGTGGAATTTCATGAAAGTTCTAGTGGGGAAGAAACCTATCAATTACCCCTTTCAAGCCTAATTTTTTTTGGAGAGTGTCGATGAGGATTCCACAAATTTCAGTGGCACTAGTAGAAAAAGTGGATTCAATATTATAGATATAACATCAGTTTTTTATAAATCAATTCAAAATGTAGCTATAGGTACTTTTTTGTGTTATAATTAACATAAGTTGATGTGAAAATTTCTATATATCACTTTTTGGCATCAATGTTTTTTAAAAAAAACAACGTAAAAAATCTATATAGAATAACTTTTTATGTCATTTTTAAAAAAAACCCAATGATGAAAAGTTTTAATTGGGACTTTATGGCATCAATTTTTTGTAAAAAAATGACATCGAAACCCTTTTAAAAAATACAGGCTCCCAAAACCCTCTTTTTTTATATGTGAAGATATTCTCTCGACTTGTGATAACTCTGACGATTACCCATTGATCTTCAATGACCATTGGTGTTTATTTTTATCGATTTTAAGGATTTTTTGTCTTGATTATTCTTCCTATTTCATTGTTTCACCATATAGGGAATTATTTTCTCTGTGGAAACCATTTTCCATCCAAGAATCCACTGTGGTATGATTTTCTTTTGGTGTTCTTGTTTATTGTTCATTTTTACAAAAAAAAAAGTTATTAGATCATATAGTTTTTATTCTTTAAACTCATTCGTGGGAGTGAAGTCTAGATTAAGGATCCATTTTTGTTGTTGAACTCTAATTTTGGTAATCTTTTTTCTATTTTGAATATAAATTACTTAAATTCTTTTCTTCATTTGAGGTGTTGTTTTGATTATTTGAATGTAGTTTTTATTTTTCCAAGATGAAATTTATCTTATTGTATAAACATATAGGACCACAATTTAGTAAATTTAAAGGAAATTAATGGCCATTATTAGATAAGTGACATGAAATGTGCTTATCTGCCAATATGATTGACATGTGATATATTCATCTAGATTGGCCAGTCTATTGAGACATTCAAGAATGTATGAGTTTTTTAATTTTATATTGAAATATTCCATTTCTAGTGGTTATTATCGATGTATTTGATATATAGATTATATGAGTATTCATATAATATATAGAGATACATCTAGTAGACATAATCATATAGATATATGAGTGTTCTTAATAAAGATCATTCCAAATCATTTTTCATCTTGAATAATAAAATGTTTTGACATATGGATTTTTTGGGTTATGGTTATGAATTATAAAATTCATAATTATTTTTATTGATAAAAATTCTTATAAGGTCACACAATTAAGATTTGGATTAATGATTTATTTTAGTTCAATTATTTCTAATATAAGAGAGTTTATATGTTAATTGTATCTAAATTATTTTGTATAGAATAACAAAAGTTGTGATTTTTTTCATAAATTCTATAATGATTTAGTGCAACTAGATTATTATTTGTTATATGGACTAAAGAGTCATATCATGATTACCAATCATTTTTATTAAATGTGTTTATGTTTACAATTTATCTTTATATATATATATATTGTTTATATGTTTTAATATATTTACCTATTATATTGTGATATCAGGTCTTGAATGGACCGTAATTGGATAAATTTATAAAGAACCACTAGTGAATATGAAAAATTAGTTGATGATTTCTTGGAATTTTCTAAAAAAATATTTAAATCATATATTTTAGTTTTTTACATGTGTGAAGTGTTTGAATATGAGAAATTTAAACTCCAAATAAATCAAGGATCATATAATTTTCAATGGTTTAGCCTTAATTATAAACGTTTGATATGGCATGGTGAAATAACTACAAATTCAACATCTAATGTTGAGTATACTATTCATAATGAGGTAGAGGGTCATATTAAAGAATTAATTCATGATTTAGGTGTTGAAACCATCAATAAAAAAATAACTATTGAACGATTGTATGGTTATTATGAGAAACCATTATTCACAGGTTGTAGTAAATATACTGTGTTATCAAAAATTTTGAGATTAGTTAACTTGAAAGCAAGAAATGGGTGGAGTGATAAAAGTTTCTCCAACCTACTTAAGCTTTTGAAAGATCTACTTCTAAATGGTAATAAGATTTCATATTCTAATTATTAAGGGAAGAAAATATTATTCCCAATGGGATTGGGGTATAAAAAGATAAATTTTTTCCACAATTATTGTGTGTTTTATATGAAATAATATGAATATTTATCAAGTTTTTCTGCATGCGGGACATCATGTTATAAGATGGATGAAAAACTCAACTCAAATTCATTCTTAGGTACTGACATGTAACCTCGTGAAAAATCAATTTTGTACTTTCTAATGATATCATCCAATAATTATTTCATTCAATTATAATAATTCAACTGTGATTGATTCTAAGGTACTAAAATCAAATCTCCTGCTAAATAAATTTGGTACCTTCCAATAATTCCTCATTTGAAGCATATATTTTCAAATTAAATTGACGCAAAAAGGTTAAGATGGAATTTAGATGAGCGCATATATGATGGTAACTTAAATCAACCTAATGATTCACTACAGTGAAAGAGATTTTATAAATAATTTCGTGATTTTGGAATTGAAGTTAGAAATCTCATAATGGGATTGTGTAAAAATGGAATGAATCCATATCGAAGCCTAAATAGCCAACATAGTTCATGGACTGTTTTTTTGGTAGCTTACAACTTTTCCCCACATATATGTATGGAAAAAAATATGTTATGATGAGATTGATGATTTATGGACCAAAATAGCTAGGAAATGATATTTATATGTATCTTTCACCATTTATTGATGATTTGAAAGTGCTATGGGAGACATGTGTTAAAGTTTTTAATTCATACTAGAAAGAGTATTTTCTTTTGAATGTTATGATAATGTTCACTATAAATGAATTTCTTGCATATGGAAATTGGTCTGGATACAATATTAAGAGACATAAAGCATGTCCATTTTGTGGGGAAGAGACTTCTTATTATCAATTGCAGAATAGAAGAAATACGGTGTACATGGGACATCAAATATTTTTACTAATTGGTCATCCTTATTATATATAGAAAATTCTAACCGTGCGTTTACTGAACATACCTTAAAAAAGTTCAAAAATTCATTTCAGGCACACCAGGACTTGGAATCAAATGCCTTCAATTTTCGCATACTTGTAATAATCCCAAATAATTTAAAAAAAATACATTGAATTTTCATGTATCAACATAACTACTTTGTTTTTCGTTTATATTTTTATTTTGATTTTCATTAATATTACTATAATAATGGTTCCATAATCTACATAATTTTAAGAATTATAAAAATATCATATATATTCATCATATATGTATTTATATTAATATATAAAATTTATAGAGATAAAATGAAATAAATTGTTTATGGAGATGGTAAGTCGTACGTATGCATGAATGTTGTTTCCATTTTCTCAATGGATGAAATGAAATAAATTTAAATATTATATTACCTTTAAAGAATCATTTTTATGTCATATATATCCCATATAGTAATTAAATTTACCCTAATTACCTTCCATGGAAAGTGTTATTGAAAAACGAATCGCTTCACTTCATGGGGCGATAGTCCGTTGTACACACAAACGACGTTATCGTATCCCCCATGGAATGGAAAGTAAGAATGTATATGTGATATAACAAATTAAAAAATATAATTATGTTTCAAATAAAATATATATTTATTTAATATTTACTTATTATCATCCAGATAAAATAGAAATGGAAAACATGTCACATCTGTTCGTGAGGTGGTTGTCCACCATACACACGAGCGACGTTATTATTTTCCAACAGGTTGAGAGGTAAGAAAGTAGATGTGGTATTATAATTACATAGGTATAATTATATCATAAATATCTCTTATAAACATTAAATCTATCACTATATCTATCCATGAGAGGCATTTATGGAAAACGAATAACATCGGTTTGTGAGGTAATAGTATGTCGTACACACGAATGATAAATTTGTATCCCATTTGATGGAAGTGGAGATGGAAATAGGTTATTAAATTAACATAATAAAATATAATTATATATTAGATATTTTATTATTATTTTAACATAATTATAAAATATTTTAAGTAGTTATAATAAGAAGTTAAACAAAAATTCATAGTCAAAATTTTTTACCTCTTCTTCAGACAACCTCTTTAGGTTTAACGTAAATCCTTCCTATATTGTCATTATAATCCCTTAAAGGTATCTTAATATGTGGTAATGGAATAAATTAATAAATTTTAAAATCCATTGGATTATCCAAATGGTTTTTTAAGTGTAAATAGGAGAGTAGAGGGGGTGGGCTTTTATAAGTGAGGTGAGTGGCACACTTGTAATTTTTGAAAATAAAAAGGTATACCCATGTTTTTAACATTACAAAAGTTACAAAAATGAATTATTATAAAACTTTAGAGGTTATAATTTCTAAATATTTCTATAAAAATTGTTTTTTATAAGTTTCTATGTCACTTTTCCCCTTATATTTTTAGTTTAACTCCTTAGTAAATCCATTTTCACTTTAACAGTGGTAATTAATTTTTACTGTTTTTACTATTCATTATGGTAAAAATTAAATTGAAATTATTAGATAATATAAATTATTATTATTATAAATATTTAATCCATTTTTACAAATTTAATTCACATAATTGTAAAAAAAATTAATTTAAAATCATTCATGCAGATGCGATGAAAAAGTGGCTTTTGAAAGAGAAAAGTTTAAAAAGTTTTAATTTTTTTTATCAAAGTTCAATATGAAATTGAATCCAATGAACTAAATTGGATTAATAGGTATATAATTGAACTAATATTACATTTAAATCCATATTAAAATTAAATTTATCATGCAAATTCTTTGAATGAAAATGTATTTTTTTAATAAAAACTAGAATTTTTCACTATTCATTGAAAAATTAATCTTTTTAGAAAATTCAAAAAAAATCACCCAAAGATAATTTTGACATGTAGAATTTAAAAAAATAATTTTAACTTGTCAAATAAATTTTACAAAATTGGTAAAAATTAATTTTATATTATGTGTGCAAAGCGTGACTAGAACGCCTTTTATAAAAATATTGTTTTTCAGAAAACATTTCTTTTTATTTTATATAGTTATTATTTTATTTATAATAAGTAGATAACCATTGAATTTATTTTATACATTTTTAAACCATATAATTATCATAATTTAATTATTATTATTCATACCCACTAACTTAACGGTTAAATAATAATGGTCATGTTTAAATAATAATATTTTTATAGAGTATCATGTTTTGTTCAAACATGGTATTGCGTGCATTTTAAACTATTAAAGAGATTGAATTTATTTAAAAATAAATATGTCATAAATTATCAAGGTGTTACAATATCTTTTAATATTGGTATTGTGTGTTATATATGCTATCAGACATGATATTCCTTTTTAAAATTTTGTGGTGTTACAAAGGATATTTATCTAGATTGACTATAGTAAGGGAGAGAATGCAGCATCACTGATAAAATAAATAATAGTAAAAATGATCTTGTATATATGAAAAATCCATGTAAAGATCTATTTTTTATCATTTTATTTTATTTCTTTCATTATTTATAATATATTTGATTATTATTATAATTTCTTGAATGATTATTATTTATTTTAGTTCAATTATTGCAAACTAATTTTTTTTCATTGTAAGCTGAAATTTAACATTGCAACTAATATTTATTTTTGATTCATAATTTTCTTGTTGATTCTCTGAAATAAACATGTAGATTTATGAGTTCTCTATCAATTTTTTTAATATATATATATACATATATATATATATATATATTAACATCAATTATTTGAAAACCCGACATTGAAAATAACCATTCACATTGGTTATCTGAATATCTAATTTAAATTCCACTTATAACACTATTTATTCAATTAACTAATGTTAAAAATCAATTTTCTTAAAATGTATTAATATTTAAAAAATATTTATTTAAAAAATCGAAATAAAAATGTCCTTTCACATATATTATTTGAATTATCAATGTCAAGGGATACTTTTAACATCGATTATTCAAATAAAAGATGTTAATATATATATATATATATATAATTATGCATTATATTATCTTTCCAAAATAATCGATGTTGTAAAAAAATAACATTGGTTATAAAACTTATGTTAAAAATATATTTACAACATCACTTGAAAAGTCTTAGCCTCAAAAATCACCATTAAAAATCCAAAAAAACAACATTAAAGACCTTTTTTATACTTTTGATGGATACTAGTTAATAAAAGTTGGTTTGTGGGGGGATATTATATTTTAATAATGTGTATTATATTATACATGCCTTGATATTTAGTGAGTGATGTTTTTGGTGATATTTTTAATTAAATACTCTAATGAACTAGAATTATTAATAATGATGTGAGGTTTACTATAATAGAATAGGCTTTTATGTTGTTCCTAATAAGTCTTTATGGATGAGATATTTCATTATCTAATTTTTTAACTATATTACCCTTGGTGATTTTGGTTGGTGAGGACATGGTTATGTATTATAATTTTACTTCTTTGAAATGTATGTATGATATTATATTTGGTATTTTGAGGGGGGGAGGGGGATGACATACCGAGTGTGTGGATATACTTATTGTGAGACTGGGTTCCCTTGGACCAACATGAACTTGTAAATTTTTTATTAACATTTCATACATATAGTATGATGTATATTTTATTTTTACTTACCATGATAGTAACACATCTTATACATGCATTATATTTTGTATTTTCTCTATATTACATGTCATATCAAAAGGATAAGAAGTTTCTAACTATAATGAGGACCTCTTCATACTATGAAAATAATCTAAAAACTATATTGTATAGTCTATACTCATCAATATTATTTGACACATATGATGTTTGACTATCAGGTGTTAGGGTGTGTAAGCATTGATACTTCTTTTCATAAAGTTTTCACTTGGAAATATTGAGTAGATGAGATCATGAGGATTGACCCACCAATATGAAAACCATATTTTTTTGGTGTAATTTGATGTTTTTTAGATAGGAACACCCAATTACACCCAAAAAATATGGTGTTAATATTGGTGGTTCAACACTTGTGATATCTTGTACTTTAGATCATCAGCTGAGAACCTCATGAGAAGAAGTATCAATTCTTAATATCCCCTAAAATTTAATATTCATATGTAATCTTTATCACATAAAATTAATTTATCTAGATCATATATCATCTATTTAACATTATTATCATAGTACCACAAGGTTATCATTATAGGTGGGAAGTAATATAACCTTTTGATATGACATGCAATCTAAGTAAATTAAAATATATAGAACATATAAAAGTTTTGTTACTATTATAGGAAGTATAAATCATGTATATATCATATTTTATACATGAAATGGAAATAAAAAAATAAAATTCTAAGTTAGGTCTAGGAAACCCACTCAAAAAACACTAAAACTTGATCCAGATACAATTTATAGGTTTTCATAACCTTTTAGTACTCATATGAAAATAATAATTCTACCAAGTTATGCTTATAGTCATTGGGTATGCCACATTTTCTATTATGGTTAATCTTATAACTAAAACTTCACCTCTTTAAGTAAACTCCCTCAATAGATTATACTTCATAAGAATATACCTTTTTTACTCTATCATAACTTTAACTTCTTGTAATGAACCACTAAAAAATAATATCATAATATAAATTATGATAACATTGTACTTCTTTGGTATAATACCAATACCTAATAAAAATTTGTGTATTAATATTGCTTTATTAGCTAAATAAAAATATTAAACATACTTATATTTTATAGAAATGGATATAACCAGCTATAATCAGCCTCTCTTATTCATTTTCTTATCCCAACTATGATATTTGATCAAATAGATCTATTTTCAGGATAATTTTTATTCTTCTTGATAATAATCCCTCCTCCATCTCTAATGTGAAACCCCGTGTATCATTATATTTTTTTTGTATTATTTTGTCTTTTCTTGAGTAGTTTTGAGTTTCTATCAGTTTTGGGGTGAAAATTCAGGTTTTTATGGCTTTTTGATAGGATAATGGTTACCTTGTATAGTTAGTATTAACTGTGTACTTCCCATTTAGGTGGGTCTATAATGTTAACAAAGCCGTTTAGCATGGATTTTTCATGGTTTTTAAACAATGTGGAGCTCCATATAAGTCATACAGATATTGGGGTGTGTTAGGGGTGAGGTGCATGGTTTTTTAAAACCATGAATCACCTAAGGAATAACCATGTAATTGGTTCCTAGCCTAGGAAGTGGTTAGTGAATAGTTGGAGCACGGTTTGGTAAATCATGTATCCAAACCATGCAACATTTCTAGGTATATAAAATTTGGGGTTTTCCCATTTTATCCCTTTCAATATTATTGGGTTTCACCCCCATTTCACCCCATATATGTTGTTCAACCCCTTGGGAACCAGGGAGGATCTCCACCACATTTATACTCTTGATTTTTTCCATCACCTGGTATTTTTCAACTGGATCAAAGGTATTTATCCCTATTTTTCTCTATTCCTTCCTTCTCCCTCTCTTAACTCTTGGTTTTGTTTACCCCCATGAACCCTAGATCTCTTTTAGATTATTTTAGAGCTTTTGGATGATCTAATGATGGTATTTTTGTGTTTAGGGCATGTAGAAATATTTTCTATTCCCTTTAGTGTGGTCACCATTGATGGTGACAAGTTTGTGAGAGTTTCATTGTGATTATCATCAACTTGAGGTTGATATTTATAGGAAACTATTTCATTTTGGAATTCAAAGTGTTTTGTGATTTATAAATTCCTTTTTCATAAATTTATGAATATATGTGATATTTCCTTGGTGATTTTAAACCATATCTTTGTGTTTTGAACTTTGCATAAATGGGGTTTCAGGTGAATTTCATGTTTTTATGTTTGAAATAGAATGCTTAAAGGTGTTAAGATTTCAAGAAATGATTGTCTGGTGTTTTGAAATGTTTTCCAGGTTATGAAATGGTTTTTGACCTAGTTTTATTTTTCAAAGGTTAAAAGCTATGTTTTAAAGGGAATTTGGTTTTGAAGTGAGGTTTTTACCTCTAATTGATCTATAAAATGTGTTCTTTTACAAATTTCAAATGATTATTCGAAATGTGTGTGTGATTTTAACCTTGTGAAAATTCCTTTATGGATTCTTTTAAAATGGATTAATGGAAATGGTGGGACATAGTACTTATTCTAGTTTTCAAAGAGATGGGCCTTTGTGTTAAAGTAAGGATTTGAAATTTTTGAATGTGTGGGTTATTTCTATAATTTTCCAAATGGTTTTTGGAATAGTGTTTATGAAACAAAAAGGGCTTGGCATTATAATCCAAAATTTTGTGTTAGTCATGTTTGGAACTTTGGTTTTCAAATTTCAGTTTTAGGGGATACCCCTTGTTTTCCCCTTTTTTTATTTACCCCTCATGTGTTTTATTGATCTCTATGATATGATTGATTATCCCCGTGTATGAGAATGTGTTTGGTATGTAAGAGGTGCACTTTGTATGATATTTTCATCATTGGGTGTTAGTAGTGAGGGTAGTTATGATTATTCCTTGAGTTATATACTTTTTTTGTTTGTTCATATGCCTCACTTCCTCTGTTATTCATGGAAAATGAGGTACTAAGTGTAAGAACTAGTTGTTTCCTCTCGTTGGTTCTCACGCTTTAGTTTCCCACCATTTGTGATAGACTCAGGGGTTAGGTGGGGGTTGGTTGTCACAATAATGCTTGTGTGGGTTAATTGGATGACTAGTTATTTGAACTTTAGAACATTTTGGTGGCTACTTCTTGAATGGTATACTCTTATACGATTAGTTTCTTGGCACGTTATGAATCCTAGGGTAGAACCCCTGATGGATTTGATTACTTAGTTAGAGATTTAAGGGATTTTAATCTAGTTATTTTATATATCATTTCCCCATATTTCATTATTATGGAACCTTGTTTTGTTTATTTTTGTAATATTATTTGTGTTATTTGGTTCCTACTTCATTGTTCTTGACCCGTGTGCATGGTTTGTTTCCTTTGGAAAATGAGTTTTCAAAGGTGTTTATAAAACATGTTCGAAATAAAAGAATCTTGTGTGATTTATTTATGTGGGTTTCAAAATGGGTGATTTGATATGGCTTCAACTGATTAAATTCTTTAAAGGGACCTTTTTAATTTACATAAAAAATGAATTATTTTTAATAAATGATAATGGTGTGCATAGTTCAAAAATCAATTAGGCTGGTGGCTTAATTTTCAAAATGAGTGAGTTTAGTTTTATTAAATAAAGAGAAATGTTTTGAAAGATGTTTATGAAATTGTTTTGATTTACATAAAGTTATATGTGTAAATATTAATTTTTATCTTTATTTTCATACTAGAATTGATTGATTTTTTTATGAAATATATTTCATCGATTTGGAGGGTTATGGTGACATATTGGTATTTTAAGCTCATACCTATACATTTCATATTCTAGGCCCCTAGTTGGATTCTATTTCAATCATCATGGGTGAAGTGGGATGAGTTATTTGGTGGTGAGAAACGTGAGGCTGAATGGATATGGTTCAATATTGGCTCATGTTAGTTTATAGTTGTTTTATTTTCAGTTAGATTTTTATCTATTATGTCTAACTATTTCTTTTTGTTTATATTTATATGTATGTATATGAAAATGGGTTGGATCATTGTATTTTTTTATGACCTGTTAGTATGTTTCTTTATTTTTAATATTGTTTTTATTTATTCTACTATCTTTTATCCATGTTTGTGGTGAAATTATTCCCAAAGTGATTCTTATGATTTCCAGGCACTAGTTGCTTTCCTATGGGAATTGGGAATATCCTTTGGTCCTTGTGGAAAATTGGGCCAAGTACTAGATCAGATGGTAGCCTAGGCTAGTTTGTTACAAAAAGGTATCAGATCTTGGGTTTTCATTATTCAAAAGCCTAATATCTTTTTTTTGGCCCATGTTATTTGTGGATGTCCTAGTAGATATGATATTAAGGTTATTGGATATTGATTGGTAAGGATAGGGAGAGTCTAAATTGATCTTTCCCATCCTAAGACTTAAGCTGTCAAGGGAATTTGGGTTTCAAATTTTGGATTCAAGTTGTTTTTTTATTTCTTATACATTTTGATGTGAGTTAATTTTTTAATCCCCTTTGATTATGTATGTGATATTGGGGTTCATTTTTAAGGGATAAGGACTTGAGATATGTGGTTAGTAAATATGGATTGGTAAACTATTTAGTACCCATACATTCAAGTATTTCTTCTTAATATGGTGTTCTTTATGGTTTCCACGTGACTTCCCAACCATGTGGCCAAAACATACATAACATTGTTTCTTCCTCGGGTGGCCAGTTTGGACTCTTCTTTATTCTAGACTTCTCCAAGAGTTATTTTCACTTATTAGAGGTGTATTGAGGAGTGTATTAATACCATTTGTTTATGAAGTTCATATGAACCTTGTTTAAATTCTTTTGCAGTGCCTTGAATTCATTTTATTTTTAAAAACCTCATTTTTTGAAAATGAAAATATTTGTGAAAAGTTTGTTTTAAAACATGGTTTTAATAAATTCTTTATAAATTAAATGTTTAACTTGTGATATTTGGGAAGAAATAGGATGTTTTAAAAGGATTTTTTGGTTTGAAACAAATTTGAAATGTTTTTAGTAAAAAGAGAAAGGAGTTTTAATGAGAATTATTTAGTTGTTTGATTTTCAAATCAAAAATGGGATTCAGAATATCCCTATTGTGAAAATCCTTATTTGGGAGGTGTGTGTTCCACCAAAGTAGTATTTTTTTTGAAAATGGGTTGGATTTATTTGTATTATATAACTTCGTATAGGGTAATTTCAAATTTACTTGCTAAATGTTTTGGTCCATTTTTAGTGGCTTGGGGTTTTGGATTGATTCCCAGCTGTATGGAATCATTCCGGCTTATGTATTAAGGCATGGATTTTTTATGTTCATGAATTTTTTCATTATTGTCCTATAGAATGGTAAAAAGAGTTTTATCAGTTTTGGTTCCTACCTAAAATCCAAGTGGAGTGTTGGATGTGGAACTCTTCATAGGTGAGATTCATCGAGTGTTTACTAGTCAGTTTTAACTAAGTTTAGGGGGAGTTGATAGTTCCTTATTTGTTTTGAAAAGGTTTTTCTTTTGGGGATCTTAAAGGTGTATTTCATTTAGTGGTTATTACTAGAGGATATAAAAGGGAATAGGGTGCTTGGTCTTATGAGATTATATCAGTGTGACTGCTCAGTAAGGGAGTAAATTGATCACTTTCTAGAGTTGGTCGTCTCTTCTCCAAAGTTTGTAGTTAGTGACTCTGAGAAATATCATTTCTTAATAGGTGGTATTCACCCATATCTTGGTCAATTTGTATTTATTTATATTCTAGAATCTTTTTTGAGGGTTTTCAATTAGTCTATTCAATTGGAAGCTGACCACTTTAAGTAGCCTATGGTGGGTGGTTCCATAGTTGTAGTTGGTGGACTTAAAAGTAAACCTGATGAGTGAGGAGAAGTAACATAATGAGATAGAGCTTGGGGAAGGGATCTTTCTTCTGAGAAGAAGATATCTCTCATGTACTTACAGTGTGGATATCTGGGTAATTTTAATCCCTCCTATATTAAGTATCCTAATGTTTTCCTCCATTGAGACTTTTTAGTTTATCTTAAACAAAATAAGCCTAGTTTTTGGAAGATGTCTCAGTTTTGATACTTTTGTGGATGAATTATTGTGGGACCTTTCCTTTGATAGTTGTATTTTTTTTAAGATTTTAGAGATTTGACTGTTACTAGTAGGATATTTTGTATGGATCCTTCTGAGGATGTCCTTATTGAAGAATTTTGAGTATTTTTCTCTAGTTTTTATAATTCTATTGTGGTTGTATTTAAGTGTCGTATGTTAAGCCTCGTTGTTTGGGTGACAATTCTTTAAGAGTTTTGGTTTCTCCTATTCTTGTGTTGATTCTTTCAGGTTCTCAATATTTGGACATGACAGAGGCTTTTAGGTGCATGATTAGGTTTCTAGGGTGTGTGATCCACCAATTGAGTTTGGTATACAATTTGGTGTTTGTTCATGGATGTTCGGATAAACCATGTGAGGGTGATATAGTTTTTGACCCTAGGTTATTGTATGTGGAGTAACCTAAGGTGAGATCGCATGTTTTTATTTTAAGGTTCCTTGTGATTTTTCTTCCTTCCACCAAGTTTATAAGTGCTTATTGATGAGAGTGATTTTCTCTCATGGTTGTTCATTGTTCGAGGATGTGTTTCTCAGTAGCTTGTCCATTGTTCCACCATATTAGAGGAACTCTAAATGGTTGGGAGACCATGGTAGGTATCCCGTGTTTCTCAAAACATCATGTTTTAGGTTCTCATTGAGGTTGTTCTTGTAGATATCAAAGAAATTTAGGACTTATGAGTTTGATTATTTTTAATATTTCATCTATTTTTTTGAGGTTGAGTCATTTTCAGCCCTTATTTGGGTTAGGTCCTCTTTAGATCCTCCATTACTTCTTGAATAATTTTCATCGGTAGACTTTCTAGGGGTAGAAATTGTCATGGTGGGGAGTTTGTGACACCCCAAGTGTTATAGTGTTGTTTATTTTGTATTATTTTACCTTGTATTGAGCAATTTTGAGTTTTGGTAAGTTTTTTAAGTCTTTTTAGAGGATAATGGTTAGCCTTCATGGATAGTAATAACAATATGGGGCTATGTGGGTGGGACTATCATTTTTACATAGTTGTTTAAAAAACATCCACATAGTTTTTCAAACCTTGTAAAGCTCCCCATAAGGCATGTAGTTCCTAGGGTGTGTTAAGGGTGAGGTGTGTAGTTTTTTCAAACCATATGGAACCCAAGGAGTAATAGTATGAGAGATTCCTAGCCTAGGTAGTGTCCAGTGCATGTTTATCACACATTTTGGTAAACTGTGCAGCCAAAAAATGTGACCGGTTCATGTGTTTAAAATTTGGAGTATTTACTATTTTACCCCTTTTGAACTTATGGGGTTTCACCCCCATTTCTCCCACTATACATAGAGATACCCCTTGGGATCCAAGTAGTAGCTCCACCACCTTCCTCCTTTTGATTATTTCCCTCTATTTTGTGTTTTTCAAGTGGATTGAAGGTATTTCTCCCTCTTTTTCTCTCTTCCTTCTGTCTCCCTCTCTTATCTATTATTTTTAGCTTCCCCCATGAACCATATGTCTCTTCTGGTTGATTTTACAATTTCAGGTGGATATAATGTTGGGATTTTTAGTGTCTGGGGTTTGTAGACACTTTTTCTATTCATGTGGGTGTAGTCATCAATGAATTATAAAGTTATAGAGAGTTTCATCTTGATTTTCATCTCTTTAAGGTAGTATTTTATATGCAATTGTTTCATTTTGGAATTAAAGCATGAAATAAATGGATTTTCATGTGAATTAAATGTCTTGATGTTTGAATAATAATGTTTAATGGTGTTAATATTTTGTTCAATTCTTATATAGACTTTTTAAATTGAATTCATGTTGTGTATTTGGTTTTTACATGATTTTAGTTTTAAAAGGTTGAAAGCTAAGTTTTAAAGGGAATTTGGTTTTAAAGTGAGGTGTTTACCTCTATGTGATTTATAAAATGGGTCCTTTTATAGATTTAAATTGATGATTTGAAATGTGTGTGTGATTTTTCCTTTGTGAAAATGCCTTGAAGGATTTTTTTTAAATGGTTTGATGGAAATGGTGGGCCTTGGTCCATAATCTAGTTTTCAAAGAGAGATTTATTTGTGGTAAAGGGTGGATTTGAAATGTGTTGAATGTTTTGGTAATTTTCATCATTTTATAAATGGTGTTTGGAAGAGTGTTGGTGAAATATAAATGATTTGGCATTTTGAGAAAAAATTTGGTGTTAATGGACCATTTTTCACTTTGGTTTTCAAATGGTGGTTTTTTATGATACCCCTTGGTTTACCATTGTTTATTTACCCATTGTGTGGGTTATATATCTCTATGATATTACTGATTCTTACCTAGTATGGGAATGTGTTTCCTATTTCTTATGTGATTTTTTTCATGGATTTTCAACATTGGGTGTTAGAGGTGAGGGTAGTTCTGATTATTCCTTGTGTGCTAGGATTGGATCATTTTTCATACTCCTAACTTACTATATTGGTTATGTAAAACTACATACTAAGTTTAAGACTTATCTTTTTCCTCTAGTTGGTTCAAACATTCCTAGTTTCTCACCAATCATTATTGACATAAAGTCTAGGTGGGGTTTAGTCATCACAATGATGCATATGTGGGATAATTGGATGATAAATTATTTAAACATAAACATATATTGATATCAATTTCGTTAGTGATATACTCTAACAGGGCTAGGTGCATGGAACATTTTAAATCCTAGGGCACTTCCCATGATTCATTCGGTAGTAATTGATGATAGTTTGATATAGTTCTTGTTTGTATCATTTCCCCTGCTTTCATTGTTATGGAACATTATTTTTTTTATTTTTGTGATATTTTTTATGATATGTGGTTCCTTATTTGTTGTTCTCATCTCATGTGTGTGGGATTTTTTCCTTTGGAAAACTTGTTTGAAATTAAAGACTATTATGTGAGTTATTTGTGTAGGTTTCAAAATGGGTGATTTAATATGGCTTCATCCAGTTAAATTTTTTTAAAGGAACCATTTTCAATTAGATAAAACAAATGGGTTGTTTTCAATAAATTTTAATGTTGTGTGAAATTTTTAATTATATTAGACTTGTGGATTTGTTTTCGAAATGTGTGATTTCAGTTTTGTAAAATAAAGAGAATTTTTTTTAAAGATGTTTATTGAATTGTTTTTATTTTCATAAAATTATATGTGTAAATATTACTTTTTAGATTTATTTTCAAACTAAAATTAATGAATTTACTTATGAAACATATTTTTTAGATTTATAAGGTCGTGGGGCCTACTAGGATTTTTATCTCATGCCTATACATTTTAGGTTCCAGGTACCTAGTTCGATTCTATTTTGATCATCATTGAAAAATTGGGGTGATTTAGGTGGTGGTGAACCACCAAAGGTTTAATGCATATGGTTAAATTTTGGATCCAGTTAGTTTGTAGTTTTTTTATTTTCAATTAGTTTTGTATTTATTATTCCTGGCTATTTCTTTCTATTTATATTTCTATGGATTTATATGCAAATGGGTTGGATAATTGTAGACCTATTGTAATGTTTATTTATTTTGGATCCTGAATTTATTTATTCTGATATCTTTTATCCCTTATTAGTCTTAAATCATTCCAAAATGGATTCCTTTGATGCTCAGACACTACTTCCCATCCCATGTAGATCCAGAACACCCTTAGGCCTATGTGGTGTGTCAGGTTGGGTTTTGGGTTGGATTCCATACCAGGACGGTTCTTTATGTCTAAGTTTTATGAAAACATTTCTTTTACTTTATTAATTACTTATAAATAGTTATAACTACTACGTAGTGGAACTATTCTAGATTTTTTGATATTTTCCTACCATTATTTTTTATAGGCAACAAAAATTCTATTACATAATAAGGTATTATGTGATGGATCCTATCAATGAAGTGTATAGAGTTCTATTCATCTTCTTAATATCCTTCTATATCTTAAACACGTTATCTTAGAGATATTTTGGACATGTGACATAAGAAACAATTCCCTCTGGAATTTTTTCATCTTTAATATTTCAATACCTTGTCAAAATATATACCTATACTTAGTCATAAAAACCTCATAGATCAATTTTAGTAGATTTTATTTCCTAAAACATAGTTTTCTACAATAATTAATTCATGGAGAGATATTTTCAACAAATACTTAACTAACTATAAGACTAATAATTTTCCCATAATTTATTAGTAAATATCATTTTTAAAACAATTAATCTCCCACTAATCCCTATTGATACATTGAAAAATAGTCATACCATAATTTAATGCCTACTTTGATCTAAAAATAGATCAATGTGTCTTGCATAATATATTGTTTACATTTTATATTACTAATCATTCTAGTTATATATTATATATATTCAGTTTTTCCTTTTATGATTAAAATTTCTGAATTTAAGAACCAAATATAATAATCATGGTAAGCTACTATAGAAATCTAAATTCAAATGCACCTCATCATCTCTATTAGTGAAAGGTTTCTACATAGTCAACATATTAAATCATTAAAAAAACTTTAACAACCAATATTTATTTATAGATATTTACTTTACCATTTATTTCCCATTTATACATAATGAGTTTTACATTATCTAGAAGTTATACTAAAATGTAGGATTTATTTGAGTATATATAATCCATTTCTAATTTTATATATACTTTAAATTTTTAGTTAATTTATAATTTAATACTTTTGTGTGGGATAATAATTTATTATTCTTGATGAATAATATATCACCAAACATATAGATTCTAAAACAATTATTATGTATCTTGAGACTTAGATTCATAAAAGTTCTTCTTTCTCCTACTATCTCTTTTATATATGTTCCCCTCTCATAAAATTATAGTCTCTCACTTGAATATCACTTTTCTTACCTTATGAATATTATATGTAATATCCTTTATTACATAACGATAATTTACATATATTCTCATTGTGTTTCTTGAAGTACGTTTGTTATTAGAATTATAATGAACAAATGATTTCCATCTTAACACATGAATTTGTAATATAATGTATTTAATTAATATTAAAACTCATATAATATCTAATTTTTCATTTTATTTGTAATTTGGGTAAGAATTGGTGTTTTTATTTTCAAAGAATCTCCAAAAAGGGATAATAGAGTACATGCAAGAATTATCATTGATCTTACCATGATAAGAAAATTAAAATTATAATTTCACTAACACCATAACTTTGATATATATATATAAGGAAATGTGAATTTAGGAATAATATCCACTCTACATTTAATGATCAATGAATGTTTTGTTAACATATTCTTTAAAATCATGTAAGTGAAATATATTTTATCTTATTATCAATCACATTATCTACTTCACTTTTAAATTCCCTAAATCTCTTAAAGGAATTTCATTTTTGATTCATCAATTAGATATTCAAATATATACTAATGATATCATCAGTATCATGAAGTAAGAGAATTTACCTCTATCTACTCCTTGAAATGGTTCAAATGTATCATTCTGAACTAATTTTAGAAATTTTTTTCCTTTAC
Source organism: Viscum album (assembly GCA_963277665.1). NCBI lineage: Eukaryota > Viridiplantae > Streptophyta > Magnoliopsida > Santalales > Viscaceae > Viscum > Viscum album. The sequence goes on from OY728136.1 coordinate 2,001,458,728, forward strand.
TACATTTATTACAAAATGATATCTCATCCATTCTACCATGTGAGAAACTATGTCAAATTCCTAATATTTTTAAGTCAATGGAGTTTAAACACCCTTGTTGGTATACCTTTGACATTTTATTCTAGTTATCTTTGGCCAAGTATTATATTTCCAAAACATGGTATAATTTGAGTTATTTATGTTATAATAATTATTGATTTCTTATATGGGACATATCTAATTTAGGTATAATTTAACTATTATTAAATTATGGAATAACATAAAAAAACTATTTCCAAACATAGAATAAAATCTCATTGTGTCTAAATTGGATAATGAGATTATGTTTTGTGTAACACCTAATATATATTATTAGTTTTCAATTATGATAACCATTCCATTATGAAATTTGAGGATATGATATTATTTATATGATTTAAGAGTCAAGCTCCATCAGAGATTCACTTAAACTCCTATAATTTTTCTTAACTTACTTGGTTCTTTTATTTGGACACAAATGTGTGAGTTAAAAAATGTATTTAATACTCAAGAAGTGAAAATAAAAATATTAAATTCAAATATGAGTATACCTAAAGTAAAATATTTTACTTTCTTATTATTTATTTCATTGTAATTCCACTTATAGTGGTATTTCTTACTATATATGAATTTAATAACTACTTATTCAATTCCCTCCCTCTTAATCAATGACATCTTAAAATTATTTTGTGTGGGTGCCTTTGTATTTGTTCCTTCCATTGTACTTTTTCCTTTATTTTATTAATAAATGAATATTTATCTCTCTTTATTTTCTTATCTAACTCGTAAAACTTAAAATAAATTCATATAAATGACTTCTTTATACCTTTTTATCTTATAATGTTCAATGAAACTAGAGTAACTGGGTGATTGGGATGAAATTATAATATATATAGATAGATCACTATTCAATTTTAATCCTAAATCTATTAATTAATCAATTAATAATATCATATTGAGTATATTAGGACCAACATGTATTTCATCTTCCATTTTACACATGTACATAGTGTTGATAATCTCATTTTTTTTGTTACTTTACTTTGTCCTTGTAAAGTTCTTAGAGATGCACATGAGCCTCAGCCCAGTTGGTGAGGAATCTTAAGTGCATCCAAGAAACCTAGGATCAAATCCAGGTAGAGGAAAAATTTCTAGGGACTATAGTAGCACTGTAGTAGGTATTGTAGCAGGAATTGTGCAGTATTGTAGTAGGTACTATAGTGGGAACTGTAGCAGGCACTGTTTGGCACTATAGCAGCCGGGAATTTGCCCCTGTTTAGGCCTTCGGGCCACTGATTTGGTTCCCGAGTCCTTTAAGGCCTTTGGGCCACCCAAGCCTTTGGGCCAGTAAGGCCTTGAGGCCACCTCAAGGCCTTCGGACTGTTAGGGTTGGTGTCCTAAGAACCAACTATTTTGTACTTTGATTACATGAATGTTCACTTATTATATATTGTTCATTGATCTGCATGACTATAATATAATAATGTCCTAGAATATTTGTTGCATTGATAAGTTCATGTTAGATCCCCGCTATGATGATAACCATGAAATGCTATAACAATATTCTTATATAAAGTTATACAGTTGGATGACATACTATGATATGACACATAGTATACATACTGTCATGTGCGAGTACTCGTATGAAGACGAGACTCTCTCTCATGGAGTTCGCACTTAGTAATCTCCAAGATGGGAGATTATGAGAACAGATCCACCAGTAGTAATTCCGCATGTTTTGGTGTCATCGGATATTATTATCTACAAGTGTGTGTAATGGTCCTTAGACTGGAAGATTATCATTAACTCATGTCATGACTCGCACACTTAGATTTTCTAACAAAAACCATCACGAAGACAGTTGGCGGGAAGTAGGGTATGTTGGGTGCGTCACGAATGACATGTTGTTAATGGGTAAGTCAAGGAAGAATTTGTCCCTTCCATATTTATGTAAGTAGATATCTCAGTCCCTTTTATTGAAATAGAACTGTCAAACAAATTCCATTGCCATGGTGACACGACGAGTTTATTTCTGGAAGTCAAAGAATGCTAGATCAATCATATAGGTTTATGACACTGCCATGAAACCTACATGATTAGATATTGATACAAAGGGATTAAATTACACATTAATCATTCGTATGAGGTGATACGTCAATGTGGCATTAAATTTTTTCTCTAGGGTGCCTTGACCCGTTGCTAGACAGTAATCTTGGAATTTAGGCAATCCCGCCTAATACAATTAAGAAAGTGTCCTAGAGGGTCACACACTAAGTGTATTCAAGTATCTCAAGTAGAATAAAGATTATTCACATACGTGGTTTAATAATTATTCAAGGAAGCCTAAATCGTTTTAATGTTGGTGGAAGAATAAAATTGAAAACAAGTACACGTTGTGTATTATTAAATGTACATGCCGTGTAGTTTTCATTTTTGGAATGGAAATGAATAAATGAAAACAAGATATACACTCCGCGTACATTGAATATACATGCCATGTAGTTTTCAATGAAAAACAATTACATGTTGTTTGTAGAGACCCGTAGCTTGACGTACATGGACATTACATTACTTTTGCGGAATACTTAGTACATAACAAAAACACACAAACAAGGATCGTAATAGTTTAGTGTCTTGGGAAACTCGGAACGTAATCTTATAATCGTGGTGAAAGATCTTCAACATCTCCTATAAAGATCTTCCCTTTTTTTTTACCTAAAACCTTTCTTTATATCCTGGGGAAAAGAAAACATAAAAGGGTGAGCTCAAATGCTCAGTAAGGGTAAACAAAAGAAATATCAATCACATCGTATTCATAAGAACATAACATTTTGGAAATCTTAACCTGCAAAAGAGAGCATAAATTCATAACATGGGATAAATCATGGCAGTGAAATGTAATCACAATAATCATAACTTAAAACATGAAACTTTGTGGCATTCACACATAATCATAGAGAATCATTTCTTGTTAGTCAAGACTCATTTCCAAGACTATCTTAGTGGATAAAGTCCCTTTCTGAATCGAGTAACCCTCGTTTCGGTCCTGTTTCACTGAACCGGTATAACCTACCGTTCCAGCCCTGTCTATCTCATGAGATATAAAATCTTTACCCAATGCATTGGAGGGAGATATAGGTCCCACCCATCTTATAATGAATCCTTTCTTATGTGTGCCACATAATCATAAACCATACATCATAGCGTAACCCATGTAATAAAAATGGGATTCTTAAACAACATGACATCATAAAACCATTCATATAAGATAAAGGAATTCATAAACATAATTCCATCACAACATAGTCAAATCAATGTAAAAATATGGATTGAAACAGAACCCTTTATTATCTTAGATGGAAAATAATTTTGATAATAAACTTGAATTGAATTCTTGAGGAAAATATCCTTTCTTCTTCAAAATCAATTTCTTTTCACAAAACATCATGCAATTTTAAAAGAAATAGATTTTATTGAAAATAGTCATTAAATCTTTTAGAGGAAGCTTCATGAAAATAAGGCTTTATAAAACAGTAAAAATCTGTTCGTGCCGTATAAGTTAGAAAAAACATTCTTCGTACTTTTGTCGGAAAAGTCAAAAAGTACCTCGTACGAAAAACGACAAAAGATTCCTTTCATACAGATTACTAAAACTCACCGAAGGGTAAAAATGGATTTAAAAAATTGTAGATGGATGGAAATAATATTACATATTGATGAAACATGGATGTGGATGATAAAATACACCCCAGTAAATACTTACGAATAAACAATCTCGGATAAAAATGAGATTGTGATATTTCCCTTACCTTAGGTCCGATTTGCTTTGTACGTGTCCGAATCTCCTGTATAATGGTTTAAATAATATTATTGACTTATTCCAGAATCATACATATTGATATGATATCATATATGGTCATATTCTTAGCTTCTTGTTTGTAATATTTCATTGTTACTTGTTACTCGGGTCTTTACTGCCTTTTGTTCTTATGTGTGTTTTGCCGAATAAATTCTTATTCTTCTTTTAATGTTATAGATACCTTATATCCAGAATGGTATTAGTGTAACATATATCATATTTATTCATTCAATTCATTTATATAATTACTATGTAAAGATGATCATGTAGAACGAGTCGCATCACATCGTGGAGACGGTATTCCGTACGTACGCACGAGTGATGATATCGTTCCTATGATCATGGAATTGTATTCGAGTATATATATATATTATTTCAGTATCAATATTACGTTATAATAATCATAAATAGTTACTCATTACACCATTATACCCATCCTTGTAAAGTGATGGTGGAAAATAGATTACACCACGGCGTGGAGACGGTATTCCGTACGTACGCACGCGCGGTGATTTCATTTTTCCATAGGATGGATAGAAGTTGAATTAGGGTTGTTTCATATTTATAATAACATATCAGTATGTAAGTAATACTGATGTTATTACTTTATCATGAAACAACTAAAAAAGAAGAAGTTGAAGAAGAAAGAAATTGAAAAGATCGGTAATTGATATTACCTCTTCTTTGGAACGTTTCTTTGAATCCTCAACTTAGGGAACTAAGATTGGTCTTTGAAGAAGACCAGGACCTCTAGGATTATTCTAGGGAAGTGTAGAGGAGAAAATGGCAGGGGTTGGCCGAGCTTTAGTGCTCAATTTGGTGTGAGGAGGAGGGGGAGGAGGTACCCTTTTATAAGGGAGGAGAAGGGTACCTTAGGAATACCTCAAAATATTATTTTATATTAATGTCAAAATCGGTTTATAATGGTTCCAAAGGGTCTTATTTAGAAGCTAAAGTGGGGATGGGTCGAAATCCTATCAACCAATAGGATTTAGACAAGTTTAGGTTATTATTTTAACCTTATCAATTAGATTTAACTTTAAGTTAAATAATTTAACTTTTACCGTGTCTTTTTGTTTTCTTACACTATATGGTTAATACACTTACTATAACATGCCAAACGAACCCCAAATTGTTTATTATTAATATATATATCCTTATCTAAGTCATTTGGCCGAACCTTATATTTTTAGGAATAAAATAACAATTAATAATATAATAGTTTATTTAAAAACTATTTTGTGTCAATTTTGACACTATTTGATATATGATTTTTGTGGAAGTCATAACAGAATTATATGTTCGAACCAAGTTGATTAAATCAACAATAATATATCATAGTAACCTATAAAATTAGTGTAATTCATAAAAAGTCTCAAATTACATTTATTTTTGTGTTTATAACATTAATTATGTCAATATTGCATTAATAAGATAATTACTGCATCATCTTTGTGTCATAAATAAATTACATTATTTGATGTCTAAAAATTACAAATAAAATACCATTATGTAGGAAATCTTTTTAGCTTTCTAATGAATATTTATAGTCGAATTTATCTTATGTATAACCCCATATTAAAAATGATTTACTTATTAATCTTTGATTTTAACTATTTTAACCCTTCTTTAAATAAATTAATAATAAATGTCCTAATCTAATCCAAGTGGGCCTAAATGGTCATATTTTATTCATAAGGTTGTTTTTGGTCGAATTACACTTATCCAATAGAATTAGGACATGTGTTAGGGTAATAATAATATCATATTTACCCTTAGTTACCCTATTTACTATTAACCGCGGTAAAAAAAAGTAAAAAGTTACTATTCACCAAAAATTATTTTCATCTCATTGAAGCACATTTTACTTACTGACATCAACCGTGTCTCTCGGATTTTTGAAATTCCATTCACAGAAGCGGTAAAATTAAGTTTTATGAAAAATTCAGTTTTTTAACTACCACTTAGTAGTTTCACTATTCATCAAAAAATGAAGGTTTTCAGAAAAATGCCAAAATTTCATCCTAAGCTATATTTCATATTCCGAATTCAAAAATGAAGTCTATTTTACCAAATTCATAACATAGAAGTTGCATTAATTAATTTTATAATTAAATCCTGCTGTTAAAACAAATAGCGTGTTTTTAAGAAACAATATCTATCAAAAGATTGACACTTGTTTATGTCTGGTTTAAATGTGCAATTACATCCAATGACCAATATTGTATTAAATTGTAAAAATATATTCTAAATATACTTTAAAACTACTCTAATTAATAATTTATCACTATTAATTATTTCGATTAAAAAAGTTGTTTTTTAATTATAATTTAGTAATTTTCACTATTCATCAGAATATGAAAGTTATCCGAAAAGTACCAATATTTCACCATAGGCTAAATTCGATACTCCGAATCCAAAAATGAAGTCCATTTTGAGAGCTAAAATTTCTAAAATTTTAAAAGGTGGTTATTACTATTCATAACGGCTATTTATAATAATATTTTAATAGCATATCGTTGTTTAGTGAAACTCGGTATTGCGTATTACACACGCTATCGAGGAAGGTCGCGATTGCGTGTAATGAAAGGCAAGTCAAGGATGCGTGTTTTGCAAGCTCCTTTTGGTGTAGCGTACAACACAAGATATTAATAAAATTAAAAGGAATATTTTTTATAAAATCTTGGGCTGTTACATTCTACCCCCCTTAAAATGAATTTCGCCCTCGAAATTCGTCGGGGTTATAAATGGTTTACTATTTGAAAGTTTCTTTAATAGAAACCCACATCGTAAAAAGGAATATCAAAACCAATATTTAAAAACAAAAGTATGAAACGTAACGGTTACCCAAATAAACTAATCATTGGGTTTCCACATAGGTGAAAATATGGATATGGAAGAGAAATCTAACCATCATGTTCTGATGGAGAGTGGTAGAGAACATGGCTATGGAAAAGCCAATAATCACAAATCCATAAATTTGTGACGATCTAAGGTACCATCCGATTCATCAGGTATAAGATCACTAGGACAACATTTTTGGTTTTCAAGATCATTTCCCTAAAGTTGAAAATTTGAATTAGAATAAATACTTACTTTATTTTGGTACAATCTCACTGTTGTTCATGCCTTGAACAATTTCCACTTCATCTCTTAAATAAATGAAGTTGAATTTGTTATTCGTGAAGTGTTAGCAGATTATGTGATAGAACGACGGGTCATTCCATCTGTCTCAAACAAAAGGTTAGCAAAAATTATATACATAAGTCGGTCTATAGTGAGATTAATCACATATGGTTCCTAAAATGGACTTATACTTCATATATCATACTGCTTAATATAATAAAACTAGTTTCTACTAAACAGGGACTTCCTGTAGGCCAGGGGTAGGCGATAAAGGCCAGTCGCACTTCGGTTGTGGGTTCGATTCCCACAGCCTTGTCCGACGCGATGGGCTGTCGCCCGTCCTGCAGGTTGTCCTTTTTCTAAAACTACATTACTATAAAATCCCATCAATAATATCGAAAAAAGAACTTCTATCCTTAAACAATACTATTATATGTCCAACATAATCCATTCTAGTCTTTAGGCTTATCCATAATACGGCAGTCCACTTTCATAACATAGTGAAAACGATTACCAGAGATTTAATACCATCGTTGAACCCCATATATCATAAGATATGTTTTGTTGGTCACATTCCAAACATTCAAAGTCCTTAATCATGTATTCTCTTGAATACCCATTGAACCTTAGTGAAAACTTGAATGCAGTTAAAAGTTAACACTTTCCACATACCAAAATCCTCAAAATTCTATATACTCAAACCATGATATCACTTAGTCCTTATATCAATCATGAGCTCATGAATACTGTTAAACATTTCATTTTCTCGTTTTCCCTTCATTATGCGCATAATATCTCAATCACTTTGAATACCACATTAGACCAATACATAAATATTCCAATATTCCATGATACAACATTATTTTGGAATCCCATTACATAAAAACTTAATCATTCCACCACATCGTTGTCATATTCAACATTGCCAATAGTGATCGCATGTGACTTCCCTTTGTCCTTTTCCTTAAGCGGTTGCTCATGTCGATCATCACTAACCCTTGGATTAGGGCATTTATTAGCATAATGCCCCATTTCATTGCACTTGAAGCATTGAAGTGTTGGTGGTGCGTTCTCTGCAGTGTTTGCTTTATTCACATCATTAGAAACCCTTTTTCCATTACTTCGACACTCAGCTGCTCGATGACCTTCTTTTCCACACTTAAAACATTTTCTAGTCCCATTAAGACAATCTCCACCATGCTTCTTTCCACACTTTGTGCATAAGGAAACATTCATCTTCTTTTCACCATTATTCTGAGATTTCTCCTTGAACTCCATCTTTCGTTTCTTGTCAAAACCATGAGATGGATATGTAACACCAACTTCCATTTCTACCTTGATAGCACAACGCACAATTTCTTCATAGCTACTGAAGTCTCTTATAGCTAATGCCCTTCGAAGACTTGGTTTTAAGCCACTGAAAAATCGATCAACTTTACTTTCAGGTTGGATGATAATGCCAGATGCATACCTTGCAAGTCTTGTAAAATTCTCTTCGTATATACCAACAGATTCATCATCCTTTTGCTTTAGTTCAAGAAACTCCTTCTCCATCTTTGTTCGAAGAATACGAGGGAAGTACTTATTGAAAAATAAGTTCTTGAACTCGTCCCATTCCATGGACTCAATTTCATCTCTTGGCCTCGTATTCTTGATAAGATTCCACCATTGATCAGCTTCACCTTCCAAACGATATACTGCTAAGATGACTTTATCATGTTCAGAACATTGAAGAACTGAAAATATCTTTTCAGTAGTACTAATCCATTGTTCAGCAACTAATGGATCAGTAGACCCACTGAAAGAAGGCGGACGCTACCTCATGAAGCACTCAATAGAATATTGTTCCCTTATCTGCTCATTTGGAAGTCCAGAATGATTCATAGCTTGTGTAAGTATAGCAATAAGATTTTGCACTCCATCTCCCATAACATTTGTTTGTTCAAGAGGACAATCATTGCATTGTCCATTTCATTGATCAACACGGTTCCTTCGGGTTCCAGCCATCGTCTAAAACCCAAAAAGAATAGTGTGAGAGGCAAAAATCATGCTAGGGAAAACAACATAATAAAGGGGGAGTACCTTCAATATATAACATCTTAGGTTTAATTCTATGATCGTTAGCATAATTCTAGTACTATAACCTATACGTATACTTAACCTTAGGGACATCCCTAGACATACCTTAGAAATATCTCTAGGGATCTCACTAACGTTTTCGCATCCTAGTTTCCAAAGGTTGACTAAACCTTTCCTTTGATACCAACTGTAGAGACCCGTAGCTTGACGTACATGTACATTACATTACTTTTGCGGAATACTTAGTACATAAAAAAAACACACACACAAGGATCGTAATAGTTTAGTGTCTTTGGAAACTCGGAACGTAATCTTCTAATCGTGGTGAAAGATCTTCAACATCTCCTATAAATATCTTCCCTTTTTTTTACCTAAAACCTTTCTTTATATCCTGGGGAAAAGAAAACATAAAATGGTGAGCTCAAATGATCAGTAAGGGTAAACAAAAGAATTATCAATCACATCGTATTCATAAGAACATAACATTTTGGAAATCTTAACCTGCAAAAGAGAGCATAAATTCATAACATGGGATAAATCATGGCAGTGAAATGTAATCACGATAATCATAACTTAAAACATGAAACTTTGTGGCATTCACACATAATCATAGAGAATCATTTCTTGTTAGTCAATACTCATTGCCAAGACTATCTTAGTGGACAAAGTCCCTTTCTGAATCGAGTAACCCTCGTTTCAGTCCTGTTTCACTGAACCGGTATAACCTACCGTTCCAGCCCTGTCTATCTCATGAGATATAAAATCTTTACCCAATGCATTGGAGGGAGATATAGGTCCCACCCATCTTATAATGAATCCTTTCTTATGTGTGCCACATAATCATAAACCATACATCATAGCGTAACCCATGTAATAAAAATGGGATTCTTAAACAACATGACATCATAAAACCATTCATATAAGATAAAGGAATTCATAAACATAATTCCATCACAACATAGTCAAATCAATGTAAAAATATGGATAGAAACAGAACCCTTTATTATCTTAGATGGAAAATAATTTTGATAATACACTTGAATTGAATTCTTGAGGAAAATATCCTTTCTTCTTCAAAATCAATTTCTTTTCAAAAAACATCATGCAATTTTAAAAGAAAGAGATTTTATTGAAAATAGTTATGAAATATTTTAGAGGAAGCTTCATGAAAATAAGGCTTTATAAAATAGTAAAAATCCGTTCGTGCCGTATAAGTTAGAAAAAAACATTCTTCGTACTTTTGTCGGAAAAGTCAAAAAGTACATCGTACGAAAAACGACAAAAGATTCCTTTCATACATATTACTAAAACTCACCGAAGGGTAAAAATGGATTTAAACAATTGTAGGTGGATGGAAATAATATTACATATTGATGAAACATGGATGTGGATGATAAAATACACCCCAGTAAATACTTACGAATAAACAATCTCGGATAAAAATGAGATTGTGATATTTCTCTTACCTTAGGTCCGATTTGCTTTGTACGTGTCCGAAGCTCCTGTATAATGGTTTAAATAATGTTATTGACTTATTCCAGAATCATACATATTGATATGATATCATATATGGTCATATTCTTAGCTTCTTGTTTGTAATATTTCATTGTTACTTGTTACTCGGGCCTTTACTGCCTTTTGTTCTTATGCGTGTTTTGCCGAATAAATTCTTATTCTTCTTTTAATGTTATAGATACCTTATATCAAGAATGGTATTAGTGTAACATATATCATATTTATTCATTAAATTCATTTATATAATTACTATGTAAAGATGATCATGTAGAACGAGTCGCATCACATCGTGGAGACGGTATTCCGTACGTACGCACGAGTGATGATATCGTTCCTATGATCATGGAATTGTATTCGAGTATATATATATTATTTCAGTATCAATATTACGTTATAATAATCATAAATAGTTACTCATTACACCATTATACCCATCCTTGTAAAGTGATGGTGGAAAATAGATTACACCACGGCGTGGAGACGGTATTCCGTACGTACGCACGCGCGGTGATTTTATTTTTCCATAGGATGGATAGAAGGTGAATTAGGGTTGTTTCATATTTATAATAACATATCAGTATGTAATTAATACTGATGTTATTACTTTATCATGAAACAACTAAAGAAGAAGAAGTTGAAGAAGAAAGAAATTGAAAAGATCGGTAATGGATATTACCTCTTCTTTGGAATGTTTCTTTGAATCCTCCACTTAGGGAACTAAGATTGGTCTTTGAAGAAGACCAGGACCTCTAGGATTATTCTAGGGAAGTGGAGAGGAGAAAATGTCAGGGTTTGGCCGAGCTTGAGTGCTCAATTTGGTGTGAGGAGGAGGGGGAGGAGGTACCCTTTTATAAGGGAGGAGAGGGGCACCTTAGGAATACCTCAAAATATTATTTTATATTAATGTCAAAATCGGTTTATAATGGTTCCAAAGGGTCTTATTTCGAAGCTAAAGTGGGGATGGGTCGAAATACTATCAACCAATAGGATTTAGACAAGTTTAGGTTATTATTTTAACCTTATCAATTAGATTTAACTTTAAGTTAAATAATTTAACTTTTACCGTGTCTTTTTGTTTTCTTACACTATATGGTTAATACACTTACTATAACATGCCAAACGAACCCCAAATTGTTTATTATTAATATATATATCCTTATCTAAGTCATTTGGCCGAACCTTAGATTTTTAGGAATAAAATAACAATTAATAATATAATATTTGATTTAAAAACTATTTTGTGTCAATTTTGACACTATTTGATATATGATTTTTTTGGAAGTCATAACAGAATTATATGTTCGAACCAAGTTGATTAAATCAACACTAATATATCATAGTAACCTAGAAAATATGTGTAATTCATAAAAAGTCTCAAATTACATTTATTTTGGTGTTTATAACATTAATTATGTCAATATTTCATTAATAAGATAATTACTGCATCATCTTTGTGTCATAAATAAATTAAATTATTTGATGTCTAAAAATTAAAACTAAAATACCATCATGTAGGAAATATTTTTAGCTTTCTAATGAATATTTATAGTCGAATTTATCTTATGTATAACCCCATATTAAAAATGATTTACTTATTAATCTTTGATTTTAACTATTTTAACCCTTCTTTAAATAAATTAATAATAAATGTCCTAATCTAATCCAAGTGGGCCTAAATGGTCATATTTTATTCATAAGGTTGTTTTTGGTCGAATTACACTTATCCAATAGAATTAGGACATGTGTTAGGGTAATAATAATATCATATTTACCCTTAGTTACCCTATTTACTATTAACCGCGGTAAAAAAAAGTAAAAAGTTACTATTCACCAAAAATTATTTTCATCTCATTGAACCACATTTTACTTACTGACATCAACCGTGTCTCTCGGATTTTTGAAATTCCATTCACAGAAGCGGTAAAATTAAGTTTTATGAAAAATTCAGTTTTTTAACTACCACTTAGTAGTTTCACTATTCATCAAAAAATGAAGGTTTTCAGAAAAATGTCAAAATTTCATCCTAAGCTATATTTCATATTCCGAATTCAAAAATGAAGTCTATTTTACCAAATTCATAACATAGAAGTTGCATTAATTAATTTTATAATTAAATCCCGCTGTTAAAACAAATATCGTGTTTTTAAGAAACAATATCTATCAAAAGATTGACACTTGTTTATGTCTGGTTTAAATGTGCAATTACATCCAATGACCAATATTGTATTAAATTGTAAAAATATATTCTAAATATACTTTAAAACTACTCCAATTAATAATTTATCACTATTAATTATTTCGATTAAAAAAGTTGTTTTTTAATTATAATTTAGTAATTTTCACTATTCATCAGAATATGAAAGTTATCCGAAAAGTACCAAAATTTCACCATAGGATAAATTTGATACTCCGAATCCAAAAATGAAGTCCATTTTGAGATCTAAAATTTCTAAAATTTTAAAAGGTGGTTATTACTATTCATAACGGCTAGTTATAATAATATTTTAATAGCATATCGTTGTTTAGTGAAACTCGGTATTGCGTATTACACACTCTATCGAGGAAGGTCGCGATTGCGTGTAATGAAAGGCAAGTCAAGGATGCGTGTTGTGAAAGCTCCTTTTGGTGTAGCGTACAACACAAGACATTAATAAAATTAAAAAGAATATTTTTTATAAAATCTTGGGTTGTTACATTGTTTATTTATTATTACATGTTGTGTAGTTTTTCCAGTCAGAATTTTGAAGAAATATCATTTTATTAAATGATATTTATAATAATCAGTGTGGGCGCATGTCAAGGAATTAGTAACTTGACAAGGGGTTTTCAAAAGAGTTAATGAAAAAAAATAAAACATGTAATGCAATTATTTATTTTCATAACTCTACAACCTCAAACCCAATTATAAATATCCTCACAACCCCAACTCTTTTCCTATAAGAGAATGATTGTGCACAACAATTCTGGAGAATTCTTTCAAGGTCAATAGAACCTCTTCCTCCAAGAATGCTCTCAAAACTGAGAGAGATCCTCTTCCATCGGATCAAGAAGATCTAAGGCAAACAACGCAAGCAAATGTTTCTCCATGCTAGCACCTGGAGACTCCTTTGGCGACGTCCAGAGATGAGAGGTGCACGTGTGGATCACCGCTAGAGGAAGTCTACACTTGGCTTCTAAGATGCAACGACGAATCACATCGGAATGTGATAAAGAATATCAACAAAGAAAGAACACCCAAAAGGTACTTCTTGTTAATTAATTAAATTAATTATAATCAACCTATGACGATCCACTTTTGTGGTTATGGGACCTTTCTTCTTATTTTGTCTATTTTTGTGAATTGGTCGGTGGAGACTGGCATTTATCATCATATTAATCCCAGATTTATCATTGGTAATGACAAAAAGCCAAGTGGGCACATCCACCCATGAGCTTCCACTGCCCCCAAAACCTTCAAATGGTATCAGAGCGAGGTTAGAACATTGATTATAGTCATTTAAGTTTCATTTATAATTTATGTATTTATATTTTATTCAATTCAAGATAAATCATTCTATAAACTGAATGAACAAGATTTGTTCTTCCTCCTTCGTTTCTCAATTCACATCACCGAAACAAACTTTTAATTTTAATTTTTATTAAATTAAAAAGGAGGATCTCATATAGAGGAGCCGTTCTTTTTGTCCGTACAACACAAGAATACACAGCGTGTAGTGAAAACTACACGCCGTGTACTGAGGTTCAATGAACCGGTACTGGTCAGCCAAACCATGCCATGTGAATTGAGTATACCTGAGTATTTATTACCCCATGTTGACCAGAAATTAATGGAACGTGGGAACAAGAATACACGACGTGTATGTTAAATCAACACGTCATGTAGTCTGATCCGGTCCAGGTGAAACCATGTACAAGGATAAGTCGTGTTCCACGTACACGGGATTTCCAGGCCAGTAAACTGTGTAGCAAGGAAGTACATGCCATGTTATATTAATCTACATTCCATGTACTAAAAAATTTCCAAAGTAGATAAAACATTCCAAAGCCCTCGGCATGTACTTTGGATAAAGGGTGAAAAGAAATACACGTCGTGTAAATATAAACTACACGCCGTGTACTTTACAGAAATGGAATTTCACCAGGTTTCCTCCAAAATTACAAAGAATTGTACAAAGGATGTGGATGAGAAGAATCTCAAGGAAATTCAGAAAGTAATTTAGGATAAATAATTGATTAATTATAAGATCATAATTAATTTAATTCGAGTGTGACTTATCTTAAATAATATAACGATTAAAAGAATTTGAATTCTAAATATGTGTAAATATCATTGGATGCTATGGATGATCATGAGCTAGACCAAAGACCCTTTGTATGTGTATATGGTTTCATTTAAATTTGTTTAATTTAAATTCGTTGGCCTGTGAGCCTTCTTCCAATAAAATTTAGGGCATGTGTGCCTATGGTTTATTTAATGTAAACCCCATGTAATGGAGGATCTCCCAAGCCATAGGAAATGATTCAAAACCTAAAGCTGAGGCGAAGCCAACCCAAGAAGATACAAAGGTGTACAGGGGGAGCTACAAAACACGAACCATTTGTTCAAGGTGTTTTTTCCTAGGTCAGGGTTAGCTTATCAAACCTCTAGATAAGCTAACCAATAAAATATCATGATCATTCCATCTTATTTTATTTTTGTCTGATTGCATGGTTTATTTATTATGTATGTGTTGTTGCGATCACATAGTTAATAAGATGAAAAAGCAATCAAAGATGGAATAAAATAAAAACCGGACTATGCGTAAACATTATCGAAACATGGTTAATCACTTAAGCAAGCATCACTTAATATTAACAAGCATGTGATAAAGTGAAACTACGCATAAAGGATTAAAATCCCTCAATACCATATTAAGTTAGAAAAATCCTTCCGTTACTTTATTAAGGGAAAGACTCAATAAAACTATGTTCTTGACCAACCCTTGTTGGGACACTTACTTTTATAAAGGAAGCCCTTATGAAAGGTTTTAGGTTGACTTCGCCATATTAGATCAAGAGGAGTATCCCTTGCTAGACTTGATGTAATATTAGAGGTAAGAGTTGAGGAAATCCAAGTCAGGGTTTCAAGATTGGGGAGTCCACTCAACAGATCAAGGAACTGTAAGCTCATAGTTAGAAAAGCCCTGCCTACCTAAATAGCTTCAAATAGCTTGACCAACCCTTGTTGGGGTTATGCAAAGGGGAATATGGATCCTTGCCACTAGAATGTCAAAGTAACTAGACATTATGAGTTCAATGGTGAGGGCCATTGGGACTTGATAAAATAGTGAGAGACTTAATAAAATTTATTATTTCTCATAAAATGTAATCAAGAAAGTACTGATAAATTTACTCTTTTAATTTGTAGAATCAATATGACAAACTCGTCAACAGCAATTTCTCTGTGATCAATTCTGGACAAAGACAACATCCTCACCGACAGTAACTTTCAAGAATGTTTTAGGCGCCTCTGGGTTATCCTAAGCCATGAATGAAAGTTTTACGTGCTGGAGTCCTCACTTCCTGACTCTCCTGCCCTAGGGACGAGTGATGAATATTTTCTAGTCTATGATCAACATTTGAGTGATGCCCTTGACGTTCAATGTTTGATGTTGTCATCAATGTCTAGTGAGATCATGAATTCTCATGAAGACATGGATGCCTATAGAATGCTCGAGAACCTCCATGGTCTATACCAGGAGAGATAAAGACAGGAAAGGTTTGAGATCTCCAAGGCTCTATTTCAGAGCAAGCTTGGAGAGGGTGCCCCAGTCGGGCCTCATGTAGTCAAGCTCATTGGACACATTGAGCGCTTGGAGATTCTAGGGTTTAAACTCCCTAAAGAACTAGGTACCGATCTCATTCTTTCATCACTCCCTCATATCTTCTCAAACTTTTTTGTGAATTTCAACATGAACAACATTGAGAAGTCTCTGTCTGATTTTCTTATCCTAAATTTCCAAGTGGACAATGACATGAAGCGTGAAAATCCTTTTGTCCTCATGGTGAATAAAAGGAAAGGGAAGGCAAAGACATTTAATCCCAAAGTATCTTCAAGGCCTTCCAAGAAAAGGAGGATCAAATGGGAGGCATGATAACAGGAGGTTGTTTGTTTCGCATGTGGAAAGAAGGGCCACTGGATGAAAAACTACACTCATCCAAGGAAGCAAGGGGAAGCTTCAGGTGCATTTGTCATCAAATTCAATCTATCTGTTTCTACAAATTGGGTATTAGATACAACTTGTGGCACTCACATATGTATCCAAACACAAAAACCAAGTAGATTTATGAATATTGATTGAGGTGAGGTAGATCTACGAGCAGCCAACGAAGTCAGACTTGATGTTGTATCTGTCAGGGACTACCACCTCACATTGCCAACTGGAATGATCATGGTGTTAAAGGGTTGTTATTATGTGACTTCTGTTACTAAAAACATTATTTCAGTATCCCGATTATATACTGATGGATTCATCTTCAAGTTTGGAAGTTAATGTTGCTACTTTTATAAATATAGCATTTGTTTCGGTAGGGCACATTTATATAACAGCCTTTATGTGATAGACTACACAAACCAGGTAAAGGAAATCGATGACAAAGTTGATTCACATGACTCATACCACACCCAACTTTGGTATCACTGGCTAGGTCATGTCAATGAGAAACATTTGACAAAATTACATCAAGATGGGTATTTAGATTCTTTAGAACTAAAACCACTTGGTGTATGTCATGTGTGTCTACAAGGAAAAATGACCAAAGCCCCGTTTAGTGGGAAAGGTGAAAAGGCTAAAGAGATTATAGAATTAGTTCACACATATGTGTGTTGACCATTTCCAATTGAAGGAAGGGGTGGGTTCTCGTACTTCATAACTTTTACTAATGATTTTATTAGATATGGATATATTTACTTAATGAGGTATAAGTCAGATTCTTTTGATCGGTTCAAATATTACAAGAATGAAGTTGAGAACCATCCTGGTAAGAATATTAAGAAAATCCGCTCAGACAGGGGAGGAGAATATCTTAATGAGGACTTCATTGATTTATTACGGGAGTTTGGGATTCTATCTTAACTCACTCCTCCTTACACTCCTCAGTGGAATGGTGTAAGTTAAAGGAGGAACCGCACCTTGTTGGACATGGTGAGATCAATGATGAGTCATGTGAGTCTTCTATTATCCTTTTGGGGATATGCATTACAAACAGCAGCACACATACTAAGCCAAGTACCAACTAAATCGATAAATGGTATTCTATACGAGTTATGGAGTGGACACAAAGCCATGTTATCGAATTTACATCTGTGGGGTAGTGAAGCATTTATTACGGCCTCTTCAGGTAACAAACATTCACCCCAAGGCACAAAGTGTATCTTTATAGGATATCCCAAGGAAACAAGGGGATATTACCTATACAAACCCTCAGATAAAAAGGTAACAGTGGAAAGACACTCCATATTCCTTGAGAGGGAGCACATCTCCAAAAGAGATAGTGGGAGTGAGATAGACTTAGATGAATTCGAGGCTCAAGATACACATGATTTGGTACAAGAACAGATTCCATAAAGCCTCGTGGAAGAACAATCTATTCCAGAGACACAAGAACTGCGTAGGAGCACGAGATAGGTGAGAGAACCAAAATGATATGGTTTTCTTGTTAGTGAGGATGGTGAATCATTATTGGTTTAAAATGATGATCCTATTACCTACAAGGAAGTAGTTGAAGGCACAGACGCTGGCATGTGGCAAGAATCCATGAATTCTGAAATGGATTCCATGTACCAAAACCAAGTATGTATTTTGGTAGATCCTCCATTTGATGTAAATCCTATTGGTAATAAATTGGTATTCAAGAAGAAACTGGACATAGAGGGGTAAGTCAGCACCTATAAGGCACGACTGGTTGCAAAAGGTTTTAGACAGCATCAAGGAATTGACTATGATGAAACTTTTTCACCAGTTTCGATGCTGAAATCCATCAAAATCCTATTGGCCATTTCTGCTTACCATGACTATGAAATTTGGAAAATGTATGTCAAAACATCATTCCTTAACGGGAACCTCCAAGAAGATGTCTACATGACACAACCTGAAGGGTTTGTGACTTCAAAGGATGCCAACAAGGTATGCAAGTTGCATAAATCCATTTATGGATTAAAGCAAGCATCCAGGTCATGGAACATTCATTTTTATGAAGACGTAATGGAATTTTTCTTTGTTAAGAACGAATGTGATACTTGTTTCTAGAAGAGGTTTGGTGGAAGTGCAGTCATTTTCCTAATAGTATATGTTGATGATATATTACTAATTGGAAATGAAGTACATGTCTTACAGTAAGTTAAGGAATGGTTAGATAAATGCTTCTCCATGAAATATTTGGGTGAGGCATCATATATTCTTGGGATCAAGATCCATCGTGACAGATCCAAGAGAATTCTGGGCCTGAGTCAAAGTACATACATTGAAAAAAATACTGAAGAGATTCAGTATGGAAAAATCCAAGAGGGGGTTGTTTCCAGTGTCACATGGCATTCATCTTTCCAAGAAAATGTGTCCTTAGACACATGAGGAAAGAAAGAAAATAGAAAGGATCCCTTATGCATCTGCGGTTGGTTCAGTCATATATGTTATGATATGTACAAGGCTAGATGTTGCTTATGCATTAAGTGCGGTAGGCAGATATCAAGCTGATCCAAGAGACCGCCATTGGATGGAAATCAAGACTCTCTTTAAGTATTTGAGGCATAATAAGGATGTGTTCCTGGTTTATGGAGGAGATGAGGAACTAGTCATCAGAGGACATGTAGATTCTAGTTTCTAGAATGATCAAGATGACATGAAGTTGCAGACTGGATACATCTTCAGTTTGAATGGAGGTGCAGTGAGCTGGAAGAGCTCAAAGAAAAGTGTGGTGGTAGATTCTATAGAAGAGTTCGAGTATATCGCAGATTCTGAGGTAGCTAAAGAAGTAGTATGGATGCAAAGCTTCATCCAAGAGATAGATGTAGAACCTAGTAGTAAAGATCTTATCACACTCTATTGTGATAATACTGCAGCAGTGGAACTTGAAAAAGAGCCAAGGTCACATCAGCGGACAAAGCACATACTTCGGAAGTATCATATTTTGAGGGATTTTTCTCAGAGAGGTGAAGTTACAGTGAGCAGTATTTCCATGGAAGACAATGTGGCGGACCCCTTGAATAAAGCCTTGACTCAGCAGAAACATGATCATCATGTGAGGTCTAGCAGACTAAAAGTCGTAGGTAGTTGGATCTAGTCCAAGTGGGAGTTTGTTAGGGTTGGTGTCCTGAGAACCGAATATTTTTTACTTTGATTACATGAATGTTCACTTGTTATATATTGTTCATTATTCTACATGACTATAATATAATAATGTCCTGGAATATTTGTTGCATTGATAAGGTCATGGTAGATTCCCACTATCATGACATCCTTGAAATGATATAACAATATTCTTAAATAAAGTTATACAGTTGGATGACATACTATGATAGGACACATAGTATACAGACTGTCATGTGTGAGTACTCGTAAGAAGATGAGACTCTCTCTCATGGAGTTCGCACTTGGTAATCTCCAAGATGGGAGATTATGAGAACAGATCCACCAATAGTAATTCTGCATGTTTTGGTGTCATCGGACATTACAATCTAAGAGCATGGGTAATGGTCCTTAGACTAGAAGATTATCATTAACTCATGTCATGACTCGCACACTTAGATTTTCTGACGAAAACTGTCACGAAGACAGTTGGCGGGAAGTAGGGTACATTGGGTGCATCACGAATGCCATGTTGTTAATGGATAAGTCAAGGAATAATTTGTTCCTTACATATTTATAGAAGTAGATATCTCAGGCCCTTTGAATGAAAGAGAACTGTTGAACAAATTCCATGGCCATGGTGACACGACGAGTTTATTTCTGGAAGTCAAAGAATGAAAGTTCAAGCATATAGGTTTATGACACTCCCATGAAACTTTCTTGATGAGATATTGCGACAAAGGGATTAAATTACATAGTAAGCAATTGTATGTGGTGATACGTTAATGCGGTGTCAACTTCTTTCTCTTGGGTTCCTTGACCCCTTTCTAGATAGTAATCTGGGAATTTAGGAAAGCCCGCCTAATGCCAATGAGAAAGAGGCCTAAAGGGTCACACACTAAGTGTATTCAAGTATCTCAAGTAGAATAAAGATTATTCTCGTATGTGGTTTAATAATTATTCAAGGAATCCTAAATTGTTTTAATATTGGAGGAAGAATAAAATTGAAAAAAAGTACACACCGTGTATTATTAAATGTACATGCCATGTAGTTTTTATTTTGAAAAGGAAATGAATAAATGAAAACAAGATATACACTCTGTGTACATTGACTGTACACACCGTGTAGTTTTCAATGAAAAACTAGTACACACCGTGTATTTATTATTACACTCTGTGTAGTTTTTCCAATCATGATTCTGAGGAAATATTATTTTATTAAATGATATTTATTACAATTAGTGTGGGAGCATGTCCAGGAATTAATAACTCAAGATAGGGTTTTCAAAAGAGTTAATGAAATAAATAAAGCACGTAATGCGTTTATTTATTGTCATAACTCTACAACCTAAAACCCGATTATAAATATCCTCACAACCCCAACTCTTTCCTACAAGAGAATCGTTGTGCACATCAATTATGGAGAATTATTTCAAGTATGAAAGAACCTCTTCCTCCAAGAACACTCTCAAGACCTAGAGAGATCCTCTTCCATCGGATCAAGATGATCTATGGAGGACAATGCAAGAAAAGGTTTCTCCACGCTAGCACCTGAAGACTCCTTTGGAGACGTCCAGAGATATGAGGTGCACGTGTGGATCACCACTAGAGGAAGTCTACACTTGGATTCTGCGATGCAATGACGAATCACATCGGAATGTGATCAAGAATATCAATGAAGAAAGAAAACCCAAAAGTTACTTCTTGTTAATTAATTAAATTAATTATAATCAACCTGTGATGATCCACTTTTGTGGTTCCGGGACCTTTCTTCTGTTTTTGTCTATTTCTGTTAATTGCTCCATGGAGACAGGAATTTATCATCATATTGATCCTGGATTGATAATTGCTAATGACAAAAAGCTAAGTGGGCACATCCACCCACGAGCTTCCGCTGCGTCTGGAACCCTCAGGGACCACCTTAAGTGCATATACAAACCAGACAACCTGCATGGAATAAGCTCTATATGAGGATGAGCAAAGAGCTTTCACCACAGAAGAAGCTACATGGATTGCAAGAATGAGAGGGTATGGCACCTGCCATCGGTACAAGCCTGTGCATACATGGGATATCCTAGTCGAACAGCCATGCGAAGGTGGAGAGCTGATTTCACAATGAAGATGCTGGGGAGAAGCAATTTCAAGTAGTTAGTCTGGGTTGTATGTAATGTTTGAAGCCTACAAGAAATGAATTCCTCTAAGGCCTTTGGGATATGTAATACTTATGCCTACAGGCATTGCAAGGGTTCCACCTCACCCCTTGAAAGGTGGATTATCAAAATCAATAAAAAAAAATGAAGGCCTTCGGGCCATTGGATGGATGTAAAGTTCTTAGAGATGTGACAATATAGTGTAATCATCCATGTCCCCATGTTTCTTTAATAACTTACAAGACATTGATATTAACATGATGGTATAAACATTGAATTCATCATCCTTCTGTCTCTTGTAGGAAACCTTATCACTATCATTTTAAACTTGAGGTGTCTTATCAGGTAGTAGGGACTCCAACATATAAAATTTCTTTTCATGTCATAGTATTATATGAAAGAAACTATACCACTCTTGTAAATTATGCATGTGATGATATTTTTATTGTACAAAATAGATCATAATGATTTTTTGGTATTACTTATCATTATATACAAAATAAAACTCAGTATATTTCTTCTTTTATCATGATTATCGATAATTTAGACATTAATAATTAATTATATTTTAATATCCACCACAATTTTATTTAAATCTCAATATCCCTCGACTATTATATTTAGAATATTCAGTCACTTGAATATTATAGTGGTACATGATCCTTAATTATCTCTTTATAGTCCAAGTTATTTCTACTCCATTACTTATATGTTTTTAAGGTGGGATTTTGAATAGCTAACTACATTTAGTCACAACACCTTGATATGTTAAGTGTATTTAAAACTCTTATAAATCCTAATATTGGATTTACTCAACACACTGCCGCTAAAATTTTAGAAATCTTATTATGACTACTTCTTTGATGAAAATTTTAGTTAAATAAACCTACTAATATAATTTAAACTCCCATACAGCAGGAATCACTCTCAAATATTATTGGTAAGAACCTAAAACTATGGTTTCATTTGAATTCAAGTGATAAAAGTCATTAGTGACTTAACATTACATTGAGGGTTGTTGCATAAAATATGAGCACAAATATCACTTAGTATCATCTCATATCCACAAGGATAGGTGGTTTGGTCCTCTAATTCACTTAGCTATAGTAAATGTGAAAAAAAATATGAATGAGGAGTCTTGAGTGTGAAAATATTATATAATTTCAAATGTTTCTTTTTATTTTTAAAATTAATGTTTGTGTGTGTGTGTGGTATAGGATGTGTGAATAAACTATAAATAGCATGGAGTTTATTAATTTGTAATTATTACGGGGGAATTGATGTAATGATCAACTTGGTGAAGAATACCACATGAATTGACAACATAAATTGACTGGAAACATCACAAAGTCCTTAAATTATACTCTCAAAGTATCCTTGTAACTTACTATTAGAATAAATAGTCCCTATGAGGTTACTCATGTCATTTAGAATCAGTGGTTTAGTGTATTTTATATGATTATGTTTGTAAAGACCCGGAAATTTCAAGGAAATTTTTTCTTAATTTCTTTGGGATTTTACAAGAACGCAGTTTCTGGCGGCACCTGATTCCGAGGCCCAGTGTGCCCGGAAGCAATTTCTGAAGTTTAGCTCGAGTATGTTCAGTGAACGAACGAGAAAGTTTTTCTAACTTTTGAACCGGTGCTCAGAATTGAAATCTGAGGGTACCGATGAACTCGCAGTGCCGGTAATTGCTTAAGAAGACCCTTTCTAGAGTTGTGTTTACTTGGGAGGAGTTGTTAAAAAAAGTGAGGAATAAAAATATAATTGTTTTAAAATTTTATTTTTATTTCTTGCTAAGTGGTTTAAGTGTTGTGTCACAACACTTTTCCCCTCTCTTATGTGGTTATATCCTAAGTAAGGGAGTTAGTGGTGGGACCCACTTGTAGTTAACTACCTTTGAGAGGATTAAGGTGGGGTGGGGTCCACACGAGCCCAACCCCTCACCTTCCCCTAACGTTTATAAATTTTCCCCCTCATTAATTTGTAACTCTCAAAAAAAACCTCTCTTAACTCTTTGCAACATACACTAATTGATTAATTGAACGTACTCAATTAATTAATTAATTGTTTTGAGTTTTTAATTTCAAATGGCATGTGATAATAAAATAATTGGTTGAGCCCTTTTATTTTATTTTGGGGGACACTCTTTGTGTAGAGGAATTTGGAGAGAGAGAGAGCCTTGTGAGAAGAAGAAGAAGGAAGATGAGAGAATTTCTCCTCGTTGAAGAACGGCGCCTCTTCAATGAAGAACGACGCTTCCTTATTGAAGAACGACAATGTGCCTTCCTACTTCATCTCCTTCGTTGAAGAACGCTACGTCTCCAAAGAAGGAAATCGACTTGGCGGTCCCGGAATTATCCATCCACTTTCTCTTCCACGACAAGGAAGGAGACGCCAACCGTGGAGACTGACGCCAAAAACAACGTTCTTCTTCTTCTTCTCACGTCGACGGAATCGATACCGTTCATCCGTGACACCCGACTACCATGATGTTCGACTTCCGCGATTCGACGACGTGCGACATCAATTTAGAAGTAGGGGTTTAATATTTTTTCAAGTTTATTTAACGAACTTCGTTGATATTTGTTGGCCGCTTGCTCTCATTATAACAGGAGGAGGTCGGACCGTACAAACACGGTAGACCCTCCTCCCCCTTTGATGTTGTGTTCGTTGCTGCTCAAACAAAGGCAGCACGGTGCAATGGTACCGCACAGAAAACAATAAAGAACGCGACGAGGAATCACGGCATCGTCGCGCCACGCCGTTGAGGTCGAACGAAGTCGCGGTGCCGTCACGCCGTGCCGGAAAACAACGAAGAGGCCGCAGTTTTTTTATTTGACATGCAGATCGACGGGTGACGATGAAGCGGGCTGCAATGGCATTTGAATCTGTTCGCAGTGAAGATTGGGTCCCGGGAGGACCGTTGGCAAAGACGGCAGGTGAAACGGACCACCGGAGCGCGTCCGGTGGTCCGCAGAAGGCGGAGGTGGCGAGCCGCCGGAGCAAACCGCCGCGGCTGAGCCGCGGAGGTGGGGGAAGAACCGGAACGGCTTCTGTCATTCTGGATTGGGGCAACGCGGCTTATGTCACGCCGGTTCGTCAACCACGGGGGGTTGTAACCCCCCCCCCCCCCCCCCCCCCCGCACCCATTGGCTACGCGGGCGTCGCGCCAGCGCCAGGCTGGCTGGGCCACGCCCCCCGGGCCGGGCCGCACCCTATTGGGCCGGACCCGGACCCGGACCCGGTTTGGGCCGACCCAGGGGGTCTCGGGCCGGGTCGGACCGGGCCCGAACCCCCTATTTTCGGGCAGTTTCCGTTCAAATGTCCATAACTTGGGCTACGGACCTCCAATCAATGCACCGTTAGTTGTGATGTGATTCTTGGATCGAGACGGTTGTTTTGATATATTACACTCAAGGTTTAGGAGAGCTTTGTGTATGGCTAGGTTGGTTCGAACCCGAAACCAACCGGGCCCTCGGAGCGGAAACGCTTATAAATTGAGCTTCGGACGTCCGATTGACGTGTCGTAGACTTTCCTCTTGATGAGACGGAACTTTTGGAATACTTAGTCTGAGGATTGGACGCAGTTGGATAGTGGTCGGGATGGATTGAACCCGAAATCCAACCGGGCCCCTAGAACAGAAAAGCTGATAACTTTCAGACCGGACGTCCGTTTGACGAACCGTAAGTGGCGTTGGTGATCACGTTGAGAAACGGTCCCTATGAGTATACCCTATGAGAGTTTGGGGTACAATTGAGATGCGGTCGGGTTGGTTCGTACACAAAACCAACCGGGCCCCTAGGACGAAAAGGCTAATAACTCACAAACTGGGCGTCCGATTGACATGCCATCTATTGCGTTGAGACCCCTATGATGAGGCGGTCCTTTGAGATACTTCTTCATGGAACTTTGTGATACTTTGAGTATCGACCTGTATCTCGTAGAGCGGACCCTCCCGGAGATGAGCGTACGGAGTACGGAGACCGTGTAGCTGGTTGAGACCTAACGACTGCTTGACCGACTCGACTTGGAGTGAGTTGACTAGCCCAGTGGATGGAGCACTACTATGTTTGGGTGCAGACCTATGGCGGATGGAGCACTACTGTCCTTGGCTGCAGACTCGTGGTACTCAATAGAAGGAGTACCTCTAGAGGCTATTAGGGGGGTGCACTACTGTGTTTGGGTGGCAGACCCCGGCGGGAAGCACTACTGTGTTTGGGTGGCTGACCCGTGGTACTCGAAAGGAGGAGTACCTTAGTAGTCTTAGGTTAGTGATAAATACCTCAGAGTCGTGACAGGATCATTGTACTCAACAGAGATGGGGCTTTTCAGCAGTTACGGTTTCGATAATGAAAATCCTGGTTTGAGCTGAGTCTAGGTGCTTTGTGTTTACCTCATGATTGAGATGGGTCACTTAATAACTTAGGTATATGTATGGGCATATACCTAGGTAGTTGTTATCTGTTGATTTCATAACCTTTTTGTTTCCTCATGATTGATATGGGTTACTTGATAACTTAGGTATAAGTATGGGCATATACCTAAGTAAGGGTTTAGTGTTGAGATCCTTCTTTGTGGTTATCCTTGTTGGATTTAGTGAGACCTTGAGGGTCTCAGGGTCCCTACTGAGTATCTTTATACTCACCCCTACACGGGCTATGCCCGCACCTCGTTGTGTTGGTTGCAGACGACGGGCAGTGCTGACAGAGTCTGAGTGTTCGAGGACTGGATGGTACTCGGAGGTGGAACTCATGACAAGTCAGTATCTTTAAGTGGACTTCACGATGAGACTATACTCGGAGGAGGTTGATGGGCAAGAGTGTTGTAGAGGCTATCTGTACCTACCCTTCACGGATCCTAGAGCTGCGCTATCTGTACCTACCCTTTAGGTAGGATCCGTGGTGGACGATCCAAGAGCTGCGCTATCTGTACCTACCCTTCAGGTAGGATCCGTGGTGGACGATCCAGGAGTTGTGCTATCTGTACCTACCCTTCAGGTAGGATCTGAGGTGGAAGAACTAGGAGCTGCTTCTATTCTTCCAGCTTCTTGTATTTTCTGTTGTACTTTCATTCAGTTGTAGTTGTACTTTCAGTTGGGTTTGTATTCTGGCCCATTTACTTTTCAGCACTTTCTTTTGTACTTAGTGTATTACTTACACTTGTACTCTGTGGTGTCTTATTTACTTTTATAAAGGAAATGACTTCCCAGTTATTGGGATTTACGCCTTTAGTTCTAGTCGCCAGCCCCTAGCCTATGGAAGGCGGGCTTGCGGTAGTCACGGCACGGGCCCCAAGGACGGGTCGTGACAAATTGGTATCAGAGGAGTCGGTTCTACTATAGGACTTATAACTCTGATATTTTCTTTTCTATGAAGAAATAGTGTTAAGGGTACCGAGTGTGGTCTTTAGTTCAGGGAGTCCAGTGTTGGTGCGGCGGCCGACGTATCCATACACTAGGACCCTGACTACTAATTTCTGACTTTGTGCATGAAAACACTGATTACGTGTGTGTTTCCAAAAGTTTTAAAGTAATCTCAAACCAGGTCAGCTCACCAGGTATAAAACGTTGACCGTGTCGTATCTGTTCAGGATGTCGCCACGCAGACAGTTAGTTAGAGTTCTGAGAGTGTACTCGATGGCGGCCCACCGAGCAACGAGGCTTCGGTGCAGGGCCCTCTTTCTATGTTGGCACCCTCGGGTGGTGTACCAGCAGCACCACCAACTATTGGGTAGCAGATTCCACTAGCCATACTAGCAAACTGTGCACGCTGGCAGAGCACATTGCACGAGTTCCAGCAGTAGAGGCCTCTGAGGATATGAGGCGAGGCAGATTCCTAGATAGAAGAGCCCTGGCTGGAGGTGATTACTAGAGTTTTCCGCCTAGATGAGACATCAGTAGAGTGGATGGTGGACTTGGATACTAGTTTTTTTCCAATGAATGACCATGAGGATGGTATGCATGGTGATGAGGCTTCGATACGTGGACTGATGCCTGAGATAGTGCCTTCGGGTAGTGTGTCAGCTATACATCACTACCTGTTGGTCAACAGATACAACCAGTGGTACCGGTAGGCGACACATGTAGTCTTACTGCCTTACATGTGTTCCAAGATCTGATACCCTCAAGTTACGAGGCAAGCCTGACTCACAGGCAGCTGAGGACTGGCTTGAGGAGGTGGCTGAGAGTTTTCTAGAGCTTATAAAGCTTCGGCAGGACGACATGTCGGTAGCTAAGAATTCATCGGGGCGTACCAAACCATTCCTGGTACTCGATGAATGCGTTTTGATCGGTGCTTCATGGATCGGACATCCGAGCCAGCACCTTTTCTCTATGCATTCCTACTTATGCTAGGATGCTAGAAAAAACCTTTGTGGTTGAGAATTCTTTTGCTGAATGGATGCAGTCAGTGAAGGTTTGCAGTGGGAAGGCTGGAAACTGGCGCTAGTCTCGGAGACTTGGGAGTGTAAAATGTTTCAAGTAGAGGAAGTAAAAAAGGACAGATGAGTCTGCGAAGCAGCAGAAGTGGAGGCAGAGCTAGGAGAGCAGCATGAGGTGGTGTACATTTCAACATGTTACAATCACCCGCCTTTGTAGTCCCCTCCAGGCTCAGTGAGCTGGAGGGCAGGGGAAGAGTGTAGTTGCATGCGGTCAAGGAGTATGACCCAATGGCTCTAAGAATGATTCAAGGGATAGTCTGTGTCCATTACTAGTTGTTGTAACAGTAAAATTTGATACGGATCATTCCTCCCACAAATCTTGTCCCAGACCTAGAGTTTCTGGTAAGCCGTAGACTTGACCCTCACATCTGGATATACCTTTGGAGGAGACTCGATAATCACACTTATGCCGATAGTGTGGTCTGAACCACGACGCAAGAGCTTCGGTTGTAATCTCTTGGTGGTAGCGTCGAGGCCTTATGAAGTTGGTCTCGGTATAGATTGGATTCACAGTTCATGCTCAGATTAACTGTATTAGTCAAAAAGGTTGTGGTTTATCTACAACATTAGGATGGGGTTTTCCTTGGTCAGCGAAAAGGAAAACCCAGGCAGCACAAGATGGAATCTTTCATAGGAAGGTGTAGCCGATCACTCTTGAGTCGGCCAACTTCACCTACGTGGTAGAAGGAGTTTTGAGTTTCAGTTCTAATCAGGAAAGGGAGACCACTAGAGTTCAAGGATGACGATCACGTCCTTATATGGGTCTCACCTCGATGAGGTTTATAGACCTTTCTAGGTCCTCAGCAGAGTAGGTGAGGTGGTTTACCACTTGACCTTTCCACCTCAGTTGCACTGGGTGCATAATATCATTCACGTACCTCATCTGAAGAGATACGTGCATGATCCTTTACAAATCATCGCTCTCAGGGATTTGGATATCGATGACTGGACAACTTCTATGTATCTCAATTGGGGAGATATTTTCTTGACCCGACGCATATCATCGACCAGGGGGCGTAGGACGTTGGCGATGGGGTGACTTTTGCAGAGTTACAGTAGAGGTTGAGGATTGATAGGAGCGGGTCCAACAAGGATGGCCGATTCCTCTTGTGTGTTTTCGTAGGCAGCATGGGAACCTCTAGGTGAGCACATGGGAGCGGAAGGCTCAAATGCGTGCTCAGTACCTCTTTTGTATCGCTAGTTTGTGTTAAAGCTTTATGGGGACGTAAATCCCTGAGATGCGAGTAATGTAAAGACCCAGAAATTTCAAGGAATTTTTTTTCATAATTTCTTTGAGATTTTACAAGAACGCAGTTTTTAACGGTACCTGATTCTGAGGCCCGGTGTGCCCAGAATCAATTTCCGAAGTTTAGCTCGGGTACGTTCAGTGAAAGAACGAGCGGGTTTTTCTAACTTTTGAACCGGTTCTCGGAATTGAAATCTGAGGGCACCGATAAACTCGCAGCGATGGTAATTACTTAAGAAGACCCTTTCTAGAGTTGCGTTTACTCAGGAGGAGTTGTTAAAAAAAGTGAGGAATAAAAATATAATTGTTTTACAATTTTATTTCTATTTCTTGCTAAGTGGTTTAAATGTTGTGTCACAACACTTTTCCCCTCTCTTATGTGGTTATATTCTAAGGGAGTTGGGGGTGGGACCCACTTGTAGTTAACTACCTTTGAGAGGATTAAGGTGGGGTGGGGCCCACACGAGCCCAAACCCTCACCTTCCCCTAACGTTCATAACTTTTCCCCCTCATTAATTTGTAACTCTCAAAAAACCCCTCTCTTAACTCTTGCCAACATACACTAATTGATTAATTGAACCTACTCAATTAATTAATTAATTGTTTTGAGTTTTAAATTTTAAATGGCATGTGATAATAAAATAATTGGTTAAGCCCTTTTATTTTATTTTGGGGGACACACTTTGTGTGGAGGAATTTGGAGAGAGAGAGAGCCTTGTGAGAAGAAGAAGAAGAAGGAAGATGAGAGAATTTCTCCTCGTTGAAGAACGACGCATCTTCAACGAAGAACTATGCTTCCTTATCGAAGAACAAAAATGTGCCTTCTTACTTCATCTCCTTAGTTGAATAATGCTATGTCTCCGAAGAAGGAAATTGACTTGGCGGTCCCGAAATTCTCCATCCACTTTCTCTTCCACGATAAGGAAGGAGACGCCGACCGTGGAGACCGACGCCAACAACAACGTTCTTCTTCTTCTTCTTCTGATGTCGACGGAATTGATACTATTCTTCCGCGACACCCGACTACCGCGACGTTCGACTTCTGCGATTCGACGACGTGCGATGTCAATTTCGAAGTAGGGGTTTAATCTTCCTTCAAGTTTATTTAACGAAATTCGTTGATATTTTTTGGCTGCTTGCTATCATTATAATGGGAGGAGGTTGGACCGCACAAACACGGCCGACCCTCCTCCCCCTTTGATGTTGTGTTCATTGCGGCTTGAACAAAGGTGGCACGGTGCAACTATACTGCGCGGAAAATAAGAAAAAAGGCGACGAGGAAGCGCGGCGTCGTCTCGCCGCGCCGTTGAGGTCAAACGAAGCCGCAGCGCCATCCTGCCACGATGGAAAACCACGAAGAGGCCGCAGTTTGTTTATTTGACATGCGGATTGATGGGCGATGACGAAGCGGGCTGAAACGGTGTTTGAATCCCTTCGCAGGGAATATTGGGTCCCGGGAGGACCGTTGGCGAAGACGGCAAGTGAAACGGACCACCGGAGCGCGTCCGGTGGTCCGCAGAAGGTGGCGGTGGCGCGCTGCCGGAGAAAACCGTCGTGGCTTAGCCGTGGAGGTACGTGAAGAACCGGAACGGCTTCGGTCGTTCCGGATTGGGGCAGCGCGGCTTATGTCGCGCCGGTTCGTCAACCGCGGGGGGTTGTAACACCCCCCCCCCCCCCCCCCGCACCCGCTGGCCACACGGGCGTCGCGCCAGGCCGGCCAGGCCGGGCCGCGCCCACTGGGCTGGGCCACACCCTATTGAGCCGGACCCGGACCCGGGTCGGGTTGACCCGGTTCGGGCCGACCCAGAGGGTCTCAGGCCGGGTCGGACCGGGCCCGAACCCCCTATTTTCGGGCAGTTTCCGTTCAAATGTCCATAACTTGGGCTACAAACCCTCGATAGATGCACCGTCAGTTGCGATGCGATCTTTGGATTGAGACGGTCGTTTCAGTATATTACACTCAAGGTTTTGGAGAACTTTGGGTATGGCTGGGTTGGTTCGAACCCGAAACCAACCGGGCCCTCGGAGCGGAAACGCTTATAACTTGAGCTCCGGACGTACGATTGATGTGTCGTCGACTTCGTTGGATTCCTCTTGATGAGACGGAACTTTTTTCATACTTAGCTTGAGGATTGGACGTAGTTGGATAGTGGCGGGGTTGGATTTAACCCGAAATCCAACCGGGCCCCTAGAATGGAAAAGCTGATAACTTTCAGACCAGATGTCTGTTTGACGAACCGTCAGCGGCGTTGGTGATCACGTTGAGAAATGGTCCCTATGAGTATACCCTATGAGATTTTGGGGTATAGTTGAGATGCGGTCAGGTTGGTTCGTACACGAGACCAATCGGGCCCCTGGGATGAAAAGGCTAATAACTCACAGACCGGGCGTCCGATTGACGCACTGTCTGTTGCATTGAGACCCCTATGACGAGGCAGTACTTTGAGATACTTCTTCGTGGAAATTTGTGATACTTGGAGTATCGACCTGTAGCTCGTGGAGCAAACCCTCCTGGAGACAAGCGTACGGAATACAGAGATCGTGTAGCTGGATGAGACTTGAAGAATTCTTGACCGACTCAACTTGGAGTGAGTCGACTAGCCCAGTGGACGAAGCACTACAAGTTTGGGTGCAGACCCATGGCAGATGGAGCACTACTGTGTTTGGGTGCAGACCCGTGGTACTCAACAGAAGGAGTACCTCTACAGGCTATTAAGGGGGGTGCACTACTGTGTTTGGGTGGCAGACCCCGCTGAGAAGCACTACTGTGTTTGGGTGGATGACCCACGATACTCGACAGGAGGAGTACCTCAACAGTCTTAGGTTAGTGAGCAGTACCTCAAAGTCATGACAGGATCACTGTACGCGATAGAGATGGGGCTCTTCAGTAGTTACGGTTTTGATAATGAAAATCCTGGTTTGAGCTGAGTCTATGACCTTTGTGTTTACCTCATGATTGAGATGGGTCACTTAATAACTTAGTTATATGTATGGGCATATACCTAGGTAGTGGTTATCCATTGATTCCATAACCTTTTTGTTTCCCCATGATTGAGATGGGTTACTTGATAACATAGGTATAAGTTTGGGCTTATACCTATGTAAGGGTTATTTGTTGAGATCCTTATTTGTGGTTATCCTTGTTGGATTTAGTGAGAACATGAGGGTCTCGGGGTCCCTATTGAGTATCGTTATACTCACCCCTGCACGGGATATGCCTGCACCTCATTGTGTTGTTTAAAGACGATGGGCAGCACTGACAGAGGCCTAGTGTTCGAGGACTGGACGGTACCCAGAGGTGGACCTCACGACAAGTCAGTATCCGAAGGTGGACTTCACGATGATACGATACTCGGAGGAGGTTGACGGGCGAGAGCATTGTGGAGGCTATCTGTACCTACCCTTAAGGTAGGATCCGTGGTGGACGATCCAGGAGTTGCGCTATCTGTACCTACCCTTCAGGTAGGATCTGTGGTGGACGATCCAGGAGCTGTGCTATCTGTACCTACCCTTCAGGTAGGATCCGAGGTGGACGACCTAGGAGCTGATTCTATTATTCCAGATGATTGTATTTTCTGTTGTACTTTCATTCAGTTGTAGTTGTACTTTTAGTTGGGTTTGTATTCTGGCCCATTTACTTTTCAGTACTTTCTTTTGTACTTAGTGTATTACTTCTGCTTGTACTCTGTGGTGTCTTATTTACTTTTATAAAGGCAATGCCTTCTCATTTATCGGGATTTACGCCTTTGGTGCTTGTCTCCAGCCCCTGTCCTATGGAAGTCAGTCTTGGGGTAGTCACGGCACGGGCCCCGAGGACGGGTCGTGACAATGTTTCTACTACACCCCTTGAACTCTCATTCCTTAAGGTGAAGTGATCATTCCTTAGTTATAGGGTCATGTTTCTACTCACATTCCTTCACCCTCCCCCTAAAATAATCTAACTATTGGAAAAAAAAGAGTGTTAAGTGAAAAAATAAGAACAAAAAACAAACTAGATTTTACAAGGCATGAAACACATGATATAATCACATCCCTATAATCCCCCATTATAGAGAACTGGACTAGTTGACTAATACAAATAACATAATAAGAGATAAAGGATATCCCCCTAATTATGTGAATATATACCTCAGTTTCCCCCTTGAGTTGTAGTTTCACCTCCACTACCCTGGATGGATGAAGGTGGATCGAATGGAGGTATGTATATGTTCTGGGTTTAAAAGAATATGTTTATGAGAGTGGATGAGAATGGAATGATCAGTATAATGGAATAGAATGGAATTAAAATATGTAATATTGAATTCCCTAAGTATCATGTTCCCCATGTATATAGTGAATTCGCACAAAAAATCCCCCTTACATGAGATGTCTCAACCTGGATCAATCCTTATAAATTTAAAGGGTTATAGAATATTCTAATTCACCTAAACTTTATGATTTTTGAACCAGTTTGAGTCAAATACCTCCTCTAACATTAGGATCTACTTCCATATGTAATTTTTTCAAATGACTACCTAATTTGGGAAAATATTCCTTTTATGAATATTCATTCCATTTTCATATTTCCCATGTGGATTTGAGATGAAATACATGGATTGTATTTATCTTGAGGGTCCCAAAACAAATTGTATTTCAATCAAATACGTATGGGTTTACTGGAATTTTTTATGGGTAGAAATAGTTCTATGGATATATTTATTGGCCTTTAGAAGGTGTTGGAGGTTGAAAATATGTTTTCTGGGGTTGAGGCTACGTTCGGGCATAAGGTTAAATTGTTGTAGCTTAATATTATATTGGGAATTTAGATTAAGTTTGGAAATCTCAAGAATAAATTGGAGCTCAAGTTACCATTATAGAGACATGATAATATGTTTTATTTGTGCATTGCATTGTCCATCCTTGAGAATATATTTTCCCTTAGAATAAAATTGAATAATCTTGAGGATACTTTATTCTTTAGGAGTGAGATGGAGAGACTTGATAGGGTGTTGGGTCATGAGATGTTGTTGGAGAAGATTGGAATTACATTGGTCAACCCCATAAGATCTCCCAAACCCAAAATCTTCTCATTTATTTTTCCTTAAATTTAGAATTTTCATATATTAGTTCTTCCAAATAAATTTTAAAAGAACATATTTTCGCTAATGACCACATTTTTATTATTCAAATGTAAATAATGTATAAAAATAATTTATTATTAGAAAATAAAACAAAAAACTAAAACTAATATTATGTACTCAAAAATATTACTAAAAATAATGAAATATGTATAAATAGTTATATAAAATAAAAGTCAAAAATATGATAACAACATTCCCCCACACTAGATCCTTACTTATCCTGTATTAAGTTATTTCAATATTATCTCACCAAGAATTCATATCCCCTCGACTTCAAGCTCAAAATCATTGAATTTTATTTTCAAAGGTCTTATTTGGATCAAAATGTGAATACAAAGCACTATTTAAAATACCTTTCACTTAAGATCATTGTCCTACTTTAAAATGTTCATCCAATCGATCATTCATTATATGTATCAACCAAATAAATATTTTTTCCTCTTGTTTACAAGAGTTCAAAATTTACCTTCCCCTTCATCCCTCTCAACAACTTGCCACATTTTTTCCATTTTTTAGCCACGAGAAATGAAATTCACTTATTCATTGAGTATAATCCACCTGAAACTAAAACATCCCTTATAGTAGGAATCCCCATAGAATAATTATAATAATTAGGGTATGGAATTAAGGTAGGGTAAGCCACCTCTTAGGTATCCATATACTCATATTTTATGGATTTTGATTTTTTTTATCTGCACACCCTTATACCAATCCACTTCAAAAAAAAATCTAGTTTGGATCCCAATTATCCACACTACTCAAATTGATGAATCTGAGTTATATCTTATTAAAACTCAATATATAAGGTTCCAAAATAATAGTTTTAATGTATTCAAGGTGATTTTTCTTCCTTGAAAAATGATGGAAATATTTTCTCAAGAAATATTGTTTTAATTTTACGTCACACTACCATTTTAATCACCCCACACTTTATTTTCAGTGTGTGATCAATGAATGTATATGTATGGAGATTCAACAAATGATTTAACTATGTATTCAAGTATGATGTAAATAAAAGTAAGTGTTATTAGAAAACTCTAACTTTCATTTTATCTCTTTTCCTTGGTAGTGTATGCGTTCTCTTTGATCTATAAAATTTCTTATCACTTTTTCCATGTATGTTCCAAAAAAATACAAGAAACTTAAGTGTGGTGTTGTTGAAATTAATCAAAATAAAAAAAACTAAAATGAAAAATAATATGGCTTGGGATTCCTACCATGAATTGATTATTTTATAGTATCAACCTTATTTCTTCCTTTTCTTGATCAACCATGATCCCAATGTTGATAGT
Organism: Viscum album; assembly: GCA_963277665.1. Lineage (NCBI taxonomy): Eukaryota > Viridiplantae > Streptophyta > Magnoliopsida > Santalales > Viscaceae > Viscum > Viscum album. The sequence continues at coordinate 2,001,494,898 of OY728136.1, forward strand.
TCTTTATAAGTGAGAACCCAAGTAGTTTAATAATGACTAATTTTTCTTAGATATAGAGAGTTTCTGGATCTGGAAATTCTTTATTGAATCTTTCCTTTTTTCACATCCATAATATCTCTTTGATCCTCAATCTATCATCCATTACGTTTTTTGTATTTAAATGATATCAAACTAGTAAATAAATCTACATGTTTCTCTGTGTTCTAGTTGGTGGTTTCAGCTTGCAAATAGAACTCCTTCACCCTTTTTTTATTTACTGATAGGAGATTTTATATTATTTATCTCTCTCTTATTATGGTTTGAGATTCCAAATATACATAATTATTCCATTATCATTAGAATATATAAACGAATTTTCAAATACTTTTTTCAATACTTGATCACTTCTCAATCTTCTTTTAAGTGTTGGTACATGGGAGTTAAAGAATCCCATATCCCCAAAAGAATATTTCTTTTATTTATACGAACTGTTTCCCCTATATTGAGGCTTTAATTTATTCTAAAATTTATATTCAATAGGGTTATTTGATCTTTATTTTTCAACTGGTTGTTCCTTACTTTTTCCTTTAAATTTATCATTCTATGGTTCTAGAAATTTAGTTTGTTTTTCTCCCTAAAGTAGCTCAAAATAACCTTCATGTGGGTTTCTATTATCAAGATTATTTATTATCTTTATGGTAATTTACATTACACATTCCATGTGTTTAATATTATCTTGGATTAGAATTAATTGGTAGTCCCTTTCACTATATTTCCTTACCTACTTTTCCACTTGATCTTGAGAAGTGTGAAGGAATTACTGGGTGTTCAAGGACAATTGGACAATTATTGTGTCTATTATTAAGAATTTGGTTTGATTTCATTTTATATGATACTTTTTGTCTTATATAGTGATCTTCAATATATATAAATTTTTTTAAAACTTGGATTAAATTCTTTAATGGTTCTCCAATATCATTTTATTTCAATTATCCTTATTAGTTGGAGGTGGGATATTATTCTCAATAATCCCCATGGAATAAGGATAAAATTCCCTCAATATCTAGAAATTTAATCTTGAAAAAATACATATTACTCCCTTAGAGGTGTTACAAGTTGTTCCCTCAAATTCAGTTGGTCTAAGATTCTCAAGTTTGTCCCTTAGTTCGCATAACTTCTTGTCAACTTGCATTCAGACATCTAGAACTTATACTATTATGCCTTTCATTTTCATCCAGACCACAAAAAATTATTCCAATGTAAATTTTCCTTCCATTGGTCTTAAATTCATGTCCTAAAAATGGTTCCGACATCTGAAACTCATGAAAATTATTTTCCAGGCTTCTTCCACCAAGTCCTCTATAAGATTTAGTGAACCTCTACAACAATTATGCTCTTTATTACACTTTATTTCATGATTTATTACATAATATTATACATAATACAACCCAAAATAATGATAATTTTATTGTATTTGTGAATTTGGTACATTTCATAAAAACTTACAAAAATAAATACATCATCTTTATTGAAAACTTTTTTAATATGCTCATACTTAAAACTACATGGGATAACTTGGGGACATACATAAGAAAGGGGTGATCTATAAAACCTAGTAAGGGAATAAACATGAAATAACATGATAAAATTAATAAATATTATAAAATAGGTATATAAGTGGGGAATTAAAGGAGTGAGAATCATAAACGTGAACAATGAGATGTGATATTGCATGATAATCATAAAGGAAACATGGGAAGTGTGGAAACAACTTAAAACAGCGCATCATAAACATAGTTCAAGGATAACTTCCAAGACATAATGATGTAAAAAGTCTCATAAAGGTATCAGGTTTAGTCTCTATACCAACATGACATCTCAGTCAACTAAATATTACCCAATATGTTAGAGAACTATATAATTCCAGGCACACCCATCACATCCATTTCTTTCCCATTCTTAATTGTGCTACATAGATCATAAAAAATTTAATAATTTATCATAAATTTTTATTCCATGATAATAGAGTGAAAAATATATAAATTCATATCCCGAATCAATAATTATAAGTTCATAAATGTGAACACTCTTGATAAGAAATGGGTACAGGTATTCAATACACAATTGTTTGCCATGGAAAATCGTGGTGAAATTTTGGAAGCATAACGACATCACCTAAAAATTAATAAAATGTTTTGATGAAGGAGAAAGGGGTCTCTCATAATTTGTACCAAAAATGGATAATTATAGGGACATTTAAAAACATATCCCAACAATAGTAATTCAAAATAGAGGGCATAAGATAATAAAGAATCACGAATAAAGAGGAGAAATAAAAGATGATTTCACTTTAACTCTAACTAGTAATTTTAATTATATTAGTTTCAATTAATAAATATATATATATATAATATAAACATTTCCATTATATAGTTTCTCATTATTTGTTGTTTTAATTAATTAAAATGGAGAAACATTATGCATTTTAAAATAGTGTTCAGAAAAATGTGTTTTAAGCTTAAAAATAAACTTATACTAAACTCTGGTCAAAATATGATTTTTAATTTAATTAATTTAATTAAATATAACTAAATAATAATTATGTTAACGTGAAATAAAATTAAAAAATAATAATTAGACTTTAAAATTAATTAATTTCTCAAAATAAATGACAATTTTACATAAAATGGTATTTTAACTATTCACTAAAAAATCTATATTTTCTAAAAAAACTAAAATTTTCAACCTAAGTTAATTTAAATATTATGATATCAAAAATTGAGTTCCATTTATCAAATACATTTTTAAATGTTCTATACAATGATTATAATATTTTTTTTATAAAAATAAATAAAAAACATTTTTGAAGAAAACATATTTTAATGAATAAAATGACATTACCATAAATGTATTGATTATTTACTAATCATTAATATAAAATTTAGAATATATATATATATATATAATTTATTTATTCCTAATTATATCCTCAAATATAATTTACAGTTTTACATAGTCATATTTAAATAATCGTTATTTTTTTGGGCTTGGTGTTTTGTATCGAAAACGTTATTGAACAAAGTTTTCTCTTTAAAAGAGATCATGGAATTACATTCTTCCCCAATTAGTAAATATCATCCTAACAATTTAAACTTGATCTTGATAATAGATTTTTTTACACCTGAAAACATATTTATTAAAAACCCACATCATAAAAAGGGTTAATAAAACATCTTCTTGAAAAGAGAGAAAATGAAGTTTGACGGCCATCAAATAACTAGGTTTCCAAGTATGATAGAATTAGTGGGAAGTTAAGCATAGACATTAAAGAAAATAAAATAACACCAAAGAACTAATAGAGTGTGATAGATAACATGGTTAGTATAAATTCAATGACCACAAAACCATAAATTTTTTATGGATAAAATGACTATCAATTCATCTGAAATGATCAAAATATGAAAAAAACAATTCAATATTATTTTCCAAGAGTTAAAGAATTAGTTTATCATATTAACTAGGAACATAAGGAAATATACTTTCTTGATAAGTGTAATTCCATACTTTAATCAATTTCCACTACAATCTCATTTTTCCTTCCAGTGATGAGAAATCAAGATGAAAATTTTAAACTATTAAACACATAATTGAGAATACAATAATATTAATGGTATAACATATAAATGATGGGTATTTTATTCACTTAAGTACCTTTATGCTTCAATCTATGTTATCCATGATCTATTTCCTAACATATACTCTTATGATATTTTTTATTCCCTTAATAATGGTTTGTAATGAGCTTGTGAAATTATCAAAGCATATCCCCTGGGAGTGTCAAATAAATTGTGCAACAAGGCCCAATATCGTGCACCATTTCCCAATCAAGTCTAGCTCGACAATGTGTTTTCAATTTTTACCACTATGTAAATCTATCTCGGTGACACATCCACTAGTATTATCCAGATAGGAGTGTATTTTCTTGATAAACCACCTACTATATACTTACCAAAATATTGGAATGTTTTCTTATACTAGTTTTATCTCTAAGGATTTCGCAATAGTTTTCTAATCATAATTATAAAAAATAACTAAACTTTCCTATGATACTAACTATAACAACCCTAATCTTTAATACACTTTACTTCATGATTTATTACATAAGATTACACATAATACAACTTAGATGATCTAGAAGTATATTGTCTTTGGTAATTAGATACATTGAAAAAAAAAATTAAAATAGGAAATACATAATCTTTATTGAAAACTTCCTTAACATGCGTATACTTAAAACTATATTGGATAACCTAGGGACATAGATGAGAAAGGGGTCATATATAAAGCACAGTAAGGGAATAAAAATGTAATCATAAATAAAGTAATAAAATTTTGAAAATATCCATATAAATGGGTCATAAAAGGAGTGATAATCATAAACATGAACAACGCGACATGATATAGCATGATAATCATAAAGGCGGCATGGGAAGTGTGGAAACAACTTAAAACACTACATCATAAACATAGATCAAGGATAACTACCAAGACATAAAGATGTAAAAAGTGCCATTAAATAATCAGTTTCACTCTCTATCCTGACAATAGGTCTCATGGTACTAAAAATTACCCAATACATTAGAGAGCTATTTAATTCTGGGAACACCTAACCCATTCATTTCATTCTCATGCTTAAGTGTGCCACATAGATCATAAAACATGGAATAATTTACCATCACATTTTATTCCACACTAATGGAGTGTGGAATAAATAAATTCCCCAAACAATAATTATAAGTGCATAAATGTGAACACCCTTTATAATAAATGGGTACAAGTATTCACTACACAATTATTTGGCATCGAAAATTGTGGTGCAATTTTGACAGCATAACGACGTCACTTAAAAATTCATAAAATGGGTTAGTGGGAGTGAAAGGGGTCTCTCATAATTTTAATAGAAAATTTATAGTAATAGGGACATGGAAAAACATATCCCAACAATAGTAATTGGAAATAGACGACATAAGATAATGAAGAAACTTGAATAAAGAGGAGAAGGAAAATATTATTTCACTTTAACCCTATAACTAGTAATCTTAATTATAATAATTTAAATTCATAAAGATAAATATATAATATAAACATTTAATATAGATAATTCCACATTATATGTTATTTTAATTAATTAAAATGAATAAACATTATGCATTTTCAAATAGTTTTCAGAAAAATGTGTTTTAAGCTTAAAAAGAAACTTATACTAAACTCAGGTAAAAATATAATTTAAATATAATTAATTTAATTAAGTAAAAATAAATAACATTTATGTTACCTTTATATTAAAATAAAATAATAATTTTATGTTTAAAGTAATTAATTTATCAAAATAAGTGACAATTTTACATAAAAACAGTATTTTTCACTATTCACTAAAAAATCAATATTTTTGGAAAAATACCAAATTTTCACCCAAAGTTAATTTTTATATTTTGATATAAAAAATTGAGTATGTTTTATCAAATATAATTTCTAAATTTTCTAAAAAATAATTATAATACTTTTTTCATTAAAAAATAAAAAAAGCATTTTTGAAGAAAATATTATTTAAAGAAAAAAATGACATTACAAAATATTTATTGATTTTTTAATAATAATTTATCAATATATTTAGGAAATATATATATATATAATAATTTATTTAATTCTAATTATATCTGAAAATTTAATGAAAAGGTTAAAATAGTCATATTTAAATAATCATTGTTTGACTTAGTTTAGTGTCGTGTATCATATACAATATCAAACATGGTTTTCTCTTAAAAAACTTAAGGACTTACAATATAAACCAATTATAATAGAATAAATTATAGATTTCTGAAGTTCCCCCACCATTTTCTTCTGATTAACCCAAACTAGCTGAGGTGCAGGATTGCCTCAACACTTCATGAGCCACAAATTGTATCAAAGTGTCCACTAGATTTCTAGTTCCCTCTATCTTCCAGAGATCTACCACTTTATTCTCCAACATATTCCAGGTGAAGTGGTATTTTAGATAAATATACTTCATCTTGGAATGAAATGTCAAATTTATAACTAATTGGATTACACATTGTGAATCATATGATAACACACAAAAATTTTACCCCTTTCCAAGATCCTACATTAACCCTTATTACTAAACTAACTTTTTACCAGATTCTATCAATATGTCATAATCTACTTCCTTTTTTTATAATAAAACTATTGGTTGAAGATTTTAAATCCAACTCATCATCATTTCATTGAAAGTGAACACATATCTAGAGGTTCTCTCCCATGTGTCTGGATATCCTTAAAAATATTAGTTTGAAAAACCTTACAAATGCTCATCCATTCTACAGAAAAATGTCAAGTATTCAGAACTATTAAAGTATCATTGAATCCACTTTATACCCTCTAAATTATATATTATAAGGTTCTATATAAACCTACTAACAAATATCACTACTTAGTCAATGTCTATATGAGTACAAACCATAGAGTACATCAAACTTCTGATAACTGATGCATATATAACATTTACCATGTACTCAACATATGATTTTATTTTTGGTGACTTCTCCTTGAAAATCTTGAATTGTCTAATATGGGATACGATAACTAGTTTTTCCTCACCCATTCTGAAAAACTCCACCAACCTCTGGATGTAGTAAGCTTGATCGATGTACAAATTACTAGAACTTAAGTCTCTTACTATCTACATCCTCAAAATTTATTTCACCAAACAATGTTCCTTCATATCAAAACTTGTAGAAAACTCTTCTTTAACCTCATTTATTATTTACCTTATTGGACCTAATTTAAATATTCCGTCAACATTAAGAAGAAGGATGATGAATCTCACATTACAAATCTCCATTTTGTAATAGAAATGGTAATCAATGCTCCAAAAAATATAGTACATTATAAAGTCAATGAACTTATGATTTTAATTTTTCATTGCTTACTTAAAAGTGTAAAGTCTGTGTTTTATTTTTTACACAATTACCTAGTTACATTGATCCTTGAAACCAACTTGATGTTCTATGAATATTTCCTCCTCTAGGTATCCATGAAGAAATCCTGTCTTTACATACATTATCTTCAAATTAATTTCTTCAGACCTAACTATGCTTAATACTATTATGATAATCATATTATTTTCTATGAGAAAAAAATATCTAAGAAATTCACTCATTCTATTTTTTGAAAACCATTCATGACTATTATGTCCTTATACCTCCACATACTATTCACTTCTTCCTTTAGCTAATAAACCCATTTGATTTTCAAAACTCTATTCCTAGTTGTCTTCTACATTAGTTTCCATGTTCTAAAAACATGTAGTGAATCAATTTTTCGCTCATGGACAACTCCCATTATTTTAAGTATTTCAAACACCATGTCTATTCTAGGAATTCGAACTCTCTATCTTTTTCTTTAATAAGATAGTGCAAACTACTTTGATTATTTTTCATTGGGTGCCTCTCTATAGTAGATCATTGTATTTGTTCCTATAGTTGAGCTCATTTTATTATTGTAACTTTTAGAGTTCCAAATTCTAAATATTTTTCCTCAATATCCACAATCCTTGAGTTTTCTGGTAGATCCAACCTAGGAAACACCATCAAAACATGACCTACTTTTGGTACATCCTTAATATAGTCTAGTGTTTCTAAGTCTATTATGATTTTTGAATTCTCTAGAACATCAGCTTCTAGGAATTCATTCTAGATAACAACAACATACGATGGTACTTTTATTTCATCAAAACTATCTTCTAGGTTATGATATTTCCATAGGATATCTTCATTAAAAATTTCATTTTTACTTCTGAAAACCTTTCAGCATTCATTATACCAAAGTCAAAATTCAAACTCTTCATCACCATATCCAACAAAGTAACATACTTGAGAATTGGCCTCCATATTATCTCATTAATTTGAATTAACATGGATATATAATAGTTTCCTAAAGACTTTGAGTTTTTTTAATTCAACCTTCCTTATGCACAAATAGATATCTAGGATTTTTTAGCTAATTAGAAATGAAAAACATTGATTTATTAAGTAAGTTGTAAAATTTATTGCCTCCATCTGAAAATAATTGGGGAACACTAAGTGATTCATCATGATCATATCCTTCTCCATCAGCATCTAATTCATCATCTATACAATATTATTTTTTCAAAGTCCCTAGAACAGTCATCTCAAACTAAATCCCCTTACACTATTAAAACCGCTTGAACTCTCTACTTTTTTACTCCCCACTATTGTGTGGCCATAAGAACTTAAACTTTTATCCGACCTATTTTTTCACCATGACCTCCATAAGATGAAATTATCAAAAACCTCATACCTTTTATTTATAATTTATACCCACACTTTGTGTGAGAATCATTGATTAATGTCACATTAAAGAGTTATCCTCTTTGAGAATGCACCAGATATGGGCCCCAAACATATGTGTGAACCAAATATAACTCTCAATGATTTGGATCCTTACCTAAAATCTAAAAAAATCCTTAAACTACTTAAAAAATATATAGTTTTGACATGTTCTATAATCCATGGTTTCAACCTTCAAAATACCTTTCACGGTGAAAATTTGCATCCCTTTCTCACTGTAATGACCGAGATGATCATTCCATGACTTCACAGAAGTCAACTCTCAGGTATACAACACTCCTTCTTATACCCCTTTAAGGTAAAATATCTCATCCTTTACTCGTTTTATAATAACCATATAATTATAAAAACATTTCCATAAAAAATGTATAAAATGTTACATCATCAAGTTATCCCTTCGAGATTAAGTTTTTCTTCAACCCTGATATGTGTCGTATGTCCTTCAAATAGGGTATCCATATATTCCATATCTGGATTGAAATATCACTTTTCAATAAAATATTGAGATCCTTGTTATCTAAAAGATGAACATTACCCAAAATTCATAAAGTAAAATTCCTCATGCTTCCCTTATCATTTGAATAATGAAATGAATCTCTATAGTATAACACCAAAGACCCCAACAAACTAGAAACACTTATGAGAAATCCAATCCTATCTTACAACACAGTGTCATTAGCCTACTTCTAAAATAATACTTCATAGAATTATCCATCTATTACCTACAATAATTTTGTAGGTGGCCTTTTCTCCTATAATTCTAGCATAAGAGAGAATCATTCACTAAGCTTGTCCTTCTCCAACTCCTCCTTCCTTTCCCATTCTTGTGATTTTTCTAAGTTATGAAACATCAAATCCCTTCTATGTTTTAATAATTTCTAGAATATTCATTAATATTATTTTGTTTAATTTACTTTTTAATTTAGGGTTTTATATTTCCATGAACTTTAAATGAATTTTTATACTATAATTACTTTAAATTATTGCTATCACATCCTAAGATTTTGGGGGCATATAGAGAAACAACATTACCCATTCTGGATCTCTAAAGTTCACCTTAACTAACTCTATATGAATATAAATTTTATTAAATTTTTAAATATAATTAAAAGTTGTATTCCCTTCTTACATATTCTATCCAAATAGTCTCCCTAATAAGAATATATTTTTCATAATCATATGTTTTCTATACATATCTGCAAGGGTATTCATTTATTCTGAAGTTTTTTTAGATCTTAGATGTTAAATTCAATGTTTTGGGTGATTGAAATCCAAATAAACCCCAATTATTTATTTTTAGTCCTATTCCTTTATTTCCCTTTCATTGTTTATATATTGGCACCAATAAACAGAATATTAAGGTCCTTATATATAAGTAAATCCCATATTTTCATCTTTCAAAACCCAAAATCTATTTCATGGATCTTCTCTAACTAGACCATATTCTCATCAAATTTAATTCCTTTGGAAATTTTTAAATACCACTACTACCAAAAAAATAGTTCTAGAGGTCAGGAACTACATTTTTATATTCTCATACAAAGCACATGGAAAAATATTTTTATTGAACTGAGCTCTGAAATACCTAAACCAGGGACTGCCTATCTGTAAAAATCAAACATTGAGTTATAATAATTCTTATTAGGTTCATGTACACTATTTGATAAATACATTATATGGTATATCCATTGGAACTTATCATGTATAAAAATTTATTGTAATATAAACTCATGCTACAATGTCCAGAGCTTGGAAGACAAGATCACTCAAACCAACACACCACAACAAAAACTCATCAGATGAGAGAACAAAAAAAGTCAATCAAAATAAAAAATCAAAAGAAAAAGAAAAAATTAATTTAAATGGTTTAGAATTACATCCCAAACCTTAAAGTTAATTTTTATTTACATTAATTCCAAAAAATATAGGATTATTAAAATTCAAAAAAAACAATAATAATGGATAAACCAAACTACTAATAAATAGTATGATTCATCAAATTCACCCATTAGTTTCCTCCATCCAATAATTCTGGGATAAATTCCACATGATCATATATACATGAATGAACACTTTGATCATAAATTTCCTCTCATTTTTCCTATTTATATACCTCTGATGGAGTTACAAAGTTTCTAAGGAGATCCTATAAATCTTTAAGAAGTAACCTATCAAGGTAAGGGATCCTTATCTTCTCCATTTATTCAAGTACTTACTTTGTAATGAGCCTTTTTATTTTAATTTTATTATATTTAAATGTGTTTATAATCATTACTTTATTTTCTAAATGATACCCTAATAATGATATAATACCTATCTATCCCATTAATCCCTTCCATAAATTTTAAATTTCACCTGTTATACTTCCAAAATTATACCTTTATTTTATATTCCATATACTTGTGTTGGGAATACCTAAACCTATTTTCATTAAAAATGTATTCTCCTCAATATAGATATCCTTCATTGATTGGGTACTTCTATTTATAAAATCCAAATACTTTGATAATGGTATTCAACTGATGATATGTGTTATTATGTTACCTGAATGGCCTGAAGTCCTTATTTTTTTATTTTTTATAGATAATACCCATTTTAAGGGATGAATGGGAACCCGTACATGACCCGTAAGCCCAAGGCACAATGCCCGACATGACTCGCAATACATGTCCCGAAGGCCCATAGGCATACTATTACCAATACATGACCTGTAGGCCCAAGCCACAGGAACTTCCCCTCCCCTAGCTTCTGCATCATTGATAACCTAGATCCCCACCTTGCATTGCTGATCAGCTAGCATTGCCCTGTACAAATATGCACAGTGCCTAGTCCCGATGACGGTATCCATATCCTCTCATTCTTCCAATCTGGTAGCTCTGCTTCTAGTGACTTCTAATCTTGTTGCTTTGATCCTATTCTGGGGAATGATCTGTGTGAACTAGGCTACTCTATGTTCTTTGTGACCCAAAGGCCCTGAGGCCTAAATACCTTTGATGACCTGAAGGCCCTGGAGACCCGTAGGCCCAAATCGGTGGCCTGAAGGCCCAAATAGGGTGAATAGTTCTGGCTGCTACAGTACTGAACAATACCTTCTACAATACTACTGCAGTAACTCAGAAATTCACCTCCACTCGGTTTTGAACCTAGGTCTCTTGTATGCCAAGAAAGATCCCTTACCACTCGGGTATGATCTCGTTGGTTGTTATTATGTTATATAATCAATGTGGTACATATAAATTTAGACATATAAAATCAGTCCCTAATAGAACTCCAATACATTAGTTAATGTCTTCATCTCATGGGATACCATGTATAGTGTATGATTGATTATAATAAGAATGATATGTTGTGATGTCTTGGAAGATAGCATCAAATTATGCTTATGATGTTATGTTTTATATTTTTATGACATTCCTATTATGCCTTGATTATAATATAATCCAATCAACCATGATTTAATTTTTATGTATATTATTCTCATATTTTCATATTATGATGATTTTCCTATTGACTCGCATATATTATCTTATATAATTTTATGCTTTATTATTCCCTTATTGGCCTTTATAGCTCAACCCTTTACTTGTGTATGTCCCTAAATTATCATATGCAGTACTAAGAGTTTAAAGGAAACTATGAGAACATTATAAATATTTTAAATAATTTTTTTTAATTTTATGTTAATGAATTATGTATCTAATTTATTAAAAACAATAGAACTCTAGATTATTGGGAATGTATTAGATGTATCTTATGTTTAAAAATCATGAAATAAAATTTATTAGAAATGTGGATTGTTATTGTTGGTATGAGAGAAAGTTTTATTATTTTTTGGGATTAAGACTAGAAAAACGTCATTAAAGCCCTATAGATTAGTCTAAATCTATAAAAATATCCCTAAATTTTAGTTAGGGATAGAGTATGTGGTTTCATAGAAATTACATCCCTGTCTGGATACTAGAAAGTGGATGTAGTTGTGGCATAAATGCACATATGTGTAATCACCCAAAAAAGGCTAGTTGATCATTGAATCAATCTTTTCTTGATGCATGATGAGTGGGACTAAGACTATACACTTGGATAGAAACTCATAGGGGATATGATTTAGATAATTTATATTATTTTTTACAAACCATTACAAAGGATTTAGATATAATGTTAGGTTAGATAACTTAATTGGAAATAGACCATGGAAAACCAAAATTAATGCCTCTAAGTTCATGTGATAGGGTTTATATGTCATTTATGGGTTATTCCTTATGAGATAAGTAGTTTTACATTTTATATTATTATTTAATCATGTATCCCCATCCCAAAATTTATTTTATTCTAGAAAATGGATAAAATAGGAGAAATCGTGTCAACCACATATGTGATGGTAAATATGATGATTACCCTAATGAAATAACTAATATAATAGAAGTGGGAGTTAAGAACTTCATGGAAGTACCAGAATAATTGACTCAAGTTATGAGTAACAACATGAGTCACGTAGAATTCCCACCTTCTCTTAAAAGAGAATATGTTTTAGTTGAATCCTTTATGTAACAAAGGACTCCTATTATAATGTCCCAGACCCAGATGCCACTCAACAGTGCCCCAATCCTAGTGGATCATAAGGACTCAAGTGCACTCCGCAAATGCCAGAGGCTGTTGGCTAGCAGTAAGGTCCTATTTGTGTTAGTGGAGGGACTATTCTTTCATCACCAGAGTATATGCTGCAAAATACCAATAACAAACCAATAGCGGGAGAGGATACCACAAGTAGATAAATGATAAATAAACAAGAAAAGAATTTATAAAAAATATAGAATTGTCACATATAAAATGATGATGATGATACATGTGTCTATAAAGACATCAAAACAAATACATGGTAGTACAGTAAAATACAAGTATCCAAAAATCAATGAAGATAAAAAAAGTATCCACATAGCATCACAAGACATAGCTTGATCTCATGCTCCCCTGCTCCTAAGAAACAATAAAAAACCTATATTATGGTGTTTTACCTTATCAATACTTGCAAACATATAATCTTAACGGGTCCCCAAGGGAGGCCCAAACTGGCTGTGAGATAACATCCCAGTAGGCAACCACCCAAGATCTATAAAATTACATGTTGTACTGTAATGATCTAGGTATTTATAGAATAATACTTTTTATTTATATTAATAATTATGAATAAGATATTAATTTTACTTTAAATGGGATTATATATTCGATGGTGTGCCAGAAACACAACAATGTGTTTCTCTAAAATCCCATGTTGCACACAAGACTGAGGCATACTAAAAAATAATAACATAACATTTTTATTTTAAATGGTAGTTAACGCTCAGTCGTTGTATTAGAGGGAATGAATCGAACTAAAAATATTATGATTAAACTTGTTTGTTAAATTTTTTTACATTTATCCAATAAAATTTAGAGGCTTAAAATGAGAAAGAATCCAATTTTTAGAATAAATACTCTAATATTTTTTTAAAGGCGGTTTTATTTTCTTTTGATGGAGAACCCATTTTAAATCAACTTGTTGTAACTTTTATATGTTAAATTTTACAAAATAAACTTATTATTTAGAAGTGGGACATCAAAATTTACTTTGGGTAAATTTTTTATATTTTTATGATAAAGTTCATTTTTTAATGAAAAGAGAAAATACTGCATTTTAAGTCAAAACTGTCTTTTCATATGATTTATTTATATAGTCAGATTATATTTTTAATTATTTTTAAAGTTTAATTTGATAATTTTTTTACCATTTAATACAATTTTTGTCATTATAAGTAATTTCACTTTTTAATTAAACATGAACACATATCAATCTTTGGATAGTTATTATTTCTTAAAAACACGTTTTTTGGTTTTGACAATAGGAATTGATTTTAAATTAATTTCTGTAACTTCTATATTTTGAATTTGGAAAAATGAATTCTATATTTGGAATTAGGAGGTCCAAATTGTGTAAATATGTAACTTTTATTTTTAGACATTATGAATAGTAACTTCAGTAAATATTTTATCTACCATGGTTAAAGGGTAAATCTGATAAATAAGGGTAAAAATAATATTATAATAATATTAAATTACCCTAACACAGGTCCTAATCCTATTTCATGAGATATAAAAGACTATTTAAATCCTTGGGTCGATTTTATAACCCCATGAAGCCACTTGTGTGTGAAAATGACATTTAATTACTTTTAATTTAATGTTAAGGAAAATATAACCTAAACATGTATCTTTTGGTAAACCAATTTTTATATGGGGTTATATAAGTCATATTTTTGACTATAAATAGTATTTATAATTATAAAAATACTTCTTAAATCATGGTATTTTATTTATAATTTTTAGAGATTAAATAAATAAATTTAATTATGACATAATGATGATGCAGTGATTGTTTCATTAATAAAGGATTTAAATAAATGATATTGTAAATGTTAAAATAAATGAAATTTGTTTATTTTTATGTCATACACGAATTTTATGGATTATATTTGCATGTTAACATTATATCAATGAAGATTTTTTGAATCAATCAAGTTGTTATGGATTTTTAAAAAATTCATGATATGAATAGTGTCAAAATTGACATAATTCATATTTTAAAATACAAAATATTTTATTAAATCTTATAAATTTCCAAAAAAAATCAAATATTCAGCCAAATATTTATCATAATTATATAATTTTATTATTGACTCTTTAATTGTACATTTTTCATGTTTTGGTAACTATTTTGATTCTCAAAGTGTTAAATGCTTGATAAAATGGTAAGAGTAAAAAAAAGGTTAAATAAAAAAGATAAGGATTAAACATTATACAAAACCTATATAATTCTTATTCTATGATTTTATTTCGACTTATATTCATTTTATATTATAACTAGATTAATTTGGACACATTTATACATGAAATATAATTTATAATAAAATAATAATTCAAGATATTCCTTAAGTGACCCTCCTCCCTCTTATAAAAGGGCACCACCTCTAACCCATTAATCACACCTCTCATGCCCCTTGGTTCATACAACCTTTGCCCAAATAATCTTCCAACATCCCTCTCTTCCTCATAGAAATATTTCACTAGGCAGAAGGTAATTCATGATATCCATTTGGCTCAAATCAAAAGAAGTTATCCGATTTGAGGTAATATCTTCTTTCAAGTTCCTTTCAATTGTTTTTTTCCTTCTTCACTCCATATGCTCTTATTATTCTTTGTTTATATAAAAAATAGTATCCCTAATATACATGGTTGTTTTTATAAGAATTATTCTAACTACACTTATACACACCTCCATCTAATAGATACGAACATATTGGTTCTATGTACGGTGAACTCCTGCCTCACGAAACGATGATTATTCAATTTTCCCCTACCACCTCTCATGGTGGCCATTATGATGGAACTGTAATTATATATGATATTTATGGTATTTATTTTATCTCTTTGCTACTTTAATTCTCATTTATAACATACCTTTATTCTTTTCATGTTGTATAAATACGATAATTTCATTTAAGGAAGTGCGGACTACCGCCCCCTCAAAGTGATATGACTCATTCATGCTATAAATGGAACATATAAAGGATGTAATTAATGAAATTATATAACATATATAACATTTATATTATACTATAATTATAATATACCTATGTATCATTTAGTTTTCATTCCTTTAAATATGAAAAATAAATGAAATTAGCGTTCATGCGTACATACAGCTTACCATCTCCATAAATGATGCATTTCATTTATAATATCCAAATGCTATGAACTATTCTAAATACCTATATACTGGATTTATATGATATATATGATATATAAATCATGAATATCATCCTGGAGATAATGGAATTTTTACCACATGGACAATTTATAATTATAACAAGATCATTTTTTACTCAAGTTCTGAACATCGACAAAATGTCTGATATGAACTCAAATAATTAACTAATTATTATAGCAAGGAAATAAGTGATATAAAATAAATGATAAACCTGAAAAAGGATCTTAAGAAAGTATAAATTAACATAAGTTTATTATTCAGGAAATTAAATAACGAACGAGTCAAGTCAGACATGAGGTAAGGGACTTTCTCTCAATATCCTTTCTTTGAGGAATAATTTGATTTATACATGACTTGAATTTATACGGTGTATAAAACCCTTTGAATTTAAATTTCATTCAAAGGGAATCTTTTTTCTACGTAGGTTTTTACTAAACAAAAAAGTGAATGTTTCTTTTTAACGTATGTGGTGACAATTACCTTTCTGCGGCCATGAGCATTATTTGATATTTGGATTCCTTAATAAGTCGTGATGTTCTTAAATGGAAAATAAATACCATATAAACTTTTTACATATTTTGTTATTGAAAATGGTTTTGAAAGTGTATTTAATATTTTAATATCTTGAAGTTTTTTCTTGTGTATTCAAATGAAATTTTATGATTGAAATGTTGATAATTTCAATCTTTTATGTCTAAGATTTATATAATGGTTCTTGGAAATTTTATTGGCAGTTACATGATAAACCAAATGATAGATGGTTCCATGATAAACCAAGGATGAGTGGTTATGTTATAACCACCAATGCCTTGAGTATGGAATTCGGCCATATAACTATTACATTTAGTGATATGTGTGGAAGTAGACCATATATTTATTCCATTTAAGTATGTTTATGTCTCAAGTTACCTTTATATGATATATGTCATTTTCTATGGGATTTTTGGTAAGCAATGAGCTTATGATCAGTGAAGTATTTTTGCTACTTCTTTAAGGTGAAAAGTATTACTTTATGATTAAGTATTCATGGTTTACATGTTGTTTTGAAAACTAACAACTTTCCTACTTTGTGTATCCCTTACTGAGCTTTTTATACTCATCCCAAGTTTTTGGAATATTTTTCACAAGACTTAAGGTGTAATAGGGTCAAGGATGAGATCAAGTAAAAGTCATGTTGTTTAAAACATGGAACTAAACATTTTTCTTTTCTTTTAAGATTTTTTATTTTATGAAAAAATGGATACTGAGTAAGAGTGTCTACATATAATATTCAAGATATTTTGTATAAGTTATGAACTAATTCTCTAAATATCAAAACTTTAAAAGATCTTAAATGTGAATTATTAACTTAATTCAGGATTATGTAAGGTTTAAGGTTGGGGCCTTATAGTTGGTATCATAGTTCATTTTAGATAACTATAGAAGTTAAAATTTTGTTAATATAATATCCATAAATGATTTTTACATTATGGTAAAATTGAAATGATATAGAATTTGTAGATTACCATGTTTATTCATCTAAGATATGTTTATTCAGAATGGTTTTCCATAGAGGAAACAGGGCAGTAGTGATGGAAGGCATACAGAATAGAATAACCTTCTAAATCAGCATCCCGAGATGGTTGGAATCAGAACTGAACAGTTTGTTACAGTAATGGGGCACTTGAATCGGGATATAAATGGTGGTGGTATACATGCACGAGATTGACCAGATCAACCCCAGAGAAACATGTCAATAGTGGATGATTTTATAAGGCAGCATCCCCCATCATTCAGAGGATCATCTGAACCTGTTCAATTTGAAGGGTTGATCAAAGCACTAGAAAAGATTTTCAATGTCATGGGTTGTACATACAATCAAAATTTTACTCTTTTTGTTTATCATATTGAAGGATAAGAAGATCAGTGGTGGTCGATGGTTAAAAATATCAGGGAAAGTGAGGATATTGATGCTCTTTTTTGTGGAGAATTCAATGGTATGTTTTTTTATAAATATTTTCCTAAGGCGATTCAACTTAGGATGGAAAACAAATCTGGGAATTGAGATAAGAGAATGAATTAGTGGCTACTAACGAATAAAATTTTACTCGACTAGAAAGGTATGATCTAAATTTCATCTGAGATATTGATGATAAGATAAATTAATTTTACTTAGGATTGAAGTCGCGATATTGAAGAGCATTAGCCTCTTGTGAATTCAAAATCTATGAGAAACTTTTCAGATGTGCCAAGAATGTAGAAATTGAATTTTTTAATGATCAGGTGTTTCAAGAGAGAAAGAAAAAGAAGAGGTCCAATTGGTAGGAAAAGGGAGAGAATTCATCAAATAATCATGGAGGTAAGAAAATTAATTTTATATCTTGTGAGAAGTGTGGTAAAAAGCATCCTAGAGAATGTATCTAAAAATATAAAAATTGGTTCTGGTGTGGTAATACTAGTCATATTTCTCATAATTGTATGGAAGATGATCGAGCATGCAATGAAAATACAAGAGTAAGATATTTTAGTTGTAATGAGTTTAGAAATTATGTCAATGTGTGTCCAAAGTTTATTACCCAAGGTGGAAACTAGATAGATCAAAAATAGAAGGGTGAGGAAAAATATTTTGCTACTACTATGGTTGATGTGGGACTATCAAAAGAAGTGGTATCAGGTATTTTGTTTGTTTTTTCAGATTATGGAAATGTGTTATTTGATTCAGGATCTACACATTCTTTCATTTCTGATAAATTTTCTAGTAAATTAGGAATTCCATCTCAAGATATGAATCCATAAATTATGGTAAAAACACCTAGTGGAAATTTTGAGGAAAAAATAAATTATAATAATCTTCATATCCTTATTTATGGAAATAATTTACCTATAAACCTTGTTGTTTTTCCTCTAGTAGAGTTTGATGTTATTTTGCGAATGGATTGAATTTCTTTTTATCATGATAAGATTTATTTTGTGTACAAGAATGAATCCTTATCTCTGATAACATATTAGGAAGCTGAGAAACTAGTGAAAGATGAAAATTAATGTTACCTTGAACATATTGTTGAAATCAAAGAAACTGTTCAGATTAATGATGTGCCAGTAGTAAATGAGTATCTTTATTTTTTTTTTGATTAGTTTCCTAGTATTATACCTAATTGGGAAGTTGAATTTATTTTTGACTTAGTTCCTTATGCTAATGTAATTTCAAAAACCCCTTATCGAATGGCTCAAATTGAACTTTTAGAGTTAAAGAAACAATTGCAGGAATTGTTAGATAAAGGTTTCATTTGACCTAGCACATCACTGTGGGGTGATCCATTCTTGTTTGTTAAAAAGAAAGACGGTTTTATGAGATTTTTTATTGATTATAGAGCCTTGAATAATATCACTATTAATAACAAGTATCATTTTCTTCATATCAATGATTTTTTTGATCAACTCTAGGAAGCTCAGTATTTTTCGAAGATTGACTTGAGTTCAGGGTACCATAAATTGAAAGTAAAGGAAGAAGACATTCTGAATACTGTGTTTCATACTAGATATGGACATTATGAATTTTTGGTTATGCCTTTTGGGTTAACAAATTCACCAGTTATATTCATGGATCTTATGAAATAATTTTCAATGATTTCTTGGATAAGATTTTGGTTGTGATTATTGATAACATTTTGGTATATTCCAAAAGTAAAGAGGAACAAAAAATTCATTTAAGGGTTTTCTTTCAAACCTTAAAAGAAAATAAATTGTATGAGAAATTCAAAAAGTGTGAGTTTTGTTACAAAAAAAATCATTCATTGGTTTAATTGTTTCAAAAAATGGCATAACTGTTGATCCTGCTAAAACTAAAGTTGTTAAAGAATGGCCAAGACCTATAAATATAACCAAGATTCGTAGTTTTCTTGGTTTCGTAGGATATTATAGAAGGTCTTTTGAGAATTTTTCATGGTTATCTATCCCACTGACTAAGTTAACTTGAAAATGTGTGAAGTTTATCTGGACAAAAGAATGGGATGATTATTTTCAGGAATTGAAAAGAAGATTGGTGAATGCTCCAATATTGGCATAATCTTCTAAAAATGGTGAGTTTGTTATCTAATATGATGCTTCATTGAAAGGACTTGGTTGTGTCCTAATGCATAATGATCAGGTAATTTGTTATGCTTCACATCAGTTGAAACCTCATGAGTCAAATTACCCTACACATGATTTGGAATTAGATGCAGTTGTTTTTGCATTAAAAATTTGGAGACATCATTTGTATGGTGTAAAGTGTGAAATATATACTGATCACAAAAGTTCGAATTATATATTCACTCAAAAGGAATTAAAAATGATAAAGAGGATATGGTTAGAATTAATCAAGGATTGTGATTGCATAATCCATTACCATCTAGTAAATGAAAATAAATTGGCTAATGATTTGATTCAAAATAGTAATTCTATATTAATTATTTTATGTTTGGAACAAGATCCTTTGATTAATAATTTTATAAACTTTTCCATAGAAGTTGTTGGTGCGGGAAATTACTCTGTTTTTTTAGGTGTTAGTGAAATCATCTCTAGATGACAGAATAAATCAAGTGTAGAAAGAAGACAATGAGTTGAAAAAAAAGGTAGAGTTGGTTTATAAGGGTATGTTACCTGAATTTAACATTTATAAAGATTGTGTTTTGAGGTTTGGAAAGAGATTATGTGTTCCATGTGATTCACAGTTAAATAAAGATTTGTTATGTGAATCTCATCGTTATATATTTTCAGTTCATCCTGGTAGTACTAAGATGTACAGAGATCCTCAGGAGTATTACTGGTGGGATGGAATGAAAAAAGAAATTGATGAATTTACTATGATGTGTTTGACTTGTAAACAGGTTAAATCAGAGCAGTAGTTACTGAAATGGATGCTTCAGCCTTTATCGGTTCCAGAGTGTAAATGGTAAAATGTATCCATGGACTTTATTGTGGGATTATAGAATACATATCATTGTGATAATACAATCTAGGTTATTTTTTATAGATTGACTAAATCTGCACATTTTCTTCTTATTCAAGATACTCTATATCTAGATCAACTTTCTCAGTTGTATGTTAAAGAGATAGTCAGGTTACATGGAGTTCCTCTCTCCATTGTATCTGATTGTGATCCAAGGTTCACTTATAAATTTTGGAAAGGCCTTCAAAAGTCTTTAGGTACTAAATTAAATTTTAGTACAGATTTTCATTATTAATCATATGGGCAGTCAGAACAAGCAATTCAGACTTTGGTAAATATGCTATGTGATTCTTCAATGGATTACCAAGGAAGTTGGGACCAACATATTTCTTTGGTTGAGTTTTCTTATAATAACAGTTTTCATTCTAGTATACAGATGGCTCTATTTGATTCATTATATGGAAAACAGTTTTGAACTCTAGTTTTTTGGGATGGAGTAGGTGAAAGGAAGTTAATGGGACTGGAATTGGTAGAAGGTATGGCAGAAAAATTTCTATTTATTTAGAAGAACATGAGAATGGCTCGGAGCAGGAAAAAGATTTATGTGGATAACTGGAGGAAGGATCTTTCTTTTGAGGTAGGTGAACAAGTCTTTCTCAAATTTTCTCCCTGGAAAAGTGTGATGTGTTTTGGTAAGAAGGGAAAGTTGAGTCTAAGGTTCATTGGACCCTATGAAATCCTGGAGAAAGTTGGATCAGTTGCCTACGGAGTGGATTTACCTCCAAGATTATCTCAAGTACACAATTTTTTTCATATTTCAATGTTGAGAAAGTATATTCCAGATCCATCTCATGTTTTGAGTCCAAAATTAGTTTAGTTGGAAGATAGTCTTTCATATGAGGAAGAGCCAGTCCAGATTCTTGACTGAAGAGAAAAAGTGTTGCAGAATAAGGTAATTCATTAGGTAAAGGTTTTGTGGAAAAATCACATGGTTTAAGAGGAAACATGGGAATCTAAAAATCCTATGAGGGATAAATACCCCAATTTATTGGATAAGTTAATAGAATTATGGGGACACAATTCCCAAAAGGAAAGATGTAAAGACCTAGGTATTTATAGAATAATACTTTTTATTTTTATTAATACATATAAATAAGATATTAATTTTACTTTAAAAGGGATGATATGTTTTATGGCATACCTGAAATTCAACAATGGGTTTCATTGAAATCTCATGTTGCACACAAGGTTGAGTCATACTGAAAAATAATAACATAATATTATTATTTTAAATGGTAGTTAACACCTAGCCGTTTTATTGGAAAGAATGAACAGAACTAACCATATTATGATTAAACATGTTTGTTAAATGTTTTTACATTTATCCAATAAAATTTAAAGGCTTAAAATGAGAATGGATCCAATTTTAAGCATAAATACTCTAATATTTTTTTAAAGGTAGTTTTACTACCTTTTGATGCGAAAAACCTTTTAAATCTAGTTTTTTTTTCACTTTTATAGGTTACATTTGACAAAATAAACTTCTTATTTAGAAGAGGGACATCAAAATTTACTTTGGGAAATTTTTTGGTATTTTTCTGATAAAGTTCATTTTTTAATGAATAGTGAAAAATACTGCATTTTAAGTCAAAACTGTCTTTTCATATGATTTATTTATATGGGTAGATTATCTTTTTAATTGGTTTTAAAGTTTAATTAGATTATGTTTTTACCATTTAATACAATTTTTTTCATTGGAAGTAATTTCACTTTTTAATTAGACATAAACTGATGTCAATCTTTTGATAGTTATTATTTCATAAAAACTCGCTTTTTGGTTTTGATAACGGGAATTAATTTTAAATTAATTTATGAAACTTATTTTATTTTTTAATTTGGAAAAATGGATTCCATATTTTTAATTAGGAGTTCCAAATTGTGTAAATAGGTAACTTTTACATTTATACATTACGAATAGTAACTTCAGTAAATATTTTATTTACCATGGTTAAAGGGTAAATCTGGTAAATAGGGGTAAAAAATAATATTATAATAAAATTAAATTACACTAATACATGTCCTAATCCTATTGTATTATATATATCCAACTATGGGCATCATTGGGTCAATTTTAGGACCCCATGGAGACACTTAAATTATGACACCATGATGATGCAGTGATTGCTTCATTAATAAAGGATTCAAATAAATGATATTATAAATGTTAAAATAAATGTAATTTTTTTATTTTGATATCATCCATTAATTTTCTCAAAGATAGTTACATGTTATATTTTTATTAATGATGTTTTTTTGAATCAATCCAATTGTTATGGATTTTTAAAAAAGTCATGATATGAATAGTGTCAAAATTGACATAATTCATATTTTAAAATATAAAATATTTTATTAAATATTATAAAATTTAAAAAAATATAATATTTTTCCAAATAGGTATCATAAGTCTAAAATTTTATTATTGACTCTTTAATTGGATATTTTTCATGTTTCGGTAACTACTTTATTCTCAAAGTGTTGAATGCTTTATAAAATTGTAAGAGTAAAAAAAGGGTTAAATACAAAAGATAAGGATTGAAAAATATCCAAAACCTATCTAATTCTTATTGGATAATTTTATTTAGACTTATATTCATCTTATATTTTAACTAGATTAATTTGGACTCATTTATACTCGAAATAGAATTTATAATAAAATAATAATTCAAGATATTCCTTAAGTGCCCATCCTCCCTCTTATAAAAGGGAACCACCTCTAACCCATTACTCAGACCTATCAAGCCCCTTTCCTCATCAATCCTATACCCAAATAAGCTTCCATAATCCCTCTCTTTCTCCTAGAAGCCTTCCCCTAGGAATAAGTCAATTCAAGAGATCCATTTGTCTCAAATCAAAACAAGTTACCCAATTTGTGGTAACGTCTTCTCTTAAGTTCCTTTCCATTATTTTTCCTTATCCACTCCCTATGCTCTTATTATTCTTTGTTTATATAACAACACCAATATCATTAATATACTAAGTTTTTTTTATTATAATTATTCTAACTACACTTACACACACCTTCATATAATGGATACGAACATATTGTTTCTCTGTACGGTGAACTGCTGCCTCGCGAAATGATGATTGTTCGATTTTCCCCTACCACCTCTCATGGTGGCCATTATAATGGAACTGTAATCATATATGATATTTATTTTATTTATATTCTAATATAATTATCATTTATAACATACCTTTATTCTTTACATGTTGTATAAATATGATAATTTCATTTGAGGAAGTGTGGACTACCGCCCCCTCAAAGTGATATGACTCATTCATGCTATACATAGAACATATAAACAATTGAATTAATGAACTTATGTAACAAATATAACATATATATTATACTTTAATTATAATATACCTCTGTATCATTTAGTTTTCATTCCTTTAAATATGAAAAATAAATGAAAGTAGCATTCATGCGTACGTAGGGATTACCATCTCCATGAACGGTGCATTTCATTTATTATATCCAAATGCTATAGACTATTATAAATACATATATAGTGGATACATATGATATATATGATATCTAAATCATGAATATAATTCTGTAGATAATGTAATTTTGACCACATGGACAATTTATAATTATAACAAGTTAATTTTTTACTCAAGTTCTGAACATCAACAAAATGTCTGATATGAACTCAAATAATTAACTAATTGTTACAGCAAGGTAATAAGTGATATAAAAAGAATACTAAAATTGAAAAAGGTTCTGAATCAATTATAAATTAACTTAATTTTATTATTTATGAAATTAAATAACAAATGAGCCAAGTCAAACACGAGGTAAGGGACTTTGTCTCAATCTTCTTTCTTTGAGGCATATTTTGATTTTTACACGACTTGCTTTTATACGGTGAATAAATACCTTTGAATTTTAATTTAATTCAAAGGGAATATTTTTTCTATGTAGTGTTTTAGTAAATGACAAAGGGAATGTTTCTTTTTAATGTATGCGGTGACAATGGCCTTTCCGCTGCTGTTATCATTATTTGATATTTTGATTTCTTAACAAGCTGTGATGTTTTTAAATGGAAAATAAATACCATATACCATTTTAAAATATTTCAATATTGAAAATGGTTTTGAAAGTGGATTTACTATTTCAATATCATTAAATTATTTCGTATGATTTCAAATTAAATTTTATGATTGAGATGTTGATAATTGAAATCTTTTATGTGTGATGATTATATAATGGTACTTGGACATTTGACGGGTGGTTACGTGATAAACCAAATGAAGGGTGGTTCTGTGATAAACCAAGTATGGGTGGTTACACTATAACCTCCAATTCATTGGGTATGGAAGTCATTTATATAGATATTACTTCTAGTGATATGTGTATAAGTAGATCGTATGGTTATTTCATTTAAGTATGTTTATGTACAAAGTTACATTTATATGATATATGTTGTTCTCTTTGGGCTTTATAGAAATATTTTGGTTACAAAAAGGGAAATAAATGAGATTATATTAATTAAATTTATTTTACTACTTTTTTAAGGTGAAAAGTATTACTTTATGATTAAGTATCCATGGTTTACATGTTTTTTTGAAAACTAACAGCAATATTTCTTTGTGTATCCCTTACTGAGCTTTTCATAATCATCCCAAGTTTTTGAAATGTTTTTCACAATAATTAAGGTGGAATAGGGTCAAGGATGGGATCAAAGAAAATTCATTTTGTTTAAAACATGGAACTAAACATGTTTCTTTTCTTTTAAGTGTTTTTATTTTATGAAAAAATGGATACTAAGTATAAGTGTCTACGTGTAATATTCAAATATTTTGTATAAGTTATGACCTAATTCTCCAAATCTCTAAACCTTACTAGATCCTTAATGTGAATTATTAACTTAATTCAAGATTATGTAATGTTTAAGTCTGAGGCCTTATATATGTAATATAAAAAGTTAAGAAGGTAAATAGTAAATTAGTTGAGTAGAAAAGAAATGTAAAGTTCCCATTGCACATCTAGTACTAAGAAAGTGATACTATATAGCCTCTAAAGGCTCCCTTCAAAACAAAATTCAAGATCCTAACAAGGAAACTACAAGTAAAAGGAGGAACACCGTGGCCTGGCTATATAAACCATATCAATCGTGGCCTTTCCATATAACCTGAGGTGTTAAAAACATCCACAGCCAATCCGTTTAACTAAACAAGTCATAATTCTCATGTTCATTCTACATGCCAAGATTCGCACCACAAAGGGCCATATACAAGGTGTTAAAGACCAATTCATCCTCATCGAGTCCCAGGAGCATCTCCCTGGAAACTCAGATAGGCACTGGTTAGAGTCCTAGGAGCATGTCATAATGGACATGTCCTACATGATTCCATGAAATCTATATCCAAGGGGTTGAAAAGCCCAGTCCATCCCATGGAATCATAACCTAAGTAACATCTTTATCCAAGTAATCTACTATCATAATCCAGTGTTATGGAACATGTCCAAGGTATCTATTCAAACATTTACCATTCATCTTATTGATTATTTCAAACTATGTGAGTATACCCACTCACATAACCATTTAACATTCAATTCATATCATGGTAATACCCAATAATATATCAAAAATCAATTCCAAGTCAAAAATTATGTATTCCCACTCATTTTTTACAATACACATTCAAATATATCACATGTGTTTGCCCACCCATTTCCACTTTTATCAATTTAACCATTTAAGTAATTTCAAATCAACCAAATGAGAATTTCCACTAATTTAACCATTTAACATCTAATCCATTCAAAAAATTCAATCATGGAATATCAACATGATATTAGGTAAGGAGGTAGGTCATATCCTTAAAAAACAATTCAATTCCATTTAAATGTAATTGGGCTTCATGTATCTAGGAAAGTATGAGAACTCGCCCCTTGGGTGGTTCAAGCAAGGTATAACAAGGTAAAAAAATAAGTCTCAACCCATGGGTGTTGATGATTGGGGAAATGGATACCAAAACATCACAACAGAACCTAAGGGGATCCTTAACGAATCATGCTACTTCTAATTTAATTAACTTGTTCAATTTCATGGTTGCACCGAAAAGTTTGGCAGGAAACCTAATAGAAGGTAGCCCAATAAAGCACCAAAACTCAAGGAAATTGTATATACCATCTACCTTAGCTCATTATTAGAGTGATCATCTAGTATCAACTCCTTATTTTACTCAGATCAAGATAAATATGAAGAAAAGATGATGAACCTGAAATTAGGGCAAATCAACTTGCACCTAAATAGTGCAACCGATATCCAAAAGAATAGATAATGGCTAAAAAGGAATCAACATCTTATAGTTACAGATCCAATGATATGAACAGCCTTCGATTTGGATATTTGATGGAGAAATTTGATCAAATCAAAGAATATACAAGGATTGGAGATTTCTAAGGCTTAAGCTACTATGTAGGAGAAAGAAACAGAATTTAGGTTAATAAAAGAAATTTTATATAATTTAAAATCGTTAAATTTTCCAAAAATTTAGGGGTTGTAGGGTTTAGGTCCATGATTTGACAAACCATGCACCAAACTTCATGGTCTGCTATAGAAGGTGGGCACCCTGCATGGTTTCCTCACATGGTTTGACTAACGATGTGGAAACCATGAAAAAATCCCCTTTAAAAGTTGCATACATTGTTGCATGGTTGTGTGGGCCATTATACCTGATTTTTTCCAACTGTGAAGATATTTCATACTCTCTTACCATACACACACAATTTGGTTAAACCATATGACCTACCCTACACGGTTTTCACTAATTGTGCATTGGTCTTAAATCACCCCAAAACTTGGTCTCTAAGTTCTAAATAAGCCTTGAACATACCTGATACCTCCTTGACCTCAAATGGAATTCACATTAGGACATATTTAAACATTAAAACTAAAAAAGAAGGGATTTTTTATTCATAAAAAAACTTGGGTTCTTACAATATTTCCCCCTTAAAGCAATTCATCTGTGAATTTCCCTTTGGAGGGTGGTCATAATTCTTTTATGAACAAATCTGACCAATGGGATCATACGTCAGACTCCCACTCCCATGTCTCATCCTATAAATTTTCATACTTATATATCACTCGTATAAGAGAAACTAACCCACATTGGAGAACTTTCATGCTCATTTCAACAATAAGAATCATAAGATCCTTAAGTATGTATAAACCTATAGCTAAACCTCCTCAGACTGAAAAGTGCGAGATGGTTCTGAATGATATTGGTGGAGCTAAGATACATTAACGATTTCATGTATGGCTCGCTACCTCTAAGGTAACTACAATAGATAGTCTACCGACCTGACTCTCTCAAGATTCTTGAATGAACCAACATATTATTGTGGAATCTTAGTCTATCTCTCGATCCATTTGTGTCCCAACCTTGGTAAAACATGTAGGAATACCCAACCCCCAACCTCAAACTCTAGAGGTTTCTACGGTGATCGGTGTAAGACTTCTATTGAGACTACATAGTATCCATCTATTTTTTAATCAAAAATACTTTATCTAAAGTCTCCTACATGAGAATCAGTTTCATAAAGATACCTCACCTTCCTCTAACCAGCACAGGGGAGATCGGTATGGCCTACTATACAAATCCTCATAAGGTTCCATCTGTATAGTCTATTGATAGTTATTGATGTAGGTGAAATCAACCAGGGGAATATTATTCTCCCAAGAGCCCCTAAAATCTAGGATGTATGATCACAGAATATCCTAAAGCACCTATATCATATGCTCTGACCAACCATCAGTCTAAGGGTGGTATGATATGCTTAGAAGAACATATGTACATAGTACCCCCTAAAAAATATACCAGAAATGAGATTTAAATTGGACATCCCTATATGAAATGATAATGTGTGGGAACCCTTGGAGTCACACCATATCATGGATTTACAACCTCCCAATATCATCCACAATGAAGGTCTCCTTGATGGTTAAGAAATGGGAAGACTTTGTGAGCCTATCTACAACAATCTACACAGAAAAGTTACCTTGAGGTGACCTCATTAAATTGGTCACGAAATCCATCACAACATCATCCCATTTCTTCTCGGGAATCAGCAACTGTTGTAAAATCCTGGATGGTTTTTGATGTTCTTCATTCACCCGCTTACGTGAAGAACACCTCGTAAAAAAACAAGCTACCTCAATTTTTGTACTCAGTCACCAGTAGTGACATCACAAGTCACAGTACATCTTGGTGACTCTGTAATGAAATACCCAAGATGGGCCTGAAATTATCAAATTAGATCCTCATGTATATCCACTGGAATCCAAATATGACCATGCATGCATAGAATCTCATCCCCACCTACTGTCTAATCGGTAGGTGGGTCCTCACCTACCACAGTCCCCCATAGGACAAGGCCCTCCGAATCTGATAGCTTCCTCATCTTCACTCTATCCAGTAGGGTAGAGGCCACAACTAATGAAGATAGATACATATTTCCATGACTTTTGTTCACCTCCATGTGAATCTCAAAAAAACAAATCCATTAGATTCTACTCACTAATAGCCTACCAAACTACCTTTATATAAGTCCTCTTTCCTAATGAATTGGATACTTGATTGCCTTTATGAGGCGTGTAGGAAAGCTTGAAGTTAAAATACCGAAGGTACTTCACCCACCATTGTTGCCTCATATTCAAATAACACTGTGAAAATATGTATTTGAGGCTATTTTGGTCTGTGTACACCACAAAATTTTTTCCCATTAAATATTTTCTCTAATAGTGCAAATCATGAATGACTGCAACTAACTCAAGATTGTGCATTAGGTAGTTTTTCTTGTGTGGCCTCATCTATCTAGGCCCATGTGCCACGACTCTACCACCCAACATTATCACTACTCCCATCTTGATACATGATTCATCAAAATACACAGTGCAACTCTTTCCCTATTATGGTAATATCAGGATAGGTTCTCAAGCCAATCTCTATTTCAACTTCTGAAAGGTTGTCTCATAGGAATTTGGCTGCACAAACTTCACATCCTTCTTAGTCAAGATCATCAACGATGTTACTAATCATGAGAAGTCATGTATGAAATTCCTATAATATCCATCTATTCCCAAGAAACTATGAATGTCAAAGAAGTTCTTAGGATGCTTCCTGGAGTCTACAACTCTCACATTCTCTAGGTCTACTGATAATCCTGTCTCTTAGATGATGTGACCCAGGAAGTTAATTTGATCCATCCAGAAGTGAAACTTTGTGAGATTAGCATATAACTAATTCCCTATCAGTGTATCCAATATGATATCAAGATGTTTGGCATGTTTTTGTTGATTGTGAGAATACACCAAGATAACGTTCAAGAACCCCACTACAAAAAAACCAGATAAGGATGGAACACTCGGTTCATCAGTACCATGAAAATCACTCGTTCATTCGTGATCTTGAAAGGAATGACCAGATACTCATATAGAAAATACCTTCTATGGAAAGTTGTATGATTTATTTCTGTAGGATGGACATGTACCAAGTCATATCCTGAACTCAAATCAATTTTCAATAAAACTCGAGCTCCTAGAAGTTAATCAAACAGGTCATCTATCCTTGGAAATGGATATAATTTTTTTAACCATAAAATGGTCTAATTCTGATAATCTATGCATAGACTAAGTTTTTTTCCTCCTTTTTGATAAAAATACCGGTGAACCCCATGGAGATGTAATGGGTCCGATAAACCCCTTCACCTCCAAATCCTCTAACTACCTCTTGAGATCCAATAACTTTGGTGTATCCATCCTTTAAGGAGGAATGGATATTGGTGAAGATCCTGACACTATATCAATATATAATCCAAACTCTATATTAGGAGGTAAACTAGAAAATTCATCTGAGAACACATCTAAAAATGATCAACTACTGGAGGACAGTTTATCTGACATGTTCCCTAGTCATCCAAATACAATCTATCAATCTTGGTTTTCATCCTAGACAGCCCATGATGTTTCATTATATATCATCACACCTAGAAATATCATTAACCCTCAGTAGTATGAAATGAACCCTTTGGTGATGTGAAATTCAACCTCTGATGATAATAGTCAATGTATGCTTGATAAGCCACTAGCCATTCCATCCTGAGTATGATGTCAAAATTTGTCATATCTAGTATATAAATATCCCAAATGATGTAACACCCACCAACATCAAGGGGACACCCCCTACATAGATGTACATCCTCTGTTTCAATTCCCAACGATGTGTTTAGCATCATAATTCCCTCAGAAGATAATATAATGAGCCTATGGCTTTCTACTATAAGTGCATATATGAAACTATGTGATGCACCTGTATCAAAAAGAGAAGATGCAATATTATAGGTTACTAAGATCATACCTCTCACCATAGAGTGTTTGAATCATTTCTTATAGGGGTAGGATACATAGAAAATATCTGGCATGAACCATAGCCCTATGATATAACCTCACTACCTAAGAGTAGGCCCACTATAATATATCAGTGTAACTAGTATTTGGCTACCTCAGCCACAACCACCACTATCTCATCCTGATCAACTAGCACTACTCCAGCTCCCTATATGATGTGGATTTTAGAAACCAACTCCTAAACTTGGTTTTGGAGCTGAACCCCTCCCACTCACAGCTGGAGGGAAGGTCCTACAGAAACATTGCACATGGCCCATCCTACTACAAGCTCGGTACTCAAATGTATTGTGATCACAATAATTCTTCATGTGGCCTCACCTCCCATGTTGATAAAAAAAAGCTAAAAATACTAAGATCCTAACTAATACACATCTCATAGGAATCCTCAAAATGGAACTTCTTGTCTAGAGACATTGAACCACTCGATCGAAAAACAGTACTACCCTACAATGTGTCGCCAACTTCTCTCTAGTTCCACTTTTTAGTCAACATCTGATACATATTTTTAATGATAGAGTTAAACCTGAACACATTGACCTGATATCTAATAGCGTATTAGAGACCATATCCCTCAGCCTGTTAGCCTAGTTCAGAATTTCCTTCCAACACTTTACTGCTCCACGAAGCATATAATTTGTGAGCTTGACCCTCCTCTCAGGAGGTTCCTTAAGATACTCGCATATAAACATTGATGTATCTAACCACATATTAGTATCCTTTGGATCACCATCCCTTAAAAATGTAGGAGGATTTTAATACTAGAACACTCACGTTAACTCATTCATAGATAAGGCATACTGTGGTGCTCTCTAGAAATTCTGCATGTAGTGATAGAATCCATCGTAGAACTATGCCTCGTCACCTATATCTGGAATAGAATCTAGTGCTGCATATGATACTAAATGAGGATCCACCAATATCCCATGTCCCACTACCCCTAGAGTGTGATATTTTCCTCCCTCACGGTGTATGAGTAGAGGTCTTCATGGTGGAATGCCTCTATAATTCCAAACACATTCCTTAGAAAATAACGGTATAAATATAAATAGCTCAAAATCATAAGACAGCTCAAACCCTCATAAACTAATTCATAACCCATAGTTTTATCCTAAATCCATGACTGAAAAAATAATAGCTGCCAAAAACAACTAGATCCACTGCATCTTTCCCACTCTAAAGTCAGATCTAGGTCAAGTTTCTATTTTCAAGTTTTTTTTATACTTCATCTCATTTTATATGCATTTCCATTTTATTTTTATCATTCATTAATTAGAAAGTGTTTAACCAATGGTTTACCAGGTTCCGATCCATGAGGTCCAATAACACCTCATGACCCAAAATTTGGTATCTATATCATTCATATCACAATAAGTTCGCATTAAATAATTGAGTCAAATGGTGCATCACTTTCCAGTCCATAAGGGCTCATACTCCTTATGAACTAAAATATGGTGTCACTTTCTCTTCCTCTACACAAAATCTTTCACAAAAATAGATATATCTATCACAACACCTATCACAACAGCATGAAATGAGTAATGCATCCTAAATGGAATGGAATAATGCATGAAATACAAATTTTTACAAGATCATATATAATTAATGTTATGGAATACCCTAATCTCATCGAGTTTCATAATAATAGAACCCCTCAATAATATCAATATTAAAATCACAATACAACTTTATTTCCCAATTATGTAATCATATATACTATAAAAGAAAAATATAGAAAAAAACAATTCCATTTGAGGCAATTTGGATTTTTACGGTATGCTAGGTAGCTGCTCCCTGGCATATCTCATTACCAAACTCTTATTCTTTCATATCCTTGTCTATTGAATCCAAATAGTAAAACAACTCAAAAAGTCCTCTGATACAACTTTGTAATGTCCTAGACTCGAATTCCACTCAATAGTTCCCTAAGCTCAGTGGGTCATAAGGCATCAAGTGCATCTCCCCAAATGTCAGATGCTATTTACTAGTATAAAGGGCATGGGTGTGTTAGTTGGGAGATTATTCCCTCATCACCAGAGTATACACAATGGAATACCAATAACAAACCAATAGTGGGAGAAAGTACCACAAGTAGACAACTAATAAATAAAAAAGATAGGAATGTATAACAAATCCAAAAGTGTCTCATATATAATTATTATGATGATACATGTATATATAAAGTATCAAAACAAGTGCATAGTAGTACAGTACAATAAAAGTATTTAAAAATCCAAAAATAGAAAAAAATCGTCCCCATAGCATCGCAAGCCTCATCTCGGCCCCATGCTCCCCTACTCCTAAACAATAATCAATAACCTGTACTGGGGCACTTTCCCTTATCAATAATTGCAACCATACAATCTATTTGGGTTCCCAAGGGAGGAACAAACAGGGTGTGAGATAGCATCCCAGTAGTAAACAACCCAAGATATATACAATTCCATGTTGTGAAATATAACAAGTTAAGAAGTTAAACATTAAAGTGGGTGAGTAGAAAAGAAATGTAAAGTTCTCATGGGACATCTGGTACTAAGAAAGTGATACTAACTATCCTCTCAAGGATTCTTGAAAAAAACAAGATATTAACATGGAATATACAAGTAATGGGAGAAACACCATGGCCTAGTTGTATAAACCAAATCAATCATTGCCTTTCTATATAACCTGAAGTGTCAGATACATCCACGTCCAATCCGTTCAACCAAACTTGTCATAATTCTCACATTCATGTCATATGTCAAGATTCAAACCACTAAGGTCCAGATAAAAGGTTTCTAAGACCGAGGTATCCTCGCCGAGTCCTAGTATCATCACAATAGAAACTTGGATAAGCACTGGTTGGAGTCCTAGGAGCATTTCATACTAGACATATCTTACACAAGTCCAAGAAATCTAGATCCAAGGGGTTGAAAAGCCCAAGTAATCCCATGAAATCAATACCCAAGTAGAATCTCTATCCAAGAAATCAATTACCACATTCCATGTCCAAGGAACATGTCCAAGTCATTTATTCATACATTTAGCATTTATACCATTCATCATTTCAAACTATGTGATTATACCCACTCACATAACCATTTAACATTCAATTCATCTCATGATCATACCCCCTCATATATCACAAATCGAATCCCAGAAAATAATTGAGTATTCCCACTCATTTTTTACAGTACACATTAAAATATATCATGTGAGTTTTCCCACCCATTTACACATTTATCAATTTAACCATTTAATAAATTTAAAATCAGCCAAATGAGAATTTTAACTCATTTAATCATTTAACATTTAATAAATTCAACCAATTAAATCATGGAATATCAACATAATATTAGGTAAGGAGGTAGTCCATCTCCATAAAAAATAATTAAATTTAATTTAAAATAAATTGGGCTTCCTATATCTAGGAAAACATGATAACTCCCTCCTTGTGTGGTTTAACCAAGGTATAACAAGTTAAAACCATAGGGTTCACCCCATGGGTGTCCATTATTGAGGAAACATCTACCAATTCATCATAATGTAAGCTAAGTTAATCCCTAATAACTCCAATTACATCAAATTTAATTAATGTGTTCAATTTTAGGGTCGCTCCAGAAAGTTCAGTTGGTGGCCTAATAAAAGTTATCCTAATACATCACCAAAACTTGAGGAAATTATTTATACCACCTACCTTAGATCAGTAGTGGAGTGATTGTCTTGTATCAACTCCTGATTTGACTCAGATTGGGAGAAATATGAAGAATGGAAAATGAACATGAAATTAGTTCAAATCATCTTGCACCTAAATAGGGAAACCGATATCCAAAATAACTTAGAATGACTAAAAAGGAATTTATGTCTTACCGGTACGAATCTAGAAAGATGAATGACCTTCGATCTGGGGATTGGACAGCGAAATTATCTCAAATACAATAATAGCCAAGGATGGAAGATTTTTAAGTGTTGAGCTTCTTTGTGGGAGAAAGAAACCAAATTTAGGGTTATAAAAAGGATTTTTATTTAATTTAAAATCATTAAATTTTCCAAATATTAAGGAGTCGCATGGTTTCGGCGCATGGTTTGACAAACCATATGCCAAACCGCATGGTCTGTTTTAGAAGGTGGGCACCCTTCATGGTTTCCTCACATGGTTTGACTAATCATGTAGAAACTATGAAAAAATCCTCTTTAAAATTTGTAGACATGGTCCAATAGTTTGGTGGACCATTCTTCATGGTTTTCCTATCCATAAACCCATTCCCTACTCTACATCTAGCCTTTCACGGTTTGTTCAAACTGTGTAGTCCGCCCCTCACGATTTCCACTAACTACGCACTAGGCTTAAATCACCCCAAAACATGGGATTTAGGCTCTGAACAAGCATCAGACCCCCTGATATCTCCCTGAACTCAAAGAGAATTCACATTAGTCCATATTTAAACATTAAAATTGAAAAAGAATGGATCCATACCTCATACGAAAATCTGGGTTCTTACACCTACTTTTAGTGGATCTTCTAACCCCCTAATTTGAAAACAATGGATTAAATCTATTGAGAATATATTTTCTGACCTCAAATGATTTTTCCAAGAGAAATACATATTGGGTATTTATCTCCTAAATGGATAAGCTGATTAGTAGTGCACACTTATCATGAATATGAATCCTAAGGAAGAAATTGGATCAATGGAGTGGGATAGATTCAATAAAATATTTTTTAATAAATATTTTCCCCACACTCTCCATATTAAAATAAAGGGGTAGTTACTCATACTAAAGAAAAAGAGTATGAATCTATTAGGTTGTATGAATCAAACTTTATAAGTATTTCATGGTATGACTCTAGCTTTTTCATCAACCAAGAAATTAAAGATGTCCACTTCTTTACTGGGCTAAAGCTGATTCGGTGAAATGAATAGTAAATTAAATAGTTTTATAGCTATAAGGAAATTGTTCTTTGTTACATTAAAGTCAAAATAGAAATTTTATATTCTCAGTTGTCTCAAAATACTAGAGATAGGATGTGGAGAATGGAGTTTAGTTCTAGAGTAGCTATTGGTAAATCTCATAATGGTAAGAAACTCCAACTTCCCATTTATCAAAGTTGTGCCAAGAAGCATCTCAAAAATTTATTGAATGGAATAACAAAATACTTCAAGTATAAAAAGTATGGGCATAAAACTAATGAATACTAAACTGAGATAAATAATCCCACAAATGTGGTGGAAGAAAAGAAGGTTACGGTCAATCCTCATCCTATAGTTTAATGTTTTAACTTCAAGGAACATGGAAATTATGAAAATAATTTCTTGAAGCCAAGGATTATTAAATATAACTAATAAAAACAATATATGAGGCCAACATAGTAGGAACAAGCTTATGTTATCACAACTATTTAGGTGGATCCTCACAATGAAGTGGTGAAAGGTACATTGGTTATTCATTCAAGAATAGTTAATGTACAATTTTATTCTAGTTTTGTGAATTTCTTCATATCATGAAAGTTCATTAGAACTATTCAATCACCACATCCAAGAATGGAAGTTGAGTTATCTTTGGATATTGAAAATGGGGAAATTATTACATCCCAAGAACATAACTCATCACCAATCAATATTTTTGGGATGAATCTTCCATAAAAACTTGACATACTTCCCTTAGTAGAATCTCATGTTATACTGGGCATGGATTGGTTATCCTTATATAGAACCAACATCAATTTATAGGATAAGGGAGTCATGTTTGATGTCATAAATCATCCTCTATTTTTATTCAAGTGTAAGGAGTAGAATGAGTCTCCTTTGATAGATTTATCTCAAGTATGCATATTATTTTCCTATAAGAAATCATATCTAGCTCAAAATATTTAGACAAAGTAAAGGAATATAATTGATGAAATGCTCTTTATAAGAGAATATATTGATAAATTTCCTAAGTATTTGTATGTTATTCCTTCTAATAGAGATGTTGATTTCCTAATTGAAATTATACCTATATATCTATCGATATACCAAATTCTATATATAATATCCATGATTGATATTGAATAACTAAAGGGTAAAATAAAAGATAATTTGGATTAGGGATTCATATAATCAATTTACACATAATGGGGTGTCTTGGTCCTCTTTATCATGAATAATTATCTGTAAATGCACCTCTTCATTGATTATTATAAACTCAAAAAACATGATAAAGAACAAGTATTCACTACTATGGATTGATAGCTTCTTTGATCAACTATATGGAGACTAGTATTTCTCTAAAGTGGAATTTTTTCTAGGTATCATCATTAAAAGGTGAGTAATGAGGATTTACCCAAAACTACCTTTTGTAAAAGGTAGTATTTATAGATGATATTCTTATTTACTTAAAAATCAAGTAGGAACATTAGGAGAATTTGAGTACTATGTTGAAGACTTTGATAAATGATAAGTCGTATGAAAAGTATAGTGAATGTGAGTTCTGGATTAATCAAGTAACATTCTTGGGGAATATTATCACTAGAAAAGTTATATCTATGGATCATTAAAAAATAGATTCAATTAAGGAATGGAACAAAAAAACATATGTAATAAATAAATATGGTTTTCTCATGTTATATGGGAATTATTGGGGGTTTTTAATAAACTTCTCATTTTTTCAACCCGCTAACCAAGCTAACTTGAAAAAGGATAGAATTGTGTCTAGATCGATAAATGCGAAGAGATATTTAAAGAGTTAAAGAAGTGGTTAATCACTAAAATTATACTCACATTACCCACTAGTGGAGAATGATTTGTTATATACAATGATTAGTCCAAGAAAATATTGCTTTGTTTTCTCATGAAAAACAATAAACTGAGAGTTTATGCCTCTTGATAGTTTAAGGTGCATGAGAAAAACTATCTAATGTATGCTCTATAATTGAATGAAGTAATATTAATATTAATGATTTGTTGAAATTATATCTATGGGGAGAAGTAGGACCTATATATAGGCCATAATAACCTCAAGTATATATTCACACAAAAATAGATCAGCATAATCTAATTAAGCTTGATAGAGCTAATCAAGGACTATGATTGTTCAATCTGTCACCATTTTGGGAAGGCGAATAAAGTGGAAGATGCTCTAAGTAGAAAGGATTCTGTAACCTTATCTATGATGAGGATTTAGAGGGGTCCAATATTCTTGGACATGTAAAGGATAGACATGGAAATCATAAAATAAGTGATTCTATTCTATATTACTCAAATAACTTCTCAACTATCCATCCATGTGAAGATCATAGAGGCTTAGATAAATAATTTGGAGCTAAAAATAAAGTTAATGAATATTATGGAGTTAAACTTTGATAAATACAAAATTATAATGTTTGGAGCCTAGATATGTTCCCCATAAAAACCATAATCGAAGATAAATATTCTGTATGATGAACATAATGCATCCTTCTCTATTCATCCAGCACTAAAAAATGTCCTAATTAAAAGGGGTTATTTTTATGATTAAAGGGGGTTATAACCCCTTCTAAACACATTAGAGGTGGTTTCCCATAATCATCGCTAATGTCCCCACCACATATTGTTAGCGATGGTTTTCGATAACCACAAGTAAGGTAACTCACAATTAGCGGCGGTTAAATTAGAGGTGTTTATAACCCCCCTCTAATTTCACTGTAAAATCTCAGTTTAGAGGGGGGGTTAACCCCTTCATGTTCCCACCACTAGCACTCCATATCATTCCCACTAGCCCTTTTATTCCCCAACTCCCCCTGAGTGGCCCTCCCTCTCGTTACCACTGGAATCATGGTGGTGGCCCTCCCTCATTTCCCATTTTCCCCCATGGTGGACCTCTTATCCCCTGTGTGGTCTGATTTTCCCCTCACCCCCTTTGAAAATTATCTCTGGTGGGTTTTGAACCCAATATCAGGAGAATACCTCTCTGACAGATCCACCACCATAGAAAATCTATTTTGATAAAATAATTACACATTATAATATTTATATTTATTCTGAATCTTATTAAAAGAAATATTATTTGAATAAATATTTAAATATATATAAATATAAAAGCTATATATATTTATATAAATTAATATATACATGTTTATATTATGTATTTTTGTATTTATATTGTATTCAATTTATATATTTATATAAACTATAAATTTTATATGTGTATTTACATACATTTGAGTAAATATATTATATAATTCTATTCGTGTTATGTATATACACATATATTAATATATTTATAAATAGGTTTATGAAAATTATGTATATACTTAAATAAATATTTACTAATTATATTCATGTTTATTTATATAATATATATAAGTATTTATTTAATATATTTATATAATGTATTTAATATATTTATACAATTTATTTCATTACATATATTTATTATTATGTACATTAATATATATTTATTTGTATAAACTATATAATATTATATGAAATACATATATGTGGAATAAAATTTATAAAAAAATTTATATGAAATGCCATTTATACAAATATTTATGTAATGTTATGTGAAATACAATTTTATATTATATATAATTAATATGTATATTATATATAATTAATATTATATAGAATACAATTTATTAAAATATTTATATGATGTATTTCAATACATATATTTATTATTATATACATTACTATATATGTATTTCAATAAATATAATTGTATAATATTGTGTACATTAATATATATTTATTTGTATAAATTATATTTCATATAATATTAAATATATATAATATAAAATCATAAAAATATTATTTAAAAATATATTTATTATTATTTTATAAATTATAAAAACCACAAGCTTGGGTTTTTATATGATATATTTTTGAAATAAATTATATTTATATATATATTTATATAATATGTTTATTCTTTTATATTATATATAATTAATATTATATGAAATGCACTTTATAATAAAAATATATATTATATTATATTATATTATTATATTTATGTATACATATAAATATTGGTAAATACAATCATATTAATATTTTATATAATATTTTCATATAATGTATTTAAATACATCTATATATAGTTTTTAATTTTATATATATATATATATATATATATATATATATTATGGAATTTGTTTTTTTATATTGGGGGTTCACAGCCCCCTCTAATCTGTTAAACTAGTAAGAGTTTTGAAACACATTGAATTTAAAGACATAAGAGGGGCTTTGAACACCCTCTAATTTAAAACATTAGAGGGCATTTTGACCCCATTCTAATTTAATACATTAGAGGGGGTTTTGAGCCCCCGATAATTTAACATATTAGAGGGGGTTGTGAACCATCACTAATCTCATTGATTTTTAGTGGTAATTAACCTCCTATATTTTCTTAAATTAGAGGGGTTTCAAAGTACCCTCTAAAATCCAATTGAATATTAAAAAATAAAGTTAAAAATTTAGAGGGGGTTCATAACCCTCTCTAAATTCGATGATTAGAAAGGGTTTCACATAACCCCCTAAAGTATATATAGAAAATGAATTTAGAGGGGGTTGTCTATAACTCCCTCAAAATAACCTCCTTTAATATGATTTATTTGTACTTCAAGGAGAAAAAATATGTATAGTGATCTAAAGAAAAACTTTTGGTAGGAAACCCTCAAGAGGGAGATTACAGAGTTTGTATTGTAATTCTTGATATAATAGTAAATCAAGGTTAAATGACATAACTCTAAGGGTATGATTCAACCATTACCCATACCTGTATGGAAATGGGAAAACATCACCATGGATTTTATCATAGGACTCCCCATGAAATATAAAGACCATAATGTCATTTGGGTTGTAGTCAATCACATTACTAAGTCAACACATTTCATTATCATTAAGGAGGATTTCTATATTGACAAAATCACCAAGATATACATAATAGAATTGGTATATATTTATTTAGTTCCAGTATCTATTATATTTGATTGAGATCTGAGGTTTACCTTGAGGTTATGGTGAATTTTTCATCAATCATTGGATATAGAGTTGAGTTTCATTACCAATTATCACCCTCATACATATGGTCAATTTGATAAAACCATCTAAACTCAGGAGGATATGTTGAGATCATATTTAATGGATTTACAAGGATATTAGGATCAAATCCTTCCCCTGGTAGAGTTCTCATATTAAAACAGTTTTCATTCAAGTATTCAAATGTAACTTTATGAGGATTTGTATGGGAAGAGGTGTCAGACTACATCATACTAGGATGAAGTTAGAGAAAGGAATATGGTAGGACTTGATCTTGTCCAATATATAATATAGAAGTATTAAACCATTCAAATTTATATGAAATTAGTACAAAGTAAATAGAAAACCTATACTGATAATCTTTAGAAAGGCCTAGAGTTTGAGGATGGAGAAAAAGTGTTCCTTTATATATCACCAAGGAAGAAAGGCATGAGGTTTAAGAATAATGGAAAGCTAAGTCCAAGATACATCAGCCCATTTGAGATTATTTATCACATCGTAGTTGTTTCCTATCAACTAGCGCACTCACCTAACCTATATCAAGTACATGATGTGTTCCAAATATCCCTCTCGAGAAAGTATATACCAGATCCATCGCGTGTGCTAAATCCAAAGGTAGTACCATTGTACAATGATATTTCATATGAGAAGCAGTCATTGAATAACTTAGATCCCAAATAAAGATTTATATGAAACAAGAAAACTCACCTAGTCAAAGTAATATGGTGGAACCATAAGTTTAAAGAGTAAACATGGGAACCGGAAGAAGAAATCAAAGAGAAGTACCCTAATATATTTTAGGGTATGAGATGAAATTTTGATTGTAAAATTTATAAATGGGGGAAGAATGTAATGAAATGGAATTTTATAAATAAAATTTTCCTTTTGAATTAATATATTTCATATTCAGTTAAGTAATAATATAAAATGAATGTAAAACACTTCATTACTATTTTGGATCATTATAAAATATATAAATAATATGATCATTGGGTATTATGTCCATTAATCATAATGTCCATTGGTAATGTAGTTTCTATAAAGTGATTGTTAATATTGGTATATATTAAGTGTGATAATAAAATCTAATTGTTGTAGAAGGGAGAAATGATGGCCTCAACCAGTATAATCATTCCTTATGAGGATCATTTATTAGAGCTTTTAAGGGGATGACGTCACTAAGTTTCACCCTTAACCAAGCCCAATCTGTGATTCAACAACTGAAACTCGATCAAAACTGTCTATCGGAGAGGTTTAATCTTATGGAGATCACCATCTAATCTATATTTTCCAAACCAACCCATGAAAGTACTACCATCAAACACCTTACACTTATGATGTATGTCAGTGTAATAAGGGGTTATATATCTAGACTCAAAGAGTGTAAATATGTAAATCTTTTTAATAAAATTGAAATTTTGATTACATCGATGCAATTTTCAATATTATGTTACTTGATATAGAATTCACATGAATATAGGATGGATATGACAAATAAATTTTTTATATAAAGAAAACATGATTTTATTTTTGGAAAATATATAATTCAATTACACTTATATAATAAATTCAATAATTTTAAATAAAATTTATTTCCATAAAATAGTCTTATAAAATATTATTTATTTAAATATAAATTATAATATAATTTTATAAATCCCCATGTAATTTTTATAATGGTCATAAAGTTTATTATGTCATAAAATCTATTTTTTTTCAATAAATATGGTTTTTTATTTGAAAGTTAAAATTATAATATTTCAAAAATTACTTTTCATAAAATAGATATCTTTAAATTAACACATTGAAAATATATAATGATAAATTTTTCATAATCATCCAAGAAATTTGAATTTTTAGTAAAAATTATATATGTTAAGAATATATGGTAAGTATTATGACATCATAATAACCCAAAAGTGATTAAATAAATGATATAAAGGTATTTCCTGACCAAAAATATTGTATTTAATTAAAATGGGGTATTTTAATTTAATAACATTATTTTTCAAAACCTACAATGAATCTTCCAAAACCTAATGAATATTTTAAGGACATTAAAAAAATTATTTATATAAATAGATCCCTTCCACCTCCAAAATATTTTTATTTAAAGAGGTTTGATTCTTAAACTAATAAGATACTAAAATCAACTCATTGTAAAATAACATAGGCAAAAAAACATTTTAAGGCCAATGGTTTTGAATTTTTTTATAACATAGAGTCCAAAACCAATGTTTATAAATTAATAAGTAATTCCACCTCTTTTTTCTATAAATACCACTCATTATCCAATTCTTATTTACTCAAAAACCATTAAACACTAAGTTCCTTTAATTTTTTACTCTATAGATCCCTTATAAGGTGTTCCCAAGTTCCTAAGGAGCTTCTAAAAAACTTTAAGAAGCACCCTATTAAGTTAATGTATCCCCTTCCTCTCTCCTTTTATTCAAGTGAGTCCTCTGTAATAAGCCTTTTGATATTAATTTAATTAGGTTTCCATGTGTTCACAATTATTCTTTTACTAACCAAATGATTCCCTACTAATTAGATACTAACTTCCTCTCTCATTAATACTTTCTATAAACATTTAATTACACCAATTATTCTACTGAAATTATCTATTGATTTTATAGGCCATATCCTTGTGTTGTGAATACCCAAACCTATTTTCATTCAAGGGTATTCATATTGATATAAATATCCTTAATTTATTGGTTAATTCCATTAATGAAACCCTCATTCCTTAAACATGGGATTGAAATGATGATATACATTATTATGTTATATGATCAATGTGGAATATATAAAGTTAGATATATAAAGGGTGCACCCCGATAGTTCTCCAATGCATTGGGTAATGTTTTCATGTCAAGTGATATCATGTATGGTTCACGGTTGATTATCCTGATAACTCTATGTTATGATGTTTTGATAGTTATCCTTGACTTATTATTATGATGTCACATTTTATATGGTTTCCAAATTCCTATGATACATTGACTTTATGATATCATCCTCTCATGTCGTGCTTTAATGTTTATGTATATGATTCTCACATTTTAATTTTATCATAATTTTCCTCTTGAATCACATGTATTAACTTCCATCATGTTATTATTGATTATTTCCTTACTAGGATTTATATATCTTAATTTTTCCTATGTATGTACCCAAGTTATCTTGTGCAACACTGAGATTTTGAAGGAAACTATGAGCACATTATGAATATTTGAAATAATGTTGTCTTTTATTTCAAAATTTTTGATTACATGTATAATTTCACAAATACACTGATAAATTTAATTTTTTATGAATATTTTATTGATAATAAATGAAAAAAATT
Organism: Viscum album; assembly: GCA_963277665.1. Lineage (NCBI taxonomy): Eukaryota > Viridiplantae > Streptophyta > Magnoliopsida > Santalales > Viscaceae > Viscum > Viscum album. Next base: position 2,001,539,823 of record OY728136.1, read on the forward strand.
ATTCACATTGTGTTAAATATGTTTATTTATAAAATATTTGGGATTAGATCATTCTTTTGAAAATTTGATGAAAATTCTAGTTTTACCCATTAAAGTGTATTATAGTAATTTTGAAATAAATATTTTAATTTGAATTATTTGAACTTAAAATTTTGTATAATTACTCCTAACTCAATGGGAAGCAAATTTTATTCACGACTATGGATAAAAATTGTGAATTTGGTTGTTGTAAAAGGGCCATGAAGTCAAAGATGGGCTGGACTCTCCAGATTGGACATCATTTCTGTATTTGGGCCATAACTTTTTTTATCCATGCTTGTATTAGGCCCAAATTTTATAGGACCTCAAGGACTCAATGTATCATAAAAAAACCTTCTATAAGGATAGTTTTTTCATGCGTTTTTGTGGTTAAACAAGCGATGAAATATGGATTAATTTATTTGTTCAAATTTATCCATTCACACTTAAAACCTATTTAAACATTGCCTCCCCTACACTATAAATTATTATGTTTTCTTATTTGGAGGTATTGGGACGTTAATTAGGATATTTAAGGCAGAGGATAATTGGGTTCACTAAAATTACCCAAAAAAATTATGAGGGGTTGGTCTTGAAAAAGGGATCCCCTCATCGAAGCCTTATTCTTCTTCTTCATGTTGTAATGTTTGCATTTGCATAATAAACTTCTTAGTTCCTCTTTTATTTATTCTATTTTCTTCTGTTTTGTTAAATTATCTTCTTCTTTACTCATCCTATTTGGGTTGGAATTAAGAGCTGAAATGAGATTGGGTTATACCCTTTCTAAACCTTTGCACATGAAAAACATTTCTATGATGATTACACCGTCCATGGAAGAGTAGTTCTTTTTAGTAATAGATCAACCTATATCCTTCTCCATTAATTTATTTTGAATAAATGAGATAATATAATTTAAATAATATGATCTATTAATTTAGTTTTTAATTTAAATTAAACTAATAAATCAATTGAATAATTAACACAAAACAAATGAGGTTGGGAATTGTGTGAATTGTGAGAGTGTGATCTTAATCAGTAATAAAAAACCACATAGGATCAATTTTTAGAGTTAAAACATAATCTATAAACTCAATTAGTCCTCATTTATAGAATGTATATGTTCCCTAATTTACCATTGGCTATAATCTAGACTTAGTAAGTCAATCAAAGTAGGGTGTTTCTATTATGTGTTCTGAAGCTGGCCTAGGGTTTAACTATTTTCATCTTTGTGGTAATGTCAACTCCCATAGGGTTTGAGGGTTAAAAATTAGGGGATAATAATTAAGTGGATATTAATTTAAATTATAATGATTAATAATTAATTTAATAGGTAGAGTTAGATCGATTACCCTTTTAAAATATTTTCTAAAAAAGCATCTTCCTGTTGTGTTCTTTTAATCGAACTTCATTTCAAAAATAAAATAAAAAAATTAAATATTCTTTCAGAAAAATTATTCTAGTTTTATATATTATAACCCCTATATCCATCCTTTAAAGTATTGTGTTTGATTTATTTAGTTTTTTATTCAAAATAGCTTTATAAAGTTGTTTTAATTACTACCTCTTTGAGAGACGACCTAGGTCAGCCACCCTTCTGCACCTAAATAACCCCAAAATAAACTTCCTTTGAGAGTGTCCATGATAGAAAATATCAAATTGGAACCATTTATGAGGATTAAAGTAATTATTTAAAACAATTATAGGTATTCCTTTTATTTTTCATTTTATTCTCTTCTTCTCTTCTTTCTTCCTTTACCCAATCTGAATTTTTCTTCTTATTTTGTTTTCTTCTTCTTCTTCTTTTTGGACAATCAACTCAAACTTCTCATTTTTATTTTATTATGGTCCAATTTTCTTCTTTTCAGTTTTTAATTTATTTATGACATTAAATAATCCTGAAGATCTCTTAGATCTTGACCTTGATATTCAAAGCAGCCTTAGGGCTCGAATCAGAAATTCTCAGTCTACGGGAAGTTTCAACATTAAACCAGTTGGAGAATTTGTCCATTATGGGAACACATAAATTGGAAACAATTATAATTCAATATTAAAATAACAATTAATGGATGAAAATAATAAAAATTAACATAATAGAACCATTCAATAATTGTTTGCATCAAACATTAATTATCAACCAAATTGCAATGCATACCCAAATCTTGAATCAGACTTTGAACTGAAATTCGGGTTAATTCACCTTCTTCCAAAGTTTCATGGATTATCTGGTGAGGACCCAAACAAACACATTAAAAAGTTTAAGGTGGTTTGATCAACCCTAAAACCAATAAATGTATCTAAATATCTAATCAAACTAAGAGCATTCCCATTATCACTTGATGGAGTTACAAAAGATTGGATGTATTATTTATAACCTGAAGATGTAACTTGTTGGAATGATTTGAAACATCTTTTATTGTAGATATTTTTTCTAGTATAAGGAACCAAATATATTTAAAAATAGATCTTTGGGATCAAGTAAGCACAAAGGAAGTCAATTTATGAGTACTATGAATGATTCAAGAAGTTTTGTGCAAGCTTCCCACATCACCAAGTCAGTGAGTAGCTACTCATCTAGTACTTCTATGAAGGTCTCACACCTATGGAGAGAATCATGGTGGATGTCGCAACTGGAGGGGCATTGGTTAAAAAAACACCAGTAGTTACACATTTGTTTATCAACAAGATGGCACAAAACTCCCAACAATTTGGTGATCGAGGTAAATCACATGTTAGATGAGTGCATCAGGTAAGTCCTTCCTCTCTAGAAAATCATTTTATTGATACTAAGTTGGAATAATTGACCACTATGGTAAGGAATATTAATTTGGCTAAAAATAAATCCCAACCCACTCTTATGAGGCCATGTGTAATTTTCACTGAAACATACCACACTACTGACTGTTGCCCCCAATAACAAGAGTCAGAGGATTGTGGAACAGTATTACCTAGAAGACCATGTCAACAGAAACAATAGCCACATCCCCAAAAAAAGTATGATTCCTTTTCACCAATATAAAACCAAGGGTGGAAGAATCAATCAGACATGAGGTATGGCTCTGGACAACAATAAACTCCCCCTTTTCAACAAAAATTCCAGCAACCTCCACCTTACCAGTAGGTTTTCCAACAACCCCAAAGAAGATTTGAATCACAAGAATCAAAAAGACAACAACAAGGGACTTCTCAACCAAAGATATATTCTAATATTTATGATCTTATGAAACAAATTGTTCTTAATCAACATAATTAGCTAAAGAGTCAATCTCTGGAGATGAGGGCGTTGAAGACTCAAATGAGCCAGATTGCTACTACCCTCCATGAACTTGTAAGTAAGAATTATGGAAATATACCTTCCTAACCTACTCCAAATCCAAAGGTGAATTTCAATGCCATCACATTGATAATTGGGAGAAAAATTAATGATACTTTTTCACCCACCATTCCACCGGGATTCACCTCAACTCTGGAGAAGCTCCATCCAAGACTAGCTGATGGGAAGCCAAAGGAGAAATAAAAAGGTAAGAAAAAGATTAATGATGTTACTTCTAAACACCTTCCCTTTCCAAACAAGTTTTTACAAACCAAGAATATAGTTTAGGAGGCAATTAAAAAAGAGTTTTTTGGACACATTCAAGCATGTGGAGATCAACATCCATCTACTTGAATCCATTAAGAAAATCCCAATGTATTTCAAATTCTTAAAAGAACTTTGTACTAATTGAATAGGACTCAAGGGAAATTAGAGGATCAATCTTGGAAGTAATGTTCCAGCACTCATTACACAAAATCTAACAATGCCAACAAAGTGTAAGGATCTGAGGACATTCAACATCCCTTGCACCATAGGGGAGTTTCACTTTTCTGATTCTCTTTGTGATTTAAGAGCTTCCATAAATGTAATTCCTCACTCTGTATTTTCTTCTTTACAGGTTGGTGAGTTGAAACTGAAGATAGTAGTGGTGTAGTTGGAAAATATAGCTAAAACATATCTAGTGGGAGTCCTTAAGGATGTACTTGTTCGGGTAAGAGACATGATATTTCTAGTAGACTTCTATATTCTTAACATGGAGGATGATCAGGCAAATTATCATACTCACATTATATTAGGTAGTCTCTTCCTCAAAACTATAAAAAATATCATAAATGTTTATAATGGTACACTTTACATGGAGTTTTGAGTTGAATTTGTGATATTTAATGTTATGGACTCCATGAAGTTCCCCTCAGAGGACTATCTTGCTTTTGTTATCTCCCATTTTGAACCACTAAATAAAAAACCCATGGAATTTGATTGTCTTATTCTTAGGGAGATTGTGAGTATTGGTTACAGTTTGATTTCTAATAGCACCTACACACCAATTTCTAATACACAAAACTCTCTTAGATTTTATTTTTAAATGGATTCATATTCTGATTTTGATCATGTTCACTCTAATTATGACTTGGATATTGAATATGATGATGGATTTTATGAATTATTCTTTTATTTTGATGATTTTTATTCTGATATTGATGTTATTTGTGCACATATTTTATTTCCTTCAATTTCTTCATCCATACAGAACCCCCCTTCATTGGATCTCAAGCTATTTCCACTAAATCTCAAATACTCATACTTGTTAAGCGGTGAGAGATTACCTGTTATAATTTCTAATAACATTTCTTTCGAACATGAAGAAAAAAATTTGAATCTTTTGAGGGAGAACAATCTGGTAATCGGATAGACCTTGGATGACATATCAGGTATTAAACACTCCATTTTCATGTATAGTATTCTTTTAGAGGATGGGGCTAAACTGGTTAGGCATCTAAAGAGAAGTCTCAATCCAACCCTTCTGAAAGTTGTTAAAAAAGAGGTTGAAATTTTTCTTGAGGTAGGTATAATTTATCCCATTTTAGATTCCTAGTGAGTAGGTATTATTTAGGTTGTTCCTAAGAAAAGTTGTGTTATTCTTGCTAAAAATGATAAAGAAGAGTTAGTTCCAATGAGGGAGCAAAATAGTTGGCATGTATGTATTGATTATAGGAAACTAAATTAGTCCACTCACAATGACCATTCCCCCCTCCCATTTATTGATCAGATGCTTGAGAGCCTAGCTGGGAAAATACACTAATGTTTCTTGGATAGATTTTATAGATATTTTCAGGTTCTTATTACTCTAGAGGATTAGGAGAATAAAACATTCACTTGTCCATTCGGTATGTTTGCCTACTAGAGGATTCCATTTGGACTTCGCAATTCCCCAAGTATATTCTAGAGATGCATTGTGAGTATTTTTACGGATTTTCTTGAGACTAAAATGGAGGTATTTATGGATAATTTTATAGTGTATGGGTCTTCATTTGATGATAGTATCTCTAATTTGGAAAAGTTTTTGAATTTTTGCATTGAGAATAATATGGTCTTGAACTTTGAAAAGTTTCATTTTATGGTAGATCATGGAATTTTATTAGGGAATATAGATTAAAAACATGGGATACAGTTTGATAGATCTACGTTATATATTATTTAATCCTTACCATATCCTTAATGTGTGCGTGATGTTAGATATTTCCTAGGGCATGCAGGATTTTATCATCACTTTATCAAATATTTTAGTAAGATTGCTCTTCCTATGTCATGATTACTTCAAAAGGATTCTAATTTTGTGTTTGATGATTCTTTCAGGACTTCCTTTGATGATGTAAAGAAGTGTCTGACCACTCTACCAATCATAAATCCCCCACGGTGGGAGAATCCTTTCGATCTTATGTGTGATGCCTCCAAATTCACAGTTGGGGATGTCTTATCACAAAGGATGGAGGGACGTTCACATGTGATTTCCTATGCTTTGAGGACATTGGATTCAGACTAATAAAACTACACAACCATATAAAATTAGTTTCTTGACTTTATATTTTCTTTAGATAATTTTTTTTTCATATTTATTGGGCTCTAAAGTAGTTGTTTTTACTGAACATGCAACTCTGAGGTACCTCTTCAAGAATCCAGATGAAAACCACAGGATTATCTGATGGATGCTTCTTCTTCAATAATTTGATATTGAGATAAAGTACAAGAAGGGGTAAGAAAACTTGATGGAGTACCACATGATTAAGATTACTCACACACTAGAGGATAACACCTTGGACCAGGTACCACTTTGGGACACTTTCCCTGATGAGCATATTTATTCCATCTCAAGTATGCATCCTTGGTATGTTGATTTAGTTAACTACCTTATTGCCTCTAAAATCTATAAAAATTTATAGAAACATGAAGTCAAAAAGTTAAAGAGTGAGTCAAGATTTTATTTTTGGGAATATCCATACCTCGGTCGCATGTTTAGTAACTAGGTTATTAGGAGGTGTGTTCCTGATCATGAGTTTGAGTTTGTTCTGCATTTTTTCCATACAATTTAATGTGGAGTACACTTTGGACCCCAACTACCAGCTAGGAAAGTTTTAGACTCTAGATTATATTGTCCTAGATTATTCCATGATGCTCATCTATTTTTTAAGTCATGCTCACATTTCCAACACATGGGAAAAATTTCTAAGAGACATGAGATGCCTCAACATCTCATATTATTCTGTGATATTTTTTATGTGTTGGGCATTGGTTTTATGGGTCCTTTTCCAGGTTATTTTGGTTTCTTATACATTTTGGTCACTTTTCATTATGTGAGCAAATGGGTGGAGGCTAAGGGCACCAGGACTGATGATTCTCATGTTATAGTAGACTTTGTCAAGACATAGATTTTTTGTAGGTTTGGAGTATCAATGGTCATCATCAGTGACCAAGGGACACACTTATACAATCAGAATTTGGATTCCATCCTTTAAAAGTATGGTGTGACACAAAAAACATCAACACCATACCACCCCCAAACAAATGGTCAGGCTGAGGTTTCAAATCGTGAGTTGAAACAAATTTTGAAGAAAACCCTGCAGCCGAATAGGAAGGATTGGAGAAAGATCTTGGATGATGCACTATGGGCTTATAGGATAGCATACAAAACTCCCATTAGTATGTACCCATTTCAGATTGTTTTTTAGAAAGCATGTCATCTCCCTATGGAATTTGAGCATCAGGTATATTGGGCTATAAAGAAATTCAACATGGATTTTTCCCAAGATTGGATCCAAAGGAAGCTGCAAATTCAAGATCTTGAGGAGGTTTTATTGTCTTTATATGATAACTCAAGGATCTATAGGGAAATATTAAAATTATCTCATGATATAATTATCCAACAAAGGAAGTTTCATCTTGGAGAGAAAGCCCTACTCTATAGTTCACGACTAAAGTTAATACCCAGTAAGTTATGTTCCATATGGTTAGGTCCTTATATTGAATCTAATATTTTCCCTTATGGTGTAGTGGATATCACACAAGAGGACACTAAAATAAGCTTTATAGTCAATGTGAAACATTTGAAACAATACATTGAGGGAATTTCTACTAATGCAGTAGATTTCATCACACTGCATAACCCCATCATCACTTGAGAATATTAGGTTATTCATAACCCTTTAACTTTTATATTATTTTTCCTATTTAAAATTATGTATTTCATGTTCCCATATCATCTCATAGGTTCACATTGAAGACAATTCAATATTTTAAGTGTGGTGGAGGGAACCTTTTAGTTTAGTAATTTGAATTGTTTTTCTGTTTTTCAAAAAAAATGTGTGTTGTTTTTTTTTTATTTTTTGTGTGTTTCTGAAAATTTTGAGCTGAAATGATTCTCAAAACTATTTTGAAATCCATATCAATAATTGAAACAATTTATCCTAAGAAACTAATATTAAATGAATGTTGAAAATGACTTTGTTTAAAGTTAAAATCTTTAGTAATTTCATGAAAAGTGCTCTGAATTTTGAATCACATGCCACATATCACTGTCTTTATATTTGAAATAACTTTCTTGTGAGGCTTCTAAACCATTATTTTCATATTATTTACATTTAAATCACTTATTGAGATAACTAAACCATGATTGATTTAACCAGAATTTGATTTATTCCTGTAAAAATATGAGGGTTTTAGGTACTTGTGTTTTAAATGATTGAGGCATTTGTTTGGTATTAAATCCCCTTTTTCAATGAATCCTTTTTTACAATGGCCTACTTTTAACAATTAATCCTTATATCCCTTAGAATACATGAACATCTTGTTATATTAGCAACATTACAAGACAATTTTACCTATCCAACCAACTCTTGAAGTGAAATTTCATAATCTAGTTGAACTTAAGTGTGGGGGAAGCTATCTTGTGTTGTGCTACCACATTTTGTGATACCTTGGGTAGAAAATTAAACTCTGAAGAGATATGTTTTCTATTGAAAAAAATAATTTTGTTAAAAATAATTCCTTTCTATAGCTTTCATGATTAAAGAAGTTATACTTTTCTGGAGCTTCCAATGAAGAAAAAAAGATGTGCCTATCTAGAGCTTTCACAAAAAAAACTATGTTTGAGAAGATTGATATTTTTATTGCTGAAATGATGAATGGTGTAAAATTTCCAGGATTTTTCATGATTATGGAGTTGAATTAATACCAAGTTGAGTGAGGAGGAGACCATAATTGAGTTAAAATTAGAATAATGCAATTTTTCTTCAAAGATAGTTAATCCCTCCTCATTCAGCCTCATAATATTTCACATCTAAATCCTACCAACTAAAATCCATAGAACAACCATGAAAATTCCTCATGATAAACATATGTCTTTGACTCTCATCGGGTAGCGATATTGGAATTTATCAAGCCTATGGTGACCCTTTTATGTGTTTGGATGAGAAAGACATTGCTGAATAATTGACATTTCTATGAAACGAGAAAATTTAAGTTAGGTAAGTATTTTTTGTGCATGGGAAGAGGAATGAAGTGGAAATATATTGAATGATATAAACAAAGAACTTGAAATAATGGTTTTTTATAAGGCATGATATCTTTTTTCTTGGTGTTTAATTCTTTTAACTCAAGGATATGTGTTTTAAAATTTGTTTTGATTTGTATTTTTGTTCACTTGTAACAATTTTTTGGAATACATGATATGAGGTTTTTCCCAGGAGTGCAAAAGGGTAAGTGTGGTGGAGTTGATAAAATGAATTTTTGTTGAATATTTTATTCAAAATAAATGAAAAAAATTCCCCACATTGTTTTAAATATGTTTATCTATAAAATATTTGGGATTATATCATTTTTTTGAAAATTTAATGAAAATTCTTGTTTTACCCTTTAAAGTGTACTATAGTAATTAGGACATAAATATTTTAATTTAATTTATTTGAAATTAAAAATTTGTATAATTATTCATAACATAATGGAATACAACTTTTATTCAGGACTATAGAAAAAACTCGTGCATTTGGTTGGAGTAAACGGTCTATGAAGTCAAAAATGGGATGGACTCACCAGATTGGACATCAGTTCTGTATTTGGGCCATAACTTCTTCTTAATTTCTTTTATTAGGCCCAAATTTTGATATAATCTCTAGGAATCATTTTCTCACAAGTCATATTTTTTGAAGGATAGTTGTTTCATGCGTTTTAGTGTCCAAACTAGCGGTGAAAGTTGGATTAATTTAGTTGGATGAATTTTTTAATTCACACTTGAAACCTATTTAAATATATCCTCCCCTACACTCGATAAATTGATTTTTTTTATCATTTGGAGGGGTTGGGACATGTATTATGAGATTTAAGACACAGTAGAATTGGTTTCACTCAAATTATCCAACCATTTTAAGAGGGGTATCTCTTGAATCAAGGATCCCCTCATCGAAGCCTTCTTATTCTTCTTCATGTTGTAATGTTTTAATTTGTGTAATAAACTTCTAAGTTCCTATTTTATTTATTCTATTTTCTTCTGTTTATTTTTCAAAATTTCTTATTCTTTATTTATACTATTTGTTCTGGAATCAAGAGTTTAAATTATATTGGGTTATACCCTTTCTAAACCTTTGCACATGAAAAAAGTTTCTACGATGACTACACCGCCCATGGAAGAGGAGTTATTTTAGTAATCGATCGACCTCTATCCTTATTCATTAATTTATTTTAAATCAATGAGCTATTTTAATTCAAATAATATGATTTATTAATTTAGTTTTTAATTTAAATGAAACTAAGAAATCAATTGAACAATTAACATAAAACAAGCGAGGTCGGGAATTGTGTGAATTGTGAGAGCGTGATCTTAATCAGTAATACAAAACCACATGGGATCAATTTGTAGAGTTCAAACATAATACCTAAACTTAATTAGTCATATTTTATAGAATTAATATGTTCCCTAATTTACCAATGACTATAATATAGACTTAGGATTTCAATAAAATTAGGGTGATGCGATTGCATGTTCTGAAGCTAGCCTAGGGTTTAACTCTTTTCATCTTTGTGGTAATGTTAACTCTCATAGGGTTTGAGGGTCAAAAAATCAGAGGATCATAATTAAGTGGATATTAATTTAAATTATAATGATTAAAAATTAAGTGAATAGTTATAGTTATATCAATTACACCTTTTAAAATATTTTCTAAAAAACATCTTCTTGTTGTGTCTTTTTAATCGAACTTCATTTCAAAAATAAAAACAAAAAATGAAATATTATTCTAGAAAAATTCTTCGAGTTTTATAAATGATAAACAACCCCCCCCCATCCTTTAAAGTAGTGTGTTTTAGTTATTTAATTTTATTTTCAAAATACCTTTATAAAGATGTTTTAATTACTGCCTCTTTGAGATATGACCTAATTCCACCACCCTACTGCACCTAAATAACCCCAAACTGAACATCATTTGAGAACGCCCATGAAAGAACATTTAAAACACTATACCTATGTATTTTCTGTATTTTATTATATGGATCTTTTTTTTAATAATCATGAAATAAAATTTATTATAAATATTGTTTGTTATAGGTACAATTCCCATCTCACTTCCCAAGTAAATCTAGGTCGGTCCTCTCACATCCAACCTTCACATAACTCTATTTTATGATCTATAGTCTTGGGTATGCACATACTAGTGGGTATGGAACACTCTACCTACTATCTAATCAATTAAACTAAATTATACAAGGCATCTTAAGGTTCTAAAAAGTCTTATCCCTAGGCCAACCACTCCTAGACCATCACGCACCCCTTCTTAAGAGAACAAAGGGAACCTATCAAGGCCTAATATGCTCATTCACTAAAATCCTACCTCTATTGGGTCAATATACTTCAAGGAATATATTTATAATCAATCCCCAGACATTGTAATCTAAGGCATCAAGATAATTTCAAAGGTTTCATCATGGTCATTGAAACTTCATTAATTCCCTGGGAGTTTAATTTAAAAATTATGTTTATTTTTAAGGTAAATCACTCATATGTGGTGAGACTGCATATCATATGTATATAAACAAGATGCACACCTTTAGGGAGATGTTAAGGGACAACCTACCTCATAAATAGAGTTACTTCCTTGGAGAAGGCTCTGTTTTCACATCCTAAGCTTGTCCAAGCTTGCACCCACACCTGAGCCCCTATATTAAGCCAAAAAGTCATAAACAATTAATTATAACTATTTATAATTAATTTTTTAATTTAATTCAAGTAGGAATAATCACTTAAAAATTTACCAATCCATCTCACCACACTGAAATCATGACCAACTTCACTTGAAAGGTTCATGACATATATATGAAACCATATTGAGAAAAATTCCCATTAATAAGCACCCAATAAATCACAGATTAAGTTCAAATTCACCCAAAAACATAAAAAAATTTAGGGTGGTATATCTCTAATGAAACAGAAATCTATGGAATGAGATCTTCCATTTAGAAAAATATCTATCTAATCTACACAAAATATTTATCATATCAACCTAATTTCACCATAATCTAGGGAAATTTTTTTCAAAACCATAACCCCAATAATCCTAAAATTAGATAAAATTAAAGGGAAGGGAAAAAAGGGAATGGGAGAAGAAATATCCTAGGATTCTTGTATAAAATTCCAAGAAGAAACCACTCTCAATGGTTATTAAAATAGAAGAATAATAGGGGAGGAACCAGAAAAAATGACCCTCTCTTAAACCGTGATCAACTTAAAACCTAAGGGGGCCAACCCTGAAATTGCATATTTTCCTTGGATAAAAAACAAGACCATTGGTAGGCCACAACATGACCATGAGGTCCATACCATGAAGCTCATTTGCCTAACCAGGCTATGGAATAGTCCCTATGGGTCATGATGCATCCACCCTAGGTAGAGGGGCTATCCCTTAACCTAAGATGTTTATGGTGTGACTCCCTGTGGGTTGTGGTACAACCACCCTATGTATAGGGTTCATCCCCTACTTAACACCATCATGATGCAACCCCTATTGATCATGACATGGCTCGCTTCACCTGGGTAAGTCCAAGACCACAAATAATGGACTACCTCTCTCATGACATAGTGACTCGCAATCTCTTCTATGATACAAGCCCCATATAAGGTCATCACAGCATGACCAAAGGGGATTGTCATGAAACCTATCACTCGCAATATAAATTTTCATGAAGTTCACTTCAACTCTACTAAAACGCTCCCTAAAACACCCAAGGAACCCATTGGGACTCAATCAATGTCTAAAACTAGATCTTCGATACATTTCAATGCATAGAATCCAAATCTGAATCCTTGTTCTCATAACATCACATGAAATAAGACCAAAAATTCAAATTCCATATGAAATTCATGACCCGTAAAGATGTGGGTCTTTATAACCTCCACAATATAGAACTTCTCCTCCCTGAGAATCATCAAGGGTTCTTTAACCATTATTACCAACCCACCATGGTTATCAATTTACCACTAACTTTCTATATTCTACTTTGAAATGCTGAATAATCTTCTATTGAAAAACATCAAACATCAAGGTGTATTATTCATAAAAAACTAAGCTACTTTCTCGTTACCATCAACAATATTGAGATATTTCTCAGTCATGTCTATCAAATTTGGGGTTCCAAAATATCATTGAATGATCCATCCCTAGTCCTATAATGTTTCCCATGATAAGACTCTACTCATAAAGTCCAATTTTAAGTCATGGTACCTCCCACTATAGGAATCACCTATCAAAAACTTATTTCCAGTAGTACATCAAAATAATAAATATGGTTTTGACCTCACTACTCCCAATTCTATAAAAGAACATCAATTAGTCATTCTAATGCTGAATTTTCTACAAAACACTCTACCTCACCCACTAACACAGTATCACATTGCCTGATCATAATACCTAAATTCCTAGTGGTATCTCAAGATTTTCCAAGAATCTACACTAAAGTTCAAACCCTACATTGCTGTAATTCTATAGTTGGTTCATCAACTAACCAAATTATCTATCATACTCTCACCATGAGCATAGACACGCCAAATATATGGCTCACCCTCGGATTGAATCAACTATATTTTGAGCTCGATGCCCACACTAAAACTCTATCCAACATTTTAGTCGAGTCCTAAATCTGGTATTCTCTAAGAAATCAGATAAAATTAGATTTTACCTTCCCACTAGAATCAACGTTCCATCTTGACCATCCACTAACCAATATCACCACATCTACAACCCTCCCAACATGAGGGTCATAAATCTATGATCTATAATAAGTTACCTACCATAGGAGTATCTTTATAATCATTATACTGAACCAAAATCCCCAATCTACATAGTCTATTTTCTATAAATTACCACATGTAATGACTATATGAGACTATCCAAGTCATACCCATGAACTAATGAAAAACATCAATCACTACCCTTTCTTAGCACATTGGAAATGTCATCCATAGCATCCACCAAAATTACATTCAAAATAAGGGTCACACCCTCCATTATTTGATGGTTTATGACCCCACCATATGGATTCCCTTATACCAATCCTAGAGTGTGATAACCTAATAGTTGAAAAATAACATGTATGTTGGTCTTCCCAATCCATGATCACCCATCATGAAAATCCTTATCACTATATATCCATGATTTCACCATCATTATAGAGTAAAATTGTAACACCCCTGAATGATAAAGGGTTAAATGACTAAATGATACGACTCATGTCAACAAGGTGCACCTTCCTTTTCGGGAGCCTACATCATTATAACTCCACAGTTAAGCGTGTTTGGCCTGGAGTAGTGATCAGGATGGGTGACCATTTGGGAAGTTTCTCAGGGTGTGTGTGAGTGAGGAAAAAGTACACTGGAAAGGACATGTGTTGGTCTGTGGGGGCTATCATTAGTTAGATGACCCGTTCAAGCATGTGGGTGGACCCAAGCTGGGGACCACATGCCTGTGGGGAAACTGGTGGTACCTAGCAAGCCAGGACCCGACTGCCATGTTAAGGAGGGGTGGTTGTGCTGTCATTAGGACCCAGTTGTTACTTTGGGTATCATAGGTGGTAACCAGCCTTAAGTTTGGTGCACTTCCTGGGTTGAGATATAGGGCCCACAACAAGGACGTTGTGCTCTAAAGGGGGGGTGATTGTAACACCCCTGAATGATAAAGGGTTAAATGACTAAATGATATGACTCGTGTCAACAAGGTGAACCTTCCTTTTTGGGAGCCTATCTCTTTAGAACTCCACATCTAGGCATACTTGGCTTGGATTAGTGATCAGGATGGGTGACCTTCTGGGATGTTTCCCAGTATGTGTGTGGGTGAGGGACAAATCACACTGGAAAGGACATGTGTTGGCTTGTGAGGGATTTCATTAGTTAGATTACCCGTTCAGGCATGTGGGTGGACCCAAGGTGGGTACCACGTGTCTGCGGGGCAACTAGTGGTACCTAGTGAGCCATGACCCGACGGCCATGTTAAGGCAGGGTGGTTGTGTTGTCACTGGGACCCAATTGTCACAAAACTCCTCCCATTTTCAATAAAACTTCAGACCTCTATTCCCACATGCATCTCATCAAATAAATCGGTCTTCAACCCACACATAGTTGTTCACCAATCTTTAAAAATAAAAGGAAACCACATAGATCATCATGAACTCTACCTCATGCATCAAGGATTTTCCCAAAAATACACATTAACACACACTATACTCATCTAAATAAAGACTATTCCCTCTAAGAACCCTATAAAAGGTTCTTATTTGTTATATATCTCATCTAAATTTGAATTAAATGGGGGTACACTCTCATGCCACCCAATTCAGACTCCCATGAGTCTCAATATATCAAATTTAGTCTTATGCACCTATATCATTGACCATGTTCCACTCATATATTAATATCATCTAGCTATAATTTTCCCAAAAATTTCGTTCAAGAAGGATTTACATATCATTCATTCCAAGGTATACCGCATGATTTCCCACCACTCAAGCATTTTCCCCAAAACCATAAGTACCCAAGATCTATCCATCCTAGACCCGACCATCTGGGATTATAGTCCACATTACATAAGGCATATCATGCTTATGACACATATCTGATAGTGCCTCCTATAAAAAAATATCAATTCAAGGAATTTACCCATGCCTATCATTTCTTAGGTAACTCACAAGTATGGGATAACCCCTCTCTATATTAACCCTCATATATCATAACTCATCTCAACAATAACAAGAAAACATACTACTCCTCAACCATACCCCTCGACTCACTGATATCTTGAGTCGTATCTCAATTATACTAGGTTCTCCCACCAATACCATAAACCATTTTTGAAATAGGTCACATCTCATGGGAAAAAATTTATACTCATGTCTCAAACATCAAAATTTTAACTCATGTTCCATCACACCCACTCTAGGGTTATCACACATACATGTAAGGCATCACATGTCAAGTCAACCACCAACTCTTATGAACCATATTTATTAGAAAACTGTATACCAAACTACCCCTTAACGATCAGGTCACATCTATGTAAATATTTAAAGAAATTTCCCTAAGATGATTTATACTTAGTAATTCTATAGTCATATGGTTTGGTTAAGTATAATATTGTCAATAATCTATATGGGGGAACATCATATAGGATGTTGTTGACACTTTAATTAACCAAACCCATTTCATCTATACAAAAAATGTATCAAATAATCCAAAACCTGCCTCATCCCATTAAGGGTCAATACACACCCCATGATTATATGAAAAGTCTAGTCATCTTCATGTTACTTTAAGCATTTGACCTCATATGCTACAGGTTATCAAATAGCAGTCAGGATCAAATGTGTTATAATGGGAATAATATATCCTCATATAATATTTTTTTAAATAGTGAAAATAACCAAAAAACATCCATAATAATAATAATAATATGAAAAATCTAATAAAAAATAATCATACTATAATAAATGAAATGTTTTCATACAAGTATACATCCCAAATCATCACCCATCGGGCCAATCATATATAAAAGATAAATAAAATAAAAATAAGGTGATACTTACATCACTAAGACTCACCCCATATCAATCTATATCCAATATATTCTGCTCGATCGTCCAATACTGATCCTCTACCCTACCTGAACCTATAAAATAAGGTATGCTCTGGTACCAAAGTGATAGGGCTTCCTGAACAGAGTGTGTGTAAAACTTAGTAGGACACCACCAATGATCTCCCTAACATAAATAGTAATTATTGTGTATACATGATGTGATATGATAAAATAAATAAATAACATGCATAAACACAAATAAAAAACCACCATCAATCCTTGGGTTCTAAGGTGACATCATGGATCAACCATACTTGCTTTATCTAGTGTCGGATGTCACTAAGTATAGAACATGCCACCCAAGGGGAATCATTCCTAGTCCTAGATACATGTGAGTATCACCTAGGTAGAACCACATACTACTTCAAAACTATGAGAATATCATAAACCTGGGGGACCCAATTCCTTCCTAGAACCATATATCACATATACCTAGGGGGTCACATCCCCTACCTAGAACCATTACCATTCCACCACTACTCGGATAATTGTACCCCACTTCAAAGACCGATAACACCTACATTTGAGTGTCACATCTCACCCTTAAACCACATATAGCATAAAACCAATGGAAAACTATCCCTATAACATCATATCCCATCCACATAGGGGAATCCTTTTCCCTAGAACCTCATATACTATACACCCAAGAAAAAATTCTCACCAAAACCTCATAGTACATACACCTAGGAAAATAATCCTCCTTGAAATCTCATATAGCTTACACCCAAGAAAAATCTCCCCAAAAACTCATATCACATAAGCTTGGTTGTATCATCCTCCCCTAAACTGTCATGGCCTAACCCGACAGGTTCAGAAATGCAACTACCCCAAGCCCGCCTATAATAGTCCATGGGATAGAAACTATCTCTAAGCAGACATATCACACACATGGGATTCATTTTTCTAAAGTACTTGTACACGTGCACACGTATCCTATCCCATACAATGATGAAATGTAAAACAACTAATAAAAAATCATGAATACATTTATAATACCTTAATTAGAGTATGCCATAAAGTTCTAGAAAGCATATATAGAGGCCAAATACAAGTCCACCCAAAACTAAAAATAAAGTCTGACCTACTCAGAAGTAGGGGGCTACTTTCAAATGAAATATTGATATACACCTCGGTATATCTATCCAAAACTATCTCCACCTTCTCCTAGTTCATTTAGGACACTACAAAAAGGTAAGTTTCTTATATAAGACATGACATGTACGGGAAAATCCCATGTAGGGGTGATTATAACAATACCTAGTAGTAAATCCTAAAATAACAAAACACAAGGCATCAAGAGTAGTCAGATCATCACATTATATGTCAATAATAATGTTAGACATACAATAAAACAGCCAGATATATTCATAAAGGTGCCACGTCCCTTTTGGTTATAATCGCTACTAGCCATAGAACCACATTGAGGTTTCAAGGTAATGCTCATCCCTGAGATATCACTCCCTCAGCCTTATAATCCCTAATGGAACTCAACTAAGAGATAAAAAACATCTGTATCATTAAGATGATGGAACATTCCTATCATACCATATGGAATAAAACTGAGATAACATGCTCATCTGGGGGGAAATCGCTCCCCGAGCTATACGGTCACATATAACACTCATCCCAAATGTCATTCTCATAAGATATCGATACAAATAAAGTAATTCTATATAATAATGGGATTATTCCAAGATAAAAAATTCATTATACTTATACCCTATTGGAAACATCATACCTCGATACATAGTTAGGGGTCAATGACTAGGGCTCACTAGGGAGGACACCAGACCATACTAAAAACATCCTCCTAGAAAGGGGATTGAATCCCATATAAATATTGTTAATGTCAATTACAATAAACCCTGACTAAGGAAATATGAAGGTAATGAGGATCACTTCAATCCACTTGGATGGATATATGATCCAAGCCTCTAAGATAGTAGTTTAAGTCGTCAGAGACAACTCACTCTAGAATAGGGTAACTCACCCTCACTATATAGATCATTAGAAAGTTGTAGATGGGTCACCCTATATGATGAGAATGGGATACTGCATTAAACCATAATAGTAATAGAATAGGGAAACACACTCAATCGATACTGGTCTGAGGAAGCTCACAAAATCTCACAATGAATCTAAGTTGAGAATAAATTGAAATCTAACATGTACTCAAAGGAGTGCATGGTGTGTCCCTGGGATTACATGGAATATATCACTAATATTGGAATTTTTTGGGAATCATGCTAACAAAACATGAACTTTTCCTTAATACACAACATGTATCTGAGTTACACAGTGTTTAGATGTTTCCCTATCACTTGGAGTTTCATTCTTCCTATGTCCATGTACACTGGGTCCGTGTACTTAGTTGTGTCCAACTGCCCATGTCTATTTCTGAGTACATAGAGTTTCCAATCCTATTAACTCCTGGCCATGACCCTATACTCTATAAGTTTCATTCCTAGCCTCCAGGTAAGGGTTACATGTTGTGTGATATTTATCACATGTCGTGTGATATTTTTTTCACATGAAAAACCTAGTTCTATATAAGAACCCATACTTGTTGTGAATTATTCCACTACATGTCGTGTAGTTATAATTTCATAGAACCCATGGGTATTCATATGGATTGAAAATACATAACCACCACTACAAAATATACTGCAAATTACACCCATATATTTTATATCTAGGTCAATCGAGCTTGATTGTCACTGAAGATCTACTTTTCTTCTATTCCGATTACTCTAGAATCATCTTATAGCTTCAACGATGCCACGTGATCCAAAAAACTCATACACACATCCTGATTCAGTCCTGATCCGTCATCATAGATCAATATAATCATCAATCTGAACATGAATCTTTAATGATAATCTATTTAACTAAGAAACATATGTTCAATGATTGTTTATCTGGTATTTTTTGAACCACTGTCCAAAACAAATCATGGTGATAAATGAATAAATAATGGTGGGATAAATCCTTGGAACACAAGAGATTAATTAACATAATCCATGTCTATGTTTTCCTTGATCCATTGATGTTATAATGAAGAATTAATATCCCTAAATAAAATAAACAATTATCCCAAATTCCTTTCAAATTAACTCATATCTGTAATTAGATCAACCCTAGAATCAATATTTTAGTCTTGTGATTCTTGTTTTTCATAGTAGAAATCAAACAAGGTTAAATACTAACAAAAAAATCTCCTACCTCGATATGGATTGATCAGTGATGATGATTAAATCTACATATTTATCTTTGATGAGATCCTCTAATTCTGATGGTTCAACAATCCTTGATCCAATCTTATATCATCCGTTAATAATGTTGTCCTCCAAAGGTCCCCTAGGTTCCTTGGGTTTAGTATCAAAACCTTATACCTCCTCATAATTTTATATTTATAGAGAAAAAAAACAGGTCATTTCATCAATATAAAAAATTAAATTTATTTATTTATTTATTTTATTATTTACGCTCACGACAGATTTTAACCAAACGCCTGACGTCAAAAAAAATTATGTCATGCCTAGGGTAAAGCTCACATTCTAAAATTAATAGTGGAATTATATTTTTTTTATTTGTGACTTTGTTTAATATTTATTCCTTTTTTTAGGAAAACTATACATGCATGATATTTAATAAATATAATATATTTCAACAAATTAATTCTGGGATCATTGGGACTCGGAATTTCATGTCCTCTCAACATCTAACTCCTAAAATAATCCTAGAAATATTAAAAATTATTACATGAAAAAAGGGTACATTACATTATTCCCTCTTTCAAGGTCTTTTCCAAAAAAATAGAAACTAAACAAAATGTGGGGATGCAGAGCCCTCAAATAGGTCTCCCACTCCCTATATCTCTCTCAATGGTTCCCTATGCTATCAAAAAAAACACACCCAAGTAAAACACTTGACCATGAAGGGTATTTCTCATACCTATCCTCAATTTCAATGGATCTTGAAAAAGGAAACTCCACTCTCATGGCCCACCTTACCTAGGTTGATATTGTACAATGATTCATGAACATACTTCCTCAGTTGTAACATGTGAAGAACACCAAAAAACCAACACTATTGTGGCCATGGGTTTAAAAGTCACACCTCCTCACTAACACGATATAGCAATAGGAAAATAAAGGACCTAGAATCCCTAGAGATAGCCTACTACCTTGGATAAGTCTCTGTAACTTTATAACTCCAAAGTCCTCCATCATCAGTCTACTAAGGACTGCTAACATTTACTATCCAGTCCTTATCCAACCATAGATGAACTTCACCCCTTACAACCAGTACCATAAATATCACCCTAACTAGGACCCAAGTGTTGTTACCCACTAGCTCTAGCCAGTATAACAGTGTCATGAAAGGTCCCTCGTACATGGGCTTAAAAATGTGCCACTCCAGTGGTGGAGTGGTAATCACCATGACATGAAAACTCCACCAATGGTAGATGATACTCCTAGCTTTGGCTCAAAAATCAAATTACAAACCCAAATCACTTTCACTAGAACCTGAATGTCTCACTCTACCTAGCCAGCTAGCTGAGGTAAAACACTATTCCCAATTGCAATTGAGTCCCCAAAGGATTCCCACATCCTCTTAATAATCATTCCATGAAGTAAGCATCATAGTATGTAGAAATTTATGAGGGAACTCCATGAATCCAAACTACATCTTACATGAATTGGTTTTCCAAACTCTCCACTAAAATTTTTTGGTCATCACCCACAGACATATGAAACTACAAGAGTTTAACTCAAAAAAATTTCGTAACTATCTCGGTTTTCCAACCAGTGCTAAGAGATCCTGGTACATTCTAACCTCCACTAGATGTAATACTAAGGGAGAACAACGTCCTCAGTACCTCCCATCACATCATGACCAAAACCACCATCTATCACTGTAAAAGGATGTCATGATTCCCTCATTCAGGGAATCCATCAGGAATGTATCTAGTGAATATCTGGTCACATTGCACCTCATAATCGATATCTTAGAGTTGTACCTCCTTGGATCTCATAAGAATTGAAGGGTAATAACTATTGACTAGAGGTAGATTTCACCATCCTTAGGTTTCTCTCATGCTCGAACTCAATGTCGAGTACATAGGGATGACATCAAAGAATACTATCATGAACTGATCTAATAAGGGTTAAGGATCCATTCCATAAGTCTCAAAAAAATTGGTATAAAACATTCCAAAGGGTATCACCAATAACTCAAAAAAATCATAGTGAGTTTGGAAATCCACTTCTGGTATATCCTACTCCAAAACTAGAGCTGGTGATAACCTATCTCAAGTTAAAACTCTGAGAATCACTTTTCACCAAACCACTAGTCGAAGAATCCACTGGTTCTCAAGAGTGGATACTTTCCCTTATGTCATCTAGTCCAAGTCACACCAATCCACACTCATCCTAAATCAATCATTTGACTCTTAGGTGAAAAAAGCTGGGATACCAAAGTGAAACCTCGCTATCTGTCATCATGAATACATCCTGAAATAAGAAAATAATTAATATATTCAATGAGTATATCTGGAGAGATGAATTAATAAGGACATGTAAACCTCAACCCATTTTTATATGATGAATTTACTAATGTTTTCTCTATAACCAGTTTAAACATATATCAAGTCAATATGTAGGTTATCAGGGTCCTGATGAATGGATATGTCAACTACCGCACCAAAATTGGACACCTTGTCCTGAGATCCATCCTCGAAACACTTTAACACTATTTCCCTAGTTCCCAAACCAAAACTCATAACTAGACAAAATAAACTCCAAAATCTAGTCTTAAACACTAATAGTTTCATAACACTTTAGGTTGGGTACTTCCTCAGATACCATTCTATCACGATCCATCCTAATGGGGCCTAAGACATAACTACCCCAAGATCACCTCAAATAGGCTAGGGGATAGAGACTAGTGTTAAGAAGGCATATCACACACATGGGAGGAATTATCCTAGAGTATATTTATGCACACACACATATCCAATCCCATACGATGTTGAAATGTAAAATAAATGATAACAATTCATGAATATATATACAATACTATAATCAAATTATGAAATAAAGTACTATAAATCATAAAAAGGGTCTAAATATAATGCCACACAAAACTGAAAATTAAGTAAGACCTGCTCAAAAGGATGGGAATTCCGAAAAATGTAACATCAATATACACCTTGGTGTATATATCCAAAACTATATCTACCTACTCCTAGTCTTCTGAGGACTCTGCAAAAAGGTCTTTTGTCAACATAAGACATGAAACGTGTGGGAAGATCCAATGCGGGGGTGAGTATAATAATACCTAGTAGGAAAATCTAACATAACCAAACATAAATCATCAAGAGTAGTCTGCTCTTTATAGGATATGTCAATCATAATTTGATACATACAATAAAAAAACTAGATATACTCATAAATATCCCACATTCCTCATGGTCATAACTGCTTTCATCCATAAAACTGCTGTAAGGTTTCATGGTAACGCTCATCTGGGAGAACTCACTCTACAAGCCTTTCCATCCCTGATATAACTCAAATGAGAGATATCACACATTGGTTATTGCTAATATGATGGAATATCTCTACCATATTAAATGGAATAAAACCCATAAAACATGCTCATTCGAGGGGAAATTTCTCCTCGAGCAATACTTCCACTGACAAAACTCATCCTAGATGTCACACTTGTCAGATCTAGATACAAATAAATTCATGCTAGATACTAAGGGGGTTATTCTAAGATACACACTCAATTGGACTAATACCCTATCGAAAATATTAGATCTCAATACATAGATAGGGGGTCAGTGCCCAGGGTTCATACTAGGGGAACTAGACCCTACTAGAAACATCCTCCGAGATAGGGTATCGATGCACATATAAATATTGGCCATGTCAATTTCAGAAAACCCTTTCTAAGGAAACATAAAAGAAATTAGGTTCAGTTTGGTCCTCTCATGGGGATACATGATCCAAGTCATTGATTCAGTAGCCAATGAAGTCTAATAAAACTCACTCGACAAAAGGGGAACTCACCCAAACTACATAGATCATCAAGAATCTGTAGACGGTCCACCCTTTATGATGAGAATGGGATACTACACTAAAACCTCATAGGAATTGTAATAGGACCAATTTTAGCCAATTATCCATTTATTTATTTATTTTAAGTATATAAAGGATTTTGGTTAAGTTTTAGAATATTTGGAGAAGTTTTTGAAAAGTTTTGGGGGATTTTATGGAGGTGCATGACTTGATCATTGTTACTAGATACCATGAAACACCTCTAAGAAACTATGAAAAGTGAAACAATGGGCACTATGTAGGCTCATGGTTGGCACATGATTTTGCCAAATCATGCATCCACCCAAGAGAAACTGTGTGACATTGAATCGGAGTTATGATCATGTTTGGTAGATAGTTTGTCTAACCCTTCAAGCTAATTGTGCGAGGGGTGTTTGGAGGCAGTGGTTGGTGCATGGTTTGCACACGGCTTTCCTAACCATGCCTATAAATAATGCAGTGTTAAAATTTAAATCCATATTTTTTGGATATAATCTGTTTTAGCCTCTTAACCCCTCATTTTTTCCCTATTACAACCCTAACACATTTTCTTATCCTCCCAAAGGCCATGGAGACCCTTCCTCTTGATCCGAGAGAAATTTTTGGGTGATTCTTTGTGGGTTGGAGGCCCATATTCCTTGGTAAGATCCCATTTTTGGTTGTTTTCCTTAGATTTATTATTCTTCCCTCTCTTGGATTCATATATCTAATCCACTGAGGATAGATATATGTTTTTTTATGTCAATCATGTTGATATATAATTGTTTGGTTGATATGGGACAAGATCTAATGTGGGTTTTTGTAGTTTCAACCTGGTTTGTTAAAGAATTTGTGTCATTCTTTATCTTTGTCTAAATTCACAAGGTAGGTGGATTCAATCTTGACTTATGTTGCTATAAATAGAAGGGTAGATTTCAAATTGATTTAATTTCTTGGTTTAAATTGTGTAATTTTTGTGAAAATCATTATAGAAAGCCTCTTTAGTGTTGGTTTGAGAAATTATGGGAATTGGTAGTTTGTGGAAAGTGAAATTGGTGGCATGGTTTTAAAATGATGATTGTAAAATAGTGGTTTGGTTTTGGTTTATGGAAATAGATTTGTATAAATGGTTTTTAATAAAAAAAATTAGTTTTTTTATTGAAATAGATTGACATGATTAGGCCATAACGATTGGGCATTGATTGGAATGGGACGGATAATGGTCGTGAAGTACCATCATCCAATGGATAGGTTATGGATTTGAAGTTTCATTGTTAATGGTAACACCAAAATTTTTTGTGTGAGAGATAGAGTGTGTGTGTGTGTGTGTTTTGTGGATGTGTTTATAATTGAATGAGTTGTGCTAATTGAATTTTAGAAATTATTTAAAGTAATTGTTTGGTTTCTTTCCAAGGAAATGGATTTGGTTTGGAAACTTTTTCTGGTATAAACTATTCTAAACTGTTTTAAACTATTTTATATAAATGTGATAACTTTATCTATCATAGTGTCATGAGTAGGGAAGTCATTATTAGAATCATATTGTGTTTCATACACACCCTCTATTTGGGAAATTTGGTTATTTTTTATATGTTGTATATTGAGACACAAGTAAAGGAAATGTATCTCATTTCTTTAGTGATGCATTGTGATACCTTGGGTATGGATTCTGGATTTGGATCTTGGAGATTTTGGGTGTTTCTGAGTTGGTTTCTTCAGAGTCTTTGAGTTTTTGGGTTTTTTCTTCCTTAATTTACTCTGATATTGGTCTTTTTTTCCACATTCTAATCTAGTTTGGTTTGTTTTTGGATTGGTTTGTTTGATTTGTATTAAATTTTACTCATGCATCATTTAGTGAATGTTTGGTTGTGTTTATTTGGTTTGGATATTTTATACTAATAAGGTCAAATTTTACCCCAAATATTTATGAATCTATTAACATTTATTGTCAGCCTTTGGTGTCTTGGGGATATCACCAAAGGCCTAGTAATATTTGGTCTCTTTCCCAAGACAATGGGGAAGGGTGGGATGTTACAAATTGTATCAATCTTGGATGTTCTATCATTCATTGATGAAAAAATGGTATTGGTTAGTGGGTCTTGGAGTTGGAAATTAATTCCCGATTAGTCCTTGAGTTGGGATGGTAGAAATGAGTAGGATCGTTATAACTTGAAATGCAGAGCATAAAAAGGTGTATCTAACCTATTTATGTTGAGCCAAAAATTTCTAGGGAGTTAAGTACATTAGTGTTTTGAGATACTTATAGGATTTGTAACCTCATCATCATGTATTTAGACGATGAGAAGTGCATGGAATTCATTGATAGGAATGACTTCCCACTAGGAGTTCATAATTCATTTTGAGTAATGATTTATGAGTTTCAGGAAAATTGTTTATTTTTTAAAAATCATTGAATTTTTTTTCAAATGTGATATTTTGAATGTCATGGTAATGGTATTTTGAAAATGATTTGATTTTAAAATAGCATGGTGTAATATTCAAAATTGGGTTAAAAATGGAAAGTTTAAAATTTTGGAAAGCATTATTGTGATATGTGTGAACTGGTAAATTTGAAATTTATAAGCCTTTAGTTGATAAAGAGTGAGACAAAATAGTGTTTTCTTTTTGTTATAAAAATGGAACCGATTAAGTATAGAATAAAGAACCCAGAATAGGCTGCTAAGAATGTGGTTTCACTTGAGCATAGGTGAACCAATAGCTGGTTTAGAGTATGGTCCAAGGTTGTTAATCCATGGATAGAGGGAACTAGAGTGGTGAACCAAGGAAAGTGGATCATTCCATTCAATTCCAGAAGAAAAATCCACCCATATTTCAGTGTGATTTGGAACCATAGAAAGTAGAGGTGTGGCTGAATAGGATTAATAGAATCTTCGTTTTCCTAGACACACAAGTTGAGCTAAAATCCAATTTGGAAATGTACATACTAGAGGGTCTTGCACACTAGTGGTGGGATTTAGTAGTTCAGGATAAATTAAACCAAGGCATTTCATGGGAGGATTTTAAATACTTTTTCAACAAATAATTATATCCTCACATGTTTGGAATTGTTAAAATGATGGAATTTTTCATCTTGAAGTAGGAGAACCATATATTGATAGAGTATTTTTCTAAATTTTTTAATTTAGTCTATTTTTCACCTAAAGTGGCTACAAGTTCATCCTTGATAGCATGCATATTTTAATTATGGTTGAGGCCAAAAATTCTATTGAATATTTTTGTAATTTTTATAATGGATTATATGGAGATGTTTAATAGAGATATGGTGGATTAAAGGGACATATCAAGTAGTACTAGCGGAGGAATCATGTTAATACATATGGTAAATGGTGGGAACTCAAATTCTAGGAACAATTGAAAGAAAGACACATATTTCCTAGGTAGTGTAATTACTCTAAATTATATGGTTAAATTAGTTAATCTTCCTCCTAAACCAAAGAGCAAGACTGGATGTTTTCAATGTGGTTCCTTGGATCACATGAAGTGAGATTTTATGGTACCACCTAGATCATTCCACAATTAAAACCATATGGGGAATCTTCAATGCTATTATCACAATGCTCTAAGGTTAGGTGCTAAGGACACATCTTATGTTTTGCAGATATCATATGCATCAATTGTATGAGGGAAGTAGAATACCTCTCATAATTAGAGTTGAGGGATCCATGTTGATTCTAGGAATATTGTCACTCTTCAACAAGGGAAAACTCAATAGGGTAATAAAGAAAAAAGTGTTGTGAGTAAGCAATTTTATGTAGCTAAGAAAGTGATTGTTAATGATGAATTAGTACATTCAATAGTGTGTCATAAGATTATTTTTAATTCTACCCTTATAAAATATTTTTTGACATGGGTACATCCCATCCATTTATTTCTTCTCATGATGTTAATCTACTGGGTTTACATGTTGTGATGATTCATTCTATTTTGAAACTTCAAACTTCTATCGGTCAAAGAGAATGTGCAAAGAATGTTCTATAACTATTGATTGGCATGATTTTATATGGGATTCATATATGCTTGATACAGATATATATGACATAATCTTGGGTATGGATTAGAAAACAATGTTCAAATATCACATTAATTGTTATATCTGGATAGTTAGTTTTACAACTAAAGATGGCGTCAAGCATCTCTTTAGAGGAGACGAAAATATAAAGGTAGGTGTAGAAAGCTTGTTGGCACTAATAGTTGGAATGATATCATAAAATTTGGAAGTTTTTACCTTATTAGTGATAGATGAGATCAAGAATAGAATTTATTTCATCATTTATTGATCAGTTTATGAATGTTTTTCCTAGTAATTTCTCAGGGTTTCCACCCAAAAGAGAATTTGATTTTATGATTGATCTATTACTAGGGGCCAATCCTATCTCACTTACATATTATCAAATGTAACCGACAAAAATTAGGTAATTTAAGGTACATTTGGAATATCAAGAAAGTTAAAGTTTCATTTTTCCCAGTACATATTCATGGGAAACACCTATTTTTTTGTAAAAAAGGTATATGGAACTCTTCGATTATGTATGGATTATAATAAGCTTAAAAAATTTACAATAAATAATCAGTATCCATTTCCACACATTGATTATATGTTCAATCAATTAAGGGAATCCTAGTTGTTCTCTAAAATTGAATTGTGATTAGGATATCACTAATTGTGATTTTGTAAGAAGTATATTCCAAAAACAACTTTCAAGAGTAGATATATCCATTACGAGTATGTGGTTATACCTTTCATTCTTATGAATGAACCAATTGTCTTTATGGAATTGATGAATTGGATATTTTGAATGTATTTGGATTCTTTTGTGGCTGTGTATGTGGAATACATATTAGTGTTTTCAAGGACAAGGGATGAGCATGAGAAACACTTGGTGATAGTGTTGGGTTTCTATCAAGATCATCGTTTGAATGAAAAAATTTAAAAATCATATTTTTGGATAAAATAGGTATGTTTAATTGCCCATGTTATCTTTAAAATTGGTGTTTTTTTGGGGTCTAGAAAAGATAGTGGTTGTGGTCTCGTGGAAACTGCAAAAGAGTTTCATCGAGATATACAGTTTCCTTGGATTAACTAATTATTACCGATGCTTTCTTTAAGAATTTTTATAACTAGATTCACCAATGACATATTTGACAAGGAAAAATGTTTTATTCCAATGGAACAATGAATTTAAAAATTATTTTAAAGAGCTTAAAGTTTGACTTAAATCAACACAGATATTGATATTTCCATTATAAAGACAAGGGTATGTGGTGTATTGTAATTATTTAAGATCTAGGTTGGGATTTGTTCTCATGCATGGGGTCATCTTGTTGTTTATGGATTATAGGAGTTATGGTTTCATGAGACGAACTACCCTACACACAATGTTTAGTTATCTATTGTAATCCATGCTTTGAATACTTGGTTTTATTACCTATTTGGTGAGAAATTCATATTGTTTACAGATCGTAAGATCTTAAAACATATTTTCTCACAATGGGATTTGAATTTGTGATAAAGAAGATGTGTGTGGTATCTCTAAATATTCAACTTTTACTTGATATATACAATATGTAAAAGGAAATTTATTTAAAGATTCATTAATAAAGAATTCACATGGTCAATTGAATTAAAGAAGCTTCATATAAGTAGTAGTTGATGTCGGTGATAGAAAACATTCACTTGGATTGTGAAGACTGATGTGGTGTTATGGTTTTCTTTCCCATTTCTTTTTTTCTTGATTTGTTTGAGATTGTTAAAGAGGAACAAACATTCGATTCAGAATGCAAAGCTATGAGGTCAAAACTCAATGGTGGGGAGACCATTGGGGGATGGAAGCTGGATGAGATTTTAGTGTTGTGTTTTCAAGATTGGATGGTTGTACCTATGAATTTTTAGGAACAAATTCTTTAGTCTTACCATCATTTAAGATGGGTTGTTCATATTATAATATAGAATATGTATAAGGAAATTAAATAAAAGTTTTTTTGGGTTGGTATGAAAAGAAAAGTGGTTGATTTTGTTTCAAGATGCCTCACCTATCAATGGGTTAAGGTAGATCACCAGCAGCCAACAGGTATGTTTTAGTTTTTACCAATTCCTATATGAAAATGAGAATATATAGTTGTATATATTGTAATATGTCTACCAAGTAATGTTTGAAAAAATGATTCTATATGGGTGTTTGTGGATTGGATCATAAATTCATCCCTATTCGTGAACCTCATGCAGTTGAAGACTTATAAAAAAATATCTATGAAGTGGTAAAGAGGTAGGGAATACTAGTTTAGATAGTATTAGATTGATATCTGAGGTTTATGTCTCATTTTTATAAATCAATATAGAAATACCTTGGGACTCGGTTTACTATGAGTACGGAATATAATCCTCATATGGATGGGCAATCAAAAAGGAAAATAAAAACATTGAAAGACATGCTTCAAGCTTGTGTGAAGTATTTTTATGGCTCATGGGAAGAGCGCATACCATTAATGGAGTTCTCATAGAGTAACATTTATCAAGAATTGATACATATAGATCCTTTTGAAACATTTTATGGGCATCCATATCATTCCCCACTTTATTGGGTGGAAATAGGTGAGGCTTCACTAGTTGGAAAATTCCTTGTCCAAGAGACAATGGATAATATTTGGTTGATTAGAAAGAGGGTGAAGATGGATCATGGTATTTATAAATCATATGTGTGTTATCGTCGATGGACATTGTTGTTTTAGGTGAGTGATCATGTGTTTTTTAGAATCTCTCCAAGGTTTGGGAATAATTGTTTTAGGAATCTAGGAAAGTTATCTCCACAATACATAGGCCATTTTGAGATACTTGAATAGGTTGGTGAGGTGGAATATTAGTTGTCTTTCCACCAAGGTTTAGTTTAGTACATAATCTGTTTCATGTATCTCAATTAAATAAGTATCAACCTAATCCTAATTATGTGATTTGATGGTATCATGTTGACCTAGAGCCTCATGCTACATTGGTTCTTATGACGGTAAATAATGTAGATAAGAAAAAAAAAGTATTTTGTGGGAAAATCATTAGTCGAGTATAGGTTTTGTGGAAACCTAGTCGGATTTAGGAAAACGCATGGGAATGGGAAAAAGAAATGGTTATGAAATAGCCCAAACTCTTTCAGTTCAATGGTGGTTTTCAACTTTCTGGGGATGTAAATACCAATGGTGGGGATAATTTAGCACCCCTAGTTTTAGGTAATTAACACTTTATTTATGTATTTTAAGTATATAAAGGATTTAGGTTATGTTTAGGAAGTTTTGGAGAATTTTTGACAAGTTTCTGGGCTTTATTGAGGTGTGTGGTTTGATAACAGTTAGTAGAAATCGTTTAAATCCTCTAGGAAATCATGAAAAGGGAAATAGTAGACAATGAGTAGGTGAAAAGTTGGAACATAGTTTTTATAAACCATGCCGCCATGCAAGAGAAACTGTGTGATGTTTAATATAGGGGATGCACACATTTGGTGAATTTTTTTCTAATTTTTCAACCCAACCATGTGAGGGGTGTTTGGAGGTAGTGGCTGGCACATGATTTATGCAAAGTTTTTTTAATGACCTAAACTTTTATTAATGAAAATTACTCTTGATAAAATTAAATATCTTATTATGTAAAATGGTTATATAAAATATGCACTTCCTTGGTTCTATATTTTTGGATTTTAAAATACCGTTAAGAATTGTTACCATTGTTAATATAGTCATTGAACAGTGACCACATGATTAGTATAAATATAGGTATTTAAAAAATCCAATTTACTTAGAAAAAAGAAGTGATGGCCTCATCTAGTATAATTTCTCCATAAAAAGCCCATTTTTTAGAGCTCATAAAGGATTTAGTTTCACTGGGCTTCACTCTTGAACAAGCCCAAGCCAAGCTTTAACACATTAATCTCAAACAGAACCGCCTACGAGAGAAGTGGAATTTGATAGAGATTACCACCCGAGCGATGTTATCCAAGCCACCCCAAGAGTTTGTCACCATTGCACACCTTACCCTTAGGTCATATTTAGGTGTTATCAGGGGTTATGTAACAAGACCCTAGCACTATGATTATGTACATTGTTTTTGTATAGAGAATATACATTCATTTTATTATTATTACTTTGTAAATAGTTTTTAAAGAAAAATAGTATTTTTAATTAATATTCAATTAAGAAATATATTTTGATGAATTAATGGATTTTTAAATTAAATAATATTTTAATAAATGTTATTATTAAATTAATTTTTATTAAATATAAATGATCATATAATTTTTATGAGTAAAATTGTAATTTTTATTATGGCTTGAAATCTATTTTTGTCAAAACCCATGAATTTTCAATAAATGTCAGTTTTTATTTTAAAAGTTAAAATGAAAATATTTAGAAATTTATTTAGATAAAATGAATATTATTTTTTGTAATCAAGATATCGAAATTATCCAACGGTGAATTTTTCATAATTTTCTAAGATAGTAGAATTTTGGGTAAAAATTAAATACTGTTTAATTAGATAATGTGTTTTATGACATCATAATGACCCAATAGTTATGTAATAAAATACTATAAATGATATTTTTGGCCAATATATGTTTTATAATTAAAATAATGTAATTTTATGTTTTTTTGATTAATTTTATGGTGCCTTAGTGGACCCTCCAAGACTTATAAAACATTATAAATATTTAAATTTATTTTCTAGAGAGTGTGACTCACCTCCACATAAGAAAGCCTAATATTTTAAGAATTTCATCCATTAGACTTATAAAATAATTTTTTATGCTCCCCTTCTGAAAAAATCATGTTCAAAAACCATGGTATGGTTTATGTCTTTGATTAGTTTAATGTGTAGTGTTCAAAACCTAAATAATAAAGAATTCCCTATCATTTCCTATATAAACCCACCCAAGATCCCACTTCTATTCACTAAAAACCTTTGGAGCTCGACCAAACCCTAACCTAATCTCTCTATAATCCTCCCAATGCATTCCAAGCTCCCAAGAAGTCTCTCTCAAGCCTCTCCCAAGCCTTTGGGATCACACTTCCAAGTAAGGGATTTCTTCCTCTCTCATTTTTGTCCAATTTTATTTATGTTGTTATGCCATTTTATTTTCAATTAAAAATGTTGGGGTATGATTTCGAACCACCCCTATACTACCCTCCATATTTTTTAATTATTATATACCCCTTTATCTCTCATTAATGCCTCCCATTTACACCTGTTACCATGCCAAAATTCTGTAAGGAATTTCTCTCTTCTCATTTGCATTCAAGAAATTATTTTATATTATGAATCTAAATTCCATTACCTATGTTCAGACTTGTATCTATATGACCAACCTTATTTTACATTTCATAAACATAAGATGAGATACCATTTTCTCTCTCATCGACTATTTTTATGAATTCTTATGTCACGCCATTATGCTGTCGAAATTGCCCCTTGATTTTCCATGCCAATGTCATTGTGTAGTGAATACCATGAACATTTATCTATCAAGGGTATTAACCTTTAAGAATATTTACTTATTGATTATATAGTTTCATCTATGTATTACACATTACTTTATCATGGAATAAATGATTATATTCAATAATTCCATGTTGTATGATCCATGTGGAACACTTATGCATGATATGAAATGATTAAGAATGGTGTACCCTGATAGCACTCCAATGCATTAGGTAAAGATTAATATCATGATATGTCAAGTGAAATGAGGTTTTAAACATGATAATTCAATTTAAAATAGGGTTTACTCATTCTCCATGTGCAATGATCCTTGGATCATGCTAATATCTTGTTAAATGTTGTTGCCACATTTTCATGTTATGATAATCATGCTATATCATGCCTTTATGTTCATGTTTCCCTTGTGCTCCATTGATATGAATATTTCCTAACATGTACTATATTATTCCTTTTATTCCTTTTTACTCCCTTACTGGTCTTTATATCTCACCCTTTTCTTATGCATGTCTTCAGGTTATCCCATACAATGCTAAGTACAAAGGAATGTTGTGGTAATGTGAAAGAAGTTTTCAATAAAGATGTTGTGTTTTACATTCTAAGTTGTTATGTAATGTCCCTAATCTCCCATGACACTATACCTATTTATCCTAAAAGTCGTATTAAGTGTAATTATATGTAATAAATCATGTTTTAGTGTGTAATAAAGAGAAGGCTTGTTATAGTTGGTATCAGAGGATAAGTTTAGTTATTATTTGGATTAGGATTAGAAACCCCTAGAAAAAGACTTAGGGATAAGACTATGTATAATAAAAACATCTCTATATTTTGTTGAGTATTGAGTAAGTGGTTTATCAAGAAAATACATCCCTTTCTGGATATGAGAAGGTAGAGGCGGCTCTGGCACAGATGTATCAAAGGGTAAAACCCGAAAACATCGCTTTGAGCTAGACTCAAATAGGAACTGGTACTTAATAATGGGCCTTCTTGCACTCTTGTTTATGAAAATCTTGGGGGATATGCTTTCATAAATTCATAATCTTAGTATGAACCATTATTAAGGGAATAAAAAAATTCCCCTAAGAATATATGTTGGAAATTAGATCGTGGATAACATAGATTAAAGCCTATAAATTCATAAGTTAAGGAAATAAAAGTAATTTATAAGTCATTAATTTTTTTCTTTGGATTACCCTTTATGTGTTACCTCTAACTTTAATTTTATTCCAGAAAATGGATGGTAATAAGATTACTTTGGCCAAAAACCAATGCAAATATCAATGTGATGACTGTTCTAATGAGATACCCAATACGATGGGAGCAGGAATCATGAACTTTGTCATAATAATCTCTCTGTTAACTCAATTATTTAATAGAAAAATGGTTCAAGGTGAATTTTCAACCCCCCATTAGAAAGAACAATCCGCAATAGAGAGCTTCATGAGACAAATTCATCCTAATTTTAATGGATCATTTGATCCCTCAATCGCCAAACAATGGATAAACTGCATTGAAAAGATCTTCACCATCCTTAAACGTTCCGAACAAGAGAAGGTACTTCTGCATGCTTATCGTATGGAGTGTGAAGCCTATCAATGGTGTAAATTGATCAAAATTACGAAGCCTGAGGAGAAGATCAATTTTTTGGAATGGAAAGATTTCCAAAAAATGTTTTTCAATAAATATTTTTCTCAAACCCTTCGACTTAAGATGGAAAGGGGCTTCCTTGCCCTCAAGAAAAAATACAATGAATACATCAGAGCATGCAAGGAAAACTTCACAAGTCTTGCACAATATGCCTCTGTCTTTGTCATTACCCTTGAATTCAAGGTTGACTGCTTCTTTGGTGGGCTAAAACCTAGCCCTCAAAAATCCCTAGAGATCCCTGAATTCAAGATCTATGAAAAAATTGTCTGATGTGCCCTCAAAGTTGAAATAGAGATCGTAAAATATCAGGGGTATCATAGGGATAAGAAGCATAAGTTGGAATTCAATTCTGGCAGTCCTGTGGATAAATACAATGGTGATAAGAAAATAAATTAGCCCACTTGCCAAAGGTCTGGAAAGAAGCAGCCCAAAAATTTCATGAAGGAAATGAGGAAATTCTTTAGGTGTGGAAGAGAAGGGAACCTAACCATTAACTACTGACAAGAAAAACTCACGGTTGTGATAGAGGAGAGGAATACTTTGTTTAACCCTCAACGTGTTGTTTATTGCTTCAACTGCAAATAACTAGGGAACTTTTCAAACCAGTTCCCTAAGCCAAGTGTTTTCAGAGGCAACCAACAACCTCCAAGGTAGCAAGGGCGATCTTTTTCCATCAATACCACCGAAGTGAACTCCGAAAACAAAGTGGTAACAGGTACACTAGTTATTCATTCAAGAATAGAGAACGTAATTTTTTATTCTAGTTATATGTATTATTTTAAATACTGAAAGTTTAGTATAACAATCCCAACACCACCACAAATCATGGAAGTAAAGATGTCAGTGAGAACGGGAAATGGTGAAATCATTGCATCCCATGAATATAACTCCTCCCCTATTATAATTTACGAATTGAAATTTCCAGGAAACCTCATCATACTTCCTCTAGTATAATTTGATGTAATGTTTGGCATGGATTAGCTTTCCTTATATAGAGCCAACATAAATTTCCATGAGAGGGAAATCAATCTCCATATAGGAAATTGACCCCTGATTCTGTACAAGTCCAAGGAGGAGGATGAATCTTCTTTAACACCATCATCTCAAGTGTGGATATTAATTCCCTATGAGAATGTGTATCTTGCTCAAATGATTGATTCTAAAGAAGAAACCATCCTTGAAGACATGCCTATTGTGATGGAATTCACTAAAGTGTTTCCTAAGGAATTTCTTGGTCTTCCTCCAAGAAGAGATGTTGAATACTTAGTTGACCTTATACCCGGGGTGCTGCCAAGATCCATGACTCCATATAGAATGGCTATTGTGGAGCTTGAGAAGATGAAGAAACAACTACAAGAGAATCTAGATAAAGGGTTTATACACCAAAGTGCTTCACCATGGGGTGCACCATTCCTCTTCGTCAAGAAGAAGGATGGATCAATGCACCTTTTCAATGATTATCATGAGCTCAATAAAATCATGATAAAGAACAATTATCCTCTACCACTAATTGATGAATTGTTTGATCATATAGGTGGAGCAGAATACTTCTCCAAGGTGGATTTGTGGTTAGGATATTACCAAGTAAGGGTGAAGAAGGATGATATCTCCAAGACTACTTTTCGTACATGGTACAGGCACTATGAATTCATAGAGATGCCTTTAGGACTCACTAATTCTCCAGAAATATTCATGGATTTAATGAATAGAGTCTTTAGAGATTACCTTGAAAAATTTGTGGTAGTATTTATAGATGATATTGTAATATACTATAAAACCAAGGAGGGTCATGAGGAGTATCTAAGCATTATACTAGGGACCTTGAGAAAGGATAGGCTCTATGAAAAGTATAACAAGTGTGAGTTCTGGATGAAGGAGGTCTCATTCTTCGGTCATATCATCACAAGCAATGGGATATCTGTGGATCCCTCTAAGAAAGCTGCAATTGAGGGATGGTCGAGGCCAATATCGGTAATGAATATCCATAGCTTCTTGGGGTTAGCTAGATATTATTGCCGATTTGTGAGAAATTTCTTACAACTTTCAAACCCTCTTACCAAGCTAACTTAGAAGGGAGTCAAGTTTTCTTGGAATGATGAATGAGAAGAGAGCTTTAAGGAGTTGAAAAGGAGGCTTATCACTGTGCCCATGCTCACACTACCCACAAGTGGGGATCTTTTTGTGGTATTTAGTGATGCTTTGAATAAGGGTATGGGTTGTGTTTAGACAAAAATTACAAAGTCATTACCTATGTTTCAAGGAAATTGAAAGTTCATGAGAAAAACTATCCAACACATGATCTGGAGTTATCTTCAGTAATATTCACTTTAAAAATTTGGTGACATTACCTCTTTAGGGATAAGTGTGAAATATACACATATCACAAAATCCTCAAGTATATATTCACACATAAAGAGTTGAACATGCACCAACGAAGATGGTTAGATCTGATTAAAGACTATGAGTTCTCTATCCATTACCACCCTGGGAAAGTGAACAAGGTGGCGGATTATCTAAGTAGAAAGGACCCAATGATTCTATCATTGAATAGAATTGAAAAGTATCCAATCTTCTTGGATTTTATGAAGATAAACATGGGAATTATAAAGAAGGGGGCATCATCAATACTTTCACAAATGATTGCTCAATCGTATCTTTTGAAAAGGTTAAAGGATGATCAAAAGGATGATGTGAGAATTCAGAAGAAAGTAGAAACTAATAGAAAGGGTAAATATTTGGAGTTCAATGTTAGTGAAGAAGGGCACATGAGACTCAACCAAGTTGATGAGCTATCCTTAAGTGTATCCACAAGACCCAAGTTCAAAACCAGGTAGAGGCATATTTCCGGGGGTACTGTAGCAGTACTGTAGTAGGTACTGTATCAGGCACTATAGCAATACTATAGTAGAACTGGACACTGTGTGGGTACTGTAGTATAATTGTACATTATAAAGGTATTGTAGCATAATTGTACATTGTTTGGGTACTATAGTAGGCACTGTAGTAGGTACTGCTCGGTACTCTAGTAGTTGGAACTATTCACCTTGGGCCACCAGTTTGGTCTTGGAGTCCTTAAGGATTTTGGGCCACCCATGCCTTCGGGTCAGTAGGGATTTTGGGACACCTTTAAGGCCTTTGGTCCACCTCAAGACCTTCAGGCCACATGCAGTTTCCCCAGACACACTACAAAAAAGAAGTGTCCCCAGAAGAGGATTCGGATCAGGTTCACTCACTAGAGCAGAGCCAAATGGATTTGTCAGAATGAGAGGGTATGGTTATGCCATCATGACCAGCCTGTATGTACACAAGAAGCCTATCTAGACGGCCATGTAAAGGTAGAGAGCTACTATCATTATGAAGATGTTGGGGAGGGGCAGTTTCTTGTAGATAGTCCAGTTGAATTCCCTAAGACCTTCGGGTCATGTAATCTTCTAAGTCTATGATCCATGTAATCTCTGAGCCTACGGGCCCTGTAAGGGTTCCCCCTCATCCCTTGAAAGGGGGGTTATCTAAAATCAATAAAAATGAAGGTCTTCGGGCCATTCGAGAAATATTACTGAAGAAGGAATTTTGATATTTTCAACAATACTATGTGTTCCATCAAATTCGGAGTTAAAGAATTATCTTTTGGATGATGCACATAGTTCAAATTTCTCCCTTCACCCAATAGACAAAAAGATGTATCGAGATCTCTGAGATAATTATTGGTGGGACAACATGAAGAAGAAGATCACTGAGTATACATCAAAGTTCCTGGTATGTCAGAAAGTGAAGGTTGAGAGGTAGAAGTATAAGGGGATGATGCAACCATTACCAATACCAGCATGGAAATGGAAGAACATCACCATGGACTTTATCACCAGACTTCTGAAGACATCCAAAGGAAACAATGCTATATGGGTTATTGTGGATCATCTTACAAAGACTACACACTTCATTGAAATTCGATAGTATTTCTCATTAGATCAACTGGCACAGATATATATCATAGAAATGGTAAGGTTTCATATAGTGACACTATCTATTGTATCCGATCAAGATCCAAGATTCACCTCTACATTCTGGAAGAGTCTCCAACATGCTCTGAATACTGAGCTAAACTTCAGTACGTCTTATCATCCTCAAACTGATGTCTAATCTGAGAAGAATATCCAAACACTTAAGGACATGTTGAGAGAATTCTCAATGGACTTCAATGGAGGATGGGATCAACATCTTCCTATGGTTGAGTTCTCTTACAATAACAGTTTCCACTCAAGCATCCAAATGGATCCTCATAAAGCCCTATATGGGAAGAGATGCAGAACACTGGCATGTTGGGATGAATTTGGGTAGAAAAAACTCCTAGGTCCAAAAATGGTTAAAGAAATGGTGGATAAGTTTAAGACAATCCTACAACACATTAAAGCTGCTCAGAGTCAACAAAAGAGCTATGCTGATTTTTTTTGACGAGACTGATATTTTGATGTTAGAGACATGGTATTCCTCTACATATCGCTATGGAATAGGTTTATGAGGTTTGGGAAGAAGGTAAAGATTAGTCCAAGGTATATCAGTCCTTTTTATATCCTTGATCGCATTGGAGCGGTGGTCTATATACTAGCACTACCATTGAACCTATCTCAAGTACATTATGTGTTCCATGTGACACTCTTGAGGAAGTACATGCCTGACCCATCACATGTACTCAATACAGAGGCGGTACCATGGTATAATGACCTCTCCTGTGAAGAGAATCCAGTGAAGATCTTAGATCATAGGAAAAAACTTCTACAAAATAAGACAATGTCCCTCATCAAGGTGTTTTGGTGAAACCACAAGTTTGAAGAAGCAATGTGGGAATCAGAGGAAGTGATGAAACAGAGTTACCCTCATCTATTTTATTGTGGGAAAAGAAAATTTTGAGGGTGAAATTTTCTAAGGGGGGAAGATTGTAATGACCCAAACTTTTATTAATGAAAATTTGTCTTAATCTAATTAAATGTATTACTATATAAAATGGTTATATAAAATATGCACTTCCTTGGTTTAATTTTTTTGTATTTTAAAATACCATTAATAATTTTTATCATTGATAATATAGTTTTTGTACAGTGACCACATGATTAGTATAAATATAAGGCTTTAACAAATCCAATTTACTCAAACAAAGGAAGTGATATACTCATCCAGTAGAAATGCTCCATAAAAATTACATTTTCCAGAACTTGGAAAGGAGGCAGTGTTACTGGGCTTTGCTCTTGACCAAGCCCAAGCCGAGCTTCAATACGTTAATCTCGAACAGAACCACCTACGGGAGAAGTGGAAGTTGATAGATATTACCACTCAAGCGATGTTATCTGAGCCACCCCAAGAGTCTATCACCATAGCACACCTTACCCTTAGGTCATATGCGGGTTTTATCAGTGGTTATGTAACAATACCCTAGCACTATGATTATGTACATTATTTTTATATAGATAATATACATTCATTTTATTGTTGTTACTTTGTAAATAGTTTTTAAAGAAAAAATAGAATTTTTAGTTAATATTCAATTAAGAAATCTATTTTGATTAATTAATGGATTTTTTAATTAAATAATATTTTAATAAAATATTATTACTAAATTATTTTTTTTAATTATAGATGATCGTATAATTTTTAATAATACAATTTTAATTTTTATAATGGTTTAAAAGCTATTTTTGTCAAAACCCGTGAATTTTAAATAAATGTTGGTTTAATTTTAAAATTTAAAATTCACATATTTAGAAAATTATTTAGATAAAATGAATATTATTTTTGGAATCATGATGTTGAAATTATCCAATGGTGAATTTTTCATAATTTTATGAGACAGTCGAATTTTTGGGTAAAAATTAAATACCGTTTAATTATATAATGTGTTTTATGACATCATAATGACCCAATAGTGATTTAATAAAATAATATAAATGATATTTTCGGCCAATATATTTTTTATATTTAAAATAATTTTATTTTACTTTTTTTGATTAATTTTATGGTCCCCTAGTGGACCCTCTAAGACTTATAAAACATTTTAACTTTTTAAATTGATTTCCTTGAGAGTGTGACTCACCTTCACATAAGTAAACATAATATTTTTGAAATTCCGGCCATTGGACTTATAAAATAATGTTTTCCACTCCCCTTTTTCAAAAAACTTGGACAAAAACCAAGTTATGGTTTTTGGTTTTGATTAGTTTAATGTGTAGTGTCCAAAACCTAAATAATAAAGAATTCCCTCTCTTTTCCTATATAAATCCACCCAAACTCCCACTTATCTTCACTAAAAACCTTTGGATCTCTACCAAACCCTCCCCTCCTCTCTCTATAATCCTCCCAAGGCTTCTCAAGATCCCAAGAAGTATCTCCCAAGCCTTTGGGATCACACTTCCAAGTAAGGGATTTCTTCCTCTCCCATTTTTGTTCTAATTTATTTATGTTGTTATGCCCTTTTATTTTCAATTAAAAATATTGGGTTATTATTTTAAACCTATAATATACTTACCTTATTATGTTTTAATAATGATATACCCCTTTATCTCTCATTAATTTCTCTCATGTACACCTGTTACCATGCCGAAATTCCATAAAGAATTTATCTCTTCGCGTTTGCATTCAAGAAATTCTTTTATATTATGCATCTAAAATCAATTAACTATTATGGGACATGTATATATATGACCCCCACTTACTTTATATTTCATTCACATATGATTAGATACCCATTTCTCTCTCATCAACCATTTTTATTAATTCTTATGTCACGTCATTATGCTGCCAAAATTGCACCACGATTTTCCATACTAATATCATTGTGTAGTGAATACCATGCCCATTTCCCTATCAAGGGTATTCACCTTTACACACATTTAAATATTTATTATATAGTTTCATGTATGTATTCAAAATTCCTTTATCTTGGAATAAATGATTATGTTAAATGATTCCATATCGTACGATCCATGTGGCACACTTATACATGAAATGAAATGATTAAGAAGGGTGCAACCTGATAGCGCTCCAATGCATTGGGTAAAGATTAGTATCATGATACATTAATTGAAATGAGTGTTAAATCATGATAATTAAATTTAAATGAGGGTTTAATCATTCTCCATGTTCAATTAACCTTATCTCATGCTAATATCATGTAAAATGTTGTTGCCACATTTCCATGTTATGATAATCATGCTATATCATGCCTTTATGTTCATGTTTCCATTGTTCTCAATTGATATGACTATTTCCTAAAATGTACCATATTATTCATGTTATTCATTTTTTACTCCCTTAATCTTATTTATAGATCATCCTTTTCTTGTGAATATCCTCGGGTTATCCCATACAATGCTAAGTACGAAGGAATTTTGTGGTCATGTAAAAGAAGTTTTCAATAAAGATGTTGTGTTTTATGTTCTAAGTTATTATTTAATGTCCCTAATTTCCCAAGACACTAGACATATCTATCCTTAGAGTGGTATTAAGTGAATTTTTTTGTAATAAATCATGTTTAAGTGTGTCATAAAGAGCAGGGTTGTTATAGTTTCCCTAATCGTGCGCCTAAACCATGCAATGTTAAAAATTAGATCC
Organism: Viscum album; assembly: GCA_963277665.1. Taxonomy (NCBI): domain Eukaryota; kingdom Viridiplantae; phylum Streptophyta; class Magnoliopsida; order Santalales; family Viscaceae; genus Viscum; species Viscum album. The sequence continues at coordinate 2,001,582,138 of OY728136.1, forward strand.
ATATTTTTTGGATCTAATCCAGTTTATACCTTTAACCCATTTTTCCCCCTATTACATCCCTAACATGTTTTTCTCTCCTCCTAAATGTTGTGGATACCATTCCTCTTGATTCGAGAGCAATGTTTTGGCGATTCTTTGTGCTTTGGAGGCACAAAATCCTTAGTAAGTACCCATTCTTGGTAGTTTTTCTTGAATTTATTCTTCTTACCTATCATGTATTCAAATATATAATCCATTGGGGATATATATATATATATTATGTTAATAATGTCAATATGTGAATTTTTTATTGATTTCTAAAAATATATAAGGTGTTTTTTTGGAGTTTCAACCCTGTTTAATGAAGAATTTATGCCATTCTTCATTTTCACCTATGTTTGTGAGGAAAGTGGATTCATTGTTCACTCCTATTTCTAGAAAAAGAATTATTTATTTCAAATTGATTTAATTTTATGGTCTAAATGGTTTAATTTTTGTGAAAATATTTATAGAAAACTTCTTTAGTGATGGTTTGATAAATTAGGATAATTGGTCGTTTTTGGAAAGTATAATTTTGACATGGTTTTAAAATGATGATTTTAAAATAGTTGGTTGGTTTTTATTTATAAAAAAATATTTTTATTAATGGTTTTAAATAAAAAAAGAGTTTTTTATTGAAATTTATTGACATTATTTGCGAATAATAGTTGGGAATTGATTGGAATGGGATGGATAATGGTAGTGAAGTACCACCATCAAAGGGATGGGTTATGGATGTGAAGTAACACCATCAATGGTAACACCAAGAATTTGTTTTTGTGTGTTTGTATGAGTTTGTGTGTGTGTTGTGGATTTTTGTGGAATGGAATAATTAATTCTAATGGAATTTGAGAAATTGTTTAAAAGAATTGTTCTATTTCTTTCCTTAGAAATGGATTTGGATTGGAAAACTGCTTTGATATAAAATGTTCTAAACTATTTTATATAAATGTTCTTACATTTTTTTATCCTAGTATATTGAGTAGGAAATTCATTTGGGGAAATCCTACTGAGATTTATACTCACCCCCTTCTTGGGAACTTTGGTGCATTTGCAGATGTTGTATATCAAGACATTAGTAAAGTCAAGGTATCTCATTTCTTTAGTGGTTCATCATGATACCTTGGGTATTGATTTTGGAGTTGGATAATGGGGTTTGTGGGAGTTTTTTAGTCGATATATTTGGATTATTTGAGTTTTTTTGTTTTCTATTATGTTTTTTACTTTGATATTGGTCTTGGTTTCTACATTGTACTCTGGTTTGGTATTTTGTTGGATTGGTTTCTTTGAGTTATATTATGTTCTCCTCATGTATAATTTATTAAATGATTGGTTTTGGTTATTTGGTTTGTACGTTTTATATTAAAAGGTAAAAATCGTCCTCTAACTATTTATGAAGCCCTTGGAATTTATTTCCTTCCTTTAGTGTCTTGGGGATGTCACCTAAAGGCTTGTAATATTCTAATAACATCCCAAGATAATTGGGAGGGGTGGTATGTTATAGGAATGGAACAAGAGAACACACTCAACTAATAATAGTACAAATAAGTTCATGCAAGATCACAACAAAGCTGGGATAATAATAAAGAGGAATTCAACTTGTCCTCAAAGGAGTACAAGTCATGTCCCTAGGGGTTCACAGTGTGTCTCTATAATTCTAGAACTATCTGTGCCTCAGGACCACATGGAATGCACTTTTTTATAATAAACATCATTTACCTAAGGTACACAACATATATATGTTACCCTGGCACTTGATTTGTCATTATCCTTATGCATATGAACACCATTTCTGTATACTTGGCTCTATCCAACTGCCTGAGTCTGTGTCTGAGTCCAAGGCATGTCCAATCTTGTGTACTCTTGGTCGTGTCTGTGTACTCTCTAAGGTACTTTTTGAGCCACTGGGTAAGGGTTTCATGTTGTGTGATAGCTGTCACTTTCCATGTGATTTTTTTCTTTACATTGAAACCCTAGATCCACATAGGTCCCCATAAATGGTATGTGTTCTTCCACTACACATCGTGTAATGTGAAATTTCAAAAAAAAACCCATATGTTTTCATGTGGATTCAAAATCCTTCATTTCCACTGCCAAATCCTCCACAAATCCCACCCATGGATTGCTAATCTAGATCAATTGAGCTCTATTGTCTCCAAATATTAGATTCCCATCCATTTTGGTTTCTTAAGAATCATCTTGTAGACTCATTGATGCCACATGATCCAAAACTCACAAGCACATGCCCTGATCTAGATGTGATCCATCACAACCATCATCACAGCTAGATCCCATCATTAATCTGAACCCAGATCTATGATAACAATCTTTTTTGACGAGAAACAAGTGTGAAATGATATTTATCGGGTATTTGTCAAACCACTATCCAAAATGATTGTCAACGATGAAAAAACAAAGAATTGTGGGGGAAACCAAATAAAAACAATATAAAAACAAACCTAGGCCATTTTTGGGTTGGACTAGATTCATTTTAATTATAATTATGGATAAATATCCATAAATAAAATAAAAAATTCTCCCAAATTCCTTATAAATAAAAGTATACCCATAATATGATCAACTCGTGATTAAATATGTTAGAGGATTGATTCATTTTCATAATTGGAGAAATAAAATTGGGATAAATACAAACATAAAAATCATCCTACACTGATATGGATTGATCATTAATGAAGAAATAATATGTGTCATTATCATTGGTGAGATCCTTGAATTCTGATGGTTCAATGATCCTCGATCTGATCTAATGTTTCCCACCAAGAACTCTCTCCTCCAACATTCATCTAGGTCTCTAGGGTTTAACAGCAAACCCTAGGACCTCCTCATAACCATATATTTATAGAGGTAAAAATAGGTTTCTAAATCAATATAACAAAATAAATTTATTTATTTATTTATTTTATTATTTACACCTACGATGGATTTTAACCAAATGTCTGGCATCGAAAAAGCTTATGTTTCACTTATATTAAAACCCGAATTCTAAACTCAAAGAGGGCCTCATATTTTTAATCTATGCCTCCATTTAATAGTTATTCCACTTTTTTAGGAAAACTGTGCATGCATGATATTTACTATGTTTAAGATATTTCAAAAAATTAATTATGCGCTCACCAAGCCTTAGAATCTCATGTCTTCTCAATTCCTAGATCTAGAAATATTTCTATAAATATTCCAAAGACTTATATGAAAAAAAATTGAGAAATTATAGGAACATTATGTAGCATACACCCAGGTAATCCCATCTTATAACTATCATGTCACATACACCCAAGGAAATAATCCGCCACTGAACCTCTTACCCTGAAACCATCATATAACATATAACCATGGGCTTTCACCCCCCCCCCCCCCCTTGTAATAGGTACTAGGCCATCATTACTCAGGGCTATATCCCACCCCAGTTCCTAAACCCTCATTCACATATATCACATACATATATATAAATAAATCCCATATAACCTTGGGTATATTCTCTCTGAAACTACATGTCAATTCACATAGCTTTTCCAATCTTCTAATCCTCACACACATCTCTTAGTTTAGTCACTTAGGCGCATAACCCATACTTTCTATTTGATCAATGTTGGGATGTCACCATCGATCCTAAGATTCTAAAGTGACACCTAGGATTAACAATACATGTTTCCCTACATTTCTCCTATTGAGGGTCAATGTGAAGTTGTGGAACCCACTAGGGTAACCTGGTCCACATCATAGTTTGAACACCATGCACGAGCTCCCCTCCCACATCCCCAACTCTGGGGACAAATATTATCACACATATGGCATAGAATCCCTCAACATAACCATTTTTGCTTCATATATTAAATGATATTGTCAGAAATACCATATAGGCATCTCACTAGAGTGATGGAGAAATGCCCATATCATTTCCCAAGTAAAGCTGGGTTGGTACTCTCACACTCATCCCACACATAACTCCCTTCTATGATCTACCCTCCTAGGTATTCACTTCCTAGTAGTGAAGAAACACTCACCCCACTCTTCGATCAACTATCCTGAAGGTTATAATGTATCTCAAAATTCTCACAAATCATATCCTAAATCCAACCATTCATGTTCCATCAATCACCCCTACTCAAGGGAACTAAGGGAACCTACCAAGGTCAACTATTCTCAATCACTGAAATTTGTACTTCCCAAAGGTATCATTAATTCCAACATGGATATTGAATTTATAAATTTATAAAGAACACTAAACTTCAATCACTAACTCTACATTTTAGTAGTATAGGATCTTCAGGTCCAAAGGTTGATTCCACAAAAATAGGTTTAGTGAAAATGATTAATTTAATATTCAATACTTAAAACTATATATAATTTTTTAGAAAATAAATCTAAACTAACAAGGTTGGATTTTGGAAAAGGTTGGGTAAGTGAATAAAAAACATAACAAACATGTAATTTCTGGGTTCAAGTACTAATGAATTTTAGGTTAACAATTTATTTTTATTATTGATAGGATTAGGTCTAAGTAATCTCCTTGGTTCGGATAATCATTGTCCCACTTGCTAATACCCCTTTTCTAATATTCATGTACTTCATTTAGTTAGTGAGAGAGGTAACCCAAAAACATTTTTAAACAAAGAACTAATTCATTCCCAATTTTCTTGGTGAATATTGAATTATAGTATCACATTTTAGAACACTAATTTAATTAAAACATATTGTTCATGCATAAAAAATAAAAAGAGATAAGGGAATAATATAATTGGAGTGTGAAAACCCAATTTGAAAGAATCTTAAAACCAAAAAATACATTAGTTTAATTCCCCTTAAATTACATATTTGGAATGAATAAAATCACAACCTCATGCTAACCATGATAGGGTATGAAAAATAAATAAAATAAAATGACTAATGAATTTTTGTAGTAGATTCGGTAAAGGACTTTTCAAAAAAACAACACCTTACCCCAGGCTCTATTATATAATAAATCTATTGATCTCCCCAATAATTGTATTTATTGACATAAATGCATCCCCTATATATCTTCAATATAATTAAAATGATCCATAAATGTGTCTAGGTAAATCCTAAGAGTTCATTGGAATCTAGAGTCAAAAGGTGCGGGATTCAGTCAATATTTTAAGAAAATCCAAAGAAGATTTTTCCCATTATCCAAATTCATGGCAAGAACCATGGTTTCACACCATGAAATTTCATGGTCATCATCATGTTGAAGAAACACACAGCTTGGTTCACATCCTAGTGTGGGTGTTAAAATCATCATGTTTTGTGGCATGAAAGATGTGCCATGCCATGAATATATGATTTTATCTCTATTTCACTTGTTTTCACCTTCATTGTCCTATTCAAGACACAAAATCATGTATCAAAAATCTCATGATGTGGATGATCATTTCATTACATGACTCATGGTCTTATTATCTCATTTTTTTTCTCAACTTAATATTATACTGTATATTATTATAATATGAATGAATCATTAAACATGTAGGAAATAATTATTGATTTAATAACAAAATAAATTAATTTTATACTCCAAATAATGTGAATTAAATATTTATATCAACCCCCCCCCCCCCCCCACACACACACACACACGTTTTAATTCAAGCTTATCCTCAAGAATAAAATATCAATATACTATAAAGGATGCTCACTCTACCATTATTGAAATGTAAATGTCAATAAAATTAAGTGATTAAATTGTAAATTAAATATTCAAGTATCATATAAGAAAGAATTCATCAACTAATTAATTTTCAAAGAAAAAAGTCGATAATGAATTTTAGTTTTTCTATTTTGAATTAACCATTCCTTTATTTTATTCCATTTATATTTTTTAATTCATTATTTATGTGCATTACAGTTTCAATTTACCTATCTTTAATTTTTTCACTCTCCATAATTGTATAAATGTATATGGAGTTATGATCATACCTTGAATTGTGATTCTTACCCTAGGCTTTAAATTAATCTAGATTCTCCACCCTATAGAGAAAAATATCACAAATAATCATGATGGCTCTACCTTTAGGTTCAAATTATCTCAAGGCTTAAGGGTAAGTGTTTAAATTATATAAAAACAAGTAAAACTCAAAATTATGATATATGTAAAGTACTTTACATGATAATCAATAAAATCTAGATAAAGAATTATCCCTTTAAAAGTGGAATCTCCACATTCTCAAAACTCAAAGAAAGGTCATGAATCAATGATGTATAATGAATAATGAAACCTTATAAATTTTTTCCCTTTCTTTTTCTTTTGAAGTTATCCTTGGGAAAATTATCACAACAACCACCCAACCTCAAATTATATCTTTATGAAACTATTTTTAATATTTATAAAAGATCACTAATCAAGAAATGGTACTTTTTGAATTACAAAGACATGAACCTTTTTTAGATTTTGAATTTTTTTAAGAGGGTATGAAATAAATTACAGTGAATAAAAATTCATGAACCTTCAAAATATCTAATAAAAACACCTCCACACTGATCCATTGAAAAACATTCATACCTTATACTATATATAACCCATGATCCACACTGAAATTAATAAAAATCCTATAAAATACTAGAGTGGGATAGGAAAGGATAATATAGGCTTGTAATGTGACTCATACTTGGTAAGGTCATTCATTAATTTTATGAGTTAAGAAGGATTAATGAATGAGTAGGTCTCAGGATAAATACTTATCAAAAATGTGCCTCAATCATTTAAAATATGAATTTATTCAATCATAGCTTCAACAATATGCAAATCGAGTTCTATAATTATGCATTCCCATGTGTCACTCATGATGTATTCCTAATAAATAATAGGAAATATTAAGCTTAGAAAAATTTATCAAGAATTAGAATAAATAATTGAGATAATAACTCATGTAAATTCACACTAATAATAAAATCAATTTTAAAAAATATCATAAATTTAGTGTAATGAAAATCTTAGAAAATTTTCATTTAAAAAAATTAAACAGTTTCTCAAATCATGATTTGTCAAATCATGAATCTCTATGATTATGTTTACTAATTCATTCTGTTATTTTTATCTTTCAAATTTATTAGTAATGAAATTTCAAAACATGGTATGATAATTATCCTAAGTAGTGTCTATGTCTTCAATTAGAATATCAAGTAAAAATAAAATTATGGGGTATTTATTTTAAATTAAAATAATTTTTATGTAGACATTTAAGGGGTAATATAAAATAATAAAATTAAAAATAATACCCCCCCCCCTTCATTTATGTGCTTTAGGTTGTGGTCTCCTCCTCTTTGCTAACTTCTTACGCCTTAATTTTGGTCCTAAAAAATTAAACTCATCAAAGAAAAAAGTCATTAACCTTAAATCTCCAAAAATAATAAGTAGAATCAAAATTATATCCTAATATAAAATTAATTTCTTAGAAATAAATAAAACTAATGTCTTAGAAGGAAATAAAAAACTCAATTTTCCTCTCAAAATATTATCTTTTTTATTACGGTCATTTATCTTGACCTTATCTATGTTATTTGATGGGAGTATGATACGAATTTGTCTTAGAAGGCAATAAAAAACTCAATTTTCCTCTCAAAATATTCTCTTTTTTATTACGGTAATTTATCTCGACATTATCTATGTTATTTGATTGGAGTATGATACAAAGTTAACCTTCTCAAGGTAACCCAATTTATACTTTGAATACTATACTGAAAAACTCATCTTCTACTCATTGAAATCAATGTAAAATAAAAAGTATATGTATTTACATCATGAAAGAATGTAGGAAGCATTTTTCTTCTATCTATACTTGGTAAAATTGTTCTGTTTTTTCAACTACTATTTGTGGTTCTTCTAATTATATGATAGTCACTTCAAGTTAGGCAACCAACTCCAATTCTTTTTCTAATACTTATTTTTGTTCTTATATATAGTCAGTGTAGAGTGTTGTTGATTCTTATTCTTCTTCTTATAATTATTCTTCCTCTGGTTGTGGTCCCATATTTGAAAAGAATATATGTAAAAATTCAATAGTCAAAGACCCTTCTTCTTTTTCTTATTCTTATTTTTGTCCTCCAAATATAGAAATGGACCACAAAAGTTTAACATAAAGGTCTCATTATTATTCATTTACTTCCCCATTCAAAACTACAATGAAGAGGGAATCTTCTATTGGAATAAAATCAGACTTGGAAGTGAGACTTACCTCAACTTCACTAACCATTATATTACACTCTTAACACTCATATTCAAAGTTTGTTTTCAAGTCATGGAGTGATTTCACATACTTTCTTGTGTATGGTTTCAGGGATTTTTTTTTTGACTATTTATCCTTTTAATTTCATCAAATTGTTATGTAAGATTCCTTAGAAGGATGTAAAATTTGTGTTTTTTAGTCAATATACATTATATCCCTAACATCACAACCAAAACTACCTAAGTGTAGTAAAAGTAATAAAAATTTAAAAAAGTACTAATCTAAAATTAGGAAATAGAAAGAGATAAAAAATTTCATTTTCTATATTATTAAATTAAAATAATCTCTTTAGTAATCCCTTGTAACGGTGTTCAAAATTTTGTATTTTCAAAAGGTGCAATTAATTCAAATGGTAATACCAAATTTATAAATTTATAAATAAAATTAAACTACAATAAGTAACTCTATATTTAAGCAGTGTAGTATTTTCAAGTTTAGAAGTTGATCCCATTAATATTTGTTTAGAAAAAGTAATTTATTTAATAATCAAAGCTTAAAACAATATATGATTTGTGGAAAAAAATCTAAACTAAAAAATATGGATTTGGATAAGGTGGGGGAAGATAATAATAAAATAAAACACACCAAACATGTAATTTTTTTGTTCAATAACTAATTTATTTTGGGTTAATTATTTATTCTTATTGTTGTGATAATTAAGTCTAAGGAATTTTCTTAGTCTATATGATCACTCTCCCTCTCACAAACTCCCCTTTTCTAATGATCATGTACTTTAGCTAGTTATCAAGAGAGGTAACCCAAAACCATTTTTAAATATAGAAAAAATTCCTTCCCAATGGTCATGGTGAAGGTTTAATTCTAATATCACATTATAGAACACTCATTTAATTGACACGCAATGATCAAGCATGAAAAATAAAAGAGAGAAGGGGAGAAAAGAATTGGAATGTGAAAATACAATTTTAAAGAATCATACAACCAAAAATTAACTTAGTAAAATTATCATTTGATTATATATTTGGAATGAATAAAATCAACCTCTCATGATGACCATGAGAGGGTAAGAAAAATAAATAAAATAAGATGCCAAAATAATTTGTAGAGTGGATCTGATGAAGGACTATGTACAAGCGTAGCACCTTACCCCAGGCTCTGATCTCCAATCAATTTTCATCCCCCCTATGGAAATGTATTTATTGGAATAAATATAACCCCATATATCTTTAATCTAATTAAAACATATTATATATGTATATGGTTTAATCCCAAGAGTGCATAGGAATCCCAGGTCAAAATTTTTGGGATTCAATCAAGATTTGAAGATGATACAATGCATATTTTTTCCCATCATCAAGATTCATGGATTGAACCTTGGTTTCAAAATACAAAAACTTATGGTCATACTCCTATTGAATAAACTCAAATCCTGGTTCATGGATTGGTTTGTGAATGGAAATCATCAAGTTTTATAGTGTGAAATATGTTCCATGCCGTGAATATATTCTGAGAGCCCCATTTCACTTTTTTTACCTCTAATCTTCTATTTAAGCCTCGTATTCATGTACCAAACATCACATGACTTGAATTATCATTTCATTATGTGAATCATGGTCTTCTAGTCTCTTTTTTCTTTGATTAATATTTTGTTATATCCTATTATAATATGAATGAATCATTAAACATGTTGTAAATAATTATCGATTTAATAACAAAAATAATGAATTTTATATTCAAAATGATGTGTATAAAATATTTATATTTGAAATCCCACACCTCTCAAGTCCATATACATTATGGAATGTATTTTTAAGTATTACCTTGTCTATTGGCGGATGAGGCATCAATATAGTGTTCAAATATCCATCATTCATTCATTTCTTGGGAGTTTAATTTAAAAATTCTTTTTATTTTTATCTTAGTCACCCATTCTTGGTGAAAAATCATATCATATTTATATAAAATCAATTATTATCCTTTAGGATATGTTTAGGGACAACATAACTAATATGAAAAGTTACTCCCTTTGAACAAGATCAATTGCCATTGCCAAATCTTGTCTAAGTTCTCACTCTCATTTAAGCTCTTATCTCAAGCTACAACATCAAAATTAGTTAATTATAGCTACTTAAATTAAGTTTTCAATTTAATTCAAGCAGTAATGATCTCCTAAAATATATCTTATCCATATTTTCATATAAAATCCATGAACACCCACACCTAAAGGTTCCGTGGAATACACCTAACACCATATTTATAAAAAAACCCTATCAACTGACACCCTATTAATCACCAATTATGTCTAATTTCTCAAAAAACCCTAAAAGAGTTTTTATGGATATATACCTATAAAGAAATGGTGGGGACATGTAATCATTATTATGTAACTTACTCTATAAAATCCATGAAAAATATTCATTATATCAACCTAATTCCACCATACTCTAATGGAATTAGCATAAAAACCATAACACAAATCATCCTTAAATAAAATTTATTTAAAGAGAAGGAAAAAGGAAATGAGGGAATAAATTACCTAGAATATACATGGAAATTTGTGATAAATCAACCCTCTCAAGGGGGATTCAAATGAAGGTGGGGGAGGGAGAGGAAATGACCCCTCTCTCAACCCTTACTGAACCTAAAACCCGAGGGGGTGACCCTAAAATTATAAATCTACCCTTATTAAAAAAATAGGTATGTAGGTTAGTTATGGAATGATCATGAGGGTTTCACTGTGAAAACCCTTTGATTAGAGATGTTGGGGAAAGGCCTATATGGGTCACAGTGCAACCACCCTAGACAAAAGGTCCATCCCTTAGCCTAAGAATTTCATGGTGCGACCCCCTCTATGTCACAACATGACCACCCTAGGAAGAGGGGTCATCCCCCTAATAATAAACATTGTGGCACGAACCCTATAGGTCATGGAATGACGGATTCACCAAGGTGAGACTAGTCCCACAAGTAATATCCTCCCTCCCTCATGGCAAAACATCTCATGCTCATAACTACAATTCACATCGCATGGCAGGTTGTCGTGACATGATCGGCTGCTTGATGCTAAAATTTTTAAATAGGCCACCCTGGGCCCACTCCAACGCTCACTCGAGTACCTGAATCACCCCTCAGAACTCGATACACATCCAAAACCATATATTTGATATATTCCACTTCTTAGAATCTTGATCTGAATCTGGATTCTCAAAACCTCTCATACTCCAAGAATGAAAATTTAAATTCCCTTTGAATTTCATGATTTTTAAAGATACAGTTATTTATACACTAGATGAATCATTATATCAAAACTAAATGGTGTAAAACGAATCTATAGTTGAAAATTTATTAATACAGTTTCATTCTCTAACACAGTTAACAAATTTGGATCCGTGAATTTTCTGAAAATGGAATTGAAAATTTATCACAACTTTATGAGACTTTCTAGTAAGCATCGACAATATGCCACATAGTGAAACCAGAATTAGTTGTTTCATTATTACATGATATTCATGTGATTTCATACCTGTTAACTTAAATTAATTCATTGACACCAAATTTTTTAAATTTTAATAATACCCTCCAGGTACTTTAATACCATGTAGACATATATAGAAACTCATATTCTCACTCTTTCTTAACGTGTGACAATCCAGAGGTAAATATTTTCTTTTTTACTTTCAAAGTGGAAGCTAACTCCAAACTTATTCCCATAGATATTAAGTCTAATTTTATATTCAATACATATTTTGTATTTCTATTTATTTATCATAAAATTATGATCAAACTATCAGATATTTATTTATCAAAAAGCGTAACAATAAAGTTATGTTCTGCCTACAAAAATATCCAATAAGCTAGATCGAATTAGATAAACCATTTCTTCCATGTATTTTTTAAAGACCCAAACTTTTTTCCTTATTAAATGTAACAATTATGTTTTTCACCTTATTTTAATATTCTTCAACTGACAAATGTTATGGGGGGATCAAACTTTTATGGACTATTAAATTCCTTTTATAATCTTTGATAAGGGTGATATATTCACAGAAATTTTTGATGACCCATTCCCACTCTATATATCCCATTTTTAAATTGATAGTATGAAGTTCATTATTCAAAAATTAGACAATATTTATATCCCTTAACACTATATCCAAATAAGTTTCCCTATGTTGGGAATTCATTTATAGTGAACATTATCATAACATAAAAAATAAAACACTATTTCTTTTATACATTAATAGCTTTAACACCCACCACCCATAAAAAATTCAAATCATCAATAAATGGTGATAGATAAACATCAATATCATTTCCAAGATATTTTAGACCATAAATCATCAATCTCATCATAACATATTTTTTCTTATTTCATTATAGGGAAATGTTTTAAACTACCAAAAAAATAGGCCATGAACTATGTTGGCTACTAAGGCTCCAATGTGGATTAATTATATATATAAATAGTATCATTCTGAACTTTTTAACGTCATTTATAAAATTAATAAATTTTAGATCAAATATCTTCCATCATAGGGAATCGACATAGTGATATAGGTTCCATTGGATATTCATTCATTTTTAGGCCATCATAGCCTATTTGTATCATTTGAATTTGAAAATAAATGCTTCAAATAATGAATTATTATAAAATACCAGATTGATTTAGCATGAGGTTTAGTTCCTATCCCTAAGAATGAATTACAGTCAGATGTCTGATCAATTTTATATCATGATATCCCACATTTAGGAAATTAAAATAAGTGTTCATGTTCTTTTCTAAATATTACACAATTTTTTAGGAAATCATATATTTTTTTATACTTCAGTCCCATTGGAAATTATATATTTTTTCATTATAGTTGGAATATGGAATTATGTTTCTTTCTTGAAGTAATTCTTTCAAATATTAAAGCAATTCAGTGAAACTATTTTCACTCCAACCATTTATTACTTTTAAGTTAACCAATATTAACACTATTTATAACATTGTAAATTTAATAAAACCTGGGAGCATTGTTTTTTTATTATACTCAAATAATCATTCAACACATTCTATTTTTCAATGGTTTCAATGGAAACATTGTGAATTAATTCAACAAGATGATCCTATGTTTCATACAGATGATCTTCATCAACGTTATATATTGAATTATTTGTTATTTAAACATTATAAATCTTTCATGTATAACTATGATTAAAACAATATCAAATTATATAATCTTTTATTTCTCTAGAACATAATTTTATCATATTCAAACACTTCACGCATGGATAGAAAATCATGTTTTTTTCAATATTTCATTTATAAAATTATAAGAAATAATAAATCCCTTTATTAGTTCTTCATGAATTCATATAATTATGATCCATTAATTACATAAAAATAAAATAAAATATATAAATATATTAAAACATTTAAACATAAATATAAATAGATAAATTTAAAACATATAAACGTATAAAAAAATATAAATTTTAAAAATGTAGATTAAAATTACATATACACATATTAAAATAAAATGTATAAACACATAAATTTATTAATATAATACATATAAATTGAAGATCCTCTGTGATGTTTTCATAAAAAATTTGTATTTTTTAAAATATAATTTTGTTAAGAATGATTTTGACAAACAAGTGAGAAATAAGTTACTGGAAATTTGTTAAGAATGTTTTGTTATAAATTTGATAAAGGTGGTTATGAAGCTTCCTTAAATTTGTTAAGAAAATTTATTAAAAATTTAGATGATTCTAATTCATTCCTAAAAGTTTTAGAAATAAAAAAAAATCTCATGATCCAAGATATTTTCATAAAAAGGGTGAGATGCACTTTGTAACAAAAAAAACAGGGAAGAAACTATCAATCATTGATTTCCAGACATAGATTTTCAAATATAGGCCACCAGACATAGGTTTTCAGAAATATACTTCTACATGAATTCCATTAGATAGGTATTTAGAATAGAGATTTTTAGGACAATTGAAAAATGTTACTGAATGTGCTTTATCGGATAGATTTTACTAGACATAGATAGATGAATAAAAGAAAGTATATAGAGATATATTAGTATATAAAGTCCATGGGTAGAAACATAAAAAACCTTTTCAAAAAGAGATTTTCATGAGCCACCAAACCTAGATGACCAAAAAAAAAATTTTAAAAAATAGTTACAAGAAAACCATATGCTAATTTTTGTACGGGTGTGTAACAAAGGAGAAAATGTTACACTCTGATGAATTAAGTGAAAATGGGGAGAATTAAAAAAAATGAGAAGTAATAATTCAATTTTTTATTTGTAAAAATAGAAACAAATAGAAATCAAAATTTTATGCTAACAATCTTAGACAAGTAATAATTTTAACAAAAGTCTTGAGAAGTTGAAATAATGTAGTTAACCATCTTCAATAACTCAAGTTTATTAGAAAAAATATGATGAAGTTTCTAAATAGAAAATTTATACAATGTTTGGGTGAGAAATTTTAGGTTACAAACTTTATGAAGTTTATGGTTTCAAAATCATGGAATGCGCTGATGAATAAGGGCCATAAAATCAAGTCTATCGAAAAATATCCATGAAACAGACAGTTATCGAACAAAAATTTCTAAGAATTTTGTTTTGAGTGGAATTTATATAGAGACATTCCTCTAGAAAGAATCTTCCCATAACATCAATCAAAGAAGATCATATAGACAGAACCAGATAAAATGTTCTTAAAGATTTCATTAGGCAAATATATGTCAGATGGAGATTTATGAGCTTTACATAAATATTTTTAAATACCTTTAAACATGTTGATGTTGAGTGGTTTTCTTTTTCAGTTAGCTTTTTAATTACTTGATTCTAGAGAGATTGAAGAAATTTATTAATATATAAGGTCAAATAATTTTAAATAAATTTTTGAATATATAGATTCTTCATTAAGGTTCAATAAGATTTAGGAATACTCGATAAGGATTAAGAATCTTCAAGTGAATTTTAGTTGAACATGGAAAAAATTATTTCCCTCCTCTAATTTGGGGGAACATATATAAATGTGGGAAGTACAACTATACTTAAAACTATTCACACGGAAAAAAAGATGAAATGATGAATATTTTGTGTGAAAGTGAGTTTCTAACCAAGGTTATTTTCTAGTTAAATAAGAGATACCAAACAAATTTTCTTAATATATTTATTATTTAGAGTTTTTTATCAGTACAAACAGACAAATACTTCTATTAGAGGTAATGAACATTGTTACCGGATATAGAGTATAAGATAGAGATTCCAAGAAGAGTGTGAGGTGTGGAAGTTTTATACAATGGAAAAAAATAATGATTAAAAATAAGCATAATTTAAGTGAGGCATACTAGATAGAGAATAATGGATAAAGGTAGGTGTACCAAATAGACACTTACCAGACAAAGGAAATCGGAAAGATATTTCCAGAAGAACTTTCTTAGATCAATTTTATAATGTTTCCTATATCTTTTTTGGATATTTTTTTTAAGAAAAACTTTTTAAATAAAAGGTTTTAAGTATAATAATTATTATTAGGAGATATAAGTATTTTAATGGGAGTTGGTTCAATTTTTATTCACTTATTATAACTAGTGAATTTCCTTGGACTAATAGGATTCTCCATGGAAAGGATGTAGGTTTTCACACTAAGGTTGATCCATGTAAATCTTTCATGTATTGAATTAGTTTCATATAATTTCATGCTTGTGATTTTTATATAAAAAGTTGATAAAGATAAAAAATATAAAAAAGTTACATGGTTTAATTTTAGAAAAGTTTAAATTATAAAATTTCACCACTAATTCACCACCTTTCCCCTTCTCATTGGTTCTCATGGTCCTAGGTAAATTCAATTGGTATCAAGGAAAAGGTTCCCCTGTTATATTATTATCATGGAAGATCTAAACTTAGTGAAAAATAGAGGTATTCTCAAATTTTATGGAAATAATTATCATGGTTGGAAAAACAGGATGTTACTTTATCTTCAGTCTCTTGGCCTGGATGTTATTGATGCAATTATAGTTAGTGTTTCCACCCATTGAGAAAAATGTTCTTATAATATTTTATAAAAATATAAATATTGAGTTTGATGTAAAATATTTAAATTATATTATAATGTATTTTTTATAAAATGTTCTTATAAATGTGATGGGTATAAAAATAGATAAAGAAACATGGTAAAAATGTGAAATTATCTTCAAGGGAAACACTAAAGTAAAGGAGGAAAAGCTACAAATATAGCGTAGTAAGTTTTAAGTTATCAAAATGGAATATGAAAAAACTTTTGATGATTAATTAACTAGATTCAATGAAGTTGTTTGTGAAATTAGAGTATTCATAGATGTCTTGTAATATTCTACCATTTTTAAGATACTCATGAGAAAATTCCATGATAGGTTTGATTCAAAAATATCTGCTTTATATAATAAATATGATTTATCTTTTGATAAATTACATAACTTTATTGTTTCATGTGATATGAGGAAAGCTTCAGCATTCAAAAGGAATATCAAGGATGAAATATATTTTTAAACTATGAGGAAGCTAAAAATACAAAATATTTATCATGAGTTGGTGGAACTCAGTGAATCAAAAGGTAATGAATTCGATGCTAAATAAAATAAAATAATCATGTATCTTATCTCTAAAATTTACTGTAAAGGTAATGTGAAGTTTAAAAGAAATATCCCTCAAAAATGTTTCAAGTATGAAGGAATTATTAATTTTTTTATAAATTTTCCTTAAAAAAATTAGAGAATATTAATATGATTCAGAAGAAAAACCTTAGGGGAAGTAGTGGAACAAAACTTCTAGGGATGATAAGAAATCCACTGGTTGTAAGAAAATGTTTGCTGGAAACAGATTAAGTATGTTGAATAAGAAAGTTGAGTATGACTCTACTGGTAACATTTTATAAAAAATGAAATTTTGGAGAATTTTAGAAATTTATTTGATAATGTTTAAAATAAGAAAGATACTTCCAATAGTGAAGAAGAAGAAGTTAAAGAAACTTATAGGTAATATCAATAAAGATCATAACTCATTGAATGTATTAATAAAAAACTCAATAAATAGATCAGGATGATAAAAAAGGAAAATGGGAATAATAATTATTGAAGGAAATATGTACTAAAATATGAATATTAGTTTATCCAATGGATCATAAACCTTAAACTAAGAGTTTCTGAAAAAGGAAAGATGGTGGAAGATCTTAGTAAGAAACTTTTTTTTCGGGAATATGAGGTTTGTAAAAATAAATCAAGATTTATTAAGGTTGAAATTACATTAAATAAGATGATAAAAAATTGAACAAGGCTTCAAATATAAATGTTAAATCATCTAAAGTTATTGAGAAAACTCATTCCAAGAATTAGGTGACATCTATATCCACCAAACTTAAAAATTCATCTTATTAAACTAACTATGTAGGTGTTAGAAAAGTTTTTGGTAAATATTGGTTTGAGAAAGTATGTGAGAAATCTACCACACCAATAAAATCTAAAAATAAACATCATATGAAATTTTCCCCATAAAATAGTAAACAAAAATAGAAATATGTTACAAAAATTATTAAATTTTTTATGGGGAAAGAACCTACTTCTATAGAAATTGAGATTTGATGGTTTTTATTAGTCTTGAGGAATTTATAGGCACAAATACTATAAATGTTAGCATAAAATTTATCTACCAAAAAAATTCATGAACTCGGGGGGGGGGGGTTATTATAATATCTTAAGATTTTAAAATAAATATTATGTTTGATATCGTACAAGATACGTAACTTCAAGCTTAAACAACCCATGAAAAATTATTATTTAATTATGATTGTTCTAACCTAGTAATTAAATTGGTGGGAATGAATTGGATTAAACAAATTATGAAATATATATGTGTGTGTCATAATTCAATTCAAATTTATTTGATTGATTCTTAGGAAATAATCACACAATTTTTAGTAAAGTTATTTTATGCTTCAAAAATATGTTTTGTTCAAAAATGTTTTTTATTAATTTTTGTGAGAAAATATTATAATTAGTTTCTAGAACTTTTAAAAATTTTATTTCATAAAATTAACTTCAATATTAAAATCATCATATAAAAATTATCTTAAGGTGAAATTTTGATAATTTTCAAAAAAGTTTTGTTTTTCACTAAATAGTGAAAAATAATGATTTTTATTCAAAACTATATTTTCAAAGACATATTATATTTTTAATTAGATTTAAAATTTAATTAGTTTATTTTAATCAAATAAAATCCTATTACAATCTTTATAATGATTTTTATACTTGAAATTGGTATAAAAATATTTTTATACTTCAAAAGGCATTATTCTGAAAAACTATTTTTCATCACATTTTTTAAGTTTAATTTTAAATTAAATTATGTAATTTATATGAATTGAATTTTGAAAATTTTATTTCATATTTTTAATATGTGGGTATAAATTTTTTAAATAGGTACCATTTATTTTTTGGCGTTATGAATAGTAACTTTGGTAATTTTTGTTTCCACGATAAACGGTAAATCGGGTAATTAAGATTAAAAATAAAATTATAAGGACTACAAAATAACCCTATATTTTGTATTAATTTCATTGGATGAGTATATATGATCCATAATCATCAAAAAGTTTAATATATGTAATTTTTTGGCCATTTATCCATGATTTTTACCTTTATTTTGTTTTATATAAAGAAAACTCAAAAATTCCATTCTCTTTGTTTTATTATCTATAAATTTTTAAAATAGGGATAAAAAGGAGATTTTTTTAGTTATAAATATCTTTTTTAAATATAAATTAATTTTTTCATCATGTTAATTTATTTCTAATTTTTAGTGTTTAAATAATTAGCTTAATGGTTATGCAACACTAACACGGTGCATATGTAGGTAGTAGAAAAATCAATAAAATGATTTTAAAAAATCTAAAAACAATATTATTTAATTGATTTATAGTATCCCAAAAATATAAAAAAAATTATAACATTTTTTATGTGTTTTAAAATTTTATATTCAAATTCCATATTTTCTTGATGTTTTTAAAGTCAAATTAAATGAATAGTGTCAAAAATGATATTAATGATATTTTATGATAAATAATTTTTTATTAAATTATTTAAAATTTATTAAAATATTATCTTCATAAAATTTAATTTTATATGTTTTATTACATAAATAATGGTCAATTATGGGCATTTTTTCCTTTTATAGTTACTATATTGACCCCTAAAGAGTAAAAAAATTGTTTTGCGGTAATCATCAAAAGGGTTAATGGGGATTAAAACAACAATATAGGGGTGAAAACATCACATAAAATTGTCCAATTTTTATTGTATGATGTTATTTTAATCCATAATAATACTATTTTATAAATAAATTATTTTTTATATGAAATTTAATTTATAATAATTTAATATTTTAAGAAATTCTAAGGGTGCTCCTCCCCTCTCTTATAAAAGGTCGCATCTTCTTCTCTTTTATTAACACTTCAAGAACTATTTTTTTCATACAATACCTATCCAAATCCCTTAATTACATGAATCCCCACATTATATATTCCTTATTTTAGTCATAATACCAACCTTAGAGTTCTTAAGGTGTAAAGAAAAAGGAAGTTGTCTGAAGAAGAGGTATGGTTCTTAACCGAGAATTTTTGTTTTATTTCATCTTCCATATCATTAAAATATTAATTAATCATGATGATATAATAAAAATATTATATAACATGTACTAATATGTTATTATGTTAATAACATAAGTTATATCCATCTCCAACCTCTATCAAATGGGAAAGGAATCCATTGTTCATGTGTACGACGGATTACCGCCTCACGGACAGATATAATTCAATTTTTCCATCACCACCTCTCACAGCTAGTTATAATGATGGATTAAATGTATAAATACTATATTAATAAAATATTTATCACTATTTATAAATAATATAGCACTTATTTTCTTACCTTTCCATTCACGAAAAAATGATAATATTGTTTGTGTGTACATGTTGACTACCACCTCCAAGAAGCAATGTGATTCTTTTTTCATCACTAAACATATAGATGATACATATGAGTGTATTCAAAGAAAAAATATGGTATTTATGATATAATTATCATTATTTAAATATAAAATAATACTTACCCTCTTTCCATAATGATCATTGAAAAATGGAAATGTTACTCAGGTGTGTGTATGTATTACCATCTTCATGATTGTAATGTAGTTTATTTTACATAATCATATTTATTGATTCATTTTAAAATAATAAATTATTTATAAAAATTATAATTATATCATGATTATTATTCTGGATATGGTGGATTAATGACCTATTTTATCATAGTTAACTTAACAAATCCATTTTGAACATATGAGTCGAATATCATTAAAACATCTAATGAGAACTGAACTGATTGAGTAATTATTTATAAAAATGGAAGAATAAACATTAAAATGGTTCTTAATAAAGAAAATAATTTACAAGAATTTATTATTCTATAATATATAGAATGTAATGATAAGTGAGACTCAAGGTAAGGGATTTCTTTTAAAAATCATCTTTTAAAATTTCTCTTCCAACTCTTTTTCTTCCATTTCTATATTTTTAAAATTAAGATATGGATGTATTTATATAAGCATAAATGAATTATAAAAAAATTATGTCTATTTTTTCTTTTTCCAATTTTTTTTAAAAAGAATATTTTTATTTATTTTATATGTAACATTTTAACTTTATTTATAAAAGGCAAAAGGATTGTTTTATTTTAACATATACGGCGATAATGATTTTTCTCTCCGCCATAACCATTATTTGATATTTGACTTCCTTTATAATATTATATGTTTTCTTAAAATAAAAAATATCCTTCCATATTTTTTTATTTTCCAAAATGGTTTTAAAATGGAATGGGTATTTCAATATAGAGAAATGTTTTCTTATGGGTGAAAAGAATATTTTTATGAGTGTAATTTTGGAAAACACAAAATTTTATGTGTTATTATTCTATTATAGTTCTTGAAAAGTTTTAATGATTATGGGTGGTTATATTATAAACCAAGTATGGGTGGTTAAATTATTAACCAAATATATTTGGTTCTGTAATAAACTAATGATTGTTGGGTTCGTGAGATCCCTCTAATGTATTGGGTATGTAATTCAATCATATTGGTAAGTCTATTTTCTAGAGTGATATAAAAAATGATGTCCCAAGTTACCTATATGATTTATCTATGATTTATATGATATTTTACAAAAATATTATGATTTATCAAGGTAATATGATGATACTATGTTTAAAATAAAGTACATGCTACTTCTTAAGGGTGTAAAGTATAACTTTGTGAAAAAGTTTACATGTGTTTTTACTGACTTAAAAGAAACATTTATGAATTTTATTTTGATTTAAATATTTATTATAAATTATTTTATGAAAATGTTTGGAAAATTACATTGATTTATTAAGAAAGAAAATGTTTATTTTAGCCCTGATATTATTTTCAAAAAGGAAAAAAATTATAAGTATTCATAAACTAATAGTTTATTTATTATTTTCTTTATATCCCTTACTGATATTTTTATTCTCATCCCAAGTTTTAAAAAATCATAGGTTTTAAGTATGGGTAATAAAAAATATGAATTCAATTTGAAATTCAAGAATATTAATCATGAAAATAAAACATGTTTCATTTTAAAAGTTTTATATTATGGGAAAAATGGATACTAAGTAGAAGTTTCTACTTTTTTATTTATGAGTAATTAATATATGAGTTTTTAACTAATTCTATAAAACTATAAACTTAAAATATATTCTGGAATTTAAGAAAATTAATTCTTGTTTAAGGATTCAATATATAGTTTTTTTAAGGTTGGGTCCTTAAAGTTGATATTAGAGAAGAGTTTAGACAACTTAAGAGATTGTTATGTTTTCATGTGAGGTTAACTAAAGAGATATGTATAACCTTATGAGTATATAAGTCTAAGGTTGATAAAAAAATTCAAAGTCTTATACACCCCTTTTGAGGTTTTGAGTGATGATATTTTATAGTGATTAATGAGATGTTGGGAAACGTTTTATTGGGTTGAGCTATATGTAACCCTTAGGTTAACGTTAATTATTATTTCAGAAAAATGTTGTTAAATTTTTGGGTATGTAAGTTTAAGGGTATGAGATAACCTTTTAGGTAAAAATAATATTTAATGTTGAAGTTATTAAGGTTATTTTTAATTATTCTAAATTTAAAGTATTATATCATTTCTATAGGTATTATCTTTACAAGGACCATTTTAATTTTAAAATGAGATAATTAATTTCATACTTTAATGATGTTATTTTATATATAATAATTACCTTTTATCGAGATAAAATAAAAAGGATCACACAAAACCTTATTATTCCTTTAAGATGATTTAATCATCACTATTACGGTAAAATTTTCTTCAAATTATTTTGAATTATTTTTTAACATCCAAATGACCTTCAAGAAACTCTTTGATATATCCAATAACCTTTTATTTCTCAAAACTTTCTATATATCATGGTATTTATTTTATTTCAAAATATCAACTCATACATCTCTTTTGGAAAGGTAAATACTACCAAGTACTTGACTCTTTCTTTTCTAGAGATATGGACTTCATACTATAAGGTAAATCGATATCAACAGCATAAGGCAATACCCTGATGTTTGTATACAAGGTATGAATTATTTTATTATGTTCTAATCATGAGTTGTGGTTTATATGATATTGATGAATCATAAGGACATATTTCATATGAGCAAATAATATGAAAAATCGTGGTTAAGGGTTTAATAAAGAAGTTGAACTAAGGATTTCTTTATCAATATTATTTTGATATATTCTAAATATTATGAGTATTATGAAATTGTTGGCCCATGGGAGATAGTTGTCTGCCATCTCTAGTATTAATGGTTTTAATAATCACAAATCATTTGAAATCCCATTAATCATGCCTAATAATTTTAATCATGTTTATTTACGTTTCAATACGTGCAATTATGTTTATTTATGATCACATATAAGTTTAATAAATTTTGATAATATTTATGTTGAAAGAAAATCCAAGAAAAAATATTTTCTAAGTATGACATACTGACACCTAAAGAAGAGATGAGACACTTATAGTTCAACTAAGTCAGTGATAGTGAAAAATGACTCACTGATATATGACTCACTGACAGTGCAATTGACACACCCATAGACTGACTATCTCACCGATAGTTTAAATGACCTACCAATGCAAAGGACCTACCGATGCAAGGTACCTTCTGATGCACAGTGCTATTGATGCAAGGACTCACTATTAGCTAAATTGAGTCACTGATGCAATGAGTCATCAATTCATGGAAAGACCGACAGAAGGATATATCAATGGAATGAGTAACCGACATAAGGAGATACCAACAGTGGACTCACTAATAGGCTATCTAAATTTCCTTTATTTAAAATTACTTCTAACAATCATATTTTGAGTGTTTTAATTCAATTTATTAATTTAATGTTTTTTGTAGACATCTTAAATGAGGATGTTATAAGTATGAGGTACAATATCTACCTCAAAAAATGTATATTGTCTGGCTGCAATAGTATAAAAGAAAAGGACTCAAGAAAGAAAGAAAATACATACATGTACACTCAGTGACATAACCACACAAGAAACATCTAGAAAGGAAGAACACTCGAGGAATTTTTCATTTCTATTTAATGTGAACCATTGAACTTTTGTTCATAAAAATTCCAACATACCTTATAGACCAAAGGAGAAGAAAATATCATCTTCCTAGAAGATAGAACACAGTGCTTCATGACACTCTATTTTTAGGGTCAACTTCTAAAAGAGGACTCAATATTTAATCCTGATACTTCAAAGAGTCCAAAGTTGAATTACATAACACTTAGAGCTTTTTAAACTCTATCTAATATGTATTTCTCAATTGTGTACCTTTTTATTACATTTTTGAGTTGTGTGTGCATATTTCTTTAAAACACACATTTCCTTCTACACTAAACAGGAGGATACTAGATTTCCTCACTCAACTAAACTTTCTTATCCCATAAATAATTGTGCAAGAGGTTTTCTGTGACCTAGTTGTATTTTGTTCCCATAAAGAACAGTGGTAGAGGTCTTGTGACCTGGATAGTCTGTGTAATATTGTGTTAACCCTGATCCAAGGTGTGGATCAAAACCTTTATCTATATAGATTGATTGGTGGTAGGTGATCTCCAAGTGGAGAGAACTAAGTCTCTTATTGAGACTAAACCTCTTTTTTTATATCTGATGTGTTTTCAAATTTAGTTTTCTCTATTTTTACTTGATCTTCATAAAACTGAATTTTAATTTGATTGTTAGTCTTGGCTAGTGTTTATATCTTATTTGGATTATTATATTAGTTTCAAAAGTTGTATCAATATATCATATTTCTATAACTGATAAATAATCAATATTCTGAGAAATTGGTTGAATATTCAAACTATTATAAATTCACTACTTTGATTAGCTGGCCTGTTTTGTTCTAACTTAGGGAAATATTTTCAATAAACTTTTTAACAGAAATTTTATAGGAACTCAATTCACCCCCCTTCCCTCTTGAGTGTCCTACTCTGACCAAAATTTGGTATTACAGGATTATTATTATTATTTCTAATATTTTTAAAAGTTTAAAATCTTTTTCAAATATTTTCAACTATGATTCAGTTGTGTTTTAAAGATATATAAATTTCTATTAGTTCTAAATTATTATCTCTTTAAAAAAATAAAAATAAAAACTTTTCTTTATTATGGATAATAGATTGGAGGGTGTTACTACTAACAAACCTCCCAACTTTAATAGAAAAAACTATACCTAGTGGAAGATTAAGATGAAAATGCACTTAGAAAGTATGGGGTTTGATATTTAGATACTAATAGAAGAGAAATAAGAAATACCTAAAACTTCAAGAACTATATAGATTAAAGCAACCAAATCTACTTATAAAAACAATTGAAAATATATGAATGATCTATTTTTTCACTAGGGGATGAGGAATTTAATAGAATATCTACTTGTAAATCTTCCTATGAAATTTGGGAAACCTTAACTATCTCACATGAAGGAACTACTAATGTTAAATAAATGAGACTTAACACTTATACTATTAAGTATGATAATTTTAAGATGAAGCCTGATAAGTCTATTTTAGACATGTATCTTAGGTTTAATTAAACTGTGAACACCATGATCTCTTTAGAAAGATCTATTACAGCCAAGGAACAAATAATGAGAATACTCAAATGCTTACTAGATAGATAGAGAGTGGATTTTGTATCAATTAGATAATCATATGACATTAGAAAGTTTCAAATAAAGGATATGATAGGAAAGTTTATGATGTATGAGGAAGAACCAAATGTAAAAAAATAATAGAATGATGAACCCAAAAGAAAATCAGTTGCTTTCAAATCTAATGCCTCCAAGCATAAAGAAAAATCTCAAGATTAAACTGAAAGTCCAAGTGATGGAAAATCATTAGCAGATAGTGATGAAGTGATGTATCAAATATCCAAAAGGTTTAAGAAATTCTTTAGGAAGAAATTATTCATAAATCCAAACTAAAAATGAAATTACGATTATAAGGGCCATTGGAAAAAGGATTGGAAAAGAATTGATACTTCAAATGAAATAATATGTTATGAATGAAAAAGAAAGGGACATGTAAGGCTAACTATTCCAAGATAAAGTAAAAGAATAAGTATGATTATAAGGATAAAAAGTATAAAAAGTTCATGAAATAAGATTTGAGTGATTCTGAGGATAGCTCAAGTGACTCAGAAACCTCTAAAAATGAAAAGGTTAAAAAAGAAAATATGTGTTTTATAAAAAACACATCTGAGCTAACACTAAACTCTCCTGAACATAATGCTTATTATTCTGGAGATAAAAGTGATTCTAAAAACATGACCAATTAGGAATGTTTGAATATTGTAAAATTATATAAGACACTTATAATGAACTAAAATATAAATATAAATATTTAAAGTAATATCATGATTTGACTACCACTGTTAAAACTAAACTTTCTATAGAAAAATTGAAAAATTATCAACTGCTTAAGGAAAAGAATGAACTTAAATTGTAAAATGATCAATTGAAAATGGATCTAAAAAGATTTACCAATGGAAAAGAAATCTTAGTCCAAATTCTTGGTAAACAAGTAGATCCTGAGTATATTACTGGAATAGGATACTAACTAGGAAAGATGGATATGACTAAAACTCATTTTATATCAAAATATGTAAAATCTATTTTTAGGCCTAGTTCTGGAAATTTTTTGAAAATTATAGCTATGAAACATGTTATATTATTTCAAGTTATTCTAGACCATATAAAGCTTATTTTTAAAACACTTTAAATACTATTTATAGGAAACCCATGAAGAAAATATGGGTTCCCAAAGCTCTTATTACTAATGTTACTGGACCCAAACAAATCTAGGTACCAAAATATTTTCTTATATAATATTTTTTTGTAGGAAAACTCTTGGAAGAGATCCTTGAAAAACTTATGGTACTTGTACAATGGATATTAAAGACACGTGATAGGAGATTACTCATGATTTAAGAACTTTATAAATATTGATGGTGGGCATGTCACTTTTGGTGAAAATGATAAAGGAAAAATCATTGGATTTTTCTATATTGGTAACTCTAACTTAGTTTTAATTTCTAAATTAATTTTTTTTTATGGATTAAAATAAAACCTACTTAGTATCTCTCAGTTATGTGATGATGGTTTTAATTTTAAATTTTATAATGATGTATAAAATGTTTTTAATTATAAAAATAAATTGGTATTTTCTAATTTTAGAAATTAAAGCATGTATGCAGTTGATTTAGATTATTTAATTTCTCAAAAAATTTCTTGTTTGAGTGCTTTTCATAAAGATTCTTTGATTTCACAAAGGATTTTAGAACACTACAATATACACTCATTTAGAAATCTTACTAGAAAAGTCTTAGTCAAGTATCTATCCAAACTTGAGTTTCCAAATGACAAAGTCTATAATCCTTGTGAAAATGGTATACAATACAAAATCTATTTCAAACCAAAGAAATAAGTTTCAACTTATCAACCTCTCGAGTTGGTTAACATATACTTGTTTGGACCTTCTAGAATTTCAAGTCTAAGTGGGAAGCACTATGTCAATGTTCTTGTATATGACTACTCTAGATATTGTTGGACCTTCTTCTTGGATTGCAAAAGTGAAGTTGACTCTCATTTCACCAAGTATGCTAGGACTGTAGAAAATATTAATAGTCTTAAAATCAAAACCCTAAGAAGTGACCATGGCCATGAGTTTGAGAACCAAGATTTTGAATCTATTTTCTCAAAAAATGGATACATCCATAACTTCTCTGCTCTTAGGACACACCAAAAAATAGAGTTATAGAAATATGAAATAGAACCCTTCAAGAAATTTATAGAACCATGCTTAGTGAGTATGACCTACCTATATACTTGTGGACAGAAGCTGTCAATATAGCATGATATATAATCAATAGAATCTTGATTATATCTATCCTTAAGAGAACTCCTTATAAGTTATGTAATAATAGAAAACCCAAGGTTAACTACTTCAAAGTTTTTTGTTACAAATTCTATATTCTTAACACTAAGGATAGTCTGGATGATGAAGGAATTTTTCTAGGTTATTAAATTTCTAGTAAATCCTATAGAGTCTTCAATAAGAGAACCAAATTTGTGAATGAATATGTGCACGTAAAGCTTTATGATGTAGATCCACATGATCCAATGACCTCTCTAGAGAATCTTGAGGATGATATGTCAAATATGAACATAAATATTAAATCTTCTGACCATCCCATGAGGAAATCTATTAAAACCTCCAATTTTGGAAATTCTCCAAACTTTAGCCATGATCAACCTGAATCTATAGAATAACCTAAAGTGACCAGTCCTTATTTTTCTAGACTTGTTATAACTCTCAAGAACCATCCTATAGATGTTATAGTTATAGATTTAGACAAAGGAACTCATACTAGAGCTTCTCTAAAAATCAGGTTGAACGTCAAGATTTCTTGTCACAACTTGAACCTAATAACATAAATGATACTATAAATGATGAATTTTGGGTGATGTATATGAAAGAATAATTAAATCAATTTGAAAGAAAGAAATTTTGGAAACTTATGGATAGTCCTAAAGATATTTTGACCATAGGAACTAAATGGGTGATTAGAAATAAATTAGATGAATCTGGTACCATAGTAAGAAATAAATCTAGATTGGTTGATCAAGTTTATAGTCAATAAGAAGGGGTTGACTGTAAAGAAATATTTACACCAGTATCTAAAAATGAGGCCATTATAATCTTTATTGCTTATAAAGCACATCTAGATTTCAAACTCTATCAAATGGATTTCAAGAGCACATTATTAAATGGTTATAAAAGTGAGGATTTTTTTGTTCAACAAACCCCTAGTATTACAAATCCCCACTTTAAAAATCATGTTTTTAAATTAAAAAAATATTTATATTGTTTAAAGTAAGCACCAAGATCTTGGTATGATAGGATCTCCACTTTTTTATTTCTAAAGGTTTTGAAAAAGGTATCTAAGATCCTACTATTTTTATAAAATTAATTTCAAAAGATGTTTTAGTAGTACAAATTTATATATATGATATTATTTTTAGATCCTCTAAAAAATCTTTATGTGTTGATTTTTCAAAAATAAAGAAAAGTGAATTTTAAATGAGTTTAATGGGTGAACTCATATTATTTCTTGGATTTCAAATATTTCAAAATAAATAAGGTATTATTTTAAATCAAAGTAAACATACTAAGGATATTTTAAAAATATTTGTATTTGAAATCACTAAGAGTAGTGAAACACTAATGTGTACCACTTGTAAGTTGGACATTGATGAAGACGGTAAATCTGTTGATCAAACCACTTATAGAGGAATGATTGGGATTTTACTCTATTTAACAACTAGTAGGCCAGATATTATGTTTAGTGTGTGCATGTGTGCACGTTTTCAAGAAAAACAAAAAGAATATCATTTAAATTCTATAAAAAGAATTTTAAATGCCTCAAATATAAAACCAATTTAGGATTGTTCTATCCTAGAGGACAACCTTTTGATTTGGTGCATTATTCAGATGTTGAATTTGCTGGCTACAAGTTAGAAAGAAAGAGAACCTCTAGCACATGTCACTTTTTGGGAAAGTATATAGTTTTATGGTGTGGTAAGAAACAAAATTCTATTACATTGTCTACTACAAAATCTGAATACATAGTTACTGGTAGTTTTTGTGCACAAATTTTTTGGATGAAACAAATATTACTAGACTATAGATATCAATTCATACATGTCCCTATAAATTGTGATAACACAAGTGCTATTAATATTTCTAAGAACCCTATTTCACATTATAGGACAAAACACATTGATGTAATACATCACTTTTTGAGATACCATTATCAAAAAGGTGATATAACTTTATAATTCATTGGCACTGAACATCATCTTGCTGACATTTTCACTAACCCATTGAACTCTAAAAGAATAAACTACATCATACATGAGTTAGTAATGATAAATCTATATGACCTTATGTTGTTTTTACTTTGATAATTTTAAGTGAAGTAGTCATACCAACACTGGTAAAGTCGAACAGACAGTGTCATGCTGACACTGATAGTATGAAGTTGACAATGTCATGATAACACCAATAACTTTGTAATACTGACATAGTTGTCATGCCGACACTGATGTTTTGTCATGAAAATACTCTTTTATTCCAACACCAACACAATTTCAATCCAACATTGTTATTGTTATGAAAAATTTGTCATGCCAACATTGATTCTTTTTCATGCTGATAATATTTCATGTCGACATTGATGAATCATTGTTTTTATTTGTTTTATGTTTTTACCAAAACAAAATTGTTTAACTGATTTTGTTGAACCTAGTTCATGATTTCACACTTTTGTGATTTCAAAATCCCTAAATGATAGAAATTTGAGTTGATCCACTCTACTCATTTACCCTTACACTCACTCAATCATTTCTTTCTCTACCCCTAACCTTTAACCTTCTATCCTTCAAAATGATATGTTGGAATGGTGCATGTGAAGCGAGATATTGAGGGTGGAGAGTCTCATGCAGCTAATAAATAGAGAGGGTAATTGATAAAATCTTTCATACCTATTAATATTTCTATAGAGAACCATATAGTGACTCCATAAAAAAGGTTCTTATATAATGGTCGTTGGAAATAAAGACTTTTCTACTCCGGGTGTTATAGGATCAGTGATGGATTGAGTGGTTCTCCAACAATGAAAGACCCTTCTACCTAAATCTAGTTCATGAGATTTATATGAATGTGGAGTTCCGTTTGGAAGGAAGTGACATTTCTTGGATTAAGTCCATAGTGAAAGTAAATAGAATTTATTTTTCATCATGAAAATTGGATGAATGTCTTAAGATACCCTATTAGGGTGTGTTTGATGATTATTAGGGTAGTTCTCCACCTGAGAGTGATATTTTATACTTTGAGACAACTATGAAGGAGCTTACTGATAATGATGAGAACAGGAGACCCATTTCTACAGAGTTATATGGGGAGTGTAGAATTTTGTTCAAGTTTATTCAATATCAGATCTTACCTAGAAAAAGGGACTTTTCATCTCTAAATTATCAAGATGTCTATTTTTTATCTACTAAGAAAAGGGATTGAGGTAAATCTATGTAGATACCTTGTTATGCACATAAATGAAATGAGAACGCCTTATTGAGAAACCAATACCCTGTTCTATCCAAGGTTAATCTCATATATGTTAAAAGATAAAGGTTTTGTTAGTAAAGGAGATGAAGTTATTTCTTAGTGTAGTGGGATTTGTCTCAGTAAAGAGATCTGTAAAAGTATGAAGATCAACTAGAACCCATGGAAGAAATAATGGGTTGAAGATGAAGATAAGATTTATGATAGGTTTAATCTAGTGGACCATCTAACTAGGCCTAAGAAAATAGATGATCCTAGTCTAGGACCAGATGAGGAAGTTGTTTACTCTTCAAAATAGGAAGAATAGACAACCACACTAGTCAGAGATCAAGGGTCACCTATCGATGATAGAAGTGATCCTTACACCACTAAAGCTCACAAAGGTTTTTCTTTTGGACATCCTTGTCCTCCAAATTCCTTACCCTCTTATGATCCCACACTTGAAGAAAATGGAGATGAGGATATAGAAGTCTTGATAAGTGTGGAATATGTTAGTAGATCTAGTGGATCTAAAGAAGAAGAAGACAGAAGTGAAGAAGTTGAAAGTGGAAGTGGCAGAGGCAGTGGTAGTAAAGAGGAATAAGGTGAAGAAAATGTTGACAAAAATGGAAGTGAAGAACATTTCTCTAGAAATAATGATGATGAATGTAGTAGTGAAGGTAGTTAAATTGATGGTGACTATAATAAGGATGATCAAGGTTGAGATATAGAGATGGTTCAAGTCATGGTTCAAGTACAGTTTTAAGAACTTCCTAAAGTTGTTGTTGAAGAAAGAGTAAATTTTGAGGTTCATGATGAAGTGGAAGTTCAAATGATTCATGCACCTCATTTAGTATATGAATGAATGAAACCTCATGATGAAGGTGAGAAACCAGTGAGGAGAGATAAGATTTAGGGGGAGCCTCATGAAAGGAGAGATCAAGCTGATGGGGAGCATCATCTTAGCATAGTAAGACTTGACACTCTCACTCCTCTGGATGATGATGTTGTGATTGAATGGGCAAGGAATCTTGGGTATGTAGCACTGGGTTTGGATTATGAATACTTATATGATGAATTATTTAAAAAAATTCCAATGAATCAGTGGATGAGACCCTTCCTAGTGACTCTATCACTAAATAAGACTTTGAAATATTTAAGGAGGAAGTTTATTCAGTTGTAAGTGCATTAGTTCAATCTCAGATGTTCAATGAGATTCAACAATACATAAGGGAAAAAACTAAGCTCAGTGATGAATTACACTCTCTCAGATCTTAAATAACAGAATTGAAGTAGTTTGGACAAGTTTTTTATGTTTCAAGTCAGATGGTGGGTATGAGTGAGGCTAATGCAGCTAATGTTTCAAAGAAAGTGATAGAAGAGATCCAACACAACCTAATCACTGCTACTGATAAAATTGTTGAAAATACTGCCAAATTGAGAAAAGAGATTACTGGGATTGTTTCTACAATAAATAATTTGACCTCAAAGTATAAAGGTTGTTTAGAGACTATACTTAAGGCCTTGAAGACGCATACCTCAATTCCTACTGATGTTCTGTCTACCTCTATTTAGTCTTCTCAAGCCCTGGACATTGAGGTAGTCAGAACTGTTGTTAAGGAGTAGTTTCAAGCTTTATTTGATGCTTCTATTTTTTCAAGACTTGAAAAGATTGAGAAAAATAATGACCATGTTCATGATATGATCAGACTCTATTCTAAGAGTGTTGAGATTGAAAATGCTCAAATTATAGAAAAGGCGGATTACTATTTCAATAAGATCATTACCAAGCATTAGTTGACCAGTCTCTTTAAGTATTTAATAGGGAACATATCTTTCCCTCCAGTAACCAGAGCCTTAAAATACCAAGTACAGAAGTTGAAAGACTTCACCCCTCTTTTTTATAAATTCATGGTGAATAAATATGACTTTGATAAAGTTATTAAGTATGGTGGTGAAATCATTAAGGATTTCATCAAGATGTTAAAGTCGTACCTTAATGTGCAAAGTGAAGCAATTTTAGCGCCTACTACTACACTGATTGGACCTTCTGGATTAGTGCCTCCACCTCAAATGTTAGTTTCTTAGGCCTTGACTTAGATTCATCCAGTGATTCAAGAGAATGTTCAACCACCTATGTTGTCACGACACAAACCAAGCCTTATACCTAATGTTCCAGAAGGAGTGATCCTACCTCCTATAAAAATTTCTTCAGAACCTCCATCTCCTAATCACCACCTATTGGAACCTCTATTAACCCATCTGAGAAAGGGAAGGAACCTATTAATCCTGAGCATTAGTGTTGATCACTCTCAGATAGAGATGTTTGGTTGTCTTTTCTTGTCTTTGCCTGAAGATTTATAACACATTGTACTTATTTTATTAATGAAATTTAATTTTCTTATCTTTCATCTATTTGTGTTCTATCTATTACTCCCTGATATATCTTATTCATTTTCTTCCCTTTCATTAATGATTTTATTGTTTGATACCATTTTTACTTTTTGATAATCCCAAAAGGGGGAGAACAATTTGTCATTATCCTTATTTCCTTTATCTTTGATATCACTCCTATGTATTTTATTTTTCCTCTGATATCATTACTATTTATTTTACCTATGAACATTATATATATATTGATAAAATTCATCAATAATGGTAGATAATAAGAAGAAGGATTATATTCCACATCAAATGATTGTACTAAATAATGTCATGATTTGTGATCATCAAAAAGGGGGATATTGTCGGCCCATGGGAGACTATTGGCCACCCTCTCTAGTATTAATGGTTTTAATAATCACAAATCATGTCAAATCCCATTAATCGTGTCTAATCATTTCAATCATTTTTACTTATGTTTTAATATGTTCAATTATGTTTATTTATGATTACATATAATTTTAATACATTTTGAGAATATTTATGTTATAAGACAGTCCAAGTAGAAATATTTTCTAAGTATGACATACTAATATCGATAAAAGATATGAGACACCAATAGTTCAACTAAGTCATTGAGAGTGAAAAAAGACTCACTGATGTATGACTCGTCGATAGTGAAATTGACACACCAACAAACCGATTGTATCACCGATAGTTGAAAGGACCTACTGATGCAAATGACCTATCAACACAAATGAAATACCGACACAAAGGACCTACCGATGCAAAGGACCTATCGATTCATAGTACTACTGATGCAATGAATGATTGTTAGTTAAAATGAGTCACCAAAGCAATGAGTCACTAATGCATGGAAAGACCAACCGAAGGAGATATTAATGGAATGAGTCACTGATAGAAGGATATAACAATAGTGGACTCACTGATAGGTTGTTTAAATTTCCTTTATTTAAAATTACTTCTAATGGTCATATTTTTTGTGTTTTAATATTACTAATTAATTTAATGTTTTTTTACAGACATCTTAAATAAGGATTTTAGAAGTATAAGGTAAAACATCTACCTCAAAACATGCACATTTTTTAGCTGTAATAGAATAAAAGAAAAGGACTCAAGATAGAAAGAAAATACATACACATAGACTCAGTTACAGAACCACGCGAGAAACATCCAAAAAGGAAGAACACTTGAGTAATTATTCACTATTTCTTGTTGTGAACTAGAGAATTGTTTCTCATAAAAGTTCCAACATCCCTTATAGAACGAAGTAGAATAACATTTCATCTTCCTAGAAGACAGAACATAGTGCTTCATGATACTCTGTTTTCAGTTTCTCCTTCTATAAGAGGACTTAAGCTTCAATCCTGATACTTCAAAGAGTTCAGATCTGAACATCATAACACATAGAGCCTTCTAAACTCTATCTAATATTTATTTCTCTATTGTGTACATTTTTATTACATTTTCAAGCAATGTGTGCATCTATTTGTAAAATACACATTGTCTCCTACATTGAATTAGAGGATACCAGATATCCTCACTCAACTACACTTGTTTATCCCACAAAGAACTATAGAAGAGGTCATGTGTGACCGGGTTGTATTTTATTCCCACGAAGAACAGTGGTAGAGGTCTTGTGACCGATACAGTCAGTGTGTTGCTGTGTTAACCCAGATCAAGGTTGTGGTTCAAAATTTTTATCTATATATATTGCTGGGTGGCAGGTGATCACCAAGTAGAGAGGAATATGTCTCTATTTGCGACTAAACCTCTTGTTTTATATCCATGGTGTTTTCAACTTTAGTTTTCTCTATTTTTACATGTACTTTAGAAAACTGAATTTTACTTTGATAGTTAGTCTTGGCTAGTGTTTATAACTTCTTTGTATTATTATATTTGTTTCAAAAGTTGTATCAAGGTCTCATATTGCTACAGTTGAGAAATAATCAATCTTCTGAGAAATTAGTTGAATAATAATACTATTATAAATTCACTACTTTGATTAATTGGCCTGTTTTTTTTAAAATTGGGGGACTATTTTAAATAAACTCTTTAACAGAAATTTGTATAGGAACTCAATTCATCCCCCCCCCCCCACTTTAGTGTCCTACTCCGACCAACAGAAACATACCATAGTATATTTCTTTCAAAATTTAGAAATATATGTTTGATAAAATCAATACATTTGAGAAGTGTTTTAGTGAAAAGGTGATAATTTTTTGAGATACTTGTTTAATGAAATATGATAAAGGGATAAATAAACCTTTGAGTTAATATGTGTTTGATGATATTGAATTAATATTATTTTATTTTGTGTAAAAATGAGTTGTATAGAATGCCTTTGGGATTAAATATTGGTTTTATGATTAATGATATTTTTAAGTATTTTAATCATATTTTTTGGAACTTTATAAGAATTATATTAATATAGTTCTAGTAAAAAGGACAATATTTCACATCTAGTAAGGTTGTAGGGATTGAAACCACAATTGAAGGGATATAAGGTATAAATTCTTATTAATAGCCTACATTATTTCCTCGTTAGTATACAATTATATACATGACTTGATAAATAAATATCATATTGATGTTGGGAACATATATCATATTTTATAGATAACCATGTGATTGAAAAGTGATTTGGTTATTAAGTGATTAATGGGGAACATTATATGATATTATGGGATTTTATTTGAAGAATCAAGGTTGAATTATCTTTTTAAGGCATAAATTGTGTAGATTTATGGTTATTTAGGTTATTTATGGAAATTATTAGCATATCTTGGAGATTATATGATTAGGGAATATACATTTTTGGGTATATGACCATATAAATGACTAATGTTAATGGGAGATAAATGTTAAATTAATCCTAGAATAAATTGTGACCAAATCATTCTAATTTTTGGGTATGAAACATATTTTTTAATATATAAAATTAAAGAAAGTTATTTATCAAATGGTCGATGTTGAACTTTGGGTTTTATTATTGAGGCTTTATAGACTAATATTGTATTTCATCGTATAAAGGTTGGGAATTATCTTATCTTTTTCTAACCATTTTGGTTTTGTTTAATGTCTTAAGAAAGGAGTAATATTTTTTTATCCTTTTTTGAAATCAGTTGATCTATTATAAATTTATTTTAGTGCTTTAGGAATAAAAATCATCTTTAATACTCATCGTTTGGAGAAAAATATGATATTGGGGTGTAAATTAATTAAAGGATGAAATATAACATATCAATTAAGTATATTTCCTTATATTATTAGTTTATTTAGTAATATAATTCCTCCAATCTAGGGAAAACTATCTTGAAACCAAAAATGTATCATATTTCCTTCAATTCTAATGAATCTATGGTCTCTTCATCTAGCACAAATTTATGATTCTCTGGTTGTTAACTTTCTCCTGGCCATGTTCTATATAACTCTCTATCGGTCCGTGGGAGTTGGTTTTCTCTTCCATGACCACATTTTCACTTCTAAAAAATTTTATCCTATTTTGAAACATATTTTTGGGTTATTCCAAATGACCATCATATTTCTTTTTCCCTTTTTTAAGATCAAGTTTTATTAACCCTTTTTGTGATGTGGGATTTCAAAAAAGGTATTATAAAATTTAAAACCTTTGATTACCAAGATAATGTTCAAATTTCAAGTATTAAATTTATTAAATGGGGTATAATTTAATATCCTAGGATTTTAAAATAATGATTATGTCTGATAGCATACAAGATATGCAACTCTAAGCTTAAATGAACCATGAAATGTTATTATTTAATTATGACTCTTATAACCTATCCATTGAGTTTTCAGAAATTAATATGATTAACCAAATTATGAAATATATATAAAGCTCTTAAATAAATTCAAATTTATTGACTAATTCTTATGAAATAATCACTCAATTTTTATTAAAGTCATTTTATGCTTCAAGAATAAATTTTCTTGATAACGGTTTTTTTTTATTTTGGTAAAAAAATATTATAATTAATTTATAGAAACTTTATAATATTTATACGGTAAAATGAAATTTATTTTTGAAATAATAATAATAAAATTATCTTAAGGTGAAATTTTCAGAATTTTATGAAATTTTTATTTTTCAGTAAATAGTGAAAATTTGTAATTTTTATTGAAAATAGTATTTTCAAAGTAAAATTACATTTTTAATTAGATTAAAAATTAAATTAGTTAATTTTTATTAAAAATAATCTAATTATAAAAATTTTAATGAATTTTATACTTAAAATTGGTATAAAAACATTTTTATACTTAAAATGTCATTTTTCTAAAAAAATATTTTCCATCATATTTTGTGAGTTTAATTTTAAACTTCATTATACCACTTGTGTGAATTGAATTTTTAAAAATGGATTATAAATTTTTAATCATTATGTATAAATTTGGTAAATAGTTACATTTTATTTTGGGACATTATGAATAGTAACCTTAATAATTTTTGTTACCATGATAAAGGGTAAATCAGGTAATTAAAGTTAAAAATAAAATAATAAGGACTAAAAAATGGAAATAACACATCAATTAATTTTATTATATTAGTATATATCATCCATAATCATAAAAAAAAATTAATATATGTAATTTTTTGGCTATTTAGGTATGATTTTGACCTTTATATTATTTTCTATAAAGAAGATTCAAAAATGTCATTCACTTTGTCTTATTATCTCTAAATTTTTTAAATAAGTATAAATAGAGGATGTGTTAAGTTATGATATTTATTTTAAATGTAAATTATTTTTTTCATTATATTAATTTATTTATAATTTTTAGTGATGAAATAATTACCTTAAATTCTTATGCACCATTGACACAGTACTTGTATAAGCAGTAGAAAAATTAATTAAATGATTTTAAAAAATCTAAAGAATATTATTAGATTGAGTTGTAGTGTCCCATAAATTTTTTAGATAATTATAAAAAATTAGGTGTTTTAAAAATTTATATTCTAATTCTATATTTTTCTTGATGTTTTTAATGTCAAATTAAATGAATAGTATCAAAAATGGCATTAATGATATTTTTTGATAAATAATGTTTTATTAAATGATTTAAAATTCCTAAAAAATTATATTTAGAAAATTTAATTTTATATGGTTTATTAAATCAATCATGATTCATTTCTAGGATATTTTTTCCTTTTATGGTAACTATATTTTCCCCTAAAGAGTAAAAAAACATTGTTTCACAGTAATCATAAAAAAGGTTAACGGGGGTTAAAACAAAAAGATAAGGGTGTAAAATCACATAAAAGTTTCAAAATTTTATTATATTATATTATTTCAACCCATACTCATCCTATATTATAAATAAATCAATTTTTACATGAAATTTAATTTATATTGATTTAATATTTTATGAAATTCCAAGAGTGACACCCCCCTCTCATAAAAGGGAACATCTTATTCTCTTTTCTTAACACTTAAAGAAACATTTTTATTGGAAAATACCTTATTAAAATACTTCCCATGTTCTAGAGTCCTTAATTTAGGCATAATACCAACCTTATAGGTATTAAGGTGTAAAGAAATGGAGGTTATCTGAAGAAGATGTATAATTCTTAACTGATAGTTTTTTAATTTCTTATTTAATTTTCTAAAAATATTCCTTAACTATTATTTTATTATTTTAATGACATAACCTCCTAAAATGTGAAAGTAATTCATCGTTTGTTTATATGGTGGATTTTCGGCTCATGGACCGATATAATTCATTTTTCATCCCCACCTATCACACCTGATTATAATGATGGATTTAATTTATATATCTGGTATTAATGACATATTAATAATTCTAAAAAGATAAAATAACACATGTTTTCTTACCTTTTAACTCACTTAAAAATGACAACTTCAAGTGTGCATACGTGTAGACTACCACCTTTAAGAAGCGATGTGATTCATTTTTCATCACCATATCACATGAATGATACATATAAGTATATTTAATGAAATAATATGGTATTTATGATATAATTATAATTTTTTAAAGATAAGATAATACTTACCTTCTTTTTATAAGGATCATTAATAATGAAAACTTTACTCATGCGTACGTACGCCCTACCATCTCCATGATTGTAATGTAGTTCATTTTTCATAACCATGTTTTATGATTGGTTTTAAAAGTATAATTAACATTTAAAAATGATAATTATCTCATGATTATTATTCTGGATATGGTTTAGTAATTAACTCTTTGACCATAGTCAACCTACCAAATCCATTTTGGACATATGAGACGAATATCATCAAAACATCTAATGTGAACTTAATTGATTAAGTAATTTTTTATAACATGGGATAATAAAATTGAAAAGGGTTATTAAGTAAGTAAATAATTAATATAATTTTATAATTCATGAAGATAAAGAATGTATGTGATGATTCACACTCAAGGTAAGAGACTTTCTTTTAAAAAATACTCTTTTAAAGTTTCCCTTCCAAGTCATTTTCTTCAATGTCCATATTTTAAAAATTATTTTGTGGATGTATTTATATAGACAGAAATAACTTATTAAGGAAATTTTATTTCATTTGTTAATTTTTAAAAAAAATAAAAAATCATTTTTTTATTTATTTTATATGAAACATTTTTCCTTTCTTTACAAAATACAGAAGGAATGTTCTTTTTTAATGTATACGGTGATACGACTTTTCCCACCATTATAACTGTTATTTGATATTTGACTTCCTTTATAAGATTCCATGTTTTATTCATAGAAAACCCCTCCTTCTCTATGTTACGGTTATTTTCAAAAATAGTTTTAAAATGGAATGTATATTTCAATATCTGGAAAGGTTTTCTTATGGGTGAAAAGAATATTTTCATGGGTGTTATATTAGAAATTGAATTTATTTATGCATTATGATTATGTTGCGGTTCTTAGAAATTTTTTCTGATGAAATTTGGTTCCATTATAAACCAAGTCTGGGTGGTTATGTTATTAACCACACACAGGTGGTTCTATTATAAACTAATGATAGGTGGGTCTGTGATAGTCCTCCAATACATTGGGTATAGAAGTCGACCATATTGGTTATTCCATTTGTAAGAGTGATATGTAAAATGATTTCCCAAGTTACCTAAATGACATATATATTATTTATATATGATTTTATGAAAATATTATGAATTTTCAAGGTAAGGTGATGATATTTTTTTAAAGGAACATATATGTTACTTCTTAAGGTTGAAAAGTATAAATTTGTGAAAAAAAACATTTGTTTTTCATTAATTCAAAGAAACCTATATAAGTTTTAATTTTCTTCAAACATTTATTATGAATTTTTTTAGGAAAATATTTGGTCAATAAAAATTATTATTTGAGAAATAAAATGTTTATTTTGATCCCAATATTATTTTGAAAAAGGAAAAAATATAAGTATTCATGAACTAATGGTTTCTTTCTTCGTTCCTTTATATCCCTTACTGAGATTTTTATACTCATCCCAAGTTTTAAAAAAATAATAGGTTTTAATTATGGTTAATAATAATTAATAATTAAAGTTGAAATTCATAAATAATATACATTAAAATAAAACATGTTTCATTTTAAAAAAATATATATTTTGGGAAAAATGGATACTAAGTAGAAGTGTCCACTTTGTGATTTATGAGTTTATTGTGTAATATTTATGACTTAATTCTATAAAACTCTATACCAAAAATAACTTTTGGAATGTAAGAAAATTAATTATTGTCTAAGGATTCAATTTATGGTTTGTTTAAGGTTGATTCCTTATAGCAATAGTGGATGAAAATAGAGAAACTTTATTAAGACATAGGAAGAAAGAAAGGAAAATCATAAGATTCTAGAAATTTTATAATGAAAATTTAGTTCAGTTGTCTAGAGGAGGTTTTTGTAAGATGTGAACAATCAATTCACTTTACTAAATAATATTTGAAAAATATTTTAGGATAATTTTATTATGATAAAAAATAAAAGATGCCAAAAATAAGAAAGTTGATGAAATAGATTTTATTGTTAATATTGCTATGAAATATATTAAAAGGAACAAACCTTATATTATTCATAGTGGTTATTCCTCACACATGAAAGGTGAAATGAAAATCTTGAAAGATATTAAAAATTACGAAGGGTAGTTAATTTTAGAAATGATAGTTTCTTAAAAATCATAGGAATAGGAACAGTTGAGATTGAAGATAAAAAACTAAAATCTAAGGAACTTCTATATATTGATGGGTTCAAAAACAACAAACTTATTGTTGTCCAAAATTGTAATAATGGTAAGTAATTTATCTAAAGGAAGTATACTTGTATCATTATAATTGTGAAAGATGGAAAATTTGTTACTAGGGGAGAACGAACCAGTGAAAATCTTTTTCAGATTGGTGAACTATGTAACTCATGTTACTTAAGTGCTAAATATGAAAATATTTTTTGGCATCGAAGACTTTGGAATCTTGGACAGAAAATTATGAACAAAATTTCCAAATTATATTTTTTAAGAAACCTACTGCTTCTAAAAAGAAAATAATATTATGTTTGTACAAAATGATAAAAAGGGAACATGGTTAGTGATAGAAAAAATAAAGTTGAAATCCAATCCACCAGACCAATTTAGCTTATAAATTCTGATTTTTATGGGATAATGAGACATAAATCAACAAAAGGGGACTTTTAATTTATCACTTTTATTGATGAATTCACTCATATGAACAACCTAATGTTTATAAATCATAAATTAGAGGCAACATAAATGTATAGATTTTTTAGAAGGGAAGTTAAAATAGAGATGGTTGTTTATATACTATAGCTAAGAACTGAGAATGGAAATAACTACACAAGAAATATTTTCCAATATTATCTGAAGAAACATAAAATCAAACACCAATACAGTTCTCTATACTTTCCTCAACAAAATGGAGTGGTGTAAAGGAAAAAATAAAACTTTAGTATAAATGTGAAGAAGTGTGTTGTACATGTACGAAATAGATGTTTGTTGTGACAAAATAAAAAAAATATATCCTATGAAATTTGATATAAGAAAAAAACATTTAGTGAAATATTTAAAGGTTTTTGGGAGTCCTTGCTTAATAAAAATCAAAAGATCAGTTCTTGTAAAGTTCAAAGAAAAGTTTGAGGAAGTAATTTTCATGGGATATTCACCCAATAGAAGAAGTTAAAAATATTGGAATATACATTTAAAAATTTTGGTATATTCATACGATGTGAAAGTTATTGAAAATATAACTTCCTTAATAAAATTTGATAAAAATTTTATGGAATAAAAAGTAAATACCTCCAAAGAGAATAAAAAAAAGTGAAGATGAACGTGATCCAAAACATATACATGAAGATTCAGATGAATCCTGTGATGAAGAAAGTGAGATGTGGAGAAAATATCTAAACTTTCATACCTTATAGAAATCGTTTGAATTTGATAACATCATTAGAAATTAGAAAGTTCTAGTTTAGATCAAAAGAAAGTTGATATTAGAGAACTAAACATCACTTATCTCATAGCTAGAACTAGAATTAGTTTTAGATCCAATTAAATATAAAGAGTGGGTCTCTGCTACAAATGAAGAGTTATATTGGATTTATAAGAATGAAACCTAGTATATTGTTCCATTACTAGTAAGAAATAATATTATAGGTATAGATTTTGTGTTCATAAAAATCTAAATGAACATGGAGAAATTTCAAGAAACAAAGCTGGAATTATTTGAAAATATTACTTATAAGTGGAAGGTTTCTATTTTGAAGAAATTTTTTCCCTTTTTGTGATATTGGAAGCTGTAATAATATTTTGGGAAGTTATTTCAAATTATTGTTAGAAGGCTTATCAGATGGATGTCAAGTCATCTTTCTAAAATGGAGAAATTGAAGAAGAATTTTACATTTAGTAACCTTGTGGGTTCATACTTGATAAATGTATAACCAAAGTGTGTCAATTGAAGAAATATTTTTATAAGTTGAAATAATCTATATGATCCTGATATTAAAAACTTGATAGTTTCTAAAGAAGTTAAACTTTTATAAAGGAAAATTTGATAGTAAATTATATGTGAAGGAAATAAACTCAATTACCTTGATTGTAATTGTTTATGATGTTGAAATAATTTTTTTAGGGGATAGAGATAAATATTTTAAAGAGTTTTTTTAATAAATGAAAGAAAACATTGAAATGTCAATTCTTGGAGAGTTAACCTTATTTCTAGGCCTACAAATTCAAAAAGGGAAATACGTATCTTTATATTACAATAAAATAATGTCAAGGAGTTGTAGTAAAAGTTTGGCATGGAGTATTCCAAAGAATTTTATACTCTCATTTATGTTATCATGCATATGAGTAAATATAAAGGTAGAAAAAAGCGTGAATTAGAAAGACTTATGGAAGTTTATAGAAATATTTATCTATCTTACAACATTAAGGCCAAACATTTTTTATATTGTTACTTTATTTGCATGATATCAAATTGATTCTAAGTAATATCACAGGTTTGAAGAAAAAATAATTCTTAAATATATAAAAGAAACATCTACTTATGGGATTTTTTATAAAATAAGTTGTGATTTAAACTTTATTAGATACACTGATGCTTATTAGAATAAAGATTGAAATTAAATAAAATCAATATAAAGATGAACTATATTCTTTTATAATGTTGTTTGAGGTAGCATAGTAATAAATAAAGTTTTGTTACTTTGAGTATAGTATAAGATAAATATGTTATTGTTGCACATGCTTGTATACAAATGATTTAGATGAAATTTCAGCTCAAATATTTGAGATTAAATGATTATAACCCATTGAATATTCTTTGTGATAATTAAATTGATATTAATATTTTCATAAATCCTATTTAACATTAAAAATAAAAAAAAACAATGATATAAATCATCACTTCATAAAATATAAGGTTACTGGTGGAGATATTATGTTTTATTACATTTCAAAGAAATATAAAATTGTATATGTTTTCACCAAATCTATTTGAATGGAAAGGTTTGTATAATTAAACCTAAAACTACATGTTTGGCCTCCATTAAAGACTTACTATATTTTTTAAGGTTCACCCCCACTATGATTTGGATTATATTGAGAAGGATAG
Organism: Viscum album; assembly: GCA_963277665.1. Lineage (NCBI taxonomy): Eukaryota > Viridiplantae > Streptophyta > Magnoliopsida > Santalales > Viscaceae > Viscum > Viscum album. The sequence goes on from OY728136.1 coordinate 2,001,626,687, forward strand.
AGTATGTATTACTTTTTAAGAAGAAGTATGACTCTTTATTATATGATTCTGAAGTTATAGTTATTATATAATGGGGAATATAATAATTTTGAGAAAAAAAATGAGGGGTGGGTTATTTTAACATTGACATAAAATTTATTTTCATTTAGGGATGAAATTACTTCAAAAACATTAATTTATCTAGTAGTGTGGTGTTAGAAAATTCCCTATGAGAACGGATATGATTTGATAAAATTTGAAAAATTTGAGAAATGAGTGTTTTTTATAAAATAGCTATGGAAAATGTTGAGATTTTAAAATTTATTTGTGACTATTTACAATAAATCCAAAGGGGAGTATTGAATATCTTTTTTTGTGTTTTTATAAAAAGGTTTTTTATATGTATACAACATATTTTTATTAATAATTCATTTGAAAAAAAATGTGAGAAAGAAGTTTCTATGAGTTTTTTAATAAATTATTCTTATAAAGTTATTGAAGGAGGATAGAAAGTTTCCTAAACTTTGTTAATAAACTTTCTTAAAAGTAAAAAATACCAATTCATTCTTCAAAGTTTCCAAAATCATGAAAAATCTCATGATCCATGAAATTTTCATACAAAGGGAGAGATATACTTTTAACCAAATGGACCAAGGAAGAAACAACCAAACACAGATTTTTGTACATAGAGTTCTGGATACAGGCCACTGGATGCAAGTTTCCAAACACAGAATTTTGGATGAATTGCACCAGATAAATGATGAAGAAAAATATTTTTAAGAATATTGAACAATTTTATTGAACATACTTTATTGGAAAGAGATCACCAGATATAGATAACCGGAGAGAAGAAGGTGGATGGAGATTCACCAGTATATAAATTATAAGGGGATAAATCTTCAAACAAACCCTTATGAATAGAGATTTTAATGAGCCATGAGATGTAGATAACTAGAAAAATAATTCAAATAAAGATTTAAAAGAATACTGTATAATGAGTTTTTTATAGGTATATACCAAAGGATAAAATGTTCAACTCTGATGAATGAAGTGAAAATTGAGTTAAATCTAAAAATGAGAAGTCAAAATTTTATTTTTTTTATTTTTGAAAATATAAATGAGGATGAATCAAAATTTAAATCAAATGTTCTCATATGAAGAGGAAATTTGTAATAGAAGTCCTGAGAATTTTCAATAATGTAGTCAACCATCTTCAAACAGATCAATTTTACCAAATAGAAGATTATGAGTTTTTCGGAAAAACAGTTTATACAATGTTCAAGTGGGAGATTTTATGTTACAATATGTATGAAGTTCATGGATACAAATTCATATATTGTTCTACTAAATAAGGGCCATCAAATTAAGTACTTAGAACAAAGATCAATCGGATGAACACTCATCAGATAGATGATTTTGAGAAGTTTTTTTTAGAAGAGTTTATGCAATGGTAGGATGCACCAGAGGGAATATTTCCATTGCATTAGTAAAAGAAGATTGAACAAATAGAACTGGATGGAATGTTCTTAAATATTTCATCAGAAAAATATTTAATGAATATAGATTTAGTATCTTTATATAAATCTTTTCAAATCCACTAAAACTTAACAATGTTGAGATAATTTATTCTTAAATTGGTTTTTTATCTAAATAATACAAGGGAGATCAAAGAATTTTCTTACCATCTGAGTTTAAGGAAGTTTGAATAAGGGTTGTAATTTTTGGAGTGTTCATGAAGGTTCAAGAAGATTCAAGAATACTCTATAAGGCTCAAGAATCCTTAAGAGATTTTTAGTTGAGTGTGAAAAAATTGAATTCTAACCTTATCTACTTTAGGAGAACCTATATAAAGGGGGTGAAAAGTAAAACTTTACTTAAAATTATTCAAAAGAAAAAAAAGATAAAATGTTGAATATTTTTTTTTTTCAGAGTGAGTTTTCAACTAGGATTATTTTCTGGTTGAAGAAGAGCTACTAGACAAGTGTTCTTGTTAGAATCATCGAAAAAGGTTTCGAACAGACAGTGAATTCTATCTGAGGAAGCAGATAGAGTTACCAGATAGAGGTACTAGACAATGAGTATCAGACAGATATTCCAAGAAGAGTGTGAGTTTTAGTAGTTTTGTTCAATATAAAAAACTCAAGTTTGAAAATAGGTGAAATTTCAGTGAGGCATACTAGACGAAGAATATCGGATAAAGGTATTTTCACCGAATTGAAAATTACTGGATATAGGAAATCAGATGTATATTTCCAGGAAAACGTTCTAGGATCTATTTTACAATGTTTTGCATATTTTTTGTGGCTCATTTTTATAAGAAAAAGTTCATAAACTGATGGGATTTAGTATAATCATTCCTATCGAGAGATGGAAGGTGTCTAATGGGAATTGGATCAATTTGTATTCACTTATTATTAATATTGAATTTCTATTGACTAAAAGGAGTCTCCATATAAAGGATATTGGTTCTCACACTGAGGTTGAACTTTGTAAATCTTCTTTATCTTGCATTAATTTCATATCATTTCATTCTTGTGAGTTTTTTATATAAATTTGATAAGCATAAAAACTCTAACAAGTTTTAGGGGTTAATTTCAGATAAGTTAAAATTATAAAAGTTCATTACTAATTCACCCCCCCCCCCCCCACTTCTCAGTATTTCTCAAGATCCTAAGGAACATAATAAACAAATAAATAATATAAAAAATTAAATCATGCAAAAGCACAAAAAAGTAAAGCACGTGTTGAATATGAATAATATATAGAAAATAGTAAACAAAAACATATAAACATTTGTGTACACATGTAATAAAAAAAATCTTTTAATCATGTATTCAGAAAAATTTATATAAATAAACAATCAACTAATCATTTTATCTAAAAACTAATACAATATAAACCTATAAACATTAATGTAATCATGTAATCATGTAAACTTATACAATTTATAAATTTATGAGTATTTATATAAAAATTTAATCATGTAATCATATATATATATAAATACAATAGAAACTCATAAATATTTAATTAAAATAAAAAATTAAACACAAATATGTATATAATAAATAAATTAACACAATATAATAAATAGCTATAACATTTATATCAATAATATATAAATGAATACAAGTTAAAACTAACAATCGTGTAATGAATCTTTTAAAAATAGAAAATAAAAAATTAACTCACAAAAAATAGAGATGCAAGCAATAGATTCATGATCAATAGAGGAAAAAATGATAGTTGGACATCAGATTCCATGTAATAAAGGTTTAGTTAAACTAAAAAATGAGATCAATGGATGATGATAGTGAAACTTGTAGAAGATATGTGGAATGCATATAAGGTCAGAAGAATGTGGTTGTGTGGTGGAATGAGGGTGAAGTAGTTAGAAAATAGATGGGTGAGGATGGATCTTACAAAATGATAAGTAATTTAGTTAGAGGGAGGGTACTTATGAGTCACATAGGTAAGGGTTTCTGAGAATCAAGATTCGGAAGAATGAGGAGAAAATAAATAATCATGTGTTGTAAAAAAAAATTAAAGGTTTTAATGTTGGTTATTGTATAACCAAAATTGAAACCCATACCAATAGGTTTTAAATTCTTTTATTGTATATGTAATGTCCTGTGTCATTATGGGTTGTGAATTCCTAAAATAATTTTAATTTTTCACCCATTGAGGGGTCAAATCTTGAATTAGGATATGAATTGTGAATCTAAGAATTTTAGCGTCTCAAAATGATGACTTTGGACATGTTTTGGGGCCTAGAGAATATCTCGGGTAATCAACTGGACATTGGAGAAGTTTCAAGGGACCATAGAGGTTAAATTTTAGGAGCCTAAATCTATTTAATCAATGAACAATGGTTTATGGTGTGAATTGGGATAGCTAAGGTGATAACCCCACTACTTGAGCATTTCACACAATGAGCCATGAGTTCACACCATGAAAATGTCAAGTTGGGATTTAGATCCCTCTACCCCAAATTGTTCATGGAATAAACTAAGGTTTCACATCGTTAATGGAGTATGAGTGGTTTTTTTTAATAAGAGTGGGCCACACCCCCCTCTATTGGTCATGGTTATCCATACATGCATAGAGAGTTATATTCGGCTAGATCCTCCCATCTTCTTCTTTCTTTTAGATCCCACATTCTAAGGGAGGTTTTTTAGTGATTTTAGGTATTTTATTCCCTATGTTATCCTATATTTTGTGTTTATTTTTGTTTCCCTTTGATTTAGAACAATTTTGGTTAGGGTTTGGTGTTGATTCCACTAGTTCAAGGTGGAATTGGCTATAATTAATGGGGATTTCTTGTGTATTGCTGTGAGGATGTCCTGAGAAGTTTATTGCATGCCAAATTTCACTATTTTAGTTCAGGTAAGATAGTTCACTATTTTATTAAGGTATTTTAGTAAAAATAGGTAAAATTGTTGATTAATTGGTTGTCATGTGTTTGGGATTTTGGAAAGGATGGTGTTAGGAGTGTATCAGAGATCTTCTATAGGTGGTTAGCCATATTTTTAGTCCAATGGGAACACCTGGTGAAATTTTATGTGATTATACCTATTTGAATTATTTTAAATTGTAGCGACCCATCCCCAGCAATCCTGAAGTCAGTTTCATGCTATCATTATATTTTCATAAGATATAAGTAAATAGCGTCTCAAAGGACCAAATAGTTCAGTGTTCTTGGTAAAATAGATATATACACGTGTCATATTTTCCAAATGAATACACTAATTACAAAATAATATTTTTTTTGAGGATGATTTATTTAATATAGTATATCCTTTCATATATTTCTTAGTACACTTCATGGAATCTTGGGGAAAGGAAACATAATAAGGGTGAGATTATATGTTCAGTAAGGGTAAGTATAATGGAATAAATAATGAATCAATGGGAATAAAAAATATGTAAAGGTAATAATTGAAGACACATGCAATATAATCAATAAAATTATAAGGAATTGTGTAAAAAATATAACAAGTTAGATGACTGAAAACACATTCCATTTAATTAATAACTAAGAAGGAAGTGAGTAAATAACATGGCAAGGTAAGAAACTGAAAGCATATGCCAGTTAATCAATAAACTGAGAATGAAATTCATCCATATATTTTTTTTCATAGTGAAAATATCATGGATAATAATAACTAAATCAAAATGAAGGTAATTATTAATTATTGGACATCATGTCTAAGGCACATGAAAACCTATACCATCAAGATATTTCACAAGAGAGTTTAAAACTACAGGTTTAAACCCATTTAATTTGAGCAAATTATTTGTCTCATAAGAACCTGTTGATGCACTAAGGGGATATATAAAGTATAGTCCCCACTCATCACTGATTATCCAAAGAATTTTCTATATTGAGTAATTTGTGTAATTAATAAACAATATTCCTTATCAAATATATATATTGAATAAATAATATGGATTTATCAATATTTATATAGATAATCAAATAACTGTCAAAGTAAACACCATATATAAAAATGATATATTTTTTATGCAATAAACATATCCATGATAAAAGATATGGATAATTAGGAGAAATTCAATGTTCAATTATCATAGGGAATTGAATATGTCAAGGGTAATTAATAATGGAAATAAGGAGTTGAACATTAATACTATCCATGTCAAAAATCAATCATATACCATCCATAGGAATAATAAGGATTGTATCAATACAACATATCCTAAGTGGAGTAAAAATAATGTGTTTTTTCATTAATGAATAGAAATACTATAAAAGATCTTTTAAAAACATTCAAGGGGAAAGTATCATTTTTAATTTGATTTTTTTTTTTGAAAATAAGTTTATTTAAAAATCACTTTTGAAAACTTTTTCTTTAAAATTTAACCTTTTAAACATGTAAATAAAGCTTCAAATAAATTATACGGTAAATTCGTATATGCCATACAAGGTAAAAAGAACATTCCTTTTTTATAGTAAAAAGGTTAGAAATGTATTATTTGGAAAGTAACAAGAAGATTCCCATGAAAGAATTTTTAAAAGAAAAAAGGTGTAAAAATGTATTTAATAAATCATTTTGTAAAGTTTAAAAAAGTTTTTGAAAATCATTTTAGAAAATTGGCTTTTTTAAAGAAAACAGGTTCTCTAACTAAAGAGAGAAATGAAGTTGGGTTTTCTTAAAAACATTTTCTAAAATATTTTGAGTGTCAAAGAATGGGAAAATAATATTATTAATTGAAAAATATCATTAATAACCATGGGATAAGAAAATTAAATCATTTATTGAATAATGATCCAGTAATTTCTTCTGATGGAAATTCAAGTATAGACAATCCTGAAAAAATGAGACTATGAAGTAAACCCTTGAAAAGACTATAATGTTGATGTGAGAATCATTAAATTAATAGATTATGTGTGTAAAATTTAAATCCATATAAAACAAGTGGAAATAAAAAAAATATATATTAAAATTTTATTACACACATAATCTTAGAATATTACCGACAATGAGGATGTAATATAACCTAATGAAAAGAAATTGGGTTATGAAATTATTTTCCACTTAGTAATGATTACTTAAAATCCCATTTGATGAAATAATTCAATTTAAAACTCATAATATCATGAATAATTAATTGATCAAGATATTATATGTAAAATTTGAAGTATGTACACCATATATAAGAAATTATGTGCACAATAATAAAATATGTCTCAAATAATATAAATTGAGGTGAAGTCCTTATTACTTGGTAACTTTTGAATTAGAAGACCCAAAAGTAATAATAATAAAATGAAACATTTAAATTTCATTAATATAAAATAATTCATGATATAATATATCAAAAGGGGTAGTATTTACACCGCACAAAAGAAGTAAGTGGTGATAATGGTGTATGCCTCACAGAAAGAAAAGTGAAACAAAAATCTCTTACCATGCATTTCCTTTTGAGTGAAAATAATTTAACCTCATGTATAATAGTTTTAATCATGTTATTAACTTATAAAATAACCATTATTTTATTTATAATATCATATATTAACTTTTTAAAATATCTCATTACTCGTTTGTTAACATTATTTCATTATTTTTGTTATTTTGGGTATTAATTGCCTAGTTTTTTTAATATGTTTTGACTTGATATTTTTTTTCCTATTAATTAGAACATTATCTAATCATATAAAGAATTTTAAAAATGATTTAAATGTTATATATATTCATTATATTTGTATTTATATTAATCCATAATATTTGGATATAGGAAATGAAATGCATCGTTCATGGAGATAGTAAGTCATACTTACGCATGAACGCTACTTCCATTTCTTTGTTGTATTTAAAATAATTAAAATTAAATGATATATATGTATATTATAATTCTATTAACATGTTTATGTCATATATTTCACATTGTTTTATTAAAACTATCCTTTATACATTCCATGTATAGAGTAAACAAATCACGTCGCTTTGAGAAGGTGATAATCCACACTTCCACAAACGATGTTATTGTGTTACCACAAAATAAAAAGCATAAAGGTATGGGTTTTATAGAAACTAAAAGGCATAAATACATTATAAATATCATATATATCATATATAAACATATTTTCCATCATAATTCCCAGCCATGAGAGGTGGTAAAGGAAAAAATGAACAATCATCATTTCCTAAGGTAGTAGTTCATCGTACACAAATGGTAAGTTAGTTACTCATTAGATGGAGGTATGTGTAGGTGTAGGTTGAACCATTAACATAATAAAATATAATAGTATTTATTATATTTATGTTATTATATAATCATGGAATAATAATACTTGAATGAGTGGAGAAGGAAAATAAAACAAAGGAGCTTGTGGAAGGATGTTACCTCTTTCGGGTAACTCCTTTTTGTTTATACCAAAAGACATAGTTGGTTTTATTTATGCACAATTTAAAAATTATAAGATAATTTTAGGGATTTTGGGAGATTATTTTATCATATTTTTGGGAAATCCAAATGGATTGAGAGGTGTTAATAACAAGGATGGATGAGTTCCTTTTTATAGTAGAGGAGTGACATTTTGTAAATTTTTGAAAAGGGAATTCCACCCACATTTTTTCTATTAAAAGTGGGTCTAATAATAGAAATAATCTGATCTATGGGATTATGTGGTAAAAATATTAATGTAAAATTTATTTTGGATAAGTTTATAGGTCATTTTGGCCCTTAAGTTTAAGATTTAGTCCCTTGTTAAGATAATTTTTCCCTTAATCGTTGTAATTAATTTTAATCAAATTCACGAATATTTTTAGTCAAAAACAAAGTTGACCTTATCATTCAATTTAAATTAATATTATTACAAATATTCAATCAATTTTTCAAAATTAAAATTATATAATTTTTATAAATTAATTTAAATTTAATCCCGCAGACGGAACGACAAAGCGGGTTTTTAAAGTAAATTTTTTCAAAAGTATGGTAAGTTTTTATATCCAATTTCAAAGTGAAATTGATTAAAATTTACTATATTAAATTAATTTTTTTATAATAAATCTAATTTAACTTTAAAATCAATCAAAAATATAATTTAACTCTATAAATAAATTAGATGAAAAAACAATTTTAAATTAAAATTCGGTTTTTTCACAATTCATCAAAAAATGAAACTTTATAGAAAAATAAAAAAAAATCACCAAAAGAAAATTTTTATGTTCCTATTTCATAAATTAAGTTTATTTTGACATATCAAATTTATAAAATTTCCAAAAATTAGATTTAAAATAGGTTCCCTATTAAAAGGCGGTAAAATTGCCTTTAGAAAAATATAGGTTTTGTGTGTGATATTATGTTCATTCTTATCTTATGCCTATAACATATATTGGGTGAATATCCAAAAATGTTTTATTAAATACATAATATATATATATATATATATAATTTACTAATAGTAATTAATTTAATTTATTAGGATAAAATACCTTTGTGAGTATAATAACATTTCTTTTATATTCAAGTGGTTTATATTTTCATTTATAATTAATTAGTAGCCAATTAATTAATATTATATTTTTATAGACCATATATTTTCATAAGTTAGTTAATAATATTCATAACTTCTAATTTAGTTTCTTGGTTATATCTTATTATACTAAATAATATTGTTTTATTAATATATTATTATTTGGAAAAACTCAATCTTGTGTGTAATGCAAGCCGTTGAAGAAACCTATTATTGTGTGTGATGCACACTAACTCAGTATCATGTTCATTGAAAAATATATCATGAATTAATTTTATTTAAAATAGTAAATATATTATAAATTCTTAGTATATTATATTCCCTTATGTGTTTGGTGTTGCGTGTCATAGACACAATCGAATCCAATGTTCTTACTTAAGAATTACAGGATGTTACATTCCCTCCACCTAAAAAACTTAGTAATATATTGCTTGATATTTCCTATGTTTAAATACCACATCATGAGAAGGGTTTGTAAAACAACCTCGAGAAAAGAGATAATGGTAATTACAAAGGTCACATGGACTAGCATGTAACTAGGTCTCTAAGTAATAGAACATTAGTAGAAAGTAGAGATACATACATGGAGGAAAAGAATAAATATTTATAGGGAGTGATTGAGGTCTTATGTGCTCGCACATGTTTTTTAATTCACACGGGCTGTGGTCATATTAGATTTGATGGTTTCCCAAACTTCACTTGCTACTGAGACGTAGTATAATAATATTCTGGGGTCAATCCCACAAATAATTAGGATGGAAAGGGAAACATTTGGCTTAGAACCCTTTGGATTAGGAGTCCTCATGAATTCTGGTTTAGTTTGGGAAAAATATTATTAAATAATTGAGTTTTGGAATCAAGAATAAGTAAGGGATCTAGATCAATTTTGGGGTTTTATAGAAAGGATGATCTTAATTATAACTTGGTAGGATCCTGAGGTTTAGGCTATGAAGAAAGGAGAGGTTACTAGTTGACCATGGTCAATAAAAATAGTTTTAACTATGAGGTAACTATTCCTTGTTCTGGATATAGTGAAAACCTAGATTCATTAAGCATAGATTCTAAGGAATAAAGTGTCTTAGGCAATTGGTCATAGCCTAATCTGCATCAAGCGGGATAGGTTCCTTTGTTCAAATGTCTCTTGGTCAGGGATATTCAAATGAATTGGATAAAAAATTGTTACTTATCCTGATTACTAATCCTTAAGGTTAACAAGTTGTTAATTATAGATTTATTGATTTTGGATACCCCTAATTTTGATCCCTAATCTAGGTGGTTTATCCACTCATTGTAAAAGTAATCAAGAAAGGGAAAATATTGAAATATATTTAATTTAGTAATGTAAATAAGGATTAAACAATTAAATAACATGCATAGAGTGGGATTTATTAGTTGATGAACATGAAAGAATGAATTAAAAATAATGAGATGGATTCAATCACAATTATAACTAATTTACTTACTTGAAACAAGGATGAGAAAAAACTCAGAAGTGGTTCTTCTTGAATTATTAATTGAAATGAAGAATGAGTGAAATGGAATCAGTAATGGAAAAAGGAATGAAGAACAGCCTTAAAATCAATCTACAACACTTTTATTGAAGTAAAACAATGAAAGGAAACTAATAAATTTCGAGTTTGTGGAAGAGTTAGTAGTAGTGAACGAGAGAAGAATAAAAGAAACAAAGATTGTGTAGCCTCTAAGATCCGAAATATGGTGATCCTACTGCTATATATATATACAAAATATTACACGATGTGTAATGGGAACTCATGTCATGTAATTCTGATCCATGGTTTTCTCCATAGATTTTTAATCTTATGCATATCTTATGTGTATATTGTCTAATATTTGAAACTTTTACCCTTCTCATGATGTGTAACTTGGACTCACGATGTGTATCCTCCTTTGGGATTTATCTTTAACATGAGAATTGAATTCAAAGGTTACATGATGTGTATTGGTGAATCAAATCATGTAATGGATTCACATCTTGAAATTCTTCATGAATTCCATCATGACTTGCTTCATGACTTTAAGCATGTTGTGAAATGATATTACACATCATGTAATAAGGTTTCAAGATGTATAATAGCTAATTTCTCTCTTTTTCTAAATTTTTTCCCTTTGACCTTGAAAGCTTATTTCCTACCAAAATAAACACATACCAAGTGAATTATCATTCAAATCATTTATAATCCTTAATCAAATGATATAAAAATGTATATATTATTTCAGTATATCAAATTTTCCCACACTTGAAAATTTCTTGTACTCAAGAAAAAAGATCTCAATAGGTATTTTAAAAAGTTAAGCAATTTTTAAAGTGGGAAACATTCATTATACCTAGGAAAATAAAACTAAGTGTAAGTAGAAAAAATCAGTCTCTAGAATCATCCCTTCATATAAAATTATTCATACCTCATAGCTCATTTATTTAAAAAAATTATTAATATTTTAATCACAATCTATTAACTATTTTTTTAACTCTATACCAATTTTTAATTTACCTCGCAATGAATTTTCTTTCATCACTCAGGGTGACATGAAACTGGAGTTATGCTCATACCATGAGTACATGCTCCTAACCATAGGATTTCATTGGTTCTATCATCTTCACTTCGTAAATAAAATTATAAAATTAATCATAAGGGGTTCAACAATTATGTTCTAGTGACTCTGAGACTGTGGAAAAGTAGGTAAATAGTGAAAAAACAAGCTCAAAAAGTAGGGTAGGATCTAGAGTATGATGCATGAATTTCATGAAAATTGTAATAAAATAACTCCACCATAGATAATAAATTTCATGATCCCAGCAACTCAAGTGGGATCCATATATATATCATGTGAGTGAAATAAGGGTATCATGTTTCTTTCTTTTTCTTTTGCATTCATATTTTCAAAAGTCATGTCCAGGTCAGATTTCACATCCATCCCCTAACCATATATAATACTTCAATGGATTCATCGGCCTAGAAATGGTGATTTTTGACCTTCCTAATACACAACCCATGATAATTTTTTCATTCTATTTTTTATTTTTTGAAGGAACGTGATAGATGTGAAATACTACAAAGTACGCATGGATCATAATCAATTGTTCTGATAAGAAACACAATACATATCTATATTAGAATTATCACATGCTAGCTGAAAATCTCGCCTACACTTGTTTAAAGTAAATTCATGCATTATACAAAGAGTAGGGTAGGAAGGGATAATCGGCTTGGAATATATGTATCCTATAAGGTTATTAATGTAAACTATGATCTTAATGATGGAAAGATGTAAGGTGAGTATCAGGAAAAAGTATCTCAAAAAATATTTCCTCAATCATTTTTAAAATTGTATTTGTTCAGTCATAGCCTCAATAATATCTCAATGAAAGTTCTGATAGGTTTACATGTCCCAAGTGTCACTCAAGAAATATCCTCAAGAATAATATGCAATTGTAGGCTCAGAATACTCTCTAGAATGGGATTAAATAAAAAACTAGAAGTCACTAAGGGTATAACACAAAGTAATAAGTCAATTAATAGTAATTTCAAATATCTTGAATTTGAATTAAATCACTTAGCTCAGTAATCATTATAAAAATATAAAAAGGGAAAAAACATGGATTTCCAAAAAAATAAACTTAACATTTTCTTTTATTTAAATGTTTATGATGAATTTTAGGTTTAAATCAAGCTCTCAAATTGAAAAATATCTCCTTAATAGATGAGAACACGAAAAAATTCAAGTGTATTAAAAGTGAACTCATGAAAAATTAATTCCCCCACACTTAGAAGGAGAAATTTTCCTCACTATCAAAGGAAGTATTATGGGAGGGTTATGGAAGATAAATTTAAAAAAAATGAAATGACAATTGAACATTCAAAAACTAAGGTAATTGAGAGGTCCCTTTAAGAAGAGGCATTCCATGAGGGGACTTAGGCTTTCCTGAATTGGAATTTGGGCTACCAAAAAAATGGGTTATAAATACAAGTCATGCACTAGATAAAGCATTATTCCCTAGGTTTAAAATATTTTGAAAGAAAAAATATAAGTAGGTGCACAGTATAAATAGTAATGAAACTAATTTTATTTAAATACAGGTTGATATATATAATAAAGCTTAAGATGAATCATGAAAAAAAATATGAAAATTCTAAAAGAACAACCAAGAAAAAATCATAACTACAAATAATTATAAAAAAGATTAAATATGGGTTTCCTCCCATAAATCACTAACAAATGAAGTTTTTAACCAGGAAGATGGATCAAAAATATCAGGCAGTGTCCTCCGTCGGCTTATTTTATCCTCTGGCATCTACAGTAACTCATAGCAGTGTCTTCTATCTCATGTAGTCTTTTGGCGTGATTGATGACTTCAGGAGTATAGTAAGCATGTATCTAATGTGGAAGGAAGGATATTTATGCTAGTGGTGGTGTATTTTGAGAATGAATCTATAGTGAAATCTCTTGAATATGACGTTCAATCTCAACCATGTTTTGAGTCACCCATCGAACCAAAATAGATGGTGGTACAGGTCCATCTACAACCATAGATGAAATAGAGGATGTAAGGAACCGACCCCAGTTTCCTGGAGTCGGCGCCATATTTGATTACGTTGTAAAACATACAAGGAATACGAATCCCGAAGGTTTGAGTAGTTTAATATTATTTGAAGGAAGTTACATACATAAGTTTAACATTACAACATGAAGGGAAAACCACACTAATTTATTCCACTAGAAACATCACGTCTCCTAGATTATGCTTGCAAGTAATTCATAAATTACTTCTTCCTATCCTGAGAAAATGAAACATAAGAATGGGGTGATCTCAAATTCTCAGTAAGAGTAATCAATACAGCGAAATATAATATAAACATTAGATATGGTGAATAATTGAAAACACATGCCTTTAATAATAAACTTGAACACATTATGGTAGGGATATGAGCTGAGTAAATAATGCCATAATAAAACATAATCATGGGTATTCTACTATTAGAATAACCACACGAACTTTAAATTACTAGCTTTATAATGAGGTAAGTCCATATGTCAGACATTCTGAAACATTTTTTCATGGCCTCGGCCAAGATTTCTTATGATTAAGGCCTTGTCCAAAATCCATTTCACATTGGGAAAGGCCTCGGCCAATTCCACATCTAGTTGTCTCATGAGACCTACTGATGCATTGAGGGGCTATATCGGGCCCCACACATCACATAATAAATCCAATTCATTCCTCATATGAGTGGGGATAAATATAAACAACATATACATTCATATTAAAACTATTATATGAAATGTAACTAACTTTCCCCAATTATTGAACATAAACACTAACCATTCGGAATAATATTGTGAATGGTTTTAGGATAGTTCATCCACAATAAATTTAGTCATAAACCATTAAATAAAATATGTTATATGAAATAATAAATTATTAACCCCAACAATACATAAGAATCAACAAAAGTGTTAAATCAAACGATAATAATCATCGAAAATCATTAAGCAATTCTTGTGATAAATACTATTTTATTTTGAAAATAAAAGTTCTTTTGGAAAAATATTTTTATAATACCAGAAGTAAAGTAATATAGTATTTCATGATAAAATTAGTGATTTTATAATAATAATGGTTTCTAAAAATAGATTATATCTTGCCCTTAAAAATAGATATGAATTTGAGAAATTCCCTTGTATCGGGCACGTATTTTTGGAAATAGTTTTGAGAAATTATTTTAAAACATGTAACTATCTAGAAAATAGGGAAGTATTTTAGTTGGTGTACATATATATAATACTCACACATAATTTATGAGTATTACATAACAATAAATACGAATTTTATCAAGGAAATTAGACAATAAAAGTAACCCGAATGAAAATGGATGTTCGGGTGGAAAACCCTTACCTTAACTTCAAACGTGTTCCTCTCTCGAACTTAAGCTCCTAGAATACAAAATTATACTTATTAATAACTTATTTAAGAACTTATTAGACATGTATTTAGTTTATCATAGTTCTGGCTAGTTCATTTATGTTCTTACTAATAAGTTATTGTATTGAATTTTGTCGCTTCGGAGTACTCATTTTCTTTATTTTCATCTTCGGTTCACTTGTTTTTAAGTATGTGGAATGGATGTAAATCTCCAGAATTGAAATTATATATTATTTATGAACATAAATAGGTGTTATTGGTCATTTATATAACTTTGTTACATGTAAAGTGGATGAATTATTATATATAACTTTAATGATAATTATTTCGATTAATTTGTGGGTTTTGATTACAACGAACTCATTTTTCTTTATAACTTAGTACCATTTGTACAAAGGGATTACAGAATCTTAAATAGGTTATATTATATATAATAATCTGGTTCAAACATAACAATAATGGTTTCATGACCATAATTGAGAATGATAATAGAAATAGAAAGTCTATTGTCCTTGAATGTGTAAAATTGACACATCTCGGATGGTGTTTTTTTACTAGTATAAAAGAAGGTAAAAAGGTGGAGATGATGATAAATTATTCCACTATCATGAAAACATTCTAGTACATATAAGGTACTAGATTCATTACAAAATTTTTATAAGTAGAGGTAATAGAAAAATAAAACAAGTGAACTTGAAAGGAAAGACAAAGAATTGAAAAGAGGAATTTACCTCTTGAACCAAACTTCCTTGAGAACCTCCTTAAGGAGAGGTTTTGGTATTTTTATGAGAACAAGGTTT
Source organism: Viscum album (assembly GCA_963277665.1). Classification (NCBI taxonomy): domain Eukaryota; kingdom Viridiplantae; phylum Streptophyta; class Magnoliopsida; order Santalales; family Viscaceae; genus Viscum; species Viscum album. The sequence continues at coordinate 2,001,642,405 of OY728136.1, forward strand.
TATGGACGTTGGGGAGGAGGTTGGGAAGGTATTTGGATAGAATTTTTAGAAGTCACAAGGCTTGAGAGGAGTGAATGGAAGGGGGTGAAAGGGGGTTTTTATAGTGGAGGGGAGAGGGGATTTCTTAATATAAAACTCATTAATTTTCTATTTCTCCTCAAGACAAGGAATAGTGAGTATTCCATGACCAATAATAGTAATTTTATCATTTGATCCCAAACCAAGTGGGATTACATCAGCAATACATCACACATGAATCTATAATTAGTTTTTTTATCTTAATTTTGCAATTTACGGTATGTCATTATTCATCAAAAATTCAAGTATTTAATAAAAATCCCAAAAATTTACCCCAACCATTTTTTGACATGTAGAATCCCAAAATGAAGTCTATTTTTCAAAAATAATTTTTTAAATTTTATTAATTTAATATTTAATTAGATCGTAATTTATTCTAAAAACAAGAGTTTTAAAACATTTGTTTACTTATTTTAAAGCATAGATATATCGTACTTGCACTTGAATATTATTTATATACTATCATAAGTAAGGTTTCTATTAATTAGGGTATATCACTATTCATAAGGGTATGTTACTATTCATAAGGGTAGGTTACTGTTCACCAAAAATTAACTTTTTCTTATTGGACTCTAAATAACTTACTGATCGCAACTGTGTATGTCGGATTTTTGAAATTCACATCACAGAAGTGACAAACTTATGTTTTAATAGTCACATAACACTTAGTAGTTAATTATGTTGTGATTTCATGTGATTATTATAAAGACCCAACCTTAATAAATACATAATCTTTAATTTAGTCGAGAAAACACTTCCTTTTACATTGAATATCTTTTCAAGTTTAGAGATTTAGAGAATTAGGACAATACATTCATGAAATTACACATTATTACAGAGTGGATACCATAAAAATAGTTTCCATTTTTTCAAAATATAAAACATTAAAACTTAAAACAAACTCCTTGACAATTCTTCAGCATTTAACATGGCTTCCTTCCTTGTATTACACATCCATTAACCTGTGAAAAAATCATTTAAAAACTTGGGATGAGCACAAAAGATCTGTAAGGGATTGAAAATAAGGAAAGATCACATTAGTCCATGAATACTCGTAACATGTGAAAGAATTTTCAAAAGACATTATTGTCACCCATATATACTTACTTTGTGTAACATGATATTTACACAATATCCACACAAAACATGAAAATATAAATATAATCATAATGGTATCTTGTGGCATTACTTACATAATTTTGTAACCATTCTTGGCTACCTTATAATTTGTAACCCTCACGGCTACCTTACTTTGTGTAACCATCACAGTTACACTTAGAGTAACCATATGGCCGACCTCCAACTTACTCATTCCCAATGAATTGGAGGGATATATAGGTCCCACCATTTATCATAAATAATTCACAATAACCAAAACATAATCACACAACACAAATAATTCCATAAAAACATTGCTTTGGAATTTCATAAAACCGAATTTAAAAAGAGGATTTTTAAAGAAAATCCCCTTATAAATATCATAAAATTGGTGAGAGACTTAATAGAGTGGATTTAGTATGTATATATAATGTAGATAAACATAATAAAACATAATATAAACAGAACCCATCACACAAACAATTTAAATTGCTCATAAATAATGAAGTAGAAGGTTAACCCAAAGAATGGAAATCAGGTTAAGAATTCCCTTACCTCGGGTTTGTATTACTTAAAAATTGTTTAAACCTCCTGTATAATGGTTAAAAGAGTGTTATTAATATTTTAAAGAAACATGTTCATGTTTATAACATCTTATATGATCATTTCATAACATCATTTTACACTTAATTGTTAGTATTTTTTCCCTTGCACTGTTTTTGGGTGAATTCTTTACATGATTTCTATGATTGGTTCATGGTGGACATTCTTGTCGATAGGAATTGAAACTCCAGAATTGTAATGGAGTAGTATTTACATATATCCAGTAACATAAATTATTCCATTTATCATTTTGAATTCTTACATGATGATGATTCATAAGTTAGAACATTAATGATGTTCGTTTAGATCATTTTAGTGGTTCTTTGATAAAGACAACCTCGTTTTGTCTTATAAATTAGAACCATGAGTAAAAAGGAATTACAGAACAAAGGGGGAGTTATAACACATATATTACAACCTTTTTCAATCATAAAAATGGTTTTATGACAAGACTTGAAGGAATTAATGCAAATTAAAATCACATCGTCCACAATGTCGGTAATTTGACACATCACGGACAATATTTTAATTCCTTGAATAAGTGGGGGAGGAGAAAAATAATGATGATGAATTTTCCATGAACATGATATCATCCAGAATATACAATATTCTTGAGAATTCATGATTCTTGTTTAAGAGGAGGTGAGGAAAGAATAAGAAAATAAAGGAATCTTAAAATAAAAGAAAACTTGATAAATTTCTCACGAAAATTCGGCAGCCTAACGGTGTCTCTTAAAATTTCATAAAAAATAGTTTGATGAGAGGAAGGGGATATCTCATCATTCATACATAATATGGCATGTAAGGAGGGATATTTTATGAAATATACCATCATAATCCAAAGGTAATGGAAGAAAATAGCATAAAATGAAATAAAAGAAAGAAAATAAAAGAGGACGTTTACCTCTTGATCTCTTCTCCTTGAGATCCTTTTTAAGGGCTTTGGTTTTGATATTTTGGTGAGACCAGAATCTCTAGGACGTGGGGAAGAATATTTGGGAGGGAATTTGGCATAAATTAGACAATGATCAAGGCTTGAGAGGTGTGGTAGGAAGAGGGGAGTGAGGGTGGTATTTATAGTGGAGGAGAGGGGGTATTTTTCATTATGTTAATCATTATTATAATTTTTTTGCTCAAGACGATGATTAATCTTAATTCATGTGACCCTAAATAGTAAAAATGGAATGTGAGTTCGAACCAAGTGGGCTTACATAATCCTTGAATCACCTATGATGCAGTAAATCAAGTATTTAGCATTTATCGTATTTTATCGTATTTTACTATTCATAAAAAATTCTTGAATTTCAGAAAAATCCCAAAAATTTACCCTAACCATTTTTTGACGTGTAGAATTCAAAAATAAAGTCCATTTTTGAAAAAATAATTTTCTAAATATTATTAATTTAATTTTTAAATAAAATCATACTTAATTCAAAAATTAACAGTTCTAATTCTACAACTACTTCTTTATCACAATGAAAAATTAACCTAGATGCTATTATCTTAAAGCCTTAATAAAATAAAATAATAATAAAATTTACTATTCATTAGGGTCGTATCACTATTCATATTACTATTCATAATGGTATGTTACTATTCACCAAAAAAACAAGTTGGTTCCAAAAGACTCCAAATAACATACTGAACCCAATTGTAGATGATAGTTTCTTGAAATTCAGAACATAGAAGTAGAAAAGTTATGTTATAAAGGATAATTAAAAATATATACTTAAAACAAAGTTCCATGCATTTAATTTTATTTTTATAAAAACTTTGGGTCTTACATTATCCCCACCTTCTTGAAATTGCGTCCTAGCAATTTTATTTACTTATTAAACAACCGAGGATACTTTTCCCTCATAGCATTTTCAGACTCCAATGTTGCTTCTTCAACCATGTGGTTTCTCCACAAAACCTTTACCTGGTGGATTACCTTATTCCGCAATACCTGTTCCCTTTGATCAAGAATCTGAACTGGTTTCTCTTCATAAGAAAGGTTCTCTTCCAGTTGAACTGCTTCTGGGCTCAAGACATGTGATGAATCTGGAACATACTTTCTCAACATCGAAACATGAAAAATATTGTGTACCTGAAACAAACTCGGAGGCAAAGCTACGTGGTATGCAACTGCTCCAACTTTCTCCAAGATTTCAAAAGGACCGATGAACCGTGGACTTAGCTTTCCTTTCTTATCGAAACTCATCACACTTTTCCAAGGAGAGACTTTAAGTAAAACATGGTCACCTACCTCGAAAAAGAAGTCTTTCCTTCTATTATCTACATAACTTTTCTGTCTGTTCTGAGCTGTCCTCATGTGCTGTTGGATCATCCTTACTTTCTCATCCACTTATTCAACTAATTCTGGCCCCATCAACTTTCTTTCACCGACTTCATTCCAAAATGTTGGAGTCTGGCACCACTTCCCATACAAGGTCTCCAAAGGTTTCATCTGAATACTAGAATGAAAACTGTTATTATAAGAAAACTCAACTAAAGAAAGATGTTGATCCCGACTTCCCTGATAGTCCATTGAACCGGCTCGAAGCATATCCTCCAAAGTTTTAATCGTTTGTTCTGACTGCCCATCTGATTGAGGATGAAAAGTTGTACTGAAGTTTAACTTTGTGCCCAAAAACTTATGAAGTCCCTTCTAAAAGTTAGAAGTGAACCTGGGATCTCGGTCAAATACAATGGAAAGAGGAACTCCATGTAACCTAACAATCTCCTTGAGGTACATTCGAGAAATCTGATCCAAATACATTATATCTCAAATTGATAGAAAATGTGCAGACTTTTTTAGCCAATCAAAAATAACCCAAATCGCATTGTTACCTCAAGAATTCATTAGTAGTCCCACCACAAAGTCCATGGATACATTCTCCCATTTCCACTCTGGCACTGCAAAAGGCTGAAGCATCCCCTTTGGTAACTACCGCTCTACTTTAACCAGTTGACACGTCAAAAATTTCATGGTAAAATCAGAAATATCTCTTTTCATTCCATCCCACCAATAATACTCCCAAAGGTCTCTATAAATCTTAATACTACCAGGATGAATAGAAAATAGAGAACAATAAGCTTTGCACAACAAATATTTCTTCAATTTAGAATCACTAGGCACACACAACCTTTTTCCAAATCTTAAAACACAATCTTTATCAAGATTAAATTCTGAAAACTTACCCATTTTAACCAATTCTACCTTTTTCTGTAGCTCATGATCTTCCTTCTGCACTTGCTTAATTCTGTCTGACAACGAAGACTGCACTGAAACCTAAAACAAAATAGAGTTATTCCCTGCACCAACAACTTATAATCCAAAATTCATCAAATCATTAATCAAGGGATCATGTTCCAAATGTAACATGGTTAATGATGAATGATGTTTCCAACTTACGGAATCCTCTACTTTGTTTGCTTTTCCAGGATGGTAATTGATCATGCAGTCATAATCCTTTATCATTTATAGCCGTCTTCTCTGCCTCATGTTTAATTCCTTCTGAGTGAATATATACTTTAGACTTGTATGGTCAATATATATTTGGAATTTGGTTCTGTATAGATGATGCCTCCAAATTTTCAAAGAAAAACCATGGATTCCAATTCCAAATCATGTGTGGGATAATTTATCTCATGAGGTTTAAGTTGTCTCAAAGCATAGGCAATTACCAGATCGTTCTGCATCAAAACACAACCAAGTACCTTCAATGAAGCATCACTGTAGATGACAAACTCACCATTTCGAGAAGGTAAGGCCAAAACTGGAGCATTCACCAATCTCTTCTTCAGTTCTTGAAAACATACATCACATTCTTCTGTCCAAAAAAAATTAACCTCTTTCTGTGTTAACTTAGTTATCATGCTAGATAACCGTGAAAAGTTATTAACAAACCATCAGTAATAACTTGCTAAACTCAAAAAACTATGAATCTCTGTAACATTTGTGGGTCTTGTCCATTCATCAACTACTTTTTTTGGTAGGATCAACTTTTATTCCATCATTATTTACAATGTTCCCAAGAAAAGAAATCTGTTTCAACCAAAAATCACAATTGCTAAATTTTCCATATGGTTTCTTTTCTTTTAAAGTATGCAAAACAACCCTTAGATGTTTTTCATACTTCTCTTTATTTTTATAAAATACCATAATGTCATCAATAAATAAAACCACAAACTTATCCAAGAACTCATGAAATACTCTATTCATAAGATTCATGAATACAGTAGGTACATTAGTTAATCCAAACGGCATAAAAACAAATTCATAATGCCCATATCTAGTATTAAAGGCTGTTTTTGGGATGTCATCCTCCTTCACCTTCAGATGATGGTATCCAGATCTCAAGTCAATCTTGGAAAAGTACTAAGCTCCCTAGAGCTAATCAAACAAGTCATCAATATGAGTAAAATGATACTTGTTTTTAAAAGTGATGTTATTCAAAGATCTATAATCAATGCAAAGTCTCATGGAACCATCTTTCTTTTTAACAAACAAAATAGGGGATCCCCATGGTGAAGTGATAGGATGAATGAAGCCTTTGTCAAGAAAATCCTGCAACTGATTTTTAAATTCAAGAAGTTCTATTGGCGCCATACGGTATGGGGGTTTTGAAATTGGCTTAGCATCAGGAACTAAGTCAATTGTGAATTCAACTTCTCGATCAGATATGACACTGGGTAACTCATTAGGAAAAACATCAAGGTATTCATTTACCACTGGCACGTCATTAATTTAAATAGTTCCCTTATTTTCAACAATATGATCAAGATAACTTTCATTTCCATCTTTCAATAGTTTCTTAGCTTCCTGATATGTTACCAACTGTATGGGTTTATTCTTGTATACAAACTGAAGCTCTTTCTGAAAAAAAACTTCTTTAGCTCTACATTCAATCTTAGCATGATAATCAGAAAGCTAGTCCATCCCCAGAATAACATCAAACTCGACTAAGGTTAAACCAAAAGGGTTTGCAGGTAAAGTCTTTCCATAGACCACAATAGAAAGATTATTATAATTCCTCTTTGCTATAACATTTCCCCCTGGTGTTTTAACAAAAAGTTCGGGTCTCATTTGTTGAGGTGATATTTCCAATTTACCAGAAAATTTCTCAGAGATGAAAAAATGGGTAGAGCCTGTATCAAAAAAAAACTTTAGCAAAATCTGAGTGAACAAAAAAATTACCTGATACAACTTCATTAGATGGACAAACATCTACTGATGTAGTCGCAAAGGATCTCACTACACCTTTCTGCTTGTAGTCTGGCTTCTTTGAATCATTCAGATATCTCTTTGGGCAGGCATTTTCATAGTGACCCATCTCACCACATTTAAAACACTTTACATTTTTCTTATCAGGATTATTCTTAGGATCATTTTCATTACAATCTCGGGCCATATGTCCAAACTTACCACATTTAAAACACTTCCCTATTTTTCTAATACATTCCCCAGGGTGTTTCTTACCACACTTTTCACAAACTGGAAATTGGATTTTCTTACCATCAGATTTCTTTGGTTGATTCTTACCCATTGCTTTCCAACTGGACCTATTCTTCTCTTTATTTCCAAAATGCACGTGATCATCAGCAAACTCCATCTCTACCCTCTCAGCACATCGGAAAAGTTTCTCATAACTTTTTAATTCACGAGAGGCCAATGCCCTTCGATACCTTGGATTTAATCCTGAGTAAAAGTGATTGATTTTTCTATCAAGATCCAGAATAAGATTTGGAGAATACCTCACCAGTCAAGTGAAGTTCTCTTCATACATAGCCACTGAGTATTCCTCCTTCTATTTCAATTCAAGGAATTTCTTCTCTATTCTAGGTCGCACCACCTTAGGAAAATATTTTGCAAGGAAAAGACTTTTAAATTAATCCCACTCTAAGGAATCAAAATCCTCTCTACCCCTGATATTCCTTACCATTGACCACCACTGATCAGCTTCCCCTTCAAACAGATAAATGGCAAGACTTGCCTTTTGATTGTCTGAATATCCCATAACATAAAATATCTTTTCAAGGGATTTGATCCATCCTTCAGCTACTACTGGGTTAGAAGATCCATTGAATGCAGGAGGATGTTGTCTCATAAAATGTTCCACTACTATCATGTTCCGTTTTGGTTCCTCTATTGGTTCTCTTTCATGGATGTCACCACCATTTATTACCTACCTTAGCTGAGCCATTACTGTCACAAACTGCTCAGTTCCAATCCCTACCATTCCGGGTTGTAGTTCTGGAAGGATGTCATTCTGTCAGTGCATCTCCTCTTCAGCATCCTTGTTCTTTATATAGACAACCATTCTAAACAAACATGTCTTAGATAAAGCAACATGGTAATCTTTAAATGCTATAACAAATTAAACATAGAGTGAAAATCATTTATGGTATTCTATTAACATCACCATAACTCCTAAAGTTATCTAAACCATCCTCTGATACCAACTATAAAGACCCAACCTTAATACATACATAATCTTGAATTTAGTCAAAAAAACACTTCCTTTTACATTGAAGATCTTTTCAAGTTTATATATTTAGATAATTAGGCAATACATTCATGACATTACACATTATTACAGAGTGGATACCATAAAAATAGTTTCTATTTTTTCAAAATATAAAACATTAAAACTAAAAACAAGACTCCTTGACCATTATTAAACATTTAACATGGCTTCATTTATTGTATTAAACATCAATTAACCTATGAAAATATCATTTAAAAACTTGGGATGAGAACAAAATCTCATTAGGGGATGGAAAAGAAGGAAAGATCACATTAGTCCATGAATACTCATAACATGTGAAAGCATTTTCCCAAGACATTCTTGTCACCCATATATACTTAGTTTTTGTAACATGAGATTTACACAAGATACAAACAAAACATGAGAATATAAATATAATCATAAAGGTATCTTGGGGTATTACTTACATAATCTTGTAACCATTCTTGGCTACCTTATAATTTGTAACCCTCACGTCTACCTTACTTTGTGTAACCATCGCAGTTAAACTTGGAGTAACCATATGGCTGACCTACAACTTACTCATAACCAATGAATTAGAGGGAGATATAGGTCTCACACTTCATCATAAACAATTCCCAATACCCAAAACATAATCATAAAACATGAATAATTCCATAAAAACATTGCTTTGGAATTTCGTAAAACCGAATTTAAAAAGAGGATTTTTAAAGAAAAGCCCCTTATAAATATCATACAATTGGAGAGAGACTTAATAGAGTGTATGGAGTATGTATATATACTATAAATACACATAATAAAACATAATATAAATATAACCCATCACACAACCAATTTAAATAGTATATAAATAATGAAGTAGAAGGTTAACACAAAGAATGGAAATCATGTTAAGAATTCCCTTACCTCAGGTTTGTCTTCCTTCCAACTTATTTAAACTACCTGTATAATGGTTATAATATTGTTATTAATATTTTAAAGAAACATTTTCATATTTATAACATCTTATATGATCATTTCATAACATCATTTCACCCTTAATTGTCAGTATTTTTCCCCTTGCATTGTTTTTGGGTGAATTCTTTACATGATTTCTATGATTGGTTCATGGTGGACATTCTTGTTGATTGGAAGTGAAACTACAGAATTGGAATGGAGTAGTATTTACATATATCCATTAACATAAATTATTCAATTTATCATTTTGAATTTTTACATGAGGATGATTCATAAGTTAGAACATTAATGATGTTCGTTTAGATCATTTTAGTGGTTCTTTGATAAAAACAACCTCGTTTTGTCTTATAAATTAGAACCATGAGTAAAAAGAATTAAAGAACCATGGGTGAGTTATAAAACATATATTATAACCTGTTTCAATCATAAAAATATTTTTATTACCAGACTTGAAGTAATTAATTCAAATTGAAATCACATCGTTCATGATGTCGGTAATTCGACACATCACGGACAATATTTTAATTCCTTGAATAAGTGGGGGAGGAGAAAAATAAGATGATGAATTTTCCATGAACATGAGGGAATACAGAATATAAAATATTATAGATCCTTCATTCCTCTTGGTTAATAAGAGGTGTTTAAATAAGAAGAAAAGAAAAGAATCTTAAAATAAAAGAAAACATGATAAATTTCTCACGAAAATTCGGCAGCCTAACGGCGTCTCTTAAAATTTCATAAAAAATAGTTTGATTTGAGGAAGGGGATATATCATAATTCATAAATAATATTGGAAGTAATGGGGGATATTTAATGAAATATCCAATAATAATCCAAAGGGAATGGAAGAGAATAACATAAAATGAAAGAAAAGAAAGAAAATAAAAGAGGATGTTTACCTCTTGATCTCTTCTCCTTGAGATCCTCCTTAAGGGATTTGGTTTTGGTCTTTTGGTGAGACCAGAAGCTCTAATATGTGGGGAAGAATATTGGGGAGGGAATTTGGCAGAAATTAGACAATGATCCAGGCTTGAGAGGTGTGGGAGGAATAGGGGAGTGAGGGTGGTATTTATAGTGGAGGAGAGGGGGTATTTTTCATTATTTTAATCATTATTATAATATTTTTGCTCAAGACTATGAATAATCTTAATTCATGTGACCCAAAATAGTAAAAATGGTATGTGAGTTCAAAAAAATTGGTCTTAAATCATCCTTTCATCACCTATGATGCAGTAAATCATGTATTTAGCATTTAGCGTATTTTATCATATTTTACTATTCATCAAAAATTCTTAAATTTCAGAAAAATCCCAAAAATTTACCCTAACCATTTTTCGATGTGTAGAATTCAAAAATGAATTCCATTTTTGAAAAATAATTTTCTAAATATTATTAATTTAATTTTTAAATAAAATCATACTTAATTAAAAAATTAACAGTTCTAATTCTACAACTACTTCTTTATCACAATGAAAAATTAAACTAGATGCTATTATCTTAAAGCCTTAATAAAATAAAATAATAATAAAATTTACTATTAATTAGGGTCATATCACTATTCATATTACTATATATAAGGGTATGTTACTATTCACCAAAAAAAAGTTGGTTCCAAAAGAATTCAAATAACATACTGAACAAAATTGTAGATGACGGTTTCTTGAAATTCAAAACATTGAAGTAGACAAGTTATGTTTTAAAGGATAATTAAAAATATCTACTTAAAACAAAGTTCCATCCATTTCTATTTATTTTCAGAAAAACTTGGGGTGTTACAATTATGAAATATTTATAAGAAAGGAATTTCCTTTTAAAAATATTGGGTCGTTACATTCTCCCCTCCTTACAAATATTTCGTCCTCAAAATTCACAAAATAATACCTAAAAATATTTGGGTATGTCTTTAACATAAGCTCCTCAGGATCCCATATTGCTTCCTCCAAATTATGTTTCCTCCATAGAACCTTTACCTGACGAGTCGTCCAATTTCTCAATACTTGTTCTCTAGTATCAAGAATCTTGATAGGCTCTTCGCAATAAGATAGATCAGGCTCATGTTCTACTTCTTCATAAGTGAGTACATGTGTAGGGTCTGGCATGTAATTTCTTAACATTGACACATGGAACACATTGTGAACCTTGGAGAGACTTGGTAGCATTTCCAATCGGTAGGCTACGGCTCCAATTTGGTCCAAAATTTCAAAAGGTCTGATGTACTTGGGACTTAATTTTCCCTTATTTCTGAATCGTACAATAACCTTCCTTGGAGATACCTTCAAGAAAACGTGATCACCTTCTTGAAATTCCAAATCCTTTCTTCGGTTATCAGCATAGCTCTTTTGCCTACTTTGAGCTGTTTTGATATGGTTCTAGATAATCTTTCCATTTTCCATTGTTTCTTCAACAAGTTCTGGGCCCATGAGATTTCTTTCACCAACATCATCCCAGCAAGTTGGTGTACGTCATCTCCTCCAATATAATATTTCCTAGGGTGCCATCTGAATACTTGAATGGAAGCTATTGTTGTCTTAAAATTCTACGAGAGGTAAATACTGATCCCACATGCCTTGAAAATCAAGTGAATAAGACCTCGACATGTCTTCCAATGTTTGAATAGTCTGTTCTGATTGTCCCTCAGTTTGTGGGTGGTAGGCAGTGCTCAAACGAATATCAGTATCTAGGGCCTTCTGAAGACTCTTCCAAAATAGTGATTTGAAACGGGGGTCATGATCAGAAACAATTGATGAGGGTACACCATGAAGTCTTACAACTTCATTAATATATATTTTTGTTAAACGTTCAAGTGGTAAATCTTCCCTTATAGCAAGAAAATATGCAGATTTTGTAAGACGGTCAAAAATGACCCATATCATATCATTATTTCTTGGAGTCTTTGGTATCCCCATGACAAATTCCATCGTAATATCATCCCATTTCCACATAGGTATAGGAAGGGGTTGCATGAATCCACCAGGATGTTGTCTTTCTGCCTTCACATGTTGACAAACTAAACATCTCGAAACGTAATCAGCAATCTCCCTCTTCATGTTTTCCCACCAAAAATGTTCCTTCAGATATCTATACATATTTGTGTTACCTGGGTGTATAGAGAAATTTGATCTATGAGCATCATCTAATAGTTCCATTTTTAGCTCAGGTACTAATGGAACGCATAACCTCTTCCCAAAATTCAAAACTCATTCTTCATACACAAAGTCAGCCAGTCTCCCATTTTTAACTGCATTAATTTTATTGTGCAGATTCTCATCATTAGATTGAGAGATTTTTATCTTCTCTAGTAAAGATGGTTTCACAATAATTTGAAAGAGGAGTGATGTTTCCCCTTCCTTAACAATTCCCATATCTATCTTCAATAGATCTATGAACACAAGATCTCTTTCAATCCTCATTTGAGTCAGAATTCCATGATCTTTCCTGGTTAATGCATCTTCCACCTTATTCGCCTTTCCTGGGTGATATTGTATTGAACAATCGTAATCTTTGAGTAACTCGAGCCATATTATTTGCCTCATGTTGAGTTCTTTTTGTGTGAAAATGTATTTCAAACTCTTGTGGTCCGTATAAATCTCATATCTCTCTCCGTAGAGATAATGCCTCCATATTTTCATAGAAAAGATTACAGCTGCTAACTCAAGATCATGAGTTGGAAAATTTTTATCATGAGTCTTTAATTATATTGATGCATAAGCAATAACTTTATCGTTTTGCGTAAGGACGCAACCTAGTCCATTCTTTGATGCATCGCTGTATATTACAAATCCATCACTTCCAGATGGAAGAGTCAAAATTGGAGCATTGACGAATCTTCTTTTCAATTCATCGAAGCATTCTGTACATTCTTTTGTCCACACTAACTTAACCCCTTTACATGTGAGCTTGGTTATCAGGTTAGCCAGTCGGGTTAAATTCTGAACAAAATGCCGATAATAACCTGCTAAGATAATAAAACTGCATACCTCATTTATGTTTGTTAGCATGGGCCAATATTGGATTTCCTTTGTCTTCATAGGATCAACTAGGATTCCATCCTTAGAGACAATATGGCCCAGAAAAGAAACTGATTGAATCCAGAATTCACACTTGCTAAACTTCCCATATAATTTATTTCTTCTAAGAGTTCTCAAAATAACCTGCAAGTGATTCTCATGGTCTTCATAGATTTTTGAGTATACGAGGATATCATCGATGAATACCACAAAAAATTTATCAAGATATTCCTCTAAAACTATATTCATTAAATCCATCAAAATAGAGGGTGAATTTTTCAGTCCAAAAGGCATCACTGTAAACTCGTAATGCCCATACCAGGTCTGAAATGCTATCTTTTGAATATCTTCCTTCCTCACACGCAATTGATGATATCCGGATCGAAGTTCAATATTTGAAAAGTAATGAGCTCCATGAAGTTGGTAAAATAAATCATCAATCCAGGGCAGAGGATACTTATTATTTATTTTAATTGCATTGATTTCCCTGTAATCTATGAAAAGCCTCATGGATCCATCTTTCTTCTTGACAAAGAGGATAAGGTCTCCCCATGGAGAAACACCAGGTTGAATAAATCCTTTTTCACTAAAATATTCTAGTTGTTTCTTTAGCTCTACTAATTCCACAGTGGCCATTCTATAGGGAGTCTTTGATATAGGTCTTGCATCAGGAATTAAATCAATAGAGAACTCAACTTCCCACTCTGGAGGATGTTCAGGTAAATCCTCTAGAAATACATCAATGTACTCTTTCACTATTTGCACATCCTCAATTTGAAGATTTCTTTCCTTGGCCATAGATATTGGTTTATCTTCCTCTCCAAATATTTTATTCAGTAGAGCTACTGAGGGTGGTTCTAGATAAGAATCAGGTGGTGAAGTTTCCACCCTAAATAAAAGGGATTCTACACCATTTTCAAAAATTGTAACTTCCTTCTTCTTACAATAAATCTTCACATCATAATTTGACAGCCAATCTATACCAAGAATTATATCAAATTCCGTCATTGGTGTGATGATAAGTTTAGCAACTAGAGCACATTTTGGTGTCTGGAGGGGGACTAATCGACATGCCTTTGTTGCAATGATACATCCACTATGAGTTTTGACTGATAAATCCTTTATTAAATTAAATTGTACATATCAAATTTTCTTGGAAAACTGGGAAGATATAAATGAATGCGACGATCCAAAATCAAATAAAGTATTGGCTAAATTTGAGGAAATGATTAAAGTACCTACCACCATATCATTAGGAACTTCAACCTCTGTAGTTGTGATTGTATAAGATTGTCCCTGATCCCTTGGCCTTTTTTGTTGAATATTTCCTTGACTCTTTAGACAATCATTATCATAGTGTCCCATCTCCCAACAATTATAGCATTGAACATCATTGTCTTCCTTCTTCCCTTTGTAATCACCAGCAAGATGGCCTTTCTGACCACATTTGTAGCATACTTCTTTTTATTTTAAGCATGCACCAGGGTGTTTCCTTCCACAATTGTCACATGGTGGAAATTAAACTCCTCCCTTCTTCCCCATTTCCTTATTTCTTTTCCCAGGGTTTTAAACAGCCCTCTTCTTTTCTTGCTTTCCCTTAAAGTTATAAGACTTAGATAATTCTTTTTCTGTCTTGATATCACATGAAAATATATCCTCATATGATGAAAAACTTTGGGAGACCAGTGCTTGCCGGAGGAATGGCTTTAGGACATCAAAGAATTGATCAATTTTGATCCTTGGATTTCGTATATAGTTCACAGCATGTCTTTCTAACCTTGTGAAGTTTTCTTAATACTTTGAAACATTTTCATCCTCCTTCTGCCTCAGATTCAAGAATTTTCTCTCCATATCTGCTCGCTTTTCATGAGGGAAATATTTTTCTAATAATATTTCCTTAAAATTCTTCCATTCAATATCTTCTATCTCTTCCCCCTCCTTTGTGTTTTGGATTAATGATCACCACTGATCTTCATCTCCCGATATATGATATACTGCCATGAAAACTTTCTCTCTTTCATTACATCCCAAAGAAAGAAATATCTTCTCAAGGGAACTTATCCGCTGATCAGCTATAAATGGGTTTGTAGTCCCATTGAATGATGGAGGTTGTTGTCGTATAAAGTGGTCCAGCATAGCTCCTCCACGTGGTGGATCTGGATGCTCCATACGGGTAAGGTTATTATTCATAACCTGACTAAGTTGTCCCAGTACAGTTATGAGTTGCTCAGCACCAGTCACAGCACCAGAGCCAACATCATTATCTTGCATCGGAGGAAAATCCCTACAAGGGACACATGTGTTCGTGAGGTTTCCATTACTTCCACTTGGCGCCATCTCTAGATAATGGCATACACTAGATTAGGTTATGAATCATAATGTATAATCTTAAATGAACAAAATACTTAGAAAAAATTGAGATCCTACGAATGGATAATCCCATATTTACAAATATGGTTTCTTTGAGGAATATTTTACATTTCAATCCTTCATAAGGTCTTGTAAATAAAATGTGAATTATCCTAAGCATATCCCCTAGGCGTGTCATAACCAAGAGTGTAGAAAGGCCCGTTTTAGTGCACCAGTTCTCGTTCAAGTCTATCTCAAAGCAGTGTTTTGGGGTTTTACCCCTAGATACATCTGTGCCAGAGCCGCCTCTACCTACTCGTATCTAGACAGGGATGTATTGCTTAAAAGATCCACATAATATATTCCTTACAAAAATACCTAGATATTATTGTATGTATATACTCAAAGACTAACTTAGGTACTCTTCCCTAATTCTAGATTTTCTAAATCTAGTTTCCAAATATTCTATAAAACTTCCTTTGATACCAACTGTAAGGACCCAACCCCAGTTTCCCAGAGTCGGCGCCTTAATTGATTACATTGGCATACATACAAGGAATATGAATCCTGAAGAACCGAGTAGTATTATTGGAAACAAGTTATATACATAAGTTTAACATTACAACATAAAGGGAAAAACCACACTAATTTATTCCACTAGAAACATCACATCTCATAGATTATACTTGCAAGTCATTCATAAATTACTTCTTCATGTCCTGAGAAAATGAAACATAAGAATGGGGTGATCTCAAACGCTCATTAAGAGTAAGAAATATAGCAGAAGATAATATAAACATTAGAAATGGTGAATAATTGAAAACACAATCCTTTAATAATAAACTTGAACACATTATGTAAGGGATATGAGCAGAGTAAATAATTCCATAATAAAACATAATCATGGGTATTATACTAGTCGAATAACCACATGAACTTTCAATTAATAGCTCCATAATGAGGTAATTGCTTATTTCAGACATTCTAAAACATTTTTTCATGGCCTCGGCCAAGACGTCTAATGATTAAGGCCTCATCCAAACTCCATATCACATTCGGAAAGTCCTTGGTCAATTTAAGAATAAGAAATCATTAACAAAACATTAATAAAATCATTTATATAAGAAAGTTTATAAAAGTTTACATTTCCCTTACCAGAAATGACTCTTTTTTTCTACTTTCAAAAAATTGTCTCCATGTGTCTTCATCTATAAAAGGATATATACGACATGGATTGTCATGACTCCTATGACCATAAATGAAATCAGATGAGAGGGTTGATTTGAAATCCCTCCATCTCCTGGCAGCCAACGATAAGCATTTCTTCCTGACTCCTCCAGTGTCAGGAATATCAAATGTCATCTGATAAAGAAGAGGTTAAACATATTATATATACTAGAAACATTAAAATAATGGTCAAACAATGACAAAAGATCTTAACAAAATTGTCTCCCATAACTGAGAGATAATTGCTTTATCCACACCTCTCCAATCATCATACAGAATGCTTACTTTGGTCTTAGCCTGAGTTGCAACAAAACTCTTAAAATCTTTGGCATTCGGACCTCTAGGAATATCATCATCATCAAACTCAACTACTATCCTCTGATCCTGCGTACGGGCAAGTGATAATTTTGGTAAACGTGTGCACCCACGTTTACCAACCTTTGAACTTATTGTTGTAATAGGAGCATGTGAATGTTCATCCCCAGAGGTATGACCAGCAATATGCTCCTCTCCAGAATCATGTGGTTGATCATCTGAATGATCTGTCATTATCCTTCAAATCAAAAAAACAAACGTCTGTTCACAAATATAAAAATTCAAATATGTTAATACTATTGCAATCAGAAAATAGAAAAATGTACTAAGTTATATAATAGTAATCATTGGTAAGATGGTAAGCATGTTAAACAATGGTAAAGATGGCAAAGATGGTCAAGATGGTCAAGATGGTAAAAATGGAAAAAATGGTAAACCTGGTAAACATTGTAAACATGGTAAAGTAATTGTCAGTGAACAAATATACAAATTCAAATATTTTAATACTACTGTAATCAGAAAATAGAAGTGTACTAAGTTACATAATAGTAAACATTGGTAATATGGTAAGCATGTTAAACAATGGTAAAGATGGAAAAGATGGTCAAGATGGTCAAGATGGTAAAAATGGTAAAAATGGTAAACCTGGTAAACATTGTAAACATGGTAAAGTAATTGTCAGTGAACAAAAATAAGCATTTTAAAATTCATGTAATGGTTATAAACATGATAAAGTAAACTAAACAAACTTAAAACAAACAAAAACATATACTTATTTTATTTTGAAACATGTTTTAATAAATAAAAAACTTACAATATCTAACATTTATGGAAAAAATAAATGTAAAAAAGAAATAAACATATGTTACCTGTAATTTTAGGAATGTACAGATGGATTTTTTTTCCAAATTCCTTCGTCGTGGTCATTCCTTATGGCACAAACTATGTCTTCAACATGATCGTCATTATGTTCTGTTAATATTTCCATGGAAGTAGGGATCTCACATAAATCAGCATATTCATCAAGTTCATCCTCACCAACATATTGTTTTTTCCCTTGTAAAACAACAGCCCACTGCATATCTGATTGATATACTACATAAAAAATTTGTTTTGCATGTGTTGCCATTATAAAAGAATCAGTTGTGTCTTCCAATCTATTCAGATTAACAAGTGTCATTCCAAATTCATCGTGTCTGACACTATTGTTACCGTTAAACCATTTACAGTTAAAAACGGGAACTTTAATTTTAAAGTAATCAACCTCCCATATGTCTTCAATCACTCCATAATATGCATTTGATGCAGAAATTGGGTTTTTGTCCTTAGCACTCGAAAAATGCATTGCTTCTGCAAACACCAATACACCACTATTCTGAACTGCACTTCTGTTGTCCTGAGCTTTTGTATGAAATGTATAACCATTAATGTCATAACCAGACCATGTTATCACATTTAAACATGGACCACCCACTATCCATTTTAATGTCTCTGATACATCTTATCTACCAAGCAAAGTCTTTTTAATCCATGACAAAAAAAATTTGTTGTGCTCTTTCAAAATCCACATTTCTTTCTTCTTTGGATGACATTGTTTCAACTCATTAATATGCAATGTGATATACGGTTGAGCATCAGCTATGTTATTCAAGATGTATGATTCTAACTTCTTCATCTGTTCAGCTAACAATGATTTGACTTTCAAGCCGCGAATCCCCTTTCCCTCATTATTAACTCGTTCATAGAGAGATGGAGTCAAACCTATGTGTTGCGCCGCAGCCAAGTAGCTCGTACAAAACTCTACTACCTCCTCAGAAATATACTTTTCAATAATGGAGGCTTCAGGTCGATATAGATTTTTAACATACCCCTTTAATATTTTCATATACCTTTCAAAAGGATACATCCAACGAAGATATACAGGTCCACAAAGCTTTATTTCTCGAACCAGATGAATCATTAAATGCACCATTATATCAAAAAAAGTTGGAGGAAAATACATTTCCAATTGACAAAGTATAAAAATTGCATCCTTTTCCAAAATTTTCAAAGCATTCACATCAATCGCCTTGTTACAAATTGAATTGAAAAAATAACACAACTTCATTATAGTCTTTCTAACACGAATGGGCAATATTCCACAAAATGCAACTGGTAGAATTTGTTGCATCATGACGTGACAATCATGTGATTTCATACCTATCAACTTCAAGTCCTTCAATGAGACAAAATTTTTTACATTAGAAGAATAACCTTGAGGCACTTTGGTATCATGAAGACACTGACAGAAGCTAATTTTCTCCCTCTTCGATAATGTATGACAAGCCGGGGGAATAAATGTTCGTCTTCCTTTAGGAGTGGGAGCTAACTCCAAACGTATTCCCATTGATAGTAAGTCTAATCTTGCATTCAACCCATCTTTAGTCTTTCCTTTAATATCTAACAATGTTCCAATCAAAGAATCACATATATTCTTCTCCACGTGCATGACATCAATATTATGTTTAACTTCATGATACCTCCAATATGGTAGTTCAAAAAAATTGACCTTTTCTTCCAAATATGTCTATCATTACTAGATTTCTGTGTCTTTCCCAATGTCATGTCAAGGTTTTTCACCCTCTCAAAATACAGATCAGGGGATAAAGGTTTTGGAGCAGTATCAAATTCTTGTGAGCCATTGAATGCCTTTTTTAGTCTTCAATAAGGGTTTTCCATAGGCAAAAACTTTCGATGACCCATGTACACTATTTTCCTCCCATGATGCAATTGACAATAGGACGTCTGTTGTTCGCAAAATGGACATGCTTTATGCCCTTTAACACTATATCCAGACAAATTTCCATACGCTGGGAAGTCATTTATTGTGAACAGAAGCACTGCATGCAGTTGAAAATATTCCATTTTATAAGAATCATACACCCTAATACCATCAGCCCATAACAGTTTCAAATCATCAATCAACGGTGACAAGTAAACATCAATATCATTACCGGGTTGCTTTGGACTAGAGATCATTGTACTCAACATGACATATTTGTGCTTCATACAAACTTCAGGAGAGAGGTTGTAAATTACCAATAAAACAGGCCATGAACTATGTGTGCTATTGAGTGTTCAGTATGGATTCATTCCATCTGTGCACAACCCTAGTCTGAGATTTCTAATTTCATTTCCAAATGTAGAATACTGCGCATCAATTTTCTTCCATTGTGGACAATCAGCTGGATGACGTATTTTTCCATCATATACCCGCTCTTCAGCATGCCATCTTAATCTTTTTGCATCATGTGAATTAGCAAATAAACGTTTGAAATGATTAATTATAGGAAGATACCAAAATACCTTTGAAGGGAGCTTTGTAATCTCTACATCACCCTGTGATTTTTCTTTCACCTTATACCGTGATGTCCCACATTTTGGACACTCTGACAGAAATTCATATTCCTTCCTATATATAATGCAGTCATTCGGACAGGCATGTATTTTCTTGTATCCCAATCCCATCGGGCATAATATTTTCTTGGATTTGTAATGTGAATCTGGAAGATCGTTATCTTTTGGAAGAATGTCTTTCATCAATTGTAGCAGCTCTGTAAAACTTCTGTCACTCCATCCATGCTTCGCCTTCAGGTTAATAAATCTTAACACCGCCGACAAAACCATAAAATCTATACAACCGGGATATAATGGTTTTTCAGCATCACCATATAGACGCGCAACTGTTGGTTCTATCTCAATTTGTTCTGCTACAATATCGTGAATCATTTCTTCAATTCCATTGGAGTTACCATCTTGTGAATCATCATCATCAGTGACATTCCGTCCAGTTTCACCATGCCAAATCCAAGGGCTGTAACTCGGATTAAAACCATGACATATCAGATGATCTTTTATCTCTCTACTTTTCAACATCTTCATATTCAAACATTTCAGGCATGGACAGAAAAAAATGTCACTACTTGGAACATTTCGTTTTGAAAATTCCAAAAAGGCATCAACACCTTCCTCAAATTCATTTCTCATTCGATGTGCCGTAATCCAACTTCGACTCATTATTACCTATAACAAATATCAACAAAAAATATATATTTTTAAGATAAGACAAATACATGGTTATATGGAAAAAATCATAATTTGAATGTAAAACAATTTAAAATATAAAACAAATCTATAGGTATTTAAAAAAATATGCTTGAATATTATTTTTAAAACAAAATATAGTTAGATATAACAGTTTTAAATTTCATTGAATCAAAGAAAACCATGACGCCTACATAGATTAATATTGATTGCGGTTTTGATGTTTTAATATTTTAGATAAACAACCTATTTTAAATGGCGTGCAGACCTTGATATTGGTCTCCATCACCCTTCGGTGTGACTAGCAAAAAGAGGTCTACCAGCATGTTATTATTTTATCAGCAATTCACTCATGCTTGTTTCTGATGATTGTTAATTGCATTGGCAGGCTGAGAGGGCCGCCCAGCGCGTCCAACACTGGTCTTCTCAGAATAACAATAGTCCCACTGATTCGGTTTAATCCTTTATTTCTTCTTTTTAATCCCATGTAACATATATTGTGGGGATTTGATTTTGTACTTGGCCTTCAGCTTTAACGGTTATCAATCAAAATAAAACTCGACTAAAAACTCTATTTATTTTAGGTTTTCAAAATCCAAAAACGAAAACAAAACAACCATGGACAAAAACTAAATTCCAATTACAGGAAACATGTTCAGAAATTATAAACACCAAGAATTAACAAATATCAACAACAATAGTGAAAAGCCTGGAAATTACAAGACTAAATATGTATATGTATATGATTAACAATAATAATGTGTTTTATATTCTCAAGTGAATGTTCTAAATGATATGGTAATTCATATGGTTTAATATCATTGGTAACATGTTTTCGATTCCAATGAGACATAGGTGTGAGAGCCATTGATAATGGAGTAGTGGCCTAATCTCAATCTAGGTCCAACATCCTCAACATATTCTTCTAGGGGTAGAATTTAGTATGGTTTCTGTTATTTTAACACCTCTATATTTATTATAGATTATTAAATCAAATTATTTTGATTAAATTTTATTTATTCATCCTTGTATTATTATTTTTTGACTTTTTAGGATATTATAGTTTTATATTCTTATTCATGGTTGGAACATGGTTAGTGAATACCATGAGGTTCTACCTAGGAAACATTTTACATTTGTTTACAAATATAATGGAGGAAATATATTTTGTACAAACCATACTTATTTATCATGAAATCACACAGCATGATGCATATGCATTTTTTAGGGTTGGTTCTAGGTTTTCCATACTATGTGGTTAAACCATGGTACTCCTCCAATATCATATAATGGGGATCACATTTATTATTTTAATTTAAAAAAAAACGATCCAAAATATGATATAAAAAGTAATTATTATTTATTTTCCTTTAAAGTAACGATGCACGTCTTTTTTATCTCATTATTCATCTAGTTTAATGTTCCCTCAACATAGTCTGTTATATCAACAAAATAGTCTGTTATATCAACAAAAAATTCCACGAGATTCAAATAACCATTTGCAATAACAAAATACAAATAACCATTTGCAATACAAATAAACATTTGCAATAACAAAATACAAATAACCATTTTCAAATAACCATTTTCAATACAAATAACCATTTTCAATAACAAAATACAAATAACCATTTGCAAATAACCATTTGCAATAACAAAAAATTCCACGAGATTCAAAAACGAACGAAAAGCACATCAAGAATCAAAACAAAAACGAATGAAATAAATTCGTGGAAGGCTTACTTGAATGTTGCGAGTTGAGATGATAGATCCGAGAGGAGTGAAGAAGATAAACAATGAATCCAAATTGAGTTTAACGCAGGTCGATCGACGAGCCGATTAGGGTTTACCGCGCGAGAGAGACGAGTCGGCGGACTGTCAATCGAAAAATCGTAAATGACAGTCCACGGGCTTTCATTTTTTTAAAAGTTTTATAACGTCGGTTATTATATAACCGACGTTATAAACTATTTTTTAAATTTATAACGTCGGTTATTTTAAAACTGATGTAAAAAAGCTCCTGCGCTTTGGTTTTTTACGTCGGTTATTTGATAACCGATGTAAAAAATGAGATATCTACGTGTTTTTTACATCAGTTATTTTATAAACGACGTAAAAAACCCCCCTGTGCTTTGGTCATTTACGTCGGTTATAAAATAACCGACGTAGAAAACGCGTAGATATCTCGTTTTTTACGTCGGTTATAAGATAACCGACGTAAAAAACCAATGCGCGGGGGGTTTTTTACGTCGGTTATTTGGAAACCGATGTAAAAAAATCTGATATCTACGCATTTTTTACGTCGGTTATTTTATAACCGATGTAAAAAACCAAAGCATGGTGGGGTTTTTTACGTCGATTTCCAAATAACCGACGTAAAAAACCCCCCGCGTATTGTTTTTTTACGTCGGTTATAAGATAACCGATGTAAAAACCCAACAGGCGCGATTTGTAACGTCGGTTATTAAAATAACCGACGTTAAAAATCTACTCGCCACATTTTTACGTCGGTTATATATAACCGACGTAAAAAATGGTGACGTAAAAAACGATTTCTGTACTAGTGCCACGTCTAGTTGTCTCCTGAGACCTACCAATGCATCGAGGGGATATAGCGGGCCCCACCCATCACATAATAAGTCTAATGCATTCCTCATATGAGATGGGATAAACATAAACAACATATACATTCATATTAAAACTATTATATGAAATGTAACTAACTTTCCCCAATTATTGAACATAAACACTAACCATTCAGAATAATATGGTGAATGGTTTTAGGATAGTTCATCCACAATAAAGTTAGTCATAAACCATTCAATAAAATATGGTATATTAAATCATAAATTATTAACCCCAACAATACATAAGAATCAACAAGAGTGTTGAATCAATAGAGAATAATCTTCGAAAATCATTAAGCAATTCTTATAATAAATACTATTTTATTTTGTAAAGAAGGGTTATTTTGGAAAAATCTTTGTATAATACCAGAAGTAAAGTAAGATAGTATTTCATGATAAAATGAGTGTTTTTATAAGGATAGCGGTTTCCAAAAATAGATTATATCTTACCCTTGAAAATAGATATGAATTTGAGAAATTCCCTTGTATCAGGATCATATTTTTGGAAATAGTTTTGAGAAATTCTTTTAAAACATGTAACTATCCAGAAAATAGAGAAGGATTATGGTTGGTGTACATATATAGAATAATCATTCAGAATTTATGAGGAGTACATAATAATACATAATAATTTCATCGAGGAAATTAAACAATAAAAGTAACCCGAATGAAAATGGATGTTCGGGTGGAAAACCCTTACCTTAACTCCAAACGTGTTCCTCTCTCGAACTTAAGCTATTGGAATATGAAATTATAATTATTAATAAATTATTTAATAAATTATTAGACATGTATTTATTTTATCACAGTTCTGGTTAGTTCATTTATGTTCTTATTGATAAGTTATTGTATTGAATTCCGCCGCTTCGGAGTGTTCATTTTCTTTATTTTCATCTTCGGTTCACTTGTTTTTAAGTATGTGGAATAGATAAAAATATCCAGAATTGAAATTATATATTATTTATGAACATAAATAGGTTTTATTGGTCATTTATATAACTTTTTTACATGGAAAGAGGATGAATTATTATATAGAACTTTAATGATAATTGTTTCAGTTAATTTGTGGGTTTTGATTACAACGAACTCATTTTTCTTTATAACTTAATACCATTTGTACAAAAGGATTACCGAATCTTAAATAGGTTATATTATATATAATAATCTGTTTCAAACATAACAATAATGGTTTCAGGACCATAATTGAGAATGATAATAGAAATCTAAAGTCCATCGTCCTTGAATGTGTAAAATTGACACATCTCGGATGGTGTTCTTGCTATTAGTATAAAAGAAAGTAAAAAGGGGGAGATGATGATAAGTTATTCCACTATCATGAAAACATTCTAGTACATATAAGGTACTGGATTCATCACAAAATTTGGATAAGGATAGGTAATAGAAAAAGAAAACAACTGAACTTGAAAGGAAAGACAAAGAATTGAAAAGAGGAATTTACCTCTTGAACCAAACTTCCTTGAGAACCTCCTTAAGGAGTGGTTTTGGTCTTTTTATGAGACCAAGGCTTGATGGACATGGGGGAGGAGGTTGGGAAGGTATTTGGACAGAATTTTTAGAAGGCACAAGGCTTGAGAGGAGTGAATGGAAGGGGGTGAGAGGGGGTTTTATAGTGGAGGAGAGAGGCGATTTCTTAATATAAAACTCATTAATTTATTATTTCTCCTCAAGACAAGGAATAGTGAGTATTCCATGACCAAGAATAGTAATTTTATCATGTGATCCTGAACCAAGTGGGCTTACATCATCATTAAATCACACATGACTCTATAATTAGTGTATTTATCTTAATTTTTCAATTTATGGTATGTCACTATTCATAAAAAATTCAAGTATTTCAGAAAAATCCCAAAAATTTACCCCAACCATTTTTTAACATGTAGAATACAAAAATGAAGTCCATTTTTCAAAAATAATTTTCTAGATATTATTAATTTAATATTTAATTCAATCATAATTTATTCTAAAAACAAGAGTTTTAAGACATTTGTTTACTTATTTTAAAGCATAGATATATCGTACTTTCACTTGAATATTATTTATATACTATCATAAGTAAGGTTACTATTCATTAGGGTATATCGCTATTCATAAGGGTATGTTACTATTCATTAGGGTAGGTTACTATTCACCAAAAAATAAGTTTTTCTTATTGAACTCTAAATAACTTACTGATCGCAATTGTGTATGTCGAATTTTTGAAATTCACATCACAGAAGTGAAAAACTTATGTTTTAATGGTCACATAGCACTTAGTAGTTAATTATGTTGTTATTTCATGTGATTATGACATATTTATAAGAAAGTAATTTCCTTTTAAAAATATTGGGTCATTATAGAGGATCTAGACATGTCTACTATAAAATTATAATGATTTGAAAATTAAGCTAAGTAATAGTGACACAAAATCATTTCCCGTAAATATAGATAATATTAGTGGTATAAAATGATAGGATATACAAACTAAATAGAAAATAACCAGCCCCAATACATATGTCTAAAATAAATTTGAGTGTGGTGTTCAGCTAAGATAAGCTTGTGGGATAAAAAGATCCTCTAACTTCCACTCTTGATCAGGTGGTGGTGGTAGCTATCCAGCCTGGTCAGTGGTGGTGATGGAAGTTGGGGCTAGTGGGTTAACTATAGAGGGTGGGGTCATGGTGTTAGAAAGATGAGATGGGGTAGGTGGTGGGAGGTGTTGATCCTTAGTGGGGCTATGTGTCTGGCAGCTAGATCAACAAACAGCACCTCGTTGAATGAGGTAGTGGTTGGCCCCTTGCCCCGTTGGGCCTCCTCTACAAAGTACTCCTACTGGGAAGTAGGGTATAATAGCTCTGATGGAAGGTCTTGCTAGGCTATGGGTAGAACGAGAGTGGTAGAAGGGGAGGGGATGATAGGTGTTGTTGGCGGTTGAGATTCTAATGGAGATGAGGGTGGTGGAGGGGTGGTAAATGGGAAAGCTTAGCAAACGGGAGGTTCATATGGGCTGAGATCCATCTCAGATTCTCCAAGATGCAAATATGCATGGCCCAAAGATCTGTCGGGGTGGGGTGGGTGGGTGGATCAATAGTGTATACAGTGGTGGTAGAGGAAGGGATATGGGCGGGAGGTGCTGGAGGTGAAGTTGTGGATTGATTAAGTGTAGGTTCTACTGCAGGATCTCATGGTGCCTCACTAGCTACCTCATAGACTCATAACACCCATTGGTAAGTGTCATCATCCCTAACTAGTTGTTTCATCTTCTGAATCATTAAAAAATTGATGGACTCCATCAGTCCAAGGGATTTGAGTGGAAGGGCGGAATCAAATACTCCAATATGGTGGGTTAGGTGGGTGATGAAGGAAACACATGTCGATGTATGTCTAGTCCACTATATGGTAGCCCGGTATTAATATGTGAACTGAGAAGCCATGTTGACGGTAGGGTCACCCATGGCTACTGCTAAGATGAGGATGTCTTCCTGGCTCACACTACCATGATATTCTATCCTGGAAAACCATACATGGGTCAAAGATCTATGAATGATTTGAAGTGATGGGTTGTGGAGATGGGTTGACTTGGTTATCTAGGGATCATACACTGTCTGAACATCATGTGAAATCATCCACCATAGTCACCTTGAATCAGACCTGTGAGGCTTGATCTGAAGGGTTGGAAATATCTCAGACATAACAAACTCCTCTATGTAGATCCTAATTCCAATGGCTAATTTGGAAAATGAGAGCTCATGAGGTAAACCACCAAGTTTATAGAAGTGGTTTTCCACTGTGACCTCAAAGGTAGAGAGAAACTCTAGTAACAAATCCCAGTATGTCTCCTCATGTACATCAATAATGCAAGAAATATAGAGTTGGTCGAGGAGCTGGAGGAGATCATCGTTGATGTGCAGGAGGGAGAGAGTGGCCATATCGAAGGTTTTTTTCATCATCATTGAATTCAACTAAATCCAATTGAGGGAAACATGATTATTTGGGTTATAGAACTGAATTATGGTGTTCAAATGTGGGTTTTCATCCTCAGATGATTCATGGGAGCTGGTTTGGGATTCGTCTTGAGCATCGAACTCGATACGGGTGGAAACGGGAGGTGGGGGAGATGCTACCCGAGGTGGTGAGGTTGCGATAGGTGCAATGCCTCATGAATGCTTATTTGGTGGTGGATCATCATGGTATGATTCTGATTCTATAGGTACAGGGCACACTATTTTTGTCTATTCCATTCCAGGAGTAGGGTAGAGGGGTGCGGATTATAAGGAGAATGGTGGGGGGTTCTGTTTAGACTGAAATGGAAGGAGGGATGGGGTGCAAGTTCCATGGCCGAGAGGGGGGGGTGTGGTTTAGGGTTGTGGTGGGAGGGGTCATGCGAGAGGGTGGATAGAAGGGGGAGGGTGTCACGACTGAGGGGGAGGGAGAAAGGGGAGAAGAAGGGAGGAGGGGATCATGTTGCATGGGTGAGAGGGGGGAGGCGGAGCATCAGGGGAGGAAGGTGGAGGGTTGGGTTGTGATCCCTTAGTTCACAAATTTCTTTTTTTAAAACATGTTTGAGGGGTTACACGATTTTTAACTAGGTTTCATGTCATGTAACTCTATTTTTTATGAATTTTTTTCCAAAAAAAGTACATGTCGTGAAACTGGGTTTCACGACATGTAATTGAAATTTTTTTCTTAGTTTTAGTTTAAACCCTTGTTCTTTGGTCTGGGTATGTTCTAGGATTTCATAAGGCTTATTCTAACCTAATATAGCCTCTGGTTACCTACCCTAGGTAGCCTCCTAATCAACACTTCTTTAAAAATTGAGAGCATGATTCATTGAGGTTCAGATAAATTTTACGATGATGAAACGTCCTTCATGGACGGGTTCTTAATAGATTTTTAATCTTTGAGTATCGAATTTAAATGGTGGTCCATCTTCTTTTTGGATTTCAATGGTCCTATAGGGGAAAACTTGAACGACTATAAAGGGTCCTGACCATCTAGATTTTAGTTTCCTAGGGAACAATTTTAATCTTGAATTGAATAATATGACCTTATTTCCTGGGAGAAAAATGCATATTTAAATACATTGATCATGGAATTTTTTGTTTTTTCTTTGTAAATATTAGCATTTTCATAAACATATTTTCAGATTTCTTCTAATTTATCCAATTTCATCATCCGAGAATCTCAATCATTTTGAGATTCCAAATTTAGATTTTTAATTGCCTAGTATGAGTAATGATCTAGTTCAATTGGAAGATGACATGGTTTTCCATAAACCAATCAGAAAGGTGTGGTAGCAATGGGTGTTTTTTACGTAGTGCAGTACTCCCAGAGTGAAGCATCCAATTTCAGACTCCAGTCACTTTGACTCATGTTCACGATCTTCTCCAGTATTTGTTTGATTTACCTATTTTACAATTCAACTTTTCGACTTATTTTTGGGTGGTAGGGAGTTCCTGAGTTATACCATATTCCATATTTTTCTAGAATCCCTTTAATATCTTGATTGATAAAATGTTTTCCTCGATCATTAATGAGTAATCTAGGAAATCCAAATCTTGAGAACAAGTTATTTTTTATAAAATTCATGACCACTTTTTCAATTTCATGTG
Organism: Viscum album; assembly: GCA_963277665.1. Lineage (NCBI taxonomy): Eukaryota > Viridiplantae > Streptophyta > Magnoliopsida > Santalales > Viscaceae > Viscum > Viscum album. The sequence goes on from OY728136.1 coordinate 2,001,671,852, forward strand.
TTTCAGCCTTAGCTTCTACCCAATTGGAGATGTATTCAATGGAAACAAGAATATAATACTTTATACATGAATTGGGAAATGGTCCCATGAAATATAGTACCCATACATTGAATATTTTGACTTCCATGATTGGGTTTTGAGGAATTTGATTTCTTTTTACAATGGTTCCAATCTGTTGGCACCTATCACAGCTTTGAAAAAATTTCCTTGCATCTTGGTGTATAGTGGGTTAAAAAGGTCCACTTTGTAGAATATTTTTTATGGTGTGCTTTGGTCCATTATTCCCTCTATTATGTGACATATGACACATGTCTATCACATTTGGGATTTCATTTTCGAGAATGCAACATTGCAACAAGCCATCAACGCAATTCTTGAGTAGGAGTGGTTCATCCCAGTAGTAATGTTTTTCTTCAACTAAAAATATTCTTCTTCACTGGTAGGATAGGTCTTGGTGTAAAAATATTATAGATAGATAATTTTCAATATTTTAAAACCATGTTTGTACCATTATACTGGAAAGGGTTTCATCAGGAAAATTTACTTCGATGCAGATATTGTCGTCATCCTTGATGAGTGGAAGAGTAAGTCGAGATAGATGATTAGTGATCACATTTTTTGTGACTTTGGTATCTTTGATGAGAATATCAAATTCTTGGAGAAAAAGGATCTACTATATCAACATTGGTTTGGAATCCTTTTTGTTTATTAAATACCTGAGGGTCACATGATCGGTGTGCATAATCACCTTGGAAAAAACTAAATAAGAACATAATTTCTCAAAAGCATATAAAATAGCTAAGAGTTCTTTATTTGTAGCTATGTATTTTACTTGAGATTAATTTATTGTGTGGATTTAATAGTAGATATTATTGAATATGTGACCAACTCATTGTCTGAACATAGCACCAATAGCAGAGTCCTTGGCATCACACATCAATTCAAATTCCTTGTCCCAGTTGGGTGAATTGATTATAGGGGCTTCTATCAGGATTTTCTTTAAAGTATTGAATGTATGTCAACATTATTTAGTGAATTAAAATGGAACTTCCTTTGATAATAGGTGTTTCATAGGGTGGTAAAATTTTGCAAAGTTTTTTACAAATCTCTTATAGAATCCAGCATTGCCTATAAATCTCCTTATACCCTTAACTATTGAAGATTCAAGTAAATATTTTATGACCTTTATCTTAGCAGTATCAAATTCTATGACCTCTTTAGAAATTTTATTTTTGAGGACTATGCCTCGTTGGACCATAAAGTGACATTTTTTCCAATTTAACACTAGAAATTTCTCTCCATAATGTTGAAGTACTAACTCAGTATTTCTTAGGAAAACTTCAAAGGATATTCTATAAACTGAAAAGTAATCCATGAATATTTCTAATAATTCCACTGCCATATTGTGGAATATATGTGTCATGCATCTTTAAAATGTTTTTGGTGAATTAAACATACTGAATGACATGCACATGTAGGAAAAGGTACCAAATATACATGTGAATGTGGTTTTGGAGTAATCATCTAGGTCTAATGCAATCTGGTTGTATCTGAAAAATCTATCCATAAAACAAAAAAAAATCATGTCCTACTAGTCTCTACATCATTTGATTCATTAAAGGAAAGGGTAAATGATATTTCTGGGTTTCTGTGTTTAAATTTATGTAATCCATGAAAACTCACCATCTAGTGATGGTGCGTGTTGAAATTAATTCATTGTCATCAGTTTTTTTTACTATAAGTCTACTTTTATTGGGGAATAATTATAGAGTGATCACCCACTCACTATCAAATATTGAAAAGATTATTCCAGCATATAGAAGTTCCAGTACTTCCTTCTTAACAACTTACTTAATTAGTGATGTTATCTACCTCTGTGGTTGATGTTTGGGGTTTTCACCTTCTACAAGAAGATTTTTTTGGGTGAATAAAGTAGTACTGGTTACTTTAATGTTAGAAACTCCCCATGAAATTGACTGCTTGTATATTTTTAAGACTTCAACCAATTTTTTCCTATTATAACTGAGATAGTTCAGAGTTAATGATTACTATTAGAGAGGTTTAAGATCCTAAGTATGAATACTTGAGAGTACAAGTTAAAGGATTTGACTCTACTATTGGTGGTTGAATGATTGAGGGTCTAAAAGGTGGGAAAGTATCCCTTATGATAGGATCATTGAAAATAACTTCCTCAAAATCATACTCATCTTCTGTATCGGGGAGTGACTCCTCACTATCTTCTTTTATATCCATATATTCATTTCTCTCTTAGGTAAGAGAGATAGTGTTGTAATCAATGACATCATATGGTTCATTGAAATCTTTGATAAGGTTGAAGACTACCTGTTCTTTTCTGACTCAAACGATTAAATGCCCTTGATTTAAATCTATCAGAGTCTTTCCTATGCCCAAGAATGGTATTCTAAGAATAATGGGGACATCAACTTCTTCTTTTATTTCAAAAACCAAGAAGTATGTTGGAATTATTAACTTTATAACTTTAACTAATACATCCTCATGAATTCCTTGAGGGTACTTTACTGATTGGTTTTTAATTTTTTGTGCTACTCAAGTTGGTTTGAGCTCTTGAAGTCGAAACATGAAAAATACACTCATCGGTGTGAGGTTAATACTTACTCTGATATTTCATAGAGCTATTACAAATTCACACTCTCCAATAGCACATGGAATTGAAAAACTTCTAGGGTATCTCATATTAGGCATAATTTTAAACTAAACAACAATATATCATTCTTAATTTAGTGAGATGACACTTAGATCTTCCATTTTTCTTTTATTGGAAACCATATCCCTGAGGAATCTGGTATAAACTAGAATTTGAGAAATATCCTATACAAAGGGTATGTTGATATACAATTTCTTAAACATTTATAATTACTTATTGTATTTTTCCTCCTTTCTATATTTTCTTACTCTTCTAGGAAAATTAATATGTGGCTTTTATAGTGGTGGGGAAACATAGACTGGATCTTTTGGTTTCTTAGGTTTTTGGATTTTTGTGGTTGGTGATACCTCTTGGGGTATTACTTGAGTAGTCCCATCAACTTTTTCTTATTATACTGGTGAATTTTTATTAGGTTCCTTAGATTTTCTTTTATTTATTTTTCATGGTTTCTGAAAATCCAAGAAAAATACACTTCTTAGTACTACAACCTTAGCTTCTTCCCTTGGGTATGTCTCTGTATTAACAAGAAGAGTACCTGGTAATATGTCTGATAGTCTTTGATATCTGACCCATTTGAATTTTGAGATTATGTAGGGAATATATTTGGTTCTGCATCTTTATTTTTTGAGTATTCATTCACTGTTATACTTTTTGAACAAAAGTTTCCACAAGGTTCTCTAAGTTACTTTGGAGAGGAGAAGTTTACTACTGAGGTCTTGGTTGAGCTGGTTGAAACTGATGTTATGCTCTATGAGGAAAATTTTATTGTTGCATTCTTGTAATAGGGTTCATGGGTGGGTACCCTTGTTGTACTTGAGTATAAAATGGTGATTTACCAATTCTCTATTTATAATATCCCTAAGTGTTTTGAGTTGGCTATTGATCTAGCCTCTGTTAATAGTACAGTTGCTGCTATTAGAATGGCATATTTTTTTATTGTAATTTATATAATTACAATATTGAGTTTTTTGTTCTTTAACTCTTTATTTTCAGTCTTGGTATAAGTTTATTCCACCACACATTTCACATGACTACATATTCATTACAGGAGTTGGAGGGGGTGGTGGTGCAGCAGGTATTTGAAATGATTCAAGCTTCTTAGTCAAAGATTCTACTTGTACAGCTAGTCAGGTATTCTATTCGACTTTGTGGATAACACGCTGAGGTGGTCCCTGATCACTCTGTCATATGCTATCATTGTGAGAGACTTCATCCAAAATATCTCTTTTGTATTTAGGTTTCTTGAACATAGTCTTGCCAATAGTTTCAGCATCAACAACTATGTGTGCGGCTGGCTGGAGGCCTTGGTAGAATGTTTAGAGCTAGATCCACATGTCTAGTCCATGTTACGGCCACTTTCTCATAGGATACTTGAATCTATCCCAATATTCCGATGTGAATTCTCCATCAATCTAAGAAATTTTTTGAATTCCATTCCACAATTTCTTTGTTTGGATGGGTGGAAAGTATTTGTCTAGAAACTTCTTGGCTAGATCATCCAAAGTCATGATTGACTTAGTAGATTTAATTTTGAGCCAATCATTAGTTATGTCTCATAGGAAGAAGGTAAATACTCAAAGCCTAATTGGATCAGAAGATACTCTCTATTTTCAAAAGGTATCACACACTTCTAGGAAGTTAGAAATTTGTTCATAGAGACCTTCACTTTGACTCCCACTGAACTTGACCATGTTTTTGATCATGTGAATGAGTCCGGGTTTTATCTCAAAGGTATGTGCCTATATAGAAGGATGCACGATGCTTGTTGTAGAACCATATATTGATGGAAAGACATAATCCATAATGGTTAGCTCTTGTTACATCGGATACTCTTCAGGAACTAATGGTAGCATGTTTGGCGAGTTAGGCAGGTTTAGACCTACAGGATTGATGTGGTCTGCCATGTTTAACTGGAGGCGTGCAGAGAGACACCGTTCAATTTTGGTCTTGAAGGTAATTTTTTCATGTGTTTCAAGTCTCCTTGAATGATTTAAAGGTCTCTAATTTATCCACTATTCTATAAGAAGTAGGAACATAGTGGCATCTGAAAGAATAGAAAAAAGGACGGAAAAGAGGAATAAGGAAACAGAGAGTTAATCACATGACTTTTTACTAAAAGGTTTTAGGTGCGAAGCATATAATAATTCCCCACAAACAACGATAAAATTTGACAAGCCTACACAAGTCTTTTAATTTGTGTGGGCTACGGTCAGATTAGATTTTATTCTTTCCCAAACTTCACTTGATATTGAGACATATTATATCAATAGTCTGGGCTCAATCCCATGGGGAATTGGGCTAGAAATGGAAACCTTTGGCTTGGAACCCTTTAGGGTAGGATTCCTCATGAATTTTGGTTAAATTTGGAAAAAATATTACTAAATAATTGAGGTTTCAAAATCAGAAATAAGAAAGGGATCAGGATCAATTTCAGGGTTTTGCAAAAAGGATTATCTTAACTCTAAGTTGGTAGGATCCTAAGGTTTAGGATGCAAAGAAAGTGGAGGTTACTAGTTGACTATGGTCAAACCAACTTGTTATACCTAAGAGGTAACTATTCCTTGGTCTGTAGATAGTGAAAACATAGATTTATTAAGCTTAGATTCTAAGGTAGAAAGTGTCTTAGGCTATTGGTTATAGCCTAATCCACTTCAACCAGGGTAGGGTCCTTCATTCAAATGTATTGGGGTCAGGGATGTTTGAATGAATTGGATATACAATTGTTATTTATCTTGATTACTAATACTTAAGGTTACCAAGTTGATAATTAAAGATTTATTGAGTTTAGATACCCCTACTCTCTATCCCTACCCTAGGTGGTTTCATCACTCATTGTAAAATTAATCAAGAAAGGGAAAGAGATTGAAAAAATATTGAATTTACAAATTACAATGGTGATTAAACAATTAAATAACATGCATGGAGTAGGATTTATGAGTTGATGAACATATAATCCTGAATTGACAATGACAAGATGGATTCAATAACAATCATAACTAATTTACTTACTTGAAACAAGGATGAGAACCAATGTAGCAACGGTTCATTGTGGATTGTTAATCAAAATGAAGAATGAGAAAAACAATATATGTAATGAAAAACATAATAAAGAGTGACCTTGAAATCAATCCAAAACACTTGTATTGAAGTAAAATAATGAAAGGAAACTAAGAAATTTCGAGTTTGGGGTAGAGGGGGTAGTAGGGAATGAGAGAAGAATGAAAGAAAGAAATACTTTGTGACCTCTAAGATCTGAAATCTGATGTTCCTACTACTATATATATAAACAGAATATTACACAATGTGTAATGGGAACTCACATCATGTAATGTGGATCCATGTTTTTCTACACATATTTTGAATCTTACGCATATCTCACATGTATCACATCTGAGATTTGAACTTTGACCCTTGTCATAACGTGTAAATGGGACTCATGATGTGTGTCATCCTTCGAGATTTATCTTTAATGTGGGAATTTAATTCGAAGGTAAAATGATGTGTATTGGTGAATCATGTCATATAATGGCTTCATGACTTGTAATTCTTCTTGAATTCTATAATGAATTGTTTCCCGACTTTCAGCATGCTTTGAAATTATATTACACATCATGTAATGAGGTTTTATGACATGTAATATCCAATTTTTCTCCTTTTTTGTATTTTTATCTTTTGAACCTTGAAAGCCTATTTCCTACAAAAATCAACACATAACAGGTGCATTATTGTTCAAATTATTGAAAATCCTTAATCAAATGACAGAAAAATGTATATATGATTTCATATTATCAAGGTCATGAATCAGAAATAAGTGAATAATAAATGGAAAGTTGAGGATCTCAAAGTCATAAATATATGATTATTTAGAAGACCATCACTTCAAAAAAAATAAGGTATTAAGACAACATTTTTTTTGAATATTTTCTTAATGTTGAACAATTATTTTACTACCTAATAATATAAGTAAAACTACTTAATTGATACATTTTAATTTCATATAAATAATTCCACCTTTTGGTTGTGCTTAGATCAAATTATAATTCATCCCTTACTCAATAAAATGAATATCCAAAAACTAACTTTGATTTCTGAAGCACTAAAATACATGTTTAATGGATCGTAAGGCCCATAAAAGAGTGACATGTCTTTCCATTTGTCTCTAACTATTATCCAAATACAATATGGTTAATACATTAATCTCTAAACCTAAAAATTAACACTATAGGTTCATCATTAATATTTATTCATCAAATTTTTTAACTAAAAATAATGAAATATTTACCAGGGTATTTCATTGGTCAGTGGTTGGCATTAAACCCTTATCTTCCTTCAGTTATGGCTTCAATTCCAGTAGCCTTCCTGAACTTAATGATTTTTCACCCAGTATAAAGATTGTACTTTTCTAAAACCATATTAATATAATTCTTATGACATTCCCAAAAATGTGATGGACATCCATGAAATAAGGTTAATCACTAAATATCCTTTTAACTAAGGTTTTCAGTATAACATAAATACATAAATACTTCATTTGTTTTATTATAATATAGTACATTACTTGGTCTCAGGTTTATCTTAGGTCATTCATTGTCATTATCTAATCAAATCTTTCATAATGTTTTGTAAATAGAATGTGAATTATCCTAAGAATATCCCTCCGGAGTGTCAAACCAAGTGCATAGTAAGGACCATTGTCATGTTCCAAGTTACGCTTGAGTCAGGCCTGACACACATTTTCAGAGTTTTTACCCCTAGGCACATCTATGCCAGAACCACATCCACTTGTAATATCTATACAGAGATGTATTGCTAAAAAGACTCACATAATCTCTACATTAAAAAAATTCTAGGATTTTCTTCTATACTTATCCTCAAAGTCTATATTAGGGAGAATTTCTCTAATCTATGTTTTCCTCAATCTAGTTCCCAAGGTTTCAACTAAAATTTCTCTAATACCAATTGTAGCAACCTAACCCCAGCAAGCTCAGATCCGGTTCCATGCTATCATTACATTTGAATAAGATACAAGTAAATCATGTCCTAAAGGACCGGATAGTTTAGTAGTCTTAGTAGACCAGATATATACATGTGTCTTGTTTTACAAATTAATACACTAGTTACAACATAATATTTTAGAGGATAAATTTATTCCATCTAGTATATCCTTTCATATCTTTCTTAGTACACTTCATGGAATCTTAAGGAAAGGAAACATAATAAGAATGATCTCAAATGCTCAATAAGGGTAAGTACAGGGGAAGAAATAATGAATCAATGATAATAATCAATATGAAAAGGTAATAATTGAATACACATGCCATATAATCAATAAATTGAGAAGGAAGGATGTAAACAATATGGAAAGGTAAATAACTAAAAACACATTCCAAGTCATCAATAACTAAGAAAGAAGTGAGTAAATAATATGAAAAGGTATGAAACTAAAAACACATTCCATTTAATCAATAAATTCAGAATGATATGCATCTATATATTTTTTTCATAGTAAAAATATCATGGATAATAATAATTTAATCAAAATAAAAGCAATGTTTAATTATTGGTTGTCATGTATGAGGCACATCAAAACCTATACAATCAATACCTTTCATAAAAAGGTTTAAAACTATATGTAGAACCCCATTTAATTTGGGAAAATTATTTGTCTCATGAGAACCTATTGATTCATCAAGGGGCTATATAAAGTCTGGGGCCCACCCGTCATTGCCTATCCAATGTATTCCATATATCGATTAATTTATTTAATTAATAAAAAATATTACTTATCAAATATTTGTATTGAATAAAGAATATGGATTTATTAATATTTCCCCAGATAATCAAATAACTATCAAAATAAACACCATATGTAAAAACAATATACAGTTTAGGAAATAAATATATTCATGATAAATGATATGGATAATTAGGGGAAATTCAATGTTCAGTGATCATAGGGAATTGAATATTTCAAGGAGGGTTAATAAAGGAATAAAGTAAGTGAAAGTCAATATTATCCATGTCCAAATCAATCATAAACTATATAAAGGAATAATAAGGATGCTATCAATACAGCATATTCCAAGTGGAGTAAAAATAAAGGGTTATTGTCATTGATGAATAGAAATGCTATAAAATATTTTTTTTAAGCATTATTGAGGAAAATATCATTTATAATTTGAAAAAATTTGAAAATAATTTTCTATAAAAATAACTTTTGAAAAAAAAATAAAAAGTAACCTTTTAAACATGAAAAAAGTATATTTAAATAAATGATGGAAGTTAAATCCATACATGTCATACAAGGTAAAAATAACATTCCTTTTTCATTGTAAAAAGGTTAGAAAAATTATTTGTTTGGAAAGAGACAAGAATATTACATTAAAAAAAATTTAAAATACAAAAAGGGTAAAATTTTATTTAATAAATCATTTTGGAAATGTTAAAACATTTTTGAAAACCTTTTTAGAAAATGGGTTTTTTTTAAGAAAACAGTTTCTCTGACTAAATAGAGAAATAAATTTGGGTTTTATTAAAAATATTTTGAGTACAAAAGAATGGAAAAATGATATTATTAGTTGAAATTTTTCATGAATAACCAGTGGAGAAGAAAATGAAAGGTTTTATTGAAAAATTATCCAATAATTTCCTTTTATGGAAATTCAATTATAGACAATCCCAAAAAATGAGATTATAAAGTAAACTATTGAAAAGACCATAACACTGATGTGAGAATAAATAAATAAATATATATATTATGTGTGTCAAATTTAAATTCACATAAAAAAGTATAAATTAAAAAATATATAGTAATATTTTATTATAAACAAAATCTTATAATATTAACGACAATGAGTAAGTAATATAACCTAATGAAAAGAAATTGGGTTATGAAATTATTTTTTTCTTGGTAATGCTTAATTAAAATCTCCTTTGATGAAATATTTCAATTTTAAACTAATAATATCATTAATAATTAATTTATAATGATATTATAGGTCAAATTGGAAGCATATACACCATATATAAGAAATTAGGTGTATAATAAAAAAAATATGTCTCAAAGAATGGAAAAAGAGATGAGGTCCCTTATTACTTGGTAACTTTTGAATTGAAAGACCCAACAGTAATAATCATAAAATTAAACATTTAAATACCATTAATATAAAATTATTCATGATATATTATATCAAAATGGTTAGTATGTACACCACACAAAATAATTAAGTCGTGTTAATGGTGTATGCCTCACGGTAAGAAAAGTGAGACAAGAATCCCTTACCTTCTGTTTCCTTTTGAGTAGACATCATTTAACTTCCTATATAATTTTTTTAAACATGTTATTAAATTATAAAATAGCCAAAATTATATTTATAATTCCATATATTAACTTCTTAAAATATCACATTACTCATTTGTTAACAATCTTTCATTATTTTTGTTCTTTTGGGTGTTAATTGTCTAGTTTTTTTAGTATGTTTTGACTTGTTATTTTTGTTCCTATTACTTAGATCATGATTTCATCATATACAGAATTAAAAACATGATTTAAATGTTATATATATTCATTATATTTGTATTTATAATAGTCCATAAAATTTTTATATAGTAAATTAAATGCATCATTCATAGAGATGGTAGGTCATACGTACGCATGAACGCTGATTCCATTTCTTTGTCATATTTGAAAGAATAAAAATTAAATGAAATATATTTATATAATAATTTCAGTGTAATATTTATTTCATATATTTTACATAGGATTATTAAATCCTTCCTTTATACATTCCATGTATAGTTTGAATGAATCACATCACTTTGAGGAGGTGATAGTCCACACTTCCACAAACGATGTTATCGTATTCCCATAAAATGGAAATCATAAAGGTATGTGTTATATATAAATTAAAAAAGAATAAAGACATTATAAATATAATATATATAATATATAAATATAATTTACATCATAATTACCAACCATTAGAGGTGGTAAAGGAAAAACGAACAATCATCATTTCGAGAGGCAGTAGTTCACCAGACACGAATGGTAAGTTCATTAACCATCAGATAGAAGTGTGTATAGTTATATTTAAAAACATTAATATAGAAACATATAATTATATTTATGATACTTATTTTATTATATAATCATGTAATAATAATATTTTAATGGGTGTATAAGGAAAATAAAACAAAGGATCTTGTGGAAGGATGTTACCTCTTTTTCAGGTAACTCATTTTGGTTTATACCAAAAGGTTTAATTGGTTTTATTTATTCCCAAGGTGAGTATTATATGGTGAGTTTACATATTTTGGGAACTTATTTGAGTATATTTTGGGCATTAAAAATGGATTTATAGGTGTGAATAAGTGGGATGGGTGAGTTCCCTTTTATAGCTGAGGAGGAGTGGCATTCTTGTAATTTTTTTAAAACAGAATTTCACCCATGTTTTTCCTTAGATAAGTGGATATAATAACAGACAAAATTATATAAAATTGAAAATATTTTATAAATATTAACATAAAATGGATTTTTGAAAATTTTCAAGGTCATTTTATCCATTAATTTTAAGGTTTAGTCCCTTATTAAGATAATTTTTCTCTTAATCATTGTAATTAGTTTTAATCACATTCACTGATATTTTTGGTAAAAAATTAAGTTGAAATTTTTATAAATTATAAATTATTCTTATTCAAAATATTTAATAAATTTTTCTAAATTCTAATTACATAATTTTCAAAAAAAAAAAATTAAATCCCACAGACGAGATGACAAAGCGGATTTTTAAAATAAAAATGTTCAAAAGTTTGGTAAGTTTTCATATCCAATTTCAAAAGTTAAATTTATTCCAATGACCTAAATTGTATTAATTTATGTATAATTGACCTAATTTAACTTTAAAACAAATCAAAAACATAATTTAACCTTATAAATAAATTAGACGAAAAAGTAGTTTTAAATTAAAATTCAATATTTTTCATTGTTCATCAAAAAATGAAACTTCAAATAAAAATACCAAAAAATCACCATGAAATAATTTTTATATTATTTTTTCAAAAATTAAGTTTATTTTTACATATAAAATTTATAAAATTTCCAAAAAAAATATATTTAAAATATGTTCTCTATTAAAAGGCAGTAAAATTGCCTTTTGAAAAATTTTGGTTTTTACGCGTAATATTGGGTTCATTATTATCATATGCCTATAAAATCTATTGGATTAATATAAAAATATTTTATTTAATATATAATATATATATATATTATTAATATCAATCACTAATATTAATTAATTTAATTTATTATGATAAAACACCTTTGTGGGTATAAAAATATTTTCATTATATTTAATTGGTTTATATTTTCATTTCTAATTAATTGGTAACCAATGAATTAATATTATATTTTAATTGACCATATATTTTCATAAGTTATTTGATAATATTTATAACCTATAATTTAATGTCTAGGTTGTCTCTTATTATAATAAATAATAATTTTTTATTAATATATTGTTGTTCGGTAAAACTTGGTCTTGCGTGTAACACAAGGAATTGAAGAAACTCATTATTTTGTATGATGCATGCTAACTCAGTATCACATGAATTGAAAGTTATAGTATGGATTAATTTTATTTAAAATAATCAATATATTATAAGGTCTTAGGATATTATATTCCCTTATGTGTTTTGTGTTGCATGTCATACACACTATCGAATACAATGTTCTTTAGAATTTTGGGGAATTACATAAATAATAAATTATAATGTGTTATAGATAATTATTGTGGTATTTTGGTGTGATATAGGTTCCAGGGTGTTGTTGTGGGCTTGGAAGAGGCTCTAAAAATCTTAGAAAGGGGTTAACTTTGTGTTTGGGGTAAGTGGGACTTATGATACAATTTCATATACATGTCTATTTATGAGCATGAATAAATACATAATTTCACGAGTTTAGGTATCAATTATAAGGATTGGTATAGCCCTTAGGTGAGATGAATGAATTAGCTTTGAGCCTCCATGTATGAGACCAATTTCTCTTTAGAACCTTGGATAATTTAGGACTGCACAAGGACTATGTCACTAAGGAGATAGGGCTTGATCCGAGCTAATGAGAGATCACTAGGTGATCTTAGGATGTACTATGAGATGTTTATTAGCCTAGGTGAGTGACTAGATCCATTAGGGTGGGCATAAGAGGATCAAGGAAGAGTTTTGATGGTCAAGAAAATTTTTTATCTTTCAATTGATAATAAAATCCCTTTTGAGGTTTAATATGAGTCTTAATGTTTTCTTGGAGAGAGATGAGTCCTTTGGGACTTAAAATATGATGAAAAAGAGTGTTTCCTTCAGTTTTTGGGTTAAGGAGTCTCCCTTAGGATACATGAGATGAGACCCATGTGTGGGTCATGGTAAGTGATTGAGGAGCTTGGAATTTGGATGCCAAGGGGAAATTAGAATGTTAAGGGGGTTTTAGTTTGGAATTGAACCCTGTGTGATGAGGCCAGGGTCAGGATAAGCCTTCAAGTTGTGGTGTCACCTAGGGGTGATGGATGTGATCTAGTATCAATGAGTGAGTAATGGTATGGTTTTGAAGGACCTTAGTGGATGTACTAATGGGAAAGATGATATTTTATATGACATGAGAGGCTATCCGAGAGAAAGTCCTAAATATATAATAATGATCCAGTGAGTTGTGTGATGGTTTGTGGCCCTATTTGTGATTTCTCATGTGTGTGTTGTGTTAGGAAATTAATCTTGACATGTTTTTGGATCCTGAGGTATTACCCTATTAGGAGTGAGTTAGTGTGAGTGGTATTGTCGTGTTAAGTCAGAGTCCTTGATGCGTATGTGAAGTCGAGTCCAACCATGAGTGAGATGGTGTTCTTGGTACAGACATGTCCTTTTTATGAGTGATATAGCATCAGTTGAAATGATGATGAGTGAAATGGTTAGGCTGGGATGAGGCTAGTTCATCAATGAGTGATATGGTTTTCTTTAGTGTGATAGACCTTCCATGAGTGAGATGGCTGGACTCAATAATTGAATAGTAGGACTTCCATGAGTGAAATAGGGCCCAAGATGTGTTGTGATATAGGATTAGATGATTAAATATCTATAAGTGAAATGGGTTGTGGATCATGATGCGACTTTATGGATGGACTCTAACTTTTGTGATAAGGTAGAGTTTGCGCCTTGTACATATGACATTAATAGTAAGAGGGGATGGCTAGGAAGCTTGGTAGGGGGCCATCTCTGAGAGGGTAGCTGTCAAGACTTGGGTGACACCCTACCCTAAGTCTTCAATTATGGATTTCTATGTGTGTAATGAGATTACTATATTCTATAATGGCACTAAAGTGGGTATAGTCGATTTTCAGGGTGTCCTGGTTCGCACCTGATAACCTAATGGGTGTGTATACCACATCAAGTGTCATGGAGGCCTAGTTAGTGCATGAAAACTTAGTCAGAATGTTTATTTATGTATTGTTTTCATGATTACACATGTATATGGTGGAATATATTAAGGGTGATTAGTGAGATCCTACTGGGTTGTATGCTCACACTCTGCATGGACATCTCGGTGCATGTGAAGACCCTATGTTTACTTTTATATTAGATCAGGGTACATATAGTGGATTAGGACAGGGTGGCTTAATAGGTTTTGATATAGGGATAATATGGGTCTCAAATATTTAAATATCCTCTTGTATTTATTTTTGGTTTATTTATATATATAGGATTGGCCTAGTGGGAAATGAATTATATGTTTTGTGTGATAGAGTCATTTTGATATAGCACAGTGTTTATTGATTTATGTGTACTATGATATTTATGGGATATGGATTTTTAGTTATTTATACTGTTTTTTTACTCTAATTTGAGGTCATAGTATCCTCATTATATATATTAGGCCCTTTACACTATCTAGTAGCCTCTAGTATATGAGGATGCGTACTTGAGTCCATGTAACATCTTTGGCCTAAGAACTATCGATTTTCCCAGATTCAGGGTATTACAAAGTGGTATTAAAGTATTGTTTTTGTCTTACTATTTGGGGATATGGTAAACATATGGACTTGGAATGTGTTAAATCTTATGTTAGACCATAGACTGGTGTTTTTTGAACACTTTTTTTATGGTAATTTCTAGTTACTAGGGTGATATAATTGTCGTTTTGGTTTTCACTATTATAATTGGGATATTTATTCAAATGTGATGTGCATATTTGAGATCGTTATTATGGTTTGGATATTATTCATAGAGGTAAGATTTTTCATTCAGGCATCATGATTACGCATGTAAGACTTACATGACATACGTTTTCTTTCCTATGATTGTTTTTAATGAAATTTTTAGTTGTTTAAAGTTTCAAGAACAATTTATATAGTGTTTACCATATAAATTGTTGGTTGAATTATATTCAGTTGGACTATAGTGTATTTACTTATGATGGAAACTCATGTGGACCTTATAGTGGGAGGTTCTCTGATAATGGTAATATAGTCCCTTTATTAATGGATTTATAGAGACCCATCATGGATCAGTGTAGGTATTGATTCCCAGGTAATGGATTGATGAGGGAATGGTATTCTTGAGAGGTGGTCTAGGGAAGGTCCAATATTTTATTAACTATATTGGTTTATTTACATAAAGTGTTAACAACAACAAATATGTAATTTTACTATATAGTTTCTTGTTGGAATTAAACTTAACCAGACTGGTTAGTTATGTGATAATTCTAAGAGGGTTTGATGAAATTAATGGGTGATATGACTTGTACCTAAAATGTGAAGTGTGCGAGTGATTTGGGTATTAAGGTTAGGTTTAGAGGGAAGGACTGGTTGGGTGATTAGGCATTTGGTTATTGGGATGTTATTTCATGTAGTGTAGTGGGAGAATGGGTATATTCTCATGTATTTGGAATGATGCTCGTGTTTTGGGTGGTCATGTGGTTATCCTTTGAATTAATGATATTACTTAGGAGATTAGGTGAGGCCAAAATACAATGAGTCGTGGTTGGTGGGTTAGGAATACTATCCTAGGTTCAATGGGATGTGACTCTTGGGAGTGTGGGTCAAGCTGTGTGATTACATTTCACTAGATCACATAGCCATTAGTTTTGGTTGATATTGGAATAGATAGTGGGTAAGATCATGTGAATAGTTTCTTAGAACATCACTCTTCCTTAGAGAAGGATACTGAGCATTGATGAGGATTTTTAAGAAACGTATTGGTGTATGGGTCTAGGTTCACACTAGGTACGTGTGATACCAGTTGGTATGTAGATTGATAAAAATTATATGTGTGGGATATTGAGAATTATTGGGTTTATGGAAGAACTTGAGTGGTTAAGTAGAGATATCATTTTGGTATTTTTAGTTTGGTGTCACTCTCGATTGAGGTTACTGTTGTGTTTGGTTAGACACCAATGGTAATTTCATCCAAAAGTCATGTTGAGAGTAAAAAATAAATGTCTCTATGTTAGTATGTGACATCAGTTATGTATTTATTATAGTGTAATGGTTAATTCAGGTTGAACCTTTATGGGAGTTCCAAGGTTGATGTGACGAGGGAGCATGGATCAAGAGGAGAAATATGCATGTGATGGTGGAATTGTTAAGATCGACACTCAAGAAATGGTGTAATGATATTCATATAGTTAGGAGCACACCATTGGTTATTAGATGGTGTGACCCTCATTTTGGATGAATCTTGATGGTGTTGAGGATGATTTTCCTCATATATCAAGGATAGGATAAGTTGGTGGTTAACATTGGCACTTAGGTATAAGTGAGTTGACCACATCTAGTCATTATGTTTGGTAATATACATATAATTGTCCATATATTATGGGTAGTTGGTTCATTAGGTTGAATATAATTATGCTCCTATGGTGGGTAACATCATTTCAATCATGTTTAAGTGGTCCTCATATTATAAGGGTCATGGAGGCGGTGATACTGGGTAGTGGATTGTCAAGTAAACTTTGTATGTTGGTGTGTGGTGGGATCATGAATGCTCTATCTCCTTTTTAAATACTATATTATAGATTCATATGTGGTGGTAGTTAGATTTGGTGTGTTTGAATTGGGCTTGGGTTGGATTTAGCATGATCCGAGGGTGAGTCAAATCATGGGTGTGCTAGTGCTCACAGTGAGAGCATGGTAACTGAAGTAAGTGGTTGGTGATTTAACCATGGGATTACACTGAGACTTGGGTTCAAAATTTAGTGTGGTCATTGTATGATCTATTAATTCCTCTAAGAGTTACGAAATTATTATTGTGAATTGAGATGATGCGTTAGTAGTTAAAGCCAAGCATTTCTGGAAAGAGTCAACCAAAGACGGCCCAACTAGAATTTTGGTATGTAATAAGATGCAGTTAAGTGAGTAATATGTCAATAGCATCATGTGATATATGATTTAGGTAGTATAGGATCAAAACAGGTCTTTTATAGGAAATGCATCGAACCCAAGATTAGTGGTTGGAGTTGTGTAGCGAAATTACATTTAACACTCCCGAGCAAAATGTGACCAGTTTATAGGAAATTAGTGATTGAGATAGATTTAGGTTTTGATAGGAGGACTATAAAATGATTCTTAGGGATAAAAATACCTATAGTGTGGAGTTTTTAATGACCCTAAAAATTATGGGTTGTGAATTATTGAGATAATTTGAATTTTTTCCATTTTTAGGGTTTAGATCTTGAATTAGGCCTCAGATTGAGAATTTGGGTGTTTAAAAGTCTCAAAATGATTGTTTTTTATGTGATTTGAGGCTTGGAGTATGTCATGGGTGCTTGGGTGGATTTTTAAGAAGGTTTTGGGGAATCAAGAGGCTGAATTTTAATACCTTTCAACCATCCATTTTGTGAACAATGGTTTATGTCATGAATGGGTTTGGTCGAGGGGATAACTCCACTGCCTGAGCATTTCACATCATGAAAATATCATATTGGGACTTGGGTCCTTCTACATTGAATGGTTCATAGTGTCAACTAAGGGTTCACATTGTAAATAGTGTCTGAGTGGTTTTTTTAATAAAATTTGTTTAGAATCCCCTCCTTTATTATTTATTTCCCAAACATGCATGGGGATAGTCGTTTAGTTGGATTCTCCCCTCTTCTTCCTCCCCTTCAATCCCCAATTCTATGGGATGGTTCTTGGGGAAAATATTGGTATGTTCTTCCATATAATATCCCTTGGTTTTTGTTTTCATTTTTTTCCCTCTGATTCTACTTAATTTTGGTTAGGGTTTGGAACTGATTACACTAGAGCATGGTGGAATCGGGAGAAATCAATGGGATTTTCATGTGTGGTGGCAAGATGACATCCCAATAGGTTGATCACACATCATATTTCATTATTTTGGTTGAGGTAAGTTGTTGAACTATTTTATTTATGTATTTTGGTAAAAAAATAGACAAAATTAATGATTAATTTGGTTCTTTATGATAGGGATTTTGTCCAAGATGGTGTTGAGGTTGTCTCAAAAACCTTCTTTATATGATTAGTCATGTTTTTGGTTCGGAGATAATGCTTGGTGATATTTTAGGTGATTATTCCTATTTGAATTGTTTTAAATGATTGATTATATTTTTTTATATTTAATTATTATGGAATTTCGGCATGATATAAGTTATTAGGAGTTTCTCTATGCTTATATGGGGTTTGTATGAGACTCTGTAGAGCTTAGAAAGTGATTAACTTCATTTTTGAGGTAGGTGAACCCTATTATAAAATTTCATATGTGTTTCTATTTACAAGTATGCATGATAAAATAATTTCATGGGTTCAATTATAGGGGATAGGGTTCAGTAAATTCCTTAGGTGAGATGATGGGGTGGCATTGAGCCTCCTGGGATGAGACCAAGTTCTCTTTAGCACCTTGGGTAATTTAGGACTATATGGTGACTATGACATAAAGGGTTAAGGGCTTGGTTTGAGCTAAATAGATACCTCTTAGAGGTCTTAAGATGTAACATGGTGCATAGGTTATCCTAGGTGAGTACCTAGAGCTAGTTGGGAAGGTAGGAGAGGAATGGTCTCGAGTGTTGATGAGAGATACAACTGTGTGATTTTTGAGTGACAAGGAATCCCCTCTTAAAATTGGATGTGAGTCTTGATGTTCACTTAGAGATATAGGAGTCCTTTGGGACTTATCATGGGATGAAGAAGAAGGTTTTCCTCCTAATGGAGGTTTGAGAGGTATCCCTTAGGAGACATGAGATGACTTGGCCTCTTTATGAGTGATACAAGATTGGTGAGGCTAAGCATGAGTGATATAGTTAGGATGGGATGAATTTGGGTCATCTATGAGTGATACGGTTGGATTGAGCATGATATACCTTCCATGAGTGAGATGGTTGGACCCAAGGATCAAATAGTAGGGCCTTCATGAGTGAAATGGAGTCTATGATGTGTTTTAATGTAGGATTGGATGACAAGACCTCCATGAGGGAAATGGGGACAAGATCGTGATGTGACTATATGGACTGGTCCTACCTTATGTGATAAGGTAGAGGTTGATCTTTATAAATGTTACCTTCATAATAGAATGGTTGTTCAGGATGCTTGGTAAGGGACCCTTCTCTAAGGGAGAAGCAGGAGGTTCTTTGATAATGGTAATATAGTCCCTTCATTAAGGGATATATGGAGACCCGTCATGGGTCAGTTCAGGTAATGACACCCAGGTAATGACTCAATGACAATATGGTATGCTTGATAGGTAATCTGAGGATAGGCCAAGATTACCTTGAGGATATGGTTTTAGTTACTTAAAGTGTCAACAGCAACCTATATGGAATTTTCCCATATATTTTCTTAGTGAAATTATTCTTAAACATATCAAATGGTTATGTGAGAACCATGAGAGGGTTTGAGGAAAATAATGAGTGATATTACTTGTGCTTGAGATGTAAAGCACGTGGGTAATTTTTCTATTGAGGTCAGGTTAAGAGGGAAGGATCGGTTGGGATCTTGGACATATGGTTCTCATGGATTCCCTTTTTTGTGGTGAAGTGGGATCATGAGTAGATGTTTGTGGATTTGGAATAATTCATGTGTGGTGGTTGGTCATGTGGTTATCCTTGGAATGAGTGAGATGGCTTGGTTTGTCGGGTGAGACTCAAATGTATCAGGGCAAGGTAAGGGGTTAAGTGTGTGAGCCTAGGTTTGATGGGGTGAAACTCATGGGAGCATGAATTAGACTCTACGATTGGGTTCCATAGGAGTGTCACTACTACAAAACTAGGTTTATCTAATGTTAGGGTTTTAATAGTGCTAGCTAAAAGCGTTGTTAAAAAACCCCTTTCTCAATGTTATAAAAAGTGTTGTTAAAGGGGGTCCTTAATAGTGATTTTTTAGTGTTGTTAAATGGGATCTTTAATAACACTAAAAAAAGCATTGTTAAAGGGGACCCTTTATCATCACTTGTAAAAAAGCACTGATAAACCCCTCTCCCTTTATCAGTACTTGTAAAAAAGTTTTGATAAAAAGGGAATTTATCAGCGCTTCTAAAAAACACTAATAAAGGGGGTCCCTTATCAGTGCTTGTAAAAAATGCTGATAAAGAGGGGTTCTTTATTAGTGCTTTTTAGAAGAAATTATAACGACCCCCCTATTTATGAGTGTTTTTTTACTAGCACTGATAAAGGATATATTTCAAAAAAATATATTTCATTAAAAATAATATATTAACATATACATATATTGATATTGATATAAATATAATATATATTTTTTAATTATGTTTTAGATAAGGCGAAATAGGAATTTACACATAACATATATGATATTTAGTGAAAATAGATTATAAATTAATTAAACAAATATTTTTAATTAATAATTTTATAATTATTATTGATTAATAGTCATTTAATAAAAATTTGAAGATAAAAAAATAAAAAAAATTAATAAAAGATCTAAATTAAGTGTAAAATGTAACTCAAAATTCAAACGTCCATAACTTTTGATCTGGGTGTTCATTTGGGCTATACCACATATCAAATCGAATCTTGTGATGAGCTCTATGATGTAGAGGGATGGACTGTGATCTATGATCTTTTTCCTATTTTTCAACCCTCAAAAGGCATTAAAGGCCTCTAAAACTAAGTTTGTAGTTGAGGGACCAAAATATTTTAATATTTGATGAATTTTTAACCTCGCTTAAGGGGGTATTTTTTCCCTTTATTAGGGGGGACTGAATTTATTCCCAGGGCTTAAAATTATATTGATATTATGGATTTTAGAATTTTATCATTTTTCATAATTTACTATTAGTTATAATCAAATATATAACAATATATACATATTTTTTATATATTCACACATAAAAATTTAATTTTATAATTAAATAATTAAACATATTTACATATAAAATATATTTCTCAATATATAAACCTTATCTAAATAAAAACTAATATCCATTTTAATATATATATACATATATGTATTTAAAATATATATATATATATATACATGTATATAAGTATATGGATAAAAAATATAATGAAATAAATATAAATATATATATATATCATAAAATTTAAAACAAAACAGTATAGGGCAGTAGAAAAGGTGTCGGTGTATAAGCTGGAGGTCTCAGTTTCAAAACTCAATAGAGGCAAGGGTGTGCGCTGGGGGTGGGATTATCTAAAGAACTGATAAATGGGCGGGGGAATCACTGATAAAGGGGGGGTGGGAATCACTGATAAAGGGGTCATGAAAAAAAATTATACCCTTTATCAGTGGGGCCTTTATCAGAGTTTTTTTAGAATTGTTAAAGGGGGACTTTAATAGCACTAAAAAATTGCTAATAAAGGTGGAATTTAATATCACTAAAAATCACTCATAAAGTCCCCCTTTATCATCTCTTTTTTAGCACTATTAAAAGGGGCCTTTATGAGTTCATTTTATGAGAGTTGTTAAAGATAACCCTTTAACATTGCTTACATCATCATTGCTTGTATAATGCTAATAAATACCTTTTACTAGAGTTATTAAATGCCTGATTTACATTAGTGTGTGTAGCTATTGGTTTTGGTTGAGATCATGGAAGATATTAGGTAATAACCTATGAATGGGTTCTTGGGGATCACTCTTCTATATAGGAGGAGAGTGATCATTGATAGGAATTTATGGGAAAATTATTGGTCTACGGGGGGTAGTTCACACTATATAAGTGTTATACTGGTAGAGTTTTGGATTTATAAATATATTTTTTACAAGTCATTGAGAATGATCAAGGTTCTGGAGGAACCCAAGCAGTTTGGCGATGGTAAAATTATTATAATTTTGGTTTGGGGTCACTCTCAAGTGATGTGACTATTGTGTTTAGTGAGGAACTCATGATAATTATGACTTGGAGTCACATTGAGAGTGATAATAAATGTCCATATGGTGGGAAAATACATCAATGATGGATCAAGTTCATTGGCATGGTCGATTTGGGTTGAACCTTAATGAGAGTTCCAAGATTGATGTGATGGTGGAGCATGGATTAGGGGGAGTGACATGCATGTGGTGGTGGGTCTATTGAGTTCAATGCTCACAAAATAGTTTAAGTGAATATATATGGTGAATATCAAACCATTTTTTATTGGAGGGTGTGACCCTCATTTTGGATGATTTTTAGTGGTGTTGAGGACTATGTTTCTAGTAGGTCGGGGATCAGCTACATTTTTTAATATCATTGGCACTCTAGTCAGAGTGAGTTGGTTATAATCATTGTGTTCAGTAATGGATAGATCATAGGACATGGAGTATGGGTAATTTTTTCAATATGGAGATTATAAAGATACTCTTATAGTGTGTAGTGTCATTTCGTTCATGGGTAAGTGGCCCTCATATTAGAAGGGTCATGGAGTTTGTGAGGTGGGTTGGTGGACGATCAAGGTGATGCCAAATACCAGTGTGTAAGTGGATCTCAAATGATCTAGTTCTTTATGGGAATACAATGGGAATCAATTTAAAACTTAAGTGTGGTAATAATAGGATCTCATGATGCCTCTAAGAGTTAGGTCGTCATGATCGGGTGCTGAGATGATGCACTGGCAGTTGAGTCCAATCGTTTCTGGAAAGAGTTGTCCAAATGTGGTCCAGCTAGTGTTTTTGTGTGTAATTCGTTGTGGTGGGTTGAAAAACATATAGGGAGCATCATGTGGGATGTGTGTGAGGTGGTCCAAGTATTGGAACAAGTCTTTTTAGAGGAAATATAGTGAACTTAATCTTGGTGGTTGGAGTTTCATAATGTAATCGTGTTTAGAATTAAAAAGAAAAAAAAGGACTATTTACAAGAATTAATCAATTAAGGTATGTTTTTATTATGTTAGCAGGAGTATAAGATGATTATCAAGGACAAAAATCCATTTTGTGAGGAGTTTGTAATGACTTGTGTCATTATGGGTTGTGAATTTCTAAGGGAATTTGTATTTTTATCCTGTTGAGGGGTCGAATATTGAATTGGAACTCGCATTGAGAATTTGATAATTTGGATGTATCAAAATGGTGGTTTTGGATGTGGTTTGAGATCCAAATAATTCCATGAGTGCTTTGGTGGGCATTATAGAATGTTTGGAGGACTTGAAAGGCTGAATTTCAGAAACCTACAACCATTTATTCCATGAAAAATGGTTCAAATTGTAATAGGGTCTAGCTGAGGGGAAAATCCCACTACCCAAGAATATCATACCATGAACCAAGGGTTCATTCCATGAAAAATTTTATTTAGTATTCAGGTCCTTTTGCCTCAAATATTTCACAATGTCAACTAGGGGTTCATGCCTTTAATTGATATCTAAGGGGTTTTTTTTAATAAAATGGGTTCACCCCCCCCCCAATTATTATTTATTCAGGTGCACACATGGACTATCATTTGGCCAGATCCTACCCTCTTCTTACTCCCCTTTATTTCTCCATGCTGGGAGATAGTTATTGGTGGTGATTTTGGGTATTTTCTTCCCTTAATTGTCCCTTGTTTTTAGTTTTCATTTGTTTCCCTCTGATTCATCTTGACTTTGGTTAGGGTTTGGCATCAATTCATCTAAAGCATGATAGAATCAGGAAAAATTGATGGGGATTTCATGTGTGATGGTGAGATGACATCCTAATAGGTTGATCACCACTGTATTTTTGTCTCTTTGTTTGAGGTAACTCGATTCCCTATTTTATCAATGAATTTTGGTAAAAATTAAAATTGGAAATTAATATTGTGTGTGTGATAGGTTTTTTGGACAAGATATTTTTGTGGGTATCCCATGAACCTTTTGTGTGTGGTTAGTTTCATTTTTTTTTTGTTTCAAGAACACATGATGATATTTTAGGCGATCATGGCTATTAGTATTATTTTAAATAATTAATTATAATGTTTTATAATTAATTATTATGGAATTGTGTTATGAAAAAAGGTGATTGGGAGTTGTTTCAGTATTGTATGGGGCTTGGACAAGGCTCGGTGGAGCTTGGAGAGGGGTTAAAACTGTGTTTTAGGTAGGTCAATCCTATGATACAATTTCATATAAACATCTATTTAGGAGCATACATGCCTTCATAATTTCATAGGTTCAAATATTGGGAATAAGGATCTATATGTTCTTTAGGTGAGATGATGAGGGTGTCATTCAGCCTCCCTAGATGAGACCAAGTGTTCTTTAGAACATTGGGTAATTTGGGACTACCTGATGACAATATCTATAAAGGGTGAGAACTTGTGTTGAGTTAATGATATACCTATATGAGGTCTTGGGGTGTGAGATGAGATATGGGTTAACCTAGGTGAGAACATCTAGCTAGTGTGGAAATCATGAGAGGATTAGGGATGAGTGTTTATGGGTGAGACAATTTTGTGTATTTTGAGTGATGAGAAACTTCCTCCTAAGGTTGGAAGTGATTTTCATTTTCACTAGGAATGAGAGTATTCCTTTAGGAATAGGAATATGATGATAGAGAGAGTTTTTATCTAGGTTATGGGGTTGAGAGGTGGATCTTAGGATACATGGGATAGGTCCTAGATTTGGGTTGTGGTAAGTGATTAAGGGTCTTGACATTGGGATACCAAAGGGGTTTTAGTTTGTAATTGGACCCTATCTGAAGAGGCCAGGGTCGGGATAAGCGTTCAGGTTTTGGTGTCACTTAAGGTGATAGACACAAGCTGGTATCAATGATCAAAGACTGAAATACGTATAAAGGTCCTTAGTAGATTCCTTGAATGGAAAGATAAGATTCGTTTTGATGTGAGAGGATAGCCTAGGTTTAGTTCTGGAGATTTATTGACAAGACAGTGAGTTGTGTAATGGGTTGTGGCCCTACTTGTGACAACTTGTGTGTGTGTTTGTTATATTAGGTAAAAGTTCTTAATATGGGAGTAGATACTAATGAATTTCCCTACTATTAGTGAGATGGTATGGGTAGGACGATCATGGTGTGTTAGATTCCTTAATGAATATGTGAAGTTTAGTCCAACCATGAGTGAGATGGTGTGTCTTGGGATCAACTTGGACTCTTCATTAGTGAGATAACATTAGTGGGGATGATCATGAGTGAGATAGTTAGGTTGAGATGAGGTTGGTTAATCTATGAGTGAGTTGGTTATCTTGAGTGTGATAGGGCTTCCATGAGTGAGATAGTTGGACCAAAGAATTGAACAATATGACTTCCATGAGTGAAATAGCATCTGAGATGTGTTTTTATGCAGGATTGGATGATGAGAAAACCATGAGTGAAATGGGTTTTAAATCATGATGTGACTATATGGAAAACCCTATCTTGAGTGATAAGGTAGAGGTAGGTATTTGGACATGCAACCTTCTTAGTGAGAGGGATTAGTCAGGATGCTTGGTATGGGAACCTGCTCTGAGAGAGAAGTAGTTGGGACTTGGGAGACATCCTACCCTAGGTTTTTGGGTATGGTCCAGTATGTGTGTTATGAGACAACTATATTTCAGCAGGGCGCCGAATTAAGTATGGTCAGGTGTTGGGGTGTCATTTTTAGCACATTATGGCTCGATGGGTGTGTGTATCTCGTCGAGTGTCGTGGTGGTTGGGTTAGTGCATGACAACTCAGAAAGCATGTTTATTTATGTTTTTCTTTTCCCCATTCATACTCATGAATATAACTATGTATATTATTTGTTCATGGTGAGACCCTATTGAGTTTTTTCTAACACCTTGTGTGGGATTCTCATTGTGTGTACAAACCTTATGTTTACATTCAAGTAAGAGAACGGGACATGAAATGGATAAATATAGGGAAGTTATATGGGATTGGGAAAGGGATTGGGATGAGGATAGAATATGTATAAATCCTCTTTCATTTTTTTTTTGTAAATTTTTATATGTGGTATTGGCCTAGTGGTCGATCATTTTTATGTTTTTTATGACAAAATCATTTTGATATAGCACTATATTTATTGATTTATGAATTCTTTGATGTTTATGTGTTATTTATGTTTAGTTATTTCCACTATTTTTTCACTTTGATTCAAGGTACTAATCTTCCCATTGTATGGATTAGTCCCTCATCGCTAGTCTCCTACCTTTAGTGCATGGGGAGGCACACTTGAGGCCACGCAACATCCTTAGCTTCAGCATTTTCAAGTGTCCCAAGGATAAGGCATTATATTATAACCGATGTTAAAACCATACCAGTGTGGATTTTAACATCAGTTATAAAATAAATGATGTTAAAACCCTACTTAAAAATATAATTTTTCTACTATATAATTCTCAAAGATTCCTCATAAGGCCCATAACATAAGAAAACAATGAGGAGGCCCCCTCATGACACTCTTCCCTAAGATTTTCCCCACTTAACCAAACGTACATGAACCTAAATGTACCTATGCTCAATACAATAGTTTTGAGGGTTCTACCATAGTATAGGTAGTCCAAAACATTACTCAATAGGTGAGGTAACTTCCTATGATTTTGGTCTAATCCTTTATGATATACCTACTCTAAACCACATCTCATATGACAAATTCTATGTCATTAAAATAGAGTCACCCATATAATATGTGCTAGGTGAGCACCACTTACCAATACATAACCCTCATAGGTCATACAAGTTATATGTAAATGGATGGAAACCCATGAAAGTTTTACTTCCCTCTAACTAAGCCACTCACATAGGAAAATTAGATATCAATAGATAATTCATAAATTCCCAATATATAAGGCTTGAAAAAAGTCTCATTGAACTCCCAAATCATGGATCTTAGAAGGGATACCACTCAAGGTTCTCTATCAGATCTCATGAACTCACTTACCCACGCTTACATTCCAACCAATATATAAAATCACATAGTGATAATATTAGTCACCACCTACCTAAACCATGGAGTTACCCCCTTTCATAAAGACCCAACCACCATCTCCCAAGCCCATATAAGCCCATACTAGCCATTGATTACCTACATGAGAACCTAGATCCATTAATAATCACAATAATTAATTATAACACATTTATAAATAATTATAATAGTTGATAAAAATAAATTTTATTAGGTATAATCAAATAAAAAATCATCGGATGATCTTCCATGGCATGTAGCTCAAGAATGAGGTGTGGTATACCCCTGACACATCCCCAATCCCATAGATGAAAAAATTCATAACACCCAACATCAATTCATCATTAAAGTAAATTAAAATTTAATTAAAACCCCAAAAAAATAGGGTAGTAGATTACCTCAATATAAAATTCATGAAACCCTAAGAATTCTTCTTCTCAGACCCCCTATCCAATCCATACCAAATCCATTTTATCTAGATCAGATTCCACCATAACCTAGTGGAATGGGTATCAAATAAGTAATTCTTATCCATAAATATTATAGAGAGTAAATATAATGAATAAAGTGATGTAAATCTACCTTATTCTATGAATATTCCACTCCTTAGATGTCATGGATCTTGGGAAACAAGGAGAGGGTAAGGGGGAGGAATCCCCCCCCACATCTTAGTTAGATAAGAAGGAAGAAACCTAAAAGGGGGGTTTGAATTAAAATAATTTAAGCGACCAAAATTACCTCTATTAAAAAAATGAATCTATGATCTACTAGGTACCTGGTTGACCTGCACTAGCCACCTAGAAATTCCAAATAGATGTCCTACTCCTCAAGTACTCTCATCAGGTACCCAGTGGCTCTCTGTAGCCACTAAACTACACCACATGATCTTATAAACCCCCAAAACACACTTCAAGACTTATACACTTAATATTACATCTCATAAACATACAATCATTCATCTCAAATGCATCTACAAACATAAATACCTTATTTGAAATGAAAATTTCAAACCAACCCTGATTCCACACTCATTAGAACCTGAATATTTCTCCAACTACACTAACATGAACAAGTGCGGGTTGTTATAACAATCATTCATTTTTATATGATAAATTTTTCCAATATATCAAGTAATAATGATACATGTAGTATGTCAATATAGTATAGATACTCATATATTCTTGATTCTCTAAGTATAGATTGTCTAGGTTAATGAATACATCACATGTCATTAATATAAGAAAATTAGGACATCACATTCCTTATGCCCAATATATAAGTACATAACATGTCTTATCTAGGTATGAAATTAAACTCCATCATTCTATCCCAATTGAGGGCATGGGTTTCATACTTATAATACAAGAGGGAAAATCTCATATTGGTTAATCCTCAACAGAAGACATGGTAAAAAACATACTTATCCACCCCCTAATTAGTTAATCCTCAAGGATTGTGTAAGAAAGGTATCACGGTATTATAGTTCTCATACTAGGTATCTTTTCAACCTTAAGTGTTAGGAAAAATTAAAATATGAAACACACACCCCCGGTATACTAAAAACAAAGTGCATAAAACTCTATGTGATATACTTGGTAGGTCATCCAGTACACAAAGCTCATTTTATGTCTCATGAGTATTTTTTTCTCTATATTAAATCCTACTCATGATAATATTAACATTTAATAATAGTATACAATACTTCATGATGAACATTGGTTGGGGGTAACTCAAAGTTACACTTTGAGAGTTCAACTATTATTTCTCTTTAGGAAATATATGCAACTAATGTGAAATAATGATAAATTGGAGATTATATTCTATATAACATGATATGTTTTATATTTTTAAAATCTTTTAAGAACAATAATAAAACCATACATAAGTTCTCTTCTAAACATATCACGTATGATAGGCTGTTAGATAGGACTTATGTTTGTTGTTCTTTTTAGGTTTTGTTAAACACATTACGTAGATCTATGTATTTATTATCTGATATCTATGTGATCATATGATAAAACCCTCCCACTAAACTCTTTAGTGAGGAAAAACTATAAAACAAGTATGTTTGAATAATGATCAGACTTAGGAATCATATTCATGATGTTAAAATCTTTTAACATAGTATTTTAACTCCATAACTTTACAAAATTTGATTATATGATGTTAATAAATTTTTTTGTATACTTAGATACCTTTATAAGTTCTATTCATAATCATTATTAGAATATTTTCCATCAATATTTTTCCTTGAAATCTTTTGGTAACTAATATAAATTTTTATATTATTCTTTTACAGACATACCCTAAAATTTTATGATATTAAGTGACATTCTCTTTATCTTTTAACTGGTATAATATTTTATCTATTATACTTGAACTTCTCTAAGTCAAAATATACTCTCATTATCCTATTTTATACTATATTATCTTCATAATATCATGTTAAGATACACAAAACTCCTTTTTTGTTAAAAAATAACACTTATTTCTTTTAGTGGGGATATTTAATAAAAAAAATATTAACTTTTATATCATATATGGTACTTTATGTGTTTAGAGTAATAATATAAAAAGAATATTTTATTCTTTAAAATATTTTATTGTTGGGTGATGGTATCATATCCCTAATATTTTAACAAATGTCTAGATAAACTCTTTTATCCTAGATAAAACTACTTTCATCTTAATCCTCTTTTCAAGTTTGTTATAAAAACTAATGAATCATAAATCTTGTGTGTTATAACCATCATATAATATTATTTATAACAAATATTTGGTAATAAACAACTTCCTTTATATTATAAGATAAATTTGATAATTATACTCACCCTTTATTTATATCCATATGAACTTGAAATATTCCTTGTATTTAATTCCTTGATTTAGCAACCATTTACATAATAATTTAAATGAAGACAATAAGCTTCATCAATTATTTCATTTATCTTGAACTCTTATATATTTAAAATCAATTTAAAATACATATTTGGTATCTTATTCCCTTTAAGATTTAATAATTGATTCTCTAACACTAATACTTAAGATGGAATTTCAATAGAGTTTCCCAAACTCCTTTAATTATACAATATAATACCATTGCATATGGAATATTTCATTCCCTACCTGATAACTCTAAGTTCCAATGACCAAATATGACTATTGTATAATCCAATATTCTTCTCCTAGCTTAAAATTTTACCATGTAGTACTATCTACATAGCACAAAAACCTTGACATATCATTACCAATTCATCTATTCTCAAGACTTTGAGAAAATAGGGTAAAATTTTATTAAAATCAATTCACATTATTGGAATATTTCCAATAATGAATATGGAATGAATTCCTTATCTAAAACAAACCTTAATGGAAACCCTAGTCTTTCAAAATCATTAATGTACTCAATCGTATTGAATACATGAGCGAAGTATAAATTTACTTTTTTCATATTACATATATGCTTTTGAAACCTTAATTAAATTTTTATGTTCTTCTCATAGGAATCTATATTCAATTGTTAAACAATTTCAACATTTGTTTACTTAGGTAAGGGTTTTCTTTAACACGTAGAATTTTTACCTCTTTCTTAAAAATGATTCTTAAGTTTCTATGATAGTCTAAGTAGTTGATCACATTAAGCTTATTATTTTTATAGGATTGTTCTCATGGTTAATTATGATTATTATGATGTAATTTATCTACAATTTATTCTTTTATTAGATGACTATCATGTTTTACATTCATTCAATAAGAACATTTATTAAATATTATCTCACTAAAATGATGACCCCTTTTAAAATCAACCATATATATTAGTGAGGTAAGATCCATATTTCACTAATAAATGACCTCAATTTGGAATTAACCTCATAAATTTAGCTATTTATGTAGGAAAAATTACAATCATATCATATATGAATCTTGGATAGTTAATAAAATAACTCTTTGTCCAATACATAATATGGATAAACTCAACAATATTTCTATGATATCTTAACTCCTAAGGTTTCCCAACTACGTGTAACCCAAATAAAAATACAAAAATGTAACACCCTAAAATTTTAGTATATATTTCCATTTAAATAAGTATTATTTAGAGTAGCTTATTTCACATTATGATAATACAATATGAAACATCATTAACAAAAATACAAGAGGAATAAATCCATGTGTAAATAAAAAGTCCATGAACATGAAATCATTATCCTCATGGTTTTCCATGATGTTTATACCCTCCCCCCAATTATAACTATGAAAATAAGAAAAATCATTAGAAATATAATAAACATGTTGAAAGAGAAGTAAATTAATAGGATGAATGATTTTAGTGATGTATGTAAAGTTATATATTGGAATAAAATATGTCTATTATACATATGGTCATTGGATATATGGTTTTTGGGTATTCATGTATCTAATAGGTATATTAAGGATTTTTAATTGAAAATGGTATAATTTAAAAATAATAAATAATTTTGGAATGACAGAAAACAATAATATTTAATTAAAATATATTATTATAAAAATATGTATTTTTATTTGTTACATATTATTATTATTATTAAATAATGGTTTTATGTTTTTATAAAATTCAAAAAAATATAATAATACTAATGGATTTATAAAATTAAATGGATATAATATAAATAATTTATTTTATTGAGATGTGATTAAAATCATTTAATTTTAAAAAGGGATATTTTATAAAGAATTTTTTTAAGTGTTGTTCATTTATATATTAATAAATTCAATTGATAAATTTTAAAATTAATAATATAAGTTAAATTTTTAATGTATAAAAATATATATTAACACTTATTTAATTATTAATTGATATGAAATAAGATTAAGAACACTTAATGTTTAAAAAAGTCATTTTTCTATAAAAATTATTTGTATCTATATATATTATTTTTTCATTTAAAAGTTAAATTTATCATGTTTAGAAATTTAATTATATTAAATAGAGTCTAAATTTGTAATCAGTGCATCTAATTTAGGTAATAATTTCAATTTCATTTTTAAGCATAATAATAAATTACCGAGGTAAAATTTGAGTTATCGCAATAAAGGTAAAATGAGGTAAATGAGTTTAACTAATGGTAAAGACCTAAAATATCATAAGAAATATATTTTAATGGGTTTATGAGTGAATTATAGACCTCCCATCATCCATTATTGATTATTGGTTCCCTTTTATCTGCTTTCCTCCTTAAAATGATAACATTATACATTAAGTAATGGGTATTTGTGAAAATTACCCTCAAAACTCACCTATAAAAGGACCCCTCATATAACCCTCCAAAACCACTAAGTATTCTTAAATTATTTATTTTTAGGGAACCATTTTTGAGAAAGAGTGAGTTCATCAAAGTAAGTATTAAGTTATTCACTATATTATTTAATTACCTTATCATATAAACTATTTATAAATATCATTATCAATTATAATTATTTTCTATTAACATCATTATTCATATATTAAAATGATATTAATATCATATAACTCCAAACTCTTAATCATTCATTAGTATAGCATGTTCTTGTCCGGGTCGGTTCAACCACCAATGTGAATGATGTTATACCAACATCATCGTTTTTATAATAAATAAGTATCCAGATATTAATAATCATAATTTATGATACTAATGATTAATTTATATTATGAATATAGTTATTTAAGTATGAAATAAAAGTGAATGATCATTATAAAGTAACTTTTTATTATTGAAAAAATACTTAAAACATGCTCATCGTGGATTCAATTCTCTTGAAATATACCCATACCTTACAAAAAATGAACATGGGAATGTATAAAAAAATTGAAAAAAAATTATTCCAATTCATTTAATAATTTTTTAATTATGAACTTGGTATAAAATAATGAAAATAGACATCACCATTATGAAACTGGTATGAAATAATCAAAATTACTAACATCTAATAGTGAAAATAGGAAATAACTAACTAGTATATATGTAATTAATGATTATAATTGAATATTATAAAAGTTAATATATATGAATAAGGATTATTAATAAGTTATTGAGATGATTTTTTTTATTATATATGGGGTTTAATTGCTTCCCTGGAAGTTGGGAGTAAAGGTAAGAATTTCTTATCTCAATTTCCCTTCATTGATATATGCTTTGTATTCACCAATTGTTTTATTTTTTATGGTGTATATCCAAGGATTTATTTTATCATAATTTTAATTTAATTCAAGTTATTTAAAAATCCATATTATGTTCTATATTTCAATTTCTTTTGATTCAAAAGTTACCAAGTTCGTAAGGATTTATTTTCCAATCTCACTTTGAAATTGATATTATTTATATTTAAAATTAAATTGAGAGAAATTTTATGTTATTCTCTCTAAAACACCATATTTTTTATTCTAATCTAGTTGTTTATTGTTTGTTCATGTCTTATTACCATTTTCCATCCTTCTAGTTCATAATTCGACTGAAAGGATGTTTGTAAGTGGATCCAACATTATCTTTTCTTTTTTTGTCTATAATATTTATCTTACATGTGCAAATTATTTATTTTGATTTATAAATTTCCTTGTATATAATTATATGATTTATTAGATTCATTTTCTATTGTACTTAACTTTATTTACAAAATAATGTACGGAATCTCTTTTTAAATTTTTCTACATTGTCCATTTTAATTGTCTTTGATCTTATTTAAAAAAAGTTTGAAATGAATATTCATTTAACATATTAATCATGAATGGATTTTCTCAAAATATTCTTTTTTTTATTTATAAATATTTTTTACATGTTTTCATGGTTTTATAAATTAATTTCTATTCTTATTTTTTTATAAATTATTTTCCTTTAAAATAAAATTTATCAAAAGTAAAGGATATTTCTTCTTATTTTTCAAAGAAATATTCTAACACTATTATAAAAGTAGTTTTCAAATATTTAAACATGTTTTAATGTTTATTATGATTCAATGGGTATATTATCTAATAATATCATCCAAATTATTTATATAGATGGATTATGATCATTTTTTGTGTAAATATTTATGAAACAGGTTTATTTATCATGGGTTAATTAAGTTATGATGGGATTTTGAATGTTTTAATATGTATGGTTTATCATTATGTGATGGGTGGGTATATTATAATACTATAATGAATTCAGTAAAGTTTTATATCTCATGAGATAAGGATGGGATATGGGTGGTTAACTAAAGTCTAAAAGGTTATAGGGTGAGAGTTGTTTTCCAAAATTAAAAAGGTTCTAGGGTGTGGGTGGTTATCCCAAGTACAAAAGGTTATGGGTCATGGGTAGTTATCCTAAGTCCACTATGGTATGTAAAGGTATTTTTAATAGTCCATTATGAAATATATTTATTAGTTTTTAACCTTTACATTTGTTATTATTTTTATTCTTGTGTTTATATCACATTCATAGGTTATACAACATACCTATGTCATGCTTTCTAACTCATTTTTTCACACTCCTATAACTCATTTATAATGTTATCCCAAAAATAATCATTTCATGAATCATATTTTATGATCTATGTTTTATTTGGTATGATTTCATTATGTTATGTTCATGTACCTTGATTATGTTCTCATACCCATATGTCCATCTAATACTCACTTATGATCTTCGATTATTATCTATTATGTTTACCCTTACTGAGAATCTGAGTTCATACTTTTCTTATGTTTCCATTCCTGAAATTATGAAGAATAGTATATATATATATATATATATATGTATAGAAGGGGTTTTATTGTGGTGCAGATATGGATAACTATTCATAATGTTGTAAAATAAGTTTTTTATGTATTTAATCTCTAAATACACTAAACCTATAGTTTTTTGTTGTGATTTATTGTGATATGTAATGAATATTAATGTAAATTTATGTAGTATGTGTTTATGTTAAGGTTTTGTCATATCAATTAGTATTAGGGTGGGTTATACTTATTTTTAGGGATTAGGTTATGAATAATAATAGGATATAAGCTAAAATAACCCATAATGAACCAAAAGTAATGAAGGATTAACCTAAAATGGCATTAGTTGAAATGAAGGTTTCATAGTTTAGGACACGTTAGGATTGATTTTATTTATCATATAATTTATTACTATGATTATTGTTTCTTAATACTCACACTAACATTTTTTTTATTCAATGATAAGAATCAAGAGTAATCTAGTTAATGAGTGTGATGGACAATGTAATAACTATCCCAATGAGAAACCAAATAGAATGTTAGTTTGAGTGAAAAAATCCCATGGATATGCTCATACAACTTTCTGAAGATATGAACAATAATATAAAGTATAATGAACTCCCAAACACACCAAGGAAGGAGTAACTCCCCATTGAGTCCTTAATGCGGTAATGTCCACCCTCCTTTTATGTGTATTACAATCCACCAATTCTCAAGAAATGGATCAATATAAAATAAAATATATTTTCCATTCTCTAGTGTTCAGAGATTTAAAAGGTTTTTTAGATATTTATCATTTGTAAGGTGAATCTAACCAATGATGTACTCTAATTAAGAATACAATTCAAGAGTAATATTTCAACTATATGGAATGAGAGGTGTTTAAGAAGATATATTTTAATAAATATTTTCCCTAAACTCTTTACACTAAAATAGAGAGAGAATTACTTGAAATGAAACAAAAGTATAATTAATCCATTGGTACCTATGAAATTAACTTCATGAGACTTTTAAGGTACACTTATTGTTTGATCTTTAACCATGAAAGAAAAATCAATTGTTTCTTTAGTGTCTTAAAACCAAGTATCCAAAAGTAATTAGCTATAAGGGACTTTGGTAGCTATGAAAAAATTGTTCGATGTGCTCTTAAGGTGGAAATAGAAATTGGTGACTTCCCTTATTCTTGTGGTTTTGGGGAAAATAATAGGCATATTAAGTTTTTTGAAAACTATAATGATAAAATTTGTGGAGTAAATAAGGTTTATCGTCCTATATTCTAAAGATATGGGAATAAGAATGGTAAAATTTCTTCAAAGGAACATATAAATGCTTAAGTGTGGGAGGGGAGGCCCTAAATAACATAAATGTTGAAGGGATTTTAGGAATTAAATGAATGGTCAACCAAATTCACTACTGACACTCTAATTCTTTAATTATAAGGATTATGAAAATTATGCCAATAAGAGCACCAGACCAAGGTTTAATGATGAAAATCGACATCAGTAACCACCAAAACTAATGGTAAACAAGGAAACCTATGCAATCACAGCTGATGAATTGGTTCATGAAAATGATTTGGTAAAATGTACACTCATCATACACTCTTTACCTACAAATATATTATTTGATTTTAGATATACCTACTCTTTAATATCTAGGAAATTTTCTAAGATCATCAAATAACTACCCCAATGACTACATAGTAATTATTTTTGTAAATATCATGGTGGTATAATGACTGTATTCCAAGTCTATAACTCATCTTTGATATAAGTTTGTGGGAATATGCTTCCTAAAAATATTATTATTATCACTTTAGTGTAATTTAATGTGATTTTGAGCATGGATTGACTTTATATATATAGATCCCATATTAATTGCTAAGGTTGGGAAGTCACATTCTATATACTGAATCGGCTTATGATTGTCTATCGATGCAAGGCTGACTATGAACTCCCTATGAAAATAACTTCCATTATATGGGTCTTAATTCCCATTCATGAGGGATGTTTGACTCAAATGGTTAGGGAAAACTCAATATTAAGTATATGATTATTGTGAATGAATATATTGATGTTTTTTCTGAAGATCTATTTGGTATTATCCCTAATAATGAGGTTTATTTTTCAATAGAACTCATATCGGGTGTTATACCTATATCAAATATTCCTTATATAATGGCATTGATTGAGTTGGAACAATTTAAGAAGAAACTCCAAAAAAAATATGGATAATGGTTTTATATGCCCAATTACATTATCATAGGGTGAATAATTCCTCTTTATTAAGAAAAATA
Source organism: Viscum album (assembly GCA_963277665.1). Lineage (NCBI taxonomy): Eukaryota > Viridiplantae > Streptophyta > Magnoliopsida > Santalales > Viscaceae > Viscum > Viscum album. The sequence continues at coordinate 2,001,708,840 of OY728136.1, forward strand.
TAGATCAATGTTTCTCTATATTGATTATCATGAACTTAACAAGATTATGATCAAGAATAAATATCATTTACCCCATATTGATGACTTGTTCGATCAATTGCAAAGGGAAAATAATTCTTAAATATTGAACATTGATCTGGATATCATCAATTATGGTTGAAAAGAGAGTATGTACCCAATACATAATTTCATACTGGATATGGAAAATATGAACCCATAGTGATTCCATTAAAACATACAAATTCCCTTACCATCTTCATAGATGTGATGAATAGAGTCTTTAGACATCACCTTATTCAATTTGTGGTAGTATTTATAGACTATATTCTCATATATTCCAAGAGTAAGGAAGATAATAGAGATTATTTGAGTAATGTTTTACAGGCCTTGAGAAAAGAGAAATTGTGTAACAAATTTAGAAAGTATGAATTCTATCTATAGAAAGTATCATTCTTGGGTCATGTAATCATAAGTTAGAGTATATCCTTAGATCCTTCAAAGATGCATGTTATTAAATAATGGACTATACCAACCACTATAATATAGATCTATATTTTTAACATTCTTTCCTAGATTACTTGATAACATTATCCAAACCAATGGTTCACATGGCATCAAGAGTGCCTCCTCATATGCCAAAGACTATCAACAAGAAGCAAGGGTCTATGATTATATGATAGGGAGACTATACCCTCATGATTATATTGTATAATAGTGGTATAAAATAAATGTAAGTATCATAAATAGTTTAATAAATGAACCATATAATCATAACTCATCTAGACATAATAAACAGGAAGAAATAGAATTGATATCATGTACAAAATGATGTCATGTCTGTATTCTATAAAAAATGGGAGTACTTGGGAATAGAGTACCAAGATTATACAATATGCTGTAAAAAATGAAAAAATTACCAAAACCATCTCCAATGGAATCAAGATCCTATGCTCGGTCCTCTAAATTTGTACTTTGTCCTAGGAATATAATTAAACATCCATAGGTGGATATTTCTCTTTATCCCTACTTGTATCCATAAATTCTATTTGGGTACCAATTGGTGTCCAAAATTGGGTCTGATATTTACTTAGTAGGACACCACTAATAATTTTTATATATATATCCTCTTTTTCATATAAAATTAGGGGTTTTCAAGTAATAATCAAGGTGTGATAGTAAATAAAATAGATCACATTTGTATGGGTTTTTCACGAGTCACTTGACTGGTACTACCTGCTTCGGCCTAATCTAAAATGTCTCTAAATAGATTTTACCATGTATATGAAATACATGTATATATATCTATGTGTGAATGTATGTATGTATATATATACATCACATATGTATGAACATATATTTTTATATATATAGATACATAATATTATCTAGGACCCAAGGTTCGTACCCAAGGCATCCATATATAGATAAAAATGGGGGTATCATAAGACTTATAGAATAATTCCATGGAAAATATATATATATATATATATCTAGTTCATAATATAATTAAAACATATAATGACTCCAAGTATGTTCTTTGACTTGTAATATGTGTCAATTCATTTAATTAATTGGCATCTTAAGCTCATACAAGGTGTTCTGTAAAAAATGAACCTAGGTATCTCTCCAAGAGCACTATAAAAACCCATCATCATAGGAGTCCACCCAAGTAATTCTATATAAGAAACCCAGGCAGCACTCACAACAAGGTATAAAGGCATAACCCTCTAAGACCATACATGGTATACCACATAGAGAACTAGGTATCACTCGTGTCATGGTATAATAGCATTTCCCTCTAATCCCATCACCAGTAATACACTAGGGAACTAGGTATCACTCACGGGTGGCATAAATGCATTCTCCTAGTGAGTCCATCTGATGTGTTCTACAAAGAACCCATGTATCACTCTTAGCATGATTTAATTCATTCATAAACTTCTAATTATTGTTCTCGATGATCCCACCCAAGGTGTTCTAAATTGAGACCCTCATATCACCCTAGACATGGTATAAGATAATGGTTAATTATAGTACTCAACCCATTCCATAAAAAAATACACTTAATTCATTTTATCCAATTAATTTAGTTAGGATATCTCAAGTTATAAACAAGAAGAAACAAGGGCCTATATGTATGGCCTTCCATTATCCTCTAGTTTGATTTGAATTTCATTTCATTCAAAAAGGCTAACTCAAACCACCTTAATTGGTGGTTCAAATTCATTCAATTAATAATGAATATAGGCCTCTGAGAAGGTAATTCCCTAAGGGGTGTCTTATATCGAGGTGGAAAACCTCCAACATTGATTTTTTGGGTTGTTAGAACTACCCTAAGAATGGAAATACCAATTTGTTTAGTTTATTTGACATTTAGGAGGCTTCACATGTAAATTCTAGCATGTGGAACATCATTGCATAATAAAAAAATCTATACATTAAGGAAAAATAACTAGATCATCTTGGTAGTACTCTCCTCATCTATTTTCATCCTTTAATTTGGGAAAAAATAGGATAAATCAATGAAATAGATGAATACCCTGAAATAGGGGAATATTATCATGCACATAAATAGTGTTAAATATAGAAAGGTAAACTGATAAAGGAAGTTAATGGATCAAATATATTACCAGTACACTTCCAATATGATAGATGGTGATGGAATAGGATCTCAGATGAGAGGCTGGATTCAAAACCTAGGAAAAGGGATAAAGGAGCTCTTCATTCGGATAGCTATTGGAAAAAAATGGGGGAAGGTATTAAGAGTTATAATGGTTTGAGGGAAAACTAGTCTTTTTACCCAAATTAAAGTGGTTCATATAGTTTGGCCGCATGGTTTTCCAAACCATGTGCCAAGAGTGTTCTAGAACTATCTAATAAAGACTCCCCCTCACATGGTTAGGTGAAAAGTTAATAAATTTCATGTTAACCATGTGTTTTAGATCTATAATTAGTATGTATCTTTTCACATGGGTGTGCAGCCTCCCTCACACCATTTTTCAAACAATGGACCCTTTTATATGATCCACATGATTGAGCTACATGGTTACTACTAACCATGTTCCAACCTCATACCGCTTCTCCAAAAACTAGATCTATGGGCTATGAACAAGCCTCAGATGCTCCTGAAAACTTCCTTAATCATTTAAAGACAAGAATAAGGTTAAAAAAAGAATATTAAAACTAAAACTTAAAGTATTTGTACCTAATAAAAATAAAAATATGTTACAACATCCCCCACTTAATACAAATCATCCATGATTTTCCCTAAGTGGGGTTGATCGATATCATATGAGAAAATTTGCAGACACTGATCACATATGTCAGCCTCTCTCTCCCAGGTCTAATCCTAAATGAATTTTTTATGCCATAACACCCATACTATGGGAACTATCCTACCTCGAATATTATTCAATATCTAATCAATGATATTAATAAGATAATCCTCAAGAGAGGCATTGATATCTAACTCAATAACTTATAGATAGAGAAGATGTGATGGATCGGAATAATAGTGATGTAATTAAGAAACATGAAATAAATTGTGCATACCTCTATACTTATGAGGAAGGTTTATACAATATTCCACTAATTTGATCCTCTCTAAAATATTTAAAGGCTTGAAAAATATAGTAGTTAACTTCCCTTGAATCCTAATTCATTTATGCCCCAACTTAGGTGAAACTCGTAAGAAAACTTGGTCCCTAACCTCAAACTCAATGGGTTATTGGTAAAGGTTGGAATATGATTTCTACCTAGAGTGAGCCATATCCATACAATTATGAACAATTTGTACCTACTCTAAAGTCTTCTGAATTATATGAATTCTCAGTATCACTACCTCACCTACCTCTAACCAACATGTGGGTGAATGGTATGGTATGTTGTATAAGGATTCATAAGGAACCATCTGTATAGTTTCCTAAAAGCTATTATTGTAGTAAAATTTGGAAAGTGGTAGGTTTTTCTCCCAGGAACTACCAAAATCTAGGACATGTGCCCGAAGCATGTCCTACAACAAATTTATAGTATGCTCGGACAACCCATCAGTCTAAGGGTGACAGGTTGTACTCAGAAGTACCTGTGAACCTATTTCCCTCTACAACCCCTGCTAGAACCATGATGTAAACTGATCATCTCTATTTGATACTATAATTCGTGGAATTCCATGAAGGCGTATAATCACCCAAACATATATCCTTCCAATATAATCAACATAAAAGGTATCCTTGATTGGTAAAATGTGAACAACCTTCGTTATCCTGATGATGATCATCCATACAGCATCTATGCCTTGAGGTTATCATGGTAATCCCATCATTAATTCTATAGTAACGCCATCCCATTTTCACTCTGTAATGGTAAATGGTTGTAAAATTATATTATTATGTTGGTCCTCATCCTTCACCTACTAATAGGCATAACACCATGTGATAAATCCTATAGTTTTCTACTTCATACCCGACAACCAATACTTATGGTATATGGAACGATACATCTTAGTGAGTCCAAGGTGTATATTCTAAGTAGAGGCATGATATTCCCACATCAATTCCTCTAATATTCTGAAGGTAACCAGATACCTATATGAATTTTTAAGACGTCATCATTGTCAAAAACCTATCCATGTGGTGGGTCCTCATCAAAAATTCTCTTCTGTATGACCAAGACCTTAGGATCAGATAGTTGCCTCTTATTTAATTTATCCATAAGTGAAGAGTTCACTGCTAAATCTATAAAGATAAGTTTCATGTGATGCTCATAGACCTCAAATTTTATCTTAGAAAATTTTTCCAACAATTATCACTCACTATTGACTTCCTGGACTACTTATATATGATTCTTACAGCTTATAGAATCAACAATGACATTACCCTTTTGGGTGTATAAGTAAGCTTAAAGTTGAAGGATTATAGATATTCAACCCATCTTCACTACATGAGATTCAAGTAATTCTATGTAAATATGTATTTAAGTATTTTTTGGTATGTATACACTACAAACCACTATCCTAGCATATAGTGCCTCCAATACTGTAAAGCGTGCACTACCGTTGCCAGCTCAAGATCATACATTAGGTAATTAAACTTATAAGGCCTCAAATGTCGAGACCTGTACACCATGAATCAATATCCCTACATTAAAACTACCCCTACCCTAATACCTGATATTTCAAAATAAACTGTATATCTTATGCCTCGATCTGTAATAATTGGGATTAGTGCCAAATTCAATCTTCCTTTCATCTCTTAAAAATCACTCTCGTATGCTTCAAACCATGTAAACTTGATTAGTTTCTTTTTTAATCCTATAATAGACACTTATATGCATGATAATTTCTAAATAAAATGTATGTAATAGAAATACAACCCCAATAAACTCTATATGTCAAAAACATTCTTGGGCTACTCTCAGGAAACCACTACACTCACCTTCTCTGGGTCAACAGATACTCCTTCCTTTGAGATGATGTAACCCAAGAAGTGAACCTTATCAATAAAAAACTGGAATTTATTGAGATTTTAAAATATATAGTGATATCTTAGTGTATTTATAATGATATCAAGATTTTTTTCATGGTATTTTTGAGTATTAGAATACACCAAAATTTCATCCATGAATACTACCACAAATGAATCCAAATACGGGTAGAAAACCCAATTCATTAGAGTCATGAAGATTATGGGTGAGTTTGTGAGACCAAACAGCATGACCAAATACTAATACAAGTTATATATACTATGGTATGTTATATGTGGCATTTATAATGGTTTGACACATACCTGGTGATAGGAAGACCTCAAATAAATCTTTAAAATAACCTGAGCTCCTTGGAGTTGGTTGGAGAGGTCATCTATACACAACAGTAGATACTGGTTCTTAATCTTAAGCTATTTTAACCTCCAATAATCCATGAAATTCCTGAGGGTATTATCCACATTATTAGAAAAAAGGACAGGTGAACCCCATGGTGAAGTATTGGTTCATATTAAATCCTTAGCTTTTAAGTCTTCTAACTACTTCTTGAGTTCATAAAGCTCAGTGGGTTTCATTCTATAAGGAGGAATGGATATTGGTGTTGATCCTGGAACTAGATCAATAGTGAACTCCAGTTCTCTCATAGAAGGTATCCCAAAAACATTATCAGGGAATACGACCTTGAAAAGGTCTACTTCAATAGGGGAGTATATATGTTGAGTTCCCTGATCACTCATAAAAAGACTAGCAATATGGTTTGTCACATCACCTAGCCCACAATTTTATAGTCCATCTCAACTCGCATGTACATCCCATTAACCCATATAAGTATAAAATCTACCCTCATGTGATGTGAAAGACACCCTTTGGTGATATAAATCAACATGATCATGATAGGGTACTAACCAATCCATCCTAAGGATGACATTGAAACTCTTCATCTCAAGGAAGTATAGGTTCCATAGAAAATTATACCCACCTATCTCAAGGGTGGACTCCTTGTACTGGTGTAAACTCTCTGACTGAGTACCCAACAGAGTAATTTGTGTCATGACACCTTAAAAATACTCTATTTTTAGGCCTAGACTTTCTATAATTTCCACATATATAAAATAATGTGAAACACCTATGTCAAATAAGGTAGATATCAATATAAAGGATACTACAATAGTACCTTAAACTGTAGAATTCATGGGATTCTACTCATCGGGAGTAGACTACACTACGTATATATGGCCAGATCTGTGGCCCAGAGATACAAACTTACTACCCTGGATAGGTCAACTCTATTGACATTTTATATTTAAATCCTATCTACCTCATCCACATCTACCTCCTTAGCCTAATCAACTGGTAGTATCCCATCTTTATGCTTGATGTGGAGCTTCTGATCCTATGCCTGAATGTGTAGTCGATGCATATCCTTCCTCACTAGGCACTGGAGGGAAATTTAAAAAAAAATCATTATAGTATACCCATTTTTTTCAATATTGACACTCAATTGGATATTCATACACTGGGGATTCTTATGGCCTACCCTAACACACTAATAACACACCACATAACTCTCAGTGTTTGTCATCTAACTAGTACTACCTTACAAGCATACTCAAAGTAACATTTCCTTCTTATAGACAAACTACCTCCCTATCTCGATGTTGAAACACCTAGGACCAAATTGATAGCTTTTTTCAGGTTCCACTCAGTGATGAGGGCCTGGTTCACTATCTTAGAAATAGTGGTCAGCCAAAATACATTCATCTATGATCAAATGGATTATGTAAGACCATCCTCAAACTATTTTGTTGTTTTCAACTTGTCTCTATAAAGGGTCAATGTGAATCATTGAAGCTTGGTGAAATGATAAGAATACTCCATCACAAACATATCACCCTGTTGTAGGTGTATAACCTCCCTAGCGTAGTCTTTTCTCAACATTTGGGGGAAAACTATTCATATAAGGATATCTAAAAGTCCACCCAGACCATACCCTGATGTTGATTATCCTAAGTAGTAAAATCCCACCATCTCTTAGTATAATCAAGAATCATATAGGTAGTGAGCTTTAACCTCCTCCCCAAATGCATCTCTATATGATCAAAGATAGATAAAATGTCCTCTAGACATGATCAGAAGCATGAGGGACACCTTGTATTAAAAGGGTAGGAGGGTGCTACTATTGGAACTCTCATTTTAGCTCTACCATAGTAGCGGCAGGTTGTGGAGATTCCTGTATAGACTGTACTAGTTGCAAGAAACCCTCTTGTGAATTAGTGCCCAAATTAGGAATAAAAGGAGGTGTCATGGGAGGCACTTTAGGAGGTAAGATTGGTGGCTCGGAAACCACCACCTCTGAAGCAAGATCGTTTCCACCCTCTTGGAATACAAATCGAGGATGTTGTGGTGTAATTTCTATACAAATTCTAATAACACACCTTAGATAAGGTTTAAAAATAGATAATATCATTGATAACAGAATAGGATAGGTACACACCATCCTATATAAGAGTCACACACCTCTGTATGCTCTTAAATATAGGTCTATGTGATAAGGAAGGTCATTAAGGTCACAAGAGACACTTCCTACTTCCCACTACTAAGGTCGGGTATGCGTCAAGGACTCATACCACATAGAAAGGGTCTTGGTATAAAGAGTTTTAATTGAAAGGTATAGAGTAAAACACCCTTTACATTTCAATTATCATCCTCATTTAATGGTAACCATTTTTATTTGAATAATTTAAAGTTGTTTAAGTTCACACTCATTCATATATATTTATATATTTATCAAAGTCTAGTTAGATGAGTCTCCATTCCCATATTATTAAGACATAATCTATATAAGTTGCAATCATAACTCATGTAGATATAACCTGAACCTTATATCCAGCATCCAGATGTAACATGTTGTATAAAATGATTTAATTATATGAATCACCATTTCCAATTTATAGAAGCACATGGTTCATAAATTAAAATTTGAATTCATGTAATCAAAGTCATCTAACATTTCAGACCATGTGGGCAATGGTTTATGGCTCAAACATGGAATAATTGGTTAATTAATGTTACACAATTAATCTATATGGTAAAACACCGTTTAAGTTGATGAAAAAACTTTAATTAATCCATTTATTCTATCCCTATAAGAAACATTAGAAAATTTGCAAATATAATAGTCAAGGAACCAATAACATGCAGTAGGAAATGCACACAATAATATAAATATGACATGGCATATTCATGACACGTAAATCTTGAGGTGCCTAGTATGATGCATGATCAATGCCCCTTGTCATATCGGGATAAGGGAGAAAAAATATTTATTAATAATAATGATAATAACATCACAAATCATGTGTGTCACCTAATGGAGGAATCAATAAAACTATAACAGGAACAAAGTAGAAACAACAATTTCCTATCCTAGGTAATTTAGAATTTCCCTATACATGGGTTAGCTATTCACAATCATGAACTCATTACCAAATTCCAACACATTCCTAGTATCCTATCAAATAACCCAAATAGTAACGGAAAATGAAAAAAGAATCTTCAATACCACTTTGTAACTTCCTAGCCTCACTCACTCAATAAAAATATTCAAACCGGTGGATCACATAGACTCAAGAATGTCTCCCCATATGCTAGAGGTTTCTGACTATTAGTGAGGGTCTATTATATTATAGTGGGGAGATTATACCCTCATGATCAGATTGTATCACAACAATATAAAATAATGGTAAATATTGTAAATAGTATAATAAATGAACTATGGAATCATAAATCATCCAAACATAATAAATAGGTATAAATAGAATCAATATCATATAAAAAATGGTATCATGACTGTATTCTATATAAAATGGAAGTATATGGGATAAGAGTATCAAGCATATACAATATGCTATAAAAAATGATAAAAATAACAAAAACAATATCTAATGGTATCACGAGACTATGCTCAGTCCTCTTCACTCATACTTCATCCTAGGTGGACAATCAAACATCCATAGTTGAACACTTCCCTTTATCCCTACCCGCATCCATAAATTCTATTCTGGTACCAATTGGCGGCCTGAACAGGGTGTGAGATATACTCAGTAGGATACTACCAATGGCTTCTCGATCTATCCAGAATGTGTATATAAAATGATTAGTGTGTAGTATATGATAGTAAATAAAATAAATCACATCTGTATGGGTTCCTCATGGGTCACCTGATCAGTACTATGTGCTTCGGCCTAAGACGGGATGTATCTAAATAGATGTTGTCCTGTATATAAAATTTATATATGTTAAGGTATGTATTTACATATATACATCATATATGTATGAACATATATGTTTATATATATATAGATATAGAATATTATCCAGGACCCGAGGTGTATAACCAAGGAACCCATATATAGATAAAAAGGGGATTTCTCATAAGTCCCATGGCATAAGTTCATGGAAAATATATATAGTTAGGCCTTCTATAAGTAAAATATAAACTATCTCCAAGCATATTCTTTGATTTGGCAGACATGTTAATTTATTTAATTAATTAGCATCCTAAGCATGTCTGAGGAATTTTTGTAAAAAGGAACCTAGGTATCGGTCAAGGAGCACTATAACAACCCATCACTATAGGATTCTATCAAAGGTGTTTCATATAAGGGACCCATGTATCACTCATGAAATGGTATCAAGGAAAAACCCTCTGATCTCATCCATAGTATACCATATAAGGAAATAAGTAATGCTTGTGGAATGGTAAAATAACATTAACCTCTGATCCCTTCCTTAGTAATCCACTAGGGAACTGGGTATCACTCATGGGTATCATAAAGGCATCCACCTAGTGAGACCATCCAAGGTGTTCTATAAATAACCTATATATCACTCCTAGTGTGATTTAATTCGTTCATAGACTTCTAATTATTATGCTCGATGAGCCAATCCAAGGAATTCTATTTTGGAACCCTCATATCACCCTCAGAATGGTATAAGAGAATGTTCAATGATAGTATTTAACCCATTCCATATAAATAATACACTTAAGTCATTTTTTCTAATTCATTTAGTTAAGATATTTCAAGTTATAAAAAATAATAAAACAAGGGCTTGTATATGTGGTCTACCATTCTCCTTTGGTTTGATTTGAATTTCATTTAATTCAAAAAGGCTAACTCAATACACTTTAATTGGTGGTTCAAATTTGTTCAAGGAATAAGTCTCATAGGCCTTTAATAATGAAACACCCTAAGGGGTGACCTACATCAAGGTGGAAAACCACCAGCATTGATTTTTGGGTTTCTAGAAATACCCTAAGCATAGAAATACCAATTCTTTTAGTTGATTTGGAATTTAGGAGGCATATCATGGAAGTTATGGCATTTGGAACATCAGTTCATAATATAAACATCTATACTTTAGGTAAAATTAACTAGATTTTCTACCTTAGCTTGGTAGTGCTCTCCCTATCCATTGTCATCCTTTAATTCAAGATGAAATAGGATAATTTGATGAAATAAACAAATAACCTAAAAATATGTCATACTGTATTTTATAGAAATAGAATTTAATAATGAAATATAAACCTATAAATTAATTTAATGGATCTAATCTCTTATTGGTAGGCTTCCAACTTAATAAATTGTGGTGGAATCATAGCTTGGATAAGAGGTTGCCTTCAAAGCCTATGAAGAGGGAGGAAGGTTCTCTTCATGCAGTCGGATGATAGAGAAAAATAAAGGGGGATATGGATTAAGAGTTATATGGTTTTAAGGTAAAATGGTATTTTTACCATCTTAAATGGGGTCTCATAGTTTGGCCATACGGTTTTCCAAACTGTGTTCCAACATTGTCCATGGATGAATCCCCCTCACACAGTTAGGTGTGTAGTTAGACAAACCATTCTCTAACCATGTGTTTCAGTTGTGTAACTATTATATATCTTTTTTCATGTGTGTGAGGAATCCCTCACATGGTTTTTCAAACTATAATCCCTTGTACATAGTATATACGGTTGAGCTGCAGAGTTACTACTAACCATGCACCAACTGTGTACCTCATACCGCTTCTCTAAAAACTGAAGCTTCGAGCTCCAAACAAGCCTAGGACACTCCTGAACCCTTACTTAATAATTTAAGCACAAGAATAAGGTTAGAAAATAAGATTAAAATAGAAACTTAAAGGATCCATACCTCATCAAAAAGCTAGGGTTTTATAATAGTCTTCTTAGGTTGGATGAATACTAATGATGCTTTTTGAGAAATTTCCCATAACTATCAAATCTAATAACCAAGTTAACCTAGAAGGAAGTAAAGTTTATTTGGACTGATGAATGTAAATAAAATTTAAAGGATATCTAGATAAGTTTTGTCACTACACCTTTATTCACTCTACCCTACAATTAAGAAGGGTTTTGATATATAGTGATGTATCAAATAAGGGATTGGGATGTGTCTATATAAAAAATGACATGGTGGTATCTTATTCATTGAATCAGTTAAAGATTCATGAAAAAAATTACTTGATACGTGATAATAAGTTAGTGGTGGTAATATTTTCATTATAGATATGGATACATTATATTTATAGTGAGAAGTGTGAAATATATACTGATTAAAAGAGCTTAAATTATATATTCACATAAAATGATGTGAACATATTACAAAGGAGATTGTTTAAGTTAATCAAGGATTATGATTTATAAATACATTACCACCTTAGAAAGGTAAAAAAGTTGGTTAACGATTTGAGTAGTAAATATCATGATAAATTATACATTATTAGGGTTTAAAGAGACTCAATATTCATATATTTTCAAAGGATATACCTTAAAATCATAATAGAGGGGGATAAATCATATCTTTCCCAAATGACTAATCAGTCTTCCATCTATGTGATGATTAAGGAGGTGTAAAAGGAGGATAAAAAGCTATAGAAGAAGGTAAGGAATATTCCATAGTTAAACTTTGAATATGAAGTAATTATATGGTTTGTAAAATGAATAAGTGTTACATCAATAATATAATTAAAGTAGTTGTTAAATATACACAAATATCACCATTCTTTATCCATATTAGAAGAAAAAATATGTATAGAGATCTCAAGAATAATTTCCTAGGGAAAAATAAAGAGATAGATTATAGATTATATATTTGATTCTTGGTTTTTTGATAAGTTAAGTCTGAATATAAAAATTATAAGGGGATGATGCAACTATTACCTATACTAGTATGGAAATAGGAGAACATCACCATGGATTTCATTATAGGTTTTACTAAGACCTCTAAAGTCCATAATGTCATTTGGGGTGTATTTTGAACATATTATAAAGTTATAAAATTTCATTATTATTAGATAATATTTCTTTCTTTATCATGTTACCAAGATATATGTAAAGTAAGAGGTAAGGCTTCGTGAAATACCACTCTTAATTGCATCTAATCAGGATCTGAGGTTTACCTTAAAGTTCTAAATAAGTCTTCAATAATAATTTGATACATATATGAGTTTCATAATTTCATATCATCCTCACATTGATTTTCAAAATGAAATTACCATTCATACTCTGGAGGATATGTTGACATCTATTTCAATGTATCTCCAAGGAGGTTGGGATCAACACCTTCCCCAGGTAGAGTTCTCATATAACAATAGTTTCTATTAGAATTCAAATGGTGATATATGAGTATCTATATAATAATAGGCTCATAACTCCAAAATATTTATATTAAGTTTAATAGAATAATTTTCTAAGACCAAATATTACTTAATAGTTGTTATAAAAGATTCAAACCATTCAACAACATATTAAATATAATGCAATATATCATAATCAGCCCATAATTACATTAATGATGATAAGGGATGAAATTTCTTACATTTATAGGATATTTTAGGTTTATCATTTTATAGAATTATAAAAAACATTAAATTACATAGGTAACACTAACACACAGTGTCCATTTTTTCCACAAAAACAAGATTATTAAGTTCCCAATATTTTTTCAATCATGACACACTTTCTTTGTGTGAGGATAATTTTATATATTCAGAGATAGAATTCATAATAGATACTACTCATACTTAGTCCCTATAAAAACATTTTAAAATGTAGTATGATCAAATAAAATCTTAGTAAGGAATATAAAAATAAAGGAAAATCATTAGTCCATTTGAAAATTCATGAAAACCCAGGAAAACTTTTACCTTATTCATAAAAAAACTTTTATCACATAAATAAAACATATCTTCATGATAAAATAAAACTTTGATAAAATAAAACCTTTAAAATCATTAGAAATCAAAATAAAATCAATAAGGCATCATGAGGGATATGATACCTCATGAAAAGTTTCATTGAAAAAAAACATTCAATATTAAAGTTTTATAAAATTTTATTTCCTCATGAAATAAAAATATCTCCATAAAAACCTTTAGAAAGAATAGATTGGGTATCTTATAAAATAATATTCATAACCTATGTTCACTTTTTTTTAACCTATGTTGGAATAAATGAAGCCTAGTAAATTCCAAATGAGTAACCAACATGTTTATCTCTTGAATTTTTTACTTTCAAATATTATTCATTACTTAATGCATTGGAGAGATATATTGGGTTCACCTATCGTCATGAGCTATATCGGGATCACATGTCATCATATATAATGATCAAGTATCATATAATGAACAAAAAAAAATTAATATTTTACTTTTTCATCATAAAACACTTGAAAAACTCATTTGGAACCATAAGAAAATCACTTTCCATTTTCACATAAAAAGGGAGAATTATCCCTTTCTTTTGAAAACTATATAAAATGAAAAATTCTAAAAAAATCAGAAATTTAATTTACATAGAAAAAACATGAAAACTTATAGAGTATTATTAATAAAAAATAAATTACATGGTGGGAAAATCCATTCATACTATATACTTTAAAAAACATTCTTTTTCACTTTGGTAAAAAAAAGTCAAAAGTAACCCATACAAAAACATTATAAACACTCCATTTTTAAACTTTGTAAAGAAAATATAAGTTATTTTAAAATTAATTTCATAATTATTTTAAATATAAATCATAAAATTATTTAAACATTTTAATTAACATTAATATAGAGGGTGGAGAGTTTAAAACCTTCAAAACAACATTTTAAATAAAATCCATTACTAATTTAGTAACTCTTGAATCAAGAGAATATTGAAGGAGAGAACATAAAAAAGATTTTTAAACCACATTAAGTTAAATAAATTAATTATAAAATTCATTCATATAGAATTATATATACTACACAAAAGAAAACATATGGTGAAAATGGCATGAGTCTCAAAGAAATGAATTTGAGATGAGAAATCCCTTACCTTAAATACCATCTAGTTCCATACATTATTTAGATACTAAGTAATAAAAATATATTATTTATTTAATTCCTTAAGAAACATTAAAATTTTCATTAAATTATCATTATTAGTCTTATATCATTCATTAATAAGTTATTTTTTATTAACTAAAATAGTTTAGTTCACGTCAGACATTTTGTGGTCGTTCGGTTCATAATTCCCAAAACAACTTCATTAGGTTAACTGTGGTCAAATGGGTATTAGTTAAATCATATAAATAATATTAATCATGAAATAATTATTATATTTATACATTAAATACACTTTTAAAACCATCCATTTAATGTTGTAGAGAAAAATGAGTCACATCACTTTGTGAAGGTGATAATCCACATGTACAGAAGAACGACATTATCATTTTTCAATAGATGAAATGGTAAATAAATAGATGATTTATTATATTTTAAGAATTATATTTACGTCATGAATATCATATATATACACTAAATCAGTCATTATAACTATCCATGAGAGGTGGTGATGGAAAACAAAACCCATCACTTTGTGAAGGTGGTAGTCCACACGCACACATGAATGATGTTTTCATTCATAATAGGATATAAAAGGTGATGAATAAGGGTTATACCATAAACATAATAAAATTTTAAGTATAGTGGATATAATTATGTTATTATATCATCATATTTTAATAATATTTGAATGATTTATAAGAATGAATAAAATGAAAATGCTCGGTTAAGAGTTATTCCTCCTATTTGGAAAACCATCTTTGGATTACACATTAAGCCTTATAAGTTGGTATTTTGATGAGTAAAAACCTCTAGTTAATGATGAGAAGTTTGGGAATGTATTTTGGTAGGTATTTCTCAATATAAGTGGCTCAATAGGTGTGATTAATAGAGGATAATTGATTCCCTTTTATAAGTGAGAGGAGTGGCACTCTTGTAATTATTAAAAGTTTTAAAATATTAAAAGGTATTTTTCATGTTCAAGTGGAACCAAGAAACCCAAAATTAATATAAAATATTTTATATGGTCTAAAAAACTCAAAAAATCATATTTATACACGTTTTGGAGACATTTTAAGCCTTATCACCTAGTTAAACCCCTTTAAACTCAATTTAACCTTAATCGTGATAACTTAAATTTTTACCATGATAACTTATTTATGTAACAAAAAATAAAAGCGGAATTATAAAAAAAATAGAAATTTTTATTAAAAATATGGAATACATTTTATCATATTAGTATTCTATATGTGGAAGAAATTACTTTTAATATAATAACACAAAATGCATGAAGAAAAGTTTATAGGAAAATACAAGATAAGAATAAAAATAAATTTATATTTAAATCAAGTAAAAACGTTGATTTACATGTTTTTTTCTTTATTTAATAAAAATGGATGGTTTTTATATTTTTTTATCAATCCAAAACTGAATGGAACCTTCCAACCATACCATTAAATGAAAATATCCAAAATAGTTTTTAGTTTGAAAAAAATATATAACTTATGTTCATAAAAGTCAATCATGGGTAACCAAATTCAAAATAATGTTTTAGAATACATTATTTAACTCCTTATTAATATATTTGGTTGATAAAAAGGTTTAAAAATTTATTAATTCGTGCTTTCATTATAATAATTTCATAAAAGTGACAATATTTGAAAATTTGGTATTTTCACTATTCACCCAAAAATCAACCATTTTAGAAAAATATCAAAAATTTACCCTAAGATAAATTTAATAAGATAATTTCAAAAATTATTTCCATTTTATCAAATAAAATTTCTAAAATTGGTGTAAATTAATTATAATATCCACACAAAAAAATTTAATAAAAACCATTTTTTGAATAAAATATATTTTAAAGAATAAAACAACTTTATTCTCATTTGTTACATAATAACCATAATTAATTGAGTTTTAATTACACAAATTGTATATATATTATAATTATTTCATTAGAATCATTTATTAATAATGATTAATTTAATCTTTTAAGATAAAAATATATTTTTCACATAAAAATAGTTTTATGAAAAATATCACTTTTTCCTTCAAAAGATTTATCTTCATTTTCAACTAATTGATAATAAATTTATGATTGATTATTCATTTATTAAGTAAAAAAATTATAAATTTATTTTATAATATGATTATTACTTTTCATACCTTTAATTTAATGACTATTTTATAATGGGTAAATTAAAATAATAATATTTTTATAGTATATCGTAGTTAGCTTAAAGCTCGATGTTTCATGTTAAGAAAGATAACGAACTTATTATTATTTTAAAATAAATTTTTAGGGTGTTACATTAAAAATATAAAAATTAGATATAATAGTTGTGTTTATAATCATTTTTAAGATTTTGAGTTTATGTTGTAGATAAGGTATTCCTCTGAGTATCACCATGGAAGAGGTATATGAGATTTAGGAAGAAGGGGAAGTTGATCCCCATATACATTTTCCATTTTTAAATCCATGATCACGTGTAGATGGTAGCTTATTGTCTTTCATTTCCATCAAACCTATCCTAAGTGCATGATGTGTTCCATGTGTCACTTTTTAGAAAGTACATACCTTATCCATCACATGTACTAAACTCAAAGGTTATATATCTAAAACATGATCTCTCCTATGAGGAACAATGAGTAGAAATCTTGGATCATAGATAAAAAGTACAATAAAACATGTCCACTCACATGTTTAAAGTTATATGGAGGAATCATAAGTTTTAGGAAGTGATATGGTAACCTGAATATGTAATTATAAAAAATTAACCTCATTTTTTTCATTAAAGTAATGAAGTTTCTAGGGTGAAATTCCTTTAAGGGTGGTAGAATGTAACACCCCATGATTTTAGTATGTATTTACCTTTAAATAAATTTTGTTTTGAATAAATTTTTTTACATGAAACACCAAACTAAAACGAACCTTGATACATTTTATTAGGATAAAATATTACAATGCATGATAAATATTAATAAATTATAATAATATAGTATGAAACATCATTAAGAAAACTATAAGAGGAATAAATCCACAAGTAAATAAAAAGACCACAAATATGAAATATTTAACCTTATGGTTTTACATGAATATCATACCCAAAATTATAACTATGTATAGATGGTAAAGCAGTATAAATATAATAAAAATCTAGAGATAGAATTAAATGAATAGTATAAATGATTTTACTGATGTATGTAAGGTTATATATAGGAATGAAATATGATTGTTATACATATGTTCATTGGATATATTGTCATTTAATATATGAAAATTGAGTATATCTTAATTGGTTATAAATATATTAAATAGGTATATTGAGGTTTTATAACTGACAATAATATAAATCATAAGTAATAATTAATTTTTGAATGAAACAAAAATATAATATTTAATTAAAATATTTTATTGTAAATATATGTATTTTAATTTGTTACATATTATTATTATTATTAAAGGATTATTTTATTTATTTATAAAATTAAAATAAATATTATAATATGAATAATTGGTAAAATTTATTAGAGATAACATAATTGATTAATTTTAATGGGATGTCGTTAAAATCATTTAATGTTAAAAAGGGATGTTTTTCAAAGAACTATTTTTTAAACTGTTGTGTATTTTTATCTTAATAAATTAAATTGATCACCCTTAAAATTATGAATCTAATGTAATTTTTCAATTTATAAACAAATATATTAACACTTATTTAATTAGTAATATATATAATAAAATTAATAAAACTTAATTTTTAAAAAGTTGATTTCTATAAAAAAGGTTTTTCAATATATATCATGTTTTCATTTAAAAGTTAAATTTCTTATATTTATAAATTGAATTAGATTAAATGGAGTCCAAATTTTTAATCAAAAAATTTAAATTATGTAAGAATTTCAATTTTATTTTTAGGTATAAAAATAAGTTACCAAGGTAAAAGTTGAGTTACCATGGTAAATGGGTTTAAATAAGGGTACAGACCTAAAATATCATAAAATGTTATATTTAAATTGGTTCATTTGGGAATTATTTACCTCACTTCATACCTTATCTATTATTTTTTACTGTGTGTCCACTTTCCTTTTTAAAATGGAAACATTATACATTAAGGAATGGGTTTTTTTAATGTCATTCAAAACTCACCTATAAAAGGATACATATTATAACCCTCCCAAACTAATCTTTTGATTAGGTTCTCTCTTTAATACATGAAAAATTTTCTACTCCTAAATCCTTCTTAGATTCTGGGTTGCTTTTGGTCCCAAGAAGGAGGCTTAAATCCATCACTCTGATGGAACTCATTTTGATAAGGAGAAAGTTCATCAAATTAAGTATCAAGTCATTCACCAAATTTTCCATTAATTTATATTATAAACACTTTATAAATATCATTATCCACTATAATGATGTTATATTAACATCATGTTCTTTTTTGAAAATGATATTACTATTATATAACTCTAAACTCTTAATCATTCATTAGTATAACATGTTCTTTTTTGGGTCAGTTCAACCACCTACATGAATGATATTATGCCAACATCATCATTTTCATCAAAAATAAGTATCAATACATTAATAATCATAATATATGATATTAAATATTTATTTATGTTATTAATATTGTTCTGTAAGGATGACACAAAAATGAATTTTCATTATAAAGTAACTTGTTATTATTGAAAAATTACCTGAAACATGCTAATTATGGATTCCATTTTCATGAACCATATTCATAACTTCCATAAAATTAACATGGTACTACATAAAAAATTGAATCACAATGATTACATTACCTTTATTAATATACTAATGATGAACTTTGTATACAAGAATGAGGATCGGCATCGACATTACAAAACTTGTATAAAATAATCAAAATTACTAATATCTGATTATGAAAATAGATAATAACTAACTAATATATATGTAATAAATTATTGTAATTGAATATAATAAAAGTTTATATATATTAAAAATTTTATTAAATAATATATTAATATGGTTATTTTTATTATACAGGTGGTTAAAGTGCTTTCATGGAAGTCAGGAGTAAAGGAAAGGGTTTTTCATCTCAATTTCTCTTCATTGATATATGCATTATATTCACCACTTGTTTATTTTTGTGTGGTGTATATACTAAATATGGATGTATTTTATCATAATTTTTTTGTAATTTAAGGTATTTAAAAATCTATTTTAGGTTCTCTCTTTCAAGGGCTTTTAATTAAAAAGTTACTAAAGTCAGTCTGAATGGCCCGAAGGCCTTTGTTTTTTATTATATTTTGATAATCCGCATTTCAAGGGGTGAGGTGGAACCCATACAAGGCCTGAAGTCTTAGAGAAAATTACATGACCCATAGGTCTTAGAGGAAATCACCCAGACAAGACAACTTGGAACTGCTCCTCCCCAGCATATGTCATGATATCATCACTCCACCTTCATAGGGCTGGTCGGCTAGTTGTCCTGCAAAGCTGCATAGGCCTGGTACCAATGGAAAATCCATACCCTCTCATTCTTCCAAATATAGTTAGCTCTACTCTAGTGAATGCGCATGCCCTAAATCCTCATCTGAAACCTTGTTCCTTGTATTCAAACTAGTATATATGAATTCAAGTGTCCCGAAAGCCTTAGGGTGGCCCTAAGGCCTTAAGGTGGCCCAAATTCCTTTAGAATCAACTGGCCCGAAGGCCTTGGGTGGCCTGAAATCCTTGCAGGACCCAAGGCCCAAACTGGTGGCCCAAAGGCCCAAATGGATAAATAGTTCTGGCTGCTACAGTACGAAATAGTACCTGCTACAATTCCTACTACAGTATCCCAGAAAATATGCCTCCACCCAGATTTGATCTTGGGTATCTTTAATTCACCATTGAGTCCTCACCAACTAGGCTAAGGCTCATATGCACCAAATTCATAAGTGTGTTTTTCAATCTCACTTTGATATTGTGATTGTTTATGTTTAAAATTACATTAGGAAAATGGTATGTTATTTATCTCTAAAAAACCATATATTTTCTTATACTCTGGTTATTTCTAGGGTTTACATGTCTTATTACTGTTTCACCTCCCTCTGGTGCATAATTCAACTGAAATGATGTTTCTAAGTGAAGTCGACCTTATCATTTATTTTTAGCCGAGAATATTTCCCATCCATGTTCAAATTTTTTATTTTAATTTATAAATGCCCTTATTTATACTTATATGATTTATTAATGTTATTTTATATTGGTCTTGAATTTATTTACAAAATAATGAAAGGAGTCTTTTTTTAACATTTTCCATACTATTATTTATCTATTGCCTTTGGCCTTTTTTAAAAAAGTAAGAAAATAATATTTTTAACATCTTCTTCATGAACTCATTTTCCTTTTGGATTCTTTAGTTCTCTTTATGAAGATTAATTTCTAATTTTTCATGGATTTCTAAAGTAATTTATATTATCATTATTTTATAAATGATTTTCTTCTAAAATAAAAGTTAACAAAAGTAAAGGATGTTTATTCTAATTTTTCAAAACAATCTTCTGATACTCTTATAAAAGTATTTTTAATTTATGTCAACATCCTTTAATGTTTTTATGCTTCATTAAATATATTCTATAATTATTCCGTTCAAATTATTTCTATGTTTTTCTTATGATCATGTTTTTTGGAAATTTTTATGAAACCAATTTATTTCTCATGGGTTAATTAAGCTATAATGTAATGATGAATTTTTCTATGTGTGTAGTTTATCATTATGTGAAAGTTGGGTTAGTTATATCCCTCCAATGCATTAGGGAAATTGTTATATCTCATGATATCATTACAAGGCATGAGTGGTTATCCCAAGTCCATGAGGTTGTGGGGTCTAAGTGGTTATCCCAAGTATAAAAGGTTATGGGGCATGGGTGGTTATCCTAACTCCAAAAGGTTATGGGTGTGGGTGGTTAGACCAAGTCCAAAAGGTTATGGGGAGTGGGTGGTTAGCCCACATCTAAAAGGTTATGGGGTGAGGGTAGTTATACTAAGTTTAAAAGGTTATGGGTGTAGGTGGTCATACCATGTTCACTATATCATGGGTAGGTGGTTAGCCTAGTCCATTATGATATGAACATCTTAGTGGGCAAACTTAACATATGTTATAATTTTTATTCTTATGTTTATTATATATTATTAGGTTTTGCAAAGTACCTATGTCATGATTATTGAATCATGTTTTCACACTCCTGTGACTCATTTCTTATGTTATTTCAAAAGCCTCATGGAATGAATCTTCTTTTATAATCTATTTTTTATTGGGTATGATTTACTTATGTTCATGTACCTTGATTATGTTCTCATACCCACATGTTCATTATATTCTCACTTTTTATATTTGATTTTTATGTTATATGTTTATCCTTATTGATCATCTGAGATTTCTCTTTTCTTATGTTTCCATACCCAATGTTGTGAAGAAGAGTATAGAATATGATATGTTTAGGAGGGGGTTTATTTTGGTGTGACTATTGAGAAATGTTCAAATTATTGTAAAATAAGTTTTTTATATATATTATCTATTAAATCACTAAACCTATAGTTTATATGGTTCAATTTATTATGAGATGTAATGAATATTAATGTAAAATTATGTCATATTTATGTATGTTAAAGTTTTTTTGTCTAAAAAATTTAGGAACCTATCTCTTAGGGTCACCTCATTACTTTCTTTCCTTACACAAGATAATACAAGGGTAGCATTCTTTAGCATGAACCTACCCGGTTGGATAATCGATATCTTGAAAAGTGTTTTTATTAGAATTAATCTAACACTTTGTATTTTTAAAGGGGGTTTAATCTCACCATATTATCTCATGTATTTCCTTAACATGTATGTGTGATTTTAATGATTTATTTTTGAATCATTTTTCTTCCACCAAATTAATATGTTCAAACCATATTGATGTGTAAATATTTAGAAAATTTATAGTTTGTGTTACTAGTCAAAATTAAAAGCTAACTATATTCATACATATCCATATGTATCACTTATATAAGTTACCTAAAACCATTTCATGTAAATACTTATAATCATATGAAATCAACAATCCCTGTAAGAGTAAGCTTGAAGAGGTAGATAGTTATCCCCCACTTTTCTAGACAAGGAATAAACCTAATGACTAATAAGATGTTTGACCTAAAGTTCCTTAATCTAAGGACACTTTACTCAATTGATGTGTCAATTCCATCACAATTATAACACTTAATATGTATAAACTATAATCAACCATTAAATTTAATTTCACAACCCAATAAAATCCAAAGTCAAGGTAGAAGAAAACAAAATCAATTGTCAAAAATAGTATATAACTCCTTATATGCATGTATGAAATTTTATAGAAGCAGTTTAACTCTTTAAAATAAATCATACATCCTTTCATAATATAATAATTAAATTCATGAATAAATAAAAGAATAAAATAAATTAATGAATAATTAATATATTTAATCATGAGATAGACTATTTATGAACAATTCATAAATAAAGCAATAATAAACACTTTATAATATAGCCCAACATTATGGACATTTCATAATTAAATAAATATAAACACTTTATATTTATTCTTGATATAAACTCCTTCATATTATTCATTATATAAAATTTAATTAAATATGTGATATCTGAAATATTAACATTTTATTTCTAAACTATTCATATAAATTATGTAAATGTACAAAACATCACATGTTTAATATATAAACATTGATCATATCAATTATTGAAATACCTTTTTAAATTTTTTAAATAATTCCTAAAATAATGAATTTTAACTTGAACATTTCAAAATTCATTATTATGAACAATTCACAATATTAAATATAAATTGTTTTATAATTTTTCTTATTTTTTCAATTCATAAAAAATTTATAAATTACACTTACAATTTGAATATAAACACTTTATATATAAATTAAAAGTAATTCCATATAATATTGAAAGTTATTCAATATTAAGATTTAAAATTATGGATATTTATTTATTAAATGTTTTATAAACATTAATTAACTAATTATAAATAATTTATAATTAATTAATTTGTAAATAATTTATAAATTATGAAATATCTAAAAATACCCTTTCTAATGATTTATAAATATTTTATAAACCATAAATTTTAATTCATATTTGAAAAAATGAAAAATTAAATTAGTTTATACATATCATATTTAATAATATAAGGAATATCATAATCTATGATATAGTCATCATGGGTTACAATCAGTGTTTCAGGGCCTATGAAAATTTATTAAAAATTATCAATTGTATTTTAGGATATTTCTATGACCTATAATATAACCTTCAATTCTTAAGAATCATATTTTATGATAAGCATCAATATCATCCTTATGATATGATTCTTATTTCGCATGAAAAATTCATATCGATTTCATCGTATCATCTAACTTACCATATCATATGCTATGATATTTTAAAACTGAATATTTATGATTTTATTGCTACCTATGATATATCATATCATATGATGCAACCCTATCATAGCTTATGATATTTCATATCATAATACAACCCACATTTTATTTTTTATACCATATTTTATGATGCCCATAATGATATCTATATATGAAATTCTATATAATTTGTAATTATATCCAATAAAATATCTAAAGTTCTTTATTTTAAAACACGGTTTCTAGGATCAGGGAACATTACAAGGCTCTGAGACCACTTAAGTGTTTCTAAGGATTGAACAACTCTTGTTCATCATAATAGAAGATGTTAAAATCCTAAAAAACAAGATTACAATTTATGAAACTAAAACCATGTATAAATATAAATGAAGAACTCATGTACCTTACATCAAAGATAGTTCCCACTCCTATTTTCTTCAAACACTTGCTTGATGAAGGTCATTGAGAGGCAACCAATGAGATCTATCATCTATGGTGAATCCATGGATCGACTGAATCACCCAATATTCTGGTGAAGTTCCTCTTATGCACATGATATGATATTATCCTTGGAAGCTAAGTAATGAGAAGAATAGATCTATGGGGAGAGTGAGGATAGGAAAGAATCAATAACAAGATTGGATGACTCCATCACAATGGATATATCTTCTTTATATAGCCCTTGAGACACCCCCAAGTATTCATGAATTTACTCATACATTCATACTATATGATATATAAATATCATATAGAATGATATAGACAAAAACATCATATGATTTATATTGAATTTAAGGAATATCCCCATTAATGTTGGATATACCCAAAAAAAGGAAGAAATTTGTATAAGTCATCAAAATATTTAAAACACAAAATGGGCTTGAATGTGAAAAGAATATTATGTGTTCAAGGAATGAAAAAAATAGAGAATATGCAAGAAAATAGTTTGATACTTTATGTCAACTTGAATGAATAAAGAGAAAATTTACAGTTACATACACTCCTTAGTATAATGAAGTGGCTTAGTAGATAAACAGTTCCCTATTGAATAGAAAAGTGAAATGTTAAAAATTTTAGTAGTTTCCAAGATGTTATGATAATGAGAAATAGATACCACTTATTATGTGATTAATTGGTCTCCTTCTATGGTGATTGATATGAAATCACCAATGAAAATATGTATTAGTAAACCTGCTATCATGATCCCCCCCCCCCACTAGTACCCCTCATGGGATAATAGTGAAGACAAAGATAACCCCTGAAGCTCACCTAAAATAGGCCACAGGGTTGTGAATTGTACCAAGGGTATTTTTCACAATTGTGGGAGGAATTATCCTCTTTTTATAATCCAATAAGATATATAATATCCACCAATAAACTCCGTAATATAATTAAAAAGTTTAAATTTCCCAATCCCTGCTAAAACTACATGATACAAAAAAGAAAAATATCCATAAATAATGCAAGAACAAGCTCTTGAGCTCCACTCTAATTACCTGAATAGCAACATCCCCATTCTCTCATGAACTATCCTATAAAAAACTCAAAAACACTATAAAGGGGTGATCAATTTGGAGTACTTAGTAGGATAATATTTCAATGAAAATAATATCCATATGAAATCAATGTGACGAGAAAGACATGTGTGAAAGTAGGGAAAGATAGGAATAAGAGTAAGGTTGATCAAAAATAAGTGAAGATAACCATATTCACTGCCACTGATAACATTACCTATATTCACCAAATCATAATTATTCTCCATATCATAAAAAAAATTTCCACAACCCAGCCCATCACAATTAAAGATAGATATCTCATATCTCTAATCACCATAATTTTTACCCTTTTCAACTTTCCCAGCAACTATCCCATTGCCAACATAACATAGTCATCGATTACCAAGGTAAATAACAACAATATATAATTAAATAAAGGTTAAACCGTAAATATAATTTCACTAACTCTTACCTATAAATTAGGGACCTTCCAACTTATTCTTGGTGAGACCCTGTATGAGGACCCCTTGCAAATTAATCAAGAATCCAAGGAATGTACAATAATCACTTATACATCATCTGCATTATCATCATATCAACATCACATCTTGAACCCTGTGTATCCACCACAACCACCTCATTCCATATACCCCATGGATCAAATATAACCACGTCATTCCACCTTTCTATCACATCAATATCACATCTTGCACCTCATATAAAAATCATATATGCATCGTCACCAAGTCATGTGGTACAATAAAAACATCATATGAATATCAATTCAAGCACATCACAATCATTACAACCATGAGTAAAGAAAATTTGATAAATAGAAAATGTGAAGATAAATCAAGCAGTAATCACTACTACAACAACATATATCTCCATTCAAGAAATTAAAATCACTGGTATGGAGGTTTCCATCTTACCCATTACTTCATTTACTCATCACATCATCCTTTTCAGTATATAATATATTCATAGTCATAATTTATCCCACTTCTATTAATAATCTCATACTTATTAGTTAATAACATCCCAAGACATTTAATAACCTAATATTCTAGCCATAAACCTCCATTACTTTAATATTTTAATCCCATAATAGGTTTATCTCTATATCCCTTCCATTATTTATCTTTTTACCAATACTTCATCCACATTTAACTTTTCCCTTCATTTATTAGTTAATTCATATCATAAAATGAAGGATTTAATTCATTCATTAAGAATTATAGAATTCATTTTAAAATATATCCATACTCCCAAGCATATCAATCATTATTATAAATCATTTAAACATATATTACTACACTTTATTTCCATTAAATTAATTATCCATCAACCCACACCTATGGATAACTACCACCTTCACCTTAATCTCACTATACCATATCAAGGACAACCCCAACCCTAACTAAATTTATGAAAATCACTAAGATCACATATCCTATAAATACTCCAACATTACCACTTTCTATACCAATAGATTTCCCAAATTTTCTTCCAACCATAAGTAGGAACACCACCCTAGGAATAGGACACTAAACCTCCTTCTCTAAAAGGCCTATAGATTCTCACTATACAACCCAAGATTCAAGGCATCATTCTAAGGAAAAGGGGATACTCTCAAGGTAGTGACCACACTAAAGGAAACTAAAAACACTCCCAATTTTATCTATAGGTTATAAACAATCCAAAATAACCCGTCATATATAAAGGAAAATATCTAACATTATCACCTTAACCTAAACCCAAACTATCCAAAAGGATGGAAACATATAAGGATTAAATAACCCATACAACTTCAGTGACACCCCAAAACTATAAACACAAAGTAAAAAAATATATTAAACACATTTTAATATAAATTCTAGGTCACCTCCTTTCCAATTTTAATTTCAAATAACCTAAAAATCTCAATTTTAATCTCACATTACCTTTCATTCATATTCACATTATCATGATGATTTTCATTTCATTAATTAAATTATATATTTAGATGTTCATCCCTTTTCCAATATTCCCATAGATTTCATCCCAACTATTAATTTTAAAGTAGTAGCATAATGAATAGAATTTAACAATCACATCTTATAGAAATAAAAAGGGTTATCCAACATGATCACCTTTCCACTACCATATTTATAAACCATCTCATTCCACCCTCCAATTTGATTTAATAAAAACACAAGTAACAACATATATTTAAGAAAAATAGAACACAAATTAGAATAATCAAGGAAATAATCATAAATAAATAATATTTAGAGGAAGAATACAATATCCTCTTCTCCTGGGATAAATTCTAAAACACTGAGCCTAAGAGAAGAGTTATATAATGAAAATATATATGGTAACAACAACCCCTCCCCCAAAACCATATCTCCACAACACTAAGATTGAAGAGTGAGTTATGGAATGTAATTAGTAAGGTCAGACCAACCCTTCCCCCAAACCATATCTCCACCAAAATACTAGGCCCAAGGGATGAGTTGTGTTTGTCATATCTGAAGCTTTCATAGGTATGGGGGGTTTCAATGGTTGAAGTGGTACAATAATTTATATTATAGGAATCAGAAGGTGGGTATCAATAAGATAAGTTGGTAACTACAATCATTTAAGAAAATTTTCTAATAATCGAATAAAAAATATGATAATTTTGATCTTTCAATTAAAGGGGATATAAAATGAAGGTTTTAGGTTCAATAGGGTAACTCAGGTGAATCCACCACATATCAAACACAAATAATTACAAAAGAAAAATACAAGCCCAGAAATCCCCTAATTTAAGGAAACCATGAAATTTCACACCAAGGAACCAAATATGATGACCAATAAATCCAAATGAAACTTTCATGAATTTGGAACATCACATTCATCAATAAAAAATCAATCATAAACCACCATATTCAAGAACACATGTTATTTAAATCATTCTTAGAGGAATGATTAAGAAAGGGGAAGGATAGATAATAAAGAAATCACCTCAGATCAAAGAAGAATCTACACCATGAATTAAGAAGATAAAGATCCTTAAAAATATGATTAAACACTCCTAAGATAGACTCTAAAATCAAACAGGGCTCAATAAATATAAAAATTCAAACCAAGAAGAATTGATATCCCCTATTTATAAAGAAAATAAAAAATGCCTTAACCATGCTGTAAATGAATTAAAAATAGTTGTAATGGCCTTAATAAAGTGAGATCTAGAATCCTCGCATTCAAAATAGTGAACCCCCCCCCCTCTTCTCATTAGCCATTTTTCATATTTAATATTGGATCAATATCCACCACAAGCTCTTCTGTGGCATAGAGGAATTATTCTCATCATTTTGGTCCACTAGAAAACCACCATGGAATAATCTATGACATATTGAAGATGCACTCTCTATTCTACAACCCACCTATATAGCTCAACCCTTTGCTAGGAACATCTCACCACAGTTGACACCCTCACCATTTCACACTCCTAGTTTTTAATAAAGGGACTCAAAAAAAACTCCAACCACCATGCCCTCTAAAATTACCACCATTATAGTCTGGTGGTATTCATAGAACTCCATTGAAGTCATATATATTTCATTCCCAACACTATGTTACAAACACTCCCCCCCCCCCCCCCCGTTTTACACAAGGATACACCTCGATGCACCATGCCTTCTAAAACGCCAACTACTATGGTGTGGTGGACACCCATGGATGATCGAATATGCTACACTCTTCTACTTGGGAGTAATTCACTTACTCATTTATTATAAGGAATGAATATTATGAATAAATACCCTTCACTATAGGATTTTCACGACCCATAGTGCACTAAGTACCCAAATAGAAATCTCTATGACTAAACCTCCAAAATGACCATGCATTATGCACATTGGATCCAAAAAAATCCACCACTACACCTGTCACAATGGAATGATGGAACTTATAATGTAAAAAAACTACTATAACCATCAAAATATTCTTATAATCCCTCTTGACATCCCAAATCCCTAAAAACAAAGGAAGGGGTTTTATAAAAAAACGGGTTTCTTACACATATTGACTATTCTTAGTTACATACTTTTGGAAGTACAATATATGTGTTATTTAATAACCATGAAATATAAAAGTCAGATTTGAGTTCGAGGAAATGTATCTTATTGGGTTACACTGAAGGTGTTAAGGGGTATCATTTGTGGGACCCCACTACCCACAAACTTATCATTAATAGGGATTTCATTTTTACATATGATAATGTGATAATGATGGTTGATGGATATATAGAGAATAAAAACAAAAAAACTAAAATATTAAAGGCATAGGATGAACCAAAGGATGATCTTTTTTACTTAAAGTCAATACCAGAGCATAATGATCAATTAATAGTGGATCTTAGATCCTGATGGTCAACTGGAGAGAAATGTGCACCCATATGGAACTCGAGTTATGTCATTGAGGGTACTATTGTATATTTCTCATTAATGAAGTATATCTATTCATATTATTTTTTATAGGAAACAAAAATTCTAGATATATCCTCATGGATGATGGTTATTGGATTTTGTGTCCTAGAACTTTCACGAACCAACCCGGGTCGACCTGAAACTGGTCACCCGAGCCAGTCTGTGGCATGTCCTGAGGGGTGTTCCCAATCCCCATGGTCTAGAAACCGGTGTTGGGCATCAAAAATAACATGAGGGAATGATTTGGGCCATAAACAAGAGGTAAATAGATAAATAAAAACCAATGATAAATAAAGAACTCACAATGAAAAGAAAGTAAAACTGCATATACCTCCACATGACCTTCCAGGTCACCACCCAACCAAAGGCCAACCTTTCTCTAATAATGACAAATCCATCTAAGAGAACCTGAGAAAAGGGGAACTACAACTGAAATAATAAAATAGGCATGATCATAAAAACACTCAGTAGGGATGCTAGAAGTGAACCAAGGAATCTATTCATTTTCCAATTCCAAAATAGACCAATAATACTAGTTTGAACAAAAATTATAAAAAAATATGGGTTTCACATATACAATGCATTTTGAAAACTAACAATAACAATTCCATTTCCCTTATAATTCAAAAACAGGGAAAATAAATAAAGAGGGATGCACAAAAAATTTTCCAAAACAATTACTTTAAAATCATTTTTAAAACCAACCATACATACAAAAATTTTCCAAGAAAACACCAAAACCAAGTTCAAGGGTATGATTTCACACACACAGAAAGGGAAATGGTAATAACAATGCTCGTATCAAAGGATCACGGAAAACCTAGGAACTTGGAGGAAGACCAAAATGTACTATACATGTGACTCATCCTAAAGGCATGCCTACTCTCGATGATGTCATAATGCCCAAACGCTCAGTGTTGCCCTATATGGACTAACCGAGGGGCCCAATCCCATATCAGAGAAAATTTTGTACTAAGGACCACTAGCCAGTACATAGTCTAAACTAGTGCAGCAATCATTCTTAGTAAACCCCCTCTCTATGCTAAGTTTTTGTGTTATATTCACAAAGAGGTGTACCACATATTCAAACAACAATCTATACATATATAACCAAGCATGAGACACAATATGGAACCACCCCAACCACCTCAAGATTAGGCTCATGCATTAAAATAAATATTCTCAAATGGAGTCCCATACTGAGGACCCTCTTGTCTCATGATCAATCGATGGGGCAGGAAATCTAACCAAAGATGGGTTTTCCAATATACCATTTCAAAATGAAAAATGGGCCTTTAGCTTTACCTCATTCAACCATTACCAAAACATTTATAAATGTTTCCAAAACAACAATAAATGTCATTTCTCACAAACATGGTCAAACAGACCAAAACATGCCAATATTATAAAAATTTATGAACCATTTTCAAAACAACGTTAAACACCAAAACATGTTTCAAACCAAATGGTCAAACCCTAAATAACCCATTAAAAACCATGTTTTCCAAAACACTTAAAGCAACACTTTATAAGACCTCGTTTAAAAATCTCCTTAGAAACCACTCAAGGGGACCAACTTTATTTGAAAATTAAAATCCATTTAGTAAAAACAAGAAACTTTAGAAAACATTTCAAATAGCCCCTTAACCAGATATAACCAATCACACACCCAAATACCTCACATTTGTCAAGCGAATTATTTTCCTTTATAAACTCACACCAAATCATATTCGTTGTGTCTTTCAAAAACTATAAAGTGATAGAAAATTTATAAAACAAACTAAAAAAATTCCCAAAAATTACATGAACAAGACAAACAATTTATAAATGATTTAATAAAAAGACCAAATGATTTATAAACAATTTTATAACAAATCAAATGGTTTATTAAAAAATTCATAAACAGACTAGGCAATTTATAAATAATTTGATAAACAGAACAAATAATTTATAAACAATTCATTCAAACTGGAAACATGATCAAAACCTATTAAGGAGTATTTATAAGGTGTGTATAATGCTTAAAACATTATCAAGACAACCTTTGGAAACCAGTGAGCATATTTTTCATTAGCACAAATGAACATAACCAAAACAAACACATCAAAACTATATTTTTTAACAAAACCAACTGACTTGTAAACACTATAGAGGGTAAACTAAATATATTGGGAACTGTGAATTAAGTCAAAAATTTAATTAAAACACTCAAGTATTAATTGGACTTCATCGAAAAGGAAAATGAAGATTCACCTACCTCAAAGCAAGAGCGGGCACGACATAACCTCAATGGAATGAAGAGAAACACCCTCCGAACCGAGTACACACCTAAAACAAAGAGAAAAACGCACGGAACTTAAACCTAGCACAAGGGTTTTATAAATTTGAAGGGATAATTAAAAACCATAGGAATAACACACCGGAAGGGAGGAGTCCATGCGTTAGAGGGTAGGTGGAGGCACTGTGAGGGGGATTCAAGTTCGTGCTAGAAGACCGTCAGAAACAGCGTGTGCAGGGGGGTTCAGGCCTTTGGAAAATAAGGCACACAAGGGGGTTCGGGGTAGCGGGTCACTGGAAAATAGGGCATGCATGGGTTTTGGGGTAGTGAGTCACTGAAGCGCAGCCTAATCGGAGGTACAGAAGGTCGGAGGCTAGAGGCTGGAGCAGCAGGAGGTCATGGAGAGTGTGGCTGGCCAACGCAAGGCAGAGGCGAGGTGGGGAAAACTTGTTGCGCTGGAGTGCAAGGTGAGGTCAGTGGTTGGGAGCCAGGTCGAGGTCGGGTGTCGAGGGCGGTGGTGGCCGAGAGGACAGAGGTCGGGGCTAGGGAAGGAGGGCGGAGGCGGAGGGCCGGTGTGTTGAGGGCGGAGGTCGACGTGAGGTGGAGCGAGGTTGGTGGGGGCGAAGGGCGAGCGGCTAGGGTGAGTGCAGGAGAACCTGGAGGTGGGACCAAGAGGGCGAGGCAAATGCTGGGTGTGGGGAGGGCTAGAGTGAGGTGAGGGCAGAGGATCGGGCGAGAGGGGTTGGGCATGGCGTAAGTGAGGCACTCATGTAGGGGGAAGGTAGGGAAAAGGGGGGTGGTCGTCGCAGGTAGGGTTATAGTTTTCCTTGTTTTTTTCATTTTGTTATAATAATAATAATAATAATAATAATAATAATAATAATAATAATAAAACTAGAAATAAAAATAATACAAATAACCATAATAAAGAAAATAATAATAAAAAATAATAATAAAAAAAGATAATTATAATAATAATAATAATGATGATGATGATGATAATAATAAAACCATAAATAATAATAATAATAATAACAATAATAAAGATAATAATAATAAAATTTATAATAATAAAAATAAAAATGATTAAAATAATAACAATAATAATAACAATAATAACACCTTATTGATAATATTATTATTAATTACATAATAACATTATTATTATTATTATTTAAACATTCAACTCACTTTATCTACATAAATATTTATTTATTCTAAACATTATAAGTTTGTACGGGCACCCAGGCTGACTGCGTGGCTACTGCCCGCCATGCAGTGACTGCACACAGGTCTGAAACCCACTAAAAATATTTAAACATCAAAAATTTTGGACCCAAGCTCAACTCGCACCTCGAATAGGTTGACCAAATCAATGAAATAATAAATTAAAAAGTCGGGGTGTGACAATTCTCCCCACCACATACACTTTTTCCCCCAGAAAGTCACCTAGCCGAACAATAGACAAAACATGAATCCATGTCCGATTGAAACCAAAATAAATCATAGCACAAGAGAATAGGACAACACGAGAGGGTTCTATCCACCATTAGAACTCAACTAGTGCATAAAATTAACACCTAAACATATCACCCTGGGAAGGGGGGAGACGCGGGAACTCCAAACCGATTCATACAAACTTATATAGTGTGAGCGAAACAACACCCCCGTTGAAACTTGGAACTCTCGACCCAGACCAAAAAACCTGAACACTGGAGAAAAACCTATGAGAAGAACTTAATCCCAGCAGAAAATCCAAGCATAACCACAAACATTGATCCTTCCATAAGATTTTACATATCCAAACGAACACAGATAAAACAAGATCAAACCAAACAAGGGCCAAACAACTTTTAAGAAAAAAACACAACTTATAAAACCACATACACACAAACATGGTTAGATTATAATGGAACAAGTCCATCATAACTTCATGGTAAAATAATGAACTTATAACAACTTTAAGACTTTAACAGTGGAAAAACAAGAACGGAAAGACTTTAAATGTTCTACTGCCAATACGGAACACAGAACATAAACCAAGGATTCACACTCACAGAAACTCCTGACTGTGCGTGAGCTTCACCCCAAGACATGTGGTTGGGGATCTAATGGCTAAAGAATCTCTTGCCTCACAGTCAGGCACTAGAATTCCCTGGTCACGACATCTTCTTCAGGCAATGATTCCTACAAAACTTCTCTAAGTGACCCAGACATCCTCAACGATGACACATATTCATGGGGATGTGACATGAAAGATTCTCATGCCCAAACCATCCACACTGGTGGTACACCAATGAACAGTCATACAAACTGGAAGCCATAACCATTGTAGAGGACTCTTTAGAAACAGGTCCCTCTGGTACACCCTGCTCGCCAAATGGGGAACCTTCACGAGTAACTGGATACGCTGGATTTCAACAGTCTGCGCTCTGGAGAACAACTCAGTGAAGAACGCCTCATCCACTAGCTTCTCAAAACTATGGTCCTTAGAAGGGATGAACCACTCCTTGATCTCTGGATGAAGACCCCCGATGAAGAGAGAAGTCATCATCAAATCATGTGAGACTACCTCCAAACAAAAGGAAACCAGTTCCTTAAAATGGACAACATAATCCTTCACAGTCCATTGGACCTGTTTAATATGCATGAGATCCTCCATTTTCTTCATCGTCACCTTTTTAGGTATGAACCATTGGAAGAAGACAGATTTAAAGACACCCCATGTCATCCCAACTTGCATTGGCGATGGGGCGAACAAATCCCATTAATCCAATGATAGACCCTCAAACAATCCTAAGACAACTCGAACTCTAACAGACTCAGGAGTTCCCAACATACCAAAAACACACTCAACCTCTTCAAACCACATAATTGTCTTTAACAGACCCCGATCACCATTAAGGATAGACAATTTTCGAGAAGTACCAAAAAACTAATCATGAATTATCAGAAACCTTAGGGACCTTTCTAGGAGGCATTTTCTGAACAACATATAAAACACTAAGATAAAACCAATATCAAATCAAAGTATAATTAAAAATAACATCCTAAGCCAAAATTATTGACTCAAAAACCAAACAAATACAAACACAACCCAAAATTCTCTTTTTATTTTAGATTTCAAAATAACTTACTTTTAAGGCCACTTTCCAAATACCAAGCCCTCTTTTCAAACCAAATTCAATTTCCAAAATCATTTTCCCTTTTTAAAATCACTTCAGAATAATAAGGTCAATATTTTAATTCCAAGTACACACCCCAGTAATCTCATGAACCATTTAAAATGTCTTCATATGCTTTCATCCATATGCACAAACACACACTTCCCATGCATTCCCTCACATGTGCAAACATTCATAAAGAGTACCTGAGGTTGCACCTAAACCATTTCTCTAACAAGTCCAAGAAAACACAAGAGTTTTAAACCAAGATCTTTCAATTTTAAAAACCCATTTCAAGAATTTAAGGCCATTTAAAATAAATCATTCCCATTTCAAAAACCCTTTTTCACTTTCAAAAGCATACTTACTCCAACCAGAACCAAGATGATACTCAACTTGAATCAACCTAATGGAGTGATGGACTAGTAGTCATGATTAACCTAGAGACATGGTAGTGGGACATGCCCCAAGTAAGAGTCAACAACTAAGAGGAACCTAAAATGTGTACTCGGACTCCACATGGGTCACTACATGTAAAATCATGATGTAACATCAGCTTGCCTCTATTGTCATCCCTCAATCTAAAATAAACCAGAACGAAACAAGGACTCAATTCTCAGACTACCCCTAAAGTCTCGAGGTTAGAAATGGGAAAGGGTTCATGACATACTTCCTGTACCTACCTCTTGAGTCTTGGAAGTCCTAATATTTATCTACCGGACACCCAAAATAACAAGGGTTTGCTCTGATACCATTTTGTCACGAACCAACCCGGGTCGACCCTAAACCGGTCACCCGATCCGGTCAGTGGCATGTCCCGAGGGGCATTCCCGATCCCCATGGGTTGGAAACTATTTTCGGGCATCAAAACTAACATGAGGGAATTATTTGGCCCATAAAAAATAGGTAACAAGATAAACAAAAATAGATGATAAACAAAAAACTCATAGTGGAGATAAAGTAAAACCACACATACCTCTACATGACCTTTCAGGTCACCACCCAACCAAAGTCCGACCTTGCTCTAATAATGAGCAATCCATCTAAGAGAACCTAAGTAATGGGGACCTACAACTGAAATTATAAAATAGTCATGAGCATAAAAATGCTTAGTAGGGATTCCAGAAGTGAACCACGGAATCCATGCATTTTCCAATTCCAAAAAAGACCAATAATACTAGTTTGAACTACAATTATAAAAAAAATAAGGGTTTCACATATACAATGCATTTTGAAAGCTAACAATCACAATTCCATTGCCCTTATAATTCAAAAACAGGGAAAATAAATAAAGTGGGGTGCACACAAACTTTTCCAAAACAGCTACTTTGAAATCCTTTTTAAAACCAGCCATACATAAAAAAATTCCAAGAAAACACCAAAACCAAGTTCAAGGGTATGATTCCACACACATAGAAAGGGCAATGGTACTAATAGTGCTTGTATCAAAGGATCACAGAAAACCTAGGAACTTGAAGGAATACTAGAACGTACTATACATGTGACTCATCCTAAAGGAATTCCTACTCTCTATGATGTCATAATGACCAAACACTCGGTGTTTCCCTACCTCGCCTTATGGAGGGGCCCAATCCCCTAGTAGAGAAAAGTCTGTACTAAGGGCCACTAGCCAGTGCGTAGTCTAAACTAGTGCAGCAATAGTTCTCAGTAAACCCCCTTTTTATGCTAAGTTTCTGTTCTATGTCCACAAAGAGGTGTTCCACACATTCAAATAACAATATGTACATATATAACCAAGCATGAGACACAATTTGGCACCACCCTGACCACCTCAATATTAGTCTCTTTCCTTAAAATAAATATTCTCAAAAGGAGACCCATACTGAGGACCCTCTTGTCTCATGATCAATCAATGAGACAGTAGATCTAACCAAAGAGGGATTTTTCAACATACCAATTCAAAGATGCCAAATTGTCCTTTAGATTTACCTCATTCAACCATTACCAAAACTTGTAGAAATGTTTCCAAAACAACATTAAACATCATTTCTCACAAACATGGTCAAATGGACCAAAACATGCCAATATTATAAACATTTACTAACCATTTTTAAAACAACATTAAACACCAAAACATGTTTCAAACCAAATGGTCAAACCTTAAATAACCCATTAAAAACCATGTTTTCCAAACACTTAAAGCAACACTTTATAAGACCTCATTTAAAACTCTCCTTAGAAACCACTGAAGGGGGACAACTTTATTTGAAAATTAAAATCCATTTAGGAAAAAAAAGAAACTTTAGAAAACATTTTAAAAATCCCCTTAACTAGATATAACCAAGAACACACCTAAATACCTTACATTTGTCAAGCGAAAGGTTTTCCTTTCCAGACTCATGCCAAATCATATTCACTATGTATTTCAAAAACTCTAAAGTGATGAAACTTTATAAAACAAACCAAACAATTTCCAAACAATGTATAAATGATTTCATAAACAGACCAAATTATTTATAAACAATTTTATAAAAAATCAATCAATTTATTAAAAATTTGATAAACATATGAGACAATTTAAAAACAATTTGATAAACAGACCAAATAATTTATAAACAATTCATTAAAACTGGAAACATGATCACAACCTATTAAGGAGTTTTTTTAAGGTGTGTATCATGCTTAAAACATTATCAAGACAACCTTTGGCAGTGAGTGAACATATTTTTCCTAAGCACTCATGAACATAACCTGAACAAACACTTCAAAACTATTTTTTTTAACAAAACCAACTGGCTTGTAAACACTGTAGAGGGTAAAGTAAATATATTAGGGAGGTGTGAATTAAGTAAAAAATTTAATTAAATCACTAAAGTATTAATTGGACTTAATCAGAAATGAATATGTGGATTCGCCAACCACAAAGCAAGAGAGGACGTGACAGAACCTCAATGGAATGAGTAGAAATGCCCTGTGGACCGAGCGCACACATAAAACAAAGAGAAAAACACACCGAGCACAAGGGTTTTCTAAATTTGAAGGTAGAATGCAAAACCAGAGGAAGACCACATAGGAAGGGAGGATTATGTGCATTGGAGGGGAGGTGTAGGCACTACGAAGGGGGTTCGAGTTCGCATCAGAATACTGCCAAAAATAGTGCACAGAGGGGGGTTTGGACCACTGGAAAATAGGGCATGCATGGGGGTTCAGGGAAGTGGGTCTCCAGAGAATAGGACACGTAGGGGGTTCAGGGCAGCGGGTCACTAGAGTGTGGCCTTACTGGAGGTGTGGAAGGTAGGAGGCCGGAGGCTAGAGTGGCAAGAGGTTGTGGGGAGTGTGGCAAGCCAGTTCAAGGCGGAGGTGAGGTAGGTGCGACTTGGTGCGCTGGGGTGCAAGGTGAGGTTGGCGGCCGGGAGCCAGGGTGAGGTTGGGTGTCTAGGGTGGTGGTGTTTGGGAGGCCGAAGGCCGGGACATGGGCAGGAGGCCGGAGTCGGAGGGCTGGGGTGTTGAGGCCAGAGGTCGACGTGAGGTGGGGCGAGGCTGGTGGGGGTGAAGGGAAAGCGGCTGGGGCGAGGGCGGGAGAAGCTGGAGGCAGGGACCTAGAGGGCGAGGTGGATGTTAGGTGCGGGGAGGGCCAGAGTGAGGTGAGGGCAGAGGAGTGGGTGAGAGGGGCTAGGCATGGTGCAGGCGAGGCGCTCGCGCAGGGGGAAGTCAGGGAAAAGGGGGGTGGCTGCCACGGCTAGGGTTAGGGTTTTCCTTATTTTTTCATTTTGTTATAATAATAATAATAATAAAACCAAAAATAAAAATAATAAAAATAACCATAATAAAGATAATAATAATAATAATTAATAACAATAAAAAATAATTATAAAAATAATAATAATAATAATAATAATAATAAAACCAGAAATAATAATAATAAAAATAACAATAATAAAGATAATAATAATAAAATTTATATTAATAAAAATAAAAATAATAACAAATCATTAATAATAATATTATTAATTACATAATAACATTATTATTATTACAATTTAAACATTCAACTCACTTTATATACATAAATCATTATTTATTCTAAACATTATACATTTCCGCGGGCACTCAGGCTGACCGTGCGGCTACCGCCCACCATGAAGTGACCGCGCACGGGTCCGAAACCCACTAAAAATATTTAAACATAAAAAAATTTGGAATCGAGCTCAACCAAAACCTCAACGAGGTTGACCGAATCCATGAAATAATAAAATAAAAATAAATTAAAAAGTTTGGGTGTGACACGAACTAACTTATTCATACTTTAGATTACATGTATATTCATTAACTTGAATATTATATAAATATCTTATAACATATTATATGTTCTTCTACATAACTTTAATGTGATGATATCCTAGAATATCTGTCGCATTGAAAAGGTCATAAGCAGTTCCCTACTTTGATGAGAACCTTAATATACAATAATTATATTCTTAAACATAGTCCCACAATCATGTAACATCATATGATGAGACACAAATAATGTAGACTATTATTTGAAAACACTCATAAGTGGATGAGACTTCATCTCCTAAAGTTTTTATTTAATAATCTCCAAGACTATTGATTATAAATATAGACCTTCCAATAGGAATTCCACATGTTTCCATGTCATTGGATATTCCTATCTACGAGCATGTGTAGTAATCCTTATACTTTAAGATTATTATTAATGCATATCATGAGTCATGTTCTTGGATGTATTTTCATAAATCATGATTTTGTATGTTCATTGTGAAGTTTGGTATGTTGGGTACATCAAGAATGGTATGTAATTTAATGAATAAGTTGAGAAAGGATTTGTATCTTCCATCTTTATAGAAGTTAATATTTCAGAACTTTGATTGAAATGAAACTATCAAAATAAATTTCATGGTCATGGTGTGGGATGGATTCATTTCAGGAAGTCAAAGAAAGGTGTATCAAACACATAGTTTGATGGAACAAGTATAAAACCTAGTTGATGAGATATAGAGAAAAAGGATTATATTACACAGTAAGAATTTTTATGTGGTTTTCATCATTAAGACATTAAATTCTTCCTCCTATGTGCCTTTACGTATTTCTAGATGTTGATATTGGACTTGAAGCCAAATTGTATAATTACATTGAGGATTAAGCCTATAGAGTCACACACTTAGTGCTCCCATTTATATCAGTTAAATATTATTTATATTTAATAGTTGGAATAAATATTATTTTCTAGACTAACACATAATATTTATTCAATATTTATTGATCATAGATATAAAATAAATATTTATTCGTCAGGCTTTGAGTATAATATTTATTTATTTATTTATTTAAATAAATATAATTATATAAATATTTATTGAGGTTCAATAAATATCTAAGATCATGAGAGGAATAAGTATTGATTTCAATGATAAATATTAATTTTATAGACTATAAAATAATATTTATCACTGTATAGATTAGAACATGAAATAAAAAAAATATTATTATTATTTCTTTTCATGGAATTAGTCACTTTATGGTTTAATATATTGTTAATGACTTATATTCAATTAAAAAATATTTTAACCCTATCCCCAAGATTGTTAAAATGTAGTTATATCTATTGTAGATATAAACCATTATAGATAGAAATAGTTGTAGATACAAACCATTATAAACAGAAGTTGTTTTGGATACAAAACATTGTAGATATAGTTCATTGTGTACAACATTCTCAACCTTGTATAATTCTCTCCAAAAATGAAAAAGGAGTGAATCTAGGGTTTCTATCAATAATTAGATAAGTGACACTTCTCCTATAACCACTCTTTCCATAGAGATCATAAACAATTATTCCAAACCAAAGGAATTGTGGTATAAATCAAGGGAGTGATGTAAAATTCTCGATATCATCATTTTACAACTTGGAGTATCATAAGAGATGCTTAAAGATCAAGGGAACACATGTGGATCATTACTATATTGATTCTACACATGGAACTTCAAAGTGAAATGAAAAATCAACTAAACAAAATTTATATGATCAACCACTTCTTCAAAGAAATAATCTCAACACTAAGGTGATTTTCTTCTTATAAATTAATTATAAATTTAACATAAAAATATACCCTCTTGGTTTTGGTGTTATTTTTCAAGGGTTTATTTGGTTTTATTTATTTTTCTTAACAATTTTTTCATGTAAAAGTTAGATAATTCATTGAATCTAAAAAAGGTTGAGTTTAGTGTAGCTGAGTTAGTATCTTTTTCTCCATCCAAAACCTATAAGTGGTATTAGAGAAGTCATGTTCAAATTTATAAATATTTATTAAACATTGATTAATTTACACATTTTTCTTTAGTTTTTAATTTTTATAATTCATTATTTAAAATAAAAACATTGATATCTTCTCTTCTTCTTCTTTATCATTCTCACTCATATAATCAAAAATGAGTTAATAGTATAAAAAGAACATCTGAAGAACCCATTCGGAGGTGCAGAGAATTTTGGTTAGATAAAACAAGATTACAGGACATGTAGCTTGTTGTACACTCCATGTGTCTTTGTAACTCAATAATTTATATGGATAAGAAACACACTCATTCCCTAGGCATGTGTCATAGATAGAAAATGAAGAGTCATACATATCATGTAACTAGTTTTTACACATTGTATATCATACCTGGTTATGTGAAAAAAAATAAAAATTACTAATTATTTATTTAATCCTAATTAGAACATGTCCATGTGTCATTTATTGATAGTATATTCCATGTGATATGATTTATATATATTAAATTTTTAATTAATTTCTATTTAATTTTTATAACTACACATAATGTGTGGTTATCACACATAATTCACTCCATATTAATTAAAATCATGAGATACGACATTATTTACATGTGTTCATGTGTCATCTATTGACAATACACATCATGTAATTACATAACATGCTATGTGTGATGGATTTAGTGTGAGTATATACTACATGAAAAGGACCATGTTGGGTAGTTCAGACAGGTACACTCCATGTTACATCCTAAGTACATGTCATAAATTTTAAACAAAATAAATTTATTTAGTTTGTTTAAAATTGCATTGTATGGGAATCTCAAGGATGGTTTGGATGAAAAAATGAGATAAATTAATTGATTAATTAATAAAGATGATTAATTGATTAAATAACATTTTATCTTGATTAATAATTATCAAAATAAATATTAGTTTATTAAATGTGTATTTATTGCAT
Organism: Viscum album; assembly: GCA_963277665.1. Taxonomy (NCBI): domain Eukaryota; kingdom Viridiplantae; phylum Streptophyta; class Magnoliopsida; order Santalales; family Viscaceae; genus Viscum; species Viscum album. Next base: position 2,001,751,741 of record OY728136.1, read on the forward strand.
GTATGGATAATCAAGAGCTTAGACCAAACTGTGTATCAGTGCGGTTTTTCCAATTTAATTATTTCATGAGTTTTGAGAATTATTATTATTAAATTAAAATAATGGTCTACATGTCATCCCTCCCTCCTTAATATGTTAATGTCTTCATGCCCGCGATTTATTTTATATACCCCCCCCCCTCTAGACCTACATGTGAAGTAAATGCATTATAAGGATCGAAATACCAAGTGGATAATGTTAGTTCAAGATGGAATTTAGGTGAAACCAACCTAGGTGATGCATAGGATAGAGAAATAATGATGAAAATTGATTCATGGCTGACTTAAGAAGTTTTCCCCCTATGGTCAATGGTTTGTTTATTTTATGCTCAATAAAAAACTAATAGATAGAATCGCATGATCATTCCACATGTTTATTTTATCTTATTCATAGTTATTTATTTTATTTTATAGTTTTTATGTGTAAATAACATAAACAAATTAATTAAATGATAAGAATCTTTGAATTGAGTAAAATAATTAGATTGTGCATAAAATTGATTTTATCACAAAAAAACATGGTTAATTAATTATATAAAATCCATATAATATTAACAAGACATGTTTACACATAATAAAAAAATTCATCAATCAAATATTAAGTCATAAAAGCCTTCCATAATCTGAATTAAGATGCATCCATATTTAAAGTGTCATACCAACCTCTATTAGGGGCACTTTTAATTATCAGTAAGTCTTAATAAAATAGTGTATTGACTTAACTAAATTTTTATTAGGTTTAATGGACTTAGTCTACCCAATAAAATTTTAGAGGCAAGTTTTGAGGAAATCCAAGTTAAAATTTATGGACTGGGGAGTCCACTCAATAGATCAAGGAGCTTCCAGTTTACAATTAGCAAGACTACCTACCTAAATACTTTCTCCTAATTTCCATGGAATCCATTTGGATTATAAAAATAGAAATAGGGATCCTTTACACTAGAATTTCCATGTGATGGAAATTATGAATTTAATGGCGAGAGATATTGGGTTTGATAAAATTGTTGGAGACTAATAATTAAATTTATGTCATCTTATATATTTTTAAAATCATATAAAGTACTTATTTATGATTTTATTTTTTTATAGTTCAATGAAAGGTTCATCACCCATACTATCTCTATGATCAATTTCAGATAAAGTCCATATTCTTATAGGTAGTAACTTCTATGAATGGTGCATGAACTTGTGCATTGTATTACACCATTAATAGAAGTCTTGTGTGCTAGAAACCCTAATGCCTAATCCTCTTTCTAAAGAGGCGAGTGGTGAATATCTCATTGTCTATGGAAAATGGTTGGATGATGAAATAGATGTCTAGTATCTGATTCTTTCATCCATGAATGATGAACACAAGAAAACTCATGATATCATGGATTCTTATTGCTTGTCCAGGAATATTAATGATCTTTATCAGGAGAAAGCTGGACAGGACCAGTTTGAGATATCCAAGGTGCTCTTCATGAGTAGACTTAGAGAAGCTTCACCAACTAGACCTCACATAGTCAAGTTGATTGGCTACATTAAGCATCTATAGATTATAAGGTTTCCATTTCTTAAATAATTTTTCACTGGTCTCATTTTGGAATCATGCCCTCAAATATTTTCCAATTTTGTATTGAATTTTAACATGAAAATTATTATGAAGCCCCTCCTAGATCTCCTCACCCTGATTCACTGAAATAATAAGGACATGGAGTGTGAAATACCTTATATTCTTATAATTAATAAAATAAAGGGAAATTTAAAAGCTCTAAGACTAACACTAAATCTAAGGCTTCTTTGAAACATCCTTCCAAGAGAGGGAAGATCAAGGAACAAGCAAGGGAACATTGTGTTGTCTAATTTTCATGTGGAAATAAGGACCACTGAAATAACCCCCCCCCCCCAAAATAAGGGTAAGCTTCAAGTGTATTCATTATCAATTTTAATCTATCTATTTATAAAAATTGGGTATTAGATACAGAATGTGTTGGTCACATATTTATTCAAATATAGGAAACTAATAGATTCTGTAAGATTGCCCGAGGTGAGGTGGATCTATAAGAAACCAATGGATCTAGAATTTATATTATAGATATTGGATAATGCACCTCATTCTACTGACTAAAATGATTTTTGGTTTTAAAATTTTTTTATTGTGTGTCATTAGTTACCAAAAACATTATTTTTGTGTTCATACTTGATACATTCAAATTCGGGAATAAATTTTGTTTATTTTATAAAGATAGCAATTTTTTGGTAAGGCACATTTAAAAAAATGTATTAATGTTTTTTATTACACAAAACAAGTAATGTAAATCAATAATGAATCAATTTTTCATGACTCATATCACACCCAAATGTGGAATCACTAACTAGATCATGTAAATGAAAATTTTTTGACTAGATTATACCAAGATATATATTTATATTCTTTTGATATAAAACCACTTGGTGTATGTTGTGCTTGTTTATAAGGTAAAATGACTAGATCCCCATTTAGGTAAATAGGTTAAAGGTCTACAGAGAATCTTGATTTGATTTATACTGATGTTTTTGGAACATTTCCAGTTGAAACAAGGGGTGGATATTCATACTTAATAACTTTTACTAATGAATTTAGTGTATATGGATATTTCAACTTAATGAGATATAAGTCTGGTTCCTTTGAGAAATTAAAGGAATACAATAAGGAAGTTGATGATCAACTTGGTAAGAAAATTAAGAAACTCTACTCAGACCATGGAAAATATTATCTTAACCAAGTATTCATTAACTATATATGGGTGTATGAAATTTTATATCAACTCAATCATCCTTATACACCATAATGTAATGGTGTAAGTGAAAGGAGTAACTGCACCTTGTGGATATAATGAGATCAATGATGAGTTATGGTAGTATTTTATAATTGTTTTGGGGATATGCATTAAAAAAACAACACACATTCTAAACTATGTTCCAACAAAAGTGTAAAATTGTATTCTATATGAACTCTAGTATAAAAATAAAACTTAAATTATTTCACATATGAGTGTGGGGTTGTGAATCATTTGTTAAGGCTATATCTAGCAATAAACTTGTACACTAGGTCACTAAATGTATCTTTATAGGATACCCTAAGTAAATAAGAAGATATTATTTATATGAACTGCCATATAAGAAGTTTTTAGTTAATAGATGTCCCACATTTCTTAATATGGATCATATATCTGAAAGAGACAATGGGAGAAATATAGACTTTAATGAAGTCATATCTCAAGATACACAAGAGTTGGAATTAGAATTGATTCTACAAATCCCCATGTAAGAGGGAATTATAGAGATACAAGTAATGTGTAGGAGCACAAGATAGGTTATAGAAACTAAAAATATGTTTTTCTAATCACTAAATATGATGACTCATTATTAGTTGATAATAATGATCATGTAACCTATAAGGTATTAGTAATTGGTACAGAATCTTCTAAATAGAAAGAAACCATGAATTCTGAGATTGATTCCATATACCAAAACCATATGTGTATTTTGGTATATTCTCTAGTGAATATAAATCCCATTGGTTGAAAATGGGTATTCAAGAAGAAAATGGATATGGATGGGAAAGGAGTACCTATAAGGCGTAGCTGTTTGTGAAAGGGTTTAAACAGCATCAAGTCATGGACTATGATGAAACATTTTCACCGGTTTTTATTTTGAAACCCATCAGAATTATACTTACCATAATATCTTACCATGACTGTGGGATTTGGAATATGGATTTCAAAACAACTATCCTTAATGGGAACCTTCAAGAATATGTATATATGACATAAATAAAAGTTTTTCAGACTCTAAAATAACTCCAATAAGGTATTATAGTTGTAGAGATCCATTTATAGATTTAAGAAAGCATCAAGTTCATAGAATATTCATTTTAATGAATCCATAACATAATTTGGATTCATAAATAATGAATGAGAGCCTAGTGTCTATAAGTGGTTTAGTGGGAGTGAAATCATTTTCTTGATAGTATATGTTAATGACATATTACTAATTAGAAATGAAATACTAGTATTATATGTCATTAAGACTTGGTTAAACTCGTGATTCTATATGAAATACTTAGGTGAAGTAGTGTATATTCTTAAGATCAAGATCCATCATGATAGATCCAAGAGGTTTCTTGGACTAAGTCAAAGAATATACATCGATAAGATACTGAAGAGATATATTATAAAATAATACAATAGGGGATTGTTTTCAATGGAACATGGAATCCATATCTCTAAGAAAATGTTTTCTCAAAAAAAATATGATATATAGAGAATGGTAAGGATTTAATATGCATCATCAATTGTTTTAGTCATGTATGTTCTATTTTTTACTAGATTGGATGTTTTCTATTCCATGAGTGTAGTAGGAGGATATCAAGCTGACCCAGGTGACCACTATTGGATGGTATTTAAGATTATATGTAAGTATTTGAGGTGTACTAAGGATATATTCCTGGATGATAGAGGATGTGAGGAACCAGTCATTAGGGGATATAAAAATTCTAGTTTCCAAATATATCAATATGATTGAAAATCATGATTGGGATATATATTTACTCTCAATGGATGTTTTGTGAGCTATAATAGCTCAAAATAAGTAATGGTTGTTGATATTACAATAGAGTTTGAGTATATTATGACATTTTAGGTAGTTGAAGAATTAATTTAAATATGTAACTTCATCCAAGAACTCGATGTGGTTCCCAATAGTAAATACCATATCACATTATACTATGATAATACTGTAGATTTGACTCTTATAAAGGAGGATAAAGAACATACTCTAAAAATATAATCTCTTGATGGATTTTTCTCAAAGGGGTGACATCGTAATAAGAAAAGTTTCTAAATAAAATAAAGTGTTAAACTGATTTACTAAAGTCTTGTCTTAGTAGAAGTATGGACATCTTGTGAGAGATAGTGGACTTAAGTTCATTATTAGTCATCTCTAGTCCAAGTGGGAGTCTATTGGAGTTGGTATCCCAGAACCTACTTCTTCATACTTTATATTACATGTATATTTATAAACTTGAATATTAAATGAATATATTATCACATATTGTTAGTTATTCTATATAATTTTAATATAATAATGTACTAGAGTATTTGTCACATTGAAAATTTCATAATTAGTTCCTCACTATGACGAGAACTTTGATATGTAATGATGATATTCTTAAAATTAGTCCTATGATCATGTGACATCATCTAATGGGACACATATGATTTAGACTATTAGGTGTGAGTACTCATAATAAAATGATACTTTATCTCATGAAGTTTACACTTGATAATATCCAAGACTAAATATTATGAAGACATACCCACCAGTAGAAATTCCATATGTTTGTGTTTCATTGGGTATTCTTATATATGAGTATGTGTAATGATATTTAGAGTATAAAATTATTATTAATGCATATCACGAGACACATACTTATATTTATTTTGATAAACTGTGATTCTATATGTTCATGACAAGTATTGAGTGTGTCATGAGTGGTATTTCATTAATGAATAAGTCAGGAAAGGGCTTATATTTTCTATGTTTATGGATGTTGATATGTTAAACCTTTTATTGAAATGAAACCATCAAACTAAATTACATGGACATGTTATGTGGACGAATTCATTTCAGGCAGTCAAATAAAGACATATCAAGTACATAGGTTGATGATGCGGTTATACAACCTGCTTGATGAGATATCAAGACAAAGTTATTATATTACATGATAAGTTTTTGCATGTGGTTTTCATCATTACGACGTTAACTTCTTCCTCTTGGGTGCCTTTATGTGTTACTAGATGCTAATATTTGACTTTAGGTCCTCTTACCTAATGCTACTAAGGAAGAATCTTAGAGGGCCACACACTTAGTGTTTCAATTTATCTTAGTTAAATATTATTTATATTTAACAATTGGAATAAATATTATTTTTCAGACTAAAAAAATATATTTATCCAGTTTTCATTGATCTCAAGTATTACATAAATTTTTATTCTCCAAATAATGAGTATAATATTTATTTATTTATTTATTAAACTAAAAATATGTATTTAAATATTTAGTTGGGATTCAATAAATATCTAGGAGGATGATAGACCAATGTATTATGTCTGGTGATAAATATTTATTTAACAAATTGTGTAATAATATTTATCATTATGTAGGTTAGTGCATACCATGAAGAAAAATAATGATATTTTTATTTTACATGGAATGGGGAACCTTTTAGGTTCCATATATTATTAGGGGACTATGTGCAATTAAACAATATTTTAACCATATCCCTAGTCTTATAAATATCCAGTTATATTTTTTGTAGATACAAACTATTGTAGATGCAAACCATTATAGATACAAACCATTGTTGATACAAACCGTTGTTGATACAATCTTTTATGAACATCATTCTCAAACCTAGAGAATTATCTCTAAAATGAAAAAAGTAATGAATCTAGGGTTTATCTCAAGAATAAGATAAGTGACTCTTCTCCTCCATCCACACCAACCAAAGAGATTAGAAATAAATCTTCTAGATCAAAGGAATCAAGGTAGCGATCAAGGGAGTGATTCATGATGATTAATACCATCATGATAGCACCTATAGTATCATTTTAATGCTTCAAGATCAAGTAAACACATGTGGATCACCACCAAAGGGATTATACACTTGGATTATCAATGTGAAATGACAAAGAAACTAAATTAAGTTTAGATGATCAACCTCTTCTTCAAATAAATAATCTCAAGACTGAGGTGATTTTTTTCTTATAAATTAATTATAAATTTAACATAAAAGGATCTCCTCTAAGTTTTTGCGTTATTTTTCAAGGGTTACTTTTGGTTTTATTCATTATTAATGATAACTTTTTCATATATATGTTGGAAAATCCATTGAATCTGACAAAGGTCAAGTTTGGTCTGACCCAATAGGCTCTTCTATTGTATCTAAAATCTACAGCGAAAATGCAAGAGAAACTCAAAGCCTTATATAAGAAAAAAAATTGGGATATTTTTGTTTTTCTCATAAAAGGAAGGTTAAAAACAAAAAATGTTACTTTAATATTAAGCAATATTAAAAAGACTAAGTGAAAAGATATCATGTGAGGTTGGTGGTCAAAGGTTGTCCTCAGAAGGAAGGTATTGATTTTAATGAAATGTTTTCTCTTGATGTTATACTAAAGACTATCTGGGTAGTTATAAAATGTGTGTTGCATAAAATTTACATATAGATAATCCATATATGAAGAAAACTTGTATGTATAGTTATCTTGATAAAGAAATCTATATGCTCCATTTTAAATCTTTTGTAAAAGATGTTAAAAATAACTTAGGTTTTAGGTTGAACAAATATATGTATGATCTAAATCATATTCCAAGATATTGGTATGAGGTATTTTATTCCCATGAGCCTTAGATATAATATACTTCATTCAGATCCTTGTACATATTTATAAGGTTAAAATAATAAGGGATTTATCATTATTATATTGTATGTAGATCTAATGTTGGTTACAGACCCCAAAAATGATTATATCCAAAAAATGAAGGCATGGTTGGATAGTGACTTTTATATTAAGGAATTAGGACTGAAAAACAATATTCTTAGGATAAAAATACCTATACAGAAATAATGGTAAATTTTTCTATCATAGAAAAATTAATTGAGGAAAGCCTTAAAACGCTTTAACATGCATGACTATAAGACAATCTCTAATCCTATTACCATTAATTTTAAGTTATCCTATTAGATGATTCATATTAATAAATTAAATATGATGGACATGTATCAAGTACCATATACATTGACAGTGGTGGGTCTTATGTTTTCTATGGTTAGTACTACACCAACCATTACACATGTAGTGGGAGTAGTATATCGGTACATGGTGAGTCCAAGATGAGAGCATTAGAACTAAATAAAAAAGATCTTTAGATATATCAAGGATACCTCATATACAAAATTAGGTTATGTAGGATCAAAGTTCATGACCATAGGGTATGATAATTTATATTTTATGGGTGATTCTGGAAAGCTAAAATCAATTATTGGTTATGTTTTTACTCTTTTAGGAGAAGAAGTGGTCTTAATTTCAAATTTATAGTTAGTTTTGGATCTATCTAAAACATAATTGGAATACATGACAGTTACACAGGCTTACAAAGAGGCAATTTTGATGATAATATTACTAGAGGATCTCAGAAATAGATAAGATAAGATTCATTTATTTTTTTAGAAGTTAAAATGATATGAACATTGCAAGGAATACATATTTTCATCATAGAGCAAAACATATTGGAGAAAAATATCATTTTAAAGATTTTTTGGAGGAATATAGGTGTGGAATTGTAGAGAATTCACACTGAGGAAAATATAGAAAAAAATTGATGAAGTTGATCGACTCTGATAAGTTCATATGATGATGATTCTTAAGAAACCTTATATATACATGAGGAACATGTTTGGTAGATGGAAAATATCCATGAATATGTGATTGTTCCTCAATAAAATATCTAAATGTAAGATATATCAAAGATTATTTTATCCATTTCCTAGCATTTTGTAATCATTTTCATTTATTTTAGAAAATGGTTACAAGGGTCAAAGTTCCTTGCACATAGAAATGAATCTATATTTTCATTATAGTATAAAACACATTGGATCATGATATCATTTTTTCAAGATGTGGTGGAGGAAGTGAGTGTAGACTTGAATAAAATTCACAATAAGGAAAATTTGGATTTTTTTATGAAGGTGATTGACTTTAATAAGTTCAGATGGTGTAGATCTTTGAAAGGTTTTATAGAGATGTTAGTAACATGTTTTCCAAATAAAAAATATACATAGATATATGATTGGTCCTCAATAAAATATTTGAGTGAGAGATATGTCGATAACTAATTTATCATTTTCTATAAATTTTGGAACCATGTTCATTTATTTTAATAAATGGTGACCCCCCCCCCAAATTTTTCAAGGGAGGGTGGTGTTAGCTTAGTGGGAGGCCAACCCACTAAACTTGAAGGATTAGAGAGGTATCAGGAAGAGTAGAGAATACCTATAAAATGAGAAATCTCCTCGATAGATTAATCATCAATTCATTAACACCTCAATAATCAGCCTCTTATATATTTGAGTAGACTTTGTGAGGAGTTTCTCTATTGATTCAAGAGATAATTTTAAGAAGGTTTTATTCTTGTAATAGAGAGAGAGTGTGCACCCACATTTGCATAGTGATCCTTCTAATTGTTTGTGATATTTATCCCTTTTCATTTGTGAAATATTCTTATGTAAAATATAATATTTATTATTTTTTGAAATTTTTCACTTTATTTTATCTTTTATTTACTTCTATATTGTGTGCTGATCATTTTCAGTCCTAACACACTGAAAAGTTTTTATATAAACTATAATATTTTAATATCTGTTATGTGCGTGTGTGTGTGCGTGTGTGTGTTTGTGAAAATGATAAGTTAAAGTGATAAAAAATCATTTATTTTTTTTTTGGAATGAAAAAATAATGAAATTTAAATGCATCTAGATAAATAATAATTTGATCATCTTTTTAGGAAATGAAAGGCGTGAATGGTCAGGAATTTTGCATGTGGGATGGTCATGAATTTTATGGTGAGATTTTTTTCCCTTCCTTTTCATCAAATTGTTCTGTGATTGTGAAAGGCATTTTGATTTTCAGAGGGAATGTTTTATTATAATTTTTGGGTGTAGTAGACTGCAGACTGTTATAGGGAATTTGCAATTATCAATTTCACTACGATTATCAATTGTGAAATATTTTTTATCTAAGTAGTGAAATATTTTAGAGGTTTCTTTAGGTGTGCAAGTGTTTTAGATAGGAACATGCAACAAATTCTATGGATTTATTTCTACTTATAATGGCCAAAGATAAAGGTATTCAAATTATTATTTGAGGTTTGTCATGTTTAAATGGACTTTTTTACTCCACATGTTAGATTTGTGGTTAAAATTAAAATGTTTTCTATATAATAGAGTATTCTAAATTTTAGTGAAGCAATGACTTTTAGAGGAAGTTTTATAGAACATTTCAATAAATCTTTTAGAAACTTTATCTAAAACCTTGACTGAAATAAATAAATTAAACTTACACTAAAACTTACTCTGAAAGTTTCACTAGAAATTCCGTAAAACTTCAAAAAAAAAGTAGTTTAATATTCACTGAAACTTATAGTGAAACTTTCACTTGAAATTTTCACCAAAACTTTCACCTAAAATTTCATTTAAAATGTAATTTTATTTATAATTATTTTGTAAAACATATATATTAAATATATTTTATAAGTGAATTTATCATATATTTAGTTTTAGTTATAATTTTATAAAAATATTTATGTTTTTTATATTTATGAATATTTAATTCCCTAAATATATAAATTATATTTACTATTTTATTCATATATTATATACATTTTTATATAGTAAATGATATTATATTTAAAAAAATATTAATATTGTATTTATAAAAACTATGTAAAAAATATAATATATATTTTATATAATTGAATTAATTATAAATATTTTTTAAAAATATGATTTTTATTAATGTATAGTAAGTTTTTTTTGTTATATAATTTTATAAATATACATTTAATTGTATTTTGAAACTTTCACTCGAACTTTAAGTGGAATTTTTAGTGGAATTTTCACTGAAACTTTCATTAGAAATTTCATTGGTACTCCCACTATAACTTTCACTGAACTTCATTGGGAATTTTAGTGTAACTTTTAGTGGAGCTTTGACTAGAACATGCACCATAACTTTCACTGGAACTTCCGCTGAAACTTTAACTAAAAGTTTCATTGAAAGGATTTATAAAATTTATTTGTAAATATTTTCTATAAAATATATTAAATATATTTTATAAGTAAATTTATTATAAATTTAGTTTTACTTATTATATGATAAAAATATTTATATTTGTTTGAATAATTTCTATGCACACTCTCAAAATATTTTAACTAAGTGCAGCATAGGGGTTGGCCTAGGTCATTCTCTTGAGGAGTCGTTGAGATCAATCAATAACTACTTCTAATTCGCTTTTTATTTGTTTATATTTTTTTATTTATGAAATATAACTAAAATTAATTAATTTTTGATAAGTTAGAATGAAATAATTAAATTAAACATGCATATGTAATGTAAACATAATGAATGCAAACAGAATGAAGTTAGAATGAAAGAAGATATTCCTGAGATAAGCATCTGAGTGAAACTTCATTGCCTTATTATTAGTTTCAAATTTACTTAATGAACACACTTAATTTTATGTGTGAAAATACTATTCTGCCTATGGTTTTGAATATATATTTCACTCAAATATTTTCGAGAGGCCAATATCCACCTACTTGATCGAGTATTACAAAAGAAAAAGTTAAACCTAATGTCGTAAGTGGAGACACAAATGTGTCTTTACCACTAAGATATCCATCATAAAACCTCTAATAAAATTAAAAAAACATTAATAATTAATGTTTAAATACTTGGGTCCATCACTGAATTACTCACCTGGGAACTTCCTTGGGTCAGCTACTTAGGATCATGAGCATAAGAGTTCACAGTGAAGAAGAAAACAGGGAGAGAAAACTAAATAGAGATTGAGTAAGACAGAAAGGAGAGCAATGAAATTAAAAAATGGGATTCAAATATAAAAGGAAAAGGAAAATAAAATATGAGACTAAACTATAGCATGACTTTGTCCAAATATTCATTGTAGCGGTTGATCCTTTGAAATGAATAGGAAACGCGTTTTTATAGGGAGAGGGGTGAGAAATTTTTGCTCCAAAATTTTTGTTTGAAAGTTTATGCATGGTAAATATATTTAATGGAAGAACTAGGATAAGTTGTATTATGAAAAAAATTTACCCTATGTCTTCTTTTGTTGACCCAAAAAATTTCAGCTTTATTGGCCAGGTTTGGAGAGATTTATATCCCATTTACTCTAAAAATTTATTCTAGTCATTCAGACTCTTCATATTCCACATTACTGATTTCTCATACATTTATGGAATTTATAATGAGGAAATAACATGTGACCACATTAATAAATATTGTTCCTACAGATTTTTTATTTCTCCATGTCTAATTTCAACTCTTTTTTGATAGTTCATTTAGGATATATGGGTCCATCTTCAAAAATATCCAGATCTGTGCACAGATTTCGAGGCCAGGCTTGCTAGCTAGTTTTGGTCCTTCAAATGATGGATTGAGCTTTGGTTCTAGAAGAATAAAATAAATACAAATGAATATAAAAACTTACAAAAATAATAATTTCATAATTTGGATCACTATAAAAAAGTTATGTATAAAAAATAGAAATAAATTAAAACAGTTAAAATCCAAAATTATGTATTTTTTATAATTATGCTCAAAATGATAATAAAACCATAAAATGTGACAATTTCCCTTAAAATAACACTTTGGTGAGATTAAAAACATTGACATTAAAATTAAAATAATTGAGAATAATTTATATATCATTTTTATATTTATAAATATTTATTTTCTTAAATATATAAATTTTATTTACATTTTTATCCATATAGTATATACATTTTTATATAGTAACTATTATTATATTTTATTTTAAAATATATATATATATTATATTTATAAAAATTATGTAACAAATATAATTCATATTTTATAAAATTGTATTTATTATAAATGTATTTTTTAAAATATATTTTTTTAATATATAATAAGTTTTTTTTAGTTATATAATTTTATAAATATACTTTTTTGGATTTTGAAACTTTTATTGGAACTTTTAGTGGAATTTTTAGTGTAATTTTCAATTAAACTTTCACAATAAATTTAATTGGAACATCCACTAAAACTTTCATTTAACTTCAATAGACCTTTTAGTGGAACTTTCATTGGAATTTTGACTAGAAATTTCACCAAAACTTTCACTCAAACTTCCATTGAAACTTTCGCTAAAACTTCCACTGAATGTTTCAGTGAATGGATTTATAAATTTTATTTATAAATATTTTAAATAAAATACATTAAATATATTTTATAAGTGCATTTATTATAAATTTAGTCTTAGTTATTATTTTATAGAATTATTTCCATTTGTTATATTTATAAATATTTATTTTTCTAAAATATATAAATTTCATTTACATTTTTATTCATATAGTACATACATTTTTATATAGTAATTATAATTATATTTTATTTTAAAAAAATATATAGATATTATATTTATAAAAGTTAAGTAACAAATATAATACATATTTTATATAATTGCATTCATTATAAATATATAGTTTTAATATAGTTTTTGTTAATATATAGCAAGTATTTTTTAGTTATATAGTTTTATAAATATAATTCTTGTTGTATTCTGAAACTTTCACTGAAACTTTCATTGGAACTTCTACTGAAACTTTCACCAAACATCACTGGAACTTTCAGTGGAAATTTGACTGAAACTTACATTGAAACTTTCACTAGAACTTCCACTGAAATATTCATTAAAAAATACATTGAAATGATATATAAATTTTATTTGTAAAAGAAATTATAAAATATTTTAAATATATTTTATAAGTGAATTTAATATAAATTTAGTTTTAGTAATTATTTTATAAAAATATTTCTGTTTGTTATATTTATAAATATTTATTTTCCTAAAATATAGAAATCTTATTTATATTTTTATTCATATAATATATACATATTTATATAGTAATTGCAATTATATTTTATTTAAGAATATATATATATATATTATATTTATAAAAATTATGTAACAAAGATAATACATGTTTCATATAATTGCATTTATTATAAATATATTTTTAAAATATATCATCTCTAAATATAATTTTTTCTTTTTGTTGTATTATGAAACATGTAGTGAAACTTTCAAAGGAATTTTCACTTGAACTTTCACTAGAACTTTCACTGTAACCTCCACTTAAACTTATACTAGAAGTTTTACTGAAAATATTAATAAATTTTAGTGAAAATTTTAGTGAAACTCATATTGTACTTCCATTAAACTAAAGTTTATAAGTTTCAGGTTATTCTAATGATGATGATGTTGATATTGAATCATCATATATTAAATTGGTTGTAGTTATGGAGTTCAAATCACTTAAGGATGTATAATTTTTCTATTTTATGTATGAGGGACTAAATAGGTTTGATGTACGCTGACAATACTTGAATAAAAGAAGAAAGGATAAATCAATCGCCACATAATGACTTTATATATATATATATATATAAAATAATGTCATAGTAAGGTTGGAAAACATGATATTATGGTGAAATTTACTCATGTTGAGACACGTACAGGTTTTCTTGCTCAAGTGGGCATTTTTTTTTGTCTTTTGGGAAATATGAATGTAATGTATTTTTGGAAGGTAATAATCATCCCTTGAACAATCTTAAATAAATTAATATGATGGGTTCCCAAAGAAAATGAATAGAATCACAATTTTTTGGGTTAGATTTGAATACTTTAGCAAGTATTTAACTAAATTATTCTTTCTCATTATTGAAAACTATTGCCAGAGGTTGAGATGTTATTGGGTATACACATGTGGATAGACTAAATTTTTTAAGCTATAAATGAAAAATGGAATTGGTTCATGGGGAATAATGTTGCATGTTAGAGTACCTAAAAAGAAAAATTCAAGATAATCCATCATCTTTCTATATAATATAGTTTGAATTGACTAAGAAAATTACAAATATTTTCTAGGATGATCAAAAACTTAAGACATATTATGAGTTATTTAGAGATGTAGTTGTATTTGAAATCACATTCAACAATAATAAAGAGTATAGGTCCTTAGGTGTCTTTTTGGTCTTTAATCATTATCATGAGATTATATTATTGGGGGTATATTTTTTATATAATGAAACTACAAGTTCCTTTTATTGGTTATTTCAAAAAAAATTACAGGTGCATAACATGAAGCTACCTAAAACTATATTTACTAATCATGATATAGTAATGGGAAAATTCATTTATGAAGTTTTATTGGGAACTATAAATTTCCTTTATATGTTAAATTTGATGTAAAATAACTTTAAAAATTTATGTAATTAGATCAAAATGGATCTAGTTTTCTAAATAGATTTAAGAAGTGTATGTTCTAGTGCCATAATTCACATTAGTTTGATTAGAAGTGTGCTTCCCTCAGAGAATAATATGGGGATTGGAAATCATAGGGGTAAGATAATGTATTCATTTTGTGATATAATTGGGTAAATTTATTTTTGAAATATTCTTTGACATTGGGTATTCACAACACTCAATTAAGTGAAAGTTTTAACGGACTACTTAAATATTGTGTTCATTATAAGTTAAGTATTGTATATTTATTTAATAAATTTATGTGATTTTTGGACAAAAATAAATATTGAGAAACAAAGGATGAATTTTTTATGAAATAGAAGTTGCCTCAAAATATTTACCCTTACCATGAATTTATGTGTCAAGTCATTGTCTAGTATACACCAAAGATATTTGATTTATTTCAACATGAATATCAAATTATGGGTGATTGTTTTTTGATATCATGTAATGAAATTGGAGTTTGATTTAATTATTTAATTGGAGTGAATAGTTTTTAAGATCATTTCCGTGTATTATATGAATCTTCTAATGAAGTTATTCAATGTTTTTATCTAAAATTTACGTCTGTTGGGTATCTTTATTGTCATGTTTTAAAAAACATTTGACTGGCTTGATGTGAGATCACTACCTAAAAAATATATTTTGTGGAGGTGTACCCAAACAAATATAAATATTATAATGTTCAAAGGGGGTTTTATTAATGTAAATGTCGATAAAAATCCATTTATAGTAAAGAGTTACAAAGAATTAACATGAATGAGAATGGCATTGATTGTTGTTTATTGTGAGATAAATGTGGGTTATGAAATTTCCTTCTCTAATTTTAGTAATTTTGAAAAAGTGTTAATTACTATAAATATATCAATAGATAAATTTTTGGTTGTGAAACTTTAGACACAATTTTAAGAAAGGTTTCTTTTAAAAGGAAATGTAACAAGAAAAGCAGTGATAGAATAAGAAGTCTTTTAGAAACCGGAGGCCAAAAGTGGACATAGTTGAATAAAAATAAGAGCAAGTACAGTAATATGATGATGTTGTGTTTTAATTTTATGGTGTGTATCATTTATAAGATAATTATTTTAATGGTAATATGGTGTCTAATATTATTTTTCTTTGCACATGGGAAATTGTAGATCAAGAAAATTCAGATTTTTTTATGGCATCAACAAAACACCTTTAAATGTAATTTATTTTGCAACATTATTCTTATATATAAGTTTTTTAATTATTTTGTTTCTCTATTTTAATAAGACCAGTCAACTAATTTGGACAACAACTTTAGAGGTAGACTGCTATAGAATTCTAAGAGAGGTGGAGCACTACAAACATTAGATCAAAATTGTTATTTTTTGCTTGAATTATGATGCATATGCACCATTTATAGGATGTTTTGAATTTTAATGCATTAACTAAACTATTTTTAGGTTGGTTTTAATTGTAATTCATTAAAAACCCATTTAAAGAAACTATAGTTTTTTTTTGTAAAATCTATTTTAGGAACTATAGTTTGTATATGCAAGTGCTATATGGGAATTTTTATGCATCCAAAAAGTATTTTGATTTCTAAAGCACCCGGATTTTTATTTCAAATAAATTATACTAGAATCATGTTCCAAAGTAATGATACTATATGAAAAAATTGAACATTTCTAAGAAAAATGTTTTGATGATTTTTTAGCACCACTAGAAGAACTGGACAAAACTTTCTATTCTACTGAATTTTAATGCATCTAGAAACCATTTTTCTGAACCATTTATAGAATATTATGAATTTTAATTCATCCACTAAACCATTTATAAGTTGGTTTCAATTTTAATTATTTGAGAAACCATTTTTAAAAAATTATGGTTTATTTTGTGAAAAAACTATTTTAGGAACTATGGTTTGGATCTGTGAATACTATATGAGAATTGTTATACATCCATATACTATTTTGATTTTTTAAGAATAAATGTTTATATTTGAGACCATTCATATTAACATCATGTTATAAATTATTGATATCATAGAGAAAAATTGAACACTGCTAAGAAAACTTTTTTTGGTGATGCTTGAACATCACTGATAGAACAGGAAAAAAATTTCAATTTTTAATTTTAATACATCTAGATTAGTATTTGTGAACAAATATATTTACATCATTGTTTCATTACATTTATTTTTAAAATAAAAAAAACTACTAAAATACCAAAAAAATAAACACTACTAAGAACCGGACAACATGTTCTATTCCATTTTCATCTCACACCCATAAACCAAGGTTGTTTGATTGTTTATTTAGATGTTGGTGAAACTAAATCCAATAGGAAACTCCTTATTATAAAATATGTTTTTGACAATCTATTATCAGGGTTGATAAGGAAGCATTGCGCCATATAAATGTTCAGGCCATCAACTTCTTCTTGGTCTAGGTTCTTGTTATATGATTGATTAGTTTCGATATTATCCATAAGATAAAAAACTATTATTATATAGTTTATGTTTTTGTTACCCAATTGAGGGGTAAATTCCAAATGAATGTGGGGGTAGTATTGTCCAAGTAATTATAGAAACATTTCTTAATGATTTCTTTGATAAATATTTTTTTCAAGTGTACATAGTTGTAGAAATTTAATTACCACTTCTCATTTGGTTAATTTAAAAATGTATTTCATGTTAAAGAGGAGAAAATATACTATTTTTGATGCATCCTTATGATAATTATCATGTCCACCACCACCCAGTTAAGGAAACCTCAAATTGTAGTGGAAAAAATATTTTCTCTTCACATTAAAAATGAGCAATGTCCAATATAAATTTATGGTATTAATGGGGATGGAAATTTTTTCATTTAGCTGGAGTGCATCTTTAACTTTTTACTCTATCAACATCTCTATAAAATTTTATTTTTCCCTAAAATTATTCACTATAAATATTAATAATTTAGACCAATAGTGAACCATTACATTTGTAACCTAAAGAATGTAAACAATAGTATACTCACCATGGCAGCACTGGTAATAAATATCGATTTATCAGGGATAATTCTAGTTGTATTTCCCATTAAACACTTGTTTTTTATTATTTTATCATATTCATATATTACCTGATATCATTGAAAATGAGTGGAAGATGTGACACTAAGTGGAAATTATTTTACAATAAGTTTGGTTAAGTTAAATACTCATCCTGTTACTTGTTAATGATTTGTTAAAAAGAGAGAAAATGACATCCATTACAACCGAATGGAATTTATTTTATGAATCCTATATGTATTAATTACACATAAATAAAAATTATTTATAAGAAGAAATATAATGTGAAGGGTAATTTAATAGAAAATTTTAAATTAAGGTTTCTCATTCCCTTTGGTTGTAATAACATACAAGGTAGGATCTAACTCCATAATATTCTAAATATTATCATAGTTTTATTTCTAACTTTTCCTATTTCATTTTTCTATGAAAAACTACCACTACAACCCTTCTATGTTCTGATTACCCTAAAATTTTTAGGTATGTCAGTGGTTTTTTCTGAATCAGCTAGCTCTTCTATTAATTTTGACTGTGTTATTGTTCTCCTTCTTCTTGTTGTTCTAGTTTCATAAATAAACATTGATTCTAACTTATTTTATTTTGTTATTATTGATATTACATTTCTAATTAGTGACCATGTTTGAAAAGTTCATAGTTTAGGATTTCTGATTATTCTGCTAGTTGTGGGATGTGAGTACTATTCTTGAGATTCTTCTATACTTCCTGCTACTTTATCGACTTTACAGCTGGTTGGATGACATTATTATATAGCCAAGGTCTCAGTTTCTCATTTTCATGATCATCCTTTGGATTTTTAGTTTGATTTTAGTCTTTGACTTTAGGGATAACTCTCTCTTTATATTTGGGTCTTTTACATTCATCTTCCCTTATTTTTTTCATCAATTACAATGATACTCATATGATGGTTATCTTCTTTGTTATTAGCCCTTCCATTTCAAATTTCATTCTACTTGCTTCTTTATTGTTGTTTCTAACTATAAATTGCTTCAGTTTTTTGATTTTTTATCCTTTTTCTAATCTTGTATTCCATCTTCTCTCGTTTTCTTTTCAAAATTTCATTTTATCCTTCTAGGACTTATAGTATATACTTATCATCCTTCATATCCTCTTACACTATAATACCACATTCCTTGGTGGATGGTATCTATTTTGCACCTTATTTATGTTTACTAGCTTTGTGAAGCTATTTTACATAACCATATTTGTTAAGTTAATCATTAAAATAATACTAAAATTAGAAGACTTACCCCACTAGCTTGAACTTTCTGTCCCTTGAGTTGCTTCTTAACAACCACATCCCAATTTTCCAAACTCCATTTTATAAAAGGTGGATTTACACTTTTCTCATTTCCTTTTATGGGTCCACTTATTTCATAATAAAAATACTATAGGAATATAATATGTATTAAGATAAACTCTATATATAAAAAAATTAATTTCAAGCAGCAATGACACAACAGACCATGAAAACTTAGAATGGTGTTTGTGGAATTCTTTAACAAAATTCATCAGTTGTTCGTGTATTGCTCAAAACCACTTTAGTGTTCATATATGATTCAAACTATCCAAAAATTTGATAAAACCCCAACTTAAATAAGCACATATAGTTGGAAATAAAATAGTAGCACTTGAGTACAAATAGAGGAGTGTTTTTTGTCAACATGGTCCTCTAGTTTATCCCCCATAAAAACTTTTATAATTTTTTTTGTATTACCTTTTTTGTTTAATTAATACTATTAAATTACCAATTCTATGTATATATAAATAATACTTCATAGTTTTTAATGAATATAAGTTAGTGATTTCAATTTCCCCCTCAGTAATCCCAAAAATCCTTCTAACATAGCCTTCACAAAACTTTTCTTTCACACTACTAATTCAGAATGTGTCTATTGAAGAATCATATCTATCGATAACATATAAAATTAAGCTATCATACTCCTTATAGTTTTATACTAAGACATTGTTAGATATAAAAGTGTTAAACATATTCCAAAAATCAGTGTCTCTTAAATCATTTTTATAACCCCCTTTAAAATTATCTTGAATTTATTGTATAAGTAATTATAAGGTCATTATATTTGATATAAAATATACACTTGAAATTTTAATATGTAAAATGTTATTTTAAATTCATAGAACTTATAATGGGAGTACTGGAAGTTCTAGTGGAATTAAAAGGAAGTTATAGTGGGGAATCAATCTATTAGTTACCCCTCTCAAGCCTAAAAAATTTCAGTGGAAAGTGTTGGAGGGGGTTCAAAAAAATTTAGTGGAACTTTTATTCATCCATTTAGGTGGATTCCCACTATAAATTCCAATAATATAAGTACTATATATTCCACTCTAAATTCTATGAAAATTTCATGTAAGTTTTAGCTTGGAAACAACATATCAATTACCCATCTCAAGCCTACAAAATTTCAATGGAAAGTGTTGGTGGGGGTTCCAAAAAATAGTGGAATTTTCATACATCCCTTGAGGGGTATTATAACTATAAATTACAAGAATATGAGAAATTTAAGTTAAACTAAATGTTATATAGGGAAATAAACCTATCGGTTACCCCTCCTAAGCCTGTAAAATTTTATTGGAAAGTGTTAGTAGGAATTCTAAAAAATTTAGTAGAACTTTTAGTCATCCCTTGAGGTGGATTCCCACTGGAAATTCTAAGAATAAGAGGACTGGAAGTTACATAAGAAGTTCCAATGTAATTTTATGGAATTTATAGTGTGGAATCAAACTATTAATTACCCCACTCAAGCATGAAAATTTTAAGTGGAAGTATTTTTAGGGATTCAAAAATTTTCAGTGGAACTTTCAGACATTCATTAAGGTGGCTTCCCACTGGAACATCCAAGAATATAAGGACTGAAAGTTCCATTGGAATTTATATTATAATTTCATGGAATTTTCAATGGGTAATATACCTATAAATTACCTCTCTCAAGACTAAAAAATCTTAGTGTAAAGTGTTAGTGGGGATTTAACAAATTTTATTGGAACTTTCAGACATCCCTTGAAGTGTCTTCCCATTGGAACTTCCAAGAATGGGAGGATCATAAGTTCTTAAGAGTGGGAGGATTGGAAGTTACACTGGAAGTTCAATTGGAATTGTATAGAAGTTCCAGTAGAGAAGTAACCTATCAATTACCCCTCTCAAGTCTATAAAATTTTACTAGAATGTATTTTTGTGGTTTATAAAAATTTCAGTATAACTTTTGGTCATCCCTTGAGGTGGATTCCAATTGGAACTTCTAAGAATATGAGGACTGTAAGTTCCACTGAAATTTATAGTATAATTTCATGGAAGTTCTAGTGGGGAAGTATCCTATCAATTACCCCTCTCAAGCCTATAAAATTTCAATGGAAAGTGTTGGTGGGGATTCAACAAATTTTAGTGGAATTTTCAGATATCCCTTATGGTGGATTACCATGTAACATTTTTAGAATAGGAGGAATATAAGTCCCACTATAAGTTATAGTGTAAATTCATTGAAGTTATATTGGGGAAGAAACCTATAAATTACCCCTCTCAAGCCTGTAAATTTTTAGTGGAAAGTTTTTTTTGGTATTCTACAAATTTTAGTGGAACTTTCAGTCATCCCTTAAGGTGGTTTCCCACTAGAACATCCAAGAATAGGAGAAATTGAAGTTTTGTTGAAAGTTATAATAGAATTTAGTGGGGAAATAACTTATCAATTATTCCACATCCTAGACAAGTTACATCTCTTTTAAGTTTTAAGAGTTTATCTTTTGTGTTTTGGAGGTGTTCGAGGCATCTCGGTGGTTTAGGTAGGTAACTTGGGCTTAATAGTGGGTGTATAGGGCCATTGTCCATCCAATGGCTTTGGATAGATCCACCTTAGGCTTCAAGGGACCATCAGCTAGCCAATAGGGAACCCGAGATACATGCATTATACCTGTATCCAAAGGTCGACTAGCCGATGGGCCACCACCAGCTTGTCAGTGGCACCGCTATGGGTCATCCAAGTAAGGGTTGTTTCATCTTTTTATGCCACTAAAACCCCATTTAAATCTCTTAATAACTCTTCCCCAAACCTAATTTTATTATTTCTCATGGAGAGGATTCTATTTGTAATTCTTATCTCCCTCAAATATCTTTGTTTGATGTTTTGATCCTGGATTGATCTGTTGTCTCTGAATTGGTAAGTTTGATTCAATCTCTTCCATTCTTCCTTATACTCTTAGATTAGCAGCATATCTATGCCAAGTTGATCTGACCTATTAATTGTGTGATGTATCCTTTCTTTTTCCTCATTGATTTTTTGTGTGTTTGGTTCCCTAAGGCTGGACATTTTTGGTTGTGGTGTGGATCTTGTGTTTAACAAGGTATGTGATCTCTTTTCTTCTTTGTAAACTATGTGATCATAAAATATGATTTCAATGATATGTAATTGATGTTTAGGTCCTACTATTGTCTTATTTTGTGATCTCTTTCCTCTTGGTGTGTGGATCCCATGTTCTAATTATACAAAACAAGTGTTTAGGTTGGTGATTTTGTATAAAGTATTTATTTAATGAATTGTAAGTGATCGGTGATTTCTAAAATTGTTTTATAAATGGTTATTATAGTGATATTTGATTTACAAAGTGTGTGTGTAATTAATTTTTTATCAAATGGTTTTCCCCTTAAAAAGTGGAAAAGGAAGGATGATTTCAAATTATTGATGATTTGTTTATGAAAATTGGTTTTGAAAGCATGATTTTAATAATGAGAAAATGGGTTGTGGAATTATTTCTTGAATTATGAAATCCCTTTTAAATGTTTTTATAAACACAACACATGATATCCTTAGGTACTTAGTTGTGGGTCTAGTATTGGTACTTTTTATTGATTTTTTAGGGGAAATAAAACATCATGGTATTCCTCTGCTCCTTTGGTGGGTGTATTGGGGGTTGTTTTGCATGACATCATCAAGGTGAATTACACATCAGGTATTCCTTTTCTCTTTTTGAAATTATATCAAGGACGGTGTTAGTGTACACTAGTCATGATTGATCATTGTATAAGAAGACTAACTATCCTGATCCTATGTTATCCTAATAGTACCTTCCATTGTGCATAGTTTTGATATGAATATTTATGCATTCTTGTATAAATGGAAAATGGTTTGTTTTATGTTATTTGAAAATATTTTTTGCAATATTGTTTTGTATCTGATAAAAGGGGGTAATTTTCCATGGTTTTGATACAAATTTTAAAATTGTTTACCATGCCATGTTTTCTTTAAATGTGATTATATATGGATTTTTATAACAAATACTATTTATGGAACACTTGGTGGGATTATACTAGTCTTGTTTTACTCACACCATATACATACCATCGAGTGTGTGTAGACCATGTTTTATCTAATACTGGAAATGGAAAGTCATCATCATGAGGTAGTGGGTTTCTTGGTTAGTCGGTCTTGGGTATTTGGTGGTGAGATGGTGTGATGTTTTCCATTTTTCACATGGAGTATTTGTCATTAGTTTTGAGAACTTTAGGTTTTGTTTCTGGTTTATGGATGTTGGTTTGGATTATTTAGACCTTGATGCATTGCTTGTATTGTTCATTTTTTTTATAGAATATTATGTTGTTTCCTTTTCTTCTCCCTTATTCATGTATTCCATATCATCTATTTCTTTCATTTTGGGAAAAAACATTCCCAAATGTTGTTATTTATACATGGATTCTTGTCACTAGCCCATGGGGATTGAGAATTCCCTTCGATCCTTGTAACATATTGGGTTGGGTGACTAGGTTGATGGGTGATCTAGTTTGATTCGTGAAAATTTAGTATCATAGGAGGTTTTTCTCAAAGTTTTATTTTCTTAGGATGTTTTGGTAGATAAGAGATAATATTGTTAGGACTTAAGGGTTATGTTGTGAGTAAGCATCTGGAAATATCTCATCATGATGAGCCTTGTGGTACCATGAGTTGTTGGGATATGTGTCTCCTATATTTAATTTTGATCTAATATCAGTCTTATACCTTTATTATCTTGATTTAAACTGATATTTTTTTCTCATCTAATAGTCTCCTTTCATTATGTAATGTGTATAATCATGCCTCCTATAAGACTTCTAAGAGTTCCTCAAGAGGGTTCTATGGTAAATTCCCCTCAAAGGATCCCTCTAATAGATCAAAATCTTGTTGATGTTGTAGTATGGGTAGTCCATGCAATGAAAGAAAATATACTACCTAATTAGACTCAAGTGAGAGAGGTGAAACTGGGAGCTAGTGGAGACAGAGATTGATCTTAGGAGTTTCTCTACCAGAAGTCGCTATCCTTTAAATGGATGAATGGTCCTTAGGAGGCGGGGGATTGGATATAAGAGATTAACCAATTCTTTGACTTCCTATAAATAATGGAATCTGTAAAGTTGAAGTGTGATGACTTTAAACTTGAGGTTACTTATAAGAGATAGCAAGACATTGTGGTTTGGACAAACTGACATGGGGGATTGGAGTGGATGGACTTTAAGATTGTATTTTTTTATAAATTATATCCAGAATACTTGGATATATAAAAGTTTGTGTATTTTCTCAATATTCAGTAGAGTGATTTATCAGTGTAAAAGTGTTCCAATCTCTTTATATAGATAGTTTTTTTTTCTCCCAATGTCATATAAAATGAAAATATTAAGGCTTAGAGGTTCCAGATGGGCTTGTGACCTGATATTAATTATCAGTTTTTCATGCTAATGCTAACTTATTATAGAGAAATTGTGGACGAGGATATGATGGAAGAGTTCAACTTAACGGGAAATTCAGTTCTATTTAGATACACTTCTCTACCTAGTGGTAACTTTAGTAGATTGCATAGAAAGAATAGGAAATGGAATGAAACCCATAGAGGTGGTGGTGGTGGTAATTCTCTGCAATGGGATCTCTCTACACCATAAATCGTAGTTATTAGTGTTCCTTTAACTTGATACTAGTATGGAAAGAAAGGGAACACTAAGAGTTATTATCTCATGCCTATGAAGATCTACAATTCATGTAGATGTAGTGTCCATATGAAGAGGTTCTGTTAGAAACTATCCACTCCTCATTTTGGTTTGGGTTCATTGGCTCCAAATGTAACTATGGTTTGGTCATAAATTTCCAAACCTTTAGGGATCTAGCCACAGGCTTCTAAAGTAAAGTAGATGTATGTAGTGTAGAAATATTCATTGGAAGTCAATGTGGGCCCAGATATAGTGAAAGGTACTATATTAATTTTTTCTCCTTTAGAATCTAATATATTTGACACAGGTGCCTCCCACTCTTATATATTCCTATTTTTTAGATATTTTAAACCTATCTATGAAACTCATATCATATGTTGTGGAGTTTATGAAGCCTATTGGAAAGAAAAATGAGTAGGTATTTTGATTTCCTTTGTGTTCTCTCTCTATATATGATGTTGAGTTGGTCTAGTAATTTTTGGTGTATTATCTCAGTCCATCTATTCTATGTTTTAATTTTGATATATCATGCTTACTTTATTACTAACTATTTATGTTTTAAAATAATGGAACGTCATAATTATGGATTTTATATAAATTTATCTAAGTATGAGATACTACTGGAAGAATAACTTTTCTTCCATTAACAAAAGTTATGATGCCACCAGAAGAACCTTACTATCATCGAAATATATTTTTTTACCACCAGTTGAAGTTTTGTTACTAGCATTTGAAGTATTTCTATTTTTAGTTGAATTATATCACTACTAGTTTAAGTCTCACCATTATTGGTTGAATATTGCTACCGCTGGTTCAATTTTTCTACTATCAAAGAAAGAATACCACTTCTAGAACAACCTTGATACTACTAGAATAAACCTACCACCATAAAAAGTAACTTACCATAATTAGTTATTTTCTGCTACCATTGAGTGAATTTTGCTACCACCAAAAGGTTTTTTTTACCATCAAGACAAATATACTACCATGAAGATATGCTACCGTTGATACAACAACTTCCATTAAGGTTTCTACTTATGTTCCTTTCTAGGATTAAATTTAAATCAAAATTCAAATATATAGTTTATATAATTTAATAAAATTTAGAGATATAGATATTATGAGTATTTAAGAATGATTATTCTTAAACATCTAGTCAGAAGCATTGAAGACAAATTCATCATTTCCCTAATTTATTGCTTAGTACAAGGGTTTATTTTATTATTATCTTTTAGTATATAATTACAGTTTTAAAAATTATAAATATAAGGAACCCCTCATGCACAAGTGTTTTTTGACTATCTAACTAATTGACCAGTTGGATAATTGGTTGGTGTGATAAGTGGATGTGTGATTTTAAGTGTGCCTACTAAAAGTAGGATTTTATGTTCTGTATAAGACGCTTGGTTTTTCATGAAAATATTGAACCTTTTCTAATTCCCTG
Source organism: Viscum album (assembly GCA_963277665.1). Lineage (NCBI taxonomy): Eukaryota > Viridiplantae > Streptophyta > Magnoliopsida > Santalales > Viscaceae > Viscum > Viscum album. The sequence goes on from OY728136.1 coordinate 2,001,778,379, forward strand.
TGAATATTTTTCATAGTGACTTCATGGAAATATTTAAAGATAATCTGATCGAAGAATAAGATCATTTTTTATCATCTCTCCTTGATAAAAGAAAGAAAAATTCAAAAAAATCATATTCTTCCTCTCCACTTATCTATTTTTATCTACTTTTGAGTTATGGTTGCTTTATTTATTTAATCCTTAAGAAAAATATCTTATACTATATTAGAGAGTACTTGAATACTCTTCTTATTTCTTTTACATCTATCATCCCATAGATAATAGTAAATGATGATGGTTGTAGCCTGAACTACCTTATGTGTAGGTATATCAGTAAAAAATGATATAGGTTGTGAATCTCTTTATTGTTTAATAAATTTTCTTGGCAGTGAGTGACTATCAATATGAGAGGATTAGATCTAATCTTGAGACTAAACCTCTTGTATGTATTTTTTTTGTGTGCTTTTTAGTTTTGTTCTTACTTTGTTTTTAAAATTAGTTTATTTTTTAGAAAACTTTAGAAAAATTATACTCTAATATTTGGATTTAATTGGTGTTATATATATTATGTTTGATGTGATTAGATTTTAATCAAAAGTTAAAGTGTTTTTAAAATTATTTTAACTAGTTTGTGATCAAAACTTTGAGAAACCTTTCAAAAATATAAAATTATATATTTATTTTATTTTAATTATCTTGGTTGTTTTCTAAATTGGATTATTTTATTTTAAATTATTTTTAAACATAAATTTTTATTGGAAGATCAATTCACCCCCCCCCCCTCCCCAACTTAATTTTTCCACTATGACTAACATTTGGTATCATAGTAGTTTATTTCTTTCTTAATTTTTATCTATCTTTAATTGTGATCAAGTTTTAACCAAAAGATCTAAATTTCTATTTATTATAAATTTCTATATTTATGGATAATACCTAACTTTAGGGAACCACTACTAAAAATCCTTCATATTTTAATGTCACTAACTATGCTCAATAGAATATCAAAATTAAAATACTTCTTGAAAGTATGATATTTGATATATGAACTGTAATAGAGGATGAATATAAAAAAATAAAAGATGGAAAAGCTGATTGGAGTGATTCCATTAAGGTTGAATATGATTTTAATTATAAAGCAATGAATGATTTATACTATGCACTAAGAGAATATTAATTGAAAAATATATATGCATGTACTACAGCTTGTGAAATTTGGGATACCTTATTTGTGTTTCATGATGCCACATATAATTTTATAAAGTAATGCATTTAAATAACAATACTGTTAAGTATGGTACATTTAATATAAATCCTAATGAGTCTATTTATGACATGTATCTCAAGTTTAATGAGATTATAATCACAATTAATTCACTGAGGAGAACTATTGATGATAAGTATCAAGTGCTGAGGATTCTAATATGCTTACCTGATAGATGAAGAGACACTTATATATCCATTCATAAATCATGTGATGTGAGCATTCTATCAATAAAGGAGTTGATATTAAAACTAATGATTATAAGGAATATCTTAAAGTGAATGAAACTCAAAAAAATAAATTTCATTCAAATAATCTCAGTCAAAAACTAAAGAAATAATCAAAGAAAATATCATTGGTGGAAGTGATTGAAACTCTAACAGTGATGTGGAAATGGTCCATTTGATAAGAAGATTCAAAAAATTACAAGAATAATAATTTCTTTAGGAAATAAAATTTCAGGTAAAATGTGACAGAAAAGGAAACTAGAAGAAAGATGATAAATTTTGAGAAGTTACCTGTTATGAATTTAATAGAAAATGTCATATCAAAGTTGATAATCCAAATTTAAAGTGAAAAAATAAATATGAAGATAGAGTAAAGAAACACAACAAAGCAATTAAGGTAACCTAGAGTGGTTCTAAAGACATTTCAAGTGATTCATACTCATCTAGATATGATTCTCATGAAAAAAAATCTTTATGGGGATTTCACGTGAGGTAACAAGTATTATTCCTAATCTCTCTAAAAATGAGAATCATTTTAAAAACTATAAATCTGATGAAGATATATTAAAATAATGCAATATTATGTAAGAATAATTTAATGATCTAATGGATTACTATAATAATTTAAATTAACATTATTTATTTGATAATGTTAAATCTAATCCTGTTGTTGAAAAGGAGAAGAACAAAATGACTCTTAGGGAAAATAATGATTTAAAGTTACTAAATGAGCAAATAAATGAATATATTGAAGGTTTTTCAGTAAGAACTAAAAATATTAATAAAATTTTGGGAATTTATGTTGTACCTAAACTAAGAGTTGGTTTTAGTTATCATATTGTACATAAAATAAAGCTCTATAAAAATTATTTTATTCCCATTAAAAATGATGTTAATAAATATATAGGAAACTGTACAACTAGAACATCTAAATCTGGAGCAATTCTGTCTAGACCAAAAATTAATTTTTTAATTCTTTTAAATTTGTTCATAAATATGAAAATAAATCTATTAAATATATGTGGATACCTAAATCCTTAATTGATCACCATTATGGACCCAAAGAGATCTAGGTACCAAAATCATTTTGCGTTTGATTGATTGCAGGAAACCTTCTTGAAAAGTTATTTTAAGTTGTTATGGTATCTGGATAGTGGTTTTTCTAGACACATGACATGAGAATTATCAAGATTCCAAAATTTTACCAGAGTGTATGGTGGCTATGTCACCTTTAGTGATAATGAAAAAGGGGGAATTATTTATGTTGATTAAGGTGTTAATTATAAAATCTAATTAATTTTCAAAGTTTTGTTTGTTTATGGCTTAAAATATAATATACTTAGCATATCTAAATTATGTGATGATGATATTCATGTAAAGTTTTAGAATAATGCATGTAATATTTATGATTCTGAGTTTAATTTAGTATTTAATGCTTTAATAAATGACAGCATTTATGCAACTGATTTAAATTACTTATTTTCTCAAAATGTTTATTCTTTAAATGTATTTCTTCATGAATCTTGGTTGTGTAATAGGATATAAGGTCACTGTAATATATACTCTCTTTAGTCAAAAAGTTTTTAGTCAAGGATCTATCTAAACTAGAATTCCTAAAGGACAAAGTGTGTAATCCCTCTCAAAAGGGAAAGAAACATAATGTTTCTTTCAAATCAATGAAATAGGCTTCTACCTATCAACCACTAGAAATGGTTCACATGGACTTCTTTGGACCATATATGGTTTCTATTTTAGCTATAAAACACTATGATTATGTAATTGTTGATGATTATTCAAGGTTGATATGGGTAAAAAATTTGGCTCACAAAAGTGAGGCTTGTAGATGTTTTAAAAAGTATGAAAAATATGTAGAGAACCTTAGTGAACTTTCCATTAAGAGTGTGAGAATTGATCTTGGTTATGGGTTTAAAAATTAATATTTTGAATTATTATACTCGCAATATGGATATAATCATAACTTCTCTTCTCCTTGAACACCTCAACGGAATGGGGTGGTTGAAAGAAGAAATAGGAACCTTTAAGAAATTACGCATACCATGATTAGTGAATATGACCTACTAGTCTATTTTTGGGATAAAGCAATAAATACAACTTTTTATGTAATTAATAAAGTCTTAATAAGACCTTTTTAAAGAATAATCCATATAAATTGTGGAATATTAGAAAGCCCAAGATAATTTATTTTGAATTTTTTGGGTATATTTTTTACATTCTTAATACAAAGGATGATATGGATAATTTTTCATCCTAGAGTGATGAGGTAAGTTTTCGTGGTTATTCTACATCCAGTAAATCCTATAGTATTTAATAAAAGAATAATGGTGGTGGAAGAATCTATTCATGACACTTTTTATTAGACATGTCCACATGAACCTAAAATTTCCTTAGAAAAAGCTAGATGAAGATATGTATAATTTAAATATCAATAATACCTCCAAGACTAATAACCATGTTATCAATTTACTTGAAAAATCTCCTAGTAAATACCATTTAGAGGAAATAGACTTTTAGGAAGACCTAGTGAAAACTAGTATACCCAAAACCATTAAAACTCATAGATATCATCCTTTAGATGTTGTTGTAGGTGATCTAGGAAAAGGAACTCAAAGTCAGGCATCACTTAGAAACTAGGTTGAACACCAATCCTTCTTATCAAAAATTGAACCCAATAATATTAATGAGATAATAAATGATGAAAATTGGGTGATGGATATGTAAGAATAACTGAATCAGTTTGAAAAGATCAAATTTTGGGAACTGGTTGAGAGACCCAATGACTCTTTGACTATTGGAACTAAATGGTTATATAGAAAAAAGGATAATGAATTTAGCAATATTATTGTAAATAAGGATATATTGGTGGCATAAGGATATAATCAAGAAGAAGGTTCTAAGTATGAGGAAACTTTTTCCCATATATCTAGACTTGAATCTACTAGGATACTACTTACTTATATGATGCATATAAATTTCAAACTATATTAAATGGATTTCAAGAGTTTTTTTTTTCTAAATGGTTATATTATTGAGGATGTTTTCATTGAAAAAACCCCTTTATTTTCATATCCTCATTTCTGAAATCATGTTTTTAAATTGACTAAATCACTTTATGGTTTAAAATAGACTCTTAGAGTTTTATATGATAGTCTTAACACTTTTCTTATTTCAAATGGTTTTATAAAAGGTGTTGTTTATCCTAATTTATTCATAAAAATAAATTCAAAAAAATTATTTGCAGAAATATATGTTGATGATATTATATTTGGTTCTTAAATAAATCCTTTGAGTACTGAATTTTCAAAACTAATGAAAAATGAATTTGAAATTATTTTGATGGGTACACTAAAATTCTTTGTTGGTTTTCAAATATTCAAAATAAAGAATGAATTGTTTTAAATCAAATTAAGTACACTAAAGATATTTTAAATTATTTTGGAATGGATAGATCAAAAGGAAGTGATACTCTAATGAGGACCACATGTAAATTGGATCTTTATGAAACTAGGAAACCATTTGAATAAACCATTTATAAAGGTATGATTGGGAGTTTACATTACTTAAAATATAGTCGACCTGATATTATGTTTAGTGTGTGTATGTGTGACCATTTTCAAGAAAATTCTAGGGAATATCATTTGAATGCTGGTAAAATAATTTTTAAATACTAAAAAGTAAAACCAACTTATGAATATTCTACTCTAAATTACATGATTTTAATTTAATTAGCTATTATGATATAGACTTTGATGGATGCAAATTATATAGAAAAATAATATCTAGAACATGTCACTTTTTAGTCAAGTATCTAGTATCATGGTTTAGTAAAAAGCATAATTCTGTCGCATTATCCACTATTGATGTTGAGTACATAGTTATAGGTGGTTGTTGTGAATAGATTATGTAGATAAAACACACATTGATATACTATGGATATCAGTTTAGAATGTCCCTATAAACTATGACAAAAAAAGTGTTATTAACATTTCTAAGAATCCTGTATCTCATTCAAGGAAAAAACACATTGATCTAATACATCACTTTTTGAGAGATTATTTTCAAAAGGGTGATATAACTCTTGAATTCATTGGCACTGGATATCAGTTTGTTAAATTTTTTTCAAAGACTTTAAATATTTAGAGATCAAGTTATATTAAACATGAGATTAGTTTGATTAAGTATTTTTAATCTACTATTCTCTCAATTATTTATAAACTAGTATAGTTAAAGTCATGAGTCGTATGGTACTATTAGCTTGCTACCATTTGGGTGCTAATATTGGGTACTACCATTTGGGTTTTACTGGTGGGTATTATCGTTGGGTGATACCATTGGGTACTACCTTTAGGTGATACCATTCTGTAACTATCATCAGATGATGTTTTCGGTTGATACCATTGTCTGGTGATACCGTTGGGTGATATCGTTGGGTGATACTATTGGGTGATACCATTTAGTGATACCATCAGGTGATACTGGTTGTTGCTACCATTAGTTGGTATTGTTGGATGTTACCGTGGAAACACTCCTATAATATTTTGATACTATTTATATTTTTATTATCTTAACTCTTAAAATAGTTATTTTACTCAAATTAAAATTCCTTTTATATTATAAATTTTATTTGTGCCAAAATAATTTAAATCCTTATTTAGAGCTTGAGTAGAATCATTTTCTTTTTGTGCCTTTTGAACCTCCTCTCCCTTTTTATCTCAAACCCAACCTCCATCCTTTAACCTCTGAGTTTGTGTTGTAGTGGTAAAGATGGAAAGGGTCATCATTTCTAGTTATTTGGACAAATCATGACTTTAAAAGAAATATAAGGGTGAATATAGTCGTACATTTGAGTCACAGAATCCCCTTCTATCATCTCGAGTAGTTATTACTGAGAAATAAATGGATGTTTCATGGTTGATATCTATAAAGTCCCTAGTTTGTAGAGTAGTTAAAGAGAAAGGATGTACAACTCGGTTCTCTAATAATAACCAACCATTTTATCTGATACTGGTTCTCGATTTAAATCTGAATTATAAATACAAATTTAGTTAAAAAAATGATTTCATAAAGAATATGGTTGGTGGGAAGAAACTCATTTTCTCTTTGAAGCATTGGAAAAAAATGTTTGGGAGTTCCACATAAGTGGTTTTTGAGGATCACTATAGATTTTATCTTATAGGTCATACATGTTTTATTTTTGAGTAATCACTCTTAAAGATTACTGGATATGGAAACACAAGATGACCGATTACTACGCAACTTGATGGAGAGTATAGGATTCTATTTAAGTTTTATAACATTTTTTATGTCCTGGGAAGGGGGAATTTAGTGTTCTGATATTTCAAATGGTTTTTTTTCTACACCTTATGAATAGAGAGTCTAAGACAAATCTGTATAGATATCTTATGGTTCATATGATGGAGTTGTGCAAGCTTGCTTCTAGATTAAATTATATAGTTTATCCTAATTTAATCTCATACATGTTAGAAGCTAGAGAGTTTGTCCCTAAAAGATAAGAAAATTCCATTTAGTGTGGTGTATTTTGTTTAAGACAAGATACCTGTAGGAGGATGAAATTAAATTGGAACCCCTAGATAAAGAAATGGGTTATAGATAGTGAAAGGCTTTATGAAAATTTCAACCCAGTGAAGAACCCCACCAAACCTAGGGATTTAGTTGATCCTAATGTTAAACTAGATTAGGTTATGTTATATTCTTTAGATGAAGAAGTTTTTGAGGCTGATGCTGAGGTTGAAGAGGAATAATTAGTAGTTGTGGTTGAGAAATAAGAATCAATTGCAGTACCTGTTAAAGTTGGAAGCGACCCTAACACTATAAAAAGTTAAAATGTCTCCTTTGGACCTCTATATTCTCCTATTTTATTACCATATAAGGAAATTTCATTAGAATATGATGATTCATCAAACACTTAAGTTTCTAATGCTGCTCAGTTTGAGGGATCTGATTATAAAATTCCAAAAGATGTGATTTTGATTTCAGATGATTCTTTTTATGATGTTGATAGAGAAGATGAGGATGAAGAGACTAATCCTTTCATTACTATCTTTGAATCTTACAATACCATATTTGGTTATTGGTATATTAACTCCCAAATGTTATTCAATGGGTTAAGTTGTGAGAATCTCTATTAGATCTTATGTATAGGATACAATAACATAGGGGGAGAAGTCTCCATGATTAGTTGTTCTTGATTTGGATTATTCTAACTCAAAATTAGATGATGATGGTGATGATAGAGGTAGTCCACCTCAGCATGGTGGACCTACCATCCCTATTATTTAAATGGGTATTAATGCATATTTGGTTGAGATAATATATTATATTGAGCTTCTAAAACCTTTTCCTTTAGTTTTTCTAGCTAGATAAGAGGAGGTAGCTGGAGATTCAGTGCATTTTGAGGAAGTCAGTCATGAGGATGTTGGTTAGGGATATCCTTTTGTCCATGTTGCACCTTTATCTAACAAAGGGAGGTATCCTCCTCCTATTTACTCTTATTTCCTTACCTGAGTTGATTTAGATTCCTTTAAGGATAATATTATGGGTTCTCTTTCTGGTTTTTCCCAAGTATATTCCTCCCAGAATAAGACTCTTGAATAGAATGACATCTCCTTAATATTTATTTGGTAATGGAGAACCTCCACCCCAAATTATTTCTAAGGATTGGGAATTTATAGGTAGGGAATCAGAACCTTTTTTATCATATTGGTGTTATTCACTCTATCTTAGAGAGTATGAGGGTAGATCTAACCTAGAGAGATATCACCATTCTTGGGAAGTTGGAGTCACTTTCTACTATTATCGATGCCTCTTCTTCTAGATATCCTCCTCATTTTATGATTGCTATTTTTAATACTGGTTTATCTAGAATCATTTTCTGAGAAGAGATTCAAGGTGTGTCAGGAGATTCATCCATTTATCAACAAGATGATCTTCAAAAGATAAAGTCTCATAGTGATCATATGTATAATCTTGTTAGAGAATGTTTTAATGAGTCTTGTAATGATATGGAAACATTTACCAAAGTTATAAATTATTATTTATCTATGATCATCGCCAACAATGATCTTAATTCTGACTTTAATTTTTTGGATGAGAATCTTAGAATAACTTCTATAACCAGAGCCTTCAAAGAGAAAGTGAATTAGTTAGAGGTATTATATCCTTTTTTGAAGTTTTTTTATAAGAAAATAATGATTTCTTTCAAGTTATGGAGCATGGTGGTAGATTTATCACCCAATTTATTGAGATGATGGAAAAAATTACACTACCAAGACTGCAGTGATTGCTCCTCATGTTATTCATATAACACCCAAAGTTTTTATGAATTATTTCTTTTGAATAAATAAAATTTCTTTGATATCTTATGTTATATGCAACACCAATTTAATTTTGTGCTATACACAACACTAGGTAATCTTGTGTTACACGTGATATTGAGTTTTAAGAAAACCACAGTATATTATTAATATAGTTATTTAAATGTGAATGTTATGGACTATCCAATGAAGTTAGTGATATAAATATTAATAAATAATTTTAAAATATTTATTATAATTTTATTATATACATAAAACATATTTATAATAAAATACATAATTTTCAGTAAATTTATTATATGTTTTAAAAATACTGTTTTCTCAAAAAAAATTATGCCTTTTTGTGAACAATAATAAAATTAATTTTTGAAACTTTTAGAAAATAAATTTTATAAAAATAACTTCATTTTTTAAACCATAATGTAAAAATTATCTTAGGGTGAATTTTTGGTATTTTTATGAAACTTTTCTATTTTTAATGAATAGTAAAAAATACTGAATTTTAATTAAAAACTTCCTTTTAATTTAAATTATTTATAAATTTTAATTATATTTTAAATTGATTTTAAAGTAAAATAAATTCAATTATATATCCATTAATCTAAATTAGTTCATTAGAATAAATTTTATATTGAATTTCTATATAAAAATTCCGTAAACTTTTGAACATTTTCTCTTTAAAAACCCACTTTCTTGTCATATCTACGTGATAAATTTTAAATTAAAATTTTCTAATTTTGTGAATTTAATTTATAAAAATAGATGAAATATTTTTAATTATAATAATTTATATTATATAATAATCTCGACTTAATTTTTTACCAACATGAATAGTAAAAATGGTAAAAATTATTTATCATGGTTAAGGTAAAAATGGATTTACCGGGAGTTAAAATAAAAAGATAAGGGTAAAAAATGACCCAAAACTTGTACAACACCTATTTTATAGAAATATTTAGACATTATACCCTCTATTATTAATAATAATTAATTTTGTGTCATTATTAAATGAAAAAAATGTGGGTGTAATTCTTTCTTTTCAAAATATTATAAGTGTGCCACTCGCCTCACTTATAAAAGGCCACTCCTACTCTCCTCTTCAAAGCATAAAATCCTTTTGGTTCAGACAATATCGACACAAATAACTTCAAAAATTAACTTCTATCATCCTATAATTCTTATTTTGGACATAAATCCAACCTAGTAAGGCTTTTGGTGCAAACCTAAGGAGGATACTCGAAGAAGAGGTAACGTTCTTCAATAAGCATTTTTGTTTTATTTTTTTCTCCACCTACTTAAATTCATATTATACCATTATAATATAATAAACTCAATATATACCATATAATAATATGTTTTTATGTTAATTTAATTACCTAAAACCATCTCCACTTCCATCAAATGGGTTATGAAATCATTGTTCATGTATACGGCGGACCACCGCCTCACGAACTGATGTTATTTTTCTTTCCATTACCACCACTCGTGGTTGGGTATAATGATGTATATAAAGTATATATATGGTATTTATAACATAATTATACCTATTTATTCATTATATCATACATACCTTTTTAATTTATATTCCATATGGGATATAATAATGTCGCTCGTGTGTACAGTGGACTACCACCGCACAAAGCGATGTGATTCATTTTAACAAACACTTTACATGGAAGATAATAATGATAAAGTTAATAAATATATATTATATACATGAAATAATTATGATATTAATGACATATTTATAATTCTTAAAATATAATATATCATTTTATTTCTTACCACTTCACTCACTGAAAGATGATAACATCGTTCGTGTACGTGTGGACTACCACCTTCACAAAGCGGCGTGGCTCTCTCTTTTCATCACCACACCACATGGATGATATATATAATTATATTTAAATAAATAATATTTTATTTGTGATATTATGATCATTATTTAAAGATATAATATTACTTACCTCTTTTCCATAATGATCATTGAAAAGTGGAAATGTTACTCATGCGTACGTACAGTCTACCGTCTCCATGATCATGTCATAATTCATTTATCAAAACCACATTTCATGATTAGTATTAAAATTATAATTTATGTATAAATATTATAATTATAACATTATTATTATTCTTTATATTATTTAACAATGATCAAAGTAATAGGATCAAAAATAACAAATCAAAACATATATGAAAAACAAAGTGGTTATTACCCGAAACGCGACTATAACATAGAATTATTAATAAATGGGTAATAAAATAACATAAGTAAATCATATATGGTATGGTATATATAATTATTTTTCTATTAATATATGTATAATAAACTTATATTTATTATATAGTAGTTTCTAACAAGTACAAAGGAAGTCGAGACTTACGATAAGGGATTTCTAGTCTCTCTTTTATTTCTTGGAGACATACAAAAACTCACCACTTATTTATTTTTATTGGTGTATATAATACCCCTTTTACATGTTATATCAAGAATAACATCATTTTAATTATATTCAAAGTTTCATTTGATTTTATTCTTTATTGGGTCTTACAATTCAAAAGATTACTAAAGCGGTAAGGGGTTTTTGTCTCAATTTTCTTTATTTGAGACGTATGTTATGTTATGTACCTATATTCTTACATGAGGTGTATATACTACCAATTTTACCTATAATTTCATTAATTTATTTATCCTAATGATATTTTAAGTTCCATTTTATGTTATTCCTTCCTGGGTCATATGATTCAAAGTTACCAAAGTGGTAAAGATTCCATATTTCAATCTCATTGTTTATTGGGATTGATTATGATTATATTTTCGATGATAAAATATTATAATCCATATCTCAATAAACTTGTGAATTTTCTTATAATATATTTATTCATGATATTTTTAAATTATATTACTATTTTCCACTCTTTTTCACTTAATATAATTGAGAATTTTTTTTTAAGAAAATCTAACTTTATTTCTATTTCAGTCAGAAATCTGTTTTCTTCCAAAAACTTGATTTCTAAAAATGTTTTAAAATTTGTTTTATTATTATCCTATGATTTTAAAATAAATTTTTACCCATGTTTGAATTTTAAAAAAAAAATTGAAAGGAATCTTTATGTCATTTTCTGAACAGTGTCTATTTGGATTTTACTGAAAATGTGAAAGAAATATTTGTTTTAACATGTACGGTATGGATGAAACTTCTCATTTTTATGACCATTTTTTTATTTTAATCTTAAATTATAAGTTTTCAAGGTTATTTTTAAATAAAAATATTTTCAAAAAAAATATGTTTGAAAAGAGTTTTTTTTCAAAGCAGAAAGAATATTTTCCTTAAGAAATGTTATAATGATTTTAAAGATTCCATTATAATATTTCAAGGTTATTTCAAATAAATAGATTTTCAAAAAGGTTTAATGTTTTAAAAAAATTAATTTCAAATAAAAGTTATTTTCCTTAATAAATTTTTTAAATGATCTTTCAAAATCATTTTTTATCTAAGATGAAATCGGTTGACGTTACCTATGCCTTACTGGGAATATGATCTAAGGATACCATTATTATTATTTCTCTGAATGGTTTGTGTTTATTATGACAAGATGTTTATGAAACTCTATTTTCTTCCATAGGTTATACCATGATATAATTATTATGAAACTAGGTTCTTTTTCCATGGGTTATACCATGATAGAATTATTATGAAACCTGCTTTTTTCCAAGGGTTATGCTATGATGAAATGATGAAATGATTATATAACTTGTCACTTTTATACAAGTTATGGTATGATGAAATGTTTATGAAACCCATTTCATTTATTGGGTTATGATAAGATGAATGTTTTATGATCCTATGGCACACATATTTATGGTTTTTAATATGTGAAGAGTGGGTCCTATATCTCTTGACAATTCATTTGGTAATGATAAATGTTCAACGAGCTTATAGGGTATACAGGTGGTTAGCCTAATCCCAAAAAGGAGGTTACATGGGTAGTTATCCCAATCCTAAAAAGGAGGGTACATGGGTGGTTATCCCAAGCCTAAAAAATAGGGTACATCAGAGGTTAGCCCAAGCTTAAAGTAGGTACATGGGCAGTTAGCCCAAGCCTATCATGTTATGAATGTCTTGATGGGTACCCTTGACATAATATTTTCTATGATTATGTGTATACTAAAAATCTATGTCTTATGAAAATGTTATACTATAATGACTCATGTTCTCTGATTTCCTTATGATTCATGTCTTATGAACTATCACTCTTTATGTCATAACTCAAGTTTATGATTTTTGATATGAAAGTTATGGTTTTCAGATGTTATGATCATGTTCTAATACTCTTATGTTCATGTTATGATTATATATCTCCCTTGTTTATCCTTACTAAGTATCTAAGATCACCATTTCTTATGTTTCCTTTACCTAGGTTATGAAGAAAGGTTTTATGTAGGGTATGTATATGAGGAGTACTAAATGGAAATATCTTTATGAGAAACATTGAATATCTTTCACCAAATTAGAATATTGTGCACTGTAACGACCCAAAGTTTCATTAATGGAAATCCCTCTTGATATAATTAAATTTCTCTTTATTTTTATATAAAATTTCAACTTCTTTGGTTTTATGTTAATAATTTTGACCGTTGCTAATATAGCCGTTGAATAGTGATCACATGATTAGTATAAATATAGGGCTTTAACAAATCCAATTTACTCAGACAAAAGAAGTGATGGCCTCATCCAGTAGAATTCCTCCATACGAAGCCCATTTTTCAGAGCTCGGAAAAGAGGTGGAATCCTTGGGATTCGCTCTTGACCAAGCCCAAGTTGATCTTCATCATGTCAAGCTCGAATGGGACCATCTATGGGAAAAGTGGAAGTTGATAGAGATTACCACTCGAGCAATGTTATCTGAATCACCCCAAGAGTCTGTTACCATCGCACACCTTACCCTTAGGTCTTATGCGGCTGTTTTAAGGGGTTATGTAACAAATCTCTAGTACTATGTTCATGTATATTATTTTTGTATATAATAATGAATATACCTCCTTGTCATTTTTTTTGATACATTGTAAATAGTTTTTAAAGTACAAATAGTGTTTTTAGTTATTATTTAATTAAGAATTCTATTTTTTAAAATTAAGGGATTTTTGAATTAAATAATATTTTAATAAAATATTATTATTATTATTAAATTAATTTTTATTAAATATAAATGATCTTATAATTTTATGAATGCAATTATAATTTTTATTAAGGTTTGAAAGCCATTTCTGTCAAAACCCGTGAATTTTCGATAAATATCGGTTTTTATTTTAAAAGTAAAAATGAACATATTTAGAAAATTATTTAGATAAAATAAATGTTATTTATGGAATCAGGACTTCGAAATTATCCAACGGTGAATTTTTCATAATTTTCTGAGACAGCCAAATTTTTGGGTAAAAATTAAATACCGTTTAAATATATAATGTGTTTTATGACATCATAATGACCCAATAGTGATGTAATAAAATACTATAATCTTTATTTTCGGTCAATATATGTTTTAACATTAAAATAATGTGATTTTGGGTTTGTTTTACTTACTTTTAAAAGCATTAATGGACCCCTCAAGACTTATTAAACACCTTGTCTTTTTAAATTGTTTTCCATGGGAGTGTGACTCACCTCCACATAAGCAACCCTATTATTTTAAGAATTTTAAACTTTGGCCTTATAAAATATTGTTTTCCTCTTACCTTTTCCAAAAACCATGGGCAAAAACCATAGTATGGTTTGTGGTTTGGATTAATTTAATATAAGGGGTCCCAAACCTAAATAATAAAGAATTCACTCACCTTTCCTATATAAACCCACCCAAGCTCCAACTTTCTCCTCACTAAAAGCCTTTTGAGTTCATCCAACATCTTTCCTACTCTATATATAATCCTCCAAAGGTTCCCCAAGATCCCTAGAAGCCTCTCTCAATCCTCTCTCAAGCCTTTGGAAGCGCACTTCCAAGTAAGGGTTTTTTTTCTTCCTTTCTCATTTTTGTCCAATTTTCTTTAAGTTGTTTTGACCTTTTAATTTCAATTATGAATGTTGGGGTATGGTTTCTCACCTCCATAATACTTCCCTATTTATGTTTGAATTATGGGAGACTCATTTCTTTCTCATTAAATTCCTCCCATGTACACCCGTTACAATGCCGAAATTCTGAAAGGAACTTCTCTCTCCTCATTTACATTCAAGAAATACTTTTGTATCATGAATCTAAATTCCATTAAAATTGTTGGTACATGTATATATATGACCTCCTTACTATCGATTACATGTAAATATGATGAGGAAACTCTTTCTATCTCATCAACCTTTTTTATGAATTCTTATGTCACGCCGTTACTCTTCCAAAATCGCACTGACTTTCTAAGCCAATGTCATTGTGTAGTGAATACCATGCCCATTTCTCCATCAAGGGTATTCACCTTTATGCACATTTAATTATTGATTATAAAGTTTCATGTATGAATTCCACATTCCTTTATCATGGAATAAATGATTATGTTTAATGAATCCATGTTTTATGATCCATGTGGAACACTTATGCATGAAATGAAATGTTTAAGAAGGGTGTGCCCTTATAGCGCTCCAATGCATTGGGTAAAGTATAGTATCATGATACGTAATGTGAAATGAGTGTTGACTCATGCTAATTCAATTGCAATGAGTGTTTACTCATACTTCATGTGCAATAAGGATTTACTCATGCTCCATGTGCAATGAGCCTTGGCTCATGCTAATTCCATGTTAAGTGTTGTTGTCACATTTCCATGTTATGATTATCATGATTTATCATGCCTTTATGTTCATGTTTCTCTTGTTCTATATTGATATGCATAATGTCTAACATGTATTTTACTCCTCATGTTATTCCATGTGTATTCCCTTACTGGGATTTATTGCTCACCCTTTTCTTATGCATGTCCTCAGGTTATCCCATGCAATGCTAAGT
This sequence comes from Viscum album, assembly GCA_963277665.1. Classification (NCBI taxonomy): domain Eukaryota; kingdom Viridiplantae; phylum Streptophyta; class Magnoliopsida; order Santalales; family Viscaceae; genus Viscum; species Viscum album. Next base: position 2,001,794,188 of record OY728136.1, read on the forward strand.
ACAAGGGAATGTAGTGGTCATGTAAAGGAAGTTTTCAATAAAGATGTTGTATTTCATGTTTTAAGTTTTTATGTAATTATCCTAAGCCCCAAATATACTAAAGCTCTCAATCTTCTTTGTTGTATCAAGTGAAGTTTTATGTAATAAATCATGTTTAAGTTTGTAATAAAAGCAGGGTTGTCATAGTTTGTATCAGAGGATAGGTTTAGTTATTTTTGGGATTAGAATTAGAAAACCCTAGTAAAGCCTTATAGACAAGACTAAGTAAAATAAAAAAATCCCTAAGTTTTAGTAAGTACTGAGTAAGTTGTTTATAAATCAAATACATCCCTGTCTAGATACGAGTAGGTATAGGTGACTCTGGCACAGATGTATCCTAGGGGTAAAACCTGAAAACACCGCTTTGAGCTAGACTCGAACAGGAACTGGTGCACGACAATGGGACTTGTTGTACTCTTGGTTACGGCACTCTCGGGGGATATGTTTTGAAAAAATCACAAGCTTGGTATGAACCCTTATCAGGGGAATTAAAAAAATTCCCCTAAGAATATATGTTAGAAAGTAGATCATGAAAAGCCTAGATTAAAGCCTATAGACTCGTGAGTTAAGGAAATAAAAGTTTATTTATAAGTCATCAACTTTTTTCTTTGGATTACCCTTTATGTGTTACCCCTAACTTTCCTTTTATTCCAGCCAATGGCTGGTAATAGGAGTACTCGGGCTAACAACTGTTGTGAAGATCAGTGTGATGACTGTACTAATGAGATGCCCAATCCAATGGGAGCAAGAATCGCAAACTTTGTCATGCTTCTATCTTAGTTAACTCAAGATTTTAATAGAAACACAGGTCAAGAGTAATGTTCACCCCCCCCCCAAGAAAGAACAAGTCTCTATCAAGATCTTCATGAGACAAAGGCCTCCTACTTTTAGTGGATCATATGATCCCATGATCGCTGAACAATGGATCAAATCCATTGAAAAGATCTTGTATATCCTTCAATGTTCTGAACAAGAGAAGGTTCTCCTGGCAGCTTATCGTATGGAGGGTGAAGCTGATCAATGGTGGACGTTGATCAAAAATATGAATCCTGAGGAGGAGATCGAGGCGTTGGAATGGAAGGATTTCTAGAAGATGTTTTTTGATAAATATTTTCCGCACACCCTCCAGCTTAAGATGGAAAGGGACTTCCTTTCCCTCAAGCAAAAAGATAAAGAATCTATTGGAGCGTATGAGGAAAACTTCACAAGACTTGCATGATACGCTTCTGGCTTTGTCATTACCCCCAAATGAAAATTTGACCGCTTATTTGGTGGTGGGATGAAGCCTAGCCTGCGGAAATCATTGGCGATCCATGACTTCGACAGCTATGAGGAAATTGTCTAATGTGCCCTCAAGGTTGAAATAGAGATCATAGAATCACAGGGCTGTCATGGGGATAAGAAGCGTAATGTGGAATTCAATGCTGGTGGTCTGATGGATAAATCCAATGGTTCTAAGAATATCTAGCACCCCACTTGAAAAAAGTGCAGAAAGAAGCACCCTGGAAATTGCTTTAAGGTGATGAGGAAATGCTTCAGGTGTGGAAGAGAAGGGCACCTAGATGTTAACTGTCGGCAAGAAAGACCCGATGTTATGACAGAGGAGAGGAACGCTCTTTTCGAACCTCAATGTGTTGTTCATTGCTATAAATGCAAAGAACCAGGGCATCTTGCAAATCAGTGACCTAATCCAAGGGTTTTCGGAGGCAACCAACAACTTCCACGGCAGCAAGGAAGAGCTTTTTCCATCACTTCTACCGAAGTGAACCCTGAAAATGAAGTGGTGACAGGTACACTAGTTATTCATTCAAGAATAGCGAACATACTTTTTGATTCATGTTTTACGCATTCTTTTATATCCTGAAAGTTTAGTAGAACAATCCCAGCACCACCACAAATCATGGAAGTGAAGATGTCGGTGAGTACGTCAAATGGGGCAATCATTGCATCCCATTAATATAAGTCCTCCCCTATTATAATATGTGGATTTAATTTACCAGCGAACCTCGTCATACTCCCTCTGGTGGAATTTGATGCAATTCTTGGCATGGATTGTCTTTCCTTATATAGAGCCAACATAAATTGTCGGAAGAGGGAAATCACACTCCATATGGAGAATCAACCCCCGATTCTTTACAAGTGTAAGGAGGAATATGAATCTCTTTTAGCTCCATCATCTCAAGGATGGATATTACTACCCTATGAGTACACGTATCTGGCTCAGATGACTGATTCCAAGGAAGAAACCATCCTTGAAAAAATGCCTATTGTGAGGGAATTTGTGGAAGTGTTTCCCGAGGAACTGTCTGGTCTTCCTCCTAGAAGATATGTTGAATTCTCAATTGAACTTATACCTAGGGAATTACCAATATCCAAGACTCCATATAGAATGAATTTTGTAGAGATTAAAGAGATGAAGAAACAACTACAGGAGAATCTGGATAAAGGGTTTATATGCCCAAGTGTTTCACCATGGGGTGCACCAGTCCTCTTCATCAAGAAGAAGGATGGGTCAATTCTCATTTGCATCGATTATCGTGAACTTAACAAAATCATGATAAAGAACAAGTATCCTCTTCCATTAATTGATGAATTGTTCGATCAGCTGTGTGGAGCACAATACTTCTCCAAGGTGGAATTGTGGTCGGGATATTATCAAGTAAGGGTGAAGAAGGAAGATATCCCCAAGACTACTTTTTGCATAAGATACAGGCACTATGAATTCATAGTAATGCCTTTCGGACTCACTAATGCTCCAGCAATCTTCATGGACTTAATGAATACAGTCTTTAGAGATTACCTCAACAAATTTGTGGTAGTCTTTATATATGATATTCTAATATACTCCAAAACCAAGGAGGATCATGAGGATCATTTAAAAACTGTACTAGAGACTTTGCGCAAGGATAAGATCTATGAAAAGTATAAAAAGTGTGAGTTCTGGTTAAAGGAGGTCTCATTATTGGGCCATATCATCACAAGCAATGGGATATTTGTGGATCCCTCCAAAATAGATGCAATTGAGGGATGGCCGAGGCCAACATCAGTAACGGATATCTGTAGTTTCTTGGGGTTAGCTGGATATTATCGACGATTTGTGAGGAATTTTTCATGATTGTCCAACCCTCTTACCAAGATAACTTAGAAGGGAGTAAAGTTTTCTTGGAGTGATGAATGCGAAGAAAGCTTCAAGGAGTTGAAAAGGAGGCTTATCACTGCGCCCGTGCTCACTTTACCCACAAGTGGGGAACTTCTTGTTGTATTCAGTGATGCTTAGAAGAAGAGATTAGGTTGTGTGCTGATGCAGAATGATAAAGTGATATCCTATGCCTCAAGGCAATTGAAAATCCATGAGTGAAACTATCCAACGCATGATATGGAGTTGGCAGCGGTGATCTTTTCCTTGAAAATCTGGCGGCATTATCTTTATGGGGAGAAATGTGAGATATATACTGACCACAAGAGTCTTAAATATATATTCACACAGAAAGAGCTTAATATGCGCCAAAGAAGATGGATAGAGCTCATCAAGGATTATGACTGTTTAATACATTACCACCCTGGGAAAGCGAACAAGGTGTAAGATGCCCTAAGTAGAAAGGACCCAGCGATTCTATCAATGATGAGAATTTAGAAGGATCCAATCTTGTTAGACTTGATGAAGATGGACATGAGAATCATAAAGAAGGGAACATCATCAATTCTTTCACAAATTATTGTTCAACCGTCTCTTTTGGAAAGGTTAAAGGATGCTCAAAAGGATGATGTGGGAATTCAGGAAAAAGTGGAAGCTATCAAAAAAGGTAAATCCTTGGAGTTTAATGTTAATGAAGAAGGAATTGTGCGATTTTGGAAAAGACTATGTGTTCCATCAAGTATAGAGCTGAAGAATGAACTTTTGGATGATGCACATAGTTCAAATTTCTCTATTCACTCAGGGAGCACAAATATGTATCGAGATCTCTGAGAAAACTTTTTGTGGGATAATATAAAGAAGGAGATCACTGAATATACATCAAAGTTCCTGGTGTGTCAGCAAGTGAAGGCAGAGAGGTAGAAGTCTAAGGGGATGATGCAACCATTTCCCATACCAGAATGGAAATGGGAGAACATCACCATGGAATTTGTCACCAGACTTCCAAGGACATCCAAAGGTAACAATGCAATCTGGGTTGTTGTGGATCATCTTACAAAGACTGCACACTTCATTGCTATTTGGGAGGATTTATCTTTGGATCAATTGGCACGAATATATATCAGGGAAGTGGTAAGGTTGCATGGAGTACCACTATCTATTATGTCTGACCGAGATCCAAGATTCACCTCTATGTTTTGGAAGAGTCTTCAACATGCTATGAATACTTAACTGAACTTCAGTACGGCCTATCATCCTCAAACTGATATCCAATCTGAGCAGACTATCCAAACACTTGAGGACATGTTGAGAGCATGCTCAATGGACTTTAAAGGAGGATGGGATCAACATCTTCCTCTAGTTGAGTTCTCTTATAATAAAAGTTTCCACTAAAGTATCCAAATGGCACCATATGAAGCCCTTTATTGGAAAAGGTGCAGAACACCAGCGTGTTGGGATGAGGTCGGTGAATGTAAGCTGCTTGGACTGGAAATGGTCGAAGAAATGGTGGAGAATGTGAAAACCATTCAGCAGCATATCAAGGCATCCCAGAGTCAATAGAAGAGTTTTGCAGATAAACATCGATGAGACCTTGAGTTTAAAGTTGGAGACATGGTTTTTCTACGCATATCTCTATGGAATAAGGTCATGAGGCTTGGAAATAAAGGGAAGTTAAGTCCAAGGTACATCAGCCCCTTCAAGATTCTTGATCATGTCGGGGTTGTGGCCAATCGACTAGTACTTCCACCTACCATGGCCAAAATACATGATGTCTTTAATGTATCCCTCTTAAGGAAGTACATACCGAACCCTTCACATGTACTCTCTTATGAGGTGGTACAGTTGGAGGATGATCTTTCTTATGAGGAGCAACCAGTGAAGATCTTAGATCGTAGAGAAAAATTCCTACGAAATAAGACAATGCCCCTCGTCAAGGTGTTGTGGAGAAACCAAATGTTTGAAGAAGAAACTTGGGAATCATAGGAAATGATGAAGCTGAGTTACCCACATCTGTTTTAAGTGTGGGAAAAGGAAAATTTCGAGGGCGAAATTTCTTAAGGGGGGAATACTATAACGACCCAAAGTTTCATTAATGGAAATCCCTCTTGATCTAATTAAATGTCGCTTTATGTTTATATAAAATGTCAAATTCTTTGGTTTTATGTTAAGAATTTTGACTGTTGCTAATATAGTCGTTGAACAGTGATCACATGATTAGTATAAATATTGGGCTTTAACAAATCCAATTTACTCAGACAAAATAAGCGATGGCCTCATCTAGTAGAATTGCTCCATACGAAGCCCATTTTTCGGAGCTCAGAAAAGAGGTGGCGTACTTGGGATTCGCTCTTGACTAAGCCCAAGCTAAGATTCATCATGTCAAGCTCGAATGGGACATTCTACAGGAAAAGTGGAAGTTGATAGAGATTATCACTCGAGCAATGTTATCCAAACCACCCCAAGAGTCTGTCACCATCGCACACCTTACCCTTAGGTCTTATGCGGCTGTTTTAAAGAGTTATGTAACAAATCTCTAGTACTATGTTCATGTATATTATTTTTGTATATAATAATGAATATACCTCCTTGTAATTTTTTTTGATACATTGTAAATAGTTTTTAAAGTACAAATAGTGTTTTTAGTTATTATTTAATTAAGAATTCTATTTTTTAAAATTAAGGGATTTTTGAATTAAATAATATTTTAATAAAATATTATTATTATTATTAAATTAATTTTTATTAAATATAAATTATCTTATAATTTTATGAATGCAATTATAATTTTTATTAAGGTTTGAAAGCCATTTCTGTCAAAATCCATGAATTTTCGATAAATATCAGTTTTTATTTTAAAAGTGAAAATTAACATATTTATAAAATTATTTAGATAAAATAAATGTTATTTCTGGAATCAAGATATCGAAATTATCCAACGGTGAATTTTTCATAATTTTCTGAGACAGTCAAATTTTTGGGTAAAAATTAAATACCGTTTAAATATATAATGTGTTTTATGACATCATAATGACCCGATAGTGATGTAATAAAATACTATAATCTTTATGTTCAGACAATATATGTTTTAACATTAAAATAATGTGATTTTGGGTTTGTTTTACTTACTTTTCAAAACATTAATGGACCCCTTAAGACTTATTAAACACCTTGTCTTTTAAAATTGTTTTCCATGGGAGTGTGACTCACCTCCACATAAGCAACCCTATTATTTTAAGAAGTTAGGACTTTGGCCTTAAAAAATATTGTTTTCCTCTTCCCTTTTTCAAAAACCATGGGATGGTTTGTGTTTTGGATTAATTTAATATAAGGGGTCCCAAACCTAAATAATAAAGAATTCACTCACATTTCCTATATAAACCCACCCAAGCTCCCACTTCCTCCTCACTCAAAGACTTTTTAGTTCATCCAACCACTGACATACTCTCTCTATAATCCTCCCAAGGTTCCCCAAGCTCCAAATAATCCTCTCTCAAGCCTCTCTCAAGCCTTTGTAAGCACACTTCCAAGTAAGGGTTTTTTTTCTTCCTTTCTCATTTTTGTCCAATTTTCATTAAGTTGTTTTTCCCTTTTAATTTCAATTATGAATATTAGGGTATGGTTTTTCACCTCCATCATACTTCCCTCTTTATGTTTGAATGATGGGAGACCCCTTTCTCTCTCATTAAATGCCTCCCATGTACACCTGTTACTATACCGAAATTCTGAAAGGAACTTCTCTCTCCTCATTTACATTCAAGAAATACTTTTGTATCATGAATCTAAATTCCATTACAATTGTTGGGACATGTATCTATATGACCTACTTACTATCCATTACATGTAAATATGATGAGTAACCCCTTTATCTCTCATCAACCTTTTTTATGAATTCTTATGTCACGTCGTTACGCTTCCAAAATCGCACCGACTTTCTAAGCCAATGCCATTGTGTAGTGAATACCATGTCCATTTCTCCATCAAGGGTATTCACCTTTATGAACATTTACTTATTGATTATAAAGTTTAATGTATGAATTCCACATTCCTTTATCTTGGAATAAATGATTATGTTTAATGAATCCATGTTTTATGATCCATGTGGCACACTTATGCATAAAATGAAATGTTTAAGAAGGGTGTGCCCTTATACCGCTCCAATACATTGGGTAAAGTATAGTATCATGATACTTCATGTGTAATGAGTGTTGAATCATGCTAATTCAAGTTCAATTAGGTTTTACTCGTGCTTCATGTGCAATTAGGATTTACTCATGCTCCATATGCAATGAGCCTTGGCTCATGCTAATTCCATGTTAAGTGTTGTTGCCACATTTCCATGTTATGATTATCATGATTTATCATGCCTTTATGTTAATGTTTCTCTTGTTCTATATTGATATGCCTAATGTCTAACATGTATTTTACTCCTCATTTTATTCCATGTGTATTCCCTTACTGGGATTTATAGCTCACCCTTTTCTTATGTATGTCCTCAGGTTATCCCATGCAATGCTAAGTACGAGGGAATGTAGTGGTCATGTAAAGGAATTTTTCAATAAAGATGTTGTATTTCATGTTTTAAGTTTTTATGTAATGATCCTAATCCCAAAAGAAACTAAACCTCTCGATCTTATTTGTTGTATCAAGTGAAGTTTTATGTAATAAATCATGTTTAATTTTGTAATAAAAGCAGGGTTTTCATATGCACCTAGTCTCCAAGGACACTAAATTATTACAATCAACAGGAGTGTTTTTGTGTAATTTATTAAATATCCATCTAAAAAGATGTAATATCCATGTATGAAAATTCTAGTTTGTTATAGTTGGAATCGGAGGAAAGGTTTAGTTAACATTTGGAAACTATGGTGAGAAAAATTTAGTGAGATCCATGGGGATATTTCTGAGGATGTGTACATAGATTTATCTAATAATAAGTCTAAGGATGAGTCAAAGTATTGTAAAATGTCCTAGAATTTTGGTAAGGATAGTGCAAGTGATTTTCAAGAAATTACATCCCTGTATGGATACTACAAGTGGATATGGATCTAGCATAGAGATACTTAGAGTTAATAACCCCAAAAAGGGTCCATTGAGCTAGACTCAATCGTCACCTGGTGCACGACAATGGGTCGTGTTTCACACTTGGTTTGACCCTCCTAGGGGATATTCTTTGAAAATTCATAAGCTCTTTACAAATTGTCATAAAGGATTTAAATAGATGATGACTATAAATGACATAGGATAAATATGAGATGTAATATATTACAAGGTTTTCATGATTAAGATATTCTATAAGTGATTTTTCATGATTATATAGCTCCCCACTATGATTATAGTTTCTCATACTATTATTTTGATTTTAGTCAATGGATATAACCCTAAGGAACCATGTTGATGTCGAGTGTGGCGGACAACTCAATGATTTTCTTCCTAAGAAACCAAATTTTATAGGAGCTTGAATGAAAAATCTTGATGATTTTCTCACACAAATTTCTCAATATATGAATCATATTGAACTTCCAAACAAGAAAAGGTGGGAACAAAATTTTGTTGATTCCTTCCTGAGGTAATGTCCACCTTATTTCAGTGGGTATTTTGATCCACTGGTTGTTGAGAAATGGATCAGCACCACTAAAAAGATATTTTCTGTCCTCCAGTGTTCGGGGAATGAGAAAGTCATTTTTCTTGTCTACCATTTGGAAGGTGAATTGTATCAATGGTGGACTCTTATCAATAATATAAGGTAGTGGGATGAAATAGGATCCATAGATTGGGATGAGTTCAAGAACTTATTTTTCGATAAGTAATTTCCTCATATTCTTAAAATGAAGATGGATAAGGAGTTCATTGAGAAAAAAAAAGAAAATGTATGATGAATCTATTGGTACCTATGAGGAAATTTTTACAAGAGCTGTGAGGTACGCTTCTGGTATTATTATCCAACCGGAAAGTAAGGTTGATCATTTCTTCAGTGGCTTGAAACCAAGTCACCAATGGAAATTATCTATAAGATACTTTAGTAGATATGAGGATATTTTTTCTATGTGTTTTCAAGGTGGAAATAGGGGTTGGAGTTACATATAAATCTCATGGTTTTTATATGAAGATAAAAAAGGGACTTAGAGGAAAATCTAAGAACCATGGAGAGAAGAATGTGAGATTTCCTTTATTATCAAAGTGTGGGAAGAACATGGAGGAAATTATCTTAAGGGGAATACTAAGTGTTATAAGTGTGGAAAGGAATGTCATCAAGCAGATTAATGATGAAGTGATGGGAAGAAGATAGATAATGGTGCGAATAATGAGAAATCTTCACAAAATACACCTCCCATACTTTAGTGTTTTAATTGAAAAGAGTTTGGGAATTATACTAATAAGTGACCAAATCATAGGGTTAATAATGATGATCAATGACAACAACCTCTGAAGATAAAGGACAAAGTTAAATCTTATGCAATCACGATAGTTGAAGTGGTTTATGATAATTAGGTCATGCTAATCCTCCCCTCATTAATTGGGAATTTCATGTGTTGATTTTGTATGAATGAGCCTAATGAAAATATTATTGTTCATTATTTAGTAAAATTTCATGTGATTATATCCCTATACATGAATTCTATAATAAGGAAATCACATTTGATATTCTATCAGTACAAGGTTGAACCCAAGATTCCAATAAAAATGTTTTTGTATAAGATAAGAGCTTATTTAAGGAATAAAGGGTAAATTATATTTTAAAATAATTTATGTCTCCATGTAAGATTAAATTAAGATCTATGGATACCATCATGGGTTTATGATTTAAACATTGATCATAAGTTCAAAGTCATGGAAAACCCTTTTAAGTTTTTAGATGATGGGAGTTTATAAATATTAAGGATATTTTAAGATGCATTTATAGAAATGAAACCCTTTGGTTTTGTGTATAGTGACAAAGTTATTTGAGGGGGAATGCTTTTACACTTTGTAAACATATGATTAAAGGTAATGGTAACCTTAAGGGTTTATCTTATCTTTGATTTTGAGATAATTATGGGTTATAGTGGATCACCTTACAGTTTCAACATACTTCATTATTATCAGTGAAGATTTATCTTTGGATTTTCCTTCCAGTGTATACATTAAGGAAGTGGTGAGGTTGCATAGAAATCTCTTGATATGGAGTTGATTTTCATCACTATATATCATCCTCAGACAGATGGTCAGTTTGAGATAATAATTCAAACCCTAGAGGGTGTGCTAAGATATTATCCTATGGATTTAAAAGGTGGTTGGTATCAACACCTTACTCAAGTTGAATTTTCTTGCAATAATATATTTCACTTGAGAATTCATATGGCTCCTTGTGAAGCCCTTTATGTAAAGAAGTATAGAACTCCAACGTACTAAAATAAAGTTGTAGAAAGAAAGTTATTGGGACTTGAGCAAGGTGATGAGATGGAAGAGAAAGTTAGATCCATTTAGAAATATGTATGAAGTGCAAAAAAAAAATTATAAATGTTATATTGATAATCATCGATGTGATCTATAATTTGTATTCGGTAAGAATTTCTTCCTAAATATTTCTCTATGAAAGAAAGAAGGGCAAACTAAGCCCTAGATATATTGGTCCAATTAAAATAATTCATCATATCAGGATAGTATCTTATCATTTGACACATCTAATAAACCCTCTATCAAGTTCACTATGTGTTATATGTATCACCCTTAAGTAATTACACACTTTATCCATCACATGTACCAAACTTAGAGGTCGTACCGTCAAAGCATGATATTTATTATAAGGAACAAAAGGTAGAGATTCTCAACTGAATAGAGAAAGTTCTTCAAAATAATACCAATAACATATTTAGTGTTTTTTGGCTAAAACACTAGCTTGAGAAAGATATGTGGGAACCTAAGGATGAAATGAGGCAGAATTATCCTCAGTTGTTGGTACCGGAGTGAAGAATTTTAAGGGTGAAATTCATTTTAAGGGGGGTAGAATGTAACACCATAGGTTTTTATGAATTATTTTTTTCAAATAAATTAAATTTATTTTATAACATTCATTACATGAAACACTAAGTTGATATTTCACTACATGCAACACTAGGCTAGCTTGTGTTACACGTGACACTGAGTTTTAACAAAACCTCAATATATTATTAATATAGTTATTTAAACTCAAACATTATAACCTATCTGATGAAATTAGTGGTATGAATAGTAATAAATATTTTAAAATATTTATTATAATGGTTTTATATAAAGAAAAAATATTGATAATGAAATATATAATTTTTGGTAAAGTCTTTATATGTTTCAAAAATACTATTTTCTCAAAAAAAATCTTTTTTGTCTTTTTGTGAGCAATAATAAAATTAATTTTTGAAATATTTAGAAAATTAATTTAATAAAATTAAATTCATTTTTGAAATTAAAATTTCAAAAATATCTTAGGGATTGTTTTTTGAATTTTTCTGAAAAGTTTCTTTTTTTGATGAATTGAAAAATACTAAATTTTAATTGAAAACTGCCTTTTCATTTAAATTATTTACAAAGTTAAATTGTATTTTAAATTGGTTTTAAAGTAAAATTAATTGAATTATACATCCATTAAAACAATTTAGTTCATTGTAATCAATTTTATATTGAGTTTCGATATAAAAACTTTGTAAACTTTTGAACTTTTTCTCTTTAAAAACCCGCTTTCTCATCGCATCTGTGAGATTAATTTTAAATTAAATTTTGACACCTCTATGAATGGAATTTTTTTAAGTGTATTCCATATTTAGAATCATCATGATTTATATTATATAATAAGTTCAACTTAATTTTTTACCAAAATTAATAGTAAAAAATATTTATCGCGGTTAAGGTAAAAATAGATTTACTCTGGGATTAAAATCGAAAGATAAGGGTAAAAAATGGATCAAAACTTGTCCAAAATCCATTATTTGGTCATATTTAGACTTTAAAATTTATATTATATATAATAATTAATTTTTATCCTTATTAAATTAAAAAAACATGGGTGGAATTCTTTCTTTTTTTTAAATTACAAGTGTATCACTCACCTCACTTATAAAAGGCCACCCCTTCTCCTATCCTCCTCAAACATTAAAATCATTTTGGTTTATCCAATACCTACCCAAATCACTTAAAAACATATTTAATATTATCCTAGAATCGTTATTTTTACATAAAACAAACCTAGGAATGTTTTGGTACAAACCTAAGGAGGATACTTGAAAAAGAGGTAATGTTCATCGATGAGCGTTTTTGTTTTATTTTTTACTCCAACTACTTAAATTATTATTATACCATCATGATATAATAACCTATATATATCCCATATAATTAGATATTATGTATGTGAAGTGAATTAGCTAAAACCATCTCCACTTCCATCAAATGGGTTATGAAATCATCGTTCGTGTGTACAGCGGATTACCGCCTTGCGAACCGATGTCATTCGTTTTTCCATTACCACCTTTCACAGTTGGGTATGATGTAAAATATAAAGTATATATATAATATTTATAACATAATTATATATTTTTTAATAATTATATAATATATAAAAAAATTACTTTCATTTTTCGTAGGGGATACGATAACGCTATTCATGTGTATAGAGGACTATCGTCTCGCGAAGCGATAAGATTCGTTTTCACTAACACTTTACATGGATGATAATAATGACTAAGTTAATAAATATATATGATATACATGAAATTATTATTATATTCATGAAATATTTATAATTATAAAAAAGATAATATATCATTTTCTTTCTTACCTTTTCACTCAGTAAAAGATGATAACATCGATCGTGTGTGTGTGGACTACTGCCTTCAAGAAGCAATGTGACTCTCTCTTTTCACCACCAAAACACATGTATGATATGTATAAATATATTTAAAGAAATTATATTTTATTTATTATATTATTATCATTATTAAATTATAAAATATTACTTAACTCCTTTTCATAATGATCGTTGAAAATGGAAATGTTACTCATGCGTACGTACGGCCTACCATCTCTATACATAATTCATTTCTCAAAATTATCTTTCATAGTGATATTAAAAGTATAATTTATGTAAAAATATGTTAATAATTTCATTATTATTATTCTGGAGATGATTTAACCATGATCAAAGTAAGAGGACTGAAAATAATAAATCAAAACATATATGAAAAACAAAGCAGTTATTACCCGAAACATGACTGTAACATGGAATTGTTAATAAATGGGTAATAAAAGGACATAAGTAAATAATATAAGGTATGATATATATATATATATTTTTCTATAATATATTTATAATAAACTTATATTTATTATACAGAATTTTTAAACAAGTATTAAGGAAGTCGAGGCTTACGGTAAGGGATTTCTAGTCTCTCTTTTATTTTTGGGAGACATAAAAATTAACCAATCATTTATTTTGTGTATTGTACATACTGAACCTTTAAAATTTTATATTATGAATCTTATACTTTTCATTATATTCAATGTTTTATTTGATGTTATTCTTTATTGGGGATTACAATTCAAAATATTACTAAAGCGGAAATGGATTTTTCTCTCAATTTTTCTTCTATGAGATGTAAGTTAGGTTATGCACCTATATTATTTCACAAGGTTTATATATATCCCCTTTTACATGTAATATCATTAATTTTTTTATCCTAATGGTATTTTAAGTTCCATTTTATGTTATTATTTACTGGGTATTGTGATTTAAAGTTACCAAAGTGGTAAAGATTTCATGTTACAATCTCATTGTTTATCAAGATTAATTATGATTATATTTTTGATGATAAAATATTATGATCCATGTCTCAATAAACTCATGAATTTTCTTATCCTTCGGTTATTCATGATATTTTTATGTGATAGTATGTCACAACCCATCCCCCAGGGGCCCCTGTCGTGACTACCCCAAGCCCGCCTTCCATAGACCAGTAGTTGGTGACTAACACCAGAAAGGTATATCCCTATAATGAGAAGGCATTGTCTTTAAACCTGTAAAAATACAAAACCAGGAACACAAAAAGAAGAAACCACAAAGTAAACTTCTATAGTAAAAAGGTGTATTGAAAGTAAAAGGGGTCGGAATACAAGCCCAAATAGAAAGTACAAGTACAACTGAAAAAGAAAAACAAATCATGGAACGTCAACCGGGGATCCCACCTGAAGGGTAGGTATAGCTCACGATCAGTAGTCATTTTAGCATGTCATGTCAAATGGTCCACCTCTGAGCACCGTCCAGTCCTAGATCCCTCAGCCTTGATCAATGTTGTCTTTCATCTTCACAAGACACATCAAGGTGTGGGAATAGCTCGTGAAGGGGTGAGTATAACAATACTAAGTAGGGACCCTGAGACCCCAGAAGGTCTCCCGGAGTTCCACAAAGGAAAATCCACAAGGTAAGACCTCAATCACAAATCACAAAGCATTCATCAACTCTACATAGGTATATTCCCATACATATACCTAAGTTATCAAAATATACTCACCTCGTACATGAGGAAACGTAAGGCTCCAACCTTTAAGCCATTTTCACAACTAGTCCATGAAAGAATAATACCAAAAAGGTAACGCCACGAAGGTAACACCATGAAGTTAAAAGTACCACAAAGGTAACACCACTAAGGTAACACCACGAAGGTAAAATTACCAAAAAGGTAACACCACGAAGGTAACACCATGAAGGTAAAAGTACCACAAAGGTAACACCATGAAGGTAACATCACGAAGGAAAAATCACCACAAAGGTAACACCACGAAGGTAAAAGTACAAAAAAGGTAACACCACAAAGGTAAAGACTCATCTCACACCAAGTATGTAACTTAAGTACAGAAGTACATATGATTATTTGTAAATCTAGATCATCTTATTCTGTCGAGAGGTTTTTCTGCTGACCCACACAGGATCGGTATGCGCTGACCCACACAGGATCGTTGAGCACTAACCCACATAGGATTGGTATTCCCTGACCCACATAAGATCAATGAGCACTAACCCACATGGTATTGACAAGTAATGACCCACATAGGATTTTTCTTCATTCTTCACATCACAACCAATCTCCTCTGCCTCACTATCAGCCACTGGATTCCTGCTCAAAGTACACTTGATTCTGGGAGAACCTCTCCCCAAGACACCAGTCGTACCTCAAACACCAACAAGTTCCATGAAGAATTATCCCAAAGGACCACCATGTCATAAGGTTTCCAACATGACTGACGGCACGTCAATCAGATGCCCAGTCTGTGACTTATTATAAGCGTTTTAGTACTAAGGGCCCGGTTGGATTTGGGTTAGATCCAACCTGGACATCCTCTAACTTTATAAAAAACTCAAGTTGAGTATAAAAAAGGACCATCTCTCTCCAAGGGTCTCAATTCTACAGACGGTTCATCAAATGGATGCCTAGTTCACAAGTTATGGTCCTTTTAGTGAAACTGGGCCTGAAAGGGTCTGGGTCCAGTCCGACCTGGTCCGGGTCTGACCTAGCTGGACCGGCCTGCGGTGGGCTCGGCCCACTGGGCCATGGTCTCGCCCGGCCCACAGGGGGGCATAGCTCATCCTACTAGGGTGAGGCCCGCTGGGCTCAAATGGCCCGACCCGCGAAGGCGTGGCCTAATGGGCATGCACGGCCCACTGGATCAGGGCCCGCCCTAGCCGACACAGGGGGGGATTCCCCCGGTTTTCCCAAACAGATGTGCAGTCATTTGGTTTTTCTCCACAGTATTAGTGCCACATGGTGCCTCTTCATCTACCGTGGGACCTGTAGGGAGCGGGTCCTACTGCTACGGCTACTCTGGCGGCGTGTCGTTGTGCGCCATTGCCTCCTCCTTCGGTCGACCGATGCCAGCCGCTTCTGGCATCCGCTACGGCTAAAAGCTTCAGCCACTATCTCTGGTGGCGCATGTGGGTGTGCCACCCTCCCTTTTGTGGCTGACCGGTGCTGACTGCTGTTGGCCGCCACGACTAAAGAGTCGCAGCGCGCGGCGGCGCGCCACCGCTATAGCCCACCGGTGCCAGTTGCCGACGGTCTTCCACGTGTCATCAGGTGAGCTTCAGTGACCCTTTTTTCCATCTGATCACGTCTATGAGCTCCCCAGGATGCCCTCTTCACCGCATGACCCTTTTTTCCAGATTCCATTCAACCTGAAAATTTCTCCGTGAAGAACGCATAGATTAAACAACGTAGCAGAGGGTCCGGGCCTTGTTCATTTGGACTGCACCCTTCGCGTTAGCTTGATAACAAGAGGGAATCAAGAAAACTTTCATCAAAACTTGGGAAAAAATTAAGATTAAACCCTACCTTGAGATCATTGGATAACGTCCGTGTTTGAGGGAGATTTGGCGTTTGTCGTTCCCGCAAAAAGCCTCCAACGACGTCGCTCAATCGTCGTTCTTCAGTTCGTGATTCGGTGGCACTCATCACTACTCTCCGGAACCAGTCCCATCTTCTAAGTGGTTGGTGTCACAACACTTTATCATAACTTTGTCGCTTGGTGAATTTGTGTCAACACTCCTCCCCAAGCTCCATATAAATAGGAGAGGGGGAGGTTGAGTAATGCACATGGAAATAAATGGGGGTTAATTTAATAGGAACATTCCTAATTCCAATGGAATTGTTATAAAGGATTTGAGGAGTCAATCCATTTAATGTCTTGACACATCGTTGGTCCTTCCACTGCCGCTTGTCTATTGGAGGAAAAGAAAAGAGAGAAATAAAATAACTTTGTTATTTTATTATTCTCTTAAAATTCATAAAATCTAACTTTTTCTCCCGATCTACTGTGGTCAAATTAAATCCTCCCTTAAGAGAATCCCAGTGTTTTGGATTCAATGGTGCTCTCAAATTTTTAATCCAAGCACCGGTTCAAAAGTTAGAAAACGTTGCTCATGTGTTTACTGAACGTACCTTAAAAAAGTTCAGAAATTCATTTTGGGTACACCAGGCCTCGAAATCACGCGCCTTCAATTTTCACAGACTTGTAATAATTCCATATAATTAAAAAAATACATGTACAATTTGGGTATTTACATTCTCCCCACCTTAGGACTTTTCATCCTCAAAAGCCACAACATAGACTAAGGAAACAAATAAGGGTACTGAGCATGAATTTGAGCCTCCCGCTCCCATGTTCTCTCCTATAGGTTACCATGATGCCAGTGAACACGCACTAGAGGTATCGATCGTCCATGAAGGACCCACTTATTTCGATCCTCAATCTCTACTGGAACCTCCATAAACGTCGCCCCTTCATTAAAGTCCAGCTCGTTGTGGTCGATGGCGTGAGATGGGTCATGCACGTATCTCTCCATCTAGGATATGTGGAAGACGTTGTGCACCCTCTCCAACTTTAGTGGTAGTGCCAAGTGCTATTCCACTTCACCAATCCTCTGAAGTATCAGAAATGGTCTGATAAACCTCGATGATAACTTGTCACCCCAGCCAAATCTCTACAAACCTCGTCAAGGTGAGACCCGTAGGAAGACATGGTCTCCCTACTCGAACTCCAAAGGTCTTTGTATCCTATCAGCATAAGACTTCTACCTACTATGTGCACTCTTCATCTGCTCCTGGATGATCTACACCTTATCAGTGGTAGCCCGTACCAACTCTGGACCCATAAATGTTGACTCCCCTAGGTCTGACCAGTATAGAGGTGATCTACAAGGTCAACCATACAAGGCCTTGAATAGTGCCATACCGATGGTGGATTGGTAGCTGTTGTTGTACGCGAACTCCACTAAGGTAAAGTGATCCTCCCAAATATGGAAAAAATCTAGGATGCAAGCATAAATTATGTCCTCTAGTGTCTGAATGGTCTACTCCGTATGGCCATCCTTCTGAGGATAAAAGGCGGTGCTCAGATATAGATTAGTCCGAAATTCCTCCTGCAATCCCTTCCACAATTGGGATGTAAAACGTGTGTCACGGTTAGAGATGGTCATCGATGACACCCCATGAAGTCGTACAATCTTCTGTATGTAGAGTCATCCCAAGACCTCTACTGATCCCTACTCTCAGATAGGTAGAAAGTGGGTTGACTTGGTGAGTCGTTCAATGATGACCCATATAGAATCATGTCCCCTTAACATACGTGGAATCCCTATCACAAAGTCCATGGAGATACCATCTCACTTCCACTCTGGCACCTCTAGTGGTTGTGCTAAGCCTGCTGGAACCTGATGCTCAGCCTTCACTTGCTAGAAAATGAGGCATCGTGAAACAAACTCTGCCACTACCTTCTCCATCCCTGGCCACCAGTTCTGAAACCGGAGGTCTTGGTACATCTTCGCCACACCAGGGTGTACTACTAGAGGGGATATATGGAACTTCCTCAACACCTCCTCTTATAGATCCACCGGTACCATGGTGCATCCTCTAACAAGGATGACATGCTCCCCACCTTCAGAAAATCCATCAAGTGACTACCCTGAGGATATATGGTCACATCGAGCCTCACAGTCAATATCCCCAAGCTATGCCTCCCGAAATCACTGAAGAAGTGGGGGAGTGGTGGTCATAGACTAGAGATAAGCTGCTCCATTTCTATCCACGAAGGATATCTACAACGTGGCTAGTTGCTCTGTCGCCTCACTCAGAAGTTGTAGACCATACCTCCTGTTAAGTGCATCTGCTACTACGTTCCCCTTCCCATGAGTATAGACTATCTTAAATTCATAGTCCTAGAGGAACTCTAGCCATCGTCATTGTCTCAGGTTCAGGTCCTTCTAAGAGAAGATATATCTGAGACTCTTGTGATCAGAGTAGACTGTAAAACGTTCACCCATCAAGTAATGTCGCCACGTCTTCAAGGCGAAGACCACTACTACTAACTCCAGGTCATGGGTAGCATAGTTTTTCTCATTCTATATCAATTTTTGTGAACCATAAGCAATCACTACTTGAACCTATATCAGGAAACATCCAAGTCCGGTCCCTTATGTGTCGCAGTAGACTACATACCCAACGCCCTCTTCTGGTAGCCTCAAGATCAGGGCACTCTTTAATCTTTGTCTCAGCTTCTGAAAGCTCTTTTGAAACTTCTCCATCCATAGGAAAGGATTCCCTTTCTTAATCAAAGCTGAAAAGGGTAACGCTACCCTGGAGAAGTCTGGTACAAATCTTTAGTAGTATCCAACCCAAGCAGAAGTCCCTCTCCCTTCGAGGAGGTAATCCTGGAAACATCTTTTGAAAAGATGTCCCCACACTCTGCCACTACTGTTGGGAACTGAAAACTCAAAACTCTTATTGCCATGAGGGTAAAGTTGATCAACTCAAGAGTGATCGGCTGCACCCTCCTATGCATGAGTTTATCCTTTGTTTCTTGGTTTCCTATTTCACTGACCAAGGAAAACACCATTCCAACATTGTAGATATACTACATCCTTTTTGCCTAAAACAGTCAATCTGGGTATGAACTGTGGATGTCCAGTCCATACCAAAACCAACTTCATAAGGCCTTGACACTTCCACCAAGAGGTTCCAATCGAAACTCTCTCCTCAAGGGTCAGATCACGCCATCGGAATAAGTGTTATTATCAAGTCTCCTCCCAAAGGTATCTCCATACGTAAGGGTCAAGTCATCGGTTTAACTGAAAATCTAGGTCTTGAACAAGATTCGTGTAAAGAATGAGTGACTGGTACCTATTTCTATTAATACGATAGCTAATAGTAGACACAAAATATACCTCGAATCATTCCTAGAGCCCTTGGGTCATACTCCTTGATCACTTGAAGCTACTCCCTTCCCCTGTCCTCCATATCCCTAAGCCTGGTGGGGACCACATTGGGGGGATTGTAACATGTCGAAATGTATACCACCTCATGCTGCTCTCCTAGATCCACTTCCACATATGTTACCCTATAGATTCATCTGTCCCTATCACTTCCTCTTCCTAAAACACTTTACACGCCCAAGTCTCTAAGACTGGCGTTAGTTTCCTGCTTTCCCACTACTAAAATTCATTGGATGTATCCACTTATCCAAAGAACATTCAACCACAAAGGTTCTCTCTAGCACCCTAACATAAGTATAAATGCATAGAAGAATATTGTTGGCTCATATGTCCCTAAACACACCTCGCTCGGAGGTCCGTTACATGAAGCACTGATCGTACTGTATTCATCGAGTGCCTAGGATGGTCAGTACGCCTCGATGAATACTCTGTTACTGAAATGTCATCCTACCAAAGTTGTAGAAGCTCTAGGGAACACTCAGCCCTTAGATTTTTTGGCAATAGACCCCCTTCTCTGAGGAAGGTTCTCAATCTTATCCCCAGAAAAGTCACCTCTTCGTAAGATTAGGGTAATCTAAACCCCATCATTGTCCTACTGAGCCACGTAGAAGGCTCTCTACCAAGACTGCCATCTGATCGAACGGTGTCATAGCTAGATGGAAACTCGACCACCTCCTCAAGACAGTCATTATCCTTCTGTGAGTCAGGATTTCCTCAGAGCCTGAGGGGTATCTAATACTGAAACACGTGTAAGTCACTAAGCCTACATGTGTCCTCTACTAGTACCACAAGTTGTAACTGCAGGCCAATGGGCAGTGATATAGCTGGCACACTACCTGAAGGTACCATCTCAAGCAATGGTAATTTTCTTCACCCTATGGACCATCCTCATGGTCACACACTAGAAAAGACTAGCAGTTGGGATCACAATCTGCTCTACTAGTGTCTCAACTAGGCGGAAAACTCCAGCCACAGCCTCCAGCCAGTCCTCAACTGCCTAGGAATCTGTCTCGCCTTGAAACCTCAGAGGCCTATGCTATTGGAACTCATGCAAAGCGCTCAATCAGCATGCACTATCTTCTAGTGCAGCTAGTGGTAACTGTTTTCCAATGGGTGGTGTTGCTGCTGGTACACCACCCAAAGGTGCCAACACAGTAAGAGGGCCCTACACCAGAGCCTCATCGCTCGATGGGCCATCATCGCGTACTCTCTCAGGAATCCTGGATAACTATCTACGTGGTATCATCCTAAAAGAAAATAGGTTTTCCATGTTCAATAAGTTATACCTGGTGAGCTGACTCAAAGAGATCATAAGAAAAACTTTTCAAAAACACACTCAATCGGTGTTTTCGTGCACTAAGTCGGAAATAAAAATTTATAGTCCCGGTGTATGGATACATCGTCCATCGCACCAACAATGGATTCCTCAAACTAAAAACCACACTCGTAACACTTAACACTATTTCCACATAGAAAATATTAGAGTCCTAGTTATTCAGTAGAATCGACTCCTCTGATACCACTTTGTCACGACCCGTCCTCTGGGGACCCGTGTCGTGACTACCCCAAGCCCACCTTCCATATGTGATAGAGTTAATATTTTATAAATTTATTATATGTATTTAAAATATTTAAACCCCCAAAATTTATCAATTTAAGTTTAATTACATCATTTTTGGATTTATGGTATGTTTTGTGTTAAAATTGGAAAGTTTCCTAATTTTGGGAATTTAACAGATTTTATATGTTTTGTTAATTCAACCATATCTTTTATAATATAATCCCAATTTATGTGATTCTTTTTTTGTAGGAAACCTGGAGTTTTTGGATACATCTTTGTCTTATAGGATATTATATAATTCTGCTATCAAGGGACCCTAAAAATTCCATTAAGTTGGAGAAATATTATGGACAACCATGTGGACCCCACATCATTTAATCAATCATAAATCGGTCATAATAGATCCAATTAAGGTTATTCCAATTTTAATGGTCAACCAAGTAATATATTAGTATCTATGTTTAATATAATGGAGATTTAGATTCATTAAGTCAGGTATTGGATGGAAAACATTGAATGAATATTTTTAGAAATCTCTATGAGAAAAAGTCATACTCAATAAATAATACACATATTTCTCTATAACCGTCCAATTAATTTGATATTTTGAGGAGAGAAAGGAAATTTTATTTGGAAAATTCTATAATAAGGTAACTTTGGGTGATTCGAGAAGGAGGGGTGCCAAACAGGAGAAAACATTCAGAAAACAGAATCGGTTGGACAGTTTTTCTTCTTTTCTCTTTCTTTCTTTTATTTTCCATAGTTTTGTAATGCCTTATCCTTCCCCATAAATCTTTATTACCCTTACCATGGAGGGTTAAACATTTGAGTGATTGTGGAAGGGTAGGTTTTCTATTTTTTAATGCTTGAGTTCATGTACATTATCGAATAAAAATTCCATCTCTTTTCTGCAATGTTGTTTTCATTTTCATATAGCGGGTTTTATTATCAAGTGCGATCATATTTGATTTTTGATTTAATTTTTGATTTTTGATTTGGTAAATGATTATTATCTCCCTACACTATTTTTTGGTTTATATACGATGTAATAGACCAATTCTTAGTAGTGAAGTACTCAGTGATCGTTAGTACGTGTGTGGTGAATGTTTTTGATTGCTTGGGATAAACAAGACCCGATCGGGTATTACCCAAGTCAATTGAGGATATTTACTAAAACTATCATGCACATGGAATGAGATTAGACCAAACTTAGATCTTGGTAATTAATTCTCTCACCATCACCATTCGACCAAAGGATTGAGAGGAAACGATCACGGAATCTCACTTTAAACAACATAGCAGAAGAGGTTAGAATAAAATAAAACAAGGATTGCATTACAATTAGAAAAATGATCTTGACCTAATAACCCTTCTCATATAATAGTTTTCAATATTTTCTTCTATTAATTTTTTTCATTCCATTTTTAATTTTCTTTCCAAAACCAATTAAATATCAGAAACCACCCATTTTTACCCTCATTTTAAAGTGACAACTATTTTGTGTGCACTCCTCTCTAGAGAAAACCTATTTAACCCACTTTACTACATTTTAACTTAGGATATATTTGTTTTTGTCACACCCCAAGATAGGCATGTGTCAAAACTTGGCGTCGTTTCCGAGGAGGAAGTGCCAACAGTTTTTTTCTCTTTCTTTTCTCTTTTTGTATTTTCATTCCAAAGTTGCATGACTAGAACCTCAAACACTAAACATTGCCCCATTGATCCTGAAATTTAAATAACTTTGTTGAATAGGCTCAAAAACATCAATTTACAACCTAAATTTGAGTAAATTTCTCTTATAGACACAAGTTAAACTTTAAGTGTTCACTCCGAGCCTATCATCATGGCTGGAAATCAAAACCCAACCCTTATAGACCTTTGTGCCCCACACTTTCTTAATCATAATAATAAACTTGTCATGCCAGTGTTAAAAAATGATTTTCAGATGAAACCTAATATGATACCATTGCTTCCAAATTTTCATGGCTTATCTGGTGAAGATCCCAACAAACATATTAAAGAGTTCACACATGTCTGCTCAACCTTCAGACCACATGGAGTAGATGAGGAACAAGTAAAGTATAAGGAGTTCTCATTTTCATTGGAAGGAGCTGGTAAAGAATGGTTGTATGGTCTATAACCTAGAGATGTGGATGATTAGAATGACTTGGTGAGATGCTTCATGCAAAGATTCTTCCCCACCTCTAGAAGTACATCCATCAGAAAGGAGATCTATGATATCAAACAATCATTTGGAGAAACCCTATACGAGTACTGGGAAATATTTAAAAATCTATGTGCCAGCCGCCCACATCAAGCCATAGAGGAGCATCACTTTCTTGTATTTTTCTATCAAGTATTACTGGACAATGATAGGAACCTTCTTTATGTATCATCTGAAGGTGCATTGATTAACAAGCCACCAAAATAAGCTAAAGGTTTGATTGAGAAGATTTCTTAGAACTCGCAATAGTTTAGTATAAGAGGTACTGGAACAAGAGTTATTCATGAGGTATGAACTTCTCATCCATCACCCTTATTAGAAACAAGGATTGAAGAGCTAACTAGTTTTGTGAGACAGATGGCCTTGAAACAAGTGGGTGACCAACAAGCACCGGCTAAGGTATGTGGTTTATGCTCATCACCTGATCATTTCACTGACCAATGTGCTGAAATACAAGGAATGGAAACTTGTATGGTAGATTTTTAGCAAAGGAAATTCCAACAAAATCAAGGATGGAGAGAGACAAACCATGTTTAATATGGGTTTGGAAATCAGTATAATCAAGCTAGACCCCCATTCCAGCAGCAATTCCAAAAACCCCCACTATTTCAACAAAAGAAATCTTATAGCCATACTTCTCACTACCAACCACCAACTTTCTTTAAACCCTATGAGCAGCCATCAACCAGTGCACAACCCATAATTCTAAATCAAGTGTATATATCTAATATTGAGAAGCTGAAAGACATTGTAAAATATTTTTCCACCAGGTTTAAAGGTATCATGGACTTCCTAACCAAAAATCCCAGGAATCTTCATTCCCAAACAATACCAGGCCCAAAGAAGAATGTCGGCATGATAACAACAAGAAGTGGAAAAGAGATCTCACCACTAGCATCCCATGAACCTGAAACAAGACCACCTGAGTTAAGGGAGAATGAAGTTGTAAACATTGAAAATTCTATGAAAATGCATTGTGAAGAAGAGAAGAAAGAGGCGGAATATAAGGATAGGACAAGGAAGAAGAGATAAGAAACACCATTTCAAAGGCAACAAAGGGAGAATAAAGACTTACCCCCTCCATTTCCATCAAGGATGACTGAATCAAAGAAATTTCAGGAGGAAGCACTTCAAAAATAAATTCTAAACACCTTCCAGAAAGTGGAAATCAATGTCCCCTTACCTAAAGAAGTCAAACAAATTCCAAAGTATGCTAAATTTTTTAAGTATATTTGCACCAAGAAGAGCATACTTCAAGGGAATGAAATGATCAACTTGGGAAGAAGTGTCTCAGCCCTTATCACATAATAATTTCCAACCAAATGTCAAGATCCAGGGATGTTTTCCATTCCATGCACCATTGGTTCTTTAAATTTCTCTAATGATTTGTGTGATCTAGGTGCTTTAATTAATGTATTAACTCACTCGGTATACACTTCTTTGCAGATAAGATACTTGAAGCCCACAAGAGTGGTGGTCCATCTTGCAAATAGATCCACAGTTTTCCCTGTATGATTTTTGGAGGATATCCTTGTAAAAGTTAAAGATCTCTTATTCCCAGCTGACTTCTACATGCTAAATATGGAAGAAGATAGGAGCCTGTCACATTCACCCATCATTTTGGGGATACCTTTCTTAAATATGGCTAAAACCATCATCAATGTCCATGAGGGGATACTCACCATGGAGTTTGGAAAGAGCATTATCCACTTAAATATTTTTGAATCCATGAGGCACCCATCAGATGATCACTCCCTCTTTTCAGTTTCCCATGAAGTTGGTGTAGAACCCATTGAATAATTAATTATGCTCTATGAATTCCTATACATAGGAGAGACTTCTTCCATTGGAAATATCATTGAACATTTGGATGCCCAAGATGCTAGAGATTCTGACTTCATGTGGGAGGAAGAGTTAAAATCTGATTTCTTTTATGATTTGTTAAATGATGAGGAAGATGATATGGTTTCTTGTGTGTAGGAGGTCAAAAAATTGGAAGTGTGAAACATCAATTTAGTTTCATCACTTGAGAATCCCCCTAATACAAAACTCAAACCACTCCCCACTGATTTAAAATATGTGTACCTTAGGGAGGGAGATAAACTACCAGTGATATTTATAATAATCTCTATGAAACCCAAGAGAAATCATTGATTGATCTTTTGAGAGAGAATATCCAAGTGATAGGGTGGAGTTTAGGTGATATTCTAGGAATCAACCCAAAAATATTCTCACATGTAATTTTTCTTGAGGGAGATTCCAAACCTGTTAGGAAACCCCAAAGAAGGTTGAATCCCACTTTAATGGATGTTGTGAAGAAGGAGATTGAGAAGATACTGGAAGTTGGGATCATCTATCCCATCTTAGATTCACAGTGGGTTAGCCCAATTCAAGTAGCTCCAAAAAAACTGGCCTAACCACTATGAGGAATGAAAAGAATCAATTAATCCTTCTGAGAATTCAAAATCACTGGAGAGTGTGTATTGATTTTAGGAAGTTGAATCAGGTCACTCAGAAAGATCATTTCCCCATTCCTTTCATTGATCAGATGTTAGAAAGATTGGCAGGGAGAACTCATTATTGTTTTTTGGATGGATTTTCATGTTATTTCTAGGTACCTATTGCTCCTGAGGATCAAGAGAAGACAACCTTTACATGTACCTTTGGCACTTTTTTCATATAAAATGATGTCATTTGGATTATGTAATGCTCCAGGTACATTTTAGAGGTGCATGGTAAGTATATTTTCTGATCACATTGAATATTGCTTGGAGGTTTTCCTTGATGATTTCACTATTTTTGGAAACTCTTTTCATCATTGTTTGAAAAATCTGGAAAAAGTTTTGAAAACTTGTACTGAAAAGAATCTTGTTTTAAATTTTTAAAAGTGTCATTTCATGGTTGAGAGAGGGATTGTTCTTGGGCATGTCATTTCCGAAAAGTTCATTGGAGTTGATAAGTCAAAAATTGAAGCAATAAATTCATTGCCTTACCCAACTTTTGTGAAGCATGTTAGATATTTTTTAGGAAATGCGGGATTCTATAAGAGATTTATCAAGGATTTTAGTAAGATTTCTCTTCCTATCTCTAGATTTCTTTTGAAAGATGCTGATTTTGATTTCAATGGTGCATGTAGGGAATCCTTTGATGAGCTGAAGAGGAGATTGATTGAACCACTTGTGATGCAGTCACCAAATTGGGAAGAACCATTTGAGAAACTTTGTGATGCTTCCAACCAAGAAATTGGAGCAGTCCTTTCTTGGAAAATTGAGGGCATGCCAAAAGTCATTTCATATGCTTCAAGAACCTTGGATGTGGATCAATTCAATTACTCAACCATAGAAAAGGAGTTTTTAGCAGTTGTTTTTGCTTTGGAAAAATTTAGATCATATCTTCTTGGAACTAAAGTCACTGTATTTTCTGATCATGCAGCTCTCAGGTACTTGATGAAGAAGTCTAAAGCTAAATCGAGGCTAGTGAGATGGATGTTACTACTGCAAGAGTTCAACATAGAAATCAAGGAAAAAAAGGGATCTGATAACTAAGTGGATGGTCATTTAAGAAGACTTCTCAACACTGTTGAAGCTGAAATTCCAGAAAAAGAAGCACTAAATGATCACCTTCCAGGAGAGCAGTTGTACTTAATTAAATGTTAAGTACCTTGCTATGCTGACATGGTAAATTTTCTGGTAACATCTATGGTCCCATATCATTTCAATTCTCACTAAATTCACAAACTAAAAGATGAATCTAGATATTACATTTGTGATGATCCATTTCTTTGGAATATTTTCAATGACCAAGTGATAAGAAGATGTTTTCCTGAGAGTGAAATTGGTTTTTTATTTGATTTTTTTCACACATTATCTTGTGGAGGCCACTTTGTACCTCAAAGGATAGCAAGGAAGGTTTTAGAATCTATACTTTATTGGCCAACCATTTTTAAATATTCTCATGAATTTTACAAAAGGTGTCCAAAATATCAGTTTTCTGGAAACATTTCAAAGAGACAATAAATGCCCCGATAACCACTTAATTTTTGTGAGATTTTTGAAGTGTGGGGGATAGATTTTATGGACCTTTCCCAATTTCATTTGGAAATTCTTATATCTTTCTTGTAGTTGATTATGTTTCCAAATGGGTGGAAGAAAAAACCACTAGGACTGATGATGCTAAAGTTGTCTATGATTTTTTCAGGGCTAACATATTTTGTAGGTTTGGAGTTCCTAGATCCATCATCAATGATCAATGGACTAACTTTTTCAATAGTATAATAGAGGTTTTACTTAATAAGTACAGGGTGCATCATAAAACATCAACTCCCTATCACCCACAAACAAATGGTCAAGATGAAGTGTCCAACAGGGAAATCAAAGGAATTTTGGAGAAGACTGTTAAACCAAATAGGAAGGATTGGAGCCAGAAGCTGGAAGACACATTATGGGATTATAGGATAGCCTACAAGACCTCGATTGGAATGAGTCCATATAGGATGATTTATGGAAAAAGTTGTCACCTACCTGTGGAACTGGAGTATAAGGCGTATTGGGTTGTAAGGAAGATGAATTTGGATCTTGAAAGTGCTGGGAAAGAAAGAAGGTTACAGTTTCAGGAACTGGAGGAAATTAGAATAGAAGCATTTGTAAATTATAGGATTTACAAAGAGAGAACAAGAATGGCTCATGACAAGCTGATCCAACCGAAATAATTCCATCCTAGAGATAAAGTGTTGCTTTTCAATTCAAGACTCAAGCTGATTCCAGGTAAACTTCATTCCAGATGAGAGGGTCCATTTATAGTTACTCATGTATATCCTTTCGGTGATGTGCATATTGTGAAGGATGGAGAGCAGGATCCATTCACTATTAATGGGCACAGGCTGAAGAAATTTTATGAGACCATTCCATCAAATCCAGTGGAGGAGATCCCACTCCTCCAACCCATTTATCAATAAGTTCCATCAGGTTGTACCTCTCCTTCACAATTGATTTTTGTTGTGATTTATTTTAAAATTGGATTACATGTTAAATCCACTTGAATTCATTGAGGACATTGCATCATTTAAGTGTGGGGGAGGGAACCTTTGTAGTTTAGTATTTTCATTTTTTTAAACGTGTGTTTTCAAATTTTTGTGTGTTTATTTTTCAGTTTTTGGTGTGTTTTTTAAATTTTGGAGCTAAAATGATTATCATTACAATTTTTGAAACCCATGTCATTGAGTGAACCAATTTATTCCATGAAACTAATCATAAATGAATGCTGAAAATGATTTTGTTTCAAGTTCAATTATTTGGTAATTTCATGCAAAGTACTCTTATTTTTTAATCTCATGCCACATCTCATTGTCTTTATATTTGAAATCACTTTTCTGTGAGGCTTCTGAACCATTTTTGTCATATTCTTTACATTCACCTCATTTCTTGAGAGAATCAGACCAGACTTGTTAAAACCAGAATTTGATTTATTCCTTTCAAAATTTAAGGGTTTTAGGTACTTGTGTTTTAAATGATTGAGGAGTTTCTTTGTTTTAAAGCCCTCTTTTCAAGATAATCCCTTTCATTCTGAACTACCTTATAAATTTAATCCTTTTATCCCATATAATCCATGAACAACTTTTTAGATTATCCACATTACAAGCTAATTTTTCCTATCTAACCTGCTCTTGAAGTGAAATTGCATGATCTAGTTGAACTTAAGTGTGGGGGAAGATGTCTTGTGTTGTGATACCTCATTTGGTGAATCTTTGGGTGAAAAATCAATTGTTTAAGAATTGTGTGTGATGCTTAAAATTTATTGTAACACCAGAGAATTTTATGAGAAATATTTTGTTTTTATGTTATATAAATCATCAAAGGAATCTTTCGCTACACGCAATCGCGACCTTCCTCGATAGTGTGTGTAGTACGCAATGCCGAGTTCCACTAAACAACGATATATTATTATAATATTATAAACTATCCGTTATGAATAGTATTAACTGAATTTTAAATTTTACAACATTATTATTCATCTTACACATTTTCTAGAACATGGTAAGAGAACAAAATAATTTTTTTTGGGTAAAATAAGTATTTATCAAAAAATGCAGTTTTGCCGCCTTTTGATAGCGCACCCACATTAAATCTAGTTTTTGACACATTTATAAGTTCAATTTGACAAAATAAAATTCTTCTTTTGAATCAGGATATAAAAATTTACTTTGGATAAATTTTTTATATTTTTCTGATAACTTTCATATTTTGATGAATAGTAAAAATACGCTAATTTTTAATTAAAAACAACTTTTTCCATTGAGATAATTTATATGGTTAAATTATAATATTGAATGGTTTTAAAGTATATATAGAATATATTTTTACCATTTAATATAATGTATGTCATTACCATTAATTTCACATTGAATTCATAGGTAAAAACATTTCAATCTTTGGCAATGTTTTAACTTCTAAAACATGTTTTCTTAACAACGGGATTTATTTTAAATTAATTACTGCGACTTATGTGTTTTGAATTTTGAAAAATTGATTCCATATTTGTAATAAGTGGGCCCAAATTATGTTAATAGGCTACTTTTTAAATTTGGTCATTATGAATAGTAACTACGGTAAATTTTATTTACCATAGTTAAAGGTAAATCGGGTAATTAAGGGTAAATATAAGATTATAAAATTACCCTAACACCTGCCAAAATCCTATTGGATGACTAAACGTCGACCAATATCACCTAAGGGTCGGACTAGATTCATTTAATGGACTTTTTTCCATGAAAATAATTTAATTATTATTAAAACCAAAGAATGTGACAACATGTCACTTTCTTAAATCTTATAAGTATAATAATTTTAATTTAGTGATAAACTTCATGAAAATTCAAACATGAATAGTTTCTAGAAATATAATACAATTATCTAAATCATAGGAATTTATTTAGAATTTTTAGGGATTAAATCATTATCATTAATTATGACACAATAGTAATGTTGAAATTATTTTATTAATTAAAATATAAAATAAATGGTTTTAAAAATAATAAAATAAATATTATATGAACTATTTAATGTGCTACACTAATTTTCTAGATACATATGACATTTTATTAATCTATTAAAGCATTTATTTTGAACATATCCTCTGTATATATTTTATTTAAATTCAAATAAATGAATAGTGTCAAAATTTACACTATTGTTATTTTATAAAAATAACATATTATAAAATTGTTTAAAAATCAAAAAAATATTTAAAAATTATAAATTAAATTTTATATGGTCTAAAATTTCATAAAGTGTCAAATTATGGAAAATTCACAACACATATGTAATTATTAATAATAATTTAAAATTTAGAATATTATTACCACAAATAAAATTAAATTAATAAATAAGGATAAATCAAGTTGATAATGTTTAAAATAAATTCCTAACATGTCTAAATTTTATTGGTTGATGATATTACAACCCTATCTCATCTAATATTCAGATATGAGTCATTTTGGAAGTTTTTAAGTGGGGTTGGGATTTAATATAAACTAATATTTCTTATATTTCCAAAGGTGCCCCTCTCCTCCCTTATAAAAGGGCACCTCCTCCCTCTCCTCCTCACACCAATTTGAGCCTTGAAGCTCGGTCAAACCCTACCCATTTCACTTCCCCACTTCCCTATAATCATCCTAGAGGTTCTGGTCTTCTTCAAAGACCAACCCTAGTGCCCTAAGAGGAGGTTAAGAAGAGGCGCGTCAAAAAAAAGAGGTAATATCCATTACCGATCCTTTCCAAATTCTTTCTTCTTCAACTTCTTCTTCTTTAGTTGTTTAATTATGAAGTAATAACATCAGTATCACTCATATACTGATATGTTATTATAAGTATGAAACAACCATATTTCACCATATATTCATCCTACGGAAAACGAAATCACTGTGCGTGCGTACGTACGGAATACCGTCTCCACGTCGTGGTGTAATCTATTTTCCCCCACCACCTTACTTGGATGGGTATAATGGTGTAAATAATTACTATATATTATTATTGTAAATTGATATTTATTCTTAAATAGTATACATACACTCCAATACAATTCCACGATCATGGGAACGATATCATCGCTCGTGCGTACGTACGGAATACCGTCTCCACGATGTGATGTGATTCGTTCTACATGATCTTCATTGTATAATGATTATATAAATGAATTGAATGAATAAATATGATATATAGTACATTAATACCATTATGGAAATTATGTATCTATAACCTAAAGAGAAGAATAAGAACTTATTCGACAAAACACGCATAAGAACAAAAAGCTATAAACACCCGAATAACAAGTAGCAATGAAATATTACTACTAAGAAGCTAAGAATATGACCATATATGATATCATAACAGTAATTATGATTCTAGAATAAGTCAATAATATTATTTAAATCATTATACAGGAGGTTCAGACACTTACGAAGCAAATCAGACCTAAGGTAAGGGATAATTTTGCAAATGTCATTTTTATCCGAGATTGCTTATTCGTAATAATTTACTGGGGTGTATTTTATCATCCACATCCATGTTTCCTCAATATGTAATATTATTTCCATCCACCTACAATTGTTTAAATCCAATTTTACCCTTCGGTGAGTTTTTAGTAAAATATATGAAAGGAATCTTTTTTCATTTTTCGTACGAGGTACTTTTTGACTTTTCTGACAAAAGGACGAGAAGAATGTTTTTTTAACTTATACGGCATGAATGGATTTTTAAAAAATTATTTCCAAGAAGCTTCCTTTACAAGTTTTCAAGTTTATTTTTAATCAACTTATTTTAGTTTAAAATCGTATGACATGTTAAGAAAGGAAAAATGTTTTTGAAGTAGAAAGGATATTTTCCTCAAGAATGGATCAACACCTACCTTTGGTGGAATTTTCTTATAATAATAGCTTTCACTCCAGTATTCAGATGGTTCCTTATGAAGCTCTCTATGGAAAGAAATGCAGGACTCCAACTTGCTGGGATGAAGTTGGGGAAAGAAAGCTATTAGGACCTGATCTCGTTGATCAAATGGCAGAAAAGGTCCGATCTATTCAACAACACATAAGAGCATCGCAGAGTCGACAGAAAAGTTATGCCGACAACTGAAGAAAAGACCTAGAGTTTGAAGTGGGTGATAAAGTGTTCTTATGAATATCTCCCTGGAAGAGGGTCATGATATTTGGAAATAAGGGGAAGTTGAGCCCTAGATATATCAGCCCTTTTGAAATTCTGGATCGTGTTGGGAAGGTAGCTTACCGATTGGCGCTTCCACCGAATCTCTCTCAAGTTCACGATGTGTTCCATGTATCTCTCCTGAGAAAGTACATACCTGATCCTTCACATGTACTCAGCACAGAAGTTATACCGCTGGAGAAAGATCTTTCTTATGAAGAACAACCGATAGAGATTCTGGATTGTAGCGAAAAAGTCCTACGGAACAAGACCACTCGCTTGGTGAAAGTTTTATGGAGGAACCACCAATTAGAAGAAGCTACATGGGAGCTTGAGGATATGATGAGGGAGAGGTATCCTCATCTGTTTGTTACAAAGTGACGAATTTCGAGGGCGAAATTCATTTTAAGGGGGGTAGAATGTAACACCCGAGACTTTTATGAGAAATATTTTGTTTTTATGTTATATAAATCATCAAAGGAATCTTTCGCTACACGCAATCGCGACCTTCCTCGATAGCGTGTGTAGTACGCAATACCGAGTTCCACTAAACAACGATATATTATTATAATATTATAAACTAGCCGTTATGAATAGTATTAACTGAATTTTAAATTTTACAAAATTATTATTCATCTTACACATTTTCTAGAACATGGTAAGAGAACAAAATAAATTTTTTTTGGGTAAAATAAGTATTTATCAAAAAATACAGTTTTGCCGCCTTTTGATGGCGCACCCACATTAAATCTAGTTTTTGACAATTTTATAAGTTCAATTTGAAAAAATAAAATTCTTCTTTTGAATCAGGATATAAAAATTTACTTTGGATAAATTTTTTATATTTTTCTGATAACTTTCATATTTTGATGAATAGTAAAAATATGCTAATTTTTAATTAAAAACAACTTTTTCCATTGAGATAATTTATATGGTTAAATTATAATATTGAATGGTTTTAAAGTATAGATAGAATATATTTTTACCATTTAATATAATGTATGTCATTACCATTAATTTCACATTGAATTCATAGGTAAAAACATTTCAATCTTTGGCAATGTTTTAACTTCTAAAACTTGTTTTCTTAACAATGGGATTTATTTTAAATTAATTACTGCAACTTATGTGTTTTGAATTTTGAAAAATGGATTCCATATTTGTAATCATTGGGTCCAAATTATGTTAATAGGCTACTTTTTAAATTTGGGCATTATGAATAGTAACTACGGTAAATTTTATTTACCATAGTTGAAGGTAAATCGGGTAATTAATGGTAAATATAAGATTATAAAATTACACTAACACCTGACAAAATCCTATTGGATGACTAAAAGTCGACCCATATCACCTAAGGGTCGGATTAGATTCATTTAATGGACTTTTTTCCATGAAAATAATTTAATTATTATTAAAACCAAAGAATGTGACAACATGTCACTTTCTAAAATCTTATAAGTATAATAATTTTAATTTAGTGATAAACTTCATGAAACTTCGAACATGAATAGTTTCCAGAAATCTAATACAATTATCTACATCATATTAATTTATTTAGAATTTTTAGGGATTAAATAATTATCATTAATTATGACACAATAGTGATGTTGAAATTATTTTATTAATTAAAATATCAAATAAATGGTTTTAAAAATAATAAAATAAATATTATATGAACTATTTAATGTACTACACTAATTTTATAGATACATATTACATTTTATTAATCTATTAAATCTTTTATTTAGAACATATCCTCTGTATATATTTTATTTAAATTCAAATAAATGAATAGTGTCAAAATTGACACTATTGTTATTTTATAAAAATAACATGTTAAAAAATTGTTTAAAAATAAAAAAAATATTTAAAAATTATAAATTAAATTTTATATGGTCTAAAATATCATAAAGTGTCAAATTATGTAAAATTCACAACACATATGTAATTATTAATAATAATTTAAAATTTAGAATATTATTACCACAAATAAAATTAAATTGATAAATAAGGATAAATCAAGTTGATAATGTTTAAAATAAATTCCTAACATGTCTAAATTTTATTGGTTGATTATATTACAACCCTATATCATCTAATCTTTGGATATAAGTCATTTTTGAAGTTTTTAAGTGGGGTTGGGATTTAATATAAACTAATATTTCTTATATTTCCAAAGGTTCCCCTCTCCTCCCTTATAAAAGGGAACCTCCTCCCTCTCCTCCTCACACCAATTTGAGCCTTCAAGCTAGTCCAAACCCTGTCCATTTCACTTCCCCACTTCCCTAGAATCATCCTAGAGGTTCTGGTCTTCTTCATAGACCAACCCTAGTGCCCTAAGAGGAGGTTAAGAAGAGGCGCGTCAAAAAAAAAGAGGTAATATCCATTACCGATCCTTTCCAAATTCTTTCTTCTTCAACTTCTTCTTCTTTAGTTGTTTCATTATGAAGTAATAACATCAGTATCACTCATATACTTATATGTTATTATAAGTATGAAACAACACTATTTCACCATCTATTCATCCTACGGAAAATGAAATCACCACGTGTGTGTACGTATGGAATACCGTCTCCACGCCGTGGTGTAATCTATTTTCCCCCACCACATTACTTGGATGGGTATAATGGTATAAATAATTACTATATATGATTATTGTAAAGTTATATTGATTCTGAAATAGTATACATACACTCCAATACAATTCCACGATCATGGGAATGTTATCATCACTCGTGCGTACGTACGGAATACCGTCTCCACGATGTGATGTGATTCGTTCTACATGATCTTCATTGAATAATGATTATATAAATGAATTGAATGAATAAATATGATATATAGTACATTAATACCATTCTGGAAATGATGTATCTATAACCTAAAGAGAAGAATAAGAACTTATTCGACAAAACACGCATAAGAACAAAAAGTTATAAACACCCGAATAACAAGTAGCAATGAAATATTACTACTAAGAAGATAATAATATGATCATATATGATATCATAACAGTAATTATGATTTAAATCATTATACAGGAGGTTCGGACACTTACGAAGCAAATCAGACCTAAGGTATGGGATAATTTTGCAAATCTCATTTTTATCCGAGATTTCTTATTCGTAATAATTTACTGGGGTGTATTTTATCATCCACATCCATGTTTCCTCAATATGTAATATTATTTCCATCCACCTACACTTTTTTAAATCCAATTTTACCCTTCGGTGAGTTTTTAGTAAAAGATATGAAAGGAATCTTTTGTCGTTTTTCATACGAGGTACTTTTTGACTTTTCTGACAAAAGGACGAGAAGAATGTTTTTTTTAAATTATATGGCATGAATGGATTTTTAAAAAATTATTTCAAAAAAGATTACTTTACAAGTTTTCAAGTTTATTTTTAATCAAATTCTTTTATTTTAAAATTTTATGACATGTTAAGAAAGGAAAATGTTTTTGAAGTAGAAAGGATATTTTCCTCAAGAATGGAGTTCAAGAGTTTTATCAAAATTATTTTCCATCTAAGATAATATAGGGTTCTTTTTCTATCCCTATTATTACATGGATTTTATTATGTTGTGATGGAAATATTTTTATGAATTCCTTTATCTTATATGAATTGTTTTATGATGTCAAGATGTTTAAGATTCCCATTTTTATTACATGGGTTATGCTATGATGTATGGTTTATGATTTTGTGGCACACATAAGAATGGTATAATTATGAGATGGGTGGGACCTATATCTCCCTCCAATGCATTGGGTAAATATTTTATATCTCATGAGATAGACATGGCTGGAACGGCAGGTTAAACTGGTTCAGTGAAACAGGACTGAAACGAGGAGTGAACTCGGTTCAGAAATGGACTTTGTCCACTAAGATAGTCTTGGCAATGAGTCTTGACTAATAAGAAATGATTCTCTATGATTATGTGTGTATGACACAAAGTTTCATGTTTTACGTTATGATTATTGGGATTACATTTCACTTCTATGATTTATCCCATGTTATGAAATTATGATTTCTTTTGCAGGTTAAGATTTCTAAAAGTTATGTTCTTATGATGTGATTGATATTTCTTTTGTTTACCCTTAATGAGCATTTGGGCTCACCCTTTTGTATGTTTTATTTCTACAGGTCAGGAAGAAAGTTATTAAGTAGGATATTCCAAAAAGGGACTCTAGATATGATGAAATAAATGGGAGGCAAAGTAGATGCTTTATGAACCAGTTGTTTATGTTTCCCAGTTTCTAAAGACTCTATACCTATACGGTCATTTCCATGGTTTTGTTATATGTTGTAATAAGTATGCTTCAATTTTGAAGTATTAATAATGTATGTAAAGTATGGGTCGTTATATTTATTCTATTGGAAGTTTTACCTTTTCTGGAGATTTCATGCTAAGAGAAGTTGTGCCTTTTTTGGATCTTCTAATGGAGGAAGAAAGATGTGCCTTTTCTGGAGCTTTCAAGAAAAATCATGATTGATAAGATTGAAATTTTTGCTGCTGAAATGCTGAGTTGTTTGAAAATTTCTTAATATTTTATGATTATGGAGGTTAATTTCTACTAAGGGGAGTGAATAGGATACCATACTTGAGTGAAAATTAGAATTGTGCAATTTTTCTTCAAAAAGAGTCAAGCCCTCCACATTCGGTCTCAGAATTTTTTTTACATAAAAATCCTACCAACTAAAAGCCACAGAACAACCCTAAAAAGTCCTTATGATAAAAACATGTCCTTGAATCATATCGTGTGGAGAAGTAGGAATTTATCAAACCTATGGTGACCCTTGCATGGTTTGGGTGAGAAAACCCTTGTTAAAAATTGACATTTGTGAGATGAGGGAAAATTAATGTGAGGTAGGTGTCTTGTGTGCATGGGATGAGGAATGAATTGTAAATATAATAAATAATATAAATTTAGAACTTGAAATAACTTTTTTTATGAGGCGTGATATCTTTTCGTTCCATGGTGTGGATTTGGTGGATCTCGTGGCTATGTGTTTAAAATTTGCTTTGATTTGATTCTGATATTTACTTGTCCGAGAGTCCAAGTGCTAAGTGTGTGGGAATTGATAGAGTTAATATTTTATACATTTTTTATATATATTTAAAATATTTAAACCCCCCAAATTCATCAATTTAAGTTTAATTACATCATTTTTTGATTTATGGTATGTTTTTTGTTAAAATTGGAAAGTTTCCTAATTTATGGAATTTAACAGATTTTATATGTTTTGGTAATTAGACCATATATTTTATAATATAATCCCAATTTATGTGATTCTTTTTTTTTATAAAACCTGGAGTTTTAGGCTACATCTTTTTCTTTTGGGATATGATATAATTCGGCCATCAAGGGACCCTAAAAATTCCATTAAGGTGGAGAAATATTATGGACGACCATGTGTACCCCACATTAGTTAATCAATCATAAATAGGTCATAATATCTCAAATTAAGGTTATTCCAATTGGAATGGTCAACCAAGTAAGATATTCGTATCTCTATTTAATATCATGGATATTTAGATTCATTAAGTTAGGTATTGGATGGGAAAAATTGAATGAAGATTTTTGGAAATCTCATTGAGAAAAAGTAATAATCAATAAATAATACACATATTTCTCTATAACCGTCCAATTAATTTGAGATTTGTAGGAGAGAAAATAAATTTGATTTGTATAATTCTATAGGAAGGGACCTTTGGGTGATTTGAGAAGGAGGGGTGCCAAACAGAAGCAAATATTCGGAGGATAGAATCGATTGGATGGTTTTTCTTCTTTTCTATTTCTTTCTTTCCTTTTCTATAGTCTTGTAATGCCTTATCCATCCCAATAAATCTCAATTACTCTTACCATGGTGGAGTAAACATTTGAGTGATTGGGGAAGGGTAGGTTTTCTATTTTTTAATTCTTGAGTTCATGTACTTTATTGAATAAAAATTCTATCTCCTTTCTGCAATGTTGTTTTCAATTTCATATAGCGGGTTTTATTATCAAGTGTGATCATATTTTATTTTTGATTCCGTTATTCATTTTTTATTTGTTAAATGATCATTATCTCACTCCATTAGGTTTTGGTTTATATACGATGTAATAGACCAATTCTTAGTGTTGAAGTACTCAGCGATCGTCAGTACGTGTGAAAGTGGTGGTGAATGTTTTTGATTGCTTGGGATAAACAAGACCCGATCGGGTATTGCCCAAGTCAATTGAGGATATTTACTAAAACTATCATGCACATGTAAGGAGATTAGACCAAACTGAGATCTTGGTAAGGAATTTTATCCCCATCACCATTTGACCAAAGGAGTGAGAGGAAATGATCATAGAATCTCACTTTAAACAACATAGCAGAAGAGGTTAGAATAAAATAAAACAAGGATAGAATTACAATTAGAAAATAGGCCCCAACTTAATAACCCTTATCATATCATAGTTTTCAATATTTTCTTTTGTTAATTTTTTTCATTCCATTTTTTATTTTCTTTCCAAAACCAATTAAATCTCAGAAACCACCCATTTTTACCCTCATTTAAAAGTGAAAACTATTTTGTATGCACTCCTATCTAGAGACAACCTAGGTTACCCACTTTACTACATTTTAACTTAGTTTATATTTGTTTTTGTCACACCCCACGACAAGCACATGTCAATAGGCCAGGGGTTGGTGACTAGTACTGGAAAGGCATATCCCTATAACGGGAAGGCATTGC
The DNA here is from genome assembly GCA_963277665.1 of Viscum album. Taxonomy (NCBI): domain Eukaryota; kingdom Viridiplantae; phylum Streptophyta; class Magnoliopsida; order Santalales; family Viscaceae; genus Viscum; species Viscum album. The sequence continues at coordinate 2,001,833,827 of OY728136.1, forward strand.
CTTTAAACCTGTACAAACACACAACCAGGAACACAATAAGAAGCAACCACGAAGTAAACTATTGTAGTAAAAAGTGTACTAAAAGTAAAAGGGGATAGAATACAAACCCAAATGAAAATTACAAGTACAAATGAAAGAGAAAAACAACTCCTGGAACATCCACTAGGGATCCCACCTGAAGGGTAGGTATAGCTCACGGTCAATAGTCATTGCAGCACGTCATGTCAAATGGTCCATGTAACGACCCAAATCTGAAGCCCCTCAAATGCTGCCTCGTGCCTAGTTTTCCACATGACCTCAAGCACATTTCCTCAAATTCCAGAGGCTTCCGACTAGCAGCGAGGGCCTTGGTAAGTTATTGGGGAAACTATTCCCTCATTTGGTAAGGTATATAAGGTACAGGAAACAACAGTCAATAGCGGAAGTAGTAAACAACATACAACAACTGAAACTAAATAGCCGAAGCAATGTGTAATATAATAATTATGCATCATGGTACATGTATCTAAGGAAATCAGAAAACAAAAAAACGTGATGAAATAAAACTGAGAACAAAGAACTAAAAGTAAACAGCAACTCCAGCAGCATCGCAAGCCTAAGCTCGGTCCTATGCTCTCCAGCTCCAACCATCAATCATGTACCTGAAGTAGAAGGGCCACAATACCTATCCACACCTACAACCATATAACCTATTGGGATGAAAATCAAGACCCAAACAAGGTGTGAGACTAATCCCAATAGGCAATCATCACAAGATCTGTGCCCTACTGTCAGTGAGCAATATAGCAAAAGTAAAGGAAATAAATGCAGCAGAGAAACAGGAGTACCCTAAAGTAAACAATCATACCAATATACATTCACATTTATTTATTAATTTAATTCACTCATTAAATTTTCAACCAAGGAATCTAGCAAATAGCTCTATATTCTCAAGGCTTAGCAAGCAACGCAACAGGTATCTCAGTAGACTACCTAACAGCAAGTAGTAAAAACTCAAGCTTGTTCTTTGGCATGGTGGACTCATCACAACCAACCAAACAATAATCATGGTGACTCTCTGGGTGACTCACACTGGAAGACCCCTCTAGTCAAGTAAACATAGAAGGCACACACTCTGGGAATCTCTCACCATTAATTCCCCTTCGGTCTTGCAATGATAACTATAGACTCTCTGAGGAAGAACTTACGTCTAATTCCCCATATAATCTCGATACGTAAATAAGGACACTCTAAGGAAGCACAAAGTCCTATTCCTGTAGTTCCTGCGAACGATTCTAATTTATAATAGACTCTCCAGGGAAGCCCTTAATCGTCAATTGCCTCTTTAGTCTACCACACCAGGTTCCCACAGCCCTGAGTAGTTTAGTCATGCGTAATCGACTTTTAGCAGCCCAAAGTAAGCTCAAAAAAACTACTTGGATAATATCTACAATGCATCAAAAGCATATAAATAGTAGGCAATACATGCAATCAATTATATCAAGGTAGGAAAACAATGCAACAAGGTATGCCTCACAGGCAACCTAAGCCAAACGGCGATAAACAGCCAAAATAGGGGAAACACCCATGGGGTGATCCTCAAACATGATAACAATCAATTATCAATCATCTAATAACCTCAAGAATACATGAAATCTAAGGCAGATAACAATACAGGATCAAAACCCTAACTCGAGATACCTGATACATGGGTATCCGACACTTTTGCACCAAAAACTCAAATACATTCAACCTAGGGAAACAAACCACCTACCTTGATCCTAGGAGATCTATATACTTGAACCTCGGCCTCTGAATCAGGATAGAACGGAGAATATCTACATAAAATTCTAAAACGTTCAACCTTAGATAACTCTCACAATAGAAGGAATCAGGAAATGTGGCCAAAGAAGAACTAAGAACTCACCGCTATGATTCTATTGCAACCGACAGCGTTCGATTCAGATAACCGGTGATGAATAGGTGGTTCGGAGAAGATTCGGCCTCCTCGGGCGCTCTGGATGTAATTAGGCAGAGAAGAAGATGAAAATAGGTTTAAGACGTGACCCTGGTCTAATTAATGAAATAAAAAGAAAAGTACACGGCGTGTACTTCATGAGTACACAGCGTGTACTCGCCCTTTCTGTACACTGCATTAAGCGGCCTCCACATCACCGCTACACACCATGTGTGTGGCCCGGACACAGCCAACACACGGCCTTGGGTGGGGGGAAAGTACACAGTGTGTACTCATAAAGTACACGGCGTGTACTTAGAAAATTTCCAGATTTCTTCTTTTTCTCAAAAACGACCAAAAATGGAAAAACATACCTGAAACAAAGATCCGGGTTCTTACAAACTTCCCCCGTTAAATAAATTCATCTCCGAATTTCCCTAACTTGGTGGTGAAGAAGAAACATCGAACAACTCTGGCCACTGTGATCGCATATCAGCCTCCCTCTCCCAAGTCTCGTCATGTACATGGTTGTGCTACCATAGCACCCGTACCAGAGGAACAGACCATCCACGGAGTATCTTTTCACTATGATCAACAATCCTGATAGGATGCTCCTCGAACGATGCATCCTGATCCAGGTCAACCTCCTCGGGTTGAAAAACATGAGACGGGTCTGAGAAATAGCAGTGAAGCTGAGAAACATGGAAGACGTCGTGCATAGCCTGGTACCTCTGAGGTAACTGCAACCTATAAGCAACCAGCCCGACTCACTCTAGAACCTCAAACGGCCCGACGTATCTCGGTGAAAGCTTACCCTGTCTTATGATCCTCTTGTGTCCCAACCTTGGGATAACACGTAGAAAAACCTAATCCCCTACCTTAAACTCCAAAGGTCATCTCCACTGATCATCATAAGATTTTTGCCGAGACTGTGCAGTAGCCATCCTTTTTCGAATCAAATCCACCTATTATGTGTTCTCCTGAACAAGATGAGGTCCCAACATAGCTTCCTCTCCTACCTCTAGCCAACACATGAGTGATCGACACGGCCTACCGTACAAAGGCTTGTAAGGTTCCATATTAATAGTTGCTTGAAAACTACTATTATAAGAAAAATCCACTAAAGGTATATGTCTCTCCCAAGAAACTCCAAAATCAAGGACGCATGCTCGTAGCATGTCCTCTAGCACCTGAATCGTGCGCTCTGACTGGCCATTTGTCTGGGGATAGTAATTTGTACTCATAAATACCTGCGTACCTGAAGCCCTCTCTAGCCCTTGCCAGAAATGCGACGTAAAGTGGGCATCCCTATCTGAAATGATAGTACTCAGAACCCCATGCAAGCATACAATCTCATGGATGTACAACCGTCCAAGCTCATCAACACTGAAGGCCTCCTTAATCGGCAAGAAGTGAGAAACCTTCGTGAGCCTGTCAATGACAACCCATACTGTGTCATTCCCTCGAGGCGATCTCGGTAACCCTATCACGAAGTCCATCGTGACATCATTTCACTTCCACTCGAGAATGGGTAGCTATTGTAAAAGCCCTGCCAGTCATTATTGCTCTGACTTCACCTGCTGATAGGTGGAACATCTCATGACAAAACCAGCAACATCTCTCTTTATACCTAGCCACCAATACTAGCGGTGTAGATCACGATAAATCTTGGTGACGCTAGGATGAACTACCCAGACTGAGGAATGAAAGTCTCACATCAGCTCCTCGCGTATATCTGTTGGCACCCATATGCGTCCCTGGAAACGCAAGATCTCATCCTCACCTATGGTCCATCTGGGAAGAGGGTCCTCTCCTGACATGATTTCCCATAGTAATAGGGCTTAAGAATCTGATAATTGCCTCATTCAAACTCGGTCGAGAAGCGTAGAGGTAACAGCTACAAAAGATAGGAAAGTCTACCCCTGTCTGTCATGCACCTCCAAATGCATCTCAGAGAATAGAGCCTTAAGCTGCCATTAACTGTTGGCCTCCTGAACTGCCTGTATCTGAGTCCTCCTGCTCAATGCATCAGCCACTGCATTTCCTTTTCCAGGCATATAGGCAAGATCAAAATCGAAAGACTGCAGGTACTCAACCCACCTCCACTGTCTCAGATTCAAGTCACACTGTGTGAAGATGTACTTGAGGCTCTTGTGGTCGGTATACACCACAAAATGATCTCCCGGAAGATAATGTCTCCAACAACGCAAAGCATGAACAACTGTAGCCAACTCCAGGTCATGCGTAGGATAGTTCCTCTCATATGGCCGAAACTGTCGAGATTTGTATGCAACAACATGATCCTCTTGTATAAGCACTGCTCCGAGCCCGATGCCAGATGCATCACAGAAAACTGTATAACTCTTGCCTGGATCCGGAAAAACTAGAATCGGTGCTGAAGTCAATCTCCCTTTCAGCTCCTGGAAGGCTGAATCACAGGATTCTGACCAAACATACTTCACCCCTTTCTTATTCAATCCCATAAAAGGTGCTTCTAGGCGTGAGAAGTCCTATATAAACCGCCTGTAATAACCAACCATCCCTAAGACACTTCGTACCTCGAAGAAGTTCTTCAGCTACTCCCAAGTGACTACTGCTCTCACCTTCTCTGGGTCTACTGATACTCTTGTCTCTGAGATTACATGACCCAGAAAGTGAACCTCATCCATCCAAAATTGGCACTTTGAGAGATTAGCATATAACTGATGCTCCCTCGGTGTACTCAAAACGATCTCAAGATGGGTAGCATGGTCGTGTCGAGTGTAAGAGTACACCAAGATGTCGTCCACAAAAACCACCACGAAGGAATCCAATTAAGGATGTAAAACTCTATTCATTAGCGCCATGAAAACGGTTGGTGTGTTCATGAGACCGAACGGCATAACCAAATACTCATATAGACCATACCTTCTCCGGAAGGCTGTAAGAGGTATATCAGATGGTCTGACACACAACTGATGGTAGTCGGATCTCAAGTCGATCTTTGAGAACACTCTGGCTCCTTGAAGTTGATCAAAGAGATCATCTATTCGTGGCAATGGATATTTGTTCTTGACCATCAACTGGTTCAACTTCCGATAATCTACACAAATCCTAATGGTGTCGTCTTCCCTCTTCGTAAACAGGATAGGCGAACCCCAAAAAGAAGTATTGGGTTAACTAAAACCCCTTGTCTGCAACTCCTCCAACTATTTCTTGAGCTCCTGCAAATCAGGGGTATCCATCCTATAAGGAGGAATGGACATCGGTGTCACTCCTAGCACAAGATCAATAGATAAGTCTACCTCTTGCTCTGGAGGCAAACCTGAAAAGTCTTCTGGAAAGACATCTGAAAATTGATCAACCATTGGAGGAAAATTTACCTGAGAAGTCTCGTGGTCATCCAGATATAAGCTAGCAATATGGGTCATAACACCGCCCAACTCATGATGCTTCAGTCCAGCTCTACTCACCTAGACATCCTATTCTCCCTTGTGAAGAAAAGATCCGCCCTCTAGTGATGTAAAACTCACCTTGCGGCGATAGCAATCGACAAAGTCCTAGAAGGGAACTAACCAGTCCATCCCGAGAATGACATCATAGCCTTCCATCTCCAAAACATAGAGACTCCATGAAAAATGACACCCACCAACCTCGAGGGGGCAGTCTAAGTACTGACGCATGCTAGCAGTTCTAATTCCCAAGGGAGTGTCTACCGTCATCATATCCTTAGAAGTATAAACAATAAGTCTAAGTCTTTCCACAGTATGCACATAAATAAAGCTATGAGAAGCTCCTGTATCGAAAAATGCTGAGGATAAAAATGAGGATACTAAAATCATACCTTGAACTTTAGAAGGTCCAGGATCCTTTTCCTGATGAATCTGCTCTACAGCAAAAGTCTGGCCTGTACCACGACCCTGCGTAGCAGCCTGAGATCCCTGTGCTACTCCTCCCTGAGACTAACCACTGCATCCACGGCCTCTACCCTGGCCTGAACGACCTGAAGAACTCCAGCCCCTAGTCTGTTGTGGAACTGGTAATCATGCTCCTGTACATGGAGTCGAAACTGATCCTCCTTCACTAGCCGCTGGCAGAATAACCTTGCAGAAGCGCTACAGATAACCCATCTTGCCGCAAGATCAGCACTCTACTAGGTCCCTCAGGCATTGGGGATTATTATGCCCACTTTTTCCACACTAATAACACACCACTTGGTTTCTAGAGGGAAGATCCCGTTTACCAGAAGGAATACCTCGCTTCCTTGAGTCACCTCATGTAGACTCTTGGTGGTGCTTCCTGATGTATGTCTGGAGAGAATCAGCCCTGGATGCTGAACCGCCCTAGTCCAAAGCTCCAGCCTCTCTCATTTTTCTCTCCGTAATAAGCATCTGGTTGACTATCAGAGTGATAGAATTCAACTGAAAGATGTTCACCTGTGACCTGATGTCTGGTCTAAGGCCTTCCTCAAACTTCCTCGCCAAAAACAGCTCGTCATTCCCCAGAATGGGAGTGAAACGCTATAACTCTATAAAGCGGGAGGAATACTCCATAACTATGATAGTACCCTGTTGTAGGTTCATGAACTCTCTGGATCTGTCGGCCCTCAGCATCACTGGGTAGAAGTATTCATAGAACGTATGCTGAAACTCATCCCAAGACATAGCCTGTTGGTGCCCTGTCTGTGAAAACACATCCCACCATCTGTTGGCAGAATATCATAGAATATAAGTCATGAGATTCACTCTCCTCTCCTAAGGTGTCTCCAGATGCTCGAAGATGGACACCATAGCTTCTAGCCATGACTGCGCAGCTTATGGTCATCCATCCCCTGTGAACGTGGGAGGGTGATGCTGCTGAAAAACTCATGTCAGCTCTGCCATAGACGGGGCAGGATGCTGAGCTCCCTATAAGGTCTGCATGAATCTCATGAAACCTTATCTGAACTGATCATCGGCACCAGTGTCTAGAATCACTATCGGTGCCATGTCCGGAATGATAGGAGGAACTACTGGTAGTCCCTGGTCTGCCATATCAGGCGTACGGTCACTGCCTGGTTCCTGACGTGCAATAGGAGGATGTCTTGGTGCCATAGCTTTGAAAGGTCAAAAGAACACCTTCATTAATGACAAACACATATGAAACTTAAGAGAGCAAAATGGAACAAGAGAGAAAAACTCTAAAGTTTGGGAAAACATGACTACACGGTGTGTAGTAATACTACACGGCGTGTTTCTTAAAAGTTTACCCTGGGCGTATACCTTGGCCATACATGGCTGTGTAAACCACCCAGCTACACGGCATGTTTGTCCGCTACACGGCGTGTCCTTAAGATCTCTCCCCTGTCTGTGTCATTAGTCACACAGACTGGTACACGGACCACTACTACACGGCGTGTCAAGGGAGACACGACGTGTACTTGACATGCCTTACCTGGCCTGTGTTGTTAGTGACACGGCCTGACACACGGTCGACACTACACGGCATGTTCCATATAGACACGGTGTGTACGCAGAAGGATAACACCAACCTGTGTTGTTGGATACATGATCATCTATATGGTCAACTATACACGGATTGTTCCCAAGGGACACGGCGTGCACTTGAAGGAAACCCTCAGCCTGTGTTGTTCGTGACATGGTCAGATACCTATTCCAAACTACACGGTGTGCTAAGCTGGTACATGGTGTGTTCCTACAGGAAACTTTACAACCCCGTGTATCTTCCCAACACAGTCAGGGACACGGCTAAAAACTACACTGCGTGTATGCATAAAGTACATGCCGTGTATTCTGGGTTTTTCTGGACAGTAGCCTCAGAACTGCACCAGAGCCCATAAAACGCAGAAAAAAAGTGTTAAGGTTCCAAATTCCAATCTGTGGGGGCCCATAATCCCCTTGAATCAAAGCTTGGAATCATAACAGTGGATATAACAAGTAAAAAGTATAACAACTCACGATCCACCAAATTCCGATCCTTGACGGCCCATAACACCTCTAAGACAAAATTTTGGTGTCCATGATAAAGAAGCTCTAAACAAATGATACCCTATCAACATAGAAAGTATTCTATCATAGAAGCTATCACAACATCATGCATCTTCTATCACAAATTCTATCACAACAGCATGAAAATTCTAATGAAATCTAGATGGCATGGAAAAATGCATGACATGCAATTTTCTAACAAGTGTATACATGATGCATGAGATGGCATACCCTCATCTCATCGGGTTGCAACAAAACAGAACCACAATCATACAAACAGTAATAGCACAAAAAAAGTGCACCACCCAACGGTGAAATCTATTAAACTGTAACATTTTCAAAAACTAAAAAATTGTAATATTCGAGGTAATCTGGCTTTTTCCCTGTACACGGGTTCTAGAATGCCCGGGCACAGCTATTTACCATTTACCTATTCCATCCTATCCCTGTCTAATGTCACTAAAAAGTAAGTCAATAGAAAAGGAAAGAAACTCCACTTATACCACTTTGTAATGACCCGAATCTGGAGCCCCTCAACTGGTGCCCCGTGCCCGGTTTTCCACATGACCTCAAGTGTATTTTCTCAAATTCCAGAGGCTGCCGACTAGCAGCGAGGGCCTTGGTAAGTTAGTGGGGAAACTATGCCCTCATTTGGTAAGGTATACAAGGTACAGGAAACAACAGTCAATAGCGGAAGCAGTAAACAACATACAACAACTGAAACTAAACAGAGGAAAAAATGTGTAATATAATAATGATCCAGCATGGTGCATGTATCTAAGGAAAGCAGCAAACAAAAAAATGTGCTGAAATACAACTAAGAACAAATCACTAAAATTAAACAGAAACTCCAGCAGCATCGCAAGCCTAAGCTCGGTCCTATGCTCTCCAGCTCCAACCAGCAATAATGTACCTGAAGTAGAAGGGCCACAATCCCTATCCACACCTGCAACCATATAACCTATTTGGGCCGAAAAGTAGGACCCAAATAGGGTGTGAGACTAATCCCATCAGGTAATCACCACAAGATTTGTGCCCTACTGTCAGTGAGCAATATAGAAAAAGTAAAGGAAAAAAATGCAGCAGAGAAATAGGAGTGCCTTAAAGTAAACAATCCTACCAATCTCCATTCACATTTATTTATTAATTTAATTCACTCATTAAATTATCAACCAAGGAATCTATCAAACAGCTCTATATTATCAAGGCTTAGCAAGCAATGCAATAGGTATCTCAGCAGACTACCTAACAGCAAGCAGTACAAACTCAAGATTGTTCTTTGGCATGATGGACTCATCACAACCAACCAAACAATAATCATGGTGACTATCTGGGTGACTCACACTAGAAGACCCCTCTAGTCAAGTAAACATACAAGGCACAGACACTCTGGGAAGCTCTCACCGTCAATTCCCCTACGGTCTTGCAACGATAACTATATACTCTCTAAGGAAGAACTAACGTCTAATTCCCCCTATAGTCTTGATATGTAACTAAGGACACTCTAAGGAAGCACAAAGTCATATTCCTGTAGGTCCTGTGAACGATTCTAATTTATAACAGACTCTCCAGGGAAGCCCTTAATCATCAATTCCCTCTTTAGTCTACCACACCAGGTTCCCACAGCCCTAAGTAGTGTAGTAGTGCGTAATCGACTTTTAGCAGCCCAAATTAAGCTCAACAAACTACTTTTCTAATAGCTAAAATGCATCAAAATCATATAAACAGCAGGCAATACATGAAATCAATTATATCAAGGTAGGAAAAAAATGCAACAAGGTATGCCACACAGGCAACCTAAGCCAAACGGCGATAAACATCCAAAACAGGGGAAACACCCATGGGGTGATCCTCAAACATGCTAAAAAGCAATTATCAATCATCTAATAACCTCAATCATACATTAAATCTAAGGCAGATAACAATACAGGATCAAAACCCTAACTCGATATACCCAATACATGGGTATCCGGAACTTTTTCACCAAAAACTCAAAGACATTCAACATAGGCCAACAAACCACCTACCTCGATCCTAGGATATCGATATACTTGAACCTCGGCCTGGGGATCAACCTAGAATGGAGAAGATCAGAAAAAACGTCTAAAATGTTCAACCTCAGATAACTCTCACAAGAGAAGGAATCAGGAAATGTGGCCAAATAAGAACCAAGAACTCACCGCTGCAATTCTATTGCAACCGACGACATTCAATTCAGATAAGCGGTGACGGATACGTGGATTGGAGAATATTCGGCCTCCTCGGATACTCTGGACGTAATTAGGCGGAGAAGAAGACGAAAATAGGTTTAAGACGTGACCCCGGTCTGATTAATGAAATAAAAATAAAGGTACACGGCGTGTACTTCATGAGTACATGGTGTGCACTCTCCCTTTCCGTACACCGTATTAAGCGGCCTCCACATCACTGCTACACACTGTGTGTGTGACCCAGACATGGCCAGCACACGGCCTCACGTAGGAGAAAAGTACACAGCGTGTACTTAGAAAATTTCCAGATTTCTTCTTTTTCTCAAAAATGACCAGAAATGGAAAAACATACCTGAAACAAAGATCTGGCTTCTTACAGTCCACCTCTAAGAACTGTCCAATCCTAGCTCCCTCAGCCTTGATCAATGTTGCCCATTGTCTGCACAAGACACAGTAAGGTGTGGGCGTAGCCCGTGTAGGGTGAGTATAACAATACTCAGTAGGGACCCTGAGACCTCTGAAGGTCTCCCATAGTTCCACAAAGGAAAATTCACAAATCAATACCTCAATCACAAAGCACGAAGTAGTCATCAACTCTACTTAGGTATATGCCCATACATATACCTAAGTTATCAAAATATACTTGTCTCATATATGAGAAAACATAAGGATCCAACCTTTAAGACATTTACACAACTAATCCACAAAGGAAGAATACCACAAAGGTAACACCAAGAAGGTAACACTACGAAGGTAAAAGTACCACAAAGGTAACACCACGAAGGTAAAAGTACCACAAAGGTGACACCACGAAGGTAACACTACGAAGGTAAAAGTAACACAAAGGTAACACCACGAAGGTAAAATTACCACAAATGTAACACCACGAATGTAAAGACTCAACCCACACCAGGTATGTAACTTAAGTACAGAAGTAAAGATGATTAGTCATAAATCTAGATCATCTTATTCTGTCGAGAGGCTCTGTTGCTGACCCCCACCGGATCGATATGCACTGACCCACACAGGATCGTTGAGTGATGACCCACACAAGATCTGACCCACACAGGATTGGTATGCACTAACCCACATAGGATTTTTGAGCACTGGACCACACAAAATCGATAAGTATTGACCCACACAGAATCACTATTCATTCTTCACGTCACAGCCAATCTCCTCCACCTCACTGTCAGCCACTGGATTCCCTCTCATAGTATGCTTGATTCTGGGAGAACTGCTCATAAATACATTTTTAGTACCTAAACAAACTATAAATTTCCATGAATAAGTATCCTAAAGGACCTCCATGTCATAAGGGTTCCAACGCGACAGACGGTGCGTCAATCGGATGCTCATTTTGTGACTTATAAGCATTTTAGTATCGAGGGCCTGGTTGGATTCGGGTTCGATCCAACCCGGACATACTCCAAATTTATCTAAAACTCAAGTGAATTATACCAAAAGTACTATCTCACTCTAAGGGTCTCATCACCATAGATGGTTCATCAAACGTATGCCCGGTTCACAAGTTATGGTCCTTTTAGCGAAACTGGGTCTGGAAGGGTCAAGGTCTCGTCCGACCCGGTCGGACCGACCCGGCCTGACCCGGTCCAGGTCTGACCCAGTTGGGCTGGGTTACAGCGGGCTCATCCCACTGGGTCATGGTCCAGCTCAGCCTGCTGGGGGGCGCAGCCCGGCCTACTGAGGGCGTGGCCCGGCCCGCAAGGGTGCAGCCCCCTAGGGGGTGCAGCCTAGCCCGCAAAGGCGTGGCTCGCTGGGCTCACGCGGCCTGGCCCATGGAGGTGCCACCTACTGGGCTCATGCAGCCCGCTGGGTTCATGTGGCTCAGCCCGTAGAGGAGTGTCCTGATGGGCACGTGTGGCCCGCTGGAGCGGGGCCCACCCTAGCCGAAACTGGGGGGTGTCCCTCGGTTTTTCCGAACAGTCGAGTGGCCATTCAGTTTTTCTCCACAGCGGTGGTGCCATGTGGCACCGCCTCATCTACTATGGCACCCGTAGAGAGTGGGTCCTTCTATCACGGAGTCGGAGTCATGGCTACTCTGGCGGCATGTCGTTGTGCGCCGCTGCCTCCTCATGCGGTCAACCGATGATGACCGCCTCTAGCATCTCCCGTGGCTAAAAGCCACAACCACCATCTCTGGCGATGCGTATGGGTGTGATTCCCTCCCTTCCATAGCCAGCCACGGACCACTTCTCCGACAGTGCGTGGCACCACGTCCATCCGGTGCCAGCCGCCGCCATAGCCTGCCGGCACCGGTCACCGGCGGTCTTCCGCGGGTCATCGGGTGAGATCTGGTGACCCATTTTTTCATCTAATCGCGTCTACAGGCTCCCCTGGATGCCCTCTTCGCTACATGACCCTTCGTTCCAGATTCCATTCAACCTGAAAATTTGTCCGTGAAGAACGCATAAATTAAAAAAAAAATCGGAGGGTCCGGGCCTTTTTTGTTTGGCCTGCACCCTCAGAGTTAGCTTGATAATAAGAGGGAATCAAGAAAACTTTCATCAAATCTTGGAAACAAATTAAGATTAAACCTTACCTCAAGATCATTAGATATCGTCCGTGTTTCAGGGAGAGTCGGCATTCGTTTTTCCTGCAACAATCCTCCAACGATGTCGCTCAATCATTGTTCTTCAGTTCGTGATTTGGTGGCGCTCATCACCACTCACCGGAACCAGTCCCATCCTCCAAGTGGTTGGCGTCGGGGAACTTTATCAAAACTTTGTCATTTGGTGAAGTCGTGCCAACACTCCTCCCCAAGCTCTATATAAATAGGAGAGGGGGTGAGTAACGCACGTGGAAATAAATGGGGGTTCATTTAATAGGAACCTTCCTAATTCCAACGGCACTGTTACAAAATATTTGAGGAGTCAAGCCATTTAATGGCTTGACAGGTTGTTGGTCCCACCACTGTCGCTTGTCTGTTGGAGGAAAAGAAAAGAGATAAATAAAATAACTTTTTTATTTTATTATTCTCTTAAATGTCCCAAAATCTAACTTTTTCTCCCAACCTACTACAGTCAAAGTGAAGCCTCCCTTAAGCGAATCACAACACTACGGATTCAACTGTGCTCTCAGATTTTTAATCTGAGCACCGGTTCAAAAGTTAGAAAATGTCGCTCACGCGTTTACTGAACGTACCTTAAAAAAAGTTCATAAATTCATTCTGGGCACACTGGGCCTCAGAATCACATGTCGTTAATTTTCGAAAACTCTTTATAATTCCATATAATTAAAAACAATCCATGGAAAATATGGGTCTTTACATAGTACCATTTTTTCACTCTTTGATACTTATGATAATTTAGAAAAAAAATTAAGAAAATCCAACTTTATTTCAATCTTCAATCGAAAATTAATTTTCTTCCAAAACCATGTTTTCTAAAAAAATATATTCAAAATTTTTTTATTATTATCCTATTTTTTTAAAAATTTATTTTTAACCATTTTTTAAATTTTATAAAAATATTTTGAAAGAAATCTTTATGTCATTTTCCAAATAATACATGTTTGAATTTTACCGAAAATGTTAAAGGAATATTTATTTTATCATGTACTACATGGACTAAACTTTTCTTCATTAAGAAATTTATTTTATTTTAGGATTACATTATAAGTTTTCAAGGTTATTTTAAAATAAAATTGATTTTTAAAATGTTTTATGTTTTAAAAAGTGTTTTTTTCAAAGCAGAAAGAATATTTTCCTCAAGAAATTTTATAATGATTTTTAAATCTTACTTTATAATATTTCAATATTATTTTCAAATAAATGGATTTTCAAAAAGGTTTTATGTTTTAAAAAAAATATTTTCAAAGAAAATTTATTTTCCACAAGAAATGTTTTAAATGATCTTTCAAAATCAATTTTTATATAAGATGAAATATGTTGATGTTACCTATGCCTTACCGAGGATATGATCCAAGGATATCATTATTATTCTTTCTCTGAATGGTTTATGTTTATGATGATAAGATGTTTATGAAACCTATTTCTCTTTCATGGGTGATACCATGATATAATTCTTATGAAACCCTTTTTTTCATAGGTTATACCATGATAGAATTCTTATGAAACCCACTTCTTTTTTCATGGTTTATGCTATGGTGAAATAATGAAATGATTATAAAACCTACCTATTTTCCATAAGTTATGATATGATGAAATGTTTATGAAATCCATTTAATTTCATGTGTTATGATAAGATGAATTTTTATGATCTTGTGGCACACATATGTTTGATTTTTTTTATGTAATGGGTGGAACATAAATCTCCCTCTAATGCATTCACTGCTAAAAATCTGAGTTTATCTAGCATTAGGATTTACCAGTGCTATCTAAAAGATTTGATAAAGACCCCCTTTATCAACACTAGTAAAATCACTGATAAAGAGGGCCTTTATCGACACTGATAAAGGTGAGTCTTTATCAGTGCTAAAAAATAGCTGATAAAGGGTCCCTTTATCGATGCTAATAAAAAAGTGTTGATAAAGGGGGTCCCTCTATCAGTGATACTAAAAAAACACTGATAAAGGGGGCCCTTTATCAGTGCTAATAAAAAAGCACTGATAAAGGGGTCCCTTTATCATTGCCGATAAAAAATAACTAATAAAGGGGGCCCCTTTATCAGCACTAATAAAAAAGCATTGATAAAGGAGACCATTTATCAGAGCTAGTAAAAAAGTGATGATAAATCCCCCCAATCAATGCTTTTTTACTAGCATTGATAAATACCCCCCCCCTTTATCGGCACTTTTTTACTAGTGATGATAAAAGGTATATTTCATAAAAAAAAATATATTTCATTAAAAATAATATATTAATATAAAAATATATTTATATTGATAGAAATATAATATTTTTAAAAATATATGATTTAGATAATTCTAAATACTCATTTACACTTAATATATGAGATAGATTGAAAAATAATTGAAAAATAATATTAATTAATAATTTACTAATTATTATCAAGTAATATTCATTTAATAACAATTGGATGACATAAAAATTAAATGAATTAATGAACGGTCTAAGATAAGTTGAAAATGTGACTTGAACTTCCAACGACCATAACTTTTGATCTAGGTGTTAGTTTGGGCTCTACCACATATCAAATCGAAGACTTCAATGATATTTATGACTTAATAAATTGTGGGAGCCCCAATCACTTTTTCTAGGCCAAAAAAAGGTCCATAAGGTCTCTGAAAATTATTTTTTAGTTAGGGTGTCCCAATTTTTTAACATTCCAGGGAATTTTAGCCTCTTTTAAGGGGGTCTTATTGTCTTTTTTCGATGAAGAATTAATTTATTCCTAGGTATTTCATTCATATTAATATTATGGTTTTGAAGTTTTCTCATTTTTCATAATTTAGTTTTATTTAAAATTAAATATTTGTATATTTTCTTATATTTACTTATAATAAATCAATTATGTAGATACATATTTAAACATATTTATGTAAAAATGTATTTTTAAATATATAAAGAAAATGTAAATAAATATTTATTATTAATTTAATTTTAAATAAAATTTTATTCATTTTATTTACCTTATAAAAATGCATTAATATGTATATATATACCAATAAAAGTAATGTTTATATATAAACATGTGTGTGCCAATAAAAAAATATGTATTTATATGTATATTCTAATGTATGTAAATAAAGACATATTATGTAAATATTTATATGTTTATATAAGAAATATAAATGTATACTTGTGTGTGTTAATATGTGTGTGTGTATTATGTATATATACATCATATATAAATATATTTTTATAAATAAATCATTGTCATTATCATTAAATATAGTATATAAACATATTTTACAGTAAATATTTATAAATATATTATAAATAATTTATATGTAAATATAAAATTATATGTGAATATATAAATATATAAACATATAAATATATATGTAATGTATAAAATTTATATGTAAATATACAATATATTGACATATTCTAAAAATGTATTTTAAACAGTATCTAACCATTTTTTACATTATAAAAATATATGAATATATATATATATACTTATATAAATATATATATAATGTTTATATATACATATATGTGTATTAATAAACAAATATATTTTTATATTATACTCTCATATATGTAAATGGTTAATAATATATGATATATTGAAATAAATATAAGTATATATATATCACGCATGAACATGTATTTTATATATATATATTTAAAAATAATTATATAAATATATGAATAAAAAATATATGTGTAAAAATATATAAATAAATAGAAATATCGTAAAATAGACAATAAAACATTTTGGTGTCATGGTAAAGGCATTCAAGTTCCAAAAGAGAGGTACAATGATCAAATCTAGGTGTGTATGATGGGTCAAAAATAAACTAGAATTTCATAAAGCACTGATAAAGGCTCATTATGAGTGCAGATAAAGTGGTGGTTGGTGAGTAGGTGAAAAACACTAATAAAGGGGTAGGGGAAGCCCTAATAAAGGAGTGTTAGAGATCTCCAAACAAAAATATATTTTTTCACCCTTTATCAACATCAAAAACAAGCAATGATAAAGGCCCCATTAATCAATGCTATAAAAGTGTTGATAAATGAGACCTTTATCGATATTATAAATGCGCTGATAAATGAGGTCTTTATCAGTGCTAAAAAAGAACTTTTTTCAAGCATTGATAAAGTCAGTCCATTAACATCACTCACATTATCAGTGCTTCTTTAACACTAATAAAACCCTTTCT
Organism: Viscum album; assembly: GCA_963277665.1. Lineage (NCBI taxonomy): Eukaryota > Viridiplantae > Streptophyta > Magnoliopsida > Santalales > Viscaceae > Viscum > Viscum album. The sequence continues at coordinate 2,001,850,713 of OY728136.1, forward strand.
AACACTGTTAAAGATCAAATTTGTAGTAGTGATTGGGTAATGATAAATTTTCTATGATCTCAGAGGGTACATAGGTGGTTAGCTCACGCTGAAAATAGAGGGTACATGGGTGGTTAGCCCAAACCTGAAGTAGGTATATGGGTGGTTATCCCAATCCTAACATGTTATGAATGTCTTGGTGGGTATCCTTGACATAAGATTTTTTATGCTTATATATATTCCAGAAATCTATGTCTCGTGCCAATGTTATGATCTAATGACTCGTGTTATCCGATTTTCTAATGATTCGTGTCTTATGAACTATCAATCTTTATGTCATGACCCAAGTTTATGATCTTTGATATGCATGGTATGGTGTTCAAATGCCATGCTTGTGTTCTCATACTCTTATGTTCATGTTATGCTTACATATCTCCCTTATTTATACTTATTTAGAATTTGATCTCACTATTTCTTATGTTTTATTTTCTCGGGTTATAAAGAAAGGTTTTATGTAGGTTATGTCTATGAGGGGTAATAAATGGGATGATCTTTGTGGAAAACATTGAAGACCTTTCACTAAATTAGAAGATTGGTTACATAGTTTCTAAGGACATTAAACTATTATGGTCCTCAAGAATTTTTTTGTGTAATTTATTTAATATTGATCTAAAAATATGTAATATCCATGTATGAAAATACTGGTCATTTGTAATCCCTATGTATGTATTAGTCTCAGATCCTATTCCAGCTCTAGTTCAAACCACTTTCATTGTAGTTAGCCCATTTGGACTAACACTAGTAGAAGTAGTGGAGCATCTCAAACCGGTGGTCTATAGAATTGTCTTTAGGCCTCCTACACCTCCTTCCACTATAGTTAATCCTCCTTCCTCATCTAAGGAAAAATCCCCACTTTTTAGGGAATCAGATTTGGACTCTAATTACGCTCTGATAGGGATGTTTTTATTTTTTTATTTTGATGATTTAATCTTTTGATTGTGATATGAATAGAAATTCAATGCTCTTTTATTCTTTATTTAATTTATTTCCATACTTTTACTTTTATGTTCTATTTTAACTTTTTGGATTATTGATAATTCTAAAAGGGGATAAATATATGGTGTGTTTATTCTTTTATGGGAGACTAAATATCACTTTATCTTTGTTTATATTCTAATTATACTTTGACTATTCTTTAAAAACTATAGTTTTGAATTTATTTTCACCTATGATTTTTTATCATAAAAAAGAGATATATTGTTAACTCAGTCTAGCAATTCATTTTTTTAATTATCACAAATCATGCTTACTTTGTTACTAACATTTTATGTATTTAAATAATAAAACTTCATAATTCTGGATTTTATATAAATTTCTCTAAGTATAAGTTACCACTACCATAAGAACTTTGATTCCATTGGAAGAAGTTTTTTTACCACCAAAAGAACCTAGCTACCATCATAATATATTTTTCTACTGCTAATTAGATTTTTTTACTGCTAATTGAAGTATGTTACCACCATTTAAAGTCTCACTACCGCCAGTTAAAGTATGTTAATTATGATTGAAGTCTCACTACCTTCAGTTGAATCCTACTACCACTAGTTCAATTTTGATACTATCAGAGAAAGTATACTACCTCTAGATGAACCTTAACCCAACTAGAAGAAACCTAATAACATCATAAGTAACTTTTTTTCATTAGTTTTTTCTACTACTGTTAGAAAAATTTCACTACAGCTAGAAGGGTTCTGCCACCATCAAGACAAATCTGCTACCGTGAATATCTATTAACATTTAGAGATCTGCTTTTATTGAGGTTTCTACTTTCATGCATGTCTAGGATCAAATTAAAATTAAAATTACAATAGGTAGTTTATGAAATTTAATACAATTCAGAGATCTAGTCAGTACAAGGATTTAAGAATGATTATTCTTAAATGGCTACTCATAATCATTGAAGACAAAGTCATCCTTTCCCTGATTTTCTAATTTGTATGAGGATTTATTTTATTATTATTCTACAATGGATAATTATATTTTTGAAAATTATAAATATGAGGAACCCCTCATTCACAAGTGTTGGTCGAATGTCTAACTAACTAGTTGGATGGATGATTGGTTGGTGTGATAAGTGGATGTGTGGGTTTAAGTGTGCCAATTTAAAGAAAGATTGTTTGTGTTGTATGTGACACTCTATTTTTCATGAAAAAACTAGTACTTTGTTAATTTCTTATGAAGATTGTTCAAAGTTACTTTAAGGACAAATTTAAAGAAAATATGATAAAAGAAGAAGATCATTGTTTACCATCTCTCCTTTATTATAGAAATAGAACTTCACAAACACTTTCATATTATTTCTCTCTAGTTATTTATTTTTATCTACTTGTGAGTTGTACTTGATTTATTTGTTTAATACTTGAGAACAATATCTTGTACTATATTAGATTTTACTCATATACTTTCTTCTTATTTATATTACAGTTGTCATCCCATAGATAATAGTGGAAGAGGCCAATTATAGCCTGGACTACCTTGTGTGTATTTTTATCTATAAATCTTGATCTAGGTTTTGGATTTGTTTATTATTTAATAAACTTGATTGTTAGTGGGTGACTTTCAAGTGGAGAGGATTAGGTCTCAACTTGATACTGAACCTATTTTATTTATTTTTGGTGTTTGTTGTTTAGTTTTGTGCTTACTTTGTTTTTAAAATTAGTTTATTTTTCAAAACACTTTAGAAAAACTATACTCTAATATTTAGATTTAATCATTGCTATATATATATATATATATATATATTGTGTTTGATGTGATTATATTTTTTTCAAAAGTTAAAGTGTTTTTAAAATTGCTTTAAATTGGTTATGATCGAACCTTTGATAAACCTTTCAAAAATATCAAATTATGTATTTCTACTATTTTAGTTAACTAAGATATTTTATAAATTGGGAGATTTTGTTTTGAATTGTTTTTAGATAAAAAAATTATTGGAAGATCAATTCACCCCCCCCCCTCATGATTTTTTCACTGGGACTAACATGGTGCTTGACCTGGATCTTTTTTATGTTGTTATCAGGATGGATTGGTTGGTTTATCACAGGGTCAAGATTGATTGTTATCATCAATGTGTATCCTTCTTTATTACTGATGGAATATCTCAAGTGTTTTAGGGAGAGTGGGATCTGAGGTCTAGTCATGCAGGACCTTCTCACTCGAAGTTTAGGGATCTAGTATATTCTTGTATGTCCAAGATCAATGTTATGTCTCCTAGTGTTTATCTTCCTTTGGTAGTTCAGGACTTTCCCAAAGATTTCCCATATGACTTGTATGTTCTTCCTCTAAAAAGGGATGTGGATTTTTCTATCGATCTAGTGTTTGGTACTCAACTGATTTCTATTCCTTCTTATCATATAAAACTAGCTGAGTTGAAGGGGCTCAAGTTTCAGTTGGATGATATGTTAGAGAAAAGTTTTGTCCATCCTAGTGTATCACCTTGGGAATCCCAAATTCTTTTTTCTAGGAAGTCTAATGGAACCCTTTATCTTTGCATCAATTATTAAAATTTTAATTGGGTGATGATCAAGAATAAATATCTTATGACTCGTATTGATTATTTATTTGATCAGTTAAAGGGTTAAGGTGGTTTTCGAAAGTTTTCCTCCAACCGCATTATCATCAGATCAAAGTTAAGGTGTTAGATATCCTAAAGACTGCTTTCATGAGAAGGTATGGCCACTAAAAATATCTTGTAATGTCTTTCAGACTAACTAACTCTCCTATAGTTTTATATCCCTAATGAACTGAATATTCCACCAGTACCTCGATTCCTTTGTGTTGGTGGTTGTGAATGATATTCTTTCTTATTATAGATCCAAGTAGGATCATGGGAATCATTTAATTATGGTTTTGGAAATATTTAGAAATTTCTACCTTTATGTGAAAATATCAAAAGATGGTTTATAGATTTGAGGAGTGAAGTTTTTAGGGAATGTGGTTTTGGAACATGGTATCTCAATTGATCCTAAGAAGGTGAAGTTTTTCCTGTCATAGGAAGAGTTACAAAACATCTTTGAGATACAAAGATTCTTGAGTCTAGCTGGATATTATTAGTGATTTATGAAAGACTTCTCGAAGTTTGAATCGCCTTTTATTGATTTTACTGAGAAATAGGTGAAGTTCTTGTGGGATGAAAAGTGTCATACTTCCTTTAACAAGCTATAATTACATCTAACATCAACTCTTGTCTTGATCTTTCCAGAATCTAATTAGGTCTAAATGGTGTATCGTGATGCTTTAGGTGTAGATTTAGGATTTGTGCTTATACAGGGTGATCATGTAGAGGCATACAACTCTTTTCATCTTCAACCAAATGAAAACAAATACCTCACTCATGAATTTTAACTTGAAATTGTCTTTCATTCTCTTAAGTGTTGGTGATACTACCATTTCAGGTAGAGGTTCACTATCTATTATGATAATATGTGTTTGAGTTATATATTTTCTCATAAATATATGAACCTCAGTTTGAGGTTATGGGTGGAGTACCTTCATATGTTTGACTTTTACATTGCATACACCCCAGGGAAGGGTAATGTTCTTGGTGATGCTCTTAATGAGAAATTTTCCTCTCAGGATGTCTTATAATTGAAGGAGTGGAATCTCATGGGGATCTTTGCATAATTGAATATGGATTCTTGAGAAAGTTTATGACTAGTGTTTTTTTGACATCATCTCTACATAAATCGATTCTTCAATATCGGCAACATGATGACGAGTTCAAGGGAATTAGATGTTCTCATTATGGCAGGGAGATCATTATCGGGCGATCTCTCTCTTATCATAAGATTCTTTTCCTTGGGGATAGGTTTTGCATCCATCTATTCATTAGGGTCTCAGTGATAAAGTATTGTCATATCTTTTCATGGGTCATTCACCCTAATACTAATGAGATGTATTATGACATGAGACGCTAGTTCTGGTGTCCATGTATAAATCACAACATAGTTGATTTTATGTATCGTTACTATACTTTCCAATAGATTAAGGTTGAACACCAAATTAATTTATTTTTTCTTCATCCACTTCCAATGTCGATGTGGAAATGGGATGAGGTTTATATATATTTCATTATTATATTACCATGAACTCCCAGAGAGAAGAATTCCATATGGGTGGTGATTGATTGATTTACTAAAGTAGCTCACTTCATTTTGATCCAGGACACCACCAAGGTTAAGGATTTGGGAAAGTTGTACCTATAGAAAATTGTGAGGTTGCTTGGGGTGTCATATTCTATCATTTCAAATAGAGATTAAAAGTTTACTTCCAAGTTCTAGAATGGTCTCTAAGAGGTTATGAGAAATAATGTTAGATTGGGTATAGCTTAGCATCCATATATAGATGGTCAGATGAAGTGTGTCATTCAAATTTTGGAGGAAATGCTTTGTGCTTGTGTCATGGATTTTTGAGGATTATGAGATATCCATATGGGGATGGTTGAGTTTGTTTATAAAAAAAATTCCAATGTTTTATTATAATGGATTTTTTTGAGGCTCTATATGGGTGTCTGTATAAATCACCTCTTTTATGATTGAAGGTTGGTGAGGCGTCTCTTATAGGACTGAGTATTGTCCAAGATACATTTGTGAGGATTCAAGTTATACATCAATGCTTGGTGAAAACCCAAAGATGATAAAATCTTATGTCGATCACCAACATTGTTCTTTTTAATTCTCTATTGGTGATCAGGTTTTCTTGAAAGTATTACCTCGGTTAGGTCACCATCAGCTTGGGAAGCAAGGAAATGTGGTTCTAATATATATTGGACTATTTGAAACCAACGAGTACATTAGAATGTTGGATTATAATTTGGAATTAGTATCTCAGTTGACTGAAATTCGTGATGTTTTCTATATATCTCAACTTCAGAAATATCACCCAGATTTGTCTCATGTTCTGAATTGGGTGGAAGTTGTATTGGAGCCAGATGTATCAGTAGTCGAGGAGTCAATGTTGATCATTTTCTCTTAAATGAAGGTTCTACATGGAAAATTTATTTTGGTGGTTAAATTTTTATAGAAACACATACCATATTCTTATGAGACTTGGGATTATGAAACATCGTTGAGAGAGTATTGACCTTATTGCTTTTTGGATCATCCCACTTTTGTATGAATTTTCAGGGATAGAAAGTACTATGGTGGGAGAAATTTTGTATATTAGTCTATGTACATTTCTTTTTAAGTTTTAAGAGGTTATCTTTTGGTTTTGATAGGTATTAGAGGTATATTAGTGGTTTTGGTAGGTGGATTGGGCTTAATAGTGGTTGTAAAGGACCAATGACTATCTGATGGATTTGGACATGGCCACCCTTGAATTCAAGGTTCTGATGACCAGTCGATTGAGAACCCAATCTATGGGTATTTTTCTTATAGGCACTGGCTAGCCAACAGGCTACGTAGTATCCACTGCATTTCTGCAATGGCCACCGACTTGTCAGTGGCATCGATCTAGGTCATCCAAGTAAGGGTTGTTTCATCTTTTTATGCCACTAAACCCCATTTTTAATCTCTTAATCCCTATTCTCTAAACCAAATTTTACTAGGGAACTTGGAGAGGATTCTATTTGGAATTATCGACTCTCTTGAACATATCCTATCAGGACTTGTCCCCCGGGGCTCATGTCGTGACTACCCTAAGCCCGTCTTCCATAGGTCAGGGGTTGGCGACTAGCATCGGAAAGGATTATCCCTAAAATGGGAAGGAATTTCCTTTAAAACTATACAAACACACAATCCAATAACACAATAATATGTAACCACAAAGTAAAACTGCAGTAGTAAAGGTGTGTACTGAAAGTAAAGGGGCCAGAATAGAAGCCCAACTGAAAGGTACAAGTACAACTGAAAAAAAAATAGCTCCTGGAATAATCCATTGAGGATCCTACCTAAAGGGTAGGTACAACTTGTCTCTATAGCTCTCCATGTCAACTATCACCTATGTGTACCACCTGGTCCTGGCTCCTATATTCTCAGTCGAGCCGCTCGTCATCTGCACAAGACACAACAAGGTATGGGCGAAGCCCATGTAGGGGTGAGTATAACAATACTCAGTAGGGACCCCAAGACCCCTGAAGGTCTCTCTGAATCCCAAAAAGGAAAACCACAAAGCATGATCTCAGTCACAAATCATAAAGCAATAGACACATCTCAAACCAGGTATAAGTAAAGCACAGAAGTACATATGATTAGTCAAGAAGCTAGATCATCTTATTCTGTCGAGAGGCACTAATGCTAACCATACAGAGTCTGAACCACATAGGATCGATAGTTACTAACCCCCTCTGACCCACACAAGATCATACCCACATAATATTGATAGGTATTAACCCCTGCTGACCCACACAGGATCTGACCCACACAAGATCGATATGCGCCGACCCACACAGGATCGCTGAGCATTGAACCACACAGGATCTGACCCACACAGGATCGATATGTTCTGACCCAAAAAATATCACTGAGTGCTAACCCACACAGGATCTAACCCACACAATATTAGTGTTGATCCACACAGGATCGCTAGTTACTAACCTCCGTATGATCTCTCTCCAACCTCCGCCTCACTACCAGCACTGGATTCCTGCTCATGGTGCACTTGATTCTGGGAGAACTGCTCCTCAAGCCATCAGTTGTATTTTAGCTGGCACAAAGTACCACGAAGAAGTAACTCGATGATCTGTCACGTCAAAAGGGTTCCAACGATACAGACGGTGCGTCAACTAGATGTTCGGTCTGTAAGTTAATGACATTTTAGTGTTGAGGGCTCGGTTGGATTCAGAGTCAATCCAACCCATCCATACTCCTAATTCCTCCAAAACTCTCATATATTATCTCAAAAAGATCATCTCACTCCAAGAATCCCAGCGCCGTAGATAGTTCGTCAAATGGATGTCTGGTTCGCAAGTTACGACCTTTTAAGTGTTTTTGGGCCTGAGAGGGGTTCGGGTCTGGTCCGACCTAGTCAAACTGACCTGACCTGACCTGGTCTGGGTCTAACCCGGCCTGGTTGGGCTGGGCCACAGCGATCTCATCCCATTGGGCAGTGGACTGGCCCATCCTGTCGACTTAGCGCGACCCGTCGGGCGATACAGTCTGGTGAACTAGTGCGGCTCGCCAACTAGGTGGCCTCCAGCCCCCCGAATAGCTCAAGAAGAGTTGTTTGGATCTTCAATTAGCAGTGCCACGTGGTCTACAAGACCTGTGAGCACAATCCCCCCTCCTGTCGTGACTCCTTCACCGTGTCAAGCGACGGCGCACCACCTCTCCAATGCGGCCGACCGGTTTCCGGCCGCCCCTTTGGGTCCGCCGGTGGCACCAAGCAGTGCCACCCTCTTCCACACCTAGCAAGCACCGGAGAATATTCTGTGGGCCCTCGAGTGATCTCTAGTGGTCCATTCTTCCTTACGGATGCACCTACGGTCCTCTCAGGATGTCATCATCGTTGTGCGCCTCTCAGTTTCAAGGTTTCGACAAGTTGAAGAATTGTCCCCCAAGAAACGCATCAAGAACGAAGTGGCGAAGGGTTTGGGCCTTGTTCATTTGCCCCCCCCCCCTGCGTTAGCATTATAATAAGTGATATATTATTCAATTCATCTTTAATAAATAAACCTCATTCAAATCCGCCACAACAACCTCCCGCAAATTCAAGAATGAGGAATAGAACCGGGGGACTTTCTTGAATTAATAAACAACCCCTACCTCAAGATTATTTGGAGACGTCATGGTGGTGGAAAAAGATTCCGCATTTGATAAAGCCACCAGGATTTTTCAATTTTTCTCCGCCTGAGCTTCTGTCTCCATCAGTGGAAGGTGTCATGTCACTTTTCCAGAGGTTTTTTGTTTGGTGAATCCGTGTCAAAACTCCACCCCAAGCCTCACTTAAATAGAGGGAGGAAATGTGAGTAATGCACCAAGTAATTAATTAGGTTCATTTAATGAATGAACCTATTAATTCTACAATGGAGCAGTTGCAAACAAAGGAGATTCAAGCCATTAATTGGCTTGACAAGTCATCGGTCCCCACCACTGATGCTCATCCTTTGGAGAAAAAGAAATAAAATAACTTGTTAAGTTATTTTATTATTTTTCTCTAAAGTCCAAAATTTAACTTTTCTCCTGAACTACTGTGGTTGAAATGAAGCTTTCCTTAAGCGAATCCCAGCACTGCAGATTCAATAGTGATCTCAGATTTCAATTCTGAGCACCGTTTCAAAAGATAGAAAATGTCACCCGTGCGTTTACTGAACATACCTTAAAAAAGTTTAGAAATTCATTTCGGGCACACCAGGCCTTGAAATCAAGCGCCGTCAATTTTCACAGGCTCATAATAATCCCAAATAATTTTAAAAAAATTACATAGAATTTTTAGGTCTTTACATTCTACCCACTTTAGGTCTTTTCACCCCTGAAATCTATAACTAAACTAGGAGAACAAGTGGGGGTACTGAGCACACATCTAATCCCCCCGCTCCCATGTTCTCTCCTTGAGGTTATCGTCCTACCATCGAACTCACACCAGAGGAATCGACCACCCACAAAGGACTCATTCCTGTCAATCCTCTATCTCTACCGAGAACTCTACAAACTTCAACCCATCATTGATGTCCAGATATCCCTAGTCGATAACATGTGATGGATAATGCATGTATCTCCTCAGCTACGACACATGGAATACATTGTTCACCCGGTGCATCTGTGGGGGAAGAGCTAGATGTTATGCCACCTTGCCTATTCTATTGAGGATCTGGAAAGGTCTGATGAACCTCAGAGATAGATTGTTGCCATGTACAAACCTCTGTAATCCTTATCAGGATGAGACCCGTTGAAAGACATGGTCTCCCTTATCAAACTCCAAGGGTCTCCATCTCCTATCAGCATAATAATTCTATTGGCTCTGTGCAATCTTCATTTTCTCCTGGATAACCTGCACATTATCTGTGGTAGCCTGTACCAACTCTAGACCCATAAGTGTTGACTCCCCTAGGTCTGTCCAGTAAAGAGGTGATCTTCATGGTCGCCCGTAAAATGCCTCAAATTGTATCATGCCAATGGTGGAGTGATAACTATTATTGTATGAAAACTCCACCAGTGGCAGGTGGTCCTGCCAACTATGGCCAAAATCAAGGACACAAGCACGAAGCATGTCCTCGAGTGTCTGTATGGTCTGCTTCATCTGACCATCTGTCTAAGGGTGAAAGGTGGTGATCAAGAATAGATGAGTTCTGAATACCTCCTACAATCCCTTCCATAGGCGGGATGTAAAACGAGCATCGCGATCTGTGACCATCGTCAATGGCACCCCGTGAAGTTGTACAATCTTCTGTATGTAGAGATGTCCCAATATATCTATTGATACCTACTCTCGGATGGGTAGGAAGTGGTCCAACTTAGTGAGTCGATCAATGATCACCCAGATGGAATCATGGACCCTGGACGTACATGGTAGCCCCATCACGAAGTCCATGGATATACCATCCCACTTCTACTCTGGTACCTCAAGTGGCTGAGCTAAGCCTGTCGGTACTTGATGCTCGGCCTTCACTTGCTGATAAGTGAGGCATCAGGATATAAACTTTTCCACTTCGTTCTTTAACCTTGGCCACCAATACTGACACTGTAGGTCCTAGTACATTTTTTCCACTCCAGGATGTACCGCTAAAGGGAAAGTTTAGAACTCCCTCAACACCTCATCTCGAAGCGTCACTGGTACCATAGTGCATCCTCTAAAGAGGACGACATGATCCCCACCTTCATAAAATCCCTCATGAGCCTATCCTGCAGATATCTGAGCACATCAGGTATTGCAGTCAACATCCCCAAGTTATGCCTCTCGAGCTCGCTGAATAAGTGGGGGAGTGACAGTCATAGATTAAAGGTAAGTTTCCCCATCTCTATCCACAAAGGATATCTGCAATGTGACTAGTTGCTCTGTCGCCTCACTTAGAAGTTGTAGACCAGACCTCCCGCTGAGTGCGTCTGCTACTACGTTACCCTTCCTAGGAGTATAGACTATCTCAAAGTCATAGTCCTGGAGTAACTCTAGTCATCGTCATTGTCTCAAGTTTAGGTCCTTCTATGAGAAGATATACCTAAGACTCTTATGATCATAGTAGACTATAAATTGTTCACCCATCAAGTAGTGTCACTACATCTTCAGTGAAAAGACCACTACTTCTAAATCTAGGTCATGGGTAGTGTAGTTCTACTCGTGTTTTCTCAACTGTTGTGAGCCGTAGGCGATCACTACTCACTTCTAAATCAGGACATAACCTAGTCTGGTCCCTGATGCATCATAGTATACTACATAACCAATTCCCTCTTCTGGTAGCCTCAAGATGGGGGCACTCTTCAGTCTCTGCCTCAGCTCCTGGAAACTCTTCTGGCACTTCTCTATCCACAAGAAAGGTTGTCCCTTATTCATCAAAGATGACAAGGGTGTCGATGCCCTGGAGAAGTCAGGTAAAAATCTTTTTTAGTACCCAGCCAATCCCAAGAAACTCCGCACCTCAGTCACACTCCTAGGTGGCTCCCAAGAAATTACTGCCTCTATTTTTCCGGATCCACTGCGACTCCAGCCTCTGAGATAATGTTCCCTAGGAAGTAGACTTCTCATATCCAGAACTGGCACTTTGAGAGTTTTCCATAAAGCTGGTGCTCTCAGAGTGTATCCAGGAATATTTTTAGGTGTGTGGTGTGATCCTCCTCTGACGCCGAGTATATCACGATGTCATCAATTAATACCACCACAAAGTGATCGAGGTATGGCTAAAAGATCATGTTCATGAGCCCCATGAACACTGTCGGAGCATTGGTCATGCCAAAAGGAATCACCAAGAACTCGTAATGTCCATACCGACATCTGAAGGTTGTCTTCGGTATGTCCTCATCCTGTACTCTGAGCTGATGATAGCTTGATCTGGGGTCTATCTTCAAAAACCATCGAGATCCCTTAAACTGTTAGAAGAGATCATTGATCCTCAGGATTGGATACTTTTTCTTCACGCTCACCTAGTTTAGGCACTGATAGTCCACACAAAGCCTCAATCTCCCATTCGTCTTCTTGGCGAACAAGATCGGGGATGCCCATGGAGAAACATTGGGCCTTATGAACCCCTTCCCTACAAGTCCTCTAGCTGTACCCACAACTCCCAAAGCTCCATGGGAGCCATTTTATATGCTGGTGTAGATATCAGTGTCACCTTGGGGTATAGGTCGATGTGAAAGTCTACCTATCTGTGAGGAGGTAGTCCCGGAACATCATTAGGAAAGACATCAGCATACTGGTCCACTACTACAAGATAACTCAGACTCCTCACATCAACTACTCTGAGGGTGAGGCTATCCAACTGATGAGAAATCGGCAACACCCTCCTCTGAGATATTTCATCATGTGTTGCAAAGGTTTCCTCATCACCGGTGAAGGTAAACCTGATCCCATCCTCACGAGCACACCACATTTTTCACCTAAAATAGTCAATCTAAGAATGGACTGTGGATAGTCAATTCATACCCAATATGACGTCATAAGGCCTCAACGCTGCTACTAGGAGATCTAAACTGAAGCTCTTGCCTCCTAGAGTAAGCTCACACTGTCGACACTAGTGTGTAATCGTCAGATCCTCTCCCGTAGGAGTCTCTAATCATAAGGATCGAGTCAATGACTCCATCGAAATCTATGAGATTCGAATGAGTGTCATGGAAATGAAAGAGTAACTGGAACCTGTGTCTATAAGTACTATATCTAGGGTGGAATAGACACAGATCATACCTCTAATCATCTCCGGAGTTCCGTGGTCGTAGGCCTCTGCTGCCTGTAGTTGTGCTCGCCCCTGTCCACCTGCTCCCTATGGTTGGGGTGGACCTCCTTGTGGTGGTGGTGGTAGAACCTCAATTTGCTACCCACCATCTGTTGCACGGCCTACTCCTCTGCCTCATCTTCCGGCCTACGAACCACCTCACTCAAATCTCTACCTCTTCCTCGGTGGTCCCTCAACCGTCTGTTGATCGTCGATACGATGGGCCAGGCAGTCGTGAGTCATGTGGCCCTACCCGCTGCACGTGAAGCACATTCTGCCTCCACTACTAAAAATGAACCCTTTATCAATGGTTCCAAAATATTGGTAAAGGATGGATAACCATTGGTATAATATATACCAATGGTTATCCAAATTGTAGGGAAGTAAGCCGTAGGAAAAAACATATGTCAACGGTTTCTGGAAAACCGTTGGTATATGTTAGGAAATCTACATTATACTAACGGTTATGTCAAACCGTTGGTATAACTTTTCACCAACGATTTGAAACCATTGGTAAACATACTATTCCAATGGTTTCAAACTGTTGGAATATAGTTTTGTATAGATTTTTACCAATGACTTACACAAACTGTTGGTATATCTAAACATTTCACCTATATCCCAACGGTTTTTAAACCATTGGGAAAGTGTTTTTACCAATGGTTATCTTAGAACCGTTGGTATAAAACACATTCAGAACCCTATGCCAATGGTTGTAAACCTTTGGCATAGGCTTTCCTGTGCAATTTAGGCAGTATCCTGCTGCTCTATGATTTCCAGTAGCAGGCTGCACTTTCTGCATTTCAAGCTTCCCCAACTCCAATTACCTACAATAACCAACTATAACACATACATATACACAATTAATTCATATATATTTAACACACAATGCACCCTGCAACTATACACATATAGAATTAAAACATAATTCATAAGGTAATTATAAACATACATAATTGATTTAGAATTCAATTCAGAATTGAGATGACAATTACATGTGCAATCCGAAATTCAATTCATAATTGAATACTAAATTGAATACATGCATAATTTAATTGTCAATTAATAATACAATACATAAAAAACTGAATAAGTAATTATATGTGTTATACATAATTAAGAATACATACAAAATTTCATTTTGTATAACACATACACGATTGAATTCAGAAATTAGAATCTAATAACCCCAAAATAAGGAAATGGATAAATGAATTCAACCAAACATAAATATAATGTCCCATGGTTTGGGGCGGGTGTCTTTGAACTTAGTGATGATGATAATGGGTGTGTATCAATGAGCTTATGTGACTTAGGGAATTTAGTTGTCCTTGGAATATTAAATGACATGTGTTTTAGAATAGGGATAGGAGTTTCTCACATGAGAAGTGAATTGTGTGAGGTTGGACCATGGATCCTTGTGCTAAAGTATCAACACAATTTGAATACGTTTGGTCGGTTTTCTGTATGCCAGTTGTTTTTACTTAAAATGATGTCCATTTTAAACAAAATACAAACACTTCGAGTGATACCAGCCACACCATGCCTCATATTGAGGCAAGTTTGACTCATAAACATCACATATGACCCATGGATCGTTTTCCTAAAGTATCAACACAATCTGAATGCGTTTGGTCAGTTTTCCATATGTCAGTTGTTGTTTTCACTTAAAATGTTATCCATTTCAAATAAAAGTGAGACACTTTGAGTGGTACTGGCCACACTATGACTTGTATTGAGGTGGGGTTGACTTGTACACGTCACAAATGACCCATGGATCCTTTTTCTAAAGTATCAACACAATCCGAATACGTTTGGTCGGTTTTTCGTATGCTAGTTATTTTTACTTAAAATGATGTCCATTTTAAACAAAAGAGAGACACTTAGAGTGATACCAGCCACATCATGCTTCATATTGAGGATAGGTTGACTCGTACATGTCACAAATGACCCATGGATACTTTTGTTAAAGTATCAACACAATCTGAACACATTTGGTCAGTTTTTCATATGCCAGTTGTTTTTACTTAAAAGGGTGTCTATTTTAAACAAAAGAAAGACACTTCGAGTGGTACCGGCCACACTGTGCCTCGGATTGAAGAGGTGTTGACTCGTACATGTCACAAATGACCCATGGATTGTTTTCCTAAAGTATCAATAGAATCTAAATGTGCTTGGTCGGAATTCCGTATGCTAGTTGTTGTTTTCACTTAAAATGTTGTCTATTTCAAATAAAAGTGAGACACTTTGAGTGGTACCCGCCACACCATGCCTTGTATTGAGGTAGAGTTGACTCTTACATGTCACAAATGACCCATGTATTATTTTTCTAAAGTATCAACACAATCTGAATACGTTTGGTCGGTTTTCCATATGCTAGTTGTTTTTACTTAAAAGGGTGTCCATTTTAAATAAAATAAAGACACTTAGAGTGATATCGGCCACACCATGCATTGGATTGAGGCAGGGTTGACTCGTACATGTCACATATTACCCATGGATCATTTTCCAAAATTATTAACACAATCTGAATGCGTTTGGTTGGTTTTCTGTATGTCAGTTATTGTTTTCACTTAAAATGTTGTCCATTTCAAGTAAAAGTGAGACACTTTGAGTGGTATCGGACACAATGTGCGTCATATTGAGGTGGGGTTGACTTTTACACATCAAAAATGACCCATGTATACTTTTTCTAAAGTATCAACACAATCTGAATATGTTTGGTCAGTTTTCCGTATGCTAGTTGTTTTTACTTAAAAGGGTGTCCATTTTAAACAAAAGAAAGAAACTTCGAGTGATATCGGCCACACCATGCCTCAGATTGAGGTGGGTTTGACTAGTAAACATCGCATATTACCCATATATCGTTGTCCTAAAGTATCAACACAATTCAAATGCATTTGGTCAGTTTTCTGTATGCCAATTGTTGTTTTCACTTCAAATGTTGTCCATTTCAAATATAAGTGAGACACTTTGAGTGGTACCGGCCACACCATGCCTTAGATTTAGGTGAGATTGACTCATAGACGTCACAAATGATCCATGGATCCTTGTGCTAAAGTATCAACACAATCTGAATATGTTCGGTCAGTTTTCCGTATGCCAATTGTTTTTACTTAAAAGGGTGTCCATTTTAAACAAAAGAAAGACACTTCGAGTGATACCGGCCACAATGTGCCTCGGATTGAGGCGAGTTTGACTCGTACATTTCAAAAATGACCCATGGATACTTGTGCTAAAGTATCAACACAATCCGAATATGTTTGGTCGGTTTTCTGTATTCCAGTTGTTTTTACTTAAAATGATGTCTATTTTAAACAAAAGACAGACACTTCAAGTGATACCGACCACACCGTGACTCATATTGAGGAGGATTTGACTCATACACATAAAAAATGACCCATGGATCCTTATTCTAAAGTATCAACACAATCCAAATATATTTGGTCGGTTTTCTGTATGCCAGTTGTTTTTACTTAAAAGGGTGTCCATTTTAAACAAAAGAAAGACACTTTTAGTGATACCGGCCACACTGTGCCTCAGATTGAGGCGAGGTTGACTCATACACATCACAAATTACCCATGGATCGTTTTCCTAAAGTATCAACATAATATGAATGTGTTTGGTCTATTTTCCGTATGTCGGTTGTTCTTTTCACTTAAAATATTGTCCATTTCAAATAAAAGTGAGACACTTTGAGTGGTACCGGCCACACCATGCCTTGTATTGAGGTGGGGTTGACTTGTACACATCAAAAATGAACCATGGATACTTGTTCTAAAGTATCAACACAATATGAATAAGTTTGGTCAGTTTTCTGTATGCCAGTTGTTTTTACTTAAAAGGGTGTCCATTTTAAACAAAAGAAAGACACTTTGAGTGGTACCGACCACATCGTGCCTCGTATTGAGGCGGGGTTGACTTGTACACGTCACAAATGACCCATGGATCCTTGTACTAAAGTATCAACAGAATATAAATGTGTTTGGTTAGTTTTATGTATGCTAGTTTTTGTTTTCACTTAAAATGTTGTCCATTTCAAATAAAAGTGAGACACTTTGTGTGCTATCGGCCACACCGTGCCTCGGGTTGAGGCGGAGTTGACTCGTAAACATCACAAATGACCCATGGATCGTTTTCCTAATGTATCAATGGAATATGAATGCGTTTGGTTGTTTTTCTATATGCAAATTGTTGTTTTCACTTAAAATGTTGTCCATTTCAAATAAAAGTGAGACACTTCGAGTGGTACCGGCCACAATGTACCTCGAATTGAGGCGGAGTTGACTCGTACACGTCAAAAATGACCCATGGATCATTTTCCTGACGTATCAATAGAATCTGAATGCATTTGGTCAGTTTTCTGTATGTCAGTTGTTATTTTCACTTAAAATCTTGTCCATTTCAAATAAAAGTGAGACACTTTGAGTGGTATCGGCCACACCATGACTCGGATTGAGGCGGGGTTGACTCGTACTCATCACAAATGACCCATGGATCCTTGTGATTAAGTATAAACACAATCTAAAGCTCCCAATATCTCTTAAGGGCAGATCTCCTTCGATCCTTGGGCGTTTTGAGTGCCGTCAAGTGAGGATTGAAGATCCGGGTGAGTTTAATCCCCTCCTTGATTCCTCTTTTTTATTAGGATTTGCACTCTTATCTCATCTTCTTATAAATCTCTAAAACCCTCTTTTCCATTGGGATTTAAGGTGAATCTTGAAGAGAGCTTAGATTGGGATCTGAGACGCCAAATTAAAAGTGTGATTGTCTCTGGAATCAAGGTAGGTGGTCCTTAGCCTTTCGTGAATTGTCCTGATGTTTTATATATGCTGAATCGCCGGTCGCCCAATGTTGGGGCGTCAGGTCGGGGGGTTGTCTGGGGGTCCAGGGAGGAGGGTGGGGGCTATCCGGGGGGGCTGTCTGGGGTCCAGGAAGGAGGGTGGGGGGTTGTCCAGGGTCCAGGGAGGAGGGGGGGCTGTACAGGGTCCAGGAAGGAGGGGGGCTGTCCAGGGAGTTCCCAAACACACAAAACTCTACAAACATCCTCAAGATAAACCTGCATAAAAAATAGACACATAAAAATAGCCTTGCATAAAAAACAGACACATAAAAATAGCCTATCCTGCATAATACACTGCAAATACCTGCATAAAAAACACACATAAAAAGAGCACAAAAAACAGACACACTACATAACACACTTCATAACACACTGCATAATACACTGCATACACCTCACTGCATACACCAGCATAAAAAATAGCACAAAAAACATATAAAAACATACTTCAAACACCACAAAAAACACCTTTAATAGCACAAAAAACACATATGTCCATAGAGATGGGAGGGGGTTGTCCGGGGTCCAGGGAGGAGGGTGGGGGATGTCCGGAGGGCTGTCTGGGGGGCTATCTGGGGTCCAGGGAGGAGGGTGGGGGTTGTCTGGGGGGTTGTCTGAGGGGTTGTTTCGGGGGCTGTCTGAGGTCCAGGGAGGAGGGTGGGAGGGATGTCCGGGGGGTTGTCTGGGGTCCAGGGAGGAGGGTGGGGGGGCTGTCTGGGGGCTATCTGGGGGGCTGTCCGGGGGGCTGTCTGGGGTCCAGGGAAGAGGGTGGGGGGCTTTTTGGGGTCCAGGGAGGAGGGTGGGGGCTGTCAAGGGTCCAGGAAGGAGGGGGTTGTCCGGGGTCCAAGGAGGAGGGTGTGGGGATATCCGGGGGCTGTCTGGGGGGCTGTCCGGGGGACTGTCATGGGTCCAGGGAGGAGGGTGGGGGGCTGTCTGGGGGACTGTCCGGGGGGCTGTTTGGGGTCCAGGGAGGAGGGTGAGGGGGTTGTCTGGGGTCCAGGGAGGAGGGTGGGGGGGCTGTCCAGGGGGCAGTCTGGGGTCCAAGGAGGAGGGTGGGGGGCTGTCTGGGGGGGCTGTCTAGGGTACAGGAAGGAGGGGGGTTGTTCGGGGTCTAGGGAGGAGGGTGGGGGCTGTCTGGGGGCTGTCTGGGGGCTGTCTGGGGGGCTGTCCGGGGTCCAGGGAGGAGGGTGGGGGGGCTCTCTGTGGGGATATCCGGGGTCCAGGGAGGGGGTGGGGGGGGCTGTCCGGGGTCCAGGGAGAAGTGGGGGGGGCTATCCGTGGGGCTGTCTGTGTGTTTGTCCGGGGGCAGTCTGGGGGGGCTGTTTGGGGGGATGTCCGGGGTCCAGGAGGGAGGGTGGGGGAGCTATCTGAGGGGATGTTTGGGGGTTTTTCGGGGTCTAGGGAGGAGGGTGGGGGGGCTTTCCATGGGGTTGTCAGGGGGGATGTCCATGGGGTTGTCCGGGGGGCTGTTTGGGGGGCTGCCCGGGGGGTTGTCCGGGGTCCAGGGAGGAGGGTGGGGGGATGTCCGAGGTCTAGAGAGGAGGGTGGGGGTTGTTTAGGGTCCAGGAAGGAGGGGGGTTGTCTGGGGTCTAGGGAGGAGGGTGGGGGGCTATCCGGGGGGCTATCTACGGGGCTGCCCGGGGGGTTGTCTGGGGTCCAGGGAAGAGGGTGGGGGGTTGTCTGGTGTATAGAGAGGAGGGTGGGGGTTGTCCAGGGTTCAGGAAGGAGGGGGGGATATCCGGGGTCCAGGGAGAAGTGTGGGGGCTATCTGGGGGGTTGTCCGGGGGGATTTCCTGGGTTCATGGGATGGTATTTACATATTTTCTAAGCAAATTTTTTCAAGGTTAAAAAAATAATTTCATTATATCAACTTCTAATCAGACCGCCAATTTTCTAAATTCCACTAAAAAATTACAATTTCATTAAAATTTGGGGATTTCACAATAATCATGCTTTTTAAAAATAAAACATTCATAATATATAAATAATCATTTAAATCATTTAGAATCTCATTTCCTATTAATCATTAAATTTAAGGTTTCATTTATGGAGAAAAATATTATGGAACCATCAATGTTTTATCAATGTTCAAATCAACACCCACAGCTAGACAACCCATAAACGGAGGGCGGGGGCTGTCCAGGGGGTGGGCGGGCTATCCACGGGGGTGGAGGGGCTGTCCAGGGGGTACGGGTTGTCCAAGGGGGTGGGGTGTCTAGGGGGTGGGGGATATCTAGGGGAGGGGTGAATCATTCACAAAAAATCATCAAGTCAAGTTTTATTATTTATAAATAAAAAATAAAGATAATGTGGCCTACTTAATCACATATATATTCAGGCACAACAAATCAATAAACATCAAAGGTCAGTAATATCAGTAAAAAATGTAACGGATCAATCTGTACCTCATCACCATCACTATCATCACCATAATCGTCACCCTCACCCTCGTCCTCATCATTTTCCCCATCATTGTCCCCGCCCTCCTCCTCGCCCTCATACTCAGCCTCAGCCTCCTCATCACCCTCCTCCTCCGCCTCGGCCTCCTCCTCACCCTCCTCCTCGCCCTCCTCCTCCTCCGTCTTGGCCTCCTCCTCACCATCATCTCAACCATCACTATAACTTCCACCTGGTGCACCATATATAGAACGCATCGATGTCATATATTCATCACAAGAAGTGTTGGCCTCTGGTGGAAGTGTTGGATGTAAAACTTCCATCAGTTTCATAAATGCAGTGTTTGCTCTAGCAGACTATTATGCCATCTCTGTGGCCCTTTTTTCAGCATGTTCTGCTTGTGCCTTAACCTGCTGCAACTCGGTGGCACTATAACTTGTACCTGAGGAGAGACAATACCTCGTCAGAACTATACTCTTCCCAGGTTGGCAACGTACGCTACTAGGGTGTCATCTCCCAACACCTAATATAAGTGATCGTTTGGCCTAAAATTGTCAGGTTCCTGGGCATCAAGGGCCTATAAAGTAGCCTGTTACAAATATAAATATATTATTAAGTTACAAAATAGAGATCAAAATTTTAAATCTACAAAGTAAAACTTATAATCTTCTGCTGAGTCGGTTCATTAACCGCACTTCCATCTTTCTTCTTTCTACTCGAGAAAAACAGTTTTGCTCGAGGAACACGTCCTTATATATTCAATTTATGCCTTTACAATGAAATTGAATGTAGGAAACCATAATTAAAAATAGGATACCAAAAAAACATAGTAATTTCATAACTAAAATTATATAACAACTTTAGCAATCGAATAAATTATGGAGGAAGTAATAGAAAGTGAAAGTTGTAAAGAAAGAATATAAACTATCATACCTATTGTCTCTCATGATATGGAATCATAGTACGTCCCAATGTGTGGATGTATTTCTTAGTATCAATGTTTTTTTATTTCTTCCATATGAATCCTAAATAAAATTCAATAATTAGTATTATAGAAAAACATGAAAATTTTCATTTAAATACCTCTAATTTGATTAATACCGTAAATTGGCTAGTCGTCCAATGAGTAATTGTCTATTGGTACTATTCTAATGGACAACCATCCACGACAGGGACCGCCTCTAACTCTGTTCCCACTCTAGCACGCCATCCAATGTACAAATCATGCTTATAAGCTCTCCAAAGCTCGCCTAAATCCTTTAGACGTGCTAGCCGTGCACCCTCACCATCGGGGAAATTAAACCACAACTGACACCAAAATATTAATTCATATAAATACAAAAATTTATATATTGCATTAAATACAACATATTTTTTTACCCATATATCTACCCAGGATTTATCCTTGACTTCATTTGGCAATTGTCTCCTTGAGAGCAGGCTGACAGGAATGATGTCAGAGTATTTGAAAAGCGTCGCCAAAAAACTCCAACATTGCTGCCCTGATTTTTCAATCATATGACTATCTTCATTTTAGTCCACCATCAACTGTGTACAGAGATTCCACACCGCACGCATGTGTGTATTCCCCCGCCCCCGCCTCCTATCAGTAGATGTATCTTTTATGAAAGAAAAACAAATATTTTATCAATACATTTTATAATGAAAATAAATAATGGTGTAACAATTTGTTAAGGTTGTATAAGTATACCTACAGTAGTCTGATCAATGGGCACCGTTGGATCTGTAGAAACTGAAGGAACACCCTATACATATGGAGTGGGTCCCAATGTATGCTCCGCAGGGACAGACTTTGATAGAGTAGGAATCAAAGAAGATGGAATATAAAATCCTGGAGAGAAGTAAGCAGAAGTAAAAGAAGATGACATGGATGGTTGGCCAAATACTAGATGGGGAGTTAGAATAATCATCGGATATGGTACAGATGGGTGAGGAGGCTCAGATGTAAAGAGTGGTGAAAAAATGGGAGGCCTAAATATCATGTGTGTCCCTAATGGCACACTGGGATTAGAATGTGGGATGGATGGTATGTCAGTGGGAGGGGTAGGGTCTAATCGGGTACGCTGACCAGATCATCTAGCTCTCATACCACCCCCCTCATACGAACACCCCAAGTACTGGGACCACTACTAGGCTTCTCATCAAATAATTGTCACCTAATATATGGATCCTGAAAAAATGTTTAAAAAAAATTAATCACATGACATTATATATTATTTCAATAAATATATTTGGAATAAAATACTCACTGCAGGCACTGGTGGTGGAATGCCCAGCTCAGTCATGTGACGATTGTTGTACATAATTTGTTTTTGTCACCTCTCTTCAATTGGTTTCATTTTACTGTATTTGAAAACAAATATGAAAGTAAATAGAAAAAGATAACTAATGTGTAACCCAAAAAACAAAATAAATGAGAGGGAATATGGGGATTCATGGATAATTTAACTAACCATTGTTTTATGTGAGCTTGAACAAATATATAATGAAGTCAATAAATCATACACGATGTAATAAAGAAATTTAATTTTTAGTAGGATGATTATTTAATAAGTGTCATCAGTCTATTAAAATCATGGAACATTGATTCTACCAGATTCATAAGTGGTAAACCAGTTGTCAAAATTAAGGAAAATTTTAATTTCTTTAGCCCAGGTAGATGATGCAGGTTTCAATACATGTTTTGCAGAAGAATACAAACCATCATGTTCATTACCTAGTAAAATGTTAAAGAGAGGTCTTAGAGTCATACAAATTTTATACAAATCACAGTTGAAGCATTAAAATGTTCACCAAGTTAGAAATGTTGGTTTTTTAGGTTTAAATATAGTTCAATTCCAAATTAGAAAATGCAATTCAAATAAAAATTCCAACCAATAAAAATTAAAAATTCACATAATAGTCAAGTCAGATACAACATATTTGTAATCAATATTAAATCAATTTGAATAGTACCAACCTTAACAACCCAACTCGAGGTAAACCAAAAGAATTGAGAACATGGATGGATGATTCTATATATTTTCCACCACAACTTCAGGTTCACAATCAACTCTGACAATTGAGCTATTAGATTCATCAAAATAAATAAATGGATTGGTTCCAATGACAGTAGGGAAAGTGTCAATTCCATCATCACCATCATCAAAAATATGTCTTGGAATTACTTCAACTATGACACCAAATTCAAGTCGAAGTTGGTTTTTGACATAAAAAACTTGTTTATATATTGATGTCAATACATATGGTTCTTCGGTAGCAAGAGTGTGAGTCATATTAATTACTCGAAATCCACAATCATCAATAAATGTGCCATGTCTCGTCATCGAATCAAACCAATGGAATTTCATCATCATGACTCGTCCATGAGAGTAATAATCCAATATTATTATTTTTTTCAATGACTCCATAATAACCCACATTTTCAAATCGTGGTCTACTATCTGATTCAATGGCATAACAATCTGTTGTGGCAGTAACCATAACACCATCATGTTGTGTTCTCATGTTCTTTGCTCGTTAAGTGACAATAAATTTGTACCCATTGATAATAATTGATTTACAGTCACGAACCACGGTATTAGGACCAAAAGTCAAAGCTCTTATTTCCTCAAAGACAGAGTCAGTAGGCAAACTCAATACCTTCAATATAAATGAATATTAAACTTAATTAAATATTGATTTAATTATTTTAAACAATAATATGTTTCCTTCAATTTTAACCAAGTAGAAAACTCTTTGATATGCAAATTCTCCCTTCTTCTCAAAGATAAAGAACGGTGATTTCTATTTATCATTGTTTTATGTTCCCTATAGATAAAAAATATGAATAGTTTAACAGATATATATGTAAGATATACATATTCAATTTAGTTACCTGATGTAGTCATCGAAAAAATCATAGTTGAACAAAACTGTGTGATGTGCCATCTCCCGCTCTTCAAGGCTTAATGTCTTCAATGTATATGATTCAGGAATTCCTCCTGTTTGAGGAAGTGATGTAAAACTGGGTTCAATTTTATCATACTATTCTTATTAATTTATCATTGTTTTGTTCATTCTTATAGTAAAATCAGACAAATATATTGAGCAAAAATCCATACATTCTTGAGCCAAGTAACTGTTCATGATAGAACCTTTGGGATGATTCCTGTTTCGGACATAATACTTTAATGTATACATATTTCTTTCAGTTGGATACATCCAACGAAAAGATACAGGTCCTTTGAAAAGTATTCCAGTGGGAATATGGATAGTCAGATGCAGCATGCATGTGAAAAATGATGGAGGAAATATTTTCTCCAACTCACACAAAATTTATGGGGCATCTGTCAACATTTTTTGCAAGAAAGACTTGGACAACTTCTTAGCACAAAGATATCTAAACAAATGGCACAACCGAATAATAGTCACCCTTACATTATTGGACAAAATATGACGGATTTCTATTGGAATCAACTCATGTAGAAGAACGTGATAATCACGAGTCTTCAAAGATTTTAGCTTCAACTCTCTTTTGTTGACCCATTTAGATATGTTTCTTGAATAGACATCAGGAACTCTAATAGTCTCTAATACTTCTAGAAATTGTTTTTTTTCGTAGGTGTCATCACATAAGAAGCACATGGAAGTTTCCATTTATTTTCACTGATATGCACAAGATGCAATTTTGATCTGATGCCCTAATCCACCAAGTCACGCTGAGACCGTAAATCATCTTTTGTCTTTCCCTTAACATTTAGAAGTATCAAAAACAACATTTCACATATATCTTTTTCAATGTGCATTATGTCTAAGCAATGACGTAACAAATTGGTTGACCAATAAGGAAAATCAAAAAAGATACTCCTCTTCCTCCAATTGTAACAGGTTTTAGTGGAAACATTCTTTCTCTTCCTAGATTTCATTTGACCCTTCACGAATGAAAAACTGAAATCTTTCAATTCATTAAGCACATCAGTTCCAGACATACACTGAGGTGGATCATCGATCTCTATGGTATTATCAAATCTTTGACGATTATTTATATATGGATGGTCCATTGGTAAGAATATTCAATGTCCCATAAAACTGAAACTACAGTGATGTTTCAGTCTTCTAGATCGTGTATTCTTCATACAAACAGGACATGACAGTTTTCCCTTCGTGCTCTATCCAGACATCATTTCATAAGCCGGAAAATCATTGATCATCCACATAAGTACAGCACACATCTGAAATATGTATGTCGAATATGCATCGTATGTGTGTACACCTACATCCTAAAGAAGTTTCAACTCTTTTATTAAAGGTTTAATGTATATGTCAATATCAATGTCAGGATCAGAAGGGCTAGATATGAGTATACTCATGAAAGTGAAAAAAAATTTCATACACAACCATGGGGGAAGATTAGAAATGTGTATAAAAGATGGTCATGTGTTGTGCGAAGTAAGCATCTACCCAAACAGATTAAAACCATCGCATGAAATACCCAACCTCACATTACACACGTCAACTACAAAATCAGGATATCGAGCATAAAATATATGCCATGAAAATCCATCTGCAGGGTGAACCAACTCATCATTAGTCTTCATTATCTCAGTATCATGTCATCTCATTTTTATTGATATTTAATCAGACATAAAAAGATTCTAGATTCTAGGGATCAATGGAAAGTTCCACATTAATTTTTGTGGCATGCGGTATGGTGTTCCATTAGATTTTGACTTCCAACAGGATGTGCCACATTTTATACAATCATTTCATTCAGCAGTTTCCTCCCATAATAAACTACAATCTTTCGGGCAAGCATGAATTTTGTTTCTTAAAAATTCAAGTTCCTCAACTAATTTTCATGCCATATAGTGGTTTGAGGTAATATCTATATTATCTGGAAGTAAATCCTTCAAAAAGGTAAGAATTTAATCAATTTCTATATTAGAAATCCCATACATAGTTTTCCCATGAAACAATTGGATTAAAAATTCCAACTTTTTCATTTTATCGCATTGTCGATATACTAGAGTTGTGGAAACATCATTCAATTTTTTCACCCTAACAATATCATCATTTTCATTAGATACATCATTTGTCCTCATATCGAAGTCTTCTTGAGTCGAAATCCTTTATTTTTCATGATGACGAATAAATGAAAACTGGTCATCTAACAAATTCTCTATTTCAGTCCTTTCATTTCGATCATCATCAATTTGAGATTTCATTTTCTCCCCATTGTGATACCACACATAGTAGTTTGCTTGAAAACCATATTTGGTTATGTGGTAGCTGAATTTTCACATCTCAACCAAGGTCTACCAACACAATTGGAACATGGGCAGTGTATGTGACCATTATCTGAAGCATTGTGAAATGCAAAATCTAAAAAGCTCTCTAAATTGTTTTGAAAATTGCTTGAGATCCGATCGGTTTCATACATCCAACTTCTATCCATTCTGTAAAAAGAATTGTTATAAGTCATTTTTTCATAAACAATTCAATAATATTGAAGTTTAATCGAAAATATATTTAAGTAAACGATAAAAGAAGGAGTTTCTAGTTGATGTAGTGAACTATTAAAACAATGTAAAGATATACTAATTCAGTTATGTGTGCCTAAATTTGAGGTGAGATGTGTTTTGTAATTTTTTCATTTATCACATATAAGAAGAAACCATAGACCTAATAGAATACTGTTCAAGATATTACAAAGTGAAGGCTTTTCATGAAAGATGCAGAATGTGTAAAGAGAGTTTTTTAAATAAGCTATTGATGCTAAAAAATGGAAATATTGTGAAAAGTTAGTACATTTCATAACACCCAAACTAAAAGTCCACAGAAAGTACCATATCACCCCACTAAAAAAAATAAAACCACCTACCCCACTACCCCAACCGTCCCCAATCCCTTCACATGGATCATCCTTATATCCATTATCCACCTTGATAAAATATGACTAAACAAACCATTTACCATCTTTGAGTGGGTATACATCTCACCAGCACCTCCATTAGTCGATATGATTCACTAACTACATAAAATGAGTGTCTATGAAGACTTCAAATCAAGTTGATTCATATAATCATGACACTTGAATTATAAAATGAAAATATAAAACAAATCAAAATACACTTATTGGGTATGTTATGACACACATGTCACCACCTAGTTTAGGTCAAATCAAAATAGAAACAAAAAATAATATATGCAAAACATTAAAACTAAGTTAAGACTTATAGATTTGGAGTGTATAACTAAAAAATTGATTAACTTTAGATAGATTTATAGGAAGGAAGGAGTTCCCATCCTATGTAAAGAGATAGGCCTCTAGTTCGGAATCCAAGGGGGACTTCCCAAGGATTCATAAATCATAATCACTATGAATCCAAGGTATATTTACCCAAGGTATTCTAAACCAAATCATCATGAATCCAAGGGGGTTTCCAAATGGAATTAAAAGCTATGTTTTTAACATGAATCCTTGGTTGGTTTCTTCAAGGAATTCCAAATCATTAATCAAAGAACAAGTACTCAAAATTAAATTAAAATTTATTTATATTCATTTTCAATAGGTCTCATATAAGAGTCACATGCCTCAGGCCCCATTATGTGTTATAGGCATCCCAAATCATTCACTCATTTTCAATAACTCATTCTTGGCACCCCTATGGTCATACCTTTCATTACCCAATTAGTTACCCAAGTCAAGCGCACCCCATGGGTGGATAAATTTTAGGCTTCTACAATAATATGTTGTTCATGGATCGTAAAGAGGTTTAATTTCATAAAGTATAGAAAAAAACATTTATTTTTAAATTTGAGATTAATAATAAAGTATGTCAATGATACTACACATCATAAAGAATACAAAACATTGATACTTTTAAGGGATAGTTTATAAACCATCTTATATATACTCACAGACATCTACCAATCAAGTATTAGTCATTGATTCAATATCAAATAGTGTGAATCATAAAATTTTCCAAAATCCCTAGAAATAGGGAATAATGATGCGATCTTTCTAGATAGTGAAATAAATGGAGAAAGGTTTAGAATAGAAGGATATCCACTCATAGTTGGGATAAACAACACTAAAAATGGATAAGATACCTCAACTCACCATGTTAGCTCATAGATTTTGGTAGACCACACACCAACCATGTCAATTACCTCAATGAGGGCTTCTATGTGGGTATTTGGGAAGAGGTTGAAGGAGTCTAACCTAGATGGGTGGGTTGCGGCCGATCGGATGGAAGAACTCGGGTTAGGGTTCACCTATGCAGGGGCTTCTGAAAATCAGGGGAAATGTCTGCTTCTGTGTAATTGGGGGCCAGGGTGCTGTATTTGGGGGGGGGGGGATTTTCCCAAAAAATTTTAAAAACCGTTGGAAAAAGCATGGACTTTACCAACAGTTTGTACAAACCGTTGGTAAAGGGAGAAAATTTTGTAGATTTCCCAACGGTTTCTTCAAACCATTGGAAAATCCTTCACTAACTCAACCTTTACCAATGGTTTGAATAAACCATTGGTAAAGGACCCCTATACCAATGGTTCTATTGAACCATTGGTATAAAAGTTTTGGGAAAACCCAACTTCCCAGTAGTGCTCCCAGCTGACCTTCTCTGACTCGTGAGCTCCGAACCTCCGACCTTTTGTCCCAGGGTCGTCCACCGGTGGGTCTGGCCCACTTGGACCTCTGTGTCATCTGTCTACTGCCTCCTATAGCTGACTCAATTACCTTTCATCCAGTGGTGGCTCTCACTGTCGGTGCCTACTTAGTTATGAATCTCTCCACTAACAATGCTCGCTCGAGCACTCCATCTTGCATCGGGAAATTTAGTTATATCATCAATGATCTAATCTCCCTTAGGATACCCTAATCAAAGGTCTGGTCCCTAAAGAATGGGTCTCATACCATGTCGGTGGAGTATCATGAGAGGTCATTGAATCTCGCCCAGTACTGGGCTACTGTCAGGCTACCCTAATGTAAGTTCAGGAGCTCCAGAATATGCACAGAGCGTAGAGTCGCTAGAACAAACTCCTCCCTGAAGAGGCTCTCAAAGTTTTTCCAGGTGAGGTTCACCTTGTCATGTGTCTAGAGTGTCAGGCTCCACCATCTCCCTACTGTTCCCTAGAAAAGGCTAGCATCTAGGATAACCATCTACTCTATTGGTGTATCAACCAAGAAAAAAACTCTAACCACAGGCTTCATCTAGTCCTCGGCTACCTGGGGATCTATCTCACCTTGAAACCTTAGAGGCCTCTGTCTCTGGAACTCGTGAAACATGCTCAGTCGGCGTGCATGGTCTACTGGTGGGGTTGGTGACATCTGCTACCCAATGGGTAGTGGTGCTGCCGGTGCACCACTCGAAGGTGCTACCATGGTAAGAGGGACCTACACCGAAGCCTCATCGCTCGGTGGGTTATTATCATGCACTCTCTCAGAAATCCTCACTAGATATCTACGCGGACACATCCTAAAAATAAATAGGTCCGACATAGTTAATAATTTATACATGGTGAGCTGACTCAAAGAGATCAAAGTAAAAGCAATTCCAAAACACACGCAATCAGTATTTTCGTGCACTGAGTCAGAAATCAGAATTCAGGGCCTTGGTGTATGGATACGTCAGCCGTCACACCAACACTGGACTCCCCAAACTAAAAACCACATTCAAAACACTTAACACTATTGCTCTATCAAAAAGATCAGAGTCCTAGTTATTTGGTAGAACCGACTCCTCTGATACCAATTTTTCACGGCCCATCCCTTGGGGCCCATGTCATGACTACCCCAAGATCGCCTTCCATAGGCCAGAGGTTGACGACTAGCACAAAAAAGGCATATCCCTAAAACAAGAAGTAATTTCCTTTAAACCTATACAAACACACAATCCAATAACACAACAAGATGAAACCACGAAGTAAAAATGCAGTAGTAAAGGTGTGTACTAAAAGTAAAGGGGATAGAATACAAGCTCAACTGAAAGGTACAAGTACAACTGAAAAATAGAAAACAACTCCTCAAATAGTCCCCTGAGGATCCTACCTAAAGAGTAGGTACAATTAATCTCTACATCTATCCACTTCAACCATCACCTCCATGTACTGCCTGGTCCTAACTCCTACAATCTCAGTCGAGCTGCTCGTCATCTGTATAAGACACAACAAGGTGTGGGCAAATCCCATGAAGGGGTGAGTATAACAATACTCAATAGAGACCACGATACCCTAAAAGGTCTCTCAGAATTCCACAAAGTAAAACCACAAAGCATGATCTCAGTCACAAAGCACAAAGCAATAAACACAGCTCAAACTAGGTATAAGTAAATCACAGAAGTACAGATGATTAGTCAAGAATCTAGATCATATTATTTTATATAGAGGCATTTTTGCTGACCATACGGAGTCTGAACCACACAGGATCGATAGTTACTAACTCCCACTGACCCACACAGGATCTGACCCACCTATGATTGATAGGTACTGACCCACACAGGATCTGACCCACACAGTATTAGTATGTGACGACCCACATAGGATCACTGAGCACTGTCCCACATAGGATCTGACCCACAAAGGATCGATATGAAATAACCCACATAGGATCACTGAGCACTAACCCACATAGGATCTGACCCACACATGATTGATGTTTATCCACACAGGATCACTAGGTACTAACCTCCGTATGATCTGTCTCCAACCGCCACCTCACTACTAGCCATTGGATTCCTGCTCATGGTACGCTTGATTCTGGGAGAACCTATCCTCAAGACATCAATCATATTTCAACTGGAAAGAAGTCCCATGAATAAGTAACCTGATGATCCTTCACATTATAAGAGTTCCAATGCAACAGACAATGCATCAACCAGACGCTCGATCTATAAGTTATTGGCATTTTAGTGTCGAGAGCCTGGTTGGATTCAGAGTCGATCTAACCCGGACATACTCCAACTTCCTCTAAAACTCTCATGGAGTATCTCAAAAAGTATCATCTCACTCCAAGCATCCCAAATCCATAGATGGTTCCTCAAACGGGCATTCAGTTTGCAAGTTATGGCTTTTTAAGCTTTTCTGGGCCCGAGAGGGGTCCGAGTCCGGTCCGGGTCGATCCGACCTGGTCCGGGTCTGACCCGGCCTGGTTCGAACTAGCTTGGGTCAGCCCAGTTGGGCTGGTTTGTGGTGATCTTATCCCACTGTGTCGTGGACCGGCTGGGCGCGACCCATCGGGCGACGTAGCCCGGTGCGCTGGCGCGGCTCGCCAACCGGGTGGCTGCCAGCTCCCTGAACGACTCAAGAAGAGTCATTCAGCTCTTCAATTAGCGGCGCCACATGCCATCGTCACGTGGTCTGAGGAACCTACGGGCATGGGTCCCCCTCTTGCTATGACTTCGATGTTGCAGCTCCTTTATCTCGGCACGCGACGGCGCGCCGCCTCGCCAATGCGGTCATTCGGTTGTCGGCCACCCCTTCGGGTCCATCGCGGCGCCAAGCGGCACCACCCTCTTTTGTGGCCGGTGAGCACCAGTCGCTTCCTTTTTCGCTGGCACTGGTTGCCGATGCCACGCCGATGAATCTTCCACGAGCCACCGGGTGAGCTCCGATGGTCCGTTCTTCCTTCTAGATGCGGCTACGGTCCTCTCGGGATACTGTTGTCATTGTTCACCTCTCGGTTTCAAGGTTCTGATGAGTTAAAGAATTTTCCCCTGAGGAACACATCAAGAACAAAGTGGCGGAGGGTCTGAGCCTTATCTCTCCACCCCCCCCCCCCCCCCCGTATTAGCGTTATAACAAGCAGGAGATTATTCAATTCATCTTTAATAAATAAACCCCATTAAAACCCCCCACAACAACCTCCCACAAATTCAAGAACAAGAAATAGAACTGAGGGAAATTCTTGAATTAATAAACAACCCCTATCTCAATATTCTTTAGAGACATCGCGGTGGTGGAAGAAGATTCCATGTTTGATGAAGCCTCCAGCATTCATCGATTCATCACCACCTGAGCTTTCTTCTCCATCGGTGGATGGTGTCGCGTCACTTCGTCAGTGGTTTTTTACTTGGTTAATCTGTGTCAAAACTCCACCCCAAGACTCACTTAAATAGAGGAGGAAAATGTGAGTAATGCACTGAGGAATTAATAAGATTCATTTAATTAATGAACCTCTTAATTCCCCAATGGTGCGATTACAAACAAAGGAGAGTCAAGACATTAATTGGCTTGACAAGTCACTAGTCCCCACCACCACCACCACTCATCTGTTGGAGAAAAGAAATTAAATAACTTGTTAAGTTATTTTATTATTTTTCTGTAAAGTCCAAAATTTAACTTTTTCGCCTAACCTACTACGGTTGAAGTGAAGCTTCCCTTAAGCAAATCCCGACACTACGGATTCAATGGTGCTCTCAGATTTCAATTTCGAGCACCAGTTCAAAATATAGAAAATGTCACCCACACGTTTACTGAACGTACCTTAAAAAAGTTTAGAAATTCATTCTGAGCACACTAGGACTTAGAATCAAGCATCGTTAATTTTTTCAGACTCATAATAATCCCAAATAATTTAAAAAAAAATACATGGAATTTTCAGGTCATTACATCTCCAGTTAGGATTTTTACCCCTGCTCAATTTTTTGTCTTCAAATTAATAAGTTTGATCCAATATCTTATGTTATTCATTCTTATCTTATATTGGTAACATATCTATGTTGTGTCTATCTGATCTATTGATCATGTGATGCCTCCTTTCTTATTCCTCAAAGATTAATTGTGTGTTTGCTTCCTGGAGGCTAGATATTGTTGTTTGTGGTGTGGATCTCATGTTTGACGAGGTATGTGATCTCTTTTCTTCTTGTCTAGCCATGCGATCATCGAATCTTATTTTTATGATATGAAATTGTTGTTCGGGGCCTCCTCTTGTCTTCTTTTGTGACCGCTTTCCTCTTAGTTCATGGATATCGTGTTCTCATTGTGTGAACCAAGTTTAAGGTAGGTGATTTTGTATAAATTTTTTTTAATGAATTATATATGATCATTGGTTTATAAACTTGTTTTCTAAATGGTTATTAACATGATCTCTTATTTACAAAATGTGTGTGTAATAGATTTTTTATATCAAATTGTTTTCCCATATTGAATAATGGCAGATAAAGGATGATTTCAAAGCACCGATTATTTGTTTATAAAAATTGGTTTTCAAAGCACGATTTTGATAATGTGAAAAGGGGTCATGAAATTGTTTCTTGAATTGTGAAATCCCTTTGAAATGTTTTGATAAGTGAAACACATGGGAGCCTTGGGTACTTAGGCAGGGTTTTGGTATCAGGACTTTCATTGATTTTTTCAAGGTGAATCACACATCGGGGTATTTCTCTACTCCCTTGGTAGGCGTAGTAGGGACTATTTTACATGGCATCATCAGGGGGAATTACACATCAATATATTCCTTTGCTACTTAGGCATACATGCTGAGTATTGGTTTACATGATATCGTCAGGGGGATTATATTGGTTTTAGTTGTAGTGGAAGCATGCAGTGGTGAGAGATATATTAAAATTTATTTTAATAATCATTGACTAAAACCAAGAGCAAGGATCTTTCACGTCAAATTCATAATTAATATATTTAATATCTGAAGAAATAAATACCTGGTCTTATGAACTTTCTTCACTGATGAATGTTAGTCATCCAAAAAGACCATTTTAGATTACCTTTGTTGCACTGTGAGGATTCAAGGATAGAATCTCTCTAATGGTGATCCACACGTACTCATATGATCTTTGAGAAATACCACTTGATCTTCAGGTGCTAGCATGGTGAGTCGAATGTTTTGCATTGTTTATTCTTGATCAAACATTCTTCAATCTTAATGAAATCTCTCTTTCACTTCTCATTCTTGAGAGAGAGAGAGAAGGAGGAGTTGAGATATAATCTGTTGTGTGCAATAATTCTCTATTCTCAATTTTTGAATGCTCTACACAATAGAGATAGTAATCTATTTATAGAGTTAGGATTTGAGTTAAAATATTACTTAATTGCATACTGACCATTAAATAAAATTCATTACCTTTAATAAATCTCATACTGCATAATTATAATTATATAATTATGATTTTTTAGCGCATGCCAACTTGTACAATAACAAATATTATGTAATGGTCTTGTTAATTAATATTTGTCACCGGACTCGGTCTTGATTTGTTCGAACTCCTCTAGTATTTATTAAATAACCGAATAAATATTTTATTCATAAATAAATATTTTTTCAAAATATAGTGAATAAATATTTATTAAAATATTCAATAAATAAAATAAATATTTTATTTACATACTGGTAAATAAATATTTATTTAATTTATGTGATCAATATAAATTGAATAAAATTATTCCATGAACTTGAGAATAATATTTATTTCATTAATTAAACTCAAATAGAATTTAATCAAGATCAATAAAAACACTTAGTGTGTGACCCTCTAGGATTCTTTCTCGTTGACATTAGGTGGGCTTGCCTAAAGTCCAAGATTATTTTCTAGCAACGAGTCAAGGCACCCAAGAGAAAGAACTTAACGTCGCAATGTCAACAACCACATATGAATGCTCACTGTGTAATAAAATCCCTTTATCACAATATCTCATCAAGTAGGTTGCACATCTGTGTCACCAACCTATATGATCGATGTGTCATTATTTGATTATTTGAAATAAACACATCATTACACTATGGACATGGAATTTAATGTGATGGTTCTATTCCAATCAAAGGGATGAGATATAAATTTTTATAAAGATGGAAGGGGAAAATCCTTCTTCAAATTATTCATTAATGACATGTCACTCGTGACACACCCAACATATCCAACTTTTCTATGAAATGTTATCATCATGGTTTACAAAATACATCTAAGTATGTGAGTTGTAACATGCATTAATAATAATCTTAAAGTCTAAGGACCATCAAACACGCTTGTAGATAGGAATATCTGATGACACAAAATCATGAAGAATTCTTACTGGCAAGTCTAGTCTCATAATCTCTCATCTTGAAGATTACCAAGTGTGAACTTAATCAGAAGAAGTTTCATCTACTTACGAGTACTCACACCTGACAGTATATGTAATATGTGTCTCATCATAACATGTTATCCAATCGTAGAACATTATTTGCGAATATCGCCATAGCACATTAAGGTTCTCATCATAGCAGGTAATTTCTACGACCTTATCAATTTGACGTATACTTTAGGACATTGTTATATTAGAGTCGTATAGAACAACAAACAATATGTAATAATCAGTTTTATTGATATTCAATACATTGAATAGTCATGTAATTAGAGTACAAAAAGTTGTTCCTAGGACACCAACTCCAACAAATTACACATCAGGGTGTTCTTATTCTCCTTTGGAAGATGTGCCATGGATAGGTTTAGTGCACACTAGTCATGATTGATCATTGTATGATAATCCTAGCTAGCCTAATCCTTTGTTATCCTATGAGTTCCTTACATTGTGCTTGGTTTTGAAATGAATGTCGATGCATTCTTAGATAAATGGAAAATGGTTTATTTATGTGATTTGAAAACTATTTATGTGAAATTGTTTTGTATCTGACAAAAAGGGGTAATTTTCCATGATTTTGATAAAAATTTAGAAAAAATTTATTATGCCATGTTTTCTTTAAATTTGAGCATATATGGATTTATCTGACAAAGATTGTTTATAGAACACTTGGTGGGATCCTACTGGACTTGTTTTTCTAACATCATGCATATACCCTTGGGTGTGTGTAGAATTTGTTTTATCTAATGTAGTAAAGGGAAATATGCCGTAGTGAGGTGGTGAGTTTCTTGGTCAATCGAGCTTAGGTATCTGGTGGTGAGACAATGGGGTATTTCCCACTTATCACATGGAGTAGTTATTATTAGTTTTAATTACTTTGGGTTTTGTTTTTGGTTTTTGGATGTTGTTTTGGATTGTTTATACATCGATATATCTCTTTTTCTATTCATTTATGTTTATCACATATTATGGCATGTCCCTTTCTCCTACCTTATTCATGTATAACATATCAGTTGTCTATTTCAAGTTGGGTAAAAAACTGCTCTCAAAGGTTTTTCTTGATGCTTGTATACTTATCATCAGCCTATAGAGATCAGGAACACCCTTTAAGTCTTGTTGCAAATCAGGTCATGTGCCTAGGTTGATGGGTGATCTAGGTTGGTTCGTGATAAATTACTCCCCTCAAGTCTGTAAATTTCTAGTGGAAAGTGTTGGTGAGGATTCCACAAATTTTAGTGGAACTTTTAGTCATACCTTGAGGTGGATTCCTACTGGAACTTCCAAGAATATGAGAACGTGAAGTTCCACAAAAAGATCAAGTGGAATTACATGAAAGTTCCAGTGGAAAAGAAACCCATCAATTACCCCTTTCAAGCCTGCAATTTTTTTTAGAGAGTGTCGATAAGGATTCCACAAATTTCAGAGCCACTAGTAAAAAAAGTGGATTCAATATCATATATATAAAATCGTTTTTTATAAATAGATTCAAAATGTAGTTGCAAGGAATTTTTCGCGTTATATTTAACATAAGTTGATGTGAAAATTTTTATATATCACTTTTTCGCATCGGTTTTTTTTAAAAACTGACACAAAAAAACTCTATATAGAACAATTTTTGACATCCTTTTTAAAAAACCCAATGATGAAAAGTTTTAATTGGGACTTTATGGCATCAATTTTTGTAAAAAATAACACCAAAACCCTTTTAAAAAAATACGAGCTCCCAAAACCCTTTTTTTTATATGTGAAACTATTTTCTCAACTTGTGATAACTCTAAAGGTGACCTGTTGATTATCAATGACCATTGGTGTTTATTTTTATCAATTTTAATGATTTTTTGTCTCGATTCTTCTTCCTCTTTCATTGTTTCACCATCTAGGGAATTATTTTCTCTGTGGAAACTATTTTTCGGCCGAGAATCCACTGTAGTTTGATTTTCTTTTGGTGTTCTTGTTTATAGTTCATTTTTACAAAAAAAAATTGTTAGATCTTGTAGTTTTTATTCTTTAAACTCATTCGAGGGAGTGAATTGTAGATTAAGGATCCATTTTCGTTGTTGAACTCTGAATTTTGTAAGTTTTTTTCAATTTTGAAGATAAATTATTTACCTTTTTTTCTTCATTTGAGTTGTTGTTTTGATTATTTGAATGTATTTTTATTTATCCAAGATGAAATTTATCTTTATTGTATAAACATATAGGACCACAATTTAGTAAAGCCAAAGGAAATTCATGGCCATTATTAGATAAGTGATATGAAATATGCTTATCTACCTATATGATTGACATGTGATGTATTCATCTAGATTAACCAGTCTAATGAGAGATTCAAGAATGTATGAGTTTTTAATACTATATTGAAATATTCCATTTCTAGTGGTTAGTATCGATGTATTGGATATATAGATTATATGAGTATTTATATAATATATGGAGATATATCTGGTAGACATACTCATATAGAGATATGAGTGTTCTTAATAAAGATCATGCCAAATCATTCATCATATTGAATAATAAAATGTTTTGATAGAGGGATTTTTTGGGTTATGGTTATGAATTATAGAATTCATAATTACTTTTATTGATACAAATGCTTATATGGTCACACAATTAAGCTTTGGATTAATGATTTATTTTAGTAAAAAAATCAATATGAGAGAGTTTATATGTTAATTGTATCTAAAGTAGTTTGGATAGAATAACAAGAGTTGTGATGTTTTTTCATAAATTCTATAATGATTTAGTGCAACTAGATAATGATTGGTTATATGGACTAAAGATTCATACCATGATTACCAATCATTTTTATTAAATGTGTTTATGTTTACAATTTATCTGTTTATATATATATAAATGTTTATATGTTTTAATATATTTACCTATTATATTGTGATATCAGGTCTTGAATGGACCATAATTGAATAAATTTATGAAGAACCACTAGTGAATATGAAAAAGGAGTTGATGATTTCTTGGAATTTTCTAAACAAAATATTTAAAACATAGATTTTATTTTTTTCCATGTGTGAAGTGTTTGAATATGATAAAGTTAAACTCTAAATAAATAAAGGATCATATCATTTGTAATGGTTTATCCTTAATTATACACGTTTGATATGGCATGGTGAAAGAACTATAAATTCAACATCTAATGTTGATGACACTATTCATAATGAGGTATAGGGTCGTATTGAAGAATTAATTCGTGATTTAGGTGTTGAAACTATCAATAAAACAATAACTATTGAACGATTGTATGGTGATTATGAGAAACCATTATTCACAGGTTGTAGTAAATATATAGTGTTATCAGTAGTTTTGAGATTAGTTAACTTGAAAGCAAGAAATGTGTGGAGTGATAAAAGTTTCTCCAACCTACCTGAGCTTTTGAAATAGATACTTGCAGAAGGCAACAGGCTTTCAGATTCTAATTATGAAGGGAAGAAAATATTATTCTCAATGGGATTGGGGTATAAAAAGATACATGCTTTCCACAATGATTGTGTGTTTTATAGGAAATAATATGAATATTTATCAAGTTGTTCTGCATGTGGGACATCACGCTATAAGATGGATGAAAAAGTCAACTCAGATTCATTCTTAGGTACTGACATGTAACCTCATGAAAAATCAGTTTTGTACTTTCTAATGATATCATCCAATAATTATTTCATTCAATTCTAATAATTCAACTGTGATTGATTCTTAGGTACTAGAATCAAAGCTCCTGCTAAAGAAATTTGTTACCTTCTAATAATTCCTCATTTGAAGAATCTATTTGCAAATTCAATTGACACAAAAAGGTTAATATGGCATTTAGATGAGCACGTCTATAATGGTAACTTACATCACCCTAATGATTCACCATAGTGAAAGAGATTTGATAAATAATTTCGTGATTTTGGAAGTGAAGTTAGAAATCTCATAATGGGATTGTGTATAAATGGAATGAATCCATATCGAAGCCTAAGTAGCCAACATAGTTCGTGGACTATTTTGTTGGTATTTTACAACTTGTCCCCATATATATGTATGAAAAAAATATGTTATGATGAGCTTGATGATTTATGGACCAAAACAGCTGGGAAATGATATTGATATGTATCTTTCACCATTGATTGATGATTTGAAACTGCTATGGGAGACATGTGTTAAATTTTTTGATGCATACAAGAAAGAGTATTTTCTTTTGAATTTTATGATAATGTTCGCTATAAATGAATTTTCTGCATATAGAAACTGATCTGGATATGGTGTTAAGAGACATAAAGCATGTCTAGTTTGTGAAGAAGAGACTTCATATTATCAATTGCAGAATGGAAGAAAGATAGTGTACATGGGACATCGAAGATTTTTTAGAATTAATCATCCTTATCGTAGATTGAAAAAAGAATTTAATGGTTTATAGGAATACAATATTCCCCCACTACCATTTTTGGTTGAATAATATTATGACAAGGTGAAAAATATTGATTCAACATTTGGAAAGAAAAGAATTTTTTGTCTTCAAAAAAATATCTGGAATAAATAGTCTATCTTTTTCAAACTACCTTATTAGAGATTTTTAGAGATAAATAATAACATTTATGTTATGCATGTTGAGAAAAAAATATGTGACAGTTAGATTGGAACTATATTATACATAAAAGGAAAGAAAAAAATATAGATTACATGCTAGATTGGACTTGATATCAATGGGAATACGTTTGGAGTTAGCTCCCACTATGAAAGGAAATAGAACTTATTTACCTTTGGCTTGTCACAAATTAAGTAAGATTGAGAAGATGAATTTTTATAAGTGTCTTCATGGTATTTAAGTACCCATCTTTTATTCTTCAAATGTGAAGAATTTAGTTTCATTGAAGGATTGTACATTAATAGGTATGAAATCTCATGATTGTCATGTATTGATAC
This sequence comes from Viscum album, assembly GCA_963277665.1. NCBI lineage: Eukaryota > Viridiplantae > Streptophyta > Magnoliopsida > Santalales > Viscaceae > Viscum > Viscum album. Next base: position 2,001,890,784 of record OY728136.1, read on the forward strand.
AACAACTTCTACCAGTAACATTGCATGGTATATTATCAACAATTGTTAGAAATACTATCATCAGGTTATTTAATTTTTTCAAATCCATTTGTAGCAAAATTATTGGTCCAAATTTGTTAGATGTGTTAGAGAATTAATCTTCTCTTATTCTTTGTCAATTAGAAATGTTTTCCCCGCCTACATTTTTTGATATAATGGTCCATTTGGTGATTCATTTGGTGCACGATATAAAAATATGTGGGCCTATATATTTATGATGGATGTATCCTTTTGAAAGATATATAAAAAATTTGAAGGGATGTGTAAAAAACCTTATCGACCAGAGGCCTCTATTGTTCAAAAATATGTATCAGAAGAGGTGATTGAGTTCTGTATTGATTATTTTTATGAAGTGAATCATATTGGTCTTCCTATATCTTGATATATGATAGTTGATAGTGAAGGTAGAGAGATTTGAGGCTTAAAGGTAAAGTTCATTCCATGTGATGAAGTGATACAGGCACATTTATACATTTTAAACAACACAGATGAGGTTCAATCATATATATCATCACATATTGTAGAATTAAAGTTACGATATCCAAAAATAAATGAAAATTGGCTGATGATTGAGCATAAAAAACATTTGTTTCATGTTTTAAAGAAAACTTCAACATAGATATATCTGCATCAAAAACATTGAAACGGTTGGTAGGGGGTCATCTCTTAATGTGATCACATGGTCTGGTTTTAATATTAATAGGAACACATTTTACACAAAAAAGTTGTATGAAAAGAGTACCATTCAAAATAGTGGTGTAATGGTCATCTCTAAAGCACTTAATTTTTCAAGTGCGAAAGATAAAAATCCAATTTTTGCATCAATTCCATATTTTGGAGTTCTTGAAGACATACGGGAAATTGATTATATTAAATTTTGAGTCACCGTGTTTAAGTGTAATTGGGTTGAAAGTAATAGTGGTATGAAACATGATGAATATGGGTTTAAACTGGTTGATTTGAAAAGATTTAATTATAATCAGGAACCATTTATCATGGCCACACATGCAACGAAAGTATTTTATGTCATTGATCCATCGAATGATTAGTGATTCGTCATTTTTTGAGGGAAAATAATCCATTTGGATGATGAGGATTATGATGATGATATTGATTTATATGAGACTTCTTCATCTATTATGTGATTTGTGAATAACAATGACTATAACACAGATATAGTGCATGCAGTACAAAATGATCATTCTGAAGGGATGTGGGAAAATACTAAATTGCTCTCCTAATTAATCTGGTAATTATTTACATCATTATATTTCTTTTTTTGAAATTATATGTGTAAAAACTGTATTATTTAATAATTAATAGATATTTAATTATTTATATTTAATTATTTATATGATTTTTTCTGTTAAATCTTGATATTATATGGTTATGGTTAAACATTTGTTAATTGAAATATCTAACGTACATTATTATATTTTGGTTTACTTTGCGCATATGATAACACCTTTTCAAATTTTGATATTTAAAATTTTAAATGTTTATATCTGTATAGAAGTAATGTTTATATCTTTATAGAAGTAATGTTTATATTTAATAGTTCACCTTGTATATTTTTTTTGGTTAAGAGTCAAAACATCATTATTATTATTTTTTAACTTACACATGTGTGCCACTTTTTTAACTTACATATTTATGTTTTCCTGTTTTCTAATTACTTATTTATCTAATTATATTTAGGTACATAAGAATTTCATTACATTTTCTTATTATAATGATAGATACATATACAGAGACAGAAGAGCATCTATTGAGGTATTTTTATTTCTTCATATTATTAAATATCCAGTAATATAATTATTTAATGAAATCAAACATTTAATTTACAAAAAATAATTGTAGGACTACTGATGAGACTTCAGCAGGGGAGTCTTCTGCTTTTAGTATTCGTAAATCGAATTCTCAAGTTGGTAAACATGGCATTACACGTTTACTAAAATTTTCACTTTCTCATGGAGATGAACAATTACATATTAGTTTCGATGTTGATAATAATGTAATTGGCCCAAATGCAATGTAGTTTATCAGCTATATCTGCATACAGATCCATTGTAGGATTAGCATTTTATATCCTGATTGGAAGTCTGTTGACAAGGTGGTGATAGATCAGCTATGGGAGGTCATAAAGGTAAAATATCTCAATTGATTTATTTTATATCATTTTTCAAATATGATATATTTTAAATTAATAATATTTATGTTATTTAATTACAGATGACATTCAATTTTTAAGAAACAAAAGCAGTTAATAAAATATTTATTACTTTATTAGCGGTTCAATGGAGGGATTTCAAAACCAAGTTGAAAAAAAAAATATGTTTTTAGAAGGAGAAAAAAATGAAAACCCATGCCTCAAGTATCCGTTTTTAGATGAAGATACATGGAAGAAATTTATTTCCACCCGACAGGATGAAAATTTTCATATATGATAATTAGATTATATTATATTGTAAAACTTCTTATATATGTACCTAGTTACTTATTAGTTTGCTTATTATATAACAGGACTTGAGGAAATCTCATCAAGACATCTAATTGTAGAATGTCTATCCTCATACTTTATCACGTGAAGGGTATCATTTATTGGAGTAAAAAATGAATGAGGAAAAGTTTGAAGCACTAAGATCTCACTCCACTAGTGGTTCTGATGAGGTCCAATTTGGTCTTCCATCTCCACCCATTCGCCATGAGAAATGGAAAAGAGTGATAAGAATAAAAAATGAAAAATATCTTATAGAGAAATCTAAGGAATTAATTGAAATAATTGTAAGTAAATAATTATTATTTTTCATGAATTTTTGAAATTTATAAATTAACAACACTAATATACCATTTTTATTTTTCATTTCAGGATGAACTTCAGGAGAAATCGACACAGGAAAAATTTATACCTGAGGGTGGGATGAACATCCTAGCCACTGCTTTAGGAAAGCGAGAACACCCCGGCCGAATGTGGTTATCATGTTCTACAATTAATGTATCAGATAATCACAACAAGGGTAATGACTGATTTTGTCCAGGTTAGTCATATTAATTATTTTATATTTTATGTCATGGTATTCTATTTTTTAATATAATATCATTCAATGTTATTGTATATGTTCAATGATGTTGATTCGTACATGAAAGATAAACTTGGCCATCTTTGATCTTTGTTTGCGAACTATTTGTTAAGTTTGATTACAATTTAAGTTATGTATATTCTAATTTTTCTGATTAGAATTAAATTTTCCTAATAACAAGTGTTCAAAAACAAATTTTTATTTTTTAATAGTTGTTTGAACATAATGATATCAAATGAATGCTTCAACAATAACCAACAACAATCATGTTATAAATTTCAGGTATGTGTTTTTTAATTCTACTTTATAATACAAAGGCATAGATAATTTTTTGATTAAAGTATGTATGTTTTTATAGATCTTTAGTCACTGATAAATGTTGTTTAATGGTTGTTGTCATGACCCATCCCCCAGGGCATGTGTTGTGACTTCTCCAAGCTCACCACCCAAAGGCTAGGGGTTGGAGACTAGCGTCGAAGGTATCAACCTTCAAGTGGGAGGCATTTTCCTGAGTACCTGTATACACGCACACACAACCACATCCCCAAAAAGGCTAGAAAGGAAAACATGCATTCCAATAAAAACAACCACTGAGTAAAGGTGCAAGTTGTAAGTCAAATGTGCATGAATACAAACCCAACAAAAGATAAACTGAAAACAGGAAATTATGAAGGAGCTCTGAAAAGTCATCTTCTAAAAACCCCACCTTAAGGGTAGGCAAGGAGTGGCTGTCGGTAGCTGTAGAAGTATGTCCTGCATGTCGTATCTCACTGGGAACCGCCTTATCTCAGGCCACCAAGGTCTATGTCGAAGCACCTATCATCTGCACCAGACACAACATGTGCGGGCAGAGCCCATGCAGAGGTGAGTAACACAATACTCAGTAGGGATCCTGAAACTAAGGGAAATACCAAAAAGGAAAGAATACACAAGGTACTACCATCTCACACAAGTATAATAAAAAACATAGAAAGCAAGACTATTAGCCATAACATTGAACACCTTGGACTATTGAGGTACTCATACCTAATGAGTACCATGGGTATTCTGGGTCACATAGAGCCTATCCCCACTATGGTTCTTTTGGGTTACATAGAGCCACTTCCCACTTAGGCTATCATATTGAGGTACTCATCCTTGATGAGTATTGTGGGTCTGTCGGGTGACATAGAGTCGTTCCCCACCACGGGCCTATCGGGTCACACAGAGACGCTTTCTACTTAGGCCATCATAGCTAATCCACATAGGGTTGGTTGTAGTTAATCCACACATGGTCGTTTGTCAGCAGTCTTTGGGTCTCAGTCAGCCATAGGATTCTTGTACGTAGTGCGCTTAATTAAAAGAGAATCCACTCCTCAATCCATTCATCATATTTCAAATTCCATGAAAATAATCCTTATATAATTCCAAAATAACCACCTCATTGTGAGTGTCCCAACACCGCAAACGGCTCATCAATCAGACATCCGGTCTGAAAGATATTGGTGTTTTAGTAAACATGGGTCGATCGGTCCAACCCGATCGGACTGACTCGAACAACCCGGACCAGGGGGGCCTGCATACCTTGGTCTGATTCGACCGAACCAACCCAGTTCAGGTCTGGGTCGGCCCGGTCCAGCCAGGCCCATTAGGCCTTACTGGACCCTATCCTGGTTTAACTATGGGTCCAACCTACCGGGTCGCCTAGCGACCCGGTTCTATCAGGCTCGACCCACAACAGGCAGACTGGTTCTCTCCCACCCTAGGACTCCCAGCGGCCCGGTTTTATCCTATCATCCCAACTTGCAAAATTGGGTTGGCCTACTCCAGCTCGAGCCACTGAGCGGCCCGTTTCGCACCCCACCAACCCGGCCTACAACCAGCGGGCCGATCTACTTCATCCTGGATGCCAACTGGCATTTGGTTTAGTGCCCCACAGTCATCTAAGTTGGTCATTCCATGGTCTTGCATGCATTCCCCATTGGACTACGTTCCAATGGGTCATCGCGACCCCCATAGTGCATGCCACATCTCTGTCTGCCAGCCGTCGGCCCACTACTGATGGCCCAATCCTATTGCGGCTTCTGCCTCGACGCACCATCGTGGCATGCCGCCACCCTCCCGCGGTCACTGATGCATCGGCGGTGCCTTCCACGGACCACTGGGTTCGCTCCGGTGGTCCGTTCTATGAACCATCTGCCCCCCCATCTTCCTTGGGGAATCATCTTTCCTGATATGACCCCAATGCCACTTTGTTATGAAATCAGAACTCCAGTCACAAAAATCACAAGAATTCCCAAAGATAGAAGAATCAGGGCCTTGTTCGTGTTGGCCTAATTCCTCTATGTTAGATGTTTTGAAACATGGGAAGGGGAAATTTAGTTTCTATCAACAAAAATAAATAATCCTGAAGCAAAATCCTGATACAATTAATCCTCCCGCAAGATTAACGACTCATGGATCAACCTGTTCATGGGATAGTCTGTGTTGGTTGGTTTTAGAAAGAAGAACGAGCAATCAAAACAAAAAGTAACCTCTGCTTGGAGAAGGTTTGATCGAAGGGAAGCTCATTGTTGATGGCGATCCATCCACGGGGGTTGGAGTTTGTTGCTCTTTGGTCCCAGACCTATTCTTAGAGGGCTTCGTTATTACTAGTGATTCATCGATATTCATCATTGGAAAGGATTACTCACCGTCAATTCATCAGAAGAATTTCCAGATTTCCCTCTCTTTCTCTAACCCATTATTCCATTAAAAGAGAAACGAATCATAGCGTTTCTGTTACGTTGTGTCACTGCGTCGCCGCGTTGTTACATTGTTTCATTTATGAAACAAAGTTTTTGTTATGCTTTAAATTAATGAGTCAGTATACTGCACATTTACGATCCTCATTAATGGGATTCAACATTGCCTTAGTGTTGCATCGTAGTGCCAACGTGAACCACTCAATGGTGAAGAAAAAAAATAAAATAACTTTTTAAGTTATTTTATTTTTCTTCCAAAAAGTCTAAAAACTATCTTTTATATTCAACCCTCGTCGGTTTAAGTTAGGTCCTTTCTAGGTGAATCCCGATATTCTGAGTTCAACAGTGCCCTCAAATTTTTGATTTGAGCACCGGTTTAAAAGTTAGAAAAACATACTTGCACATTTATTTAAAGGAACTTAAAAAAGTTTCGAAATTCTATTTCGGGATCACCGAGCCTCGGAATCAGGTGTCATAAAAGTTTCTGGTCTTGAAATAATTCCATATAATTAAAAAATATATATGGAATTTCTGGTACATTACATTACCCCAACTTTAGGGCTTCACGTCTGTGTAATCCAAAATAAGTCTAAACAAACAAATAGGGGTACTGAGCATGAATCTAAGCCTCCCAATCCAACGTGCTCTCCTAGAGATTCTCATGCTTTTACCGAACACGCACTAGAGGAATCTACCTTCCATGAAGGAAACACTCTTTTCGATCCTCTATCTCTATAGGGAACTCCACAAATGTCACTTCATCATCAATGTTCAGCTCACCCCAGTAGATGACGTGCGATGAATCATGCACATACCTCCTCAGTTGTGACATGTGAAAAAAATCATGCACCTGGTGCATCTGTGGGGGAAGATCTAGGCGATATGTCACCTTTCCAACTCTACTCAGAATCTGGAAAGGGCCAATGAACCTTAGAGATAACTTGTCGCCCTAACCAAATCTCTGCAATCCCCATCGGGGTGAGACCCAAAGGAAAACATGGTCTCCCTCCTCAAACTCTAAGGGCCTCTATCTCCTATCAGTATAAGATTTATGCCTGCTTTTTGTAGTCCTTATCCACTCCTAGATGATCTGCACCTTCTCAGTGGTATCCCAGACCAACTCTGGACCCATGAGTGCTGAATCCCCCAGGTCTTTCTAGCATAGAGGTGATCTACAAGGCCACTCATACAAAACCTCAAATGGTGTCATGCCAATAATGGAGTGATAGTTGTTATGTTATGAAAACTCCATCAATGGAAGGTGGTCCTCCCAACTACAACCAAAATCAATAATGCAAGCACAAAGTATATTCTCCAGGATCTGTATGGTCCGCTATATCTGACCATCAGTCTGTGGGTGAAAGGTTGTGCTCAAGTGCAGTTGAGTCCTAAACTCCTCCTATAATCCCTTCCATATTCAGGATGTGAAGCAAGTATCATAGTTTGAGATGACTATCAAAGGCACCCCATGTAGTCGCACTATCTCCTAGATGTAGAGGTGTCCCAATCCCTCTACCGATCCCTACTCCCAGATGGGTAAGAAGTGAGATGACTTGGTGAGTCGGTCAATGATCACCTAGATAAAATCGTGTCCCTTAGACATATGTGGTAATCCCATAATGAAGTCCATCGATATACCATCCAACTTCCACTCTGGTACCTTAGGTGTTTGTCCCAAGCCTGTTGGAACTTGATGCCCAGTCTTCATTTGCTGACAAGTGAGGCATCATGAAATGAACTCAGCCACCGCTTTCTTCATCCCTGGACACCAATACTGACGTCGGAGATCCTGATACATCTTCTCCTCTTCAGGACGTACTTCTAAGGGGGAGGTATGGAATTCCCTCAAAATATCCTCTTGAAACGCCACTGGTACTACTATGTTCCCTCTGAAAAGGATGACATGCTCCCCACCTAAAGAAAATCCATCAGTAGCTCGTCTTGAGGATAACTGAGTACATCGGGCCTCACAGTCAATATCCACCAGTTGTGCCTACCTAACATGTTGTAAGAGCAGGGGAGTGACAATAATCAATTGAAGGTAAGCTACTCCATCATCATCCACGAAGTATATATGCATCGTGGCTAGATGCTTTGTCGCCTCACTCAACAACTGCAAAACAGATCTCCTACTGAGCATATCTACCACCAGGCTCCCCTTCCCAGGAGTATAGACTATCTTGAAGTCATAGTCATGTAGGAACTCCATCCATTATCACTGCCTCAGGTTTAGGTCCTTTTGGGAGAAGATATACTTAAGAATCTTGTGTTTAGAGTAGACAGTAAATCATCCACCCATCAAGTAGTGTTGCCACATCTTTAAAGAAAAAAAACACTGCTACTAACTCCAGGTCATGGGTCATGTAGTTTTTCTCATGCTGTATCAACTAACATGAACTGTAGGTAATCATAGCTCACTCCTACATCAGGACACAACCCATTCTGGTCCCTGATGCGTCACAGAAAACTACATACCCAATGCCCTCCTCTGGTAGTCTCAAGATGGGGGCACTCGTCAGTCTTCACCTCAGCTCCTAAAAAATATGTTGGCACTTCTCCATCCACATGAAGGGATATACCTTCCATGTCAAAGTTGATAAGGGTGATGATACTCTGGAAAAGTTGGGCACGAACCTTCGGTAGTATCCATCCAACCCCAAGAAACTCTACACCTCAGTCACGCTCTTGGGTGGCTCCCAAGAAAGCACTGCCTATATCTTCATTAATGAAGACCACCAAAAAACGATCAACATAAGGCTGTGAGATCCTATTTATGAGTCCCATGAATACAATTGGGGAATTGGTCACACTGAAGGGTGTCACCAAGAACTCGTAGTGGCCATACCAGCATCTGAATGTTGTCTTCGATGCATCCCCACCCCATACCTGAAGATGATGATAGCCATACCTGAGGTCTATCTTCGAGAACCACCTCACTTCCTTCAGCTAGTTGAAGAAGTCATCAATTCTCAGCAATGGAATTTTTTTCTTCACAGTCACCTAGTTCTGGCATCATAAGTCCACGCATAGCCTCCAGATTTTGTCTTCCTTCTTGGAAAACAACACTGGGGATGCCCATGGTGAAACACTGGGTCTCATGAAGCCCTTATCCTGTAAGTCCTCTAGCTATACTCTTAACTCACAAAGCTCTATGGGAGCCATCCGATATACTGGTGTGGATATTGGTGTCGTCCTGGGGTACAGGTCGATGCAGAAGTCTATCTCCCTGTGAGGAGGTAGTCCCGAAACATCCTCAAGAAAGATTTTTTCATACTCATATGCCACTATAGGAAAGCTTGGACTCCTCTCGTCCACTGCACCAAGGGTGAGGCTATCTAACTGTTGAGTGATTGGATGCACCCTCCTCTGAGAAAGTCTGTCATGTGCTGTAAGAGTTCCCTTCTCATAGGTGAAGGAAACCATGGTCTCATCCTCGCGGACACACTGAACTCTATGCCTAAGATAGTTGATCTGAGCATAAATTGTGGATAACCAATCCATGCCTAAGATGAAATTGTAAGGCCTCGACGCTGCTACTAGGAGATCCTGGTTGAAGCTCTTGCCTCCAAGAGTAAGCTCACATTGTCGGCACCAGTGTGTAATCGTCGAATCCCCTCTTGTAGGAGTCTCTAATCGTAAGGATCGAGCCAACGACTCCACCAGAATCTCTGAGCCTCGAACGAGGTTTATGGAAAGGAAAGAGTGAATCACACCTATGTCTACAAGAACCGAAACTAAGGTGTAGAAGACATAGATCATACCTTTAATCATCTTCAGAGCGTCGTGGTCATAAGCTTCCACTTCCTAAAGCTGAGCCCGCCCCTATCCACATGCTCCATGAGGTCGAGGTGGACCACCTGAGGGTGGTGGTGGTAGTACCACGAACCGTCATCCATCGCCTGTTACTCAGCCTGCTTCTCTGCCACGTACGCCACCCTACGGACCTCATCGCTCGAACCGCTGTCTTTGTCTCAGTAATCCCCTGACCATCTGTTGATCGTATGTGCAGTGGTTCGGGCATTTATGAACCATGTGCCCCTACCCGCCGCATGTGAAGCACAACCTGCCCCCTTGGTGAATCCCTCTACTCTGGGATTCCTGCACTACCGACCCTGAGTCTTGGGGTCATCCCCTAAAAGGCCTGACCTATTTGGGTCCCCGCGGTTGCTGCCTGCTGCTCACCACTGAAGACTCTTCTGCCTGGTGTCTACCGGTGGCTCTAGTCGGCGACGCCTGATCTACTAGGAAGGTCTCTACAAGTAGGGATCACTCCAGCACTCCAACCTAAGTAGGGATGCTGAGAGACACCATGGACGCCTTGATCTCCCAACATAGTCCCTGATCAAAGGATCGAGCCCTGAAGAACGGGTCTCACACCATGTTTGTAGAGTAGTGAGAAAGCTCGGTGAATCTCATTGAGTACTCTGTTACTTCTACCCTATTGTAGGTGCAATAGATCCTATATGCTCATAGAGCACAAAGTCGTCGGGAAGAAATCCTCCCTAAAGAGGCGCTCAAAGGATGTCCAGGTGAGGGTCGCCTCATCGTGAGTTTGAATCATCAAGCTCCACCATCTCCCTGTTGATCCCTGAATAAGGCTCGCGGCTAAGACCATCGTCTGATCAAGTGTCGTCCTCACTAAGTGGAAGACCCACGTCACCGCCTCCAGCCAGTCCTCAGTGACCTGAGGATCTGTCTCTCCCCTGAACCTGGGAGGTCTTTATCTCTAAAACTCATGCAGGGAACTGGGTCTACATGTGTCCTCCACCGGTAGCACCGACAATAACTGCTGATCAATGGGTGGTGGTAACACTAGCGCACCACCCGATGAGACCATCTCTAGCACAGGTCCCTAAACCGACACCTCATCATTAGGCGGGTTGTCCTCACGATCATGTATCAGAATCCTAGTTGGTTGTCTGCATAGAGGAATCCTAAAACAGATCAAGATGTACCACAGTCAGAAGATTATACCGGGTGAGCTGAATCTGATTCAAGAAGAACACGGGGAAACACTCAATTACTATATGATGCATGCAGCCAGTGGTTTCTTGTAACGAGTTGAAAAGCAGAATTCAGGATCTTGGTGTATAGACACGTCAGCCGCCGCACCAATACTAGTCTCCCCAAACCTAAAAATCGAACTCGAAACATTCAACATTGTTACCCCAAAACAAACTACAGACTCCCAGTCTTTAAGGTAGAACCGACCACCTATGATACCACTTTGTCATGACCCATCCCCAGGGGCCTGTGTTGTGACTCCCCCAAGCCCACCTCCCGAAGGTCAGGGGTTGATGACTAGCGCCAAAGACATCAACCTACAAGTGGGAGACATTTTCCTGAGTACCTGTACGCACGTACACACAACCACATCCCCAAAAAGTCCAGAAAGGAAAACATGCATGCCGCTAAAAACAACCACTGAGTAAAGGTACAAGTTGTAAGTCAAATGAGCTAGAATACAAACTCATCAAAAGATAAACTGAAAATAGGAAAGTATGAAGGTGATCTAAAAAGTAGTCCACTAAAAACCCCACCTGAAGGGTAGGCAAGGAGTGGCTGCCGGTAGTTGTAGAAGTACGTCCTATCTGTCATATCTCACTGGGCACCGCCTGGTCCCGGGCCACTAAGGTCTTTGTCAAAGCGTCTTTCATTTGCACCAAACACAACATGTGCGGGCGGAGCCCATGTAGGGGTGAGTAACACAATACTCAGTAGGGATCCCGAAACATGAAAGACCATAAAGGAAAAAATACACATGGTATTGCCAGCTCACACAGGTATAATCTAAAGCATAAAAACCAAGACTATCAGTCGTAACACTGAATTCCTTGGATTACTGAGCTACTCATCCATGATGATTACCATGGGTATGATGGTTCACATAGATCCTCTCCCCACCGTGGGTCTGTCAGGTCACACAAAGCCGCTTCCCACTTAGGCCATCATACTAAGGTACTCATCCCCGATGAGCATCGTGGGTCTGCCAGGTCACACAGAGTCGCTCCCCATCGTGGGTCTACCAGGTCACACAGTCACTTCCCACTTAAGTCATCGTAGTTGATCCACATAGGGTCACACTTGTAGCTGATCCACACAGGGTTTCTTGTCAGCAGTCTCCAGGTCTCAGTCAGCCACATGATTCCTGCACGTAGTGCGCTTGATTTCGGGAGAATCCACTCCTCAAGCCATTCGTTGTATTTCAACTTCCATAAAATCCTCCTTAGAGCATGCTAAAAGAGCTGCCTCATCGTGAGGGTCCCAACGCAGTAAACAACTAATTAATCAGACGCCTGATCTGAAAGATATTGACGTTTTAGTAAACAAGGACCGGTTGTGTCCGGACTCGGTCCGACCCGAGGGCCCCGCATGCCCTGGCCTGATTTTGACCTACCCAACCCGGTTTGGGTTTGGGTCGGCCAGGCCTATTGGGCCTTGCTGGACCCGACCTGGTTCGGTCGCGGGTCCATCCCTCCGGGTCGCCCAGTGACCCGGTTCCATCTGGCCCAGCTTGCAACAAGCGGGTTAGTTCTTTCCCACCCCGGGCCGCCCAACGGCCCAGTTTTATCTCGTCGGCCCAGCCCACAAAAGCGGACCGACTTACTCCAACCTGGGCCGCTTAGCGGGCTGATTCACACCCTGCTAGCCTGGCCCGCAACTGGCGGGCTGATCTCCTCCAGCTCGGACGCCACCTGGTGTCTGATTCAGTGCCTCGCGTCTGATTAAACTAGTCGCACCTTGGTCCCACACGCGGTCCCCGTTGGACCACGTGCCAGCGGATCGCTGCAGCCCGCATGGAATGGGCCGCCCACCGATGTGGCCAGGTGATTGCGTCCCTGTCTGCTAGGTGTCGGCCCGCTGTCGGCGGCTTTTTTCGCACCGGCGTGGCCCGAGCCGGCCATGACTGCCGCCTCAGTGCGCCGTCGCGGTGTGTCGCCCCCTCTCGCGGCCGTCGGCGATGCCTTTCGCAGACCATCGGGTCCACTCCGGTGGTCCATTCTGCGAACCGTATACGCCCTCTGGTTCTTTAGGGCGCTGTCTTTCCTACTACAGCGTCAGTGCCGCTTTGCTGTTAAATCGGAAGTCTGATCACGAACATCACAAGAACGCCCAAAGATGGAGGGATCAGGGTCTTGTTTGTGTCATCCCGATTCCTCCGCGTTTAATGTTTTGAAACACAGGAAGGGGAAATTTAGTTTCTATCAACAAAAATAAACGATCTTGAATCAAACCTCGGATGCAAGCAATCCTCCCACAAGATTAACGACCCGCGGATCAACCAATTCGCGGGTTGGTCTGTGTTTGTTGGTTTTAAAAAGAAGAACGAGCAATCAAAACAAAAAGTAACCCCTACCTGAAGAAGGTTCGATCAGAGGGAAGCTCGTTGTCGATGGTGATCCGTCCATGGGGGTTGGCATTCGTCGCTCTCTGATCCCAAACTCGTTCTTTGAGGGCGTCGTTATCGCTAGTGATTCGCCGAAGTTCGTCGTTGGAAAGGATTCTTCACCGTCGATTCGTCAGAAGAATTCTCATATTTCCCTCTGTTTCTCCAACTTGTTATTACATTAAAAGAAAAACGTGTCGCAGCGTTTCTGTTACGCTACGTCGTTGCGTCATTACATTGTTTCATTTATGAAACAACGTTTCTATTACGCTTCAAATTAATGAGTCGTTATGCTGCACATTTACGAGCCTCATTAATGGGATTCGTCGTTGCCTCGTCGTCGCATCACAGTGCTGACGTGTCACCGCTCAACGGTGAAGAAAAACAAATGAAATAACTTTTTAAGTTATTTTATTTTTCTTCCCAAAAGTCCAAAATCTATCTTTTTTGGTCGACCCTTGTTGGTCAAAGTTAGGTCCTTTCTAAGAGAATTCCTATGTTTTGAGTTCAACGGTGTCATTAGATTTTTGATCTGAGCACTGGTTTAAAATTTAGAAAAATTCGCTCACACGTTTATTTAAACGAACTTAAAAGGTTTGAAATTCTATTTCGGGCTCACCGAGCCTCGGAATCAGGTGTTGTCAAAGTGTCTGGTCTCGAAATAATTCCATATAATTAAAAAAAATACTTGGAATTTCTGGAACATTACAGCTATATACTGTATTTTTATTACAGGGTTTCTGATTTTTTATGGGGTGTAATATTTATAATTTTCGAATCTTTTTAACTTTTGTTGCTAGTTTTCATAAAAGTCGACGCCAAATCATTTAAAAAATTTGATTGGTTTTTGGCACCGATTTATCCAAGAAACTGATGTCGAAAATGTGAACTAGGGTGGTTTTTAGTGTTAGTTTCTTTGATAAACGGACGTTGAAAACAAATCTCGTTCAATTTTCGGTGTCGGTTTTTAAAAAAGCGATGCTGAAAATCTTGTTTTTTACGCCACCTTTATAGATATCGGTTAAAAACCGACGTTAAAATTGAAAAAAATGACGTTAAATCGTGTTTTTACACTGGTGTGGAACTTTCAATCATCACTCGAGATGACTTCTCACTAGAACTTTCAAAATTTAAAGGATCGAAAATTTTCAGTGAAAAGAGTTAGTGAGAATTCCACCAATTTTAGTGGACCTTTTAGTCATCCCTTAAGGCGGCTTCCCACTGGAACTTCCAATAATGAGGACCGAAAGTTCCAATGGAATTGCATGGAAGTTCCAGTGGGGAAGCAACCTATCAATTACCCCTCTCAAGCCTGAAAAGTTTCAGTTGAATGTCTTGAACATGTGTTCATGGGTATTCCACAAACCACGATCCGGGTTTCAGTCATTACTAAACGTGACTTTCCGCTGGAACTTTCAAGAACAGTGGAAATACATGAATGTTCCAGGGAAATTTCAACTATGTTCGTTAACAAATATACAAGCAAGAAAGATCGACGATAGTTTCCAATGGCACTATAACATTCATCGATAATGACAATTTTAATTCCAACTGCAATTTCACTTGAAGTTTCACTAAAGATAGACAACCAACCTTCTTCTGTCATTGGTGTGTCTCTTCTACAATGACAGCGGGTCACGTAGGAGAAACACAACAATGTGTTCATTAATCTTTGACTAGTATCAGATATAAAACAGTAAGCCTGCCCTTCGTCAAGCAGTATGGGATGAAGAATCACCTGAATCGCTGGAAAGAGCAATAACGCCCACACATTCGAAAGTTGGGGGGAGCGTGACAATTTTTCAATCTATCAGAGAAAGAACTACACATTTCACAGTAGTAGAGGGAGAATCGTCAGAGTCACCACAGAGAGAAATTGCGTGATAAAAAAAAGACCTACTCTTCCCTTAATTCAAATATTCAACATATCACACCACACCCCATTGAGAATAACCCTGAACATGTGTCGCCATCCCCCACCTTGTAATGAAACACTGTTGTCTAGATATTTACCATATACATCATAAGTAAATCTGTATTTTAGTCGTATTTTCAGTATGGATGACGCGTGGTAGTAGCATCCTTGGTGCTCCTGGATTCATCGCAAGCTGACGATCAGTAGCCGCTGGGAATTCACCTGAGAATTTTGTTGAACATCCCCAGGCCCAGCCCTGGGACCAGTCCCCGCGACGACGCCTCCCTGCCCCGTTTCCTTCTACCGTGCCTCCTCGCCCCCTCCCTGCTAACGCCAACGCCTCACCTCCCCGCTCCCCCATCTCACTTGCTCCTTGATTGCCCTCGTCTCCCCTTCAACGCTATCGGATGACGCCGCGGTGCCACACTCCCCCCCACTTGCATTGCATCCCCTCCGACGCCATCAGCGCTTCATCCTCTCCAACAAGGCTGACCCTGGCAACTACGAAGCCAAGCTATGAAGCTTTGCGAAGACCAGAAGACTGCCGGCATCAAAGCACCACGCTCCACGAGCACACCTCAGGAAACGCAACGTCGATTGGTCGAAAGTATCGGACGAAACCCAATCAATACTACTGCCTACAGGTCTGGTCGTAAACTCAATTCCAAGTTAGTATATTTCATCCTAAAATTATGTTTTTTCAGATTCTGTTATGAAATGTTATTAATGGATGTCATAATTATGACAATAATGATGACTCCTCAATTCCCAATCAATTCCCCTCTTAATGGCCAACCTTTAATATTCTCATTGTTGGATCAGATCTCATGTACTCTATAAATATGGTGATATGTTAATGAAATGAGATGGACTTTTGGATCTACATTGTGTTCTCTACTTCTTGTATTTATTTTGTATTTGTATTTCCATTTGTTATTATCATCGTCATACGCAAATATGACATCTGCTTATTCAACGATGCGCTTTGCCTACGATCGATCTTACATATCCGGTTTCGAAATGCTTCGCGGTTTCAATCGGCGTTCGATCAATTTCACAACACGTTATCAGCACGATCGTTTTCTTCGCATTGCACATCATGACATCGCTGCCTTCATCCCCATCATCGGCATAAGAAAAAAATTTGTGAGAAAAAGGTATGTCACATGTTTTTATAAACATTATTCTTTTGACATACTCTTTCTCATGTGCATCGGCTCCACTCATTCGAAGTGATACATCAAAATGGTGAGTCTTATTTTATATTTAAGATATTGTTCATTTATTTTTACCCTCTTGATAAATCTAAAAATAATATATGATTTCCTTAATCTTTTGTTGCGGGAAAAATAATGAGCTCCTGAAGAGCTGTAATGACTCCCGGTTGACAAATTTCACTTCATTCCCTGGAGAGAATGTATTTGATTAATAACCGATGTGGTCTATGTCAAGACAAACATCATTCATCAAATGAATAAAAAAAACTACACCACCAGAATTGGTGGAATGATGAACATCGCGTACCCGTAGTACGTCGAGACGAAGTTCGATGAATATCGCGTACCCGTCGTACGTCGAGCCAAAGTTTGATGAACATCACGTACCCGTCGTACGTCGAGACAAATTTTGATGAATATCGCGTACCCGCCGTATGTTGAGCCGTTGAATGATGAATATCATGTACCCATCGTACGTCGATCCGTTGAATGATGAAAATCGTGTACTCGTCGTACGTCGAGCCTTTGAATGATGAATATCATGTACCCGTTGTACGTCGAGCCATTGAATGATGAACATCTTGTACCTGTTGTACGTAGAACCGTTGAATGATGAACGCCGTGTACCTATTGTACATCGAGACAAAGTTTGATGATCATCGTGTTCTTGTCGTACGTCGATCCGAAGTTCACTAATCATTGCATGAACCATGAAATTTCATATCTATTATTTCTTGTTCACCCTGAAGGTGTCAAGTTTGATTATGTTATATAAAGGTTCATGATGGGGATGATGTTTACTTTAAATATTTGTAAATATTTGTTTTATTTCTTCTCTTTCTTTTATTTCTTATAAGATGTTTTAGAGAAATTAAATATTCTTGATGAACAAGCGTAAATATATTTTATATACATTAATCCCCCGAAGTGGATGAAATTGCAGAATTGAATATTCATGCAATTGTCTTGAAGACACTATAAAACTCGAACAAATAATTTTATTCTATTCCCTGGAGTGGATGAGAATATTTATTGAAAATGATTTATTTCATTCCCCGAAGTGAATGCAGATATACTTGGTTTTATTGTAAATCAAGTTCGAGGTGAATATGATGTTTTGAGAATAATCATTATGTTGTATTTGTTTATAACAAATAATAAAAAATATAAACACCATAAGTGGTTTGATGACAATAAATATTTACAGAGCACAATAAATTTTATGAATATTTATAAAATAATACATCCCTGAAGGATGATATGAAAATAATGTCCTTTGACATTATATTGAAGAATATCTTCATTTATCATTTATTGTTCCTGCAGCAACAATATAAAGGGAAACATTATTATTTATCATATTCTTATGGATTATCAATATCATATCATGCAATTCATCTATCCCCTGAAGTGGATGTTGTTGTTCATATAATTCATAAATGAAATGATTGAATTGCATAGTTTTTATAATCCGATATATATTATGAAAATGATTTTACCACATGAAGTGGTTAAAGGAATGATCATCATAATCAATAAAATTTATATTTTATACAAGATGATCATTATTTATAAATAATAAATTATCATTCATGGATCATGAAATATGATGAATGAATGAATTCCCCGATGTGAATGTAATATTAATTACTATATCTCATTCCTTGAAGCGAATGAAATTATTCATGGTTTTTTTTTATGATTTATGATATCATGAATATTTGAGAGTTGATGAGGTTTGATCAAATGATTTATTTTTCATTTGATAAAGTGAATGTTGTTTATTAATTATAATTTTGGATGGTGATAAAGTGTGTCATGAATTCAGAAGATTCTTCCACATTGGTTCTCGCTACCACATTCACCAGCTTTAAAAGACGTGGGGGCTCCTATCCCAGGTAGATGTATTGTAAAATAATATTTGGACCCGAAGTTCCAAAATATTTTGGAAGAAGTTCTAAATTATGCAATAATCTGCTCGGTGATGGGCCTAACCCGTTATAATTATATTATGAATTCATTAACCACTATAAGTGGAAATTATAACGACAAATATAAGTTTTCATAATAAAAGATCCTGAAGGTCTTATATGTGTCGATCTTAAAGCAAAATATTATTTTGATTAAATGCTTCAAAAGAACTCATATATGCGTTAGTATATGCTCATATAAGTACATTTACCGGTAGGGAAAAATAATAAAGACTCCAGAAGAGTGAATATATTCCTACCTGGTAGTACAAATTCTTAATGCTTTGTTATATCTAAAGTCTCAATGAGATATATGAATGGTATTCATGAAAATGAATATCATATAGAGACAAAATAGGTACCTTAATATGTAACAAGCATTTATAAAAGTTATTATAAAGAATTTGTTATGTACAATCGAATCAATAATAGTAAACCAGAAGTTTACAGATCCTGGCACTTCAAATATATGACATGATGATTTAAGCCACCTAGGATCAATTATAATGAAAGATATTGATTCAAGTATACACGAGCATCGATTTATTGATAACATAGTAGACATCCATCAGGGGGAGAATGATGAATTTATTTAATGGATGCATGTCTACAAAATTATCAATGAATTTATTATCATTAAGTCATTATGAATTCCCCCCGTATGATAATTTACCATGAGGTACCCATTTTGAGGTAAATTATTTATATCATTAGCAGCTATTATGGAAATAAATTTCCCATATACTTATGAAGAAGTATATATGGGCGCACCCACCTACCATGTGATCCATCTATATGAAAGATGCATCCACTAAGTGATCAGATGTGTTATTTGCTGCTGGTGAGTATACATTGCATAATATGCATGTTGATTAAATGAAATATTGAGTATCATTTATTATATGGTCCTGAAGAACCATGGACAAGATGCTCACAACACTTACATGAATGTAAAGTGTTGAAAATAAATAGTCTGATTATACACACCTGAAGTGTGGTTGAACTGATTATATAAAATCATTGGTCATCATGAGTAGAAGACAATAAATATATTTTCCCTTGAAGAGGAAAATGAATATATCGACAACGTTATATCTTTTTAGATATTTTCCCTGAAGTGACGCTGGTACCAGAAAAAAATTATGAGATCTCAATCAAATGTTGTTGATGATATATTTTCTATGAATGCTTTTAAAACTCATTGATGACAATGAATTTTGACATATGTTGACATCATAATAATTGGCCAAAATTATTAAAGGAACTTATGAAATGTTCAACATATAAAGTTCTGGATTGATTATCCAAACTATAAAGACTATTGAATATCAATGATCTTATATTCTTCCTTATTTGGATATTTATATGAATCCCAGAAGGATTTGAAACGCCTGAAGCATATTCAAAAGTATAGAAGTTTCACCCAATCTGCTAAATTATGCGGTGAATTGATTAAGATTTATCCATATCAAGTTAAGGAAGAATATAAGTTGAATTTATCATCCCATGGTTTGTATGAATCATTGTATTATTAAGGTGTTTTGAAAAATATCTAAACTCTTGAAGAGTTTTTCAGAAATCAACGACTTAGAGGGAATGTCCTAGTATTTTGAATTAATCATCATGAAGATAAAATATTAATTTTTGGAATGGTTTTACCCTTAATAATTAAATCTCTTGCTTCCAAGAGTGATAGATTTCATACATAAGGGGTTGATGAAGAACATACCTATCCTAGAAGGATTAAATATAAATTTACATTTTATTAATCCCGGAAGGATATAATTGTACATGTGCATATGTACCTTGAAAATATCAACAAATCATATTATGATGCAGGGTAATGTTCTTCCCCATTCATTGAAACCTAAAGGGTATAAGTTATTATTATTCCAAAATTCGAAACTGAATGTTTTGGTTATGAATTGATCATGGGCATTCTATGAGATAAATGATGATCATTATGAATGGGAGATGTAACCGTTGTACTCTTTTTCCCTTAGTCAAGTTTTTCCCACTGGGTTTTCTTGATAAGGTTTTTAACAAGGCAACACTCTGGGGATTTGATGTCATTGTACTCTTTTTCCCTAATCAAGTGTTTTCCCCTGAAGGGTTTTTCCTTGATGAGGTTTTTAATGAGGCAATAATACATCATAACAGATATCCAAGGGAATGTTATAAATTATTATGGATATCTATAATTAATGGAAATTGTTGGTCTTCCCCATGAGTCATAATTTTCAATGAGACCATTCATTATTACCTTTGGTCTTCCTCCCATGTCTCGAAGACATAATTAAATAATAATATTAATTGATGTCATGAAGACACGACTAAATGATATAATCAGGGGGAGTTGGGAACATTGCACTCTTTTTCCCTTCATCAGGTTTTTTCCCACTGGGTTTTCCTGATAAGGTTTTTAATGAGGCAGCATGACATGAAATTATTTTATTTTGGCTTCACTTATTTTTCCCACAGGTTTTTTTTTAAGTGCATATTAAAATAAGATTCCATTAAATTATGACATCCAAGGGGGAGTGTTATGAAATGTTATTAATAGATGTCATAATTATGACAATAATGATGAATCCTCAATTCCCAATTAATTCCCCTCTTAATGGCCAACCTTTAATATTCTCACCGTTGGATCAGATCTCATGTACTCTATAAATATGGTGATATGTTAATGAAATGAGATGGACTTTTGGCTCTACATTGTGTTCTCTACTTCTTGTATTTCTTTTGTATTTGTATTTCCATTTGTTATTATCATCGTCATACGCAAATACGACATCTGCTTATTCAACGATGTGCTTCGCCTACAATCGATCTTACATATCCGGTTTCGAAATGCTTCGCGGTTTCAATCGGCGTTCGATCAATTTCACAACAGATTCATCATTTTATGGCAAATTTATGGTAGGGGGCCAAATTTTTATTTATTTATTTTAATGGGGCAGGGGAGAGATTATTTAGGGATATGGGTTTCTTTGGCACCAATTGAAGTGGGGCTATAGTTTTTTTTTGAATTTATTATATTTATTATGTTACATTTAATATAATTAGATAATTTTAAATAACTGTAAATAATTTAGATAAATAAATTTATTTATAATAAATATTTATACATTATAATTTATTTATAACAAATATTTATTATAATAAATATTTATACATTGTAAATAATTGTATATAATTTAGATAAATAAATTTATTATTTACAATTATAATTTATTTACAATAAATATTTATTATTATAAATATAATCACTAAAATAAATACAATAATTTTAACGAATATAATTAAAAAAATAAATACAATAAATACATAATTATATTTTTTTATAATATATATATATAATTATAATAAATTATATTTATTATAATAAATTTATTTATTTGTATTTATTATAAATATAATGCATACATTAATTATAAATATATATTTATATAAATATATATTTACAATAATTAATTATTAATTATTAATTATACAATAATTATAAATATTGATTTTATAAATATAATAAATATCTAATTATATATTATTATAATACATTTATTATAAATATCTAATTATAATATTATACATTTATTTTATAAATATTATAATAAATTTATTTTATAATGTAATATTATAATGTATTTATTATACATTTATTATACATTTATTTATATTTATATTTATAATAAATATTTATAATAAATATCTAATAAATATCATAATATTTATTATAATAAATATACATTTATTTTACATTTATTATAAATATTATAATGTTATAATATTATAAAATTTATTATAATAAATATCTAATAAATGTATAATAAATACTATTATAATAAATATTATAATAAATGCATAATAAATGTATAATAAACGTACAATAAATATTATTATAATAAATATACATTTATAATATTTATTATAATAGATATTATTAAAATATTTATTATAATAAATATATAATAAATGTATAATAAGTATTATTATAATAAATATTATAATAAATGTATAATAAATTTACACCAAATGTATAATAAATATTTATAATGCATTTATTATAAATGTTTATTTATTATAATAAATATACATTTATTTATTATAATAAACCTACATTTATTTTATAATAATTTAAAACTAAAATAATTTATAATAATTATAATTTATTTACAATTATGATTTATTTACAATTATATATTTATTGTACTTATTTTAGTAATTATATTTATGATAGTAAATAAATTTATTATAAATAAATTTATTATATATATATTACATTTATTATATTTATTACATTTATCATAAATATATATATATTTATTACATTTATTATAATTATATAATTATTATATTTTTTATTTATTCTATTAATATGTTTATTATTATTATATATTTATCATAATTATATATTTATTATAATTATAAATTTATTATAACTATATAATTCTATTCATGATAATTATAATATTATAAGGAATATAAAATTATAAAAAATATAAAATTATAATAAATGTATAATTATAAATATAATAAATATATAATTATAAATATTATTATATATTTATTGTATTTATTTTATTATACATTTATTATAATTAAATATTTTCTATAATTATATAATTATTATATTTTTGAATTTATTATATTTATATTTCTCTAATTATTATAATTGTATATTTATTATATTTATATATTTAGTACTATTATGTATTTATCATAATTATATATTTATTATTTTTATTATTTTTATCATTATAAATTTATTATAATTCCATAATTTTAATTATAATAATTACATAATTATAAACATAATAAATATAGAATTATAATAAATGTATAATTATAAATAGAATAAATATATAATTATAATAAATATATTATAATTAATGTATGTGTTATATTTATAATAAATATAAATAAATAAATTTATTATAAAAAATATAATTTATTACAATTTATTTATTCATGTATTTATTATAAATAAATAAATTTCTTATATATATATATAAATGGGGGTTGGGGGTGGTGTGGGGTCAAAACGCCACTTAAAGTGCCGCTTTGCCCCAAATTTGTTCAGCGCCACTTCAAGTGGCGCTGAACAAACCCATTTTCCTAATATTATAAAACCCTACCCCATAAAACTAAAAAAAATTATAAAAAATTATATTTTGGGGGTGGTGTGGCTCGTCGTTAGGGCTGAGCTTGAAGTGGCGCTTTGACCCCACACCACCCCAACCCCCATTTATATATATATATATATATATATATATATATATATATATATATAATTATATATTTATAAATATAAGAAATTTATTTATTTATAATAAATACATGAATAAATAAATTATAATAAATTATATTTTTTATAATAAATTTATTTATTTATATTTATTATAAATATAATCCATACATTAATTATAATATATTTATTATAATTATATATTTATTCTATTTATAATTATACATTTATTATAATTCTATATTTATTATATTTATAATTATGTAATTATTATAATTAAAATTATGGAATTATAATAAATCTATAATGATAAAAATAATAACTATAATAAATATATAATTATGATAAATATATAATAGTACTAAATATATAAATACAATAAATATACAATTATAATAATTAGAGAAATATAAATATAATAAATACAAAAATATAATAATTATATAATTATAGAAAATATTAATTATAATAAATATTTAATTATAATAAATGTATAATAAAATAAATACAATAAATATATAATAATATTTATAATTATATATTTATTATATTTATAATTATACATTTATTATAATTATATATTTTTTATAATTTTATATTCCTTATAATATTATAATTATCATGAATAGAATTATATGGTTATAATAAATTTATAATTATAATAAATATATAATTATGATAAATATATAATAATAATAAATATATTAATATAATAAATAATAAATATAATAATTATATAATTATAATAAATGTAATAAATATATATATTTATGATAAATGTAATAAATATAATAAATGTAATATATATATAATAAATTTATTTATAATAAATTTATTTACTCTCATAAATATAATTACTAAAATAAGTACAGTAAATATATAATTGTAAATAAATCATAATTGTAAATAAATTATAATTATTATAAATTATTTTAATTTTAAATTATTATAAAATAAATGTAGGTTTATTATAATAAATAAATGTATATTTATTATAATAAATAAACATTTATAATAAATGTATTATAAATATTTATTATACATTTGGTGTAAATTTATTATACATTTATTATAATATTTATTATAATAATACTTATTATACATTTATTATATATTTATTATTATAAATATTTTAATAATATCTATTATAATAAATATTATAAATGTATATTTATTATAATAATATTTATTGTACGTTTATTATACATTTATTATGCATTTATTATAATATTTATTATAATAGTATTTATTATACATTTATTAGATATTTATTATAATAAATATTATAATATTATAACATTATAATATTTATAATAAATGTAAAATAAATGTATATTTATTATAATAAATATTATGATATTTATTAGATATTTATTATAAATATTTATTATAAATATAAATATAAATAAATGTATAATAAATGTATAATAAATGCATTATAATATTACATTATAAAATAAATTTATTATAATATTTATAAAATAAATGTATAATATTATAATTAGATATTTATAATAAATGTATTATAATAATATATAATTAGATATTTATTATATTTATAAAATCAATATTTATAATTATTGTATAATTAATAATTAATAATTAATTATTGTAAATATATATTTATATAAATATATATTTATAATTAATGTATGTATTATATTTATAATAAATACAAATAAATAAATTTATTATAATAAATATAATTTATTATAATTATATATATATATTATAAAAAAAATATAATTATGTATTTATTGTATTTATTTTTTTAATTATATTCTTTAAAATTATTGTATTTATTTTAGTAATTATATTTATAATAATAAATATTTATTGTAAATAAATTATAATTGTAAATAATAAATTTATTTATCTAAATTATATACAATTATTTACAATGTATAAATATTTATTATAATAAATATTTGTTATAAATAAATTATAATGTATAAATATTTATTATAAATAAATTTATTTATCTAAATTATTTACAATTATTTAAAATTATCTAATTATATTAAATGTAACATAATAAATATAATAAATTCAAAAAAAAAAAAAAAACTATAGCCCCACTCATATCCCTAAATAATCTCTCCCCTGCCCCATTAAAATAAATAATTTTTTTTTTGGCCCCTACCCTTTGCCTCATTTTATAGCCACCAGAATTCTTTTGATTTTTTTCTATTTTTAGTTTGCTTTATTTTAAAAGTATCATGTTTTTGATTCATTGGATTTTTTATTATTGGTGTTTATTTATCTGAAAGGGCTAACATTTTCAATACCTGTATTGGGCAATCATATTGTCAAGTCCGGCCCTGAATTTCCCATCCCCACTTTTCGAATCGGATCAAATAAAACAAAAGCGTCGACGTCGTGCATTGTGCCGCATTTTAGATGGCGTTTCGATCCATCATCTCAGTTTTTTGCTGATGAGGTTGATTGATTGCCATACATATATCGCTGTTGTATGTTATCATGATCTCCGAAACGCGTGCCCATGTCCCGTTTCCAATATAAATTCGGACCATAAAAACTGTTTTCCTTTAATAGATGCGCAAGTATTTGTAAAACCACACCAGTATTTTGACATTTTCGTGTATGTTTGGAACTCTTTCTTGTTCTCCTTAAAACTCATCCTGCGATTCAAAGCCTCCGAACTCTTACGTGGCAGGACATGTCACTGTGCCCTGAATGCGGGAGCAGAGGTCGTCCTGTCACTCATTTGCTGGTTTATGCAGAATTGTTTCAGGCTTGTATTATAGACGGTCTGAATTATTTATTAAATGTTTTTCATGCTTTGTTGTCATTTTTAATTTTCCTCAGGGCGAGGTTCAAAGTTACTGATGTCCTGACCTGATTTCTACAATGATGGAGAAGGCAGATTCTGGGCGAAAGCTGTTTACACGGATGCGGTTATGGGAATTTCCGGATCAGTATGTTGTCGAGCCTACTGATGGCTCATCTGGTTCATATTTGGCTGTCTGTAGGGTGGATGGATCCATGAAGTTGATCGGTTAGCTACCTTATCTCCACTTTAGTTTTGCACACAGATAATTTATACTATTCTCAGCGGGTCATTTACAGAATTATTTCTCTGTTCCCTAGATGCGCTCCCCGAAGGCAATCTCGTTCCGAAAATTTGGACAATTTTTGGTGTCATAGGGATGCTAAGGCTGATTTCAGGCAATATAGTCCTACAAAAACAAGCACTTCATTCATGCTATGTTGCAATTTTTCAATAATTGCAATGTGATGATTTTTTTATTTTTCTGCTAGGATCTTATTTTTTTGTCGTATTGGAGCGTGAATGTGTTGGCTCTTATCTTGGGCATCCGATTTTCAAACTTTTGTCCTTGAAGATTTTTTCTTGCGATCTCTCTCTCAAAAGCTCTCCTGGAAAACAGGTCTGTGAGGGAAATATTGCTACTTTTTTTTCCCTCTCTTTTTCTTTTTACTAGCAAAATTTCATTGCTTCAACTGGCATATACGAGAGCATCTGTTTAAATTTCTTAGTTCACCAAATTTGTCAGAAAAAGATGGAAATTGAGTTTTCTACGCTGCTAAATGCTGCAGAGAAGATGACTGGTCTATATTTCTCGTATGACGCCAATTTAACACTAAGGTGAGATGCTAGTTTTGCATTATAGTGGTATTTGTTTGAATGTGTGGATGAATTATATGATCGTGGTCTGTTTAGTAAATGTCAATTCTTTTGCGGAGCCAAAAACAAAACATTTAGTGGTTATCAAAGCATGCGCTTCTTGGACATGATAATGTTTCCTAATCTCTATTGTTTGCTTTTCCCCCATCCTTCATTAAAAAATTTGCAATTCCCTTGATTATCATTTCCCAATGTTTCAGTGCAAATCGACTGCATGATTTGGGCGACGAGTCAAAGTTGCTTCCTTTATGGAGACAGGTAAGTTTTCCTTATTAACGTTGTGCAACATAGCATGAATGAATGCCATAATGGATTTTATATTACCGTTCATATAAACAGTGTGTATCTTCTTTTTGATAGTTTATCTGATAAGAACTACAAGTTTAGATGTGTCTGGCTTAAGGCAATTTTTTTTGGGTCTCTCTTCTCGACAGCTTTTCTTTAAGAGCTATGTGAGTAAAATTAAACCCCTCTGAAAGAATATATCTTGTTAGTCATGGGTTTGATAAGTAGTTTGTGAAGGTCATAACCTACAACTTGAAGTGTTGGGTTTACATTGTTTGGGTTTGAAAATGGGGTGTGCAACGAGGTGGCTGCACTCTGCAAACGGGGGAGTATGTGATATTATTACTCATATCAATATGATTACTTTATTGAATTTGATATTATTTCTCATATTTGTTGGAGTTTTATCTTAAACCCATTACTATTAAAATAGTTTTAAGCTTACTTGTGTACATATCATATTGTATGATATGGCCAAATCATACTGTACTATTAGCTTTAGATGCAGTAGTATGAGATACGTCCTTGGATACATGAACCTCCACACTGTTTAATTAAACAGTGTTCAACATTCATGGGGTTTGGTTTGTATTAATAGTAAGTGGATGGTTATGATGCTAGACTATCAATACACATACATTTGAGAAGCGTCATAACCCTTTGGAGCTTTCTTCATTAAATGGAGTGAGATATAAAAGGGACCAAGCATCACAAAAAAGAGAAGAACTCCAATGGTTACTATAAGTGTATAGTTTATATGTTCTTCATTTAACATATTTAAAGCAGCTCCCGGTCAATCTTGGCACGGGTTGTTATATTTCTACTGCGTTTAAGGTACATGAGATACCTACAAAACTCATAACTGGTGTCAGAGTTGTTTGGTTATGTTTGTGATTTATCTAGAAAAATGAAAATTTCTGAAGAAACTTGATTTCTTAGGGTACAAAATGAAGTATGTTTTAGGCCACAGAATGACGTGTTTAATTTTTGATTCTCCAAGTTCGTTAGTCGTATAGTATGATTGGGCATGTCATAGGGTGCGATATGCATGAATCTATGGTTTTTCAAAGTATCATATAATATAATACGACAAATCATACAGTACAATAAGTGTAAACCGAGAAAACCCAAAAACAGTGCATCATATCGTAACTATGATATGACACATACCATAGACTATAAAACAATTGAAAAACTTGTTTCCCAACATGTTGTATGACATGAACATGTTGTATAATATGACATCAAATCGTAGTGTATGATTTGTGTGGCTAGCCTCCTGCGATTGTCAATTTCTTCTTTACCATAGATTGCGATTAAGAGTGATAGTGGTTTACAATATCAAGTCGTAGTATACTATTTCTTTATTTCTTTATTTCAAAGGCTTTACGGCAGGGCATTTACTCGAGTCGTATTATACGGCTTAGAGGATTCATATAATACAACATAATTAATATAAAAAATATTTTCATTTATGAAATGTTATTTAAATTTATAAATTGTTGATAAATTTTTATATTTTGACATTATGAAATGTTCATATTATATTTATGAAAGGTTATAAATACCTTTTGGAATATAAATGGTTCATTTAAATGTTTATGAAATATTTAATTTAATATATATGAATTGTCCATATTAATGTCCTATCATAAAAACCTTCGCTGACCTTACGTTTGACTATATTAAAATTGTTTTGCAAGTTAAAATCTAACAGTAGGTATTTTATATGAATTGTTCCTCTTTATTTTGCTATGAAATGTTGTATGCTTAATTTAAAATTTTCAAATCATGCTTTTAAATGGATCCATGCTCCGTATTGTATACGATTCTGTAGAAGGAGAAGACCCAGAATATGTGCCTCCTAAGTGAAGTCATATTGTTTTATTTATAGATGGAGATAAAAGATTCAAGTCTGAGATAACGGGAGATTTGAAATTTAAAACACACGAGGTAAGATTGACCCAGTCAAATCATTGACCAGTCAAACCATATCTTAAATATCTAAATATTCTAACACTCCCGCTCAAGCTAGGCTTACCTAGTTTGTATACATAATAAAAGAAAAAAATTAAATACTCATAATAACCCCCCTCAAGCTAGACATGCCTAACTTGACTTCAAAAAAATACAAGAATAAGATAAATAAGATAATTAAGAACATCTGCCGCCTTTAGTCGCAACCTGGTGGATCCCTCCTGCTTCTTGGGTTCTGTCCTTCTCCACGTGGGCCCCCCCTCACGATAAGAATGATCTTGCTAAAGAAGAAAAAATTGATGGTGTTGTGTGATGATTGACAAACTCTCATGTTGAGAACATGCCATATGAAATGGGGACCGACGAACGACCTCAAAATGGATTGAAACGTTGCCTGCCTTGTGAACCCAAATGGCCAGGTAGAATGATGTCTGCCTTGTGAAGGAATTTTTTAATGGGTTTTAAAAAAAAATTATTTTACCGGGTTTAGGTTAAAATTATTTTTGATTATGGGCTTGGAAATGCATTAATGCCCGTAATGCATTTCCCTTTGAAATGTGTTAAGAGTATTGATTCATATTTTTAAAAATAATTAAAAAAATCAACTGTTTTTTGTTAGTTTTTAATATAGATGTATATATATATTTATATATTCTCACAGGGGACTTTTTAATTTTAATTTTTTTTGTTTTGTTTATAACAAAATTTTAAGCATCATTTCACTGCTTTTATATTCGGTATTATTTTAATTATAGTATTTCAAAGATATTATGTAAAATTACACTGCAGCCTCCCTTTATAAAGGAGCCCCCCTAAACTCCTTTTAGGCCCTGTTTGGTATGCTGGAAAGGTTTTTGATGGAAATGGAATTGGAAACAAACTGGAAACGGCATGGAAATCATTCCCAAAAGCATGTTTGGTATGAATGATTTTTGATGATGGAACAACAATGAAAATATTTGAAATTACAAAACTATCCCTTCTTTCCCTACAACCTCTGCAGCAACCCCCTCCCTACAACTTTCGTTTCAACTTCCTGCTGCTCTTCTCTGCAAAACCTTTGCAGCAACTCCTCACCCTTGTATAGGAACAATGAGGGGTGGAGAGGCAAGCAAGAAGCCAGGGTTTTGGTTCATCGAGGACGATGCTGGCGACATAAACTAATGTGGTTCGTCCGATGATGGTGGCAATGGGTGTGGTTTGTCCGGTTGGTGATTACAACTGTAGATGGTGAATTCCCCTTACCTCAATGTGAGGTGGGGATACTCTTTTATAGATGAGTAAATCTAATTACAAGGTGGGTAAGTCCGATGTGAGACTCAGAAATACCCATTTACACTTAAATGGGGTCCAACGCTCCCCCTCAAGCTGGACATGCCCAGATTGGATAGAGTCCCACAAAGAAACAAAGATGACAAAGGAAACAAAGATGACAAGACATAGGACCATCTCATACTCCCCCTCAAGCTGGGCCATAGAGGCGGTGAATACCCAGCCTGGTAGTGAGAGACTCAAGGCGAGCCCCTGGGAGACCTTTGGTGAAGAGATCGGCAAGCTGATCGGCCGTCGGGATATGACCGAAACTGATATGGTGCTGCTCCAGATGGTGGCAGAGAAAGTGACAGTCCACCTCGATATGCTTTGTCCGTTCATGGAAGACGGGATTCGAGGCAATCTTCGTGGCGGCCTGATTGTCACACCAGATATGAGCAGGAGTCGATGCGGGGAAACCGAGCTCATGGAGGAGATGACGAAGCCAGAGGATCTCAGTCGTGACGGTGGCCATGGCTCGATATTCGGCCTCGACACTCGATCGGGAGACGACAGTCTGCTTCTTGCTGCGCCAAGAGATGAGATTGCCGGCGAAGAACATGGCGAAACCCGAAGTAGACTTGCGGGTAGCGAGGCAACCGGCATAGTCCGCATCACAGAAGGCCTCAACATCCATGTGAGCATGATGTGAGTACTGAAGGCCACGTGCATGGTCTTTCTTGATGTATTAGGCAATGCGGAGGACAACATCCCACTGAGATCTGGTGGGATGCTCCATGAACTGGCTGACTTTGCCAACGACACAGACAATGTCGGGACGCGTCATGGTGAGGTAGTTGAGTTTACCGACCAGACGTCGATAGCTCTCGGGATGAGGAAATGGTTCCGAGTCGGAATGAAGGGAGCGTTCCCCAGACTCAAGTGGTGTGTCCACTGCGGTGGCTGTGCTCAACTCGGCATCCTGCAAGATATCAAGAGCATACTTGCGCTGGCAGAGAGAGATAGTGTCCGCAGTCCGGGAGACCTCGATGCCAAGGAAGTAAGTGAGGGGACCAAGATCCTTGGTGTGAAAGTGCTGGTGAAGATGCGCCTTGAGGCTGGCGATGCCTCTGGAGTCGCTTCCTGTGATGATGATGTCATCAACATAAACCACAAGCAGGATACAGCCGTGCGCCGTCGTACGGAAGAAGACGGTGTGATCCTTCATACTCCGAGAGAGACCAAAGGCTGTGACGACCGTGCTGAAGCGGCCAAACCAAGCGCGAGGAGACTGCTTGAG
The DNA here is from genome assembly GCA_963277665.1 of Viscum album. NCBI lineage: Eukaryota > Viridiplantae > Streptophyta > Magnoliopsida > Santalales > Viscaceae > Viscum > Viscum album. The sequence goes on from OY728136.1 coordinate 2,001,922,843, forward strand.
GCCGTAGAGGGAGCGACGGAGACGGCAGACATGCCGGTCGGCACCAGAGGCAGAAAAACCAGGAGGCTGCTGCAGGTAGACTTCTTCATCAAGAAAGCCATGGAGAAAAACATTTTTAACATCCAGTTGATGAAGCGGCCAATGATGATGAGCAGCCAGAGAGAGGAAAAGGCGGACTGTAACGACCCAAAGTATTTCAATAGAAAATTCCCTTCTTATATCTATGTCATAAAAACACAAAATAATGAACTACTAAGTGATAAGTGACCTTTAAACATAATTTTGTCACCCCTATGTTTGGAATTTTAAAAATCCGACATACACGGTTGTGTTCAAGACAGTTTTTGGAGTCTAATGAAACAAAAATAATTTTTGGTGAATAATAACCCACCCTTATGAATAGTAACCTACCCTTATGAATAGTAATATGCCCCTTATGAATAGTAAATAAGAGTAACATTACCTGTGAATAATAAAATAAAATTTAGACATCTTAGAAAGTGACAATTTGACCTCAGTAAACGTTTTTGGTATTTTATAAGTCATAAATAATTAATTATAATTAATTAATTAATTTAAAAGAATATTTATTTTCCTGTAATGTATTCATAAATTATTGAATCAATGTCTAATAGTTTTTAGATAATTTTATAAGACCCTACGTAATTTTTGAAAGAACTATAAATTCAGTTTTAATCTTAAAAACTGTTTTTTTAAGTAAATTATGATTTTTATTAATTATTAAATTAATAATATTTAGAAAATTATTTTTGAAAAATGGACATCATTTTTGGATTCTACACGTCGAAAAATGGTAGGGGTAAATTTTTGGGTTTATTCTGAAATACTTCAATTTTCGGGTGAATAGTAAAAAATACAGTTTTTCGCATAATCGGTGTACACTAAATTGCATCATTAATGATGTAATGTTGACATAAACATTCTAGAACTTTAGTTTCGGCCAAAACATATTAAATTTCATAAATTGTTCCTTGAAATACAATAAATCCAATTCTCAAACCTAAAAAGAACTTTTCAAAGCCTAAAGTCAAAAGGTGATTTCTTAAAGTGTCTTTTTCTCTTTCTTTCACTTTCCTTTTAATAAATTAATGAATTCGACTTATAAAGAAGAGTTAAAGCGTAAAACGAATTTTATTATATTAATATATGATTTAGGATGTCAAAAAACTACTATTACAAGTCTAACTTATGATATATTATTTTATTTAATATTTTATACCAAAAACACCTCCCTCATGTATAAATAAGCCCTCCCCCTCCTCTTGCCAAACCACACCTATTAAGCTTCAAGCATTGTCTAAGCTCTGCCCAATCATCTTCCCTAGCCCCTTCCCCACGTCCAAGAGCTTCTGGTCTCATCAAAAGACCAAGCTTAGGCCCTTAAGGAGGTTCTCAAGTGAAGGATTCAAGAGGTAATTTCCCTCCCTCTTCTCTTTAAATTTCCTTTCAAGTTCAAGTTCTTTTCTTGATCTCTCCCCACCCATCTTCATCCAAATTGTTTTGTAACTCCAGTATTATACATATACTGTAATATTATGATTCTAATGGTATATTATATCACCCCACACCCTTTCCCTCTTCCATTTATTTTATTAAAGAGAACGTTGTTCATGAGGTGTTAAATTTATCACCTTCAAAAACGACATGTTCTCTTCTTCCATTTCTACCGTCAAATCTGGTCATGAAACCATTTTTATGGTTGAACCAGAATATGTTATATGTATTATGTTCTATTTTAAGTTCTGGAAATAACCTATGGCCATATTACTAAGTGAAAAGTTAAAACAAGTTTGTTGTGATCCAAAAACAGCTCAAATTAACCCAAATAATCTTCATTTAATTCTTATCTAATGATTCGTTCACATGGATCTAATATAACTCTTTATAATATCATTCAAGCTTCTGTAATATCATAAATAACATGTAATATCAGTTCTGTATGTTTACCCATGATCTACCCAAACATCAAATTAAGAATACAAGTGGACCGCTCAAGAAAACCATGAAAACCAACATCCCCGATCAATGTTTTTAAACTTTATAAGTCACCCAAAGGAACATAATATAACATAATGAAACCAGAATGAACCCTATTAATGTACACATGGTTCTGGATTTCTAATTAATGAATATAATGTCATTATACAGGACATTAAAGAGAAGGAGGCATTCGAGTACATGGTAAGGGGAAATCTCGAACCCAATTTTCTTCCTTCAGGTTCTCCCTCTTTCACTCCATTTTTGATATGGTTACTCCTCAAAGATCATTTGTTCATCATTTCCTTTACTTTTCTGGGATATACATGTTTGTCACTAGTTTTTATGTCCATCAAAATGTTTTCCAAAAGAACTCTTCTTTCAAGATCTCACCTTTTACCTCTCATTCAAGGTTGATGGTTCTTGTATCAAGTATGTTGTTCCCTCTTTATTTTGGGAACCCAAAGCTTATGAATATGTTATTATGAGATGAAACCCATTCCATTCCATGGGTTATATGTGTTCTATGTGGCAAGCTTGATAATGATAATGTTATGATGTGACGGGTGCGCCCGGAATTATATAGCGCAATGTGAATGTTTAAATGTGACGGGTGCGCCCGAAATTATACAGCGCTCCAATGCATTGGGTAAAGTGATGAATCTCATGAGTAAATGTGAAATGATGTGTGAACATGATGCTAGCTTTGTTCACAAGTATGTGTGGTAGTTAACCACTAAGACATGATGTTTCATTTTTTATGCATTGCCACATTTCAAGTCTATTATTTATGCTACTCTCATGTTCATGATTCTTTGCCTATGTCATGATTATGCTCACCCCATGATATATTGTTCTTCTCTATCCTCTTACTGGGCTTCTAGCTCACCCCTTTTGATGTATATCCTCAGGTGGCTACATGTACTAAGGAGAGGACAAGTGTCACTAAGAAGCTAGTGAAGAAGAAGTTAAATAAATGTTTATGGTTGATGTTGTATTTGTCATGCATGATCCTAGTTTGCCCAAGACACTAAACCTATGGATCCTCTATGTGTAATACTATTATATTGTTTATCTTTGAAATGATGTAATAGTAATGTAAGAAGAAGACCGGGTCGTTATACGGACAGAGGCCATCTTTGCGACTGGAGAGAAGGTCTCAAAGTAGTCGATGCCATATGTCTGGGCAAACCCCTTTGCGACAAGCCGTGCTTTGAGGCGGCAAAGAGAGCCATCGGGATTTAGACGGATCGTGAAAATCCATTTACAGCCGACCGCCTGTTTGCCCGCCGGAAGTGGAACAAGATCCCATGTATGGTTGTCATCCAGAGCTTGCAATTCATCCCTCATGGCGGCCAGCCAGCCGGGGTGAGATTTTGCTTCACCAACTGTCCGAGGAATCGACACGGTCTCCAGTGCGGACAGACCCCTGTATGAAGATACAAAGAGAGTAGTCTGACACGAGCGAGTACCTTTCCGGAGCGCAATCGGCACATCCTCAGGAGCTATGACAGGAGCAGCGGACGAAGCAGGAGCAAGGTTGTCCTCGGCCGGGATGGGAGGTACAGCGGAAGGACGACGAGAGTAGGTCTGTCCAAAGAGATGACCGGGCGGAGGAGACACCAGAGGCGGGTGAACGAAGAGCGGAAGACAGTCATCGATGGTAGTGTCGGGAGGAGAGGGGAGAGTGAAAGGAGAGGTCTCGACAAAGGATACGTCGGCAGAGGTGATATACCGGCGGAGGTCAGGAGAGAAGCATCGGTACCCGCGCTGAGTGCGGGAATATCCGAGAAAAATACATCGAAAGGATTTGGGAGAAAGTTTGGAGAGATTGGGGCGAGTGTCCCGGACATAACAAAGACAACCGAAGACGCGGAGTGGAAGGGAGTGAGGAGGACTGAAGGGGAACAGGGTATGAAAGGGAGTCTCCCCCTGAAGGATGGAGGAGGGAAGACGATTAAGAAGGTAAGTAGCAGTGAGGATGACATCCCCCTAGAAGAGAAGAGGTACCTGGCGGTGGAAGAGGAGGGCACGAGCTGTTTCCAGAATATGCCGGTGTTTCCGCTCGGCCACCCCATTTTGCTGAGGGGTATCAGGACAGGAGGTCTGGTGGATGATGCCATGGGCTCGCAGAAACTGCTGAAAGTGAGTGAATAAGTATTCTCGCCCATTGTCAGATCGGAGACATTTGACAGGGATGAAAAACTGTGTCTGGATCTCATGGAAAAAGGTCTGAAAGGTGGAGAGAACCTCTGTCCGATCGCGAAGAAGGTAAAGCCATGTCATCCGGGAATAATCATTAATGAAAGAAATGTAATATTTATACCCAGATTGACTCGAGGTGGCACAGGGACCCCATACATCGGAATGAACCAAATCAAAGGGTCTGGCGGCCCGTGTGTCAGCCCGAGGAGAATATGATGTGCGATGATGTTTCGCAAAACGACACGACTCACAAGGAAAAGATAAACGGAGACTAATATCGGGGTAGAGTTGATGAAGTGCAGAGGCGGAGGGGTGGCCCAACCGAGAATGGAGGTCTACGGCATGAGCAGGGATAGATGCGCAGGCGATGGAAGTCGGGCCAGCGAACATGTACACCCCATCCCGAAGTTGGCCTCTACCAAGTTCCCGGTTCGTCGTCCGCTCCTGAAACAAAACAGAAGACGAGGAAAAGATAGCATTACAGTTGAGATCCTTGGTCAGTTTGCTGATGGAAAGCAGGTTAAATGGACTCCGGGGCACATGAGCCACCGAGGATAGGTGGAGGGAGGAGGTGAGGGAACAGGTGCCAAAGCCGGCTATGGGGAGAGTGGACCCATCAACAACAGTGATGGCTGAGGATCCACTATAGGGACGGTAGTTGGAGAGCATACCTGCATCCCCAGTGAGGTGGTCGGACGCACCCGAGTCAAGCATCCATGCAGGGGAACGATGACTGACAAGAGCAGTGTGACCACCGGAATGGGCCAGAGAAACTGATGAAGAGCCCGGTATGGAGGAGGTCCGATAATCGTGAATTAGCTGGATCTCGGCCAGGGAGAGATCCAAAGACGGGGGAAGAGCAGCAGCAGGTGAGGACGCATCGCGGATCGCAGTCTGGCCCTGGCGGGGGTGCGACTCGGGACGACCATGCAGGACCCAGCAATGGTCTACCAGATGGCCGAGCTTGCCGCAGTGCTGGCAAGCATCTCAGTGGCCGTCGTGGCGTAGTCCGGTGCAAGGCCATTCAGGAGATTGAATAGGCAGAGCTGGTCCCGCTGAGTCTGCGCTTCGGCCGGAGTTTGAGGAATCAGCCAGAGTTCCTGTAGTTCGTCGCGGAGACCCTTCCATTCCATGAAGTAGGTTGAGAAGGTCCGATCCTGCTGACGAATATGGGAGAGACGCTGTAGAACGTCAGAGACCCGAGCCAAGTTATTGGTCTCGGAGAACATGACAATCAAGGAATCCCATAGCTCTTTGACGGTGTTGGTAGTCCTGGTGACATCTTTCACGGAGCGGTCCATGGAGTTGACCAGTAAGGTGAAGATTTTGCTGTCCGCCAGCTGCTAAGAGTCGAACTTAGGGTCAGTGATTTCAGGTGGGGGTTTCTCAAGATGAGAATGAAGTCCCATGCCGCGGAGGGACATCAAGACCGTCTTCCGCCAGACGGAGAAATTAGTGGCATCCAGCCGGTCATCGACAAGCCGGGAGGAGGCTGTGATCAGGGACGACAGAACGGAGGACGCGTCCATGGAGGGCGGGCGCTGAACCCGTTCGCCGGGAGTCGTGCGGTGGAAGGGAGGCGGCCCAGAGATGCCGCCGGAGGGAGCAGCGACAGGGGGTCGCGCTCAGGATGGTGCGGCTGGGCAGGGGCGGCGCGGGTGCTAGGGCGTGTTGGGCGGAAGAAGCAAGGAGAAAGGGAGTGATGGCAAGAGGGGGGGTGAATTGCCTTTTAAAAAAAAAGATTAACAAATTAAAAATCAAAGTGAAAGGTGCAGCGGAAATAAAGATGGCAAGACACAAAATTGATAACGGAGTTCGGCCAAAAACCCGGCCTACGTCTCCGCTCCCAACTCAACCGTTGAGAGATTCCTACCGCTTGCTTTTCAATGGTTTTAGCAAGAAACCCACTAGGCTTTGAGGTAGCACTAGGACCTATTACAGCTTGCTTTTGAATTGGTTGAGCAAGAACCCACTTGCTTTTAATGGTTTAGCAAGAACCCACTATCCTTCTTACAGGTGAAGGATAGCTCACCTATGACACAAGCCTTTTAAAAGGAAAGGCTTGAAGAAACCTCTTCACACCTTAATGGTGATGTGAAACCCAAAAGAAAGAGGGGATGAGAAAAGTTTGGGGTTTGTAGGCACAAACCCAATTTTAAGCTCAAAATAAATAAAGCAAGAAAAACCGTAATTGAGGAAGACTTGGGCACCAATGTATGATGGAGTTGATGTAGCGTGCTCTCCCAAGCTTCTTGAGGTGCTCCTTGGATTGGAAATTGGTTGGAGCACTTGAGGATCCTTGAAGGTGGAGCGCCGGAGGTTCGCCAAATGTTCAACAATATGTCCGAGCGCTTGGTATATGATCCGGTGTAGTGTCCGGGGCTTCCTTGGCCTTTATTTATAGGCATAGAACCCTTGGGGAGTCTTCGGAGCCGTTGTAAATCGGAGCCGTTGGAGGCCAAATGGGAGTTGACTGGTCAAAGCCAACGGCTAGTTTGACTGGGCTACCGGCTGGCCGGTACAGCTCCACCGGCTGGCCGGTGCCTTGGAATGTGGAGAGTGCTTCTGCCCAGGAGCCACCGGCTGGCCGGTGAGAAGGCCACCGGCTGGCCGGTGGTGAGACAGTAGGTCTCACTATTGTATCAGGTTGCCACCGGCTGGCCGGTGACAGAGCCACCGGCTGACCGGTGGAACCTGGCAGTGGACAATGCCTCTGCCAGGTCCACCGGCTGGCCGGTGCTATCACACCGGTTGGCCGGTGGACTGAATTTCAGTCCACTTCTTGTCCATTCTTGGGCCAACTTCTTGGCAACCTTGTGCCTATCATTCAAAAACACTTCAAACAAAATTAGACAAATAATAAGGTGATTGTGATCATGAAAATCAAACAACGAGGGGTTCGAGATGTACAACAATCTCCCCCTATTTTGATGATCACAATCACCAAAACAATAAATGTAAAATACATAAAAGAAAGACATGCTTAATAGGATAAAGAAAGTAAATGCTAAGCATGATCAAAAGGTTTCTCCCCCAATCGATCAAGAAATTTCTCCCCCTTTGTGATTATCAAAATAGAATGGGGCATAAAACTTGATTGAGGGAAAGGGTTTGAAAAACTAGATATGAGAATTGAAAAATCAATTGAGATTTTTGAAATTGAAATGAAAATTTGAATAACAGTTTGAATTGAAGTTTTGAATCAAAAACCAATTGAAATTGAAATTTGAAACCAAATGAAATTTTTGAAATTGAGAGTTTTGAATCAAAAATGAATTTAAATTGAAAAAAGAATCGAAAGAGATTTTTGAATTTAAGAAAATTTCTCCCCCTAAATAAAACAAAAGATCATCGGGGAAACGAAACTATTTTTGGCCCGGAGAGACTCGCTAAAAGGGATTTTTCAATCCAAATTTGTTTCATGGCGGGTCTTCTCCTATAAAATTCGTCCGAAAAGAAAATACTTTTGGGTTGACCGTACCGGGCATTTTTGCAATCACACTCATAAATGAGGTGCCCGGGTTTCTTACAATAATTACAAAATTTAAAACTAGAGCTCCCCCTTACAAAAACAGTGGGTGCATGGGAGGAGGAAGCTTGATTGGTGTAGCCAAGTCCATTGGTGGTTCTAGATACTCGTTGAGAACCTAAGAGTTTGGACAAATTTTGTTCACCTTGGGTGAACTTGGCTAGGGATTCTCTAAGGTCCTTGATGGTTGATTCCAAAGAATCAACATTTGGGAAATTTTGGATTTTTAGGGAGAGTTCCTCCTTCTCTTTGAGAAGTTGTTCTTTTTCGGAGGAGAGTTTTTTGAAATTCTTTTTTAAAGAAATAAATTTAGAAGAAAGTTCATGAAAACCATTTTCTAATTGGTCTCTAGCATGTTAGAGTTCTTCATATGATAAATGATTAAAAGAATTAGAAGAACTAGAGGAGGAAGAAGAGGAAGAGGATGATGATACCTCATGTTTTGCTATTAGGCATTTTGTACCTTGGTCGCTTGAGGAGGAGGAGGAGGATGATGAGGTGTCACTCCATGTCGCCTTGAGGACCTTTTTCTTTCCTTTTTCGTTTTGCGTGGCCCGTTTTTTGTTGAGTGGGCAATCGGGCTTGTAATGGCCCTTTTCACCGCACCCGTAGCATTTTACCTTGGGCTCGGATCTTGCGGTGGGTTCTTGCTTTCGCGCCTTGTGAGATTTCTTCTTCTTCTTGTGCTTCTTCATAAATTTGTGCATTTGGCGGGCGAGATTCTCCATTTCCGAGTCGCCGCTTGATGATGAAGAAGATGAAGATGATGATGATGAGGAGGAGCTTACTTCTTTTTGTACCTTGAGGGCGATGTTCTTTGGTGTCTTGATTGGTGTGCCCTCCTTTTGAGCTTGCCTCCTCATCGTGATCTCGTACGTCATTAGGGATCCGATGAGCTCTTCGACCGGCATGTTTTTGACATCCTTAGCTTCTTGGATTGCCGTCACTTTAGGTGCCCATGAGCTCGGAAGGACCCATAGAATCTTCTTGACCATTGCTTCAGCTGAAACATCATCACCAAGAGATTTTCTACCATTGCAAACGTCAGTGAAGCGTGTAAACATTTCAGAAATAGACTCATTTGGATGCATGGAAAAGCTTTCAAATTCTTGTCTATACATGTCTAACCGAGTATCCTTAACTTTGTTAGTGCCCTCATGGGTCACTTCCAATAGTTTCCAAATTTCATGAGATGAGGTGCAAGTGGAAACTCGGTTGAACTCATTTCGGTCAAGGCCGCAATGTAGAGCGTTCATGGCTTTGCCATCAAGCTCAAAGTTTCTAATATCAGCGGGGGTCCATTTGGATTCGTCGGGGGTAGACAAAGTATAACCTTGCATGACAATTTTGTAAATAGGATATCCTATGCTTCTTAAAAAAATGGTCATGCGGGTTTTCCAATAATTATAGTCGGACCCATCAAAAAATGGAGCACGACCCAATGAAAAGCCTTCGGGGGCGAAAGAGGTGGATGCCATCACAATGGATCTTTGAATTTGAAACCGTTTAAGGTATTACTCAAATTACCCCTTTGATACCAATTGTTGGGCGGAAGAAGCAAGGAGAAAGGGAGTGATGGCAAGAGGGGGGGTGAATTGCCTTTTAAAAAAAAAGATTAACAAATTAAAAATCAAAGTGAAAGGTGCAGCGGAAATAAAGATGGCAAGACACAAAATTGATAACGGAGTTCGGCCAAAAACCCGGCCTACGTCTCCGCTCCCAACTCAACCGTTGAGAGATTCCTACCGCTTGCTTTTCAATGGTTTTAGCAAGAAACCCACTAGGCTTTGAGGTAGCACCAGGACCTATTACAGCTTGCTTTTGAATTGGTTGAGCAAGAACCCACTTGCTTTTAATGGTTTAGCAAGAACCCACTATCCTTCTTACAGGTGAAGGATAGCTCACCTATGACACAAGCCTTTTAAAAGGAAAGGCTTGAAGAAACCTCTTCACACCTTAATGGTGATGTGAAACCCAAAAGAAAGAGGGGATGAGAAAAGTTTGGGGTTTGTAGGCACAAACCCAATTTTAAGCTCAAAATAAATAAAGCAAGAAAAACCGTAATTGAGGAAGACTTGGGCGCCAATGTATGATGGAGTTGATGTAGCGTGCTCTCCCAAGCTTCTTGAGGTGCTCCTTGGATTGGAAATTGGTTGGAGCACTTGAGGATCCTTGAAGGTGGAGCGCCGGAGGTTCGCCAAATGTTCAACAATATGTCCGAGCGCTTGGTATATGATCCGGTGTAGTGTTCGGGGCTTCCTTGGCCTTTATTTATAGGCATAGAACCCTTGGGGAGTCTTCGGAGCCGTTGTAAAGGGCCTCGGAGCCGTTGGAGGCCAAATGGGAGTTGACTGGTCAAAGCCAACGGCTAGTTTGACTGGGCTACCGGCTGGCCGGTACAGCTCCACCGGCTGTCCGGTGCCTTGGAATGTGGAGAGTGCTTCTGCCCAGGAGCCACCGGCTGGCCGGTGAGAAGGCCACCGGTTGGCCGGTGGTGAGACAGTAGGTCTCACTATTGTATCAGGTTGCCACCGGCTGGCCGGTGACAGAACCACCGGCTGACCGGTGGAACCTGGCAGTGGACAATGCCTCTGCCAGGTCCACCGGCTGGCCGGTGTTATCACACCGGTTGGCCGGTGGACTGAATTTCAGTCCACTTCTTGTCAATTCTTGGGCCAACTTCTTGGCAACCTTGTGCCTATCATTCAAAAACACTTCAAACAAAATTAGACAAATAATAAGGTGATTGTGATCATGAAAATCAAACAACGAGGGGTTCGAGATGTACAACAGGGCGCGGGTTCTGGGCAGGAGCGCCGCGGGGCCGAGGGCAGGGCTGGACCTGGGCGCGCCGTGCGCCGGAAGCCAGGGCCGGGAGCAACGCCGGGAGAGGGCGCCGGGAGGGGAGCCGCCGGGAGAGGGCCAGGGCGCCGGGGCGAGGGCGAGGGTGCCGGGGCGAAGCCGAGGACGCCGGGGCGAGGTCGACGGCGAGGCGCCGGGGCGAGGCCGAGGGCGAGGTGCCTGGGCGGGGCGTCGGGGTGAGTCGCTGAGGGCGAGGCGCCTGGGCGGGGCGCCGAGGGCGGGAGGCGCCGAGGGCGGGAGGCGCCGAGGGCGAGGCGTCGGGGCGAGGCGTCGGGACGAGGCGCCGGGGGTGATGCGTCGGGGCGAGGCGCCGGGGCGAGGCGTCGGGGCGAGGCGCCAGTCGTGGAGATCGCGCGCCTGGCAGGAGGGCGACGCGGGGAGCCACGGGGGGGGGGGGGCGATGCGGGGAGCCGGGACGCCGGGGAGCCGGGAGCCGCGTCAGGCAGGAGGGCCGCCGGGAGGATGGAGGGCCGCCAGGAGGGAGGGCCGAGGGCAGGGCTGGACCTGGGCGCGCCGTGCGCCGGAAGCCAGGGCCGGGAGCAACGCCGGGAGAGGGCGCCGGGAGGGGAGCCGCCGGGAGAGGGCCGGGGCGAGGGTGAGGGTGCCGGGGCGAAGCCGAGGACGCCGGGGCGAGGTCGAGGGCGAGGCGCCGGGGCGAGGCCGAGGCCGAGGTGCCTGGGCGGGGCGTCGGGGCGAGTCGCTGAGGGCGAGGCGCCTGGGCGGGGCGCCGAGGGCGGGAGGCGCCGAGGGCGGGAGGCGCCGAGGGCGGGAGGCGCCGAGGGCGAGGCGTCGGGGCGAGGCGCCGGGGCGAGGCGCCGGGGCGAGGCGCCGGGGCGAGGCGCCAGTCGTGGAGATCGCGCGCCTGGCAGGAGGGCGACGCGGGGAGCCACGGGGGGGGGGGGGGCGATGCGGGGAGCCGGGACGCCGGGGAGCCGGGAGCCGCGTCAGGCAGGAGGGCCGCCGGGAGGATGGAGGGCCGCCGGGAGGGAGGGCCGCCTGGAGGGAGGGAGGGCCGGGAGGGAGGGCTGCCGGGAGAGTAGGGCAGAGCCAGAGGGGGGAGAGAGGTGGGGCCGGTCAGAACCGGGAAACCGCTGGGAGGGAGGGTCGGGATGAAGATCCCTCTGATACCATGTAGATGGTGAATTCCCCTTACCTCAATGTGAGGTGGGGATACTCTTTTATAGATGAGTAAATCTAATTACAAGATGGGTAAGTCCGATGTGGGACTCAGAAATACCTATTTACACTTAAATGGGGTCCAACAACAACATTGCCCAGCCTTGCCTGGTCCTAGTTCGTTCGATGGTGGCTAAAATATTTTGATTGCCGCTGCAACTCGCCTGAACCAGTAGTGAAGGGCTGTCATTGCAATCCCTACAAATCTCCACCTTCGTTGCTCCTACGTCGACATTGAGATGTTTTTGATGGACGTTTAAGGCGAAGAGATTGATGGGGGGGGGGTGGCGGAGGCAGGGTCGATCCCGGCAATATTATTGCCCAAGATAGATCTTCAAAATGCGCCCTTCTACATATACATATTAAGATAAAAAACATAAATAAAATTGCAGTTCGATTGTGCTCAATTGGCGTTGCATCTATCAAAAAATTAAACAATTTCTGGGACTAGGCTAGATGATAAAATTGCAGCACTCATGGTGGGAATGGACTCGGTGGTTTCAATATGGGATGAAGCAACAAACAGATGATGTGGTGGCGTCCTACCGCAAAGAGGTAAAAAGGAAGCAGTGAGGCGCAGTAGGGGGAAGCGTCAGCCGGGATGCGGATGACATGGGCAAGGAGGTGTGGCAGAGGAAGGAATCTGTAGTGAGAGGGTGAAGTGGGCGGGGGAGGTGAGGTTGGCAGGGAGATGTGACGAGTGGTGTTGGCGGGGAGGAGGTGAGGCGTGTGAGGAAGCTGTGAGGTGGGGAGGTGCTGTGGTGGTGGCAAGGCAGAGTGGTGGCTGTTGCTGCCATGGTAGAGTTGAGATTCAAGGTGAAGATATATATAAATGAGGGAGAGGGGCGCACTGTTCCCCCTTGCATCTTGTTGCCCTAGCCCAGGGGCTTGTCAGGCTTGCCCTCGTGCCGTGTTTGGTCGGAGATCATCGGGACAGAGGAAGAAGAAGTTGATGGCGGGTATACCATCATGTCGACGACAAAAAATGTGTGAGGAATCTGTGAGGTAGGGAGGTGCAGTGGTGGAGGCAAGGCAGAGAGGCGGCTGTTGCTAGGGGTGAGCATTAATTCAGCTCAACCGAATACTGAAAAAACCAAACATATTTGGATAATTTGGTATTTAAATTTTACATACTTTGGTTATTTCGGTTTTATATGTGACTTAATCGGTTGGTAATCAGTTAAATCGGTTGGCAATCAGTTATATTTTTAAAAACCAAATTATCCAAATTAACTGATTAATATATAAAAGGCCAACTAATTCAAAAACTAATAATGAAGATAAAAAAAACGCCCCCGCACACCCTTCGGTTTTCAGTCATGGGTGCACGTGAACCCGACCCTCACTACCCTTTTCCCTTCGTTCATTTCTTTCTCTATGTGGCGTGGACACCCCTAATCCCCTTCCCCTAACCGCCCTTTTAACTCTACATCATCGATCAATTTGGCTGACCTGGTTTTTAAGCACTCACTCTGCCAAGGCTCCTCCACAATATTTCTTCTTCTGTATTTTCTCAGCAATGGACAATAATGAAAATACTGGAATTTCTTTGAAACGGTGACCAAAGTGTTGAGTCAATAAGGTTTTCCTTATGACTTTTCAATTCCTTCTTTGTTTTGAAAATCACAAACACCTTATCTTAAAAGCAAATCTGATTTTACCCTATATTTTACTTCTATAAGGAAAATTTCCTTACCCAAAGAAATCTACCCTTGCCTAGACTTCATTGCTCAAATCATAATTTTTCTTAAGTATAAAAACTGGATTCATATCTAAAAAACTCGGAATCGTATAATACTTAAGACATGGAGCATTCAGTTTTAGGATCCGAATTCCTGTTACGAACTTTTATGAAGTTCTACTCCGAATTCCCTGTTACGAACTTTTATGAAGTTCAACTCTGAATTTTGATTACGAACTTGTATAAAGTTCTAACTACGAATTCTGATGATGAATTCTGATTACGAATTCTCATTACGAATTCTGATGATGAATTCTGATTACGAATTCTGATTACGAATTCTAATGATGAATTCTGAATACGAATTCTCATTACGAATTCTGATGATGAATTCTGATTACGAATTCTCATTAGTAATGATGAATTCTGATTACGAATTCTCATTACGAATTCCTACAAAACAGAATCTACAGACTCCGAATTCATTTTTTTCCTACACCGAACTTTAACTTTCTCCACTTCAAACTTTCATTTTCTATATTCCGAATATCAGTTTTTGGTTATGCTCACACTTGTTCTATTACAAAACGATGTCGTGCTTTTAGTTATCAATCAACCGTTGTTTGAGTGACACGTGTACAGGTCCCTCCGAAATTCAAGGAAGAATATGACCGTTGGAGGAGGGAGCCGACCGTTGGAGCTTTGCCTATAAATAGGAGCTCATTTGAAAAGACGACTCGACACTTGACAACACTTGACAACATCTTTGACATCCGTGTTTACATGCTGTTGAAGTGATTTCTAGAGAGAGGCTCTTATAAACTCTCAAACTTCGTGCAGAAAGTTTGAACGGCTTGTTCAAACTTTGCTTCGTGCAGACCTGCTTCGTGCGACTCCGATTGTTGCTGTGTACAATCGAGGGCTTTCAGGGATAGGAAGACAGAGGTTCAACACCTTGAAGTTGAGGGCCTCCTTGCTGAGGAAGACAGAGGTGCCGACCACCTGATAGTTGAGAGCTTGCGGGGATAGCAAGATAGACTCCGATGTATCGAGGGCTTACCCTGGTGCGGGTAAGACAGACTTTCTTGAAAGTATAAATCAAGGGACCTTTATCCAAGGTTGTTGGATACCCTCCTCTTTGGGATAATAGAGTTTATACTTGTTACCAGTAGTTTTACTACTCTGTTTTTCCGCTGCATTTGTATTGTTAAGGAAAGTATAACTATCTTGTACTTACTCTTGTACGCTGATTTAGTTAGATTCTATACGCTTTAAGGTAGAATCTTCATATTTGTAAACTTTTGTTAAGTTCCATTTTCGGAATCACTTTTCCGGAATTTAGCAAGTGATTAGAACTTATAGAGGTCTTGTGAATTATCTTGTTTAACCTTGTTAAACATAACCATCTTTAAAAGTTCCAAATGAATTTTTAAAAGGTACAATTCACCCCCCTCTTGTATTTGAGAATCTCATTCTTATTTCGATCCTACGTTTGGTATTATAGAGTATATCATACTCAGACATACCATCCTAACAATATTTCTTCTTCTGTATTTCTCTCAGCAATGGACAATAATGAAAATACTGGAATTTCTTTGAAATGATGACCGAAGGACAACAATGGATGACAACGTTGACGACTACCTCCCCCATCGAGCCAACAACTCCTCACCCCCGATCTGTCTTCAACTCCATCGTCTCCTCGTCACTAAGTCATTTTGATTCATCTAATTGGCTATGGGGATATTGAGGCCAACAAATATCAAGGTATTAAAGAGTAAATTATTTCCATTCTCATTTCAATTTCATCAATTTATCAAGAACTGGTGATTTTCCTAAGGATCGTTGTAATCACGGTTAGTTTGGTTATTTCAAAAGAGTTGAAGTAAGTTTGTTCATTTGGTTTTCTGTTATTTCGGTTTTGGTTGCTAAAGCAGTCGGTTTGGTTATTAAAAAATCATTGATCTGTTATTTCAGTTTTTGAAAATTCTGAACCATTTTAAATGAATCGATCGTTTGCTCACACCATGTTGTTGGTGCTATGGTAGAGTTGAGATTCATGGTGAAGATATATATGAATGGGAGAGGAGGGGTTGCACCTTGTTGCCCTAGCCTGGGGGCTTGTTAGGCTTGCCTCGGGCGGGTTTGGTTGGAGGTCGTCGGGACAAAGGAAAAAGAAGTTGATGCGGGCAACGACAAACAACAAGCCGACGCAAGGGAGGAGGAAGCCGTTGAGATAAGATTATTTTGATAAAAAAATTTCGATTCCAATGGAAGAGGGTTCTTTTGGTTGAGTTGGATGGAAGTGAGATTCCACTAATAAAGGGAAAATCAGTTTCACTGGAACGCCCTTTCATGCATACCAAACACAGGAATTGTCGGTTCAGTTTTTGTTTCTCTGTTGCCCATTCCCGTGTACCAAACACAACCTTGGGTTTTTAATGTGGGATTCTGCTTCCCCTTTTCCAGCACATAAATAATAATACACAATTAATAATAACACATAAATAATAATACACAATTAATAATAACATATTATTAATAATACACAATTAATAATAATACATTGCGAATAATTAATAATACAATTATTAACTACTATATTAATAATAATTATTAATATTTTAATTAATAATAATCAATAATAAATAATTAATACTGATGTAATTAACAATAATTATTAATAAAAATAAAATAAATTAATAAAAATAATTAAATTAATAATAACTAATGATAATAAATAATGTAATTAGTAAGAAATAAGATAATTAATAATAATTAATAATTCGGGTACGTTTTGCAATCCAACACATGCAAATACAAGAAAGCTCGGGGCTTTTTCCGGGACGTACACCCCACCCACTAAAACCACCCACACCAACGCTGATGACAATAATTAATAATGTAATTAACAACTAATAAGATAATTAATAATGTTATTAATAATTAATAATTAACGATTATTAATGTTATTAATAATGAATAAAAATCATATTGTTATTAATATTTATGAACAATGTTATTAATAATAATTAAAAATGTAATTAATAATTAATAATGTTATTAACTTTATTAACCATTAATTATTTTTAATAGCATTGTTAATTAATATTTTTGGAATACTTTAATTAAAGTAATACTAAATATAATTGCAGTAAAATACTGCTTAAAATTTTTAGGTAATTTTTTGGGGAAATTCGGCAAGGGAATTAACTCATTTTTCAACCCATATTCAAAAATACTTTTAACCTAAACTCATTATGACGGGGTGAATTGATGCCTGTCATGTGGACCCGAATAGCTGTATGGAATTGTGCCTGTCACGCAGACCTAAAAGGTTGGGTGGAACGGTGTCCGACATGCGTACCCAAAAGGTCGAGTGGAGCTAAGCTCGTAATGCAATCCCAAAAGATCAGGTGGAACAATCCCGGTCATGCGGACCCAAATGATTGGATGGAACAACGTTTGCCTTGCTGACCTAAATGGTCGAGTGGAACGACGCCCGTCATGCGGACCCAAAGCAGGTACACGGGTGGTTAGCCCAAACCTAACATGTTATGAATGTCTTGGCGGGTAGTCTTGACATAAGGTTTTATATGCTTACGTGTTTGCCACAAATTTATGTCTTATACCAATGTTATGATCTCATGACTCATGTTATTTGATTCTTTTATGATTCATGTCTTATGAACTGTCCAGATTTATGACATGATTCAAGTTTATGATCTTTTATGATATCTCATTTGTTTACCCTTATTGAGCATCTGAACTCACCATTTCTTATGTTTCATTTCCTCTGGTTATGAAGAAAGGATATGTCTATGAAGAGTATCGAATGAAAAGATCTTTGTGGGAGACAGTGTAGATCTTTCGTAAAATAAGAAGATAGTGTATCTAGTCTCCAAAGGCACTAGACCTAAACAATTCTGGCATGGTTCGTTATGTTATGTAATGAATATTCATCTATTAAGCTGTAATATTTATGTATGAGAAGTTTGAGTCTCTACAGTTGGCATCAGAGGAAATGTTTAGTTAACCTTTGGAAACTAGGATGAAAAAACATTAGTGAGAACCCTTAGGATAATTCTAAGTATAGGAGAATGTCTTAAGTTATGGTAAAAAAAGGTGTGGTTTTTCTAGCAATACATCCCCGTTTGGATACTATAAGTGGACGTGGTTCTGACACAGATGTACCTAGGGGTAATAACTCTGAAAAAGGCATGTCGGACTTGACTCGCGCATTACCTGGTACACGACAACGAGCCTTATTCCGCACCTGATTTGACACTCCCGGAGGATATGTTTTGGAAATTCACAAACTCTTTAAGAATCATCATGAAAGATTTGAATAGATAATGACCAAGAATGACCTAGGCTAAACCTACGGTGTCATAGTTTGAAGAGAAGGTGTCATGATTTAGACATCCTTTAAAATTTTCATGATTATGTGGATTCTCACTACGATTATTGTTGCTCACACTATGATTTTTGGTTTTAGTCAATGGCGAAAACCAGAAGAAACAATGTTAACGTTGAATGTGATAGACAACGTGTTGATGAACAACCAAATGAGATGATAACTGGAGTGAAGGATATTGTGATTATGCCTAATCAGTTATCATGATGTATGATTAACAACTTGCACCTTAACCAACCCTCAGACTCACCAAAGACGAGAAGGATGAAGTTCATCGAGAGCTCGGGTGGTGGATATCACGGAGGAAAGAAAATTCAGTTTCCTATATGTCAAGAATGTGGGAAGCTGCACTCAAATGAATTCCTCAAAGGAATGAGAAAATGTTTTATGTGTGGAGAATAAGAGAACATAACAAGTAATTACCGAGGAAAAATGGAAAGTTTAGTTAACGCAATGGATGAGAATATTGGTCTCCTTAAGGTATTATCAACGTATGAATGTTTTAAATGTGGAAAGTATGAGCATTATGCAAATCGATGTCCAAGGGGGAAAGCTTGTGAAGAGAATCAGTAAGGTGATACGAGTAATGGTTATACTGCCGATGATGAAGAGACCACGAATGACATATGAAAGGTGTGGGCTGTTTTAACAGTATTGATTATGTTAAACATAAGAAGCACGATTAAAATGTGTTTGATGAATCTTAAGACAAGATTCATATTTCATATTGTAGGAAAGAGGTATTAAGGAATAAGTGGATAAAACCTAGTTAATGGTTTAAGAATGAAATGGAATAATTGAAGTTTTTATGTATTGGAATTCAAGAATTATGAAATATATAAGGATTTTTTTGTAGAAGTTTTGCATTAAGGATTTGCAAGAATATGTTGAATGGTAGCGACAACCTAGAAAAATGATTTAATGGTAAAATGATATTTTACGGAAAACACATGATTCAGGAAAGACAACCCGTAATATGTTCCTGATGTTGAGATAATAATGTTGGGATAAAGAGATGATGAATATGAATAAAGTAAATTGGATAGTACTGATGACCTTGAATTTGATTAGTAATTTATGGACAAAGTGGTTTATGTTATTATTGATGGAGTTTACATCATTATTGGATTTATGGAATATATTCAATAATCTGTGGTTTTATTAAGGAATGAGGAAGTATGTATGTTTTCAATGAGATTTTATGGTAATTCTGGTTATTATCATGCTTTAGGAGAATACATGACCAAGGTATTCACATATTTTGTATGTGACCATTAAGAGCTACTTAATGATATTTGGGGGTTTAATGTTACGTTGATTTTGGGAAATTTAGTGACCTTATAAATTTTGAATTTTGGAAGGGTCATATGGTTAACCATTTATGGAATGGTTTAAGTTGAACTTTGGATGATGTTTTAAAGATTAATGTTTTATTTCACCGTATGAAGATTTATGCATATTGAATAACTTGTGCTAACCATTTTGTTTTTGAGAATAACTAGAGATAAAATGAATGACTTATCACTCTTATGGATCTTATTATCCATTAGTGCTTCAGGCATGAAAAAAAATTCCTCTTAGTAAGAGATGAAATGAAAAATTGATTGAAACATAACCAAAGGGTAAGACTGTGCTTATGAAATGGAATGAGATCAAATAAGTATATCTTCTCGTGAGAATTCCTCAACTTTAGGAAAAAAGATCTTGAAACAAAAATGTTACCTTAATGCCTTCATTTCTTCATTTCTGATGAACCAATATTCTTTTCACTAATCACAGATTTATGACTTTATGGTCGTTAATTTTTTCTTAGATCATTCGCTTTTTTGTGATCTTTGATCTCTATCACTTTCCATAATTATTTACGCTTTTCTTCCATGTTCATATATTTACTTTCTCTCCAATGTTCTATTTCGAAACCTAGTTATGTGTTATTGAAGATGACCATTGTAATTTCTTTTCCCTCCTATCAAGAGGAAGTTTTATTGTCCCTTTTTTTACAATGTGGGTTTTTCACGAAAGAATTTTTAAATGTCAAACCCACTGAGTACAAATTCAAGTTGCGAGAATGCAATTATTTTTTAAGAGGGGTTGAATATAACACCTCGGGATTTTATGCAATATATTTTTTTCAAATAAATTTAATTTTTTGATAACTTGCGTTACACGCAACATCGAGTTTTAACGAAATGATACATACTATTGAAATATTATTATTTAATATGATAGTTATCGTTTAGCCGTTGGAATGACGGATATGAATAGAATTAACTAAATTAAGAAAATATATGGTTTACACATGTATATAAAATGAACACCAATTAATTAGAGACGAAAGTAAAAACCATTTGAAAATAAAAGATATATTTTTTCCAAAAAACTATTTTTATGCGCACAACGTGTATCTCAATAATTAAATAAATCACTTTTGGTGAATGATTTTAATGAAATTTATATATTATATATTTAGTCAAATGTTTTAACATCTATCTTATATGTTTGCTAGGTATAAGATAAGAATAAATCCAAATTTACGCTTAAAAAATGTATTTTTCTAAAACAGCGGTTTTGTCGCATTTTGTGTACTTATTTTAAAATTAAATTCTTTCACTTTTAGAAAATTTATTTGACAAAATGACCTTCATTTTTAAAATCAGCGTGTCAAAATTATTTTAGGGTAAATTTTTGAGAATTTTCTGAAAAGATAAAATTTTCCGTGAATAGTGAAAAATACCGGTTTTTTATTAAAAAACCCTCCTTTCATTCAAAGCATCTGCAAACTACATTTTATTTTAATATGGTTTTAAAAGGAACATTAGTTAAATCATATACCTATTAATCCAATTTAGGTAATTGGAAATAATTTCATATTGAATTTTGATATAAAAACCTTTTAAACTTTCGAAACTTTTCGATTTGGAAAACCATTTTTTCGTCACGTCTTCAAGATTAATTTTAAATTAAAATTTTCTATTTCTCTGAATGAAATTTGGCAATATGGATTCCATATTTGGAATCAACATAATTTATATTATATAATTAGGTCAATTTAATTTTTAACCATAATGAATAGTAAAAATAGTAAAAATTAATTATCGCGGTAAGGTTAAAATGGGTTTATCGTGGGTTAAATTAAAAAGTTACTGAGTAAAATGACCTAGAAACTTGTCTGACACCCATTGACTGACCATATTTCAACCTTATCACCTGTAAGGTTCAAGAATGACCCATTTTTCAGCCTTGTGACATGTGAAAAACGTGAGTACATCTTTTTCTTTTTAAAAATTACAAGTTTGTCACTCACCTTACTTATAAAAGGCTACTCTCTCTCATCTCCTCTCCTATTCACACCTTCAAAGTCCTTTGGTTCGGCCAAGCCCTCCCCAAATATCTTCCCTCCCTCCCCACGACCTAGAGCCCTTAGTTTGATCAGAAAGTCATTCTAAGAAGCCTTTTGATGAATACCTAAGGAGGTTGTTCGAAGAAGAGTTATCGTGCTTAACCGAACGTCTTTATTTTATTTCTTCTTCCACCCCCTTCAAATGTGTTCAATTATGCTGATATAATAACACCAGTATCTCCCATATACTGATATGTTATTATGTTAATGACATAATCTAAATCCATCTCCTCTTCCATTGAATGAGATATGAAATCATCATTCGTATGTACGGCAGACTACCGGCTCGCGAACCGATGTTATTCTTTTTTCATCACCATCTCTCACAGCTGGATATAATGATGAATTTAATGTTTATATATGATATTTTATGATATTATTATACCTATGAAATTATAATACCACATATACCTTCTCAATTCTCAACCTGTTAGAAAACGATAGCGGCTCGTGTGTACGGTAGACTACCGTCTCGCGAACCGATGTGATGTGTTATTCATTTCTGTTTTACTTGAATGATAATAAAGATAAATTAAATAAATATATATGATAGTTGTAACATAATTATACTTGTGAAATTATGATATCACATTTACCTTTTTACTTTCCATTCTGTGAGAGGTACGATAACGTCGTTCGTGTGTATGGCGGACTACCGCCTCGCGAAATGATGCGATTCGTTTTTCACTAACGCTTTGCATGGAAGGTAATTAGGGTACATTTAATGAATATATGTGATATATATGATATAACAATGATTTTAGAAAGGTAATATATTATCTATCTTTCTTTCGTTTCATCTGTTGAGAAAATGGAAACAACGTTCATGTGTACGTACGACCTACCGTCTCCATGAACGGTGTATTTCATTTTCTATCTCTAATTTTTATGAATTATTCTAAATACATATATATTGAATAGATATGATATTTATATTATGGTTAACATTCTGGAGATGATGGAACAATGATCAAAGTAAGAGGACCGAAAATAACAAATCAAAATATACATGAAAAACAAATCAGTTATTACCCAAAACGTGATTTTAACATAAAATTGTTAATAAACGGATAATAAAAAGTTATAAGTAAATCATATATGCTATGATATATATAAGTATGATTCTATAATAGATGTATAATAAACTTATATTTATTATACAGGAGGTTCAAACCTACCGTCTCCATGAACGGTGTATTTCATTTTCTATCTCTAATTTTTATGAATTATTCTAAATACATATATATTGAATAGATATGATATTTATATCATGGTTAACATTCTGGAGATGATGGAACAATGATCAAAGTAAGAGGACCGAAAATAACAAATCAAAATATACACGAAAAACAAATCAGTTATTACCCAAAACGCGATTTTAACATAAAATTGTTAATAAACGGATAATAAAAAGTTATAAGTAAATCATATATGCTATGATATATATAAGTATGGTTCTATAATAGATGTATAATAAACTTATATTTATTATACAGGAGGTTCAAACGTGTACGAAGGAAGTCGAGACTTAAGGTAATGGATTTTTTGTCTCACTTTTTTTTTGTGACACATGCCATATTTACCATGTGTTTCTTTTATGTGGTGTATATACTGCACATGAATGTATTTTGTGATGCTTATTCTAAAAAATTATGGGGATCTACGTATCTATTTGAGGATTTATCTTCCATGGAGTTTATGGTTCAAAAGTTATCAACACGGTAAATGTTTTTTGTCCCAATTTGTCTTTATGACATACGTTATGTTATGCACCCATCTTCTTTTATGAGATGTATATACAACCCATTTGAGAATACATATTTTCCCTTTATTTTTCTCTCTTTATGTACTCATGATTCCAAAAGAATGTTTTTAAAGAAAATCGAGTTTATTTCTCTATTCGGTCGAAAACCCTTTTTTCTTTCATATCTATGTTTTCTAAAAATGTTTTAAAAAATGTTTTAATGTTCCTCTAGGATTGTTTAAAGTCATTTTTACCTTTATTTGATTTTTTACAAAATGTTTTAAAAGGAATTTTCATGCCGTTTTCAAAACAAGTCCTGTTTTCATGACGGCATGAACGGTATTTTCCGCTGTTATGACCACTCATTGTTTTAAGGGTTCCTCTATAAGTTTCCAAGGATATTTTAAAAGAAAAAGATTTCAAAAAGATTTTATGAATTTTTAATTTTGAAAAGGTGATTTTCAAAGAACAGTTATTTTCCTTAAGAAATGCTTTAAATGATTTTTTAAAGATTCCTTTATAAGTTTTCAAGGTTATTTTCAAAGAAAAGGATTTTGAAAATATTTTATGTTTTAAAAAATGTTTTTCAAAGTGGAAATGATATTTTTCTCAAAAAACGTTTTAAATGATTTTGAAAGCTTCCTTTGTAAGCTTTCTTTATAAGTTTCCACGGTTATTTTCAAAGAACAGGATTTTGAGAATGTTTTATGTTTTAAAAAATGTTTTCCAAAGTGGAAAATATATTTTACTCAAGAAACATCCTTTGATGTTACTTTTACTTTACCGAGGATATGATTCAAGGATACCATTTTTATTATTTCGCTGGATGATTTATGTTTATGATGAAGAAATTTTATGAAATCCGTTTCTTTTCCACGGGTTATGTTATGATGAAATGTTTTATGAAACCCATTTCTTTTCATGAGTTCTGATATGATGAATGATTTATGAAACCAATTTCTTTTCATGGGTTCTGATACGATAAATGTGTTATGAAACTCATTTCTTTTCATGATTTCTGATATGATGAATGTTTTATGATTTTGTGACACACTTATGTATGATTTTTATTATTTGACGATGGTTACGTTATAACCTAGGACGGTGGTTACGTTATAACCAAAGACGGGTGAGTCCTATATCCCACTCAAATGCATTGAGTAATGATTTATGTTCTATGAGTTCAGAGGGTACACGGTAAGTTATCTCATGCCTGAAAAAGGGTACACGGGAGTTTATCCCAAGCCCGAAGCACCTACATGGGTGGTTACCCCAAGCCTTATATGTTATGAATGTTTTGGTGGATAGCCTTGACATAAGGTTTTCTATGCTTATGAGTTTGCCGCAAATCTATGTCTTATGCTAATGTCATGATCTCATAACTCATGTTCTTTGATTCTTTTATGATTCATGTATTATGAACTGTCATGATTTATGCCACGACTCAAGTTTATGATCTATAATATGTAGGACATGGTTTTTCAAATGTTATTTTCATGTTCTCATACCCTTATGTTCATGTTATGTTTACATCTCTCCTGTTTACCTTTACTGAACATCTAAACTCACCATTTCTTATGTTTGCTTTTCCCAGGTTATGAAGAAAAGTTTAAGTTGGGTATGTCTATGAAAAATACTACTAAATAGGAAGATCTTTGTGAGAGATATTAAAGATCTTTCGTGAAATAAGAAGATAGTGTATTTAGTCTCTAAAGACACGAGACCTAAACGATTCTGGTGTGGGTTGTTATGTTATGTAATGAATATTCATCTATTTAGATGTAATATTTATGTATGAGAAGTTTAGGTCTCTATAAGGGCGTGATAGGAGCCAGGTGCCCAGACGTGTAGAGAGGCTCTGGAGAGGGATTGCTCAAGAGAGTGAAACCCTTGTGTTTAATTGGCTCCGATACCATGTAGAAGGAGAAGACCCATATTCCATAACTTCTAAATAAGGTTGATTTGTTCCTTTTATATATGAAGTTAAAAGATACAAGCCCAAGATAGCGGGAGATTTGAAATTTAAAATACGTATTGTTATCACTTCAACTAACAGCTGGTTGCATGAAAGACTTTAGGTAGAAGAAAAGAAAAATCAAATTGTTTATTCCGGTCCTGCACAATAGCAGTTCGTGTGCAAAAGTGAGGTAAGGAGACAAAATTACAGTAGAAAGAGGAGAGGGGAAGAAGAAACAGAAGAACTCCCCTGGTGAAGTCCACTCTCTTGAGGCCTGGACCGAAGATTGCCAAATAATACTCGTATCCCCTTCCCAACACTCATCTACCCTATTTATCACCCCAATCAACCACCAACTACTCCAACCCACCACAGCCAGCCAAAACAAACTAATAAGTGCAAAATACAAAACTACCCTTCCCCATCAGCCAATACCCCTGCCCACGTAAGACCAACCCCACCAGTTCCCATACATTCCTAACATTTTTCCCCACTTGAAAAACCACCTTGTCTCCAAAGTGGACCTGCAAAAGCACGACGCTGCTTTGTTAGCACTGTAATGGTGGTCCCTCCCCCCTTGAAATTGGTAGGAGTCTTGCGCCAGCACAACATTATTCCTGTCCAATTCCAGCTGTGGATCAAAATTCCAAAGGGGGCGCCGCTTTTAGATGTAAGGTGAGGAGCCGGATAACTATGCAAAGATGATTTTAAGGAAACACTTTCACCCTGTTCTGTTATGTATCCAATTTCAAGATTCCTGGCCGCATAGTTCCATGGCTGAATTGCAGCTCTTGTCACCAAGTGAGAGAGAGGAGCATTTCTGGAGGTCAAACTATCTTCACTGTAACCTTCAACCGGAAAACAGTGTCCTTTTGATGATCGTCCAAAAGGCACTGAAGAAAGGTGATGTCGTGGGAGTGGTCGAGCGTCTAATGCACCGTTGCAATCTACTAATTTGGCTGCAACTTCATTTCTGGGAGGACTAGAAGTTCTGCGGTGTTGGAAGCTCAAAAGTATTCTGCCAACATACTCAACAACCGGGCTCCAATCATCGTATGCCTTCTTCAACAAGGTGTCTGCACTTCGTAATTGAGCAGGATAATAAACAGGATTATTCCCACTCAAGACACATGTCTTTGCATACTCCATGAGATCCTCCCACATTCTATTTGACATGCCACTTCCCAGGATATTTCATAATTTCTGGGAGTCCTTAACTGCACGCTGAAAGAAATATTGGGCTGTCAATACACCTTCACTGATTCTCAACCTTGCCAATCTTCTCCAATCTCCACACCTCACCAGTTAATGTTGGTGGATAGCATTTCCAGGACCCTTACGCAGCTCCCCAGGATCCTTACGTACTCCCCTCCTACCCCTCCTATGGTAAGTAAAATACACAGGAGGTCTGGGTCGAACTCTAGACAGATCCTCTAGTGGCTCCCCTGAGTTCCTATCATGCAGGGCGCTGGGGGAGCAGCATGGCTTGTACGGCTGCCTGGTATGATAGTGTCCAGGACAGAGGCTGGAGGAGCAGCCAAAAGCAGCAGAGGGGTGCAGACCTGGTGCAATTGGATGCTGGCAAGCGGCTTGGGCAGCCTAGCCAGGGTAGCGTCTTTGGCTAGGTGTGCACAGAAGATGCAGAGGCCAAGAAGAGCCTGGGATAGGACGTCTGCAAGATGACCCCTGTAAAAGAATGTCTGGAAAAGAATGTCTGGAATAGGATGTCTGGAAAAGGACACAATATCTTCAAAGTTATTGTGGGGAACAGATCTGACAAGCACAGGAGCGACAGATTGCTGGACGAGTAGCAGTGGCGAGCGGTAGAGGGACCCTGGAAGGAGTGGCTTGCGGTCTGGGCAGTGGCACATGACAAAGGGTAACTGGCAGCGACAGGGAGGCTCAGGCAGAGGGTGCCTGGTCAGCAGAGGCCAAGGCACAGCAGGGCAGAAGCCGATAGAGGGGCCCTGGGTGAATGCCTGGCTAGGACTGGCCAGAGAAGCACCTGGTGCGCTGGGTGCTGGACTGGGTGTGGCTCCTGGGCAGCCTTGGCTGACGGTAGAAGAGCCCTGACTGGTGCCCAGGCCATAGGGGATGTCTGGGCAGAAAGGGCTCCTGGCCCTGGTGCTCCTGGGGTGCACAACAGAGAAGCCTTGGATGAGTTGCAGGGCGTGCTGGGGGAGCAGCAGCGCTTGCACGGTTGCCTGGTGTGATAAGGTGTCCAGGACGGAGGTTGGAGGAGCAGCCAAAAGCAACAGAGGGGTGCAGGCCTTTTGCATTTGGATGCTGGAAAGCGGCCAGGGCTGCGTCTTTGGCTAGGTGTGCACAGAAGATGCAGAGGTCAGGCAGAGCCTGGATGTGCGCATAGGTGTGCTGGGGTCCTAGATGAACAAGGCGTCTGGGCAGTGAAGGGCTTCTGGGCACTGGATGCCTGGACTTGCCTGGAGTCAGGCACCCAGGTGCTGGGAAGGGGACTGCTCAGCTTGGGAAAGAGAGAAGAGAATAGTGAGAGGGGAGAGATATTGACCCTTCTAGGCTTTCTCGGGCTCCGATACCATGCTGAAACAATAAACCTAGAAATTGTGGCTCTTGAATGAGGTGGGACCTCTTTATTTATAGTAATAGATAAAGATATATTTGATTTCATATAGATGAGAAGTACAAAATTCAAACTATTGGGAAAAAAGATAGGATTAACCTAGTCAAAACCTATTCAAATAGAATGAATCTAGATAGACCCATATCCTAAATATAGAAATACTCTACCTGTAGTATTGTTATTATTATTATTATCATTAGAGAAATATTATTAATATTATTAATATATTATTGGAATGGTAGGTCTGTCCCACTTCAAATAAATACTTGGCCTGTTGAGAGGCACAAAATCTGGTATTCAATTTTAACAATTACCTTGCATTAATTAATGTTGCACAGTCTAACATAATCATAAATATCATTTTAAATTTTTCATTCAACACGTTTTCCTACATTGAGAGAGCGAGAGAGTCTGGGGCTAGGATTCTCTCTTGAACCCTAGAGATAGAACACTTCAATTCCATGTCAAATAGAAAAAAAGATGCACAAACCAAGTGTCCCTTACTGATCTAAGATTTTCTTGCATTCATTATCATAGATATCATTTTAAACTTGTCACTCCACATGTTTCCCTACAGGCTGATCCTCGCTTCCTCTGGAATAACTACATGATGGAATCACTCATAGATGAAAAGGTTAGATAGTTGCAAGAGTTTTGTTTAATCGTTCTATTGTTTTTATGTTGCCCTCTTGATGAAAAAGCTCTGTTTATCGCCTGACTTTTTTTGTACCTGGATCCTTGCTTTATTTATTTATTCTATTGTGCAGCTGGATCCTTACTTGCTTCCTGTCATCCAAGGAAGTATCCTTTTGTATTGCAACGAGGCATTCCTACATTGAACAGATTTTGAAAGTTCAGCTGTCATGCTTCTCTTTGTGCATTGGTTGTATTTGGTTTGCATTTAAAGTCAGACCTTAACTACTACTCAGGTTTCCAGAACTTTAAAGCAGTCATTGGGAATAATACCATCGAAGTAACTCTTATTGCACGGAGATGCATGAGAAGAATTGGTATAAGTCACTTTGTCTATATTGCTTCTCTTTGTCCATCTGTGTGGACAGCTAGCTTTTTGCCACAGTAACTGGGTGAATAAATCCTGATAATTTGCACAATCACAAATATTTCTTTTAGCATCTTTTCATGATGAAACCAGTTGACCATTGATAGAGTCTGATAGGAAAACATGGGCTGGGAAAGAGGGGAGGAGCTGCTGGACAATAGGGGCTGCTGCTGGGGAATTTGTTGTAATTGCATGGGGGGCCCATGGTGAATATGTTGGGTTCCTGAAGGAATATTTTTGGGACCCACAACTGTTAGAGGAGGCTGTTATAGAGGGCCCCAACGGAGGAATATGCTGAGAAACCAGCCCCCACCACTACGGAGGTGCGCACGACCGACAACCGTGCACAACCTGTTTCCTCACTCCACTATCGCCGCCTCTCGTCGAACCAGAAGGAGACGCGTCTGGTGAGGAGGCACACTACCGGCTACGCCTCATCGCTCCGAGGAGGCGCTTGGCCGCATCGCGTCAGACGGAGCACACCGGAAGACGACGCACAATACCTGGAGTACGCTTGGCCGCCGCACGCACTAGCGCCTCGCGATCTGAGGCAAGACGCTCTGCTGGGTTTTTTTCCCACTTGTGCGCGCCCTGTTGCCTGTTTACTCGCACTGTTGGAATTGACCCAGCCAAGTGCCGTCCTCCAGCTCAGATCAAAGCGGTTCTACCAGTCCAGCTCGTAGGGGTGACCCGCTCTTCGGTTCTTTCGGATAAAAAAAACAAGACAAAGAAAATAACCTACAGCGGGACTGCCCGACAGGGAAACAACACGTCACACGCTGCCCGCTCCCTACTGGAGGATACTCACATACCTGGGAGCACCCCGCCGTTCGAACGCCGCAGTCTAGGGCGACTCAAATGCTGGAAATCTGGGCTTTACTAGTCCTCCACCCCACCTTCCCTGCCACGGAAACCCGCCTACAGGTTCGTCAGGATAGTCTTGAACAACGCGTGAGAATCTTGGAAACCACTCTCCCAACCGTGGAATTGACATTGGCAGCGACCCGCACAGAGCAGGTTGTGTTTTGGAAATTTGTGGCCTTTGAATTGGCGGACCTCCGCCACCTCATCACTTCCATGGCTCGACACCCAGAGAGAGCATCGTTTCTCGTCGAGGACCTCTCGCCCTCTCCTTCCAATCTGTTCGCCTTCCACACTGTCCATTCTGATGCTTCGAGAAAATTCACCTGGGAGCCTACCATTGCTGCGGGATTGATCACTCACTCGGAGAATGAAGTGCCACCAATGATAGAACTGCGAGAGTCATAACCCAATTTTGGGGGGTTCACGGGTTCCGCGTCCCTGGAGGCGACTGCGGCTATGACACCATGTATGCTTACGACGCTGTTCCTGGCGCTTGACAGTCCAAAGAGGTCTGCTGACCCTCTTTTGAAAAATGCTGGATTTCACCTAGTTCCTGCGGACACGGGACAACCTACTACAAACGGGGTCACTTCACCCCTTCTGCCTACTGATGTTGCGCGTGCTGCTGGCTGACGCTCATGGAACTGCTTTTCCGGAAACATGGGCACCGTTTGGGCACAGCTGCACACCCTTCGGCCTTTCAACTTGTGTGTTTCCCCGCACGTCCTCCATCTAGATTTTCTGGTGATTTGGCACCTAACCAGGCAAAGCTTGGGGCACTTGTGCTGGAAACCAGCCCCCACCACTACGGTTGCTTGTTAACTAGGGGGTTGCACCATCCGACAACTATGATGCAGTACGACAACGATCTGACAACAATAGACGTCAAGCAAGTCGGGAGGAGCATATGACATATTGCTTGGCATGACTATATGGCCAATGCACCTTCTCACCACCTGCGGTTCCATGTAGCAAGGCTGGTCTGGGAAATTGCTTGGCATGCTGGGTCTGTCCCACTTGGGGGCCTTATCCACCACCTTTAGGACAAAGTTGTTTTTCAGGAGGGTGACAGTGATAGGAAAACATGGGCTGGGAAAGAGGGGTGGAGCTGCTGGACAATAGGGGCTGCTGCTGGGGAATTTGTTGTAATTGCATGGGGGGCTCATGGGGAATATGTTGGGTTCCTCAAGGAATATTCTTGGGACCCACAACTGTTAGAGGAGACTGTTATAGAGGGGCCCGACGGAGGAATATGCTGAGGAATAAAAGGGGAATATGCTGTGGGGTCCACTGGTAGGAGGGGGCTATTATAAATTGGCTGGGCCGGAGAGAGTGGGGGGGGATAGATTGTACTACGGCCTAGAGGTTTGGATCAGGTTGGGTTCTTGCTCACTTGAGGGGGATACTGCTGCTGTAAGTGTCCAGGTTACTCATTGTACTCTCCTTTACCATTCTAATGCATTAAAGTGCATCTCCTGGACTTTGTTCTTATCAAATTGGTCCGGCCTGCCATTCTTCATCTTCTCCATCGGACGCGCGACTTGCTGTGCCTCGACTTGCCACTGGCTCGCCTCTGCCGTTCCGATTCTCATCTGCGGACTTTGTCCAATTCTTCATTTGCGGATACAACAACCCACCCACATCGCTTCTGCTTTGAGCTATGACGTGCATTTCTGCGTCCAACATCTACTCATTCTCTTTCGACTCGCGTTTGAGGAAGAGTGCACCACCGGGATCCGTTCCACGGAGGCGCGCACGACTGACAATCGTGCACAACCTGTTTCCTCACTCCACTGTCGCCACCTCTTGTCGAACCTGAAGGAGACACGTCTGGTGAGGAGGCACACTACCGGCTACGCCTCATCGCTCCGAGGAGGCGCTCGGCCGCATTGCGTCAGACGGAGCACAATACCTGGAGTACGCTCGGCCGCGTGCGTACTAGCGCTTCACGATTTGAGGCAGGACGCTTCGCCGGTCCCCCCCCCCCCCCCCCCCCCCCTTGTGTGCGCCCCGTCTCTTGTTTTGTACTTGCACGCACTGCTGGAATTGACCCAGCCAAGTGCTGTCCTTCGGCTCAGAGCAAGGTGGTTTTACCAGTCCAGCTCGCAGGGGTGACCCGCTCTCCGATTCTTCTTTCGGATAAAAAAAAAAGACAAAAAATAACCTACAGTGGGATTGCCCGATAGGGAAACAACATGCCACACGCTGCTCGCTCCCTACTGGAGGATACTTGCATACCTGGGAGCGCCTCGCTGTTCGAACGTCGCAGTCTAGGGCGACTCAAATGCCGGAAATCTGGGCTTCACTGGCCCTTCAATGGCCCTTCACTGGCCCTTCACCCCACCTTCCCTGCCATGGAAACCCGCCTGCAGGCTCACCAAGACAGCCTTGAACAACGTGTGAGAATCCTGGAAACCACTCTCCCAACCGTGGAATCGACATTGGCAGCGACCCGCACAGAGCAGGTTGAGTTTTAGAAATTTGTGGCCTCCGAATTGGCGGACCTCCGCCACCTCATCACTTCCATGGCTCGACATCCGGATAGAGCATCGTTTCTCGTCGAGGACCTCTTGCCCTCTCCTTCCAATCTGTCCGCCTTCGACACTGTCCATTTCGATGCTCCACGAAAATCCACTTGGGAGCCTATCGCTACCGCGAGATTGACCACTCACTCGGAGAACGAAGCGCCACCAATGATAGAACCGTGGGAGTCATGACCCAGTTCTGGAGGGTTCATGGGTTCCGCGTCCCTAGAGGCGATCGCGACTATAACACCATGTATGCTTGCGACGCTGTTCCTCACGCTTGACAGTCCAAAGAGGTCTGCTGATCCTCTTGGAAAATGCTGGATTTCACATTGTTCCTACGAACATGGGACAACCTATTGCAAACGGGGTCACTTCATCCCTTCTGCCTACTGATGTTGCGCGTGCTGCTGGCTGGCGCTCACTAGCAATTGCTCTCAACATGGAACTGCTTTTCTGGAAACATGGGCACCGTTTGGGCATAGTTGCACACCCTTCGTCCTTTCAACTTGTGTGTTTCCCCACACGTCCTCCATCTAGATTTGCTGGTGATTTGGCGCCTAACCAGGCAAAGCTTGAGGCACTTTTGCTGGAAACCGGGCCCCACCACTACGGTTGCCTGTTAACTAGGGGGCTACACCATCCGACAACTATGATGTGGTACAACAACGAACTGACAACAATAGACGTCAAGCAAGTCGGGAGTAGCATGTGACAGATTGCTTGGCATGACTATATGGCCAGTACACTTTCTCACCACCTGCGGTTCCATGTAGCAAGGCTGGTCTGGAAAATTGCTTGGCATGCTGGGCTGCCCCACTTGGAGGCCTCATCCACCACCTTGAGGACAAGGTTGTTTTTCAGGAGGGGTGGCAGTGATAGGAAAACATGGGTTGGGAAAGAGGGGAGGAGCTGCTGGACAATGGGGCTGCTGCTTGGGAATTTGTTGTAACTGCATGGGGGGCCATGGGGAATATGTTGGGTTCCTAAAGGAATATTCTTGGGACCCATAGCTGTTAGAGGAGGTTGTTATAGAGGGGTCCTGACGGAGGAATATGCTGAGGAATAAAAGGGAAATATGCTGGGGGGGTCCACTAGTAGTTAGTAGGGGGTTGTTATAAATTGGCTGGGTTGGAGAGAGTGGAGGGTGGGGGGGATATATTGTACTATGGTCTAGAGGCTTGGATCAGGTTGGGTTCTTGCTCACCTGAGGGGGATACTGCTGTTGGAAGTGTTTAGGTTACTCATTGTACTCTCCTTTACCATTTTAATACATTAAAGTGCATCTCCTGGACTCTGTTCTTATCAGTCATTGGTAAAATCAACACGCAACTCTTTATGATGGATATGTTGCTATAGATTACTATACTATTTATCTGGAAGGTACTCGGATGTGGAGAAGAGGGGCTGATTGTGATGGATATGTTGCTAATTTTGTGGAAAGCGAGCAAATTATTCAGGTGAATGGTTTGACGGCATCATTTGTCCAGGTATTCTTCAATTATTTTTGTTTGCTTCTTTTTTGGTACTCATTGTAACCATATTCATACTTGCCTTCCTGAACATCTGTTAACATTTGGCAGTTACGTTTTTATTTTTCATCACCTAGTCTGGTTCTGCAACATGTGCTGTGCAGCACTGGTCCAGGAGGCCCCGGCCCAGATTGTGGGCTACAGTCACTCACAGCCGGCCAAACAGTCAGCAACGGCCTGCCTCTTTTAATATTCCTCAATCCCCTTTTATTTTTTTTCAATTTATGGTTGGAATCCGTTCGTTTATTTTCTTTTTTAAGGGTATTTTAGTCTATTTCATTTTTTGATCATAGGGTTTTGGGGTCTTTAAATAGTTAATCAGCTGCTTTGTGTAAACACTTTTGACTCATTATTTCATTATTGAGAGAATTCCTCTCCATTTTCTTGTTTTCTTCACGAATTCCTCTTGTAAGGATCTGTTTAATTCACTGTGCTACATCATGTGCTGTTTGCATTTGCTTGATTTTAGTTGAAACCACCTGCAATTTTAGTGTGTGTCTGGAAACCTGCGCAGAGTGGACAGTGTTGACATTCAACCAACAATAAAATGAATCCAAAACTGTTCCAAATGCATCATTGACATTCAGCCAACAATAAAATGAATCCAAAACTGTTCCAAATACATCATAGAAGGGTGTATAATCATCTCTTTTTTACTCGGATCTAATTAAGTATTCCCCTCAGCCACCGTCAATTGAAAGTTATTTAATTTTTTAATAAGCTTATATAATTTTCATGTGTAGACTATGAGATTTAAATGCAAGTGCTATACAAATCAACACTTGTTTAAATAATTTGTTTCCTGCAGTACTGACTTCCACTACACATCTTGTGCATTTTTCTCAAATCTTAAAATCCAGAGTTCAAGAGTCTCTTCTTTGTTCTCAAATGTAAATGCTTATAATGATCTTGATGAATTATTTACTGAAATGTTTTGGGAGCTTAGGTGTGGCGATCAAATGTGCAGGTTTGCATCACATTATGTGTTTATACTTGTGATTTTCAATTCAGGTTCGAGGGTCAATACCGTTACTCTGGGAGCAAATTGTTGATTTAACTTACAAACCCATGTTTGAGATAGTGAGACTTGAGGAGGCAGTAAGAATGATCAATTTTCTGTTTGCATGTATTTTTCATTAAATGTTCTAATGCTCATCATTTTTAATATGTTGGCTTCATGCTATCTTATGTAGCCAAGAGTGGTTGAGAGGCATTTTTTGGATTTAAAGAAAAGATATGGAGCTGTCTTAGCTATTGATCTTGTCAACAAGGTGTGCATGATTTTATCATTATGTGATTCAAGTCTGCATGGTAGTCTTGTAACTTTATATTAATTTGCACTGCTTGAAAACATTTGTTCTATATTGAAGAAGTTCTCAAACTGCCTTGAATGGCTTTGGTTCATGGACTTTGTGTAATTGCTTCTGGATTGCTAATTGGAAAGTGTTTTTCTGTCACTTATTTAAGTGGTTTTCTTCTAGAATGTAATTGCAATCGTTTTTTCAGAAACAGAACAAACGCCACTCATTTTTTCAAACTGATTATCATAATTGATGAGTGCTATAAGTAGTTTTCAGTAAGTGCTATCAAACAAAACCTAAATAAGACTGCTTATCTTTTCATCCACATCACCTTTGCTAGTCTCGAGTGTCTTGGTACCCTTCTTGATGGTTAGCGTTCAATATGCCATCTCAATAGCGACTAAGATCCAAACTAAATCTCCAACCCGACTTTGATACATATTATCTCATGACTCTAATACTTTGACACTATATTAAGATTATAATAACATTAGTGTCGTCGCCCTTGATCACCTAGTCAATTTGTCACTATGATTTTAAGCGGTAGCACACGTGGAGTACACTGGGGGTAGGTATATTCTAGAATAAGGGAGGGGTCCACAGGGGTATCTGCAGCGATGGGTTAGTTACAACGGATTGAGGGGGTGGGGTGGGGGGAGGTTTGTTATGGTCCCAACATCAGCTGGTCGCATGGGAGCAGTTATTTAAGGGAAGGGTTTGGGAGATAGAAGGCAGTTGAGGGAATAGTAGTGGCCTGAGGGCTTGGGCGGGGGAGAAATCAGCTTCTCCTTGCATGTTTCCTCCTCTTTCAGTCTTGCTCCTGCTGTCATTCTCCAACTGTTCTTAATGCAAAGAAGTCTTTAGGGTCTTGTTCTCTATCACTTGGTCCGACCTGCCGACCGTCTCCATCCCACCACCCTATGTTGACAAGAGACCATGGAGACCCACAACCAGACATGTCTGGATGACATGGACCAACACATGGGCATCTTGGAAACCACAATTTCTGAGTTGTCTATGGCCATGAGTGCGTTAACCCAAGAACATCAAACCCGGGCCAAGGAGCATCAAGAACAGACTGAGTTCCGCAGCTACATCACCCACCTCGTCCGACGCCTTGAGAAGCTGTCGCAGTCCGAGCCCATCGGGCCGTTGTTCACGACAGACCTTTTGGAGGACCGTTCCATTGTCTGTCATTTGCATTATGTTGGAGCATGATTTGGGCATGGCCGCACCACTGTCTGGTCTTACACTCCCCCTTGCGCGTCGGGTCGAGCTTCCTGTGTTTGATGGCACTGATCCGCATGGTTGGACTGTGCGTGCCGAGCTGTACTTTCGCATCCATCACACGCCTGACGACATGAAGGTTCCTCTCGCACAAATCAACATGGAAGGTACCGCTGTGCATTGGTTCATCATTTAAAGTGAAGTTCACCCTATCTCTTGGAATTTTTTTAAAGAAAAATTAATGGAGCATTTTAACGACCTTGAAATCCAAAATCCATATGAGGAATTGGCTGCACTCCATTAGATAGACTCGGTTCAGGATTACATTGAACACTTCGAATTCTTTGCTTCCCTCCTACCGTGTCTATCAGAGCAACAGTATGTCTGCGATTTCCTGCACGAGTTGTGTTAGAGATTAGGTTTTGTCAAGTCCCATATCGGACTTGACGTATGTGATATCTTTTATTCATTATAAAATAACCCCAAGGCCTTCTTTAGTGAGAACCTTGGGTATTCGACCCACTCTTCCATTTCTACATGGTATCAGAGCGGGTTCTCCAACCCTAACCCCCCCTCTCTCTGGCGGACCCCCCTGCTGTGCCCCTTCTGTGCGACGTCCACCCCCCCTGTCTGCCCTCCCTGTCCGGCGCGACTTCCCCCTGCGCACATCCTGTCCGGTGCGACTGCCCCCTATGCACTCCCTGTCCGGCGCGACACCCCCCCGCGCACTCTCTGTGCGACGCGACGACACCAACGGCCGCCCCCCTGCGGCCCCCCGCTGCGCGCGCGGCGAACACCAACGGCCTTCCCTGTGCGCGCGACGACCACCGACGCCCCCCCTGTGCGCGCGACGGCCCCCTGCCTCCAGCGATCCCTGCGCCCTTGCTTCGCTGCCTTGGACCCCTTACGCGCGATGACCCCCCAACATTACCCAACCACGCCCCGACGCCATTTATGTTGATTTTTCCTTACTAACCTAATTAAAATCTGGATGGTCTAGCAATGCAATTTCAGCACCTATAATCTATCAACTGTGCACCTTTAGCATCTTTAGCACCATGTCCCCATGCATTTTCAGCACACTCTATGGCATCATCAAGCACCACTATTTGCCCATAGCAATACTCTAGCAACATGTCTCTCCCAACGCTGCACCTCCTGGGTTGTTGACTCTGGTGCCTCCGAGCACATAACTGGCGATGTAGGTATTCTTCGGTTCTATAGAGCAACCTCATCTGGAGGTAATATTACTGCAACCGATGGTCAGACTGGGCAGATTGCAGGCTATGGAAGTTGTACAATTTAGCCTGGCTTGACACTATCCGTTGTTGTCTTTATCCACCATTGTCCCTTTAATTTACTATTAATTAGTAAACTGACCGCTGACTTAAAGCGTAAGGCTATCTTTTCACCTGCTTCGATTATATTTCAGGAGCATTCGACGACTCGGGTGGTTGGTACTTGATGACTTCGGGGTGGTCTGTATGTGCTTGACTCGACCCCTACTCTCGCATGTCCTGCCACCTCTAATCATGCCTTCCAGCTTCACTATCGCTTTGGTCATCCACCTGCCCCCATTCTTCAAAAACTTTTTTCAGGATTAGAACCTCTTCTTTCTTTTGAATGTGAGTCATGTCACTACGCAAAACATCATCAGGTCACCTATGTTCCCTGTGCATCCACTCCTTTTCATTTGGTTCACTCTGATATCTGGGAACCCAATCCTAGTCCATCTAAATTGGGTTATCGGTATTTTGTTACTTTTATCGAAGATTTTTCACGTATGACTTGAGTCTATTTAAAAATCGTTCTGAAATCTTTGCTGTGTTCCACTCTTATTATCAAGAAATCACCACCCAGTTTTCTGCTAAATTTCACTGTTTTCGTTTTGACAATGTTCGTGAATATTTATTTAGACTCTTCTAGTCTTTTCTCAATGACCATGACATTATCCATCAGACCTCTTGTCCCGACACACTTCAACAAAATGGTGTTGCTGAACGGAAAAACCGATCTGTTAGAAGTTGCTTAGACACTTTTATTTCAGAAAAAGGTTCCAACCATTTTTTGGAGTGATGCCATTCTCACAACCACCTATCTTATCAACAGACTTCCCTCGTCTGTTCTTTAGGGGGAGACGTCTTTCTGTTCCTTATTTCCAACAACACCCCTTCATTCCCTACCCCTTCACATTTTTGGCTGTGTGTGTTATGTTCGAGATATTCGCCCCTCGGTTACCAAGTTTGATGCACATGCTCTAAAATGCATCTTTCTTGGCTATTCCCGCACCTTGTGCGGATATCGATGCTTCTCTTCAGATTTGCATAGCTATGTTATCTCTGCTGATGTTTCCTTTGTCGAATAATTAGTTCAATCTATTCCCAAGTTCCCTCCACCATCTACTCTTTCTGAATCCGAAATTATTTTTCCATATTCTCTCGATACACCACCACCCCTATCTCTTCCTAGTGATATTGTTGGATCACGGTTTGGCCAGATGTATACTCGTCGACCTCGCACATCTGCCACCCTGCCACCTCTTGTTGCTACCACACTGACGACTCATTTGCTCCTGATGCTCTATCATTAGAGTTGCCTATTGCACTCTGCAAAGGCTTACGCTCCTGTCAGTCTTATCAAAGATTATATGCGTTTACCTCCTAAGTTATTGAGACATTGGCTGATTACTTGACACCACGCACTGTTGTCGAGGCCATCTCTCATCCCGGTTGGTTACATGCTATGCAGGATGAATTTCAGGCCTTGGAAACCAACCACACTTGGGATCTTGTCCCTCTCTCTACGGATAAACAGGTTGTCGGGTGCAAATGGATTTATACCATGCACGTCAATGCCGATGGTTCTGTAAATCGTCTCAAAGCACGGCTTGTTGTCAAGAGTTATGCGCAGACGTATGACGTTGATTATTTTGACACCTTCTCTCCAGTGGCCAAACTGGCATCAGTCTGCTTATTTATCTCTCTTGCCGCTTCTTATCACTGACCTCTCCATCAACTGGATGTGAAAAATGCTTTTCTTCATGGTTTTCTTGATAAAGAAGTTTATATAGAGCAACCACCTTGGTTTGTTGGTCATGAGGAGTCTTTCAAGGTTTGTCGTCTTCATCGATCGTTGTATGGCCTCAAGCAGTCACCTCATGCCTGGTTCAGACGCTTTTGCACCGTTGTGCTTAGCTTTGGCATGTGTCAAAGCCTAAAAGATTCCTCTGTTTTCTATCACCAGTCTACTGCAGGCAGCATTCTCTTGGTTGTCTATGTGGATGACACTGTCATTACTAGAAGTGATACCGGCGACATTGATCGACTCAAATCCTTCCTTTCATTAACATATTCATATTAAGGATTTGCGTCTACTACGATATTTCTTGGGGATTGAGCTCTCCAGATGTGCCAAAAGATTTTTTCTATTTCTAAGAAGTATGTTTTTGATCTTCTGCAAGAGATTGAAATGATTCAAGCTGACTCGGTTGACTTACCCTTCAAACCTGGAGAATGGTCACTACATTCTGATAGTAAGATGTTTTCATCACCCGACAGATACAAACGACTTGTTGGTAAGATCACCTACTTGACAATGACTCGACCCGATATTGCTTGTGCAGTTAGAGAAGTTAGTCAATTTATAGAATCTCCAACAAAAACACAGTGGGAGGCTCTTATTCGCATTGTTAGATATGTGAAAAAGGAACCAGGTTTAGGTCTTCTATATTCT
This sequence comes from Viscum album, assembly GCA_963277665.1. Classification (NCBI taxonomy): domain Eukaryota; kingdom Viridiplantae; phylum Streptophyta; class Magnoliopsida; order Santalales; family Viscaceae; genus Viscum; species Viscum album. The sequence continues at coordinate 2,001,962,652 of OY728136.1, forward strand.
AATCATGGGCATACAAACATTGAGGCATTTTGTGATGAAGATTATGTTGGATGTCTCTCTTCTAGGAGATCTACGTCTGGTTTTGCAATTTTTGTTGGAGGAAATTTGATCTTATGCCGAAACAAAAAACAAACTGTTATCTCCCGCTCTAGTGCAGAGTCAGAATATCGTGCGATGGTATATGTGACTGCAGAGATTATTTGGGCACAACAAATTTTTCACGAGATTGGATATACGACCAAGAAATCAGCACATATCTGGTGTGACAATCAAATTGCTATCAAGATTGTCACAAATCCGGTCTTTCATGAGCGGACAAAGCATATTAAAGTTGATTGTCATTTTGTTCGAGAAAACTTTGAAAGGAAGAAAATCGCCTTAGGCCATGTTCACACCAATTTGCCGATGTTCTCACAAAAGGAGTGCCTGGACCACGAGGCCAATTTTTGTGTAATAAGTTGGACATGATAGATATATATGTCCCAGCTTAAGGGGGAGTGTTGTGCTTTGTTTTTGTTTTATTATGTATCCAAGCTAGGAACACCTAGCTTGAGGGGAGTGTTAGAGATTAGGTTGTTTCAAGTCCCACATCGAACTTGACGTATCATATAATCTCTTTTATTCATTATAAAATAACCCTAAGACCTCCCTTAGTGAGACACGCCTTGGGTATTCGGTTTACTCTTCCATTTCTACAGGTTGCAAGCGGAGATTCGTAGCTAGGTCTGTATACATAACCCCAACACCCGCTTGCATGCCTTGCATCTTGCCCGCCATGTCGAATGGGCGGTCCACTGTGGAACCAGTTTTCAATTTCGAGGTGGGGCGACTCGCTCTACTTCCACACATGCCTCTATCCCTCCACTCAGGTTCTCTGCTTATGTTTTCGCCGGCACCTCGACCTGAGTGGCCGTTCGGGGGCTTTCAAGGCATTGCCACACCCCACGATCCCGCACTAAGGAGCCGCAGGGTCTGCCATTTGACCACCCAGGAGTGGGAGGACCACCGACGCAAAGGCCTATGTTTCAAATGTGGGCTGCCTTTCAGTCCACTACATAAATGCGCTGGATTGAAGATGCGGGTTATTTTATTGGGGGATGATGAACCTGCTCCAGTTGATGATACAGCCGTACTGGCACCGATCACAGGTTCAGAGCCGCCATTACCAGATGAGGCAGAATGTCATGTGTTGGAGTATCAGGATTTTGGTTTTTACCACCACACACACAGCAGGCATGACTTAACTTCCAGGAAAATCGAAGGGCAAGTCGGTGGCATTCCTATTTTTGTTTTGTTGAACAGCGGCGCAACACACTGCTTTATCTTCTCCTAAATTGACTCGTTTTCTGGGCTCCCCAATTTTAAGCACAGCCTGCTTGCATGTTAAGCTGGGTTATGGCTACCGGCTCTGGTCTCTCGGCGTTTTCCCACAACTGTGTTTATTGATGGGCACTTATGACTGCAGCATTGATGCTCACTGTCTCGACATTGGAGGCTTGAATTTAATTTTGGATATTGCCTGGTTGCACACTCTGAGAGATGTCACGACAAATTGGAAGACTATGACCATGCGGTTCGTGGTCGATGGAAAGGAGTATACTCTGCAGGGCACTCACCATCGACATCCCATACTGTCCCCTCTCCATAAACTCATCTCCCACCCCAACCTGGCTAATCTTTTGCTGGTAAACGTGCAACCGACACACCTGGACCCTTCTTTGACACTCTGGTAGCAGCATCATGGAAAGGAGTATACTCTGCAGGGCGCTCACCATCGACATCCTATACTGTCCCCTAACCCACAAGCATTCGGCCCAACTTGATCGGGCTACACCAATCCAACAGATTCCTCAGTTGCTTGATGAGTTTCATACCTCTCCCCAGGGAGGCCATTCCGGTTACTACCGCACATATAGAAAGTTAGCCGACAATTTATATTAGGCGGGCGTGCGCAAGCAAGTCCTTCACTTTGTTTAGTAGTGTGCTACTTGCCAATGCTTCAAACACTCCACTTTGTCTCCCGCTGGTTTATTACAGCCAACTCGAAATTCCGGCACAGATTTGGGAGGATATCTCCACCGATTTCCTAACCGGGCTACCAACTTCTAAGGGCTTCACTGTCATCTTAGTCGTTGTGGATTTCTTTGCCTTGAAGCACCCTTTTACAACTTGCAGTGTGACCGAACTTTTTTTCCGTGAGGTAGTCAGCCTTCATGGTATCCCCAAATCCATTGTCAATGATCGAGATCCTCTTTTCCTCAGCTACTTTTGGACCGGACTCTTCCAACTCCGCGACCCCAAACTGATGATGAGTTTCGCTTATCATCGGCAAATGGATGGCCAAACGGAAGTTAACCGTTTCTTAGAGACTTTTTACAATGTTTTGCGGGCGAACAGCCTAAACACTGGTCATTTTGGTTGCCCTGAGCCGAATTATGTTACAGTACCAAACGACACGCTTCCATTAAAAACACTCATTTTGAGGTAGTATATGGCTGCAAACCTCCAACTATTTTCAGCTTCCTTCCCAATGGAGTCAAGGTGGCAGCCGTAGCTACAGCACTCCTCAGGCGTGATGAGGCTCTTGCCCAGCTCAAAGCTCACTTGTCTAGTGCTCAAAACTATATGAAACATCACGCTGACCTTCATCGCCGTGATATTTATTTCCAAGTGGGCGACCAGGTCTAACTCAAATTACGGCCCCATCGCCAGCAGTCAGTTGCCCAGCAAATAAATCAGAAGTTATCAGCTCTTTTTTTTGGCCCGTTCCCAATCCTTAACCGGAATAGTCCTGTTGCCTACCAATTGGAATTACCCCCTGATGCTCGTATCCATCCAGTCTTCCATATTTTGCAGCTTAAGAAGGCCATTGGAACCACCCATTGCAGTCTGCTTTGCATCCAGATTTGGGCGAGTATCCCCTTGCAGCAGCTGAACCTGAAAAAGCTACATCTCATCGAGTTTTCCAGCAAGATACTATGGCTGTCCCACAATGGCCAATCAATTGGAAAGGGCAACCTGATGACAACACGACCTGAGAAGATGAATTCTGCCTTTGCAATCAATTTCCCTCTTTCAGGCTTGAGGACAAGCCAGGGTCAGTGATAGCTCACGTGGAGCACACTGGGGGAAGGTATATTCCAGAAAAAGGAGGGGCCCATAAGGGCGTCTGGGATGATGGGTTAGTTTTAACGGATTGAGGGGGGTGGGAGGTTTGTTATGGTCCCCACAGCCGCTGGACACATGGTAGTGGTTATATAAGGGAAGGGGTCTGGGAGAGAGAAGGCAGGTAAGGGAATAGTAGCGGCGTGAGGGCTTGGGCGGGGGAGAAATCAGCTTCTCCTTGTATTTTTCCTCTTCTCTTTCAGTCTTGCTTCTGCTGTAATTATCTTACTGTTCTCAATGCAAAGAAGTCTTTAGGATCTTGTTCTCTATCAATAAGGACACAATCTTCACCTGATATTCAAAATCAATGAATCCAAGCAATTAAGTAGAATGAATTGAATGGACTTCACTTTTTCATTGATGCAAAAAACAACAAAAAGACAAACAAAAACAAAATTACATTTAGGAGGAAAGTCAAAGTGATCTAAACATTTGAAATAAAAAAATTGAAGTGATTTAAAAAGTTTACTAATGTTATGCATCCACACGTCTTTCTCATAACGTAGAATTATTGTTTGTATTATAATTCTCACCAAAAACCATCAAAATATATGCGGGCTCTTACTTCCTAAGAGCGACTACAGAAATTCTACCGTCCATTAACACTTACAAAAACTATTAATTGTTTACAAAATGTCCACGGGAGCAAATGTGTTATTAGCTAATGATGATGCATCAGTTTACGGTAATTTGGCCATATGTATCTTATCATATGAATAAGGCCATGGCATGTGTGTGTTCGGGCACAAAAGGATGTGATTTTGTCACTGCATATATAGTATTATCAGCTTGAATTATTAACATCGTATGATTTCTTTTTGGTTTTTGGTTTTTGATTTTGTGAAGACATGATTGGCTTATTAAATTGTGTTTGTTATTTGTCTGTATTCACTCTTATCAGCATGGAGGGGAGGGCCGCCTGAGTGAAAAGTTTGCAAATTCAATGCAACATGTTATCGATGATGATATAAGGTAGACATCTCCTCTTCATGTATTTCTTTTATCATTTTATGATATGCTGATAAAAGTTATAATTGTAGATATTTACACTTTGATTTCCATCGGATTTGTGGGCACATCCATTTTGAGCGCCTCTCTCTTTTATATGATCAAATTTTGGAGTTCATGAGTAGTGATGGGTATGTCTTTCTGCTTTTCAATATATGTATATATATTATTTTATAAATAATTCCAAGCCATGAACCCTGCTTTTATGTTTGGTTTTGAAGTGCGCTGATTCTTTTCTGGCCCTTTATCTTCATTTTTCTGCTACTTTACCAGAGCAGTTCATTACACCCACTAAAACCCATTTTCAACAATATAAAGTCCATTCCTTCTCCAAACATCACATTTCAACAACAAATAACAACAAAGTCTTAAACCCAATTAAATGGGCTCGGCTCCATGGATCAAACGTCGCCAATTAGCTCTATTGAAGACCATATTTTCATTGAAACCATTTTGAACAAGATTATCTTGAATGATTTGTTTAAGGGTTCTTTTAGGTCTACCTCTTCTTTAAGTTTACCCTATTAATAGGTGCATCCCTATGTCTTCTTCTAAGATGTCAAAATCATCTTAATCTAATCTCAATCATCTTCTCGTCATTCGGAGCCACTCCAATTTTCTCTCGAATACATTCATTTCTAATCCTATCTTTCTTAGTACGTTCACATGTTCATCTTAACATTTTCATTTCCCCTACCCCTTATTTTTTGTTCAAGATGTCCCGTCAAAGATGTAAGAACCTGGGTTTTTAGAACGGGTCAAAATCCCGACCCTGTTTGAAATTTTGACTTGTTCCTGAGAAAACTGGAGAAACTGGGCAGTTTCTGGAAATTTCCAGATTACACGCCATGTATAGGTTAGGCGAGTGCCGACCGTGTGCTCGCCGAGTACATGCCGTGTGATGACCGTGTAGAAATTTCTTACTACACGGCGTGTAGTTATCGACACGCCGTGTACCCTTGACCGTATGGAGACCATACATGACGTGTAGGCCTGTTGTCCGGGTAGAATCGTTTAAACCGAGTACATGCCGTGTCCTCCTTGGACACGGTGTGTAGTCTAGTCGTGTATGAGGGATATACATGACGTGTGGGTAAGTCGGCGAGGAAGAGAAGGAAAACTAAGTACACTCCGTGTACCTCTAGGTACACGCCGTGTACTCATGTCGGCAGGATCTGGAAAGTAAGTCAGCGGAATTTCAGCCGTCTTATGAACATTAAAATGATACACGATGTGTAGTCCTAAAGTACACGCCGTGTAGTTTCTTTTTTTTCTGTTAAAACGGGCAGTAGCCTCGTATTGAGGCAGAACCTCAATTTTTGCGCCGGGTTGAGCGGGGAGAGCCGGTCGGGATTTCAATCCTCTCCTGTTTCTTCGTCCGAACTCCGTTTCTATCACCGATTGATTCGTTGGAACCTCCTCGATAAGGCCTTGATTCCTCTTGAGCCGTTTTGTTTGATTTCTGTTCTAGAACGAGATATTGGGGTTTGAACGGTTTTGATTCTTTTGTAGATTTACCGCGTTTTAGACCTAATTGGAGACTGTCAACGGAGGAGTAGCATCGTACGAGTCTTAGGTAGGTGGTGCATACCTCTTTCTGTGTTTTCGTGATTATTTGAGTGACGCGGCCTTCGGTGCGTTTTCGGGTATTTTGAGCGGGACCCATTTTTATCTGATATTGCATATTACATTGTTTATGGACCTATGAGATACCATTTTTATCTGATATTGCTACAACGTTAGCTTCTTTAACTCCTGATCATAGGACTGTTGTGCCTACCTCAGGGAGTCGGATTTTACAATTGTCGCCCCCCCTCGTGCGAGGTTAAGTCGCAATGTCTTCCTATGTCTCCCGATCAAGATCAGCTGGAATCCTTTGCACGCCACCTTAAATTCTGCCGATCAAGTTCCTGCTTGTCAACTGCGATTTGGTGTTGTGCATCTTAAATTCTGCGTTCTGCTGTGATCGCTGCGTCTAACAAGAATCTCTCTCCCTAGAATCTCTCTCAATGAAAGCACCAATTGATAGGTGTTCGAGAGAAAAAAGATTTTCAGTAGAACTCCAATATATCTAGTGATTATAGCGTACAAGACTACCAAAAAACAACAGAAGAAAGAACAAAAGAAGAGAAGAAGAGGAACAAAAGAAGAGGAACAGAAGAAGATAATCCCGTGGAGTTGCTGTTCCGTTGGGCCGAGGCCTAACTTGATGTGGAAACGTCGGGAGTCGCAATGACAAAACAACGATTCAAAGAAGAGTAAAAGGGAAAAAAGAAACATTCAAGACACAAAGATTTACGTGATTTGGGAAATGATCCCTACGTCCATGGAGGGGCAGAATAACTTCACTATGAAAAAATCTGGTAGCACAATTTACAAGGAGTATCAGAGCTTCACACAACACAGAAACCCTAGCCTGAAAATGAGCTAATAAGGAGGACGAAACACTATTCCATCAACCGTCGGAAAGTCCGCTGTGCTACAGTGAAATGCGGTTGGAAGTCCACGACGCTACAGTGAAAGGTGGCCACCCAAGTCAAAAGTGCTACAGTGGTCGACAGTTGGAAGTTCGTGGAATTACAATACCGTTGACTCTAAAGTTCGCACTGCTACAGTGCCCTGTCGGTGTCGGTTGGTCAGCTCTACTACAGTGGTCAGAGATGCTACAATACCCCCCAAATTTGGGTTGGGGGCCTTCGACCCCCGGACCCTTGGAGGAGGGGGCGCATTGCCCCCTGTAACCCCCAACGAACTCATCGCGGAGCTCGACCCCCGAAAGTTGCGGCCTGGTGCACAGTATGCCCTGAAAAATTCGACCCAACAACATCCATGACTGATCGGGCTACTCCAAACTAAGATAAACTCCTACTGCTTCCAAGCCAATTTCCAAACTAGTTCTCTTCTCCCTCACAACACAGCTGCCCCTATTTATCAATTTCCCACCCATCGACTGGCCAACTAATCAACCCATTTTACATAATTGCCTGTGACCATTATCAATGACCCCATACCCAATCAACTCCCGCACTTCAACCTACCAACTCCCCTGCACAGCAGCCTGTTAGGCCCAAGTTGTGTTTTGGTTATATTTGTTGTCAATAGATCTGTATGTTGATTATGTTAAAGAAAGAAAGTATATTGAGAAAATAATGGATGAAAATCCGAATTGAAGAAAGTTTTCAATCGGATCCAGAACATTTGGATGAGTCAATACGATCCATCAGATTAAAATGTTGACAAAAAGTCAGAAGTTGGTGGAAATCAGAGTCACCATCGTAATCAGGAAGAAGTTTGTTGGTGATCGGTTTTACTGCCACAAAGGAAAAGGAAATCACTTAACTTTTTTAAAGATGGTAATTGGACTCAATAATCGTATTCAGGAATTCATCCTATTCAAGAATTATGACTCAAAAATCATATTCATGAATTCTGACTCAAAAAAGTATTCAAAAATTTGGACTCACAGTGCTTGAGAAAGTCCATTGTTTTGAGAAGAAGTTTTCTGAAAGGAAAGGTTCATCGGGCTCACCTTGGGTCCGGTATGAAAGGAATGAGAAGTTCTAATACTTTCCATTACAAATGTGATGATGCTTTGCTGATCTTGGAGTTCTCATAAATCATAAGTAAATTGCAAAACTTGTGATGCAAGCTTGATGAAAGAAAGGGGGAGTGAGAGAGATACTGTCAATCGTATTCAGATTAATCGTATCTAGTTGGAAAAAGAGAAAAGGTGCTGGAAATCGTATTCAGCCTCATCGTATTCAGGACAATCGTATTCAGGTTGAGCAGGAAAGAAAGATGTTGTTGGAGGAATGAGAAGTTACAATACTTTCCATTTAAAGTCAGACGATGCTAAAGCTGATCTTCAATGTATTCAATGTCATGAAGGAAGCCATGATACATGTAGAGGTTTCTGAACGAAGGAAGTTGCTGAAGTCGAAGTTGCTGAATACCGATCTATCATATCTATCGTATTCATCAGAGGCAAAATTGTTTGTGCACAAAAGAATCATTAGTATCGTATTCAGAAGAGAAAGAAGTTGCTTTAGTTGAAGCTGCTGATACCTGTCCATCGGACTTGGTATACCATCGTAATCATCAAAGGCAAATTTGTTTTCGATGGGAGTTGTTGGGACCAATGATAAAGAAAAGAATGTGGTGGTCAATACAAAAAGAAAGACGAATTGTATTCCAAATGGGTCAAGAGAAAAGAAGAATTTATTGTTTTACATTTGCTTTCATTGTAATGAGGCAAATTGTAATGATAATGGAGAATTGGAATCACATTGAGGTTTGGTAAGAAGAGTAAAGCTGTTTATTTCTTCATACATGCAATTGGTACGGAGCATTGTAATGGAGAAATCGTATTGAGCAAATCGGAATCAGACTAATGTTTGTAAAGAAAGTCATAAGAGAGTTAAAGTTTTTAAAAGATTCGAGAAGAATCGAGGAGAAACGAGAAGAGTTGAGAAACATTGACGTAAGTCAAGATGCACCCGAAATTCAAGAAAACATGCAAATTCGGGTAATTTGGTTGCGCGGGAAATCTTTCAGGAATCCCACCCAAACCATTTTTGGAGCGAGTATAAAAGGTGAAAAGTACATTGTACTTTTATAACAAGTGCACTGTTCAGAAAGGGAGAGGGAGAAGCTCCGCACTTTTAGGGAGAAGAAGTTTCCGTATTGAGTTTTGTTGAAGAAGTTTTGTCGGATAGAAGTGAAAGGAGAAGAGATAAGATTGCAACATATTCAGCTTATCATCGTATTTAGTTGGGAATTGTATTCAGCTAGGAATCGTATTCAGCTGATTATCGTATTCAGCCGGTTATCGTATTTGGCATGATTATTGTATTCAGTTGGCAGGATTATCGTATTGGGATTTCCGGATTGAAGCAGAATGTGTTCAGAACTGTCTCAATTGTATTCTGCACAGATATATTTTCGTATTGAGCAATCAGATTGGGAAGAATCAGACCGGGAAATCGGATTGAGTTTTATATAAAGTCGAAAAAGTTCTTACCAGCTTCTGAGTAAGAAAGTGAAGAATTGTTTTGAAAGTTTATATTTGTGGAAGTTCATAAAGAAGCACCGTAACATGTATTTGTTACAAAACTTTGTATTACATCATTTGTGCTAGGAGCACACGCATTATTGGATTGTTTACATAGTGTTACATGAATGAAATGACATATCCTACTCGTATTCCACACAAAAAGATTGTTTTCTAGTGGATTGTGTGGTATTGGATCATTTCCATACCATATCAAGGATGTAGCTATTCTTGTTGAATAGTGAACGTTGTAAATACTTGTGTTCCTGTGGATGTGTGTTTGATTTGTTTTTAGTAGGGAAAAAAATCTTTAACAGGAGACGAATGTTGTTTCTTAAGAAAGAAACTTAAAAGAAAAAGGTATCACCGATTCACCCTGCCTCTGTGTGATACAACTATCCTGAATGGACACTTACACAGCCTAGCGGCCTTTCCCACCCCACGAGCTGGCCTTTGTTCCTATCAAAAAGGGTAATAGTTATCCTTGTGTGAATGTTGAGTGTCATTTCACTAGATAAATCGGATTGGTTTCTAGAGGAATGGTGTTGAGAATATTCATGTGATGAATTGGGCAAGATATTGTTGGATCAACGATCCGAGAGTTATATTAGATACAATTAATAGAATTGTTACTTGAATATACATGGCTTAAGAGACTAGCTTAGCCGAGTTAAGATATATAGAAATATGGATATTGACCCTCTAAATTTATAATAGTGAAGGTTATTATTTTAGTCGGGTATATTCAGTAAAAGAGCATATTGAATAATAAAATGCATGATACTAATAATGAAATGCATTTTTTGTAGATATTCATGACATAAAACTCAAACTCAAATTTATCCTTGAGATCAGTCCTTGAGAAGGAAAAAATTAATGGTAATAATTTCATTGATTGGTATTGTAATTTGAGAAACAAAAGGAGAAATTATATATTCTAGAGCAATCCACACCATGAGTTATTTGTTTATACCTCACAAGAGGGAAAAATGATTATGAAAAGTATCAAAAAGATGCATATGATATAAGATGTCTTGTGTTATCTACCATTGCTTCCGAGCTTTAAAAGAGATATGGAGACATGAAATCATTCAATGTAATTGAATGACTAAAGAAGCTATCAAAGATTCATAGGTGTGAAGAATTATACATTATAGAGATCGATTTCTTTAGCTCCGAATCATGGGTATTAGATACTAGGTGCCTATCACATATTTGTGGTAATGTGCAACTTCTCAAAGATCTAGTGGAAATTTATTATGGGAGAAGCATACCTACTTGTTGGGAATGGAGCAAGGGTTGTTACATTATCTGTGGGGATGGTGAATCTACTTTTTCCTAGTGGATTGTCATTATTGCTTGAAGACTCTTATCATGTACCATCAATAAACACAAATTTGATTTCTATATCTTGCCAAGATAAGATGGGCTTTTCATTTGTTATAAAGAACAACTGTTGTTCTTTTTATATGAAGGAAATGTTTTATGGTTCCGCTAACATGTTTAATGGCTTGTATATATTGGATCCCGACAATCCTATCTATAATGTAAATGATAATAAGGTCGAAAATAATGATTTGAATTCCACTTATCTTTGGATTATTGCCTACGTCATATAAATAAGAATCGCATCCAACGACTCCATTATGATTGATTATTGGATTCATATGATTATGAATCATTTCATACACATGTGAATCTTGTTTATTAGGCAAAATGACCAAATCGCCTTTTAAGGATAAATGACAACGAGCTAATGATTTTTTAATTTCATACACACTGATGTATGTGGTCCTGTAAATAAAGTAGCTCAAGGTAGATTCAGGTACTTTATTACCTTTATTGATGACTTCAATAGGTATATGATTCCTTTAAAATGTTCAAAGTGTTCAAAACTGAAGTACTAAATCAACTTGGCAAAAGTATTTAAACACTTAGATTTGATCGAGGTGGAGAATGTTTGAGTCAAGAATTTTTTGACTATCTTGGAGATTGTGGTATAGTATCACAATTCACTCCACTTGGTACATCGTAGTTAAATGGTGTATCTGAAAAGAGGAATCAAGCACTGTTAGACATGGTTCGATCAATGATTAGTCATGCCGACCTTCCTATTTCCTTTTGGGGTTATGTTATGGAAACTTCTTCATTTACGCTAAATTGCGTTCCATCAAAGGTTGTTTGAAAGACACCATATGAGATGCGGATTGGGAAGCGTCCTAATTTGGCTGTTGGATCATTGATGCTATTGTGTGTACTCCTGATGTATTTTATGCATCAAGTATGACGAGTAGATACCAATCAAATCTCGGTGAAAGTCATTGAGAAACCGTTAAGAATTTCCTTAAGTGCTTGAGAAGAACTAAGGATGTATTCTTAGTCTTTGGTAGTGAGGAAGAGCTCGGTGTAAGTTAGTTTCTAAATCGGCAAAGATGACTTTTGATCTCAGTTAGGATTTGTGTTTTGCCTGAATGTTGTAGCAGTAAGCTGGAAATGTTTCAAGTAGCCGTTAGTTGCTGATTCTAAAACAGAAGTTGAATATATCGCAACATCTGATGCAACTAAAGAAGCTTTTCAGATAAAGTTCATTACTGAACTAGGGGTAGTCTCAAGAGTTCCTAGAGAGGAAAATATTGCAGACTGTTAATGTGAGGACCCGACCCCAGAAGCTTGGAGTCAGTGCCTAAAACATGGTGTGTAATTTTTTTTATAAAAAGTTGCTGATAAAATTACACATCACGTCTCATCACAGAGGATCTTCTCGGTCTAGGTTCTGGAAAACTAGATATAGCTGATACATTTCTTCAAAACTGAACGAGATAAGCTTCATAAAGTAGCCTCCACATAGAAGAACTCAAAGCTGACAAATCTACTAATCCTGTAAAAATAAATTGAAAACGTAGGGTGAGCATTTAAAACACTCAGTAAGGGGGTTTAAAACTAATTAATGAAATTCCTTTTCAAAACATCCTTTTAAAATAATTACAAAACATTTTCTTAAAAGGAAACAACATTTCTTGTAACACGTCATCAACATTTTTCAAAGGTTACTTGAAATAATTTTTAAGGAAATCTAATACTCAAGAATTTATATATTTATTTAAAGGCTAAAACATATATCAGAGTACGCGTACTTTACAAAAATGCATGAAATGGTGCATTTAAGCCATAAATTGATCAAACTAATTTAAGGGTGACATGCAAGGATGTAGGTACAAATTCGTACATGAAATAACACTTGCTTAGAATTGCATAAGTAACAATATCATGATTCACTTAACACTTAAAATGCAATTCATGAAATGGCAGATGTAATATTAACTTATGTATAAAAGTTATGAAAATAGATGCCACACTTTCTTTATAAATGACTTGCTAAATACATTCATCATTATGCCATGCGTATTTATTATCCTTATCATAAGTAAAAGATTCTTAATCAAGGATATTCTACTAGTCGAATAATTCCATGGTTGGTTAAATATTAATCACATATTGAGGAAATGCATAATGTGGGACAATCATAAACATTCTGTTAAGGTCTCGTGCCAAGATCATAGTTTGTCTCATGAGACCTGCCGATGCATCGAGAGGCTATAGCGGGCCTCACCCGTCACATAACCAGTCCAATGCATTCCTCATATGTCTAAATATGTTCTTAAATCAAAGTGTCTCATACTACTTTGATTTATTCAATTATGTCTCTTATTCAAAGTGTTTCATACCATTTTGAATAATTAAATTATGTCTTATTCAAAATGTCTCATACCACTTTGAATAATTAAATTATGTCTCTTATTCAAAGTGTCTCATACTACTTTGAATAATTAAATTATGTCTCTTATTCAAAGTGTTCCATACCACTTTGAATAATTAAATTCTTAATTAATAAGTTATCATAAGTGATAAATTAATAATAGATTATTTGGGTTTGTCAAATAAAATAATAACTCCTAAAAACCTTGTTTCATGAAAGTAAACATTTAATGTATTAAAATACATGTTTTTGAATTCAAGATAGATATCATTCATATTTGCCATACACTGATAAATAGTAGAGTCAAACAGATTAAATCATAAACTTTAATAATTAATAGCATTCATTGTGGCAGATTCATCATGAATTGAAATATAATAAGTATAAATGTAAAACAATCATTTTATGTGAGGTATTCATGCATAAGAAAAATAATTAAACACATTTCACTACATGTGCTTATGCATGTATATATATTTATGTGTATTGAACAAAAGATTATTCCAACCTTTTATCTTAAAATTATAAATTGAGGATGCATGCATATAATGTTAATTGTAACATCAAGGTGATGACTTCTTAAAATTTTTAGGCACACAATAACAAAACAAAGTTTTGTTATTGTTTGCTAATATCAAATTGTATTTGAGATCATTTAATCAAGGAAGACATGCATATATGTAATTGTGGTACTTATATATTTACATGTGGGTTTTGAAATTTAAAGAATAGGTATAAGGATAGGGATCACCTTTAAAAATAATTGTTTATCTTAAGAAGAAATAAGCTTAACACTATAAAATTATATATATATATATACATACTTACACATATATGTATTAGTTTAGCATCTCAAAACCACACTTAGTAAATCCTTTTACAACTAATACACGCATAAAAGCATCAGTTAATTACTAATAATTATCACCCAAAATAGATTAGGTTTTGAAGATTATATAAAACCGTATATATATACAAAGTGTATACATGGGATTTGCATAACCAAAACAAAGTTTGATAAATCCTTATAAGTATCATATTCTTCCAAAACATTATTTCATCACTCAATATCAATTATATGAAAACCTAATTCAGATTAAAGCCTTTATATATATATATACATATAACCGTATATACACAAAGTGTATATATGGGTTTTTGCATATCAAAAATGATGTTAGATTACCCTTACATAAATTACATGAATAAAGAACATCCTTTAAATACAAACATTCATCATTCGAAAAATATAAAACATAATAGGTTTGTTATATAAATAAACGTATATACCTATATATGTATATATGGTTTAATCAAACACAAAACAAAATAAAACCCTTACATGATATACATGCATAAAGAACATCATTTAAATACAAATGTTCATCATTCGAAAATCATAAAAACAGAATAGATTGATATTTATATATAAACGTATATACACATATGTATATATGGGTTAATCGAATCAAACACAAAACTAAATAAGCCCTTACCTATCTTTAAGTGAGATCGAGTTGAGCAGTGGTTGGAGGAAGGTTGAGGAGAGGAAAACCTGTAGGATTATGGGTGTAAACGAAGGTTTATATAAACGGTTTATATGAAATGTTTATATAAATGGTTTATATAAACTGTTCATATATATTTTTTATATACAACGGTTCAATCATAAAAAAGAAAATAAACAAAGAGGTCTAAGGAAAACAAAATCTAACTATTTAGACAAAAACAAAATCCATATTCAAAGAAGACCTTGAATAAACCGGTCGTTGATAATATATATATATTTTATGTAAAACTTGCATGATACACCGAAGGGTTTGCATTAAACTAATGAACCCAAAGCGGCCTTGTGGAAAAACGAACTAGTTGGGTCCGAGGAGAGCGATGGAAAGACTCACGGGTTAAAAAGGAAACAGTGGAGGAGAGTGACGACTACTAGTGTTGTGCGAGGAAGAAGAATGGAAAAGAGATGGGCGGTTCAGATTGGGCGTGGGTCGATCGGACGACCGAGGTGATTTCTGCGGTTTTAAAAACGGATGAACGGGCGAGATCATTTCGTGGCTTGATCAAATGGTCGTGGGAAACCGCGCGTTTTAAAAAAAGATATGCGGCCAAGATCAACCGTGTCCCGATCGGACGATTGATGAAAATCGCGATAATAAGAAGTGGTCAGTGGAGTTCGAAGGCCAGACCGGATCAAACGGTGAGGATCTCGCGCGGTGAGATCGGACGGCTCAGATTAGATTTCCCGTAAAAAAAATGCGTCCCACATTGAAACGGGGAGAGATCCTGGACCACCTTAAGGTTCGACGCCTCTGCCTTCACTTCGATGACACAAACACACACACCGTGGGATCCTTACACACGGGACCCCCACCCGCAGGCCTTGGCCCACCCTTACCCGCGTCGGTGCGCGACATGCCTCACCCCCTGCGCGCGCCTGACCAGGCCCTACACACGAGCCCGAGCGCGACTCAGCGTGTGCTGTGCGGGTGCTCTGCTCTGGCTTCAGTTACCACTGTGAGACACCCACCAGATCTTGAGGGCTTATTTTTTTACCAAAACAAAACTTCATTAAACACAAGAACATATAAAATATTTATATTAATGTTTTAAAAACAGAACATATATATATATATATATATATATATTCTTTCTTATGGTTAAACACAACTCTCAATACCATTATTTTCATAAGGTTGTATTCATTTTTGAGTTTTTTTAAAGCATCATAAGTTCAAAATCTAAATTTCAACTTCCATTAAAACATGTCATAAATTTATATTCATTTTAACTCGTTTTAAAAGAAACACCATGGTTATTAGTGTTATGTTTTTAAAATCCAAATATGAAATACATCTTCAATTTGAAACCATATTTTCATTTAACTAAAGATAACACTTTTAATAAAATTAAAACATTTTACAACATTTGAAATTCTTAATATACTTAAAACACTTAAAATACTTAAAATAATCAAAATACTTAAAATACCTAATGGTTATAAAATTTTATGACCGTTACAAAAACCAACGGTCATATTAAATACAACGGTGACCTGAAAACCTTATTGCAAAGTAACGTTTCAGTGTTTTAATAAATAAATAAAAGTTTCTCTTTTCATTCCTTTTGTCTTTAATTCGTTTGATTTGAGTTTCATTATTTGCACCAAAATAGTAATTCACATTAAAACAAAAAAAGTCACTCATTCCAAAATACATTATGGGTTAGGGGCGTCACAGTTAAGGCGGGTCCATGGAATGTGTATACTCGGGAAGGGCAAGGAGGTAAATACAACAGGAGAATATGTCAGCAAACCAAGTGGGGACCAGGGGGGAAGAGAAGGGGAGGGGATGTAATTCTGTTTGAGCGGCCAAATGGCTTGGGTGGGAGAGCTGTAGTTCTTCTGAGTTTTCTCATGTTTCTTGCCCTTTCCTTTTCTCCAGTTTCCTATTCTGTTGTAATAGCTCCATAGCATACTAAAATACATGCCTGAATTTGTGTTTTGATCTGGGTGGCTTAACAATTTGGTCCAACCTGCCATTTGGAAGGACGCACTTCATTATCTTTGTGTCATGGAGACACGTCAACATGATCGCTTGGAAGGCGTCGAACAATGCCTTGGTCGCTTGGAAACCACAATGATCTTGATTTTGGAGAAACAATAACAATTAGAGATCCATCGACTTCGTTGGGAAGGGGAACTTGCCGATCAAGCTGAATTTCGACTCTATAATGTGCCACTTTGAGAAGCAACCATTGCACGAAGAATTACCAATGTCCGGCGACACATCAGTGTTTGGCGCGCCATCAGACACCCTCACAATGCCTGGCGATCGGCCCCGTCCTCGAACTGGAACTCTGGTCTCTCACGGTAATCTCGCAACGTTGGATTCTCTGCACCGCCACTTTCCAGGGGCGCTAGACATGTCTGGCCCTGATCCCGCACGGTTTGCACATCGTGTGGAGCTTTCGGTGTTCAACGGGACTGATCCGTGGGGATGGTTGACTCACATTGAGTTATATTTCTGAATTCACCAGACTCCGGAAACTCTAAAAATGTCCCTCGCTCAAGTTTGCATTGACGGTATTGCTATCCACTGATTTACGGTGTTGGAGGAGGTGCAACCAACTGTGACTTGGACGATTTTCAAGGATGTGCTAATGACGCGATTTAGTGGGCTCGACAATCAAAATCCGCATGAAGAGTTGACTATATTACATCAACACGATTCGGTAGTTGACTATATATAACAGTTTGAGCACCTTGCTTTAGTTCCACGATATCCAGAGTTGCAATACATCAGGTACTTTCTACACGGTTTGCGAGAGGACATTCGTAGCTACCTGTGCATCCATAATCCGAAAACAAGGTCGCAGGCGATGCGTGTAGCATGGCATGTGGAAATGGCGGTTTCAAAAGGGACCAGTTCCGCACTTCGTCCAACCTTTCCTCGGGGATATAGCGGCTGTAGGAGATGGATCGTTGGACACCTTCTCACATCTGGCCACCAGAGACTTTGAACGGTGGGTTTCCGCCGCGTCTTCCTCGACACCGAGAAGTAGCTCCTGGAGGATTGAAATTTGACTCGCGAAAACCTCCTCCTCCAGGCGGGTGTGGCTCTCGGTATTTGTCATCTTAGGATCGGGAAGATCGTCGGAAACGTGGGGCTTGTTTCCACTGTGGACAACCATACAATCCATTGCATAAATGTTTGGATCCCGAATTGAGGGTAACAATGTTGGGTGAGGATGACGACGTTATCGCAGAAGAAATCCTTGAGAATTCCGCTGTAGCTTCAATACCAGATGTGGTTCCTTCCAGCGACGCAAAATGTTCCGTTTGCCGCTTATCACGACTTTGGCCCTATATTGTCTCTTCACAGCATTGATGCTGCCTCCATGAAAGTGGAGGGCCGCCTTGGGGATGTTCCTATATTAATTCCACACAGAATGTTCCGTCTGTCGCTTATCACGACTTTGGTCTTACATTGTCTCTTCACAGCATTGACGCTGCCTCCATGAAAGTGGAGGGCCGTCTTGGGGATGTTCCTATATTAATTCTCCTGGACAGCAGGGCTACACATAATTTTGTTTCGTCTAAGCTGGTGCATCTGCTAAATTTGTTTGTTCACACGACGACGTTACTCGGGGTCAAGCTCGGCGATGGCCATCGTGTGCAAACTCAGGGGTTGTGCCGACAATTACCGGTGCTAATTGGGGACTAATCTTGTGTTGTGGATGCTCATGTGTTGGATTTGGGTGGTTTGGATTTTATCCTAGGAGTTGTCGGGTTACGTACTCTCAGTGAAGTAACAACTAATTGGGAGGCCATGATGATGCAATTTCATGTGGTCAACCACGAATATACCCTCCACGGCGCACCTCGACAATTCCTTACTGCCACTTCGTTAGACAGGCGCCTTCCTTCACTTGGCCATATTGCCCATCAGTGATTGTTGCTCGACCGCAGGGATAAGGGTTCTGAATTGACTCTAACGGCACAACAACATCACGCTCTGCAGGTTGTACTCTAGGAGTTCGACGATGTTTCTTGTGACCCTTCGGGTTTACCTCCAATCCGCCAATGGGAGCATGGCATTCGGTTAAAACAAGTCTAGGGCCCTGGGGTTGTGCGTCCATATCGCTATCCTCATTTAAAAAAAAAAATGAGATTGAAAAGCAGGTTGGTGCAATGCTGCAACTGGGGATCATTCGGCCTAGTACCACCGCCTTTTCAAGCGCTGTTTTGCTTGTAAAAAAAAACAATGGGTCGTGGAGATTGTGTGTGGACTACAAATCTCTCAATCAGGACAACATTTCTGATAAATTCGTGATGTCAGTCGTGGAAGAATTGCTCAATGAAGTGGGTGGTGCGAAATATTTCTCCAAATTGGACTTAAAGTCGGGGTACCATCAAATCCGAATTCGCCAGATGAATTTTGAGAAGACGGCCTTCCGAACTCATAGTGGTCATTACAAATTTTTGGTAATGCCTTTTGGCCTTACCACTGCCCCTTCCACATTCCAAATGACCATGAATGACTTGTTCTGTTCCTTTGTAAGTTTGTGTTGATTTTTTTTTGATGATATCCTTATTTATAGCTCGGACTAACACCACCACTTGAATCACCTTCGAACTGTCCTGCAATCGCTCCGTTTACATCATTTTTTTGCCAACTCAGACAAATGCTTGTTCTCTTCCAATACCATTGTCGTTTAGTTATTCCTTCTTCTGGTTGGGTGCCCCGCCTCCTCTCCGAATTTCATTCAACACCTCAGGGAGGTCATTCTGGATTTTACCAGACTTACCGTTGGTTGGAGCCAATTTATATTGGATTGGCATGCAGTGATTTTGTTAAGCAGTGTGACATTTGTGACATTTGCCGGCGTTTCAAATATTCAACGTTGGTACCAGCGGGGCTCCTGCAACCTCTGGAGCCTCCGACTCTTGTTTGAGCAGATATTTCAATGGATTTTATCACGGGCTTACCAAAATCCCGCGACTTTGAGGTGGTTCTTGTGGTTGTGGGCGTATTATCCGGCTGCAGTTTTTGTTCAGGAATTGGTTCGTCTACATGGTGTTCCAGTTTCTATTGTGTGTGCTCGAGATCCAATTTTCCTCACCTTATTTTGGATAGAGTTCTTTTGGCTTCATGGTACCAAATTACGGCTTAGTTCGGCCTATCAGCCACAAAACGATCGACAAATTGATGTCGTTAACCGTTTCCTGAAAACGTACCTTCCCTGCTTTGTTGGAGACTAGCCTAGAAATTTGTCTTTTTGGTTGTCTTGGGCTGAATTCAACCACAACACCTCCTGACATTCTTCTATCAACACCACACCGTTTCAGGTTGTTTATGGTCGTCCTCCCCCCGCATTGGTCAGCTCTCAGTCTTTAGAAATCCGCGTGGAAGCTGTTGTCACAGCTTTGGGTGAGCGCGTGAAGCCCTCCGCCTGCTCAAACATCACTTAATTCGTTCACAACAATGTATGAAGCAGCAGGTTGATGGTCACCATTGCCCTGTTGAATACCAAGAAAGAGATCGAGTTTATTTGAAACTACGACCCCATCGACAACAATCTCTGGCTCAATGGATCCATCAGAATCTCTCTCCATGTTTTTACGGCCCCTTCCTCATCTCAAAGCATGTGGGTCCAATGGCTTATCACTTGGATTTGCCGCCAACAACAAAACTTGACCCGATCTTCCATGTTTCTCAACTTAAAAATGCAATGCCTACTAAGCCTATCCAGGAAATTCTACCCTCTGACCTCGCCCAAGCAGCATGGCCTGAACCTGAGACAATTATTGCTCAATGGTCCACTCTACGCGACCAGAAGGATGTTCCACAAAAAGTCTAATTCAGTGGCGCGACCACTCCAGCAATGACGCCACCTGGGAGGATGATTTCGTTCTACGTAATCAATTTCCTTCTTTCCGGCTTGCGGACAAGTGAGTTTCTCAGGAGGGGGTGAGTGTTAAATTGGACCCATGGAAGGTGTATGCTCAGAAGGGCAAGGGTGTTAATACAGCTGGAGAATCTGTTAGGAAACTATCTATAAGTGGGGATCAGGGAGAGAGAGAAGGGGAGGGAATATAATTCTGTTTAAGCGTCCAAATGGCTCGGGCGGGAAAGTTGTAGTTCTCCCGAGTTTCCCCCTGTTTCTTGCCCCTTTTCTCCAATTTCCTATTCTGCTGGAATAGTTCCATAGCATACTGAAATACACACCTGAATTTGTGTTTTGATCTGGGTAGCTTAACACAGACCCCCTAACAAAGCCCCTTACGCAACAAAAGCATGAAAACCACACTGGATCTCTTAGTATTAGATACATGGGTGACGGACTTTAGTGCAAGTGAGAGAGTGATAGTCTTTGTGCCATTAAGTCAGTCAAGTGTTGTTGAACTAGAGGCAGCCCTTGGAGAAATTGACATTTGGAAAGAAATCTAATGGTGTTTTACATGATTCCAAGCTCTATATCCAATAATAAGAAGAGGAAAAGTCAGAACTGAAAGCGGAGATTGAAAAACTTAAATCTGGAAATTTTGGAAATTCTAGAAAAGAAGTTGAGCACCGACTCAAAATTGAAGAACAAACCCGGACTGTTGATGGCCTCACCAACACAGTGAAAGAAAGGATCAAAATAATAGAAGAACTCGAAAGTGAAGTCATGATGTGCTGACGTAAGTGTGAAGATCAAGAGTCTCCTTGCCCCCAGCTTGGCATCAGGGAGTTCAAGTGCATTATCCCCTAAAGCGGCTAAGGAAATTCGTGAGATGTCCACTGAAGAAGTTGTTACCATCCCACGAGTGCAGCGGTTTGGTGACAAAGGAAAACCGGTTGTGATATTTGATCCCAAGAAGAGAGCATCATTGGATACAAAATCTCAAGCACCAACACCCCATAAGAAGATTGAATTGCACGACCCTGAAAAGACTATTATTGATGCAACAAAGGGTGAAAAGAAGACACCAAAAGTCAGGTGTTACTGTTGTGGGAAGATAGGGCATACCCTGTTGTGGAAACATTGGGAGTCACAGCGACAGATACGTTTGCAGATGAAAAAAAGACAAAACAAAAGAAAAATATGAACACGGACACAACGATTTACGTGATTCGGGAAAAATCCCTACGTCCACAGAGAGCCAGAAGCACTTCACCAAAAAATCAGTTGCCGAGTTACAGGGGGATGATCAGAGTTTCACACACAGAAACTCTAACTCGAATTGAGCTAATAAAGAAGACGATGCACTGTTTCACCAGCTACACAGTAAGCCCCCTATGCTACTGTGCCGTAACCACCCAAGTCCGCACCACTACAGTACCACAACCACTCAAGTTTGAGATGCTACAGTGCTCTGTCGTTGTCGCCGATCAGTACTTCTACAGTGAGTCGACATTGCTACAGTTCCCAAAATTTGGGCCAGGGCCATCGACCCCCAGAACAGGGGCGCGTTGCCCCATGCAACCCCCAACAACCTCACAATGGTGGTCGAACCTTAGAGTTGCGATCTGGTGCACAGTTCGGGCCGCTATCATTCGACCCATCTTCATCCAAAACGGATCAGGTTACACCATTCCAACATACCCAATATGTTGCTAAGAGATATTTTAAATAGCAAGAGAGACAAAAAATAGATGAGCAGAATTTCATACGCTCAATATGCTTTTAATGGATATTGTTTTTGTTGTGAAGGTTTTGGGCACAAGGCGATTATTTGTCTATCAAAATTACAAAGAAGTGCGCCAAAGGAGACCCAAATAAGGAGTACACAAGACTTCATCAAACAAGATGGAAACTCAAAACAGATTTTCAGTTTTACATGATGAAGAAGGATCTATAGAACCAAAGGAACAATAGGTTTATCCATCATCAAAGATGGCGAACCATCATCAAAGATGGCGAACCAACAGTCATGGATCAAGAAGGAAAGAGTTGAGAAAGCCAGCATTGTTGAAATAGCCTTCGGGCAAAAGACAAGTTTGGAACCTGGATTTTGTCCAATGGTTGTACGTCTCACATAACGGGGAATAGAGACTTCGCCACCGGCATCAAATACAATAAAGGTAGTCCGATTTGACAATGATGAAGGGTTAAAAATCATTGGCTCCGAGATGACAAGGATTGGTGGAAAAGATCTAAGACGCTCAATAGTCTTGTTAGTTGATGGTCTCAGTCACAACTTGCTTAGTGTAAGTCAACTTTGTGACTTGAGGTATGAAGTGAAATTCACCAAGAAAACTTGCACGATCAAAATGATGACTTAGTTGTTTTGCAAGGAAGGCGCACGAAGGGGTACCTCTATCTTATTGATGGCGAAGCGGACAGGTGCATGGTGTCCAAGGAAGAGGAAACCCAATTATGGCACAAGAGGCTTGGCTTGAGCCCAAAATCTTTGGAGAACTTGGTAAAGAATAAAGGTGCTTGAGATATCCCTAAGCTTATTTGTGATCACACACATACATGTGATACTTGTCAAAAAAGGTAAGATTGTTTGAAAGACTTATAAGCCAAAAGAGAACAAGTCAACAAGATTGCTTGAACTAGTGCATGTGGATGTGCGTGGGCCGATGACACCCAAAGCCATGGATGTGAAAAGGTATTTATCTTGTTCATTGCGGATTACAACAAGGATGGCATGGCTAATGGGCACACAAATCTGATGTATCCCGGCACATCACTCGTTACACTGAAGATTGACTGAGAAAATGGTTGGATTGAAAATTTGAAAGTCCCAACAATGGTTCAAAATTTACCAATAATCCAGTGGAAGAGTACTTTGAAAAGCATGGAACACGATATCAAGTTTCATCCATAAGAACCCCACAATAAATTGGAGTTGTTGAAAGAAGAAACTGTATTATCAACAACATGGTCCAGACAATGCTCCTTGAAAAGAATCTACTAGAGACATATTGGAAAGAAGTAGTGCTTACATCAAGTGTACATCTCGAACAGAGCCTTATTATGTCCGAATGAAGAGATTACCCCCTATGAGATGTGGTATGGGGAAAAGCCAGCACTCAAGTACTTTGGAGTTTTCAAAAGTGAATGTTTTATTCTCAACAAAAAGAAGCATCGAAAGTTCGAAGCTCATGGGGATAAAGGTATTTTCCTTGGATATTTATCCAAAAGCAGAGCGTATAAATGCTACAATAAAAGACTTGAGAAAATTGTGGAAAGATAACATGTAACTATTGTTGAGGAGCAAAGGCGAGCAGATTTTGCGGCAAAACAATAAAGAAACCAAGGAAGTGATGCTGAAGTGAGTGGAACAAGGGGAGTTCAAGGGGCTGTAGAAGACTCAGATGAGAGCTTTGATTATTGTAGATTGAGAAAACCCCCTTACCTTCAAGGTGAGGCAGAGACCTTTTATAGATTGAGAAAGAGAAATACAAATAAGAGTATTCCGATGTGGGACTCGGAAATACCCAAAATAATAAAAGGGTTTTAACACTCCCCCTCAAGCTGGACATGCCTAGCTTGGACAACGAGTCCCACAAAAAAAAAGGAAGATGACATCATACAAGACCAGACACACTCCCCCTCAAGTTGGGCTGCAGATGCTGTGGATGCCCAGCTTGGAACTGAGCGAGGCTAGGCGAGCCCCTGTGAGGCCTTTGGTGAAGATGTCAGCAAGCTGGTCCGCCATCAGGATGTGGCTAAAGCTGACATGATTGTGCTCCAGGTGGTGGCGAAGAAAGTGGCAGTCAACCTCAATATGCTTCGTGTGTTCATGGAAGATGGGATTCGAAGCAATCTTGGTGACTGCCTGATTGTCACACCAGATGTGAGCAGATGTCTGCTGAGGAAAGCCAAGCTCTTGGAGGAGTTGTCGAAGCCAAAAGATCTCCGTAGTGACGGTGACCATGGCACGGTACTCAGACTCCGCACTGGACCGGGAGACGATAGTCTGTTTTTTGCTGCGCCAAGAGATGAGGTGGCCGGCCAAGAAGACGACAAACCCAGAAGTAGATCTACGAGTAACAATACAACCAGCATAATCAGCATCACAGAATGCCTCAATATGCAGATGAGGCTGTTGCGAGTAGCGAAGACCACGGGCATGATCTCGCTTGATGTATTTGGCGATACGGAAGATAACATCCCAATGAGAGGTGGTTGGATGCTCCATAAATTGACTCACTTTGCCAACAACACAGACGATGTCAGGACGAGTCATGGTGAGATAATTGAGTTTGCCCACCAGGCGACGGTACCGCTCTGGATGTGGATACAGTTTTGAGGAGGCATAAAGAGACCGTTCCCCAGGCTCCAGAGGAGTGTCCACAGCAGTGACCTGTGTCAGCCCAGCATCCTGCAGAATATCCAACGCATACTTCCGTTGGCAGAGGGGAGATGGTATCCGAAGAATAGGATACCTCGATGCCGAGGAAGTATGTGAGAGGGCCAAGATCCTTAGTGTGGAAGTGCTGGTGAAGATGCTCCTTGAGGTGGGTGATACTTGCAGAGTCGCTGCCGGTGATGATGATATCATCCACATAAACGACCAATAGGATGCAGCTAGCGTAGGTCGTCCTGTAGAACACTGTGTGGTCCTTCGTGCTGCGAGAGAGCCCAAAGCCGGTGACGATAGTGCTAAAGCGGCCGAACCAAGCACAGGGAGACTGCTTGAGGCCGTAAAGAGAGCGGCGAAGTCAACAGACTTGAGACTCGGCGCCGTAGGCACAAAACCCGGGGGGCTGCTGCAGATAAACCTCTTCCTCAAGGAAGCCATGTAAGAAGACATTCTTGACATCCAGTTGGTGAAGAGGCCAATGATGATGGGCGGCCAGAGAGATGAATAATCGAAATGATACCATCTTGGCAACTGGTGAGTAGGTATCAAAGTAGTCAATACCGTAAGTCTATGCGAAGCCCTTGGCCACAAGGCGAGCTTTGAGGCGATGGAGAGTCCATCGGGATTCAGCCTGACTGTGTAAATCCATTTGCTGCCTACCGTCTGTTTGCCTGCTGGAAGGGGGGCAAGATCCCAAGTATGGTTTTCTTCCAGAGCCTGCAATTCATCCCGCATTGCTGCCAGCCACTTGGGGTGAGATTTGGCATCACCAACTGCGCGAGGAATAAAAACTGTCTCTAGAGCGGACAAACCCCTGTATGAAGATACAAATAGAGGAGTACTCTGGCAGAAGCGAGTACCTTTCCGTAGGGCAATGGGCAAGTCGTCGGGCGGCGGGGCAGGAGCGTCGGACGAAGCGGGGACGACGGTGTCATTGGCCGGGACGGGGGAAACAGTTGATGGACGACGGGAGTAGACCTGACCAAAATGGGTGTCAATAGGGGTTGACACCGGTGGAGAGTGGATGATTAGAGGAAGACAATCATCGATGGTAGAGTCAGGATGAGGAGAGGGAAGAGAGAACATAAAGCTCTCAACAAATGCGACGTCGGCCGAGATGACATACCTTCGTAGGTCGGGTGAGAAGCAACGATATCCGCGCTGAGTGCGGGAGTAGCCAAGAAAAATACACTGGAGGGATTTGGGTGAGAGTTTGGAGAGGCTAGGACGTGTGTTGCGAACGTAACAGAGGCATCCAAACACGCGAAGGGGAAGAGAGTGAAGAGGGAGAGAGGAGAACAAAGCCAGAAAAGGAGTCTGCCACTAAAGGATAGAGGAATGAAGACAGTTTATAAAGGTAGGTGGCGGTGAGAATTTTATCTCCCCAAAAATGCGGAGGCACCTGTCGGTGGAAGAGGAGGACACGAGCAGTCTCCAGAATATGTATGTGTTTCCGCTCTGCCACGCCATTCTGCTGAGGTGTATCAGGACAGGAGGTCTGATGAAGGATGCCTTTTGTCTGGAGAAACTGCTGAAATGGAGTGGAGAGTTATTCACGGCCATTATCTGAGCGGAGACATTTTACAGAGATGGAAAATTGGTTTTGAATTTCTTTGTAAAAGTTTTGGAATGTGGAAAACACTTCAGAGTGTTCTCGAATGAGGTAAAGCCAAGTCATTCGTGAAAAATCATCAATGAAAGATATATAATATTTATATCCCAAATGACTCGAAATGGGACAAGGACCCCACACGTCTGAATGAACCAGATCAAAAGGGTGTGAGGCCCTTGTATCCATTCGAGGAGTGTATGTAGTGTGGTGATGTTTTGCAAATGTACACGACTCACAATGAAAAGAATTATGCCGACTAAAGTCTGGAAAAAACTGATGAATGGTGGAGGCAGGCGGGTGTCCCAACCGGGAATGAAGATCCAATGCTCGAGTAGAGGCAAACGTGTAAGCGATGGGTGCCGGTCCATCGAACATGTAAACCCCGTCCCCAAGCTGGCCTCTACCAAGTTCTCGGTTCATAGTTCGCTCCTGAAATACAATACCAGAGGAGGTAAATATGGAAGCACATTTATAATCTTTTGTCAACTTACTGATGGAAAGAAGATTAAATGGACTGCGGGGCACATGTGCCACAGATGGTAGGTGAATCGATGGAGTCAGGGAGCATGCGCTGAAGCCCGCAATGGGGATAGTGGAGCCATTGGCGACGATGATGGCGGATGACCCGGTATAAGGGCAGTAGGAGGTCAACATACCAGCATCACCGGTGAGGTGGTTGGAGACACCTGAGTCGAGCATCTATGCAGGGGAGCGACGACCGACAAAGGCAGCGGAGCGAACAGAATGAGCCAGAGAAGCTGAAGATATACCGGGTTCTGCGGGGTCCCTAGGATCATGAGTCAGCCGGATGTCAGCCATAGACAGGTCCAGAGATGGTGGAAGAGTGACGACTGTCGAGGAAGCCTTTTGAACCGCTGTCTGTCCCTCTACCTCGGGCGCTGAGATGGACGTCCATGCAGAACCCAACATCGGTCGATCAGGTGGCCAAACTTGCCACAATGTTGACAGAGGGGACGTGGACGACCTTCCACACGGCCACGTCCACGAGGGCTCAAGGAGCGTCCACCACCATGACCGACAAGAGCTGAGTGGTCGATAATGGGGGCGGGAGGGGGAAGAGCCCGCTGGGCCTTGCTCAGTCGATGATAAACCTGAGGGATCTCCAGCGTCGAAGGGCTGGCGAGCAACTCGGTAGCCGTGGTGGCAAACTCCGGAGCGAGGCCGCTGAGAAGAGTGAAGATGCAGAGTTGGTCCCGCTGGGTCTGAGCCTCTGCCGGTGTCTGGGGAACGAGCCACAACTCCTACAATTCATCACGAAGCCCTTTCCATTCCATGAAATATGTGGGGAAGGACTGGTCCTGCTGTTGAATATGGGACAGGCGCTGGAGGATATCGGAAACCTGAACCAGGTTGTTGGTCTCAGAATACATGATGTTCAAGGAGTCCCAGAGTTCCTTGACTGTATTCGCCGTGCGGGTGACATCCTTGACCGATCGATCCATTGAATTGACCAGAAGAGCGAGGATCTTGCTATCAGCAAACTTCCACGAACGATACTTGGGGTCAGTCGAAGCCGGGGGAGGATCCTCAAGGTGATGATCAAGGTCCATCCCGGTCAGGGACATCACCACAGTCTTTCGCCAAATGGAGAAATCTGTGGAGTCCAACCGGTCATCAACGAGGTGAGAGTGGATGCGGTGATCATCTGAGGCAGAGGGGAGGTGTCTGCTATGGAGGCGTCGGGTAGCTGGTGAAGACTCAGTAGTGGGCAGCGACGGAATCAACGGGGGGCTGGGCGTGCCGGGAAGTCGGGAATGGCGAGCCAGCTAGAGCGCCGGGAGAGGGCGGTGGGTGGGAGCCGCTGGAATGTGTCGCGCGCAGATGAGGAGGGGCCGTTGGAGGCGTCGAGCGTAGAGGAGGAGGGCTGTCGGGGGGGGTGGAAGTGTCGAGCGCCGAGGAGGAGGGCCACCGGGGGGGGGGGGGTGGAGGTGTCGAGCACCGAGGGGTTGGCGGGTGGCGTTGCGACGGAGCAGGGCCGTGGGGAGGCCGGGGCCGGACGGCGTAGGTTGGTGGAGGTTGCCAGGTGAGAGAGCCGAATGCTGGGGCCGAACGGAGCAGGGCAGCCGGGATGTGTAGGGCAGACCGAGGAGGGAGGGGGGTGCCGCATAGGGCAAACCCAGGAGGGAGGGGAGCCACTTAGGGCAGAGCCGGGAGGAAAAAAAATTAGAGGGAGGGCTCGGGAATAGGTTCCCTTTGATACCATGTAGATTGGGAAAACCCCCTTACCTTCAAGGTGAGGCGGAGACCTTCTTTTATAGATTGAGAAAGAGAAATACAAATAAGAGTATTCCGATGTGGCAATGCATGAAGAGTTTGACCAAATTGAAAAAAACCAAACTTGAGAAGTTGTTCCAAGGCTAGAGAACAAAAATGTTATCGGAATCAAATGGATTTTCCGAAATAAACTAAATGAAGATGGCAAAGTGACAAGGAACAAAGCACATCTAGTGTTCAAGGGCTATTCCCAAATAGAACGAATTGACATGGATAAGACATTTGCATCGGTGGTCTGGTTAGAAGCGATATGATTGTTTTGGCGATGACAGTTCAAAGGGGCTTTAAAGTCTATCAAATGGATGTCAAATCTACATTCTATTGGAAGATGTGGACGAAGTGTGCTGATTAAAGAAAACCTTATATGGCCTAAAACAAGCACCAAAGACCTGGTACTCAAGGCTGGATTAGTAGTTATAGAGGACATCATCTTTGGTGGCTCAATGTTTCCCAATACAAGCAGTTTTCAGAATATGTGAAGTGAAAATTCGAAATGTATTTGATTGACGAATTATCTTTCTTCCTTGACTTGCAAGTGATCCAAAGTAGGGATAGTACATTTGTTTTTGAAACAAAATATGCCAAGGAGGTGTTAAAAAGGTGGTTCCAAATGGCTGATTCAAGGCCAATGATGTGACCCAGCTGAAATTGTCAAAAGACGAGGAAAGCAAAAAAAAGTTGATAAGACTCTTTATAGGCAAATCACTGGGAGTTTTCCGTACTTGACAACCACTCGACTGAACATCGTATTTGCCACATGTCACTTGGTATCAAAGTCGTCCCAAAGAAAGTCATGCAAACTGTGAGACAAATACTCCGTTATATCAACCAAATAGTGGACTTTAGGTTGTTTTATTACAGCACTTCACAACATCAATTCTTGGGCTATACAGATGCAGATTGGGTAGGTTTCGTGGATGATTGAAAGTCAACTTCTGGAGGCGTATTCCATCTCGACATTTCTTGTATCTCTTGGCTAAGTAAGAAGCAAAATTGCATCTCAAGCGCGACGAAGGTTGAATATTTAGTAGCCACTCAAGCTTGTACCTAGGTGGTATGGATGAGGCGATAGTTTGAAGACATTGAGTTGGAAGGGACATATCCTATTCCTATCAAGGGTGACAACTCGAGTGGAAGTCTAGCAAAAATCCTATTCATCATTCGTGGACCAACCACATTGAAATTAAATAATTTCCTAAAAGAGGTGGAACAAAAAGTTTTGAAGTTAGAATATGTGTCCACAGGGGGGGCGCTCTAGGAGGTTAGTCTGTTAAGAGGGGAAGTGGGGAGAGGTGTTGGGCAGAGAATCTTTTCTGTTGGAATCGGCTAGTGCTTGGGCGGGAGAGTAAGAAAGTCCTCTCGTGTACTTTTTCTTACAATTTTCTCTTTCCCTCTCCTAGTTTCTACTCTTAACTCTCACACAAACTGGATAATCGATGCATACCTGTTGGATTGGTGTTGCCCGATCCGGTTTGGATGTTTGGGCCGAATGCTTGTGGCCCGTACTATGCACTTGGACGCAACTTCCACGAGTCAAGCTCTACTGTGAGCTCGTTGGGGGTTGCAGGGGGCAACGCGCCCCTGCTTTGGGGGTCCGGGGGCCGAAGGTCCCCGACCCAATTTTTGGGGAACTGTAGCGACGTGGACTTCCAGCCGCCATTCACTGTAGCTCCTTGGACTTCCAACCGACATCCACTGTAGTACTTTTGACTTGGGTGACCACCTTTCACTGTAGCGACGTCGACTTCCAGCCGTCTTTCACCGTTGCAAGCGGACTTTTCGACGGTTGGTGGAATAGTGCTTCGTCCTTATTAGCCCATTTCAAGCTAGGGTTTTGCGTAGTGAGTAACTCTGAAAAATCTCTCTGTAATTTGTGCTCCCGACATATAGTGAAATTCTGTCTCTCCATGGACGTAGGGATTATTCCCGAACAACGTAAATCTTTGTGTTCTCGTTCTGTTCTTTTTTTCCCTTTTACTCTTCTCCGAATCGTTGTTTTGTTGTTGCGACTCCCGACGTTTCCGCATCAATAGCAGTCCATCGATTTAGACGGACCGATTACGTGTTAATTGTCTTCTGGTGATTTATCACTTCTGGTCCGACTTGCAAGCGCCTCATTACACAAATGAGGCGCCCGACTTGCACCTCCCAACATCGTCGGACGTGGTGCAGAGGTCCATCGACGATGACAATAGAAACTAGGTTGCAATCTCACCTGCAAGGGATGAATCAACTGATGGAACGGCTGAAATCAACTGTGATGGGCTTAGTGACATTTGTGGGCACGTTCAAACAGGAGGTATTGGACTTAGCATACCTTCGAAATTCAATGGCTCTACTGGTGCGGCGCATGGGAAAGTTGCCAGTGCAGTCTGAGATGACACCTTCAGACTTCATGGACGACTCAGGAGCGCACGCGTCAGGAATGGTCGACCATGCTAAGGCCGACGATGACATGAATGAGATCGGCACAACTTCTGCCAATACCCCAGAGGATCTGTTCACCATCCGGTGCGTCGAACTGCCGACGTTTGATGGTCAAGATCCACATGGATGGCTTAACTGAGCTGAGCTATACTTCTGAATTAATCACACGCTGGACGAGACAAAAATTGTCTTAACCTTGGTTAGTGTGGAGGGGGTGGTGATACATTGGTTTATGGTTTTATAGTAGGTGCATCCAAATTTATTGTGGAAAAAATTCAGAGGAATTCATGAAGCGTTTCAATGGAATTCAAGTACAGAATCCTTATGAAGAACTGGTGACGTTACGACAACACAGAACAGTTTAAAAGTACATTGAGCAGTTTGAGTATTTGGCGGCTCTGATTCCGTGACAACCGGAATCACAATATGTTGGCTATTTCTTACATGGGTTGTAGTAGGAGATTCGAAGTTGGGTCCACATTCATAATCCGAAGACGCGTTTGCAGATAATGTTGCTTGCGAGAGATGTGGAGCTGGTCGTCCGGAAGTGCATTGCACCCCAAACTCAGGGAGGCTCTCTTGTCTCTGGTCGTGAAGCTTGGTTGCCTCCGGAGCGGTTGGGGCCGCCGCCGCCACCTGGTTGCACCCCTCACCTCCCTCGAAGCTCAGTGAGCCACTAGGGGGGTCATATCGGGTGCTGCCTAAACAGATCCCAATGGGCGTCAAACTGTATAAATGTGTCGGATGCCTTACAACCTCTCGCATAAATGTGTCGTTCCGAAGTTGAGGGTGTTATTGGGGGACAATGAAGCAATTGCCCGACGACGATGATTCAACGAGAGAGAAAGAGGGAGTGAGCCAGTGGGGACTGGTTTGAACACCGAATGCAGGGTCGTGGACTTACAAAGTGTGGAAACTTATTACAGTGGCCGCAAACACAACAACACTACCATGAAATCCATGAAGTTTGAAGGCAGTATTGCGGGGATTCTCATTTTGGTGTTGCAGGACAGTGGCACATCTCACAATTTTTTAGCCCCCAAGCTGGTTCAATTGCTTGGACTTCCAATTACTGATTCTCGGAAATTGATCTTTAAATTGGGGGATGTGCATAACATGCGGACCATGGGGGAATGCCAACATCTCACACTCACTATAGGGGCCTATACTTTTGTGATTGATGCTCAGGTCGTGGACATTGGAGGCTTCGATCTGATTTAGGGAATTGGCTGGTTTTGGACTCTCGACAACATAGAAATAAATTAACATACCATGCAAATGAAGTTTGCAACAGGGGCGTCAATTCACCCCGTGTGGCACCAGTCCTGGCAACATAGCATCATCCTCATGGGATACGAGAACCTCTGCAAAGGACCCTATAGGCCGTTATCAGCGCCTAGTAGAGGGGGAGAAGAGCCGAGAGGTGAGCCCTTTGACCGAGGGGCAGACCCTGGACTTACAATTCGTACTCGAAACCCTTCGCAGTGTGTTTGATGCTCCTACAATACTATCTCCCAAGCGGTAGAGGGCTCATGTAATCAACCTGCACCTAGGCCAAGGACCATTTATGGTTCGGACCTACCGCTACCCGCATTTTTTGAAGAATGAAATCGAACGACAGGTGAAAGGAACGCCGGACCAAAGCATCATTAGGGCCGATTCCAATGCTTATTCCAGCCCGATTTTATTGGCCAAAATGGACGGGACATGGAGACTGCGTATGGACTACCGAACATTAAGTAAGGCAACTATTCCTGATAAGTTTCCCATACCCGTTGTGGCAGAACTACTTGATGAACTGCATGACGCCTCTTCTCTAACCTGGACCTCAAGGCGGGCTTTCACCAGATTTAGATGTAGGAAGATAACATTGCAAAAACCGCTTTTCGCATTCACAACGGTCATTACGAATATTTGGGGCGAGGAATAGATCCTGGGATAACCCAAGCACGTGGCAGGGAGCCAGTTGTTCGTCATCGAGCAGACGCAGCAGGCTGAAGAACATGTTACGCTTCGACTACGAAATTTGGAAGAGCAAACGATTGACCGGATTAAAGGTTTTGAGTTGCAAATTGAGCAAAGCGCCGACACCGGAAAACAGAGCAACGTCGAGGCCTCTTTCCCAACCAGAAGTGGAGGGAGAGCGACTTCTGGAGTTCGTCAGGACGAGAACTTAATGCTGAATGGATCGGAATTGGAGTATGGACTCCAAAGTTCGTCTAATAGGTCGGAAATGTTGTTGTTCATTGGCGATGATCCTTTTGGTTGACTAACCAAAATCGAAACATATTTCTGACTCGTCCTAACGTCGGATTAGATGAAGTTACCCATGGTGCAACACTGCATGGGAGGATCAACATTATATTGGTTCCTGTATTGGCAAAATTCTAATTCGGAGTTGAACTGAGACAAATTTAAGTTGGCACTCAGAGAGATACAGTAAGTCGACCGAAGAAAATCCATTGAGGTACTTTAAAACTCTTTATCAGACTGGTACAATGGATGAATGTATTGAAGACTTCAAACATGTGGCTCTAAGGATTCCTGATTTTCCTGAGTGTTGGTTTATGAGTCTTTCTGGGAGGGCTACAGAAAGAAATTGAGAACAGAGTCTCTACTCATGAACTAGAAAATAGATATTAGATTTTAACTTTGGCCAATAAAATAGAGATGGAATTGTTGGGGGGGGTGCATAATGCGGACTTCTGATGAGAGGACGGTGCACCCTCCTATTCAGTGAGGGGTGGGAGTTGGTTCGCACAGATATCTTTTAAACCGGCCTATTGCGGAAAGTTTTAAAGGTGATGAGGAAGGTTGACGTCCTGGAGGTGATGAACGATGGAAGGGAATTCGAAGTCTCAGCCGACAGGAGCGAGACAAACGATAACAATAGGGATTGTGTTTCCATTGTGGACAGCCTTACACTCCCTTGCGTCGCTGTTTCGATAAACATTTGTGTTTGATGGTTTGGGAAATTGAAGAGTCGGAAACTGGTGGGGGCACAGTGGATACTGCACAAAAAGAACTAGAGTCTTGTGATCTTACCGATTCCCCGATACAAGACTTAGTGGAACTCAGAAGTCTGGGCGCGCAAGAGGCAGAGTCATTGACATTAGATGGCTATGTCATGGGGGTACCTATTGTGATACTTCTAGCAAGAATTTTCTGACCAAGACCCTCACTAAATTGGAAGGGGTGGATGTTTTCCCTACCGCGCCGTTCGGAATTATGCTGGACGATTGCAAGAAAGCACTCTCATAGGGAAAATGTAGCCTGCTCCATGTGACTTTGGATCAATTCCCTTTTGTTATTGATGCATTTATTTTTGATACCGAGGTACCTGATATACGTGTGCTGGTATCTACCGTCCGGCCATCCTTCCACTTTTTTGTGGGTGGGATGGGTGCTCTGCCATGTTGTGTCTACTTTTGGCTCCGTGATGCGCTTCTTTGCTGCTCTGACGTGATTTGGCATCGTGATGCGCTTTTCGGCTGCTCCGGTGTCATTTGGTTCCGTAATGCGCCTCTCAGTTGCTTTGGCGTGATTTGGCATCGTGATGCGCTTCTTGGCTGCTTCGGTGTCACTTGGCTTTGTGATGCGCTTTTGGCTGCTTCGATGTCATTTGGCTATGTGATGCGCTTTTCAGTTGCTCCGGTGTCAATTGGCTTCGTGATGCGCTTCTTTGATGCTTCGGTGCGATCTTTCACTTTGATGCGGTTCTTGATTGTTCTGGTGTGACTTCGCTTCGTGACGCGCTTTTCGGCTGCTCCGACGCCTTTTGCATGATACAACTTCTTTGCAGGGGGGCACCACTTCATCTTGACCGTTTCCTCTGTTTCATCGGCTGGTGGGAAGGGGCGACGGGGCTTTCACTGATTCTTGCTATGATGTTTGTTGCCCTTTGATCATTCGGGACCCTATTTGGACTTTTTGTTCACTTAAGGTTTTTCACCTGTCATTCTTTGGGTTTCCTCTTCACCCATTCCTGTTAAAAGGGTTTTCTTTATTTTTGCTTTTAATAAAGAGGGCTTGACCCTCAACCTTAAAAAAAAAAGCTTGGGTATGAAATGGCTCAAGACGATGGGGTTTGTTTTGACCAATTTGCAACACAAAGCTATGAAATTTAAGTGGGAAGGACACCCAGTTAAATTACAAGGGATGATCGGGATGCTGGACAACTCAAATGTCCTACGACAAATAATGCTGAAAGCCACTGCCTATTCAGATGGTTGTGGAAATCCGAGCTTCCAAATCAATCTACACCTTCAAAACTGGATAAAAAACTTGACAGGCAGCAGCTGGACAAACTGCTTTCAGAATTTTGTTCCATGTTTGAAGATCCACAAGGGGTTCCTCCTAGCCGGATAACTGACCACGCGATTGCACTTATTCAAGGAGCTACTCCGGTTAACATCCAACCATACAAGTTGGCACACCATCTTAAGGATGAGGTTGAGGAGCAGGTGGCAGACATGCTAGCTAAGGGGATCATTAGATACAACAATAGTCCCTATGCGAGCCCCATTATCTTGGTTAAAAAAAAGATGGAGGCTGGCGTTTATGTGTCGATTACCGGGCTTTGAACAAGCTCACAGTCCCAGACAGGATTCCAATACTTGTGATTGATGAATTACTGGACGATCTTCATAGAGCACGGCGTTTTACTAAATTGGATTTGAAGTTTGGTTTCCTTCAAATTAGGATGCGGGCGGAAGATGTGTGCAAGACAACATTCAAGACTCATGAGAGACATTATGAGTACCTTGTAGTGCCATTCAGATTAATGAATGAGCCAACAACTTTTCAGTCCATAATGAACATAATTTCATGACTTGCTAAAATTTGTCTTGGTTTTCTTTGATGACATGCATATAATAAGGACGGGACAGCGCACCTTCAACATTTGGCCGTGGTGTTTAAAACTTTGTAGGCTCACCATCTTCATGCCAACAGAAAGAAATGTTTTTTTGGCTAGTCCTGTACTTGGGGCATATTGTTTCTGGAGAAGGGGTCTTAATAGATCCAAAAAAGGTGGAATGTATCCAGAAATGGCCTCACCCGCACCAAGAAATTTATTAGGGACTACGGGAAGATAGTGAAACCATAGAATTAACAAAAATGGGAGGTTTCCTTTGGATTGCTGTGGCAGTTGGCGCTTTTAATAAGCTGAAGGAATGTTTAATTTCCGCGCCCCTATCGAATTTCCAACAGCGCTTCGTTATTGAGTGTGATGCTTCCGGCCGGGGGGTTGGCGCGGTATTAATCCGAAGTTGCATATTTCTATAAAGCATTTGCTACAATTACGCTTTGAAAGTCAGTTTATGAAAATGAAATTATGGGTTTGGTATTGGCCGTCAGCCATTGGAAACAATATTTTTTGGGCAAGCATTTTGTTGTTTATACTGATCACAAAGCTCTCAAAAATATACTAACTCAGCGAATTCCTTCTATCAACCAGCAATGTTGCAAACAAAATTATTGGGCCTTGATTTCGATGTCATTTATAAGCCTGGTAAAACTAATCACGTAGTGGATTCTCTGTCCAGGTTGGCCGAAGCGGAATATTCACTGAACACCAAACCGCAAATACTTTGTTTGACAATTTTCGAACCATTTTGGTTAGAACTTGTGACGGTTAAGGAGGAAATACTATAAGATACCGACCTTATGAAAGTTGTTCAAACTGTTCAGCAGCAGGACCATTCCTATCCGGGTTTCAGTTCCGTGATGGTTTTTTTTGTTTATAAAAACAGAATGGTATTATCCAAACATTCAGTTTTACTACCAAAATTCTTACATTATTATCATTCTTCCGTCGTGGGAGGACATTCGGGCTTTTAGAAGACCTACAAGCGGCTGGTTTATTTTGGAAAGGTATGACTCGCTCCGTTATGAAGTTTGTCTGGGAATATGATATTCGTCAACGAAAAAAATATCAAACCATGTCTTCGGCTGTGGGCTGTTGCAGCCACTACCCGTACCTGAATTGGTATGGATGACGTTTCAATGGATTTTATTTCGGGACTGCCCAAGTTCCTTGGTTGTGATGTACTTTTGTCAAAGTGGTTCGGTTACATGTGATGCTCAGCTCAATATTAAGCGACCGAGATCCATTATTCCTTTGTAATTTTTGGAAATAATTTTTTCGGTTGGAGGGAACCGCACTTCAGGTGAGCTCCTTTTATCATCCGCAAACTGATGCCCAAACTGAAGTCATGATCCGAATTCTGGAAACATATTTGCGGTGTTTTACTTCAAAACGACCTCTTTCTTGTGCTCGGTACGTCCCTTGGGCTGAATTTTGTTAGAACATTGCCACTCTTCAAAAATGTCATCGTTTGAGGTGGTTTATGCTCAGCGTCCTCCAACACCATTCAAGGGGGGAAACTCAAGTGGATTCAGTGGAATCTCCTCTTCTTGACCGTGATGAAATGTTGGACATCTTACGGTGAAACCTTCTACGGGCTCAGCAAGTAACGGTAAAATTTTCTAATTGTCGTCGTAGGGACGTGCGATTTGAAGTTGGGCAGATGGTTTTTGTTAAGCTCCGTCCTAATATACAGACTTAAAATCTAAGAAATTAAATCTTAATCTTGCTTCTCTATACTATGCGCATTTTCTGGTGATGGAACGTTTAGGTATTACTGCCTATAAAATTTCTTTGCCCAACACCTCTCGTTTGCATCCCGTTTTTCATGTTTTTCAATTAAATCTTGCTGAATGATGTAATCGGTGGCCTTGCAGGAGAGCCGGCTACTGGAGGTGGTGTCGGAGGGCTGCGGGCGGAAGAGCCAACCATTGAGGGGACGCCGAGAAATCTGTTGAGGCGGAGATGGAGCCGACAGAGGGCCGTCGCGCGGGCCGCTGGAGATGGGGCTGCTACAGGAGGCATTGGCCGGGAGAGCAGCGCAGGAGGCACTGGATGGGAGAGCAGTCACGTACAGTAGCGAGGGCGACGGGCAGGAGACTCTCGCTGGGAAGTCTGCTCGCAGGGAGCCGGGTGACCGCAACGGAAGCGGGGCCGGGAGATCGCCACAGGAGGTGGGGGTTGGGAGATCGCGACGGAGACGGTGGCGGGGCCGGGAGATCGCGACGGAGGGCGACGGACCAGGAAGCGCCGAGGTGGGGCGGAGACTGGGAGACCGCGACGGGAGCGGGGGGGGGGGGGAGATCGTGACGGAGGCGGGCCGGGACACGCTGAGGAGGGCGGACTGGGATCTGGCACAGGGGGGAGGAAAATTTATGGAAAATTTCCCTCTGATACCATGTAATTAGTGAATTCCCCCTTACCTCAAGGTGAGGCGGAGACATTTTTTATAGATGGATAAAAAAGATTACAAGGTGAAGTAATCCGATGTGGGACTTGGAAATACCTTTTAC
Organism: Viscum album; assembly: GCA_963277665.1. Classification (NCBI taxonomy): domain Eukaryota; kingdom Viridiplantae; phylum Streptophyta; class Magnoliopsida; order Santalales; family Viscaceae; genus Viscum; species Viscum album. The sequence goes on from OY728136.1 coordinate 2,002,001,155, forward strand.
CCGAAAATACAATTAACCGGGTTCAACAAAGGAGATTTTCCAGAACCAGCAGATCTTCCCGCTGGTCTGTCTAGTGGTGATGTGACTGAACCAGAAGACAGTTGATTCCCACAAGAATTTACCTAGTCCTTGTGATCAATGGATGGTTAAATGTAAAGGGGCGCCCACTGATGAATCTATTTGGGAGGATGCTCAGTTTATTTGCTGACGTATCTTTTATTGAGAGCTCTCATTTCTCTCTTTTTTCTTCCCATCCAAACATCATAATCGATGATTGTCTTCCTCTCATCATCCACCTCCCTCTGGTGTCCCACCCCACTGATCACCGGTTTGACACTGTCTACTAATGCCGTCCATCGAATGTGTCCCCCGTCCAGGCCGAGGACACCACCGTCTCAGCTTCGTCTGACGCTCTTGCTTCAGCCACAAACGACTTGCTCATTGCACTATGGAAAGGTACTCGTTTTGTCAGAATACTCCTCTCTACACATCCTCATACAGAGTCATTTCGCTCTGGAGACGATATCTATTCCCCACACGGTTGGCGACGCCAAATCTCACCCGTGGTGGCTTCAAGCAATGCGGGATGAATTGCAGGCTTTGAACACTTTTCATCACCTTAAAGCCAGACTTGTGACAAAGGGGTTTGCTTAGACATATGATGTCGACTATTTTGATAATTTCTCTCCAGTTTCAAAGATGACATATGTCTGATTATCTATCTCTTTCCGCTCATCAGCATTGACATCTTTATCAACTTGATGTCAAAAATGTCTTTCTCCATGACTTTCTTGAAGAAGAGGTATATCTACAACAACCTCCTGGCTTTCGTGCCTCAGGAGCCGATTCTCATGTTTGTTGACTTCATCGCTCTGTATATGGCCTCAAGCCGTCTCCTCGTCCTTGGTTTGGCCGATTCAACACCGTCATCACTACATTTGGGCTATCTCGGAGTATGAAGAACCACACTGTTTTCTACTGGACGACATCCTCCGGCTGTATTCTACTGGTTGTGTATGTTGATGATATCATCATCACTGGGAGCGACTCAACTGGAATTGTCCAACTAAAAGGGAATCTTCACCAGCACTTTGAAACCAAAGATCTCGGTGCTCTAATATACTTGGCATTGAAGTCTTCCGTTCTCCGGACACCATCTTTCTTTGCCAACGGAAGTATGCCTTGAATATCTTACAAGATGCTGGTTTGACTCAAGCAACTGCCGTGGACACTCTTGAGTTTGGGGAACGGTCTCTTGACACTACGGAACCATATTCTCACCCAGAGAGGTACCGTCTGGTGGGAAAACTCAATTATCTCACCATGACTCGTCCAGACATTGCCTGCGTTGTTGGCAAAGTTAGCCAATTCATGGAGCATCCGACAAAATCTCAGTGGGATGTTGTCCTCCGCATTGCCAAATACATCAAGCAAGACCCTGCCCGTGTTCTTCGGTATTCACATCACGATCATCTGAATGTTGAGGCCTTCTGTGATGCTGACTATGCTGATTGACTTGCTACCCGAAAGTTTACTTCTGGGTTTGCCGTTTTTTTAGCAGGTAACCTCATCTCATGGCGCAATCACCACCACCTCGAGCAGCACCATGTCAGTTTCAACAACATACCGACTGCAGATCAACTTGCCGACATCTTCACCAAAGGTCTCTCGGGAGTTCGACTAACCTCTCTCAATACCAAGCTGGGGGATCCACAGCATCAACGACCCAGCTGAGGGGGTGTGTGTATGGTCTTGTTTGATATCTTTTTTTTTGTGTGACTCTTGTGTTGCGGAATCGTCGGGAGTCGCAACGACAGAAACGAGATACGGAAAGAAAATGCAAAAGAAATGAAAGCACACGAAAGACACAAATTTACGTGGTTCAAGAATAATTCCTACGTCCACGGAGAGGCAGAATTCTCACTATAATTGGAAGCACAAATTACAGAGTTTTTCAGGTTAGAAACCCTTGCTCGAAATGAGCTACATATGGAGAAGACAATCCACTGTTCCGAACAGGAAGTCCGCGTCGCCATAGTTAAAGGCGGACCACCTTTGTCAAAAGTGCTACAGTGGTTGCCGGCTGGAAGTCAAAAGTGCTACAACATAGTTGACTCTGAAGTTTGCACTGCTACAGTTCCTGTCGGGCTACACCAATCCAACATCTTGGTCTAAGCTATCATGTACTAGCTTGAAGGGGAGTGTTGAACCCAATTTATTATAAAAGGTATTTCCGAGTCCCACATCGGATTACTCCACCTTGTAATCCTTTTATCCTTGTATAAAAGAATGTATCCACCCCACCTTGAGGTAAGGGGAATTCACATCTAAAAACATATTGGTTCACCACTCTTGGTGTAGTTTTCATCTACTGTACGTGGACGAAGAAGGCACCACTAAGAGGAGCAGTGCGTTTCTCAAGTGCAAGGAGAGCAATGGGCTTTCCATTTTTCATGGTTCTTGGATTAGCCTATTTGGATGAACCAAATAAAATCGTTGTCTGGGTATCAACCTTCTTTGGGACCAACAAATCTATCAATGTTCGACTGCCTTTGTTAATTGTAGAATATGATTAACATATATTGTAGTACAATAAAATGAGAGAGACCCACACCCCCAAGGTTTTCTCTAAAGGAGGCCTTGAGATTCTTTTATAACAAATACTAAAGACCACACTGGACCTCAAGTCCGATGTGGGATGCTGACTCCTACACTCCCCCTCAAGCTAGGTGTACCTAGCTTGGACACATAAAGAAAAGAGACCAAACCAAACCAATGAAAACAAAGCAATCAACAGACTGCAAACACTCCCCCTCAAGCTGGACATACCCAGCTTGATTACAAAACAAGACGAAATAAAAGGAAACAAGAGACGATCGTAGCTCCTCCTCAAGATCGCAGCTCCCCCTTAGAATGATGGATGAATGATGTCACAGACGCAGCAAAAGAACCACACAGACCGGGCCGGTTGATGGAGAGTCAATAAATCCGCACTAGCGGGGCCGGTCGATGAGACGCTGGGAAAGCCACACTAGCACCGGGAAAGCCGCACTTGCGGAGCCGGCGACGGGAGGTGGGGATTCTGCAGAATTGTTGCGGGATCTGACGGCGCCAAAAGGCCCGGATCCAAGGCGGTCGATGTGATGCGCCACGGTGGAGGAGGCGCAAGGGTGTGCCGGCAGACAGGGAGGCGGCTGCCGGGAGTCGTCGGGAGATGCTGGCGACGGGAGGTGGGGATTCCACAGGAGGTGCTGACGACGGGAGTCGGGGCTGCCTGGCAGAGGAGCCCCCACTGGAGAGGGGGCGGACAGGAGCCATCGATGGAAAAGGAGGAGGCCGACATGGAGGCGGGGCTGCCGCAGGAGGAGGCCGGCATGGAGGTAGCAGGACAGCGCCGAGGTAAACGTCGGGAGGGAGCCGCTGGAGAGCCACATGTGAGAGAAGGTCTCGCTAGCAGGAGCACCGTCGGGGAGAACAACCGGGTGGTGCAGGACCGAAGGGAGCGGACAGTGGGAGGCGCGCTGGGAGCCGAGGGAAGAAGCGGGCCGCCGTCGGGATCTGGAGGCGCGACTGGATCGGAAGGGCCGGGGCTGGCGCGCGCACAGCGGGGAGGGGACGCTGGGGATGGAGGGGATGCGTTGTCGGGGAGGCACTCCGGGAGGAGAAAGGGCCGCCGCTGGCTGTCGGGATCACAGGGGGCGTCGGACCTTCAGAGCACATCTGTCGGGAGGGACGGGGGTCGCCTGGAAAATCGAAGAGGAGTCGCGGGGCCATCGCGCGCAGGAAGGTGAGGAGGTCTGTTGGGAGGAGGACCTCCGATGGCGGGATGGAGCCGCCGGGATGGAGCCACCGGGGCGACTGGAGCAGGAGCCGTGCAGAGTGGAGGAGGCGGGGCAGGCCGCAGGGGAGGGGCGCTATGAGAGCACCGGGAGACCGCTTGGGAAAGAGCCCGGAGGGGGCGGCCGGGACGAGCGGCGCTCAGGAGGGAGGGGCGCTGTGAGAGCACCGGGAGACCGCCTGGGAAAGAGCCCGGAGGGGGCGGCCGGGACGAGCGGCGCTCAGGAGGGAGGGGAGGGGCGACAACAGAGCTGGCCATGGAGGCACCCCCCCCCCCCTTTACGGGGAAAACGTAAGGAAACCCTAGAGCGAAATAAAAAAAAAAGATGGGAGGGAGGGGGTCGGGTTTAGCAAACCTCCTCTGATACCATGTAGAACAATAAAATGAGAGAGACCTGAACCCCCAAGGTTTTCTCTAAAGGAGGCCTTGATGTTCTTTTATAACAAATACTAAAGACCACACCAGACCTCAATTCCGATGTGGGATGCAGGCTCCAACATATATCATATCACGGCACTTGCAATATATACATATAGTACAATACAATATGCCTCAAGGCAGTGAATCAGTATCTCCATATCGTCCCTTATGATATGATATTTCTTTGGGCATATCTCCATGATGTCTGTGTCACCTACTTTCCATCACACTTGACTCGTCTTATGTTTGGGGCACCATTGCACTATTTTAAAACCATGTCTTCATCTGAATTTTTCTTGACTTAACTTTTCTTGTTGTGTGCAAAAACAGCAGGTACCTTCTTTTGAATGAAAAAGGTGAGAAAATTGATGAGCAACGTGGAGTTGTAAGGACTAATTGTATTGATTGCTTAGATCGCACAAATGTTACTCAGGTATGTTTCTCCGATTCAAATTTTACTCATTTCATCTTTGTTGATATTTGAGGTTCACATTCTGGCCCTGTTTGGTACGGGGAGTTGCGGTGAAAGGAAAGATTGATTCTCGTGATTAATAACTGATAAAATAAATAATGTAATAATGTAAAAACTATTTAGTTTAATTAATATTGTTAATACAATTATTATTGTTTAATTAGTTACTACTAATTAATTGACTAATAATTTATTTTTGATAATTATTTGAATTATTTTATTTACAATATTCCATTCCATTCCAACCCACTCCATTCCACTTCATTTCATTACTAAATTCATACTAAATGGGGCCTCAATTCTCTTGATGTTTCTTTTCTTTCAAGAGATGCATCAATTAATTTAGTCTTTCCTTTATTTTGCCTGCTTTTACATTTCACTGTCATAGCTTTCTCGAATATTTTGGTATTTATACTAAAAAATTGATGCTAAGAATTCATAGTTTGTGATGAAATGCTTCTAAAATGGGTGCTAATGAATAAAATTATTCTCAAGGCTTAGTGTCTTTGATTTAAGCTGACCATATTCTTCATATACTCAGTTTTTTCCCTTCATTTTTTTATTTATTGTGATTAAGATTAACTTGAGAAGCGGATCTATTTTGAGTTTACAAGTATCAGAATTATCTTTGCCTCCATCTATTACATTTTTGGGGATTAGAAAACCTGAGTAGCTAGTATTGTGTTCTTCATCTCCATGGCTGGTAAGGATCATCATTCATGAAACTTTACATTATTTCAGCTATACTTTTGTTGATTTTGTTGTGTGTGTGTGTGTGTAAGAGGGATTGAGAGTGGGAGGGAGGGAGGGAGAGTCCTGGGCTGTGTTGGGTTTTGGAACTTTTTTTTTTTTATCTAAAAATATGTTAGAAAATGTATTGGATTATACAAATGATAATTATGAATCACATGCATCCTTTTTTTCTCCTATCCAAAATATAGTCTAATATATTTTTAATACCTTTTTTTTTTGGAAAACAGAAACAGGAAACGTTGTGACTGTAAGAAAATGTATCGGATAATACAAATGATAAATACGTGTTCCCTTGTTATGGGTCTCTTACATATTTTTCTATCACACTCTTCTCATGTTAAAATCTGGACATGGTTGTAGAGCATGATTGGTAGAAAGATATTGGAATGCCAACTTCGAAGGGCTGGTGTTTTTGATTCGGAAGAGTCAATTGAATCTCATCCAAATTTGGATGTGAACTTCAAAATATGTGAGTACTTGTATTGTTTTCATTGAAACCTGCCCTTTCATTTCTGGTGGTTACCGTAGTTGTCCTCAGCAAATGCATATAACTTTATTCCTTTGTCTAGTGTGGGCTAACCATGGAGATGACATAAGCATTCAATATTCTGGCACACCTGCTTTGAAAGGAGATTTTGTGAGGTTCGTCTAAGGGTGTTCTCAGCTTTTACGTGGTGTTACACATGTTGACTTGCCTACTTTTTCCACTGTTTTGTTATTCTTGAATGCATATCTAATGTCAAAAATTAAGGTCGCATTTGGTTATGGAAAGTGTTTTTTGTTTATTTTCTAATTATGTATTAGATTATATAAATGGAAAACAGTTTTTAGGAAATGATATTCAAAACATTTTCTAGCACATTTTTGATAATTTTTTGAGAATTGAAAATAGAAAATGTTTTCATAACCAAACAGAGCCCCTGTTGATTGCGTGTGCAGGCAGATATATAACTAATATCTACAAATAGTATTAGCATTACTAATTTCTCTCTCTATTAATTACAGATAATGTAATCAATTTCTGGATATATTTTTGGTCTGTAGATATGGCCAGCGGACATTGCAGGGAATCCTCAGTGATGGCCGGAATTCCCTTGTGCGCTATTACTTGAATAATTTTTGTGATGGAATGAAACAGGTTTGTCCATTGTAAGAACTGTTATTGTTCTGGCGGATTAGCATGCTTGATAGTTAATCAATATATTTAAATATAATAATTATATTAAAAAAAACTACAGAAATTAAAATTTCCTTCCAGTGTTTTTTGTTGCATCCTTCACTGATGGAGTGCTTTTTTTAGTTTATACTAATTAACCACCTGAATTAATTACTTAACTTCAAATTGCCGCCCTCGTGGGTTTTTTGTCAATAGTCTGTGTCGTTATCTTTCATTTATGATCCTGACATGTTTTTTTTTTTTTTTTTTTTTGTAGGATGCAATTGATTTGCTTCAAGGACATTATATTGTATCTGTGAACAGAGATACGCGGTCTCCAACTCAAAAGGGCGGTCTTGAGGCCATTGCTGTGAGTGTAGATAAAGTGACTGATTTTATAAATTGCAGTTTTTTGCCTTTGGTCTCCATCTTCTACTTATTATAATGTGGTGTGGGTTAATTTTTGCAGTCGTTTCCCCTGGCCCTGTCATTTATTTTGGTGGGTTTGTGTTTGGCTGCAATGTGGGTGAGGCAAGGTGAGTTTATTGGTTGTTGTACATGTCATGTTGTGGATGACGTTGATCCTAAATTTATGTTATTGAAAGCACAGATGGTTGGAAGGCGTTGGTTTGGATGATGTGGGGGAGCATGAGTTTAGGCATAGCAGCATTGGTTAAGAGCAATGGTCGCATTTTCTGCAATCGCCCTCGACTGCATCAACCTCCCTCTTGATGTCTGCTCACTGGTTATCAATTTTTGTGGAATTTTCTTTATTCTGGTTTATTACATGCCATTCTTCCAATACTTCCAAAGAATTCTCTCTCACTATGTGCTAGAATCTTTAGTTGAAGAGGGATTGAGAGCTTCGAATTGGAGGAGTTCCTATATCATGAATGTGGCGTTTAATAAACATTCACCATTCCAAACATTTCTCAAATGTTATAATTATGAATCACATTGAGAACCATTTTTAACGTTGAAACATTCAACTCTTTAAACATATCATAGTTCATCATCAAAACTCCTTAAATCATCATTACATGATGATCCAACCGTTACATGATAGCTAAGATTGGAGAAAAAAAATCTGAATAACGTGTTATCATATGATGCATGAACTATCATGCAAAAACTACGATGTAGTGTCCTTAATTATGTTCTGGTTTATGTGAGCACAAACCACAATGTGGTTTATATCACCACGTAATGGTTTAGCTTTAGTACATATTTCATTTAATCTTTCATTTACACTAACGCCTCATAAACTTTATCAATCATTTTCACAACATGTAACATATTTAATAACTTGTGAAAATCCACTCAAAACTCACAGCTAGCCATACGTTCTTGATTCTCTAAGTACTGTCTGACCAAATGGATGGACACATCACATGTCATGTACCTGGATAGATTAACACATCACATGTCCCTCATCTAAATAGAAATACACATCACATCCAATTATTTAGGTATAGTCATACAATTCTTTAATCTATATCAGTTGAGGGAGACAAATCTCATCTCGGTTAAACCTTAATCTATGATATGATCAACAACATATCCAACCACCTTCTAATTAACTTAGCCTCAAGCCAGACATACGAAATGTATTTACATATGAAAGTTTTTATGCCAGATATCTTGTTAACCTTAGGTAACTGGGGTTCAATATAAAACATGCACTCATGGCAGTGTATGATATTCCATGTGGTATATGTAGCGAGTCATCCAACACACAAAATCCCTTTTATGCCTCATGAGAAAATTTCATATCTCCATATGAAACCCAACCAATCCTTATCCACCCGCATTGGAAATATTTTGTAGACGACGCACTTCGCAATAGATCCCCTACTCTGACCGCCCTGTTGGATCTCCTCGTATCCTTATTTCTTGCTATCCAAAGCTCCACCTCTTGTCCCGCTTGACGCCATTGCTGGATTGGGCATACCTCCACCACTCAAATTACACTTCGCTATTAGTGTCTCATTGATTGCCTTAGAAAACATTGTCAACCTGAATATGTTTATCTGTACCCTAATCGCATGTCAAAGTCCATCCTCAAAACATTGTACCTTGGAGACCTCACCCTCGGAAGCAGAGCTAACCGGATTGGAAGAATGAGAAGGTATGACAACCGCCATCGGGAACATGCACCGTGCAGCTTTGTACGGGGCAATGCTAGCCGATCAGTAATGCAAGGTGGGGAGCTAGGCGATCAATGATGCAGAAGTTGGGGAGGGGTAGTTCTAGTGGGTTGGGCCTACGGGTCATGTATTGAGCATGATATGCCTCTGGGCCTTCGGGTCATGTATTGCAAGTCATGTTGGGCCTTGTGCCTTGGGCCTACGGGTCATGTACGGATTCCCTTTCAACCCTTGAAAGGGGGATTACCCATAATAAAATAAAAAAAGGCCTTCGGGCTATTCGGGTTGGAGACCTCATCCCCTACCAGAGTCGGTGTGAGCACTGCAAATCTATGAACCTAACTGATGCCTCCCCCCATGTCAAGTGCATGAACTCTCAAGCCTTATTTGCCCTCAATGTCTTGGGTAAGAAGTGCTCAAAGAACATCGTCTTGAAGCCCTTCCACATCATCCCTCATGTTTACCTGTATGTACCTGTATATCCCACTGCTCTGGTGACATCTCGATCTGATTGGAGATCATCTAAATCGACTTGATCAGATACTCCACTGCTTGGGGTCCGCATTCCCCCTGAAATAAGGATATTATGACCAAAACTCCCTCATTAGATATTCCATGGATGGCACAACTCGCTAAACTCCTCGATCGATGCACTGTATAACTCGCACAAAGCTCACCCTAAGTTGATCATCGAACCACTACCTCAACTCCAATGCCTGCTCTGGATTCCAATATAATGCCCTGAACAGGTTCACCAAGACAGAGTTGATCCACCACATAATCTCATGCACACCTCCCTCTACGTAAGAGGCTGTCGACTAGCGGTGATGACCTAATTTGTATAGTGGGGAGACTATTCCCTCAATATCAGATAACCATCAATCACCAATACAATAGAAGCAACAATAAATATATAATAACAAAAAGAGAACACGACAAAAACCAAAGGAAAATAATATTGCATGCAATATCAAAATAAGATACAACCGATCATACATCCAAGTCAAAAGGATCCCCACATATGATGGATCAATACAGGTCATGAACAAAATAACAAAAGAATATGAGAGGCACAACAACAAAAGGATCTGAGTATGTCTAGACATAACCTCAAATCCTTGACCAGCTCCACTTACTCAACAACCCAACATAGGGCCCTCGCCCTTAGCTGGAACCATGATAACTGATAGTTTTCATTGGTCTAACAAAATTATTTATTACATACTAACATTAGTATAGATAAGAAGGATTGCATCTATAGGGAAGATAAATGTGAGTGTATGTGTGAACAAAGAAAAAGAACTCATAAACAAGCAAAAACAACAAAAAATGAGTAACAGACAACAATAGTGATGTGATGTGATGTGTAACTAAGAAAGAAATACGTGTGAATAAGTAGAAGTGAGCAAACAGAAGATGATAGTGTGAGAAGATGAACAAATGAGGAGTGACAAGAAATTAATGAGCTAAGGGAATTTCGGTTGTCTGATTTTTTAAAATATTTTCATTCATGCAAAAGTGTGACTTAATCTTCATTCATGAAAGAGAATGTCCACCGACTCTGTCGAGCAGCTCATAGGCGGTAAGTCAACTCTTGTACTTTGTCAACCACAGACTTTAACTCATCTACTTAAAATGGTTTGAACAAAGGTCACCACAATCAACTATCATTAATGTTGGAGTTAGTGTCTTGGAACCAACTTCTTGTGTACTTTATGATAACCATATATTCATGGTTTTGAATATTAATAAACTTGCACTACAGGAAAACTGAATATTTGCGACGGGATCCCGTCGCAAAAGGTCTTTTGCGACAGGGCTCCGTCGCAAATCGCCCGTTGCCGAAAACGGCGTCGCAAATAGGTGTTTTTGCGGCGGTCCCGTCGCAAAAAAACTAGTTGCGACGGTATTTGTCCCCCGTCGCAAATAAGTTTTCGTTTATATATAAAAAAGGTATTTGCGACGGGCCGTCACAGATATATTAGTTGCGACGGGTCAGAATCCCGTCGCAAATGCGAAATTTAAAAAAATACTTGCGACGAAGGTATTTGCGACGGACCGTCGCAGAAAGGTTTTCCCGACGGGTATTCGTCCCGTCGCAAATGGTACTGTAAAAAACATTTACGACGGGAATTCCCGTCGCAAATGTACCCGTCGCAAATATTAAAATAAATAAAGAAAAATAAAATAATTAATACAAATCGTATAATATTATATAAAAATAATAATAATATTAATAATATAAAAAAATTATATTATTATAATATAAATAAAAAATATATATAAAAAATAATTATGAAATATTAATATAAAATAATAATAATATGAATATAAATAATATAATATAATATAATAATACTAATATTAATAATATAAAAAATTAATATAATAATATTATTATTAAACTATCTATATAATAATAATAATAATAATAATAATATAAATTATATTATTATAATATTAATAATAAAATATATATATACTATAATTATAAAATATTAATATCAAAAAATAATAATAATATGAATATAAATAATATAATATTATATATTATGAAATATTAATATCAAAAAATAATAATAATAGTACTAATATTATTAATATAAAAAATTAATATAATAATATTATTATTAAAACAAACATACATATTTATGAAAAAATAATATTAATATTATTAATATTAATAAAATTATAAAATTATAAACTTATCAATATTAACAATAAATAGAAAATATTAAAAGCAATATTACTAAAATAAGCAGACATTAAAAATAATACTAATAAGTAATAATATATTAAAAAAAATAAAAACAAATTAAATCACGTAATATTCGTACCAATATGAAAGAGGAATTGTAAATAGTTAATATGACAATAGACTACGAACTCAAATGTTTATTACATCTAAAAAAATCACTAGGGGTGGATAATCTGGAGGACCTGGAGGACCTGGAGGAGGTGGTGGAGGAAACTCCATCCCTAAACTATGAGTCAGACGACGCATATACTCCATATGCTCCAGATGTTGCTCCTCATATCGACGTCTCTCCTCATCCTGCTGCTGACGCATCTGCTCCTGCCATCGACGCATCTCCTCATCGTGCTGCCGACACATCTGCTCCTGCCCCCTGACGCAAATCCTCTATAAGCTGACTCTGAGCACGCAGTTGCTCCTGATACTGTGAGGCAGAAGATGATGTCTCTCCACGAGCTCCTCTCGAGCTGGACGCCGACATCGTAGCAGTACCATAATAAGCTGCAGGAGTCAAATGAGAGCCGATACCAACTACTCGGCCCTTTTCGAAGCCATATTGGGTCGCCTGCATCCATGCCGTCTCATCAAAATGGTGGACACTAGTCTGATCACCCGTCTCGTCTTGACTCTCAGCCTGTGTCTGAGAGGTCGCGACCTCATATGACTCCTTAAGTTTCAATTAGAAATTAAAATAATGAAAAGATTATATGAATTTAATTTGCAAACTGAAAAGAAAATAATACTGACCACAATCTGACGCTGGTGGTCACCTCTAATCTCTCCAGTAGCCGGGTCAGTGTACATCCTCCGATAAACGCCGTACGCCGAAATACTGGGCTGCTCGGCTTCCTATATGAATATAAAATAAACTGTTTATATTTAAAATTGTATAAAATATTAAAAAAAGTACTTACCAGACGCTCTCTATGCGCACTGAATGTACGACTACCGGCTTGATGCGTCACCTCTTGTCTCCCCTGATTCTGTCGACCCAATGCAGATCTCCTCTGAAACCCACCACCCAACCAGTGTGTACATAATCCATCCCAAACGTGAGATGAAATGTACTCTGGTCGGTGGGCTCTACAGGACTCATCAAATTCCGTCACTCCAGCTTTCTTCATAGCCGTCTTTCTCAAATTATGCAAAAACTGACGGAAACGGTCACGCATAGACACCACCCATGCCGCGTGGATAGTGGCACGCATGCTCTCGTCAATGGGATACCATAAACCCTAATATTAAGTTATTAATGGATTAAATTTAAAAATAAATAATATTTAATTACGTACCAGCCAATGATCGAACATGGCGGCCTGCACATCAGCGGGAATCTGATCCCATGTGAGCGAGGGCTGAGAAAAATAATTGTGCAAGATAGCGCTCCCCTGTCCAATAGCTATATGCGTAAAACTGTGGAAAAAGAACAAATAATCAAACAATTAGAATATTAATAAATTATAATGAAAGATAACTAAAATACACAGGTTACCATACCACTGCGTGTGCGCATCGAATCCAAGAGGTGGACGTCGCTCCGAGATAGGATCTGGAATCATCAGTCTGGCAAGACCACGCCCCCTCCGAGTGCTCCCTGTAGTGCCAACAACCTGAGGGTCAGATGACTCAAGAACCTCATCATCCATAGGTAGATCAGCCTCCAGCAACTGACGAAACGTTTCCGAGTCCATCTGAAACATGAAATGATTGTTATTAGTAAATAGTTGAAAATAACTATTATGTATAGATATATATTTGTTATGATTCAAACCAGCATTTTACTGTGTCAATGTTCATCTTCATCATCATCTTCATAGTTGTCAATGTCAATGTCTTCATCTTCCTCATCAACATCATCAATTTCCATATTAGTTTCACTGTCATCATCTCTTGTCATTTCAAATTCAGTTGTAACATCTTTGACAACATCGTCACCATCGACCCTTAACTGTGGGGTGTCATCCTCAATATTCATGTCTCTGTGAAAAAAGATGTGTTTTGAGGAGTGTCCTGAAAAATTTCATTTTCTTGCACTTCAGTGGAACCACATTCAGTTTGAGTAAACTGATTTTCTCGAGATTTAACTTTTATTATACTCCACCAATCATCCAACTCTTTTGCAGTAACACAATATTTTGCATAATAAATTTGATGTACCTGATGAGCCAATAAAAATGGTTCATTTACTGCAAGAAGACTTTTATGTTTAATATCAACAATTCCATGAGTCAGATGAATACGCAAGCCTCTCTCAGTATCCATCCATCGACATTTAAACATTGTTACATAATTCTGTCCCAAATAACACAGTTCAATAATTTCTTCAAGCATGCCGTAAAAGTCAACTTCAATATCTCTATGATGTGATCCCTTCAAAAAAACACCACTATTCATTGTTTTCTTTGATTCCCCATATCCACGTGTATGAAAGCGATAACCATTCACCACATATGCATTATAAGATTTAACCATTTTGGATGGTGGGCTACTCAAAATACGCAATCGACTATCAATCTTATCAGCATGTACATATACCTGAAATTTTTTAAAACATTTATCACTATGTTACCAGTTTTTGAAACTAGTGGGCAAATTTTTTTTGCCGACGTTCTTCTAAGCCAGCTGCTGTAATTTGTGGAAATTGTTTCTTGATATGATCATCATATAACCTACAAATACAATATGATTAATTTACTGTAACAGAATCTATAGAATAAGGGATAAGAGCACTCACTGTACAACTGGTGACATTTCTTCACAGTTGAGTAGAACATATGTATGAGTTCTATGATGTTCATCATCTAAAATCCATCTATCATGAACTCCACCAAAGCCAAGTTCGGGCTAATTGAAAACTGATAATTGATTGTTCATATCATCATCAACATTTCCCTCGTTTCGGCCCATGCGGTTAAATTTTGAGGGATATTCAGATTCAAAATAATGAGAGCAGAATAAAGCAATTTCTTCTTGCAAATAAGCTTCAGCAATTGAGCCTTCAACTGATGCTTTGTTACAAACTTTTTTCTTCAATTTCTGCATGCATCTCTCAAATGGGTACATCTATCGAAATTGAACTGGACCTCCACATTTTGCTTCATGTGGAAAATGTAATATCAAATGTTCCATCGAGTCAAAGAAAGTCGGCGGAAAGATTTTTTCCAATTTGCATATAATTACAACAACAGCTTCTTCCAGTTTGCTTAGTGTATCATAGTCTGTTTTCGCCGCACACATGTCTCGGAAAAAATATGATATATCTGTTATCGAATCCCAAATCTTAGAATTCAACAAACCTCTTAATCCAATAGGCATAAGCCTTTCCATTATAACATGACAGTCATGACTTTTTAATCCGGTAATATGACCATTTTTAACACATCTGCCCAAGTTGGAAGCATAGCCATCTGGAAGTCTCAAATCTGCAATCCACTGACAAAATAATAAGATACTCTCTTTGGTCAGTGTATAAGCTGATTTTGGCTTCATTAATCTCTGTGATCTGACATTTTCAAACAATTCAAGTTCTGGTCGCCTGCAAATTTGGGCAAGATCTAATCGTGCCTTTACATTATCTTTGGTTCTACCCGGTGTATCCAAAACTGTATGAAATAAATTATCAAAACATTTCTTCTCAATATGCATGACATCCAACATGTGTTGGACCAACAAATCAGACCAATATAGCAGATTCCAAAAAATGCTCCGTTTTGTCCAATTGTGTTCTTTCCCAAAACCATGAATTTTCTGTTGGTTTATTGTCGGTCCAAAAGTGATGGAAGGTAATGAAAATACAACTGATTGTAACTCTGTAACTGAGATCATTTTTGGAGGTTCATCTCTTTCAATTCTTCCTTTTCTGAAATGAGATTTATTTCTCCGAAAAGGATGATCGATTGGAAGAAATCTGCGATGACAGTCAAAATAGCATGGTTTTTTTCCATTCACGAGCATAAATGTTTTGTTGTCTCCCATACAGTAAGGACATGATTTTGGACCATGTGTACTCTAGCTAGATAACATATCATATGCCGGGAAGTCACTAATTGTCCACATCAAAGCAGCTTTCATTACAAAATTCTGTTTCGCAGCAGCATCATGTGTACCAACACCATGACTCCACAATAAATTTAACTCATCAATCAGTGGTTTCAAATAAACATCAATATTCTTTTTTGGATGTCCTGGGATTAATAATGTCAAAAAGATATAAGGCTCTTTCATCAACATCCATGGAGGCAAATTGTACGGAGTTATAAAGACAGACCAACAGGAATACTGACTACCAAAAGATCCAAATGGATAAAAACCGTCAGTAGAAAGACCCAATCGCACGTTCCGGGATTCTAAAGCAAAAGACGGATGCACTTGATCAAAATGTTTCCATGAATCGCCATCAGATGGATGAATCAAGCTTTTACCATTTGAAATATTGGTTTTGTGCCATGACATCATTGTTGCTGTGTTCTGAGACATAAATAAACGCTGCAACCTAGGTGTAAGCGGGAAATATCTCAACTGTTTTACAAGAATCAATCCAGACTTCCCTGATTGAGCTTCTTTATACCTCGATTGTCCACATGTGAGACAACTATCCAATGACTCATTTTCACCAGAATATAAGATGCAATCGTTTGAACATGCATGGATCTTCTGATAACTAAGGCCTAGATTACGAACGAGTCTTTTTCTCTCATAATAATTAGCAGGAAACACATTTCCTTCAGGTAACAGTGCTTTAACCAAAGAAAATATCTAATCAAAACAGTTATTTGACATTCCATTATCTGATTTAATAGCCATAAATTTTGCAACTGCTTCTAATTTTCTTATCTTGCAACCAGGATATAATGCATCCTCAGCTGACCTGAACAACTCAGCAAATTCAGATGGTGCCAACTCGGGAGGTAAATCAACATAAACATCATCCTCAATTTCTGTTTGTTGAAAAGATGACCTACAACATCATGTACTAAATTCTGAAATCGTGATGGATCCAAAATCAAATTATTAGTATCTTCTCTGGAACTACGTTCACCGTGTTGATACCAAAAAATATAATCTGATTGAAAACCATAACGCAAGAGATGTTGCCCAACGATGTCAAATGTCTCAAACGTTCTCAGAGCACATTTTTTACAAGGACACTTAATTGTCCCTTCTGAAACAAATTCCGGGTTTGATGATGCAAATGATAAGAAAGCTTCAACACCATCAACATATACAGGATTTAAACTAGAACCGTTTGGATTTCTACGCTGATTTATCCAAGCACGATCATCTAATAATGATTGATGTTGGTTTCCTTGTTCCATATTCATATATATGTTTCTAAAAAATTTAAAACCATTACTATTGTTAAATAATTTGATATAAGAAACAATATCCTAAAAAAAGAAGATACATAATTACAATTATTTATTAGTAATTACCAATAATTATAGGCGACACAGTTAGTTTGTAATCATCCCCACTAATTATTATTAATTTAGCAATACTTAGCAATACTTGGCAAAATGAAATATGCTTGAATAATGAAATTAAATTTTGTAATCATCATTGTGAAGATTATATTACTAATTATTCTGATTTGTCCGATGACTCATCTCTTTTTAACTTTCTCCCGACTGAAATCAGTATGAAAAACTTGCTCTGACATACGTTAGAGCACATTTTTCATACTGATTTCAGTGGGAGAAACTAGCAAAGATATGAGACGTTGAACAAAAGGTAGCCGTCAATCCGTCGGAAATTGTGCCAATTTATAACCATGTACTTCAATTTATTTGATTTTTGATTAATTTTATTAGTAATTATTACTAATTATTACAAATCTCAATATTTCCAACAGATTTTGCTTTATTCGTAACATGTTCAAATCTTATTGGGCATGACCTGAAAATTGGTGACCCTTTAAGATTTGAACTGTTAAGAATAAAGCAAAACTTGTTGAAAATATTGATAATTGTAATATTTTATAAATTTTTTATAATTTTAATAATATCAATATTTTTTTATAAATATTAAACATATAATAATAAAATAATTAAATTATAAGTATTATTTAACTATTAATATTAGAGTAATATAATATTTTATATTATGCTACTATTTATGTTACTAATTATATTACTAATTATGTTACTAATTATGTTACTAATTATGTTACTAATTATGTTACTAATTATGTTACTAATTATGTTATTAATTAGAAATGCGAAGATATGCATATACGTCGGGTGGTTAATCAATCAATGAATAGAAAAACAAACGTAATTGACCACTCATGTACCTCAATTTTCTTTTCATTTGTGTGTTGAGGTTGACAGAAAAATTCTCCCTCCACATATAATATGTGCTTTTACTGTCAAAATTATAAACCTCCTCAAATCTATATTGGCGAGGAGGTTGATAATTTTGACAGTAAAAGCAGATATTACATGTGGAGGCAGAAGTTTCCTGTCAAGCCTCAACACACAAATGAAAAGAAAATTGAGGTAGATGAGCGGTAAATCACGTTTCCTAATTATACTAATTGTTTCCTAATTAAATATAATTCTTTCCTAATTAAATCTAATTGTTTCCTAATTATTTCTAATCAATTAAATCTAATTATTTCCTAATTATTTGATAATTATTTTAATTAAATCTAATAATTTCTTAATTATTTGATAATTATATATTTATTTCTAATTATTACCAAAAGATCCCCCGGGAGTGTCGAACCAAGAGTGCAGCAAGACCCGTTGTCGTGTACCAGGTTACCCCGAGTCAAGCTCGAAACACCTTGTCAGAGTTTTCACTCCTAGGTACATCTGTGCCAGAGCCGCCTCTACTTGTTCGTACCCAGACAAGGATTATTTGGTACAAGCACATAAACTAATTATACTATATAGCTAAACATTCTATTAAAAAAAATAAAATTAACAATTAAAAATAAAATTAACAATTAACAATTAAAAATAATTTAACAATTAAAAAAAATATAAATACCTTTAGTAATCTGCGCCTTCTAACTCCTTCAATTTCTCTTCGAAAGAAAAAATTAAAAAAAAAATTCTACTCAGAACTGAAAATTAGAGAGAGAGAAGAATAGAGATCTGATTGTTATGGAAAAACGGATGGGGTGTATATATAGGTTAGATTATTTGCGACGATCGTATTTGTGATGGTCACCTGTCACAAATACGAGGTATTGCGATGAGATACCGTCGCAAATGCCTTCGCCCGCATTAAATACAGGCGGCGGGTAAAAGGACTTTTGCGACGAGCCCGTCGCAAATAGCCACCATTAGCGACGGGCGGATATCCCCATCGCAAATTTCTATTTACCGCCGCCGGTATTCGTGACGGGGCCCGTCGCAAATACCTTCGCCCGCATTAATTACGGGCGGCGGGTAAAAGTGTTGTTGCGACGGGCCCGTCGCAAATTCCACACCATTAGCGACGAGCAGATATCCCCGTCGCAAATTACTATTTACCGCCACCGGTATTTGCGACGAGAGGATATCCCCGTCACAAATTTTTATTTACCGCCACCGGTATTTGCGACGGGACCCGTCGCAAATACCTCCCATTGGATTATCTGTTGCGACGGGTAAATAGTCCCGTCGCAAAAACGTATTTACGACCACGAGGTATTTTGCGATGGGTTGTAGGTGACCGTCGCAAATAGGCTTTATAGCGGCCGGTATTGGCAACGGGGCCCGTCACATATAATACCGGGTGAATATTTGTTTGCGACGGGGAAATCTCCCCGTCGCAAATACTGTTTACCACCGCCGGGTACTTGCGACGGGTAGCCTTCTACCCGTCACAAATATCCTTCCTGCATTTTGGCACGCAAACCGTGCCATTACAATTGCGACGGGCTCTGTATTTCCGTCGCAAATAACTGACCATTTGCGACGGGAAAATATTCCCGTCGCAAAAACCCTTTTCATTGGAGTTGTTGCGACGGGAATAAGACCCGTCGTAAATACCCCGTCGCAATAATTGTTTTTTCCCGTAGTGTTGTTATCACATCATGATTGTCCTTCTGCGATGTGATAATGTTCTAAGAGTAGTTGTCACACTAAAAGGTTATAGTAGTTCCTCACTATGATGAGAACCCAAAAGTGTTACGACACTATTCTTGAATATTTGTTTTATAGCCGAACGATATCATTTGAGGGACAAAAATTATACATGCTATCAGGGGTGGAGACTCATAGGACTTTGAGACACCTTCTCATGATGCACTCCCTTGGTAATATCCAGTATGAGTATTATGAGAACGAGACCCACCAGTAGAAAATCCATATTTCTTTGTGTCATTGGATGTTCCTATCTGTGGACGTGTGTATTAGTCCTTAGACTTCAAGATTATTATTAATGAGTATTATGAGTCGTGCACTTTGATGTATTGATGAAAACCGTGACGACATATGTTCACGGTGAAGTAGGATATGTTGGGTGCGTTACAACTAATATTGCATTAATGAATAATATGATAAAGGATTTATCCATTATATTTATTAACGGAAGTTAATATCTCAGGCTCTTTGGTGGAAATGATATGACCTAAATAAATCCATGGTCATGGTGTTCTATAGGCAAGTTCTATTTCTGAAAAGTCAAAGAAAGAGATATCGATCACATAGGTTGATGACACTGGCATGCAACCTGCTCGATTAGAGATATTGTGATAAAGGGACTATATTACGCAGTAAGCATTCATATGAGGTGACATGTCGTTGCGGCATTAAATTCTTTCTCTATGGGTGCATTGGTGTGTTGATAGACACTAATCTTGGACTTTAGGATCCTAATGCCACTGAAAAAGGGGCCCAGAGGGTCACACACTAAGTGTGTCCAAAATCTCAGTTAAATAATATATTATTATTTATTATTTAACAGGTTGAATAAATATTATTCCCGTACGCAGTTTAATAATTATTCATGTATGCTTGATCGTATTTATTCCACCACTAGTTATTCGAGAGAAAATATTGTGAACAGAATATTTAATAAATATTTAATTGTTATTTAGTGAATATAATATTTATTTATTTATTGGAGAATAATGCAGTGATATTTATTTAATAAATAATTAGACATTATTCAAGGCCTGATAAATATTGTGGAGGAACGATGGATTGACTTTAATGGTTCGGTGAGAAATAATAATATTGAATATTATTGAATTAAATAATATTTAATTATAATTCGCAAGTTCAGCGCATGTCGAGAAATAATAATATTACTATTATTATTTGGAATGAGGTTTTTCTAGGATTAAATAAATAATAAGGGCACTTGGGCAATTATTTTATTTTAACCCTAGCAATACAAATACCCAAGTATGTTATTTTATCATGAGCCTATTCAGTTGTGCACAACAATTCAAGGAGAATCCTCTCAAGCCCAGAGAGTTCCCTTCTCCAAAAACGCTCCCAAAAACGGCGAGCAATCCTCCTCCACCGGATCAAGGATAATGCTTTGGAAGTGATTCTTGAGGTGATCAAGGTGGACGACGCAAGCGCAAGGATCTTCCGTACTAGCACTCGAAGACTCCTTCGGTGACGTCTAGAAATTCCTAGAACACGTGTGGATCATTGCTAGAGGAAATCTACACTTGGTTTCTACAACGCAACGATGGTGCACCACAGATCTGTCACCGGACACATCAATGATGAAAGAATTTCTTAGAGGTAATTCTTTATCTAATTAAATTAATTATAAACAATATGTGTTGATCCCTCTCTCTCGGTTCCGGTGCAATTCTTCTTTGTCTATTTCTTTGACTCAATTTCGTGGATCACAACGTTCATCGTCGTATAGATCCCGGATTGATCATTGATTATGGAAAAAATTAAAGTTGGGCATCGCCCATCGCACGCTTCCGCTATGTCCAGAACCTACAATTAAATCATGGTTTACTGTTCGCTAAAAAAACAGGCTTAGCGGCAATTTTTTTTTGCTACTGGCGACGGTTACTAAAACCACCCCGTATTGCCCGGTTGGCAGTCATTTAGCGGCAATTTTTTTTTAAATTAACCCAAAAATAAAATAGATAAAATGAACCTAAGTGCCGCTAATTGAGTTTTTTAGTTATTTATTTCGTAGGGTTTATAAAAACCACCGCTAAATATTTCTCTTAAAATTTGATTTTTTAAAAATATTTAATAAAAAATTATAAATATAAAAAACTCTAACTTGTAATAAACTAAAACACAAGTACATAGTAAACCCATCATACATACATCATGCATCATACATCCATAGTCATATATACATACATCCACACTCACCATAATCTCAGTCACCATAAGCTCAAGCAACTAATAACCTTAGTCAATTAATACCTCAGTCATCAATATATACATATAAAATATGTCCAACAATAACCCATGCCCAATATACATCCACCCCATGACCTCTGCTGGATCCATATGCCTCCACATCATCTCATCAACTGTAACAAAAAGAAGATAGAAATTAAAACCGAACATAATAAATCAGAATTATAGTAGAATCATTGATAAAATTTAAACATACCACAGAAACTAAGAACCGCCATGACTGCCTTTTGAAGGATGTTGTGGATCAGAAAAGTCAACCTCCTGCTTAATTCTGACATTTGTCGCCTACAATAAAAACCAAAACGTTTAAAAAAAGAAATGCAAAAGAGAAAAGACACGGAATATATTCAGAATGTTGCACATAAAATTTGTTATTTTGTTAATCAAACAGAATAAATTTTAACATAAAAATAATAATATATCATGAAAAACAATTTGAAAACATAAATTTTCCTATTTAAGATATGATTCAATACTCTGAAAATGGATAAGTATATAACATTCTAATCAATTTTTAAATCGATGTGCGGTGTGCTTGAAATTGACTAAATAAAAAAAATTTAAAGTCTTTGATATGAAATCATGTCCTATATTTCAGAAATAAGTCAACGACGGTTGTCCCATGATTTTACATCAATGTGAGGTCGTTTTCTATGCTTTTGATGATTTTTTAATACGTTTTTTTTAACAAATATTTTTTTTAAAACACTTGGGTTTAAAATATTTTTAAAAATTTGCCACAAAGGTGGCATCGGCGATGCTGCCTTTCCACTAAAACCCCCAAAAAATTAAAACTTTTATTTTTATTTTTTTTTGTTTTGTTTATATATATATATATAAATAAAGCAAAACAAAATTAAAATTAAAATTTTCAGCATAATTTTATCTGTTATTTAAAATTCAGCAGTACTACCATTACAACAGTTTAGATTCTGACAGAAGCTCTCACACAGATATCCCTTTTATAAGAGAGCTTACCCTATAAATCATTCTACATTTTCGATGTGAGATTCTGATTCTCTATTTCCTACGCAGAACATTCTGCATTTTCGATCTGAGATTCTGTTTCAAGTACGTAGCTTTGAAAGACTATAAAATATAAACTATAAGACCAATATAAATGAAACTTAAAACACAGATTAAATATATAAGAAATAGTTGAAAACAAAAATAATTTCATAAAAAATATTGATGAAAAATAATTTATAAGGTTTCAAAGACACCTACTTGAAACTTAAAAATGTTTCAAGTACGTGACTTTGAAAACATATAAAATATAAACTATAAGACCAACATAATGAAACTTAAAACATGGATTAAACATATAAAAAATAGTTGAAAATAAAATGAATTTCGTAAAAAATGTTGATGGATAATAATTTATAAGTTTTCAAAGACACCTACTTGAAACTTAAAAATGTTTCAAGTACGTGACTTTGAAAGTCTATAAAATATAAACTATACAACCAACATAAATGAAACTTGAAACATAGATTAAAAATATAACAAATAGTTGAAAATAAAAAGAATTTCATAAAAAATGTTGATGGAAAATAATTTATAAGCTTTCAAAGACACCTACTTGAAACTTAAAAATGTTTCAAGTACGCGACTTTAAAAGTCTATAAAATATAAACTATAAGATCAACATAAATGAAACCTAAAACATGGATTAAACATATAATAAATTATTTAATTAATTAATTAGTATTATTAATAATTAATTATATAACAATTAATTAGTTAATTAGTAATTATTAAAAAATAATTATATAATAATTAATTAGATAATTAGTAATATAATTATTAAGTATATAATAGTTAATTAATTAATTAAAAATATAATCATAAATCATATTTATTCATTATAATTAATAATTGGTAATTATTAAGAATTATTATATAATAATTAATTAGTTAATTGGTAATATAATTATTAATTATATAATAGTTAATTAGTTAATTAGTAATATAATTATAAATTATAATTATTCATTATAATTATTAATTAGTAATTATTAAAAATTATTATATGACAATTAATTAGTTAATTAGTAATATAATTATTCTTTATAATTATTCATTATAATTATTCATTATATTTATTCATTATAATTATTAATTATTAATTATTAATTTGTAATTATTAATTAGTTAATTACAAATTTAATTATTAACTGCATAATAATTAGTTAGTTAATTATTAATTATTAATAATTAATTATATAATAATTAATAATTAATAATTAATTATATAATAATTAATTATATAATAATTAATTATATAATAATTAATTATATAATAATTAATTATATAATAATTAATTATATAATAATTAATAATTAATAATTAATTATATAATAATTAATTATATAATAATTAATTAGTTAATTAGTAATATAATTATTAATTATATAATTAGTAATTAGTTAATTATTAATTATTAACCATCAATTATATAATAATTAATCATTTAATTATTAATTATATAATAGCTAATTAGTTAATTTTTTGAGAAAGATAGAGTCGAGACCCTTTTTATAATTAGTTAATTAGTAATATAATTATAAATTATAATTATTCATTATAATTATTATTTATTATTTATTAAAAAATATTATATAATAATTAATTAGTTAATTGGTAATATAATTATTAATTATATAATAGTTAATTAGTTAATTAGTAATATAATTATTCATTATAATTAGTAATTAGTAATTATTAAAAATTATTATATAATAATTAATTAGTTAATTAGTAATATAATTATTCTTTATAATTATTCATTATAATTATTCATTATAATTATTCATTATAATTATTAATTATTAATTATTAATTATTAGTTATTAATTAGTAATTATTAATTAGTTAATTAGTAATATAATAATTAATTGTACAATAATTAGTTAGTTAATTATTAATTATTAATAATTAATTATATAATAATTAATTAGTCAATTAGTAATATAATTATTAATTATTTAATAATTAATTAGTTACTTAGTAATATAATTATTAATTATATAATAATTAATTAGTTAATTAGTAATGTAATTATTAATTATATAATTAGTAATTATTTAATTAATAATTATTAATCATTAGTTATAGAATAATTAATTAGTTAATTAGTAATATAATTATTAATTATATAATAGTTAATTAGTTAATTTTTTGAGAAAGACAGAGCCGATGCCCTTTTTATAATTAGTTAATTAGTAATATAATTATAAAATATAATTATTAATTATAATCCTTAATTAGTATTTAATAAAAATTATTATATGATAATTAACCAGTTAATTAGTAATATAATTATTAATTATATAATATTTAATTAGTTAATTAGTAATATAATTATAAATTATAATTTTTCATTATAATTATTAAATAGTAATTATTAAAAATTATTATATAATAATTAATTAGTTAATTATTAATAATTACTAATTAACTAATTAATTATTATATAATTAAATATTAATAATATTAATAACTAATTAAATAATTTATTATATGTTTAATCCATGTTTTAAGTTTCATTTATATTGGTCTTATAGTTTATATTTTATAGGCTTTTAAAGACACACACTTGAAACATTTTTAAGTTTTAAGTAGGTGTCTTTGAAAGCTTATAAATTATTTTTAGACTTTCAAAGTTATGTACTTAAAACATTTTTAAGTTTCAAGTAGGTGTCTTTGAAAGCTTATAAATTATTTTCCATCAACATTTTTTACAAAATTCTTTTTATTTTCAATTATTTGTTATATGTTTAATCCATGTTTTAAGTTTCATTTATGTTGGTCTTATAGTTTATATTTTATAGACATTCAAAGTCACGTACTTGAAACATTTTTAAATTTCAAGTAGGTGTCTTTGAAAACATAAATTATTTTTCATCAACATTTTTTACAAAATTCTTTTTATTTTCAACTATTTGTTATATGTTTAATCCATTTTTTAAGTTTCATTTATGTCGGTCTTATAGTTTATATTTTATATGCTTTCAAAGTCACGTACTTGAAACATTTTGAAATTTCAAGTATGTGTCTTTGAAAACTTTTAAATTATTTTCCATCAACATTTTTTATGAAATTGTTTTTGTTTTAAACTATTTCTTATATGTTTAATCCATTTTTTAAGTTTCATTTATATTGGTCTTATAGTTTATATTTTATAGTTTTTCAAAGCCACATACTTGAAACAGAATCTGACATCGGAAATATAGAATGTTCTACGTAGGAAAGGGAGAACCATAATCCCACATCGGAAATATAAAATGATTTATAGGGTAAGCTCTCTTATAAAAGGGAGCCCTGAGTGAGAGCTTCTGTCAGAATCCAGACTGCTGTAATGGAAGTACTGCTGGATTTTAAATAACAGATAAATTCTGCTGAAAAAATTATTTTTATTTTTGTTTTTGTTTTGTTTTGTTTAAATATATATATATATATATATTTATAAAAAAAACAAATAAAATAAAATAAAAATTTAAAAAATATTTTTTTTGGGTTTTAGTGGAAAGGCGGCATTCGACGATGCCGCCTTTGAGGCGTATTTTTAAAAATATTTTAAACCTAGCCATTTTTTAAAAAAATGTTTTTAAAAAAAAAATTATTAAAAAAATCTGCTTTTGACCGTTACATGCACATTTTAGTGTTTTAAAACACTAAAATGCATTTATGAACATCCTAGGAAAACCGTAACTCAGAATGACATGTCGTCGGTTCCTACATTTCAAAAAAATCCACGGTCATTTTCCTATGATTTCATGGCAATCCTACGTCATTTTACTAGTTTTGACCTCCCAACACACATTTTTAAAGGCTTCGATACCTTTAAAAACTGTTTACCGAATCATTTCGACTACACCGCACGTCGGATTAACTTGTTGTCTGTGCGTACATATCAAAAATAACTCAATTGTGGTTTTCCCATGATTTCACATCAATCTGAGGTTGTTTGTTATGATTTTGACCATTACACGTACATTTTAGAGTTTTAAAACACTAAAAACATGTTTATAGACATCCTAAGAAAACTGTAACTCGGAATGGCGCCTTTTCGATTCCTACATTTCAAAAACCAATCTACGACCGTTGTACTATGATTTCATAACAATCTGATATCATTTTCTTAGTTTTGACCCCCTGGCACACATTTTTAAAGGTTTTGATACATTTAAAAACGGTTTACTAATTCATTTCTACTACACTGCATGTCGAATTGATGTGTTGTCTATGAGCACATGTCAAAAATAACTCAACAATGTTTTTCTTATAATTTCACATCAATATGATGTTGTTTTCTATGGGTTTTACCATTACATGCAAGTTTTAGTGTTTTAAACACTGAAAATGTGTTTATGGTCATTCCAAGAAAACTGTAACTCGAAATGATGTACCATCAAATTTGTAGTCATTATCCTCTTATTTTATGGAAATCCGATATCGTTTGTCTGGTTTTGACCCCCGACACCTATTTATAAAGGCTTTAGTACCTTTAAAACTGTTTACTGAGTCATTCTGACCACACCGCATGTCAGATTGACGTATTTTCTACACATACATGTCAAAAATAACTTAACAATGGTTTCCCATTAGTTTACATCAATTTTTAGTCATTTGATATAGTTTTGACCATTACACGCAAATTTTAGTGTTTTAAAACACTAAAAAGCATTTATGGACATCTCTAGAAAACCGTTACTCGGAATGACATGTTGTTGGTTCCTACATTTTACCAATCAATTGATGGTTGTTTTTATATGATTTTATGGTAATCTAACGTCATTTTCCTATTTTTACCCCTTGATAAATGTTTTTAAAGGGTTTGGTACCTTCAAAAACTATTTACCGAGTCATTTCGACCACACCACAATTCAGATTTATGTGTTGTCTATACGCACATGTCAAAAATAATTCAATGGTGGTTTTCCCATGAATTCATTTCAATCTTAGCTTGTTTTCTATGATTTTGACCGTTACATGCATTTTTTTAGTGTTTTAAAACACTAAAAACATTTTTACAGGCATCCTGGGAAAATTGTTACTTAGAATGACGGTCCATTGGTTCCTATATTTCAAAAATCAATCTATGGTCTTTATCCTTTGATTTTATGGAAATTCGACGTTGTTTTTCTAGTTATGACCCCCTGAAACATGTTTTTAAAGGTTTTGGTACCTTTACAAACTGTTTACCGAGACATTCTAACCACATCATACGTCAGATTGATGTGTTGCCTCTGTGTACACATCAAAAATATCTCAATGATGGGTTTTCCATTTCACATCAATCTGATGTCATTTTCTATTGTTTTGACCATTACAGGTACGTTTTAGTGTTTTAGAACACTAAAAACGTGTTTATGAGAATCCTAGACAAATCATAACTCAGAATGATATATAGTTGGTTTCTATATTTCAAAAATCAATCTATGATCATTTTCCTCTAATTTCATGGTAATCCAATTTCATTGGCCTATTTTGACCCCTCAATGTAAGTTTTTAAAGGTTTTAGTACCTTTAAAAACTATTTACCGATTCATTCTGACCACACTGCAAGTCAGATTAACGTGCTGTCTACATGTACACATCAAAAATAATTCAATAGTGGTTTACCCATGATTTCACATTAACATCAGGTCTTTTTTTATGATTTTGACCATTACATGGACGTTTTAGAGTTTTAAAACACTAAAAATGTGTTTATATGAATCTCAGGAAAACCATTACTCGAAATGACTTTTTGTCGGTTCCTACATTTCAAAAATAAATCTATAGTTGTTTTTTTTGATTTCATGGAAATCTGACATCGTTTGTATGGTTTTGACACCTAACATGCATTTTTAAAGGCTTTGTTACCTTTACAAACTATTTATTGAGTCATTCCAACCACACCGCACATTGGATTGATGTTTTTTATGTGTGTACACATAAAAAATATCTCAATGGTGGTTAAAACATGATTTCACATCAATATGAGGTTTTTTTCTATGGTTTTGACCATTACATGCACGTTTTAGTGTTTTGAAACACTAAAGACATTACAGGAATCTTGGGAAAACCGTAACTCAAAATGACATGTCTTCAGTTCCTACATTTAAAAAATAAATCTATGGTATTTTACTTATCATTTAATGGAAATCCAACATCATTTCCCTAGTTTTGATCCTCAATACATGTTTTTAAAGGCTTTGGTACCTTTAAAAACTGTTTATCAAGTCATTTCGACCACACTGCACATCAGATTAATGTGTTGTTTACGTGTACATGTCAAAAATAACTCAACAGTGGTAGTACCATGATTTCATGTCACTATGAGGTCATTTTCTATGGTGTTAACCGTTACACACATGTTTTAGTGTTTTAAAATACTAAAAACGCGTTTACAGTCATCCTAGGAAAACTGTAACTTAGAATGACGTGTCGTTGGTTCCTATATTTCATAAATTAGTTTATGGTTATTCTCCTCTAATTTCATGGAAATCTTCCATTTCTTCCCTTGTTTTGACCCCTTGACACACGTTTTTAAAGGTTTTGGTACCTTTAAAAATTGTTTACTGAGTCATTCCGACCACACCACACATCGAATTGATGTGTTGTCTATGCATGAACATAAAAAATAACTCAACGATGGGTTTTCCATGATTTCACATCAACATGATGTCGTTTTCTATTCTTTTGACTATTCCATGCACGTTTTAGTGTTTTAAAACACTAAAAACATGTTTATGGGCATCTCAGAAAAATTGTTACTTGGAATGACATGCCGTTGGTTCATATATTTCAAAAATAAATCTATCCTCTGATTTCATGGAAATTTGAAATCGTTTTCCTGGTTTTGACCCCCTAACACATTTTTAAAGGCTTTGGTACCTTTAAAAATTGTTTACCGAGTCATTTCGACTAAACAAGACATTATATTGACATGTTTTCTATGTATACATGTTAAAAATAACTCAATGGTGGTTTTCACATGATTTCATATCAATCTGAGGTCGTTTGCTATGGTTTTGGCCATTACATGCACGTTTTAGTGTTTTAAAACACTAAAAACACATTTTAAGGCATTCCAGACAAACCGTAACTCAGAATGATGTTCTATTGGTTCCTATATTTCAAAAATAAATATATAGTCTTTTTTCCTTTGATTTCATGGAAATCCAATGTTGTTTTCTTGTTTTGACTCCCTAACACACGTTTTTAAAGGCTTTGGTAAGTTTAATTTTTTTTACTGAGTCAAAACTGAGAAAACTGGTTTGGATTGTTTTCAAACTTAAGGATAATGATCTATAATTCATTTTTGACATGTAGGAATCAACTATAAATCAATCTGGTACAAGATGTGGTTGGTATGACTCAAAGTGTGTGTTTTCGATATAAAATCTCCATTTTAGTTTTATTTATGGAAGTTGTATGTGTTCTTTGAAAATGTGTGAATGATCTATGGAATTTAGAATTTAGCTCGATATGATGATCTATATGGATGGAAATTTCCTTGAGGATTATGTCGGTCATCCATTTAAATATACAAAGTAATGCATTTTCTATTACCAACTGTCACTGATCCTATTTTTTTCTATAAGAGTCTTGTTCTTGCACCTTTTCTTTCAACCTTACAAATTCTCTTTGTGATTCCCGATCAACAAAATTACTCAAACCCCCATTGGGTGTAGCATTAATAGATGACGATGCCTTACCAAAGACAACTGATGAAGTAGGCTTAGAACCCATCCCCTGTACACATTCGAGATCCTCCTTCCCTAAAACGATTGCAACTGCATCATTTTGGAAAACCAATGATGATTGTGAAGGGTCTTCATCTTAGACTTCTTGAATTTTAACCTATCAATACAAAAATATTAACAATTATTTTTTTAAAATATCTGAACTTTATAATATTATCTAATTAATAAATCTTTCATTACTATTTATTTTTATTTTATTACTATAAAACTATGATATTAAAAATAAATTATAACAAAAAACAAGCCTTAGACCCAATTAATTAAGGCCGACAAAATGTATCAAATGATGCCAAATTGACATCGTTTAGTCCATTTAGTTGGCCCTATTTAATTGGTTTTAAGGATTCTTTTTTGTTATAATGTATTTTTCATTATAATGTTTTTATAGTAATGAAATAACATGAAATAATAATGAAAAGTACTTACTCCAACGTCTTTAGTAGGTTCATTTAAAAAACTTCCATCAAGCTTCCTATGCACTTTAAACCACATCTCTATTTGGCCAATAAAGTGAGCTAATTAATTATCCTTTATAAAAAAATACAAACAAGTTAGAAAAAATCTTGACTTATAATAAAATGATATAAATAATGATGGATAAAATAAAAACCAAAAATTATTCTTTTTATCGAAAAACTTTGTGAACCAATGATATGAGGAATGAATTTTTTCTCATGGTTCACAGTATTTTTTTTAGATAATTCCTACAAAAACAGAAAAATTAATAAAAATTATAATTTTATTATATTTATTTTATTAAGATATTGTAAAATATGCAATTACCTCATGAGATACATTTCTGTTAATATCAAAAAAGAACTTTCATTGCTCATGGGAAATGTATTCAGATACTTTATCATACATCTATCATGAGCTTAGATATGTGTCATTAAACCCATGTTATAATCTCCATTTAAAATCATTCCATTTGTTTCTCAAATTTTTGAGAGTCCATGGGTGTGAAACAGTGCTAGAGACATCAAAATGAAAAAAAAATCTAGAAATAAAAAACATAACACTTTATAAGTATATTACAAAATTTTACTCATGTATTTTAAATTATATATCAATTAATATTAAATTAATATTACCTTTACTTTATTATCAAAGACCTCATTTTTCCAAGTTGTGGGAATATGCCTCCAATATTTATAATTAATTGAAATATCATCACCTCACAAGCAATCTACCCAAAAATCTTCCCATAGATTTCAGAAGCGTCATTGGTAAGCACCCTGAACTCATCAAATGGAATGATAATCTTTAAGTACTTCAAGTCTCATTTCTACGATGTTCATATTTATATCCCTTATATTTTTATCTTTATTAGTTTGATAAATGCATTAAACAATTAATACAATATATAGTTTTTTTGTACAATGACATACATACCATTAACAGTAACTCACTAATATCCCCTATATGGTGGGGTGACCAACTGCTCCATCACCGGAGGTGAACTAGATGGTGGGATAACAACAAAATCTAGGGAAATGGCTGGATCAAAAGTTGTCTCAAGTAAAATGAAATCACTCGGATCCACTGAAGTTGACGGTAGTGGTGGCGTGCTCTAAGATACTGGCCAGCTAGAATCTTGATTTTTTTGTTCTCAGTATCCTTCAATTAAAAAGGTTTAGATATTTTAAATGTATAAAAAATCAAAAACTAAAATATTTTTACAAAAAATAAAATATAAAATAAAACAATATATATATGTATGAAACACTTATCAATGAGAAATTATAATGTGTTTTCATTACCAATTTATACATTCAATTATCTTTATCTTCATTGTCTTCATTATTGTCAACCTCTATTGCCCCAAGTGATTCATTTTCACCCACTCTTGTGAGTTCTATTGTTTCAATATTATTAGGAAAAAACTTTTCAATGTTTTTTGGTTGATGAGGTTCACTGTCACAAAGTACCAATTGATCTTCATCACCCATATCATATAATTCTCTCTACTTTAAGTGTACAACAACACTCCAACCTTCATGTATTTCATCATCCACATAATAAACCATCGTCACTTTTGAATCCAAGATAAATGGATCACGATCTATATTCTCACTGGTATAGATCTAGAAAGAGAAGTTTATTTAAGTAAAATGTAACAAATCTTTCATTATACCCCTATAAGTATTGAACCACTTTCATTTGAATAAGTCAACTAAAAACTAACTATGATAGTTTAATTCAATTATATTATTCATTTTTTCATAGTACCCCACCTTTTTAAGTGTAAATACACCACTACTTTGAGTTTTCAAGTCTTCTTCACAATAAATTCTTCAAAACCTAAAGCAATGAATATTTTAGGCATCAAATCTCTTAGCCTTCCTTAGAGGACATCAAGCCAAAAAATTCAAATCATGTCATGAAAAAGATCTAGTTTCCATAAAAACTAGCACCTGACCCGGTACATGGTAAGGCCCGAACGGTGTTCCCTATCCACATGGGCTGGTACAAGTGCTCGGGTATCATGAATGATGGTTTGGTAACAATTTAACCAAGTTTAGAAGCATTAAACAACCAAAAAAAATAAATAAACTGAATCTAAAAATTTAGTCAAAGCAATACTTTAATAAAAAATTCAGAACTGAAATACATGGTTTTTGACAAAGCCCAAGAGGGATACAACTCAAAATTAGTAGCAACTACAACTCTAGAACCACCACATGGAAAGGGGATATCATCCCCAAGCCTTATCCACAACACCATACCAAGGATGGAAGCTAACAACCCAAACTGACATCTCCAAAGACCTTTCCTTTACCTGCGTCAAACATAATCATGTCTAATTACACCCATAGGTGTAAGTAGGGTGTGAGACTAACCCCAATAGCATGCCACCCAAAAATATTCCATGCGATAAAAAATTTTAAGACAAAGAAAGCTTGTAAGTCTTATAAACAAGAAATGCTAGTAATAATTTTAAAAGGATGCAAATTCAAATGAAAATAGTTTTTAACGAAGAAACTTTAAGAAATGAACAGTTTTAAATAAATTATCCATGCTACTGAATTTTCCATACAATCACACCGTATTCCGATGGTAAGTACAATATATTTGATGAGCACTAATCATGGGAACACCCTTATGCACTATCTAGTTGTGGGCCCTAGGAACATCGTATCTCTGTGTAAAAGAAACCATAATCAATATCCTTCTCATGCACGAGCCACTAGGAGGGGAAACCCCAATGGCCTAGTGGTCCCCAACAACATCAAATTTTAGTTAGTGTCGTCATTGTCAAACTTTCTAAGTGAAACGGGGATGATACCACTCCTAATCACTAGCAAACTAGTCCTAGTCTACCCACCTAGATACTCGGGTTTCCCTCTTTGTGATAAAAAAGTTCCACATGTTAAATAATACCATTTTCACATAAAATCACCATTTCTATAACATACACACACCAAACAGTACCCAACATGCCTTTTCACCCTTTTTGTAACTCAATAAACCATTCAAAATTTTCATAAAACAACTTTAAGTAGTAAAACAAGGTTTTTCACACCAAATCCACATAAAACCCCTATTTCAAGGACAAATGTACACCCATACCATAAAAAACTAGATTTGGAATCCCGAACAACATTTAATAAAACAATTTCATGGATCACCAAATAACCCCAAATGATACAACATTGAATACACATGAAAACACCCATTTTCATGT
The DNA here is from genome assembly GCA_963277665.1 of Viscum album. Taxonomy (NCBI): domain Eukaryota; kingdom Viridiplantae; phylum Streptophyta; class Magnoliopsida; order Santalales; family Viscaceae; genus Viscum; species Viscum album. The sequence continues at coordinate 2,002,035,481 of OY728136.1, forward strand.
AAAATGCAACTTTAAAATTAAATGCTCAATCAACGCTACCAAAAATGATTTTCTCACCACACAAAAAGGATATAAAATATGATAAACAGGTTGAACAAGAAATATAAATTCATCCAATAATGTCTACACATGGAATCACCTACATTATATGTCAAAACCCCCAAATCCTTATGCCAAACTTCAACCGCACCACTACCACACCACAAGGGAGTGAAAATGAACCCAAATCCACAAGATTGGACCAATAAACCCAAAATCAAACCCTACGTACGAATCCTTAGCTTCTTTACATTTGTAACTTCAAGAAAGGTGGAATAAACCCTAAGGAAAAGGAAGAAATCAAAGAGAGACTCGCTTACTTGAAAGAATCTTGAAGTTCCACCATAAAACCCCCCTTCAAAATTGGGTTCCAAGGGAGATTGAGGGAGATTTGGAGGATTATATGAATTCTAGGGTATAATGGGGTAAGGAATGGACGTGTTAGGTTTAATTACTGAAGGGAAAATAGTAATTACAATACATTTTTAATGACCCAGATAGTTGTGCATGGTTTTCCTGCACGATTTAGTAAACCATGCACACAAACCGTATGCCCAGTTTTGTCCACTCAAAAAATGTCCATATTCTTCCAAAATCAAGGGGTGCCTAGGGGAAACCTATGGGGGAAGTTAGGATAATAATAAAAGAGAAAAAAGCATCTTAAAATAAGGATATGGATGGGACAATTCTCCCCACCATGAAAACTTTCCGCCCCAGAAAGTCAGCCCAAAGCTTGATCGGAAAACAAGAATGGGTACTCTTGATGAACCCATGAATTCCAATACCAAGTCTAGTTCACATCATTAACATATTTCCAAAGGATCTATACCAGTGGAATAAACTTCTCTTGAAGCACCTTCTCTTTAGAATCTACTATTCGCATTGGCCACTCAAACATTGATAAATCAGGCTCTATCTTTAACTCTTTCCAATTTAGCACAAGAGACATATCCATATTGTACTTATTAAATTGGGAGACATGGAATATGTTGTGAATAGATGTCAACTAAGAGGGAAAATCTAACTTGTATTCTACCTTGACAATGCATTTGGTGATCTCAAAAGGTATGACATACCTCGACATTAGCTTTCCCTGCTTTCCTAAATGACAGTGACCCGGATGAGGGGCCACTTTCAAGAATACCCAATCACCCATATAAAAATCTAGATCTCCAAAAATATGGTTAGAATAATATTTGTGAAGACTCTGAGCTATCAATAACTGCTTCCTAATCAACTTGACCTTCTCAGATGTCTCTTGCATAAGGCTTGACCCTAATAGTGAGGTCTCACCTACCTCAGCCCAACATAGGGGGGACCGACAAGGCCGACCATAGAGTGCCTCAAAAAGAGCCATTCGAATCCGGTATTGGTAACTATTATTATAAGAAAACTCAACCAATTCCAAATGGATATCCCACAAACCACCGAAGTCTAAGACACATGCACAGAGCATGTCTTCCAGAATCTGATTTCCCTGCTCTGTCTGAGGATGGTATGCCATGATTATCTTAATATTCAACCCCAAAGCCTTTTGAAGTCCTTACCAAAACCAAGAGGTGAAGCGTGGTCTCTATCTGAAACAAATTTTGATGGCACTCCATGATGCCTTACCACCTCCTGAATATACAATCAACCCAACTCATCCACTTTAGTTGTATATCTGATCAGAATTAAATGGGATGATTTGGTCAGATGATCAATCACCACCCAAATATCATTATTACCCCAAAGTTTATGAGGTAATCCAACAATAAATTCCATGGAGACCTCATCCCACTTATATGTAGGAATGGGTAACGGCTGAAGCAAACCAGGAGGCCTATGATGCTCTGATTTCACCTGTTGACATATATAGAATCTCGACACAAAATCAGATATATCCCACCTCATACTTGGTCACCAGAATTACTAACAAAAATCAAAGTACATTTTGGTAGTTACAGGATGGACGAACAACTGAGACTAGTGGCTATCCTATTTCACCACCTTCCTCAGAGACAGTGGTACCACTGAATGACCCTTGAAGCACAAGATGCCCTCGAGAGACAAAGACTAATCAGAATTCGTCTCCCCACTATGAAGAAACTGCATCGACTACTAAAATAGATCATCACCGAGATTCTCCCACTGAATCAACTCTAAAAGAGTAGGAGTCAACTGAACACTTTCCAAGAACGTGCCTCCACTGTGCTCCTTGGTCTCTACGTGCATCTGAGCAAGGATCCCCATGAAAGTCCACTCATCACTGGAATTCCCCAAAGCCTATACCGTTGCTCTTATGCTCAAGGCATCAACCACCACATTACCCTTTCCCAGGGTATAGACGATGTCAAAATCGAACCCCTTCAAGTAATTGATCCAACGACACTACCACAGGTTAATATCCTTCTGTGAGAAAATGTAGGCTAGGCTCTTATGATCAAAGTAGACCACAAATTTCTCCCCAAAGAGGTAGTGACACTATGTATTTAAATCATGCATCACTGATTCTAAAATTAAGTCATGGGTTGGGTAGTTCTTTTCATGTGGTCGGAGTTAGTGAGATCCGTACACCACCATGTGATCACCCTGCATAAGCACACACCCGAGACCCATACCTAAAGCATTGCAATACACCACATAGCTCTTTCTATATTTCAGAAATATCAACACAGGGGTAGTAATCAAACACTGCTTCAACTCCTCGAAGGATTCCTAAAATTATGGGGCCAATTCAAACTTCACCCTTTTCTGGGTGAGCATGGTCATGGGCAAAGAAAGCTGAGAGAAATACCAAACAAACCGCCTATAATAACCTATGAGGCCAAGGAAACTCCTGATCTTGAACACATTCCTCAGCTGCTTCCATGACACAACTGCACTGATCTTCTTGAGTTCCATCAAAACCCCATTCTACGAGATCACATGGCCCGGAAACTTCACTTCCCTCATCCAAAAAAGTGCAGTTGGATAAATTTTCATAAAGATGATGATCCCTCAAAGTTCCCAATATGATCCAAAAATGATGCTCATGCTCTTCCTCAGATCTAGAGTAAACTGGGATTTCATCCACAAATACCATGATAAAGGAGTCGAGATATTGGCGGAACACTCTATTCATGAGTTCTATAAAGACTACTAGAGCATTGGTCAACCTGAATGGAATGACCAAGTACTCAAAATGGCCATACCTACTTCGGAAAGCTGTCTTCGGGATATTCTCCTCCCTCAACCTGACTTAGTGGTAACCCAAATGAAAGTCTATGTTAGAAAACCAATTTTACCCCTTCAATTTATCAAATAAGTCATATATTTGGGGAAAATGATATTTTTTTATGGTTACCTTATTCATCTTCTGGTAGTCAATGCACAACTGGAGGGACCCATCGGCCTTCTTTAAAAAACGAATTGGAGCAGCCCAAGGAGAGACGCCCGAGAGAATAAATCCTTTGAATTCCAAATCTTCTAGATGTATCTTTAATTCATTCAACTCAATGGGGTCCATACGATATGAGGGAAGAGATATTGGCTATGTTCCCGATGCCAAATCAATTGAGAACTCCATGTCCCACTTTAGGGGAAAGCCTGAAAAGTCATCTGGAAATACATCCAGGAACTCATCCACTGCATGAGGTAATACACCCTCAAGATCATGACCATCTTCCTCTATCATGAGTGATGATAACTGAAATATAAGATTCCCAAACTCTGGAAGTGGAGGTTCTGCATGACCCAACTGAGGATCCCATTCCCCAAGAAAAACTTGAGGACTCCCATCAGGTGCCCTGAAAATCACCCACCGCCTATAGCAATCAATGCGTGCTTGAAAATTCACTAACCAATCCATACCAAGGATTGAATTGAAAATTTCCATATCCAAGACCAAGAGGTTCCACTCCATCTCAACCCCTGACATGGTTAGCACATACGACGGACACCTGAGACCTTGCTTCTTCTTCTTACCCAATGGAGTCACCAACTCCATCACAAAAGATAGCAACTCTGTTGTAAAATTTAGTAGGTTCACAATACGGGAATAGATAAAAGAAACAGTAGCTCCAATGTCAAAGAGAATAGTATCTAAAGAAGATGCAATCAAAATGGTACCTCAAACTGTTAAAGGCTCTGCATCTGATCCTACTGGTGCCTGATCCACAACATAAAGATTCCTAGCCACTTCTTGAGAACGGTCACTTGCCTATGGCTCTTCCCTAAACTTTTTCTTCTTAGAAGATAATATGGCCCTACCACCATGGCCACCAAACCGAGATCCCCCCATCCTCGGTATCACTGATTGAACTGGCACTCCCTTGGAAGCTATAGATCCGGTCCCACTTTGGAGTGGATGTGCCACCTTGCAAAAGTACTGCAAGTGTCCTATAGATCCACACTGATAAAAAGGATTTTAAGAAGATGTACATAAATTCCAAGTGTGACCTGGACTCCCTCACTGGTGGCACACAACAAACCTCGCATCAAAATCCATATATGAGAACTGCCTGGGAGGATGGCTTGAACTACCACCTCCCTTCTTCCCCTTCTCCTATCACTTCCTTTTCTTCTTAGATGAGTTACCACTATACGTAGCAGACACCACTCCAAAAAACCCATACTTTCCTTTATGATCAATCTCAAACATACTTGAATGATCTACCACCTCATCATAATTTCTTATCTTGAACAATAAGACCTGAGAGTAAATTTCTGGTCGCATCCCGTTCTCAAACTTCTGATATTTTTGGGACTCATTAGAAATAATCCCATGTGCATACCACACTAGCTCAAAAAAATGTTTAACAAATTCCATCACTAACTTATCTCCCTGGGAAAGATCCATGAACTCCCAGGATCTAGCATAGGTTAGGACCTCAGGGTAATACTACTCATTGAAGATGTCCTTGAAATATTTCCATCTCATATTATCGTGCTTCCCTGCTTGAAGCACTGATTACCACCACCTACGACTATGAACCTCTAGATGAAATGAGGCATACTTCACCCTAACTTCCTTAGGTGTGTCCAAGAACTCAAACATATGCACTATCTTATCGATCCATTCCTCTACCTTTTGAGGTTTCAATCTACCTTAGAATGAAGGGGTTTTTTTCTTTAGGAACTCCTGGGATTTATCCTTCTTGGGACTAGAATCATATTCTTTGGATGGAGTAGGAGTAGTACCCTCTCCCTACCTCAGATCCTGGACAACTCAAATAACTATTTCTACCAACCTTTGATCGATTAGTGAGGGAGAACTCTCTTCAGATTCCTCCTGTGGGTATAAGGGAGGTCTTCGGGGAGGCATGTTGCTACAAAACGTAATAGTTATAAAAGAAAAAATTAGTACAATAGTTTTGAAAATTTTCAGCAACAACATAAAATATAAAAAAATAAAACTCATCACAATAATGAAATAAAAAACTACTTCACTTCCACCCAATGTCCATGTGCAGTCTGTAGCTCACACGTACCACCTGGAGGAGAAGTCAAACAAACAATCCTGACATCCCATGGAGACTCGGGGTCTATCACAAGAGGTTTGGGCTAGGCACCCTACTCACATATAGAACTCTGGTCCCCGACATTCCTAGCTCCTGCCTAACTGGACTCATCCCAAATAATAACATAACTCAAGGAGCTCAACCTGCTCTAATACCATTTTTTCATGAACCGAATCTGGTTACATCAAAACTGGCACCTGACCCGGTCCATGGAAAGACCTGAATGGCATTACCTATTCCCAAAGGTTGTCACAAGTGCCTAGGTATCATTAATAATGGGTTGGGAATGATTTACCTGAGGTTAGAAGCATTAAACAACTAAAAATCATAAATAAACTAAATCCGAAAATTTAGTCCAAACAACCCTTTAATAAAAATTTCAGAACTGAAATACATGGTTTTAGACAAATATCAAGATGGACACAACTCAAAAGTATCATCAACAACAACTCTATAACCACTACATGACAAGGGGCCATCATCCCCAAGCCTTATCCACAACACCACACCAAGGATGGAAGCTAACATCCCAAACCACCATCTCTGAAGACCTTTCCCTTACCTACATCAAACATAATCATTTCTAATTACACCCAAAGGTGTAAGTAGGGTGTGATCCTAATCCCAATAGAATTCCACCCAAAAATATTATATGTGATAAAAAAATTTAAGACAAAGAAATCTTGCAAGTCTTATAAATAAGAAATGCTAGTAATAAATTTAAAAGTATGCAACTTCAAATGAAAATAGTTTTTAATGAAGAAACTTTAAGAAATGAACACTTTTAAAGAAATTATCCATGATATTGAATTTTCCATATAATCACACCATATGCCAATGGTAAGTACAATATATTTGATGATCACTAATCACTAGAACACACCTAGGCACCAGCTAGTTGTGAGCCCTAGGTACATTGTATCTCAATGTAAAAGCAACCATAATAAATATCCTTCTCATGAACGAGCCACTAGGAGGAGAAACCCTGTAGAGACCCCAAACATGACGTAAATGGAAATTACATTACTTTTTTGGAATACTTAATACATAACAAAAACCAACACTCAAGGACCGTAATAGTTTAGTGTCTTTGGAAACTCGAAACATAATCTTCTAATCATGGTGAAATATCTTCAACATCTCCCATAAAGATCTTCCCCTTTTGTTTTCTTACCTAAAACCTTTCTTTATATCCCGGGGAAAAGAAAACATATAAAGGGTGAGCTAAAATGATCATTAAGGGTAATAATGGAGAAAATAAAACAAACCATATACATTTGAACTTAAAAACATGAACATAATGTTTAAACATCCAAATCTTGAGCAATGACATTAAACATGGAAGTACGTAAGGCATAGATCATAATGGAACATAAATCATCATAAAATATCATGGGAATAAATCATGTAATTGTGGAAAACCATTAATCACATGATATGATTTCCATAGTATCCAAGGCATTACTGCCAAGACCATCTTAGTGGACAAAGTCCCTTACTGAACCGGGTTTACTTGTCGTTCCAGCCTTGTATTACTGAACCAAATTTACTTGTCTTTCCAGCCATGTATATATCATGAGATATAAATCTTTACTCAATGCATTGGAGGGAGATATAGGTCCCACTCATCTCATAATGAAATCATTCTTATGTGTGCCACAACATAAACATAAATCATTCATCATAACCCAAAGAATAAAATGGGTTTCATAAACATCATCCCATAATAACAAAATCCATATAAAACCAATGGATATCATTTCATCATAAGAAAAATGAAACCATGTAAATAATAGAGACATTATACTTGAAACATACACATATGAAATAATGTCATCTTAGATGGAAAATGGTTTTGATAAAAAAACTTGAAATGAATTTTTGAGGAAAATATCATTTCTTTTTCAAAATCATTTTCTTTTCACAAAATGCCATGAAAATTTTAAAGAAAAGGATTTTGTTAAAAAATAGTCATGAAATATTGTAGAGTAAGCTTCATGAAAATAAGGGGTTATGAAACTGTAAAAATCCATTCATGCCGTATAAGTTAAAGAAAACATTCTCCTCGTACTTTTGTCGGAAAAGTCAAAAAGTTCCTTGTATGGTGAACAAAAGAAATATTCCTTCCATAACACATGGTAAAAGTAAAAAATGGGTAAAAAGGACTTTGAACATACATGAAACAATTTTTAGAAATATGGACATGGATGATAAATATAACCCCAGTAAATACTTATGAATAAACAATCTCGGATAAAAACGAGATTGGAAAAGTTATCCCTTACCTTATGTCTGATATGCTTCGTATGTATCCGAACCTCCTATATAATGATTTAAATAATGTCATTGACTTATTATAGAATCATATTCATTGTTATGATATCATATATGGTTCACTTATGACTTTATATTACCCGTTCTTTTGTAAATTCCATGTTAAAGCAGCGTTTTGGGTAAAATCGTTTCATTTATCATCCGCGTTTTGATTTGTAATTATTCGTATGATTACTTAGATCATGATTACTTAATTCCAGAATATAAACCATGATTTATATATAATATATATTCAGAATATACATATATATAATATATCGATAAATGGAAAGAAATACACCGTTCATGGAGACGGTAGGCCGTACGTATGCATGAACGTTGTTTTCGTTTCCTTATTAAATTTAATAGATGTAAGTAAATAACATATAAATAAATTTAGTATCATTAATATGTCATATATTTCATGATTACTTATTATATATACTTTATAATCATTCTTCAATTTTTAACATGAAAAATGAATCTCATCGCGTCGTGGAGACGGTAATCCGTACGTACGCACAAGCGATGATATCATTCCCATATTTATTGAATGGAATTTGAGTGGATGATATAATATCTTAGAATCAGTATAATGTTATAATAATCATATATAGTTATTATTTACACCATTATACCCATCCAAGTAAGGTGGTGGTGGAAAACAGATTACATCACAGTGTGGAGACGGTATTTCGTACGTACACACACACGGTGATTTCGTTTTCCGTAGGATGGATGGAAGGTGAAATAGATTTGTTTCATATTTATAGTAACATATAAGTATATAAGTAATACTTATGTTATTAATTTATAATTAAACAACTAAAGAAGAGTAAGTAGAAGAAGAAAGAAACTTGAAAGAGTCGGTAGAAGAGATTACCTCTTCCTCGGCGCACATCCTTTAAACTTCTTCTTAGGGCACTAGAGAATACCAAAACCTATATGATATAACTAGAGAGGTTGAGAAGAGGAATTTTCAGGTGTTTTTCGAGCTTCAAGGCTTAAAAGGGTGTGAAGGGAAGAGGGAAGGGGTGCCCTTTTTATAAGGGAGGAGAGGGGCACCTTTGGTAACATAAGAAATATTAATTTATAATAAATCCAACCTCTCTTAAAAACCTCAAAAAATGACTCAAATATGAATATTAGATGAGATACGGTTGTAATATCATCAACCAATAAAATTTAGACATGTTGGGAATTTATTTTAAACATTACCAACTTGATTTATCCTTCTTTAATCTATTTAATTTTATTTGTGGTAATAAGATTCTAATTTTTAAATTGTTATAAATAATTAGTTATGTGTTGTGAATTGTCTATAATTGGATAATTTATGACATTTTAGACCATATAAATTTCAATTTATAATTTTTAAATATTTTTGTGATTTTTAAAATTTTTTATAATATGTTATTTTTATAAAATAACAATAGTGTCAATTTTGACACTATTCATTTATTTTAATTTAAATAAAATTCAAACAGAGGATATATTCTAACCAAAATATTTAATAGATTCCTAACATGTCAAATTTGTCTATAAAATTCGTGGAGCACATTAAATAGTTCATATAATATTTATTTTAATATTTTTAAAACCATTTATTTGGTATATCTCTTAATAAAATAATTAGTACAACATTTTTGTATAATTATTTAATATACTTATTTGTTGTATAAAAATTAAAAATAAAATCCTATGATGAAGATAAATCTCATAGATTTTAAAATAATACTTTTACTTGAATTTATCATCTTAAAATCACAACATGTAAATTGTTATATTTATTAAAATATGAAGTTGACAACTTTGGAATCATTTAAAATAAAATAATATAAGTGTCATAATCTTCTTTATAAGCATCCAAATGGTCACCAATTCGGCCATTGGATGATTAGGGTTTATATATACACTACCAATAATTCTTGGTCAGGTTTTTGGGCCTTTTGATGTGTATTATTATTTCAATAAAAACTATATTATTGATTTTTCACTAAATAAATAATTACTACATCATTAATGTATAAGCTAATAAGGTAAATAAATAATTCTTAAAAATTACAAATAAATTACCATGATAAAGAAAAACATTTTATATTTCAAATGAGTATTTATAACCAAATTTATATTCTGTATAAACTTATATTAAAAATAGTTTAATTATTAAAGTTTGAGTGAGACATATTTCACTTTCTTTTAAATAAAATAAATTAAAGGTCTTAATCACATCCAAGTGGGTTCCAATGGATTCCATTTTAACCAAAATATGCCACAGAACGAAATATAATCATCCAATTATATTAAGACAAGTGTTAGGGTAATTTTATAATATTATATTTACCCTGAATTACCCAATTTACCTTTAACTATTGTAAATAAAATTTACCGTAGTTACTATTCATAGTGCCCAAAAATAAAAAGTGTCCTATTAAAATAATTTAGACCTACTGATTATAAATATAGAATCCATTTTTCCTAATTCAAATCACATAATTTTCAGAAATTAATTTAAAATTAATCCTGTTGTTAAGAAAATGAGTTTTAAAAGTTAAAACATTGCAAAAGATTGAAATGATTTTACCTATGAATTCAATGTAAAATCAATGATAATGACATACGTTATATTAAATGGTAAAAATATATTCTATTTATACTTTAAAACCATTAAATATTATAATTTTACCATATAAATTATTATGATGAAAAAAGTTGTTTTTAATTAAAATATCGCATGTTTTTACTATTCATTAAAATATGAAAGTTATCAGAATAATATGAAAAATTTATCCAAAGTAAATTTTTATATCCTGATTACAAATAAGAATTTTATTTTGTAAAATTTAACTTATAAACATGTCAAAACTAGATTTAAAGTGGGTATACCATCAAAAGGCGGCAAAACTGCATTTTTTGAAAAATACTTATTTTACCCAAAAAAGTTATTTTGTTCTCATACCATGTTCTAGAAAATGTGTAAGATGAATAATAATTTTATAAAATTCAAAATTTAGTTAATACTATTCATAATGGCTAGTTAATAATAATATTATAACCATATATCGTTGTTTAGTGAAACCCGGTATTGCGTACTACACACGTTATCGAGGAAGGTCGTGATTGCGTGTAATGCAAGCCAAGAATAATGTTGTGTATACTTCAAGCTAATACAGTGTTGCATATAGTACAAGATAATCTTGGTGTAGCGTACAACACAAGACATCAAAGAAATTAAAAAATGATAATTTTTTCTCATAAAATCTCGGTGTGTTACATTATACCCCCCTTAAAATGAATTTCGCCCTTGAAATTCGTCGGGGTTATAAATGGTTTACTACATGAAAGTTTCTTTCATAAAAATCCACATCGTAAAAAAAATACTAAAACTTAATTTTAAAAAGTGGAGTATGAAACATAACTGTTACCCAAATTAACTCATCACTGGGTTTCCACTTAGGAGAACATAGGTGAAAATATGGATATAGAAGAGAAATATATCCATCAAGGTCTGATGGAGAGTGGTAGAGAACATGGCTATGAAAAAGCCAACAATCACAAAGCCATAAATTTTTGATGATCTAAGGTACCATCTGATTCATTGTATATGAGGACACTAGGACAACATTTTTGTTTTTCAAGATCATTTCTCTAAAGTTGAAGAATTTGAATTATAAGAAATACTTACTTTATTTCGGTACAATATCACCATTGTTCATGCCTTGAACAATTTCCACTTTATCTCTTAAAGAAATGAAGTTGAATTTGTAATTCTTGAGGTGTTATCAGATCATGTGATAGAATGATGGGTCATTCCATCTGTCTAAAACAAAAGGGTAGAAAAAAGTTATCAAATATACATAAGTCCATCTATGGTGATTTTAATCGTATATGATTCCAAAAATGGACTTATAATTCATCTATCATACCGCTTAATAAAATTAAACTAGTTTCTACTAACCAGGGAATTCTTGTAGGCCAGTGGTAGGTGATAAAGGCATGTCGCACTTCAGTTGTGGGTTCGATTCCCACAGCCTTGTCTGACGCGACGGGTTGTCGCCCGTCCTGCAGGTTGTCCTTTTTTCTAAAACTACATTATTATAAAATTCCATCAATAATATCGAAAAAAGTTCTAGCCTTATACAATACTAAATTATGTCCAACATAATTCATTCCAATCTTTAGGCTTATCCAAAATACTTTCGTCCAATCTCATAGTATAAAGAAAATGATTACTTGAAAGGTCACATAACAAGCACGTTGTAACGGCCCGAAATTTTGAATAAATCTTGTTTCCTAATTTCATGTGTTATTTTATTTTATTTTTATACTCAACAAAAATGTTTTATTTGATAAACATGATTATAATTAAAATGAGACCATTGGGTTCTGACTGTTATATGACCATCGGTCAATATGACCGTTGTGAACAAAATGTTTTGATTATTGACTCTAAATACAAGTAATCTTGGTTAATTATTATAGAAAGAAGATTCGATGGCCTCACCTAGTAGTCTTGGACCAATCGAAGCCCATCTAACAGAACTTGGGAAGGAGGTAGCACCATTGGGCTTTGCTCTGGACCAAACCCAAGCCGAACTTCATCATGTGAAGCTAGAACGGAATCGCCTTCGCGAGAAGTTCAAACTGATTGAAATTACTACTCAGGCAATGTTGGCCGAACCTCCCTCGGACTCTCTCACCTTAGCACACCTTACACTTAGGTCCTATGCTGGTGTGATAAGAGGCTATGTAAGGAGACCGTAACTACCTTGTGTAATCCTTTGTTTTAAATAAAAATTGGGATTTCTTCTTATGATGAAGTTATGAATTTTCAAATGACCGGATAAATATAGTATGCATATTTTTGATGAATTTTAGAAAAAGGTTATTTTAAAAATGTTTATGTAAACCTTAAATAATTAAAAATGTGTAATGATTTTCAAAAAATGGTCTTCTATAATTATGTTCAGTACAAAATTTGGATTCTAATAAGATCAACTTGATTTTTGATGAATAGTAAATTATGAATAGTTATTTTATGATTAGGATTAGTAATATGACCAAATGGATTAGTAATCTCACTTAAAGAAAGTTTTAAAATAATCTAGGCACCTTGATTAAGTAATGTGATTCAATAAAATAGTTAAATAACGGTTTCATAAATTATTATTCAAGTATTAGTTTTTTCGGGTGAATAGTGTTTTTTAATTAAAAATTAAATTAAAAATATTTAGAAAATTATTTTTATAAAATGGACTTCATTTTTGAACTCAGAGCACCGATATTATGTTATGGTAATTTTTGTGGGTTTTTCTGAAAAAATGAATTTTCGGTGAATAGTGTATTTATTTAAAAAATAAATTAAAAATATTTAGAAAATTATTTTTATAAAATGGACTTCATTTTTGAAATCAAAGCATTGATATTTTATTAAGGTGAAATTTTGGGATCTTTCTGAGAAAGTTGAATTTTCAGTGAATAGTGAAAATACAGTTTTAGGGTTTCGGTATGTTTAATGACATCATAACTGTGTCATGATGATGTCATGAGATTTTTTTAAGGGTTGGCCGGCCAAGGGTGATGAATTATTGTGTGGGGGTCCCCATGTGGCCTAACTTTATGGGAAGTACCATGGGAGGGCCCATGCTTTTGAGAAAACCACTTTTGAGGTGTCCCTTGGCCATTAATGCCTTGTCCCCTCACTTTCCCTATAAATACCAAGCCCTTCTCTCATCCATTAGACTCCCCACTCTTCCCCAATGAAGTTATGGTCTCATTACCTCCCAAGGAGTCCTCCCAAGGTGCCCCCAAGCCCTCAAGGTCCCATCCTTTGAGGTTTAAGAGTTACATTTTAAGGTAAGGGATCCGACCTCTCTCTTTCATTTCAAGTAATCTCTTTTATGTCATTCCTTTTATGCTCCATGTTCTTATGTTGGAGGATGTTCTTCTATACTCCTCTTACTTCCCTTTTCATTTTCATATAATGAGAGATCCCCTCTTACTCTCATTATTTCGTTTTATGAAGTTTTAAGTGGCGCCGTTAGGCTGCCAAAATTTTTGTAACGGACTCTCTCTCCCTTCTCATTTTTCAAGATCTATTTTCATGTAAAGTATTTCAAGTTCATTTTTATTATGTTGGGGTATGATCTCTAAATTTATCATACTGATCTTTTATGATCATATGATGAGATACCCCATTTTATCTCTTCAATTCAGTATTTTGAAGTTTTAAGTGGCGCCGTTAGGCTGCCGAATTTTTAAGTGGTTCTTCACCCTTCTCGTTTTGAAGTTCTACTTCCATGTCAATTCTTTCAAGTTAATTTTTTATTATGTTGGGGTATGATCTCTAAATTTATCATACTTATCTTTTATGATCATATGATGAGAGACCCCATTTTATCTCTTCAATTTAGTATTTTGAAGTTTTAAGTGGCGCCGTTAGGCTGCCGAATTTTTAAGTTGTTCTTCACCCTTCTTGTTTTGAAGTTCTACTTTCATGTCAATTCTTTCAAGTTCCTTTTTGTTATGTTGGGGTATGATCTCTATATCTATCATAATGGATTCTTATGTTCATATGATGAGAGACCCCATTTGATCTCTTCAATTCAGTATTTTGAAGTTTTAAGTGGCGCCGTTAGGCTGCCGAATTTTTTAGGGGATTCTTTCACCCTTCTCATTCTTTTCAAAGTTCTACTTTCATGTCAAGTATTTAAAGTTCCTTTATAATTATGTTGGGGAATTATCTCTATATCTATCATACTGAACTCTTATGTTCACATGATGAGAGACCCTATTTGATCTTTTCAAATCATTTTTGTTGAAGTTTAAGTAACGCCGTTAGGTTGCCGAACTTTCATAAGAGAAATCTAATTTTTGTCTTCCTTCCATGTTTTTCATTTCAAATGGTATGTCCTTGAAATTTCATTACCATGATCATGTACCCTTCTTATTCTGTCCATCTACTATTTTATGGGTCATTTATGAATGTTTGACCCATTTTCCCTCTCTTTTTAATGTCTTCTAAAACCTCGTAACATAGCTGTTATGCTGCAGAATTTCCGTCTCAAAATGTCTCTCTTTTTCTAAAGTTATTTTATATTATTAAGTGAATACTCAAAGCTCTTTCTTCTAAAGGGGTATTCACATATATACCAAAATGTTCTATTTTAAATTCTGGGATTTACATACATGAGACCCACCTTCCTTTTCTGTGGGTTTTAAAGTGACGTAAAGATCATGTCTTTAAAGCAGTTTTTAAAACGTTGTGATTATGAAATGAAACCCATTTATTTTATGCTATATGGATTATTTATGAAATGTTTGATGATGATATATGTGGATCACATGATAATAAAGGCAAATTTAAGGGTGCGCCCTGATAGCGCTCCAATGCATTGGGTAATGATGTAACCACTAGAGATTACAATTTTCACGATACCTTGGTGAATAACCTTGGTAATTTTCAAATGAAACCTTGGGGATGGACCTTGGTGATATGTTCATGATTGTCTATGTTAAATGGTGTAGCCACATCTTCAAGTTATGAAAAATGTTACTTTTATTATGATATATCTCATGATTTCTTTCTCATGCCTTAAAGTTCTTTTCATGAACTTATTGAAGTATCTCAAGTTCACATGTAAAATGTTTCTCTTGTTTTCCTTACTGGGCCTTCTGCTCACCCTTTCCTTTGATGTATGTCCCCAGGTTCTGAGATGCAGTAATGAACCTAGGATTAACATAAGGAGAAGCCTTTCAAGTGTTTAAGAAGAATTTTTTTTTTGTTGTTTCATGTTTTAAGTTCCTGGTTTCCAAGACACTAAACCTTAAAGATCCTCGGTCTTGTAAAATGTAATGAATGATTATGTTATAAAAAGGCGGGATGCTATACACGTGAATACCATCATTTATCCCAGATATATCTTATTGATCGCATTCCTAACATGTGAATACCTTAATCATGTATTCTCTTGAAACATAAATTACCATAGAACCTTAGTGAAAACATGAATGTTGTCAAAAGTTATCTCTTTCCACATACCAAAATACCAAAAATTCTTTATACTCAAACCATGATATCAATTTGTCCTTATATTAGTCATGAGCTCATGAATACTATCAAACATATTATTTTATCTTTATACCTTCATTATGAGCATATCATCTATTTTCCAAAAATATTTCACTCACTTTTCATGGTTACCGATGCCATATTCTTATGGAAAACCACAATGGACCAATACATAGATATTCCAATATACCATAAAAGTACCTCAACAACATTATTATTGAATACCAATACATAAAAACTTTAATCCATACTCTTCAGTGATTTCCATGGAATAAGTCCTTCCTTAATTTAGAAGTAACCTCTTAGGTCAGGGCATTGAGTTGGGTAATTCCCATGTTCTCCACAGATAAGACATTGAACTCCATAACAGTCTATCACTCTATAACCCTTCTTTCCACACAGATAACATCTTCCCCTCCATTTGATGTATTCATCAAGGTTCTTCTTCTCTTCCTTAGAAATATCAATCTTCCTTTCTCTATGATCCTCAACATGCGAACATGCATAAAAGTCCATCTTCCTCTTATTTTATGAATTAGGAATTCCACTAAAGTTCACCTTGTTAATCATATATCGCGATGACTGATTCGGCATAATCACAAAATCTTTCTTTCTAGGCATTACGCAATTTCGTTGATCACAGTTACCAATTTTTCCATTGGATTCAATATTGACCCAATTCCTTATGGTTCCCTCCATTGACTAAAACTAAAATCCATGGTGTAAGAAACAGTTAAAATAACGGGGAAACACATAATCATAAAAAGTCACTTATGGGATGTCTAACTTATCACACATTTTTTAATCCAGGACACCTTAGGTTCACCCTAGGTTATTCATGATCATAAAAATAATTCTAGGACTGTAAAATATAGTTATATTAAACCTTAGGGACATCCTTAGACATACCTTAGAAATATATCTAGGGATATCACTAAATTTTCGCATCCTAGTTTCCAAAGGTTAACTAAACCTTTCCTCTGATACCAACTATAGCGATCTAGAATTACTTCCAGTGGAATATAATTGATACCTATCAGGGCACTCCATGGGTGGCTACACCCCCTGGGCGGGACACACCACCATCCCCAGTGGTATCCATTTCCTCATGAAGCCCTTGGGCGAGAGCCATGCTTCGTCCAACGCTCACATGTGAGAGTTCCCAAGGATCAGATTCATTCCTACCTCCTTTGCCTCTGATACCAACTGTAGAGACCCCAAACTTGATGTACATGGACATTACATTACTTTTTCAGAATACTTAATACATAACAAAAACCAACACTCAAGGACCATAATAGTTTAGTGTCTTTGGAAACTCGGAACATAATCTTCTAATCATGGTGAAAGATCTTCAACATCTCCCATAAAGATCTTCCCCTTTTGTTTTCTTACCTAAAACCTTTATTTATATCCTGGGGAAAAGAAAAAATATAAAGGGTGAGATCAAATGCTCAGTAAGGGTAATCATGGAGAAAATAAAACAAACCATATACATTTGAACTTAAAAACATAAACATAATGTTTAAACATCAAAATCTCGAGCAATGACATAAAACATGGAAGTACGCAAGGCATAGATCATAATGGAACATAAATCATCATAAAATAGCATGGGAATAAATCATGTAATTGTGGAAAACCATTAAGCACATGATATTATTTCCATAGTAGCCAAGGCATTGCTGCCAAGACCATCTTAGTGGACAAAGTCCCTTACTGAATCGGGTTTACTTGTCGTTCCAGCCCTGTATTACTGAACCGGATTTACTTGTCGTTCCAGCCATGTCTATCTCATGAGATATAAATCTTTACCCAATGCATTGGAGGGAGATATAGGTCCCACCCATCTCATAATGAAATCATTCTTACGTGTGCCACAACATAAACATAAATCATTCATCATAACCCAAAGAATAAAATGGGTTTCATAAATATCATCCCATCATAACATAATCCATATAAAACAAATGGATATCATTTCATCATAAGAAAAATGAAACCATGTAAATCATAGATACATTATACTTGAAACATACACATATGAAATAATGTCATCTTAGATGGAAAATGGTTTTGATAAAACACTTGAAATGAATTCTTGATGAAAATATTTTTTCTTTTTCAAAATCATTTTATTTTCACAAAATGCCATGAAAATTTTAAAGAAAAAGATTTTGTTGAAAATAGTCATGAAATCTTGTAGAGTAAGCTTCATTAAAATAAGGAGTTATGAAACTGTAAAAATCCATTCATGCCGTATAAGTTAAAAAAACATTCTCCTCATACTTTTGTCGGAAAAGTAAAAAAGTTCATTGTACGGTAAACAAAAGAAAGATTACTTCCATGACACATGGTAAAAGTAAAAAATGAGTAAAATAGTACTTTAAACATACATGAAACCTTTTTTAGAAAATAGGGAAATGGATGATAAATATAACCCCAGTAAATACTTAAGAATAAACAATCTCGGATAAAAACGAGATCGGAAAAGTTATCCCTTAACTTATGTCTGATATGCTTCGTATGTATCCAAAACTCCTGTATAATTATTTAAATAATGTCATTGACTTATTAAAGAATAATATTAATTGTTATGATATCATATATGGTTCACTTATGACTTTATATTACCCATTCTTTGTTAAAGCAACGTTTTGGGTAAAATCGTTTCATTTATCGTCCGTGTTTTGACTTGTAATTATTCCTGTGATTACTTATATCATGATTACTTAATTCTAGAATATAAACAATGATTTATATATAATATATATTCATAATTTACATATATATAATATATCTATAAATGGAAAGAAATACATCGTTCATGGAGACGGTAGACCGTACGTACGCATGAACGTTGTTTTTGTTTCCTTATTAAATTTAATAGATGTAAGTAAATAACATATACATAAATTCAGTATCATTAATATTTCATATATTTCATTTTACTTATTACATATACTTTATAATCATTCTTGAATTGTTAACATGGAAAATTAATCTCATCGCGTCGTGGAGACGGTAATCCGTACGTACGCACGAGCGATGATATCGTTCCCATATTTATTGAATGGAATTTGAGTGGATAATGTAATATATTAGAATAATCATGATGTTATAATAATCATATATATTTATTCTTTACACCATTATACCCATCCAAGTAAGGTGGTGGTGGAAAACAGATTACACCACAGCGTGGAGACGGTATTCCGTACGTACGCACGCGCAGTGATTTCATTTTCCGTAGGATGGATAGAAGGTGAAATAGGGTTGTTTCATATTTATAGTAACATATTATTATATAATTAATACTGATTTTATTACTTTATAATGAATCAACTAAATAATAGGAAGTATAAGAAGAAAGAAACTTGAAAGAGTCGGTAGAAGAGATTACCTCTTCCTCGACGCACCTCCTTTAAACTTCTTCTTAGGGCACTAGAGTTGGTCTTTTTATAAGACTATAACCTCTATGATATAACTAGAGAGGTTGATAAGAGTAATTTGAAGGGTTTTGACGAGCTTAAAGGCTCAAAAGGGTTTTAAAAGAAGAGGAAAGGGGTTCCCTTTTTATAAGGGAGGAGAAGGGCACCTTTGGCAATATAAGAAATATTAATTTATAATAAATTCAAACTCACTTAAAAACATCCAAAAATGACTCAAATAAGAATATTAGATAGTATAGGGTTTTAATCTCATCAACCAATAAAATTTAGACATGTTGGGAATTTATTTTAAACATTATCAACTTGATTTATCCTTATTTAATCTATTTAATTTTATTTGTGGTAATAAGATTCTAATTTTTAAATTGTTATAAATAATTACTTATGTGTTATGAATTGTCCATAATTGGATAATTTATGACATTTTAGACCATATAAATATAAATTTTTAATTTTTAATTTTTTTTTGTTATTTTTAAACAATTTTATAATATGTTATTTTTATAAAATAGCAATATTGTCAATTTTGACACTATTCATTTATTTTAATTTAAATAAAATCCAAACAGAGGATATATTCTAAAAAAATATTTAATAGATTTCTAACATGTCAAATTTGTCTAGAAAATTATCGGAGCACATTAAATAGTTCATATAATATTTATTTTAATATTTTTAAAACCATTTATTAGGTATATCTCTTAATAAAATAATTAGTACAACATTTATGTATAATTATTTAATATAATTATTTGTTGCATAAAAATTAAAAATAAAATCCTATGATGAAGATAAATCTCATAGATTTTATAATAATACTTTTACTCTAATTTATCATCTTAAAATCACAACATATAAATTGTTATATTTATTAAATTATGAAGGTGACAACTTTGGAATCATTTAAAATAAAATAATATAAGTGTCAGAATATTCTTTATAAGGATAAAAATGGTCACCAATTTGTCCATTGGATGCTTATGGTTTATATATATACTACCAATAAGTCTTGGTCAGGTTTTTGGGCCTTTTGATGTGTATTATTATTTCAATAAAAACTATATTATTGATTTTTCAGTATAATAAATAATTTATGCATCATTAATGTATAAGCTAATAAGGTAAATAAATAATTCTTAAAAATTACAAATAAATTACCATGATAAATAAAAACATTTTAGATTTCAAATGAGTATTTATAACCGAATTTATATTCTGTAGAACCTTATATTAAAAATAGTTTAATTATTATGGTTTGAGTGAGACATATTTCACTTTCTTTTAAATAAAATAAATTAAAGGTGTTAATCACATCCAAGTGGGTTCCAATGGATTCCATTTCGACCAAAACATGACATAGGACGAAATATAATCATCCAATTATATTAAGACAAGTGTTAGGGTAATTTTATAATTTTATATTTAACCTCAATTACCCGATTTACCTTTAACTATGGTAAATAAAATTTACCATAGTTACTATTCATAGTGCCCAAAAATAAAAAGTAGCATATTAACATAATTTGGACATACTGATTCCAAATATGGAATCCATTTTTCCTAATTCAAATCACAGAAGTTGCAGAAATTAATTTAAAATTAGTCCTGTTGTTAAGAAAACGAGTTTTAAAAGATAAAACATTGCAAAAGATTGAAATGATTTTACCTATGAATTCAATGTAAAATAAATGCTAATGAAATAAGTTATATTAAATGGTAAAAATATATTCTATTTATACTTTAAAACCATTCAATATTATAATTTAACAATATAAATTATTATGATGAAAAAAGTTGTTTTTAATTAAAATATAGCGTGTTTTTACTATTCATTAAAATATAAAAGTTATCAGAATAATATGAAAATTTTATCCAAAGTAAATTTTTATATCCTGATTCTAAAGAAGAATTTTATTTTGAAAAATTTAACTTATAAACATGTCAAAAACTATATTTAAAGTGGGTGCGCCATCAAAAGGCGGCAAAATTGCATTTTTTGAAAAATACTTATTTTACCCAAAAAAATTATTTTGTTCTCATACCATGTTCTAGAAAATGTGTAAGATGAATAATAATGTTATAAAATTTAAAATTTTGTTAATACTATTCATAACGGATAGTTCATAATAATATTATAACCATATATCGTTGTTTAGTGAAACCCGGTATTGCGTACTACACACGTTATCGAGCAAGGTCGCGATTGTGTGTAATGCAAGCCAAGAATAATGTTGTGTATACTTCAAGCTAATACAGTGTTGTGTATAGTACAAGATAGTCTTGGTGTAGCGTACAACACAAGACATCAAAGAAATTAAAAAATAATAATGTTTCTCATAAAATCTCGGGGTGTTACAAACCCCAATGGATTAGTGTTCCCCAACATCATCAAAGTTTAGTTAGTGTTGTCATAGTCAAACAAACTAAGTGAAACATGGATGATACCACTCCAGATCACTAACATACTAGTCCCAGTCCACCCACCCAGATACTTGAGTTTCCCTATTTATGCTCAAAAAGGTTCCACATGTTAAAGAATACCATTTTCACATAAAAGAACCATTTTTGTAACATACACACACCAAACAATACCCAACATGCCTTTTCACCCTTTGTGTAACTCAATTAACCATTCAAAATTTTCATAAAACAACTTCAAGTGGTAAAACAAGGTTTTGCACACCAAATCCACTTAAAAACCCTATTTCAATGCCAATTGTATACTAATACCATACCCAACCATATTTTGAATCCCACACAACATTTAATAAAACAATTTCATGGATAATCAAATAACACCAAATGATACAACATTGAATACACATGAAAAACACCCATTTTCGTGTAAAATGAAATTTTAAAATTAAACATTCAATCAATGCTACCAAAAATGACTTTCGCATCACACACAAAGGATATAAAACATGATAAACAAGTTAAAAATCAAGATAAATGCATCTAATAATGTCTATACATGGAATCACCTACCTTATATGCCAAAACCCCAAATCCTTATGCCAAACTTCAACCGCACCACCAATACACCACAAGGGAGTGAAAATAGACCTAAATCCACAATATTAGACCAAGAAACCCAAAATCAAACCCTAGTCATGAAGCCCTAGCTTCTGGATATTTGTAACTTCAAGAAAGGTAGAAGAATACCTAAGGAAAAGGAAGAAATCAAAGTGAGACTCACTGACTTGAAAGAATCTTGAAATTCCACCACCAAAAACCCCTTCAAAATTGGGTTCCAAGGGAGATTGATGGAGATTTGGAAGCTTCTATGGATTCTAGGGTCTAATGGGGGAACAAATGGGTGAGTTAGGTTTAATTATGAAAGGTACAAATAGGAATTACAAAACATTTTTAATGAGCTGGAAAACTATGCATGGTTTTCCTACACGATTTAGTAAACCGTGCACACAAACTATGCAACCATTTCTATCCACTAAAAACATGTCAAAATTATTCCAAAATCAAGGGGTCCTAGGGGAAACCTAGGTGGGAAGTTAGTCTAATAATATAAGAGAAAAAATTACCTTAAAAGAAGGATATGGATGTGAAAAATCATTTGATATTTCAGCTTGATTATCGATATTCATTATCTAGAAAAGAAGATATAAGGTGTTACTTTTAAAAAATAAAAAATAACCACACATAAATAATATGAATATGATTATATACTTTCATGAATGGTGAACTATTCTAAAATCTCCTTATTAACAACTTTTGTTAATTCCTGCTCATTTCAAGCTCAACCCCTTAGTCACCACTTTGTTTGCAATCAAAATTCTCCAATAAATGGATCTATAATAAGAATATTGAGTATCACATATCTATGAGGTTGTATAAACTCCAATCCAATCAATGTAAAATTTTACCCCTTTATAATTGGTCATCCAATAGTTGAAAATACCGATGACTAGTTTTCAGAATGAGAATTAGTGGAGATTTCAACAACATGTTCAACACGATTGAATCTAGTCTCAATCCCATCAAAATACCTAGAAAAGAAGGTCAAGAACTCTTTGGCTATGTAACCTTCATAAATAGAGCCTTTTAGTTGAGTTTTATCCCTCAACTATGATTTCAAATGGCCTTAGTGCCGGATGAAAAAAATAATAAACATATTAAAAAAAATATGAAATGATTTGATAAAATTGAATTCACCAATAAAAATAAAAACAATATCAATATACCTCTCAATTGGATAAATCCATCGATAGTGTACCAGTCTACCAAGTTTATCTTATTCAACTAAATGAATAGTAAAATGAATCATGGATGTAAATAATTAAGGGGGAAATAACATCTCTAAATGATAGTGTCAAAATGATTCTTTCATGAAGTTTATCAAGTTCGGTTGGATTTAGAGTTTTTCTAAAAAGCTCTCTGAAAAAGGTACAAAACTCAACTAGAACCACAATTACTTTTTTAGGAAATGTATTATGTAATTCCAATAGAAACAACTAATACATAAGAATATATGAGTCATGACTTTTCAATCCATGTA
The DNA here is from genome assembly GCA_963277665.1 of Viscum album. NCBI lineage: Eukaryota > Viridiplantae > Streptophyta > Magnoliopsida > Santalales > Viscaceae > Viscum > Viscum album. The sequence goes on from OY728136.1 coordinate 2,002,059,352, forward strand.
ACTTTTGATGTTTTAAGTCAACACACCTTGATATGTTACTTGAATATCCATCTGTCACTTTTACATTCTTTAAAGTTCAAAGTAATATGTATTTATTATGATTTTTCATTGTAAAAATAGCTAAAAGATACTTTCCATTCTTATTTAACCACAAACCATGCTTTATATTCATTGAATCTAAATCCTTATGAGCATTAAGGTGATCCTTCAATTTACCCTGCTCATTAAGCAATGTAAAAATTACATTTTCACATACGTTCTTCTCAATATGAATTACATCAAGATTTTGACATATAAAATTAAACTCCCAATAATGAAGTTTTAAAAATATACTCTTTTTATTCCATTATTGTGTTCCAATTGCTTCAGATACTGTACCTTGTAGCCTTTACTCCCTTCTTTACACTGGTTACATTTTCTAAATTCTTTAGTGACATTAATTGATTATCCCAATATTTATGAACTAGATAACAACTTATATGGATTTCTCAATTCAATATATCCATTAAATTGTGTCTTGTTAAACCAGAATTTATGAGAAGCATCAAGAAATCGATTATGACACATAAAACACCATTTTCTACTATGAGTTAATCATTGAAATTCAAACTCAAAATTACAAATTGGACAATCCAAACCAGTATGAGTGTTCCAACTGGATAAATTTCCTAATTTAGAAAAGTCACTAATTTCCCACATTAAACAATACTATAAAATAATCCTATTCCAATGGTTTGAAACCATTGGTAAAGGCCCCAAAATTGTTGGGATATCCTATCCCAATGGTTTCATGAACCATTGGCTTGTGAGGCATGGGGATAACCATATCCCAATGGTTAAACCTGAACTATTGGGATAGGTTGCTTGGATTTTCAATAGCCCAATGGTTTAGTATAAAAAATTGGAATAGAAATGCATTCCATTGTTTCTTATACAACTATCCCAACAATTCTGAACCATTGGGATAGGCTGCTGGATTTACAATTTCCCAACGGTTCATTGGGAACTGTTGGGATTGATTCACTAGATTTCCAATTTCCCAATGGTTAGAAAACCATTGGTAAATACCCCCTCCCCACTACAGTATAGACAAGTAACCTACCCACTGTACACAGAACAAGCAGCCTGCACAAAACCTGCAAGAAACAAGAAACAACCTGCCTAATGTAGACAAAACCTCCAAGAAACAAGAAATAGAATTCACACACCAAATGATAACCATGTTCATACTAGTAAAACAGAATTCACTGCATATATATTTTCAAAAAATCTATCCTAAGAAATTATATTCACATAGTGAATCTAATGGTAGTTTAATGGTAACCACAACAAAGATAACATGGATAATTTGGGTCATGTTTTCCTCTTCCTCTTGATACAATCTCATAGTAGTTTACTGGTAACCAAAAAAAATATAACATAGAAATACTCAGATTTATCTTCATAATTTATGGATTTTAGGATATTTAAGGTGACTCATTTAAAGAAATATTCTTAGAGAATTTTCTCAAAGGTCAATTACCCGCAATAAGTGAGGTAGATATGATAGCATTTCACTCGAAATAAAGACTTTCAACTCAATGAAATGATCAATAAAATAAAAAAACAAAAATAGGATTAGTCATTGGTTAAAGACCACTGAAACACATGTTATTCATAACACATCAAAAGCTTAAACACAAAAAAAAACAATATATATTAATTTTTTTGAGTATAAAATCATCTAGGTATCCTTTCTATCTATGAGAATTTATGAGTATACTTACAAACTAGACATTGGTTATAGGGTTTCTTGAAAATAAATAAAAAAGGGAGACCAACCAAAGAAGTGAAAAAACTAAATTATTCAGGGAAAGGTACTGTGAAATTAGGTATTTCATTTCTTTTTATATTGAATTTCCTTTATTATTATTCTAAAGTTTAGATTTTTATTAGTTTAGTTACATGAAAATTTATGTTTTTATTTTATATGCTTAAAATATATTCTGGATATGGATTTTGTATCGGGCTATCACTTTCCACATGGTATTTATACTTGGGAATGTTTGCAACATGTTTACCTATCCCATGTTTCCTTTGTGGTGATATCATGTAAATAAGTTGTATCTTTATTCATGGATATTATTTTCATTGATTCCCTTTTGATCTTTTCCATCCACCCATTTTACTCACCAAAGGCTACATGTGTAGTGTGAAGGGCCATTGAACATCCACTAAGAGTATAATAGACGTCAATGGGATGAATTGTTTTTCATAATGTTGTAAAATGATGTGTTTATGGAAACTTACACAAGAAATTCCATGAGTTTTGGAATAGTGGACACCACCATGTCCTTGAAAAGATGTAATGACACTATGATCTATCATAAAGAAACTACATTAGGATCAAAAATAATATTGGACTCAAAAAGATGATTATATAAATAGGAGATGTTGATTGTGGTTGTGGTTGGACTTTCTAAAATATCTATCACAATGGTGGCATAATTAGAAGTTATCTTATGAAGAAGATAAAAGAGGGATGATTTACCACCAAATGATAATCAAGGTTCATACCCCCAAGAGATATAATCACTATATTTATTTAGACAGAAAAATTTTCCTTGGCCAAATGATCATCCATAAGACATGTGGAGGATTTTATGAGTTGTATAAGACTAAAAGAATCCTCCATGTAACTAAAGGATACTAAAATCACTAAAAATGATGTATCATGGTTATGAAAATTATGTATACTCTAGTTTAGGTGGTTGAGTGACCCTGAAATGTTATTAATTTTGAGACACCATGATTGGAATAATGAATCTAGCACTGTAGTGAGAAAGCCATGCAAGTTTTCTAAGAGTCAATGAAGGTTTGACTAACAATTTTCATGTGTGACTAAGAGCTGTGATATTTAATTGGGTTTTCTTTAATGTTATTAATATCTGAAAAATTCAGATGTGCTAAAATGAATTTATCATATTTTCAAAAATATTATTGATGAGTTGACATTTAAGCTTGGATTTTATTTCAAAATTTAATTCATTTATGAAGAAATATAATTGAGAAAATGAAATGAAATAAGTGTATTTAGTTCCTGATGTATCTTATAGACTCATTTTGAGTTTTTATGGGGTTCATGAACTTCTAATTCATGCTACAATAAGAAGCCTCTGTACCATAGATGTAAACTCTCACATCGTAAATGTTGTGTGTGTATTTTCATAAAGTTTTGAAAATTAGCATGTGAGTTTTATAGTGGAATCCTTTGAGGAGGAATATGAGTGTGAGCCTATTATAGAATAAAAGGATATTTTATTCAGCTATGTGAGGCTCAATTATAAAGGGAATTTTTGTAAAAAATATTAAGTTGAAATGGTGTGCATAAAATATAATGGGAACCAAAAATGGGTATTTAATTTTCATGATAGCCAGTGGAAGTAAATAAATCATTCTCTGTATACCATTTTGGGTAATATAAAATGAAATATGACATTTAATATAACTGTCTATGTATGTGAATTTTTTGAGGATATAAAAGAGAAATAAAAGAAGAAGGAATATTTGTTGTTGTGAAGAGTGTGTTGAACTAATAATCCAAGAGGACAAGTGACACTTGAGGAAGAATATCTAGAAGAATATGCTGCAAGTTGTAACAAAGAAAAATATGTGAACCAAACCTATGTTGAAGTTTTTCCCCTACTATGTTTCAAAGAAGAATAAGATGTAAAGGATGACCTATATTAGTGGATAATTACAGTCAGGGAAGAAGAAAATGGAAAGGGATGGTGCTTTGAGATAAGGTTAAGTGATCTATTATAAAATTGTATACCTGAGTTTAAATTGATGAAAATTAGAATTTGAGTTTCCAGAAACAAATTATGTAAATAACTAAAATCTATGGACATAATCAGAGATCGAGTTTCATGTGTTGTGTTTGAAGAATTCTAGTAATCTTAATTTCTCTATACAGAGGAAAAAGGTTAGTATTTTGGGTGCTACAACATCCCTAGACATACTAGTTTCTATGGGTTTTAACCAAGACATTGTTCATTTAACCACTCAATAAATCCAAATAAATAAATGATAAGGGACAAACAATCCTAATGTCATTGTATATTTTATACCCTATTAGTAGTGGAATGTATGTCTTAATTGTACATTATTGGTTGTATAGTACCAAACACTACAACCAAAATGTGGTTATAAATTACTGAATATTCATGTATCTTATTGATATCAACTTGATGGTAAGAATCCCATTAATTCATCATGAAATAAATTATTTAATACAAATCTTCAAAAGTGGGGAAAGAGAATTGACTTACATGAAAAGATAAAATCTATTTTTAGGTTTACCTTCTATCACCACTAAAGAATCAATATCAAATCCATTTACTCATATATAAAATCCACCCTCCCAATGAACACCCCCTCCCCCTACATCCCCCCCACACTGTATAGCCCCCCTCACCCTTTGTAGCCCCCCTGCATAGCCACCCCTTATAGCCCCCACCTACACCACCCCCCCACTACACAGCCCCCCCTACACCCCCACCCCCATACTGTACAACCCCCACCCCCTACATCCCCCCCCCCACACAGCCCCCTACATCCCCCCACTGTACATCCCCCCTACAGCCCCCCCCCCACCCCCGTACAACCCCCTCCCCTCCTCCCATAAGTCAGAAATGAATTAGTTCAGAATATGAGTGGGGTTAGGTAAATTTCTCAAAATAAAACTACCATCACTACCTAAAAAATATCAAAACATAATTCACCTGCAATCAGAACTACCAGCAATCAAAACAAAAGACAGTAAATAATGAAACTAACTACCCACTGCAATCAAAACACCAACAAACCATCCTCATCCTGTAATGAAACCAAAACATCCTCAACAAAAAAAACTTGTAATGAAACCAATAGAGAATCCTAAAATACCAACATAAAAATATAGAAATAATGATAAAATATAAAATCAGTTGATGCATTTAACCATTGATAACAAACATACAAAATATCACAAATATATTCAGTCATAGAAAATCATCAAACATCAAATGTCATAAATATCAGTAAAAAATGTAACAAATCAATATGTCCATCATCACCATCACTATCATCACCATCATCATCAACCTCATCCTCACCCTCATCCTTGTTCCCATCATCGTCCATGTCCTCATCCCCATACTCATCCTCATCCTCATCCTCGACCCCGTCCTCCGCCTCCATGTCAGACTCAACCTCGACCACATCCTCGACCTCGGTCATGGCATCATCATCATCCCTAACCTCTTCCTCTCCATCATCCTCACCATTATCATCGCTAGGAACAACATCTTATCGACCACCACTAGGACTACCACCTGGTTCACTATATGATGAACTCATCGATGACGTATATGCATCACAATCCATGCTGGCCTCTGGTGGAGGTGATGAAGATAAAACTTTCATCAATTTTATAAATTCAATGTTTTTCCTTTCAAGTTGTTCTTCCAAATGTGTGACCCTTTTTTCAGACCGTTCTTCTTATTCCTTAACCTTTTGCAACTCAGTGGTACTACAACTGGTATCTAAAGAGTCCCAATACATCGTCGGGACTATACTCTTCATAGGTCGGCAACATACTCTTCCAGGGTGCTCATCTCCAAAAACCTGATGTAAGTGATCATTTGACCCAAAATTGTTATGTTATTGGGAATAAAAAGCCTCAAAAGTATCCTACTAAAAATATAAATAGATTATTAACTTAAAAATAGATATTAAAATTTAAAATCAACAAAGTAAGACTTACAATCTGCTGTTGTGTCGATTCATTAATCGCACTTCCATCTTTTTTCTTTCTACTCGAACAAAACAGTTTTGATCAAGGCACACATCCTTTAATATTCAATACCTCCCTCTATAATGAAATTGAATGTATGAAACCATAATTAAAAATGGGTTACCGATAATTAATTTCATAACTAAAATTATATCAAAACTTTAGAAATCAAATAAATTGTGGAGGAAATAATAGAAAGTGAAAGTCCTAAAGAAAAAATATAAACGATTGTCATACCTGGTTCCTCTCATGATCTAACATAGTAGTACGCCCCAGAGTATGAACATATTTTTTAGCTTCAATTTTTTTCTGGATGATTCCTAAATAAAATTCAATAATAAAAAAGAAATTATTAATGAAAAACATGAAAATTTTCATTTAAAAACCTCAAATGTGATTAATACTTTAAACTTCATAGTCCTCCAATGAGTAATCATTTGATGATAATGTTCTATTGGAAAATCATCCATGATAGGTACCGAATCTAACTATATGCCAACTCTATCATTCCAAACAATATATAACTTGTGCTTATAGCCTCTTCAAATCTTACTTAATTCCTTTAGACATGCTGGTTGTGCACCCTCACCATTGGGAAAATTAAAATGAAGATGACACCAAAACCTTAATTCATTTAAATAAAAAATAATATTATATTAAATCCAACATATTTTTTTATCCATATCTATTTCCAAGAATTATCCTTGACTTCCTTTGGAAACTATCTCCATGAGAGCAGGCTGACGAGAATGATGTCGGAGTATCTAGAAAGCACCGTAAAAAACTCTAACAATGCTGCCTTGTTTTTTTGATCATTTGGTTGTGTTCATTGCAGTCTACCATCAACTCTTTGAGGTGATTCCACACTGCATGCATGCATGTACACCCCCGACTATTATTAGATGTAGATATCGTAGAAGAAAAACAAATTATTATATCAATACATGTTATAATGAAAATAAATTATGCTAAAAAAATTATTAGAGTTCTATAAATATACTTGCGACCGTTTGATCAATGGGTGCCGCTGAATCTGCAGGAACTGAAGGAACATCTCCCTATACATGTGGAGTAGGTCCCAGTGTATGCTTTGTAGGCATAGACTGTATCAGAGTAGGAATCAAAGAAGGAATGTGGAAGCTCAAAGAGAAAGAAGTAGAAGGAAAAAAAGATGGAATGGATGGATGGCCAAATGCATGATATGGTTGAGGAGTGGGAATCATCATCTGATATAGTAAAGAAGGGTTAGGAGGCTCATATGTAAAGGCTGGTGACAAAATGGGAGGCATAAATATCTCATGTGTCCCTAACAACATTGCAGGATCAAACTGTGTGGAAGATTCTACATAAGTGGGAGGGGCGAGGTCTAATCAGGTACACCAACTAGAGTGCCTAGCTCTCATACCACCCCACCTCATACCACCGGCCTGAGTACTGGGACCACTACTAGGCTGCTCGTCGAATAACTGGCGCTTAAGTGATGGATCCTTCATAAAATTTTTAAAAAAAATTAATCACATGACATTATATGCTATTGATATATATATGTGTGTGTGTGTGTGTGTGAAATAAAATACTCACCATAGGTACTAATGCAGGAATGCCCATCTCATTCAATCAGTGATTTTTATCCCTCATCCTTTTTCTACACATCTCTTCAATAGGTCTCATTTCCTTCATTTGAAAACAAATATGAAAGTAATTATAAAAGGATAACTAATGTTTAACCCAAAAACAAAAAATATGATACATGAATTATTTGAATTAGTTCATTTGCTTCATATTTTTAGTTAGGTAATTTAGCTACTTTTTTTGGTTAGTTCATTATTTTAATTTTTTTTATTTTCATATCAATAAGTTTAAAATGTAAAATTCAATTCCTCTTATTTTCTATTCTAATTTTATTGTTTTAGTTGTGTTTGGTTTCGTAGGTTTGAATACAGTTCAATTCAATATTAGAAAATGCAACTCAAATAAAAATGCAACCAATAAACATTAAAAATTAACATTAAGGTCAATTCAGATACAAAATATTTGTAATCAATATTAAATCATTTTGAGTAGTACAAACCTTAACAACTAAAGTCGAGCTAAATCAAAAGAACTGAGAACACATATAGATGATTCTATATATTTCCCACTACAACTTTGGATTCACAATCAACTCTAACAATTAAACTATTGGAGTCATCATAAGTAATAAATGGATTGGGGCCAATGGCGGTAGGGAGGGTTTCAATTCCATCATCACCATCATCAAAAACATGTCTTGGAATTACTTCAATAATGACACCAAATTTAGGTCTAAGATGATCTTTGATATAAAAAACTTATTTCGTCATTGTTGTTAATACATATGGTTCGTTGGTAGAAAGAGTGTGAATCATGTCAATAAGTCAAAATCCACAATCATCAATAAAGGTGACCTACCTTGTAATCGAATCAAACTACTGACATTTCATCATAGTGACTCAACCATGAGAGTAATAATCCAATATTATTATTTTTTTCAATGACTCCATAATAAGATACATTTTCAAAATGAGGTCTATTATCCGATGCACTGACATAAAAATCTATTATGGAAGTTATAATAACATCATCATGGTGTGTTCTCATGTTCTTTTCTCATTCAGTGATAATAAATTTGTACCCATTGATCACAATTGATTTACATTCATGAACCATGGTATTAGGACCAAAATACAAAGCTCTTATTTCCTCAGAGACAGAGTCAGCAGGAAAACTCAATACCTAAAATATAAATGAATATTAAAATTAATTAAATATTTATATTTTTAATTTATTTCAACAATATTTATACCTTCAAATTTAACCAAGCATAAAACCCTTTGTTATTAAAAGTCTCTCCCATTCTCAAAGATAAAGAATGATGTTTTCTATTTATCATTTCTTTATGTTCCTTGTAGATAAAAATGGAAATAGTTTAATAGATATGTAAAATTACAAGATATAAGATAAGATATAAATGTTCGATTTACTTACTTGATGTAGTCATCGAACAAATCACAGTTGAACAACACTGTGCGATATGTCATCTCCCACTCTTCAAGGCTTAATGTATTCAATGTATATGATATGGGAATTCCTCATATTTGAGGAAGTGATGGAAAACTAGGTTCAATTTTCTCATAATGTTCTTATTCATATCTCATTGGTCTATTTATTCTTGTAGTAAGATTAGACAAATACATTGAGAAAAAAATCCATACATTCTTGAGCCAAGTAACTATTCATGATAGAATTGTCAAGGATGATTCCTATTATGGATATAATATTTCAATATGTACATATTTCTTTTAGTTGGATATATGTAAAAAAAAAGCTACAGGTCCTCTGAGAAGTATTTTGGTTGGAAAATGGATAGTCAGATGTATCTTGCATGTGAAAAATGGAGGAAATATTTTCTCCAACTCAGACAAAATTAATGGTTTCACCACCAAATTTTTTTCAAGAAAAACTTAGACAAATTATTAGCACAAATATCTCTAAATAAATGGCACAACCGAATTATTAACACCCTTACATTATTTTAAAAAAGATGACATATTGTTATTGGAATCAACTCACGCAAAAGTACGTGATAATCACGAGTCTTCAAAGATTTCAACTTCAACTCTCTTCTGTTGACCCATTTTGATATATTGATTTAATAGCCATCATGAACTTTAATAGTCTCTAGTACTTCTAGAAATTGATTTTTTTGCAGGTGTCATCACATAAGAACCACATGGAACTTGCTATTTATTTTCACTAATACACACAAGATGCAATTCTATTCTGATCCCCCAATCCACCAAGTCACGCCGAGATCGTAAATCATATTTTTTATTTTCTTTGACATTTAGAATAATCAAAAGAAACATTTCACATATATTCTTTTCAATGTAGATTACGCCTAAGCAATGACGTAACAAATTGTTTGACCAATAAGGTAACTCAAAGAAGATACTCCTCTTCTTCCAATTGTAACAGGTATCATTGGAAACATTTTTCCTCTTTCTAGATTTCATTTGACCCTTCCTGAATGAAAAACTAAAATCTCTCAATTAATTAATCACATCATTTCCCGACACACGTTGAGGTGGATAGTTGATCTCCATGGTATTTTCAAATATTTGATGATTATTTCTATATGGATGGTCTATTGGAAAGAATCATTGATGTCCCATAAAACTAAAACTACAGTGATATTTCAATCTTCTGGATTGAGTATTCTTCATACAAACAGAACATGACATTTTTTCCTTCGCAGTCCATCCATACATCATTGAATAAGTAGGAAAATCATTGATCATCCACATAAGTGCAACACGTATATAAAATATGTATTTCGAACATGCATTATATGTGTGCACACCCACATCCCAAAGAAGTTTAAAACACTTTTATTAAAGGTTTCATGTATATGTCTATATCATTGTCAGGATTAAAAGGGATAGATATAAGTATACTCATGAAAGTGAAATATTTTTTCATACACAACTATGGGTGGAGGTTATAAATTTGTATGAAAACTAACCATGTGCTATGGGAAGTAAGCATCCACCCAAATAGATTAAAACTGTCACATGAAAGACCCAACCTCACATTATGCATGTAAGTTGAAAAATAAGGATATTGAGCATCAAATCTCTACCATGGAAATCCATATATAGGGTGAACCAACTCTTCATTATTCTTCTTTCTCTCAGTATCATGCCATCACATTTTTATTGATATTTCATCAGAAATGAAAAGATCTTGGAATCTTGGGATCAATAGAAAGTGCCACATTGCTTTATGTGACACATGGGATGGTGTTCCATTAGCTTTTGGATTCCATTGAGATGTTATACATTTTATACAATCATTTATTTCAGCAGTTTCATCCCCGAATAAGATGCAATCTTTCGAGCAAGCATGAATTTTTTTTCTTAAATCCAAGTTATTAAACTAACTTCCATACCATATAGTGGTTTGAGGGAATATCTGCATCATCTAGAAGTAAGTCCTTCAAGAAGGTAAGAATGTAATCAATGGAATTATTAGAAATCCCATACATGGTTTTCCCATGAAACAATCAGATTAAAAATTCTAGTCTTTTCATTTTACCACATTGCTGATATACTTGATTCATTGCAACATCATTCAATTTTTTCACTCTATCAACATCATCATTTTCATTATACACATCATGTGTGCCCATATCGAAGTATTCTTGGGTTGAAACCCTTTCCTTCTCATGATGAAAAATAAACAAAAACTGGTCATATATCAAATTCTCCAATCCAGTCCTATCATTTGGATCATTAGAATTTTGAGATTCTATTTTCTCCCCATTGTGATACCACACATAGTAGTTTGTTTGAAAACCATATTTGGTTATATGGTTGATAACTTCTTCACGGATCAACCAAGGTCTTCCAAAATAATTATAACATGGGTAGTGTATGTGACCACTATTTGAAGCATTGTCAAATATAAAATCTAAAAATCTCTCTAAATTGTTTTGAAAATTTCTTGAGATCCAATCAGTTTTATACATCCAAATTTTATCCATTCTGTAAAAAAATTGTAATAAGTCATTTCATCAAAAAAATAGTATGTTGATGCATAATGTAATAATTTACTATTACATGATGAAATTTCATACCCATTAGAAAAATATCACTTAGGGGTTTTATTTATATCAGAGGCATGGACCATATTAGGAAGGCCAAGTGTATGTGGTGGATCTGGTTCTGATATTTTTTGGAGAGGGACATTATCCATTAGAGGTATAGTATTTAACAAAACTACTCTTTTTACTACTTATTTTGAAAATGGTTCAACTTATTTGTAAATATATTCTAAATCTTTTTAGAGAATTAATTTATCATTCTAGTTAGTTTATAGTTTCTTTATCTCAATACACTCATTGAGAATAATTTACACCATCTTCATTGTTTTCTTGAGTGTCTTATTATAGCTATAAGCTATGGATATTCATGGTTCATCATGTTCCAAATGATGAATATCTTTTATTTGATGGGATAAATGAAAATAATTCATACTGATGTTTATTTTTATCGAAGGAGAGTACCATTCATTTCACGTAAAGGATAGAATTTTATGATGACATGTGAGTGGGAGGTCGATGTGTGTAGAGTGGAACTAGATTTGAGATAGATTTAAGATATTATATCACTTATGGAAGGATTGGATCTTGTGGAAAAACTAGTATTAGCCTCTGCTATTACTCTAAATGGTTTACCAATATCATAATGTCTTTTAAGAAAACTCTTCAATACTCCCTCCATAGAGAGAAATTGACTTCTAGATAAAACTAATTCTTGTATTATAACCCATATCAATTTAAACATATCATTTGGCACTATTTGAGTTGAGGTAAATCAAGTTTCTTCTTAAGGTCATGGAGGTTGATTGATTTATTCAACTGCACACATCACCCTATTAGTTAGTGGTTGGGTTTATGCTAAATGATGTTGAACCATGTGACCATGAAGATTTGATACCAATTTTTGGGAATTATTGACATGTTTGACCAATTTTGAGGATCATAGTGGTTCTCTATGAATGACTTATAGTGAGGGTATCATCATCTTAAAGTTAGAGTGTGATATTTTGAAGACAATATTTAAGGGTAGATTCATAATGCATGAGCATCTTGTCGTTCCTCTTAGGATAAAATTTTTTATAGTTGTATTTATGCCAAACCAACGAAATCATGTCAATAAAACTTAAATTTAAAATAAACCAAGGATAAAATAACTCATTATCATATTGAAATATTCGATATCAATAAAAATTAATCTATAAAGATAAATCATAAAATACCACAACCTAAAATGATAGATGGCTTGTGTTCAAAAGGGGATCATAATACATAGTGGGTAAAAATAATAATATTGTAGTGAAATAAAATGAAAAAATCTAAAATAAATGGAGGAAAAAGACATAACTCAGTTACAACGTACCAATTTGAAGTGGAATGACAAGAATTACTTGAATCAGAGATAGATCGCCAGTTGGGAAGTAGGGATCATAGCCTGGAGAGATCTTGTTTAGGGAAAAATGTTAGATATGGGTTCTGTAGGAAGTATGCTTGGGAATTAGGGTTGGCGGCTTGGATATATCAGTTCTGGAGGAAGTGTACTCGAGAAGTAGGGTTGGCACTCATTAAGTAGGGTTTGTAGGAGGGAGACATATCGTTTAGGGAAAATATTAGTTCTGGATAGAGGAAGTGGGATTGAGTGTTTTTGGAGATTTTCTATCCCAATAGTTTTTAAAAACCATTGGGATAGAGGGTATATCCCAACGGTTTTCACAAACCGTTGGGATTCCTATACGCTGATCAAGACTATCCCAATGTTTTTATAAAATAGTTGGGAACCTTTATGCATATCCCAATGTTTTTCTCAAACCATTAGAAAAATCCACCATATATAGGCCCATACCAATGGTTTCAAGGAACTGTTGGTATAAGTTCCTTATCCCAATAGTTTTTTCAAACTGTTGGGATAGAAGCATTGGTATAGGTTGGATTTCCACTAGTGAAAGCAACATGTATTTTGAATAGTTTTCTCATTGAATCATCATATGTTTCCATTCCATTACCCATAATTCTCACAATTATTTGATTAGAGGTTGAATGTATACATCAATTTCATTTCCACACATTTACTTTCTAGGAATAATCATGAAAATAATGAAAGAATTATTCTTTATACACATCCATGGAGGTAGATGATAGGGAATCAAAACAATTGTCCAAATGTTATAATTAGAACTTAAAGTACCAAAAGGGTTAAAACCATCATAATCCAATACCAAACACACACTTCTAGGATATGAAGAAAAAATTGGATATAGATAATCAAACATATTCCATGATTTTGAATCTTTTTGATGTCTCATCAAACCATAGTTACTATCCTAATCATGTAACTTCATGTCATATACAGTCTTAAAAGACTTGAATAATCTTTATAAGAATGGTTTCATAGAAAAGTAATACAATACCTTTGTAGAAGTTTTATTCTTCTCTTTCTTCTTAAGGTTTCATTGATTTATACTCTCATTTTTATTCATTGACTTCCATCTACTTGTATAACATCTTATGCATTATTCTTTATTAGACTCTTCTCCCTAGTAAATAATTCAATCATTAGGGCATCTATGTGTCTTTGTATAATCAATTCCAAGTTTTTTGATGACTTTCTTCATCTCATAGAATGATACAGGTATCTTAGCTTCACTAAATTCATCATGAAGCAAATCTAAAATCATGGAATTTTTTTTTCAATAATTCCAAAGATACAGTCGATATGATACAACTTAAGTAGAAAAGAAAAATTTGAATACTTGGAACACCCTTCAAAAAGTTCTTGTTGTTCGTATTCAATTAATTCATAAAATTCATTTTTTTTTTCACTAAATTTCTGAGCAAGATTAACCTACTCAAGATCAATTGAAAGTTCTACTGATCTATTAAAATATTGTACATTGTAACCTAAAAATCCAAATGCATGGTTTATAAAATTTTTAACTGAATTATCCTATGGCGAGTCACACTCTTCTCCTTGTATATTCAGATATAAAGATATAAATTTTTTAAAAAATACAATCAAAATTAAACACCACCCAACTTATTTATTAACCAAGGTAGGGTCTTAATTCGACATAACAAAAATTCAACATAAAAATGATTCAATACAACATTAAAAACATAAATAGCACTCAATTACATAGATCTTTATATAATTTAATTAAAATACTAAGGAAAATTCAAAAAAAATGTACCTTCAATGATATCAGGGGATCATAGTAACTAGAAAAATGGGAAGAGAGGCCTTTGAGGGTTTCCGTTGAGGAGCGAGGGGTTTTTGTGAGGTCCTCATAGGGAGCAGGGGGGTTAGGGTCACAGGGATTGGAGGGGGTTCTTCATCAAAAGCAGTGGGGTGGGGTGGGGGGGGTCGGGGTCATGGCGGTCGCCAATAGGAGGGTTGGGGTTATGACAGTTTCTAATAGGGGGGTCACGACGGTAGCTGGCAGGGGGGTCTGGGTTATGACAGTTTCTAATAGGGGGGGTTAAGATGGTAGCTGGAAGGGGGGTCAGGGTCATAATGGTCACCGATAGGAGGTAGGTCATAAAGATCATTGATAGGGGGTTCGAGGTCATGGAGGTCATTGATAGGGGGTCGGGGTCACAATGACCATCGATAGGGGAGGTCAGGGTCACAACAGTTGCTATTGAGAGCAGGGGGTTATGGTAATGGTGGTCGCCAACAGGGGGTCAGGGTCATGAAAATAGGTAAATAGGGTTTTGGGGTCACAACAGTCACTGATAGGGGGGTTGGGGTCACAATGGATAGCATCGGGAGTAGGGGGATTCGAGGTCATGACGGTCCCTGTCAGGAGTAGGGGGTTGGGGGTCACTGAGGAGAGCAGGAGGGGAGGTGGTGGTTTGGGTCTAAGTAGATCGGGGGTAGGGGTTGAAATTAGGGTTTTTAAAAGATTCAATACTAGAAAACTGAGTATTTGTGCCTATTGGAATGGGAGACCACCCTTGGCGGTCGCTAATGGTGACCATGAGAAACCACTAATGTCATTTGATGACCTGAATTAAAAAAACCCCAATCACCCCTACTAACACCCCCTCCCCAAACCCTAACCCCCCCTTCCATTCTAGAAAAGACATGTGGCCTCCACCCTTTCCTCTCACCTCACCCGTCGCAACCGCCACTACCACCACCCATCTGCCCTCACCAACACCCATCCTCCCTCACAAAGTACCAATTGATCTTCATCACCCATATCATATAATTCTCTCTACTTTAAGTGTACAAAAAACACTCCAACCTTCATGTATTTCATCTTACACATAATAAATCATCATCACTTATGAATCCAAGATAAATGGATCATGATATGCATGCTCACTGGAATAGATCAAGCGAGAGAAGTTGACAGAAGTAAAATGTAAAGAATATTTAATTATACCCCTATCAGTGTTGACCCACTTGCATTTGAATAAGATAACTAAAATATGACCATGACAGTTTAATTCAAATATATCATTCAACTTTTCATAGTTTCACCTCTTCAAGTGTAAATACACCACTACTTTTATTTTTCAAGTTTTCTTCATGATAAATTGTACGAAACCTGAAGCCATGAATATTATAGGCATCAAATCTCTTAGCTTGACTTAGAGGACATCAAACCAAAAACTTTAAATAATCTTATATTTCATCTCGATTCTCGACATTCATTATCTAGACAATAAGATATAAGGTGTTGCATTTAACATAGAAAAATAATCACACGTCAATAATATGAATATGAGTATATACTTACACGACATGTGAACTATTCGACAATCTCTTTGTTAACAAATTTTGTTAATTCTATCTCATTTCGAGATCAACCCCTTAGTCTACACTCTATTTGAAATCACAATTCTTTGATAAATGGATCTATAATAATACTATTGAGTATAAAATATCTATGTGCATATAGAAACTCTAATTCAGTCAGTGTAAAATTTGGCACATTTCCAATTGGTCATCCAATAGTTGGAAATACTGATGACTAGTTTTCAAAATGAGAATTAGTGGAGATGTCAACAACATGTTTTACATGATTTAATCTAGTATCAATACCATCCAAATATCTATAACACAAGGTCAAGAAATATTAGGCTATGTAACCTTAAACAATAGAGCCTTTTGGTTGAGTTTTATCCCTCACATATGATTTCAAATGACCTTAGTACCTAATGAAAAAAATAAGAAACATATTAAAAAAATTACTCAATGATTTGATAAAATTGAATTCACCAATGAAAATAAAAATAATATCAATGTACCTCTCAATTGGATAACTCCATTGATAGTTTATCGGTCCACCAAGTTTAGATTCTTCAACAAAATTAATAGTCAAATGAATCACGATTGTGAAGAATGAAGGGGGGAATAAAATCTCTAAATAAAAAGGTGCCAAAATAATAATTTCTTGAAGTTTATCAAGATCAGTTGGATTTATATTTTTTCCAAAAAAGATCTATGAAAAAGGTACAAAACTCAACTAGAACTATGGTTACTTTTTCAGTTAACATATTATGCAATTCCAATGGCAACAACTGCTCTATCAGAATATGTGAGTCATGAATTTTCAATCTATGTAACTTTTGATGTTTTAAGTCAATTCACCTTGATATATTACTTGAATATCCATCAGGCAATTTTATATTCTTTAAATTTCAAATAAATATGTATTTCTTGTGATTTTTCATTGTAAAAATAGTCTAAAGATACTTTCCATTCTCATTTACCCACAAACCATGATTTATATTCATCGAATCTAAATCCTTATGAGAATTAAGGTGATCCTTTGATTTACCATGCTCATTAAGCGATGTAAAAAATATATTTTCATAGAAATTCTTCTCAATATAAATTACATTAAGATTATGACGTAACAAATTAAACTCCAAATAAGAAATTTTGAAAAATATACTCTTTTTCTTCCATTGTTGTGTTCCAGCTACTTCAGATACTTTACCTTGTACCCTTTTCCCCCTTCTTTACACTGATTACATTTTCCAAATTATTCAGTGACATTCATTAATTATCCCAAGATTTATGAACCAGATAACACCTTCGATGGCTTTCTCAATTCAATATATCCATTTAATTGTGTCTTTTTAAACCTGAATTTATGAGAAGCATCAAGAAATCGATGATGACACATAAAACACCATTTTCTACTATGAGTTAATCATTGAGGTTTAAAATCAAAATTAAAAATTGGACAATCCAAACCAGTATGAGTGTTACTAAGGGATAAATTTCATAGTCTAGTAAAGTCACTAATTTCCCACATTAAAGAAGCATGCATTTTGAATAGTTTTCTCATTAAATAGCCATATGTTTCCACGCCATTATCAAATAATTCTTGAAATTATTTGATTAGAGGTTGAATATATACATCAATTTCATTTCCAGACATTTTATTTCCAGAAATAATCATCAAAATAATGAAATAATTCTTCTTCATACACATCCATAAAGGTATATTATAGGGAATCAAAACAACTAGCCAAATTCTATAATTAGCACTTAAAGTACCAAAAGGGTTAAAACCATCATAAAATAATCTCAAACATACATTTCTAGGATCTGAAGAAAAATTTGGATATAGTAAATCAAACATATTCCATGATGTTGAATCTTTTGGATGTCTCGTTAAACCATTTTTACTATCCTGATCATGTCACTTCATGTCGTATATAGTCTTGGACGACCTGAATAATATTTACAAGAATGGTTTGATTGGAAAGTAACACAATACCTTTGTAGGAGTATTATTCTTTCATTTCTTCCTAGGGTTGAAATTATTTATACTCTCATTATTATTCATTGACTTACATCTACTTGTATGACATATTATGCATTATTCTTTATCAGAATCTTCTCCCTAGTAAAGCATGAAATCATTAGGGCATGCATGTATCTTTTTATAATCAATTACAAGTTTTTTGATGACTTTATCCATCTCATAGAATGATGCAGGTAACTTAGCTTCACTAAATTCATCATGAAGAAAATCTAAAATCATGGACATTGCTTTGTTAGTAATTCCAAAGAGACACTTGATATGATAAAACTTAAGTAGAAAATATGGCTTCAAATACTTGGCACACCCTTCATATAGTTCTTATTATCCATCTTCAAGTAATTCATAAAACTTTTTTTTGGTCATTGGAGTTCTAACCAATATTAACCTACTCAGGATCAACTGAAGGTTCTATTAATCTATTTACATATTGTACATTGTATTCTGAAATGTAAAATACGCTATTTATCAAATTTCAAACTGAATTCTCTTATGGCGGGACACTTTGTATTTCATTGATAGGATTTTCATTGTTTTGAATTTACATAAAATTTTATTCACCATGTCAAATCCAACATACATATTGATCAGGAAACTATTTCAATATCAAATTCTCATATACTTCATTTTTATTTATCCATTGCTTGAATTTACAATCAGAACACAAATATTTTATTCTACCATCCATTGATCAGTTTTCAATTGCATAATATAAAAATTCTTCCAAACCCTTGGCATACCGAGATGTGTTTAGAGGTAAATTAATCCAAATTTTATCCATAGGAATTTTATTTTCACTCTTCTACCTGCATATTCAGATATAAAGATATAAATTTTTAATCAAGCAAGTGCAATCAAAATTAAACATCACTTAACTTTTTCATTGACCAAGGTAGGATCTTGATTCGACATGAGACAAATTCAAAATAAAAATGATTCAATCCAACATTAAAAACATAAAAAAACTCAATTTCATGGATCTTTATATAATTTGATTAAATCCCTTAGAAAAAATCAATAAATTGTACCTTTAATGATGTTGGGGATCATAGTAACTGAAAAAATGGGAAGAGAGGCCTTTGGGGTTGCTTTTGAGGAGTGGGGGTTGCTGTGAGGTCCTCATATAGAAGAAGGGGCTCAGGGTCATGGGGTTGGAAGGGGGTTTGGTCATTGTCAAGAGTGGTGGGGTGGGGGGTTGGGGTCATGACAGTCACCGATATGAAGGTTGGGGTCACAACGATTACTGGCAGGCAGGTCGGGGCCACGATGGTAGCTAGCAGGGGGGTTCAGGGTCATGATGGTCGCCGATATGGTGTGGGGGGAGGTTTGGGGTCATGACGGCCACCGGAAGGGGGTTCATGGTCACAACAGTAGTCGATAGGGGGGGGGGGTCGAGGTCATTATGGTCGTTGATAGGGGGGTTGGGGTCACGACAGTCACCGCCGAGAGTGGGGGGGGGGGGTTGGGGTTACTACAGTCACCAATAGGGGAGTTGGGGTCATAATAATAGTCAGATGGGGGGTTCAGGGTCACAACGGCCGTCAACAGGGGGGGCGGGGTCATGGTGGCTATTGTTGGGAGCAGGGGGAGTTAGGGTCACGACGGTCACTATCAAGAGTAGGGTGGAGGTCACTGAGGAGAGGAGGAGGGGAGGTTTTGGGTTGGAGATAAGGAGATTGAGGGTTGAAATTAGGGTTTTTTAAAAGATTAAATACTAGAAAAATAAACATCTATACCTGTTGGAATGGGAGACCACCCTTGGCAGTCGCTAATGGTGACCTTGAGTAACCTCCAACAGGAATCAATGACCTAAATTAATAAAAAAAAGCTCAATCCCCCCCACCAACACCCCACCACACCCTAACCCTCATCCCTCCACCCCTTCCCTCTGTGTATAGACCTATGGCCTCTTCCCCTTCCTCTCACCTTACCTGTCACAACTGTCGCACCTAGAGATGCTTCCACCGCCCATCCACCCTCACTGCCACCCCTCCCTTATGCCTCATCCAGCCTCCATCTCTGCTTCCGCCCTTTCCTACACTGCCGCACATAAATCCCCTATCAGCACCCATATGACCTCACTTCCACCCCTCCCTCATGCCTCACCTGACCACCACCTACTCCCTATCCCCACCTATGCCTCTGTCATCTCCCATCTACAGATCTTTGTGGCCTAGGGTTCCCATAGTTTATGTGAGAATTATTTCATATTTAGATAATTTTTCTTCCAAGTATCTCATCTTTGAAATTTGTTTCTTCCAATTATCATTCTTCCAAGAATATTTAAATCCCACTATTCAATATTTAGTAAACTTTTCTCTTTAGGAAAACTTAAATTTTTATCTTCCATTCACCAAGCATCATTTTGATAACAGCTACACACATCCTCTTTTTTTTCTTCAAGTACATTTAAAATTTTCCTTTTGAAATTAGAATTACACAAGGCTGGTGAACTTCATTCTCCTAGATATGGTTTTGAGATTTCATAAGTTTTTTCATAGTTCTTTTAGTTGTGGAGGGTCCTTTAATCTTAAAAGAATGGAACATTTGGGATGCATACTGTTTGCATGCTTTATCATGCTTTCTTGTTTACCATTGTACCGAATTCTCACCATTGTACTTCTATCTCCATTTAAATAAAATTCTCAAACATCTGATGCATCTTCTTTAGATCACTATATTCTTTCTTCATTACATGACAATTTAGATTTAATTTTATGAAGAATGCTCCAAAATCATTATAGTTTTTTTATTCTATAGGGAGAATGGATGTTTGATGCACATGAATCCCATTTTATAATACACTTGAATATCATTATTGGAATTTACCTTAAAATCCCAAAATTATAACTTGATTTAATATTCCTTTCTTCAATTTTTTCATTAAATTATTTCTTTGTAACTATTTTTAACCCCTCCTATCCTTGAATATAGTGCCAATTTTTTCTTGATGTATTTATATAATTGTAAAATAAACAACTCCTACAAGTGTTTGAGGTATTAGTAGCACAATAATTGGTAAGGACTAGATGATCATCATTATGAGGACATGATATTGATTAGATGACTGATTTACTTATATAAAAAGAATGAAAACTAAAAATCAATGGTGTTGTTTTTGGGAATCACAATAAGAAGAGAACATGTTTAAGGTAGTTCGGTTGAGACAGAACAAGTGTGATTCAAACTCCACCTTTTATTTCTCTCTCTTCACATTGTTTATCTGTGTGTCCCTTATAATAACATTACTTGAATTGGGGGAAATGTTTCTATAAATATTCTTTATATTATCATGCCACCACCATGTAATTTGGATGAAATCGGTGGATCTAGAAGTGGTCCCCTTGGAATGAACTTTATATATATATATATATATATATATTATAATATTCTACCTATAGAAGTTTTATGCCTCTCTTTATAATATATGAAATCATATTTTATTTTCAAGCATGTAAATTCCTCATGTCTAGTATATGATAGTGATGATATTTAACTATTGGTAGTGGAAAGAAACATTCAACACATTTTATTTCCAGGCGTTGAGAAAATTAGACTTTATGAATTTCTCATTGTTGATGAATAAAATGAATGGGTATTAGATCCTTATCCTTTCTATGGGATTTCAAGGTTATGTAGTAATTAAATGTCATAGCTTGTCCTGGACATGTGTTTTGATCCAACCAATCCCATATATTTGATGAAATATGTGTGAAATAAATAAAAAGTACATGTGTCCTTTGTAGTTCACATTATATGGCACTATAATAGGCAATAAATGGGTTTTTATTTTTTTAATTAAGCATTAAACATCTATATTCACATATGCCTAATTATGTATGAAATAATTTTCAATAGGATCAGACTCAAATTCTTCTTCCTCTCATAGGAGAGACCTTGATCGTAGAATTTAATCATGGAATTCTGACACGACCCTTGACGTATCATTTGACAATACATAACATCTTATGGGAGTGGGTGCCCCTAATTTTATTTGCTAGTTGGGTCATATTATACGTGAACCACATATATTTTTATTGACTACACGTGTCTGGGATTCATCCCCTGATGATACATTAGATCGACTATGGAGGGAAGTTCATGTATAAAGATCATTTTAGTTTCTTAGCTATGTTTAAAAAATACTTACATTTAGTGATAATATTTTTTATTAAATAGAATAATATGAGGTTGTGCCTCGATGAGTTTTATCCAGTGTGTATGTAAAAATATCATAAAATGTGGAAATATTATAAAGGTATAATCAATAGGGGTATTGAGTACCAAATATGGGTGCCCCAAACATTCTAGACAGAGCCCTGGGAGGTGTTCTCTGGTCTCAGTGGCGTGAGTTAGTTGCATATTAGTCCACTGAGGCTACAATGGTGAGTCTATTTTTTTGGTTTATATATTTCGAATAATGTGTAACATTTTACATGTTTGAAATTTGAATTAATTGAGTATAGGAGGTGGAAAATGTCATTTTGAGAATTGTGCGTTGCAGGGACCACCTCATAGGCTCGGGACTCATCACATGTCCCGGATTCAACATGATGTATTTATTATTTACTTTTAAAATTTATTATTTAATATGGTTTTTTATTCTATATTAATATCTTATTGGTATACCATTATAGGAGTAAGGTGCACAGACTAATAAAATATTGGTGTGGATGATGCCTTGTGATTGAAATGATCCAGATGTTGCAAATCTTATAGTAAGTTACTAATTATCAATAATTATATACATTTGTATATTTATATATATTTATATTTATATATTACATAGGCTCAATTTGAGGTTGAGTTATCACAGCTTCCAAAGGACCAATGACAACTTTTCATGCAAAGGTATGATATATTTTGTAACACCCCAAACTTCCATGGTATGTTTCCCTTTGAATAATGCAATAGCTTGCATTGTACGCAACTTCAAGATTCTAACACACCGCGACCAATCAAACTAGCCGTTATGAATAGTAATAACAAATTTTTGAACTTTTATAAAATTTATCTATCAAAATGGACTTCATTTTTGGATTCGTAATATCTAAATTAGCTTAGGGTGAATTTTTGGTATTTTTCTAAAAACTTTCAATTTTTGATGAATAGTGAAAAACACTGCGTTATTGTTTAAAACCAACTTTTTATTTAGATAATTAATTATTTTATTTAAATTTATTTTAGGTCAAAATAGATACATAATACCTATATATGTTCAATTTAATTCATTGGAGTCATTTTGTAATAATATTAGATATATAAAATTTTATTGAACTTTTCACCGTCTTTTACCCACCTCCTAGGAGAATTTGCAAATTCGCATAAAACTTATTTTTACCATTTCTGTGAGTGGAATTTCAAAAATCTGAGAGACACGGTTGATATCAGTAAGAAAAATTTGGTTTAATAAGATGAAAATATTTTTTGGTGAATAGTAACTTTTTACTTTTATTTACCACGGTTAAAAGCAAATAGGGTAATTAAAGGTAAAAATGATATTATTATTACCCTAACACATGTTATAATTCTATTGGATAAGTGTAATTAGACCAAAAAAACCTTAGGAATAAAATATTATCCTTTAGGTACACTTGGATTAGATTTGGACATTTATTATTATTTTATTTAAAGAAGAGTTAAAAGAGTTAAAATCAAATTTTAATAAATAAAACATTTTTAATATAGAGTTATACATAAGATAAATTAGACTATAAATATTAATTATAAAGATAAAAATATTTCCTACATAATTATATTTTATTTATAATTTTTAGACATTAAATAATTTAATTTATTTATGACACAATGATGACGCAGTAATTACCTTAATAATGAAATATAAAAATAATTGATATTATAAATATCCAAATAAATGTAATTTTAGACTTTTGATGAATAAAACTAATTTTATAGGTTAATATGACATGTTAGTATTTAACATATAAATTTATTTTTAAGTAATAAAGTTTTTAGGACTTTAACAAAAATCATTTATTAAATAATGTCAAAATTCACATAATTGAGTTTTTAAAACAAATATTATATTATTGGTTGATATAATATTTTTAAAAATATAAGGTTTAGAAAAAGGGCCTTAATAATATTATATATTTCATTAATTAACATATTTGGGTTCTCTTGGAAGTTTATAGTAAGTTTATTAACCATATAATATAAAAATACAA
Source organism: Viscum album (assembly GCA_963277665.1). Classification (NCBI taxonomy): domain Eukaryota; kingdom Viridiplantae; phylum Streptophyta; class Magnoliopsida; order Santalales; family Viscaceae; genus Viscum; species Viscum album. The sequence goes on from OY728136.1 coordinate 2,002,083,757, forward strand.
AGAGACATGGTAAATGTCAAACTATTTAACTAAGAGTTAAATCTAAAATATAAGGTTAGTATGGTGACTAAAACCTGTCTAAAACCTATTGTTTGAGTGTTTTTAGACCTATCCCCACCCTATACTCTAAATAAATCATTTTTGAGCCATTATAAACTGAAAATAATTTTATTATAAAATAATATTTCAATCTTTTCCTAAGGTTCCCCTCACCCCTCTTATAAAAGGGCACTTCCCATTATCTTAATTTCACACCTCCAAATAATTTTGGCTCAGTCACCCCGACCCAAATATCTTCCCAACCTTACTCCCTTCATCCTAGAGGCCTTACTTTAGTCAGAAAGCCAACCTAAGGATCCCTTTTGATCAAATAAAAAGGAAGAACCCAAAGAAGAGGTAAATATTTCATCACCTCTTTCAAGTTATTTTCTTCTTCCACTTCCTCTTTATTTGTTGTTTCCATTATAAAATAATAATTCCAATATCTTCTATATACTGTGATATTATTATAAAAATGGTACAACCATATTCATTATTCTATCCATCCTATAAATGACAAAGTCACCATACGTGCGTAGGTACGGATTACCGTCTCCATGTCATGGTGTAGTTTGTTATCCAAACACTTCATCATTTGGATGGGTATAATAATGAGTAAAAATGATGTAAATAATAAATATAACATGATAATTATTCTTTATATATGATATAACATCCAATTATATACGATTTTAATATCAAAAGAATGATATTGTTGCTCGTGCGTACGTACATATTATCGTCTACATGAACGCGATGAGATTCATTCCCCATCATAATCATTCGAGAATAATTTTCATTTTATGATTAAAAATAATGTTTATGAACATAATATAATTCTATATATTAATCAAATACATCCTATCCGTAACAAATATGGATTATTTTACCAATCATATAAAGGAAAACGAATCAGTTAACACCCGAAATGATGATACTACTAAAATATCATTAACAAATCAATATTAGAAGATCATATATGATGTTATATTATCATATATGGTTCTTTTATAATTTAATAACAATTATTTCACCATTATATAGGAGGTTAACCTACCCTCTACTAAGTAAAAGTACAAGGTAAGGGTTAATTTCACAATCTCTTTATTATCTGAGGTTGTTTTTACGTAAGTATCTACTCAGACTTCTTTATCATCCACATCCATGTTTCTTAAAAATGTATTCCAAAACATTTTTAATATTTACTAGACTATGGGTTAAATTAATTTATACCCTTGTTTGAATTTTTATAAAATGGGTTGAAAGGAATATTTCCGTCGTTTTCCAAACAAGAAACCTTATGACCTTTTCGACAAAATTAAGGTAAGAATGTTTTTTTTAACTTATAGAGAAGGTGTGACTATTTTCTGCCGTTATAACATAGTCAAAGTTTCCCTTACAATATTATAAGAATATTTTCAAAATAAATTTTTTCTTTTATAATTATATATCTTTTAAATGATGTCAAATTAGAAAGAGATATTAATCTACAAAAAGTTTTGATTTCATCTATGTCAACATGCTTTGATGGATTTTAAGCTTGTTTGAAGTTGATTTATTATGATACAAATCTTCCATATTTTATTGAAGGTTTTTTTATATGTTTGACTATGGATGTGTTATTTTTATACCATTCATGTTTTATGGATAAATTATTGACATTTCTTATGCTAGTTTTAATACGAATGTTTATGTTATGTTTAAACATTTTTATATGAGGAATGCATTGGACTTAGTAAGTGACGGGTGGAGCCCGCTATATCTCCTTGATGCATCAGTAGGTCTCATGATACAAACTAGTTTCTTGGAACAAGGCCTTGACAAAATCTTATTTTTAGTCTTGGCACAAGGCCTTGACCATGTGGTTATGAAGTCTGCCATTATGCATTCCATCATTATGAAAGTGGCTGTTGATATTGCATGTGATTATTCGACTAGTAGAATATCCATGTGAATAAGTAAATGGAATTATTTGATTTTATCTTTTCCATATTATGATTAAGTTAAAGTTTAAAAGGCTTTTGTTTTAGTCTTACATTGCCTTAAATGTTTATGCTTATTTATGAAAGTTTCCACTATATTGTTATCTTTACTAAGCATCTGAGATCACCCCTTTCTATGTTTTATTTTTTTTTCAGGATGCGAAGAAGTATATTATGACTGACCTGCAGGGATAGTCTAAGGGATATGAGTGTGGCCTATGGAGACTATGTTGTTGTAGTTTTTCATTTTATAATGTAATGTAAAACTTATGAATGTATCTAGTATTTCCAAGGCTACTAAACTAATTAGTCTTTCGAGACTTGATCTTTTGCGATCATACCAATGTTATGTAATAATGCACCGACTCTAGGTAACTATGGTCAGGGCATTACAGTTGGTATCAGAGGAAGTTTAGTACAAACCTTGGAAGCTAGATTTAGAAAAACTCTGATTAGAGAACATTACCCTAAGATAGACTTTGAGGATTAATATAGAATAATTTCCTAGAATTTTGGTACTCTAGAGATTTTGTGAGTTTTTCAAGAAATACATCCCTGTCTGGATATGAGTAGGTAGAGGCGACTCTGGCATAGATGTACCTAGGGGTAAAACCCAAAAACACTAGTTTGAGCTAGACTCGAACGGGAACTGGTGCACGACAACGGGCCTTGCTGCACTCTTGGTTACGACACTCCCGGGGGTTATGCTTAGGATAATTCTCATTTTCTTTACAAACCATTATTATGGGTTTATGAGTATATACTTCCTCAAAGAAAACTTTTTAATTAATATGGATTATATCCATAAACTGTTCAATTTATGTTAAGTGTTTTACAAGTTTGGATTTATGTATTGCGATTCATAAACTAATCTAGTATATGCCATTTTTTAGAAATAGCACCTGGTGGAAGGAATGGAAACTATATCAACACATGTAATCCATGTAGAGATTGTTCTCCTACTCAAGATAATTATAGTGGAGCTAGTGAAGCAACTGGTAGTGATCAGCTTATCACCATACTGGGACAACTCACTCAGTTTATGAATAATAACCTTACCCGTATGGAGCACCCCGATCCACAACATGGAGGATCAATGTTAGACTGCTTCATGAGGAAACAACCACCAACATTCAATGGGAGTACAAATCCATTAGTAGCTAAGTAATGGATAAATTCTTTATAGAAAATATTTCATGATTTGGGGAGTAGCGAAAGGTAAAAAGTTGTCATGACAGTTTATCACCTCACGGGAGATGCAGATCAATGGTGGTTATTGATTCAAAACATGAAGGAAGATGATGAAGTATCAAATATGGAATAGAGGGTGTTTAAAGAGATTATCTTAGAAAAATACTTTCCTTGTGACCATCAAAAGGATATGGAAAGACAATTTTTGAGTCTGAGGAAAAAAGAGGATATGAATGTCACAAAATATGAGGCTAACTTTACAAGGTTAGAAAGGCATGCAACAGATTATATATGTAACCCAAGGAGTAATATTGATCAATTCTTTGATGGGTTAAAACCATTTCTTTGTCGAGAATTAGTCTCACATTCCTTATCATCATATGAGGATATTGTTTCTTGTGCTATCAAGACAGAAAAAGAATTCTCTAAGTCTTACGACTTTAAAGCAAAGCAGGAGAAGAAGAGATCTGCTGAACACTCTGGAAATGGAAATAAGGGGAAGAAGGGAAAAGTTGAATATCCATCATGTAGTAAATGTGGGAAGAAGCACCCCGATACTTTCCTGAAGGGAATGGGAGTCTGTTACAAGTGTGGTGAAAAAGTCCACCAAGCTCGTGATTGTAAGGGGAAGAAAGAGGCTGTCAATGTTGAATGCTACAATTGTAGAGAAAAGGGGAATTATGCAAATGAATGACCTAAGCGCCAAGGGAACTTACCTTAGAAAAGGCCAAGGGAGTAAGGCCAAGCTTATGCTATCACTACTGCTGAGGTTGAAGCTCTGAAAGACGTAGTGGAAGGTAATTTAATGGTTTCCTCAAGTTTAGAAAATGCTTTATTTGATTCTAGATCATCGCATTATTTCATATCTTCCCAGTTTGTTAAGAAAATTAGATATTTTCAATTTGACTTAACAAGGGAGTTGTCAGTAAAAACTCCTAAGGGATGTATCATCACAACAAAGTTTTATGAATCAGTTCCCATTAGAGCATATAAATGTTCTTTATCTACTGATCTCATCGCCATACCCATGATTGAATTTGATATAATCCTCGAAATGGATTGGCTTTGGAACCATGGTGCGAAAATTTATTGTAAGAAGTAGGTTACAATTTTTTATGATGATAAGGAGTAACTTATCTTTAGAGAAAAAATTTCACCACCTGATTCTTATCTAGATCCACCCCGAGTAGCTCTACTAAGTTCAATTATTGGAGAAGAAGATAATGAAATAACTATGGGTGAGTAAAATAATTTTCAAATAGAGGATGTACCTATTGTGCAAGAATATGTTGATGTGTTTCCAGAGGATTTATGTGGACATCCTACAGAATGAGAAATTGAGTTTTCCATTGATTTAATTCTTGATTCAAGGCCCATATTGAAGACCCCTTATAGAATGACCAATGTGAAATTAGTGGAACTAAAGAAAGAACTAGAGGAATTGAGTAATAAGGGATTTATTCACCCTAGTGTTTCTCCATGGGGAGCCCATGTCCTTTTTGTTAAGAAAAAAGATGGATCTATGAGGTTGTGCATTGACTACAGGGAGATCAATGTTATAACAATAAATAACAAGTATCCCCTACCTCGCATTGATGATTTATTCGAAAAACTTCATGGAGCTCAATATTTTTCAAAGATTGACCTTCGATCTGGATATAATCAGTTATGTGTGAAGAAGGAAGACATTCAAAAAATAGCATTTCAAACCAGGTACGGGTATTACGAGTTTACAGTAATGCCTTTTGGGCTGACTAATGCACCCTCTGTTTTCATGGATCTAATGAACAAAGTTTTCAAGGAATATATTGATGAATTTTTAGTGGTATTTATTAATGATATCCTGGTATACTCTAAAATCTATGAAGATCATGAAAATCACTTGCGCACTATTCTAAAAACCCTCAGAAAAAATGAATTATACGGGAAGTTTATCAAGTGTGAATTCTGGCTTCAAGAGATTTCTTTTCTTGGACAAATTGTCTCTAAGGATGGAATATTTGTTGATCCTTCAAAGACCAAGGCAATCCAAGAATGGCCAGCACCGACGAGTATAACTGAGGTACGTAGTTTTATTGGTTTAGCAGGTTATTATCGGTGTTTTGTCCAGAATTTTGCCCGATTGGATAACCCATTAACCAAGATCACATGTAAAGGGGTTAAATTTGTTTGGAAAAAAGATTGTGAAGAATGTTTTGAAGAACTGAAGATAATATTAGTCAATTCTCCTATATTGACTCTACCATCAGGGAACGATGGGGTTTTTATTAATAGTAATGCTTCAAAGAAAGGACTTGGTTGTGTCCTTATGCAGAATGATAGATTTATTGTCTATGCATCACAACATCTAAAAATTCATGATCAAAACTATCCTACTCATGATCTTGAGTTAGCAGCTATAATATTTGCTCTGAAAATATGGAGACACTATCTCTATGGTGAAAAATGTGAGATTTATACTTATCACAAGAGTTTGAAGTATATTTTCTCACAAAAAGAACTCAACATGAGGAAAAGGCAATGGTTGGAACTACTCAAGGATTATTATTGCACAATACACTACCACCCAGGAAAGGAAAATAAGGTGGCAGATGCTTTGAGCAGAAAGTATCATGGAGTTTTGAACAAGATGAGAGTTTAAAGGGATCATATTTTCATGGATCTAGTGAAAATGGACATGGGAATAATCATGGAAGGTGAAACATCAATACTTTTTCAAATGTTTTCCAAACTATCTTTACTAAAAAGGATAAAAAAAATTCAGGCTGATGATGAGGAGTTTCAAAAGAAGATTAAAGCTGTGAATGATGGGAGATTGAGTGAATTCATATATGAATATGGGATTTTGAAATTTGGGAAGAGACTTTGTGTTCCCGATATACCGGATCTAAAAAGGGAATTGTTATATGATTCTCATAGCTCCAATTTTTCTATACACTCTAATAGCACCGAGAAATATAGAGATTTGAAAGAACATTTTTGGTGGGACGACATGAAGAAGGAGATTTCTAATTTTGTGTCAAGATGTATGGTTTTTCAACAAGTGAAAGCTGTAAGGCAACAACCTGGAGGAGTCATGCAACCGCTTCCCATACCTGAGTGGAAATGGGATAATATTACGATGGACTTTGTCATGGGGCTACTAAAGACTCCTAGAAGGAATGATGCAATATGGGTCATTGTTGATCGTCTTACCAAGTCAGCACATTTTCTTGCTATAAGAGAATATTTACCACTTGAATTTCTAACAAGACTATATATTAATGAAGTTTTAAGACTTCATGAAGTACCCTTATTGATTGTTTCTGATCGTGATCCCCATTTTACATCAAGATTCTGGAAAAGTCTTCAGAAATATCTGGATACTAAACTTTGTTTGAACACTGCCTATCACTCTCAAACTGATGGACAATCAGAACAGATTATTCAAACCTTAGAAGACATGTTGAGATCTTGATCACTTGAATTTCAAGGTATGTGGGATCAATATTTACCTATGGTATAATTTTCCTATAACAATAGCTTCCATTCAAGTATTCAGATGGCACCATATGAAGCGTTATATAGAAAGAGATGTCGCACACCAACTTGTTGGGATGATGTTGATGAAAGAAAACTTATAGGCCCAAAACTTGTTGAGAACACAATGGAAAAGGTGATGGTTATCCAAACCCACATCAAAGCATCCCAAAGTAGGAAAAAGAGCTATGCCGATAACTGAAGGAAGGATTTGGAATTTTAGATAGGAGATCATGTTTTCTTGAAGGTATCTCCATGAAAGGGTGTTATAAATTTTTGTAATAAGGGTAAATTGAGTCCCATGTACATCAGACCTTTCGAAATTCTAGAACAAATTAGAGTTGTAGCTTATCGTTTGGCAATGCCTCCAAGTCTCTCCAAAGTTCATGATGTGTTCCATGTATCACTGTTGAGAAAATACATGCCTGACCCAATGCATGTACTCACCTGTGAGGAAATTGAACTGGAACCTGATCTATCTTATTATGAAGAGTCTGTCAAAATTATTGATACAAGAGAACAAGTTCTGAGAAACTGAATGACTCATATGGTAAAAGTTCTATGGAGAAACCATAAGATGGAAGAGGCAACGTGGGAACCAGAGGAACTTATGATGAAGAACCACCTAAATATTTTTGTGCGGTAGTATTATAGAAATTTCAAGGATGAAATTATTTTAAGGAGGGAAGAATGTAACACCCCAAACTTCCATGGTACGTTTCCCTTTGAATAATGCAATAGCTTGCATTATATGCAGTTCCGAGATTCTAACACACCGCGACCAATCAAACTAGCCATTATAAATATTAATACCCACTTTTTGAAATTTTATAAAATTTATCTATCAAAATGGACTTCATTTTTGGATTCGGAATATCAAAATTATCTTAGGGTAAATTTTTTGTATTTTTCTGAAAACTTTCAATTTTTGATGAATAGTGAAAAATACTGCGTTATTGTTTAAAACCAACTTTTTATTTAAATAAATAATTATTTTATTTAAATTTATTTTAGGTCAAAATAGATACATAATACCTATATATTTTCAATGTAATTCATTGGATTCATTTTGTAATAATATTAGATATATAAAATTTTATTGAACTTTTCACCGTCTTTTACCCACCTCCTAGGAGAATTTGCAAATTCACCTAAAACTTAATTTTACCGCTTTTATGAGTATAATTTAAAAAATACGAGAGACATGGTTGATATCATTAATAAAAATGTGGGTCAATAAGATGAAAATAATTTTTGGCGAATAGAGACTTTTTACTTTTATTTACCACGGTTAAAAGTAAATAGGGTAATTAAGGGTAAAATTGATATTATTATTACCCTAACACATGTACTAATTCTATTGGATAAGTTTAATTCAACTAAAAATAACCTTATTAATAAAATATGATCCTTTAGGTCTACTTGGATTAGATTTGGACATTTATTATTATTTTATTTAAAGAAGAGTTAAAAGAGTTAAAATCAAAGTTTAATTACTAAACCATTTTTAATATAGGGTTATACATAAGATAAATTTGACTATAAATATTAATTATAAAGTTAAAAATATTTCCTACATAATTATATTTTATTTATAATTTTTATACATTACATAATTTAATTTATTTATGACACAATGATGACGCAGTAATTACATTAATAATGAAATATTAAAATAATTGATATTATAAATATCCAAATAAATGTAATTTGAGACTTTTGATGAATAAAACTAATTTTATAGGTTAATATGAAATTTTATGATTTAACATATGAATTTAGTTTGAAGTAATAAATCTATTAGGACTTTAACAAAAATCATTTATTAAATAATGTCAAAATTGACATAATTGAGTTTTTTTAAAAATATATTATATTATTGGTTGATATAATAATCCTAAAAATATAAGGTTTGTCCAAAGGGACTTAATAATATTATAAATTTCATTAATGAACCTATTAGGTTTCTCTTGGCAGTTTATAGTAAGTTTATTAACCATATAATATAAAAATACAAAGAGACATGGTAAATGTCAAACTATTTAACTAAGAGTTAAATCTAAAAGATAAGGTTAATATGGTGACCCAAACCAGTCTAAAAACCATTGGTTGAGTGGTTTTAGACCTATCCCCACCTTATCCTTGAAATAAATCATTTTGGAGCCATTATAAATCAAAAATAATTTTTTTATAAAATAATATTTCAATCTTTTCCTAAGGTGCCCCTCACCCCTCTTATAAAAGGGCACTTCCCATTCTCTTAATTTCACACATCCAAAGAATTTTGGCTCGTCCAAACCATGCCCAAATATCCTCCCAACCTTCCTACCTTCATCCTAGAGGTATTCCTTTAGTCATAAATCCAACCTAAGGAGCCCTTTTGATCAAATCAAAAGGAAGAACTCGAAGAAGAGGTAAATATTTCATCACCTCTTTCAAATTCTTTTCTTCTTCCACTTCCTCTTTCTTTGTTTTTTCCATTCTAAAATAATAAATCCAGTATCCTATATATAATGTGATGTTATTATAAAAATGGTATAACCATATTCATTATTCTATCCATCCTATAAATGACAAATTCATCATACGTGCGTACGTACGAATTACCGTCTCCACGTCGTGGTGTAGTTTGTTATTCAAACACTTCATCATTTGGATGGGTATAATAATGAGTATAAATGATGTAAATAATAAATATAACATGATAATGATTCTGTATATATTATATGCCATCCAATTATATACTATTTTAATATCAAAAGAATGATATTGTCGCTCGTGTGTACGTACGGATTATCGTCTCCACGAACTCGATGAGATTCATTCCCCATCATAATCATTCAAGAATAATTTTCATTTTATGATTAAAAATAATGTTTATGAACACAATATAATTCTGTATATGAATAAAATACATTCTATTCATAACAAATATGTCTTACGTAACCAAGCATATAAAGGAAAACGAATTAGTTAACACCCGAAACGATGATACTACTAAAATATCATTAAAAAATCAATATTAGAAGATCATATATGATATCATATTAATGTATATGGTTCTTGTATAATTTAATAACAATTATTTTACCATTATACAGAAGGTTAACCTACCCTCTACCAAGGAAAAGTACAAGGTAAGGTTTAATTTCACAATCTCTTTATTATCCAAGGTTGTTTTTACATAAGTATCTACTGGGACTTCTTTATCATCCACATCCATGTTTCTTAAAAATGTATTACAAAACATTTTTACTATTTAATAGACTATTGGTTAAAGTAATTTATACCCTTTTTTGACTTTTTATAAAATGGGTTGAAAGGAATCTTTCTGTCGTTTTCCAAACAAGGTACCTTATGACCTTTTCGACAAAATTAAGGTAAGAATGTTTTTTAACTTATACGGAAAGTGCGGCTATTTTTCGCCATTATAATATCATCGAAGTTTTCCTTATAATATTATAATAATATTTTGAAAATATTTTTTTTATTTTATAATTATATGTATTTTAAATTATTTAAAATTAGAAAGAGATATTTCTCTACAAAAAGTTTTGATTTCATCTATGTCAACATCCTTTGATGGATTTTAAGGTTGTTTGAAGTTGATTTATTATGATACAAATATTCCATATTGTATTGAAGGTTTTTTATATGTTTGACTATGGATGTGTTATTTTTATACCATTCATGGTTTATGGATAAATTATTGACATTTTTTATGCTAGTTTTAATACGAATGTTTATGTTATGTTTAAATCTTTTCATATAAGGAATGCATTGGACTTAGTAAGTGACGGGTGGAGCCCGATATATCTCCTCGATGCATCGATAGGTCTCATGATACAAACTAGTGTCTTAGCACAAGGCCTTGACAAAATCTTATTTGTAGTCTTGGCATAATTCCTTGACTATGTGGTTATGAAGTCTGACATTATGCATTCCATCATTATGAAAGTGGCTATTGATATTGCATGTGATTATTCGACTAGTAGAATATCCATGTGAATAAGTAAATGGAATTATTTGATTTTATCTTTTCCATATTATGCTGAAGTTCAAGTTTAAAAATATTTTGTTTTAGTCTTACATTGCCTTAAATGTTTATGCTTATTTATGAAAGTTTCCGCTATGTTGTTATCCTTACTGAGCATCTGAGCTCACCCCTTTCTATGTTTTATTTTTTTTCCCAGGATGCGAAGAAGTATATTATGACTGACCTGCAGGGATAGTATAAGGGATATGAGTGTGGCCTATGGAGACTATGTTGTTGTAGTTTTTCATTTTATAATGTAATGTAAAACTTATGAATGTATCTGGTATTTCCAAGGCTACTAAACTAATTGGTCTTTCGAGACTTGATCTTTTGTGATCATTCCAATGTTATGTAATAATGCACCGACTCTGGGTAAATAGGGTAGGGGTGTTACATATTTCATCGTATTATTGGTCGTGATGGATATGGATACAACTTTACATATGGAATGAGGATTCCCCATCCTGTAGTGTCACTTGTTGAGGTTGTGTCTCCTATTGTTGCTGGGATGACACAACAAGTGACAGATTTGGAGGCATGGATGTGTTCTTTCGAGTAGGTAAACGTGTAGCTGTTAGATGAGGTCAGAGCACTACGGAAGTATATGCGTCAGGGTGATGGTTTAAGGGATCCTACAACATAGGTTTATACTGAATTTTTTTTATTACATTCATTATTATTATCTTCATAATTTTTATTTGTTGTAGTACCCTGCCACGCCGGATGCAAGTAGCAACCATGGTCCTATATGACACATAAGATTCAGAAGGTGTGTTTTGTTTTATCTTTTCATATTCTCGTTTAAATTTACTATCTAGTTTTTTTTAGTAAAGTCACAAATCACATTAACATTTTCATTAAAATGAAATTTGACCAAGTAGGGATTCAAAACCAACTAAATACATTTAAATTGATGAAAAAACATAAGAAAATAATCAGCAAGTTTAAATTAGCAATGAAAATAACTCTTTGACCCTTGTTTCCAAATTTAGAAGGTATCAGACCTCAATTGTTGTCTCTATGGATTTTGACAACGCCACATGGATGCTTCATGGTCAAAAAACCTTGTCTACCCATTATAGGGGATCCTTCTCCATCCATTTCTTTTCAGAATATACTTTTGTGACTACATGAGGAAGTGTATCTCAAATTTATGATCATAAAATCATTCTCTTATTCCATTGGTTTATGGATCCAGTTAAATAAATAGGACAAAATATGAGTTTGTCTTCTAAGTTTATCACTCTCATTCCACAACACATTAATCTTAGAGGATATTGGAGACTCCATTGCGAATTTCATTTTCACTGATGCATTAACACTCTCTATAATATCCACCATTTTGGATGGTATTTATATTGAGATTGGCTTGTCATTAGATTTTTCTGACCATGATTTTATTTAGGTGAGGGATTCTATCTCATTTGGAAGATACTTGATTTCCTCAAATTTGATTCCTTCTGTTTTCTATGTCACATTCATGGTCTTGTTATCTCTGACTACAGGATATCTACTCGGGCAAGCCTCCGTGTCAGTTTGGTTGTATCTTCAAAGAATCATTCTCCATCATTGAAATCATTGATGACCCCAATGTTCTTTTAGAGGTTTCTTATGTTATAGACCATGTTTAGGATGTTAAGTCTTCTAGAGGGAATTCTCATTGGATAATTAAAGAGGGATGGGTTAATGTAGAAAGTAAACCTACTTCTAATAGAGCTTTATAGGTTCAACATACTCAAGAAGATCTATTTTAATATTTAGTTCCTTCAACCTTTATATTCCAGCAATCATAATTCCCATGCATTCATCATCCACACCACACTTTTTAACATGTATCATTTCACAATTTTTTTTAAAAACCCAACATGAATTGATATTGTGAGATTAAACCCAACAAATGATTCCTTCATGCTCATCTTCTTCTTTGGTCTGATAGCAACATCTCACATGGAATATGAGTTCATATAGAGAAATCGTATCGAATGAACATTGCAGAACCAAAGTTTGTTGAACTCCAACTCTTCATTCATGTATCCAGGTGTTGTGTCATGGTCATCCCTCCCCTAATATTTCGATGAAGTGTGGGTAGAATCCATCAATGGAAAATCCAAACAACCCACAATGCATCCCCTGCTCGACATCACAACCACCCCTCACTCTAAAAAATTCACAAAGGAAAGGAGGAAGGCTACAGAGTGGTCTCCCTAGGCCACGACGTGGTCTACTTCTATCATGACAAGAAAGTCTCCAGGACATCCTAAGTCTTCTAAAAAACACTGTGAACTCTAAAAACTTCAAAATAACCCAAAATTAAATAACAAATCATACAACAATAACATGGGAAGGTGGGTTTTGGATTAGATAACTCTCTAGACCCTCACTATACAGTCCCTTTATATATTCTTTACTCATCCCATAGGAGTCTTTACATAGGCAGATCGTTGTCTAAAGGATCTGATTTCGATGGTTCCAAAGGTGGATTCTCCTCCTCCCAAGATAAACTTTTGTCCTTTTTTTAAGACCTGGGCTCCTGATGTTTCATTCCTGGATCCGCCTGCCTCTCCTAGTGCTACCTTGAGTGCTCCTTTTCTTATTTAATCTCTTACTATGGATAAAATGTATCTTGTAAAATGACTTTGTGGATTTCATGGTCTTAATAGAGCTTTGTCTGAGGAAAGTGGTTATTGACACTTTCAATCCTTAATACCTTTCTTACTGGATGGATCACCTTAGGCTAACCTTAAATATTTAGTATTTCATGCCCCAATTGATGTTATTATTCTGGTTGACAATGTTGGAGGTTGTACCATCTTGGAGTCAACTTCATAGTTTGGGTCCCCTATACAATCCCATTAGTTCCATGCTACTGGTGTAGATAACAGAATGACCTTGTCAGCTCTCTCCTTGGACGTTCCTCATTTCCTAAATGACGTCTCCATACATTCTCCTAGTCCCCCAAAACATCAATCTTCTATTGTTATTGAATTCAAGCACTTTCATGCATTAGCTGAGATGGATGGAAAACTTTAGGACACCCAAATTTCCAAGACCAAAGGATCTAAAAAGACTTTAAAAGCTTTTATTGATTCTAGGGAAGTTATAACCATATGTAAATATAAGTCTCCTTTAGAAGGTGTGTTCTCACCCCTAGAAAAGCTGATAAAAAAGGTCGTCAAGACCACCATATCCACTTAATAATGTTATCCATTTTATATGTAATTCTAAGGTATTAGGGTAATACATTCATACTAAGATTAGGGAATCCAATTTCTTTGTAATGGTCATTCTAGAACCCAAACATAATGCCAGTCTTCTCCAATATTTTCTACCAAGCATTATGTTAGCCATATCATGCATGCATCCCTAATAATTATCACATCTGGATATTAATGATAAATAATATTATAGTGGTTATTATAAAATATTCTTCTCAATATATAGCTGTTAAGCTGACCTAAACTTATCAATCAATTCTATTCACTATTTGTTATGCTAAATGTGAAGCTATGGATCATGGGACCCTTTGGGAAGGTATTTGTACCTTTAACACATAATCATCCCCTTGGTGGTGGCTTTGAAAAAAATTAGGATAATATTATGAAAATAGGTGGTTGCAGTTAGAAGGCCATGCTCAACATCAACAATTTCATAGCCACAAAAAATTAATAGATTTGGGATTCTCAAGTGATAAGTTTACATGGTGAAATAATAAGAAAGGTAATTACAAGATTTGTAGCCAAGTTGATAGGTGTCTTTCCAATCTTCAAGGGATATCTTTCTTTCCAAAAAAATCATTCTCCCTCTTAGCCAGAACTCTCTCGGATCATGATATGTTATTAATCATTCTAAAAGGGTTTGGTAGCTAGTAAACTCTACTCTTTATCTTCCATTTTTTTGCGACCACATTCTCATTTGCAGTTGTTCTTACATATTTTTGTAGTTGCACCACAATTTGAGAATCTTCTTATGAACCCTCATGCAGAATTCATGTACTTCTATTTCCTTTACACCTACCTTCAGTACATATATAAGTATAATTTGAAAAACTCCTTCATGCACACATTTTTTATTACATGCCCATCTAAAGCATGCAGATGCTTCTTCCTTTTCATGAATGCTCTTTTTTAAAACTTACTTCAATAACTCATCCCAACTGTTTCAAATTCTATTTTTCATATAGCATCATTTGATACACCATATTATTATAGTATTCCACTTCTAGAACTTCATTTTTCAACTTTATCATCCCACAAACTGAACTCATCTTATGATCATCCCGCTTTTGATAATTATTTGCACTGTATAATTTTCACACTTTGTGCCAAGAAAACACGCTTGGATTGACATGAAATCACGGGAGAACAATCACCGAGCTGTTTTTGATCTGTAGGAATCAACGTAACATCCATCAGATGCTCATGTCACCTAATATGATGGAAAATGACGGATAACGTTGTCTAGTGTTTATTAATACGACATATCTCTCGTCAGGGAGTCAAAAAATGAGCAAACAACTTCTCATTGACAAGCAAAGCTAGGAGAACATTTCTCAAATCATATGTGATCTAATGGAATCAACTGTGTTTCAATCTAATGTTTGGATTGATCGGTACAATTAAAAGTCCATTTCACATTTATTATCATTTTTGAAATAATGGGAAAATCATGTTTGTAGGTGTTAAAAGTGACTAAACGAGCTCCGGGTGAAATGAAATCTTAGGAAAACGATCTTTAAGTTATTTAAAATATGTAGTGAGCATCGACATGCGGATCAGATACCTAAATTGCTCGGTATGATCAAAAGTTGTGTTTGTCCATCAAATTTGGAGTTAAAGCGACAAATCACGTAAAAGGGGTCAATACCAAGAAAATGCACTTAGACTGACATGAAATTATGGGAGAATGATCACCGAGCCATTTTTGATCTGCAGGAATCAACGCCGCATCCATCAGATGCTTGTGTTGTCCGATATGTTGGAAAACGATGGATAACGGTGTCTAGTGTTATTAAAATGACATATCTCCCGTCGGGGGGTCAAAATGAGCAGACAACTTTTGATTGATGTGCAAAGATAGCAAAACATTCCTCAAATCATATGTGATCTATTGGAATTAACCGCACATCATTCCGATGCCTGGATTGATCCGTACAATTAAAAGTTCATTTTCACATTTATTATCATTTTTGCAATAATGGGCAAATCATGTGTGTATGGGTCAAAAACCGACCAAACGAGTTCCAATTGACATGAAATCTTAGGACATCTATATTTAAGTCATTTAAAAATTGTAGGAAGTATTGACACATTGATCAGATACATGAATTGCTCAGTATGATCAAAAGTGAAGTTTATCCCTCAGATTTGGAGTTAAGTGACAAATCATGTAAAAATGATCAATGCCAAGCAAATGCACTTGGATTGATATGAAATCGGGGGAGAACGATTATTGAGCCATTTTTGATCTGTAGGAATCAACGTCGCATCCATCAGATGCTCGTGTCACCCGATATGATGGAAAACTATGAGTAACATTGTATAATGTTATTAAAATGACATCTCTCGCGAGGGGGTGAAAATGGGCAAACGACTTCTGATTGACGTGTAAAGCCAAGAGAACATTCCTCAAATCATATGTGATTTATTGAAATCAACTGCGCGTCAATATGATGTCTGGATTGATCAGTATACGATAAACTTGGTTTTCTACTAGATAGTCATTGTTAACTGATAAATGGTGTAAACATATATTTCAGATTAGCTTTGTCTCATTTCTGTATTTATGATAATTTTTGTAGGCAACACTACATAAACTGCTTTGATTATTCTATATATATATAGATTAATTGAATAAACATGATTAATGTTAAATATATTAATTTGTATTTGCTTTGTTTAATTGTTTTTTTTTTTGTATCTTATCAATAGGTTGATTGAGAGAGAAGATTGGAAGGGATATGTAGCTATTTGGATTGTTGGTTTTGTCAGGATGCATGTTTTTTATTTGTTGTTTTTGTTTTTTACTGACTGTTTTTTTTTTTTGGTAATTTGGACGTAAAACATCAAAAAAAAATTTTAAAAAGATTCTCGAGGTTGGCGGGCTGCCTATGACGGTTACTAATGCTTTTATTTTTTTGGAGCATTAGCGACCGCCGTTAATAGTCGCTACTTTTTTATTTTTCTAGTGCATTAGCAACTGCAAAAGTGGTCGTTAATGCTCTTCCCAGCGACCACTACCGCGGTCATTTGAGGAGTGGCTATAGTAATGGGTCAATCGCTACCACCGAAAGCAGTCAGATGGCGATTGCTAGACCATTAGTGACCGTTTTTTTGCAGTTGCTAATGGTTAACTTTATAGTAGTGATTTAGCGACGATTTAACGCTAAATTTTAAAATAATAAAAAAAAAGTTGTGGTTATATTAAACCGTCGATATCTTATAATTTTTTTTAATACCACTTATTTCACTTCGGTTAATATTAATGTCGCTAATAAACCGCCTCTAATACCTTTTTTTTTTTTTGTAGTGGTTCTTCAACTTTTGATTAATTGAAAAATTCCTTGCCAGAATATTTTTCAAGAAAAATGTTCATATAAGATTTGAAAATTTGATCAAGGTCGATCTTTGATTATTTGAAAAAGAAATGTAGCCAAAAAGAAGAACAACAATAGCAGAGTCCAAAGAAAATGCATGGATTGAAGAAAAACACTAAAACCAGATCAACCTCATCCCCCCGAGCAAGATTTAGCCAACTATAATTCTCAATCCAAGCAATACAAAAAAAAAAAAAATTGCATCAAAAAACGAAGCAGGCAAAGGGAAATAAGAAAGTCAAAGAATCCTCCCCTTTTGGACGACCACTTGTCCAAGGTCCACTTTCCACTGAAACTTCATTGTCAACACTTTGGCTGTGTGTCCTTGTCCTCTAAAAAAAAAGTCATCGAATGAATGTTTCTCTCTTTAAGACCATCTCCAACCCAGGTTTTTTTTTGAGAAAGATCGAGGCTATGCCTCTTTTATTCAAAGCAATCAAATAGAGGAAACCCAAGAAAGTGCGGGTATACAAAGCATAGTGTCCAAGGCAAACAACTAGCTGCCTATCCTTTTCCTCAATCTCTCTGTTAGAATCCTCTCCTCTTCTGAGATTATAGGTCATCCGGTCCTTCCTCGACCACGTCCCCAACCTCTCGATCTCCCCTTGCTTGGGGGAATTGATTGAAGCCTTTTAAGTAGAGTCTCGGCATCAGTGGTTTCTGAATCAGAACTATCTTGCTTCTCCTTGCATGAATCAGAAGAGACTTCTCTTGCCATTGGAGTCGTCACCTCTTCAGCCTCCATTACATGACTCGGAGAAATAGTATCCTTGTACGTTTTCCCATTTTCCTGCATCTCAATGGCACTAACATCATTTTTATCAGAAAGAGGTACAAAGCCACCTGCATTCAGTTGTTCAACCACCACAGAGGATACAATGAAGTGAAATCGCTAAAATGCAGTAGAAAATCCTCTCCAACCCAGCGTCAAAATCTACTTCAAAATAGCGTTTTTGAACAGAAAATCGCTATATTTGGCGCAGCACTATTCCTGCGCTATCTGCTTTTGGAGGTTTGGTTGGTGGTGATTTCACTGTATCTCCTTCATTTTAGCGCAATAGTTACTCCATTTTGAGGCAGCGCGTTAGAGTTGCTCTAAGAGTTTGCTCCACGACCTCCAATTCAGTGCCCAACATTACTAATTTCATGTGTTGTTCATCACTGTCTCCACTGCTGCACAGGACTGGGAGTTTATTTTTTGTGTCATTCTGTCACACCTGCTGTGGTTTGAGCAAATCATTTCAAAAAAATCCAGCTACCTGCACGTGCACTTGATTGATACAACTGGCAATCTGCTTGAAAATTGCAACCTGCTTGAAGTTCATGTGGCTTGAAAGGCCTCCTACTTCATCGAGTAGATCCCCCTGCTTCAACGACTTCATTCGAGCACAGTGGTTCATCTCCATTCTGGTCAGACAACTTCGTTGAATGGGTTCAAACGTGAAAACCCAACTTCAAATGATCTTCAACGGCTTCAATGGCAAAGCTCCTCAACCTCCCACCTTTGGTCGCTCTTCCTGGTGTGCAACCAGTTGCACCTTTGAAGCTGCAGCCCTGAGAACCATGGCCTTCAATCGACACTGATTTCAAGAAAAAATAGTTTCTTCAACTTCGTAATCTAATTGGGGCATTTAGTCGAACACCTGTAATGCGCTCCTCTTCATGAATGCAGGCACTACCGACAAGAGAATCGAAGCCCCCTTGGTTCTTCATTCTTGTGCTGCAAACAAAAACAGAAACCAACGATCTCGATTGTCCGATCTTCAATTGTTCATCTGGCTTTGCGAACAGACTCGACCTCTGAACGTGACTAGGTAGTCTTCTTCAACGAGTGTCGGTCAGATTTCCTCTTGACTCGTCTCAGTTCTGTGATCGAAGCTCGACACCCAGTTCATCAACAACAACTCGAACGATTCTTCAGTTCAGATTCAAGTTCGGAATCGGTCTGCGTATACGCGACATCTGTATCATCAACACGGCTCCACCAAGGCTTCAAAAGGGCAGACGCGGCTCACACCATCTTCAATCGGATCTAGGTGGGTTATCTTCTTCAATCGGTTCAGCTTGGATCGGTTCCTCAGGCTTCAGTAATCTCCGGCTGTCCTCTTCGAAAGGTTCTTCTTCGGTCTGACTTCAAATGCTTTAGGTTTCGGGTTCATCCCTGTTCGCGGATCCAAAGTCCGGCTTTCCCTCGAGCTTTGTTATTAAGATTAATGGAAATCAAAGAAAAGAACATTTGACCACTTATTACAAAAAAAAAAAAAAAAAAAAAAAAAAAAACGATGTTCATACAATAATTCAAAGAATTATTCTACAACACAAAGTGATCAAGAATCAAGAATTCACCTTTTAAAGCTCATTAAAACACAAAAAAAAATCATCAAAATAATATCAAAATGACGTGACATACATGAATCAATTTAAATCTACATCAAATTCTCTCACACTTAAACCTGGAAGGAAATTAATCTCAAAAATGAAAAACTGAAGTGCCATAAAGATTTGGGTTTCAAAAGTATTTTCCCCTATGAACTCTCTCGAGTAAAAAAAAAGACGATTGTTCTCTTAAAGTTAAATAGTTTTAATGCAAAGTTGGGTTTCTATTCTACAAAAATGATTGAGATTGAAAATTTTGAAAAGGATTAAACAAACTTCAATTTGCATCCAACTGAATCTTCCAAACTTCTCTTTACGTTCAAGTGAACATACACACATAAATTAGGCGCTCAGAATAATTAGACACGCTATTGGATGGTAAGAATTGAATAATTAGATTGATGTCATGACCCGACCCAACGGGGCCCGAACCGCGACTACCCCAAGCTCACCTCCAATAGGCCAGGGTCTGGCGACCAACACCAAGTAGGCATATCATACACATGGGAGACATTAGCCTAATGTACTTGTACACACGCACACATCTCCAAGCTCATATAATGTTGAAATGTAAAACAATTGAAACCAATGCATGCATACATCTATGATCCCACAATCAGAGTACGACAATAAAGTACTGAAAGCAATAAAGGACCAAATATAAACCCAATCAAAAACTGCAGAAGGTCCAACCTACTCTGAAGGCAAGGGCTACTATCAAATGCAACCACCTAGAAAACACATCAGCCTGTCAAGCTCAAGCTATGCTCCATCAGCTCCTTGTTCTCACAAGACACCGTCAAATGGGTTGTTATCTGCATAAAACACGACGCATGCAGACAGAGCCCATGCAGGGGTGAGTATAACAATATCCAATAGAACACTTCAAAAACACTAAACACAAAGCATCAAGAATAGTCATCTCATAACAATGATATAAAAATCAAAGGAATAACAAAAACCCAGATATACTCAGGAAGGACACCGTGCCTCCAGGCGGTTACAATCAAACTGTTAGCCACATGATTCTGCTCAAAGTAATGCTTGTTCTGGGAGAATCTGCTCTACGAGCCATGCTACCACCGAAGACTCTCATCCAAAAGGTCAAAGTCATTGGGCCCCTCCCAAGAAAGCTCATTGGTCTCAAAAGACCCTGATACTCAAATAGGGGATCACACTTAGGACCACTGGGGGACACCACAAACCTAATCTGGATCAACTCGCTATGTAGGAGATCATACTCCAACGATATCGCAAACCCTATTGAAACAGTCTGCTAGATGAAGGATCAATGCCCTACTTAAGGAGGTCACACCAATTCCACAAACCCCACCTAGGGTATAAAATGATAAAGCACCACACTCCGATCTCACAGAGGGACACCATAAACTCTATCTGAGACCCATCATCCAAAGGGGATCACAATCCATAGATGTGGACATAATGCCACAATGTACCCTCAAGGGGATAGACCAAAGGAACACACTCAATTGATATTGGTCCAAACTGTAAAAACAAAGGGCTCCAAACACCCTCAAAGGGGGTACACAACATGTACTAAGAGTACACAATGTGGATAGCCAACCCCTGGTTCGCCCGTGTGGTGCTGCCTCACACGACATGTAAATTTTGAAATACACGGTGTGAAAGTAGTCATACATGGCATGTAGAGATCTCCCGACACTCTGCATGTTCCATCCGTCCACGCCCGTGCACCGCTAACCATGCCCGTGTACCAACCCATGTACACCTGGCCATGCCCTTATACACTTGGGTGTGTTCATGTACTTTGGCCTGCCTGTGCTCGTGTATCCTTCAAGATACACACCGAGCTGCACACATGGGTCACACGGTGTGTGATCTTTTTCTCCTTGCAGAAACCCTAGCGCCGCACACGGGGTCCCACATGGCATGTAATTCCAAATTACACGCTGTGTAACCCGGGATTTACAAATCCCACTGGCTCCTCTTCCGTGTTGTCCTCTGTGTCACCACCACCACCTAACTCATTAGAAAATCATAGATTCGGGGTTATCCAATCTTCCCATCATCGAAGATTAGGATTCCGAGCTTCGAATTTGCTTGAGAAATGCCTACACATGCCGTCCATAGTCGCACCATCAAATTCAGGATGAACGGGAACTGCTAATCCATTTTGATCCTCCTCCAATCATCCTTCGTCATCGTCACACCTTGATCCCATTATCACAACCCCATCACCACAAAGTGTACCCCTTCTGGGCCTATAATGCGAGAAGAGAGATAGTGACCCCCGAGTCTCGCCTCCAGTAGGCCCCGAGTTGATGACTAGAACTGAGAGCATAATAAACATGCAGATGGGGGACATTACCCTCTAAAAGAAACACATGCAGTAGAGAGAGATAAGATAGACACCAAACAAATCCTACTCAGACTACAATATAAAAGAAAAACCCAAGTAAACATATGTAATGTCATGGAAGAACTACTACAACTGAAAGAGAAAACTGCAAGTACCAAAAGAAAGGTAAAGACGACGACGACCATGAAGCCCAAACAACTCCTGCTAAACCCCAAGCTAGAAGTAACCAGCTCCAACCTTCTCTAACTGACCTGAAAAATAGTTTATATATACATAGGGTGAGTATAAAAATATACTCAGTAGGATCCTCCCCGGAGCCTCTCGTGCAAAAGGTAAAAAAAACATGCTAAATCACAGTGAACAACAAGTGAAACTAACACGTCACCTAAATAGGTATACTAAGTTTTAAGACTCACCATGACTACTCTCACCAAGTATCGCATACAAGAACATATAATATAATAAAGAATATCAAGGGTACCCCGCTACTATTTCCCCACTGGTTTGCCGCTCTGCCCCAACGTTGCACACCCTGAGCATATCTATCCAAAAAGGCTAGCCTACAGATACCTAGACAAATCACCACAACATGAACCTCTTGCAACACACGACGACATACACATAAAAAAAAAGTAATCAGGTAGTTTTTGGGAGACACCACAGCTCGCATAATGTGTATCATACATTGGGTATTATACCTAAATCCATCACAACCCATACACCGAGTAAGGATCCACAATCCATCACAACCTATATATGTTATACCTACAGTATTCCTTAGGAAAATATATCCAAAATACATGTGTGTGAAATAACCAGAAGCCATTACATCCCTCTACACACATATATGAGGAAAACTAACCATCGTGCATACCAACACAAGTAACTACTAAGAGAAGAGAGCGAGACCAAAGAGGGTAGTCAATCATCCATCCTCCCACTGGGATGTTGGGGAAAACACCTCCCAGGGCTCAGAATCCCTGAGGTGTCAGTTTCTCTATCTGATAAGGTGGATCAGCGTATAGAAACACAAAAATTACATGATATAATATAGATCACAAGCACACTCTGGACATATCCTAGTCTCAGAATCAACTTCAGCTAATGTCTCTCGGACTCCCAACTTCCACTGTTAAGACTGAATATCCTATAAGAACACAACCATTAAAGATCTATATTAAGTTACTTTATTCTTTTTTTTTCCATCAGTTTCACTTTATGTTAATTAATTCTTTAACCATTAATTAACCATTAACATTTTCCACATTACATTTCATTAGAATTCTAAAAAATATCTATGCCCTCCAATCATAAGCAAACCAAGTCCATGACTTCTTAGAACTACAACCTTAGCATTGCATCCTAAAAATCTCTAACCCCATGGGTTAAAAATTTATTCATTTATTAACAACATTAATTTCCATATTACTAGGTATTATAGGAAAACATTATAAGCTAACAAACATAAGGGGATCAACACGGTGAGTAGGTGAACTACCCTTTGAGTCTTTTCCACCTATATTAGTAGCATAAACTTGTCGAACCACAAGAATCTAAACACAAAAACCACATGGAATACCTCACACATCTTCACCTCTCTTGGAAGGAGAGTAACCCAAACCATCCGCCTCAAGTAGTGGGGAAAGGAAAGAATTTAAAAAAAAACGTTGTCATCTACCAAGCAACTGGTTCAAGCAAGCATCCAACTTTCATAACAATGGGTAATCCCAGCTTCAACCCATTCCATCATCTCTGGTGTCCTACCCAACACCCACATGCATATACTAATGCATCTCACCACTCTAGGAATCAGCTATTGCCTAAAAAATTGGGCCTCCCCACCCCTTATACCACAACTTCTCTCCAGGATCAGCCATCCCAGGTTCACAACACATCTGAGCCTCTCCAAACCACATACCACAACAACCCTCCAGGATCAGCCATCCTAGGCTCATAACACATCACAAGCAGCAGGAAACTAACATAGAAACCGAGCTCTCGAACCTAAAGTAATACATCCATCTTTTACACACAATGAGCTCTCATAACTCTAAAGCACAAGGCACTTGGACTATACAAGAAAATGGGAAACTCAGACCCTATAAAGGCACTATATTTTATCACACAATCAGTTCTTATTCCATCTTAAATTAACTGATTTATTATCACAGGTTCCAACTACAGGAAACCTAATTATCAAGCTATCTCAATCTATCACAAATTAATTAACCAATTAATTTTAAAATGCCTTTAATTCCTTTATCAACAAGCATCATCATGATCCGGGTTCATTAACTAATTTAATTAAACATGCACACTTGCATCAATTTGATTATCATCAAATTACAACAACAACAACCAGATTCATAAAACATGCCTCTTTATATTTTATTAAATTAATTATCAATTAATTTTGGATTTACATTTACCAATTTCCATCAAGAACAACATGCTAAACCAAGCAAGGAATAGATATCACACTATCTAGAAAATCAAGAGGTAAACCGTTATCACGGTATAAAAGCAGCAATATCGCTATGCGATCGATACCAATTCTTTAATCCAATTAAAATATTTAATTAGGTTAATTTAATTATGATCCAAGGGGATAAATCATGCTAACTCTATGATTTCACGTAATTAAATAGATAAGCAATGAATCCCCTGACTCAAAAGGCTTTCAGCATTCTTCGCACGAGAACAAACCGCACAACGGATCTCCGATCATCCCTCCTGAAAGAGCTGCAACCATCTGAGGATTCCACAACACAACCACATCAACAACAACTGAGAAAAACCCCATTAGAAACATGGGTAAGAAAATTCTATAGTATGATGAGAAGAACAAGAGTAAAATGAGATCAATTCGGGAAAAACCATTAGAAAATGAAGGAAAAACACACCTTGGATCAACCTAGGTCACCATGGATCGAAGATGGAAGCATGAGATCGATTCCCATAGAATGGATCTCAAAAACGCCATGGAGGGGACTGCTGGGTCACCTGGGACGAGAGAGAGGGAAGCTACAGTCGTAGGATTTGACAACCCAAGCGGTTGGAAAACACTTAAAACATTATTACAATGGGGAATTGCATGACGTGTAATTTTCTTTCATGTCGTGTAATCCTCAGGGTTGAGTTGTCACTGAAAAATGTTCAGCCTCTTCATTTCATTTTATTTTTAAAACCCTGAAATATTACATGGCGTGAAACCCTATTTCACGTTGTGTAATTGTTTTATACGGTGTGACACCCACTTTCACATCGTGAAAGTTCCCTACTCCCAGATCTCAGCACCCAAGTCCCTCCAGACTTCCTCCGAGCCTCCTAAAAGCTCTTCAAGACTTGAGAGAACACAAAGGGTCAATACACATGGATTTGGTCCTGTACATGCACCCTTGATCACAAACCACACCCATGATATTGATCTGTTGTGCCAAATAACAGTCTCTCAATGATCAAATACCAGGCAATCATTGAACCACAAGCCAAAGAAAATGACCATAATGAACGAGCGAAGAAACAAGGGAGAAATACATGAACCATAAGATGTGAGGAATGAACCTCAACCATTGTTTGTTCAGCCTCAACATGTTGTCTTATATTTGGATGAACAAAGACGAATTTAAACAATGAAAAAAAATATCCACTGTAAACAAATCAACCATTGATGCGCGGATAAATTATTATTTGTGGAATTGATATGAGTTCAAAATGGGATAATGAATGGGATGAAAATCAAAAATCAAACATCCGACCTAAAGTTTGGATTGATCACTGATGACGAAAGGTTGTGTGTTACCATCACTGGTGAGATCCAAAAACTCTGTTGGCACATGATCCTTGATCCGATACGATCCAACATCATCTGCCAATGATCCTATAAAGTTTCCTCTCCAATGGTTCCTATCAATCCCTAAGTTATAAAAATAACCCTAGGGTTGAGGCATAACCATGTTTAAATAGAGTAAGTATATTATTTCATAAAATAAAATAAAATAAAATAAAATAAATATATTTATTTTATTGATTTCGTGGCCGCGATTTTTTTTTCACAAACTCCCAATGTTGACAAAGGTTATTGTCACGACCCGACCCTACCCAGGCTCGAGTCGCAAATACCCCAAGCCCGCCTCCATAGGACAGGGGATGGAGACCAGCGCCGAAGTCACAACAACTCAGGGAGGCCTTTGCCTAAGCACCTGTATACACACATATAGCACACTCAATACAAAAGTGCAGAGTAAAAGAAAACACAAGTAAAGAAAAGGGAAACTGCTATATATATATACCACAAATGTGCATCGACCTCTAAACAATACAAAATACAAGCTGAAGGTAAACTGAAAAAGAAAGGGGCAAAACACGCGCCCAACCAAAAAGTGACACAACCCGGAAACAGGTAAAACAAAAGAAACAGCTGGAAGGGTTCCCCACCTGGAACCTGACTACGACCACCGCACGCGGTCTAAGCTCCCGAACTCCTATGCTCCACTGAAGTCACGCTCCACGTCCGTCGTCTGTAAGGGCACACCAAGTTCGGGCAAAGCCCAATCATGGGTGATTATAAAAATACTCAGTAGGATACCCCGAAGGCTCGAGAGAGAAACAAAGGAGGTACCGAAGGGTGAGCAGTAGATCGAACAAGGAGTAGAATAGAAGTACAACAGAGAGTGCAGTAAATAGTCGAGCTCAACCCAACAAGAGAAAGGAAGGTAGACTTGTACAGACACAAGGAGATAGAAACGGTGAGAAGATGAACTCCTCGTCGAGTCTTCGCTACCTATAGTAGGAGATTAGACTCGTCCAACCACGAGAAACTAGACACGGAAAGCACCTGGCATACCCCGCGTGTCTTCGCCTCTCCTGGAAGGAGAGTAACCAAACCCAAGAAGTGGGTACTGGAACAAGGTATATACATAAACTTATGCTCAACAAGAAGCCAGAACAACGTCGTAAGGGGATCTCCGTCCTGTAGCTCAGCCAAAGAAAAGTGAGTCGCCAACAGTCCCAGGAATAAATGCCATCGATGCCCAGCATCCCACACGTCTGCCCCGAACCACAAGCCAAGGGGCTCAATCAACGCACCTCGACATTATCCGCTTTGGGTGGAACTGACTCGCCCGCACAGTTTTAGATCACGTCACAAGAATGCGTCTCGGTGGGGAAAGTGCCCCTCGTACTTGAGAGTTCTAGGGAAAGTCAAACCACACCTCGTCACTGCCCTACAGTCGAGAGGTCTTCTCAAAGTCAAAGCCTTCACAACACTGACCCGTATAACCAAGGGTCCCGCTCCGGTAATCACAGAGGAAATCCCCAGACTAGCCTAGTAAAAATGACTGAGCCTGGAATGCCAACAGGTGTCCCACTGCCCAGCCCTACTGGAGGATAATTCATAACTAGATATCGGGTGACCCACTGCCCAGCCCTGCTGGAGGGTAAACCATAATACATCATCAGTCGACCCACTGCCCAACCCTACTGGAGGGTAAACCTGGAATAAGATATCGGGTGACCCACTGCCCAACCCCGCTGGAGGGTAAACCCTAATACATCATCAGGCGACCCACTGCCCAACCCTGCTGGAGGGTAAACCTAGAATAAGATATCGAGTGACCCACTGCCCAGCCCCGCTGGAGGGTAAACCCTAACAAGTCGATAGGCGACCCACTGCCCAGCCCTGCTGAAGGGTAGACCTGGAATAAGCCGACGGGTGACCCACTGCCCAGCCCCACTAGAGGGTAAACCCTAACAAGTCGACATGCGACCCACTGCCCAGCCCTGCTGGAGGGTAGACCTAAATCAAGACGACGAGTGACCCACTGCCCAACCCTACTGGAGGGTAGACTCTAAAGAGTCGTCGGGTGACCCACTGCCCAGTCTCTGCTGGAGGGTAAACCCTAGAAGTGTCGGGTGAGTAACCCACTGCCCAGTCTCTACTGGAGGGTAAACCCGGATCTGCTCTAGCCAACCGAGGAATGAGTGGGTATTGCGCAACCACTTAACTACCAAATGACTCACCCAAAAGAGGTTCAATGCCTGTTCCATCACGAGGTGTCACTAGCACCGCTACCAGCCGATCCATCGAGAATGAAACTAGGGGGAGACCACTCAACCCTGCTGATCTAAACCATCGAGCACAGATCCGAAGAAAAACTCAACCCCACTGGTCAAAAAACGAGAACCGAGGGACCCTATACATTGCTAGAGGTCAAAGCACGCAAAGAAAAACAGGGCACGCACATGGGTCCCACATGACGTGTGGCCCCACGTCAACCCCAACCAAGTGCACAAACATTCTCAAGTACAAACCACATGTACCTCCAAGCGCTCTCGTATACTCCCAGAGTATACCACGTCTCCATCCCTAAAGCTATCGTGCACACGACACCCCATCGTCAATGCGAAGGGCGTAAACGTAACTTTTCCAACTTGCCAGCTCAACGGCTGAGGCATAGTCAACCACATCCCTTTAACCACCAACATCACTCTCCTATGAGTGCACGCGATCACATGCAATGGGTCCGCTACAACCACGGTAGAGGAACCGCCACTAGGGCACCTTTCATATTTCCACATTTAATAATATCGTGCAAGAGGCTCCGCACAACCAAACAGATCGTAGCGTTGTAATCCTCATGGAAAAACACGCGAGACAGACTACTTACTCACCTCAAACGGATATCCGACAGAAAAGTCACCAACACCGCCTCACGCCCGAACGGTGTCCCGTGATCCCGAGCCTTGGCCCCGAAAACAGTCGGGCGCATCGCACCATTGCGATCTCCTTGGAAAGACATGTCAAAAAGACTGCTCACTTGATCACAGTGGATATCCGGAGAAAAAGATGCATTCCGGCACACCGCACACGAGCGGTGCTTCGTAGGACCTGCAACCCGGTCCTGAAACTCAAAGAACGGATCGTACCGTTGCGATCCCCTCGAAAAAGAACACAAGATGGACTATTCACTTGTCCAAAACAGTCGCCCGATGATAAAGATGGAAAATCACCATCGACGCCCAAACGACCCTCGTGGGCCCCGCACCATCGTGGCAAATTAGAGCGGGCGGATTGCACCATTGCAATCCCCTCGGAAAAACATCCAGAATCGACTACTCGTACGCCCCGAACGGACGCCTGGTGAGAAAGGTATCAAACGCTGCTCGCAACTCGAAAGACGGGCCATGGGGCCCGCGATTCAACTTCGGCCCCAACGCCTGAAACCACCCTGGATAGCTTTACCTCAGTGCCAGGGTCCCAACGCCACTGACGGCGCTTAAAACGGACGTCGGACGCGTCCGCGCCGTCCAAGACAAGATCTCCCGAAGAAAACGTCAAACCACTTAACATCGTGTCGCGCCCCGAGCCCCTCATTACGGGAATTAAAAATTCCCAAAACCAATCCAAAAGGTCCGCCTCGTTTCAAGGAGCGTGTCTCCACTGACAGCATGCAAATCCGACTCTCGGATTGCGAGTTATGATGTTTTTAACATCGTCGGACGAAGACGGGGGGGGGGGGGGGGGGGGCTTGGGCCGGCCCACCCCGTCCAAGCCGGCGGTCCGCGGCTGGATTGCCCGGACCACCCGGTCCACCACGGCCCACGGTTCACCGCACGGGCCGCACCGCGACAACCCGGACCGGCTCGGCCGGTCCGAGTTTTCTCCACGAGACCCGCGGGATGCGGTCTCCATCGGCTGGCCGGGGTCGCGATGACCCCGGTCTTCGCACGTGCCACTGACTGGCGAAGCTGGCCAGCCCGGCTCCCCGCGTCGCCCCGCGTACACTTCCGAAGCGCGGCCCCCTGCTCGCACCGATGCCCGCCGCCGCCTGCTGAGGAACCGAACACCCGCCGAGGTTCCCCCGCAGCCTGGAACCCCCGAACGCCGCCGTCCGGCTAACCGCGCTGCTGCCTGGGATGGCCGGCCGCCGCGCCTACCCTCCGGAAACACTCAAAACCTACTGGAACACCCCAGAACGCCTCAAAAAACCCGCAATCTTCAGCGAATGATTGCGGGTTCCTCAGAACTCCAAAACCGAAACTGAAAGATGCGTCAGATAGCTCATAATTTCTACTACGCGACTAAAGGATTTTCTCGAAGATCAACCAGAAATTCAACGATGAAAAAATAGGACAAACATGGTGCGGGAAATAAAATGAAACAAAAACGACGCCTACCTCTTGGGCGATGCCCGAAGCTTCACGGGGAGTCCGCCGCCGCACCACTGCCTTGCCGGAGCTGAGAAGGAGAGGGAGGAGGGGGATCTTCTTTGTTGGGAGCTCCTTGTTCCAGGGAAAACCACAAAGAGGGGGGGGGGGGAGAAGTGTTTAAAAACAAAACACTTAAACTCCCGCCCGTGGGCCCCATACCCGAACCCTCATTTAGGGTCGAGGTTAAGCCTCCCCTAGGGTAAAAACCACCTCCCGAGCACAACGACGGTCTCAGAATTTTAATCCAAGGCCCCGTTCAAAAGTTATTAAACTCAGCACCCGAGGGCGCCAAATTACGAAAACGCCCCTGGGGCCATTTTTCACTGACGGACCGCGCCCGCAGAACTTATACCCCTCCTAGGGTAAACGGAACGTTCCAAACTCAACGGTTCCCTCAGTTTTACAATCTGAGCCACCGTTTAAAAGATACTTGAGTTAAGCCATTAAACAAATTAATTAATTAATTAATTTATCTGTTTAACGTTCCAGAAGCGGGAGAGGGGTCCAAACATCTCGCGCCAACATGTTTTATGTCGTTCTTAGGGTAAACACCCCATTAAGGACCCATCCGTACACTCGGATCTCTGATCCAAATCATTGTTTAGGAGTTATCATATTTATTTGGCGTTTCTAGTGTGAACGCACTGAAAATTTAATTCTGGTCACACCGGGGCTCAGAATCGCACGTCGTCTAAGGGCGCTGCTCTAGAATAATATCAAGAATATTCCAAAGTCCTTTGTAACAAAAAAAGGTTCTTACATCATTCCCTCCTTCAATCTTTTCGTCCCCAAAAAGCAAAACCAGAGAACAACTTAGGGTACTAAGCCCACAACGGGCTCTCTCGTACCCAAAAGAACTCTTGCATAGTCCTGTGCCACCGCGTGCAGACCAAAGGATTGATCAGTTCACACGAGGTCTTCCCTCTCCGATGTCGTGCACAGGATCACACACACTTCTTCTCGGGTAAGTCACGTGGGAGACGTCGTGCACCCACTCCAGACTTTGGGGTTAGGGCAAGGCGGTAGGGAACCTCGCCATCCCTCTGCACGGTATCAATCGACTCGAAGGACCTCGGGGTAGCTCACCTCCCTGGACGAACCCCTACATCGCATACCGCGACTGGAATCACCGCCCACACCTGGAACAAGGCCCAATGATTCCCTCCTTCAGAATATCCATATGGTGAAACACCCAAGGATATCTGGTCATGCAAGGTTTCATAGTCGATGTCCCACAACCAAGGCTCTCTTACACACTCGAAAGGTGAAGGAGTCGACACCATCGACTAGAGAAAAAGGTCCCATGCCTTTTACCTTTCCAACACAGGGTTACACCAACGCCCCGCGCCACCCTGGTAACAACTCAAACAAGGATCCGGGAGAAAAGCATTCCACACACAGAGTCTAACAATTCTACTGTAGAAAGTAGAAGAGCTGTAGAGTGTACCTATTATCACAACATGCTCTGCAGGATCGTAGACATTCAAGGCTCGTGGCTGTCTGTGGTCCCAACTGTCAGCTCCCGGAGCCTGACGTGGACCGCCTAGTGGTGATGGGAAGACCTTGTAAAGTAGTTCCCCACTACCAGATCCTCCCGCTCCTCTTCTAGAACCACCTCTCTGGGAACTACTCCAATCATGGCACTGCCTCCGTCGTGGTGCTGCACCTGCTGCCTGCCCGAAGCTCTCCGCATGCCAGGTCGGGCAGTCCCGTGCCAAGTGACCTCGCCCATCACAAGCATAGCACCGACTCTCTCTAGACTACACCGGTGCCCTCCGGTGCCACTGTGGTGTACGACCATGCCCCTGAGTCCAGTTGTCATAAAACCACCTGCGTCGAGATTCTGTTTGTCGACGCCCGCTAGCTGCGGCAGACGTCTCAGCTCCAACGTGCCTGCTGCCACTACCAACTCTAGAACGTGACATGAAGATCTCTGTCACCAGCACCTGTTCTAGTACCCCGACATATGTAGAAATGCCCAAGGGTACTATGACAACATGAATCTCTCTGTGGAGACCATGCTCGAACTTCTGCGCTCGAAAGTTGTCATCATGGACCAAGTCCGGGTAAAAGCGTGCACGATCTGCAAAACTAGCCGCGTACTCGGCCACCGTCATCCCTCCCTACTGAAACTGCAGGAGCTCCTGAATCCGAACGGAGTGTAAGCAGGAGGGGAAAAACTCCTCACAAAACAACAATTGGAAGTCACCCCATGAAAGCGACGACTCGTCAAGAAACTGAGTCACCAGACTCCACCAACACCGAGATGCTCCACGAAAAAAAGGTTGGCTGCCAAGGCCACTCTCCGATCTGTCGGCGTCTGCACAATCCTGAAAAGGTGAACCACTGCCTCGAGCCAAACCTCTGTTGCTTGAGGGTCTGGCTCACCACTGAACCTCAGCGGTCTCTGCCGCTGGAACTCACGGAGCGCGCTCAACCTGTGCTCAAGCTCATCCTGCTCTGCTGAAACTGCCTGCTGTTCAACAGGTGGGGGTGCTGCTACCAGCCCACCCGGAGAAAGGGGCTCGCATGATGGGTCCTGGACTGAGGCCTCGTAGATCACAGGGTCATCGTCACACACCAAAGCTTGTATCTTGGCTGGCTGTCTTCAGGAAGACATCCTGAATATTATCAAGGAGTTCCGCGGTCAGATGAGCATATATGCATATACCAATAACAACAATGGGGAGCTAACTCAAGAAGGACAGTCAAAGACTCAATCCTATGTGATGCACAAAACAATTTTCCCTGCAACAAGTGTCTCAGCATTCCGAGTCGACAAGAGGGTTATCAAGGTCCTGGTGAATGGATACGTTGGCCGCCACACCATCACTGGACTCCCTGTCCTGAGAGCCGCTCTCGAGACATGTTGACACTGTTTCCCTAAATCCCAACCAATTCCTTTTATTTTAGGGACGTCCGAACAACATACCAAGGAACAAACCACCTCTGATACCACTTTGTCATGACCCGACCCTACCCGGGCTCGAGCCGCAACTACCCCAAGCCCGCCTCCATAGGCCAGGGGCTGGCGACCAGCGTCGAAGGCACAACAACTCGGGGAGGCCTTTGCCTAAGCACCTGTACACACACACATAGCACACTCAATGTAACAGTGCAGAGTAAAAGAAAAGACAAGTAAAGAAAAGGGAAACTGCTATATATATATACCACAAATGTGCATCGACCTCTAAACAGTACAAAATACAAGCTGAAGGTAAAATGAAAAGGAAAGGGGCAAAACACGCGCCCAACCAAAAAGTGCCACAACCCGGAAACAGGTAAAACAAAAGAAACAGCTGGAAGGGTTCCCCACCTGGAACCTGACTACGACCACCGCACGCGGTCTAAGCTCCCGAACTCCTATGCTCCACTGAAGTCATGCTCCACGTCCGTCGTCTGCAAGGGCACACCAAGTGCAGGCAAAGCCCAAGCAGGGGTGAGTATAAAAATACTCAATAGGATACCCCGAAGGCTCAAGGGAGAAACAAAGGAGGTACCGAAGGGTGAGCAGTAGATTGAACAGGGAGTAGAACAGAAGTACAACAGAGAGTGCAATAAAGAGTCCAGCTCAACCCAATAAGAGAAAGGAAGGTAGACTCATCCAGACACAAGGAGCTGGAAACGGTGAGAAGATAAACTCCTTGTCGAGTCTTTACTACCTATAGCAGGAGAGTAGAATCATCCAACCACGAGAAGCTAGACACGGAAAGCACGTGGCATACCTCGCGTGTCTTCGCCTCTCCTGGAAGGAGAGTAACCAAACCCAAGAAGTGGGTACTGGAAGAAGGTATATACATAACCTTATGCTCAGCAAGAAGCCCGAACAATGTTGTAAGGGGATCTACGTCCCGTAGATCAGCCCAAGAAAAGTGAGTCGCCAACAGTCCTAGGAATAATTCCATCGATGCCCAGCATCCCACACGTCTTCCCCGAACCACAATCTAAGGGGCTCAATCACCACACCTCGACATTATCTGATTTGGGCGGCACTGAATCGCTTGCACGGTTTTAGATCGTGTCACAAGAACGCATCTCGGTGGGGAAAGTGCCCCTCATACTTGAGAGTTCTAGGGAAAGTAAAACCCCACCTCGTCACTGCCCTATAGTCGAGAGGTCTTCTTAAAGTCAAAGCTGTCACAACACTGACCCGTATAACCAAGGGTACCACTCCAGTAATCACAGAGGAAAGCCCCAGACTAGCCTAGTAGAAAGTACTGATCCTGGAATGCCAACAGGTGTCCCACTGCCCAGCCCTGCTGGAGGGTAATTCATAACCATATATCGGGTGACCCACTCCCCAGCCCTGCTGGAGGGTAAACCCTAATACATCATCAGGCGACCCACTACCCAGCCCTGCTGGAGGGTAAACCTGGAATAAGATATCGGGTGACCCACTGCCCAGCCCTACTGGGGGGTAAACCCTAATACATCATCAGGCGACCCACTGCCCAACCCTGCTGGAGGGTAAACCTAGAATAAGATATCGGGTGACCCACTGCCCAACCCTGCTGGAGGGTAAACCCTAAAAATTCGACAGATGACCCACTGCCCAACCCTGCTAGAGGGTAGACCTGGAATAAGCCGATGGGTGACCCACTGCCCAGCTCTGCTGGAGGGTAAACCCTAAAAAGTCGGCAGGCGACCCACTGCCCAGCCCTGATGAAGGGTAAACCTAAATCAAGATGAGGAGCGACCCACTGCCCAGCCCTGCTGGAGGGTAGACTCTAAAGAGTCATCAGGTGACCCACTACCCAGTCTCTTCTGGAGGGTAAACCCTAAAAGTGTTGGGTGAGCAACCCACTGCCTAGTCTCTACTGAAGGGTAAACCCGGATCTGCTCTGGACAACGGAGCACTGAGTGGGTATCGCGCAACCACTCAACTCTCGAATGACTCACCCAAAAGAGGTTCAGCGCCTGTTCCATCACGGGGTGTCACTAGCACTGCTACCGGCCGATCCATCGAGAATGAAACCAGGGGCAGACCACTCAACCCTGCTGATCTAAACCATCGAGCACAGAGCCGGGGAAAAACTCAACCCCGCTGGTCAACAAACGAGAACCGAGTGACCCTCTATGTCGCGAGAGGTCAAAGCACGCAAAGCAGAACATGACACGCACATGGGCCCCACACAACGTGTGCCCCCATGTAAACCCAAACCAAGTGCACAAACATTCTCAGGTACAAAACACACGTACCTCCAAGCACTCTCGTATACTCCCAGAGTATACCACGTCTCCAGCCCTAAGGCTATCGTGCACATGGCACCCCATCATCAACGCGAAGGGCGTAAATGTAACTTTGCCAACTTTCCACCTCATCGGCTAAGGCACAGTCAACCAAATCTCTTTAACTACCAACATCACTCTCATAGGAGTGAACGCGATCACATGCCATGGGTCCGCTACAACCACGGTAGAGGAACCACCACCGGGGCACCTTTCATATTTCCACATTTAATAAGATCGCACAAGAGGCTCCGAAGAACCAAATGGATCGTAGTGTTGTAATCCTCACGAAAAAAACGCGAGACAAACTACTTACTCGCCTCAAACGGATATCTGACGGAAAAGTCACCAACACCACCTCACGCCCAAACGGTGTCCCGTGATCCCGAGCCTCGGCCCCAAAAACAGTCGAGCATATCACACCATTGCGATCTCCTCGGAAAGACACGTCAAAAAGACTACTCACTTGAGAACAGTGGATATCCGGAGAAAAAGATGCATTCCGGCGCACTGAACACGAGCGGTGCTTCGTAGGACCCACAACCTGGTCCTGAAACTCAAAGAACAGATCGTACTATTGCGACCCTCTTGAAAAAGAACACAATATGGACTATTCACTTGTCCAAAATGGTCGCCCGGTGATAAAGATGGAAAATCACCGTCGACGCCAAAATGGACCTCGTGGGCCCCACACCATCGTGCCAAATTAGAGTGGGCGGATTGCACCATTGCAATCCCCTCAGAAAAACATCCAGAATCGACTGCTCGCACGCCCCGAACGGACGCTCGGTGAGAAAGGTACCAAACGCTGCTCGCAACTCGAAAGACGGGCCGTGAGGCCCATGCCTCAACATCAGCCTCAACGCCTAAAACCAACCTGGATAGCTTTGCCTCAGTGCTAGGGTCCCAATGCCACTGACGGCGCTTAAAACGGACGTCGGATGCGTCCGTGCCGTCCAAGACAAGATCTCCCAAAGAAAATATCAAACCACTTAACATCGTGTCGCACCCTGAGCCCCTCATTACGGGAATTATAAATTCCCGAAACCATCCCAAAAGGTCCGCCTCATTTCAAGGAGTTCATCGCCGCTGACGGCATGCAAATCCGACACTTGAATTGCGAGTTATGATGTTTTTAACATCATTGGACGAAGACGGGGGGGGGGGGGAGGTGGGGGGCTGGGGCGGCCCACCCCCTCCAAGCTGGCTGCCCGCGGCTGGGTTGCCCAGACCGCCCGGTCCACCGCGGCCTGCGGTTCACCGTACGGGCCGCACCCCGACAACCCGGACTGGCTCGGCCGGTCCGAGTTTTCTCCACGAGACCCGTGGGATGCGGGTCTCCGTCGGCTGGCCGGGGTCACGACGACCCTGGTCTTTGCGTGTGCCGCTGACCGGTGAAGCCGGCCAGCCCGGCTCCCCGCGTTGCCCCACGTACGCCGCTGAAGCATGGCCCCATGCTTGCACCGACACCCGCCGCCGCCTGCTGAGGAACCGACCGCCCGCCGAGGTGCCCCCGCCGCCTGGAACCCCCGCACGCCGCCGTCCGGCTAACCGCGCCGCTGCCTGGGATGGCCGGCCGCCGTGCCTACTCGCCGAAAACACTCAAAACCTGCCGGAACACCCGAGAACGCCTCCAAAAACCCGTAATCTTCGGAGAATGATTTCAGGTTCCTTAGAACTCCAAAAATGAAACCGAAATATGTGTCGGATAGCTCATAATTTCTACTACGTGACTAGGGGATTTTCTCTAAGATCAACCAGAAATTCAACGATGCAAAAATAGGACGAACATGGTGCGGGAAATAAAATGAAACAAAAATGACGCCTACCTCTTGGGCGATGCCTGGAGCTTCACGGGGAGTCCGCCGCCGCACCGCTTCCTTGCCAGAGCTGAGAAGGAGAGGGAAGAGAGGTAGATTCTTTGTTGGGAGCTCTTTGAACCAGGGAAAACCACAAAGAGGGGGGGGGGGGAGAAGTGTTTAGAAACAAAACACTTAAACTCCCGCCCGTGGGATCCGTACCCGAACCCTCAACAGGGTTAAGGTTAAGCCTCCCATAGGGTAAACACCACCTCCCGAGCACAACGGTGGTCTCATAATTTTAATCTGAGGCCCCGTTCAAAAGTTATTAAACTGAATGCCCAAGGGCGCCAAATTACGAAAACGCCCATGGGTCCATTTTTCACTGACGGCCCACGCCCGCAGAACTTATACCCCTCCTAGGGTAAATGGCACGTTCCGAACTCAACGGTGCCCTCAGTTTTCCAATCCGAGCCACCATTTAATAGATACTTGAGTTAAGCCATTAAACAAATTAATTAATTAATTAATTTCTCTGTTTAACGTTCCAGAAGTGGGCGAGGGGTCCAAACGTCCCGCGACGACATGTTTTATGTTGTTCCTAGGGTAAACACTCCATTATGGACCCATACGTACACTCGGATCTCTGACCTGGATCACCGTTTAGGAGTTATCACATTTATTTGGTGTTTTTAGTGTGAATGCACTGAAAATTTAATTCCGGCCACACCGGGGCTCGGAATCGCACGCCGTATGAGGGCGCTGCTCTGGAATAATATCAAGAATATTCCAAAGTCCTTTGTAACCAAAAACAGGGTTGTTCTTACAGTTATGTTGCGCCTCAGGTAAAACCCATGTTCTGAACTCAACTATACCCTATGATTTTTTATTTGGCCCCCCCGTTCAGGATTTGTTCCACTTTTTTAGAAAAACTACATTCACATGATATTAATATATTTAATATATTTAAAAAATTAATTTCAGGCACATCGGGTCTCAGAATCTCATGCCATATCAGTGCCTAACTCCAAAAATAACCCATATAATATTCCAAAGCAATAAATGAAAAAATTAGAGTCATTAAATTCCCCCTACTTTAGGAATTTTCATCCCTAAAAGAGAAAAACCTACTAAAAAAGATGAGGGTTCTAGGATCACATCTAGGTCTCCCTCTCCCAGGTGCTCTCCTAAAGATTCCCATGCTGTCGTCAAACACACACTAAGGGAATCGATTTACCATAAAGGATCCTATCCTTCCAATCCTAGATCTCTACCAAGTACCCAGTAATGGTAGCTTAATCCTCGATGTCCAACTTACCCAAGTTGATAACATGCGATGGTTCGTGCACATACCTCCTCAGTTGTGACACGTGAAAGAAGTTTTGTACCCAATTTAACTAAAATTTTAGAGATAAGTAGTATGCCATCTCGAAAACTCTATAATGTATCTGGGAAAGGAAAATGAATCTAGGAGATATTTTTCCACCCCATCCAAATCTCTATAATCCACATCGAGGTGAGACCCTAAGGAACACATGTTCTCCATACTCAAACTCTAGAGGTCTTCATTTTCAGCCCACATAGGAATTATGATAGCTCTCTGTAGTCCTAAAATTCTCTTGGATGATCTACACCTTCTCTGTGGTAGTTCACACCAACTCTGGGCCCATGAATACTGACTCACTTGGACCATTCCAGCAAAGTGGTGACCTATAGGGTCACCCATGCAAGGCCTCGAATGATGTCATACTGATGGTGGAATGGTAGCTATTTTTGTACGCAAACTCCACCAAGTGTATGTGATCCTCCCAACTATAAAAAAAATCCAACATGCAAGACCATAACATGTCCTCCAAGACCTGAATTATCCACTCATTCTAGCCATTAGTCTGGGGGTGAAACGCTATGCTCAAACACAATTGATTCCCAAAGACCTCCTACAATACTCTCTATAATCATTATGTGAAGTGAGCATCATGATCTAAAGTGATCATCGAGAGAACTCCATGGATCCAGAATATCTCCCGAACATACAAACGTCCCAAGATCTCTACTGAACTCTGCTCTCAAATGGTTAGAAAGTGGTTTGACTTGGTGAGACAGTCTATGATCACCTAGATGACATCATGTCCCTTGGAAATATGTGGTTACCTCGTTACGAAGTCCATGGATATCCCATCCCACATCTACTCTGGAACCTTAAAGGGTTAAGATAAACCCCCCAGAACCTAGTACTTATCCTTCACTTGTTGACAAGTGAGACATCGAGAAAAAAACTATGCAACACAACTCTCCATACCTAGAAACCAACACTGACATCATAGTTCCTGTTACATCTTTGCCACACCTAGATGTACCACCAAAAGGGGATGTATGAAACTCCCTCATCACCTCATCCCAGAACATCAATGGTACCACCACCCACCCCATGAAAAGGATAACATGCTCTGTACCTTCAAAATATCCATCAAGGGTATGTCCAGTGGATATATGAGTATGTAAGGCCTCACATTTGATATCTACACACTGAGAATACCTAAAATGATACAACAAAAGTGGGGTAAAAACCATCGAATGAAGATATAAAACACCATACTTTTCCACTAAGGACAATTGTAATGAGGCTGATCTGACACCTGGGACAATAACTGAGAACAAGATCTCCAACTAGGAGCATCTTCCAACTATCCTCCTTATTAGGAGTATAGATAATCTCAAAGTAATAGTCTTGGGAGAACTCTATCCATCACCTCTATCTCAAGTTAAGATCCTTTTGAGAGAAGATATAATTGAGACTCTTTTGGTCATAGGATATGATAAACTTCTTTCCCATTAGGCAGTGTCACCAAATTTTTAGTGTGAAGAATACCACTTCAAGATCAAGATTGTGGGTTGCGTAGTTCATCTCATGCGGTCTCAAATACTTAGGACCATATAAAATCACTGTCCTCATCTACATTAGAACACAACTAAGTCCATTCATTGAGCCATCACAGAATACTACGTATTCGACACCCTCCTCTTGAAATCTCAAGATGGGGGTGCTTTTAAACCTATGACTTAAATCATTAAAACGATTCTGGAACCTTTCCATCCACATGAAATTACTCCCCTTTCAGGTCGAATATATAAAGTATGATATAACTCTGGAGAAATCAGACACAAACCTTTGATAGTACCCTACCGACCCAAGGAAACTCCTCACCTCGATAAAACTCTTGGGTGACTCCCAAGCTAGCATTGACTTAACATTCACTAGGTCCACTACTACTCCTGCCTCCCAGATGACATGTCTTAGGGAGTAGAAATATTGAATACAAAACTGAAATTTTGAGATATCCCCATAACGTTGGTGCTCTCAGAGTGTTTCTAGGACCATCCTCAAGTGTCTCACATTCTCCTCCTCAGGCATCGAGTACAATAAGATGTCATCGATGAAGATCACTACAAAATGATCTAACAAAGGCTGAAAGATTTGGTTCATGAGTTCCATGAACACTATTGGGGTTTTTTTCATGTAGAAGGGCATCACCAAGTGCTCATAGTGACTATAGAGACATCTGAATTTTGTCTTCATTATATCCTTGCCTCGTACTCGAAGTTGGTGATATCCTGATCTGAGATCAATCTTCAAGAACCATTATGCCCCTCTAAATTGATTAAAGATTCCATAAATCCTTGGTAGTGGATAATTATTTTTCATAGTCAC
The DNA here is from genome assembly GCA_963277665.1 of Viscum album. Classification (NCBI taxonomy): domain Eukaryota; kingdom Viridiplantae; phylum Streptophyta; class Magnoliopsida; order Santalales; family Viscaceae; genus Viscum; species Viscum album. The sequence goes on from OY728136.1 coordinate 2,002,124,781, forward strand.
CTGGTTCAAGCACCGATAATCCACACGTAACCTCAAGTTCATATTCGCCTTCTTAGCGAACAATATCGGGGCTTCCCAGGGGGAAACATTGGGTCTCACAAATCACTTCTCCTGTAAGTCCTATAACTTTACCCTCAACTCATGAAGCTCTATGGGAGCCATCTGATATGTTGGTGTAAATATTAGGGTCATCCCAGGGTGTAAGTCTATACAGTAGTCTAGCTCTCGGTGGGGAGGTACGCCTAACACGTCCTCAGGAAAGACGTCCTCTTACTCCGCCACCACCGTAGGGAACTGGTACCCATAACATCCACTACTCTAAGAGTCATGATATCTAACTAGTGAGGAATCGACTTCACTCTCCTATTCTTGATCTCGTCTTTCTCTGCCAAGTCTCCCTTTTCACCCAATAAGGAAAACCTCATCCTATCACTATGGACACACCACATCCTCTGCCTAAAATAGTCAATCTAGGTATGAAATGTGGATAACCATACCATACCTAAAATGATGACATAATACATCATCATTACTATAAAGAGATCCCATATAAATATCTCACCCCCAAGAATCAGATTGCATTGTCATTAGAAGTGTACAATCATCGAGTCACCTCCTATCGGAGTCTCTAAGTGCAAGGGTTGAGCCAAAAGATCAGTTGGAATCTCTAAGTCATGAACCATAGAAGTGAAAATAAAGGAATGAATCACACATATGTCTATAAAATGCTATAGATAAGTTAGAAAATACATAGATCATACCTCGTATCATTCCTAGATCTGTGGGGTCATAGGCTTCCATAGCCTGCAACTATCCTCATCCTTGAACACTAGTTCCCTTAGCCTGGCATGGATGACGGTGGTTGTGGTAATAGGTAAAACCTATAACTAAATCCTTCTACTCTACTGGACCCTCTACTCCATCCTCCACCCTATGGACCACCCTACTCCTGTCTTCATATCTACCTCAATAGTCCCTTGATTGTCTCCCAATCAACTATAAGATGGGTCAAAAAACCCAATTCAAGATGTCCCCGACCATCGCAAGAGAGACACTACCTCTCCCTCAACTGACTCAGGCCATTCTAATATTTTTTCACCACTGAACCTTTGTACTGGGATCATCTCTTAAAGCATCTGATATGTTGGGATCCCTGTGACTATCATTGGTTACCTACCGCCAAGGTCTCAACTTCTAGATGTCCACTACTAGCACGCACTGTCAGTGCCTTCTATAATAGGAAGATCTCCATCACCAAATCCCTCTTATGCACCCAAAAATAGGTGGTAATACATAGAGATATCACCAAATATATGATATCCCAGTGTGATCCCTACTCAAAGGTTTGAGATCTGAAGAGAGGATCGCAAACCATATCTATGGAGTATCATAAGAGATTAGTAAACCTCATTGAATACTTCTACATAGTCATACCAACCTTCTACAGAAGAAGAAGCTTCTAGATGCACACTGATTGCATTATGACTGGATAAAACTCTTACCTAAAGAGATGATCAAAGTCTAATTTGGAGATATATGTCTCATCATGTGATTGAGTCACTAAAATCCACCATCAATCAGAATATCCCTGAAGAAGACTCATTGTGAGGACCTACATTTGATCTATAGGAATCCTTATAAGGCGTAAAACTCAAGTGATTGCCTCTAGATAGTCCCCAGCCACCTGGGGGTCTAAATCACCACAAAACCTGGGAGGGAACTACCTCTGAAACTTATGCAGTGCACTCAGCCTGTGTACTTCTTCTTTTAAAACTACTAGAGCTAGATGATACTCAACAGGTGATGGTATAGATGGTAAAATACCCATAATTACTATCTCTAGTATAATCCCCTACACAAAATCCTTGTCACTCGGCAGATCATGCTCATGATCATGCAGTGGAATCCTGGCTGGCTGTTATTGTGGTGGCATCCTGAAATAAACAAGATGTACCATGATCAAAGAATATATTTGGGGTGTTGACTCAAGAAGGAAATGGAAAACACAAACCATTCCTATATTATGTGTATAACAACGTTTTCCCTACAACCAATGTCAATATGCATCAAGTCTAAAGACAAGTGATTAGAGTCCTAGTGTATGTATACGTAGGCTGTTGCACCAATACTAGAGTCCCTGGCCCAAAATCTAAACTCAAAACACTTAAAATTGTTTCCATAAAACCCAAACCAATATCAAATACTCCAGTAATAAGTTAGAACCAACTCCATAGGTACCACTTTTTTATGACATGATCCAATGGGGCCTGAACCGCGACTACCCCATGCCCACCTCCAATAGGTCAGAGGCTGGTGACCAACACTGAGTACACATATCACACACATGGGGGACATTAGCCTAATGAACCTATAAAAATTCATACATCTCTAAGCCCATACAATTCTAAAATGTAAAATAACTAAAACCAATGCATGTATATATCTATGATCCCACAATCAGAGTATGACAGTAAATACTAAAAGTGATAAAGGTCCAAATACAAGCCCAAAAAAAAACTATAGAAGGTATAACCTACTTAGAAGGCGAGGAATACTATCAAACCCAACTACCCATAAAAAAACATAGTATTTCAAGCTCAATATACACTCCACCAGCTCTCTATCCTCCCAGTACACCATCAAATGGGCCGTTGTCTGCATAATACCTGACACGTGCGGGCATAACTCATGTAGGGGTGAGTATAAAAATACCAATAGGACAACCCAAAAAAAAAACTAAACACAAATCATCAAGGATATTAATCTAATAAAAATTATATAATAATCAAATGAATAACAAAAACCCATATATACTCAGGAAGGACACTGTGCCTCTAGGCAGTCACAACCAAACTGCCATCCATAGGATTCTGCTCGAAGAAATAATCGTTCTAGGAGAATCTGCTCTACAAGCCATGCTATCACCAAATACTCTCATCCAAGAGGTTAAGATCATTGGTACCCACCCAATAAATCTAAATGGTCTCATAAAACCCCGATAACCAGATAGTATATCACACCCATGACCATTAGGGGACACCAAAAACCCAATCTGGATCAACCCACTATGTTGGGGATCGTACTCCAACGATACCAAAAACCCTACTGAAATGTACTACTAGATGGAGGATTAATTCCATACTTAAGGAGGTCATTACAATTTCACAAACCACACCTAGGGTATAAATGATAGAGGATTACAATTCAGTCTCACAGAGGGACAACACAAACTATATCTGAGACTCATCATCCAAGGGGATCACAATGTAGAGATGTGGGAATAATGTCACATTAGACCCTTTAGGGGATGGAGCATGGGAATAAAATCAACTGATAATAGTCCAAAATGAAGAAATTAAGGGCTCCAAACACCCTCAAATGGGGTACATGACATGTACTGAGGGTACACAACTTATCCAGCCAACCCCTGGTCTCCCTGTTTGGTGATTCCTCACACGACATGTAAATATAAAAATACACAACATTTAAGTAGTCATACAAAAATGTAGATATATCCCAACACTCTACCCATTTTATCTATATGTGCCCATGTACCCATGGTTGTGCCCGTGTACCAACCCATGTACACTTGGCCGTGCTTGTGTACACCTAGCCATGTTTGTGTCTGTGTACTTTGGCCTACCCACACCTGTGTATCCTCTAAGATACATGCTAATATAATAATATGGTTCACATGTTATGTGACAAAGGTCACACAACATGTGATATTTTTATCTTTGTGGAAACCCAATATCTGTACAGGGGGTCTGACACAATGTGTAATTTTGGATTAAACACCATGTAACTTGGGATTTATAGATCCTACTAGATCCTATTCCAAGTCATCCTCTGAATCTCCACCATCACCTAACTCACTGTAAAATAATACATATGGGGTCGTTCAACCTTCCCATCACTAGAGATTGCGGTTTTAGGCTTTGAATCTGATCAGGAAACACCTACACGTTCTATCCGTAGTCGCACCATAAAATCCAGGATGAATGGGGACCGTAAATCCATTATGATCATACTCAAATCATTCTCTATAGTTGTCACACCTTGATAACACCCTCAATCACAAACTACACCTATAATATTGATCTTTTTCTACAAAGAAAGGTCATACAACTATCAATTATCGAGTATTCGTCAAACCACGAGCCACATAAAATGCCCATGATGAACGTGCAAAGAAACAAGAGAGAAATATAAAAATCGTAAGATGTGAGGAATGGACCTTAGCCTTTGTTCATTTGGTCTTGATATGTTGTCATATATTTAGATGAATGAAGAGGGATTTAAACAATGAACAAAAATATCCATCGTAAAAAAATCAACCGTCGATGTGAAAATCAATTCTTTTTTGTGGAATTGATCCTCATTCGACACAGGATAAATAATGGGATGGAAATCACAAATAAAATTCCCTACCTAGAGTTTGAATTAATTGATAAAGAATATCAGTTTTGTGTTTCCATTGCTGATAAGATACATGAAATCTATTGGTGTATGATCTTTAATCCGATATGATCTGATGTCATATTCCAATGATCCTCCAAAGGCTCCTCTCCAATGGTTCATCACAATCCATTGGTTATGAGGATAACCCTAGGGTTGATGAATAACCATGTTTAAATAGAGGAATCAGGTCATTGCATCAAATAAAATGAAACAAAATAAATTTAATTTATTAATTTCACACCCGTGATAACTTTTTAAAAAATGCCCGATGCTGTAATGCCCCGACCTGAGAGCCACTATAACTAGTGCTCTAATATGGTTCTCCACATGACCTCAGACATGCCTCCCCATATGCTATAGTATTTAGACTAGAATCAAGGGTCTGAGATAACACATGGGGAGACTATAACCTATTTATCAGAGTAAGACATAATATATAAAATAAAAAACAACAAAATCAACACAAAATAACATCATGCATTACTGAAAAAACTTCCCAAAATTGGGTAGATAAATAAAACCAAATAGTAACTATTCTATGTTATACCATATAGTTCCAAGTGAAAAAGTAAACCCAAAATAAGGAAAAACTAAATAATCCCCAAAATAATACCCGACACTAGGTCTGGTTCCCTCATCCATGCACATCCATAAGCCCCAAATCAACCATCTAGCATAGGGCATTTTCTCTCGTCCTAACTTGCAACCATGAAGTCTGCTCGAGTAACTAATGGAAGCCTGAGTAGGGTGTGAGTACAACTTAGTAGGACACCACAAATAGTGTCTAAAAATATCCAATCTAATAAAGTTCATGTAAAAGTGAAGGTAATAATATAAACAATATAATAAAATAGGTCACATTATTTAACATTTATTAAATGAATTTATTTCATTTCCTTATTTTTCCATGTTTTACCCATTTCCATCAAAACTACTTTGGCTAGTGCAGGTTATCTGAGCCATGTATCAAAAAAGGCCACAGGACGAAAAACATAGAGCCTCAACCCATGAATCCATCTAGGATTCTGAGCACCATGTATGACCACACCAACCACGATATGAAATTCCATGTCTATACCCTTGGGTTCATGAGCATAAATCCATTCCCTAAATAACTACTATGAATAGGAGCACCCGAGCGTTAATTAGGTCTACCCATGAGAGTGGAGCATCAGTCCAACATCCCACTTGCATATATCACCATCACATATGCTCATCATCATCAACCATTTAATCACATTTCCATGATTCATAATAATCATCATGTTATTAATTTTCATCACATGCCCATTTTACTATTTTACACATTACAACCATCCATTCCAATTTCCCAAGACATTTAACCATGAGGCCAAGCCCCATCAACCAATTATCATAACCATTAATTTACCCATCATTAATCACTTTACTCTTCAAGTCAAGCCAATCATTACCTTTTTCCATGTTACTGGATTAATCACATTTACCATTGGTTCAATATCATAAACCCTATAATTTATCATTCAACATACCAATCTTTCATGTTTAAGGGCCCCATGGGTGTCTATAAACTCAGTTAACGCATCCTCATCAAATACCATAGGGATCACGAGGGTTCAATTCATCAATCAATTACCCAATCCCCATTTCCAACCATGGATACCAAATAGAAAGAGCAAATAAAACACTACATAACCACATACAAATTCAAAAAGGAATCAAGAGTATGGAATATAACTTGTATACCACCTACCTCAAGGTTGTAGATGAATGATCACTTAACCTTTTCCTTTTGATTCCAACTCAAATACCATTTCAATCCCCAACCTAGAAATTTGTTGGGAAAGAGATATTTAGGGATTCAAAAGGAGAGGAACAATTACAAAATCCCCTAACTAGAAAATAGAAGGAAAAGGAGTGTTATAATCACCTGGAGCTTCGATCCCCACCCAACGACACTCCAAATGACTTAGAAATGAGAGAGATTAATCCTTAGGAAGTTTAGGAGGGTTTGGTTTATCACCAAGGATACTATAAGAATAATGGAGGAGAAATTAGGATATAATTTCTTAAGTACCAAGGGGGTAAAATGGTAAAAACCCTTATTTTTAATAGGCCACATGGTTTGGTTTCATGGTTGAACAAACCATGTGCCACCCTCTGTCCATGAGGGGGCTTGGTTCCACAGTCTCCTGGGGAGCCTGAACGGTTTGAAAAACCATGTAGTGGTCATGCGAGATGGCTCTATTCAAGATCAAATATTTTCTTCCCCCACATTGCATGGTTTTAACTACCATGAACCACCCCTCTCCTAGGTGCACAATTCTGGTGCACGGTTAGCACTAACCGTGCGCCAACCATGCACCCTACACCAGATGGTCTCTTTACCTATTTTTCATGCCCTCACACCCCAAAGACACCTCGAGACTCCTACTATTCCCAAGAAACATTTAATTAACCAATTTAAATAGAATCAAAACAAAATTTAAATAATAAATGTACCACATTAGAAGTAAAGTTCTTATATCCTCCCCACCTTATAACAGCTCATCCTCGATCTAAACTCCCAAGCATCACTGAGCCTCCAAGGTAAAAATATCAAGATATTGGGCATGGATTGGGATGCTGGGACTCATGAACATTTCCATACTTCCATAAAACTTGAACCAATGGCACCACCTTACCTTGTAAAACTTTCACACTATGATCCACAATACGAACTGGATGTTCCTCAAAGGATGCATCAGCCTCAAGCTCAACATCATAAAAAAGATCACATGAGAAGGGAAAAGGTGATACGTCCAAATTTGTGACACAAGAAAAAAATCATACATTCCACTATACCGCCATGGGATAACCAATAAATATGCTACCAGTCTAATCCTCTCCAAAATCTCAAACGACCCCATGTACTTGGGTGCCAAGTTACCCTATTTTTAAATCCAATGGTGACCCAACCTTAAAGACACCCAAAGAAACACATGAGAACCCATTGAAAACTCAAGGGGTTGACAATGCTGATCATCATACAACTTTTTCTTACTATGATCTGCAACCATATGCTTCCAAATCAAATGAACCTGCTTTGATGTATCCTATATGAGATTCAACCCTAAAAACTCTGATTCCCCTACCTCCATCTAACACAACAGAGATATACATGAAATACCATAGAGATCATCATATGGTTCCATATAAATAGTTGCTTGATAACTATTGTTATAGGTGAACTCCATGAGTGCTTAATGCCTATCCTAGTTACCAAAAAATTCTAGTACACATGCCCTCAACATGTCCTCTAGCACATAGATAATATTCTATGACTGACCATCCATATGAGGGTGGAAATATGTACTCAGAAACACTTGGGTACAAAGAAACTTATGTAACCCTTACCATAAGCATGAAGTAAAACATGGATCCCAGTCCGACACTATTTTCTATGGCACCCCGTGCAACCGAACTATCTCCCAAACATACAAATCACCCAATGGATCCATGTTGAAGGTCTCTTGAATAGATAATAAGTGTACCAACTTGGATAACCAATCCAAAACTACCCATATCACATTATTCTTATAAGGCTTCCTCGAGAGACCCACCACAAAATCCATAGTGACATAATCCCACTTTGATTTCAGAATGGGAAGCGATTGTATCATACCACCTAACCACTGATGTTTAGAATTCACCTACCAACAGATGTAGCATCGGGCCACAAACCCTACAACCTATTTCTTCATCCCAAGACACCAATACTAACTATGAAGATCAAGATACATTTTGATTAGACCAGGATGCACCACCCATTTTGAGGAATAAAACTCGTGCATTAGATCCTCCCATATACACATGGGAATAATAACATGACCTCAAACATAAATGATTTCATCATTGTTAATAGACTAGTCGAAAGGTGTCTCCACACCTTCAAAGCTTTCCCTCAAGAACAAATACTCCATATCCTCATACCATCTCTCCGTGATCTAGATCAAAAGTGTGGGATCAATTGCCAAGGATGTAAGAGCTATCTATCCCTAGATCTCCTGAACCTCTATATGAAACTCAGCGAACAAGGACATCATCTTGCACTCATAACTAGACTCTTAAACTACCCGAGTCTACATATTTCTTCTTAAATAATCATAAACACAATTTACCTTCCTTGATGTGTAAAATAAATCAAAATAAAAGGACTGCATATACTTGACCCATCTTTACCATCGAAGGTTCAAATAACACTAATAGAAGATGAATATAAGTCTTTTATGGTCAATATACATAACAAACTTTTCAACCAACAAGTAGTGCCACCAACACTTTAAAGTATAAACCACCATGGCTAACTTGAGGCCATGAATAGAGTAATTTTGTTCATACAAACTCAACTACTATTCCCCATACTCTACAACCTGATCTCCCTACATCAACACTACCCAAGAACAATACCAGATGCATCACAAAACAAGGTAAACTTCTCACATGGCTTGGGTAGGATCAAAATCGGTGCAGTAGTCAACTGCTTCTTCAACTCTTTAAGGACATTATCACATGATTAAGACTATTAAAATTAGACACCCTTATTGGTTAAGCTAAAAATTGGTGCTTCCAAGTGAGAAAATCCCTTGACAAACATCCGATAATATCCCACTAGACCCAAAAAGCTTTGAATATCGATAAAATTCTTAAGATTCTCCCAAGATACACATGATTTCACTTTTTATGGGTCCACTAACACACCTTCCTTGGAAATAATGTGGCCTAAGAAATATACCTTGTTGATCCAAAAAAATACACTTGGATAGATTAGTGTATAGCCGATTCTCTCTCATTTTACTCAAGATTATGTCAAGATGGTTGGCATGATCATCATGAGTCTTGGAGTACACCAAGATGTCATCCACAAAAACAACCATAATTTGATCTGGGTATGGGTGAAAGATTCAGTTAATCAATTCTATAAACAATGTAGGAGAATATTTTAACCCAAAAGGCATCATGAAAAACTCATACAACCCATACCTACTCCTAAAATATGTTTGTGGTATATTATAAGGTCTCACCCTTAGTTGATGATACCTTGACCTCAAATAAATATTAGAGAACACACTAGAACTCATGAGTTAGTCAAAGAGATCATCAATATGTGAAATATGATACCAGTTCTTAAGTGTTATCCAATTAAACTTCCTATAATCAACACACAACCACAACTATCCATAAAATTTATTAGAAAACAAGACTGGTGAACCCTAAGGTGACATACTTGGGTGGATAAACCCTTTTTTCTCAAATTACACAAACCAAGTCTTGATTTACTGAATCTCTACTAGTGCCATCCTATACGGTGGTATGGAAACTAGCTCAACTTCATGCATTATATCATTCGTGAAGTCAATCTCTCTATTAGGAAAAAACCTTAATAAGTCCTTGAGAAACACATCCTGGAACCGATCCAAAACAGGAGGAAATATGTCCCACTCAGCCTCCCCATCATCAAGAACATGTCATGCCACTTGGGCTGTGAGTTCAACCAACCACTAAAGAAATATCCCTACATAGCCTACCTAGATATCCCATTCCCCATGATTAACATAGGTGTCACCATCAAGGGACATGAATGCCACCCATTAGTGGTAAAAATCAATACAGGCTCAATAAAAGACCAACCAATCCATCCCCAAAATCAGGTCAAACCCTAACATCTCGAGCATAAACAAGTCCCAAAGGAAGTGGTAACCACCAACCTCAAGAGAACACTCCTTACATTTATAAGTATTTTTTCTTGTACCCCCAACAGTGTTTCAATTGACATAATCTCACACACATGTTCCACTGCTAGACCCAAAACATTTACCAACCAAGAAGATATAAAATAAAGTGAGGCCTTGTATCAAATAAAGCATTAGAAATCATGGAATATATAAGAACAACACCTCAAATAGTCAATGGACCCACCTCACCACTATCAAATGAAGGATAAATTGCATGAATCCAACTTTCCCCTCTACCACAAGACCCAGAATAAGTTCCTAATACTGCACTAACCTTCTAAAAGGAATGTTCTTGTCCCAAAGAAACACATCCCCCATCTATATCAGTACAATTGGTGGAACTCCAACTTTCTTACTGATACAGGTTAGATGAACCCTTACCAATGCTCTATACTAGACTAAATCCTCTATAACTACATATGACCTATACTTCCATATTCTTGGCAGTCCACTGGTGGTTGGGGCCACTGACCACACACGTGTCTTGGAATACCACACCGATAGAAAAAAACTGAGCTACTCCCCTAGAATATATCTCCTCTTCCCTGAATATTCTGTTTGCCACTACTCTGGTGAAAATTATCACAATGAAACTTCCTATTATTAGAAGATATACCACAGATCTCACAATTGAAACTATCTACCGACCACCATAGGATTCATTTAGGTTCCCCTAAAAAATAAGATCTTGATCTACCACCTCAGAAAACCTCTTCAAGTGAAAGATATTCACCTAATACTTGATATCACTTCTAAGCCCATCCTAAAAGTTTCTATCCATAATCATCTCATCTCCTACTAAAATTGGAGAAAAATGTTTTCGATCTGTGAAGAGGCCAACACAATCTATCACCATCATGTTCCCATGAGTCAAACACATAAACTCCTAAACCTTCCTCTTCCTCAAGGTATCCAGATAAAAGTTCTCCAAGAACTTCTCCTAGAAGTCCTTCCATGAAATTCCCTCATCTTCTCATCGTGGGATCATATATCCCACCAATGATTCACTATTCCCTGTAACCTATAAGTCTCTAGCTTAAATCTCTTCTCTAGTGGGGTCTCCAAGTGATCCAAAATCATTTAGATAGACTCGATCTAGAACTCTACTACCTCTATTCCACCCTCTCTAGCAAAAATTGGAGGGTACTTCACTTGGAAATCTCTTATAAAATTGAACATACTCTGCAAAACTTTCCCTAGGTCTCACTCTATAAATTACATAAAAAGGGAAAGGTTATCATGGAAATGATCCTCCCCTATATTTTTGGAACAGAGGCTGTTCATTGATAATAATAGAGTTTGGTTTGTGTTTTTTTTTTCAATTAGCACATGGATGACTAGGGAGTTTGCAAGGATTGAGGTCATATGATTGAGGCTGAAAGCAGTATTCAAGGTGGCATAGTTTCCCAGTGTTTGCCAATTTTTTGGGCCTCAAAATCGATATTTTAATGTTGTAAAAGGAAGGATTTATTCATAGGAGAGAATTGTATGAATAATTTGGAAGAAAATCAGAAAAGGGTGAGAACCGTGTACCATAATACATGGGTCACGTACCATGTTCTGGGAATGGTACATGGAGCGGCAGAAGCAGTACGCGGGTGAGGTTCGTGGAACTAAAAACGGTTTGCGACTAAGCAGTGGTGCGGTACGCAGATGGGATGAAGTCGTCAGAGGAAATAGACCATGTAGGAGAAGAGGTGGTATGCTGAGCACACAGGAAAATGGTTCACGGGTGGCATGCGGTTCGCGATGGCTGAAGAATCGGTAAGCGGTGGAGGCTGGATTAAAGATTTGGTAAATCTTGATTTAGCAGATTAAGTGGGTATCTTTGTCTATATAAGAATTGTTAACCACATTGATTACTGGGGATATTTTATCTGGGATTTAAGTAAAGGTAGATGTTAGTTCATGAAGGGAGGTTCGCGAAGGCAGAAGTGGTTCGTGCTGAAGGTACTTGTGGGAATTCATAACTCACAAAGGAAGTCTGGTACGTGCAGGAGGAAGTTTACTACACAGAAGGAGTTGACTCGGTACGTGGAGGAGGAATCTACGGTATGCGAGAGTGAGGGTTCCACAAGTGGTATGCATAGGGGGAGTTCCGGTACGTGGAAGAAAAGACAGTCTGCGAATAGAGAACAGTTCGCGGACAATAGGGGTTTCAAAGAGGAGGTTTGCGGAATTGGTACGTGGCAGCGGTACGCGATTGCGAAGGTGGAGGTATTCCATGGACTAAGGGAGGTTCATGGTAGTAGTTGTGGTACGCGAAGAAGGTTTCATGTGTACCAAACCTGGTACTCAGTATGCAGGAGGATCGGGTGGTTTATGATTTGCATAAGGAAGCTTGCAAAAGCTTCAAATCAGTTTGCGAAGGAATTTTTTGGTACTTAGCAGTACCTGGGAAGGTAGACTTCATCTATGGGTGAAAAAGGAACTTCAATAGATCATCCATTTATAGTTGAGAATGCATGATTTGATGCTAAAACATTGAAGCGACCTTCAAGTTGATAAACTGAGTGAATATTCTTCCAACGCAGTGAGCAAGGGGGAGTCAACAGAAGTGATCCGAGGGATGCAATGTGCTATCCCTAAACCTTGTAAAGGTAGTGAAACTAACATAGAGTGACTATTATAAAATATTATATTCCACAACTTATAAAGATTAGTGGTTTTTTTATGACCGACAAACTATCGGCGTATGCTTCTTAGACGTAGCCCTTAGTGGCGAACCAAGTAAAATTGTTGTGTCATTGCTTTGCATGTGATTGTTTATTTTTTTCTCCTCCTCTTTAGATAGGTTTAACAGGTTCCTACCATAATGGGAACAAGATCCATTAGTTTAAAAGAAAAAGTTGATACCCTGATTCACCCCTCCCCTCTCAGGGTGTTCCAGGGTCCTTCATCTATTACCTAAAACCAACAGGGCTTCCTACTCTGCTACTGGAGAATCATTATTGGCAATACCCTCTTGTCACCCAACTGGTAGACATCATCATGGTAGAATCTCTTTATAATTCCAAACACATGTATCAAACACATAACATAAGGTTTACATATTTTAAACAAAATAGGTCTCACTACTATCCATAAATAACCAACTCCATATACACTATCTCAACAAGCACAATTACTAACCCAACACCATTTCCCAGCCGTACCTAACCTAGGCCATTTCATCAATGGGTAAAAAAATAACAATATCTCACTTTAAATTAATCATATTTTTAACCATTTTGTAACCACCATTCAATTTCTTTTTATAATTACAACTTCTTTATTAGGCACATTTCTTTTAAAATTACACTAGAACAAAAATGCGTTTCCAAATCCCATACCCGACCTTACCCAATTTTTTCTATGTGTGCCTAACACGATTCATGTCACATTTATACCTAAGAGACTAGAATCATGCATGCTTATACAACCACATTCCATGCCAAGTCACAGATAGAAAATCAAAAATTTGTAACATCACACTATAAGTGTATCACTCAAGGTGAAATAACATCCAACTATAATAGAAAACATCAAGAACATAAATCCCACCCTGGGTACTTGGGTTTTCCCCTATACATGGGTTAGATACTACCATGAATGAGATCATTTATAAGTCCCAAAACATCCTAGTATCCTATCTACCTTACCTAAATAAAATAATTAATAGAATGGAATGAATTTTATACCACTTTGTAATGATCTGAACTAGGAGCCACTATAACCAATTCCATGACCCAGTTCGCCACATGACTTTAGGTGTGACTCCCCATACACTAGAGGTTATCGACTAGTAGTGAGGGTTTGAGATAACACACGGGGATACTATAACCTCTTTATCATAGTAATCCATAATAGATAAAATAAGGAACAATATAATCAACATAAAAGATCATCATGCATTACCAAAACAACTTCCCAAAACTAGGTACATAATGACAACCAAACAGTAACTATTCCATATTATTTCATATAGTTACAAGTGAAAAAGTAAACCCAAAATAAGAAAAAATTGAAGAATACCCAAAATGAGTCCTGTCACCAGGTCCAGTTCCCCCATCCATGCACATCCCTAAGCCCAAAATAAACCATCTAGCATAGGACCTTTTCCCTTATCTTGGACTAAAACCATGAAGTCTATTTGGGTACCTAATGGTGGCCCGATATGGGTATGAGTATAACTTAGTAGCCCACCACCAAAAGTGTCTATAAAATATTCATCTCAATACAATGCATGAATAAGTGAAAGTAATAATATAAATAGTAAAATAAAACATGTCACATAATTTAACATTTATTAGATTAATTTCTTTCATTTCCCTTTTCTTTTTTCCATTTTACCCATTTCCATCAAACCTGGTATGGCTAGTGTCAGTCATTTGAGCCATGTTTCAAAAGAGGTCACAAGATGGAAAACATGGAGCCTCAGTCTAGGAATCGATATAGGATTTAGAACACCATGTCCAATCATCCCAACCATAATATAGAATTCCATGTCTATACCATTGGGTTCATGAGCATCAGTCCATTCCCTGAATAATTACTATGAACAGAGATGCCTAAGCACCAATCAGACCTACCCATGGGAGTGGAGCATCAATCCAACATCCCACTACCATATATCACCATCACATAGGCTCATCATCATCAACCATTTAATCACATTTCCATGATTCCTTACAATCATCATATTGTCAATTTTCAACATAAGCCCATTTTACCATTTAACACATCACAACCATCTATTCCCCTTTTCTAATACATTTAACCATGAGTCCAAGCCCCATAAACCAATTATCATAACCATTCATTTACCCATTATTAATCACTTAACAATTCAAGTTAATTCAAATATTCCCTTTTTCCATGTTACCATATTAATCACATTTACAATTATTTAAATAGCATAATCCCAACAATTAATCATTCAATATCCCAATATTTTATGTTCAAGGGAGTGTTCCACCCCATGGGTTTCCATAGGCTCGGTCAACTCATCCTCATCAGATACCATGGGGATCATGTGGGTTAAATTCATCAATCAATTATCCAATACCCATTTCTAACCATGGATATCAAATGGACAACATGAAGAAACCACTACACAAGCACAAAAACATTCAAAACGGTATCAATAATATGAGATATAACTTATAGACCACCTACCTCAAGGTTATAGATGAACGATCTCTTAACCTTTACCTTTGATTCCAACTCAAACACCCTTCCAATCCCTAACTTATAAATCTATCGATAAAGAGATATTTATGTATTCATAAGGAGAGGAATGATTACACAATCCCCTAATCAGAAAATCGAACAAATAATAGTGTGAGACTCACTCGAAGCTTTGATCCGTATCCAATGATACTCAAAATGGATTAGAAATATAGGAGACTAATCCTTGGAAAGTTTAGGAGGGTTTGGTTCATCACCAAGGTTTATGTAAGAAGAATGGAGGAGAAATTCAGGCATAAATTCTTAATTCCTAAGGGAAAAAAATGGTAAAAACCCACATTTTTAATGGAGTGCATGGTTTGGATGCATGATTGGAAAAACTATGCGCCAATCATGAACCACCATCTATCCATGTGGGGGTCTAGTCATACGGTCTTCTGGGGAACCCACATGATTTGAAAAACCATGCGGTGGATGTGTGAGATGGCTCTGTCCAAGTCCACACGGTTTGGTCCCCCACCTTACACGATTTTACCAACCATACACCAACCCTCTTCTGGGCATATGGTTTCTGGAACACAGTTAGAACTAATCATGCACCAACCATGTCCCCTACACTGGATGGCCTCTTTCCCTCATTTTCATTCCCTATAACCCATAGGAAACCCCTGATAATCCTCATATTCCTAGGAAACATTTAATTAAATAATTTAAATAGATTTAGACAAAAATATAAATAAGAAATGAAACTCATTCGAATTCTGAGATATTACAAACGCCGAAAAAGTTTATAGCATGCATAGGGATAAAACCACATTTTGAACTCAACGGTGCCCTTATATTTTTGATTCGGGCCCCCATTTTGGAGTTATTCTACTTTTTTAGAAAAATTTCATACATGTGATATTAATATATTTAATATATTTCAAAAATTAATTCTAGGAACACTAGGCCTCAAAATTACATGTCTTCTTAGCGCCTAGCTCCAAAAATAATTCATATAATATTCTAAAGCAATACAAGGAAAAATTAGAGTCATTATAATTGTACATAATAAATTACCCATCTAAGAGTAAATAATAAAGAATTAAGTGTTCAACATGGATTATAATTTTCATTTTATATCCCATTTGAATTTATATGTTATGAGTTTAATTCAAATTAAAAATTTCAAATTCACTTGAATTTGTAAGATATTCTCCCAATTTTTTTTTTCCGAAAAAGAGTTTTTTTGAAGAGATAAATATAAATGATGTACCCAATTGAATCCATTGATAAAATATAAAATATTAATTCTCTAAAAGTGTCCAAACAACCTTCAAACCTAAAAAAAACCCTTAAAAGTGATAAATGAATCGTAAAAACAGTTAAGTTGGTTACATTGGAATATAGTTAGTCACATAAGATACCCCTACTCAAAAATTATGTGAAAGAGTTACAATGAAGTTCAAAAATATATTTTCCACTTAGAGAGTTACTACATATAAGGACCCAACCATAGATTTTACTTAATATGGTGTCTTTAGACTAGATTTCATTTTATTTCATTCCCAAATAACTTTTTTATATAGAGTTTTAGAAGGTTAGGTTACAACTCATACATAATAATCCCATATATTACAAATAGGACACTTCTACTCAGTATCCATATTTTCAAAATATAAATTTTTTAAAGTAAAACATGATTTCTTAACGTTGGTGTCAAAATAAGCATTTTCTTACCCAAGAAATCACCTTCCCTTCCCTAAGATTTTCATAAAATACTTCATAAGAAATATTAAAGGGAAAAAAATTCATAACAAGTTTATTTGAAAATCATAAAAAACTCATAATAATTTTTTTCACAAATCTATACTTTTAAATCTTATGAAGTAGCATGTAATTTTCTTTACCTTGTGAAATCATAAAATTTCCATAAAACCCATATCAAGCATAAATAAATCATAAAGGTAACTTGAGGAATCATTTTCATATCACTATTACCTACACATAGAATAACCATTAAAATTATACTTGGAGTTTCCATCACAGTTACACCTAAAATAACCATCATGACTATACTTGGAATAACCATCACAATATATTCCCATAATATATTAGGAGAAACATAATCAATTAAGTCTATTCCTTTACCCAATTCATTAGAGAGCTATAACGAGCTCCATTTCCTTTGATTTATAATGGATCCACCCTTTCTCATAAACAATTTCCAAGAACCATAACATAATACATAAAATCTTTCATCATAAAACCATTCTTTTCACCCATAAGAAATATTTTTTAGATATTGTTATATCGCTTTTCTTTAAAATCCAAATTTCAAAAATAAAATTCCCAGAATAAAAAGGAAAGAGGGTTTTTCATTTAAGAAATCATGAAATATTATAAAGGAATACAAACATCAAATAACGTTTATGACTACAGGAAAAGTCATTGTCACCATATATGTTAAAATAAAACATTCCTTTCGTCTTTTTGTAAGACATTAAAATATTCCATAAAAGTTTTATTTTGAAAACCTTTGAAAGAAAGACAAAAGAAACATAAAGTTCACTATATAAATAACTTATATCCATATAAATACATCTATAAAATAATTTTAAAAATATGTACATGGAAGAAAAAGAGAGTTCTAAGGGAAACTTTAAAAGAATATTTTTAAAAAGAAATCCTCTTACCTTGAGTATGACTCATCACGTATGTTTTTTATATTCCTAAATAATAAACTTAGGTTAATTATTTACTTGATTAATAACCATGTTCATGTTTATAATTATTTTTATTTATCTCTTACCATGATATTCGTTTCATAAGTCTAAAATGGATTCAGTAAGTTGACTAGAGTCAAAGAGGTCATTATTCCATCATATTCAGAATAATAATCATGAAATAATTATCATTTTTATATATAAATTATAATTTTAAAACCAATCATGAAATATGTTTATCAAAAATGAACTATGTTACAATCATAAAGACGGTAGGTCATAAGTATGTATGAGTAACATTTCCATTTTTCAATGATCATTATAGAAAGAAGGTAAGTATCATTTTATCATTATAAAATGATAATAATGTCATAAATATTGTAAGAACTTGAGTTTTTAGAAAAAGGTCAAATTCTGACCCTGTTTGAACTTTTTGACTGGTTTTTGGGAAGTCTGGAAAATCTGGGCAGTTTCTGGAAATTTCTAGACTACATGCCGTGTACTTTAAGTACACGCCGTGTATGAGTTACCCGAGTGACCGACCATGTGCTCTCCGAGTACATGCTGTGTAAAGACCGTGTAGAAGTTTTCCACTACACGACATGTATTTATAGACACACCGTGTGATCCTTACCCGTGCATGGCCAAGTACATGTCGTGTGGTGTCTAAGTGTAAATTTCCATCTACACGGCGTGCAGTCTTCCTTGACACGCCGTGTACCCTTGTCCCGTGTAGCAGCCGAGACCCTAGCCGTGTGTTGACCGTGTGCATGGTCCAGGCCATGTGCTGGACTCCGCTTAAGTCGGAGTACGGAAACACATCTACACGGCGTGTACTTTGGAAATACACACCATGTATTATTATTTTTTTGAGCGATCGATGCGTCGTTGCGTCTAATTCCTAGAACACTCTTCTTGAAACGACCCGAAATTTTGAATAAATATTGTTTCCTAATTTTGTGTGTTATTTTATTTTATTTTTATACTCAACAAAAATGTTTCATTTGATAACATGAGTATAATTAAAATGAGACCGTTGGGCTTTCACTGTTATATGACCATTGGTCAATATGACCACTGGAAACTAAATGTTTTGATTATTGCCTCTAAATACAAGTAATATTGGTTAATTATTATAGAAAGAAGATTCGATGGCCTCACCCATTAGTCTTGGACCGATCGAAGCCCATCTAACAGAACTTGGGAAGGAGGTAGCACCACTGGGCTTTGCTCTGGACCAAACCCAAGCCGAACTTCATCGTGTGAAGCTAGAACGGAATCGCCTTTGCGAGAAGTTCAAACTAATAGAAATTACTACTCGTGTGATGTTGGCCAAGCCTCCCTCAGATTCTATCACCTTAGCACACCTTACACTTAGGTCCTATGCTGGTGTGATAAGGGGCTATGTAAGGAGACCGTAACTGCCTTGTGTAATCCTTTGTTTTAAATAAAAATTGGGATTTCTTCTTATGATGAAGTTTATGAATTTTCAAATGACCGGATAAATATAGTATGCATATTTTTGATGAATTTTAGAAAAATGATATTTTAAAAATGGTTATGTAAACCTTAAATAATTAAAAATGTGTAATGATATTCAAAAAATGGTCTTCTACAATTATGTTTAGTACGAAATTTAGAGTCTAATAAGATCAACTTGATTTTTGATGAATAGTAAATTATGAATAGTGATTTTATGATTAGGATTAGTAATGTGTCCAAATGGATTAGTAATCTCACTTAAAGAAAGTATTAATATAATCTAGGCACCTTGATTAAGTAATGTGATTCAATAAAATGGTTAAATAATGGTTTCATAAATTATTATTCAAGTATTAGTTTTTTTGAGTGAATAGTGTTTTTTTAATTAAAAATTAAATTTAAAATATTTAAAAAAATTATTTTTATAAAATGGATTTCATTTTTGAACTCAGAGCACCGATATTATGTTATGGTAATTTTTGGGGGTTTTTTATGAAAAAATGAATTTTCGATGAATAGTGTATTTATTTAAAAATAAATTAAAAATATTTAGAAAATTATTTTTATAAAATGGAATTAATTTTTGAAATTAGAGCATTGATATTTGGTTAAGGTGAAATTTTGGGATTATTCTGAGAAAGTTGAATTTTTGATGAATAGTGAAAATACAGTTTTTAAGTTAAGGGTGTTTAATGACATCATTAAATGATGTATTAAGTTTGTAATCAATATGTTCGACTTATGAATAGTAAGATAAGGTATGAGGTGTCCCAAGTGGCCAATACCATGGGAAAATACCATGGGCAAGCCCATGGTTTTTCCAAAACCACTAATGAGGTGTCCCTTGGCCATTAATGCCTTGTCCCCTCACTTTCCCTATAAATACCAAGCCATCCTCTCATCCATTCGACTCCCCACTCTCCCCCAACGAAGTTATGGTCTCATTACCTCCCAAGGAGTCCTCCCAAGGTGCCCCCAAGCCCTCAAGGTCCCAACCTTTGAGTTTTAAGAGTTACGTTTTAAGGTAAGAGATCCGATCTCTCTCTTTCTTTTCAAGAAATATCTTTTATGTAATTTATTTTATGCTCCATGTTCTTATGTTAAAGGGTGTTCTTTTATACTCCTCTTACTGCCCTTTTCATGTTCACATAATTAGAGATCCCCTCTTACTCTCATTATTTCGTTTTATGAAGTTTTAAGTGGCGCCGTTAGGCTGCCGAAATTTTTGTAACAGATTCTTTCTCCCTTCTCATTTTTCAAGATCTATTATCATGTAAAGTATTTCAATTTCCTTTTTATTATGTTGGGGCATGATCTCTAAATTTATAATACCGATCTTTTATGATCATATGATGAGATACCCCATTTGATCTCTTCAATTCATTATTTTGATGTTTTAAATTGCGCCGTTAGGCTGCCAAATTTTTAAGTGGTTCTTTCACCCTTCTCGTTTTCAAGATCTACTTTCATGTCAAGTCTTTCAAGTTACTTTTTATTATGTTGGGGTATGATATCTATATCTATCATACTGATAATTTATTTTCATATGATGAGAGACCCTATTTGATCTCATCAATTCATTTTTGTTGAAGTTTAAGTGGCGCCGTTAGGCTGCCGAATTTCTAAGGGGTTCTTTTACCCTTCTCGTTTTCAAGATCTACTTTCATGTCAAGTATTTCAAGTTCCTTTTTATTATGTTGGGGTATTATATCTATATCTATCATACTTATCATTCATGTTTATATGATTAGAGACCCTATTTGATCTCGTCAATCCATTTTTGGAAGTTTTAAGTGACGTCGTTAGGCTGCCGAATTCTCATAAGAGAAATCTTATTTTTGTCTTCCTTTCATGTTCTTCATTTCATATGGTATATTTTCAAATTTCATTACCATGTTCTTAAATCCCTTATATTCTGTCCCTCTACTGTTTTATGGGTCATTTATGATTGTTTGACCCATGTCCCCTCTCTTTTCAACGTTTTCTAAAACCCTGTAACGTAGCCGTTGTGATGCAGAATTTTCGTCTCAAAATGACTCTCTCTTTTTCTCAAAATTACTTCATGTTATTAAGTGAATACTCAAAGCTCTTATTTCTACAGGGTTATTCACATATATACAAAAATGTTCTATTTTAAATTCTGGGATTTACATACATGAAACCCGCTCTCCCCTTCCGTGGGTTTAAAGTGACGTAAAGATCATGTCTTTAAAGTAGTTTTTAAAACGTTATGATTATGAAATAAAACCCATTTATTTTATTCCATATGGGTTATTTATGAAATGTTTGATGATGATATATGTGGCTCACATGATAATAAAGTCAAATTTAAGGGTGTGCCCTGATAGCGCTCCAATTCATTGGGTAATGATATAACCACTAGAGATTACAATTTTCACGATACCTTGGTGAATAACCTTGGTAATTTTCAAATGACACCTTGGGGATGGACCTTGGTGATATGTTCATGATTGTATATGTTAAATTATGTAGCCACATCTTCAAGTTATGAGAATGTTATTTTTATTATGATATGACTCATGATTTCATTCTCATGCCTTAAAGTTCTTTTCATGACCTTATTGAAGTATCTCAAGTTCACATGTAAAATGTTTCTCTTGTTTCCCTTACTGGGCTTTTTGCTCACCCTTTCTTTTGATGTATGTACCCAGGTTATGTGATGCAGTAATGAACCTAGGATGAACATGAGGAGAAGCATTTCAAGTGTTTAAGAAGAATCTTTTATGTTTTCATGTTTAAAGTTCCTGGTTTCCAAGACACTAAACCTTAAAGATCCTCGGTTTTGTAAAATGTAATGAAAGTTTATGTGATAAAAAGGCAGGATTCTATAGTTGGTATCAAAGGATGGTTTAGTTATTTGTGGAAATTAGGATATGAAAAATCTAGGAAGAACCCTATAGAAAAGTTTAAATATCGGAAATCTTCCTGGTATTTTGGTGAGTATTGAGTAAGGGGTTGCCAAGCAAATACATCCCTGTCTGGATACGAGCAGGTAGAGGTGGCTCTGGCACAGATGTACATAGGGGTAAAACCTGAAAACACCGCTTTGAGCTAGACTCGAACGGGAACTAGTACACGACAATGGGCCTTGCTGCACTCTTGGTTACCACACTCCCGGTGGATATGCTTTGGTAAATTCATAAGCTTAGTATGAACCATTGTTAAAGGAACAAAGATAAAATAAAATAAATATTCACATAAGAATATATGATCGTGGATAACCTAGATGGGAACCTAGGGGATCACAAGTTAGGGTATACTTTTCTTCTACAAGTTATCCTTATATGATTTCGGTTCCTTTTCATGATTATTGGCTAAGTATTTAAGCCCCTAATTATGGTTTCTTTTCTTAGTTAATGGCGGGAAATGGGAGAACATGTCCCAACAACCAATGTGATAGGAAATGCGACGATTGTCACATTAATATGACAGGGATGATTAGGGGATTAAAATATGATTATTATTTTAGAAGACGTTCACTATTTTGGGGACCCTATATGATCGAGGTAAATATATTACTACGGTATTTTCATTGAGGAGTAAGGTTGACTTATATTTTGAATAATTGATGAATTTAAGGTGGACTTATAGTAATTTAGGTTACTTATAGGAATGATTAACCTATCTTGGGTAAAATATGTTTAGGTTAGATACTTTTGTTATAAGATGTTAGGAGTGGTTTATGTTGTTTGGATATGAACAATGAAGTTTATTTTGGAAGACTATGTTATCAAATCCTTCTTGTATTTGGGTTTCAATCTTAGTTTGGTTTATTTTGAGGAATTTTAAGGACCGTTATTTATGTAATGGACTATGATGAACTTTGGGTAGTACCATGGAACTTTGAAGATTTAAAAGTAGTTTCCATTCCTATGGGATTATTTATTTTTGAAGAGTTGTTTTAACTTACCCTTTCTGTTTTTGGGATAATGTTTAAAGATAGAAGAAATAGATAGTTAATCTTTTGTGGATTATGTGATTCTCTAGAAGATGATTCTTGTGTTTTGATGAGACCAAGTAGTTTTGAATGCTCATAGTTTGGAGAAAAGATTAGTTTTGGGTAGAAACTTATTAAAGGATGAAACTCTACATGAAGATAGGTATATTTTCTTATGTTTTTGTTTTATGTTGTAAATGAATTCCTCAAAATTATGAAAAGGAACGTAATATAAAAATGTTGTTGGTTTACGTTTCCTACTAGGTAATCAAAGACCGTTTACACACATCATAAGTTTGGGATTTTCTTATGGTTAACTTTCTCCTAATCATGTTTTCTATCACTCTCCCCCAGAACTTGACCCGTTGTTTTTTTCTTCCATATCCATGTTTTCCTCCATAGAATCCTAGTATGGGTTAACTCAGGTGACCTTTGTACTTTCCTTTCTTTCTGTTAAAGTAATAGTTTTTCTGACTCCTATTCTGATGTGGGACTTTCAATGAAATTTCAAAACCCAATTTTAAAAAAAAATTGCGAGGATGAAATTTCTTAAGGGGGGAAGATTGTAACGACCCGGAATTTTGAATAAATATTGTTTCCTAATTTTGTGTGTTATTTTATTTTATTTTTATACTCAACAAAAATGTTTCATTTTATAACATGAGTATAATTAAAATGAGACCATTGGGCTTTCACTGTTATATGACCATTGGTCAATATGACCACTGGAAACTAAACGTTTTGATTATTGCCTCTAAATACAAGTAATATTGGTTAATTATTATAGAAAGAAGATTCGATGGCCTCACCCATTAGTCTTGGACCGATCGAAGCCCATCTAACAGAACTTGGGAAGGAGGTAGCACCACTGGGCTTTTCTCTGGACCAAACCCAAGCCGAACTTCATCGTGTGAAGCTATAACGGAATCGCCTTTGCGAGAAGTTCAAACTAATAGAAATTACTACTCGTGTGATGTTCGCCGAGCCTCCCTCGGATTCTCTCACCTTAGCACACCTTACACTTAGGTCCTATGATGGTGTGATAAGGGGCTAAGTAAGGAGACCGTAACTGCCTTGTGTAATCCTTTATTTTAAATAAAAATTGGGATTTCTTCTTATGATGAAGTTTATGAATTTTCAAATGACCGGATAAATATAGTACACATATTTTTGATGAATTTTAGAAAAAGGATATTTTAAAAATGGTTATGTAGACCTTAAATAATTAAAAATGTGTAATGATTTTCGAAAAATGGTCTTCTACAATTATGTTCAGTATGAAATTTAGAGTCTAATAAGATCAACTTGATTTTTGATGAATAGTAAATTATGAATAGTGATTTTATGATTAGGATTAGTAATGTGTCCAAATGGATTAGTAATCTCACTTAAAGAAAGTATTAATATAATCTAGGCACCTTGATTAAGTAATGTGATTCAATAAAATGGTTAAATAACGGTTTCATAAATTATTATTCAAGTATTAGTTTTTTCAAGTGAATAGTGTTTTTTAATTAAAAATTAAATTTAAAATATTTAAAAAAATTATTTTTATAAAATGGATTTCATTTTTGAACTCAGAGAACCGATATTATGTTATGGTAATTTTTGGGGTTTTTTCTGAAAAAATGAATTTTTGGTGAATAGTGTATTTATTTAAAAATAAATTAAAAATATTTAGAAAATTATTTTTATAAAATGGAGTTCATTTTTGAAATCAGAGCATTGATATTTGGTTAAGGTGAAATTTTGGGATTATTTTGAGAAAGTTGAATTTTCGATGAATAGTGAAAATACAGTTTTTAAGTTACGGGTGTTTAATGACATCATTAAATGATGTATTAAGTTTTTAATCAATATGTTCGACTTATGAATAGTAAGATAAGGTATGAGGTGTCCCAAGTGGCCAATACCATGGGCAAATACCATGGGCAAGCCCATGGTTTTTCCAAAACCACTAATGAGGTGTCCCTTGGCCATTAATGCCTTGTCCCCTCACTTTCCCTATAAATACCAAGCCATCCTCTCATCCATTCGACTCCCCACTCTCCCCCAACGAATTTATGGTCTCATTTCCTCCCAAGGAGTCCTCCTAAGGTGCCCCCAAGCCCTAAAGGTCCCAACCTTTGAGTTTTAAGAGTTACGTTTTAAGGTAAGGGATCCGATCTCTCTCTTTCTTTTCAAGAAATCTCTTTTATGTAATATCTTTTATGCTCCATGTTCTTATGTTAAAGGGTGTTATTTTATACTCCTCTTACTTCCCTTTTCATGTTCACATAATTAGAGATCCCCTCTTACTCTCATTATTTCGTTTTATGAAGTTTTAAGTGGCGCCGTTAGGCTGCCAAAATTTTTGTAACGGATTCTTTCTCCCTTCTCATTTTTCAAGATCTATTATCATGTAAAGTATTTCAAGTTCCTTTTTATTATGTTGGGGTATGATCTCTAAATTTATCATACTGATCTTTTATGATCATATGATGAGAGACCCCATTTGATCTCTTCAATTCAGTATTTTGAAGTGTTAAATGGCGCCGTTAGGCTGCCGAATTTTTAAGTGGTTCTTTCACCCTTCTCGTTTTCAAGATCTACTTTCATGTCAAGTCTTTCAAGTTCCTTTTTATTATGTTGGGGTATAATATCTATATCTATCATACTGATAATTTATTTTCATATGATGAGAGACCCTATTTGATCTCGTCAATTCATTTTTTTTGAAATTTAAGTGGCGCCGTTAGGCTGCCGAATTTCTAAGGGGTTCTTTTACCCTTCTCGTTTTCAAGATCTACTTTCATGTCAAGTCTTTCAAGTTACTTTTTATTATGTTGGGGTATTATCTCTATATCTATCATACTGATCATTAATGTTCATATGATGAGAGACCCTATTTGATCTCGTCAATCCATTTTTGGAAGTTTTAAGTGACGCCGTTAGGATGCCGAATTCTCATAAGAGAAATCTTATTTTTGTCTTCCTTTCATGTTCTTCATTTCATATGGTATATTTTCAAATTTCATTACCATGTTCTTAAATCTCTTATATTCTTTCCCTCTACTGTTTTATGGGTCATTTATGATTGTTTGACCCATGTCCCCTCTCTTTTCAACGTTTTCTAAAACCCTGTAACGTAGCCGTTGTGATGCAGAATTTTCGTCTCAAAATGAATCTCTCTTTTTCTCAAAATTACTTCATGTTATTAAGTTAATACTCAAAGCTCTTATTTCTACAAGTTTATTCACATATATACAAAAATGTTCTATTTTAAAATCTGGGATTTACATACATGAAACCCGCTCTCCCCTTCTGTGGGTTTAAAGTGACGTAAAGATCATGTCTTTAAAGTAGTTTTTAAAACGTTATGATTATGAAATAAAACCCATTTATTTTATGCCATATGGGTTATTTATGAAATGTTTGATGATTATATATGTGGCTCACATGATAATAAAGGCAAATTTAAGGGTATTCCCTGATAGCGCTCCAATGCATTGGGTAATGATGTAACCACTAGAGATTACAATTTTCACGATACCTTGGTGAATAACCTTGGTAATTTTCAAATGACACCTTGGGGATGGACCTTGGTGATATGTTCATGATTGTCTATGTTAAATGATGTAGCCACATCTTCAAGTTATGAAAATGTTATTTTTATTATGATATGCCTCATGATTTCATTCTCATGCCATAAAGTTCTTTTCATGACCTTATTGAAGTATCTCAAGTTCACATGTAAAATGTTTCTCTTGTTTCCCTTACTGGGATTTTTTCTCACCCTTTCTTTTGATGTTTGTCCCCAGGTTATGTGATACAGTAATGAACCTAGTATGAACATGAGGAGAAGCATTTCAAGTGTTTAAGAATAATCTTTTATGTTTTCATGTTTAAAGTTCCTGGTTTCCAAGACACTAAACCTTAAAGATCCTCGGTTTTGTAAAATGTAATGAAAGTTTATGTGATAAAAAGGTGGGATTCTATAGTTGGTATCAAAGGATGGTTTATTTATTTGTGGAAATTAGGATATGAAAACTCTAGGAAGAACCCTATAGAAAAGTTTAAATATCGGAAATCTTCCTGGTATTTTGGTGAGTATTGAGTAGGGGGTTGCCAAGCAAATACATCCCTGTCTGGATATGAGCAGGTAGAGGTGGCTCTGGCACAGATGTACATAGGGGTAAAACCTGAAAACACCGCTTTGAGCTAGACTCAAACGAGAACTGGTACACGACAACGGGCCTTGTTTCACTCTTGGTTACCACACTCCTGGGGGATATGCTTTGGTAAATTCATAAGCTTAGTATGAACCATTGTTAAAGGAACAAAGATAAAATAAAATAAAGATTCACATAAGAATATATGATCATGGATAACCTATATGGGAACCTAGGGTATCACAAGTTAGGGTATACTTTTCTTCTACAAGTTATCCTTATATGATTTCGGTTCCTTTTCATGATTATTGGCTAAGTATTTAAGCCCCTAATTATGGTTTCTTTTCTTAGTTAATGGCGGGAAATGGAAGAACATTTCCCAACAACCAATGTGATAGGAAATGCGACGATTGTCATATTAATATGATAGGGATGATTAGGGGATTAAAATATGATTATTATTTTGGAAGACGTTCACTATTTTGGGGACCCTATATGATCGAGGTAAATATATTACTACGGTATTTTCATTGAGGAGTAAGGTTGACTTATATTTTGAAGAATCGATGAATTTAAGGTGGACTTATAGTAATTTAGGTTACTTATGGGAATGATTAACCTATCTTGGGTAAAATATGTTTAGGTTATATACTTTTGTTATAAGATGTTAGGAGTGGTTGATGTTGTTTGGAGATGAACAATGAAGTTTATTTTGGAAGACTATGTTATCAAATCCTTCTTGTATTTGGGTTTCAATCTTAGTTTGGTTTATTTTGAGGAATTTTAAGGACCGTTATTTATGGAATGGACTATGATGAACTTTGGGTAGTACCATGGAACTTTGAAGATTTAAAAGTAGTTTCCATTCCTATGGGATTATTTATTTTTGAAGAGTTGTTTTACCTTACCCTTTCTGTTTTTGGGATAATGTTTAAAGATAGAAGAAATAGATAGTTAATATTTTGTGGATTATGTGATTCTCTAGAAGATGATTCTTGTGTTTTGATGAGACCAAGTAGTTTTGAATGCTCATAGTTTGGAGAAAAGATTAGTTTTGGGTAGAAACTTATTAAAGGATGAAACTCTACATGAAGATAGGTATATTTTCTTATGTTTTTGTTTTATGTTGTAAATGAATTCCTCAAAATTATGAAAAGGAACGTAAAATAAAATTTTTGTTGGTTTACGTTTCCTACTAGGTAATCAAATACCGTTTACACACATCATAAGTTTGGGATTTTCTTATGGTTAACTTTATCCTAATCATGTTTTCTATCACTCCCCCCCAGAACTTGACCCTTTGTTTTTTTCTTCCATATCCATGTTTTCCTCCATGGAATCCTAGTATGGGTTAACTCAGGTGACCTTTGTACTTCCCTTTCTTTCTTTTAAAGTAATAGTTTTTCTGACTCCTTTTCCGATGTGGGACTTTCAATGAAATTTCAAAACCCAATTTAAAAAAAAAATTGTGAGGATGCAATTTCTTAAGGGGGGAAGATTGTAACGACCCGAAATTTTGAATAAATATTGTTTCCTAATTTTGTGTTTTATTTTATTTTATTTTTATACTCAACAAAAATGTTTCATTTTATAACATGAGTATAATTAAAATGATACCATTGGGCTTTCACTGTTATATGACCATTGGTCAATATGACCACTGGAAACTAAACGTTTTGATTATTGCCTCTAAATACAAGTAATATTGGTTAATTATTATAGAAAGAAGATTAGATGGCCTCACCCATTAGTCTTGGACCAATCGAAGCCCATCTAACAGAACTTGGGAAGGAAGTAGCACCACTGGGCTTTGCTCTGGACCAAACCCAAGCCGAACTTCATCGTGTGAAGCTAGAACGGAATCGCCTTTGCGAGAAGTTCAAACTAATAGAAATTACTACTCGTGTGATGTTAGCCGAGCCTCCCTCGGATTCTCTCACCTTAGTACACCTTACACTTAGGTCCTATGCTGGTGTTATAAGGGGCTATGTAAGGATACCGTAACTGCCTTGCGTAATCCTTTATTTTAAATAAAAATTAGGATTTCTTCTTATGATGAAGTTTATGAATTTTCAAATGACCGGATAAATATAGTATGCATATTTTTGATGAATTTTAGAAAAAGGATATTTTAAAAATGGTTATGTAGACCTTAAATAATTAAAAATGTGTAATGATTTTCGAAAAATGGTCTTCTACAATTATGTTCAGTACGAAATTTAGAGTCTAATAAGATCAACTTGATTTTTGATGAATAGTAAATTATGAATAGTGATTTTATGATTAGGATTAGTAATGTGTCCAAATGAATTAGTAATCTCACTTAAAAAAAGTATTAATATAATCTAGGCACCTTGATTAAGTAATGTGATTCAATAAAATGGTTAAATAACGGTTTCATAAATTATTATTCAAGTATTAGTTTTTTCGAGTGAATAGTGTCTTTTAATTAAAAATTAAATTTAAAATATTTAAAAAAATTATTTTTATAAAATGGATTTCATTTTTGAACTCAGAACACCGATATTATGTTATGGTAATTTTTGGGGTTTTTTCTGAAAAAATGAATTTTCGGTGAATAGTGTTTTATTTAAAAATAAATTAAAAATATTTAGAAAATTATTTTTATAAAATGGAGTTCGTTTTTGAAATCAGAGCATTGATATTTGGTTAAGGTGAAATTTTGGGATTATTCTGAGAAAGTTGAATTTTCGATGAATAGTGAAAATACAGTTTTTAAGTTACGGGTGTTTAATGACATCATTAAATGATGTATTAAGTTTTTAATCAATATGTTCGACTTATGAATAGTAAGATAAGGTATGAGGTGTCCCAAGTGACCAATACCATGGGAAAATACCATGGGCAAGCCCATGGTTTTGCCAAAACCACTAATGAGGTGTCCCTTGGCCATTAATGCCTTGTCCCCTCACTTTCCCTATAAATACCAAGCCATCCTCTCATCCATTCGACTCGCCACTCTCCTCCAACGAAGTTCTGGTATCATTGCCTCCCAAGGAGTCCTCCAAAGGTGCCCCCAAGCCCTCAAGGTCCCAAACTTTGAGTTTTAAGAGTTACGTTTTAAGGTAAGGGATCCGATCTCTCTCTTTCTTTTCAAGAAATCTCTTTTATGTAATTTCTTTTATGCTCCATGTTCTTATGTTAAAGGGTGTTATTTTATACTCCTCTTACTGACCTTTTCATGTTCACATAATGAGAGATCCCATCTTACTCTCATTATTTCATTTTATGAAGTTTTAAGTGGCGCCGTTAGGCTGCCGAAATTTTTGTAACAAATTCTTTCTCCCTTCTCATTTTTCAAGATCTATTATCATGTAAAGTATTTCAAGTTAATTTTTATTATGTTGGGGTATGATATCTAAATTTATCATACTGATCTTTTATGATCATATGATGAGAGACCCCATTTGATCTCTTCAATTCAGTATTTTGAAGTTTTAAATGGCGCCGTTAGGCTGCCGAATTTTTAAGTGGTTCTTTCACCCTTCTCGTTTTCAAGATCTACTTTCATGTCAAGTCTTTCAAGTTCCTTTTTATTATGTTGGGGTATGATCTTTATATCTATCATACTGATCATTGATTTTCATATGATGAGAGACCCTATTTGATCTCGTCAATTCATTTTTGTTGAAGTTTAAGTGGCGCCGTTAGGCTGCCGAATTTCTAAGGGGTTCTTTTACCCTTCTCGTTTTCAAGATCTACTTTCATGTCAAGTATTTCAAGTTCCTTTTTATTATGTTGGGGTATGATCTCTATATCTATCATACTGATCATTCATGTTCATATGATGAGAGACCCTATTTGATCTCGTCAATCCATTTTTGGAAGTTTTAAGTGACGCCGTTAGGCTGCCGAATTCTCATAAGAGAAATCTTATTTTTGTCTTCCTTTCATGTTCTTCATTTCATATGGTATATTTTCAAATTTCATTACCATGTTCTTAAATCCCTTATATTCTGTCCCTCTACTGTTTTATGGGTCATTTATGATTGTTTGACCCATGTCCCCTCTCTTTTCAACATTTTCTAAAACCCTGTAACGTAGACGTTGTGATGCAGAATTTTCGTCTCAAAATGCCTCTCTCTTTTTCTCAAAATTACTTCATGTTATTAAGTGAATACTCAAAGCTCTTATTTCTATAGGTTTATTCACATATATACAAAAATGTTCTATTTTAAATTCTGGGATTTACATACATGAAACCCGCTCTCCCCTTCCGTGGGTTTAAAGTGACGTAAAGATCATGTCTTTAAAGTAGTTTTTAAAACGTTATGATTATGAAATGAAACCCATTTATTTTATGCCATATGCGTTATTTATGAAATTTTTGATGATGATATATGTGTCTCACATTATAATAAATGCAAATTTAAGGGTGCGACCTGATAGCGCTCCAATGTATTGGGTAATGATGTAACCAATAGAGATTACAATTTTCACGATACCTTGGTGAATAACCTTGGTAATTTTCAAATGACACATTGGGGATGGACCTTGGTGATATGTTCATGATTGTCTATGTTAAATGATGTAGCCACATCTTCAAATTATGAAAATGTTATTTTTATTATGATATGATTCATGATTTCATTCTCATGCCTTAAAGTTCTTTTCATGACCTTATTGAAGTATCTCAAGTTCACATGTAAAATGTTTCTCTTGTTTCCCTTACTGGGCTTTTTGCTCACCCTTTCTTTTGATGTATGTCCCCAGGTTATGTGATGTAGTAATGAACCTAGGATGAACATGAGGAGAAGCATTTCAAGTGTTTAAGAAGAATATTTTATGTTTTCATGTTTAAAGTTCCTGGTTTCCAAGACACTAAACCTTAAAGATCCTCGGTTTTGTAAAATGTAATGAAAGCTTATGTGATAAAAAGGAAGGATTATATACTTCTTCTTCCTCTTTGGGACGAACAGTTCGTTCGAAAAACCCAAAAAACTCAAACCCTCCCAGAATCTCCGTACGACCTCCGTTCTTCGATCCGTCGGTGGCAGCGAGACCGCATCAGAAAGGTTAACCCTGTGCACCCTTTTTCATCTTTGATCCCTCGCCTATTCCTCTACAGATTCCATCCGAACAGAATTTACAGATTTGACGGAAACATAGATCTATCGCGATTCAGTCCGATTCAGAGGCTGAAATCAAAGGAGTGTCATCATACGAGTACGAGGTGGGTGGTGCATACCTTATTTTGTGTTTTTGTAGACAAATTGGGGTTGCGACCTCCGGGCGCGACGTCGGGTGTTGAGAGAAACCCTGTTTTTGTTGTTGTTAATTAATTTATCTGCATTGTGGGATGCCTCTGGGTGTTCCCTGACCCTTTTTGTGCTGGAGCAAGGCCGGGTGAGAGGTCATGGCTCCTTTGGGGCAATTCGGCCGGGGGTGCCGAAATGGTTATGTTTTGGACCAGTATTTAGACTGCTGTT
Source organism: Viscum album (assembly GCA_963277665.1). NCBI lineage: Eukaryota > Viridiplantae > Streptophyta > Magnoliopsida > Santalales > Viscaceae > Viscum > Viscum album. Next base: position 2,002,157,913 of record OY728136.1, read on the forward strand.
GTTGCTGTTGGATTAAAATGATGAGTTTGATTTGTTATAGAATGATAGTAATTGTTTAAGGCATTTAAGACCTTAGGTACTGGTATGTTTTGGCGTAAGTTAGTACAATTAATTTTTTAGTAATTTCCTGTTTCAAGTAATGCTTGAGTATAGTTATGAAATGTGTGATATTATCTGTGTTGAACTGCTCGTTGTGTTGGGCGTGGCCTGGATTTTTATTGAGTGATGAGGATCACAATTTGGGCTTTGTCTTGTGTTACGTTGGGTGGTTTCTACCACGGGATTGAGCATCATGGATGTCACTTGAGGCAGTTGGACTTTCAGGTTGGGCTTGGCCCGGGTTACTTGGATGGCGAGGCCATCAGACTTGAGCAACAGGTTCACAGGGACACGAGGTGTCAGAAGTGTTGTGGCTTGGGACATAATGAAGTGATTACCACTCAACGGGTACTTTTGAGTAGTGTGCACACAGATAGACTCCGAGATGAGGTGGTATGACCACTCACTGGGTAGAGGCCCCCGATAGTTGTGGTTAGGTATTTTTGGTCTGGGGGTGCTTGGAATAAGAAGCCACATGGAAGGTGAGGATCCTTCGGGAGACAGATTGAGGCGGTCAGGTTGGGGGAAGAGGCTCGCCGTGATTTGAGGGCAGACATCACTGTCCCTCCAATTATCTTTTTAGGACAGGTATCGCTGTTCCTCCAGATGTTGTGCCATGGACAGGTTGAGCTCTCGAGCTGGGTTACGACGGTTGGGCATGCCTTTGGGATGTCGGTACTTGAGACACATGGTGTCAGGTGGCATGAGGTGCCGGACTACAGACCAGAGATTCCAGCGTTGGCCGAAGCAGGTGACACTTCTTGGTGGCTGCTGAGCACCAGTGAAGTCTTTGTTTACTTTTGGGCATTGCAATGTTTACTATTTTCTTATATAAGCATGTCTACCTAAACACTTATATTAGGTATGCACCCCTGGGTGGTATCCTACTGAGACTTGTCTCACACCCTACACAGGCCCTTCGGGACGCGTGTAGACTTTATGAAATTGCGTGCAGGTAGAGGGTCAACCTCTGGAGCTGGACCGTAGTACTGTTGCATAGAGATGGTATGGACCTTGAGGTCGTGCCTTGCTGGAGTTACTTTGTTTAGTTTTCCTTTTTTATCATCATGCTTACCATATTATGTAGTTATTATTGGTTAGCCATTGGCGCCATTATATATTGAGCTGTATGACTTTCTTTCGATGCATGCCTTGTTTGCTACAGTTGTAGTTTCTTGTATTCTTCATCATGTTGTTCTGTTACTTTCCACTACTATTGTTTCTATATTGCTTCCACTGTTTATTGTTATTAAACGTTCTTCCACTCTGCGGGTCTGGTTCGAGTCTGATGAGTTATTTATTTTCCACTGCATACTTTAGTTTTATACTCGGACTAGTACCATTTTTATTTCCTACAAGAGGGTATAACCTCCCCACTATACCTAATCAGACCCTCGCTTCTAGTCGGCAGACTTTGGCCTTCAGGGGAGGTGCGCCTAAGGTTGTGACACCCGACCCGTTCAGCACTATTCGGGTGGCTGGCCAGGTCTGGGTCATTACAAAGTGGTATCAGAGGGGTTTCTTGACAAGGATTTAGTAGCATTGACTTGCTAGCTACTAATGAGTTTGAGACTTATCTTGTATTTCTACTGGTTTTACTATTTGGGATATGGTAAACTGGATATAGGTTGTTGTTGGAACTTGATTTTTGAATTTGTGCTTGGGTGCCTGCAGCCCCATGTACGAGGGATGGATTGAGTTGCCGAGGGCGGGAATTGCTGTTTGCTTTTTTTCTCAGATTACAGTTGATATGATTTCCACCTCGGTGGCTCACTTATTGTGTGATGTTACTGATTATGATATTAAAACCCTGTCCGGTATGGAAAGACTTTTTTTCTTGGATTTTGATAGGCACATTCTTAGGGTATTTCAATTTCAGAACTGCTCGTATGCTTTGTGAAGTGATAATACCATGTGAAAAAAAATCAATTGCCATGCTATCTATGCTCTGAAATGTGAATATGCAAAACTTATGATAGAATTTCTTGTTTATTTCAATGTGTATGCCATGCTTTGTATTTTTGTGGAATTTCATGTGCATGACATATGGGTCTGGCTCTTATGAGAGGAGGCAGGTACTATGGTTGAGGTAGTGTAACTGTCAGGATTGGGCGACGTGGTCATCGGGATTGAGGCAATGCTAGTTGTCAAGACGGGCACGACCTGAGGTAATATTGGTTCTTGGCTCTATTGAGGGCGGGTAAGGAGGCCGTGAGGTCGGTATGCCGAGGGCATGGGTTGCGGTGAGGGGGAGTAAGGGTAGTTGTTATGAACTGCCTTTTACTACTTTCCTTATCTGCGTAGGATATATTGATATATATATATATATATATGTGGGATGTCTGAGCATTTATGTTATTTAGTAGGTTACTCATTCATGACATGATGGAGCGTCAGGCAGAAGAGGATACAGTACCGTAGGATCAGGTTCAGAATCTGGTGCAGGCAGAGCATGAGCTGCAGGTGCAGGCTAAGGGATAAAATCAGGTTCAGGATCTAGTGCAGGCAGGGCAGCAGCCGGGTTTGGCAGGGTTCGGACCATGGATTGACGAGCAGCTCCGATCTATCTTGGTACGTGTCTCACAAGGGTTTGACAGAGGCACACAAGGTACAAAGCCTTCTATGGCATATCTAACGCAGGAGTTCTAGTCGCAGCACCCGCTGCTTTTTCAGGGTGAGGGTGGTCCTCAGGCGACAGAAAACTGGATAGAGAGCATGCAGATGATCTTCGAACAGCTAGAGATGCCTCCAAGGCGGAGGGTCAAGTTGACGATGTACATGTTGAGAGGACCGGCAAAGTGTTGGTGGGATGTACAGGTATAGGCTTGTAGGCATGAGGGACTCGCTTGGAAGGACTTTGAGGATAGGTTCTTCGAGCACTTTTACCCAGAGACGCTGAGGGTAGAGAGAGCTCGGGATTTCTTGAGTCTTCAGCAGGAAGATATGTCCATTATGGACTACGCAACTACCTTCACAGAGTTGTACCGTTTTGCACCTGGTATGGTGAGCGATGATGCAGCTAGAGTGAGGTGCTTCGAGGATGACTTACGACATGCCATTCGGGTTAAGGTAAACATCTTCAGGCTGGGTTCCTTCTCCGAGGCGGTGAACCAGGCGCTTATAGCAGAGGGCAACGAGAGAGAGAAATATCGTTTCGGCAGGGTGATAGCTTCAGGTGATGGTCCGGACAGCAGGAAGAAAGGGAGAGATGAGTTCCAGCAGGGCGGGAAGGCCAAGGACTCAGCTAGACCACCCCGTGGCAGTTCGGCGGCGGTTTGCTTTCAGTGTGGACAGCCAGGACATGTTTGGGCTCAGTGCGATAGGCCCCTGAAGGAGTGTCGGGCGTGTGGACAGGTCAGGAATATAAAGAGGTTTTGCAGGAAGCCTTCTCAGACTGCCAGAAGGCAGGGATCAGGACAGACTATGGCGTCAGGTGCCGGTTCAGGTTCGGTACTAGGAGAGGGTAGTCGAGGTTCAGCTGCACGCAGGGGACGTGACAGAGATAGTAGGACCCAGCTGAGGGGTCCGTGGCCAGAGACTGGAGCAGCACCGCAGGGCGGTCAGACATCAGGCAGTCGAGCTTCAGGCCAGGTGCATGCTGTAGAGCTGCCAGGGATTGAGCAGGCTAGAGAGCCGACGATGGTGGCAAGTACACCACGGGTGCGGCCGTGAGTTTCCTTGCTTTCTTTTGGTATGGCCTCTTGAGGCATGTCTGGTTGAGTTCACGAGTTGCACAGGTTACTTGTGGACTGACTAGAGACTAGTTAGTGGGATTGGAATCATATCAGATGTGTTATAAATTTTATTTATATATTTGAGATGTGTGGAATCAGGAGCATCAAGGATGCAGGTTACTTGAGGTGCCGTTGGCATCAGGGCATCGTGGATGCGGGTTACTCGAGGTGCAAGGCACCTGGTTTTGATTGAAGCATCTCTTAGATGCAGGACCTCTTGGAGGCAGACACCGATGTGGTGAGGGTTATGTTGGGTGTCAGAAGCGACACGTGAGTACCGAGGAGGTGCAGGGGTGGCGATGCGTCACGGGAGGAACATGGGTCCAGAAAATAGGTATTTGGGCCTTGTTCGGGTTGAGACCCTATAAGCAATTCCTAAGGTGGGGATCCCTTTTTGGAATTTAGCTAGAACCTTGAGACCGGGGTAGTCCAGGTTGTTTAACCAGGATGGGCGTGTTCAGTTCCATCTCTTGGTTTCGTTTGGTAGCTCGAGGACAAGCTACGTTAAGGTGGGGAGTTTGTAAGAACCTGAGTTTTTAGAAATAGGTCAAATTCCGACCCTGTTTGAACTTTTTGACTAGTTTTTGGGAAGTCTGGAAAATCTGGGCAGTTTCTAGAAATTTCCAGACTACACACCGTGTACTTTAAGTACACGCCGTGTATGAGTTACCCGAGTGACTGGCCGTGTGCTCTTCGAGTACATGCCGTGTGAAGACCGTGTAGAAGTTTTCCACTACACGGCGTGTATTTATAGACACGCCGTGTGATCCTTACCCATGCATGGACAAGTACATGTCATGTGGTGTCCATGTGTAAATTTCCATCTACACGGCGTGTAGTCTTCCTTGACACGCCGTGTACCCTTGTCCCGTGTAGCGGCCGAGACCCTAGCTATGTGTTGACCGTGTGCATGGTCCAAGCCGTGTGCTGGACTCCACTTAAGTCGGAGTACGGAAACACATCTACACGGCGTGTACTTTGGAAATACACGCCGTGTACTTTTATTTTTTTTGATCGATCGAGGCGTCGTCGCGTCTCATTCCCAGAACACTCTTCTTATTCCCCTTTTGGACAAACAGTTCGTCCGAAAAACCCCAAAAACTCAAACCCTCCCAGAATCTCCGTACGAACTCCGTTCTTCGATCCGTCAGTGGCAGCGGGACCGCATTGGAAAGGCTAACCATGCACACCCTTCTTCATATTTGATCCCTCACCTATTCCTCTGCAGATTCCATCCGAATGGAATTGCCATATTTGATGGAAATGCAGATCTATCACGATTCAGTCCAATTCATAGGCTGAAATCAAAAAAGTGTCATTGTACGAGTACGAGGTGGGTGGTGCATACCTTCTTTCATGTTTTCGTAGACAAATTGGGGTTGCGACCTCTGGGTGTGACGTCGGGTGTTGAGCGAAACCCTATTTTTGTTGTCATTAATTAATTTGTCTACATTGTGGGATGCCTTTGGGTATTCCCTGACCCTTGTTGTGATGGAGTAAGGCCGGGTGAGAGGTCATGGCTCGTTTGGGGCAATTCGGCCGGGGGTACCCAAATGCGTATGTTTTGGACCAGTATTTAGACTGCTATTGTTGCTGTTGGATTAAACTGCTGAGTTTGATTTGTTATAGAATGATAGTAATTGTTTAAGGCATTTAAGACCTTAGGTACTGGTATGGTTTGGCATAAGTTAGTGCAATTAATTGTTTAGTAATTTCCTGTTTCAAGTAATGCTTGAGTATAGTTATGCAATGTGTGATATTATCTGTGTTGAACTACTCGTTGTGTTGGGCGTGGCCTGGATTTTTGTTGAGTGATGAGGATCACATGTTGGGATTTGGCTTGGGTTAAGTTGGGTGGTTGCTACCATGGGATTGGGCGTCATGGATGTCGGTTGAGGCAGTTGGACTGTCAGGTTGGGCTTGGCCCGGGTTACTTGGATGGCGAGGCCATCAGACTTGAGCGACAGGTTCTCAGGGACACGCGGTGTCAGAAGTGTTGTGGCTTGGGACATAATGAGGTGATTATCGATCACTAGGTACTTTTGAGTAGTGTGCACACAGATAGACTCCTAGATGAGGTGGTATGACCACTCGCTAGGTAGAGGCCCACGATAGTTATGGTTATGTATTTTTGGTTTGGGGGTGCTTGCTATAGGAAGCCACTTGGAAGGTGAGGAGCCTTCAGGAGATAGCTTGAGGCGGTCAGGTTGGGGGCAGAGGCTCGCCGTGATTTGAGGGAAGACATCATTGTCCCTCCAGTTATCTTTTGAGGATAGGTATCGCTGTTCCTCCGGATGTTGTGCCATGGGCAGGTTGAGCTCTTGAGCTGGGTTACAACGGTTGGGCGTGCCTTCAGGACGTCGGTACTTGAGACACATGGTGTCATGTGGCATGAGGTTCCGGGATACATACCATAGATTCCGGCATTGGCTGAAGCAGGTGACACTTCCTGGTGGCTTCTGAGCACCAGTGAAGTCTTTGTTTACTTTTGGGCATTGCACTGTTTACTATTTTCTTATATAAGCATGTCTGCCTAAACACTTATATTAGGTATGCACCCCTGGGCGGCATCCTTCTAAGACTTGTCCACACCCTACACGGGCCCTTTGGGATGCATGTAGACTTTATGAAATTGCATGCAGGTAGAGGGTCAGCCTCAGGAGTTGGACCGTAGTACTGTTGCATGGAGATGATATGGATCTTGAGGTCGTGCCTTGCTGGAGTTACTTTGTTTAGTTTTCCTTTTGTATCATCATGCTTACCTTATTATGTAACAACTGTTGGTTATCCATTGACGCCATTATATATTGAGCTATATGACTTTCTTTCGATGCATGCCTTGTTTTCTACAATAGTAGTTTCTTGTATTCTTCAGCATGTTGTTCTGTTACTTTCCGTCGCTGTTGTTTCTATATTGCTTCCGCTGTTTATTGTTATTAAATGTGCTTCCGCTCTGCGGGTCTGGTTCGAGTGTGTTGAGTCATTTATTTTCCGCTGCATACTTTAGTTTTATACTCGAACCAATACCATTTTTATTTCCTCCGAGAGGGTATAGCCTCCCCACTATACCTAATTAGACCCTCGCTGCTAGTCAGAAGCCTTTGACGTTCAGGGGAGGTGTGCCTAAGGTTGTGACACCCGACCCGTTCGGCACTGTTCGGGTGGCTGGCCGGGTCCTGGTCATTAAAAATATCATATTATATATTTAATTATAATTATATATATCAGCCATGTGATGTTGTGATGAAGAATGAATCACATCGCTTTGTGGAGGTGGTAGTCCACACGTATGCACGAACAACATTGTCATTTTTTAGTGAATAAAAAGGTAAGAAATTAAATGATATATTATATTTTAAAAATAATAAATTTTACATGAATATAATTTATATACAATAATTCCATAATTATAATCAGTCATGATAGACAGTGATGGAAAATTAATTACATCAGTTTGCGTGACGATAGTTCCTCGTACACACAAATGATGGTTTCATTTTCCATTTGATGGAAGAGGAGATGAATATAGTTTTTTAAATTAAGATAATAAAATCTCAATATATGAAAGATACTAGTGTTATTATATAATCATGGTTAAGGAATATTTGAATTAGGTGGAAGAATAAATAAAACAAAAACATGCAGTTAAAAACTATACCTCTTCTCTGGAATATATCCTTTGCTTAAAACCTTAAAGCCTCTAAGGTTGAAATTATAACTAAAAAAGACCTTTAAAATAAAGTGATGGATTATAGAAATGTATTTGGGCAAATATTGGCAAAAAATGGGTTTTTAAGTGTGAAGTAAAGGGAATAAGAGATTCCCTTTTATAAGAGAAGGGAGGGGCACTCTTGGAATTTCTCAAAATATTAAATCAATATAAATTAATTTTAAATTCAAAATGGCTCCAAACTGATTTATTTCTAATATAGGATTAGTATGGATCTAAATAATCTCATAAAATAAAAATTAGATAGGTTTTTACTATTTTTTTATCATTATTTTTCTCTTTAACCCTTCATTAACCCTTTTGAGAATTACCATAATATTAAACTTTTTCTACATTTTAAGGGTTAATAATGTTACTATAAAATAAAAAAATCCATAAATGTACCATTGTTAATTTATTTAACCATAAAATATTAATTTATTCAAATATAAGTTTTTTATAATTTTTATATCATTTAATAAAATATTATTTTCATAAAATACCAATAATGTCAATTTTAGTACTATTTGTTTACTTTGATTTTTTATAACATCAAGAAAAACAAGTAATTATAATATAATAAATTACCATATCCCTAAAATTTTATAGTTGTATAAAATTCTTAGGTCACATTAATTATTTCAAATTATACTACTTTTAATGTTTTTAATATCATTTATTTTATTTTTTCATTAATTGAATAATTATCACGTTAGTGTTATGTAAGCATTTAAGGTGATTAGTTCTTTACTAAAAATTTAAAAAAAATTACCATGATGAAGATAATAATTTATATTTTAAAAAAATATTTATAACTAAATATATACTCCAGTAATATATATGTTAAAAATATTATAGTTATTAAAAATAATAGTGTTTCATTTTTGAATTTTCTTTAAATAAAACATTATAAAGGTTATAATTACTTTAAAATAGAAAAAATCCATATACCTGAATATTGGATGATTATGGAAACAATGTACTCATAAAATAAAATTAAGGCAAGTTTTAGGGTCATTTTATAGTGCTTATCATTTTATTTTTAACTTCAATTACCTGATTTACCCTTTACCGTGGTAACATAAATTACTAATCTTACTGCTCATATTGAATAAAAATAAAAATAAAATATTTAATAAATTTGGACCCACTGATTCCAAATATGGAATCAATTTTTTAAAATTCAAAACACATAAATTGAAGAACTAAATTTAAAATTATACAGAAAAAATGCAATGAAAAATCTTTTTTCAGAAAAATGTCTTTTTTTAAATATAAAATGTTTTTATACTAAATTAAATTTAAAAAATTCATTTGAAAAACCATAATTGGATCATTTAAAATAAAAATAAACAAATTAATTTTAAAAAATAATCTAAAATATAATTTTACTTTATAACTACTTTAAAATAAAATACAGTTTTTAATTTAAAATCAATATTTTTCACTATTCGTTGAAAAATTAATATTTTCTGAAAATTATAAAAAATTAATATTATGATAATCTTGACGTGATGAACTTATAAATTAATTTATTTTTTAAAAAATTAAAATTCTATAATTTGGAAATAAATATTTTAAATAAAACCATATAATACATAAAAATATGATTTGGTTAGAAATAAATCCTTTTTTCTTTTGAATAAAAAATTGTTTAATATTTTTATAATAAATATAAATATTTAAAATCTAACTAATGAATATATTAATATGTTTTATATAAAAATTATATGGTCTATTACATTATTCCCCCCTTTTGGAAATTGCATTCTCATAATTTTATTCACTTTTAAACAAGTGAGGATACTTTTCACTCATAACATTTTTAGACTCCCGTGTTACTTATTCAACCATATGGTTTTTCTAAAAAACCATAACCATGTGAATTAACTTGTTTTGAAATAATTACTCTCAATGATCAAGAATCTAAACAAGATGTTTCTTATAAGAAAAGTTATGTTCCAACTAAACTACCTCAGGACTCAAAAAATGAGATGAATCCAAAACATATTTTCTTAACATCAAAACATGAAAAAAAATTATGTAACTAGGATAAAATCAAAAGAAAGTACACTCAATAGGCAACTAATCCAAATTTATCTAGGATTTCATACAGTCCAATAAATAATGGACTTAACTTCCCATTTTTACCAAAACACATAACACTTTTCCATAGAGATACTTTAAAAAAAATATGATTACCTACCCCAAAAGAGAGATATTTCCTCCAATTATCCACATAATTTTTATGGATGATCTAAGATATCCTCATATGTTTCTAAATTACCTTAACCTTCTCAACCATTTCTTCTATCAATTCTTGTCCCATCAACTTCCTTTCACCCACTTCATCTCAAAAAGCTAGAGTTTGACATCGCTTTCCATATAATGTATTAAAAGGTTCCATATGCATACTGGAATTGAAACTATTATTTTAAGAATACTAAACTAAAGAAATATGTTGATACCAACTTACTTGGTAATCTATTTAACAAGTATGAATCATGACTTCCAAGGTCTGAATCATTCATTCTGACCATCTATCAGATTGAGGATGAAAATATGTACTAGAATTTAATTCAGTTCCCAATGACTTCTAAAGTACTTTACAAAAATTTGAAGCTAAATTAGGATTACAATAAGATATAATAGAGAGAGGAACTCCATATAACCTGATTATCTCCTTAATATACAGTTAAGAAATTTGATATAAAGATAGAGCATCTTGAATGAGAAGGAAATGTGCAGATTTAGTTAATTGATCAATAATAACCCAAATCACATTATTAACTCGAGTATTTTTTGATAATCCCATCATGAAATACATAGATATATTTTTACATTTCCACTATAGAACTATAAAAGGATGAAGCATCCAATTTGTTAATTATTTCACTACTCTAACCTATTGACAAGTCAAAAATTTCATGGAAAATTCAACAATATCTCTTTTCATTCCATCCCACCAATAATACCCCCGAAGGTCTCTATAAATCTTAGTATTTCAAGGATGAATAGAAAATGGGGAACTATAAACCTCACTCAACAATTTTCTCTTCAACTAAGAATCACAAGGCATAAATAATCTCTTTCCAAATCTCAAAACACAATCTTTATCAATGTTAAATTTAGGAAACTTACCCTTCTTAAAAAATTATACCTTTTTCTATAACTTTCGATATTCCTTCCGATCTTGCTTAGTTATTTCTAACATAGATGATTGCATTAAAACCTGAAATAAAATAGAGGAATTTCCTATATCCACAACTTATAGGAAAAAATTCATCAAATCATTAACCAAAGGGTTATGTTCTAAAAGTAACATAGTTAATGAAGAATTATTTTTCTGACTCAAAGCATCAACTACTATATTTTATTTTCCAAGATGGTAATGCATTATGTAGTCATAATCCTTTATCAATTCTAGCCATCTCCTCTGTCTCATTTTTAACTCTTTCTGAGTGAATATATATTTTAGAATTTTATGATTAGTATATATTTCACACTTAGATCCATATAAATGATGTCTCCAAATTTTTAAAGGAAAACCAGATAAGTTAATTCCAAATCACGTGTATGATAATTTAACTTGCGAGGTTTTAGTTTCTATGAAGCATAAACAGTTACCTAACCATTCTACATCAGGAAAAAACCAAGTCCTTTTAATGAAGCATCACTGTATATGAAAAAATCACCATTTCTAGAGGGAAGTTTCAAAACTAGAGCGTTCTCCAATCTTATTTTTAGTTCCTGAAAACAGTCATAGAATTCTTTTTTCAAGATAAATTTAGCTCCTTTTTGAGTTAACTTAGTTAGTGGGCTAGATAACCATGTAAAGTTTTCAAAAAACCACTAGTAATAGCCTACTAACCTAATAAAACTATGAATCTTAGTATCATTTATAGGTCTTGGACATTCATAAACAAATTTAGTTTTAGTGAGATCAACTATTATGCCATATTTATTTATGATGTGCGCAAGGAATGAAATTTATTATAGCTAAAAATAACATTTTCTAAATTTTATTTATAACTTCTTTTATTTTAGGATTTTTAGAACAATACTTAAATATTTTTCATGATCCACATAATTTTTTTGAATAAATCAATATATCATTAATAAAAATTACCAAAAACATATCCAAATATTCATGGAATAATCTATTCATAAGATTCATAAATACAGTGGGGTATTTTTTAACCCAAAGGGAATAACCAAAAACTCATAATACTCATATCTAGTCCAAAAAACCATTTTCAGAATGTCATCCTCCTTCACCTTCAGCTGATAGTATCCAAACCTTAGGTTAACCTTCAAAAAATACTAGGCTCCCTAGATCTAATCAAACAAATCATCAATATAAGGAAGTAAATACTTATTCTTAATAGTAATATTATTCTAAGCTCTATAATAAATTCAAATACTCATGGATCCATATTTATTTTTAATAAATAAGACAAGAGTAACCCATGGTGAAGTGATAGGACAAATGAAACATTTATTCAAAAACTCCTGTAACTATTTTTTCAATCATAGACATTCTACTTGAGCCATTCGATAAGGGGGTTTTGAAATTATATTAGTATCAAGAACCAAGTCAATATTAAATTCAACTTTCTGATTAGGTATAACATTAGGAAACTCATCATGAAAACATCCATTTATTCTTTTAATACCAGCACATCATTAATATATACAATTACCTTATTATCGAAAATATATGCAAGATAACTTTTGTTTCTATATTTTAACCACTTCTCAAGTTCTTGATATATTATCAAAGGTATGGGTTTATTATTATATACAAACTTAAATTCTTCCTAAAAAAACTTCTTTAGATATACAATATATCTTAACAAGGTAAATGAAAATCTAATCTATATCTAGAATAACATCAGAATCTACCAGGGGAAAGACAATAAGGTTTTCAGGTAATATCTTTCCACAAAAAACTACAATAAGATTATTATAATTTATTTTTTCCTTAACACTTCCCTAGGTTTTTTACCATAAGTTCTAGATTCATTTCTTGAGGCGGAATTCCCAATTTACCATAAAATTTTTTAGAAATGAAAAAATGTGTAGACACCAAATCAAACAATACATAAGCATAATATAAATAAATAGAAATTTACCTAACACTACATTTTTAGATAGACCAACATCTCCTGAAGTAGTTGTAAAGGATTTAACCCCACTTTTCTTCTTATACTCTATATGTAATGCCCGACCCCAGTTACCCAGAGTCGATGCATTATTGCGTAACATTGGCATGATCACAAAAGATCAAGTCTCGAAAGACCGATTAGTTTAGTAGCCTTGGAAACACTAGATACATTCATAAATGTTACATTAAATCATAATGTGAAAAATCACAATAACATAGTCTCCATAGTCCACACTTCCATCCCCTTCAGACTATCCCTATAGGTCAGTCATAAAATATTTCTTCACATCCTGGGAAAAATAAAACACTGAAAGGGGTGAGCTCAGATGCTCAGTAAGGATACCAATTTAGCGGAAGCTTTCATAAATAAACATAAACATTTAAGGCAATGTATAACTAAAACAAAATCCTTTTAAACTTGAACTTCAACATAATATAGCAAAAGTAAAATGAGATAATTCCATTTACTTCTTCACATGGATATTCTACTGGTCGAATAATCACATGCAATATCAATAACCACTTTCATAATGATGGAATGCATAATGCCAGACTATCATAACCCCATAGCCAAGACCTCATGCCAAGACTACAAATAAGATTTTGTCAAGGCCTCGTGCCAAGACACTAGTTTGTCTCATGATACCTGTTGATGCATCGAGGAGCTATAGCGGGCTCCACCCATCACTTATTAAGTCCAATGCATTCCTCATATGAATAGGTTTAAACATATCATAAACCATAACACAATTGTATCACATAAAACATGCATAAAGGAAACATAACATTTCCACATTTCAATAACAAGATATCAATAAAACACAATGATATAATAAAAAACACTTTCAAAACCATTTTCAATACCAAAATAAAAGAAAATTAAAACTTGGTATTTATTTTTCATTTAAAAAAAAGTTATGTCTTGTAGAGGAAGCCGAAACTCAAATAATGGTCACGGCGGCGGAGAAGTCATTGTCGCCACATACATATGACAAGAAAAACATTCCTTTTTGTCGTTTAGTAAAACGCTTCGTATAAAAAAGATTCCTTTTGAATAAACGTAAAAGTCAAAGGGGTTTATACACCATATAGAAGAAATTTGTGTATAAAACAAAATATGACTCAATGAATGGAGATTGAGACGATGTCCTTACAAAGATAATTTTTTAAATAAAATAGATCTATTATGTGTATTCACTATAAGTACACATAAAGAAAGTACAAATACAAGATAGAACATAATAATATCATGACATAATTTTAAAGTAGGAGATTAACCCAAAGAACGGAAATCGGGTTAAGAAGTTCCCTTACCTCATGTCTGACTTGACTCGACCGTTCTTTAACCTCCTGAATAATAAACTAGAGTTAATTTAAACTTTCTTAAGAACCTTTTTCATGTTCATTATTCTTTTTATATAACTTATTACCATTTTATGAACATTATGTAATTATTTAAGTTTATAACGGTCATTTTGTCGATCTTTGGTACTTGAGTCAAAAATAAACTTCTTATAATTACAAGTTGTTCATGTGGTAAAATATACATTATATACAGAATTATATTCATGATGTAGATATCATATATATCATATATATCCAGTATATATATATTCATTCATAATATTACATAACATTTAGAGGTAAGAAATGAAATGCACCGTTCATGGAGACGGTAAACCGTACGTACACATGAACACTACTTTCAATTCTATTTCATATTTAATGGAATGAAATTATAATTATATAAATCTATACTATAATTCCAGTATAATATAATGTATAATACCATTTACTCCATCCTTTATACATCCCACATATGACATTAACGATTCAAATCACTTTGAGGGGGCGGTAGTCCGCACTTCCTAAAATGAAATTATCGCGTTTACCCATAATGGAAATCATAAAGGTATTCCATAAATAAAAAATACAGAATCATAATGAAAACAAAAACATAATATATATCATATATAAAAATAGTGTCATCATAATGGCCACCATGAGAGGTTTTAAAAGAAGATTGAACAATCATCGTTTCATGAGGCAGAAATTCGCCAACCACAGAAACAGTATGTTCTTTAACCATTAGACGAAGGTGTGTGTAAGTGTAAATAAAATCCTCCTCATAACAAAATCCTAGTATATTGACGATACTGGTTTTGTTACAAAAGAAAGGAATAAAAATAGTTTAAGGGGTTGGAGAAGCAAAATAAAACAAAATAACATAAGAGAAGACATTACCTTAAAATCGGGTAACTCTTTTTGATTTGAGCCAAAGGCTTCCTTGGGAAGAATTATACCCAAAGTGAGGCTTCTAGGAGTAATATAGGTAAGTTGAGAGAGTATTTGGGTAGAGTTTGGCCGAGTCAAAGTGCTTGATGGTGTGAATAAGGTGGTAGTGGTGGAGGCCTTTTATAAGAGGAGAGGAGGGGCACTCTTGGAAAGTAATGAAATGTTACATTATTATGAGATACTTTTCGGATTTTAGAGGTCCCAAAATTATATATTTTAGAGGATAAGGTGATAATGGTTCTAAATCTACCCATCCAATAGGTTTTTGACAAGTGTAAGTCTTATATTTTACATTATTTTTTCATTTTATTTAAATCGTTAATTAATGAGGTAATCGTTGCATCATCATGGTGTCATAAAAAATTTAATTAATTTAATGTCTAAAAATTATAAAAAAAATATCATGATGTAGGAAATATTTTTAGCTTTCCAATGAATATTTATAGTCGAAAATTTAACTTATATAACCCCATGTAATAATTGTTTTAGTAAAATAACACATGTTTGTGACAATTTTATTTTTACTTTAAATACAAAGTTATTATTGTCATTTTCTTACCCAAGTGGCTCCATGAGGTCCCCAAGTTGACCCATGTATTGTCTTGGTCGGCCATGAATCATCCAATAAGGGTAGGACAAGTGTAAAGGTATTTTCATATTTTTATAATATCATTTTTACCTTAAATTTCACTAATTACCTTTAATCGCGATTAATTAAACTTAAAAGTTACTATTCACCAAAAAATTATTTTAATCCCATTGAAGCAAATTTTACTTCCTAATGACAACCATTTATGTCGGATTTTTGAAAATCAAATCACATAAGTGGTAATGTTTCATTTGAACGAAAAATTAGTTTTTTAACTAGCACTTAGTGGTTTCACTATTCATCAAAAATTGAAGTTTTTCAGAACAATTCCAAAATTTCACCCTAAGTTATAATTGATATTCCGAATTCAAAAATGATGTATATTTTAAAAAATTCCAAAAATATAAGTTTCATTAATTAATTTTATAATTAATTCCTTCTGTCACAACAAATAGCGTGTTTTTAAGAAACAATATATATCAAAATATTGACAATTGTTTATGTCCAATTTCAAAGTGAAATTAATTCTAATGACCACCATTGGATAAAATGGTAAAAATATATTCTAATTATACTTTAAAACCACTCAATAGTATAATTTATCACTATAAATTATTTTGATTAAAAAAGTTTTTTTAAGTATTTTTCACTATTCATAAAAAATTGGAAGTTCTCAGAAAAATACCAAAAATTCAACATAGGCTAATTTCGATATTCTGAATCCAAAAATGAAGTCCATTTTGAAAGATAAAATTTATAAAATTACAAAAAGTAGGTATTAATATTCATAATGGCTATTTTGATTGGTCGCGGTGTGTTAGAATCTCGAACTTGCATACAATGCAAGCTATTGCATTATTGAAAGAGAAGCGTATCGTGGAAGCTCGGGGTGTTACACTATATGCTTTCCATTAGCCAGGTTATTCTTCAAACACTCATGTGCATAATAAACCATCTCATTACATTTAAAACATTATACTTCTTGTTTATCAAAATTGGTCTTACCACTTCCATGATCTTTTTCATTGATATTACCAACTATACACATTATCTTGCCACATTGGAAGAACTTACCATACTTTATAAGGCATTAAATAGTGTTATTTTTACTGCAACTGTCCCAAACTGAAAATTTATTTTTCTTACCATCAAATTTATTTGATCCATTTTTTCCTTTTCTCTACCACATGGACCTATTTTTTTGAAAATTTTCAAAGTAAAAATGATCATTGAAAAAAATCCATTTCTACCTTCTCAACATGATGCACAAGTTTCTCATAACTTTTGAATTCACATGAATCTAATAATCTTTGATATCATAGCTTTAATCCTAAGTAAAATTGATTAATCTTACTATAAAGATCATGAATAAAATTTTCTATATACATTTCCAATAAGTTAAAGTTTTCTTCATATATGACCATTGAATATTCCTCCTTCTATATTAATTCCAAGAATTTATTTTTCATGAAAAGTTGAACAAATTTAGGAAAATATTTCTCAAGGAATATATTCTTAAAATATTTTGATTCCAAGCTATCAATATGTTTATTTTATTTAGTATTCTTAATAATTTTCCACAGTTCATTAGCTTCAACTTCAAAATAGTAAAAATTAATACTTATATTTTTATGATCCAAACATCCCATGACATCAAATATCTTTTCTAGGGATTTAATCCATCCTTTAGCTACCACTGGGTCAGAAGGTCCACCGAATGCAGGAGGGTGTTTCCTCATAAATTGTTACACTATTGATATGTTCCTTTTTGGTAGATCTAGATGATATCTAGCATAAATACCACCAAAATTTATAGCTTGATTTAACTAATCCATCATAATAAAAAACTAATTTTTTCCAATTCCAACCATTTCAGGTTACTGATTCGGAAAGATATTATCCCCTTGGTGACTTCCTACTTATCTTCTCTATTCCCTATGTATAAAACCATTATGAACAGACATCATTTAGATGAATAAACATGGTATTCTTAAAATTCTATATCATTTCAACTTAACATTAAATTAAAATATTTTAAAGGTATTCTATTAACATTATCCTAACCTCTAAAGTTACCTAAACCTTTCTCTGATACCAACTATAAGGACCTAACCATTAAAATTAATTAATCTAGTGTCTTTAGAATATATTTCATTTTATTTAATTCCCAAATAGATTTTAGGTTTAGAGTTTTAGATATTTTGGTCATAACTTTTACATAATAATCTCATATATTACAAAGAGAACACTTCTACTCATTATTCATTTTTCACAATATAAAACTTTTAAAGTAAAACATGATTTATATTCATAAAAAATATTCACAACTTTCAACTTGAATTATTACTTTTCCTTACCCATCCTTAAACCCTATGAAATCATTTTAAAATGTGGGATGAGTACAAAAGTATCATTAATATACATACAAATAAATAGAGAAATCATTATTCCTTGAATACTTATAATTTTTTTCCTTTTTCAAAATAAAATTTGGGTTCAAAATAAGCATTTTATTACCCAAGAAATCACCTTATTTTACATAAGATTTTTATAAAATATTTAACAATAAATCTTAAAGGAAAAATAAAATTCATAAAGTTTTATTTTTAAAATCATGAAAAACTCATAATAACATTTTTACAAAGTTATACTTTTCAACCTTATGAAGTAGAATACACTTTACTTTACCTTGTGAAATCACAAAATTTTCTTAAAAACCCATATCAAGAAAAAATAAATCATTTATGTATCTTGAGGCATCATATTTATATCACTCTTAAATACACATAGAATAACCATTGTATTTACACTTGAAATAACCATTATGATTATACCTAGAATAATCATTGTAGTATATTCCCATAATATCTTAGGAGAAACCTAATCGATTAACTCCATCCCTTTACCTAATGTATTAAAGATCTATAAATGTCTCTCACACCTTTTATTTATAATGTAACCACACATCCCCATAAAAAAATTCCTAATAAACATAATAGAAAACATAAAATATTACATCATAAAAGCATTCTTTTCAACCATAAGAAATCATTTTCAGATATTATTATATCCCTTTTCTTTAAAACCCAGTTTTGAAAACTAAAATTCATAGAATAAAAGGGAAATAAGGGTTTTACTTGAATAAAAAATGGAATATTATAAAGAAATACAAACATCAAATAATGGTTATGTCGGTGGGAAAATTCATTATTTCCATATACATTAAAATTGAACATTCCTTTTGCCTTTTTGTAAAAGATGTTAAAAGATTCCATAAACGATTCCTTTTAAATTTTTTTTAAAGAAAGTAAAAATAAAAAAAATTTACCTTTATAAATAACTTATATCCATATAAATACATCCATAAAATAATTTAAAAAATATGGATATGGAAGAAAAAGAGATTTTTGAGGGAAACTTTAAAAGAAGATTTTTAAAAAGAAAGTCCCTTACCTTGAGTATCACTCATCATGAACATTATTTATATTATTGAATAATAAAATTAGGTCAAATATTTATTTTATTAATAAATTTTTTCAATTTTATTATTCCTTTTATTTTATCTCTTACCATGTTATATTTAATTAATTAAATTCACATATGACATTTTGATGATATTTGTTTCATAAGTCCAAAATGGTTTTGGTAAGTTAACTGTGGTCAATGAGGTCATTATTAAATCATATATAGAATAATAATAATTAAATTTTATCATTTTTATACATTAATTATAATTTTAAAACCAATCATGAAATATGGTTATGAAAAACGAATTATGTTACAATCATGGAGATGGTAAGTCATACATATGCATGAGTAATGTTTCTATTTTTCAATGATCATTATGGAAATAAGGAAATATAATTTTATATTTAAATAATTATAATAATATAATTAATATAATATTATTTATTTAATTATAATTATATATATCATCCATGTGATGTTGTGAAGAAAAATGAATCACATCACTTTATGGAGGTGATAGTTCATATGTACGAACAAACGACATTATAATTTTTTAGTGAATGGAAAAATAAGAAAGGAAATGATATATTATATTTTAAAAATGATAAATATTACATTATTATAATATATATACATTAATTATATCATTATAACCAGCCATGAGATATGGTGATGGAAAATTAATTATATCGGTTCGCGAGGCGGTAGTCCACCGTACACATGAATGATAGTTTCGTTTCCAATTTTATGGAATAGGAGATGCATATAGGTTGTTTAATTAACATAAAAAACCTAAGTATATGGAAAATAATGGTTTTATTATATAATCATGGTTAATTAAGATTTACGGATGTGGAAGAATAAATAAAACAAAAACATGCGGTTAAAAACTATACCTCTTCTTTAGAAAATATTCTTTCCTTAACACAAAAAGGCATTTAAGGTTAATGTTCTACCTAAAAAAAGACATCTAGAATGAGGGGAGGTATTATATGAAGGTATTTTTTAAACAAATGAGTTTTTAAGTGTTAAGTAAAGAGAATAATATATGCCCTTTTATAAGATATGGGAGGGGCACTCTTGGAATTTCTCAAAATATTAAATTAATATAAATTAATTTTCAATTAAAATTGGATTAAAACTGATTTATTAAGAATATAATATAATTGTTTATATAAATACTCTCATAAAATAAAAATTATATAGGTTTTTACTACGCTTTTACCCTTATCTTTTGGTTTTGACCCTTCGTTAACCCTTTTGACAATTTTCACAATATTAGAATTTTCTACACTTTAAGGGTTAATAATGTTACAATAAAATGAAAAACAACAAATAAATGTACCATAGAGAATGTAATTAACCATATATGATTCATTTTTCTGAAAATAATATTTGTATAAATTTTATATCATTTAATAAAATATTATTTTCATAAAATATCAATAATGTCAATTTTAGAACTATTTATTTACTTTGATTTTTATAACATCAAGGACACCAAGGAATTAGAATATAATCAATTAAATTATCCCTAACATGGTATAGTTATCTAGAAAATTCTTATATCACCTTAATTATTTCAAATTATACTACTTTTAATATTTTTAATATCATATATCTCATTTTTCTAATAATTGAACAATTAGTGCATCGATATTGTGTAAGCATTTAAGGTAATTATTTATTCACTAAAAATTAAAAATAAATTACCATGATGAAAAAATATCATTTAGATTTAAAAAATATATTTATAACCAAACATATACTCTGTTTATCGCAATGTTAAAAATATTATAGTTATTAAAAACAAGAGTGTGACATTTTTGACTTTTCATTAAATAAAATATTATGAAGGTTGTAATCACATTTAAATATAAAAAAGAAAATATAACAAAATATTGGATGAATATAGATGAAATGGACTTATAAAATAAAATCAAGTCACATTATACGGTCATTTTATAGTCCTTATCATTTTATTTTTAACTTTAATTACCCGATTTAGCCTTTACCGTAGTAACAAAAATTACTAAGGTTACTATTCATATTGACCAAAAATAAAAGAGAACTATCTACCAAATATAGACCCATTGATTTCAAATATGGAATTAATTTTTCAAAATTCAAAACACATAAATTTCAGAATTTAATTTAAAATTAAATAGGAAAAAACGCAATTAAAAATGGGTTTTCAGAAAAATGTCCTTTTTAAATATAAAATGTTTTTATACTAAGTTAAATATAAAATTAATTTAAAAAACCATAATTGGATCATTTTAAATAAAATTTAACAAATAAAATTTGAAAACTAATCCAAAATATAATTTTATTTTATAAATACTTTAAAATAAAATACAATTTTCAATTAAAAAGCAGTATTTTTACTATCAATTAAAAAATCAGTATTTTCAGAAAATTATCAAAAAACGATCTTAAAATAATTTTGATGTGATGAATTCTGTAATTAATTTATTTTTTCCTAATTAAAATTTTATATTTCGGAAATAAATATTTTAAATAAAATCCATATCATATATAAAAATCCAATTTGGTTAGAAATAAATCCTTTTCCTTTTGGACAAAAAATTGATTAATATTTATATAAAGAATACAACTCTATAAAATATAACTAACAAATATATGAAAATTTTTTATATAAAAATTACCTAGGCTGTTACACTACATGATATTTTCAAAATATAAGTAATATTTTCCAAGCAGTATGCATGCATAAACTTGAAACACAAAAAGAGTTCAAAGAGGACATGAACAAAAAGCATGAAATGACACTAATCCAGGATAAAAAGTGATCAAAATATATGGAAGTAACCAGAATTTTTTACAAGGATATTATTATTTAAGTAATAGTTCCAAAAATTTTATTTTAAGAATTTAGTTTATGATTTTTTTTGCATATTTAAACAGAAAAATAAGCATGGATAAGAGAATAATTAAAGTGAAAAATCCCCTTATGTGTGAAACATAAATCATTTGTGCTCATAAAATTCACTCCCCTTATTTTCCCTTTGAAAAAATCCCTTGGTTACCAAATTATAGCTTTAAAAAAACTAAAAATATTAACATAAGATTCATAGTTCAAATATCAAAAGAAGTGAAACGATAGTTTAAGTTTAGGGAATAATGATTCATAATTTTTCTCCAAAAAAAATCTCCACTTTAGGTGATCTAAATTTCTTCTCTTTAGATACTTAAACAAAAATATCAACTTTATTTGAACTCCCATTAAAACTAGAAATAAAGTGTACAATAGTTAAAAATATCAAAATATATCACAATTCATTACAATGAGTATAAAATACACTTTGAACCATGAGAAAAATAGTGACACATAGAGAGAACAAAGAAAATTTTAATTCTTATTAAAACTTATAGAAAAAATAAAACACAAAAAGATCAAGCCATGGGTTGACTCCCATGGAGAAATGAATTTAAAATCCTTAGTTAGACTAAGAGGAATCTTAATCTTCAAGAACAAAGACAATAAACATGCCCTTAGGCCATCCATTAAAGTAATGTTTAATCATTTGACCATTGACTAATAATGGTATATTTTCCTATTCCACATATCCTACAGCTCTATCAACTAACACTCTTGAGATTATAAA
Organism: Viscum album; assembly: GCA_963277665.1. Classification (NCBI taxonomy): domain Eukaryota; kingdom Viridiplantae; phylum Streptophyta; class Magnoliopsida; order Santalales; family Viscaceae; genus Viscum; species Viscum album. The sequence continues at coordinate 2,002,180,603 of OY728136.1, forward strand.
GGGTATATGACCTTAGATTTTATATTTCCATTAAAAATTTTCAATCTGGAATTGAAAATTAAAACATTCTATACAACATTAAAGCACCTATTTTAGATGATGGAGTCATGAAAAGCCTTATTTATCTCTTTATAAATCCTATCATTTTTATAAGACCCCCTTTTAATCTCTTCTAACTCACTCAGATCAAACAGTATCCTCTCACGAGTGGTTTTAAAATCAAAATTCAAAGCTTTAACAACCCAAAAATATTTTTGTCACAACTCCATATGAAAATACATTAATTCCAAATTCTATAAAGAGATGGTCATATATGAGTTTTAAATCCAGTTATATAGGCCCAAAAGGCATCATCAAGCTTGAAATACCAATACTTACTAGAGAAAGAGACAATTTTCTATAATATCTATTTAAACTATCTATTGGAAATCTCAGCTTTTCCACTCGACTATGAGTGATAAATAGTTCTAGTTTTATGAACAAAACCATATTTTTCCATGAAATATTTGAATTTAAAGTTCTTGATATGGGTTCCAATATCTGTGATGAAAGTTTTGGACACTCCAAATCTAGAAAAATTATTATTATTATTGAATTTTACAACACTAAAAGCTTTATTATTAGGAAGTGACAAAAATTATACTAACTTAGACACATATTCTATAGCTACAAGAGTGTATTCATTACCATGAGAATATTGTAATGTTCCTATAAAATCCAAACCCCATACATAAAAATTTTAACTTATAAAATCTGCTTTTATGGTAGCTCTTTATTTATACCTACATTTCCTAAGCTTTGAAATTTTTCATAGCATACAATAAGACTTTTATCACCATTGAAAAAATTAGGCCTATAGAAACCAACCTATAGAAATTTTTGGGTAGTCCTTTATCCACCTTGTTTTCCTCCCCATCATAAAGAGTTAAAACTCTCAAGAATGGGTAACATTTCTTCTTCAGGCACACACCTCATCAAAATCCCATTCACACACCTTTTAAACAATAATGGGTCATCCCAAAAGTAGTATTTAAGTTATAAAATGAATTTATTCCTTTGGTTATGTGTAAAATCCTTGGAAATGACTCCAACAACCAATAAATTTACAAAATATGCATATCAAGTAATTTTTTTAATTGAAACAACAAAAATATTTTCATCTAGAAATAAAGAATTGATCTCCCTTAGATCATCATTTTGGGTACTATATAGTCTAGAAAAGTGGTCAATTACTAAATTTTCAGTACCATGTTTATCTTTAATATCTAAATCAAACTCCTATATAAAAATAATTCATCTAATGAGTCTTATTTTAGCCTCTTTTTTGGAAATAAGGTACTTTAATACTGAATGGTTAGTAAAGACTAGGAATCTAGACACTCTCAAGTGATTCTTAATCTTTTATAAATAAAAAACAATCAAAAAATCTTTCTCAATTGTGGTGTAATTTCTTTGGGCATCATCTAACAATCTATTATCATAATACACAACATAAATTTTTCTTTCCTTTCTTTATCCTATGACTACCCCCACATCAAAATCACTAACATCACACATAATTTCAAATGGAAACTTTTAATTGAGGGCAAATATGAATGATGAAGAATTTAATTTCTATTTTAAAAGGTTGAATTATTCTAAACATTTTTATCAAATAAAAAGGGTGTATCCTTTACCAAAAGTGAGAAAAGGGGCCAAGTATTTTTTTGAAAAATATTTTATGAATATCAGGTAAAAACCAACATACCCCAAAAAGATTCAAACAACTTTAACATTTTTAGGAGGGGGAATATTTTGAATGACCTCTATCTTAGGATTGTCAAACTATATACCCATACTAGACACCTTATGGCCTAAAATAATTCCTTTAGAAAACATAAATTGATATTTCTTAGAAAAAGGTTGGTATCTATACATATTCCTAAAAAAGTTATAGATTCTGAAGACAAATCTTGAATGTACTTCCAATGATGGAAAAAGAATCCATAAAATCATTTATAATAGTCTCAATCAAATTAGACTATATTTACATCAGATATATTTGAAAAGTAGCTGGGGAACCATATAATCTGAAGGGAATTTACCGGTAAGAAAATGACCCAAATAAGCATGTGAATACAGTCTTCTCCAGATCTTATGGAGCTAAAAGGATCTAGTTGTAACCAGGATAGCCATCATCATCATCATCAAAAGTAGGAATTTTTATTAAGAGATAAAGAAAGTGCACAAAAAGAAATCAAACAAGGAAAATTAAAGGAGGACGAAAATAATGTAATCTTAGATAATCGACCATAACTAAGCCCGTTTACTCAGAAGGAATGGATCCAAAGATGGAAAATAAACAAAAATGATCTGAATGAGTGTTTTAGGAAGCAAGAAAATTCTCCACCTTATTACCTTCCCTACATGTGTGATGGATCTCCATGAAATCATTCATAATATTCTTGATTCTCTGAATGAGGTAGCCGATGAACCATGGAATGTTTTTAGTCCTTTGGATAGAGTTCTGAAGAATAAAAGAGTTAGTTTACATGGAATCAAGACTGAGGTTTCTATCATGATAGAGAGAAAGACCATCAAGCATTGCATGTGCCTTTTCCATAAAGGAACCCCTCTGTCCATAGATAGTAGAGAATTCCACCAGGATCGATCCCCTAGGATAACAGATGAACCCTCTGCCCCACATAAGACCCTCAGTATAAGACCTGTCAATATTCAGCTTCAGAACTAGGGTAGGAGGAATCCATTTCACCCATGAATCATGCTAACACACCATTTTCAATCATAAGGGGGGCGTAGAATAGGGAATGAGAGATCTCAGTAAGGGAGATTTAAACTAGTGTTTGATTAAAGACCTGAGATCAGAATCTAAATTCTGAGATCTAACCACCACCTCCATCCACAAGCTGAAGGAGCCTTCATGATGAGCTTTGTTCTGGGCAGACTAGATGGTCCAATACCCTACCTCTATAAGAGCCGACCTAACTTTCTACTCATTTTTGTTATTCACAAAACCTAAAAAATAGTTAGAGAGAAAGGCATCGATGGAAACCACATAGTGATTGAATCCAAATCCATCTCCTAGATTTCTCCGGACAACGACCAATGAATCACTATGGAAAAATAGGTGCATTGAATTTTTGACCTTGGGTTCCCTGTAACATGAACATTTGTAAGCGAGGAGGACTCCCTTGCGCATGAAATTGTTATCAGTAGGGACAACATGAGATTTTATATGCCAAACAAGGAAACAATAATTTTTAGGGATCTCGCAACACCAAATAATGCCACCCTAATCACCTCGAAGAGGAGATTTAGTAGAGTCATCCATTAAAGCATGAAAATATTTTCCAGAAAAAATGCTAGATGAGGCATGTGTGAAGATAAATTTATCGAGATCACTATTGATAGAAATATATCCAAATATCTAAAGTTTTTGTGGGATGAGGAACAAATGGATAAAAGCAGGAAACCTAATTGATTGAGAGAATAAAATATTGGGAGTTGGAAAACCATAAAATTCTAACAATGTACCTGACCAATTATGAGACTAGAAGTTAATGTCACCTCGCCACATAATCCATCTTGAGTGCTGTTGGATAATATCAGCATGGCCATGAATTCTTCTCCAAATCCTGAATCTTCCTCTATGTGAATCAGCTAATATCGATCCATACTTGAGAGAAATGAATCTAGACTACATGGAATTGCCCTCTATTGCCTCCCATACCAGCCTAGCCTGCATGCAGTACATTGTTATGATGAGGCTCTTGAGATTAATACCCCTTCCTCAAGATGTTTTTCCATCCTTTCCCATGACTCCCAATGATACTGACCCTCATCATGTGCGTCCTAAATAAATTTATTCAGAATTAACTCCATCCTTCTTATCACAGTTTTGGGCACATTAAGGGTAGAAAACACATGCATGGGAATTGAGCCTCCTTTGACCCTAAACCCTTGGATTATGACCAGGTTCCATTGAAATCCTATTCATATAGAATAAAGGGATAATACATTTGATATCATCTATGGTCCAACCTATGGATTATTTAATTTTTTAAATAACACTATTGGAATTTCTAAATTTTAGAAAAAATGATTACATGAAGTAAAGAATTATCATCCATAAATGAATATTTTAGGTGAGATGCTAGTGGTTTAAGCTCCACTTGAGGTGGTTATTGGTTGGAAGGAAGAATCTTAGGCTTAGGTGACCTAAGATCTTTAATGTGTATCTTAAATTGGGTAAGAAAACTGGACATATTCTGGAATTATATGTTGGTAAGAATAAAAAAATAAATTTATCCCTTACTAATGTCTAAGGTGGGAAACTCAGTAGTCTCTAAACTCTAGTTTGAACTAAGTATATTTTTCTTAGAAAAGTCATCCATGCATTCCATGAGATCTACCTCATACTTATCAAAGTATTTTTTCCTTGTTTAAAGAAGTAAAATCACCCTCAAGCTCCCCCAAAAATTCCTTAAGATTAGAGACAAAAAATACATCATCCAAACAACTAATCTTAGCAAGAAAATTCCTGCTTTCCTTACCTAAAAAAATTTCTAGATTCTTATCTTTAATATTCTCAAAAATTTGGGAAGACTTATTTTCAACTTCCAAACAAGTTTTTTTTAATCATGGATTTTTTATCCAATAATTCTATAACTCTTAATAATTATTTTCAAGATTAAATGAGTCCTCAAATTATAGTAGCTCAACTCTTGAACAATTATCTCTAAGTGTAGGTTTCTTAACATTTTTTAAAACACTAAATTCATACTTTTATTAAATAAAATTAAAAATTAATTTCCCCTTAGAAACATCTATGATAGCCCCCCCTATGGCTTAGAAAGTCCTAACTAGGATGATAGGGACTTACTTGTCACACTTTATGTCCAGAATGAGAAAGTAGTGGGTAAAATAGATTTCTAACTCCAAATAGTGGGTCATCCACTCTCTAAATTGGGAGAGTGATATATCGGTTAGCCAAATATAGGATAACAAGGGTGGGTTGTAAATCTACCAATCTCAACTATTGAAATAGTGTGAAAGGGATGAAGTTGATGCTTACAACAAGATCACACAGGTAATTTTATTAGGCACTATTCCTTAATGTTCAAGGAATAAAAAACTCTATGGATATTTAAGTTTTGGAGGGATTCTGTTTTAAAGGATAACTATACACTCTTCAGTGAGGTTTTAAGTGAAAAAATACTCAAGTTTTTTCTTATTAGATTTTTTTGAGAGATTTTAGATATGAAGTAATCTAAATTAAAGCTTTTAAGAAATAAATTTTCACTTGGAGATTGTTAAAAATTACAAAGAAGATGATAAGTTTATGATTTTTATTTTTCTATTTCAACTTTTAAGGGATTGGGATGGTTGAGAAAAAGTTATTAAGAATAGTGGAAATTCCCTTAATTTTAACCTCAATATTTATCCCTCCCCTTGATCCTTTTTATTTTAAAGTATTTTTCCTCTTGTGTTTTAGATATAACAATCGTAGTTAATGTAACTACCTAGAAATTTATTTCTTTTAAATATATATTATTGTTTAATTCTTAGTCATGTAGAACAATATAAGACACATATTAGAAGAAAATAACACTTCATTTCATTATTTGAGAACGTTATAATAATACCTGATAAAATACTTAGTATTACAATAGAAAGACTATTACATTTCACAAGAACTTTACCAAACATAAATATGGACCAGTAAAACTAGGAATAGTAAAAGGATATACACATTGAAGAATAATTAATAAATTCACTAAAAAAACTCCATAGGTTTGAAATTCCCTTAAGAAGATATCCCCTTACATAAAGATCATAAAAAGGAAGAGAATAATTAGGAAAATGATAAACATCCTATAAAATATTCATGATTATGTGGCTTCACACTATGCTTATTCACTATGCTTTTTGGTTTTAATCAATGGAGGGAACCAGAAGGAACATGGTTAACCTTGAATGTGATATAAAATGTGTTGATGAGCAACCAAATAGGATGAAAACTGGAGTGAAGGATATTGTGATTATGCTTAATTAGTTATCACGATATATGATTAACAACTTTCTCATTAACCAACTCTTAGAATCAACAAAGAAGATAAGGATAGAGTTTGTTGAGATCTCAGGTGGTGGAGACCACAAAGGAAACACTACTAAAAAAGAGGCCTTTAACATCGCTGGCATTTATCAGCGCTAAAAGAAGTATTGATAAAGTGTAACCTTTATCAACACTTTATTTTAGCACTGATAAAAGGTACATTTTATCAGCACTTTATTTTTAGCACTGATAAAGGATAACCTTTACTAGTGCTTTATTTTTAGCATTGATAAAGACTACCTTTTATCAGCACTTTATTTTTAGTAATGATAAAGGGTATCCTTTATCAGTGCTCTTTTAACAGTAATAAAGGTCTAGAATAAAATGAAATAATTAAACAAATAAAAATAAAAATAAAATAATAAAAAATTTATTAATTAAATAATTATTGTTAAAAATGAATAAATTAAATACACATATATATAAATTATAAAAATTAATAAATATTATATATTAAATATATATATTTTTAAAATGAATAAAATGAAATAATTAAACAAATAAAAATAAAAAATGAGTAAATTAAGAAAAAATATTAAACATTTTATGAATTAAATAATTACTGAAAAAAAGAATAAATTACAAAATTATTTAAAAATTTATTAATGAGACTCTCATTAATAAAAATGAATAATTATAATGTATATATATATATATTAATTATAAATAGCAATAAATAATATATATTAAATATAAATATATATAAAAAATGAATAAAATGTAAACATATTAATGTCTTATTCATTTTTAATGTTGTTTGATTTTTTAATTTAATATATATCAAACATCATGTGTTATATTTATTTCACATACATATATATGTAATTAATGAATTTTTATATACAACGCACATACACAAATATTTATGCAATTAATGAAATCTTATATAGAAACACATACACATAATATTTATGTAATTTATTCAAATTTTAGTATATTTTATAATTTCATTATAATATGATACATTTAATATATTATGTTTTTAATAGGTCAATTTTATTTATTTATTTATAATATTCTTATAGTTAGGTATTATTTATTCATTTTTAATATATTTAATTTTTAAATTTGATCATTTTCTAATTATTTATTTATACATATTTATTTATTATGTTTAAGTATTTTCAATATGTATTTATATTTACTTCAATATGTGTATCCATATTTTTTAATAATTTATATTTAATTAATAAAACTTATCCATTTTTCCAATATTTTTAAAGTGTACTCATTTTGAATTATTCAATTTCACTTATTTTAAAAATGCATGTATTTAAGATTATATATCCATCAATAATGTTAAAAATATATTTGTAAATAAATATTTATAAATAAATATATAAATGTATATTTTCTATATTTAAAAAATTATATTGTTATAATTATTATAAATAAATAAATATTATTTTTAAAAAAGTATTTATATAATTATAGATAAATAATTATATATATTTAAATAAATATAAAATTATTTAAATAATCTACTCGGCAAGAATTGAAATCGAGACCTCACTAAGACCCATAGGGCCAACTACCGCTGAGCTGTACCATGGGGGTTATATATATATATAATTATATAAATATATAAATATATAAATATATAAATATTATTTTTTATAAATTATTATTCATATATTTATAAATAAATAATTATATATTTAAATAATTATAAAATTATAATAAATATATTTAAACAAGAATATTTTTATATTTATATATATTTATTATATATATATAATTATATATATATATATATATTGATATAAATATATTTATAATTATAAAATTATAATAAATATATTTAAATAATGAATATATTTACTATATTTATATTTTTATATATTTATTAAATATATATATAATTATATAAATATATATAATGATATAAATATTTATTATATTTATAAAATTATATACTTATAATTATAAATAAAATAATATATATATTTTAAAAAGTATTAATGTATTTATAAATAAATAATTATATATTTAAATAATTATAAAATTATAATAAAAAAATATCTAAATATATAATTTTTTTACAAGTTTTTTAATTATAATAATAATTATAAATCCTTAATTAGTGCTAAAGTTTTAGCGTTGATAAAGATGTCTTTTATCTACTCTAAAAAAGCACTGATAAAGATGCCTTTTATTAGTGCTTATCAATTTAGCACTGATAAAGGTGTCCCCAATATATTTAAAAGACCCCTAACCGTGAATCATTCAGTCATTATTCTCAAGCTCTTATAGAACTCCCCTACTGCATGTGCTACTCCTCTATGCTCTCTTAAACGAATCAAGGCTATAATCCCATTGTATGTTATTTCCTCCTTTTCCTCTCTTGTTGTTAAATTTCTTAGGTTCCACAGTTTCTATTTTTGTGATGTTATTAACCATGAAGAACCCTATATCTCATATATATATATATATATATCTCACTTACCTATACCTAAATAATGCCACCCTACTCTGTAAAGTCATTCCAACTTTATACGAGACCACTACATATTGCATCTCTATCTTCTGTTGCAACTAAGGGTGATTTTTTTGATGTTTCCATTATATTATTGTTTGTTACCATTTAGATAGTGTGGTTTGTCATTGTTTAAAATTTTTTCCATAGTATGACATGCACATGAAGTTGACAAAGTTTAACATTATATTAGACTAATTTTAGAGGGAATTTTATTTTATATGAATAATATAAAGTGAGTTAATATACACATTGTTTTAATGTGAATGAGTTAATCTAATTCAGGGAACTAAAGTTTAAATTTTCTAGTTTTTATTGGTTAACATTATCAATATGTTATATATATAATTTAATAAGGAACAAACTATTTGAATTTTCATTGAAATCAAAATAAGCATACTTTTTTAGTTTTTTTTATTTGATCCAAACTCAAAAGTTGCGATGTATTGTAAATAAGAGGTGTGTTTATAATTTATTGACAGGTTCCTAATATTAATACATTTACTGAAAAATATATTCACTAAAACATTATAGTTATGAGAGAAGATGATATTTAATGGGTTAGGGAGATCATTAAAGGAGATACAATTTATTTCCATTATCAATGAATGGTTTTCAATAATTTTCCATGTCCATTAAATTTATAATTAGTTAAAATAAAGTTTTAATTTTTATAAAATAATAGTAAATAGATTTTATGAATTTACTTTATTTTACATTTATAAATGAAAACATGTCATAGCACAACACACCAAATCAGATTCTAGTAGAAGAGTTTCCATACGCGGTTTCATCTTAAGTGTTATATATGAGTTTACTTTTCTATCAAATTATTTTATAAATAAATTCCTCTCTAAGAATGAAGTGATTTTTGATGAAGTGACCTAATTTAAGAAAATTTATTTTCTTTATTTTTGGGTGTGTGTGTTATTTTATCAATAAATTTCTCTTTTATAAAATTGTAACATCATAATATAGTCCAACCTATTCATAACCTGACTTGAGCTGAATCAAAATGTTACCCAACCATCAGAACCATCAACCAACTTCCAAAATATTGACAATAAATATGTAGCATTCAACATAATCCATGATAAATGGTTTAAAAAAGCAAGTCACATAAAAATTCAATCTATGTAAAATAGTACAAAATAGAATACCATGAATATAAATGCCTACATTCATAAAAACAATAACATTTGATAAATCCTAGGTAAAAATAAAACCCTATATGAATAACCAACCTACCATTGATGATACAAACTCCACAAGTTTCCACCAGATATCATTTGATACTCTATCACTTCTAATAAATAATCAATACTTGCAACCTTAAACCTAAAGAAACATCAAATACATGTGCACCAAGATGTACATAAAGTGGTTAAGTAAAGTAACTAGGAAGGTTTTCTCTTATGATTTTCCATGCCTCTGATCCACATGGAAACCATGTAACTCATTTTTATTTTATGAAAATATTCCTAATGTATGATAATTAAAAGAAGAACATAACACATAATTGTAGAAAGCAACATAAATAAATTTTCATAAAAAAGTACCATGGGTTTCACAAATAATATTGTGTAAATGAGGATTCATTTTGATAAGATAGATATACAATACAATACACTTCATGCATAAAATTAAACATTTTCATGTATCTTGCATGAAAATTGTTACTGTATTTAACAGAGATATAATACTTCAATACTCCAGTACAAATATCCTTCACTACCTTTATTTAATCCATCCTCATATGCTTGATTGCCTTCCATATCTTGATGATGGATTAAACTCCCTTTTTAAACCAGCCTTCCTCCCATCATTGTGGTTCCAAAGTTACTTGATGACATACCTCCCACTCAGATTGTACTCATTAATCTCTATCAAGGTCACCGCCATGGATTTGAATACCGCATCTCCCAACTCATTCTTCAACTCATTAAACCTTTCATCCTACTCATTTATTACTTCCTAATAACACAAAAAATGGCACCTAAAAATTAATCAAAACATAATGAATGATTTTTCTGGTTTCTTGATATGAATTTTCTTATATGAATCATTTAGTTACTTTTTAAAACACCTACTCAAAAATTATTTTTAATTTGTATGTATTCACATTGGATCCTATTATAACTCCGCAATTAAGAATACTTGGATGAGAATACTACTATGATGGGTGACCTCATGAAAATACTCATTTTGCAAATTTTTTGTGAAAAAAACAGGTCAAACACACCTTTTTATTCTCTTACCCTTAAAACTTGATAAATTTAGGAGGGTTCTAATCTAACTCTAAAAGGTATTCCTCCCACAATGTGTAGATATATTTGACCCTATTTTCGACATCATCTTTAGGATAAATTCTCTTGGAATCTTAGAGAAATGGCTAATTTTCTGCTCTCCCATCCACCTCACACCAATATCACCACAAGTTTGTATCTCCTCTAATATCTTCCAAAAAAAGAAACATTTCAGAGGAAGTGGAAAAAAATAAATGTTTGTAAGTGGAATTAAATGATTGTGAGTGGAAGTCATGTGAATTTGAATGTTCATTCCTTCATTTTTGAAATTTAATATATTATAATCCATAATTAAAATTGCATTTAGGTTATTTTTGAACCTAAATGGATATAGAGATATTATATTTGAGATACAGGTGAGGAAAAAAGACCAGTACATAGGTTAGATTTGGCTCATCTCAGTGGGGATGAGTTGATGTTCTCATGGTAGTGTCAGAGACCTTTCATCTCTCGAACAATTATTATTGCATTTTGTTTATTGAGTTCATCCCTAATCTATTCTATGTTGTTTGAAATACTCTGAGCAATAGTTATCCAAAATCATCACCATTACCTGATATGGGATTAATTTTGGTTAGATTAGTTCAATCAATATAGGTGGATATACACAATACATGGGGGATGGATAATAGACAAAAAATGAAATAATAACTATTCGGGAGGTATGTTATTAAGGAACTTTGGAACCACAAAGATGGGAGGAAGGCTAGTTTAAAAGGGGGATTTTAATACATCATCAAGGGATGTAATACAATCAAGCATCTGAGGATGGATTAAATAAAAGTATTGGAGGTTAGTTGTATTGAAGTATTGACGTATTATATCTCTATTCAATATAGTAATAATTTTCATGCAATATGTATGAAAATGTAGACTTTTATGCATGAAGTGTATTATATTGCAGTTATTCAAGACAAATTAAATGTTTGAATACTCATATAGACAATGTATTCTGCACATGATGATGTTACTAATCCTGAGGAAGAATATACTATTGATGATGAAACTACAGAATTATTAGGGGATCAACAACATGTTGATGAAAAAAACAAAATTGATGCAACATTATAGTGGTGAATAAAATTATCAAGGCAATAATTTAGGGTATAAAATTTGAGGTTGGATGGAATTAATGCAGCTAACCTATTGACCCCAACAATTAAATGTTCATTAGTTATCTTGGGGTCACAATGAGGATGAATATGACAATTGATATTGATTCATGGAACCACATCCAAACTGTAAAAAAGGAAATCCTTTGGAAAGATATAATAGTAATGTTATGATATAATTTCTCTATTTTACATAAAAATTATATAATGAAATGTTGATTTAATTTTCAATATTCCTTACATAGTTTTTTTATTTTAGAATACTCATCTAAAAATTTGTCTTTATGGCCGTTGGAAAATTCCATAGAGGCTTTCAGACTATTCTTATGAAGTTATATCTAAGGTATGTTGAGGGAAAAGTAAAGCCCCACCCACCAGTTAGTTATGAACACATTATAAAGTAGTAAACATGGACTTCTTTCATTAATCGTCATAATTAGAAATCATTTTAGGTGCATTATAGTCAATAATATATTATTTGACATTTTTTATTTTATCTAACTTGATTCAAAATTGATAATTTATGAAATAGAAAAAGAGTGTTGAAAATAAAGAATATGCATCAAAACCAATGTACCCCTATCACAAAGAAGGATGGGGTACACTTCATTAGAGAAGAAATTGGTATATATTTTAAATAAAAAATAAAAGTTTAATCATGTGATATGAAACAACATATGTTCCTTTGTTTATATGCATATTGATGAATTAAAATCTAAAGACACTTCCATCACATATCACTTGTTATGGAAGAAGTTTTATGTAAATAATGATGATAAATTAATTGATTAAAACAAAAATATAGTACAAGAAACATGTGTAATTATGACATAATCGTAATTAGTTATGATTTATAATAATATTAAATAAAAATATTTATTTATGTTAATATTTTTTTATATGGTTTAGACATAAGATTCAATAATGACCATACCAGAAGAAAATCTACTTTCAGTAGCTTTGAAGTGGCCTAAACAATATGGACTTGTTATAGACTTAGGTTTTGGAGTCTCTCCTCAAACATATTTTGAGAATATAAAACCACATGAAGATACATATAATATGGTGATACAATTTCAGACAAAAATAGACTCACTGCAAGATATTATTGTTTGGTCTATTTTGGAGGACCAATGTATGAGAAAGGATCAAAATAAACTGGTGGTGGAGCAATGATCCAAACATGAACCAAATGATCCCACTAGATTTGAGGCTAGTAATTCCCCCAAACCGTATACCTTACCCATGGTAATCAATTTTTTCCTTACTCTTTCTCCTAAATGTGAATCGAAAAACTTCTAATAACTTTATATTACTAAAATTATGTAGGGTATAGTCGTATGTGATTTGTATCTGTCAACACCCACATACCATTGTCTTGCAATGGGTATAGTGTATAATATCTCGAGAGACAAGATACACCATCAAGACCTTCCAAAAGATCACATGAGAGTGGGGACTGAGGTAGCTCATGAGATGAATGTTGAGTTGCTTATTTCACTTGATGATATATATATTACAATGGTTAAATATTCTTTTGGAGCTTTAATATCATCGACATCTAATATTATAAATATACACGAGGTATGAATTTAACAAATTTTTTCATATGGAAAACCTGTAATAGTTGATGATAAAAGGTATAAAGTGAGGTATGATATTACAGATGGATAAAGTGGTAGATAAATGGAAGTTTGAATCAAAAAAATCTTATGAATCAACCAAGAAAAAAAAACCTTCTAAGGGTAGATTCTCCCAACCAGTTCCAGAGAAATATTTATTATCATTTTAATTTCATAAAGATACCACATTTATAGATAAATCTATGTCTTACATTGAATATTAAAAATAAATATATGGAAGTTCCTTGATAGAAGAAATTATTTTTGAGACTCTAAATGAGATTCTCAACCATGAATGGCTGGGCATATCAGTTGTGAATACATACATAAGGTACATTTTCATAATACATCTGTCCAAATAGTGAGCTCATATGTTAATTAAAGTTAATAACTATTCATATTTTCTGTAGCCATGTATATTAAAATATATAAAGGGAAGATCGTGTGAAGAATGATTTGGATTCATTAATCCCTATATCATTTCTATGATAGAACTTACTTTGGATGATAAATAAATTAAGAAGAAAAAATATGATTTACTCAAAGTGTTTAATAAAAAAGTATCAGACAAAAGACTCTTTTCGATTCCTATAATGAAAAAGTAAAACTCTAAAATCTAGTCACATAAAATATATTTTTAATTTTTGAATTAATTAATTTTCTTTATTTTTTATGGAGCACTAAATGCTGATCGCAGTCAATATGGACACCCTGAATATTTATTTTTTGGATCCAATGCATGGATATCCAACCAACCGACCACACATGATGTGTATTGTGAATATGAAATACATCAAAATCAACACTTTATAAATAAATTTGAATTATATGTTTCAGTATATGTTTTAACAATAATTTTATTATGATATGGTGGTAGCTAAATAGAGGAAAAATCATGGCATGAGGTCAATGTATGAAAATATAAAGCCAATGAATTACTAAAAATAGAAAAAATTAAGTTATATATAGAAATATTTAACAATAAAAATATTTCAAAACAATTTACTTATTTTGGTAAATTTTATAAAGTGTTTGAAACAAGCTAATGGAAATTATTATGGATATTATGTTTGAAAATTTATGAGAGAGATCATAAAGCATAAAAAGACCAACATCCCAAAAAAGGTAATTTTTGAATCTAATTACAATTTCATTAAATATATTTCACAATCATTTATTTGTGTATGTTTTCTTAGTACTATAAAGACTTTTTACAACCTAGATACTCAAAATAAGAAATAAATTTGTTTAGATATGAGTGAGAAGTATAATTTTTGTTAGAATGTATGCCGACAACAAATTTAGGTGATTACCTACTATGTTTATGATCTAGTATGATTTGTGATTTTCAAAATATATTTGGGGTTTGAATAATTAGTGTCAGAATGAATATATATTATTTTTATATCTTTCTCAAGGATAAGTATAATGGAGGAAATCAATTTGTTTAGAAGTATTGACCTACAAAAAATAAAATTGTCAGGAAATGGTGGAGGCAATGGTGAAGGCGAAGGTAGAAGTGGATGTAAAGGAAGAGGAAGAATCAGAGTCAGAGACTAATGTGGAGGAGGAGGCAGAGGAAGAGACAGAGGCAGAGACCAAGGTGGAGGAGGAAATGAAGTGCTAGCTTAAAAATAATAAAATTGTTGGGAAATGAAGTAGAATGAGGATCATACCAAGATTTTGTTTGAGAAAAATTATTGAAAATTGCATACAACACTTGTCCCTTAAGATAATATCCGTTGGGCAAGTGTTTTAGGTGGATTATTGAAATAATGTTTTTCATCACTTCTTAAAGTGATTTTATACTGGGTAGTAATCTACTTGTAAGATCATTCTATGTTAGAAGTGTCAATTTCTCCACTAGTGTTATTGAAGCTATATCTGTACAACTCATAATCATCAAATATGTATACAATCCTACTTAAATGTTTGAATAAATATGTGTGTAATCAACCATTGAAGTCATAAGGTGTATGAGAGAAGTATTATAGGAAAACCAATATTGATATACTGTGGTTATCGAGGAGGGTTGGTGTCAAATTTTCCATTATCAGTTTAAAATTGAAATTTTAATACAAAAAAGTGTCACTCACTGAAAACCAATAAAACAAGCTCATATTATCTTGATAATTTAGGAAAATAATTTATAAGTCATTTTTGATGTATAGGAATTATCCATACCTCAATATGACTCATGGTGTGATTGGTATGATTCAAAGTATCAGTTACCAGTTTAAAATTGACATTTTAATACAAAAAATTATCTCTCACTAAAAACTGAGAAAATGAACTTGGATTGTCTTGATAATTTATGATAATGATTCATAATTAATTTTTGATGTATAGGAATCAATCTCATATTAAACCCACACACTATAGAACCTATATGACTAAAAGTGCATGTTTCTAGTTTAAAATGCATTTTAGTAAAAAATGAAAGTGGCATACTCAAAACCAAGGAAATATATTCTTCTTGTTTTTATACTTTATGAAAATGATCCATAAGTCACTTGAGACATGTTGAAACTAGACGCACCTCAATCTGACGCACAATGTGACCGATATGACTACAAGTGTGTATTTTTATTCAAAATTGGCATTAATTTTAGTGAAAAAAATAGCTGACATACTCAAAATTGAGAAAATGAACTTGTATTATTTTGTTACTTTATTAAAATGATCCATAGGTCATTTGTGACATGTAGTAATAAAACACACCTCAATCTGACTCATGGTGTGACTGGTATGACTCAAAGTGTCCGTTATCAGTTTAAAATTGACATTTTAATACAAAAAAGCAACACTCAATGAAAACTGAGAAAAAAACTCAGATATAATTTATAATTTAGGACAACGATTCATAATTCATTTTAAATGTATATGAATCAGTCTCATTTCAAACCTATAGACGATGCAACCTATATGACTAAAAGTTTATGTTTCCAGTTTAAAATGACATTTTAGTAAAAAACACAAGTGGCATAATCGAAACTAAGGAAAAAAAATCAGATTATTTCAATACATTAGAAAAAATATCCATAATTCATTTAAGACATGTTAGAATTAGACACACCTTAATCCAATGCATGATGTGACTGGTATGACTCCAAGTGCATCTTTTTATTCAAAATTGACATTAATTTTAGTGAAACAAATACATGACATACTCAAAATTGAGAAAACTCATTCATATTGTTTTGGTAATTAATTAAAATGATCTATAAGTTATTTGTGATATGTAGTAATAAGATTCACCTCAATATGACTCATGTTGTGACCAGTATGAATCCAAGTGTTCGTTATTAGTTTAAAATTGAAATTTTAATAAAAAAAGTTTCACTCACTAAAAACCAAGAAAACACAATTGGATTGTATTAATAATTTAGGAAAATGATTCATAATTTATTTGTGACATGTAGGAATCAGTCTCATGTCAAACACACACATGATGAAACCTGTATGACTAAAAGTGCATGTTTCCAGTTTAAAATGATATTTTAGTAAAAAACACAAAAGATGTACTCAAAACCAAGGAAACACATTAATATTATTTTGATACTTTAGGAAAATAATCCATAATTCATTTGAGATGTTTTGGAATCATCCACACTTCAATATGACATATGGTGTGACCGGTATGACTCCAAGAGAATCTTTTTATTCATAATTGAAATTAATTTTAGTAAAAAAACAACTAACATACTCAAAACCAAGAAAAAAATTCATATTCTTTTGTTACTTTAGGAAAATGATCCATAATTAATTTATGACATATAGGAATTAGACGCACCTAAACCTGACTCACAGTGTGACTGGTATGACTCCAAGTGTCTGTTATTAGTTTAAAATTGACATTTTAATATAAAAATAATTACTCACTGAAAACTAGGAAAAATCACTCAGATTGTATTGATAATTTAGGAAAATGATTCATAATTAATTTGTGATGTATAGTAATTAGTCTCATGTCAAACCCAGACATGATACAACCTGTATGACTAAAAGTTCATGTTTCTAGTTTAAAATGAAATTTTCATAAAAAACACAAGTGACACACTCAAAATTGAGGAAATACATTTTAATTATTTTGATAATTTATGAAAATTATACATAAATCATTTAAGACATATTGGAATTATCCACACCTTAATACGATGAACAATGTGACTAGTATGACTCTAAGTGCGTCTTTTTATTCAAAATTGACAATAATTTTAGTGAAAAAAACTAACATACTCAAAATTGAGAAAATTCATTAAGATTATTTTGATACTTTAGGAAAATGATCCATAAGTCATTTTGACATGTATGAATCATATACACCACAATATGACTCATGGTGTGTCCGATATGACTCCAAGTTCACCTTTTTATTCAAAATTGACATTAATTTTAGTAAAAAATAAATATTTACATACTCTATAATAGTGTTTTTCCTTGTATTTGTGTTGGATTTTTTTTTCATTTAAATTATATATTTTTTTCTGATTTTTCTAATTTATATTTCTATTTTTGGTGTTGTTTTTGGTGATGTAGTGTGTTATTACAACACACTGCATGCCCTATTTTTGGTGCTTTAGTGCGCTATACCATCACACAATAGTAATTCCCTTTATCATCACTACTTAATACATTGATAAAGGAGTAATTTTTCAAATCTAATTAAATTTTCTAATAAATGATGTCTTTTTTAGTGCTTATAAAAGCATTGATAAAAGTGTGATTTATCAGTGTTTTTTTTGCGCTGATAAATCACCCCTTTATCAATGCTTTTCAAGTGCTGATAAAATCCTTGGCCTTTTAACTGCACTGTAGTAGTCAAAACTTTTTTAGTAATGATAAAGGCCTATTCTTGCACTATTAAAGGCCTCTTTTTTAGTAGTTAAAGAAGATTCAATTTTCTATATGTCAAGAATGTGGGAAGAACCACTCAATGGAATGCCTCAAAGGAGAGAGAAGATGTTTTATATGTGGAGAAAAAGGGCATAGATCAAGTAATTATTGAGTAAAAATGAAAATTTCATTTAACACAATGGATGCAAATATTGGTATCCCTAAGGTATTATCAATGTATGAATGTTTTAAATGTGAAAATTATGGGCATTATGAAAATTGAAGTCCTAAGGGGAATGATTGTTATGAGAATCATCAAGATGATACGAGTAATGGTTGTACTTATAATGACAAAGAGACCACAAATTACATATGAAAGGTATGGGATATTATAATAGTATTGATTATGTTAAAATTAAGAAGCATGATCAAATTGTGTTTGATGAATCTTAAGATAATATTCATATATCATATTGTAGGAAAGTGGTATTAAGGGATAATATGATGAATCTTAGTTAATGGTTTAAGAATTAAATGGAATAATTGAAGTTTTTATGTATTTTAATTCAATAATTATGCAATATATAACTATTTTTATATAGAATTTTTCTATTAAGGATTTGTAATAATATGATGAATGGTAGTGAAAATCTAGAAAATGATTTTATGGAAAGGTGATATTTTATGAAAAATACATTATTAAGGAAAGATAACCCTTAATATGTTCCTGATGTTGAGATAATGATGCTGGTATAAAGAGATGATGAATATAAATAAATTAAATTGAATAGTATTGATGACCTTGGAACTAATTATTGATTTTTAGAAAAATTGGTTTATGTTATCATTTATGGAGTCTAAAAAATTATTGGATTTATGGAATATATTCAATAATCTGTGATTTTATTCAAGGAATGAGAAATTATGTATATTTTAATTGAGGTTTTATGGTAATCATGGTTATTAACATGATTTACGAGAATACATGACCAAGTTATTCACATATTTTTTATACAAAAATTAATATATACTTAATGATATTTAGGGGTTTAATTCTAGAATCTCAGGCCCGGTTCACTCATAAGTAATCGAACCCGGTTAGTCACATGACCTTAAGCTCATCTCACCATATACCAGAGGCTGTCGACTAGAAGCTAGGGTCTATGCTAGTACAGTGGGGAGAGTATACCACTATGATCAGAGTGTATCATAACATTATATAATAATATTAAGTAATAGTAATAGCAATAAACAATCAAGAGTGGAATAATAACAAATCATCCAAACATAATCAACAGGTGGAAGCTAAATCTATGCCATATAAAAAAAGATGACCATGTCATGGAACTAATAAAAAGGGAATACACATGGGATATAGAACTAATAAAAATGGAATACACATGGGATATAGAGGTAAAAACATATACAACAAGCTATAAAAAAAATAATAAATGCCAAAAAATACCTCCACTAGCATCATGAGCATAGAATCAGTTCTATGCTCCCATACTCCATCATAGGATAGTAAGTCAAACATCCAAAGATGAATGATTCCATTTATCCCTACCTGTAACCATAAGTTCTGCTTAGGTATCAATCGACATCCCGAACAGGGTGTGAGATATACTTAGTAGGCCACAACTAATGGTGTTTAAAACTATCCAGTTTGTGCATATAAGATGAGTTGTGTGAAAGTAATAATAAATGAAAGATAGTAAATAAATAAAAAAATCTTATTGTACTGGGTTCCTCATGGGACATCTAATCGACACTACCTGCTTTGGCCTAAGCCGGATGTCTCTAAACAGATGTCACCTTGCATGTACATTCATATATATAATGGTATGTATTTATATGACTCATATACATATAGACATATATGTGAATATAAATTGATACACAATAATAGTTAGGACCTGAAACATAAGCCCAAGGCATCCACCATTACTTATTAGGGGTTTCACAATTCTTGTGGTAAATGAGCATGGAGATATAACTGAGCCTTAATACAATAAAAATATAAATCATGGAAAAAACCCAAACATGTTCTCCAGTTTTAATAATGCATCCTTAGTTTTAGAGTAATTGGCATCCTGATCCCATCTAAGGATTTTTGCATAAGGAACCTAGGTATCATTCTAGGTACACTAATAAACCCATTTCCATAGGAGTCCATCTAAGACATCCATATAAGGATCTATGTATCACTCATGGCATGGTATAAACCATATCCCTCAGATTCAGTCTATGACGTATCACATTGGGAACCGGGTATCGGTTGTGGCATGCTATGGTAACAATGCCTACCAAGCCCTTCTAAGGTAATCCACTAGAAACCAGGTATCACTCATAGGAAGCATAAAGACATCCACTTAGTGAGACCATATATGGTGTTCTATAAATAACATGTGTATCACTTATAATGATTTATAATCAATTACAAATTATTATTGTTAATATCAATGAGACCATTCTAAGGCATCCTAAATCGGGACCCTTGTATCTCCCTCAGCTTGGAATAAAGGAAAGGTCATATCTAGCATTAAACTCATACCATTTGAAAATAATTTTTAATCATGTTGGCCAAGTCATTTAATATGGTGAATCCAAGCTAAAAAATGAAGGTAAAGGCACATACATATAACCTATAATTTTTCCTAGATCCAATTTAAAATACACTGCATTCACATAGGGAAATTAAATACACCTAAAAAGGGTAGTTCAAAATAATTCCAAAGAATGAGGCTAATAGGACTTTAATAAAAGAACACCCTTAGGGGTGGCTTATGTCAAGGTGGTTATCATCCAAAGTTGATTCTTGGGTTTTTATAATTATAATAATCATGAAAACATCATGTAATTTAATTAATTTGACATTTAAGAGGCATCACCGGAAGGGTCCGGTGTGTATAAAAACAAAGAACCATATAAAACGTCAATAATTTAGGGAAAAAGAACTAGACCACATACCTTAGGTTGGTATAAATCTTCCTATCTGTTATCATCCTTTAAATTGATCTATAATGGAAGAAATCGAAAAAATAGGCAAATTATCTAAAAATATGGCGTATTAGCTAGAAATAAAATAGCATGGAAGATGGAGAGATAAACTGGTAAAAGAAGGAAAAGGAATGAAGCTCTTATAGATACACATCTAATGCAACCGATAATGAAAGAATAAGAGCTCAGATGTAAGAGAGGGATCAAAGACTAGGTTTAGGCATGGAAGGATCTCTTTATGTGGATGATCCTAGAGAAAAGAAGGGGATGGGTTAAAATGCAGGGTTATGAACCTTTTTAAAAATAGATCATGTCATATTCATAACATTGATGGAATTAACATTGTTAATTCCTTGGGTTTTATTTTCCTTCTAAGAAAAACCAATTCATGTCATAAATATGATTCATGATGTGCATTGAATTCACATCCTGTAATAAAAATTCATGGGGTCTGGCTAGAGAAATTCGTGTTGTGAATTGGTTCTACAACTAAGATCCACCCCCACTACCTTCCTTTCCAAAATAAACTGACCAAATTAAAGGCACGGTTACCAGGGCCTAATCCAAAAAAACAAACTTAATGAGGGTTTAACCAAATTTAAAATAAAACATACCTCTATAAAAATTCGGGATATTATATTAATGTTAATTTGATTTTGGAAAATTTAGTGACCTTTCTAATAAATTTTGAATTTTGGAAGGGTCATAAGGTTAACCATTTATGGAATGGTTTAAGTTGAAATTTGGATGTTGTTTTAGAGATTAATGTATTATTTCACCATATGAATATTTATTCATATTGGATAACCTGTGATGACTATTTTGTTTTTTGATAATAAATAGAAATAGAAGGAATGACTTAAAATTATTTTATGGATATTATTATACATTAATGATTCAAGCATGAAAAATTCATCTCTTAGAGTAATATATGAAGTGAGAAATTGATCTAAGAAAAACCAAAGGATAAGAGTGTGATTATGAAATGAAATTATATCAAGTAAGTATATATTCTAGTGAAAATTGTTCAAATATTGGAAAAATGACAGTTAAATAAAAATTTTACCCTAGTGCTTTCATTTATGATGAACCTATTGTCTTTTCACTCATTGTAGATTTATGGATTTATGGTCACTAATTTTTTTTAGATCATTCACTTTATTATGATCAATTATCTGTACCACTCTCTATAACTATTTATGATTTTATTCCTTGTCCATATATTCACTTTCCCCCAATGTTCTATTATTTCAAAACCTAGTTATTTTTTACTAACTATGACCTTTGTAATCTTTTCCCTCCTATAAATAGGATGTTTTATTGTCTCTTTTTACAATGTGGTTTTTCCATGAAATAATTTTCAAATGTCAAACCCACCAAATAAAAATTCAAATTACAAGGAAACAATTATTTTTAAGGGGTATAGAATGTAACACCCCATGATTTTATGAAATATTTATTTTTAAATAAATTTTATTTTTTTGATAGCTTATGTTACACACAACACCAGGTTTTAATGAAATGGGACACAATATTAAAATATTAGTATTTAATAGGGTAGTTATCGCCTAGTTATTGGAATGATAGGTATGAATAAGATTAACTAAATTAATAAAATATACTATATATATATATATAAAATTAATTATTTGGTTACCAATTAATTGGAGATGAAAGTAAAAACCATTTGAAAATAAAAGAAACCTTTTTTTTCTAAAAAACTATTTTGTGTGCACAAACATGTTTTATCTCAATAAATTAAATAAATAACTTTTAGTGAATGATTTTAATGAAATTTATTCATCATATATTTAATTAAATGTTTTAACATTCATATTATATGTTTTCTAGGCATAAGATAAGAATAAATCCAATTTTATGTTTAAAAACTATATTTTTCTAGAAAGGCAGTTTTGTTGCATTTTTCACACTAATTTTAAAATTAACTTTTTTCACTTTTAGAAAATTTATTTGAAAAAATTAAATTAATTTTTGAAATCGTCATGTAAAAATTACCTCAGGGTGATTTTTTGAGAATTTTCTGAAATGATAATTTTTTTAGTGAATAGTGAAATACTAGTTTTTATTAAAAAACTTATTTTTCATTCAAAGCATTCACAAGATAAATTTTATTTTAATATTATTTTAAAATTAAAATGAGTAAAATTATATATTGTTGGGCAAAAATCCCTCAAGGTATCATTGAATCATTTTTGAGGTGATTGTGTTTGTTGACAAAGTGGGCATCTGTGTTGTGATTGTTGAAAAGGCAAACCATGACATACAAATTTGTTGAAAAAGAAGATTTCATGGTGTAATTTCAAGTTCAAGAGTTGTGGTTAATGATCAATGTTTTATTCAAGAATGTCAACAAAGGAATGGATGATCTGGAGGCGGTACAAAAAGAGTAGATACAAGGTGGCGCTGTTTTCAAGTGTGTCAAATTTTTGGGCCTGAAAAACGACAAATGAAGAAAAGTGGTTTTTGGAAAAGGGAATTGTGCACTGTGTACTTGAGGGAGAAGAAACTTTCATGCCTAATGTTTTTCAAGATCAGTACATCAAAATATGCCAAAGGGATAAGGGGCGCCTGATTTTTATAGTTGGTCGTGCAAGTGATTTTCCCGGTAGAGACCTGCGTGCCGAAACTTGCGTGCCGAGGGGAGAATTGAGCGCCATCGCGCAGGGTGTCCAAATGCCTATAAATACAGGTCGACCCCTTCTCATTCTGTACGAGTTCAACACTTAGAGAAAATTAGATCTCCCGTCGCACATGTGTGGTGGTCGCGCAAGTGGTCCGTGGTCGCGCAAGTAGAGGTTGCACGCCATGTGATTGTTGCGCACCTAAGGTGGTTTAGTCGAGGAAGGAAGTGAGTCGCCCAAGTTTTGAGTTGAAGAAGAAGGCATCGCGCAAGTGGTTTGGTGACACTTGCGCACCAGATTTTGAGGAAGCACGACAGTTGGTGGTTGCACACCAATATTGGATTGGGCGTAAAAGGGTGTGAGTCGTGCAAGTTTGGAGTTGCAGAAGAGTGTGTCGCGCAAGTGGTTGAGGTGGACTTGTGCGCCAGTTATAACGTGAATGCCGATACTTGCACACCAGCTTAGAGAAGAGTGATAGGTAAGGTTGATTCGCGATAGTGATTCAGGGCTGCGTGAAAGCTGGAAGAATGCCTGATACCTTCGGTGCAAAGTGAGATTCATCTACGGATGAAAGTTAGACTTAAAAAGAGCATCTACATACAACAGAGGATTCATTCATTAGAGATAATGAAGAGACCTACATGTCTATAAACTGCGAGTGGATCCTTTCTAGAGCAGTGAGCAAAGGAAGAGGAAGAAGGTGATCCTCTGCACTGGCAGTGAGCCAGAGAGAGAGAAACAGGGAGTGACCCTTTGGAAAGCAGTGAGCTGACCCTAAACATTGTAAAGGTAGTGAGCCTGGGAATAGAAGTGATCTATCCCGAACCTTGTAAATAGCAGTGTGCTTATAGTGAATTTGGTACATCAGCACATTGCCGTTGTATGCTCCTTGGACGTATCTCAGTGAGGGTGAACCAAGTAAAAATTGTTGTGCCCTGTGCATGATTTACTTTCTATTTATATTTTGAAATGTTAAAGAGAGAGAAAAGTATTTTTCTTAACAGAGAAACAAGATCATAATGGGATTTAATTTTAAATATTAGTCATACCCTAATTCACCCCCCTCTCAGGGTATTCAACCTTGTGGACCTAACAATTTGTATTAGAGGGAAAGGTTGATATTTTTTCTTCTCTCAATGGAGTTCACTAATCATAAAGGGATTCCGATATTTGACGGAAACAATTTTCTGCTATGGAAGAATCGGATGCAACAATACTTTAGATCTTTGGGAATGGATGTGTTCACAACAGCAATGCATGGTATAACAACTGATATTAATAGTGGTGCATTATCAGAAGCTGAGCATAGAGAGTTGGATGCTGATGCCAAAGAAATCAATGACTTAGGGGGATCCCTATCCAATAATATATATACAAAGGTGATGTCTTGAAAAACATCACATTCAATGTGGGAATATATATGAAGGAGATACAAAGGTCAGAGAGGCAAAGCTACAAGTGTTGTGGAACAAGTATGAAGATCTAAGAATGAACTCGAATGAGTCTGTTGATGCATTCTTTGATAGGGTAAATGTTGTTGTGGAAGACATGCGGGGTCTTGGAGAAGTCATCTAAGATATAAATATTGTGAATCATATCTTGAGGAAGCTTCCACCTCGGTTTAATCTGAAAGTATCAGTCTTGGAAGATAAAGACACAAAATAGCTGACATTGGACAATCTTCACAGTACCCTTGTTGCATATGAAATGAGGAATGATGAAAATGATGCTATGAAAAAGGGGAAATCCAAGGAGGTGGAATTTAAGGCCATGAAGAATCTCACCATTGAAGAATCTCAGAAGAATGATGAGACAAATGAAGTGACGTCATTCCTTTCCTTGAACCTTCAAAGAGGAAAAGGAAAGTTTAAAGGGAAACTTCCACTTTCATGCTTTAGATGTGGAAAGGTTGGAAATCTCGCAACAAGATTCCCCAAAAAGTTTCAAGAAGAAAATGATGAAGATGATGTTGAAATTACCAAGAAGAAATCTTCAGCCTATGTGAAAGGGAAGAAGCAGTTCAAGAGAATTTTCGTCAAGAAGAAGAACCTTCTTTCACAAGAAATAGACAGTTCAGATGAGTCTGAGTTTGAAGAGGTTGAGGAGATTGAAAATTTAAAAGATCATGGAGAAAATTCTATGGTGGAAGTCGTCAGTAGTTCTCAGGAGAAGAACGAAACCGAAGGTGATGATGAAGAAGAAGAAGTTGAATGAAGAATAGATATGCAAGCTGAGTTAGAGGCTGCTCTTGAGGAGATAGATGTTTGGAGAGCCAAAACAAAGAAAGATAACAAATTTGTTCGTGATGTTATTAATATTTTCATGAATTATTATATTCACTCTTTACTGATTTTATATGAAATGTGCATAATTTGTGTGAAATATTAATGTTTTAATATTAAGTATAATTTTTGAGCATTTTTAGAAGTAGTCCAATTGAGTCAGTTTAATGTTTTAATAATAACTATCACTATAATGATCCCAATTGTGTGGTACTTGTTTTTTAGGATTCTTCTTTCAATATACAACATTTCATTATAAGGTACCATGAGCCAATTCTTCCATTTGAAGGGTCATATGGTCCTCACAAACAAGACCAAAGGATCTATGAACAAACTGGACCAGCCTTGAAGATTGATTTATTGGGATCAATACAGAAGTACAAAAACATTAACTCTCCACAATAATTTTGGGTACACTACATTTCATCTTGTATAAAAATTTCAAGGCCCAAATCCAAGTACAAGGGGCCCAAATAAAGCTTTGAAGTCCAACCCACCATTCTGGACGAGAATTAAAATCAGTATAGTATTCATGACATATATCATGATGTAAGCATAAAATAGAGCTGATATTTTTCAGTGTGAAATAGGAGATATAGGCGGCCGACTTTGTTGAAGAACCCATTCGGATTTGAAGGCATCTTTATATTCAAAAACCCTTTCACATTCTGGACTTCAAAAAGACTGGATTGAAATGGACAGTTTTACTTTGTTTAATCAAACGGCCATAACGTTTTATCCTTAAGTAAAAATGACTCCAAATTTTTAGAGTAGTCGAAAAACTTTATTAGATTTCTCGATATTAGGCTGTCATGATGTCCATATCTTTGAGACAAGTGGAGGGGTATTGCTGGAATGTAAACAGTCTACTCCTTGGGCTATAAATACTCTCCCCTTCTTTCCTTGAGAGGGGTTGGAATTTCAAAAGAGAGAAGATCATATTGGAACGACCAAAGCCTTGAAAAAGGCTTGGGAGGACCTGCCATACTCAATTTTTCACTTGAGATACCTTTCCTCCTCTCTTTGTTTTCACTTACTTTTATGTTCTTCGTTTTTGTAATTTTGTAAGTCATTTCTTTTGTAATTCTGTTTTAATGAAAGTTTCTTCTTCAATATCTCTTATTCTCATCCAACTTCTGTAGTTTAATATTTATGTTCTTAAAATAGTTTAAATTCAGTTCAATCCCCTTCCCTTCTTTAGATTCCTCATTCAATCGAAAGTTCGTTTTTAATTATCATCATCGTTCGTGTGTGTGTGTCGACGTACCACTCTTTTCTAATCCCTTTCTGTTTCTTCTATTCTTAATTTATCATCATAATTATTATAACCAGAATATTAAACAACCAAATGTCTGAGTAAATATCTCATTGGGGTGAGTTATAATTTAGGTATGTTAAGTGATTGAGAGTATTTGCTCGATGAGTATTCGTTAATTTAACATTGTGTATGTTGGACTTAATTTGTCACGGATTAGTGACATATTTTGTTTAGCATGTGGTTTCCATGGATTATTGGAACTAAAAATACACTACCATAAACATGTACTAATTGAGATTAAAATCCTAATTAAGTTAAGGCTTGGATTAAAGCTTTAACACTTAGGAATTCTAATCGATGTCAACTTGTGAAGTGGGTGTTAATTTAAATGCAATATAAAGCAAAGATCAAGGATATCACAAGCTTAACTCCCTAATAATGAACTCACCCCAATATTTATCAATTTGTTAAATCAAACATCATCCATAAATTATTTCATAAGCTCTGCAAATAAACCCCCCAATCAGAATACAATTAACTAAAAACAAACGACTACTACAAAGTATCATCGCCGAGGATTCGACCCGAGTGCTACTATACACATTAGAAGAGCACCAGAACTTTGACCGGTCGATAGGAGACAATCAGCCATGCATTTTAGTTCACGATGCCTAACTCTATATGCAGCAGCAGGAAGAATAGAAGTCTGAGTTGATGGAATAAATTGAGAAACTCAAGTTATCAACACCAGAAAACTCAGAATTAGTTAGTGAGTATAAAATCAAGACTAAAGAACAGAAAAGGGAGATCGATGGCTTGAATAGAAAAGTTAAAGATCAAGTGAAGTGTATCGAAGAACTTGAATAAGAAGTGGTTAGTCTGCGATGAAAAATGAAGGATCAAGAAAAACTATTGACTCCCAATATGATATTAGGAAAGCAGGTCATTCAGAGGACAGAAAAGATGATAGAGGAGGCTAGTAGTTTAGCAAGAAAGAAACAGTAATTGATCTCAGATTCTAAGGCTTAATTGGGGCTTAGTCGAAAACAAAAAACTATAAATATTGATGTCAGACCGCAAGAAACCATTCTGAGAGTGAAGATAGATTTGGGTATGAAACAGAATATTAGCAAATACCAAGGGAAAACCAGTAGTGCAAAAATGACACACAATAATGCTCCGTACATTAGGTGCTATTGCTGTGGAAAGATGGGTCACTCACAAAATGTGTGTTCTATATCCAAGAGATACCGAAGGGTACAAGAATAATAGTGGAAACCAAAAAGAGATCAATATTATAGAACATCCTTTTAAGGTCATTGTTTGTGGTGTGGAGGATTTGAGAACATGGCTAGATATTGCACATCAATCATACAGAGGAATGTGCCAAAAAAAAACTCGAGCAGTCATAAGTAACAAGTTAGGGAATCATCAAGTGAGATGAAAACTCAAAATCGATTTGAATCTCTATAGGATGAAGTTCTTCTGTCATACTCTAAGGAAGACCAACTTCTCTAAACCACACCGAGTGTGAAGTTGAAGACATGGATCAAAAAATAAAAAGGATGAGAAGGAAGTATTTGCGGAAATTTCCCTCAAAGCTTCATATCGTTCAGGAGTATGGATCCTTGACAGTGGTTTCACATCCCATATGAAAGGTAACAAGGATCTCATTAAAGGCATTAAATATGACAAATAAGGTGTTGTCAAGTTTGGGAAAAATGAAGGGCTGAAGATTATTGGTTCCGGAAAGGACAAATTTTGGGGTAAAGAAATGAGATGTGCTGATGTATTGATAGTAGAGGGCCTCAGTCATAACTTGCTTAGTTTCAGTCAACTATGAGACTTTGGGAACTCTATCCGATTTACCAAGAAGATGTTTGTTGTGAAAGGAAAAGATGGAGCAATTTTTATATAGGGAAAATGGACAAGGGAAATATTTACCTTGTAAGTGGGGAAGAAGATATGTGACTTTTATCCAGAGAAAAAGAAAACAAGCTATGCCATAAGAGACTTGGTCATCTATGCCAACCATCTATGGAAGATCTTGTGAAGTGTGATGCTACTAGAGACCTTCCCAAATTATCATGTGATTACACTCATACGTGCGATGCTTGCCAACAAGGGAAGATCATCAGAAAGACATACAAGCCAAAGGAACATAAATCAACTAGAGTGCTCGAATTGGTGCATGCTGATGTTTGTGGACTGATCTCACCATGAGCCATAAATGGGAAAAGGTACTATGTCCTTTTCATTGATGATTATAGAATAATGGCTTGGGTATTTTTCATTACCCATAAGACAGAAGTGTTCAGTTGTATTAAGCAGTATAGGAGGGAATCAGAAAGGATTCTTGGGCAGAAAATTCTGAAGTTTCGTACTGATAACGATACAAAATTCACAAATAGTCAAGTAGAAGACTATCTAGAGAAACACAGGATAAGGCATCAAGTTTCATTAGTGAGAACTCTTCAACAGAATGGAGTAGTTGAAAGGAGAAATCGGATCATCAACAACATGGATAGAACAATGCTTATTGAAAAGGACCTACCAGAGAAATTTTGGAAGGAAACAGTTTTGACATCGATCTATATTTCAAACAGGGCTCTGTTGTGTCCGAAAGAAGGGAAGACTCCATATGAAATGTGGTATGGAAAGAAACTAACGTTGAAATACTTTCGAATCTTTGTAAGTAAGTGTTTCATTCTCAATAAAGAAAACGACAGGAAGTTTGAGTCATGAGGATATGAGGGGATATTCCTTGGCTACTCAGGTGAAAGCAAATCATATAAATGCTTCAACAAAAGGCTGAGAAAAGTAGTTGAGAGAAATTATGTCACTATTGTGGAAAATGAAGTGAATATTCAACAACACAGTGAATAGTTTCTTGATGAAAGTGATGAAGATGATAGTAACACAGGAGGAGCAGAAGTGGCAGATGCTGACTCAGAAGAAGACACTAATGATGAACAAGAAAGTTTCAAGTCTGTGTCTGCAAGGAAGCCAAAGAGTCGAGAAAAATTGATAGGTAGAATATCATTGGTAATCAGATAGCTCCAATTCAGACAAGAATAATGAAGTCACTGCAGAAGACATATTTTCTATCACATGTTGAGCCAAAATGCTTCGCTGATGTAGCTGAATATGGAAACTGGGTTCAGGCTATGAATGAAGAGCTTGATCAGATTAAGAAAAACCAGACATGGGATATTATTTCAAGGCCAACAGATAAGAACTTAATCAGGACTAAATGGTTTTTTCTCAACAAG
Source organism: Viscum album (assembly GCA_963277665.1). Classification (NCBI taxonomy): domain Eukaryota; kingdom Viridiplantae; phylum Streptophyta; class Magnoliopsida; order Santalales; family Viscaceae; genus Viscum; species Viscum album. The sequence goes on from OY728136.1 coordinate 2,002,211,524, forward strand.
ATGAACGAATATGGCGTAGCAATTCTAAATAAAGAACGACTGGTGTGTAAAGGATACTCCTAGATAGAGAGAATTGATGTTGATGAGACATTTTCACCGGTTGCAAGGCTGGAGACAATTAGATTATTTTTAGCCGTAGCAGTGCAAAGAAAGTTCAAAGTGTTCCATATGGAAAACAAATCTACATTTATGGACAAGTTTCTAGAAGAAGAGGTGTACATTTAGAATCCAGATGGTTTTCTCATTCATGAAGATGAGAAGAAAGTTTGTCGGCTGAAGAAGGAATTGTATGGGATGAAACAAGTACCAAGAGCATGGTACTCAAGGCTTGACCAATATTTGAAGAAGCTTGGTTTACAGCATGGGGGAGTTGATTACAATCTCTATTTCAGAAACGATAGTAATCAAAGGATGATGGTGTTGTTTTATGTTGATGACATAATATTTGGTGGATCAGATGAAGCTCAGTGCAAACAATTTTTCGAATTCATGAAAAATGAGTTTGAAATGTCAATGATTGGAGAGATAATGTTTTTCCTTGGTCTATAGGTGACACAAGGAAGGAATGGAACATTCATTTATCAATAAAAATATGCCAAGGAGGTTTTAAGAAGGTTTGGAATGGAAAATTCCAAGGAGATGAAGACTCCGGTTGCTACCCTGATGAAATTATCAAAAGATGAGGATGGAAAGGCAGTTAATGTCACAAAATACAGGAAAATTATTGGAAGTTTGTTGTACTTGACTGCAACAAGGCCTGATATTGTTTTCGCCACATGCCAAGTAGTGAAATATCAGAGTAATCCCAAGGAAAACCACATGCTTGTAGTGACAAGAATACTTTGGTATATCAAAGGCACCGTGGATTTCGGTTTGATGTATAATGACAAATCTCAATCAGTGTTATTGGGTTTTATAGATGTATATTGGGCCGGATCAACAGATGATAGAAAACAAATGTCAGGAGGTGCATTCTATCTTGGTGTATTATGTATTTCTTGGTTAAGTAAGAAGAAAGATTGAATTTCATTGGGCACCATGGAAGCTGAGTATATTGTGGCCACTCAAGCATGCACACAGTTATTGTGGATGAAGCAACAACTTGAAGATATGGGAGTTGAAGTGAAGTCTCCGATCAGAATCCAGTGTAATAACTCAAGTTCTATCAATCTTAGCAAAAATACCGTCCATCATTCAAGGACAAGGCACATTGAGATAAAGTATCATTTTATCAAGGAGAAGGTTGAGCAGGGAATTTTGAAGTTGGAGTATGTGCCTACAAAGCTACAGGTTGCAGACATTCTGAAAAAGGCCTTACCTAAGGAAGCTTTTGAGAGGCATCAACTGGATCTGGGAGTTCAATCGACTCTCCGCACTTAAAAGAGTGTGGATGTGGGACCCACCCCCTCTCCCCGAGTTATGATGTGTTTTTACCTAATGTGCTGATATGTGTTCTCTACTCTGTTACAGATTATAAAGGAGTGACCTTTGGGTTTGTTGAAAAAGGGGGTGAAAATAGTGATTGTTTAAGGGAGAGACAACATGGCTATTTGACAAATCATGAATGACATGGGGAGAAGCTGATAGGTGGAGCAACGAGATAGGGGGAGAGAAATGAGAAAGGGGGAGCGTATTAAATCTGATGATGCTAGAAGTGATCGATCAAAGAATAGATATCATGATAGTTGAGGATCGTGATAAAAGAAGAAGAGTGGTGTTGGAATGTGGTAAGAATATTTCCAAAAATTGGTATCAGTTTGATGTCAATAGTGGGTGTCAGAGTTGAAGTGATTCATTGATTAACTTTTCATTTACTCTTGTTTCTCATGTCGAGCATTGCTCATGTGGGCTTAGAGTATGTGTTGAGTAAATCCTTGATCACTATCGGAATCGCAATAGGATAATGGTGGTTGAAGAATTAACCATGTATCTTTTTATGTAAGAGTTCTCAACAAACCCAAATGGGGATATTGTTGGGCAAAAATCCCTCAAGGTATCATTGAATCATTTTTGAGGTGATTGTGTTTGTTGAAAAAGTGGACATCTGTGTTGTGATTGTTGACAAAGAAAACCATGACATACAAATTTGTTGGAAAAGAAGATTTCATGGTGGAATGTCGAGTTCAAGAGCTGTGGTTAATGATCAATGTTTGATTCAAGAATGACAACAAAGGAATGGATGATCTGGAGGTGGTACAAAAAGAGCAGATACAAGGTGGCACCGTTTTAAGTGTTTGCCAAATTTTTGGGCCTGAAAATCAATAAACTAAGAAAAGTGGTTTTTGGCAAAGGGACTTGTGCGCTATGTACTTGAGGGAGAAGAAAATTTCACACCTAATGTTTTTAAATATCAGTACATCAAAATATGGAAAAGGGATAAAAGGAACCCAATTTTTAGAGTTGGTCGCACAAGTGATTTGCATGGCAGAGACTTGCACGCCGAAACTTGCGCGCCGAGGGAAGACTTGCGCGCCGTCGTGTAGGGTGTCAAAATGCCTATAAATACAGGTTTAACCCTCCTCATTCTGTACGAGTTCAACACTTAGAGAAAATTAGATCTCCCATCGTGCAGGTGTGGTGGTCGCGCAAGTGGTGTGTGGTCGCACAAGTAGAGGTTGCGCGCCAGGTGATTGTTGCACACCTAAGGTGGTTTGGGTGAGGAAGGAAGTGAGTTGCCCAAGTTTTGAGTTGAAGAAGAAGGCATCACGCAAGTGGTTTGGTGACACTTGCGCGCCATATTTTGAAGAAGAACTACAGTTGGTGGTTGCGTTCCAATATTGGATTGGGCATAAAAGGGTGTGAGTCGTGCAAGTTTGGAGTTGCAGAAGAGTGTGTCGCGCAAGTGATTGAGGTGGAATTGCATGCCAGTTATAACTTGCGTGCCGATACTTGCACTCCAGCTTAGAGAAGGGTTCCAGGTAAGGTTGATTCACGATAGTGATTCAGGGATGTGTGAAAGCTGGAAGAATTCCTGATACCTTCGGTGCAAAGTGATATTCATCTATGGATGAAAGTTGGACTTCAACAGAGCATCTACATACAACGGAGGATGCATTCCTTAGAGATAATAAATAGACCTACAGGTCTATAAACTGTGAGTGGATCCTTTCCAGAGTAGTGAGAAAAGGAAGAGGAAGAAGGTGATCCTCTCCACCGGTAGTGAGCCAGAGAGAGAGAAACAGGGAGTGACCCTTGTGAAAGTAGTGAGCTGACCCTAAATATTGTAAAGGTAGTGAGCCTGGGAATATAAGTGATCTATCCCGAACCTTGTAAACAACAATGTGCTTATAGTGAATTTGGTATATCAACACATTGCTGGTGTATGCTCCTTGGACGTAGCCCAGTGAGGGTGAACCAAGTAAAAATTTCCGTGTCTTGTGCATGATTTACTTTCTGTTTATATTATGCAACGGGAAAGAGAGAGAAGAGTGTTTTGATTAACTGGGAAACAAGATCAGAACAGGCTTTAATTTCAAATATTAGTCATACCCTAATTCACCCCCCATCTCAGGGTATTCAGCCTTGTTGACCTAACACACACACACACACACACACACACACACACACAGATATATATATATATAAACCCAATTTAGGTCATTTTAATCAATTTTATGTTTAATTTTGATATAAAAACTTTTTAAAATTTTGAAACTTTTCTCTTTAGAAAACCGCTTTTTTATTACGTCCGTGAGATTAATTTTAAATTAAAAATTTCAATTTATATGAATAAATTTTTTAAAAATGAATTAAATATTTTTAACTATCATAATTTATATTATAAAATTAGGTCAAATTAATTTTTGACCACAATAAATCATAAAAACATTAAAAATTAATCACCACAATTAAAGTTAAAATAAGTTTACTAGGGGTTAAACTAAAAATATAAGAGGTAAAATGACCTATAAACTTGTGAAAGACCCATTTTATGGTCATATTTAGACTTTATAAACTATAAGTTTTTATAATTACACATTTTTATCCTTTTTAAATGTGAAAAAAGTGGGCAAATATTTTTCTTTTCAAAAATTACAAGTGTCATTCACCTTACTTATAAAATGCCAGTCACTCTCATCTCCACTTCACACCTTAAAATCAATTTTTATTAGACTACAAATTCACAAATATATTAATTACTTTAATCACCACTATCTAGAGCCTTAGTTTGATCATAAATTCATCCTAAAAAACATTTTGGTGCACACCTAAGGAGGTTTTTTGAAGAAGAGTAATCAGGCTTAACCGAGCGTCTTTATTTATTTCTTATTCCACCCCTAAAAATATTCTTAAATTATGATGATATAATAAACACATTATATAAAATATAATTATTTTTTATTATGTTAATTTAATAACCTAAATCTATCTCACATTCCATTAAATGGGATAAAAAATCAGTATTCATTTGTACGGTGGACTACCACCTCACAAACCGATGTTATTCATTTTCCATCATCACTTATCATAGATGGATATAATGATGAATTTAATGTTTATATATGAAATTTAAGATATCACTATAACTCTATAATTATAATACCACATATAAATTCTTACCTCCCAACCCGTTGAAAAACAATAATGTCACTCGTGTGTACAGTAGACTACGACCTCGTGAACAGATGTGATGTGTTTTTCATTTCTATTTTAATTGAATGATAATAAGGATATATTAAATGAATATATATGATATTTGTAAAATAATTACAATTATTTAATTATTATATCATATATACCTTCTTACCTTACATTTCATGGGGGATATGATAACGTTGTTTGTGTGTACTACAAACTACCGCCTCATGAAGTGATGTAATTTGTTTTTCACTAACGATTTACATAAAAGGTAATTAGGGTAAATTTAATGAATATATGTTATATATATGAAATAAAAATGATTATATAAATGTAATATATTATTTACCTTTATTTCATTTCATCCATCGAGAAAATAGAAATAGCGTTCATGCATACATATGACCTACTATCTCCATGAACGATGTATTTCATTTTCTATCTCTAACTTTTATGGATTAATATAAATAAATATATATAGAATATATATTATATTTATATCATGGTTAAAATTATGGTGATTATGGAATAATGATCAAATTAATAGGACTAAAACTATCAAATCAAAACATACATGAAAAACAAAGCAGTTATTTCCTGAAACATGATTTTTACAAGGAATTGTTAATAAATGGGTAATAAAAAGTAATAAGTAAATCATATATGGTATGATATATATAATAATGGTTCTTTATTATATGTATAATAAAATTATATTTATTATACTTAAGGTTTTAATGTTTAATAATGAATTGGATACTTAAGGTAAGAGATTTCTATCTCACTCTTATTTTATGTGAGTCACATGCCATATCCTCCATATTTTTATTTTATGTAGTGTATATACTTTACATTAATATATTTTATTATGATTCTAATGAAAATTATGGGGATATAAATATCCATTTTAGGATATATCTTTCATGGAGTTTACAGTTAAAAAGTTACAAAAACGATATGGTATTTTTGTTACAATTTGTCTTTTTGGGACATAAATTATGTGATGAACCTATATTATTTTATGAGGTGTATATACAACCAATTTGAAATTTAATATCATGAATTTATTTATTCTAATAATATATTAAGTTTCATTTAATTTTATTCCTTCATGGGGCTTACGATTCAATGTTACCAAAGTGTTAAGGGTTTTATGATACAATCTCATCATTTATTAGGATTGTTTATATTCATGCTTATAATGATGAAATATTATAATATATCTCTCAATAAACTCATTAATTTTAGTATACTATGGTTATTTCTTTATACTACATGTTTTCCCTTAATTTTATACTCTTTATTTACTCATGATTCCAAAAGAATGTTTTTAAATAAAACCAAATTTATTTCTTTTTTTTGGTCTAAAACCCCAATTTATTCCATATACATATTTTATAAAAACATTTTAAATTTTTTAGAATGTTCATCTATGATTGTTTAAATTAATTTTTACCCTTTTTTTATTTTATAAAAATGTTTTATAATGAATATTCATGTCATTTTCAAAACAAGTCCCGTTTGGAACTTACCGAAAATGTGAAAGGAATATTTATTTTAAAGTGTATGACATGAATAGTATTTTATACTATCATGACTGCTCATTATTTTAAAAATTACTATATAATTTTACCATTATATTTTCAAAGAAAAGTTTTTCCAAAAGATTTTATGAATTTCTAATTTAAAAAATGTGATTTTTAAAGAAATGTGATTTTCATCAAGAAATGTTTTTAATGATTTTTAAAGCTTCCTTTATAAGTTTTTAAGGTTATTTTCAAAGAAAATGATTTTGAAATTTTTTTATGTTTTCATTTTTTTTCAAAATGGAAAATATATTTTTCTCAAGAAAAGTTTTAAATGATTTTTAAAGACTTCTTTATAAGTTTACAAGGTTATTTTGAAAGAAAAGTATTTTGAAAATGTTTTATATTTTAAAAAATGTTTTTCAAAGTGGAAAGAGTATTTTCCTCAAGAAATGTTTTAAATGATTTTAATATTCATTTATAATTTTCCAAGGTTGTTTTCAAATAAAAGGATTTTGAAAATGTTTTATGTTTTAAAAAGTGTTTTTCAAAGTGGAAAGATAATTTTATTCAAGAAATGTTCCATGTGATCTTTCAAAATAATTTTTCATATAAGATGACATATTTTGATGTTACTTATTATTTACTAGGTATATGATCCAAGGATACCATTATTATTATTTTTCTATATGGTTTATGTTTACAATGAAGATATGTTTATGAAATACCATTATTTTCCATGGGTTATGATATGATGAAACATTTTATGAAACCCATTTATTTTCATGTGTTCTGATATGATAAAAGATTTATGAAGCCTATTTATTTTCATGGGTTCTAATATGATACATGTGTTATAAGGACAATTTATTTTCATGGGTTCTGATATGATAATTTTTTTATCTTGCAGCATAATTTTGTATGGTTTTCATTATGTGATAGTGGTTATGTTTTAACTAAGGAAGATAGTCACATTATAAAAAAAGATGGGTGAGACCTATATCTACCTCCAATGTATTAGTTAATTATTAATTTTATATGAGCTTAGAGGGTACAGAATAGGTTATTACATGCCAAAAAAAGGGTACACGGTAGGTTATCCCAAGCCCAAAGTAGGTACACATGTGGTTAGCCCAAGCCTAATATGTTATGAATGTATTGGTGGGTAGCCTTGACATAAGGTTTTATATTCTTATGTGTTTACCAAAAATATATGTCTTATGCCAATGTTATGATCTCATGGCTCATGTTATTTGAGTCCTTTATGATTCATGTCTTATAAACTACCAAGATTTAAGCCATGACTCAAGTTTATGATCTATAATATGTAGTGTATGGTTTTTCAAATGTTATTCTCATGTTCTCATACCATTATGCTCATGTTATGTTTATATTTCTCACTTTTTTAACCTTACTGAGCATTTGAGCTCACCATTTATTATGTTTACTTTCCCCAGGTTATGAAGAAAGGTTTTAAGTAGGGCATGTCTGTGAAGAGTACTAAATGGGAAGATCTTTATGGGATACATTGAAGATCTTTCGTAAAATAAGAAGACAATGTATCTAGTCTACAAATTCACCTGACCTAAATGATTATAGTGTGGGTAATTATGTTATGAAATTAATATTCATCTATTATGATGTAATATTTATGTATGAGAAGTTTGGGTCTCTACAAGTCCATGATAAGATACAAGTGACTAGGCATATAGAGAGGCTCTGGAGAGGGATTGCTCAAGAGAGGGAAACCCTTATGTTTAATTGGGTTTGATAACATGTATAAGGAGAAGACCCATATTCTATAACTTAAACATAAGGTTGGGTTGTTCCTTTCATGTATGAAGTTAAAAGATGCATGCCCAAGATATCAGGAGATTTGAAATTTAAAAGACATATTGTTAGCACTCCAGCTAATAGTAGATCGCGTGAAAGACTTTAGGTAGAAGAAAATAACAATCAAAATTTTTATTCTAGCCACTTAACAAAAAAATTTCATGTACAAAATAGAGGAAATAATACAAAATTAAAGTAGAAATATAAGTAGAGGATAAGAAGAAACAGAAGAACTCCCCTAGGGAAGACCACTGTCTTGAGGCTTGGTTGAACCTTCTAAGGTTGGACAGCCCAACTTCCCAACTAAATATTTCCAAATATTAGTCGTATACCTTCAACAACACCCATATATCCTATTTATTACCCCAACCAACCACAAACTACTCCAACCCACTACAACTTACCAAAACAAACTGTAAAAAGAAAAACCACCCTTCCCCATCAGCTAATACCCCTACCCACGAACATCCACATACATTACTAATATTCCACCCCACATGAAAAACAAAATTTTCCCCAAGTTGGAGCTACAAAAGTATGAGAGGATTTGTTAGAATTGGAATAGTGGCCCATACCCCCTTGAAATTTGTAAGAGCCTTGTTCCAGCACAACATTATTCCTGTCCAATTTTAGTTGTGGATTAAAATTCTAGAGGGAGTGCTGCTTTTATATTCAAGGTGAGGAGCCATATAACTATGAAAATATTATTTTAAGGGAACAATTTCACCCTATTATATCATGTATCCAATTTCAAGATTCCTAGCCACATAGTTCCATGGATGAATTATAGCTCTTGTCACCAATTGAGAGAGAGTGGAATTTCTAGAAGTCAAACCATATTCACTATAACCTTCAATTGGAAAATAGTTTCCTTTTTATGATTGTCCAAAAGGCACTAAAGAAAGGTGATGTCATGGGAGTGGCCGAATTTATAATGTGCCATTTAAATCAACTAAATTAGTTGCAACTTAATTTCTGATAGGACTAGAAGTCCTACATTATTGAAAGCTCAAAATTTTTATTCTTGTTGGAGTTTATCTTGCGTGGTTTTAAAAAAGGAGATAATCACTTTTTAAATTCATTTTTTGACCTTATATTTTTTGAGGCACATGATATACAAAAGATTTTTTATGTCTAATTTTTGAATGGGATGGGATTCACCTAAGGGCCTATAAAATAAAGTTAAGGGGCTCAATAAGGGGTGTGAAGAGATAAAAAATCAGAGCACAAAAAGGGGTGTACAAAAACATGATGAGTAGGTTGGAAAAAAATGTTTTTAAGTAATGGGTAGTAGTGAGCAGTGAAAAAATAAGGTTGTACAATGAGGTGATGTAATGACGCAGTATGTTCGGTTTTGATCTTTGAAGGTTGACGTCTTATCATGAGACAATTATTAAAGAGGTGATGGAGTTATATCAGGGTATGGATTTTCACATAGGTTTTTATACACTGTATTTTCAATTCAAGTCCCAGGATTTACTTGGATTTTTTACTCTCTGATTCATGGTGGATTTTCACATAGGTTTTAATCCTCTATATTGGAGGGGTTTTCTATGTTAAAATTTGTGTCCCCATTTATTTTATTCTATTCGTTTTTGTGCTTATTTTACATTATTGATTCTTATAATTCTATTTTTTTGAATGAATAATTATCCTTGGGAAGATATGATTCCAACCCAACAACTGGTATCAAAGAAGGTTATTCACGTTTCTTTCTAATTGGATATGGGTGATTCACATCATTGGATTTCTTCCCACATAGAAATATTCAATGGGAAAATGATTTTACTCTATGGAATAAATGAGTTAAAAATATTTTATCCCATGAGATGTTTGTGAAGGCGCTGAAGAAAAAATTAGATAAACTGAAGATAATGAGAATTGGTGATTGGAAGGATATGAGAGAGTTGTAAATAAAAATGATTCAAATGTATTTGGATGATAATAATCTATGGGAAGTGATGAATCGGAGAGATCTGATGGAGATCTGGGTAAATCTTGAAAGAAGGTATAAATTGAAATATCTCAAAAATATTTAATATCTAAAAATGATTTTATCGTTTGTGAATACCAGAGAATAGAGATTTAGGTAACCATCTAGATGAGTTCACCAAACCTATGATAGATCTATCTTTAGTGGAGGTCAAAATCAATGATAAAGGTAACATTGTACCTGTTGAAATGGATGAAAAATACAATTCTTTGCTTCTATTGGGTTTGTTTCATGATTCATATTATAATCATTACTAAAAAAATAATTTTATACAGTACTAAGGATTTAACAGTGCTAGCTAAAAGCACTATTAAAGACCATTTTTGTCAGTGCTAGAAAAAGCACTGTTAAAGGGGATCTTTAACAGTGCTAAAAAAATATCTGTTAAAGGGCCCCCTTTATCAGTTCTTTTAAAAACAAACTGATAAAGGACCCTACTTTATCAACACTAGTAAAAAAGAATTGAAAATGGGGGCCCTTTATAAGTTCTAGTAAAAAAGTTCTAATAAAGGGGGGCCTTTATCAGTGCTTGTAAAAAATCACAGATAAAGCGAGGGTCTTTATCAGTGTTTATTTATCATCACTTTTTTACTAATGTTGATAAAGGGTATATTTTAAAAAAATTACATTTCATTAAAAAAATATTCATATATTCATTTGTTTATATTGATATAAATATAATATATATTTTAAATATGTTTTAGATAAGGATAACTAGGAATTTACACTTAATATATAATATATTTAGTGAAAATGTCTTATAAATTAATTAATATTTTTAATTAATAATTTTCTAATTATTATTGAGTAATAGTAATTTAATAATAATTTGAAGATAAAAAAACCAAAAAATTAATAAAATATCTAAAATAAGTTGAAAGTGTAACTTGAACTTCAAACGACCATAAATTTTGATCCTGGTGTCCATTTCGTCTCTACCAAATATTAAATTGAAGCCTGCCATGAGTTCTACCCCTAGTGATAGGGGAACCCCAATCTCATTTTCAAGGCAAAAAAAGTCCCAAAAGTCTTCCAAAACATAGTTTTTAGTCGGGGTACCCCAATTTTTTAACATTCGATGGAATTTCAGCCTCATTTAAGGGGGTCTCTTTACTATTTTCAGTGGTAATTTCTCAGGGAATAAATTCATATTGATATTTTGGGTTTAAAATCTTATCATTTTTTACAATGTAGTTTTATTTATAATTAAATATATGCATATTTTCTTATATTTATTTATAATAAATCACTTGTATAAATACATATATCAACATATTTACGTAGAAATATATTTTTAAATATATAAAATAAATATTTATTATTCAATTTATTTAAAGTAAAAAATTATCAATTTTATTTACCATATAAAAATTCATTAATATGTGTATATATACCTATACAATTAATGTTTATATATAAACATGTGTGTGTCACTAATTAACAAATATATATATATATATTTATATATATTCTAATATATATAAATAATTAATATTCTAAAAATGTATTTAAAATAATATATAATAATTTTTTATATTATATATATATATATAATGTTTATATATACATATATGTGTGCATTAATAAATGGATATAAAATTTTAATATATTCTAGTACATGTAAATGAATATAATATATAATATATTTATAAGTGCATTTAAAAATAATTATACAAATATATGAATAAAATATATATATATGTAAATATATGTATAAATAAATAGAAATATCACAATACAGACAAAAAAGCAACATGGTGTGGTGGTAGAGACGTTAAATCTTAAAAGGAGAGGCGCATGGTTCAAATCTAGACAGGTGCAGGAGGCTGCGACATTCCTAAAGCACTAATAAAGGGGCGGTGGGGTGAAAAACACTAATAAAGGTGGGGTGGAGTGCTGTTAAAGGGGCCATGGAACACTAATAAGGTCAGGATCATAGAGGTACAAAAAAAAATTTACCCCCTTTAATAGTGCTAAAAAAATGGTGTTTAAGGGGTCCTTTAATAGTGCTAAAAAGTACTATTAAAAGGGTCCTTTAACAGTGATTTTTCAAGCCCCGTTAAAGCCTACCCTTTAAAGGCACCTATGTAGACAATGATTTATAAGAACTGTTAAAGTCCCTTTACTAGTGGTGTTAAAATCTAGTTTTGTAGTGGTGAATCTCTTCACCACATTACTATTCATAAAAGACATTGAAGTTTGATGATGTGATTTCATCATTGTTGATAAACGAGACTTGAAGAAAGACCAATGATGGAGAATCTTCAGGTAATAGTGGTATTTTGGTTGTGATAGATGGATGTGATAATCATAGAGGTTTAATGAAGACAAGAAGAAAGTTCAAGTGATTATTTTGTGATAAGGTTATGAGAAGAGAAAATTCTATGCATTGAAAAAGATTAAGGAGGAAAAGAAGACGCATGATACCGATTCTAAGGATGTCGACATAACTCTTATATAGGATAATGGTGATTTACATTCAGTTAGAATTGATTGTCACAGGTTATATATGTACATTGAATAGGTGGTTGATTCAACAACATCATGCCATATTACATCGAAGAGGGAATTATTTTCTTCACATGAAGAAGGAAAATTTGGTATATTGAAGATTTATAATGAATATTTTACTGATGTCAATGGTGTTGATGATATTTTTATCACTATTAATACTGGTTGTACACTAATGTTGAGGGATGTGTGACATGTTCTAAGTATATTCCATAATTTTTTATCTTCTTGTACTCATGATAATTATGGATTCAGAAGTTCATTTGGAATTTTAAGGTAGACCTTGTCAAAATGTTCGATGGTATATGTACGAGGTAGAATGAAGGACACACTTTATAAGAAATTTGTAAAGGTGTGTGGTAATGTGAAGAATGCAGTTGCGAAGAGGACTTCACTAGATTTGTGGCATAGGTGATCACCATGCATGAGTTGAAGACCATAAACTAAGATGAAAAAGGTTTGGAATCCAAAGAAGGTTAGGTTAGGAATTTTAGGTCTTACAGCTAATTTTTTAGAGAGTGCCTCTAGTGAAGAAAGAATTAAAATCAATGATCTGGGTGATGTGCTGAGAGTTTCAAATAGTTCAGAGGATATTGAGAAATGGGAGATATTAATTCCTACAAGTACTCTAGATTATGTGATGATCATAGTTATAGGGGAGCCAAGTGTTGGTTCTAGTCTTGTTCAGTAGGTCAATGTAGACATGTATGATGAAGACTTAGACATTTATATTTCTTTTGAAGGGGGAGCTTTTAGGTTTCTGTCAAAGATGAAAAATAGGGATGCCATATTTTCAATATAAGATGACAGTTGGTGCGATACCAATCGGCTTACAATCCAAATGAGTTTTTTGGAATTTATCTTCTTTGATGGGATGAAGGGGTTTATTATTGGAGTTTATCCCTTGTGGTTTTAAAAAAGGAGATAATTGTTTTTTAAATTCATTTTGTGGCTATCTATTTTTTTGTGGCACATGAGATACGAGAGATTTTTTATATCTTATTTTTGAATGGGATGAGATTCACCTGAGGTCCTATAAAAGAAATAAAAGGGGTGCAACAAGGGGTGTGTAGAGATACATGATCATAACACAACAAGGGGCGTACAATGATGTGGTGGGTAGGTTAGACAACAATATTTTTAGGACATGGGTAGCACCAAGTAGGGAAAAAATCTCTTTGCGCAAAGAGGTGCTGTAATGACGCCACATGTTCAGTTTTGACCTCTGAAGGGTGATATTTTTTATGAGACTATTATCAAAGAGACAAAATAGACATATTAGAGTGTGGATTTCATATAGTTTTTTCTACTCTGTATTTTTAATTCAAGTCTCAGGCTCTAATTGGATTTTTTAGTTCCTGATTCATAGTTTGGGATAGTACATCAACAAAATGACACTTGGAAAATAATTTCTAGAAAATAACATTAGAATAGGATGTTTGTAAAAGGACAAAATATTTTAAAAGTTATAGTGGGGAAAAAATTTGATAAGCACATGAGGAAAAGATTACTGGATGAGCAGTAGTGGTGAACGGTAGAGGAACCCGGGAAGGAGTGGCTTATGGTCTGGGTAGTGGAACATGACAAAGGTCATATGGGAAGTGACATGGAGGCTTAGGTAGATGGTTCCTAAGAAGCAGAGGCCAAGGCACAATGGGTTAGAAGTTTATAGAGGGGCCCTGGGTGAATGCCTAGATAGGACTAGGAAAAGAAGCATCTGGTGCGTTGGGTGCTAAACTAGGTGTGGCTCCTGGCCATCCTTGGCTCATAGTAGAAGAGCCCTAACTAGTGCCTGGGTCATAGGGGATGTCTGGGAAGAAAGGGTTTATGTACATGGTGATCCTAGGGTTAAAAAAAAAAATCCTTGGATGAGTTGTAGGGAATATTGGAGAAGAATCAGGGATTGCATAGTTTCTTGATGTGATAAGGTGTCCATGATAGAGGTTAGAGAAGAATCCAAAAGTAACAGAGGGGTGAATACCTTTTTCATTTGAATGCTAGCAAGAATCCAGGGTAGCCTAGCCATGGTTTCTTCTTTGGATAGGTGTGCATAGAATATGTAGAGGTCAGGAAAAGCCTGGATGTGCGTATAGGTGTGCTAGGGTCCTAGATGAACAAGGCATCTGGGTAGTGAAGGGATCTAGGGAATTGGATGCCTCAACTTTCCTAGAGTCATGTACCCAGGTGATGGGAATGGGATAGATCCTCTTGGGAGAGAGAGAAGAGAATAGTCATAGGGGAGAGATATAGAACCTTCTAGAATTTCTCAGGCTCTGATACCATGTTGAACAATAAAACTAGAAATTTTGGATCTTGAATGAGGTGAGAACTCTTTATTTATATAAATATATAAAGATATATTTGATTTGATATAGATAAGAAGTACAAATTCAAACAATTGGGAAAAAATATATGATTAACCTAGAAAAAACCTATTCAAATAGAAAGAATCTATATAGAACCATATCTTAAATATTGAAATACTCTACCAATATTATTATTATTATTATTATAATTAGATAAATTTTATAAATTTTATTAATATATTATTGTAATAGTAGGTCTATCCCAATTAAAATAATTTCATGGTATTAGTTGAGAGGAACAAAATATGGTATCCAATTTTAACCATCACCTTGAATTAATTAATATTGCAAAGTCTTAACATAATCATAAATATCATTTTAAAATTTTCATTCCACATGTTTTCCAACATTGAGAGAGTGATAGAGTTTGAGGATAGGTGTAAGAACCTGATTTTATCTTAGGTATGGATCCTTTTAATTTTTGGTTAAAACCCATGTTGTAGTTATCTTTTTGGTTTAGAACCTTAAGTTGGGTTGTGGGCCAATTGGTTTGTTTTTTAAAAGAAGGGAATAGGAGGGTTGAAGGAAGGCTACAGGACAATTACATGATGTGTAATTCTATTACACAATGTTTAATTGGATTACACAACATGTAATCATTACACGACATGTAATGTCTTGGAAAATACCTTTCACATCGTGTAGAGGGGTTTTACTAGGGGGAATGGACCCGAGCTTTACACAACATGTAAAGAATTTACACGTTGTGTAAATGCCCAATATTTTTTTAAAATAGGAGGCATGACCTACTTTTTTTGGATAGAAGCCTCACCTCTCCTCTTTCCCTTCTATAGGATCCCCCTCTCATGACTAAACCTAGGATTTTGTGTTTCTTCATGATCTAGAATCTGATTCGATCACCGTCTATCATGTTGGATGCATATTGGTAAGATATTGATTCTTTTTTAGTTGTTAGTATTTATTCTTCCTCTCGATGATGCTATTTAGATATAGGATATTCTGTCCCATTTTCAGGGCACTGATCCATTATTTAGATATCTTCTAATCTAGGTCAAACTAACAGTTGTCACAAAATGAGGAGAGTCATATGAGTATGAGGTAGGTGGTCTATAACTCATCCCTCAAGATTCAATGTTTTGTAAATTGTCATGTGCACGCATCGATTTCATCGAGTGTCACCTATTTAATCAATATCCCTTTCTTTTAGTTGTTTGAACCATGTTATAAGACCCATTAAACATGTGTTAATCATCATTGGTGGTTACATACAAAATTTCAATGAACCCAAATAGGGTGATTCTGTATTTATGATTTTAGTGGCCAGTTATGCCTTAAAGGTTGGTTATGACTTATTAGCTCCATTGTTCAGGTGTGTGGCTTGACCCTATTATTGGTAAGTCCATTTAATTAAATGAATTGTGAATTTTTAATGTCTAGTAACATGTTTTCTTTCCACTTGACCTGCCTAAGGTGAGTTCTTTAACTTGATTAATCATTTGTAAATGGATTTGGAAAGTATATTGTATATATTTGATTTGGTCTAATTGAATGAAAATGAATGTTTGGTTTCATGTCTGTAGAACACCTTTTCTCTTAGGATGTAAGGCATTAGAACAAACCTAATGAATTGAAGATGATTTAAATGGATTCATGCCCCTTGGCCTTGTCACACTAATAAAAGGCAAGGTTTGAACCTCTTGAACCTATTAAATTGTATGAACATTATTTGGCCTTAATTATTAAATGAATCAAATGTAAGGTTACTCATTATATATACATATGGAACTTGAAATATTTATAGGTATGTATATACTTTATTTAGTTCTTATATTACTGAGGGGATTCCTTGATCACTCGAGGATTCCATTCCGATTCAAGGATGCCAGTTTCCTTGGTTTAGACCCACCTTGGAACCCGATCCTCATCTATTAGTGGATGCACAATAAGACACTGTAGGATCCATCCTTTAATATTATAGGAATAATTTGATACACTCCTTGGATCTAGCATGGATTCTATGAACATGAGATGCCTTGGTTATATCCTTGGACTTATCCATTACTTATCCCATTTTACCTTGGATGTATTCCTTAGACTC
Organism: Viscum album; assembly: GCA_963277665.1. NCBI lineage: Eukaryota > Viridiplantae > Streptophyta > Magnoliopsida > Santalales > Viscaceae > Viscum > Viscum album. The sequence continues at coordinate 2,002,228,390 of OY728136.1, forward strand.
GTTTAGATTACTGCAAATCATTTTTTTTCCATTTTCTAAAGGCCGGTTTGAGGGTTTTCGGTACCCAATACAGGACTCACCATATCCACACACCACTTCAAACCATCCAGTATCAATTTGAAATTCAAACTCAAAACCAAAATGAACGCAACATGCCCTCGAACCGCACACCTGCCAACGTACCATACACCAATCAGCGCACCTTCGTCACCGGAGCACTTTACCTTGAACCGAAACCCCACCATCATCGAAGAACCATTACGTACAGCAACACAATAATACCAACCATGAAAAAAATCAAAACAATCCATAGAACCATCAAACCCTCACATAGAAAATGCAAGGAGTGAAAGAATAAAAAACATCAGGCATGCCTCCGATGAAGAATCATCGCCAAATCAAGAACGCCAGTGCAGAAATCCATCCTTGTCGAAGAATCAACGCCAAATCAAACTCACCAGTGTAGAAAACACCATCCCAAGAACCATCCAAAAAGAAATCAGACAAACAAACATTAAAAAAGCATCACCCGATCTCTGGTAGACAACATCCCAAATGGAAGACAAGGAGAAAATCCCATCGCCACCTTCAGATCTACACCCAAAGGCCAAATCTACCCGAATCTCGCACGGAATACACTGGAAACGATGGAAACCCCATATCACAGCACCAGAAACCCGCACCCTGGAACAACATCTTGCCACCTTAGGAAACCCTAGCCAGATTCGAAGCTAGAGCGGAGAGAAGGTCGCAAAGAAATGCAAATCACTGTGGATGTTGACGAGCCTGTGCAGCATTGATACTGGAAGAGAGCACATCGCAAGCACGTCGATGAGAGAGACAGGAGGAGCTCAGCCAACGGGGGAGCGAAAGGTGGTGGCGGGTGGAAAACCTAGATGCAGAGCCCCTTACGGGCTCATTTTCACCACGATTCACCTCCTTTAAACTCGTTTAGATTCATTATTGTGGAATACCTTGGATAACGCTCCTTGGATTACAATCTTACCCCTTATCAAGGATGTAGTTACTACTAAGTTGGATACCCTTGAGGTCTAGGTTGTCTTGGTTATTACCTTGGAACACTTTAATTATTAATATCAATAAAGGTTGCCTTGTTACATTATGGAACCTTCACTATTAGTATAACTAGGTGATGTCAGTGCTTTCCATGCCTCATGTGACTTAAATATATAATCTGGAACTTAATTAATTAATTAATTGGTTACATGTTCAGACATTAGTCAAGGGATGAAGTAGGTACTTGGGTATTTACATTAATGTACTACTTTACACTTATATATTCATGCTTGCACAATGATCAATTTATATTACACGGACAAGATGTTATAGATGTTGTTGGTGATGGACTACTAAGATTTATCTCACATGCTATCTGGGAACCTCTGGTACTCGATTAGACTATATGTATGCAGGTGTTGACAAAGGGAAGTGAGTTTCTTTAGACACTTGATTGCTTGCTGTATTTGTATGGAGATGGTAGCAGATGATCGAGTTGTATCTCAAGATGACATGGATAGTTTTTAGATTCCTTGTTGATATTTTTGTATTTTATGATTGTCTGCTGCTTTGTATCCAAGTTTTCCTACTTTCTAGAGACATAAAATATATCATCATCAGCTTTTGTAAATTTATATCTGTTTCACCTATTGTTATTACCCCTGTTAACTTATGCTGTGATGTTTACTATTATACTACTTCCGCTATTTACCTATTGTGTTTGATATTGATCCACTATTCTATAATTTGGTAATGAGGGAATAGTCTCCCCATGGACACACCCAAGGCCCTCACTATTAGTTGGAAGCCTCTAGAATTTTGGTAGATTCTCTTGAGTCCATGTGGCCAATCTGTCTTGGGGAACCTCTAAGTGGATTTTAAGACTGGGATGTCACAAAGTGGTATCAGAACCATTCCTTTATTGGTTTAATATTTAGATAAAATATCTAGGAGAATAGGAACTCTATAAAACTTTTTTGTAATACATGCTTGAGCATCGCGAACCCATGTTCAGGGTAAAAGCCATGTTGTCCAAATTATAAATGCCATTATTCTTTTGCCTATTATAGTTGATATTATTTCACTATTGGGTGACACACATGAAATGTGGTGTTGTTGATTATTACTCTGATTGATAATTTTATTTCATTCTTGGCCTGGCGATATGAGGGAGAGGATAATTGTTACATGCATTATCATAGGCACATAGAATTCGCATTTCATGCATATTTCCATGCCATATAGGTTCATTTAATTACTTTCATTTCTTGAAATGTCTATGATTGCTGAGTGATCCTTTTTTATATATATTTCTTATTCTACTATTTTGTTGTAATTTAGTGACTATTGGTTTCAATTCATGAGGTGTTAATGGTTCTCATGTGTTAGAATTGGTAATTTACTAAGTTGATCCATTAGATTAAAATCAAATGGGTGTTGTTTTTAGTGATAAAGAGTATGTGACCTGATTCACTAGGAATGATGATCCATTTTAGATGAACTTGATATATGAAAAATAATAAAATGAAAACTATAAATGAAAACTTGATTCATAAAGAGAAATGGTTTCATGTCCTTATCCTTCCTTGTCATGTTTATGAAAGGTAAAGGAGTGAACCCAGTGAAAAAATATAAAATAAAATGAAATGGTTTCTAGTAAATTATGAGAAAGGTATGGGTTACCCTTTATATACTAGAACCCCTGTACCTTATAATTGAGAACTTACCAATACCTGGACTTCTAAGCGGGTAGTTGGGGTAGTATACCATGGGTAGTGAACTCTTTTTTATGTTTATATTTTTCTAGTGTTTCTATCTATTTACTTAAATCTTGTTCTGAGGTTTGTGCTTGGCATTTGTAGACCTATTCCACTATGAAATCCTCGCATCGTGCACCAGGAAGGTGGTGACGACCATACTCCAAACGCAGTAGACCCTAATTTTCCAATATTACCACCATGAGTACCACTTAAGGCATTTCCTATTATACCTGATTTGGGCACTAAATCCCATGTCCATGATAGTTTCCTACTTTTGATGCATTCCATGCATGATGATTCACATCCTACACCTACGATGGATGATCTAACCCATGAGTTCTAGCAGTAGTATCCTTCCACATTTTCATGGGATGGTAGTTCACATTCTATTGAGTCTTGGCTATAGGCCACCCTTTCTATCTTTGAGCATCTAGAGATTCCTATAGAGCGGAGGGTTAATCTTGATGCATGATTCAACCAAGAATTGGTGGGATGTAGTTACCTAGGTTGGCCGCCATCAGGGCATGGTATGGGCTGATTTCTAAACTTCCTTATATGATTAGTTTTTTCCTTAGATGCTGGAGCTGATAGAGCCTGAGAGTTCATGATTCTCAAGATGGGTTCTATATCAGTTATGGAATATTTAGTGTGTTTCACTGAGTTACACCTCTTTTTACCACTTCTAGTTGGTGACAAGCTTTCACGAGATAAACGCTTCAAGGATGGGCTTGTGTATAGCATCCATACTCAAGTGAATGTATTTAACCTATATAATTTATTTGAAATAATCAATTAGGATATTATCACTGAGCACAACCTGAGGTAAGGTGACAGTATCGGGTATAGAGGACTAGTTCCATGACAAGCTAGTAGTTCTTCTGGCAGCCTTTAAGGTTTCTCATTAGGTAAGTGGAAGCCAAAGTACCTATGCTGGTATCTCTATGGTGTGTCAATCGTGTGGAAGATAGGGGAACCTAAAGCCTCAGTGTGATAGAGATCCTATAGAGTGATGGGATTACAGTCATATGATACATCTTTATAGATTCTGTAGAACTATTCCATCAGATTCTAGTGGAAGAGGTTCTGCACCATCTCTACCTTTAAGGGTAAGTTATTTTATGCCACATCAGGTAGGGAGTTGGAGTAGCACAAATAGGACTAGCCAAGGAGGAGTTCATTTTCATGGAATCCAGAATCCTGATCACCAACAATGCCAACAAAGTGGTTTTGATCATGGTAGTCCAGCTATTGCATAGAATTGTGTATAATGTCCCAGACCCAAATAGCCACCCAAACAGTGCTAAACAGGTCAGGTGTTACTATCTTAAGTGAACCTCCCCGAATGCCAAAGACTGCCAACTAGCAGTGAGGGTGTAAACAGGTATAGTGGGGAGGCTATACCCTCTCAGAGGAAAATAAGGTACTAGTCCTAGTATAATATAAAATAATAGACTCTGAAAACTTGAACTAGAACCACATAGCATAAGCACAATCAATAGTAGATAAACTAGTAGAAGAAATATAAAAACAAGTGCATCAGAAAGTAAACAGAATAGTATGCTGAACATCACTTGTAACTACTAAACAAACCAAGCATGAATCCATAGTAGGTTAGACATGTTAATATAAAAAGGGAACTAATGACTAACCAACAGTAGATACAATAATAAATTAAGAATGTCTATACATAATGAAAGCTAAAACAAAACTAAACTCCAGCTAGGCATGACCTCGGGATCCATGCCAAATCTCCATGCAACAACTAATATGATCCAGCTCTTGAAGCTGATCTCTTTCTTGCACGTAAATCCAAAAAGTTTACATGAGTCCTAAAGGGCCCATGTAGGGTGTGAGATGAATCTCAGTAGGATACCACCCAATGGTGCTTACCTAGTATGAGTGTTTAAGAAAGCCATAAGTAAACAGTATGACGAACAAATAAATAAAAACTCCATTAGTGATCAACAGTCACGAGGGAGTATCACCTGCTTTAGCCAATGTTGGAATCTTAGTCACACAACCCCGCACCATGTGCCTCATGAAACCTCATTTCTCAAGTAACGACATCCCAATGTCACACCCAAGTAATAGTAACTTGGAACCATGAGCCTCCTGACACCTCGTGTCTCAAGTACCGACGTCCCATAGGCATGCCCAAGCAATAGTAACCTGACACCATGTGCCTCCTGACACTATGTGTCTCAAGTACCGACGTCCCTTAGGCATGACCAAACAAACTGAAGGCTCCTCACATCCCATGTGGATTCATACGGAAAGCACCCCAAACCAATAGTACCTAAACTGCAAGTATCAGGGGCCTATACCCACACAAGAAGTCAAAACCACCTCATCATAGAGCCATCTATGTTCACACGACCCAAAGTCACGAGTGATCAGTAATAACCAAATATAGAACCCAAGACACATCACCTATGACACCTCGTGTCCTAATGACCATGATGCTCAAGAATCTGATGGCCTTTCTATCCAAGTAACCTGGGCCTTGCCCAACCTAACAGTCCAACTTCCTCAAACTAACGTCCATGACACCCAATCCTGTGGTCAAACCACCCAATAATCCAGGCCAAGCCCAACCTATGGTCAAAATCATTCAAGAATATACAGGACAATCCCATCACAACCCAAAGGTTACAACATATGCAATTCAACAATTACATATTTATCACATTTAAACAAATCACATAAATAATAAAAACAATCTAAACCACTAAATTGCACCAGCCCAATGGCTATCATGCAACAACACTGAGGTATTGAATGCCTCTAATAAGACTAATCATGATTTACCAAATTAAACATACCAGTTCAAAATAAATAAGACCAATTATAACCATTTTTGCACCTTGATCCAAAATGTTCCAATGAGCGACAACCTCTTGCCCATCCTTGATCAAGAAATTCAGGAAATAGGGAATTCCCAATGGCATCCAATGGGTCTAAAAATTAATTCAAATTTCATTATTAGATATAACAGATCACTCTTAAAAATAATCAAAGATGCCCAAAGGCCGCACCACCCAAATGTCCACAAAAATACAAAACAAGGTATGCACCACCTACCTCATACTCGTATGATGATCCTCCTCCGGTAACAACCTCTAATTTGATCTAAAACATGGTAGATATAAATAATGAGCATAAACACTCAAGTTCCTATAACTTGATCAAGAAAAATATTAAGATAAAAGGATCAATTGGAATCAAGGGCTTACTGAAGGGGTTCTAATGGATCAAGTGGTGTGTGAAACGGGGTTCGAACAGAAAATTGGGAAGGGTTTCTTCCTCCGGTGCTACTCCATGATCAAACCCATCGAGGGATCTTCCCAGAAACATAAAACAAGGCTACTATCCATTTTAAAAAAAGAAAAAGAAAATACACATTGTGTATATATGAGTACACAACATGTGTATCATTTTACTATTTTTAAGACAACTGGAATTTCACCGAGGACTTGCCGACATGACTACACGACATGTACATGGCTGTACATGGAATATCCTTGGTTTCCCCACTCTAAATCACTGACATACCCACATGCCATGTATATCCCTCATACACGACTAGACTACACAATGTGTAATAAGAGTACACGGTGTGTACTTGGTTAAAAATCTCTATCCATCCAACACACCTACATGCCATGTGTGGCCTTCTCACACGGAAAGGGTACATGGCATGTACTAGGAAGTACATGATGTGTAACTTTGAAATTTCTAGAACTTCCCATTTTCCCCCTGTTATCTAAACAACAACTCAAAAACAGAAAGAAAAAGAAACCTGTACCTTAAAGTAAGAACCGAGTTCTTACAAACTTACCCCTTAAAGAAATTCATCCCCGAATTTCCCTTCCAAGGGTGGTTAAGAAAACTCTAAACCAATATAGCCCAAAAATCAAATCAAACAAAGGTCCAACAACCTATTACCTAGACCCACGGTCCTACTGTGACACATCATCACCCCTGCATCTCATAAGGTGCTTCCATGTTGCTTCCGACACCCATTCATGTCCCACACCGCATTGGTGTACACCTCATCAATGTCTTGTATACCATGGATACTAATACAAAACCTGGTACATTGCACCTCAAGTAATCTGCATCCTCGATGCCTTAATGCCCATAAAAACTCAAGTAACCCGCATCCTCAATACTCTTGATGCCCACGACACCTCAAGTAACTCGCATCCTCAATGCTCTTGATGCCATGCCTATCATATATATATAATTACAAACCTAAAATGGTTCCAATCCAACTGATCAACATCTTTTTAGTCCACATAAATCCTAAGCACCTCATGAAATCAAAATGAACATTCCACAATAGGCCATTCCAAAAAGAAAAAAAGAAAATCACAGCCACACCCGCGGCGTACCTCTGACCCTCATCAACTCACCAGCCTATTCAACCTCTGTCAGCCCCATAGCATGCACCTAGCCTGAAGTACGACTACTTGATGCCTGAAATCCCTACAGTGATACTCTAGTCATCGACCACTGACTCTTCATTTGGGTCCTTCTATCTCTGCCACGTCCTCTGTGCGTAGTTGAGTCTCAACTACCCTCAGCTAGTACCAATCATAAATTGACCTCAGACGCCACTGTCTGTCCTCATCCCTACCTTCCAGCTGTCTAAGAAGGCTGCCTGTAGAACCTCTCAAGATGTATGACCTTTCCACATGCCCGACACTCCTTTGGAGGCCTATTTCACTGAGTCTGAACATGCCCTTGTTGACCACACTGAAATAAAACCAATGACGAACTACCTCGAGGTGGTCTAGCTGAGTTCTTGGCTTGACTGCCCTGCTGAAACTCATCCCAACCTCGCTTCCTGCTATATGAACCATCACTTGAAGCCACCGACCAGCTCAAACTAGATTTTTCCATCAATTTTCCCTCAGATACAAGTGTCTGATTCATCGCCTCTGAGAATGAGGTCAACCTAAATATGTTTACCTGTACCTTAATGTCATGCCATTAGACATCCTCGAAGCGCCTCACCCTCGAGGTGTCATCGCTCACCATACCTGGTGCAAAGTGATACAACTCAGTGAAGGTAGCTTCATAGTCCATGATAGACATGTCACCCTACTGGAGGTTCAAGAACTACCGAGATCTCCCCACCCTCAGTATCTTTGGGAAAAAGTTCTCAAAGAACCTATCCTCAAAGTCCTTCCATGATAGTCCTTCATGTCTACGAGCCTAAACCTACACATCCTACCAATGCTTCGTCGGTCCTCTCATCATGTACATCGCCAACTTGACCCTCCACTCTAGAGGTGTCTCTAGCTGCTCGAAGATCATCTGCATGCTCTCTATATAGTTCTCAGCCACCTATGGACCACCATCACCCTAGAAAAGTGGCAGGTGCTGTGACTAGAACTCCCATATCAAATATTCCATTGAGGGCTATGTTCCCAAATCACCTTTATCGATTCCCTGTAAAACACGTACCAGGCTAGAACGAAGCTACTCGTCAAGCCAAAGCACAAATGCTGTCAAACCTGGAAGCTACCTTACCGTCACGGGATCCTAAACCTGATCCTGCCCTTGAGCTTGTACTTGCAGCTCATATTCTTCCTGCCCTTCAAGGGTATGAACCTGATCGTTCTCCTACGACACTGTACCATCACCTACCTGATTCTCCATTGAGATGTATAGGAGGAACCTGCTGAATACCATCAATGGTCATAAAACCCATATATATATAATAATATATTCAATACAGATAGAAAAAGTAGTAAAAGGCAGTGCGTAACTACTAGCCTTACTCTTCCCCACCACAAGCATTCCCCATATCATCCTGGCCTCATGGCCTCCTTACCCTCCCTCAATAGAGCCAAGTATCAATAGTACCTTGGGCCATGCCCATCCCAAAAACCATCATTTCCTCAAAATGACGACCGAGTCACCCAATCCTTATAGGCAGACTGCCTAAAACTGACATCCATGATGCCCAATCCTGGTGATCAACATCACCTCATTCATAGTACCTTCCTACTCATATACAAGCTAGGCCCAAATCTCATGCCACATGCAATTGTACATAATTTCAGAAATAACTATTTATCAAATTATTTTATGAAAACCTAACCATGATAAGTTTAAATGAATGAACCTAACCTGATTATAGTAAAGTATGATATGACCATTATCCTATGATAATTTCTTCCATAGAATATAGGCTTAATTTATCGAGGTTGTTAGCTATATTTAGAAAAATTAATAGTTTAACCTTGGATAGATTTATTTGTCTTGAACATAATCAACTAGTTCTATTTTCACTACTTTGAAGCATAATCCCTAGGACTATCCCAAGTTAGGTATAATATTATACTTTTTACCTAAACCCTAAAATTTACCCTGATCCCCGTCTTCTTCCTAAATCTTAAAACAAACTCAGTTGCATTATTTGAATCCCAAAATCAAATCAACTTGTGATGAATATTACATAAAGGGTTCAAATTCATTGGTTTCCTGTCTGCCAATTTTTCCCCATGGGTTCGACCCCACACTACCACTCAAATATGTTATTTTAGAAAGTGGAGTTTGGGATAAAAAGGAATTCCAATATGGTTTCTGTCTACATGGATTAAACTACGCATGCGAGTGCATCAAATTTTGGCACTATTTTCAGATATTTGTTCGGTGTGTAGGAAAAGGAACCTTCAGTACAAACCTGGGATTACCAAACCTGTTCCCCTTTTCTATTCACATTTTACTTATTTCTATAGACACCACCATATCCTTCTTTCTACCAATCCAGTGAATTCATTAGGGGACCATGACTCATTCAAAGAGCCTCAACACTCAAGAATTGCTCACCTTAATTCCTAAAATTGATAGGTATCTCTATTCATTCCTCCATCTAAGTATAGATGAACACATAAATCATATAATACCCAATCTTCCCAACATATAATATGTGTCACCTACACTTCATGAAGAGATACCCTTGTAACTGGAGTTCATCATCATGAATCATGAATTTATATCAATTAGTGGTTTCATGCCCAACATTTTGCACCCTCCTATCTAGGAGCACAAATTTAAAATCAAACCTAGACTCATTAGCATGATCCAGAATATGGGTTAGTTTAGAAGATTGTAGATCAAAGATCCTCATGAGTATATCTATAACTTCTTGAAAGTTTGCAATACCTTTAACAACTAGTGATTATCCTTTTATGAAATTAGGTTGATAATATTCCCAGTATCCTTGAACGACTAATTCAAGGAATGGATAAAAAGTCAATATCCCAAGTCAATTATGACTTAGGATGAATTAGCTAAGAAGTTCCTAGATAAGTACTTCCCACCCATACGAACATGGAAACCCAGGAATGACATCCAATACTTTGCCCAGGTAGATGGAGAGTCAGTCTAGGAGGAATGATATAACTTTAAGGAACTCACTCAAAAGTGACCACATCATGGGCTTGATGTATGGCTTTAGCTACAAACCTTCTACCAAGGTCTCCAACCAGCTACTCACACAGTGGTAGATGCTACTTTCGATGATGGTCTGATCCAAAAAATACCTAAAATAGGTTTAGAACTTATATATGAGGCCTTTTAAAATGCCAATTTGTGGTGGAGAGATCATGGAACACCTCAACACAAAATCCAAAAAGTAGAAAAATACACCCATCTAGTTGTACAAGTAGCGGCCCTAAATAAGGAACTATAATCCTTTAAAATAACTACTACACCACCACCCTATCATGCACCTGTAATGGAGATTAAATCCTATTAAATGTGTGGTTATATGAACTTATACCAAGACCTTATTGAAGGAGTTTATGAAAAACAAATCCAAGATTTTAATTACATTAATTGAAATCAGAAAAACTAACAATATCAACAACCAAAACTGTACTATCAATAGAGGCCGACTCAACAGATTCCACAGAAAAACAAAGGGTACTATCAAAAAATAAGTGACCAAGAACCACCCAGGAACCAAGAACCACCTTGATACCCTCCTATGAATCTTTTTCCTTAGCCACCTTAATAAGTACCCTAATAGCCTTTTCCTCCCAGAGGCCAAGAATAATTTCAACCAGCTCCATAAAAAACATCACAACCAGCCGCACCTCTCTAATAAAATCTGAATAATATTCTCACTACCTTTATTCATAAGGAAGATCAGAGGATGATTACCTAAGAAATAGAAATGAAAAATCAAAGGGTACGTGACAAACCAATATTTAATCAATGGAAATTTCACCCTTCTTATAGTAATGTCATATAATATAAATCACATAAAATCACTTATAAACCACAATAAAAACTTTATAAATGAATAAATGAAATTATAATCATTTCTAGAGGTTAAGGAACCAATACCGATGAAATAGTAACTTGACCTTAGGAATAGTAATATGACTCTTATGAATAGTAAACCAGAAAAATTAATAGTAACCACATCCATGAGAGTATAAATAAAATTTAGGCATCTTATAAGTGAAAATATGATATAACTATATCATAGTATAAGTAATTAAATATTTTAAAAATTATTAATTACATATTGTAATTATTGTAAGTTATAAATATTTAATTACAATTTTATGACTAATTTAACATTTTAAAAGAAAATGTATTTTCATAAAATGTATTTTCATACAATTTATTATCATAAAATGTATTCATAAATTAATATTTTTATGTATTATTATTTTAAGATAATTTTATGATACCTTAATTAATATTTCAAAGTTTTATAAAATCTGTTATAATTTTCAAATCTGTATTTTCTAAGTAAATAATTATTTTAATTAAAAATTAAATTACTCATATTTAAAAAATTATTTTCATAAAATGGAGTTAGTTTTTTAATTATAAATGTTGAAAAAGTGTTAGAGTGAATTTTTGGTATTTTTCTGAATCACAATAATTTTTGGTGAATAGTAAAATATGATAATTTATAGTATATATACATTATAAGATAAATTCACTATTCATTGTATCATCGCGGATGTAAGAACCATATTATATAACTTCCCTTAATTATTTTAATATATTTGATGATAATTCTCAAACTATTCATAGTCTTGATCCAAAATAATAAACTAATGATTAAAATATTGAGAAAACACCCCTCTCCTCCACTATAAATACCACCCCTCACCCCTCTTCTTCTCACACCTTTAAAGATTTTATCCTTTCCTAAATTATTCATAATAATGTTCTATATCTCCTTCCACATTTCCATGAGCTCTTGGTCTCATCAAAATACCAAAACCTCTTCCCTAAGGAGGTTCTCAAGGAGGATAGATTTTAGAGGTAAAATCTTCTTCCTTTTTCTTTTAATTTCGTTTCCTTTTATTATTCCCTCCTCACCTCCCCTCATAAAAATGTAATGATAAACTCCATTAACTTAAATATAATTTAATTTTATCATGTTAATGTAATATCCATCATTAAAATCCTCCCTCTCTCTCTTTTATTCTAAAAATGAAATCGTCGCCCATGATGCGCCAATTTACCGACATCGTGGGCGATAGACTTTTATTTTCCTTAAACACCTTCAAGGTTGATAATAAAACCATTAAATGGTTGATAAAATATTTTTAAGTTTATTTAATAACCCTATTTATGTTTTGGAACTAACTTATTTACATAATAATAAATGATAGAACAAAATTTGTTCATTGTGATCGAAAACTGCAAAAATTAACCAAAAACAATCATCCTTAACTTTTATCTAATGAATCATCCTTAGGGTATATAAACAAATAATTTGTAAGATAAGTTAATATTCTATAGTATCATTAATACCATATAATAACAATTTTGGATATTCATCTTCATTTTACATGAACTTCCATTCATGTATACAAGTGAACCGATCATGAAAAACCATGAAAATGAATGTTCCCAAACAATGAAATTAAACTCTATAACTCATCAAAAATCCCATAAAAGAAATTAATAAAAACACAATGAATAATATTTATGTATAAAAGGTTATTTAATTATTAATTAATGAATATAATGTGATTATGCAAGATATTAAACTGAAGGAAGCATTCAAACTCAAGGTAAGGGGATTTCTCAAACCCAACTATCTTTTTTTGGGGTATCCCTCTTTCACCCCATTTTCGGTATGGTTATTCCTTAAAAATGATTTATTCATCATTATATTACCTTTTTTGGGATATAAATGTTGTATACTTGAGTTTATTAAAAACAAGATGTTTTCCAAAAGAATTATTCCTTAAAAAAACATACCTTTTACTCCCCGAGGTTGTTTCTTCTTCACTCAAGGTTAATGATTCTTATATAAAGTATGTTATTACCTCCTTAATTTGGGAATCCAATTTTTATAAATGTATTCTTATTAAATGAAACTCATTTATTTATATGGGTTATTTTATGTTCAAAAATTGATGTACGTTCTATGTGGCATGCATGATAATGTAAATGTTATGATGTGATGGGTGCACCCGAAATTATATAGAGAAAAGTAAATGTTATGATGTGATAGGTGTACCCAGAATTATATAGTGCTCCAATGAATTGGTTAATGTGATGCATTTCATGAGAAAAGAAAAATATACATGAACATGATTCTAGATTTTTTCAAAACTATGTGTGGTAGTTAACCACCAGGACATGATGTTTCATTTTTATGCATTGCCACATTTTAAGACTTTTCTTAATGATTCCTCTCATTATTATGATCTGATGTATATGTTATAATTATTCTCACCCCATATTATATTGTTTCAAGTACTTATATGTAACGCCCTGAACGCAGTTACCCAGAGTTGGTGCATTATTATGTTTCATTGGCATGATCACAAAAGATCAAGTCTCGAAAGATTTATTAGTTTAGTAGCCTTAGAAGTACTAGATACATTCAAATGGTTTACATTACATCATAAAATGGAAAACTAAAACAAAATTGTTTCCATAGAAAACATTGAGATCCCATAGACTATCCCTATAGGTCAGTCATAATATAATTCTTTGCATCCTGAGAAAAATAAAACATAGAAATGGGTGAGCTCAGATGCTCAATAAGGATAACAATATAATGGAAACTTTCATAAATAAGCATGAACATTTAAGGCAATGTATAAGACTAAAACAAAATCATTTTAAACTTGAAATTCAGTATAATATGGAAAATATAAAATTAAAATAATTCAATTTACTTACTCACATGTATATTCTACTAGTCAAATAATCACATGAAATATCAATATCCACTTTCATAATGATGGAATGCATAATGCTATACTTTCATAACCACATAGTCAAGGACTTGTGCCAAGACTACAAATAATATTGTGTCAAGGCCTTATGCCAAGACACTAGTTTGTCTGATGAGACCTACCGATGCATCAAGGAGATATAGAGGGCTCCACCCGTCACTTACTAAGTTCAATGCATTCCTCATATGAAAAGTTTGAAACATAACATAAACATTCGTATTAAAACTAGCATACAAAATGTCAATACTTTATCCACAAACCATGAATGGTGTAAAAATAACACATCCACAGTCAAACATAACTCATTTAATACAATGTGGAAGATTGTATTGTAATAGATTAACCTCAATCGATAATAATGAAGGATATTGACATAGATGAAAATAATCATCAATACTATATGAGAGAAATATCCCCCTTTTTCTTGAAAACATTTAAAAGTATCACTCTTTATCAAGAAGTATTTTAAAATAGATTTTTGAATCAAAGTTTCCCATACCACTTTGAAACTTTTAAAATTAATTTTAATTTTAAAACATTAATGTCCATATAAATAAAACCTTAAAACCATTTTTAAAACATGGAAATTAATGATAAAGATTTAGAAGAATAAATTTTTAAAACATTTAAAATGGCATATTTGTTAGAGTTACTATCCAAATGAGAGACGATTGAATACAAATAATTGTGGTAATAAAAAATTTATAATACCATGAGAATAATAGATTTCATTATATACTATGTCAAAGGACAGTATATACACCATATAAAAGTGAATTGGTGCATAACAACAAAGAAGTCTCAAAGGAATGTAAATTGAGATGGAATCCCTTATAAAGACAATATCCTTAGGTAAAGGATAAATAAATGACATAATTATGTGTGAAAAATATAAATACACTCAATATTATTGGATATTCAGTGTAAATAAATCATAAGACATTCACACACATTCTTGTAAAAACAACATCAATGACTTGGATGTTTAACTCAATGAATGAAAATTGAGTTAAGATTAAGTTTATATCAATGACTTGAGAAATTATCAATGGAGTGATTATGTGTATCAAAAGTATATCCAAAAAAAGGGGAGTGGAAATTAATATATAAATAATAAATAGTGATTCCACACATAATCGAGGAGTAAAATAATCAATGAAGTATGCGTAAATCCCACTAAGTGGAAATTGAAATTTGAAATTCCCTTACCGATTTGGTAACTTATGAAACATGCAACCCATGAAAGAAGGATCATACAATGAAGATTTAAATACCCATAAATTAAATTATATTACACCAAGAATACAATCATGGATATTACATACACCACACAAAAGGAAATAGTGGCCAATATAGCATGAATCTCACGGGAATAAAAAGTGAGATGAAAAACCCTTACTTTGTTGTAATCAATCGAGTCGTATGGAAAAAAGTTAATAACCACCAAATGAATCACAAAATACCATGAATATAAAAATAATCATGATAATATATATCAAATGGAAGTACACAATACACCACATCCAATAAATAAGTGGCGAATAATGGAACACTTGCAATAAATAAGTGGTGAAAAATGGAAATCTCACGGAATTAAAAGTGAGATAAGAAACCCCTTACCCTGTAATTTTCCTTGGTCGAGGATAGGTTAAAATCATTTATAATGGTTAAATAATTTTTATTAAATTATAGAATAATAATATACATTAATATGATATCATATATGATCTTTTAACATTGCTTTGTTAATAATATCTTAGTATTATCGTCATTTTGGGTGTTAACAGATTCATTTTCCTTTATATTATTTGTTATGTGAGTCATATTTTTTATGGATGGGATGTATATTATTCATATACAGAATTATATAAATTATTTAAACATTATTTTTAATCATCAAATGAAAATTAGTCTTGAATGGATACGTTGGGGAATGAATCTTTTCGCGTTTGTGGAGACGGTAATCCGTACGTACGCACGAGCGACAATATCATTATTTTGATATTAAAATAATATATAATTGGATGGTATATCATATATAAAGAATAATTATCATGTTATATTTATTATTTACATCAATTACACATCATTATTACACCCATCCAAATAATAATGTATTGAATAACAATTACACCACGACGTGGAGACGATAAGCCGTACGTACACACGTATGGTGATATGTCATTCAAAAGATGGATAGAATAATGAATATGGTTGTAACATATTTATAATAACATCACAATATATATAAGACACTGGAGTTATTATTTTAGAATTGAAACAACAAATAAAGAGGAAGTGGAAGAAGAAAGGAACTTGAAAGAGGTGATGAAATATTTACCTTTTCTTCGGGTTCTTCCTTTTGATTTGATCAAAAGAGCTCCTTAGGTTGGCTTTAGGAATAAAGGAAGACCTCTACTATGAAGGGAAGACCGTTGATCGGGTATTTGGGTAGATTTTTGCTGAGTCAAAAGTCTTTGAAGGTGTGAATTTGAGGGAAGGGGGAGTGCCCTTTTATAAGAGGGGTGAGGGACAGCTTAGGAAAAGCTAGAAATTTTATTTTATAATAAAATAATTTTCGGTTTATGATGGATAAAAAATGAATTATTTAAAGGATAAGGTGGGGATGGGTCAAAAAACACTCAAAAAATAGGGTTTAGATAGGTATGGGTCACTATATTAACCTTATCATTTAGATTTAACTCTTAGTTAAATAGTTTGACATTTACCATGTCTCTTTGTATTTTTATATTATATGGTTAATAAACTTACTATATACTTCCAAGAGAACCCCAAGTGGTTCATTAATGATACACCTATCATTATACAATTCTTTTGGACGAAACTTATATTTTTAGTAATAGAATATCAATTAATAATATAATATTTGTTTTAAAAACTATTTTATGTCAATTTTGACACTATTTGGTATTTTGTTTTTTCTAAATTCATAACAACATTATTACTTAGAAAAAAATTCATCTAACCATCACTAACATGTCATATTAACCAATAAAAGTAGTTTAATTCCTAAAAAGTCTCAAATTACATTTATTTGGATATTCATAATATCAATTATTTTAATATTTCATTAATTAGGTAATTACTGCATCATCATCGTGTCATAAATAAATTAAATTATTTAATGTCTAGAAAATATAAATAAAATTCCATTATGTAGGAATTTTTTTTAGATTTATAATGAATATTTATAGTCAAATTTATCTTTTGTGTAACCCTATATTAAAAATGGTTTATTTATTAAACTTTGAATTT
This sequence comes from Viscum album, assembly GCA_963277665.1. NCBI lineage: Eukaryota > Viridiplantae > Streptophyta > Magnoliopsida > Santalales > Viscaceae > Viscum > Viscum album. The sequence continues at coordinate 2,002,245,686 of OY728136.1, forward strand.
AACACTTTTAACTCTTCTTTGAATTAAATAATAATAAATGTCCTAATCTAATCCAAGTAAACCTAAAGGATCATATTTTATTCCTAAGGTTGTTTTTGTTATAATTACACTTATACAATAGAATTAGGACATGTTTTAGGGTAATAATAATATCATTTTTACCCTTAATTACCCTATTTACTTTTAACCGTGGTAAATAAAAGTAAAAAGTTACTATTCACCAAAAATTATTTTCATCTTATTGAACCACATTTTAATTACTAATATCAACCGTGTCTCTTGGATTTTTGAAATTCAGCTAAAAAGAGTGGTAAAATTAAGTTTTATGTAAATTTGCAAATGCTCCTAGGAGGTGGGTAAAAGACGGTTAAAAGTTCAATAAAATTTTTATATATCTAAAATTATTATAAACTGAATCCAATGAATTAAATTGAACTTATATAGGTATTATGTATCTATTTTTACCTAAAATAAATTTAAATAAAAATTTAATTTTAAACTATAACTCAATGTTTTTCACTATTGATCAAAAATTGAAAGTTTTCAGAAAAATACCAAAACTTTACCCTAGGATAATTTTGATATTCTAAATTCAAAAATGAATTATATTTTAAAAAATTCAAAACATTGAAGTTTCATTAATTAACTTAAATTTAATTCCTATTGTCAAAATCAAAAAGCGGGTTTTTTAAAAAAGTAAAAACTATCAAAAGATTGACATGTGTTTATGTCAAATTTTAATGTGAAATTACTTATAATCACATACATTGTATTAAATTATAAAAATATAATCTAATTATAATTACAAAACATTCAAAGAAATATTTTAACACTATAAATTATTTCGATTAAAAAAGTTGTTTCAATTAAAATTTAGTATTTTTCAGTATTCATCAAAATATAAAAGTTATTAGAAAAGTACCAAAAATTTATCCAAAATAAAATTTTATGTCCCAATTATAAAGGAGAATTTAATTTCATTAAATTGAATATATAAAAGTGTCAAATATTGGTTTTAAAAAGGATTTTCCATTAAAAGGTGGTAAAATTGCATTTTTTTTTGAAAAATACTTCTTTTATCTGAAAAAAATGAATTTGTTCTTATATTATGTCTTAGAAACACATAATATGGATTCTAAAATTATATGGAGTATATAAAATTCAAAATTTAGTTAATTATTTTGAACGACTAGGTTGGTAAGTCGTGGTGTGCTTGAACTCAATGTTGCGTGTAACGTAAGCTATTGAATTAAAGTAAATAACTTACTATGAAATATTGGGGTGTTACATTCTTCACCACTTTTGGAAATTGTTCCCTCACAATTTTAAAATTGGGCTTAGGAACTTCATTGAAAGTCCCACATCAGAAAAAGATTCAATATAACTATCTTTTTAAAAGAAAGAAAGAGAAGTACAAAGGTCACCTGAGATAACCCATACTAGGATTCCATGTAGGAAAACATGGATATGGAAGGTAAAATAAGTGTCAAGTTCTGATGGAGAGGGATATAATACATGATCAGGAGGAAGTTAACAACAAGAAAACCACAAACTTGTGATGGGACAAACGGTCATTAGTTTCCCAGTTGGAAAAGTAAACGAACAACATTTTTTTAAGTTACATTTCATAAAGATGAGGAATTTATTTATGAGATTGACCAAGAACATAAAGAGATATAGTTACTTTTTAAGTAGAGTTTCATTATTTAATAAATTTCTACTACTAACTCATTGTTTTTCAAACAATGAGTATTCAAGATGACTTGGTGACACCGGAAGAGCTAGAATCAACTTCTAGAGAATCACATGATCCACAAAGGATAAACTATATATTTACCTTGTCTTTAGAGATTAATCAAAACCAAAATGGTTAGTACAAGATCAGATGATCCCCCAAAAGGATATTCCTTTAGAGAAATAAACACTAATTTTAATTTCTAAAATTAAACCAACAATACCCTAAAGTTAAATAAATACCATTCAATAAACAATTGTCCTTAAAATCCTTAAATATAATCCAAACTAATATTGAAACCCAAAACTTAGAATAATTTGGTTATGTAGTCTTCCACATTAAATTGTATCTCTAGATGACATCGACTACTCTTAAAGTCACATACTTAAAAGTAATTAACCTAATCAAATATTCTCTGTTATAGGTTAATCATTTCCATAAATAACCTAAATCACTATAAATCCACAATAAAAACATTAATAAAAATCCACCATTACTCTTCAAATGAAATCCCATAGTATTCTATTTTACTTAGGCATATAGTGTTCCCAACAGAGTGAACGTCTACTAAAATAAAATTTATAACTTAATCACCAAATAATTTTCCTATACTAAGGGTATTCATTTGATAATACATAAGATCCCAAATCAACTTATTATTGATCAATAAAATTATTTAACTTAAAAAAATTAGTCACACTAACCAGGGACTTCACGTAGTCCAGTGGTAGGCAATAAATCCCAATTACACTCTAGTTGTGGGTTCGATTCCCAAAGCTTTGTCCGACATGACGGGTTGTCACACACTCTGCGTGTTGTCCTTTTTCAAAAACTATATTTTATAACATTACAAAAATGAGATAAATTCCTCAAAATAACCATAACATAATTAAACCACAAATGTTATCTCATACCTTTCATTTTCATCCCAAAATATAATAACTTTTAATTGCCTCCAACCTAATCATCATATAAAACCAAATGGTTATTTATAACTATATCTATAAGATAAAAGATAATTCTTCCTCAAATATCATTTTCACATGACAAACTGTTGGGTTACAAATACAAGAGAAAATTATTCCAAAGTAATCCCATCAACAAGGAGCACTAATACTTTTAAATGTTTCTCCAACCATTTATTTCCACATAGCTTCTTCTTTGACCAAGAAAATATCCTATAGAATAGGACATTCACTCGGGCAATAGCCAGGTCCCCTAAATTTATGACAAATGACTGTAAATGGATTCTTGGGAGCATTTTTATTTTCTTCCATAGTACTCTTCATTTTTCCTCAAAAATTATTTACTTTATGTCCTTCTTTCACACACGTAAATAATTTCTTTGTTCTATTGAGACACTTTCTTGGGTGTCCCCTTCCACATTTCCTGCATGATGGAAATTGAGGATTCTTTTCTCCATGGTCTCCACTACTGGAGATCTTATCATTCATCACCTTTCTCTTCTTTGTTGAGTCTGGGAGTTGGTTAATATATATGTTGTTGATCATATTTTTGGAAAACTGAATTGGCATGAACATGATATCTTTTATGCCTATAAACATTTCATTTTGTTTCTCATTTACACCATCGTTCCCACCTTGTACATCATGCTCAAAGTTACCATGACTTCCTTGGAATCCATCTATTAACTAAAACCATAAAGCATTGTGTGAGTAAAGGTAGTCATAAAATCATTTAGAGAATATCATGACACCATATTTTCAATTTGAAACACCTTAGGATTAACCAAGGTCATTTATTCTCATCTTATATTAAAATCCTTCAAATCAGTTTGTAAAGAAAATGTAAATAATCCTAAGCATATCCCCCGGGAGTGTCATAACCAAGAGTGTATCAAGGCCCGTTGTAGTGTACCAGTTCCCATTCGAGTCTAGCTCAAAGTGGTGTTTTCATGTTTTACCCCTAGGTATATCTGTTCTAGAGCCGCCTCTACATGCTTGTATCCAGACAGGGATGTATTGCTTGGAAAAATTACAAAATCTATACAATACCAAAATTTTAGGAAGTTCTTCTATACTAATCCTCAAAGTCTATCTTAGGGCTATGTGCTCTAACCAGAGTTTATCTAAATATAGTTTCCAAGGTTTGTACTAAACTTCCTCTGATACCAACTGCAACGCCCTGACCCCAATTACCCAGATTCGGTGCATTATTACATATCATAGGCATGATCACAAAAGATCAAGTATCTAAAGATAAATTAGTTTAGTAGCCTTGGAAGTACTAGATACATTCATAAGGTTTACATTATATCATAAAATGAAAAACTACAACAAAATTGTTTCCATACACAACACTGAGATCCCATAGACTATCCCTACAGGTCAGTCATAATATAATTCTTTACATCCTAGAAAAATAAAACATAGAAAGGGGTGAGCTCAGATGCTCAGTAAGGATAACAATATAGCGGAAACTTTCATAAATAAGCATAAATATTTAAGGCAATGTATAAGACTAAAAAAATATCCTTTTAAACTTGAACTTAAGCATAATATGGACAAGATAAAATCAAAATAATTCCATTTACTTACTCACATGGATATTATACTAGTCGAATAATCACATGAAATATCAATAGCCACTTTCATAATGATGGAATTCATAATGACAGAACCACATAGTCAAGGACTTGTACCAAGACTACAAATAAGATTTTGTTAAGGCCTTGTGCCAAGACACTAGTTTGTCTCATGAGACCTACCGATACATCGAGGAGCTATAGAGGGCTACACCAGTCACTTACTAAGTCCAATGCATTCCTTATATGAAAATTTTGAAACATAACATAAACATTCATATTAAAACTAGCATACGAAATGTCAATACTTTATCCACAAACCATGAATGGTATAAAAATAGAACATCCACAGTCAAACATAACTAATTCAATACAATGTGGAATATTGTATTGTAATATATTAATTACCTCAATTGAGAATAATGAAGGATATTGACATAAATGAAAATAATCATCAAAACTATATGAGAGAAATATCCCCCTTTTTCTTGAAAACATTTAAAAGTATCACTTTTTATCAAGAAGTAGTTTAAAATAGATTTTTGAATCAAAGTTTCCCATACCACTTTTAAACTTTTAAAAGTAATTTTAATTTTAAAACATTAATGTCTATATAAATAAAACCTTAAAACCATTTTTAAAACATGGACATTAATGAGAAATATTTAGAATAATAAATTTTTAAAACATTTAAAATGGTATTTTAGTTAGAGTTACTATCCAAATGAGAGACGCTTGAATACAAATAATTGAGGTAATAAAAAATTTATAATACCATGATAATAATATATTTAATTATATACTATGTCAAAGGATAGTATATACACCATATAAAAGTAAATTAGTGCATAACAACAAAGAAGTCTCAAAGGAATGTAAATTGAGATGAAATCCCTTATAAAGACAGTATCCTTAGGTAAAGGATAAATAAATGACATAATTATGTGTGAAAAATATAAATACACTCAATATGATTGGATATTCAGTGTAAATAAATCAGAGTATATTCACACATATTCTTGTAAAAACAACACCAATGACTTGGATGTTTAACTCAATGAATGGAAATTGAGTTAAGATCAAGTTTATATCAATGACTTGAGAAATTATCAATGGAGTTATTATGTGTATCAAAAGTATATCCACACAAAGGGGAGTGTAAATTAATACATAAATAATAAATAGTGATTCCACACATAATTTGGGAGTAAAATAATCAATGAAGTATGCGTAAATCTCACTAAGTGGAAATTGAAATTTGAAATTACGTTACAGATTTGGTAACTTATAAAACATAAAACCCATGAAAGAAGGATCATACAATGAAGATTTAAATAACCATAAATTAAATTATATTACATCAAGAATACAATCATGGATAGTATATACACCACACAAATGGAAATAGTGGCCAATATAGCATGAATATCACGGGAATAAAATGTGTGATGAAAAACCCTTACTTCGTTGTAATCAATCGAGTTGTATGACCCAAAGTTAATAAGAACCAAATGAATCACAGAATACCATGAATATAAAAAGAATCATGATAATATATATCAAATGTGAGTACACAATACACCGCATCCAATAAATAAGTGTCAAACAATAGAACACTTTCAATAAATAAGTGGTGAAAAATTGAAATCTCATCGAATTAAAAGTGAGATAAGAAACCCCTTAACTTGTAATTTTCCTTGGTAGATGGTAGGTTAACCTCCTGTATAATGGTGAAATAATTTTTATTAAATCATAAAAGAATTATATACATTAATATTATATCATATATGATCTTTTAACATTGCTTTGTTAATAATATCTTAGTATTATCGTTGTTTCAGGTGTTAACGGATTCATTTTACTTTATATTCTTTGTTATGTGAGTCATATTTGTTATGGATGGGATGTATCTTATTCATATAAAGAATTATATCAAGTATATAAACATTATTTTTAATCATCTAATGAAAATTAGTCTTGATTGGATACGATGGGGAATGAATCTCATCGCGTTCGTGGAGACGGTAATCCGTACGTACGCACGAGCGACAATATCATTCTTTTGATATTAAAATAATATATAATTGGATGATATATCATATATAAAGAATCATTATCATGTTATATTTATTATTTAAATAAATTACACATCATTATTATACCCATCCAATTAATAATATATTGAATAACAATTACACCACGATGTGGAGATGGTAAGCCGTACGTACGCACGTATGGTGACATGTCATTCAAAGGATGGATAGAATAATGAATATTCTTGTACCATATTTATAATAACATCACAGTATATAAAAGATACTGGAATTATTATTTTAGAATGGAAACAACAAATAAAGATGAAGTGGAAGAAGAAAGGAACTTGAAAGAGGTGATGAAATATTTATCTCTTCTTCGGGTTCTTCCTTTTGATTTGATCAAAAGGGCTCCTTAGGTTGGCTTTCCAACTAAATTAAGACCTCTAGAATTAAGGGAGGCCATTTTAGAGGGTATTTGGGTAGATTTTGGCCAAGTAAAAAGGCTTTTAAGGTGTGCATTTGAGGGAAGGGGGAGTGCCCTTTTATAAGAGGGGTGAGGGGCACCTTAGGAAAATCTAGAAATATTATTTTATAATAAAATAATTTTCAGTTTATAATGGCTCCAAAATAAATTATTTAAAGGATAAGGTAGGTATGGGTTAAAAACCACTCAACCAATAGGTTTTAGATAGGTTTGGGTTACTATATTAACCTTATCATTTAGATTTAACTCTTAGTTAAATATGTTGACCCTTATAATGTCTCTTTGTAATTTTAGATTATATGGTTAATAAACTTACTATATAATTCCAAGATAACCCCAAGTGGTTCATTAATGATACAAATATCATTATATAAGTCTTTTTTCCAAACCTTAGATTTTTAGGAATATAATATCAATTAATAATATAATATTTTTTTTAAAACTCTTTTATGTCAATTTTGACACTATTTGGTATTTTGTTTTTAATAAATTCATAACAGCATTATTACTTCGAAAAAAATTCATCTAACAAACCCTAACATGTCATATTAACCTATAAAATTAGTTAAATTCATAAAAAGTATCAAATTACATTTATTTGGATATTTATAATATCAATTATTTTAATATTTCATTAATTAGGTAATCACTGCATCATCATTGTGTCATAAATAAATTAAATTATTAAATGTCTAAAAAATATAAATAAAATACCATTATTTAGGAAATAGTTTTATCTTTCTAATTAATATTTATAGTATAATTTATCTTATGTGTAACCCTATATTAAAAATGGTTTAGTTATTAAACTTTTAATTTAACACTTTTAACTCTTCTTTGAATTAAATAATAATAAATGTCCTAATCTAATCCAAGTGGACCTAAAGGATAATATTTTATTCCTAAGGTTGTTTTTGGTCAAATTACACTTATCCAATAGAATTAAGACATGTGTTAGGGTAATAATAATAATATCATTTTTACCCTTAATTACCCTATTTACTTTTAACCATAGTAAATAAAAGTAAAAAGTTACTATTCACCAAAAATTATTTTCATATTATTGAACCAAATTTTACTTATTGATATCAACTTTGTCTCTCGGATTTTTGAAGTTCAACTCATAGAATTGATAAAATTAAGTTTTATATAAATTTGCAAATGCTCCTAGGAGGTGGGTAAAAGACGGTTAAAAGTTCAATAAATTTTTTATATATCTAGAATTATTATAAACTGACTCCAATGATTTACATTGAACTTATATAGGTATTATGTATCTATTTTGACCTAAAATAAATTTAAATAAAATAAATAATTATTTAAATAAAAATTCGGTTTTAAACTACAACTCAGTGTTTTTCACTATTCATCAAAAATTGAAAGTTTTCGAAAAAATACCAAAAATTTACCCTAAGATAATTTTGATATTAAGAATTCAAAAATGAATTCTATTTTACCAAATTCAAAACATATAAGTTTCATTAATTAATTTAAAATTAATTCCCGTTGTCAAAACCGAAAATCGGGTTTTTTTAAAAAGTGAAAAGTATCAAAAGATTGACATGTGTTTATGTCAAATTTTAATGTAAAATTACTTATAATAATCTAAATTTTATTAAATTATAAAAATATAATCTAATTATACTTCCAAACCATTAAAATACGTAATTTAACACTATAAATTATTTTGATTAAAAAAGTTGTTTTCAATTAAAATTTAGTATTTTTCAGTTTTCATCAAAATATAAAAGTTATTAAAAAACTACCAAAAATTTATCCAAAATAAATTTTTATGTCCCTATTATAAATAATAATTTAATTTCCTTAAATTGAATATATAAAAGTGTAAAATATTGGTTTTAAAAAGGGTTTTCCATTAAAAGGTGGTAAAATTGCATTTTTTTTTGAAAAATACTTCTTTTATCTAAAAAAAATGAATTTGTTCTGATATTATGTCTTAGAAACATATAATATGGATTATAAAATTATATGGAGTATATAAAATTCAAAATTCAGTTAATGATTTTGAACGACTAGTTTGGTAAGTCGTGGTGCGTTCGAACTCGGTGTTGCGTGTAGCATAAGCTATTGAATTAAATAAAATAACTTTCTATGAAATATTGGGGTGTTGCATTATCTAGCCTCTTATTTGGATTTTAGCTCACCCTTTTTGATGTATATACTTAGGTGATTATATGTACTAAGAAGAATTCGATATTCAATAAGAAGCTATAGAAGAAGGAATTAAATAAATGTTTATGTTTTATTTTGTAAATGTTATGTATGGTCCTAATTTTACCAAGACAATAAACCTTTAGATCCTCATTTTTTAATGATTTTATGTCATTTTTATTCAAAATTATGTAATAAGATATGTAAGAAAATTAGGGTCGTTATAGTTGGTATCACAAGACAATTTAGTTTATTTAGGAATTAGGATTAAAGAACCATCGTGATAATTCTTAGTATGATACTAAGTATAAGTAATCACCCAAGAATATTTTTTTTAGAAAATTATAAACAAAGGGATCCCACAAGATATTCCTTTAAAGTAAATTACACAAAGTAATAAATTATTTATTCATGAATTGTTGGCTTATGTTTTATTCTAACCTTTTCTATTTTAGAAAATTGTGGGAACCAGGAGAAACTAGACCAACAACCCATGTGGGGGACAATGAAACAATTTCCAGAATGACATCCCCAATGCTTTTGGAGGTGGAGTTCAAAATTTCATGTTAATTCTTACCCATCTATTTCAGGATACGAACAATAACCTGAATAATGTGGAACATCCGCCTTCAACTAAGAGGGAGAAACTGGTTATCAAGTGTTTTATGCGTCAATGGCCACTGATGATTAATGGATCTTCTGATCCACTAGTTTCAGAATAGTGGGTCAACTCAATGGAGAAGATCTTTTCTATGCTTCACTATTCTAAGATGGAGAAGTTAACTCTTTCTATTTATCATCTAGATGGAGAGGCCGACCAATGGTGGGTGTTGATTAATAACACCAATCCAAGGGATGAAATTGAAGAGATGAAGTGGGATGAATTTAAGATAATGTTTATTAATAAGTATTTCCCTTTAAATATTCATAAAAATATGGATATAGAATTCATATAGCTAAAGAAAAAGAAAGAAGAATATGTCACAGACTATGAAGAAAATTTCACAAGGATTTCAAGGTACTCTTAAGGTTTTTTTATCAATAATGACAACAAAATTGATTGATCATTTAGTGGTTTAAAACCACAACTTCTAAAGTATTCTAAATTGGAGACTTTGGGAGTTATGAAGAATTTGTTCAATGTTCTCTCAAAGTGGAGATGAAGTTTTGGAGAATGGTCTCATGGAAATGGTGATAAGAAATGAAAGATAGAGTTTTATGTTGGGGGATATAATGAGAAAGGTGGAAAGAAAAATCAACCACCCACATGTAAAAAATGCAGGAATAAGCATCATGGGAACTACCACAAATGGATGGAGAAATGCTTCAAGTGTGGGAGAGAAGGCCACTAAGCTCATGAATTTCGAAATGACATGAGGAAGTAAGATAATGCGGTGAAGGAAAAAAGAGCACCACCCATGGTCCAATGCTACAACTGTAGGGAGAAAGGGAACTATGCAAGCCAGTGAACTAAACCTCAAGTCCTTGAGGGTAATCAGCATTAGAAACCACCAAAGAAAAAGGAGAAAGACAAGGATTATTCCATCAATACTGCAGAAGAGGAGCAAGATAATGAAGTTGTACAAGGTACACTTCATATTTACTCAAGAATGGAAAAATTATTATTTTATTATAGTTCTATACATTCCTTTATATCATACAAGTTTTCTAGAACTATTAAATTGAATCCCTAAAACCTTGAAGTAGAGATATCTGAAAAAAACCAAGTGCTGAAATAATTTTAACCTAAGTGTTGGAATCTTATCCTGTTGGAACATGTGAGAAGATTCTTCTAGTGAATCTCTTAATACTTCCCTTGGTGGAATTCAATGCTATAATGGGGATGGATTGGCTTTTCTTATATAGAGAACATATCAACAATTAGGAAAAGGAAATATATTTTCAATTTTTGAACCATACCATGCTCCTCTACAAATGAAATTAAGATCATGAATCTCCTTTGAAAAATCCTTCAATAGTGTGGGTGTTGATTCCTTGTTAATAACCATACCTCACTCAAATGGTTGATTCAATGGAAGGTATCAATCTACGGTAAATTCTCATCGTGAGGGAATACAATGATGTATTTCTTAAAGAGTTACCCATAATTCCCCTGAATCACGAGGTAGAGTTCTAAATAGAACTCATACCTGGAACTACTCCTATCTCAAATTGTACCTATAGGATGACTCCTATAGAACTAAAGGAGTTAAAGAAGAAGCTTCAAGAGCATTTGGAAAAATATTCATATTCCCTAGTGCATCACCTTGGGTTGTGATGATGCTCTTTGTTAAGAATAAGGATGGATCAATGAGGTTGTGTATCGATCATCAGGAACTCAACAAGATCACCATAAATAAAAAGTATCCTCTTCCAAGGATTTATGACTTGTTTGATCAGTTGTGAGGATCCAAATACTTCTCAAAGGTGAATCTTTGTTTTGGATATCATCAGCTAAAGGTGAAGAAAGAAAATATTCATAAGACTTCCTTCCTTATAAGGTATTGGCACTCTGAGTTTTTGGTGATTCCCTTAGGACTTAATAATTCCCCTACAATATTTATGGATTTTATGAATAGAGTCTTTAGAAATTATCTTGAAAAATTTGTGGTAGTTCTTATCAATGATATTCTCATCTACTATAAGAGCAATAAGGAACATGAAGAATATCTAAGTCTTGTGTTGGAAACATTAAGAAAAAATAAGTTATACGCTAAGTTCAACAAGTGTGACTTTTGGATGCATCAAGTCACATTCTTGGGTAATGTGATCATAAGTGAAGGAATATCTATAGACTGTTAAAAAAAGGCAATTGAGTAATGGCCCAAATTCTCTAGTGTCACAGATTTCTGTAGTTTTCTTGTATTAGATGTGTACTACCAATGTTTTTAAGAAATTTATCATGATTTTAAATCTTGTTAACTAAGTTAACAAGGAAAGGGGTAAAGTATGTCTAGACTAAAGAATGTGAGGAAAGGTTCAAGGATCTAAAGAGAAGGATGATCACTGCACCTATACTCAAATTATGAAAAAGTGGAGAAATATTTGTAATATAAAGTTACGATTTAAAGAAATTATTGGGTTGTGTAGTCATAAAAATGACAATGTGATAGTCTACACCTCACAGTAGTTAAAGATCCATGATAAGAACTACCCTATGCATGATCTAGATCTACCAGTTGTGTTTTTTTCCTTGAAAATATGGCGACACTACCTCTATGATGATAAGTGTGACATATATACCTATCACAAGATACTAAAGTATATATTCATACAAAAGGATATTAACATGCATCAACATAGATGGTTAGAGATAATCAAAGACTAATATTTCTCTATTCACTATCATACCACATGGAGAACAAGGTAGTTGATGCTCTTAGAATAAAAGAACATGTTTCTCTATCCATGTTTTAGATTGAGAAAGACCATATCCTCATTGATATGAAAAGGATAGATTTGGAAATCATAACGACATGAAACACATACTATGTTTTCCAAATTATTTCCCAAACATCTATCCAAGAGAAGATTAAAGAGGCACAAAAGGATGATCTGGAGTTACAAAAGAAGGTGAATGCAGTAAATTAAGGGAAGCTGCAAGAGTTTCATATCGATGATGATAGTGTGATTAATTTTGGAACAAGGATTTTTGTGCCTTCATCACATGGGATAAAGAAGGATCTATTGGATAATGCACATAGCTCAACTTTCTCTATCCATCTTGGGAGTACCAAGATGTACCGTGATTTTCAAGAACACTTTTGGTGGATAACATGAAGAATCAGATTTTTGAGTATATCTCAAGGTGTTTGATTTGTCAAAAAGTTAAATCAGAGTGACATAAGTACAAAGGGATGATGAAACCATTGCTATACCCATGTGAAAATAAGATAATGTCACTATGGAATTTGTTACGGTTCTCCCGAAGACATCCAAAAGAAATAATGCAATATGGTTTGTGGTGGATTGAATCACCAAGACTTCCTAATTTATTACTATTCGAGAAGATATCACACTTGAAAAACTTGAAAGATATATGTGAAGGAAGTGGTGAGACTGCATGAGGTTACACTCTCAATTATCTCTGATCATGATCCTAGTTTCACATCTAAATCTTAGAGGAGTCCCCAACATGCTTTGAGTACTGAATTAAATTTTAGCATGGCATATCACCCCCAAACTGATGGAAAATATGAATGGAATATTCAGACACTCAAAGATATGATAAGATACTTCTATTTAGAATTCAAATGTGGATGAGATTAGTATCTCCCATTGGATGAGTTCTTATATAACAATAGATTCCACTCAAGTATTCATATTGCTCTATATAAAGCTCTGTATGGAAATAAATGTAGAACTCCAACCTGTTGGGATGGAGTTGGAGAAAGAAAGCTACTTGGACCTAATCTTGTACAAGAGATGATAGAAAAGGCTTCAAGCAATAAAAAAACATATCAAAGCTTCTCAAAGTTAGAAAAAGATCTATGCCAACAACCATCAAAAGGACTCAAAGTTCGATGTTGGAGATAAATTTTTCCTCCAAATATCACCATGGAAGAGGGTCATCTGGTTTGGAAAGAAAGGGAATCTAAGACCAAGGTACATTAGCCCCTTTGAGATCCTTGATCACATATGAGTTGTGGCCTATCGAATTTAATTTTCACTTAATATGGATCAATTTCATGATGTTTTCCACATATCCCTCCTAAGGAAATACATAACCGATCCCTCACATGTAATAAACTTATAGGTGGTACAACTGGAGGATTATCTATCATATGAGGAGCATCCAGTAATGATTATGGACTTGATATATAAGGTTATACGCAATAAAAAAAACACAACTTGTCAAAGTATTGTGGAGGAACCATAAGTATGAAGAAGAAACTTGGGAACCAGAAGAGGTGATAAACGGGAAGTACCCTCACCTGTTTATGTAAAATGAAATTTCAAGGGAAAAATTTCAAAAGGGGGAAGAATGTAATGACCCAATTTTTAATCAATGGAAATATCACCCTTCTTATAGTAATTTCATATAGTATAAATCACATAAAATCACTTATATAACATAATAAAAACCTTATAAATGAAGAAATGAAATTAGAAGTATTTCTAGAGCTTAAGGAATCAATATAGATGAAATATTAACTTAACCTTAGGAATAGTAATATGACCCTTATGAATAGTAAACTAGCCAAATGAATAGTAACCATACCCATGAAAGAATAAATAAAATTTATTAATATTATATGTGAAAATATGATATAATTATATCATAGTATAAGTAAGTAAATATTTTAAAAATTATTAATTAAGTATTGGAATTTTTGTTAGTCTGAAATATTTAATTACATATTTATGATTAATTTAATATCTTATAAGAAAATTTATTTTCATAAAATGTATTCATAAATTAATATTTTTATGTCTTATGGTTTTAAGATAATTTTATGAGACCTTAAGTAAATTTTCAAAGTGTTATAAAACCAGTTATAATTTTAAAATCTATATTTTCCAAGTAAATGATTATTTTAATTAAATATTAAATTACTCATATTTAGAAAATTATTTTCATAAAATGGAGTTTATTTTTTAATTCTACACTTCGAAAAATGTTGAGAGTGAATTTTTGTGATTTTTCTGAAATACTTGAATTTTTGGTGAATAGTAAAATACGGTAATTTACGATACTTATACATTATATTCTAAATGTAATATTAATTGATTCATAATTGATTTAAGTACCATAATATAGAAATTACCTTCATTATTTTAATATATTTTATGATACTTTTCAAACTATTCATATTCTTGAGCCAAAATAATAAACTAATGATTAAAATATTGAGAAAACACCCCTCTCCTCCACTATAAATACCACCATCACCCCTCTTCTACTCTCACCTCTCAAGATTTTAGAATTTATTAAATTATACCCAATACTATTCCATATCCCCTTCACCATATAAATAATATCTCAGTCTCATAAAAAGACCAAAGCCTCATCCCTAAGGAGGTTCTCAAGGAGGAGAGATTTAGGAGGTAAAATCTTCTTCCTTTTTCTTTTAATTTCTTTTAATTTTGTTTCCTTTTATTATTCCCTCTTAACCTCCCCTAATATAAATTTCATGATAAACTATAGTACCTTACATATACTAGAATTATATCATGTTAATTTAAGATACACTATTAAACTCCTCCCTCCCTCTATCTTTTATTCTAAAAATGAAATCGTCACCCATGATGTGCCCATTTACCGACATCATGGGTGATGCACTTTTATTTTACTTCAACACCTTAAAGTATGTTAATAAAAAAATTAAATGGTTGAAAACAGATTTTAAAGTGTTTGTAATAACCCTATTTATGTTCTGGAACTAACTTATATACATAATACTAAATGATAAAATAAAATGTGTTCGTTGTGATTGAAAAACCGCCAAAATTAACATAAAATGATCATCATTAACTTTCATCTAATGAATCATCCTCATGGTACATAAAAAAATACTTTTTAAGATCATTTATGATTATGGAGGATCATTAATTATATATAATAACAATTTTTTATATTCATACTCATTTTACATAAACTTCCATTCATGTATACAAGTGAACTAATCATGAAAACAACGAAAATGAATGTTCTCGAATGATGAAATTAAACTCTATAACTAATCCAAAAGCCCATAAAAGAACTTAATAAAACAAAAATTAATCTGATTAATGTATAAAAGTTTATTTAATTGTTAATTAATGAATCTAATGTGATTATACAGGATATTAAAGTGACGGAATCATTCAGACTCAAGGTAAGGGGAATTCTCATACCCAACTATATTTCTTTGGGGTTTCCCTATTTCACCCCATTTTTAGTATAATTATTCCTTACAAATAATTTATTTATAATTATATTACCTTTTCTAGGATATAAATATTTTCTACTTGAGTTTATGAAAAACATGATGTTTTCTAAAAGAACTCTTCTTTAAAAAAAGAAACACACCTTTTACTCCTCGAGATTGTTTCTTATTCACTCAAGGTTAATGATTCTTATATCAGGTATGTTATTCCCTCCTTCATTTGTGAAACCAAAGTTTATGAATTTATTCTTATGAAAATAAGCATATTTATTTACATGTTTTATTTTATGTTCAATATTTATGTACGTTCTATGTGGATGCATGATAATGTAAATGTAATGATATAATGGGTGCAACTAGAAATTTATGGGGAAAAGTAAATGTTCTGATGTGACGGGTGCACCCGTAATTTTATAGCACTCTAATTCATTGGGTAATGTGATGTATTTCATGATAAAAGTGAAATATTCATGAACATGATGCTATATTTGTTCACAACTATGTGTGGTAGTTAACCACTAAGACATGATGTTTCCTTTTTATGCATTGCCACATTTCAAGCCTTTTCATAATGATTCCTCTCATGATTATGATCTGATGAATATGTTATTATTATGCTCACTCCATATTATATTGTTTCATTTTATTATATATCCACTTATTGGGATTTTATCTCACCCATTTTTATGTATATCCTTAGGTGATTACATGTACTAAGAAGAACTCAAAGGCCAATAAGAAGCTAAAGAAGAAGGAATTAAATAAATGTTTATGTTTTATTTTGAAAATGTTTTATATGGTCCTAATTTTACCAAGACACTAAACATTTTGATCATCATTGTGTAATTATTTTATGTTGTATTTATTTAAAATTATGTAAAAAGATATGTAAGAAAAGAAGGGTCTCTATAGGCCATCCCTCTAAAATCTCGAACATCAAATGGGTCAAATATCAAAGACCTTGTTAGATAAATTACCAAGTACACTACCTGGTAATACTGAGACCCATCCAAAGGAGGAATCTAAGGCTGTGAAACTAAGGAGTATAAAATTGATAGATTTTCATCAACACTATATAGGAGAATAAAAAAATCTTGATGAACCCAAGAAATAGAAAAAAATCATTAAAAAGGATGAAAATGAAATTACGAATAGAACTGATCAGAAAAAATATCTAGAGTCATCACATCCTAAAAAATATCCAGCACAAGATCAATCCTAATAGGACATCTACATAGCACAAACATCTTTTAAACCTCCCCTCCCCTTCCCAGAAATATTTAGTCAAAGTGAAATTGAAGGGAAATATAATAAATGTTTATAAATGTTAAAGTAATTTCATAGTAACATCCCATTTTGTGAAGGTATTGTCCAAATGACCACCTATGAAAAATTCCTAAAGGAACTACTCTTCAATAAGAGGAAAATGGAAGAACTGAGATTTATTTCCCTAAATGAAGAATGTTATGTAGTTTTTCAATAGAATATTCAACCAAATATGAGAGATATTGGGAGTTTCTCAATTCCATACACCATAGAAGAATGAAACTTCAGAAGAGCCATGTGAAAATTAGAATCCAACATTAATATTATTCTAATGAATGTATTCTGAATGATAGGACTTGAGGAAATAAATCCAACTAGAGTGATTCTTTAATTATCTAACTGATTAGTAAAGTATATTTGAGGGCTTCTTGAGGATGTTTTAGTCAAAATCATAAAATCAATTTTCCCAGTATACTTCCTCATTTTGGATATGGAAGAATAAAGAGATGTTCCAATTATCCTAGCCCTACCATTCCAAGACACTGGGAATACAATGATTTATGTGAATCAAGGGAGATTTATATTCAGAGTAGGTGACAAACAAGTTGTGCTCAACCTAGTGAAAGCTGCAAAACAAAGAAATGATTCTTTTTACTTCCAAGCTATCTTTATGACTAAAGAGAGGAATGACTACATGACCATTGAAGACGATAGTGATAAACTGTACCCTAATAAAAATGAGTAGTATTTTTTGATAAAGTAAACTATATAGAACCTCTTACAAGGGACACTATCCTGCCATTCATACCCATAGTCCAACCACCGATCTAAGAGCTGAAACCTCTCCCAAACACACTCAAGTACTCATTTTTAGAGACTAAAGCCACACTACCAATCATCATAAATATATAAATGACATAGACAAAATAGTAAAAGTTAATCGAAGTCCAAAAAAGACATAAAAAATCAATTTCCTAGGTGGTGGATGATATAAAAGGGATCAACCCCTTGTTATGCACTCACAAGATTTTATTAGAAGAAGGTACAAAACCCAAATCCCATCCCCATAGGAAAATCACCCCACTAATGTAGGAGGTAGTTAAAAAAAGTATTGAAACTCCTAAACACTGGAATATTTTTTTAAATCACTAATAGAGAGCAGGTGAGTTCTCTATAGGTCGTTCCATAGAAATGCGGCCTCACAGTTGTGAAAAATAATGAAGATGAACTAATATTGAATCGCACCATCACTGGATGACAAGTATGTGCGGATTATAGAAATTTAAATACTATAAACTAAAAAGATAATTTCCCATTTCCTTTCATAGATAAAATGATAGAGAGACTAGATGGAAATAAATTCAACTATTTCTTGGATAGATATTCAGGATATAATAAAATTTTAGTTGACCTATATGATTACTCCAAAACTATAGTCACATGTCCATTTTGAACCTATGCCTAAAGATTCATGTCATTAGATATGTGTAATACACCAGAAACCTTCCAAATGTGAATAAAAAATATATTCCATGATATTTCAGATGAATTCTTGTAAAATTTTATGGAAAAATTTTCAATTTATGAAATAATTTTCAAGGTATGTATAAGAAATCTAAAATTATTTTTGCAGTGTTGTGAAGAAAAGTTTCTGGTTTAAACTGTAAAAAATAAACTTTATAGTCCAAGGAGTCATAGTCCTTGGACACAAAATTTAAAAAAACGGTAAGAAATTTGATCTAGAAAAGATCAAAGTGATCAAAGACTTACCTGATCCCTGAACTATTAAAGGCATAAGGAACAATCTAGGCCATGCGGGATTCTATCGCTACTTCATAAAATATTTTGAGAAATTATCCCACCCTCTAACACTCTTATGAGAAAAGGATACTTCTTTTGAGTTCACTAAATAGTGTCAATGGGGATTCAACATCTTAAAGAAAATCCTGATGCCCACTACCATTATCATTTCACCAAACTAGGACAAATAATTTGAGTTAATGTGCGATGCAATCGACTTCACTGTAGGTTTTGTCTTAGGAAAGTGTGTCAGCCACATATTTCGTCCTATTTACTATTCCAGTCACACCTTGAATGATGATTAGGTAAACTAAAAACATACAAAGAAGAAAATTTTAGCAGTTGTCTGTGCTTTTGAAAAGTTTCTATCATACCTTATTCTATCCAAGGTGATTGTTTACACTGACCATACTTCCCTTAAATATTTTTTGAGTAAAAGGGATACTGAACCAAGACTAATACGGTGGATCCTACCACCTTAAGAATTTTATATCATCATAAAGGACACTAAGGGGACTGATAACATCATTATTGAGCATCTATCTAGACTCCCACTGTTCATCATTGAGGATGATGATAATCTGAACATTGAGGCTGACTTACCTGATGGGACTCTTTTCATCATAAAATGAAGGAACTCCCATGGTTTTTAGACATTGAAATCTATCCACGAGATCAATCTATCCATACCTCACTTACTAGTAACAAAAGAGATTTTTGGTTAAATAATCACACTATTACTAGGATGAGCTGCTACTTTTGAAGTGTTGTGTTGATGGATTAATACGGTGTTGTATCCTGGAGGATGAGATACAAAGTGTAATTGACATGTGTAACACATCACTAACTAGAGGGAATCATGGACTAGAATTCACAGTAGCCAAAATCCTACAAAGTGGACTCTTTTGGACTATACTCTATCAAGATTAAAGAAACTTTTTACAGAGCTATGATCAGTGCCAAAAAACTGGAACCATCAGGAAGCGAAATGAAATGCCCCAAAAACTAATCATGGAAGTTGAGATTTTTGACATATGGGGAATAGATTTTATGGGAACATTCTATAATTCACATAGAAAGTTCTATATATTTTTAAGAGTTGACTACATCTTGAAATGTGTAGAAGATGAATCCACTACTCATGACATGGGAAAAGTGGTCATGAACTTCTTAAAGAAAAATTTATTTTCAAGATTCATATTTCCCCAATTACCCATTAGTGATTAGGGAACACGTTTTACCAATAATTATATTAAAAGAATACTGGATAAGTATAGAATCAGGTATAACATAGAAACTCTGTACCAACCACAAACAAGTGGTCAAGTGGAATTGTCAAATAGGAAAATAAAACAAATCCTAGAGAAGACCATAAACATGAATCATAATTTATGGAGGCTAAAATTAGATAATTCACTCTGGGTGTATTTCACACCATACAAAACAACAATCTACACCACTCCATTTTTATTAGTGTATGAAAAGCTATTCCATTTACTAGTAGAAGTAGAGCATCACTCACTTTGGGAAATTAAGAAATTAGATATGGATTCTCAAAAATATGAGGAAGTTATGATGCTGAAAATGGATGATCTAGAGGTAATAATAAATTATTTCTATGATAATTACAAGATTTATAAAGAAAAAATCAAGAAGTGGCATGATTAGAGCATCACACAATGAATCTTCACACCAGGGGATACAATCTTGTTATTAAATTCATGATTGAGGTTGTTCCTTAGAAATATAAAATCTATATGGTTAGGACCCTTAATGGTCATACAAGTATTCCCTTATGGGTACATAGATATTTATAAAGGTAGAGAACCACAATTCAAATTTAATGGTCAATGATTAAAAATTATCGAGAACCATTCTGCGAGGGATGTGTCATCACTTTGAGATTCATAAGAGCACTACTGAATCAAGTTCTCGATGTTAAACAAACCATTGAATGGGAGGTAACCCATGATAGGTCAAATAGGCTAGAATATGATAGAGTAGAGTTTAGGAAAGAAAAGGACCAGGTCCTTGTTCATAAAGGGGAAAAATCCAAAATAACACATCAACTAATCCAACGCATGACGTGTATGGATTACGACATAAAAAATCATAATTTCATACATTAAACATCATATAATATTACAATAAGTCAAATTTCATGAAATTTAAATGTATTGAACTGAGGGTTCATGATGCATGAACCCCTCCTCTATTTTTTAGTCTCTCTATCTATAACAACCCGAGATTTTATGAGAATTATTCTTTTTAATTTTATTGATGTCTTGTGTTGTACACTACACCAAAATTAGCTTGCACTATACGCAACACCGCATTATCTTGCAGTATACGCAACACTATTCTTGGCTCTTGTTACACACAATTTCATGTTCGTTTTGTGAAAATTATTTTACGCAATATTAAGTATAGATTTTGTTTAATGTATAAATGAAATATGTTTTGATTATGTTATACGCAACACCAAATGGAGCTTTCACTACATGCATCCCTGACTTGGCTTGCATTACACGCAATCAAGACCTTCCTCGATAGCGTGTGTAGTACGCAATACCGAGTTTCACTAAATGATATATTATTATAATATTATTATGAACTAGCCATTATGAATAGTAATACACACTTTTTAAAATTTTATTTTCAAAATGGACTTCAATTTTGGATTCGGAATATCGAAATTAGCCTAGGGTGAATTTTTGGTATTTTTCTGAAAACTTTCAATTTTTGATGAATAGTGAAAACACTGGGTTACTATTTAAAAACCGACTTTTTATATAAATAATTATTTATTTTATTTAAATTTATTTTTGGTCAAAATTGATATATAATACCTATATAAGTTCAATGTAATTCATTGGAGTCATTTTATAATAATTTTAGACATATAAAAATTTTATTGAACTTTTCACTGTCTTTTACCCACCTCCTAGGAGAGTTTGAAAATTTATATAAAACTTAATTTTACCGCTTCTGTGAGTGGAATTTCGAAAATCCGAGAGACACAGTTAATATCAAGGAGTAAAATGTGGTTCAATAAGATAAAAATAATTTTTGGTGAATAGTAACTCTTTACTTTTATTTACCACGGTTAAAAGTAAATAGGGTAATTAAGGGTAAAAATGATATTATTATTACCCTAACACATGTCCTAATTCTATTTTATAAGTGTAGTTCTACCAAAAAAACCTTAGGGATAAAATATTACCCTTTAGGTCCACATGGATTAGATTAGGACATTTATTATTATTTTATTTAAAGAAGAATTAAAATAGATAAAATCAAAGTTTAATAACTAAAACATTTTTAATATAGGGATATACATAAGATAAATTCGACTATAAATATTAATTATAAAGATAAAAATATTTCCTACATAATTATATTTTATTTATAATTTTTATACATTAAATAATTTAATTTATTTATGACACAATGATGATGCAGTAATTACCTTATTAATGAAATATTAACATAATTGATGTTATAAATACCCAAATAAATGTAATTTTAGACTTTTTATGAATTAAACTAATTTTATAGGTTAATATGACATGTTATTATTGATTTAATTAGATTTTTTAGAACTAATCATTCTGTTATAATTTTCACAAAAAATCAAGTACCAAATAGTGTCAAAATTGACATAAAATAGTTTTTAAAACAAATATTATATAATTAATTGTTATTTTATTCCTAAAAATCTAAGGTTTGGAAAAATGACTTAGATAAGGATATATATATTAATAATGAACCACTTGGGGTTCTTTTGTATTGTTATATTAAGTTTATTAACAATATAGTGTAAGAAAACAAAAAGACACGGTAAAAGTTAAATTATTTAACTTAGAGTTAAATCTAAATGATAAGGATAAAATAGTAACCTAAACTTGTCTAAAACATATTGGTTGAGATGATTTCGACCCATACCCATCTTAGCTTTGAAATAAATCAATTTGGAGATATTAAAAACCGAATATGACTTTATTATAAAATAATATTTTAAGTTTTCCTAAGGTGCCCCTTTCCTCCCTTATAAAAAGGGAACCCCTTCCCTCTTCTCTTCACACCATTTTGAGCCTTGAATATCAGAAAACCCCTGAAAATTACTCTTATCAACCTCTATAGTTATATCATAGAGTTTATGGTCTTCTCAAAATACCAACTCTAGTGCCCTAAGAAGAAGTTTAAAGGAGGTGCGTCGAGGAAGAGGTGATCTCTTCTACCGATTCTTTCAAGTTTTCATTCTTATTCAACTTCTTCTTATTTAGTTGTTTCACTATAAAGTAATAACATAAGTATCAATAATATACTGATATGTTATTATAAATATGAAATAACCCCATTTCACCTTCTATCCATCCTACGGAAAGCGAAATCACCGCGCATGCGTACATACGAAATACCATCTCCACGCCGTGGTGTAATCAGCTTTTCCACCACCACCTTACTTGGATGGGTATAATGGTGTAAATAATAACTATATATGGTTATTATAACATCATAATGATTCTGAGTTATTATATCATCCACTCCAATTCCATTCAATAATTATGGGAACGATATCATCGCTCGTGCGTACGTATGGATTGCCGTCTCCACGACGCGATGAGATTCATTCTCCATGTTAACCATTCAAGAATGATTATAAAGTATATATATTGAATAATAATGAAATATATTACATAATGAAGCTACTGAATTTATGTATATATATATATATATATTTCATCTACTTACTTCCATTCAAGTCAACAAGGAAAGGAAAACAACGTTCATGCGTACGTACGACCTACCGTCTGCATGAACGGTGTATTTCATTTCATTCATCTATCTATTATATATATATACTGAATATATATGATATATAAATCATGATTTAAATTCTTTAATTAAGTAAATCATGATATATTTAATAATAATATCAAGAACAACAAGTCCAAACAAGTACGATAAATAAAACGATTTTACCCAAAACGCTGCTTTAACATGGAATTTACAAAAGAAAGGGTGATATAAAGTCATAAGTGAACCATATATGATATAATAACAATGAATATGATTTTTTAATAAGTAAATGACATTATTTAAATCATTATACAGGAGGTTCAGATACGTACGAAGCATATCAGACCTAAGGTAAGGGATAATTTTGCAAATCACATTTTTATCCGAGATTGCTTATACGTAAGTATTTACTTGGGTTATTTTTATCATCCATGACCATGTTTTCTAAAAATGTTTTCATAAAATGTTTAATATTCTTCATTGTATGTTTAAAGTCATTTTTACCCTTTTTTGAATTTTTACCACATTGTATGGAAGGAATCTTTCCTTTGGTTACCATATAAGGTACCTTTTGACTTTTCCGAAAAATGTATGAGGAGAATGTTTTTTTAAATTATACGACATGAACTGATTTTTACGGTTTTATAATGCCTTATTTTCATGAAGATTACTCTACAAGATTTTAGGAATATTTTCAACAAAATACTTTTTATTTAAAATTTCATGGCATTTTGTGAAAAGAAAATTATTTTCAAGAAGAAACAATATTTTCCTTAAGAATTCATTTCAAGTGTTTTATCAAAACAATTTTCCATCTTAGATTACATTATTTCATATGTGTATGTTTTAAGTATAATGTCTCTATGATTTACATGGTTTCACTTTTCTTATGATGAAATATACATTTGTTTTATATGGATTATGCGATGATGGGATGATGTTTATGAAACCCATTTTATTATTTGGGTTATGATGAATGTTTTAAGTTTATTTTGTGGCACAAGTAAGAATGATTTCATTATGATATGTATGTGACCTATATCTCCCTCCAATTCATTGGGTAAATATTTATATCTCATGAGATAGATATGGCTAGAATGGTAAGTTAATCCGATTCAGTGATACAGGACTAGAACGAGGAGTGAACTCGATTCAGAAAGGGACTTTGTCCACTAATATGGTATTGGAAGAAATGCCTTGGATACTATAGAAATAATAACATGTACTTAATGGTTTCCACAATTACATGTTTTATTCCCATGCTATTTTATCATGATTGATGTTCTATTATGATATATGCCTTACGTACTTCCATGTTTTATGTCATTTCTCAAGATTTTGATGTTTAGACATTATGTTTATGTTTTTATGTTCAAATGTATATGGTTTGTTTTATTTTCACCATTATTACCCTTACTGATCATTTGAGATCACCCTTTATATGTTTTCTTTTCCCCAGGATATAAAGATAGGTTTTTGGTAATAAAACAAAAGGGGAAGATCTTTATGGGAGATGTTGAAGATCTTTCACCATGATTCGAAGATTATGTTCCGAGTTTCCAAAGACACTAAACTATTACGGTCCTTTGGTGTTTATTTTTGTTATGTATTAAGTATTCTGAAAAATTAATTTAATGTCCATTTATGTCAATCTTTGGGTCTCTACACTATCCCATCGCTCACACCCACACACACCCCCACCCTTCGACCGCCCCCTCTTCCTCACCTCCACCACCCTTTGAGATAGCTGCAAGCACCATGACACCCATTATAGTAGTTGATCCTCATGACCCTTCCTCTGTTGCTGATATTGATAGGATGGGCTATCTTTAGGAACCCTCTATTCAAGAGGGGACTCTATATGAACAACTTGATGATTTTTATTATTCTTAGTATACCCCGATCCTCTCCCCCATTTTTGTACTCTTCTTGAGTGTTCACTTTTTGTATTACTTTTATTCCATTTCACATAGATGTATCATTACTATATATATATATAAATGGGATATATATTTTTTCTTCACTATTGGTTGAATTTTTTTATTTCATTACTGTATTACATGATCCATGTCTAGCTCTTCTACCTCTTCTATGGTCATCGATGCACCTATTACACCACCATCTTCCATCGTTATTCAGATGAATTAATATCTGCCTAATGTAGAGAACCAACTAGAGGATATTTCATTATAGATTCATGATCAACAGAGGTCTCCACCATAATAGGCACATATTCTATTTTTATCACACGCAATTCATGATCAGTACACTCCTGAGGTGATTAATCCCATCAAGAATCCACATGATCTCGATGACATAAAAACCGGTTCCTATAAGAGGAAGTGGACTTATGGGAAGTTGGATGACACTTTATTGATCCTTTTGTCTATCTGTTTGGCTGATGAAGTCATTGTTAGCACTTTATGGTAGGAAACCCATATTTGATTTGTTTTCTTTATTTTTATTCTTTTAATTAGTTTTTTTATTTTAGTAGAATTTTTATTCATAGGAAATTTTGAACTGCATTGTACCCACATATATTCATGTCTCTGAACTTATTTTCATTACTCTTCACTGTGTGCACCTATCCATTTCAATACTTTCAAAAATTTTAACCCATGTGGACTAATTTTTTATCTAGTGTATGCTTTTTCATTATAACACATTATGCAGGTATCCCAATTTGAAATCATCATCCACAGAGTATCCCTATGGAATTAACACTTATCCAGGGAGCTCTTGATTCCCAAAATTCAAATTCCAATTTCCAGTTGATTTTGTCTAAGTTATATCTATGATAACTCTCCCATGATGATTTCCAATATAGTGAAGAAACTATATCATTTTAAGTGTTGGGGAGTCTTTATTGAGTTTTTTTGTTAATAAATTTAGAATATTTATTGTTTTCATCTATCTAGGAGTCATTTCCCACTAAAATCATGCTTTAAAATTGAAAACTCATTACACCCATTTAAATAAAAGAAAAATTTAGGTAAAAAATTATTGGAATCCATGTTTTACTCCTATTTAGATTTTTAGACTGATTTATGAGTTTAGCAATTTAATTCAAAATTAAAAAATTTAAAATTGATTTTGATTGAATTATTACTTGATTTTATACCCTGAGTGATTTATAGTTTTTGATTTTCTAATCCCATTCCCAAGAAGATTTTGAACCCACAATTTCATGTTCTTTTCTGAGCATATTTCTTGAGAGACACCTGGGGCATGTGAACCTATCAAAACTTGCATTGATATCTTATTGAGGCTAGGACCGAACAAATACAATTTTAATATGATTGAGGAAATATTTGTTGAGCCATTTTTTTCTGAGACCCACCTTACATTTATCCTTCTTTATCCAGTAGTACCCACGAATGACCTATTTAGGATGAATTTATTTCAAGATGATTATCCCTTTCCACCCTGCTCTTGGTATTATGCATGATTATCCTTTGAACAAGTGTGGTGGAGTTTTCAACTGATGGATACAAGATGTATTTATTGAGGAGATTATTGTGAAATTTCTACCAGGCTGATATGATGTTATCCATGATTACTCTTGGAATTCTACTCCTACCCCATTCCTTTGAAAAATATATAAAAATAAAAAGAAAGAAAAATATTTTGGTTTGTGTATTGGGAAGGTAAAAAATCACCATTTATAGACCAATGAATCCTTTGAAGGATCATTTGTGGTTAGAGGATAGATGTAAGATCTGGCCTGAATATGGATTTTTAAAAATAAATAAAATAAAGAAAGGAACAAGGCATAGTTTTGCTACTTACTTTTCATATTCATGAACCTAATTTGAGCTTCTTGGAGAATGGACATATTTTAATCTTATATGAGACACTTAATTTCACTTTTCACTACTATTTTTTCACTATAATTCACATCTTACCCTCCTTTTGAGCTTGATTTTCATTTTATACTCACCCACCTTTAGCCTCAAAGTCATTTGAACCCTTTTTATTGAATCCCTCATGATTGATTTTGTATTTTCATTAAAATTTAGAGATGATAGAACTGATTCAAGCCTATAGTTAGGAACATGTATTCAAGGTATGAGTATAACTCCAATTGCATTTTACACTGAGTTATGATAGAAAATTAATTGAGTGGTAAATTAAAAAATTTCTATTGAATTTAAGAAAAATTTATAAAATTGTAATTAAAATAATAAGAATATGGATGAAGAAATGAACTATAAGGCATGAATTATTTTCTTTGTAGGATTGATTTTAGAGTGCTAACTTTTTCTGCTTAAACTTATTTTTATTTTCCTAGTTATAATGATTATTTATTTTTTAAAAAATTGTTTCTTTGGGAATCCCTATTGAGATGATTTTTTCTTGAGGACAATCAATTGTTCAAGTGTGGGGGAATATGATAAAATTAAATTTTATATAAATTTTAGATTAATTTAATTAATGATTACTCATGTTTTATTTGATAATTCACTAGGTAAGTGTTGATTTTTACAGAGAATAAGTATCCAAGACTCAAAAGGAAATGCTGTCAAAACTATCCAAAAGTGGACTTTACATGTTGTGAAATATATACACAATGTGTATGCATAATTAAAAACATATCTAAAGTTGTGAAGAAAAACTCATGAAGAAATTGCAAGTCATGAAAATAAAATATGATGTGAATATTCAAGACATTTCATGTAAATTCAAAGGCCACTTCCTGGTTAATGTTCAAGTTGTGAGAAGAATAAGGTCTTGAGTTTACATTACACATCATGAAATGTGTCACATTTCCAAATCCAAAATATTTAGGATGAGAAAGGTGCTAGATCCAAAATACATGGAGAAAAACTTGAATTGGTATTACATGACATGTTAAAGTTACACATCATGTAAATTCCCATCTATTTATTTCCCGGACGCGGATAACTGCACATATGTTTCTTTAGAAGTCAATTTTTCTCTTATTTTTCTCTTATTTTTCTCTTGTTTCTTCCTTTATTTCTCTCCCAACTCAAATTTAAAAAACCCATTTTCCTATTTTGATTAAATCCATGTTCCATCAATCAATCTATAAGAATTCTTCATCTCTTTCATCATCATTTACCATTACAATGTTCATTTTCCATTGTCGTTTCAACTCGAAAGTGGATTTGCACCATGTTATTTCTTGTTTACTCTTCCGAGTAAGTGTTTGATTGATTTACCAATTTTTTTTGATTTCTAAATTCTTGATTATTAATAATTTTTTTTAAAATATCTTATTACAACTATTTTATTAATATTCTAATAATGTCTACAATTTTTTCTTCAATCTTGATTAATATTGTCATGAGTGGATAAACCGTTTAGGGTAAGGGTTGTTTCTAAACTTAATGAATATCTAAACCAAAACATGACAACCCTATGGTTATAAATTTATTTAAGAAATAAATTTTTATATTATTATTTTATGCAACCCTAACCATGGGAAGTTTAAATGAACGAACCTGAATTGATTGAAGTAAAGAAGACTATGACCATTAGCTTGTGATGCTTTCTGCCATAGAATCTAGGCTTAAGGACTCTAGGTTGTTAGCTATATCTAGACCAAGTAATAGTTTCATCTTGTATAGATATAGTTAATTTTACACTAATGAACTAGTTCTCTTTGCACCGCTTCCCATCCTAATCCCCAGGACTATCCCAATTTAGAACCAAGATTATCCTTTTTTACCTAAACCTTGAAATTAACTATGATACCTATCTTCTTTATGAATCTTAAACCAAAATCAATATCATTAACTTAATCCAAAAATAAATTCAACTTGTGATAAATCCTACATAAATATTTCTAAGTCATTGGTTTACTATCTGCCAATTTTTCCCGTGGGTTTAACCCCACACTACACTCTACTATGATACCATATAAAGTGTAGTTTTGGATGAAAAATATTCTAATATGATTTCCAAATTTTCAGATTAAATGATGTATATAGGTGCGTCAAGTTTGGGAGAGAGAAGGTATTTTAGGGAATATTAGTGGCCCAAGGGCTTGGCTGGGGGAAAAATCAGTATCTACTTGTATGTTTCCTCTTATATTTCAGTTCTTCTCCCGTTGTTATTATCTAAATATTCTTAATGAAAATAAGT
Organism: Viscum album; assembly: GCA_963277665.1. Classification (NCBI taxonomy): domain Eukaryota; kingdom Viridiplantae; phylum Streptophyta; class Magnoliopsida; order Santalales; family Viscaceae; genus Viscum; species Viscum album. The sequence goes on from OY728136.1 coordinate 2,002,275,504, forward strand.
CTTTAGGGTCTTTTATCTATCAGTTGGTCCTACCTGTTGACTGTCTCCATCCCACTACCTTAGATTGACAATAAACCATGGAGACCCATAACCAGACATGTCTAGATTGCTAGAACATCACATAGGCATCTTGGATACCACAATTTTTGAGTTTTCTATGGCCATGAGTGTGTTAACATAGGAACATAAAACCTGGACAAGGAGAATCAAGAATAAACTAAGTTCCATAGATATATCACCCACTTTTTCTGATGCCTTTAGAAACTTACACAGTCCAAGTCCATCACACCATCATTCACAAAAGGCCTTATGTAGGACTATTCCATTATGTTTGTCATTTTCATTATGCTAGAGCATGATTTGGGTATGGACACACCAATTTCTGGTCTCACCACACCCCTTGAACATCAGGTTGAGCTTCTTATGTTTGATGCCACTAATTATCATGGTTTTATTACACATGTTGAGATGTACTTCCACATCCATCATACACCTGATGACATGAAGGTTCCTCTCAAAAAAATCAACATGTAAGGTACCACTGTGCATTGGTTAACCATTTCAAGTAAATTTCACCCTATTATATCTTGGAAATTTTTTAAATAAGAATTCATGGATAATTTTAGCAGCCTTGAAATCCAAAATCTATATTAGTAATTGTCTTCACTACATTAGATAGACTTAGTCTATTATTACATTGAACACTTTTAATTCCTTTCTTTACTCCTACCACACTGACCAGAGTAAAATAATGTCACCTATTTCCTACATGAGTTGTAAGAAGAGATTCATAGTTGGTCCATATACATAACCCCAACACCCTCTTTCACACCATGTGTATTTCCCTCTATATCGAATTGGTGGTACACCGTGGAAATGATTTTCAATTTCAAGGAGGGTAATATCTCCCTACTTCCACAGGTGCCTCTACGATAGGGAAAACTTACCTTCACTCAGGTTATCTATCAATGTTTTCACCCACACCTCAACCCAAGTGGCCATTTGGGGGTGTTTAAGGCATCAACACACCCCACGATCCCACACAAAGGAGCTGTGTGGGGTCTGTACTGATTCTGGTAACAATTCTAGATCTTCCATTACCAAATGAGGTATAATATCATGTGTTTAAGTATTAGGATTTTGGTTTTTATTTCCAAACACACAACGAACATGAATTAATTTCTAGGAAAATCAAAGGTCAATTCAATGGAATTATTATTTTTGTTTTTCTAGATAACTCACAACAAATAAATTTATATTCTCCTAAATTGAATTGTTTTCTAGGATTTCCAATTTTAAACATAGCTAGCTTACATATTAAGTTGGGTTATGACTACTAGATCTGGTCTCTCTGTATTTTCCCACAACTGTGTTTAATGATGGGAACTTATGACTACAACATTGATGATCATGGTATCAACATTGGAGGCTTGAATTTATTTTTGGATATTTCATGGTTTCACACTTTGGGATATGTCATGAAAAATTGGAATACCATGACCATGTGGTTCATGGTTGATGGAAAAGAGTATAATCTATAGGGAACTCACCATTAAAATCCCATAATATCCTTTCTCCATAAACCCATCTTCCTCCCCAACCTAGATAATATTTCATTTGTAATCATGCAACTAAAAAACCTAGACCCTTCTTTGACACTTTGGTATCATCACTCTCTTCATATGTTATTGGGTACTTTAAATTCCATGTTTCACGCACTTGTTGGTTTTCCACCTTGGAGCCACAATGACCACAAGATTCAATTGGTTTCGGTTCAAGGAACCATATTTGTCATAACTTATAGGTACCCTATTTTTTAGAAAACTAATATTGAAATATAGGTTCATGAACTTCTACACATGGGTCTCTCAAAACTAGTTCAAGTGCCTATTCTAGCCTGATCTTGTTGGTGGGAAAAAACATGGAACTTGGAAACTGTGTGTTGATTATCACACCCTTATAAAATTCATCATTCATAATAGATTCCCAATTATTATGGTTGAAAAAATCTTGGATGAATTATATATATCCACTTATTTTTCTAAACTTGACCTTAAATCTGGTTACCATTGGATTCTCATGCAAGTAGAAAATGTGAAAAAAACTACTTTCCACACTCATAATAGAAATTATGAATAACTATTGATTCCTTTTGTCCCCATTAATGCTCCTTGAACTTTCCAAGCTATGATAAATGATTTATTCCGGACTCACCAATGTAAGGTTGTTCTTGTTTTTTGATGATATTTTGATTTTATTAGGGACTGGGAATCACATTTAAAAAATTTATCCACTACCCCCCAAGTGTTTAAAACCAACCAATACTTCACTAAACTACCCAAATAATGATTTTCCCAATGAGAAATAACAGTCTTGGGTCATATTATTTTATTTTTGGAGGTTTACATATATCCCATAAAAATTCAAGCAATTCTCTATTATCCATAACCATGTTCTATTAAGGGAGTTTGGGGATTTTTGGGGCTAAAAGTTTAATACCACTGATTTATTCAAGGTTATAACCAGATTTAAAAACCATTAAAAAATTTAACTCACATGGATGGTTTTATCTAGAAATTGTAGGCTCATTAGGCCTTCATCCAACTTCAACACCTTATCACTAGAGTAATAGTTATGGCTCTCCCAAATTTTTCCAAGACATTTGTAGTTGAATGCAATTCTTCTGGCTGTGGAATGGGCACTATTCTTATGAAAAAATCTAGGTCTATAATCTACTTCAACAAGGAATTAGATGACACCATTTTTTCCAAATCCACTTATGATAAGGAAATCATGGATGTATTACCGATCCAATATTGGCACCCTTATATTTTAGGATTCCCCTTCATCATTGTTTTGAACCAACACATTCTAACATTTCTTCTATAATAGAAGATTACCATGGATGAATAGAAATTCTGGATTAATAATCTCATGGGATATGGATTTAAGGTTAATTATAACTTGAGAAACAGAATACAACAATCGAAGTGCTGCCTCAGTGAGAAGATTTGTCTGCCTTTCAACTTTATCACTATTTTCTTATTTGGATAGAGGGTTGTGATTTATAGTCTAAAATACATGATGAACCCTACCTCAATAATATCATTCTCCATATCTTGTCCAGTACCCATCCTCCTTGATATTTTACTCTCTCTAACAGAATACTATTGTACAAATTCTGTTTGGTGCTTCCCGCCACTACCAAGTGGATTCCTCAGTTGCTTTATGAAATTCATAAATCTCCCTAGAGAGGCCATTCAAGATAATAAAAAACATATATAAAGTTATATGACAATTTATACTAGGCGGGAATGCAAAATAAGGTCCATCAATTTTTCCAACAATGTGCTACCTACCAATGATTCAAACAATCGACTTTGTCTCCCACTAGTTTATTACAACTACTTGAAATTTTATCACAAATTTGGGAGGATATCTCCACCAATTTATTAACCAGGATAAAAAATTACAATGGATTCATTTTAATTTTAGTCATCATGGAAAAACTCTACAAATACACCCACTTTTGGATCGAACTATTCCAACTCCATGGCACTGAATGGAAAACGAGTTCCACTTATCATACACAAATTAATGTCCAAACAAATGTCAACCATTTCTTAGAGACTTATTTATGATGTTTCGCTATTGAATAGCCTAAATAGTAGAAATTTTGGTTTCCCTGAGCTAAATTTTATTACAATACCACATGACATTATTCCATTAAAACCACTCCTTTTGAGGTAGTATATAGCTGAAATCTCCAACTATTTTCAGTTTCCTTCCTAATGAAGTCAAGGTGTAATCCGTAGCTACAACACTCCTCAAAAATGATGTGACTCTCTCCCAACTCAAAGACCACTTCTCTCAATATCAAGAATATATGAAACATCACAATGACCTTCATCACCATGATATTTATTTTCATGTGAGCGACCGAGTCTACCTCAATTTATAGCCCCATCGCCCGTAGTTTGTTTCCCAGAAAATAAATTAGAAGTTATCCACTTGTTTTTTTGGCCTATTTCTAACCCTTAGCTGGATTAGTCCTATCTCATACCAATTGGAATTAACCCCTGATGATTGTATCCATCAATTCTTCAATATTTGACAGCTTAATAAGGCCATTGGAATCACCCATTATAGTCTATGTTGCCTCTATATTTGGGTGAGTGTCCCCCTGTAATAGATGAACCTAAAAAAAGTTACATCTCATCGAGTTTTTCAGTAAGATATTATGACTATCCCATAATGGTGAATCAAGTGGAAAGGGAAACCTGATGATGAAATGAAATGATAAAGGTGGTTGATGTGTCTCCAAGTGCGATGGACATTCCAAACAATTTCCCAGACTAGCCTTTCTCCATGGAACCAAAAATGGTGATAAAGTGAATTTTCCATAAAATCATGCCAAGAAATGTTCTATATGCTCCTCCCAGATTGCTTGAAATCTATTATTTTCAGTTCTTCATCATGATGCATCATAGTTATCAGATAGAGAATTACCCTAGTTAACTTTCAACTGTAGAGGCATGGGCTGGTTTCCTGCACAAGTACCCCATGTTGAACATTAGTAACTCATACAAGAAGAGAAACAATAAGAGGATATTGTAGATTAATCACAACTGGATATGATTAAAATGTTTCTCCCACATTTTCATAGTTTGGTGCTAATTCACTAGCAATTCTGAATGGAGGAAATGTAGGGAAATAAATAAGTTGAAATGATGAAGGGCCTATATCTATGCCCAAAAGGTTCCCATAATTCTAGGAATGAAGTTCCATGAAAATATAAATTGTTGTTGCGATCCATCCAGCATCGTGCACAACAAAAATATTATTAAGGGGATAAGTAAACTAGTTTGTACAAGGCTATTACATGGCCATAGGTGTGATAACACCCCAGGGTCTTGGTTTAATACCTATATTTTCTAGAACAACTTTAGCATATTGAGATTTGAGTTCTTGGTTATCCCTATAGTTTTTTTCAAATAGAATCATACAATATTACTCCTACCATAATGGTGGATATCACCACTTGAATAGAGGCAGGGAGATCTGTTGGGATGCTATACACTAATTAGAATCAGCAACGAAGAGATGTGTGAGCAGTTGAATGTTCTGGTGTTGATCTAAAGGCACGATAGGATCTACCAAATGAGAGGTTTGAAATTTTTTAGAATTGATAGGTGCACCATATCCTACTAAGGCATAATTTCTACTAGTCATGACATAGTTTTGAACAGAGCTGCCCTGGTCCAATCCGAGGAACACGATGCCATTGACGACATTGGATTACCAGAGACTACATCTTGTTCCATTTGAGTAGTTTCTGTGAATCTAGTAGATTTTTTTTGGACTCCTCCATGAGCTCTAATAGGGGTGGTTCACACTATAATGGATACTTTTCCAATTGGAAAACTAGGCTGGAGATGTAGTAGTATAATTTAGAAAAATTTTATGCCTGTTATTGACGTGCGCATTTGTCCTGATAAAGGTGAGCCTATTCTGGAGTTTTTTTATTGTGAAATTAGATAATATATGGATGAGTTAAAGGTTTTTTCTATTGAATTTAGTTTAAAATTATTCATCTAGAGGTAGTGTTCAAAAAACCCCAGGAAAGATAGATAATTGGTCTCCATCAACAATGTTAAGTGAGAGGAGATATGGAGATTGAGGGATCTGACATGTCATATCAATTTATGAATAAAAACAAGTAAATCCTTCTTATATTTAACTAGATATGAAAAATAGATAAAAAATACAAGTAGTGAGTAGGATAAGAGAATAAATTTTAGAATAAAAATTAAGAGTTCCTTAGGGAGATCTTTCCCAAGACCAGCTAGCTTCTTCTTATAAATATAATTTTTCTCTCTATGTAGTTTCTCTTTTCCACTTTTATAACCTCTTTCCATACCACCTCTAACCACATATACCCCATAGAATATCCTCCCTCTAACCAATTCCCAAAAACTTCTAGATAACCCAAAAAATATCCCAGAGAAATACACTACTTCCCTAGGCCATTCCCTATATACAAGAGTTCCATCATACATTCCTATCAGAATTTATATTCTAAAAAAAGGAAGGAGGGGCCCATAGGGGTATCTGAGGTGATGGGTTAGTTTTAATGGATTGAGGGGAGTGGGAGGTTTTTTATGGTCCTCACATTCACTAGACATATGGTAGCGATTATATAAGGGAAGGTACTGAGAGATAGAAGGAATGTAAGGTAATAATAGCAGCGTGAGGGCTTGGGTTGGAGAGAAATCAGATTCCCCTTGTATTTTCCTCTTCTCTTTTAGTATTTCTTCGGTTATAATTCTCTTAAAGTTATTAATTAAAATAATTCTTTTGTACATTGTTCTCTATTAGTGAGTAAAAAATCTTTACCTGATATTCAAAATCAATGAATCCAAGTAATTAAGAAGAACAAATTGAATGGAATTTATTTTTTCATTGATGTAAAAAACAACAACAAGAAGACAAAAAATAAAACAAAAACAAAATTAAATTTAGTTGGAAAGTAAAAGTGATCTAAACATTTGAAATAAAAAATGAAGTGATTAAAAAAGTTTAATAATTTTATGCATCAAGACATCTTTTTCATAACACCTAATTATTGTTTTTATTATAAATCTCACCAAAAAACATGAAATTATATACAGTCTCTTAATTATTAAGAAAATATTTAGAAATTATACCACCCATTAGTACTTAAAAAAGCTATTAATTGTTTAAAAAATATTCATGTGAGAAAATGTGTTATTAGCTAATGTTGATGCATAAGTATACAGTAATGTGGCCATATGTATCTTATCATATGAATAATGCTGTGTCACTTTAAATGTTCAAAATTTAGTTCCAAAATGTTGTTTGTGACCTATTATATGCAGAATCATTAATCTAAATGTTATCATGATTTAAGACCATGACATGTGTGCGTTTGTGAAAAAAAGGATGTGTTTTTTTCATTGCATATATAGTTTTATTAGCTTGAATTATTAATGTCATATAATTTCTTTTTTGGTTTTTGATTTTGTGAAGACGTGATTGGATTATTAAATTATTTTTCTATTTATCTATATTCACTCCTATCATCATGGAGGGGAGGTCCACCTAAGTGAGAAGTTTTAAAATTCAATGTAAAATGTTATTGATGATGATATAAGGTAGAATATCATATTTTTGTATTTATTTTATCATTTTATTCCATGATGATAAAAGTTATTATTGTAGATATTTACACTTCGATTTCCATCAGATTTGTGGGCACATACATTTTGAGTGCCTCTCCCTTTTATATGATCAAATTTCAAAGTTTATTAGTAGGGATGGGCATATTTTTATTCTTTTCAATACATGAATATATATTATTTTATAAATTATTCCAATCCACAAACCCTGCTTTTATGTTTTCTTTTGAAGTGTTCTTATTCTTTTCTGTCCCTTTCTCTTAATTTTTATGCTACTTTACTATATTAGTTCATTACACCTACTAAAACTCATTTTCAACAATATAATGTCCATTCCTTATCCAAACATCACATTTTTATCAACAATAAAAAACAAAAAACAAGACCTAAGCCTAATTTAATGGGGTCTACTCAATGGATCAAACATCACTAATTATCTCCATTGAATACCATATTCTTATTAAAAACATTTATAACAAGATTATCTTGAATGATCTGTTAAAGGGACCTTTTAGGTATACCTATAAATCTTTTAATAAACAAATTAGTCTTTAACTTTACCCTATTAATTGGTGCATCACTAGGTCTTATTATATGATGTCAAAACTATCTTAACCTAGTCTCAGTTATCTTCTTTTAATTCAGATCCACTCCAATTTTCTCTCAAATACATTCTTTTCTAATCCTATCTATCTTAGTACATTCACATGTCCATCATCAAATTTTCATTTTTTCTACCCTTATTTTTTTATTTAAGATGTCCTGTTAATACCAACACTCACAATCATATAGAATATTTGGTCTAATAACAGTCATATAAAATTTATCCTTCAATTTTAAATGGATTTTACGATTACAAAGAACCCAAAATCCTTTCTCTATTTTATCCATACAGTTTTAATCTTATGGGATACATTTTTATTAATATCTCCATTACATTGAAAAAATGATCCTAAATATCATAAATTATTAACCTTTTAAACAACATGGTCTATCAATCTCACATTCATAACATTACTAAATAATAATTTGTTAAAAAGACAATATAAATATTATATCTTATCCCTATTAGTCTTTAGATTTTTTAATGAGAACTGTATCATCCACAAAAAACATGAAATTAGGTATCTCATCTTGAATAGGATTTGTTATTTCATCTAAGACCAAAAAAATGGTGTGGTCTTAAACTCAAACCTTGATGCAGTCTAAATATCTTATTTTTAATCTTAAAAAAATTGAAAAACATTTACTCATATACTGGCCTTGTCATAGATTAGGATCGGCCCAGAAAAATGGTTTCCCAAGACCAATATTAAAAATGTTTCCTGTCCACATGATATTAAAATTTATTTATTTTTCTGTCTATTAAAAATTTACTATTTATAAATCCATATTAGATTTTATTTTAAGAAATAAAAAACTAAAAACTGAAATAAAATAAAAACCATATGGATGAAAAATGCAAGATTAAATATACCACGAAAATGAGCAGTTGTTAAAGGTGCATAGAACAGTAAGGTGAAAAGGTCTCTTGGAGATGTGATCCAAAGTACGGTGTGCGGCGTACACCTTATGAAACTAAGGCTCATGACATTAAAAATAATTTATATATTTTTTCAACATTATTTTAAATTTCATCAATGAATTTCACTATTGAATTTCATTTTAGGGGGGAATGTGAATTTTTCTGATGTTTATATTGATGTTTACATCCTTTTGAACTCTTGGGACCATTAAATCATTTGGGTCTTGTATATTTAATGTACTTTTTCCTCTATTCTTGTAATGAGTTGACTCTTTTCCCAATTTTCAAAAGTGGATTTATTTTTTATGTTTAATATAGAGGGATAGTACCTTAACCTATAAAAAAATTGAAAACTAAAGTATATATTTTCTCTCAATCAAAACATAATTAAATAATCAATCATAGAGATTATTTTGGAAATAATAAGGATAATTACTACCACTGACTTGAATATCCTACTACATTGTTGGGGACTAATTTTTCTATTGTAGGAGTGTTGGAGTCTTAGTGTAGGGTATTTTTCTATTTGAAGTTTTTAATGTTTTAATAAAAATTTCAATATTTTTTGGTCCAAAATATGTTTATTTTTATTCTTTTCATAGAGGAGTAACTCTTCCTCTTCCAAACACCATATTTGGCCCCAAAAATATATTTCTTTTAGGGGTGTGCATGATGCTGGCCTTTTTCCCATTAGGTGTAGCTTTTCCCCAGCCTAATTCCGTCTTGTCCCAAAAAAAAAAACCTTTTTTTATAATTGCGCTTGATGTGCACATTTTCCTCCACTTGGAGCCACTACGTATCCTAGAAACCCATGCACCTCGGTGCCTTTTGATACCTTATGAACACCTCAAGGATCTCACCACATGTCATCCATGGTGAGACAACCATTTTTCACCTCACAATGCCAATGCCAATGAGAACACATCAACGCACCTTTAACTACTTACCTCCCCATTTAGGTTGTCATGAAAATTAACGTTTAACCAAAGTTATGAGATTATTATAATGAATTTTAAACTTACTTAGTATTCAATTAATTTTATTTCATTCTAAAAACAACCAATAAAATTACCAAATTAAACAAACTTTATATACGACAAAAATTCAAACCAACATACGCACAATTACCTCTAAAATAATACAAATAATAATTAAAATACATTAAGTAGGATCAAACCAGTTAAAAAAATTCCCAAAACTCCATAAATATATAGAAATAAAGTATGTTTTATTTAGTAAACTTAAAACTCAATATCGCTGAACTCTTTTATAAATAACAACTCAAACTATTTAGATTTATCACATATGAAAGTACCATGACATAAACCATTCTATTTTAATTTTTTTTTTCAAAACCTAAATTTGATCATAAAATATTTATAAAAAAATAGAATATATTCCTTTTTAACCACAAAAAAATTAAAAACTTTATTTAAAATTATTATGTAATTTTTATGTTGTGAAAACCCCTTTATTTTTAAATTATTCAAGAACATCCTCATGTAAAAGTTAAAAATCAAAGTTTAAAATTCCCAAAACACTTTTTTAAAACAAGTTCATTGCAAGCACACATTAATTCCAATCATTATATTTTACTCTATAAATCAACAATCACCTTACACACAACATTAAGTAATAAAGAAAACACATCAAACACATCAAACACATTAATAAAAGAAGTATCAATCAGATTACCAATAATAGCCACCCAAGGGTGATCAAATGTTTATTAGAGAAATCATTTATATCAAAATAATATATAATTTATGGATGGAAATAATAAATAACATCGTTCTCCTTGAACTTTAATGTTAAAGACACCCTACCATAAAAAAAATAAAAATAAAAGAATGCGAAACACAATTAAGGGTTTAATGTAACTGATCAATCCTAGGCCTCCTTTGTAACTTGTGATTTCACTATAAAGAGGGTGATTAGGCATATTTATGAAGACCTGAAATCATTCAATTTGATTTGTTGAAATGGGAAACTTACCTCACAATGAGGTAGAATGATTTATTTATAGATGAGACAAGGGGTAAAAAAGATAATCCATATCGATTTGGGACATGAATATTAAAAATATCTAATAATCTTTAAAACCCCCCATTAAGCTAAGACATATATATTTATCATTCCCATCTTGTTTCACAAAAATTGGATATGTGGTCCTGAAACCCCTTTTGTGAGAACATCTGTAAGTTGATTAGAGGTGTAAACATAGATTAAGGTGATATTATTATTTCAATTTTTCTCAAATAAAGTGACATTCAAATTCAATATTCTTTTTACAATCATAAAATACTGAATTTGTAGAAATATTGATAACATATTGATTGTCACACCAGATATGTGTTGATTTCTTGATAGTATATCCAATATCCTATATAATTTTTTGTTCCCAAATAATCTTTATAGTCACATATGACATGGCACAATAATACAACTATTCACTTGATTATGAGATAACATTATACTTATTGCTTTATCATGAGATCAAATTTTTTCCAAAAAATAATTCATAACTTGCTGTTGATCTCCTAGAATAGAGACATCTGACATAATCTACATCACATAATGGATCAATATCTATATTCCCATGATAAAAAATATAGATGATATAAACATGGTTCATTTTATACATATATAATAATGAAAAGAACATCCTCCCAATATGTTTTTTGGGGATTACATAAATTGACTCACTTTGATAAATGAACAATCAATACCAGGTCAAGTCATGACCTATTAGTTAATCTTCCCAAAGAGTCATCTATATCTGCTGGGTGAAGAAAACATCTCACTGTTAGTATTAATTTATTTTTCTATAGGTTGAAGGGGTGAGTCAATTGAGTTGGCTTGAGTCATTTCAGTCACCTACAAAAGATTAGGAACATACTTTCTTTGAGATAGAAAAGTTCATTTGGTACATCTAGAGACCCCAATCCCTAATAAATATTGTATGGGACCAAAATACTTTATGTGAAAATTTTGATGAAGTAAGTATTTGATCCAAACAATTCCGACATCATCATTTCCAGCAATGAAAATTTTATCCACATAGAATATCAAGATAATTTTTCCTACTATATAATGATGATAAAAAATAGAATAATCCTTTATGATTTGACACATGCCAAAGCTAATCACTATGGTGAAAAAGAACCCGAACCAGGAATGAGGTGATTTCTTGAGTTCATACAATGATCGATAAGGGTGAAAAACCTTGGAAGAAACCCCTTGAGCAACAAAACCTGCTGGTTTCTCCATATAAACTTATTCATCAAGAAATCCATGAAAAAAATCATTCTTTAAATCTAGATTATGTAGAGGCCTGTGATAAGAGGTGATAAGAGAGATAAATAAGTGGACCGATGCTATCTTGGCCACAAAAGAGAATGTTTCAAAGTAATAAATTCCATAAATATGCAAAAAACCTTTGACAAAAAGTTGGTATTTGAGAAGACTAATAAATCCATCAAAATTTATGCACACGGTATAGATCCACTTACAACCAATAAATTTTTTATCCATAGGGATATGGAAAATATCCCAAGTATGGTTGGTTTCCAAGGCCTGAAGTTCATCCTGCCTGACCTTTATTTAACCAGGGTGGGATTTTTCCTTAGTAACAATGTGTGGTGTTGAGTGGGAAGATAATGTTGCAATAGTTTGAGAAGTATCCATAGATAATCCCTGATAAGAAGCTGATGAACTGAGATTTTTTTGACATGATCGTTTACCTTTGATAAGGGAAATGAGTAACTCTGGTGACAGATGACCAGGAGTTGGTGAGTCATCGAGTGTAGTGGCAACATTAGGCTCTGGGATGGAAGGTATAAAATGATGGTGAGAGTAAACTTGGACAAAATAGGATATAATGACATCATGATAAATAGATTATGGTGGTGGATGAAGAAAATAGGGTAATGTTTATCCCCACACAACTTTTCACAAAGCGAGGAAAATTTGACCACATTGTCAAGTGGTGAGCTAGGAACAGACATTGAATAAGAGTCGAGGAGGGGTTTTTCTAGTACAGTTGGGTCAAATGTGTAAAACCTTTGCACCTTTAGGTCTTCAGGTCATGTATTTTGGGCCTCCAGACCATGTAAGGGTTCCCTCTTAACCTAATTAAAAAGAGGGTTTATCATAAAATATAAAAAATATGTAATTAAGACAATCATTTTTCATATGTGAATCAATTTTATTAGAAAAAGAATCCCAATTTCCTTTTAAGGATAAATGAAAATATGCTAATGATTTATTATAGCTCATACATATAGATGTATGTGGTCCTATAAATAAAAGTAAATCAAGGTATATTTCAGTACTTTATTACCTTTATTGATGGCTTTAGTTGGTATGGGTATGTGTATCTTATGAAACACAAGTATTAATCCTTCTAAATGTTCAAAGTGATAAAATATGTAGTACAAAATCAACTTGATAGAAGTATTAAAACACTTTAATTTGATCTAGGTGGAATTTCGTGACTATCTTAGAGATTTTGGTATAGTATCAAAATTCAATCCACCTAGTACACCAAAATTAAATGGTGTATCTGATAAGTGGAATCAAATATATTATACATGGTTTGGTCAATGATGGGTCATTCCAACCTTCCTATTTCTTTTTATGGCTATGCTCCAGAAACTGCCTCATTTATACTAAACTGTTTTTCATCAATGGTCATTCAAAAGACACCACATGAGATATGGATTGGAAAGTAATCGATTTTTTATATATGTTTTTTTGGGTTTGTGTGACATGTGAAATTTATTAATTAAAGTAATCTTAAACAAAAATGGGATAAATTTCCATTTTTTATTATCCCAATGAGATAGTGGTCTATTATTTCTATACTCCTTAAGAGAATAAAGTGTTTTCTTCTTGACATGATGTATTTCTAGAAATAGAATTTATTTCCAAAAGAATTAGTAGGAGTAAATTGGATCTTGATGAATTTCAGGACCATTAAGGTGGTCTTATTATTTATATGGATGATTCAAAAACACAATGGTCTGTGGGAAATGAACCAAATCAGTATACAAAAGAACCAAGAAGGTATATTAGAATTTGTCAGGAACATGAGAGATCATTTAATCTGTAAGAACCTAGGTAATTATAGAATATATCATTTTAATATTTATTAGTAATTCTAAATTATGTAGTTATATTCATTATAAATATATTAAGTAATTCTTAAATTAAAAAAGAAAGTGGTTTTATTAAAATATTTTCTTATAAGATTTTATTTAAAAGTTTATTTTTTAAATTATAGAATTTTAATTTGAAAAAAAATTAATTTCATTCTTAAATATAGCATGTCAAAATTATATTTGGATGAATTTTGGGAATTTTATCTAAATATTTATTTTCAAGGAATAGTGAAAAATAACGACTTATATCAAAAATTGTATTTTATTTTAAAGTATTTATAAGGTAAAATTATGTTTTAAATTAGTTTTAAATTTAAATTAATTTATTTTTATTTAAAATAATCTAATTATGGTTTTTAAAATGGATTTTATACTTGAATTTATTATAAAAATATTTTATATTTAAAAATAGAATTTTTATGAATTTTTTTTTCATTTCTTTTGAGGTTTAATTTTAAATTAAATTATGAAAATTATGTGTTTTGAATTTTGAAAAATGGATTCTATATTTGGAATTAGTGGGTTTAAATTTAGAAAATAGTTCCGTTTTATTTTTGGACAATATGAATAGTAACCTTAGTAATTTTTATTACCATGGTAAAGGGTAAATCGGATAATTTAGGTTAAAAATAAAATGATAAGAACCATTAAATGACCAACCAATTTACCTAAATCCTATTGGATGAGTATATCTTGACCATAATAATCCAAGGGTTTAATTTATAACCATTTGGGGCCACTTGGATGAGATTATGATCTATATAGTATTTTATTTAAAGAAAAACCAATCCCATCACACTCTTTTTTTAATAAGTGTAATATTTTTAATATGGTGTTATCCAAAGGAAATGTAACATCCTGAACCAAGATCCACTGCACCAGTTCCTCCATCTAGGTCACCAAATGACCTAAGGAACACCTCCCTATATTCCAGAGGCTATTGACTGGTAGAGAGGGTCTAATAAACCACATGAGGAGACTATACCCCCTTTATCAGAGTAAACCACAATAGATAAAATAAAAAACAAGGGAAACAATAACAATAAACATACATTACAAACTATTTACCAAAAAAAGGTACAAGACTACAAACAGATGGAAAATGTTCCATGTTATGTCATATAGTTTCAAGTGTAAGGAAAACTAAAAATAAAGACAAACTGAAGAATCCCTAAAATATGTTTTTAACACCAAGTCTGATCCCGTCCTCCATGCACATACCATGCCCAGTAAACCTTCTAGTATAGGTCCCTTTCCCTTATCCTGACCTGCAACCATGAAATCTACTTAGGTACCCAATGGGGGCCCAATTAGGGTGTGATTAAAACTTAGTAGGCCACCACCAATGGAATCTACAAAATATACAGTCTAAATAGATAGTGTATGCAAGTAATAAAAGAGTAACAAGATAAACAAAAGATAAACTAGGTTACATTAATTAACAATGTTTACTTAAACCATTTACATCATTTGATCCATGGGTTAAGAAATTCATTTATTACACAACAAAAAATTCTAATGAACTATTATGCATAAGGAAATTGATCAAGTTCCCTATCTCAAAAGGGAAACTATTTCACAAACAATTATATCACACTTACCATAGAGCCTCATTCCAGGTAGTCTCATCCAATGCAACTGTTATGGGCATATAGCTTCATTACGACTCCCAAACCCATGCATTCTAGGGGTGGGGTTTAGAGCCTCATTCCAAACCAACCTGTGGGTGTATAACCTCAAGTCAATACCCCACATACCACCAAGCCATGTTCACATGCTTTTTTAACCACATCACTTTACTAAACATAATCTATAACCCTTCAAAACATTCATCATTTATAAAAAAGGTTCACTCAACACATAACCCATCATTATGCCTTATCCCATATACACATTCTCATTTACATGCTTTAATTAAATTAACCCATTACCATTTACATGCCTTACCCAATCTACAAAATTATCCTTTACAAGACATAACTCATATTACCCATTTAACATTATACCAAAAAAACCTTATACCAAATTAACAACCAAATGAAATTACCATTAGTTTCATTTAATAACCCAAGATAACACATAAAAACATTTATTATGGGATCTATGTCATAAAAATTAAATTCTATACTTAACATTACAATTTCCATATTCAAGAAGACGACCGCCCCATGGGTAGACTTTAAACTAGTCAAATCAACCTCAAATCATCCCACAGGGACCATGAGGGGTTAAATTAAACATTTACCCAAATAATTTATCATTTATACCAAGGAAAACCAAGTGAAAAAAACACCAATGCACAACCACATATACATAAATAACCAACAAGACTATGAGATATAAATTTTAGACCACATACCTCGATTTTGAAGATGAACGCACACTTAACCCTGTCCTTTTATTTAGATGCGAACACCCATCAAATCCCTAACCTATGATCCATTGAAAAAGATGGTTTTAGGTCTTTATAAGAATAATAAAATATACCCAAACCCTAATCTGAAAAAGATAAGGAAAAGGAGTGTTAGAATCACCCAGATCTTCGATTCACAACAAAAAAACACTCCAAATGGCTTATAAATGAGGGAGATCAATCCTTGGGGAGTCTTGGGAGTTTTGGTTCATCACTAGGGATGTTAAAGGAAGAATGAAAGTAATTATTGAGTTATAACACCTAATTACTGAGAGGGAAAAATAGTAAAATCCCAATTTTTAAGGGGTGCATGGTTTAGATACAAAGTTGGACAAACTGGGCACCAACTATGCACCAACCTCTATCCAAGATGGGGATGGGATGAATTGTTACCTGGGGATCTTGCACGATTTGAAAAACTATGCTCTAACTAAATGAACAGTCTTTGCCCACAATAATTTCTCACTATGATACATAATATGAATTGGATGCTCCTCAAAGGACGCATCAGCCTCAAGATAAACATCATCAACACCAATCACATGGGATGGGTCAGGGTGACACTGATGAAGTTGTAACACTTGAAAAACATTGTGCATACCACAATACCACTGTGGAAGAGAAAATAAGTACATACCGATCTGACCCTCTACACGATCTAAAATGACCTTATGTATCTAGGTGATAATTTTTCCTGCTTTCAAATCTAACAGTGACCCAACCTCAATGAAACTTGAAGAAACACATGATAACCCACTATAAACTCAAGAGGTCAATGATGCCAATCAACATAGGAATTATTACTTCTCTGATCCATATCCATTCATTTATGAATCAACCAAACCTATTTCTACATCTCTTTCATGAGACCTAGTCCCAACAACTCTAATTACCCAACCTCCATCCAACATAACAGTGATCTACACAGCCTACCATTTAGCACCTCATATGATTCCATCTAAATCATAACATGGTATCTATTATTATATAGAAAATAAACAAGTTCTAAATGATTCTCCCATGATCCAACAAAGTCTAGGCCACATTTACTCAACATGACATCTAACACTAAAATAGTACACTCCGATTTCTTGTACGTATGTGGGTGGAAATCCGTAATCAAAAACACCTGGTAACCAAGTGAATTCTATAATATTTGACAAAAACATGAAGTAAAACTTGGATAATGATCTAAAACTATAGTTTGTGGCACCCCATGCAACCTAACTATCTTCTGAACATACAAATCTCTCAACTGATCAATGGTGAGGGTCTCTCGAATTGGTAAGAAATGTTCCATCTTATTCAACTGATCCACAACTACCCAGATAACATCATTCTTATGAGGTGTCCTTGGAATACCCACCACAAAATCCATTGTGATGTTGTCCCAATTCCATTATAGAATGGGAAAGGGCTATAAAAAACCACCTGGCCACCGTTTCACGACCTTCACCTCCTGGAAGGTGTAGCATCGCACCACGAAACCCACAAACTCCTTCTTCATCCCTAGCCACCAGTATTGTCTACAAAGGTCATGATACATTTTGGTTAAACCAAGATGCAATTCCCACTTCAAGTCATTAAACTCACACATCAAATCTTCCCACATACATATAGGCATGAAAATAAGACCACAAACATAAATGATATCATCATCACAAATATTCCAATTGAAAGGTGACTCCCCATCTTCAAGACTTTCCCTTAAAGCCAAGCACTCTTGATCCTCATACTAACTCTCCTTGATCCATCACAAAAGAGTAGACTTAATTTCCAAGGATGAAAGTTTAATCTTCCCTTTTCCATACTGCACCTTTATATTCATCTCAACAAACAACTCCATCATGCTTCACTTAGAATTGGATTTTTGAACCGCCTGACTTTGAGAATTCTGACTCAAAGCATCTGCAACACTATTTCCATTTCCTGGAATATAGACCAACTCAAAATCAAAGAATTGCATGTAATCAACCCATATTAACTATTTAAGATTTAAATCATGCTAGTTTAAGATGTAATTAAGGATTTTATGATTGATGTACGTCATAAACCTCTCTCCCAATAAGTAATGTTACTAACACCTTAAGGCATAAACCACCATGACCAATTCAATATCATGAATAGGGTAATTTCATTTACGATTACTCAATTTCTGAGAACCATACACCACAATAAAATCATTATGAATCCACAATTCCATAATCCCAACACCATATGTATCACAAAATATGGTACACTATTTTACCAAATCAGGTAGGATCAAAATTGGTGCAATTGTCATCCATTTATTTAACTCCCAAAAAGCACTATCAGACGCTTCCAAAAATTAAAACTCGATTCCATTCTTAGTCAAGCTCGAGAGTGGTACTGCCAAATGGGAAAATTATTTTATGAAACTTTAGTAATAGTCTTATAAAAATAGAAAACTTTTTATGTAGAAAACATTCTTGGGATGCTCCTAATATACAACAGATTTCACTTTCTATGGGTCCACTAACACACCTTCCACATAGATTATGTGACCAAATAAATATACCATGTCAATCCAGAAATGGAATTTGGATATCTTGGAATATATCCTATTCTATATTAGTGTAATCAGGATGATGTAGAGATGTTTTTCATGATCATCATAAGTCTTAGAGTACACCAAGATGTCATACACAAAGACAACTACAAACTGATCTAGGTATGGGTGGAAGATTTAGTTCATTAGCTCCATAAACACTATTAGCGCATTGTCCGACCTGAATGGCATAAAAAAACTCATATAAACTATACCTACTTTTGAAGGAAATATATGGTATATCAGAAGGTCTCACCCTCATCTAGTGATACCCTGATCTCAAATAAATATAAGAGAACATATAAAAACCCCTCATTTGTTCAAAAAGACAATCTACTAATGGAAGAGAGTATCGATTCTTAACTGTCATATAATTAAACTTCCTATAATCAAAACACAACTACAAGGATCCATCAGAATTATGGGAAAACAAAACTAAAGATCCCCAAGACGAAATTCTCAGATGAATAAACTCCTTTCTCTCTAGTACAACTGAATTTTAAGTTCTTGAAGTTCTTATGGCACCATTCTATATGGAGGAATCAAAACTGGTTTTACTCCCAGTAGCAAATCTATCATAAACTCAACCTACATCTCAGGTGGTGTCCTTGAGAAGTCTTCAGAAAACACATCCTGAAACTGATCCACCACAAGAGGAAAGACAATCTTCTCTACCCCCATAATCCAATCTAAGAAAATCCACTTGGTTTGTGAGTTCACCCAACTGCTGAATGATTAATCCTGCATGGACTACTCAGATATCCCACTCCCCACGATAAATATAAGTGTCTCCCTCACGACATGTGAAAATTACCCTATAGTGGTAATAGTCAATACAGGCCTGATACAATACCAGCTAATTCATCAGTAAAATCAGATAAAAACCTAAAATTTTGAGCACAAACTAGTCCCACAGAAAATGGCACCCACCAACCTCAAGGGAACACTCCTTACATTTTCAAATATTTTATGCGCTCACCCCTGATAGTGTATCAATAGACATCACCCCACATATATGTTCCATTATTAGGCCCAAAAAACTCATAAATTTTGAATATATAAAATAATGTGAGGTACCTATATAAAAAAACACTATAAAGTATGGAAGATACAAGAATATTACCATGAACTATCAATGGACCATCCTCGCCACTTCCAGGTATAGGCTGAACTACATGAAGCTGACCTGTCCCTATGCCCTAGGATCCGACTTGAGTTCCTAGTACTGTACTAACCTACAGATAAGGATACCCTTGTCTTGGAGCACCACATATACTACCTTGACCGGTATGGCCAGCAGATCTCTAACTGCCTACCTGATATGGGTTAACCAACCCCTACCTACACTCTATTCTAGCCTTGGTCCTCTTTTATCACCCAACTTTCAAGGGTTCCTATAAAACCTCTCCACATGCCCCAAACATCTGTATGATCAAAACTTAATTGGTGGTTATAGACACTAACCCATCATGTGTCTTGGGCTACCACACTAATAGTAGAAAACTTGATCACTACCCTGAGAGGATGGTTACCTTTTTTGACTACTCTGTGCACCATCACCCTGGTGAAATCTCTCAAAGTGGATCTTCCTATAATCAGAAGCCGCACCACTGGATCAGCCAACTGGAACCACATGTCCACCAACAAAAGCATCCTTGAGAACCTTCTAAATTAAAGGAATGATCCACCACCTCATCAAACCTCTTTAAAAAGAAGATATTCACCTAGTACTTAATCTCATGTCTAAGTCCATCCTCGAAACATATGGCTATAGCGGACTCATCCCCTTTCAACTTTGTGAAAAATAATTGCAAGTGAGTGAGGCAGCCAATATAATCCATCACTATCATGGTCCCCTGAGTCAAAATCATAAACTCTACAAATTTCCACTACCTCAAGGTGTTCAAACAGAAATTTTCCATAATTTATTTTGGGAAACCCTTCCACAACATAACCTTTACCTTCTCGACCTGAACCAAGATCTCCCACTAGAGCTTTTCCCGACCTTTCAACATGTAATCCACCAACTTGAATTAATTATTAGGAAGAGTCTCCAAGTGATCAAGAATATTTTGGATGGAATCTACCTAAAACTCAGTTGTCTCTGGTCCACTCTCTCTGGAAAAAGTTGGAGGGTGATGCAGTTGAAACTCCATAGTCAACTCAAACATACTCAGCACAAACTTCCCTGAACCCTGTTCCACCATCTACATAAAGTGAGAAAATTTCACATAGAACGTATCCTTTCCTCTATTAACCTGGACATTCGGGGTTTCTTGATCCACTTCCAGAGGATCATTTTCATCAACATCCTCTTGGCACCCAACCAGCACAAGTCATCATGGCATCACTTTCTTACAGTTCCAAACACACATATCAAAACACATAACATAAGTCATATATAGTTTTCACAAAATAAGGCTCTAAAATATCCATACACTACTCAGTATGTATACACTATACCAATGGATATCACTACACTTCTATCACTACCCTTAGCCTTCCCTACAGTGGGTCAAATTTAATATGGGGTAACAAATCACACAACCACTGACCTTTTTCATTTACATTTTTTAGTCATTATTACTTTAACAACACAAATACTTATTATTAGGAACCCTTAAATATTTTTACAACTCCTAAAAACCAAATTTTAACCCATTTATAACTTTTCATTAGTTACTACTTATTTGTATCATCTTTATTAGACACAAATTCTTTCAAATTTTCAAAGGAAATGAAATGCATTCCACCCTTCATGCCCCCAACACCCTCCTATGTGTACCAAACATGATGAATGTCATCTATAACTATAGGCTCCTAATATGATTCATGAATGCACAACCTCATACCATTTCATCCATATGAAAAATATCATAAAATAATCAAATCACACAATGAGTTCTTCACCCAATGGTGAAATATCATTCAACTATAACAACACACATCAAGAAAAAAAATACCACCCTGGGAACTAGGGTTTCCCCCCATACATGGGTTAGATACTACCATACACGATCTCATTACCAAGGCTTGACTCATTCAAGTCTCCTATCTACCATCCCCAAATAGTAAGACAACAAAAATGAACCACTCTGATACCACTTTGTAATGTCCTCGACCTGAGAGACATTAAACTAGTGCCCCAAGTCGGGTTTCCACATGACCTCAGGTGTGCCTCCCCACACACCATAGGCATTCAACTAGTATCAAGGGTCTAATAGGTCATGTGGGGAGAATATACTCTCTTTATTAGAGTAATGAACAATAGATAAAATACAAAATAAGGGAAAACATAATAATAAACATACATTACCAACCAGTTACAAGACCACAACCAAATGGTAAATATGACATGTTATGTCATGCAATTACAAGTGTAAGGAAAACCAATAATAAAGACAAACTAAAGAATCCCCAAGATGAGATCCAACAAAAAATCTGATCCCCTCCTCCATTAAAATTTCATGCCCATTCAACCCTCTAGCATAGGGCCCTTGACCTTATCCTAACCTACAACCATGAAATATTCTTGGATAACCAATGAAGGACTAATAATGGTGTGATTAAAACTTATTAGTCCACCACCAATGGTGTCTAAAAAATATCCATTCTAAATATATAGTGTATGAAAGTACTAAAAGAGTAACCGGATAAAAAAAGATAAATTGGGTGCCATTAATTAACAATGTTTACTCAAACCATATATATAATTTGATCTATGGGTTAGGAAATTCATTTATTACATAACAAACTATTCCAATCAATTACTATGCATAAGTGAATATGTCAAGTTCCCTATCTCACTAGGTAAACCATTTCACAAACAATTAAATCACAAGTATTTTGGATCCTTAGTCTAGGTAGTCTCATTCAATGCAACCATTAGGGGTATAGAGCCTCAATCCAACTCCCTAACCCATGAACTATAGGGTTGGGGTTTAGATCCTTAGTCTAACCTGACCTATGGGTATAAAACCTCAAGTCAATAGCCCACATACCACTAAGCCATGCACACATGCTTCCTTAACCATAACACCTTACCAAACATAATCCATAACTTTTTAACACATTCATCATTAAAAAAGTTTTACTCAATTAATAATTCATAATTATTATTTATCCCATCTACACATTCTCATTTAAATTCCATAACTCAATTAACCCATTATCATTTATATTCCATAGCTAATCAAAAAAATTATCCTTTACAAGCCATAACTCATATTACCCATTTAAAATTATACCAAAAAACCCCTTCTTCCAAATTAACAACCAAACACAATTAACATTAGTTTCATTTCAAAGCCCAAGATAACATGACAACACATTAATTATTGGATCTATGTTATAACAATTAAATTCTATACTTAACATTCCAATTTCCATGTTTAAGAAGAGGAACACCCCATGTGTATCCCTTAATATGGTCAAATCAACCACAACGCATCCTACATGGATCATGAGGGGTTCAATTAAAAATGTACCCAAACAAATTATCATTTATACCAAGGAAAACCAAGTGGGTACCAAAAAAACATAAAAACACAACCACATACACATAAATAACCAACAAGACTTTGGGATATAACTTATAGACCACCTACCTCGATTTTGAAGATGAACAATCGCTTAACCCTAGACTCAAATTTGGATGTTAACACCCTTAAAATACCTAACCTATGATCCAATGGAAAAAGAGGGTTTTATGCCTTCAGAAGAAGAAGAACAACTACCCAAACCCTAATAAAAAACGAGAAGGAAGAGGAGTGTTAGACTCACCCGGAGCTTTGATTTGCAACCAATGATGCTCCAAATAGATTAGAAATGAGGGATATCGATGCTTGGGGAATCATGTTCATTTTGATCCATCACCAGGTCTTATAAAAGAATAATAGAGGTATATAATGAGTTAGAAAACTTAAGTTTTGAGAGGGTAAAATAGTAAAATCCCACATTTTAAGGGGTGCACAGTTTGGCCGCACGGCTGGCCAAACCATGCACGAACCATGTTCCACCCTCTTTCCAAGAAAGGGCTAGGCCACATGGTTACCTAGGTATCCCTCAAAATTTGAAAAACCATTCTCTAACCATGTATAATGGCTTTGTCCATGCCTTTATGTTTTGTCCTCCACCTTTCATGGTTTCTTCAAACTGTTCACCCCTCCTTCAAGCATGCATGATTAGGGGGAAACCATGAAACATGTATTTGATGGTCATATTCTCACTTATTTCATCTCTTGAACCCCCCGAGAGATCCCTGATACTCCATATACACCTGAAAAACATTTATTTAACCATCATAAAGGCTTTTAAACCAGAATTTAAATAATAACAAACCTTCCCCGAAGTTTGGGATCATACATGATATGTTTGACTACAAATATTATTTTTAAATCTAAAAGATTTATCTTCATCATGTTAATTTATTTTTAATTTTTAGGGAATAAATATCTATCTTAAATTATTTCACAATGTTGATGCATAGATTATTTAATTAATGGAAAATCAAATAAATAATATTGAAAATATTAAAATAAATATAATTTGAGATAAATAACGTGGTCAATAAATTTTATAGATTAACCTAACATTTTAGGGATATAATAAAATATTTTTCTTGAATTTAAGATGTTTTATTGATATTATTAAGTCAAGTAATGAACAGTTCTAAAAATTGACACTATGAATATTTTATAGTAAATAATATTTTATTAAATTATATAAAATTTCTAAAAATATTATATTTTTCCAAGTTAGTAGGAGAAATTTTAAAATACCAACCATGATCCATTTATGGGACTTTTTCATTTTATCATAACTATATTAACCCTCAAAGAGTAAAAATCCATGTTATCACGTTAAGAGTTAAATGTATTAAATATGGGTTCTAAAGATAAGGGTAGAAATATAGTTAAAACTTGTATAATTTTTATTTGATGATATAATTTTTACCCATACTCATATTATATTCTAAATAAATCAATTTGGATATATTTTTAATTTAAAATTAATCTATATTAATTTAATATTTTAATAAATCTTGAGAGTTCCCATCCCCTCTCTTATAAAAGGGAACCTATTATTATCTTTTATTCACAATTAAAAAACCTTTTGGTTTAGAAAATACATTACCAAATAACTTTATATAATTCCTAACCACATTCTAGATGTCTTTTATTAGAAAATATACCAATATCAAAGTCTTAAGGTGTTAAGAAAATGATGTTTTTCAAAGAAGATGTATAGTTTTTATCTACAAGTTTTAGTTTCATTTCTTATTACAAATAATTAAAATATTCTAAAACCATGATAGAATAATAAATAAATTATCCTATATATACTTATATATTATTATGTTAGTGACATTATCCATATCCATCTTCAATTCCATCCAATGGGAAAATAATTCATCAAAATTGTGTATAATGTACTACCTCCTCATGAAATGATGCAATTCATTTTCCATCACCATATCTAAATATTGGTTATAATGATGGAATTATTTTTTATACATTGTATCCATAATAAATTTATCATTTTGAAAAGTTATTAGATCATTTATGTTCTTACCTTCACATATCCACAAAAAAATGATAACGTGGTTCGTGTGTACATGTGGACTATCACCTCCATGAAGCGATGTGATTTGTTTTTCATCACCAAATCACATGGATTATATATATAAGTATATTTAAATAAATAATATTTCATATATGATAATATTATAATTTTTGAAAGATAAAATAATATTTACCTTCTTTCTATAATGATTTTTGAAAAATGAAAATTTTATTCATGCATACACACGTCCTGCTGTCTCTATGATTGTAACATAGTTAATTTTTCATAATAATATTTAATATATGGATTTAAAATTATAATTTATGTATAAAAATTATAATTATTTCATTATTATTATTCTAGATATTATGGAATAATGACCCTTTGACCATAGTCAGTCGACTGAAGTCATTTTGGACTTAAGTACTGGATATCATCAAAATCTATAACGCAAACTTAAGTGATTAAGTAATTGTATATAAAATTAAAATAAGTGATATAAAAGGAATAATAAACTTGAAAAAAGTTATTAATAATGTAAATAATTAACCTAAGTTTATTATTTAGGAAGATAAATAATGGACATGATGAGTTAGACTCAAGGTAGGAGAATTTATATTAAAAATCATCTTTTATAGTTTATCATTAAAATCTTTTTACAAAGGTAAAATGAATGTATTTTGTTTACATATGTAGAATGAATTGAATTTACCAATATCATGATGCATTAGTATTTTGAATCTCACTTTACATGTTTATATGGTTATTTTTAAATAAAATGTTTTTCTTTGTACATGCAAAGTTTTTCAAAATAAGTGATTTCAAAATGGAAAAGTTATTTTCACCAAGAATGTTTTTAAGGATATTTTATTCAAATAAAAACCATATTTTGTTTTGGGTATTATAGTTTTTAAAATGTGGTTTTAAAGAGAAGGTTTTTTTAGATACTCAAAATTGTTTTTTATGCAGGTTTGAAAGTTTTTTCAAAGGTTTTATAATTTTTTTTCATGATACTTGAGAATTTTATATGAGAAACATGTGAGCCTGATATAGCCTATACAAATGGAATTATAGCTCATGAGTGAACCTGATATATCTTATACAAAGGGTGATCCCCATTATAGCTCTCCAATGCATTGGGTACATTGTAAGTTGACTGTGATGGTTATTCCAATTGTAACTGTGATGGTTACTCCAAGTATAATCATGAAGGTTATTTAAAATATAACCATGAGGGTTACTCCAGTTGTATCCATGAGGGTTACTCCATGTGTAATTATAATTAGAAAGTGATTCCCCAAGTTACCTATATGCTTTTTGGTTCTTACTAAGTGGTTTTAAAGTTTTTCTTTTATTAAATAGCATGTTTTATTTTATGTGGAAATGTTTTATTATGATAAAAGAACATTGAAGATAAAGGTAAAAATTAAACGAGTTTTCATGTTTTTCACTAGAATAATGATTTTTTTATTTCCTTTACTGAGGATTTTTTTCTCACCCCATCTTTTAAAATACATTTCCTAGGGTTTATGGATGGTTAAGATAAACGAAGAAGTTAAGTTGAAAGTTGTGAAGATTTTTCATGAAAATAAATCACATTTCTTTTTAATAATTTTGTTTGGTGAAAAAATGGATATTGATTATAAGTGTCCACTTGTAATGTATGGGTTTACTATGTAATATTTTTTACTAATTATCTAAAACTCTTAACTAAAAATATCCTCAGGATTTTAAGAAAAACAATTCTAGTCTAAATTCACTAGAATATGTAGTGATTAAGGACTGATCATTATATAAGAACTGTTTTTATAGGTTTAAAAAATTTGGAGGCTAATTAATGTACCTCCAAATATAGTTTGGGACTCAAGCCACTTTTGGAGGATATTTAATTCTCTAACTGACCATTAGAGGATATTTATTTTACCTAATTTGGTTTGTTTCGAATTTATCTTTCTTGGAGGATATTGAATACCCCTATCCCTATAAATAGCATGGTAGAAGGGTGTTAATTTCATTCAATTAAGAGAAAGAAAAGATGATGTTTAGTGTTATCAAGTGTTTATTTTCCAAGAGAGTTCTCTAATTTTCCCCACTTGAAAAATTCTTTAGAGTATTATTCTATCCCTTTCCGTACGAGGAGTGACTGAAAACACTTGCATAAGAAGATCCTGCCTAGGAATTGGTGATTAGAATTATAAGTAGATACTGAAGGAGACTTTAATTCATCAGTTCAAGTTTGATCTAAATATCCAAAATCTATTTGAAAATTATTTTTATTTTATCATTTTTTTATTTACTTCTCATGTTCTTAGTGTGGTTTTATTACCTCTTCTGTTGTGTATCGAGGATTGTTAACATCATTAAAACCTTTAATTGGTATCAGAGTAAGGTTTTATAAATAAAAAATGAATTTTAGAAATGTTATAATGTTGACATATTCACATTTTGACAAATTTTGGTGGTATCCTCAATATTTATGAGATCTCAGAATCCAATAGAAGAGCCTCTATCCCAACATCCTTCACACCCTCTATTATAAAAATATTTGGAATATAACGAAACTCCTTTCAGTGTAGTGGTTCACATGTCTCCATTCCTTCTTTTCAATCCTCAAAACTAATGCATCACTAACCTGGTTCTTCCTTTTAAATTCAAAAACAATATTAAATGAACTTTTCCAACACCTGGGTTCTATATCCTAGAACCAAGTCGTAATAGTGCAACCCTACCTTCTAACATAGAACACCCCTCATTATAGTGCCAATATCCTGATGACATTATCACCCTTGATGTAACATTTCTCCAATCCAACAACCAAGTGCTACTAATCTACTTCTCATTTATCCTATTTAAGAGACCTTTTTGGGACTCAAAAAATCTTCTAATATTCTTATACTACACCAAGATACATCATTTGTACAATTTCTCTGTATAACTTTTCATCCAAACCTCCTTTACTAGAACTGAAGATATAGATCCTTACATTGTGAGATTGAATCCCTTTATTGTTTTGATTTTTTTCCTAAAATTTATGTAACCTGAGATAATTAATTTCTTTAATCCAATGAAGTTGGAAGAACAATCAAACTTGTGACTTCTCTAGCCTCTTCTACCATTCTAGACTAGAATCAAAAAACTCCTCACACTCACCATCATTGATCCTCTCTTAAATAGCCTGGATACTTCTCCGACTTGATTCTAATTCTCCCAACATAATGGGTTCTTCCCCCTATTCAATATATTCAAAAATTTACAAACCATTTTCAAACTATTCTTGTGAACATTGTTTGATTTTGTACTGATTCTTCTCATATTTCTATCGGGAAATCTCTATTTACTCATTGTCATTCCTATATTTTCATATCAAAACCACCTTTAGTTTCTCCCAATATAATATTGTATTCTCACTTAACCATGGAAGGAAACAAAATAGAACCATGTACTCCATACTTAACTAATCCCAAGACATCTTCATAAAGAATACTATGAGACTATTCCACCAACACTAATAGTCCACAACACCCTACCATTTCCACCATCTTGAAAAATCACACTGTTCTCAAGGTGGAACTCCAATAGTACAACTCTGCTACTTTATCACTGGAATGAAATCCTTTGGTTATAGACTCAATATTGCCGAGTTCCCAAAATCTAATAGAAGAACCTCCATCCCAACAACCTTTACACCCTCTGTTACAAAAAATATTTTGAATATGATGAAACTCCTTTCAGTGCGGTGGTTCTCATGCCTCCATGTCTTCTTTTCAATCCAAAAAACCCATGAATTACCAACCTGGTTCTTCCTTTGAACTTCAAAAACCACTTTAATTGAACTTGGCCAACACTTGGGTTTTATATCCTATAACCAAGCAGTAATAGTGCAACCCTCCATTATAGTAGACAACAACCCTCTTTCTAGCACTAGTATCCTGACAACATTATCACCCTTGATGAAACCTTTTTCTAATCCAACAAAAAAGTACTGATAATCTAGTTATTGTTTTTCCTATTAAAGAGACCTTGGTGGCACTCAAAAAAGATTCTTATATGATACTACTACACCAATAGCCATCATTTTTACAACATCTCTGCATAACTTTTCATCCACTCTTCCTTTATTAAAACTAAAAAAATATATCATTGCATTGTGATATTAATTTATTATTCTTGTTTCAATTTTTACTCACAAAATTTATGTAACCCGAGCTAATTCATTTAAAAAATCCAGAGAAGTTGATAGAACAATCAAACTTGTGACTTATCTATCCTCTTCAACTATTCTAGATTGGAACCAAGCCACTCCTCACACTCACCATCATTGATCCTCTCCTGACCAACCTGGATACTTCTCCAGCTTGCTTTTAATTCTACCAACACTATGGGATCTTACTCATCTTCAATATATTCAACAATTTCCAAGCCAAGTTCAAACCATTCATATGTATATTGTTCTATTTTGGACCTATTCTTCTCATATTACTGTCGAGAAAACTACATTTCTCCGTACCATTATTTTATTTACTTATCAACAATAGATTTAGTTTTTCCCAATCTGATATTTTATTTTCACTCAACCATGGAAGGAACCAAAATAGAACCATACACTCTATACTTAACTGAGACCAATACAACTTCACGTTCTCTTCTATTCAGATTACTATAAATGATTACTATGCTTTCCTAATCTATCCCAAAGGATCATCCCATCTATTAAAGTCTGCATGGATGTTAGCTTCTATCAAGGAAATAACTATCTTTTAAAATGTCTAGATTTTTCTTCCAAAACCTTATGACTTACACACTTTGTTTGGTATATTCCGATCATCTTCACAATAGTTTTAATGATGTTACACTTCCTATGGAAGACCAGATAACTCTGTTTGATCTTTTAATGCACACAATAGGATTTATTATGTGACAAAAAGGTTTGTAGATGAATAAAATATAGAACAAAAAAATAATAAGAATATGAACATGGACACAATGATTTATGTTATTTGAGAAACAAACCCAACATCCATGGAGAGTAAGAAATTCCACTATAACTGGGATCATAATTACAGGGAAAATTTTAGAGTTTCATAAACATATAAAATTATAAATCAAACGAGTTCATAAAGAAGATGATGTGACCATTCCACCAATATCAAAATAAGTAAACCATGCTATAGTGACCAATGGATGGTGTATATGGAACTACAATACCACTGTATCCTAAGTATGAGATGCTAGAGTAACGATTCCAAAGTCCACACTGCTATAATTCCCTAACGGTGTCACCTGGTTAGCTTCACTATAGTTCTATTAGAGTTAATATAGTGCCCAAAATTTGGGTTGGGGTCCGAAGTTCTCAGATACCAGGAGTAGGGGAATTCCACCCCATGCAATACCCATTGACCTCACTTCAAAGGTCAAACCACAAGTGTTGCAGTCTGGTGTAAAATATGGGTCACTAGAATTTGACCCAAGTTCATCTAAATGAACCAGGCTTCACCCTTCCAAAAATATCCCACTTTGAGCCTAATCTGCTACACTAAACTACTTAAATGATACTAACTTAGACGACTTACTTAATCTTAGATCATCCCCTTCTTCACTCACCAATGATTCTTCCATCCAAAGCTTCAATTTCAAGATGCTCATCTATGAAATACCAGTTGTTTTCCCTTATGTGATCCCATAGTGTTCTCCCATATTCTTACTATCATCCTCTATTCCTTAGTGAATACCAATAGAGCACAAAAATTCCTCAAATTATCCATCACCATTGGATTTTTCAACATGTCTTCTGGATTTTTGGCTTCATGAATCTTTTTAAATGTTAGAATCTCATCATGTATCAAGCCTCTGATAAAATGGTACTTCAATTGAATATGGTTTTTACAGATATGAAATAATGGGTTCTTTGTAAGATGTATGACACACTTAATTTCACAGTGCAATACATTTTATTCTCTCTTTCTACCCAACTCATACAAGAAGTTCTTTAGCCAAAACATATCCTTCTCGGCTTCTATTACAATAATGTATTCTGCCTCTATGGTGGATGAATCCACCACCTTATAAAAATAAAATATAAAACTTATTATAGTTCCTCCATAAGTAAAAACATAACCTATGGTACTCCTACTATTGATATCACCTCCAAGGAAAATAGCAACATACCTCTGTAATGAATTTCTATTCAAAAAGCAAAGAGATTCTTCCTTTCCCCATTTTAGTTATCTTATTATCCAATTCATAGATTCCCAATATTTCTTTCTAGGGTTATCTAGGTACCTATTCACATCTACCATCACATGAGAAATATCAAGTTGAGTATAGACCATGGCATAAATCAGGATTCTAACAACTGATGCATATGAAACTTTTTCCATGCACTCAACCTCTTCTACTGTATTTGGTGATTACTCCTTTGATAGTTTAAAATGGATTTCAAAGGGAATTGAATTTGGATTTGAGTTAAACATACTGTATCTGCTAGAAACTTTTCAATGTAGTCAGCCTATGAAAACATCAAGGTTATAGCTGTGAGGTCTCTTTCATTATTTGTCCCCAAAATCTTACAATCTTATCTAAGATATTTCATCTCAAACTCCTTATCCAACTGCACATTCATCTCATCAATCCTCTGCATACATGATCCTACAATGAACATTTCATCCAAATATAGAATCAATATAATGTATACATCACCAAAAAACATTAAGTAACAACATCAATGTATTACACATCATTTGTATTTATTTTTACTAATGAATTATTCAAACTTTTTATTCCATTTCCAAGGTTATTGCTTTAACCCATATAATCTATTTTAGAGTTTCCACACCAGGTATTCCTCCCCTGAATCAAAATATCCTTATGGATATTTCATATAATGATCCTTCTCTATGACTTAATGAATGAAATATATCTTCACATAAAGTTTCTCAAGATGTAAGTATTTTGATGCAATAATACTAAAAACCACTTAGATGGTGGTAAGCTTCACCATAAGTGATAAAATTTTAGTGAATTATATGCCTTCCTCCTATTAAAATACTTTCAACACCAGTATTTACTTGAACCTTCTCTTAACACCATTTTCTTCCTTAATATGGTACACCCATTTATTATACAATGATTTATTCTTGGGAAAAAGGTGTCTGCTCTCAAGTGTTGTTATCATTCCACTAAAAAAATAGCAGATTAATAGTGGTTTTTTAGAGGGGGTTCTGCACAACCCCCTCTAAATTAATTTTAGAGGGGGTTAAACACAACCCCTTCTAATCATAAAATTTAGAGGGGGCTCAAAACCCCCACTAATTTTTTTAGCATTATTTTTTTAATATTTGGTTTGATTTTTGAGTTGGTTATGTCAAAACTGTTGCAAATTTAATTATTAGTGGTGCTATATGTTTGGTGAGATTTTAAAGACGTTATATATATATAATATTTTTTTGGATATTATAGGATATATATATATAATAGAATTTATTTTTTTAAATGGAAATAATGGTGGTTTACAACACTCTCTAATTTACAATATTAGAGGGGGTTTATGAACCAATTCTAATCACTTAGATTAGAGGGGGTTTGAACCCCTTATAATTTAATAAATTAGAGGGGGGTTTAAAACTCCCTCTAATATATGAAATTATAGTGCGGGGGGGGGGGGGTGAACCCCTTCTAATTTAATAAATTAGAGGGGGGTTTTGAACCCCATCTAATAGATGACATTAGAGGGGGGTTTTGAACCCCTTATAATTTATCACATTAGAGGGGGTTTTGAACCCCTTATAATTTATGACATTAGAAGGGGTTTTTAACCCTATATAATTCATTATATTAGAGGGGTCTTTGAACCCCTTTTAATTTATGACCTTAGATGGGGTTTCGAACCCCATCTAATTTATTACATTAGAATGGGTTTTGAACCCATTCTAATTTAATATATTTGAGGTGGTTGTGAACCCCATCCAATTTATGATATTATATAGGGTTTTCAAACCACTCTAATTAAACAAATTAGAGGGGGTTTTGAACCCCTTCTAATTTATGAAATTAGAGGGGGTTTTGAACACCCTCTAATTTGTGACATTAGAAGGGGTTTTGAACCATTTATAATTTAATATATTAGAGGGGGTTTTGAACCCCCTCTAATTTATGATATTAGATAAGGTTTTAAAACCAATCTAATTTAAGAAATTATAGGGGGGTTCATGAACCACTGCTAATCCATTTCATTAGAGGGGGTTCATGAACCACCACTCATCCATTTCATTAGAGGGGGTTTTTAACCCCCTCTAAATTTTTATTTATTTATTTTAAATAAATATCATATAAATTCAAATTCTATAATTAATATATATGTATGTATTCACATGTGTGTGTTTGTATATATATATTACATAAAAACATTATATAAATGTATTTAAATGCATTAAACACACACACACACACACACACACATAAAGACATTATATAGATACTTTAAATAAATACTCTTACATATAAATAAAAATGCCTAAAAATATAACTATTGATATATATAATGTAAATGTAATTATAAATATATTTATTAAAATTTATAAAATTTATATATGGTTTTATAAATACTATACATTTATATTATGATTTATATTATAAATATATTATATTAAATACATTTTTATTGTTTATCTATGTATAAAAACATTTATACTATGTTATGTATACAAATATATGTAATATAGAAAAAATTAAATATATATAAATATATATTATATATTTATAATATATATATATATATATATTATATTATAAAATATTTTATTATATATAAATTTATATTTATTAATTATATAATCATTTTATATATATATTGTATTATACCATATTAATTATAAATTAATTTTGTATATATATATATCATTTAATTATATGATATATTTCCAATTGTATGAATGTATTTAATTTCATGTGTTTATATATATGTGTGTGTGTGCATGATATAATATAAATGTATATAATTTCATAAAAAAATATATAATATAAATGTATTTAAAATAATATATGTATAATATAAATCATAAAACATATAAATGTATAGTATTTATAAAACCAATATATAATTTGCATAGTTTAAAAAATAGGTGTAATAATAACAATAATAATTAATAAATAATAATATTATTGTTTCACACACAGATACGTAAATATAAGTCTATAAATGTAATCATATATATATATATATATTAATTATATATATATATATATATATATTATCTAAATACGTAAATATACATACTCCCACACACACAAATATAAATGTATTTATAAATATATGTATAAATATTTATTTATATATGTAAATATATTTATTTATATATATTATATATATAGTTATAATATATATATATATATATATATATTTTTATACACAAATACAAATATATTATATTATTTAAATTTATATTGAAAATATATATATATATATATATATATATATATATATATTCTCAAATTTTACTATATCTAAATAAATATAATTTATTTTATATATAAAACGTAATCCAATCCGGCTTAGTTGGTTGAGGCACTATGATCCATCCTGCAGGTTCCTTGTTTGATTCCTAGTAGGTAAATAATTTTTTAAACATGTGTTCCCTTTACCATAGGTGATAGGCGATTCTGCCCTGGGGCCTGAGGACAAAGGGTCTAGCCTGGGGAGTCCACTAGGGGCACACTTAGGGGTCCGTGGGGTGTCATGGGGGTCATCTAGGGGTGTCCATGGGGGTGTGCGTGGGTGTCCATGGGGGGGTTGTCAGGGGTGTCGTGGGGTGCATCCATGGATGTTGGGGGGGGGGTGGGGTGTTGTAAGGGGTGTCCATGGGGGGTTGTCATGGGTGTCGTGGTATGCATCCATGGGTGTCGGGGGGGGGGGGTGTCCATGGGGGCGTGTGTGGGTGTCCATGGGGGGTTGTTGGGGGGTGTCATGGGGGCATGTGTGGGTGACCATGGAGGGATTTCAGTGGCTTCATAGGGTGTTTCCATGGGTATCGGGTTGGGGGGGAGTTAAGGGTTGTCCATGGGGGGTTGTCGGGGGTGTCGTGAGGGCATGCGTTGGTGTCTAGGGGGGTTATTAGGGTTGTCATGGGGTGCGTCCATGGGTGTCAGGGGGGGGGGGTTGTCAGGGGTGTCTTGGGGGATTTAAGGGGTGTTGGGGGTGGTGGGGGAATCCATAGGTGTCATCATCATCATCATAATGTAGATATTTATTCAAATAAAAATAAGAGACTCAATTAGAGGTAGTTATAACAACCTATAACTTGAAACATGAACTTAGTGGTGGTTATAACAGCCTATAATCCAATGTTCACAGTAAATTTAAGGTGAAATTATAGGGGGTTATAATCCCCTCTAATCTAACCGCTGCTAAATTCAATATTATTTTACCAGTGCTTCTCGAAAATGGACTCTAATCAGAGTAGGTGAGTACATTAGAAGTGATTACAGGTAACTGACTCTAATGTGTTTAGAGGGGGTTATAACCACTTCTAAATGAAAAATAAACCCCTTATAATTGCCTAGTTTTCTTATAGTGTGAAATGAATATATCTACTCCTTCATAGACAACTCCCACTTGTTCAAATTCTTAAACTGCATTACCTCTTCAAAACATTCCAATTCTTCACCATCAGTTAGTAAAAAATAATGCAAGGAAGTTGAATACCTCTTGACGAGCCTTCTAACATTTTTTATCTCCTCAACTTTAATGAGGATTAGGATCAATTGGTTTTATTGTCACATACATAGGTATACTTTCAAACTCCACCTGTTCATGACACCCCGATTCATTCTTCCCACTTTCAACATTAGATATATGAAAATCCTTATACATGAAACCTTCATTAAATATCATGTTATGGATTCTGATGATCATCTTGTTCTTATCCCCCAAAAGCAATAACCAAAATCCTTAGAACCATAGCCAATAAAGAAACATGATTTAGTCATGGATTAAATTTTTTACCTTAAATCAGCATCTATATGTTCATATGAAAAAAACAAAGAATTGTAAATATGAGAGTCTTACCTATTTTTTAGATGAGAGCTACTCAGGTAGACACTCTCCCATTAGTACAAATGGAATCCTATTGATCAGATATGATTACATGTTTACTTACCTATCCAGAAAGACTTAGGTAACCCTGAGTGTAGCCTCATACTACCAGAACATTAATTCAGTTCCATATTCATCCTTTCAGCTACACCATTCTGTTGTGGTGTACTTGGAATAGTCTTCTACCATCGAATTCCATTATTATAATGGGATTCCTTGAAATCATAACTACCATACTCTCCTTCATTTCCAGATCTAAAACATTTTATATTTGATCCTAAATCATTATCCACCATAGTTTTCCACTTATGAAACATATTAAACCCATCATATTTTCTTTTCATAAAGTAAAACTATACCGTGTTGAGTCATAAATAGATTTCATATAATTTTGTGACCCTCTAAGGGAATGTACTGGTACAACCCCCCAAACATCAGTGTGAACCAGCTTTAGCTTCCTGAAGTTTAGTGTTCCACCACCTTTGGAAAATGATTCCTTCTTCTGCTTTCTAAAGACACAATCTTCACAGAAACCAACTTCAACCTATTTTAGCTCTGGTAGCATTCCTTTTGTTTCTAACACCTTCATCCCATTATCACTCATCTTTCCTAACCTATAGTGACATAATTATGAATCTAGGATAGAATTTATTGATATAATCATGTCAATTAATGTATTTTTCATCTTCTATAGGGTTCCATTATTTACTCCATGAGCTATGAACCTAGCTCCATTGGCAATATTCCATGCACCACTGGTAAATGTGGTACTAAAACCTGCATCATCAAGAAACTTGATAGAAATAAGGTTTCTTTTTAGTATAGGGATATAACTTACATTCTATATAACCAGAACACTCCTACTAATGATTTTAATCCATTCATATCCCTTCCCCACTATCTATAAGGTTTCATAATGATCAAGATGTACCTTGCTAAAATTTCCAAAAACATAATTTCTTAGGAAACCCTTCTCTAACATTGAATGGAAAGATGTCCCCTAGTAAAAAATCCAAGACTCCATAGGGCTATCCCCACTCAATAGAAAAACATAAATAGTTTATTTTTTTTATTTTCTGTATTGGTTTTAGGAACCTTCTATTTTTATCTACAATCCTTGACCTTCCCTTCTTCTAGAAAATCCAACAGTTAGGACCGGACCCCTTTGCCCTGTCTAGGCTATTTCTTCTTGATTTTGATCACCCTATATGATTATATCACTGTGCATATCTTCCTCTTCCTTCCATGTTTAGAGTAAACCATAGAATCTACTTGATTATGTTCTTCAAATATCCTTACTGAGGATCAGGTCTCACACATCCTTTTGAACTAGCTTTGTATTCCCCGAAGAACTGATCATGACTATTAAAGTCACTTCCCAACTATCTGGTAATGAAGATAGTAAAACCAGTGTACACACCTCATTATAAAGTGTAATTACCACTAATGTCAACTGACTTGTGAGGGTATTTAATTCATTGACATGAACTTCAAGAATCTCCCATTAAATCATTTTTAGATTGAACAATTGTCACATAAGGTACACTTTGTTTAATTTTGTATACTTCTCATACATATTTGTGATATATTTCATCAACCCAACCATCATTTTCTCCTCTTTGATGCTGAGTGCTATTTTTTCCAACATAAGCAGCATAAAACCTAGAATCTATTTATCTAGTAGATTATACTCTGTTTACTCTATATCTATTGGTTTTACACCCAAAAGTGACAAGTTCACTAATAAAAAAGAGTCCTTTAACAATGATAAAATATGCATTTATCGGTGATGAAAAAGTGATGACTACTGGAGCATGGTTAAAATCCCCAGGCTTTTATCAGCGCTAGAAAAGCGCTAATAAATGAGTCCTTTAAAAGTGCTAAAATAACGTTGATAAATCATCACTTTAACAATGCTTTTTTGTGCTATTAAAGGACCCTTTTAACATCATTTTTAACACTGTTAAAGGGGGACTTTAACAATGATTTTTTAGCATTAATAAATGAAGCAGTGTTAAAGGGGGTAAAATTATATTTTTTCATACCTCTATGATCTAGTCCCCTTTATCAGTGCTTCCACAATAACTTTAACAAAATTTTCCCCTTTATCAACACTTTTCACCCCACCACCCCTTTTATTAGTGCTTTGTGAATGTTCATCCTCATGCGCCCCCACTTGCATTTGAACCCTGCACCTATTCTTTGAAGATGAAATTCCATTACCACTACACCATGATATTTTGTTGTCTATTTAATGATTTTTTAGTTATATATATTTACATATATATATATATATATATTATTCATATATTTATATAATTATTCTAAAATACATTTATAAAATATATGTGTATGTGTAATATATATATATATAATTATATTTATTTAAATATATAATATATTATATTCATTTTCATATACTATAATATAATATAAATATATATCTGTTTATTAATTCACACATATATGTATATATAAACATTATAAATATATTTGTATAATTTTAAAAATGGTTAGATATTGTTTTAATTAAAATTTTAGAATATTTATTTATTTATATATATTAGAATATACATATACATAGATATATATTTGTTAATTATTGACACACACATGTTTATATATAAACATTAATTTTATAGGTATATATATATACTATTACATTTTTATAAGGTAAATAAAATGGATAATTTTTTACTTTAAATAAAATTAATAATAAATATTTATTTTATATATTTAAAAATACATTTTTACATGAATATGTAGATTTATTTACTTATATAAGTGATTTATTATAAGTAAATATTAGAAACTATTCATATATTTAATTATAAATAAAACTACAATATGAAAAATGATAAAATTTCAAAACCATAATCTCAATATGAAAGTAAGGTTTGTGAATAAATTTAGTCTTCATTAAAAAAAAATAATACAACCTTAAAAGAGGCTGAAAATCCATAAAATATTAATAAAAAGGGATACCCTAACTAAAAAATCAATTTTAGAGGACTTCTATGCCTTTTTTGGCATCGAAAAATGTGACTATGGTCTCCTTGGTTTCCAGGGCGTAGAGCTCTTCACAATCTTATATTTTATATGTGGTAGATCCTAAAGAGACACCCAAATCAAAATTTATGGTCAATTGAAGTTCAAGTTACGTTTTCAACTTATTTTAAATATTTTATTATTATTTATTATTATTTTATCATCAAATTAATATTAAATTAATATTAATTGATAATAATTATAAAATTATTAATTTAAAATATTTTTTAATTATTTTTTAAGCCATTTTCACTAAATATATTATATATTAAGTGTAAATTCCTATTTACCTTGTCTAAAAAATATTTAACAAATATATATATTATATTTATATATTAATATATTATTTTTAATAATTTTTTTAACTATACCCTTTATCAGTGCTAGTAAGAAAGCACTGATAAATGGGGTCTTTATTAGTGCTTCAAAAAAAGTGCTGATAAAGACCCCCTTTATCAACACTTGTAAAAAATTACTGATAAAGGGCCCCTTAAACAATTCTTTTTTAGCACTGTCAAAGACCCCTTTAATAGCGCTTTTTCTAGCACTGAAAAAGGGGGTCTTTAACATTGCTTTTAGCTAGCACTGTTAAAACCTTAGTGCCAGATAAACCCAGTTTTTTAGTAGTGGTGCATCATTTTCTGATAAAGATAATCATCAGTCTACATCTTCTAGTAATTGAAATTAGTTCCATCAAAGCGATCAATATTCATTTTTCCATCTACCATAACTAATCTTTAATTTGAGAAAATTGAAACCCGATATTTCGAACTCAACTTTTGATATTATTTATTGAAGAAATTTTGATAGTTTTAAAGAAGGAAATGTCCAAAGATAAATAAAATTCAGAACAAAAGAACAAGAACAAGATAAATATAGACACAATGATTTAAATGGTTCAGGAAATAAACTTTACATCCATAGAGAAGAAAAAATAAAAACTATAGAATCTACCCAATTATATTATTTAAATATCCTCACAGAGGATTAGGTCTGACACATTATTCTGAGCTAGCTTTGTATTCCTTGAATAACTACTCATGGCTATTAAAGTCGCTTCCCAACTGTTAAGTAATGAAGACATTAAAATCATTTCACATTACCACATCATCAAGTTTAATTCCAATTGATTTAAACTAAATTGTTATGGTGTTGAATTCATTGAAATGATTTTAAAAAATTAATTATTATGAATAATATGAATTATGTATGTATATGATAAATTTCAGTGAATTACTATGAATATAATCATAAATAGAATGTATGTGATACATAAAATGTTAAAGGTGAGGCTAAATATAAAATCCTTCATAAAATGTCAAATTGTTAGATGAATTCCAATAAGAATCAAATTATTAATGACCTTTATCAATTAATTATATGGGTTATGCATAGCTGAGTATCAATAATCTATATTTGTTAGGTGAAAAGTGATTGGCATTCGAGAGAAAGAAGGGATTTTCAGTAGAAATCCAATATATCTAGTGATTACAACATACAAGACTCTACTAAAAAATAATAGGAGGAGAAGTAGAAGAAGAGAATAAGAGGAAGAGAAGAAGAGGATATTTTCATGGATTTATTGCACCACTGAGATAAGGCCTAACCCCTACTATTTCTACTAGAAGCTAATTCCCAAACTAATTTTCTCTCCCCCTCCTAAAAATCCAATTACCCCTATTTATCAATATCCCACCCACCAACTCACTAACTAAGCAAACCATTTTAACTATTTTCCCTAACCATTATTAATGACACCAACCCAACCAAATCCCCTAGATACGAACCTAACAAATACTTTACATATCAGCCTACCAACCTTTCCCACCCCACCAGAAGGCCTTTGTTCCTATCATTACTACCCATTTAAAAATCCACCTTACCCTCAAGGTGATTATCTAAAGGGAAACCCATGGTGGTGGATTTGGAGTTGCTTCCCACATACTAGTAGTTCTACCCAATTAAATCTATTTCTAGTGCATAGGTTCTTTATAGCCCTAAACATCTACAACAACCACTTTTATCTTCTCACACCACCGTACTTCTAGAAAACTCAGTGCTAGATTTGAAGAAATTGTATCTTATTTCATAATTATAGCTGTAGACTTAGGGAAATTAAACTTTATAGAATAGTATATAACATCCCAAATATCTATATTATATTAGAAATTCTATGCATGAGTCTCAATAATCCAATAGGTAGTATTTGATCAGTAATTCCAGTTCTGGTCACTTAAATCTAATGTACCAAAATGTCTCCACATGAGCTGTGGATCTCACTATATTCTATAGCCTCACTTCGTACTCATATTATTGACTGTTCCCACTTATAATCCTATCCTTCTTGCTTTAGTGTCTCATGTAGCCATACATGGTATTAAAAATTCTTAAGCACATTAAATGACTCTTGGTTTAACTTCCTAACCTATGAAAATTCCCACTCTATTTATGCATTATTCTGCATCATCTATTTGAGACTAACACTCATTTATTTCATAAAATCTTCCAACATTTCCATCAAGAAAAATCACCAACATTCCTTAAGAAATATCTTAAATCCACGATAAAAAATTGCTACTACGACTTCAAATTTCCTACTATGAATTGAATTTCAATTTTTTAAGAATAATGAGATACACCATTAGGTACTTTAACTCCCAATCGTAGGATTGTTGTTACCACCTCAGTGAGTCAACTTTTAAAATTTTTACCCCTTTTTTGGTGTGAGGTTCAATCCGTAATGTGTTCCTTAAAGAAAACCAATCAAGATCAATCAGAATCATTTGTGCTTTAGTTTTAATTCCACCAATCAAGTTCCTTCTCATGAACTATGATTTGGTTCAATTCATCTACTACCAAAGATGAATATTAAATTACGAGTTATTCTACATTTTCTTTATCTAAAAAGAATCTATATCTCTGTAGAATATATCTCAATGAAAGCACCAATTGATACATGTATAATAGAGAAATGTTTTTTTAGTAAAAATACAATATATCTAGTGATTACAACGTACAAGACTCTTCCAAAAGGAAATATAAGAAGGAACATGATAAGAAGAGAAGAATAAGAAGAGAATAGGAGGATAATCCCATGGAGTCACTACATCATTGGGCAAAGGCCTAACCCCCAAATTCTTTTTATAGAAACCAATTCATAAACTAGTTCTCTCCCCCATATTGACAACAAAACTACCCATATTTATCAATATATTACCCACCAACTGACCAAATAATCAATCCATTTTACTTAATTACCTCTAAACATTATTAATAACCCCATAACTAATCAACCATCACACATAAGCCTACCATATCCCCTATATAGCATCCTATCAGCCTTTCTCACCCCACTAGATGGGATTTTTTCCTATAAAAAAGTGTAATAGTTATCCTTGTATGAATGTTGGGTTTCATTTGACTAGATAACTCAATCAAATTGGTTCCTAGAGGCTTGGTGTTGAGAATATTCACGATATGAATCGGGAAAGATGTTGTTCACTCAACGATAGATACAATTAACAAGAATTGTTTACTTGAATATAGATGGATTAAGAGACTATCTTAACCGAGTTAAGATATGTAGAAATACATATATTTACCCACTAAATTTATAATAGTGAAGGTTATTATTTTATTTAAAAACTCAAATTTATCCTTGAGACCATTACTTGAGATAGAAAAAATTAATTGTAATAATTTCATTGATTGGTATTGTAATTTGAGAAACAAGAGTATAAATTATATATTCTTGAGAAGCCCGCACCATATGAGTTATTTTCTTCTAGCTCACAAGAGGGAAAATATGATTATGAAAAGTATAAAAAATATGTATATGATATAAGATTTTTTGTGTTATCTACCATCATTTACAAGATTTTAAAGCAATATGAAGACATGGAATCATTCAATGTGATTGAATTACTAAAGTCTCAATCAAAGATTCATAGGTGTGAAAAAATATACATCATATAGATCAATTTTCTAGCTTCAAATCATGGTAATTAGATCCTAGGTTCCCATCACATATTTGTGGTAATGAGAAAATTCTTAAATATATAGTGGAAATTTATTATGGGAGAAGAAAACCTACTTGTTGGGAATGGATAAAGGGTTTCTATATTATATGTGGTGATGTTGAATCTAATTTTTCCTAGTAAATTGTCATTATTTCTTGAATACTATTATTATGTACCATAAATAAACACAAATTTTATTTCTATATCTTTCCAAGATAATACAAGCTTTTCATTTTTTATAAAGATCAAATATTATTCTATTTATATAAAGGAAATGTTTTATGGTTATGATAACATGTTTAATGTCATGTATATATTGGATCTTCAAAATCCTATCTATAATTTAAATGTTAACAAGTTCAAAATTAATGATTTGAATTCCCCTTATCTTTAGCATTATCACTTATTTTATATAAATAATAATCACATCCAATAACTCCAATATGATGGATTATTGGATTCAAATTATTATGAATCATTTTACACATGTGAATATTGTTTATTAATAAAAATGACCAAATTTACTTTTAAGTATAAATGATAACGATTTAATGATTTATTATAACTCATACATACTGATGCATGTGGTCCCATAAATAAAGTATATCAAGGTGGATTTGGTTAATTTATTACCTTTATTGATGAATTCAATAGCTATATTAATCCTTTAAAATATTT
Source organism: Viscum album (assembly GCA_963277665.1). Classification (NCBI taxonomy): domain Eukaryota; kingdom Viridiplantae; phylum Streptophyta; class Magnoliopsida; order Santalales; family Viscaceae; genus Viscum; species Viscum album. The sequence goes on from OY728136.1 coordinate 2,002,319,767, forward strand.
AAAGTTTTCAAAAATTAAGTATGAAATCAACTTGGAAAAAGTGTTAAAATACTTATATCTAGTTGAGGTGGAGAATATTTGAGTCAAGAATTTTGTGATTATCTTAGAGATTGTGGTATAGTATCACAATTCACTCAAACTAGTACACCATAGTTAAATGGTGTATCTAAAAGGAGGAATCAAAAACTATTAGACTTAGTTTGATCAATGATGATTCATTCCAACCTTCCTATTTCCTTTTGGGGTTATTCTCTAGAAACTGCTTCATTTACATTAAACTATGTTCCATCAAATGATTTTTAAAAAACACTATATGAGATGATAACTAGGAAGCATCATAATTTGTCTTTTTATGAATATTTGGGATAGTGTAACATATATAAGATATATTACCTCAAGTAAAATTGAACTCAAATCATATAAATGTTTATTTATTGATTATCCAAAGGTGACAATGTGTTATTACTTCTATAATCTATTAGAGCACAAAGTGTTTTTTGCTCAAAATGATGTATTTTTAGAAAAGGAATTTATTTTAAAAATAACCAGTGGGAATAAATTTAAACTTTATGAATATCTCAACCAAAAATATGAAATTATTTCTAAGAGGATGATTCTGAAACAAAAAGGGTTGTATAAAATGAACCTACTTAGTATACACAAGAATAAATAAGGTAGAAGGTCTGATATATTTCATCAATAACATGAGAGATGGATTTTTCATTTATTATGAAGATAATGTAACAGTCATAGAAAAGGATCCAACATCTTACCAAGAGGTAATCATGAGACCTGACTCTGATAAATGGTTAAAATAAATTGAATTTGAAATGAAATTCATGTACACTAATTAGCCTTGGAACCTAGTAGATCATTCTGATGGGGTAAAACCCATTAGGTACAAGTGGGTCTTTTGGATGAACACTGACGTGGATGGTAGAGTTTTTATCCAAAAATATTTCTTGGTAGATAAATGTTTTAAACAAATTAATGGTATTGAATATGAAGAAACACTTTCACCAGTGTCAATGATCAAATCCATTCGAGTTCTTTTTCTTTTATCCATATCAGTGTATTATGATTATGATATTTGTCTAATGGATGCTAAAACCACATTACTTTATAGAATTTGTTTGAGGATGTATATATGATACAAATTGAGGGTTTTTAGGATCTGAGAAATTCTACTAAGTTTGTAAGATGCAACAATCCATTTGTGGGTTGAAGCAAGATTATAGGTGTTTGAATATTATTTTGATGAAGCTTTAAAAGTGTTCACATTCATTAAAAATGAATATGAAACTTGTGTATACAAATGGGTTAATGGGAGATTTTTTTTATTTATGGTGTTGTATGTGGGATGAAATACTTTCCATAAGAAATAAAATCACAATGTTACAATCAGGAAAAAATTGTTTTGGAAATTTCATCTCAATAAGAGATATTGGTAAAGAATCATTTGTACATGAAAGTATATATATATAGATCCAAACAAGATTTTGGCCTTGTCCAATACACATAAATTGGTAATTTTTTTGAAATATTTAACATGGAAAACTCTAAGAAGGGTTTTTTTTCAAATGGTATACGGAAAGAGTATTTTGAAGACATAGTTTCCTTCTCACTATTGTAGTATAATAATGTAAGAGTAAAATCCCATATGCTTTGGCAGTTGGTTCAATCATAGATGTTATTGTGTGTACTCATACTTGTGTATTTTATTCATTAATTATAACGAGTAGATACCAGTAAAATCCTGACGAAATACATTGAGAAACCATCAAGAATATCCTTAATTTTTTGAGAAGAACTAAGGATGTATTCTTAGTCTTTAGTAGTGAGGAAGAGATCATTGTAAAGGGTTACACTGATTATAGTTCCCAAATTGAAAAATATTTATTTTGATCTTAGTTAGGATTTTTTTCCTGAATGGTTTAGTAGTAAGCTTGAAATGTTTCAACCAACTGACAATTACTGATTATACAATAGAAGTTGAATATATCACAACATCTGATGCGACTAAAGAAGTTCATTATTGAACTAGGGGTAGTACCAAGCATTATGCATCCAATTGAAATCAACTTTTATAATAGTGGAGTATTTTCATAAGATAAGGGATATAGGTATTACAAAATATATAGATATATCCTTTGTTGCATTCATATCATTTGATAAATAATTGAAAGAGGTGATATTAAGATGCGTCAAGTTCCTATAGAGGAAAATATTACAGAATGTAAAGGTGATCCCATAAAAGGTATATACATGGATGGGTAAGGGGGTAAATAAAATAAGGCTAATTATTAGAAAAACAAATATAAGTGGGGATTTGAGGGAGGGGATATGGGTATGAAATGTCATTTTGTTTGAGCGGTTAAATGGATTGATCAGAAAAGATATAGTTATCACAAGTTTCCACCTATTTCTTTCCCCTTCCTTTTATCCAGTTTCCTATTCTTTTGTAATAGTTCCATAGAATACTGAATTTCATGCTTGAATTTTTATTTTAATATGGGTGACTTAATTTTTTTTCCAAAACTACTATTTGGAAGGATATGCTTCGGTATCTTCTGGTCATGGAGACATGACAACATGACTTCTTGGAAGGTGTCGAACAATGAATTGGTCACATGGAAGATACACTGACTAATATTTTGTATAAATTTTAGCAATTAGATATTTATCGACTTTGTTGGGAAAGTGAAATTTCTTATGAAGCTTAATTTTGACGTTATATGATGCGCCACTCTGAGAAGAAACCATTGTGCAAAGAATTACCAATGTTCGACAACACAAAAGTGTCTGTCATGCTGTCCGACACCATAATAGTGTCTAAAAACTAGAAACATCTGTGAAATAGAACTCTAGCCTCTCAGATAATCTTACAATGCTGTATTCTCTACACCAGCACTTTCCAGGGGTACTAGACACATCTGGCCCTGATCCCACACTATTTTCACATTGCATGGTGCTTCTTGTGCCTGATGGAAAAAATCCACAGGGATGGTTGACTCATGATGAGTTATATTTATGAATCCATAAAAATCCAAAAATTCTAAAAATGTGTGTCACTCAAGTTTTCATAGATGATATTTCTATCAACTGGTTTACATTGTTGAAGGAGGTTAAACTAACTATGAATTCGATGAATTTTAAGGACAAGATGATGGAATGGTTTAGTGGGATTGACAATCAAAATCCTTATAAATAGTTGGCTGATTTACATCAATACATTTCAGCAGTAGACTTTATAGAACAGTTTGAGTACCTTTATTCTTTAGTTCCATGGAATATAGAGTTGTAGTAAGTCAGGTACCTTCTACATGGTTTACATGAGAAAATTTGTAGCTAGGTGTGAATCCATAATCTAGAAACATGATTGCTGGTGATGTGTGTAGCATGGAATGTGGAAATGGAAGTTTCAAAAGGGACCAGATGCACACTTTGTACAACCATTCCTTGGGGATATATCATCCCATGGGAGATGGACCATTGGATATCTTCTAACATTTGGCTACCATATACTTTGAAAGGTGGGTTTTTTTTCACATCTTCATCATCAGTAAGAAGTAGCTCCTAGAGGATTGAAAATTGACCCATTAAAACCTCCTCCTCTAGGTGGGTGTGGCACTCAATATTTTTTCATCTCAAGAGTGGGAATATCTTCAGAAATATGGATTCTATTTCAACCATGGACAACCATACATTCCACTGCATAATTTTTTGGATCCCAATTTGAGGGTAACACTACTAGGTGAGGATTATGATGTTCTCATAAAATACATCCTTGATAATTCTTATATAGATTCAATGGAAAATGTAGTTCCTTATAGTGACATTGAATAATCCATCGTCACTTATCATGACTTCATACCTTTATTATCACTTCACAGTGTCGACGATTACTTCATGAAAGTGGAGGGCCACCTTGTGAAAGTTCCTATATTAATTCTCTTAGATAGTGGGGAAACACATATTTTTTCCCTAAGATGGTGAATTTACTAAATTTTATTATTCACATGAAAATGATACTCGAGGTCAATCTCAAGAATTTCCATCATGTGAAAACTCAGGGGATGTACACAAAATCACCAATTATAATTGGGGACTTCTCTTATGATATGGATGTTCATGTGTTGGATTTAGGTAGTTTGGATTTTATGTTATAAGTTTTCTAGTTACATATTATCAACAGAATAAAAATTATTTTGGGGGCCATGAAAATGTGATTTTGAGTGTCCAACCATGAATATACCCTCTATAGTTCTCCTCAATGATTCCTTAAAACCACTTCATCAGACATGCACCTTACTCCACCTGGCCATATTTCCCATCAGCGATTGTTGCTTGGAGGAAGGGATAAGGGTTCTAAATTAACTCTAATGGAATTAAAACATCAGTATCTGCAAGTTGTAATATAAGAGTTTGACAATGTTTTTTTTGACCCTCCAGGTTTACCTCCAGATTGAAAATGGGAGCATGTCATTTGGTTAGAATAAGTCTAGGGCTCGGTGGCAATGTTTCCATATCGCTATCCTCATTTTGATAAAAATGAGACTGAAAAGTAGGTAGGTGTAATGATGCAACTAGGGATTATTCAGTATTGTACCATCTATTTTTCATGACCTTTTCTTCTATTTAAAAAAATATGGGTTGTGGAGATTGTATGTAAACTATAGATCTCTCAATTAGGTCACTAATTCTGATAAATTCCCTCTACCAGTCATGGAATAATTGTTTGATGAAGTGGGTAGTGTGAAATATTTCTCCAAATTGGACTTAAAATCTAGGTACCATCAAATCTAAATGCGCAAGATAGATATTGAGAACATGGCCTTCTGAACTCATCTTGGACATTAAAAATCTTTGGTAATGCCTTTTTCCCTTACCAATGCCACTTATACATTCCAAGAAGCCATGAATTATGTGTTCTGTTGTTTCCTACTTAAGTTTGTGGTGATTTTTTTGATGATATCCTTATTTATATCCCAGACCAACAACACCACTTGAATCACCTTCAAACTATCCTGCATTCACTCTGTTTACATCATTTGTTTACAACCCAAAAAAATTTCTATTCACTCAGCGTGAAACTGATTATCTTGGTCATGTGGTTTCCCAAAATGGTGTTTTGGTGGATCCAACTAAGGTTCAAACAATTCTGGATTAGCCATATCCTCCTTCAGAAAAATGAATGTTATGTTTACTCGGCCTAATGAGATATTATCAGAAATTCATCTATGGGTATGGTAAGATTTCTCATCCATTAATGGTTTTGACACATAAATATGTCTTTCATTATTTTTCTTGTTGATCAAAAGGTTTTCAAACACTTAAAACACATCTTCACCACAACTCTGATTCCCACTTTACATGATTTTACCACCTCATTTTAGGTAGATTAAGATGCCTTAGGTTGTGGAGAAGGTGCAGTTCTTATGAAATATCTCCACCCCATAGCCTTTGTCAGTAAAACATTTAGTGATAATACATTATCTAAATATATGTATAAAAAAATATGAAGTATTTGGTGTTGAAAATTCAACATTGGTGTCCATATTTGATGGGTATAATTTTCACCATTTTTCAAACCACAACAGCCTTCAATATTAACTTTAGTATCATGTTGCTTTGGTGGATCCACAACATTTAATATAGACATTTTTGGGCTATCATTTTGAGGTAAAATTCAATCCTAGTTCTCAAAATACCAGTGTTGATTCCTTGTCTCATAGGTGGGTAATGAAGAAATGTCAGGAGTCACATGAAAAGGGTTAAAAGATAAATAAAAGATAGAAAAGAAGAAGAAGATAACTATGAACATAGACACAACGATTTACATAGTTCGGAAAAAATCCCTATATCCACAGAGAGGAAAAATCACTTCACTATAAAATCCAGGAGCACAATTACATGGATATTTGAGTTTTTCTCTCATATACAAAACCCTGGCTCTAAATGAGCTAATATGGATGAAAATGTATTAGGCCACCAACCACACATTAAGTCCACTATGCTACAGTGAACAGTGGCTAGAAGTCTTCATTTCTACAGTGCTGTGGCCACCCAAGTCCAAGATGCTATAGTGGATGGTGGAAAGAAGTCTGCGAATCTACGGTACCACTATCTTCAAATTCAAAGTTTCTATAGTAACTATGCCAAATTCTGCACTTCCACAGTTCCTTGTATGTGTCTCCTGGTCAACTCTACTACAGTTTGTCAAAGTTTCTATAGTTCACCATAATTTGGGTTAGGGGATTTCATCCCCCAAATGAGGGGCATGTTTCCCCCTACAATCCTTAACGATCTCATCATAGAGCTCAAATCGTGAGAGTTTTATCCTGGTGCGTAGTATGGTCTGTAATAATTCATCCCATGATATTCCAAAATGGACTAGGCTACACCAATACAATAGGGGGAACAGGTAGAATCTCACCTCCTTTAGTCTTTTTTGGTGTAGTCTGATGTAACTTCTTTTACATACGAGCTCCACTCTAACTCATATATCCATAGAATCATACATGCTCTCCAGGATAGCCACTCTACTTACTCAAGATCAACATATTCCAATAGAATCTTCCAATACCATGGTCATTTAGTTATACATTCTTCTTCTACTGACTGGGAAACCTACCTCCTCACTAAATTTAATCTAGCACATCTGGTAGTCCATTCTGGATTTTATTGTACTTGTGTTTTCATGTTATTCTTCCTAGAGTAGTTTTTCATTTACCTTATTCATGACATTTAATGGACTTGAGTTTTCATGGTTTTGATCTGGATTGGGCCTTATTCATACCAATTTTTAGGATGATTGTACCTTCCTTTACTTATTATTTTGTGATCTTTTCAGAGACTAACTAGGTATTTTTATACTCACCCTGACTTGGGAATTTCACTTTCACATGTTGTGTCTTACAAATAAGATATGTAGTTTGGTTGAGAATTTGGTGGACATGGTATGAGTGGATTAAGTGCATATAGGTACCAAAATATTATGGTCACATATAATAGTCCTATTAGAAGTTGGTAAATTCTGAGATCCCTTACTTTAGTTTTTAGGATATATTTACTTTTTGGGTGTTTATTTTCCCTTTTACTTAATGATTTATACTTTGGTTTTTTCCATTATGAATCATAGAAATTTCCAAATTCATTACATATATTTTAGTTAATTTTTATCTATATTACATTATTTTATCCTATGTAGAAATAACAATTTGTGTACAAGTGAATTAGGCTAAATCCTCCCATCACGTGTGATATTCCTACTTGGTGTTAGTCACCATCCCTAGACTACTGCAGGCATGATTTAGGTGGAACAATCATCTTAATTTAAGTTCAAATAGGTCCCTAGTTGTTTAGGTCATGAAAAAGTTGTATCATAACCTAGGGTTTTTATAGGGATTGCGTTTTGAGTTATTTGTTAGTGAGGATTAGTTTGGGATTTATGGAAATTGTGTTAAGAGGTATTGAATTTGACTTTTAGGTCAGGGAACAATGTTCCCATTCATCATGACCATATTAAACTTCTTATTAACTCAAATATCTAAAATAAAAAGTTGTAGGGAACATCTAAATACTATAATTTCCATATTGGGTTTGGTTATTGATTTTTTTATCCCTAATACATCTCCCCATATATGATTTAATGATCATTTATCATCTTAACAAACTGTATGATGTAGCCTCATAAAAAACTAATTAGGATACATAAGTAGAGTCATGGTGTTTTAGTTATACTAATCAATCCTTCTTTCACTGAAAAGTGGTGAGAGGATGATTTTATCTAGGGACTCAACTATGATATATCTCTATTGGGTGAGTGGAGAGTAGTTCCTCCACCTATAGTGTAGCAAACAGACCCACTACCTATATATTAGGTTGAAATTCCTCCACCTATTGAGTAGTGGATGAATCCAATAGGGTGGGATGAGGATGCATGAATTCAGAGTGTTTATAAAAAGTTTTAGGGTAGTGATTACCCTTCCTCTAATGTTAGGCCATCCCTCATACAATAAAGGATTGAATTGATGTATTTTTTCAAGTGTTCCACCTTTTCTAGAACCCCTCTAATCATATGGTGGTTCAAGGATTTATCCTTCTCCATAGAACAAAAATTCACTGGTGGAAATTGAATATATTGTGGAATGACATGGAAACTATCCCATGAGAATATTTTTAACACATCTTTTGTGAAGAGTACTACATAAAAATGTTGAGGCTAGTCTGAATCTTAGAGTTTTTAGATCTATAATAGAGCATATTTTCTATTTTAGAGTACATTTCATGGTTTACTAAACATATAAGTTACTTCCTGGACATAATTTTTGATGGATTCATTCAAGAGATAAATTTATATCATAACCAATGAAGAGAAATACAAGATATCATTGTTCAACATTACATGTACACTTATTCCAAGGTTCTAGAGAGGGCCTCAATGATCATGAACATTTTAGAATCGAAAGAGTAGGTAGTTTGAGCTAGTGGTTACTATAAATGGGTCTATTCATTAGCTATGAAATTTCAAAAACATTCATCTAGATAACATTAGAAAATGTGTACCCATGTGTAAATACATACTCAAGGATTAATAGTATAGGAGTCATGAAGTGGTTTTAAATACCCAAGAGATAGGGTTTACTTTTACTACAGAGGATGAGGTTAGATGGATTTTATCTTCCTAATATTACATATATAAAATTTTAGGTAGGATATAGATGGAACTATGTGTTAGAGAACTCAACATAATCAAGGACCTATATAATATGGATAGGATAATCCTTATAGAGGAGTATATGGTAGTTCAACTACTAGAGAACTAGATGTAGAATCTAGTGTTGGTTATCATAATGATTCACTTACACCCCTACCACACCCAACCAATCCATTCTAGGATTAGGAATCCAACATGATGGGATGAAACCAAATGAAATAGATGAAGGTTCATGATTAGGATGAGGATTTTGTGATCTAAGATATGATATTTGTATCCTCTACACTGGAACCCTTACTCATACATACTTTTGGGAAGAATTCTTATGTTGATTTTCCTATTTTTCAAGATCTAGATATCTTGATGATGATTTTTTCTTAACATATGTGAATAAAGACTACTAATTGAAGTGGACACATACTCACCCACATATTTTTATGATGTGATCCAGTACATAGTGAAGATAGGTTCTAATGGGACCTCTTAGATTCTGTGAGGATTCCCAATAACATCATCTATGATATTGAATTACTATCTTTAATCCAATACCAGATAGACTTTATCCATCTAATAATAATGTGTTTTTGAGTATATGGATTTAGTTTTTCAATCATGAATAGGTAGGAAATTAGTTCAATGTGTGAGAGGCCTATGTGCAAGACGTTGAAATCGATCACACATTAGTAGGTGAGTTTGGATATATGTTTAAAGGATGATTTAGATGATCAAAATATTTTTTTTGTGGAATTATATATTAATTCGAACCTTGGGACCACTCCAAAATTATATATAGCATATTAGGTATCCCTCACCAAGCATAGTAAGTTGATGATATAACCTGAGGAATTTATGAAGAATTTTAATTAGGTCTAGTGTGTTCCCCTTAGCAACACCAATGTTGTTCACCAAGAAAATGGATATGAGTTTGTGTATTTTTATTTAATATTAAGTTTTTCATAGATAGTTATATGTTCAAAATCTCAATATATGATTAATTGACCATTTTACAAAATTTAAATATTTTTCAATGTTAAGATAATTTAGAAGTGGAAAATAAATATTAACATAATTATTTTAAAATTAGTTTAGATAAAATTTATCCAATATATACTCTTTAAACTCTCAATATGAGATTATGGAACCCAACATAAAAAGTGATCTATATTTTTAAGGGCTTCACAAGCCATTTTAACTTCATTTTTAACACCTAGAGGCATGAACCCTAACTTAACTTTTTCACACCTGGAGGCACAACCTAGAACCTTCCTCTTAATGTGGCAGGGATAAATTAACCTAGCCTTTATTTGGACCAAGGAACAACCAAAACCCTATCCTTTTACAAGACCACAACACAACCCAATTTACCTTTTATAGGGGTAGTAAATTACTACACTAAGGTCATTCATTTGAATTAATAGGTATAAAAAAATTGTGCACATAGAAAATATGGGAATAATATAACACCACAGAAACTGGAATTAACTAAACAAAAATCTAAATGCTGATAAAGTATGGATCATGCCTTATGAATAGTATAATATTACACAATTAATTCTAGCCCAAAAGTATTGCAACTGAAATGACCAAAAAGTGTAAAATAAGTCATTTGATTTTTGCATGTCTCCCAATTCGTGTGATCCCAACCATTTCATTTATCCTTGAAGTTTCAATAATAAATTGCACTGGTTCCATTAAAATCATTTTAGGGAGTTCCTTCATGTACATCTCCTTTCAAACTCTTCATCACCTTTAAATAATCTTCAAAAATAATATCCATTACATTTTTTGTTTCTCAAAGTAGTGAGAACGTATGTTAAACAAATTAAAAACTTCAGAGTTTTTTATATTGATGTGTTATTTATTTCTGAGACACATATCATATATTTCATTTGTAAATGATAACAATAACATTCATGTGGATTTATTTTTATATATTCTTGATACTCGATAAATTAGAAAACGTTATATACAACAAATCACATCATAATAATAAATATAGTAATTAAACATTAATAATTTTTATAATCAAACTCAAACAATTCAAAAATATCAAATAATTCATGGGAGTAAACCTATGATCTTCCCAATAATTTATTAATTAAAAATTTAAAATCTATAATATATTAGTCACAATGAATAAAATAAAAAATAAAAAATAAATAATAAATAAAACTATAATATTTTAAATAATATTTTTACATAAGATTCATTCTTGTAAGGTTAAAATAATATAATAATTTTGTTCTTAGAATGGTTCAATATGATTATAAGGATATATGTTAATTAGATACAAACATTTCCCTTGTATGCTTCAGAAAATTCCGTTGTATGGTTTGTAAAGACAATCATAAATTTCAGACAACATGTCATATGGTTGAAAAACGTTTTAAGGTTAAAACAATCTGACTATAATGTTTAAAGAAGATGAACATAAAGGTGAGACATATAGTCAAATGTATAGGTATATTGATCATAAGGTTGAGACATATAATCATAAGGTATAGACATGTTAACCATAAGGTTACGATGAAATTTTAGAATATCATTTATAACCTAACTCACAATGAAGTGAATTTTTCTTTAAAATAATCTCATTAGACACATTACAATAAGGAAGAGAAATTCAATAAACAATATCAAAAATAATATTTTAATCTACAAGTAATAAATGCTTCAAAAAAATTTATCCACTTATGTTATAGACATTAAAATAAGATTTTTTTAATTACAAAAAAATGATTAAGTATTGTTTCAAGGATCCACTCATAAATATTACCCTTTTTTATAATTAAAAAACCAATTATAATTTCAGAAACCTTTCCGCATTCTAAAATTATCAAAAATATTAAATGAAAAAACCATTATCTCCCTTTTTGAAAATAATCTAGTTAACCAAATTAAATGATTTATCCCATTATAAGAAAATTACTAAATATTTTATACTCCAAAAAATAACAATGATGTCCCCCTAAGTTAAATAATATTAAAATGAAAGTCATAACTAAAATTATAGTGTAAAAATATGTTTAAAATTTATTTTAGGAGCTTTATTTGTATATTTCATTAAAAAATATTAAAAAAACAATGATACACAAAATTTATACCTTTTAAATATAGAATAAATTGTAGAATAGAAAATAACTGAGATAGAAAAAAAAAATAAGTAAAAATCCCCCTTAATATAAGATTTTATTTCTTATTTAAACATTATCACCATCAAAATAATGCTCATATTTTAAATCCAATGTATGTAGAATTAAAAAGCTTCTTATATAAAACAATGAAGACTCATCCTAAAAAATACACTAAAAACCCAAAGTACACTAAAAAATATTCTTAGATATTAAATGAATTTTAAAAGGAACCAATATTTATTAAACATGGAAGTAAACCAAAAAATATAAATAGATTACAAGATCAGTGTCTATAAATTATAAAAATATTTAATTATATGTTAGTAAAACATAAATTATAATAATATTTATCGTGAATATTGACTGAATTTAACATAATATCATAAAAAATAAAATTTTAAATAATAAAGTTTAAATAAAGTGGGATGAAATGATTTTGGACTAAAATATAGACCATAAACTTTGTATAAGATCACATTGAATACAAAAATATTTTTCAAAGAGATTCATTTTGAACATTTATTTTATATTTCCATCATGACAATATCATATTTAATTCTCTAAAATATTGTCAGATATAATTTTTTAGTAATGATGTCATCTAGTTGATCATCATTTGAAACATATTCTATTTTTTTTACTTTTTTTAATATCGTCTCTAATAAAATTATATCCAACTTCAATATGATTTTCTATTGAGTGATGTAATAGGTTCTTAAATATAGAAATAACATATTATTTGTTTCAAAAAATAGGTAAATTTCAAATAAAACATAAAAATTAATTAATTTTTTCTTAATATATAAGGATTGAGAAAAAAACTTATAGCAGCTATGTTTTCATTTTCTATAGTAGATAAGGCATTATAATGTTACTTATTTGTTCTCCAAGAAAATATGATTATACATAAAAGTGGAACATTCAACTTTTACTTTTTATATCTATTTTACATCCATAAAAATAATAATTTGAATATCATTTAAATAAAAAATATTTTTTCCTAATAGAAAAAAAAAACGATGTTTAAAGAACCTTTTGCAAGTTTTATGACTCTTTTATTAAATTTAAAGTGACTTTCCTTAGGGTCACTTTGGAATCTTTTGAAAATAATAACACTAAATATAAAGTAGGACAAAAATTAGTTAAATAAAATAAATTACTAATCATGAATTTATAAATATTATTATCTAATGATTTTAAAGATTTATCAACATATATATTACATGAAGTAATTAGGATTTTATTTGATATTTTACTTGAGTCAAGTTGAAATCATTATACTAACTCTTTAGCATACATAGATTTATTTTAAAAATTCCATAATCTCTTTGAAAAATAGGAATATTAAGAAGGAATTTTAATAATTCCATAGGAATGATATCAAATTAACTTGTTCTTTATTATTGAATTTAATTACGAAAAATATTATTCGAAGATTCTAAAATAATATCATCTACACAATTTTTTATAATAAAAATATCTTTATAATTTTTATTAATAAAAAAATAGGATCATATTTCCCATTAATAAAACCATTTTTTAAAATAAAATAAGATAATATTTCGTACCAAGATTTTAAATATTTCTTAAGTCTATAAATTTCATAAAAATATTAAAATCATGATTAGGAAATTTTTTATTTTCAAACCCCATGGTTCGTCTTAAAAATCTAGGAATTTTTTCTGAAAATATCCTTTTTCTAGTAATCTAGCTATATTTTTTATAATATTTCAAGATTTATCAAGTTTGTTTCAAAAAATACATTTAGTTCTAATTATGAGAGAATATTTAGGTGATTTAACTAAATCAAAAACATCATTTCTTATAAATTGGTTTAACACTTCTAATATAAAGAATATCTATTTAATGTTAGTTAAATTTTCATTAATATTTTGGGTAATAAAATAAGAAATTAAATTAAAATGATCACAATAATTTCTTAATGATTTTCTAGTATGAATTACAGAATTAATATTTCTAATAAATTTATATAAAGGGTGATCTCTATGTATTTTACAAGTTATTTCAAGAGGGTGACTCTCCCCAACAATAATTGCAATTTCATTTTTTGGTTCAACCTCTCCAAAATTAAAATTTATAAAATCATTTTCATACTGCTCAATATATTATTTATTTTCTATTAAAATTATTTCATAAAATTTTACATGTATAGACTCTTCAACAAATATGGTTTTATTTTAATAAACTCTTTAGGCTATACTAATATTTAATAACTTAAAATTTCAACTTTATCATATTTTTCATCAACTTTATCTAAGAAATATTTAGAGTTAATAATATAAAATTTGGAACTAAATACAATAAAATATTAAAATTTTTGTTTTTCTCTTTCTAAGTTTCATAAGGTTTTTCTTAAAACTCGGTCTTAAAAAAAATATTAGAAATATAGAAAGTTCTATTAAAATAATATTCCAAAAAACATCTGTATATGTCAAGTTCATTTAACTTGGTTCGAATCATTTTTTGTAAGGACCTATTTTCCTTTAACCAACCCTATTTTGTTGGGGTTTGCTAAGGGATGATAAATTATTAGAATACCCATTTTTCAAAAAAAATTATCAAATTCCAAAATTTACAATATATCCAACCCTATCACATATAATAGATATAATAAGTCATCCTTCCAAATTTTGAACTATTTTTTTAAAACCAATCAACTTAGATAAAGTTTGATATTTATGAAAAATAAGGAAAGTAATTATAAATCTATAAAAGTCATCTATAATAAAAAATTTATACCTTTTACGACCAATACTAGTAGTTTTTACTAGTCCAAATAAATAACAATGAATGATTTGTGGATGTATTTTAGTTAAAATTTCCTTGATAGATATAAAACTACATTTATGTGGTTTACCTTTCATACAATATTCACATACATAGTTATTTTCTTGTAACAACAGTACTTAATGATTCTTGAAAAGTTTATACAAAAAGATAAAATTAACATTTTCAAGTCTCATGTGCTATAGAAAATTTTCCAACTATACAACATTTAAGCACATAACATTTCTCTGAGTAACTTAATAAAAATAGATAGAACACCTATTGTTTTTTTGGTTACCATAAAATAATATAGATTATTCTCTAAAAACCATATACATGCCATTTTTAAATTTTATATACATACCATTATCATAGAATTGTGAAATAATAATTAAATTATATTTTATATTTCAATATATAAAATGTTTAAAATGATAATATATTTTGAATTACCAAATTCTTTATAACCATTAAATTTAACTTTTTAATTTTTTTACCATATGTATCATTACCTCATTCACATTTTTTAAATGATGGAAAAATTAATGAATCACTTATCATTTGTTTGGAACATATATTATACATCTATAAATTTTCTATTCTCAGACGCCCAAGACAAATATCCTACAATGAAAATATTAAGAGAATTTTGTAACACATAAACATGGGTCCTATCAGGTTAGAATTTTTTTTCTTAGGAACCCATACTGATTTCAAACATTTATTATTATGTAATATTGAGTATATGGTTTTAGAAAAAAAGGATTTAGTGTGCCTAAAATATTATATAAATATAAAATAACACTCAATTACATAGATTCATTTCATCATAAATTTAAAACAAGTAGTTTTATATACACTTCCTTTTAAACTCTTAACCTGATATTTAATACATGTTAGATAAATTATTATCATAACAAAACCAGTTTAATTTTAATTAATCTTTCTCAAACTTAAAAATTTATCATATATTTTAATTCCATAAAAAACTTTAGATATATCGGTCAATAAACCTTTAACTTCATTTTTCAATTTGTTATTTTCATTAATAAAAACTTTATTTTTTCTTTCTTCTACCTCATTATTTTTATAAAGAAGATCATTGAGTCTAGAATTTTCCTTTTTGATATTTTCCAACTCTACACTAATTTTATCATGAGTGCTAGAAGTTTTATTCCTTTATTTTTCATTTTATTTAAGTGAAAAATATTTTTTAAAAACACATTTATTATTCTTATTATTGAGTTTTGTTTATATTTTTAAATTTTTTAAAACATAAATTTGAAACTTTTCTATTATATTATATAATTTATCAAACAAATATTTTTTAGAAGTAAATTTAGAAGATTTGGAATTAGATTCCCTAATCTGATTTGAAGAAACCATCAATAAAAAATTTTAAATTCTTTTTTAGACCATATTATTCACTTGAATCTAAGTCATTAGTATAGATTAATCGATCTATAAGAGAATCCATATCCATTTTTATTAACTTTCTATTTATCTTTTAGCATTTGGGTTTTATATGTAACTTCCATCTACATTCATAACAATTTACTTTTAGTGTTTCATTAGAAATGGAATTACCTTTTTAGTTTTCTCTATGACCATCTCTTGACTAATCACTTTTATTCCTTCTTGAATATACCTAATTTATTTATTTTATAATACTTTGTAAACATGAGATACACCATCACTATCAAATATGTGTACCTCACAATTAGATGAATAAGAAGTAATATTCATTTTTGATTTAAGAGAAACAAATTTTATTTTAGTAACTTCATCATTAGCTATATTTTTATGTTCTAATTCATATTGTGAAAAAGAAAAAATAATTTCATTGAGTGTATATTTATTAAATAATGTTATTTTATAAATATCCACCTTTTAGCTTGTCACTTATTAGGATAAGACCTATAAACTCTTTCATAAAGAAAAGTATTATCAAATACTTTTCTTAAGTAACTCATGCTATTTATAATGATTGTAAATATTTGAAACATTTAATTAACTTTTTAATCTTCAACCATTTTAATTTATTGATATTTTTCTATAAGGATACCATGTTTAGTTTTGTTTAATTTATTAGTTCCACAATTAGTAACTTGTAATATTTTCTAAATGTCATGTTTTATTTTCAAGCTGAGATATGAGTAAACACATTCATTCTAATTGAATAATATAGAATATACGTTACCATATAGTTTATGAATTAAGTAAGATCATAATTAATATTAAATGTTTCTACATCACTTTTAAGAGATTTATTATATTTTATAGTTAGTTTCCAATAAATAATTCTTAGTTTCTAAATGTTTTGTTCCATCCATGAGTTCCAATAACCATAGTCAATAACCTCAAATAATGGTGAACTATGAGGAATCCATCTATTATTATAACATGTTCTTTTTATCTAAAATTGAATTTTTTCCTTATATGGTTAAGTATAGGATATGGTTAATAACAAAAAGACACACACACACACATAAATATAAGGTAATGATAATAATGTTTTCATGATATTACTTGGATTTGATACTAATTTTTTCCTAGATAGTTATTTGGTTTAATGGTTATGAGGATGGTAAATTTACCTTTTTATAAAATTAAATTATTTATTAATGTTAAGATAATTTATTAGTATAAAAAACAGTGAATATAAGTATTTTTTTAAATAGTTCAAGTCAATGTGATCCTAAATCCACTCTTCATGGTCTCAATGTGAGAGTATGACACCCACTATGAAATTTGTTTTTAATTTTAAATGGGATTCACAACACATTACAATTATCTTGTTCATACCTGGAGGAAAAACCCATAATAATCACTTTTCACACCTAGAGTCGCAACCCATAATCTTCTTTTTGATGAGGAGGAAGAGCTAACCTTGCCTTTATCTAGATTAAGGAATAGATGAAACCCTTTCCTTTCACCAAGACAAGGAAAAACCCAACACACCTTTTATCATGAAAATATATCAAAATACTAAGCTCCTATATTCAAATTAAAATTCATAAACCGAAAATGATACACAGAAAAAAATATAAAAAGAATATAAGACCCTAGAAACCAGACTTAAACAAATGATGTTTTGAATGTTGAGGAGTACTAAATAACACTTTATGAGTAGTAGAATATTTCATGGAGACGTACATCCAAAAAGGATTGTAGAAGAAATGATCTTAATGCGTATATTAATCCCTTTGAATTTTTCATGGTACCATGTTCAGGTGATCTTCCCCCTCTCATGTATCCTAAAAAATTTAATAATAAATTCCCCTAGATCTTTCAAAATCCTTTTATATAGTTCCTATACACACATATCATTTAAAAATATCTTTCACATATACAGAAGCTTCAAAAATAATGCTCTTGGCCTTTTTTTTCCAAAATCATGTTAAACTAGAAAACTACTTCATAGTTGTTCATGTTCATATATCACTGATTTACCAAATATATATTTAATATTTTTTTCATAAATCAAAAAATTAATATTCATTTATATTTATTTTTAGATGTTTTTGATACTTTATAAAAAAAGGAACAATATGTACTAAAAATCAAATTATAATGATAAATAAAGTAATAAATACTATATATAATCAAGAGTTAAACACTATGAAAATTTTAAATAATTCATGCAAAGCTACCTATGATCATACAAGTAATTATTGAATTTGGAATATATAATTTAGGATATATAATTCAAAATAAATAAATAAATAAATAAATCAAATATAAATTAAATTGTAAGATTTAAAATATTCTTGTCAAGAAAGTTTCATTATCTTAAGGTTCAACCTATCTCGTAAGGATTTTCCTAGAAAACCTAAATATGATCATTAGGTTATATTTTCATAAAGTATAGAAAAGTCACCTGTAAGTTTTATAAATGTCCTTTATAAGGTTAGGATGAACATTCTTAAGGTTTAGAAAAAAAGTCATAAGTTTGAGACAAAATTTTAAGGTTTAGAAAAGCTGGCCATAAGTTTTAGACAAGACAACCACAAGGTTTAGACAAGATGACCATAATATTGATACATATAGTTATAAGGTAAAAAAATGATGAATGTAAGGTTGGGAAATATATTCATATGGTATATATATAATAACCATAATGATAAGAAAGAATTTAAAAATATGAGTTATATCCTAAATCATACTAAAGATTATTTTTCCCAATAATCAGTTCATAAGACACATAAAAAATGTGATGAAAAATTAAATAAAAAAAATAAATAATAATAATTTATTCTATAAGTAATTAAAGCTCCAAAAACAATGCTTCACTTAGATTAAAGAGAATAGAATACATTTTTTTACTAATAAAACATAATTAAGTGAAGTGGTAAAGATTGACTCAACATATCACTATCTGAATCCGGTGAAAATCTAGAACAAATAACCTCTAATGAGGATTAAGGGACACTTTGGAATGATGAAGTGGGAAAATTGATTCTAAAATATAAATCTTAATTCAATAATCACTAGCTTTAGGTTATTATTGTTCATTTCATGAAGATTGATATTTGATATTACTATGGAAATTATGAGTTTCCAGAGACACCCTTTGATATGATGAATTCTTAAGATTTGTTTATAGGATTAATGATCTAGATCTTTCAGCTGTTCATGGAGTTATTTTTAGTGTTATTAATTGAAAAAAGTCCTTCCTTATTCAATAATATATGATAATCATACTGATTATCTCATAATTATCTTCAACCTTTATTGGGATCACCATATCAATGATAAGTTCACAAAGTATCTTTTGGGATCCTAGAGGACCACTTCTTGGGGTATAACATATCATAGGGTAGTGTAGATATTGAACCAATGATGTTTCTGGTAGCTCTTTCATAGTATCCACATAATTTGTTGTTCAAGTTATAGATTTCCTGAGGTTGGAAAGCTAATATCAATATTTTGTTGAAAAATTCCTTAGGATTGCAGCTCAAATGACTACCCTTACTCGAAAGAAGAAATTATTTGTTTGTCCACAGTAGTATTGATGAGGTTTTGAGGATCTTAAGAAGAGTTTTATGTGTGATTTAATTATGTAATTTTTAAATAAAATAATTGATTATATGGTGCTCTATGATGCCTCTGGTTCTAAGATTGGTTGTGTGATGATGCCTAGGTAGGTGATGATTACTTATGGGTTTGTACAGTTGAGACCTCATCAGTAGAACTATATGAATAATGATTTAAAATAGGTATATGTGGATTTCTCTTTGAAAATATGGATACAATACCTTCTCAGTGGGTGGATCATAGTCTACACTAATTGTAAGAGCCTCAGGTATATCTTCACCCAAAGAGATCTTAAACTAAGTCTCAGGAATACTATGACTATTAATTCAACATTTCCTATATTTAATGGATGATAAATTTGGTGTTTGATTCCTTTAGCATAAAATATATTATTTATTTGATTTATCAGGACTATAGGAAGGTAGTAGAAAAGTGGTTGTCCATGGTATAAAATTGGTAAATGACCAATTTTTGAATGATGGTGGTAACCCCTCCACTTATATAACTCTTGAGAGAGTGCTAGTTTGGATACATTGATTATAAGGTCATATATAACCATATATTATTAGGTGTTTCACCAAATGGATATTCCAAAGGCATGGAGCATGTAATATCATTTCTTGGACATATAGTTATACCTGTCATGCTATGTGATTAGGTGCGAATGGAGTTCCATATATCTCCCTTAGTGGAATATTTAGATGTGATTAAGATCTATCATGTCCTTAGGCATCGATTTTGTTTTCTATTTATGATGAATATCATTATAGAGTTTATCTTGTATTGCCTCACATATCAGTAGTAGAATGTCAAGTACTGAGATCAAGTAGGGTTGTCTAAAATACTAGAGGATATAGAGTTGAAATGAGATGTTATATTGATGATTTCCATGGAATAACATCCCCATTTGGTAAGGAGTCAAGATGTGATTTTAGTGTTCATTGATCGAATCTAAAATTTGGCATAATTACATCCTATTTTGGAGTTGAATTTAGTATAATGTTTGTGATTATTATATATGGATAATATTTTCTAGCTGTATAGAGTAAGATTGATGATCATTTCTAACTGTAATGCTCAATTCACATTCCAGTTAAGGAGGATCCTTTAAGAGGATTTTAGGACTCACTTGTAGGTGAGTATAACATTTTACCTTTTTATAAATGGAAATATAGAGAGACTATCTAGGTTATAGATGATATTTTGAGTTCATTGATATATTTTTCCATATCATGAAGGACCACTTAACCTTAGTAGATTTCACATACAAAAATAGTTATCACTCCATTATTATTACGACACCTTTCAAGGACCTATACTTGCTCCAATATAGGTCACCTTTATTCTATATAGATATTGGAGTGTCACTACTGACATATCTATAGTTTGTTACACTTATTATAGATAAAGTAAGGGTCATATAGGATTGGAATTGGATAGATTGGATCCATCAAAAGTCTTACACACATTGACTATAGATTACTTTAGTGTAATAACCCAAACTCCAGTAACCTAGAGCTGGTGTCTACTTTATAAGATTGGAATAATATATAAGAAATATCATCTAGAAGGAAAAATTATTTTATTAGTCATGAAAAACTAGATACATGCATGATTAACATTTATATATTTAAAATAAATTATAAAATATAAAAAAGTTAATATTTTTTTCTTCCTTGAAACTCAGTCAATGATTTCTTATTCATATCCTCAGGAAATGAAAAAAGGGGGAGGTAAAATTCTTATTAAGATTTTAGTGAGTTATAATATATCCTGATTAAATAAATTATAATAAATATGTCAAAGTAAATAACTGGAAACAAATTTCTTTTAATCAATAAATTTAAAATGAAATGAATCTATGGGTAATATTATTTTAGTAATCTTATGGATAATAATAGTGAATTATCAATTAATGAAATTATTAATATTGGACATAATGATCTTATATATCATGATATCTTTAATGTTAATACATTATTCTAATACAATTTAACTTATGGGTAGGAATACACACAAAACTAGTTTAATAAGGCTATCTAACTAGTTTATCCCATTAGAACAGTTGATGCATCAAGGGGCCTTATAATTCTGGACCCCAACCATCACTATATATCCAATTAATTCCTTATACATTGAATTATCAATTTAATTCGTATAAGTGATTATTTATCAACAAATATCTATATTGAGGAAATAATACGGAATATCAATATTTCCACTATAAATCAAATAAAATTCAAAGTAAAACACCATATGTTGAACTGGTATACGGTTTATGAAATAATAATATCCATGATATAGAGAATATTGATATTTAATAGAAATGTACTTTTTAATGAAAATTTATCAAAATAATGTGAATGGTTCAAGAGAAATTTAATGACCACAATTTTTTTAAGATATAAAAGATGACCACCAATTCATAGGAAAATTATATTTTGTTGTAAAATCAAATATTTTAAAGAATATAAGAAATTATAAGAGAAAAATTTAAAATAATTTTTCATATTTTTTTTAAATTTATTGAAATATTTTAGATGAATCCAAATAGAATAAAATATTTTTGGTTATGGGAAATTTCATTAACATCATATAAGTTTAAAGAAATAATTCCTATTGTATTTTTATAAAGGATGTCGATATTGAACCTTTCAAAAAACATTAGACAGATTAATTTCATGCCTTATGAAAATTCAAGGATAACATAAAATTTTCTTTAATAAGACATTTTAGTAATAAAAAGGACCTTTTTAAACCAATTTTGAAAAATATGGACATGGAAGAAAAATATACCCAATCAAAAAGAGAAATAAGACCAACTTTTCTTTTAAGCACTCCTCTTGAAAGTGTAACTTGAATTGAATCCTTAATCAGCATGAATAAATAGATAATCATGTTAAATACATAAAACAAGATATATACACACCATATAAAAGTAAATAGGTGAATAATACTAAATATGTATCAATAGAGTGAAAATTAAGATGAAATCCCTTACCTCATGTTTCCTCTTAGTTGAATGTGCATTAACCTCCTATATAACGGTTTCAATCATTTTATTAATTTAAATCAAAACCATATTAATATTTATAATATCATATATCTTCTTATTATAACATATTATAACCCATTAATTATCAATATTTTATTATTATCTATGTTTTAGGTGTTAACTACTTTATTTTTTAGTGCATGTTTTGTTGTGAAAGTTCCATTCCTTATAAATTGATTATGGTTCCATAATATTCATAATGTTAATCATGATATAATTATAAAATATATTCATTAAATATTTCCTTATTTCCATCAATTTAAATTAGAAATGAAAAAATAACATCACTTCTTAGAGGTGGTAGTCAACACATACACATGAGCGTTGTTATCATTTTAAAACTGGTTGGATGAAAAGAATGTAGTTATGAGAATATATTTCTAGAATAAGGATAGACATGCACTATCATCTTAATGTGATTTTCACCATAATAATAATAATAACTCAGTATATTTTTGATACTATATTCATTATTTTAGAATGGGTGAAAAATATTTATTTGAAGTAGAATAATAATTTTTTTGAAAGAGTTAGTAATGAGGATTATCTCTTCTTTAGTAGACTTCCTTTAGATCTCATCTAAAGGGACCCATAATTAGTATTTTAAAATAACACTATATCATGGATAAGGTTTTTTAGAAGATAAATTGGTAGTTTTTGATTGATATAGGTTGTTCAACATGGCATAAATAAAATAGAGAAGGGGTGTCCTTTTATTAGTGAGAGGAGGGGAATTCTTGGAATTTATTAAAATTTTAAATTAATATAAACTATAAAAATTGTAAAAATAGATCAAAATTGATATAATTAAAAGATAATATAAGTTTGAGTCTAATTAATCTCATTCAATAAATATTGAACATGTTTATGTGATTTTTTCACCCTTATTTTTTTAAACCCCATGTTAACCCTTTTGTCAATTACCACAATAACAATATTTTTTACATTATAGGAGCCAAAAAAGTCACCATAAAAGGAAAATTGGCCCATAAATGTAAAATAGATCACATATTTAACTATATCTTATCCCCAAAAGCATATTTCAATATTTTTTTATTTTTAAATAATTTAATAAAATATTATTTTCCTAAAATATCATTAATGTCATTTTGACACTATTCATTTAATTTCAAATTATAAGCATAAAAAATATATAATTTGAATACATTACATTAAAAAATCAATAATATGATATAAATATTTATAAATTTTGTTTTATACAATAATTAATCCATGTCTTAGTATGTTTAATAATTTTAAAATCATTTATTTTATTTTTTTAATTGAATAAATATTGTGTCAATGTTGTAAAGGAATTTAAACTAATTATTCAATAACTAAAAATCAGTAATAAATTATAATTATAAAAATAGATTAATTTTGTTTAACATAATCTTCCAGATTCATTCATAACATATTTTTATCCATATGTGAATATATAAAGGATGTTAAAAGAAATAGAGTGATATTTCAGAATTTCTTTACTTAAAATAATATAAATTTCATTACCAAGGTCAAATGGCACAAAAATGACATATATTCTAATTTGGGGAGGATATGTATGAATCCATCCCATTAAGAAAAATAAATTCAAGTGGTTTTCTTTAATTTTTAATTCCTTACCACGTTATTTTTAACCCCAATTACTCTGTTTACCCTTTATCGATGTGATAAATTTTTCCACTATTACTATTCATAATGCCTAAAAATAAAAGACTCATATTTATCAAATTTGAGCCACATGATTCAAAATAGTATCTATTTTTGAATATTCATTTTATTGAACTGGTGAAAATTAAATTTATTATAAATTCATAAAATAGAATGGAAAACAATTCTTAAAAAGAATCATATTTAAGAATAAAAATTAACATATATCAAAAATCATGAAAATTATTGATTAAAATTATATTATTATAAATAAAATGGATAGAATTTTACATTAATACAAATTAAAAAATATAATAATAATTCTAAATTTCATAATTTATGGAAAATAAATGAAAGTATTTTAAAAATTGGCAATTTTCACTATTCTCGGAAAAATCAATCATTTTAGAAAACTATAAACATTTATCACTAAGTTTATATAGATATTATTATTTCAAAAATATAATTAATTTATCAAAATTAAATTTATAAAATTTCAAAATTTAGGTTTTAATCAAATTCATCAATAAAACAATGTGTATTATGCTATTGTTTCTTTAAAAAGAAAATCATACTATAATTAAAGCTCGGATGTTACATTCATTCCTCATTAATTTTTTTTCCTTGTAGTTTCCAAAATGTCACATAGTGAGTATATTTGTGTAGTTCTTCAATAATATTTCTTCAGGTTCTCATGTTACCTCTTATATCTTATGATTTATCCAAAGTAACTTTATTAGTTGAGTCATAATATTGCTCAACACTTGTTCTGTGGTGTATATAATCTAGATAATCCCTTCGAAGTATGTTAAATTAGGTTTCAATTATATTTATTTATAGGTGAGATCATGCATTGGATATGGAATGAACTTCCTAAATAAATAGATATAGAACACAAACTATACTTTATTGAGTCTAGGTGGCAATAACAAATAGTAATTCATAGCCCCAATTGTTTTTTAGAATTTCAGAAGGTCTGATTTACCTGGGAAAAAATTTTACTTTATTATCAAACCATATAAAACCATTCCAAAGAGATAATTTTAATAATACATGATCTCCTACATGAAATTAAAAATCATTCCTTTAGTTATCAACATTGATCTTTTTCCATCTTTGAGATTTTTTAATATGTGTTTTAATAATTTATTACTTTTTCATTGTCTCCTCAACATGTTCTAGGCCCACAAGCTTTCTTTCACCAACTTCATCCCAATGAGTTAGAGTATGAAATCTCATTTCATATAATGATTCATATGGTGCCCTTTAAATACCTGAATAGAATCAATTATTTTAGGAAAACCCCATCAATGTGAAATAACGATCCCAAAAACCTTGAAAATCATGTGAGCATGACCTCATCATGCATTCTAAAGTTTGAACAATCCATTCGGACTTTCTATTAGTTTGAGGGTGATAGGTAGTACTCAAATAAATCTCAGTATCCAAAGCCTTCAAAATACTTTTCCAAAATTTTGATGCAATATGTGGTTCATGATCAGAAAATATTGAAATAGGTCAACCATGAAGTCTTATTACATTATTAATATAGATTCATACAAGGCACTCAGGAGATCAATCATCTCTTATAGTGAGGAAATGTGTATATTTTGTAAGGTGATCCACAATAACTCATATTATATCATTATTTCTAGGAGTTTTTGGTAATCCAATGACAAATTCCATTGTAATTCCATCCCATTTCCACATAAAAAAATGTAAAGGTTGTATTAATCCTCTAGGATCACTATCATAAAAACAGTTTTTCCTAGTGCCCCCCATTTATCAGCGCTAACGAAAAAGCGCTGATAAGGGGGGGGGGGATTTATCAGTGCTCAAAAAAGCGCTGATAAAAGTACCCCTTTATCAGTGCTTTTTTTAGCACTGATAAAGGCACCCCCTTTATCAGTTCCTTTTTTAGCGCTGATAAAGGGACCCCCTTTATCAGCGCTTGTTTAGTAGCGCTGATAAAGGGTCGAATAAAAAAAATAAAAAAATAAAAAAATATTAATATATTAACATATTAATATATAAATATAGTTATATTGATATAGATATAATATATAATTTTTAAATCTATTTTAGATAAGTATAAATGTACATTAACACCTAATATACTTAATATATAAGATATTTAGTGAAAATGGATTCTTAAAAAATTAATTTTTTTTAATTAATAATTTGATAATTATTAGGGAGTAGTAGTCATTTAATAACAATTTAAAGACTCAAAAAATTAAAAAAATTAAAAAAAGATCCAAAATAAGTTGAAAACGCAACTCAAACTTCAAACGACCATAACTTTTGATCCAGGTGTCCCTTTGAGCTCTACCACATATCAAATCGAAGCCTACGACGAGCTCTACGTCATTATAATTAGGAGCACCCCAGTAAAGCGTTTTTTGAGGCCAAAAGAGGTCCAGAAGGCCTCCAAAATTGAGTTTTTAGTCGGGGTACCCAGATTTTTTAACATTTTGTGGGTTTTCAGCCTCGTTTGAGGGGGTATTATTGGCTTTTTTGGTGGGGACTGAATTTATTACAAGGTATTACATTCATATTGATATTATGTCTTTGAAATTTTATCGTTTTTTATAATTCACTGCTATTTATAATCAAATATATAACTATATGTACATATTTTTTATATATTCACACCTAAAAATTAAAATTTTAAAATAAATAATTAAACATATTTACATATAAAATATATTAGCTCTATCTAAATAATAACTAATATCCATTTTATTTAAAATACCAATATATGAATATTTATATAACTACTATATATTAATATAACTATATATATATATATATATTAATCTAGCTATATATATATATATTAATATAACTACATATATATTAATATTACTATATATATATATATATATTAATATCACTATAAATATATTTATTAATATCACTATAAATATATATATTCATATAACTATATATATATGTATATTAATATAAATATATATTACTATACGAATAAATATAACTAAATATATATATATAAATAGAGATATATATTAATATAACTATATATAGATATATTAATATGACTATATATTTATTAATATAAATATATATTACTATACGAATAAATATAACTATATATATATATATATAAATAGAGATATATATTAATATAACTATATATATATATATATATTAATATCACTATATATATATTAATATAACTATATATATATTAATATAACTATATATATATATATATTAATATAACTATATATATTAATATAACTATATATATATTAATATAACTATATATATATTAATATAACTATATATATATATATTAATATAAATATATATTACTATACGAATAAATATAACTATATATATATATATAGAGAGATATCATGAAATAGAAAACAAATCAAAATAGAGTAGTGGTAAGGGCTTAGGCGCGCAGGGGGGGGGGGGGTCTCGAGTTCAAAACCTGCTGGAGGTAGAGGCACGCGCATGGGGGTGGATGTTGGGGGCTTGCACTGATAAAGGGTAGAGGGGGTGCGTGTGGGCGCTGGAGGGGATAAAAAGCACTGTTAAAAGGGGGGATCAAGTGCTATAAAATCCCCCCCACGATTGGCATGATTTTTTTTAATTTTTTGTAATTTTTTATAATTTTTTATAATTTTTTTCAACTTTTATCAGCGCTTTTTTAAAAGCACTGATAAACGGGTCCTTTATCAGTGCTAAAACGAAAGCACTGATAAAGGAAGCACTGATATTGGACCCC
Organism: Viscum album; assembly: GCA_963277665.1. Classification (NCBI taxonomy): domain Eukaryota; kingdom Viridiplantae; phylum Streptophyta; class Magnoliopsida; order Santalales; family Viscaceae; genus Viscum; species Viscum album. The sequence goes on from OY728136.1 coordinate 2,002,347,909, forward strand.
TTTATCAGCGCTAAAAAAAGCGCTGATAAAGGGGTACTTTTATCAGCACTTTTTTTAGCGCTGATAAAAGACCCCTTTTATCAGCGAATTTTTTAGCGCTTATAAAAGGGGTCTTTATCAGTGCTTTTTTTGAGCGCTAAAAAAGGGGACCCCCCCTTTATCTTCGCCGGCTTTAACAGCACTTTTCCTAGCGTTGTTAAAGACCCTTTTCAGCGCTGATAAAGGGTGTATTTGTAGTAGTGGATGATGTTTATCAGCCTTCACATGTTGATAAACCAAACATATTGATATTTAATCAGTAATTTCATGATCATATTATCCCACAAAAAATTTTCCTCCTCCAACGGCCCAAGGGCCTTATATATTTTTATTATAAAAATAGAACCCCCTTTTAAGGGAAGAAGGGGAAACTCTAACAAACTTCATGGACATAAGAGATTACACCACCTGAAGGTCAATGAGAATTAAAACCAGACTGACCACAAGGAGTTGTCTCTACCCAGCATAAAAATATTGATGAATCTCTCCACTAATGCATTACTATTCGGTAAGTAGTATCCTGTGTTACCAAGGTGAATAGAGAAATTTGATCTTTAAGAATTATCAAATAATTCCCTTTTCATCTTAGGTATATATGGAACACATAGCCTCTTTACAAATTTCATAATGTAATCTTCATATATAAAGTCTACCAATTTCCCATCATCACAACTTCAATTTTGTTTTTAAAAACTCTCATCATAGGGATGTGAACTTTTTATATTTTCTAATAAATATGGTTTGGAAATCATTTGAAAAAGGAGCAATTTTTCCCCTTCATTAATTATTATTATATTCATCTATACTAAATCCAAGAACATAGGATCCCTGTTAATGATAATTTTGGACAGGACTCCACTATATTTATGTATTAATGAATATACTACCTTATTTTCCTTGTTTTGGTGGTATTTTATTGAGAAATCATAACCCTTGAGCATCTCGACCCATCTACTTTTCCTCATATTGATATCTTTCTCTAAAAAGATGTATTTTAGGTTATTATGGTTAGTGTATTTCTCACATAATTCACCAAAATGATAATGACTCCATATCTTCAAAGAAAAGATTACTGCTACCAACTCAAGATCTTGAGTTAGATAGTTCTATTCATAGGTCCTTAATTTCCTTGATGTATATGCAATAATTTTATGCTTCTATTTAAAGAAAGAACCATTTATGTTCTTTAATGTATCACTATATATAAAAAATCCATCATTTCTTAATGTTAGATTCAAAATTAGAGAATTAACCAATATACTCTTCAATTATTCAAAAAATTCTTCACATTTTATCTTCCATGTGAACATAACCCCTTTAGATGTATTCTTGGTAAAAGGGTTTTACAGTTGGGAAAAATTTGAATAAATTGCTGATTGTAACCTACAAAACCAATTAAACAACATACCTCGATTTTTTGCATGTAGTTCATACTTTGAATTCATTTTTATTTATAGGATAAATTAAGATTCCATCCCTAAAGACGATATGGAAAATAAAAGAAACTTTCTTGAGATAGAATTTACACTTCCTATATTTCCCATATAACTCATTTTCTCTAAGAGACTCAAGATTGATCTGTAATAGACTATCATAGTCCTGATTGATTTTAGTTTAAACAAATATATCATCAAATAACAAAAAAAATTATCAAGTTATTCCTTGAATACTTTGTTCATTAGATCTATAAAAACAGAGGGTGAAATAGTCAAACTAAATGAGGTAACTGTAAACTCATAATGTTTATACCTCATAAAAAACGATATATTTAGAATATATTCCTTCTTTAATCGTAATTTATGATACCAAGAATGAAGTTCAAGATTTAAAAAATATTAATCTTTATATATTTGAAAAAATAAGTCATAATTATGAGGTGAAGGCTAATTTTTCTTCATAGTAATATAATTTATTTCCCTATAATCAATGAAAATCATCATAAATATATATTTTTTCTTAATGAAAAGAATATAGTCTCCACAGGGTGAAACACTAGGGAATATAAATACCTTTTTACATAGCTCCTATAATTGTTTCTTCAAATCTTATAATTCAACAATGGCTATTCTATTTTTATTTTTTTGATATAGGTCTTACATTAGGGATTAAATCAATGGAAAAAATAACTTCATGTTCCGGTGGATGTCTAAGTAATTCCTTTGGAAATACATAAATGTATTCTAGTACAATAGAAACATTATAAATTTGAAGCTTATCCATTCCATGCATAGATTGTTTTTTCTCTTCCCCAATAATCTCATTTAGAAGGGAAACTGGGGGTGGATCTAGATACGACTTAGATGATGCAATTTCCCTTAAAAAGATAAGGAATTTTATATCTTCATCATGAATGATAATTCCCATCTCTTGGAAGTAAATTTTTTAATTATATTTTAAATTCCAATCCACACCAATGATTACATAAAAAATCATCCATAGGTATAGTAGTTAAGTCTAAAAATATGGCACATTTATGTGCCATATTGGGGACTAACTCGCATATCCTTATTGTGGTGAGATTTTGACAGTGTGTTTTGACTGAAAACTCAATTCTTAAGGTGATTGGGAAATATCTAATTTTCTTATAAAATATGAAAGATATAAAAAATTGTGAATATCCCTAATCAAATAAATCATTTTCAAAAATTGAGTCTATGATTAAAGTATATGCCAGCACATCTTTAGAAGCTTTAGCTTTAGCTGTAGTGATTACATAATCTTGGTATTCTCACCTCGACCTCTTTTGCGGTAGGTTCCCTTAATGATTGGGATATTGGTGTGAATGACGCACCATTTATATAAATTGGAAGCATTTGAAAACATTTTATCTTTCTTCACCTTACATTCATTATCCTCTGAACCCTTATATCCTCCCTTATAATGAACTCTCATGTACTTTAATCATTTTTCACGATTTTTATTTCCATAATTTTCATATAATGGGAATTTCTTCATTCCCTTCTTCTCCTTTGATACTTTAGTTTTTTCTTGGTGTTGAGTAAACTTATTATTCTATTGATTTCCTTGGAATATATGGGATATAAAAAATTCATTCCTTGTTTTGATAGAACATAATACTATTTTATTATATGATAAAAATGTTTGAGAAACTAGTTTCCGTCATGGATTTTTATTAAGTAATTTAATGAAATATACTATATTTCGCTTCGGATTACATATATAATATGTATCATACCTAGATAGTTTTATAAATGCAGCCTCACACTCCACAACACATTCTTATTCATTTTTATTTAAGATTAAGAAATTTCTATTCATATTAGTTTTTTTCCTATGAGGGAAATATTAGTCAAATAATATTACTTTAAAAGATATCTATTCAATATTTTCTATTTCTTCTTACTCAATAGTATTTTACTATATATTAATTTTAATTCTTAAAAACACTTCTTTCTAATCACTGTTTGTTATTGTGTTTTATAAATTTCTATTAAATTTAATTTTTACCACTTATAGAAAGTTAATATTCAAAAAATAGATACCATATTTTGAATCATGTGGTTAAAATTTGATAAATATGACACCGTCATTTTTAGGCATTATTAATAGTAACAATGTATAAATTCATCACATCAATAAAGGGTAAATCGAGTAATTAGGGTTAAAAATAATGTGGTAAGGCATTAAAAATAAAAAAAGTTTAATTTATTTCTCTTTATGGGTGGGATTCTGACATAGACTTCCTGAATTATAATATATGTCTTTTTTGGTACCATTTGACCTTGGTAATGGCATTTATATTATTTTAAGTAAAGAAATTCTAGAATGTCACTCTATTTATATTAACATATTTTATATGTTTGTATAAGGATAAAAATATGTTATGAATGAATATAGAAGATAATTTTAAACACAATTTATTTATTTTTATCATGATAATTTATTATTAATTTTTAGTTATTGAATAATTACATTAAATTCATATGCAACGCTAACACAATATTTATTCAATTAATAGAAAAAAATAAATATTTCTAAAATTATTATATATATTAAAAATTGGATTAATTATTGTGTAAAATAGAATTTATAGATAAATATATAATATTAGTGATGTTATAATGGAATATATTCAAATTATATATTTTTATGGATGTTTATAAAGTGAAATTAAATGAATAGTTTCAAAATGACATTAATGATATTTTATGAAAATAAGATTTTATTAAATTATTTAAAAATAAAAAAACATTGAACTAGGACTTGGGGTATAATATATGGTCGAAAATGCTATCCATTTTCCATTTATGGGACAATTTTCCTTTTATAGTGACTTTTATTGACACCTATAGTGTAAAAAATATTTTTATTATGGTAATTGACAAAAAGTTTAACATGAGGTTAAAAAAAGATAAGGGTTAAAAAATCAACTAAAACAAGTTCAGATTTTATTAAATGATATTATTTGACTCACCATTATATTAACTTTGAATTATATCAATTTTTATCAATTTTTACATTAAATATAGTTAATATTAATTTAAAACATTAATAAATTACAAGAATACCCCTCCTCTCACTTTTAAAAGGACACCCTTCTTTATTTTATTTTTGCCACATTGAACAACCTATATCAACCAAAACCTATCCATTTATCTTCTAAACATACTTATCTATGATATAATGTTCTTCTAAAAGACCAATAAAAGGCCCATCTAGAGGAGATCTAAAGGAAGTCTACCAAAGAAGTGGTAATCCATATTAATGAGTCTTTCAAATTTATTTCATCTTCTACTTCAAATAAATATGTTTCATCCATTCTAAAATAATGAATATAGTATCATAAATATAGGTTGTTCAATGTTTCATAAATAAAATAGAGAAGGGGTTTTGTTTTATAAGTGGGAGGAGGGGAATTCTTGGAATTTCCTAATATTTTAAATTAATATTAACCATATTTATTATACAAATATATTGAAACTGATATAATTAAAATATAATATAATAGTGAGTTGAATTAATCTCATTAAATAATATTTTAACATGTTTAGGTGATTTTTTTACCCTTATATTGTTTTAAACCATGTTAATCCTTTTGTCAATTACCATAAAAATAATAATTTTTACACTATAGGAGTCAACAAAATCACTATAAAAAAATTGGTCCATAAATGGAAAATGGATGACATTTTCAACCATATCTTATCCCATAGATCCTATTTATATATTTTTTTATTTTTAAATAATTTAATAAAATATTATTTTCCTAAAATATTATTAATGTTATTTTGATACTATTCATTTGTTTTTTCTTTATAAGAATCAAGAAAAATACATAATATGAATAGATTTTATTAAAACATAATTAATATGATATATTTATAAATAATGTTTTTTACACAATAATTAATAAAAGTTTTAGTATATTTAATAATTTTAAAATCATTTATTTCATTTTTCTATTAATTGAAAAAATATTATGTTAGTATTGCATAGGAATTTAAACTATTTATTGAACAACTAAAAATTAGTATTGAATTATCAGGATAAAAATAAATTAATTTTGTTTTAAATAAACTTCAAGATTCATTCATAACAAATATTTATCCTTATACGAACATATAAATAATGTTAAAACAAATAGAGTGACATTTCATAATTTTTTACTTAAAATAATATAAATGTCATTACCAAGGTCAAATGGCACAAAAAATTACATATGTTTTAATTTGGGAAGGATATTTCTCAATCACTCAAATCAAAATAAATAAATTCAAGTTTTTTTTATTTTCAATGCCCTATCACATTATTTTTAACACTAATTACTTGGTTTACCTTTTATCTATGTGAATTTTTTTCCACTGTTACTATTCATCATGCCTAAAAATAAAAGAGTCATGTTTACCAAATTTGAACTGAAAGATTCAAAATATGGTATCTATTGTATAATATTCATTTTCTTGAAGTGGTAAAAATTAAATTTAATTGAAATGCATAAAACACAATGAAAAACTGTGCTGAGAAAGAAGTATTTTAAAGAATAAAAATTAACATATATCAAAATCATGAAAATTGTTGATTCAAATAAGATTATTATTAATAAACAGGATAAAATTTTACATTAATACAAATTATAAAATATAACAAGACTTCTAATTTTTTTGATTTAATTAAAATAAATGATAGTATTTGAAAAATTGGTATTTTTCACTTTTCTTTAAAAAATTAATCATTTAAGAAAAATCCCAAATTTTCACCCTAAGTTAATATTGATATTATGATTTAAAAAATAAATTAATTGAATAAAATTAAATTTATAAAATTATAAAATTTATGTTTTAATCACATTCATGAATAAAAAAATGTGTATTGTGATATTGTTTCTTTAAAAAGAAAATCACACTTTAATTGAAACTCAGGTGTAACATTCATCCCTCATTAATTTTTTTCTTAAAGTTTCTATAATGTCACCTAGTGAGAAGATTTGTGTTGTTCTTCAACAATATTTCTTCAGGTTATCATGTCACCTCTTCTATCTTATGATTTATCCAAATTACCATTTCTAGTCGAGTTGTCATATTTCCCAACACTTGTTCTTTAGTGTATAGAATCTAGAAAATCCCTTTAATGTATGTTAAATCAGGATCCAATTATTTTTCTTTATAGGTGAGAACATGTGTTGGATATATCTTTCACTTCCTCAATAAATATATATGGAAGTCAAACTATTATTTACATAGGATATATGGAATTTCCAAATGTTAATTCATGGATCTAATTATTTCTAGAATTTCATAAGGTATGATTTACCTGGGGAAAAGTTTTAATTTCTTATAAAACTATATAAGACCCTTCCAAAGAGATAATTTTAATAATACATGATCTCCCACATGAAATTCCAAATCATTTCTCTGGTTATAAACATTGCTCTTTTTCCTTCTTTGAGCAACTTTAATATGGGTTTGAATAATTTAGTACTTTTTCATTGTCTCCTCAACATGTTCTGGGACCTTAAGATTTCTCTCACAAACTTCATCCCAATGAGTTGGAGTATGAAATATCATGCCATATAATTCTTCATATGACACCATTTAAATAATTGAATGGAATCTATTATTTTAGTAAAACCCCATAAATGTTAAATAATGATGCTATATAGCTTTAAATTCATGTGATCATGACCACATTATGACTTCTAAAGTTTTAACAGTACTTTCAAACTATACATTGGTTTGTGGTTGATAGGTAGTACTCAAATGAATCACAGTATCCAGAGCCTTTAAAATAATTTTCCAGAATTTTGATGCAAATTGCGGATTATGATAAAAAAATATTGAAATAGGTGAACCATGAAGTCTTGTAACATTATTAATATATAATCATTCAAGGAAATCAAGAAATAAATTATCTCTTATAGTGAGGAAATGTATAGATTTTGTAAGGTGATCCAAAATAACCCATATTATATCATTCTTTCTAGGAGTCTTTGGTAATCTTGTGAAAAATTCTATAGTAATGCCATCCTATTTCCACATGGATGAATGTAAATTTTTATAAATCCTATAGGATGTTGTTTTTTACCCTTCACATGATGATAAACCAAACATATTGATATATAATCATTAATTACATGATCATATTATCCCACCAAAAAATGTTCCTTAAAATCAATATATATCTTAGTGTTACTAGTGTACATAGAGAAATTTGATCTTTGATAATATTTAAATAATTCACTTTTCAACTCAGGTATAGATGGAACACATAACCTCTTTCTAAATTTCATAATGTCATCTTCATATATGAAGTCTTTCAATTTACCATCATCACAAATTTAATTTTATTTTTGAAAATTATCATAATAAGGATGATAACTTTTTATATTTTCTAATAAAGATGGTTTGGAAATAATTTAAAAAAAGAGCGATGTTTCCCCTTATTTAATAAATATTATATTCATATTTAGTAAATCCAAGAACATGGGATCCTTGTTAACCATCATTTTATCTAAGACTCCACCATCTTTCTTATTCAATGCATCCAATACCTTATTTTCCTTAGGTGGTAGTTTATTGAGAAATCATAGCCCTTGAGTATGTCGAGCCATCACATTTTCTTCATATTAATATCTTTCTATGAAAATATTTATTTTAGGCTATTATGGTTAGTGTATATATCACATATTTCACAACAATTATAATGGATCCATATCTTCAAAGCAAAGATTATTACCTTGATACATATGTGATAATTTTATCATTCTAAAAAAGGATAGTGCCATTTACATTCTTCAATGTATCACTATATATAAAAAATCCATCATTTCTAGATGTTAGATTTAAAATCATAAAATTCACCAATATCTTATTCAATTATTCAAAACATTCTTCACATTCCATTTTACATGTGAACATAAACCCTTTAGGTTTATTCTTGGTTAAAGGGTTTTCCAGATAGGAAAACATTGAAAAAATTACTGATTGTAACCTTCCAAACCAATTAAACAACATACCTCAATTATGTTTTCTTGTGTTGTAAATTATTTGACCGCCTTTTTATTTGTAGGATAAATTAAGATTCCATCCCTAGAGACAATATGGACAAGAAGAGAAACTCTCACGAGCTAGAATTTATACTTCCTAAATTTCCCATGTAACTCATTTTCTCTAAGATTTTTAAGATTGATATGTAAGTTATTATCATAGTCCTCATAGATTTTAGTGTACACTGAGATATCATAAAATAACATCATAAAAAAATTATCAAGTTATTCCTTGAATACTTTGTTCATTGGATCCATAAAAATAGAGGGTTTAATAGTCAATCTAAATTAGACAACTGTGAACTCATAATGTATATACCTCATACAAAATTCTATCTTTTGAATATATTACTTCTGCACTCATAATTTATGATACCACAAATGAAGTTAAATCTTTGAAAAATATTATGCTCCATAGAGTTCATCAAATAAGTCATCATTATGAGGAAAAGGATAATTGTTCTTTATAGTAATAAAATTGATTTCCCTATAATCAATGAAAATCCTCATAGACCCATATTTATTCTTAATGAAAAGAATAGAGGATCCATAGAGCGAAATACTAGGAAATATAAATACCTTCTTACACAACTCATATAGTTTTTATTTAACTATGATAATTCTACAATGGCCATTATATTGGAATTTTTCTGATATAGGTCTTTCATCAGGGATTAAATCAATGGAAAACATAACATCATGTTCTAGTGGATGTATAAGTAATTCCTTGGGAAATACATAAATATATTCCAATACAATAGAAACATCCTAAATTTGAATTTTAGCCATTCCATGAATAGATCATGTTTTATATTCCTCAAGAATCTAATTCAGAAGGGAAAATGGGATTGGATATAGATATGATCGAGATGATGAAATTTATCCTAAAAAGATAAGGAATTCTATATCTTCCTTGTAAATAATAATTCCCTTATCTTGGAAATAAATTTTTTCATTATATTTTGAATTCCAATCCATACCAATGATAATATAAAAAATATTCCATAGGTATAATAATCAAGTCTAAAAATATGGCACATTTATGTGTCATAATGGGAACCAAATGACACATCCTTATTATGGTGAGATTTTCACAATGAGTTTTGACTAAAAACTCAATTCTTAAAGTGATGGGGAGATATATAATTTTATTATAAAATATAAAATATATAAAAAAGTGTAAAGATACCCAATCAAATAAATAATTTTCAAAATTTGAGTCTATGATTAAAGTACATAACACTGCATATTTAGAAACTTCAGCTTCAGCTGTAGTGATCGTATATTCTTGGTCTTCTCACCTCGACCTCTTATGTGGTAGGTTCCCTTGATGCTTGTGACATTAGTGTGAATAAAGAATTATTTATATAAAGTTGAATCATTGGAAAACATTTGTTTCTTTATTAACCTTACATTCATTAGCGTCATAGCCCTTATCTCACCCCTTATAATTAAATCTCATGTCCTTTAATATTAATTAAGGATTTTTCTTTCCATAATGTTCACATAATGGAAATTGCTTCATTCCATTATTCTCTTTCGATACTTTAGTTTTTTCTTGGTGCTCAGTCAAATTCTTATTCTCTTGATTTCCCTTGAATATATTGGATCTAAAAAATTCATTCCCTGTTTTGATGGCACATAATACTGTTTCATTATATGATAAAAGTGTTTGAGATAACAGTTCCCTTCATAGATTTTGATTAAGGACTTTAATGAAATGGAAAATATTTCTCTTCGTATTACATATATAATCCATAGAATACATGGATAGTTTTATAAAGGCATCCTTGTACTCCATAATACATTATTCTTCCTTTTTTTAAGATGAGGAACTTTCTCTTCATTTCAGTTTGTTTCCCTTGAGAGAAATTTTAGTCAAAGGATATTACTTTAAAAGATATCTATTCGATATGTTCTATTTCTTCTTCCTCTCTAGTATTTTGGATCAATGTCCACCATTGATCAACATATCCTCTAGAAAATATACTTCTAAAATAACCTTTTCCATTTTATTACATTCCAAGGATATAAATATGTTTTCAAGAGACTTAATCCATTGCACAACCACCACTGGATAATTAGTTCCACTAAAAGATGGGGTATTTTACCAAATTAAACGATCTAATATAGATTTATCATGTAGTGTAACTTCATGTTGCTCCACATATGTAAATTTATTGGTCATAACCTTGTTCATTCACCCTAATATGGCTATGATCTTCTCAACTCCAATAGCTGTTGTATTGGATTTCTCTACAGGGTGTTCGATACATTGAAAATGAGTTTCGATTCACAATAAAAAAAGTTTCCATTTGCGTTGTTTTATTTTTGAAGGATTTATATTCATCGAAAATAATTGGTGACAATACATTTTTTTGACGGACAATAGTATCTGTCATAAAAAAAATTATTTGTGATGGATAATATCGACAAACTATATTATCTGTTACTACTATTCATCATGATAAGAGTAATAAAAACTCATAACATGGTCCATCGCAAAAGGTCAAAATGACATCATTTTTAATGGCAGACTCTCTGTCACTGTTACCCCATCGTAAAAAACATTAATTGAAAAACATATGAACCCTTTTCTTCTCCCCTGATCTATTCTTCCCATTCATGCAGCCACCCCCTGTCACATAGTCGTCACACATCCCACCCCCAAATTCAACTGTTTGACACAATTTCTTTGTGATTGAGGTTCAATTCCCCCAGGTATGAGCTCATCTTATCAACTCATTCCTTTTGAAATTTCCCATACCCTCTCACCGCAATTGGTTTGGTCGAACCCTAGATCAGACAATTTAGCTTATTTTTATGATTTATTCAATTTAGGGATACTGTAGGTTTATTATTCCATATTTGGGTGTCTACCATTAAAGAAAACATGTTCTGGCACTGCACTGGTTGATTCTACTTCATTTGAGGTAGTTTTCCCAATGTTTACTGTTTAGATTTAGAAGAATTTCTTATTTTGGTGTTCATCTTTGTTTATTTTGAGTTTAATAGATATTGTCAGTCAAAATATGGTTTGGATATTGTTTCAAAGTGTAGTTTCAAAGTTTTTCAGGATTAAATTAAAATTAATCGCTTGTTTGGACCTTTTTTGAAATTATTTTTTAACATAAGGTACATGTTTTTTAAGACTCTTATTATTATCACATACTTCATCTTGTATATATTTTGGGTTTTGAATTATTATTGATTTAAGATTATATCAGTTGAAAGTTATGACACCATATGATTGATTAATATATTTACTAATATGATTATTTGTATGTTTTAATTATTACAAAACATGATATATATGTAATATTTGAAGTACACGTTCAAGATTATTGATTTTATTAATTTTTTTGAAGTTACAAATCATTCGTCAATGATATTAGATTATTACTCTTATGGTATTTGATATTTTCCCTTGTTTGATATTTATTATAATGTATTAGTAATGTTTATTAAATTTTTATTTATAATTAATAAATAATCAGTATTATATAATATGTATACTAAAAAATTAGTAAAGAATTCGTAATTACATGTTAAAATATATATAAATTACTTATAATTTTTAAAAATCTATAATAATTAGGAAAAATGCAGTAAAGATTAAAAAATTCATATTAATTATAAAATTATTTTTAATAATTAATAAATAATTATGTAATATTAGTAATAATTAGTAAATATTATTAATTTACTAAAATATATAATAAATGGTTATATATATATATATTTAATCTTGATAACTATTAGAAATAAGTAATATTTTTTAAAAATATATTTATTAATAATTAATGTAAATTTTGTAATAACTTGTAAAAAATATAATATATACTAATAATTTTTAATAATTCCCAATAATTAGTATAAATGTAGTAATAAATAAAAATAATTTGTAATAATCATTAAATAATTTGTAATAATTAATAAATACATTTTCAATATTAGTAATATTTAGTAAATGTTAGTATTAATTAGTAAATGTTATTAATAAATTTTAAATCTTTGTAAATTATGATAATTTGTAATAAATTGTAAAAAATATATATGAAATACAAATAATTATTAAATATGAGTTATATTTATTAAAAAATTAGTTATAATTAATAAATAATTAGTGTTAAATAATAAATAATTGTGCTAGTTAGTAAAAATTAATAAATATCAGTAATAACTAGAAAAAAATTTGTAATAAAATTTAAAAAATATTTAAAAAAACTATTTTTTTTAAAATTTTAAATAATTAGTAAAAATATTATATTAATTTTAAAAAATATTAACACTAATTAAATGATTTTTAATAATTACTAAATAATTATTGAATATTAGTAATAATTAGTAAATGTTAGCATTCATTAGTAAATATTAGTAATAATTTGTAAATATTAGTAAATTATGATAATTTGTTATAAATTGTAATAAAATTTACGAAATACCGATAATTATAAAAAATTTGACATAATTAGTGATAGTTTTCTAATAATTAAATAAATTTGTAGAGATTATTAAATAAATTATAAGAATTAAGAAATATTAATAAATGTTAGTAAATGTTTATAATAATTGGTTAATGTTAGTAACCCTTATTAAATATTGTTAATAATTAGTAAATATTATTAATAATTTGAAAATATTAGTAAAAATCATGATGATTTTCAGAAACTTGTAAAAAAATATAAAAAATACTAATTTTTTTTAAAAAGTAATAATATTTATTAAAATATTATTTAAAATTAATAATCAATTAATATTAATTAATAAATGTATTTAATAATTAGTAATAATTAGTAGGTGTTAGTAATAATTTTTAAAAATTAGTATGAATTTGTAAAAAGTAGTCATGATTAGCCATAATTAAATTATACTGATAATTTGTAATTAGTTGCAATGAGTAATAATTATTCTGATTTTTATTATTTTTTAGATAACTATGGACTTGGGAAGTAGAACGAAGTTTTTTTTACCTGATCATGATTGGATAAATCATCAAAAGAATCCAAAAAAATCTACAGTAAATCCTTTTTACATTAAGGGTGTTGAAATATTTATAGCATTTACATAATCACATTCTGATTTTTTTGGAGGAATAATTAAATTCCCATGTAATAAATTTGTTCTTAGGTGATTCAAAATGTTTGATAATGTTAGACTTCATCAATTGTGTTTTTGTTTTCAGAAGGATTATATTTTTTGGTATCAACATGGTTAAAGAAATTCAGTAGAAAATACAATTTTTTGTTATGGATCCATAAGTTAAGAATTTAGTAAATTAGATTTTTGGACCATATATTCAAGAAAAAATAACTGATAATGATATTAAAAATACTGAATCACAACCCTCTAAATTTTACAATTTGTTGAAATTTACTGAGGATGCCTTATCTGTGATACTAGATAAGAAAACTTAAAGATATTAAATATTTTGTGGACATTAAGTTAGATTTTATAAAGATAAATATTTATTTCAATCAAATATTTTCATTGAATAAATTGTTTTTACTAACATAAATACATTACCTATATATTTCTATGAATGCAAGAAGTTAGTCCATAATTTGGGTCATATTTATCAGAAGTTTAATGTATTTTCAAATGTATTCATCTCCTATTATAATGATTATCAATCATTAGTTAATTTTCCAACATGTGGAGAATTGAGGTATAAAGAGGCATGATAAGGAAAGTCCATATTTCTTATGAAACAGTTGAGGTATTTTACATTTACACCCTATTTAGAGGATCTATTTATATCTTTTAACGTATCCGATTAATGACATGGAATAAATAGAATATTTACACTAGTAAAAGCTTAAATAATGTATGTGATAGTGATTTATGGAAACACTTTTATCATATGATTCCTTCCTTTTATTTATAACATCATTACATATACCAATGGTTTTTATCCATTTGGTGACTACAACAGGCAATAATCATATTATCCTATTTTCATAACTTTGTAAAATGTAACTCCTTGGATGATGATGAAGGAACTATATATATAATTTGGTCTATTAATTCCAGGACATATGAATAAGAATTTTAGTGTTTATTTGAATCCACTAATTTATGAGTTAATTTTAATATGGAATGATGGTGTAACTACATATGATGTAGTTGCAGATCATAATTTTACAATTAAGGTTACATTAATGTGGACAAGGAGTGACTTTCCATCATATGGTATGTTATCTAGATGGATCAAACTTGGTCTAAAATCATGTATGTACTACATGGATTAGAACAAAGCTTTTAGGTTTTTCAATAGATGAAAGATGAGTTATTTTGACTATCATTTAATATTTCTTCCTATGGATCACCATTTTCTAAGGAATAGAAATAATTTTAAAAAGAATAGAATTGAAAGAGATGAACCTCCAATACTATTATTAGGAAGTTAGGTAAAATCTAAAATCTCTTATCCACCTCCTATTACTTTTGGACCAACTATAAATGAGTAAAAAATATATTATTTTTAGAGATATCATAATTTGATAAAGAGGAGTCTTTTTTGGGACCTTTTGTTGGTTCATTGCATGTTAGATGTAATTTATATTGAAAAGATTTTTTTGATAACAAATTTTATACCATGTTATACACACCTGGTAAAACAAAAGATAATGTAATGGGATGGTAAGATCTTGCCCAAATTTTCATGTGTCCTAAACATGAATTATTTTACGATGGAATGACACAAAATTTATTGAACCCAAATTCATAATATGAACTTTCTAAAAAATTCTACTATTATTAGTTACTACATTAGAGATTTTATGTTAAAATATGATTATTATTCTAATTCTTCTTTATCATTATAAATGTATGTATTAATTGGTTAAAAATTCATTACTATCATGAAATCAAGGAAAGAATACTGCCTATTGGTCTTAGAGGGTCATTGAATTCTTCAATCTGGGATGTGTTAACTAAAATATCATATTTTTGTTGAGATATTTATATGGGAGCATCATATTATGCTTCATTGAGTATGCTGCAAAAAACAGGTTGTTTTAATTTTAAGTAATTTGCATAAAATATTATTTCCATCCTTTATTAAATCAATGGAACATTAAATATTAAAATTTTCATATGAAACTAAATGTGGAGGTATGGTAAAATTCTAATGGATTTACACATTAATGATATGTATGAAAAAATTAAAGAATAAATTATATAATAAATTATCGGTTGAAGGGTCTATTATTAAAGCATACATGAAGGAGGAAATTTCAATTTTTTTTTCTTATTATTTTTAACATGAATATCCTTAGAAACATAATCAAATGGGTCATAATGAAGAAATTTTTGATGATTTCAAAAAACATAAATTTCTAGTTTTTAATTTTCCTAATATTGATTTTAGTGGTTATCATGAATGATGGATTTAATAATAATAATTCCACAGATCTCATACATATGTTCTTCTCAATTGTGAAGAAATTACACATTTTTTGCAGTTACTGGTACTTTTTAATAATTTTTTGAAATTTTTGAAGTATATAAATATATTTACATTATTTTTTTGGACTATATAATAACCATATTAAAAAATAGTTTATACAAATTACCCTTTCTACTCTTAATGTACGTCCACAACATAATTTTTTATACTCATTTGAAATATTGGTAAGTTAATTTGTGTATGCTAGAATAATAAATGATTTTTTAATGTATATATTATTAAAAAAAATTATTGATTATTGAAAACACATAATGAAATTAAAATTTAAAGTTAATTATGTGCGATAAAAAATAGTCCATCTATATTTATAAAATATTTTAATTGGTAGGTGGTTAATGGATTTTGAATTCATACATGCATATATGGTATTCAAAAAATTAATGAATAATGTTCTTTTTTTGAAAGGATCTCATTATAAAGAAAGTGAATTTGACTTTTTTGGCATGTAGGGTGAAATAAATGAGTTATATTATTTGACACCAAATTATGAAATAATGTTTTCATGTCAGTGGTTTGATACTAATTGAGGGTTATGATTTTATATATTTCATGGAGCCATTGATATTAAATATACAAGTTTTCTTCCTCAAATAAGCCATTTATGTTGGAACAAAATGAACATCATGTTTATTATGAAAATTACTATGGTGTTTAGTGATATCTAAATGATTAGTGGGGTATAATGAAAATGAAATCCCATGGAAACCAGTTTCTTGAAAATGTAAATAGTTATGTGGAAGTGAAAATTATTGATTTTTTTTCAAGAATCTTTAGCAAATACATATCTTAATCAATTAGATACAAATATAGATGATGAAATCCCCTAATTAAGGGATTATGTTATTGATAATGTGGATGAAGTAATAAGGGATAATGAAACTGAAAGTCATATAAAAGTTGATGGCAACGAAGAGGAATATAAATATATTGTCACAAAAAAAGATGGGGATGAAGATGAAGAATGATGTATTATATTCAGTTATTTATTAATTTTTTATATTTTATATCATTATTAAAAGTAAGGTTGTTTGTTTCAGATGGATAGAGATAGTCCTCATGATCTATTTTGTTCCCTCACTGATGTTAGTGTTTTTTAGTTTTTTATATTTGAAATCTATATTGATAACTATTTATAGGTAAGATTAATATATTCTGTATGGTATTTATTAGTTTTTTATATTTTATATCTGTATTAATAATTATTTATAGGAAAAATTATTATATTATGGTATTTTTATAGGAAATTAATATATTATAGTATTTATTAGTTTTTGTTATATTTTATATTTTTATTAATAATTATATATGATTAAGATTATAATATTTTATTATTTATTAGTTTTTTATATTTGATAACTGAATTAATATTTTTTATAGGTAAGATTATTATTTTTAGATGGATAAATATGGTCCTGATGTTTTATCCCATTCTATCAATGATGTTGGGCTTTCTGATGATTATCCTGATTCATCTAATCCAAAATATACTACTATAACACCACCTATTAGAAGGTGTCACAACCTTTCTAGATTGAGTATTCATGACCTTTTTATATTTTAATTTCCATATATTTATTTAGATCATCATTTATGGAGGTATATTCAATTGTTTAAGGTATTTAATTTATATTATGTTTTTTTATTAATTTTGGTAATAATATTCCATTTTTTTTTAATTTTCACAGTTTTTTTTCATTTAACCACTGGGAAGGTTAGTGTGATTTTAAGATATTATTTTTCTACATCATGTGTGCCATAGGATCAAGTTCCCATTACTATTCGACATCATATGTTCAATTCTTAGATTGTATGTTAATAAATAATAAATTTTATTTAAAATTTATTTAATTAGTAACATTTTTTAATTGTTTTGTAGATATTATGTTATCTGGTCGATGATAGCATAAGATATTCTATATAGGAGGCATTAAAGATTTTTTATGTGAATGTTTTCTTTATTTTTTTAAAAAACCTAAGAAGGAGAGCCATGGATAGATATTTGGTTATTGGTTTTGACTAATCTTTATTTCCCATTGACTTAAATATATCCCAACTCATGTATGAGATGAATTGTCGTCCTATTGGATAAGAGAGATTTTTAAGAGGGGGTCATCATCTGGGCCTTAGTATCAAAGGAGGTATGAGGTTACACATATGGTTGGGAGTCATACATTTGGTATATATTGATGACATATGTTAAGTTATATCATTTATTGATTCATACAAAAATTGAATGCAAAATGTTTTTATATTATAAAGGTATCTACTGACCCTAATATTACATAGTTTTATGTTTATAAGAAGATGTAAACTTATCATAGTATAAGAAAACTTTTTGGCAATAAAAATATTTAGATTGTGGTTATTATTTTTTTTAAAAAATTTACTTAAATTAATTTTTTATTTTAATTTGTAATTATATTTTAAGGAAACATATGATTCCATGACTTCTCGATAAAGAGAGAGTCAATATGATACTGAATCATATTCCACATATATGTTAGGTTTTTATGAGGGGGCTTGGATATAATCAACTATTCATGGTTTTGAGAAGGGTTAGGGGATTAGTATTAGTTCAAGATTAACACATACTAGTTATTATAGTAATTCTATGATGTCATTAGTTATCATGATTGTAGATCATGTAGATTCATTGTCATCTTCTACATAGTATGAAGATAGTTTGTGAGCCTAGTATGAGATGATACAATGGATGTAGAGAGAGCAAGAGGATGAGTAGGAGGAGGAGTGTGAGTAGTATCATTAGAGATATGAGTATATATTGGAGTATATATGATGTATTACATGTGGTGTTGTTATGGAGTCCTCCCATACCCTTTGGGTGATCCTCCTCCCCCTAATACATGTTGATCCTCAAGTTTTATGTTACTATTATGTATTTTGGGTTGAAAAATATATCATGTGTCAACTGGTGTAATAATATTTTGGATGTTTTTATTATGTTTATATTTTTTTAGATTTTTTTCTAATTTTATTTATTTTATATTTATTTATTTATTATTTTTATATATTTAAGTAATTTAGATGGATTTTATAATCCATCACAATTAGTTATTTCAAATAAATCTTTCATATATACGATGGTAATAAAAATCCATTAGAAAAAATTATTTTTTGTAATGGACCATAGAAAATAATCATATTTACAACAAAGATTTATGCGATGTGTTTTTTAATAGGGATTCTAATATCTAAAATCCATTTGTGTTAAGAATCCACCATAAAAGCATAAAAATGTAGTTGCGATTCCCATTTTACCACTAAAAACCATCACTAAATAATGGAACACACTGAAATAACACATAATTATCTTTCTTATTAAACCATTAAATAAAAATATCCCCAATGGTAAAATTTATCTAATACCATAAAGAATTATCATAATTATCATGTTAGACATGCTCATTTAAAATATAGTTCACAAGGTTTTTACTAAACTTTCGCCGATACCAACTATAATAACCCCAATGTTAGTAACCTAGAGTCACTGACGACTTTATTACACTAGCATAAGATACAATAGATATAATCCGGATAGAATAATTATTTTAATACTCTTGAAGAACCAGATACATACATGATTCCAATTTTTACATTTAAAATAAAATATAAAATATAAAAAAAACAAAATGTTTATCATCCTTGAAAATCATTCAAATATTTCTTCTTAATATCCTGGGGAAAGGAAAAAAATACGGTTGAGGTAAAATACTCTATAAGGGTTAACTAAATAAGTATTTATCATGAATAAATAAGGTATAATCAATATGGAAAGGTAAATAACTAGAAACACATTCCGTTTAATCAATAAATTGATCAAATAATGAATCCATCAGTAATATCAATGGAGTAATCTCATGGATAATAATAAATGAATTCTCAATAAATTAAATTCTTGATATTAAACATCTTGATACAAGAAATAATGATATTATAACAATTAATACCATGTTCTAAGAAAATTTAAACTCTAGGTAGTCACACACTAAAAACTAATTTAATAAGGCTAGTCAACTAGTTTATCTCATGGGACCTATCAATTCATCGAGGGGTTGTAGGATTCTAGGCTGCACCCATCACTACATGTCCAATGCATTACTCATATATTTAGTGATAAATATAAGTCATAAATAATATTCCTTATCAACAAATATCTATATTAATTAAAGAATAGAAAATATAAATATTTCCCTAGTAAATCATGTAACATTCAAAGTAAAACACCAAATGTAGAAATGGTATAAGGTTTGTGAAATTATCATATCCATGATATAAAGAATATGTATATTTTAGAGAAATTTAATGTCTGAATTTAATTGATCATAATAAATTTAATGTTTCAAGAGAAAGTTAATGGCCACAAAATTATTAAGTGATAAAAGAAGCTCATCATTTCATTAGAAAAGTAGATTTTGTAATAAAATCAAGTCTTTTAAACAGTAGATAAAATTAGAAGTGAACCATTTAAAATAAGTTTTCATAGATATTTTTATTTTAAAATCATTTTAACCTTGTATAATAATCTAAATAGTATAAAATCGTTTTAGCATCGATAAATTCTGTTAACACCGTATAAGTTAAAAGAAAGGAATCCCCTTGAATTTTTATAAAGAAAGTCAAAAATAACACTTTTGGAAAAAATTATAAATATTAATTCTAAAAATTTTATAAATTCAATGATAAAATAAAATATACTTAATAATAATTTGAGTAAAAAAAAGGAATTTTGTAAAAAAAATGGAATATATGGACATGGAAGACAAATATACCTGAGCAAGAAGAGAAATAAGATATGATTCCCTTTTAAACATTACTCTTAAAGGATTAAATTAAATTGAATTATTAATTACCATGAATAAATATATATTCATGTTAAATACATAAAATTGGTAATATGTACACCACATACATTTAAATAGGTGCATAATACCAAATGCGTCTTAATGGAGTAGAAATGAAGGTGAAATCCCTAACCTAATGTTTTACCTTAGTCTAACATGCTTTAACATCCTACATAATGGTTTCAAAGAATTAATTAATTTATACCAAAACCATATTTTAATTATAATATCATATATTATCCTATTATAACATCTTATTACCCATTTGTTAGTAATATTTCATTATTATCATTGTTTTGAGTGTTTACTAATTTAATTTCTCAAGTATGTTTTATCAGAATATTTATAATCCTTATACTTTTATTATGGTACCGTCATATCAATAATAATAATGATGATATAAATATCATATATATCAATTAAATTTATCCTTACTACCATCCATGTAAATTATAAATGAAAACAGATCACATCACTTCTTAACGGTGGTATTCCACACGTACACATGAACAATGTTATCATTTTCCAACTGATTGGAAGGTAAGAAGGTAGATATGGTATTATATTTTTGGAAGCATAATAATTTCTTAAATACCATATATAGTCATTAGTTCCATATTTATAACCAACTAAATTAAATGGTGATGAAAAACAAATTACACCGTTATGTGGGGACAATAATATGTACATACACATGAGCGATGTTTTCGCTTTCCATAGGATGAAAAAGAGGTAGAAAATGGTTATACCATATTAATAATATATATATATATGACATTGGATTTATTATTTTATAATGGGTAAAATGGATTTATATGAAGTAGAAGAAGAAAGAAATTTGAAAGAGTTGGTAAAGATGATTACCTCCTCTTCGGTAGACATCCTTTATATATTCTATTAGCTAACTTAGGGTTAGTGTTTTGGAAATAATATAACCGCTAGAACTTGGATAAGTATGTTTTGAGTATAAATGGGTATGTTTTGGTTGAGATATGTTTCGCAATGTGGTGTAAAAAAGAGATAATGGGCATCCTTTTATAAGTAAGAGGATGGGTATTATTAGAATTTCTTAAATTAATATAATTTATTTTTCAGGTATAAATGGATTTCATTTGATATATATTTTTTATAATATTATTAAGAGTCAAAATAATCTTATACAATAAAAATTTCACAATTTTATATTATTTTTTAACCCTTATCTCTTTGATTTAATCCCCTGTTTACCCTTTCGACAATTACCATAATAACAATGTTTTTTACACTATATGATCCATGAAATAGACAATAAAAGGAAAATTGGACCATAAATGGAAAGGGTTGTCATATTGAACAATATATTATCCCCATTTTCCAATTTCATTATTTTTTATCATTTTTTAATTTAATAAAATATTATTTTCATAAAATATCATTAATGTCATTTTTGACACTATTCATTTAATTTGACTCAATAAAAATGAATAAAAATATGGAATTTGAATATAATCTCTTAAGGACTCAATAATATATTTTTTTATTTATAAAATTCATGGTACTAAATAATTTATCCAAATTTTATTACTTTTAATATTTTTGAGATCATTTATTTTATTTCTATATTGATTGGATAAATATTGTGTCAGCGTTGCATATGCATTTAAGCTAATTATTCATACACTAAAAATTATAAATAAATTATCATAATAAAAACAAATTAATCATGTTAAAAATAAACTTTTATATTGGTTCATAACATATTATTATCCTTATATGGATATATAAAATATGTCGAAAGAAAGAGACTAACATTTCAGAATTTTCTAATCATAAAATAATAAAAATACCATTGTAAAGAGAAAATGAAACCAAAATGACATATATTCAAATTTTGAAGGTCCATAACAAAATTATTCCTATATAATTAATTAATGGTAAGTTTTGGGTTTATTTTTAATACCTTGTCACATTTTTTTAACGTTAATTACCTGATTTTCCCTTTATAGATGAGATATATTTTTCCACAATTATTATTAATAATTCCTAAAAATAAAAGGTAACTATTTAACATATTTGAAACTCATAATTCCAAAAAATGGTATCCATTTTTCATGAATTTTCTCTAGAAGAGTCATAAATTAATTTTATTTTAAATTCATAAAATATAAAGAAAAACATATTTTAAAATAATGAATTTTAAAGAATTAAAAATAAATTATATCAGAATTATGATTTTTTGATTAAAATTAGATTATTATAAATAAAATTGATCCCGTGTTACATTAAAAACAAATATAAAATATAATGATGCTTTTAATTTTTTTGATAAAATGAAATGAAATGAGAGTATTTGAAAAATTGGTATTTTTCACCTTTCCATAAAAAATAATCATTTCAAAAAAATACCAAAATTTTACCTTAATTTATTTTTGATACAATAATTTTAAAAATGAAATTAATTTAAGAAAATAAAATTTATAAAATTTTAGAATTTATGTTTTAATCACATTATTGAATACAACTGTGTGTTTTTTGATATTGTTTCTTTAAAAAGAAAAATTTTCATTAATTAATGCTTGGGTGTTATATTAGGAGTGCATTGAGGGAGACCATGTGTTCCTAAAGGTATATTTTTGACATGTTTTATGGAGGTTTTTATGAATTATTTTGTCCTTGGGGTTTATCAAGCCATCCCATATTCTATAAAAGGCATGCGAGGTTATTTATCTCCTAGTGTTTCCTTTACAGTGGGCCTGGGTGCACAATATATTACACTTGTTCTTATTGTGGAGATATATGCATGAAATATCTAACATTATTAACTACAGTGATCTAAAAATCAAGGATGATGCTAAATTATTATAGTACCAGGTATAGATCAAAGATTAGCATGAGAGTACCATTAGAGGATGGGTGATACCTCTAGTGTATGTGTTGTGACAATATGGAAACCATTTGAAGATTATATGAGAAATATTGAGTTATATTTAATCTTAGTATACTCAACTTTTTGAAAAGATTATTATTTTTTTGGGTTAAAAATCCTTGATGATAGGGAGGATGTAGGAACTTATATTTTTTTATACAAAACCCTTTATAATTTTTTTAATGTAACCTTACGAAATGGGTTTTATTTTTCACCATGATTATTTCCTTTACACATTGTTATTTCGGGTTATAATGTAAATATTTGTGGCACCATTTAGACTTAATATTATATAGAAGGTGTTATATCATGATATTGGGTGATATTTCATAGAAATAATTTTGACCTCTCTTGTTAATATGATATGAGAGGAATTAAAATATTAAATCCTTTATCATACCACAAAAGAGGTAAATCCGAATAGAGTTATGAAAGTTGGATGAGTTTATAAGATAATTAAGGAGATAATTGATCACAACATGGTTTTTGGAACTCAAATTTTCATAGTGTTTTTTTATATTATGGTACCTATTGTATCATGATTTTTGGTTGGAAAGTAAGGAATTATGATGTGACATGGGGAGTTACACCATTAAGTAGATGTCCTAGGGTTTCTTTATAAATAATTCTTAAAATATCTCACTATTTCATGATTATTTCTTTTATACCATTGAAATTCCAAATTTTAGTGCTATGTTTTTGGATCCATGGGTATCTTATAGGATACTTAAATCAGTATAGATAGTTTGGTGATCCCTTGTCACTTCTATAGTGTTAATTATAACAGAAGAAATGAAAGATATACAAGTTAGGATTCTTTTCACATCTCATTATCTATTATCTCATGATATTATTAGTATTTTATGGATATTTCAATGTTATTTCCTTATGATTTCACTACTATATATCCCCATTAAATCTCTAAAAAAATTTCTCCTTTTGGAGACAAATACTTGTTGATTAGTTTTCAATATTTGATATCATTTCCAATTTTTTCTATCGAATACGTTCTTCTTCTAACCCTAGTTAATTTGAGAAGAATCAACTAATACTTACACTGAGGGGTTCTGGAATTACTACTCTGTAGTGGAGGAATAATGAAATGATAATATCTCAAGATGGAGGAAAATATAGCAGTGAGTATATATTTCATGTCATTTCATTATAGCATGAAAAGTATTACCACCCCATGATTATAGGTTCTTATAAAAGATCACACAACAACACTGTGTT
This sequence comes from Viscum album, assembly GCA_963277665.1. Taxonomy (NCBI): domain Eukaryota; kingdom Viridiplantae; phylum Streptophyta; class Magnoliopsida; order Santalales; family Viscaceae; genus Viscum; species Viscum album. The sequence goes on from OY728136.1 coordinate 2,002,372,922, forward strand.
TTCACATGACCCCTTGATAGTGGTTAATAATATTAAATTAGAGTTAATATTATGATTTTTGATGATAATATTATGGGAGGTGAGCCATGGAATGATCATTCTAGATATAGCATGAAGAAGGAAGATGAGGCTTATATGAATGGATTGTGGTATGAGGAGAACCAAAATATCTGATGACTACAAAATAAGGAAATTCTATTATATTGTGGAGTAATTAGGTCAGGAATTCTGGAAATAAACTATAGATCACGTCATGACCTAGTTGAACCCTAGTTTTAAATACATAACATAAGCCATTCTTGGGCATTTATAGATCTTTTAATTTGTATATCAAATTAAGGAACAAATATTCCCTATATCGATCCTTTTACCATGAAGAATATGACTGTGTGATCCTTTAGACCACATGATACCATTTAAATCATGTTTTTAGCAGGTTTAAGATATATCTTGGTAGAGTTGATGAGAGATTTTGGGTGAGATTATTTGAGAAATACAAAGTTAGTTACTTCCATTAACTACAAAATATTTGACTTATAAAAACGGAAAACTAGTAACAAATAGTATATCTTTTGGTATTAATGAGTAATTCCAACAGATATTATATTTTATTAGTATTAAATTCAATTACCAACATTTCTTTTTATCAACACATATATATGTTGTTATTAATTATTTAATACCAACATATGCTTTACTAACAATTAAATCTGTTGCTTTATCATATTAATACCGACAATTTTTTAACCAACAAATTAATTTATTGAAATTAATTATTATTACCAATAGTTTTTTTCAACATATAAATCTGTTACTAATATTTATTCACTACAAACAAATAATTTAAGAATATTTTTTTATCAATATCATTTAACAATTTAATAAAAAAATTATATTGATATTAATAAAAATATTTTGAGAAATATTAGGAACATGATACTCTCTTTGAAATATGTTTTATTTGATAATCAGTCATTTAACCCTATTCCTTTTCATTGAAAAAACCCTTTCCTTTTTGTGCTCCTGTTTCCATGGGGCTTTCTTGGTTAATTTATTTTAGGGTTTCTTTTGTTATTCATTATCATGCAGTAATAGCCTTGTTTTGGCCTCTATATTTCCTATGCGGTTCTCTGTTGTGGCTCTCGCTGGCTTGGGATGCATGTAGAGTTGCTACAATGATGAAATATTTCCTCTATGGTTCTTTGTTGTGGCTCCCACTGGCTTAGGATGCATGTAGGGTTGCTACAGCTATGAAAATGATGATTCATTTTTTCAGAGGTGCTCCACCGGTGATGGCCTTGGCATTGGTAGCATCCATGGAAGATTTTATCTTCTACAAGGAAAAGCTTACCTCCTTGTGACACTTGATAGATGGGGGACCTCAGGGATGATGGAACTGCATTTCCCATTTGGGGGAAGCAAATTCATAGAAAATGAGCAACCTGTTGAGGATTAAAAGGCATCATGATGGATTCTATTTGGTTATGCCTACCATTTGAAGCTCTGTGATCTCTGGTAAATTGTATTATTTATCAGACAATATCACAATTTCCCTTTCGAGTGATGTAGTCCTTTATTTTAATAGTGCCACTCTTGCACACTTCCTATTAAAGGAGATATTGGAGAAAAAAGGTTATATATGGCCATGTCTCATGTATTGTGGGTTTAATGTTGATTGTCATACATCTTCCTCAACAACATAATCTCTCTTCAGCGGTAGAAATCTATGATCTTGCATCTCTACTAAGATCTATGAATTTAACTTTTCTTTACACTTTCATGTTTTTTATCCATTAAAATAGCATTGGTTATTGAAAAATATATAATAATTAATTTGTTTTACATTTTTTTATTCTATCAACATCTTTTTTAATTTACACAAGAGTAGAATTATTGATAGTATTAACTTTTACATTTCACTTTGATCTGTAGTATGAGCGGATGAACTTACTGATCTATATAGGAATTCATTCTTTGTCCTGTTCATGTATGGTAATCACATTCCTTCATGGTATTTTTTTTCTAAATGTAATCTACTTATATTTTCTCTATTTATTTTATTTTCTCCTTCCAACCCCATTCTTATACTTAGTGGATAAATTTTTTTTCTCATGTAATTGTTTATTTGAGTAATCTTTTCTACACACCTACCCATTTCTTTGAAGTGTCACTTTTGTATCCATTTAAACCAATTATCTTTCTATATGTAATATTTGTGTGATCTGATTCTACTTGTATTTCCATGGGCTTGGCGGTACTTATTAGTTGTTAGAGATCTTACTAGAACATAAATTGGTGTACCATGGTTTTTTCATGTGTAAATTTCCAATTATGAACATATTGATCATTCCTTTATAAAAATTAGACTTTGGGGAATGTAATTTTTCCTATTATCCTTTCAATATCAAATTTTCTTTAAATAAAATAGTTTTATTTGTTTATAGTGGAGCATTTTGATGTTTCTTCATAGGAAAACTTGATTTGCACCTAATACATACGTTTTATTTTCATATTTTGAATAATGATCACTTATATAGTTGGATTGAAATGAGGAGAAGGTGTATTAGATATTAGATTTGTTTGTTATGTTTTTTCAACATCTGATGGTTAATCAGTCATTTAAAAAAATGTAAAAAATAAAAATGAAAATAGGTTCCGTCCACCTTATGCACTTTCTCTCTATGCCTCCCTCTTCCCCTATTACCTCCTGATCTTCATCACTCACACAGTGGTGATCTACACCTACACTGACACTCTCGGATCATCACCATCGAACACCCCCACATTCGCACCCTTGATTGTCTACCATTTCTCACACCTTCATCTAATAATGTTCACTTGCATTTTTCTTCTTTCAACTATACAGATGAGGTGTAGGGAGGGGCATAGAAAAAAACCCATTTTACATTCAATCGGTCGATGTTTTGGCCTCTTATCAGGTATTCACTTCCCGTTACGCTCTTTATCGTCGGCTCAAATCTTTTTTCCTTTAGTTCATATTCTATTCTCTTCATGATTTCAATAAATATTTCTTTATTTTGTCCCACTCTAGCCTTATCTTCTACTGCACAAATGTAATTTTTATGTAAGCTATAAATTTCTTCCATTTCCCTAAAAAATGTTGAAACAAATGAAAAATTAATATTCAATTTTTGGTTTTTTTCTTTTTATGATAGAAAATTTTTAGTTTTAGTTTCCATGTTAATTAATTTTATAATCTATATTAAATTGTAATAATATTTAGTAATAACATGCTTATTTACTATGTTCAATTGGTTGAAAATTGAATAGTACTCAGGAATATTCTTAATGAATATATTTAATGAGAAGATTTGGGTGATGTTGAGAGCATCTTAAGACTATCTAAGAGTAGTTGATTTATTCCTTGATATTTTCTTTGTAACCTCAGTAAGGGATTGCATGATATCAGTTTGTCTATGGTTATGTGATGTTTTTTGGGCTAGTTACTAATTTTCTATTAGTTTGTGTTGAAGTTTCAGGTTTTTTTCTGATGATTTATTTGAACTAGATCCAAATGTTGAATTTTTTTGGAATCCTTGTTCTTTTATTGGAGGGATTTCTTCTCTAATGCCACTATCAATGCGGTTGAAATATTTTTGGATTGTAATGGAAAATCCTATGGGTCTTTTAGTGGATATTTTACAATATAGAGATGGCGACTCAAAAAAGAGCCATGCCTCTCCTTCTCTCACTAACGCCTGAAGGATATTTTTGATACCCCACCTAAAGGTATAAAATGAAAAAGGTGATGCTTCCGTTGATGAAAACTATGTTCTTATCATTTTACAGTTACTAGAAATCTTGGATCTCATATAATTGAGGATCAGATGGGCTGTAATTAAATTATGATGATTCTGGATAGGAATTAGCATTTGGAGAGTTAGAGTTCACGTGATACATTGGCAGATTCATGTGTCACTTCCATTGGGAGGTCGAAGATGAACTTGGGGATGGCCTGAGTAGAAACTTGAATTAACAACTTTTCCTGGTATCTCTTCTAATGTGTGTTTCATGTTAGGTTGTTTGTTATCTTTTTTATTTTCTTGATGGTGTAACCTCATTATACCTCATGTTTTCATTGTATACTTCACTTTCTTCAATAAATTTTTAAGGGGAATGGGTTGGGAAACCAACCCATGTCTCATTTATTAGTAAAGAAAGCACTGGAATAGTTATAATAAGATTTTTTCATTCTTGGATAATCGTGTATTTTTTCATAAGGAAAAACTTTTCCTTTATAATTTCCCAAATGCAGGTGCTGTGAGGTGAAAAACTACTAATGATGGGAGAATTATGAAATTAAAAATGGTAAAAACGCACCATTAAAGGTATTTCACCACTTCCCCTTGAAACCTAGGCTCATCCCATTGGATGTCTACCAGTTCAGGCTTCCATACCTAATAAAATTTATGGTGGGGGTTTAATGGACCCATCCTCACCTTCTGGGCACCAATGTAAGGCTTTCAATCCCTCATGTTAAAAAAGGCGTTGTTCTTGTTTATTCATTTTTTGGTTATATTTTGATTTCTTGCGCTTGTTTATTGTGTTTCTCTATGATGGTGTGTGGGTGGTAATGAAATATTATTCTTTGTAGAGGGTTTTTAACTAGTTGGTCTGACATAGATAGTTGGAATAGGGTTGCATGATGTTGATGCTACTAGATCATCGATGTAGCTGAAGATTGTCTTGTTGTTGCTGCGCATCACTGGAAATGTTTCAAGCATCACCAGGAGAAACATAAGTTTCACTTCGTAGGATTTTGATATTACATATCATATTCACTTCAGTGGTATGACCATGAATTCCAGTATCTTTTGACAAAAATATTCATGTTGTTGGTAGATTTAATTTTTTTACTTCTTTATTTCCCCCTTAGCCTATTATACTCTTTGAAAACTGTATTTTTAATATCATAGTATTTTGATCTTCTTAAATGGTCATGGTAAATAAGGAAACTTCGGATTATCATAGTAGATAATTCTACATTAATATCATAGTAAAATGTTTTCTATTTTTAATATCATTTTATAATACACTAAAGAGTCTCTAGGGGGAGAGTAATAAAAAGTAGGATGCGACCCATGGGCACCCTTAACAGATCATGAGTAATTCATATTGTTGTTCATTACTTATTTATACTTTAAGTAGTCCATAGAATGTGATCTGGAATTTCATATTCATCATTATCCATCAAATTAATAGAATCCACTGATACTCTCAAACAACAACTCCTGAACATGGTCCTCTCCCTACAGAATGAGGGATTGGTCGACCATCCGTTTGGATCGATCAACTCTCAAAAAATGATATCCATTCCTCTTTTTATGGTTGAAATGATTCCCATCTTCTGCACAGCTATTCAAGTTCCCCTTAGAGAGATGACCTAAACCTTGGATAAACCAGTTCTGGATTTTCATGAAATGGATGAGTGTTGAATTTAACTTAGGAAGCACATCATGCATTGGTGCTCATCAAATGAGAGTTATGTTTACCTTCTTAAAGCTATTGATAATAAGTCTAAAGAAGGATGTCTTTTGGCATTGAATGGTCTCAAACATAAATTCCATAATTTTCATGGTGGTTTTGACACAATCCTTCAGCTGGAGAGAATGATTGTATTAAATGAAAATCACCAAGATGTGATCCACTAGATGCAGAACATCATTTTATTTTTATATATTCTCTTTGGGGAATGACACATGAATACCTTAGACTCCACACACACGTAAACACATTTCAATCAATTTTTTTTTAGTTTTTTAGCTTCTCTTACTGTAAAACTTCCTTTAACGGTCCAAACATCTATCCTATTTTAGATTTTGACATGAAACAACTATTCAAGTATTTTGTGCATGGTATACTATTTTATTTTTAATATCATAGTAGACTATTTTGTATTAATATCATATTAATACCATTCTTCATTACTAGTCATGTATTTGTGGTTTAAATGCTCAATAAATTTTAATTGTATTTATGTGTGTTTGATTTGGTGTAGGAATCAAAGAATGATTTTAGTAGTAGAACATAGACTCTACCTATCAACATATTCTGATATTTTTTGGGTTTCATCTCAAATAAAATTGATCGGAATGTTCAAGTTATTCACTAGTTGGCTCTTTCTTTCTTTTTCTCAATCCTTTAACATAATTTATTTTTGAAAGTTAATTTCTTTAAGAATTACCTATTACATACCATTAGAATGATGTGTTTTATGTTCTTTGTAATTGATATTGTTGTAATAAATTTCACATCTATGAATTGTTCAATGTGAAGTACAACACACTGGAGGTTTTGGACTATCATATCACTAATAAGAAACTTTGAAGAATGCTAAGAGGTTTCAAGATCATCAGGATAGGTTTAGTCCATGGGGCTTCAATCACTTTACCCTCCCAACCTGATTTCACATACATTACTCCTCCAAGACAATTCGTATTAGCCAACAGTTTATGGCTAGCAGGAGCATTTCAACAGCCAAGGGTACCTTATATGATTTCTCCCCATCCAGTTCTGATTCTGGGTCTAATACTCAAGTTCAGTAGGGACTATTGGGTTACTGGATGGCCAACATATATCTGTAACAGTAGTATCAAGTGCACATCATCTAACTATGGAAACTGGGCATGAAGGTGTAGGTATAGTTCCAAGTTCTGAGGTCCATGTTGAATCCTCTATATGAAAAAGAATAGGGGAAGCATGCTGGGGCCATGTGATGGTTTTTTTAGTTAAAATTAACTCTTGGCAGCACAACATAGCTAGGTATGTTGATGTTCTTCTGGTTAATTGCCTTAAGAAAATCAAGATCAAAATCAGTTTATGCTTGTATCCACCAGCTTGAAAAACACTTTCAATTAGGAAACTCAAAATGTTCTATAATGTTTTCATGATTATTATTTTTTTAACCTTTGCTTCAATTTTTTATACTTTCATTTATATATATTTTATTTTAAATTCATTTACATATTTTTCATGGATTTGTGGGTATTATTTTTGGTAGTGTGTGGTGTAGATCTTGGAGCTAAATGGTGTGGTATAATATCGACTTGAGGTTCCTCAATGGCACTAGAGGTGACTTGATTTGTTGATATGTCAATTGAGATGATGAATAAAAATTCTCATTCTATGCATATGATTTTTTTTATATTTTCTTTTATTTTATTTTTATTTCTATTCATATAGATATTTTTCATTAATTTGATGGTATGCTATTTAGTTGTGTGGTGTAGATCTTGAAGGTGAAGGTTGTGGCATAATAGTGATTTGAGGTTCCTCACTGGTACTAGAACCGACTTGATTTATTGATATTTCAATAGGGATGTTGAATGAAAAATGATCATTCTATTCTGATCATTTTTTATACCTTCATTTTTTGTTTCAATTCATATAGATATTTTGTACTAATTTGTGGGTATGATTTTTTGTTTGTTTGCGGAGTAGATCTTGGAGCTGAAGGGTATGACATAACAACTTGAGTTTACACATTGGTATTATAGCTGATATGGTTTGTACTTATAATGATCTAAATGGGGGTGGTGAAAGATCTTCAACGGGAGTAACTATACTTATACAATGATGGGTGATGGAGGATTGGAGTCGAGAGACAACATGCCATTTTTTCATTTCGGGGGTGGTGATGGGGGTGGCAGGGGCGGGGGCGGGGGTGGGGGTGGGGGTGGGGGTGGGGGTTTGGTGGTGGCTTTTGGGTTTTTGTGTTTTTATGATCTTTTTATGTATCAATAAACATAACTATGTATTGATTCATTTTGTATTAAATTTTACTATTAATGTGATTAATATTTTTCTACGTTTGAACATGTGTGAAAATATTCTTCGATTTGATAATTAAAATAGGTGCATTATATATGATAAATTAATACATATAATATAAAATTTTAGCAATAAATATTGATACAACACCTAAACATAATATCTTATTTTAAATATAAATTACAAACAAATATTAATTATTTGTATTGGTTATGAAAGTTGATAATAATATTACCAATAGATAACTTTTTTATAGAAACCTGTTGCTAAACATTTTGACCAATACATATGTTATTTGTTGGTATTATTATAATTGCAACAGAACTACTTTATCTATCGCAATAACATTTAGCGACAGAGTTTTTACCAACAGTTTAGTGATAGGACAATTTTTGTTGGTAAAATGTTTTACCAATAGAAAATGCACATTTACTAACAGATATACCCCTGTTAGAAAAAGCTAATTATTTTGTAGGGATGGTTTAATGTGAGATAGGGAAAAATTCCCCCATATTCTTCATGGAGTTCTATAATCCCACATATACATAGGGTATGGGTCCTTTTAATTGGGCATGGGGTCAGTACTCACTCGATTCCAAGGAGGTGTGGGTCCCCCAAACACAACATATAATATTTAGTAACCCCCCATATACTTAGGGAAATGGTCCTTTATCTATAGAGTTCAGTAAACCCATATCTAACACATACTTCATGATGGAGTATAACTCATCCATCAGGGTCTAGTACTCCCACGATCAACATGTTTACCTAAGTGAGGCATGGTTCCCCTATTATGTATTTTGAGAGGTGACTTGGAAATAGTTTAGCTAGTTACATGAGATCCTTAGGTTTCTTAGGGTGATATATTTTTGTTATTGAGTTTGTCTATTATTGAGTGGGACATGGTATCCCAAAATATATGACTTGTAATCATATATAGGTTTTTTATTCATTTTTATATCCTTTATCCATGAATGTGTTATCCTTTAATTTTTTGGTGGTCAACTATCTTGGGCCTTATTCATACCTTTTTATGTTTATATGACTATCCATTTCATTACTTATTCCATTTTGGTTTCTACAGTGGTCTACTAGGTATGTTTATACTCACTCCTTCATGGGTGTTTCACCCATACATGTCATATATTACCCAATTAGTTGAAAATTTGACGTAGAATGTGATGATCATGGTATAAATGGTTTGGGAGATTAGTCAAACTAGGAGGTGATGATTATAAATTATGGTTATGTTAGAATTTGGTCATTATAGATATACCTTACTATAGTTATTATGTTTTTATTTCTTTGGAATGCTATTCATGTATTTTCCCCCTTTACTTTGTGAGTTATAGTTTTTTCCTTTTTTTATTTTAGATTTTTTGGATGAACTACATATATTTTTGTTGATTTTATTATCTATCCCAAAAAATTGTCTCATATGGGGATATGTGTGCTTGTGTACTGGTGAATCAGGACAAGGAATCACATCGTGTGTGATATAATTACTCAGTATTAATCACTATCCCTTGGAATAGTAGAGTTCGGGTTGGGGTGTGAACTTTTCTTACTTCCAATCTATATGGGTCCCTCATATATCAGTGAGTTTTCACTGATTTGAGTAACGCATATGGTTTAATTAAAATTGATGTAACTTTTATGGATATAATAGTGTAGTAGAAGTAGAAGGGAATCCAAAAAAAAAAATTCTCATATGGATATATACACTTTTATGGAATTATTTTAGTAATGGAATTATTTTGGGAATAGAATTACTCATGAGTAACAAAAACATAAAATTTTCTTGAGAAAGATAAGTATAACATCTTTATTTTTCATATTAATGTACTCTGTATGGGAATGTATAATAATGCATCTCATTTCGGATAATGCTGTCTATTTCTTCGGGTTTATACATTAATCTATAATTCCCTAAAAGTATATTTCAAATATAAAAATAAAATTAATGTTTATTATTTTAATATAATTTTCTATATTACTCATATCCAGTGATATTATGGGTTCATAAACTCTACTGCTAATAGCCATTTGTACATTTATAATAATTTCAACTTCACATGTAATGATATGGGTCCCAATAAACTATTAACCATTTTTTAAAATGGTTTATGTTGGTAGTATGAAGATGAAATACCTCTAGGATAATATATTCCGTAGTAGATAAAATATGAGCAAGACTAATATTTTCCTTATTATTGAGAAATTTTTGAACCATCAAAGTTAGTGGTTATAATGAACTAGACTTGGGCCACTCAATAGTGTGAGAAATAGGGATCCATGTGGCCTCATGCATGCTACCCCATAATATAGAATCTTATTACTAGAAATAAGATCCTAGTATATACAATGGAGAGACTATTGCCTCAATCAAAGTGAAAAAACAACATAAATAACTAAGAATCTTTCATATAATTAGAGTATGCATAGTCAAATAACATAGTGCTATAAAAAATGTTGTTATCATACAACCATTCAACCTATCTCCCACATTTCCGATCTTAAATAAAAAAAGTGGATTTAATTTTGACTCTAGGACCCATCCCCTTCTTATCTCCAATACCCATAAAACTACCCCAATATGATCCTCTATATGACTCATTCCTTGACTAGAAAATAGACATAAGTTATGAATAAATACATAGATACTCAAATAGGGTGTCTTCATATTTCTCAATAGGGTCTCAAAAATAATTCCTAATATACACTATCATATATGTGTTTATGCATGATGAAAATAACTAAGTAAATAAACATGATCACTGGTTAATCATGTGCTAATAATTCCATCAAGAAAACCAATGAAATACACAGGAACATTAGGTCATCAAGTGTAAAATAGACCACCCCAAAACTTGACTATATATGAATTGAATCCATACTATAATCCATTCATTTACTCATTCCAAAAAACTCATCCTATTCACAAAGACTTTAGATAGTGCATCACCCAAGTCTCAACCACTACTTAAAGTATAAGGTTAGGGTCACGTGTCAAATCTCCAAACTCACCTTCTCACTCAATGGTTTCCCATATCCGAACCCTAATATCTTTTATATCACTCAAAATAGGGTCCATCCATTTGATCCCACATTTAATATATACCACATCTCACTGACAGATTCTCATTTTTCAGTCTCAGATCATTTCCTCCTTGCCAGGGACTCCATTTCAATAATAGAAGTACCTCATCTGATCCTGCCACATCAATTCTAAAACCCTATCTTACGCATGGTTGTCTGACCTATACTATCTCACTCATGGTAGGAATAGACCATCTTGTTTCACTCAAAGAGATTCCAAAGGTCTCAATCCTCACCATCTCAATCATGGTTGATATTTACTCCTACACAACAAAGACTTATTCTCACACTAGTACCACCAAGGTAATATTACTCATGGAAAGTAATCACCTCATGAACCTCTCCCAAAGTAGAATATGCCACCTATCATAATCACAAAAACATGAAATAATCATAAAAAAGGGTTGTAGATCATTAAAAATCTCACTAATGGTTCCCATGGCTCTAGGAACTCAATACCCAAACCCTCATGGTGACTACATCACATATCACCCATCATAGTGCCCACTAGGATGTCAAGATCCAACACGGTCTCTACTCATCATTATCACCTCATGTGTATCGCCCATCAAGAACATCATCTCTAGTAGGATCCACCAAAACAAAACTTAGGGTCTGGTCCAACCTCTCCAAAACCCCCATTACACACTATTAAACTAACCAAGAACTATCATAATCCATCGTGTTCTACCAAACCATTTCTTCAATAAGAATGATCCATAACCCATGCAAAACCCCCTTGGCATCCTAATGTCAATTACCACAAAAATCATTCAACCTGCACTAGGTCTCATCACACAGATCCCTAGGGATATCCCTTATCCAACCACCTAAATAAAACCCCTATCAGTTATGTACATTAAGTCCCAAATGAATCATCCCACTCTACAGATATATAAAGACTCTCTTTTGACCTCAGGAGGTAGTTCATTGTCACTTACAAGATGTAAACCCATATCACCACTCATCACTTGAACACAAGACTCTCATTCCATACCACTAGTCCTAAGAACCTAATATAGGATATCATTAATCTCATATCACATTCTATGACCTTATAAATGTTTCTTTTAATCTCAACCAAATCCCACACTCATTGGTTACATATTTTCCAGGTGCTCCCAACTCACCAATGTTCTAAAGATCCATTAATCCAACCATATAAGGCCTAATACCATCCTATCAAATCTACCTCATAATATATTGATCCATAAACCCCATGACTAAACCCCATGAATTATTATGGAATGCATTCTCATGTATAAGAAATATATAGTTTTTATTGACTAAGACTCCTACTATAATACTGAAGATAACCCCTTTCCATGCCCTACTGATTCTCGACTAAGATAACCAAGTCTCGTTCCCATTTTCAGAAACCTATATCACACTATAATACACTATTAATTAATAATAATATAGTTATAATTAATTATCTAATTAATTTAAATAAGAATAATTTCCAAAATACTCATCGAGTGTTCCCATCACACTAAAATCATGATAAATCATCCACAGAAGGTTTGTAGCACATCCCCAGCACCATCCTGTCTAAAATCCACATCAAACATCCAATATTTAATTACTAAATAATTTTATTTAAGTCAAAATACTTATGAAAAATCCTATAGTGATGTACCTCTATGGAAAGGTTTCGTAGAAAGTGCATTGGGACATCCTATAGACAAGCTGAGAAAAATCCCTATCGATTGTTGATGTGTTCACCATGATTCAGTGAAATCATTACTGAAAACATATCCCAAATTTACAAAAAATCAAATGGAATATATATTTAAAAAAAATGTTAAAATGGATTAAAATATCTAAAATCATAGTTTTAAAACACCAAGAACCCACCCATTTCAAAGGGGGTTCAATGGAGAGGAAGAGAGTAGGAAGCATTAGCCAAGTGACCATCCCTGAGCACCCCTAGCCTTTGAAATAAAATGAGGAAAAAATAAAAAAATGGGGTTTCCATGATAAAAAAACACCCAAAAAACCATTAACATCATAAATAATTGTTCACACTATAAAATCCTTAATCTCTTTCATGGAAAACCCACTTTCAGGTCCGGAAGCACCCCATAAATTCCATTCATAGAATGAACACCCATTAACATCATAAATGGAATGATGTTTTAGTTTCACAGTATATAGACCAACCATCCCTTATTTTAAACTTCCTTGACCACACTAAAATCATTAAAAATCTTAATCCAAGTCTAGAAACATTAATTAAGGATATCTAAAGACTCAGAATCTATATTTAATCCCTAATTCTCAAATTGAACCCATTACTAGAAGAAAGATTCAAGTTACTTAGGAAGTTTATAACCCATAAAAACATGGTTCATTAAAAAATACCCAAAATAGAACTTATAATACTTGAAAATAATCTAATAATCCTTAAAAATATACCTGGACCAAACTCAATTGTCAACTCATCACCAATATGTTACGATCTGCTCCTTAATGAAAACATTCTTCCACTGCACAAATCCACACACTAAGCCTAAATTCATTGGATTTTCTTTTGAAATCTCCTCTATTATATCTATATCACATAAATCACATCAAAAATGAAGCTCCCAACATGGTCTCCATGTCATTGAAACCAAATTCATGTTAAAACACCAGTTATACCTCCTCTAGATGACTTCCTAAAGAATGTTTAGTGTCAACCACCAACACATTACCCCTACATGATTAGATCATGATTCCCTTACACCTAGAGGCATATAATGACCATACAATTTACCCAAATAAATTATAAACCCAAATTTTTGATTAACATAATGGTTAAACCACAAAAAATATGCTATTGTCATTATTATCTCACTAGAGTTCCAATACATCTATGATACGAATCATCCTCAAATTATGCCAACTCTAACCAAGTTCAATGAAAACACACTAACTCCAAATAGTAAACATATGAATCCTGCATTTGGTATTCACTAAGGAACCAGATATCATCAGATACTTCCCACATTGATAACCTTATCCCACCTTAACAGTCTACCAAATGGCCTCACTGCACTGACAACCCTTCTGACATGAAGGTAGTTCACCAGTGGTTGATATAATGCTCCCCACTATAGGATTGTTTTTATACTCTCCAAAAAACTATACACTTGTTCATTATACACTATAAGCTATCTATTATAATACACAATTACATAGTGTGACTATCCCACTCACACCTGAGCACCAACAAAAAGAACATACTTGAACCTGTTTTAGGTCTACTTGTAATGACATCCTTAACAGCTGACGGTGTGATCCAAAACATATGGATTACCTTACACCAATCTTGAATATTTGACCCAAATGGGTCCCAACACTACATACATACCACTCTTATATTTCCATTATTAGGCCTCCATGAAAACCCTTATCATTGACTATTCTTTTATATATTATACCATGGTTCCCAATCCATTTTTGATGTCACCTCCTACCATTGAGTGACAGAACCCCCCAACACAATAGTCTTACTTTTTTTTGAGAATATCACCACTATACCACCATCATAAAAATTCCCATGTTTATCCACAACTCGAAAAATTATCAACAGACCCATAGATGGAACATTTAACAATTTTTAACAAATCTAGGCATCACAAATACACAGAATACACCTGCCCTCATACATTGAAACTCTGCTCAAAAAGCCTCACAAATACCAAATATTCCCTTTCTAAGGAAAATTAATCCCCCCAATATAACTCTCATAAGTTATTTCTCCCTATCTACCTCAGTCTCAACCGAACCTAATAGATACACGCTCTCGGGTAACCTAATCATACACCCCAACTCACACTTCTGTGAGTCATGTCTCATTTAACCTAGGATCACACACCTAAGCCACAAACCATGCCCCACATATAGTAACACCCAAAAATCTAAGGCATATTACTCATTCCAAGGATAATAATATAATCACCCCCAGTATGGAAATCATTCCAAACCCTTTAAAATCTACCAACACTCCCACTACGCAACTCAAAAGATCACCCCAAGAACTATTGGGCCATAAATCCTATGATCATTAACTCTAAACCCAGCACCACTCACGATATCTAGTTTAAGTATATGAACAACTACTTGGTGTGGTTTAATATAACTCCACCAAGAATCTATATGAGAAAACACTATATAGGTTTTTCTTAACACTTTATGTAATCAAAACCACATAATCAAGGAAACTCATGCCCATCCTTGAATCACCTCTCTATAATACCATTAATTAATACAGAAATTACAAGGGAATGAATTCCATCATTGAAACAATATGGTTCTACATATATCCCTTTATTAGGGGACTATATTTCTAATAGTGAAGAACCACATATCGTAATACCCATATAACCTTACATCAAAAGAAAATAAATCATGGTATAACCGAGTAGAATACTAGTAACAAGTTATATGGGAAAAATTAAATATAGTTTGTTTTTGATACTATAAATAATTAAACCTTTAATCAGAAAATAACCAGATGTAAGCACATGTATGTCGTGTTAATCATACATGCCAAACATGATGCATGTACATAACCTCTTGGAAATGGTCCAAGAGATAAAAATCCTATATACTAAATAAAACACTGAAGTGTATCAACCAAGGTGAAATAATAAAATTATAACATCAAAAACCATGAACAAAAATTCAATTCCTATGATAATATCTCCCAAAACATCAAACAACCTCACACCTCCTTTTAACAAGAAACTCTTGTAAAAAAGTCCAACACTATCAGTAAACATAGGTAATCACATGTATTCCATGTGAATCCTATGTGTAAAATATTATGTATGTATCTATCCTCATTCCTATGGGATAATATCAAAACCATAGAAATCCTAAATCCAAAACTCAAGTGAATCCCACAGGGTGAAATCATAAAATTATAACATTGAAATGAAAGAACAACAATATTATTCCCTCATATCTATGTTTAGGTTGATGTTTCTAATATACCCCCAATTTTTTATGGATTTAAATAGAGGTATCATATTATAATAGGTAATAGGTTATTCATAGAAATCCATATTAATGTTTTTTGGGGTTATTGTATTTTTTGACAAGGTTGGAAGCTGTTGTTGACAAGAGCTTTTTGTTAAAAGGATGTATAAAGGTGTTTGATATTTTGGGAGAAACTATATTAGGAAAAAGTTCAACACATAAGTATCAAAGGGTTACATGAACTCATGAATCAAATGATACAATTTAATTATATAAACCATTAGTAATCACATGATCACCTGTAGCTAAATATATCATGTGATCGTATAAACCATTGGTGACAACACGATCCCCTAAAGTACAAGAGATCGTGTGATCACACAAATTTGTAAATACAGGTTAATATGGGGAGTTCATGTGGTACTTATAAATAAAGGGATGAGTGGATGACTTATACTGTGTATAAGATTAAGGATATAACACAACGATATATGTGAATTGAATTATCAATGAAACACCATCTGAGATGGATTTTTCACGTGGTTGATCAAAATAATGGGATCATGTATGTACCAATGGATCATGAGATGAAGTCAGGTGAATCATATAATGGGATTGATGCTTTATGGGGTGGATAGGCTTACGATATATGAAAAATATTGATCATATAATATTGAATACATTTTTCAATAATAAGAGAAAATGAGAGTAACATGATCACTTGTGTTGAATGAAGTTACATGATACCGAGGCATTATGGGAGTGAACATGAAGTGCATAAGAGTTGAATGGATGACTATGTTTTTTTAGTTAATGTGGTGGATTTATACATATAAAAAAATGTTGAATCATCATTAGGGTAAAAATAAGGAATTTGTTTAAGTGGTTTGATCCAAATAAAATTATAGAGAAGGAATTTCATAGTGGCATGGAGGAGGTTACATGATTGAAGTTTCATAAGTAAAGCACAAGAAGAGATTATCTTGAAGTGAATAGAGTTATACTATCACATAAGTCATGTAAGTGGAATAAGTATAAAAAAATTTCTCATAAATATAAGGATTATAAATAATCATGTATATGAGTTGTGAATATTTTTAAAAGGTATTTATGTGACTAGAGATTCATGTATAGGCTGATCACGTAAACTAGTTTTCTTAAAGGGAGTCACACGATCAGAGTTTCATGCATAAGAAAATTGGATTGGATACAAATGATACAATTTATGTTCTTAGGGTATCATGATGAAGTAATGATATTTCATAAGAACTAAGGGGTTATGTGATGAATAGTGAAAACATCTTAAAATCACTCAATAAAGAAGAAGATCCATGAGAAGGGTATTTTGGAAAGATAGAAGTTAAGTGGAAAGATGAAGTTCATATATTTTATTTAAATGATATTAAATTCAAACCCATGTTATTATGAATAAAATAAAATCTAATAAAGATCATAATATTTTTCCACTAGAGGAGAAGTGTAATCACTTCTATACAAAAAGAAGTGAGATTTCAAGTTTTTAATGTTTGTAAACTAGGGGGATAGTGAGTTCACTCTAAACATTATAATAAAAATTTTATATAATGTATTTGGTACATTAGAAAATTTCCTTTTCTTTCTCCTTGGATATATCCCAATGAGTGTGATCCAAGTAAAATTTAAGTTTCATGTACATGTTTTAATTTTTTTCTCATTCATTTTTCTCGAAAGGATAGAAAAGTGATAGTTTTGTTTAATAGAAAAAATACCCACAAAGAGGAATTTGTTTCAATATATCATACCATTATTCACCTCTCAACCACCCCTTAGAGTATTTAACTTGGAATGTTTAATAACTGGTATTAAAGGGAATGTTTAAATTCATATTTTATCTCTCATCTAAAGAAATGGAAGTTTTTAATAACAAAAGGATTCTGATTTTCAATTGAAATAATTTTCAACTATGGAAGAAATAGATTTAGAGCTACTAATTATCAACATTTATTAGGTTTATATAGTTAAAAATCAGGTTATTTCACCCATTATAGATAGATGACCTTTATCACAAGTAATATAAAGATAATTGGAAGCTAAATCCAATGGAATCAATTCATTAGGGGGAGATTTATCTAACATAATCATTATGAAGGTTATTTCATGTAATTCATCACATTAATTTTTAGTAAATATGATAAATATCCATGAAGGTGATTCAAAATTATGTGAAGACAAACTGTATGTTTTTTGGAACAAGTATCTGTTCTTTAGAATTCACCCTAACAAGTTTTTTGATGTATTCTTTAATAGGGTAAATGTTATTGTGAAAGACATGAAAGGTATCAAGTAAATCCTCAATTATGTATAGATAATCAAGTTTATATTTATAATACTTACACCTTGTTTTAATCTTTAATTCCTTGTACTATAGGAAAATGATTTGAAGAAGATTAAATTTTATAGCTTATACATTACCCTTGTCACATATGAGATGAGAAATGATGATAATGTGGATGTAGAAAAAGGTAAGTCTTAAGAGGTGGGATTTAGTAACATGAGGGAGATCACCATAGAGGATGGCCAAGAAGAAGGAAAAGTGGATGAGATGGATTCATTCCTTTCTTAAAATCTAAAAAGGAGAAAATGTATGTTTAAAGGGAAATAACCTATTGAAATATTTCATTGTAGAATGCTTGGAAAAATTATAAAACAAGGCCCAAAAATTTGTAAGACAATGATGAGGATGATGTTGAAATTTACATGAAGAAATATTTAGCCAATGTTAAAGGAAAAAAATAACTAAGATAAATTTATTCAAGAATAAGAACATGATTTCACATGATAATGATCAGTTGGATGAAAATGAGGTAGAAGAAATTAAAAACAAAAAAGACAATAGATAAAATGATATGGTGGAATTTGTGTTAAATTCATATAAAATAGAATAAAGAGATAGTGATAAAGGAGATTTCAAAAGAAGAGTTTATTTTTAGGATGAATTATAATCTTATTATGAGGTGATAGATGTTTTAAGACCAAAAAATGAAAGCCAATAGAGTGATTCAAGATTCCAAGATCTATATGTTGAAGTGAGAAGAAGAGAATATTAGGTTGAAGCATAAAATTTAAAATATCAAATCTTAAAATCCTAAAAACATAGAAAAAATAGATGATTAAAACATTAAATATGAAGAAAAAACTAGGTTTATTTATTGTCTAGACAACAATGTGAGAGATCACATCAAATATATGAAAGAACATGTAGAGGAAGTTGTAAACATACAAATAAAAGTATAATATCTATAGAAATATTAATAAACGGTATTATATGAGGAATATAGGTTACAAAGGTGATATAAAAAGTGAAATTAAATTATATAGGTCTATACAAATAATTAAATAATTTTTTGAAGAATGAAATGACACATCAGAACAACACAAATGGTTTGAGGTTTCACCAAAAATAGAAAATAGTGATGATTAGTGTTATCCCATAATCACAAGATTTGAGGTTGAAGATTGATTTTGGTATGAATTAGAATCAAAAGATTCAAATAAACTAAGGGATAACCAGTACTACAAATTGACATAAAAAAATTCACCTCATATAAAGCTTTATTTTTGTATAAAGATGGGATATTTCACAAATGTTTATTCTATATCCAAGAGGTACTGAAGGGAATAAGAGAAAATAAGATAGGTAAAAAAATTTAAATATTACAATAATTATTTGATGGTCACTATTTTATGTGTGGAGGATTCAGACAGATCACCAAATATTTCTCATCAACAATGTAGAGGAATGTGCTAAAATAAGCCCAAATTTATTATACATAGTAACTCAAGGGATCAGAAAATGAACTGAAAATAAGAAATATATTTTTATATTTATGAGGTAAATATGGTCTATCATATTTTAAATAATATCAAGAATACAAATCAACATCATGCATCATGTCAATGACATGGATCAAAAATGAGAGTTCATAGTAGAAAACGATTGCTAATATTTTCCTAATAACATCAGATCATGTTGCTGTATGGATCTTTGATAGTGGATTCACTTCCCTCCTAAAGGGAAATAATGACCATGTTACAATATTCAAGTATGAAATGAAAGGTGAAATTTAAATTTTCAAGTTGAATCCCTAAATTTTATTAGACTAGAAAAATCCATGTTTGGCAGCAAAGATATGAGACACACATTGGTTATTAAAGGTATCAGTCACAACATATCTAGTGTCAATCAACCATGTGACTCATGACATGATATAAGATTTTCCATGAATATGAATATCATAAATGGAAAATATTTTATATTAGTGATATAGGGGAAGCACTTGAATAATAATATTTACCTTCTGAGTAAAGAAGAAGATGTGTGCTTTCTATCTAAGGAAGGGGAAAATTGTCTGCGTATTAAATTTCTTGGTCATATGAGAAATAATTCCTTAAAAGATATAGTGAAATGTGATACTATTCAAGGTCACCATAAGTTATGATACGATCATATTCAAATTTTGATGCTTTCTAATAAGGGAATATCACTCAAAAGATGTATAAGGTGAAATATAAAGGTAAATTGGAGTTCTTGAATTGGTGAATATTAATGTGTGTGGACTTACTTCACTAAAATATATTTATGGGATGATATATTATGTAATAATATTTAATTATTACATAATAATGTTATGTATTACTATTTTCACCCAAATTTATGTGTTGTTTAGTTTCATAACAAAATATCCAAGGGATGTTGAAAATTTTCTTATTAGAAAAAACTAAAAGTTTCAAAATGACAATGAAAAAAAATTAAAAAACTACTAGTTGAAGAATTATCTTAAGAATCATAAGATAAAAAAAATTCCAATTAGTTAGAACTCCTTAATAAAATGGGGTGGTTGATATAATAAATTATCTTATCAATTACATGGATAAAATGATGCTTATTGAGCAAGTCCTTCTAGAGAAGTTTTGGAAAAAAGAAGTGTTGACATCGATCTATATTTAAAAAAGATATTTTTTGTGTCTAAGGGAAGAAAAAACGCTATTTCTGTTTTGGTATGGAAAAATACTACATTGAATTTATTTTGAGTCTTTGTAAGTACATGTTTCATTCATAATAAGTAGAAACACAGGATGTTTGAATCTCATGGGGATGAGGGGATATTTCCTAGCTAATCAAGAAAAAAATTGTATATAAATGATTTAGTAAGATCCAGAGAAAGGTTGTGGGGTACAATGACGTTTCTATGGTGGAAAATGAGTAGAATATTTATAAAATCAATGAAAAGTGTTAGGAGGATAGTGATATAGAGTTGATCAGATCAGGAGGAGTTCATGTATCTAGGGTAGATTCAGAATAAGATTTATAAGATGATCAAGACAAATTAGACCTATATCTGCATAGGTATTGATGACCCAAGATAAAATTGATAGAAAAAACATAATCAATCATCAATAATCACTAGTAAAAAAAAAGGATAAAGAAGACTCTATAACATTTATCATCCAGGTTGATCCAAAGTGGTTTTTAGAAGTTATAAGAGATGAAAATTTTGTTTGGGTGATGAACAAAGTGATTAACCAAGTTGAAAAGAATCAGAAAAAGGAGATTATTTCAAGGATGAAGAAAAGAATAAAATTGGTGATAATGGGTTGTCTATATCAAGTTGAATTTATATAGTATGGTGATTTGAAACAAATCACAAGTTGTGTACTAGGGATACTCTCTGATAGATAGTATTGATGATGGTAACTATTGTAAGGACAGAGACAATTAGATTATTTTTTTACCATAGTTATAAGAAGGAAATTTAAATTCTTCAATATGATTATCAATTTAGAATTTATGAAGGATGTTTTGGAAGAAGATATAATGACATGACCTAGAGTGTCCCACCTAGCATGTGGAGAGTCGAACCATCGCAACTCTAAGACCACCTCCAATAGAACATGGGCTAGCAATAAGCACCAAGAAAAAATTACTATAATGGGTGGAATTTTCCTAATCTACTTTTATGAACACACCCAACTATATATATGCAGTAGTGGAGTGGAATAAAAGTTAAAGACTATAACATCTATATATAAACCATGCATGTGATAAACTCTAGGTAATAAATAAGATTATAATAGAATAAAACCAATATTTAAATGAAAAAATACACGCACACACCAAAATGAAGTTACAACCTAAAAATAACCATAAATGAAGAAATATGAGATAGCCCAATGCCTGATCTTAAAGCCTGACCATCGTACGTGGTCAAAAAACACAAGTATTATTATGCTCTACCATATTGACTACTGATTTGTCCATCATCTACATAAGACACGACATGTGAGAGAAAATACCATGTATTGGTGAGTATATACATACCAAAAATGACACCTTGAAAACTGAATGGGGAAATAGGGAGATACAACAATGGTCAACTCAACCCAAATCTAGAGGGGAATGAAACAAAATAGATACACATATATATTCATAAAGAACCCCAAATGGGAGAGAAATGAGATCTCCACATCACAAAAATTATGAATTCCATGAGTTACATAAAAAATATTTTCAATTATTTTAAATTTAATTTAAATGTTTTTAATCCCACCAAATTGATATTTTAAGTTCAATTTTCAAATTTTATGGTTTTAGAATCATTTTGACCTTAATTGCAAAAAATGACCTAATTTTGGATTTTAACTATTTTATTTTTTATGTATTTCATAAATAAATTTTTATAAAATAATTTAATTCATGAGATTAATTTAATTTATACATAAAAAATTGGGATTCATTTCATTTCTTTAGACCAAGAGTTGAATCCAATATTTGGAGACCCAAAATATGCTCACAAGTTAAGCCTCAAAATCTGTAACCAGATCTAGATATTTTTGAATTTGGTCCTATAAATCATAAATGGATGAAAAAATGGAGTTAAAATTAGAAATTGATAAAGATAAAATATGTATAAAAAATTTTCATTACTATTTCTCCACTCAATTTAGCTGATATCAAGGCCATAAAAGCATGGGAAATCCAATTTTGGGAATTCAAAGATTCTACCTGGATAGAATAAATTTTCAGGGTAATGAGATATATGTTTTACAAAAAATTTATAATAAATATTAAAATTATTTTTATAATGAGAAATACATATTTTAATGACTTCCAAGAAGCAATATTTTCCATATTTAATCATCAAATTGGTCTACCATAGGAAAAATTTTGGAGGAAAATTCAAGATCCAAAATTTCACTCCGTTTGCATATAAAAATGTATCTCATCACCATTTCTGATCATTGTCACATTAGGTAGAAATTTTCTATATATTTTTTATTCTATTTTCTACTATAATATTTTTATGCATTTTTAATATATTTTATTATTCTTCTTCCTCTATTATTATATTTTTATCTTTTGTGTTTTCACCTCGTTCTCTTCTTATTGTGATCTCTAATACTATAATACAGAGTAACTAACCTAAGAATGTTACCAAGGGATAAATATATTATTTAACCCAAATTATTTCACATTCATGTTTTACATTTATTATTTTCTTACAGTTAGGTAAATGGAGATCTTAGTGGGTAAGGTGACTTTTTGTCTCCACTTACGACCCGTAGCTTAACTTTATCTTCTGTAATATTCTCCCTCGATCGAGGAGGTGGATGTGTGGTATCTCAATTATCATTGAGTGAATTTTATATTCAAAAAATGTGTATCCTATTATTTTCGTGCATATAATGGATCATGTTCTTTAATTTTATTAGAAACTAATAAATAGATGATGAAGGCTCACTATGTGTGTTCTCCTGGGGGGATCTCCTTTCTGTCTAAAATCATTCTATCTACATTAATTATATTTTAATTGAATTATATATATGTATATATATTAATATTTCATGAATATTTCAAAATCATAATCATTATATTATATAGTTTTATATTATTTAGAATATAGCTAGTGATAATATAAATTCGATCTTGTGTGAGTTTCCTCCTCGAGACCAAACCTGTGCGTGCACTATATTTAATGATTATGTAAATAAAATATTGATCATGGGATTATTGATAAATCCCCGCACATCAATTTGGATCCTTTTTTGGGGAGACACAACATCTTCACACATTTTTTTTCATAAAAAATCACAAAAAAGTCTGTTTCCATTATGTTTTCAAATGGTCATTTTTTTAATACATGGAACAATTAATCTCTGGTGAAAGAACTTGTGTTTCAAAATGATTAAAAATATATCTTAAATAGAAGGATTAAGGAACTAATTAACCGATCCAAACATATGGTGAATGGGAATGAAATGAGAATCTCACTTTAAGAACTAGTGATCTTGATCAATCAAGCCAAGGATGATTTTAAAAGACTTATGGGAGAGGCAAAAGTGCCACTGGAGGTACCCAATTTTACTAAAGATGACCAAGAAGTTGAGAAAAAACACTAAGATAATCAAAAACTCAATCATTTGAGGAGCCATATCCAAGCTAAACATGATAATCTAGATTGGATTCATGATGAGGAAGGATTACCTACTGAGATATGTGTAGGATATCAACAATACCTAGATAACTTCTAGAATTATTATGAGGTATAACATGATATACCCATTACTTACAATGTATAAGAGAAAAATAACTCTACCTATCTCTTACCATGTAAGAGAAGGAAGCCACATAACTGACAAAATTTGAAGACAATATGGAGGAGCCCAACTACCAGCCTCCATCCAATGAAATCCAACTTCCGGAGGCACTTAAAACTGTGGTAGTGATTAAACTAGAAACAAAATAGGGATATTATCTTTCTTTGAACTCTTTATTTTCCTGTTTTTATTAAATATTATTTGAGTATCACTACTTATTTTTGTGAATTTTTAGATTTAGTCAATTTTTTCCTTGGCTTAGAGTAATATGAAGAATTAGAACATGAACCTACTGAGGAAAACACCAAGATTTATAATTTTGATGAGCATACATTTGAGGAAGACCATGAGAAAGTCCAAGTAGTTGAGCCTAAGGAAATCAAGACATAGGATACTCACACTGAAAGGGGGAATTATGATTTACATTCTTCATGTTTAAATTCCATTGAATTAAAAATACATTCTAACCCTACTTTTGAACATACAATATATGTATCCCATATTGAGTTAGCACTGTAAGAGAAGGATGAGGTTTCACAAGTAGAAACCAAGGAAGAGGATGATTAATACTTGATCCTATCCCCACCATTAAATCTATACCTAATTATGAAGGTTTTGGATCTAGTATACTCTATCCATGGATCATTCATAACAAATAAGGAATATGTGGAAGCTGGGAAAGGCACATGTGGGGGTTAAAGTCTAAAAATATTCATCCACCAACTGACTTTGGATAATAGCTGGTACATCCCTCTAGAGGTAGTAAAAATTTATGTCCCACTTGGGGGATCATACCATGACTTATCCTTTTTACTTTCTTTATAGGAATTTAAATTTCATTTTTAGAATTGGTTTAACATGAATCCCCAATCCCTCTTATCTTTTTGAGATTAAATGATAAGATCCTTGTGCTTAATTTAATAATTTTTCTTTTATAGGTTCATGATGGAAGAAGGTTATCTGAAATAGTCATAGAATAAAGGGGATAATATTTATGGGAAATGGATTTCACTTTTATTATTTATCTTTTAAACTCCCTAATTTTTTTTTCAAACAATATGTTTTTAGATTTCAAATTGAAATTTCATGCCAATGCTTGAATTTATTATTTACTTGAATTATCTAGGAGACACGAGTTTCTTAAGAATCATATGATTTCATGTTTTAGATTTCAACGTTAATAAGATTTAACGAGTAAAATAGATAAGGATGATTAAACTGAAGCATGTATATTAAAATGAGGACTCATGATTGAAGGGAATTAATTCATTCATGTAAATGAAATTTTCTTAATGTTTTCATAGTTTAAATTTCTGAAATTCACATTAATAGATTTTTTATTATTAATCATTCCTTGAGTGTTTTTATAAATATCATATTCCCATTCCTAAGAAGATGTATAAACTAAGAACTTCCCATTTATTAATTATCAAATTTCTTTAGTGATCTTGGGACATGACACTTTCCAAAACCTATATTTTTACTTATCAAATCTATGACTGTGAAAAAAGACATTAAAAAAGAATTAGGATTATTTTAAAATATCTTATACTTAAAATACAACCTTTAAATCAATAATTATTTAAACCATAGAAATAATTAATTAAATTATTAGGAATGAGACTCATTTTAATAAATTTTTATCCATTTCTATCCTACTATTAGTATTTTCAGTATATTTTAAATTTTAAGTGTGGGGGTGAAGGGATTAATGGTGGAAGGGATGAAATAAATTATAAGGAAGAAGTTTGGGGGTACTACTATGGGTAATAATATAGGTAATTTTATTCATACATTTTACTTTAACTTGTTCACCCCTCTTGAATGAAATAAAAAAATAGGAATGAGTAGTGACTTGGAAGAATAAAAAATCACCATTACTAGGCCTATGATTTTTATCATATATGGTTAGGTGGTGTATGTGAGGTTTATTATAAGAATTAATTTCAAAAAAGAAAAGAAATAAAAATAGAGAAGAAAAAAAATTCAATATGGTGTAACAATCATTCATTATGGTTTTACTTTGATCATGACCATACTTTGAGTTTTAGGGGAAGTTAGATTTACTAATTTAAAGTGGAGAGTGTCATTAAACATTAAATTTTTATATAATTCTCAGACATATCCTCTTTGAGACTTAATTTTTAATCATAAATTCCTACCAACATTAAGAATTAGAGTTATTAGAACATTAAAGTAAAGTCCTCAGGATTTTATCTACCTTTTTAATTTACAAAGTGGTGAAAAGAGTTCCTTTACAAACTATGAATAAGGAGAATATTCTCATGATATGAGAATAAATATACCTGAATTTATATAATGATTTATGAGTGAAAAGATAAAAATGTGAGGTAAATCATGATCTTTCATGATTAATAATAATTAATTATAGAGCTTGAATGAATGAAATAATAGTTCCACAATTTTCAAAAGGTAGAAAGTAAGATACTTTAATTGATTGTTTCTTTAGAAAATGGTAAATTTAATTGAAATTTTATTTGAAATTTGAAAATTTGATTTGACTTTGATGATTGTTTAATTTTATTTCCCTGAAATTTTAATAATGATAACATTGGTTCCCTCTGATTCATATTGTTGATATTTTATGCTTAAGGGAAAACATAGTTTATGTTTAGTGGAATTGATAGAGAAAATATTTTCAATTATTTTAATTTTAATTTAAATGTTTTTAATCCTACCAAAAAGACATTTTAAGGTTAATTTTTACATTTTATGGTTGCAAAATCATTTTTATATTAATTGAAAAAATGGCCAAATTTTTGATTTTAACTATTTAAAATTTTTTATTTATTTCAAACATAAATTTTTATTAGCTTATTTAATTTATGAAATTATTTTTTTAGTATTAAAAGAATATTAGGATTAATTTAATTCTTTTAGACCAAGAACTAAACCCAACATTTGGAGGCCCAAAATATTCTCATAAGTCAAGCCTCAAAATCTATGCACATATAAGGATATTTTTTAAGATAGGCATATAATTCATAAATTTTTGGAACAATGGAGCTTAAATTCAATATAGATAAAGATAAAATTTTTAGTAACACCTTTAATGACTATGTCCCTACTTGATTCTACTGATATTAAGGCCATAAATATATGGGAAATCGGATTTTAGAAATTAAAAGATTCTACCTAGGTAGAATAATTTTTTAGATTAAATGGGATATATTGTTTTATATATATGAAGAGTGTAGTTTAAATTTGGGTTATGAATAATAAATAAAAATTTGAACATATTTTAAGAATAAATATTTCCCTAATACAGTCATTAAATAGGTTTACCATGCAGAATCTTTTGAAGGAAAATTATGGATCCAAAATTTCACCCCTTTTACCTATAAAAATGTATCAAATCTCCTTTTCAAATTGTCTTCACTTTAAGTGGATTTTTTTATTTTTGTAGTTTATTTTATTCTGTTATATGTTTATGCATTTTTAATAAATTTTACTCTTCTTATTCCTCCATTCTCATACTTTTGTCTTTTATGTTTCCTCCTAATTATTTTCTCATTGTGATATCTAATACCCATGGTCACGAGTAACTGACACAAGGGCGTTCTTGGGGGATAAATATAGTGTTGAACTCAATTAATTAAAAATTCACATTTTCGGTTTTTATTTTCTTCAATTTAGGCCAATGTGGATTTTAGTGGGTAATACATCTTTGTGTCTTCACTTTGCACCTGAGGCTTAACTTCCACTTCTGAATTATTCTCCCTCAATCAAGTAGGTGGATGTGTGGTCTCTTGGTGATCGTTAAGTGCATCGTATATTAAAAAAATGGGTAGGAGAGTACGTTTTTTTTTCATATTTTGGAGAATGTTAATTAATTTTATTTGAAAATAATAAAGAGATGATGAAGGTTTAATATGGGTGTTCTCCTGAGAGGATTTCCATTATATCTAAAATAATTCTATCTACATTCATTCTATGTTCATTTAATTATATATATATATATTAATATTTCATGCATGTTTCAAACTCAAAATATTTATATTATTTAGAATATATCTAGTGATAATATAAATTCACTTTTATCTGAGTTTCTTCCTTGAGACTGAACCTGGGTGTGTACTATATTTCATGCTCAGGTTAATAAAATATTAAATAGTGATTCAAAAAGAATCCTCATTCATCATTTTAAGACATTTTTGGGGAGGCACAACACTTTTACAAATTTTTTTTATAAAAAAATACAAAAAAATATTTTTCCATGATATTTTCAAATGATAATTTTTTGAATTCATGGAAAAATTACTCTCAGGTGCAAGAAATAATGTATCAAAATGATAAAAAAGAGATCTTACTTAGAAGGATTATAGAAATAATTTATCTATACACGAATATGGTGAATGTTAATGACATGGGTATCTCAATTACAGAACTATTGATCATGATCAATCAAGACATGGATTATTTTCAAAGACCAAAGGGTAAGAAAGAAGTGACACTGGAGTTTCCCAATTTTACTGTAGACATTTATAAAGTTGAGAAATAACTCAAAATCATAAAAAACAAAACTGTTTGAGGATTCATATCCAATATAACCATGATAATCTAGATTGTATTCATGATGAGGAATACCTACCTACTAAGACACATGTGGGAGATTAACAAGGCCTTGAAAACTTTTGGAATGAGTATGGGGTACAACATGATCTCCTTAATCCTTGTAACGTAAAAGATCCAACAATAATTTACTTTTATCAATTAATGGAAGATGGGGAATCCATAGAAGTGATATAATTTTTATAAAATATGGAGGATCCTGACTACCTACCCCATACATTAAATATAAATTCAAGATGCACTTACCACTGAGGAAATGATTGAACCAGAACCAAATCCAGGATACAATCTTTCTTTAACTCTTTATTTTCTGATTTTATTCAATCTTATTTGAGTATCAATATTTATTTTTTTGAATTTTTATATTTTATCAATTATTTACATACCTTATAGGAAGATGAATAATTATCACATGAACCTGTTGTGGCACACATGG
Organism: Viscum album; assembly: GCA_963277665.1. Classification (NCBI taxonomy): domain Eukaryota; kingdom Viridiplantae; phylum Streptophyta; class Magnoliopsida; order Santalales; family Viscaceae; genus Viscum; species Viscum album. The sequence continues at coordinate 2,002,402,443 of OY728136.1, forward strand.
AGCACCCTAATTTTTATGAACATACATTTGAGGAAGATCATGAGGAAGTAAAAGTAGCTAAGACTTAAGAAATCAAGATAGATGATTCTCAAAATGAAAGGGGGGATTTTGATTTAAATTCTTAATGTTTAAATTCTATCAAATTAAAAATAAATTTTAACCCTAATTTTTAAATTAAAATTCATACAACCCATGTTGAGCCAACACTAGAAGAGAAGGATGAGGTCACACAAGTAGAAACCAAGGAATATGATGATTCATACTTCATCCTACCCCTACATGAAATATATACTTAAATGTGAAGGGGGGGGATCTAGTTTACTGTATCCATTGATAATTTTTCACTAAGAAGGAATATGTGGAAACTGGGAAAAGCCACAAGTGGTGGTTCATGTTTAAAAAAGCTTCATACACCAACTAACTTTGGATAATAAGTGGTGATACCCTCTTGAGGTAGTACAAATTTAGGACCCACATAGGGGATCATACCATGACTTATCACTTTTAATTTATTTATAGAAATTAAAATTTAATTTTTATAATTATTCCAACATACGACCAAAATCCATCTTATATTTTTGAGCATAAATGACATGATCTTTGTTCATAATTGAGTAAAGTTTTTTTTATAAGTTCATGATGTAATAATTCAATGAGGATAGAGGAATAAATTTCATGGGAAATGGAGTTCACTTTTATTTTTTTTTCTTGTAAACTCACAACATTTTTTGTCCAACAACATGTTTTGAGATTTCGACTAGAAATTTTATGCCCGTGCTTGAATTTGTACTTTACTTGACTTATCTTGAAGACATTTGTTGCTTAATAATCATGTGAATCCATGTTTTAAATTTCAATGTTAATAGTATTTAATGAGTAAAATAGGGAATTGGATGATTAAAGTGAAGATTGAATATTAAAATGAAGACTCATGATTTAAGGGAATTAATTGATTCATGTAAATGAAATTCCCCTAATATTTTCATACATTATATATATGAAATTACTATTACTTTATTTATTATTATTAATATTTCTGGAAGTTACTATCTAAATATCATATTCCCATTATCTAGAGTATTTCTATACCAAACACTTCCTATTTAATCTTGATCACATTTCTTAAGTGATATTGGGACATGCCACATTATATAACTTTCATTTGAACTTATGAAAGTTACGACTGCACAAAAACACATTTAAAATGAATGAGGAATCTCTTGAAAATCCATTATCCTTAAAAGTAAACCTTTATATCAATCATTTTTAAACCATAGAAACCATGAATGTCCTTGTTAATAATGATACACATTTAAATTCATATTCATCCATCCCTACCCTCCTCTTAGTATTTTCATGAAAGTTAAAAGTTGAAGTGTGTGGGTGAGGGAAGTTATGGTGGAAGGGATAAAATACATTGTAAGGAATAAGTGTGGGGGTGCTATTATGGAAAATAAGAAATATCATTTATTCATACATTGTACTTTCACTTATTCTCCCATATTGAAAAAAATGAAAAAATAGGAATGGGTTATGACTTGGAAGAATAAAAAATAAAAATTAATAAAACTATTATTTTTATTATATGTGGTTAGGTGGTGGATTTTAGGTTTATTCTAATCATATCTTTCAAAAAATAAAATAAAATTGTAAAATTATAAGAGAAAAAAATTCAAGAGGGTGCAAAAATCATTCATTATGCTTTTACATTGATCATGACCTTGGAGTTTTGGGGGAAGCTGGAGTTACTAATTTTAATGGGATAATGTCATCAAAATTTCATTTTTTATATCATTATTTAAAATTTAAGAGAGAAACATTCTATTTGAGCCTTAATTTTTAATAATAAATTCTTACCAAACTTAAGTCTCAGATTCATTAGAACCTTAAAGTAAAGTCCCCATTATTTTATGTGCCTTTTTTATTTAAAAAGTGGATAAAAGAATTACTTTACATGAATATGGATAAGGATCATGGTATCATGATATGATCATAATTATACATGAATTAATATCATGGATGATGATTTAAAAGATTCAAAAGTGAGGTAAATCTTTATTTGACATGACTAATAATAATGAATTTAGGAGCTTGAATGAATGAAAGAATAAGTTACACTATTTTCAAAAGGTAGAAAGTAAAATAAATGAATCAATTATTTATCTGGAATATTGGAAATTGAATATCTATCTTATGTTTCATTTGTAAATTTTATTCGACATTGATGATTTTTTAACTTTATTTCCTTGAAATTTGAATAATGATAACATTGGAGCCCTCTGATTTTTAATGTTGAGATTTTATGCTTGTGGTAAAGCATGGTTTATATGTAGGGAAGTCGACAGATAAAATATATTTAGTTATTTTAATTTTAATTTATATGTTTTTAATCCCACTAAAGTGATATTTTAAGGTCAATTGTCACATTTTACGGTTTTAGAATCATTTTATTCTTAATTTCAAAAATGGAATAATTTAGGATTTTAACTGTTTTAATTTGTTTGTGTATTTTATAAATAACTATTTATACACTGATTTAATTTATTAAATTCATTTTTAGGAATAAAAAAAATATTGGGATTCATTTCATTCTTCTAGACCAAGAGTTGAATCCATCATTTAGAGGCCCAAAATATTCTCACATTTCATGCCTCAAAATGTGTGCACGCACAATTTTTTTTGATGTTGGGCCTATAAATCATAAATGGATGGAACAATTGAGCTAAAATTCGACATTGATAAATATAAAATTTTTAGGAACAATCTTTATGATAATGGATCCACTCGATTTTGTTGATATTAAGGCCATAAATTCATGGGAAATCAGATTTTGGAAATTCAAATATTTTGCCAGGTTAGAATAAATTTTCAGAGTAAATGAGATATAAAATTTTATAAATGTAGATAATGAAGCCGAAATTTGGTGTCTGAATGAAAAATAAATATTTTAACAAATGTTAAGAAGAAATAATTACCAAATTTGGTTATTAAATGGGTCTACCATGCACAAAATTCTGGAGAAAAATTCTGGAGTTAAAATTTCCCCCTTTTTCCCAATAAAAATGAATCACATCTCCTTTTCAAATATTTGTAACTTTAGCTATCCATTTTCTTTATTTTTTATTTTTTTATATAATAGTATTATTAATTTTTAATATATTTTACTTTTATTCTTCTTCTATTCTCATTTTTTATCTTTTGTGTTTCTGCCTCGTTCTTTTCTTATAATGATCTATAATACACATGATCATGAGTAACTAACCTAAGAAAGTTCCAGGGTGATCAATCTAGTGTTCATACTAAGTCACTTCACATTCATTTTTTATTTTTATTATTTTATTAGAGTAATTTCAAGGGGGATATTATGTGGTAAGGTTCCTTTGTGTCTCCACTTTCCACACGAGTCTTAACTTTATCTTCTGAAATATTCTCCCTTGATTAAGGTGGTGGATGTGTGGTCTATTGGCAGTCATTGATTTCATATTTTATTAAAAAAAAGGATATTATAGTATGTTCATGAATAAAATTGAGCATGTTCATTAAGTTTATTTTAAACTATTAAGGAAATGATTAAGGTTTATTGTGGGTGTTCTCCTAGGAGGTTCTCCTTTCTGTCTAACATCATTCTATATGCATTCATTATATTTTCAATGCATTATATATATATATATATATATCAATATTTCATTCATATTTCAAACTCATAATATTTATATTATTTATAATATAACTAGTGTTAATAGAAATTCAGTGTTGTGTGAGTTGCCTCATCAAGACCAGCCTTGGGTGTATACTATATGAATGAAATATTGATATATATATATAATGCATTGAAAATAGAATGAATGCATATAAATATTATGAGTTTGAAATATGAATAAAATATTGATATATATATATATATATAACTAGTGTTAATAGAAATTAAGTGTTGTGTGAGTTGCCTCCTCGAGACCAGCCCTGGGTGTATACTATATTGTATACTTAGGTAAATAAAATATTGAATAGGGATTCATGAAAAATAATCTCACATAAATGAGTCAGTGTACAAACCTAATGGTCTATCTTTGATTCCCATTATTATGTGAAACTATAGAAGATACTATGTGGAGTGGCCCACTCCTCACCACTATAAACTACAACCTAGGGAGCCACAACACCAAACTGTGAAACCCATATATCCTCACCAAATATAAGTATAGGGTCTTGTACTTTATAATTAGTCTTCATAACTAAGGGAGAAATAACTAATATTGAGGACTCACACCCCACCAGAACTAGAAGACAAGGGAGTACCACTCATAGATAGAGAACCTGTACCCTCTATATTATGGGGGAGTATTGACTCTATCTCTATAAAGAATATGGAGAACCTGTGCCCCAGTTTGACCAGATATTACTGAACCTAGAATCTCTTCGATAGTATGGAGATCCCACACCCTAGTGCGATAAGGAAGTATTAACCCTGACATCTATATAATGATTCTTCCTTGATCACTACTATCATTAAGCATCACCTAAAGAATAGTCATACATGGAACATTTCTAATCACATCTCATTTTCCACAGAAAAGTACACCATCTCATTTTACATGAAAAAATCCTCAAGATAAGCTACTTGTGGGCCAAAATCTAAGTCTAAATGAAGGAGATATTAGAGGAAGAAGTTGTAGAAGGGAATACATGATGTGTGACTCCACCTCTTCACCTGAGTATTCTCTGCTCTGGACATGGATTGTAATCCATGTCATATTACACTACGTGTATGGGTTATACATGGTGTGTCTAAGAAATTTAAGGATTTACCGCATTCTCCAGTCCATGCCAATGTATATTGGGTCATCCCCGTGTACCTAGCTAAACACTTCTCCATTCTTGGGTACCAACCCATTCCTATATACTCCCAGAGTACACAACATGTCAGACCAGATGGGGTCCTTGGAATGTGATTGCTAACACATGGCTTGAATACCCGGGTAGGGTCCCATGGAATGTAGTATGGCCACACAATGTGTGATACTTAACTTTTTTGAAACCCTAGCTCTACATCCAGGGGATACACATCGTGTGTTCTTATGGGATACACAATGTGTAGTGGTTATTTTCATAGAAATCAAATTTGCATCATGAAGTTTTTAGATTTTCAACCACCAGTGAAATTATTACCCATTTAACATCATAAATCAAATGAATTCTCTTCCAATCATCATTTTCCTACCTCTGGTGGTCAGAAAATGGAATTCCGCAATCTGCTCAAAGCCTACAACACTGGTTGTCACATCTATCATCGCCTTTTTTCCCGATTCCATACATACTATGGATCTTATATGCATTAAGATTCACAAAAAACTCATGATATATCCTAATCCATATTCAAAATATATACTTGTTCATCATTCCAAAAACCGCTATAAATTTGGGGGTCAATCATGCTTAAACCCATCTAGGTAATGTCAAACCATGACCCTGTGGGCTAACAATGTAGAATGTGAAGAACAGGTGGGGTAATGACATAAGAAAAACATTAAGTCATCATTATCCAATATTTCTTGTAAAAATATTCTATATTAGGAAACCCAAGTGAGAACATGGAATAATCATAGATAAAATGAATTAAATAAATTAGCTCATCTACAAGGCTCATGCAATGAGCGCACGATCACTGAATCCAAAAAAGTTAACTGATAAATGCTCAAACTTTTAATTAAAAGGGTTCAAATACACTATTTATGATATATAACTCGAATATGGGTTGATAGTTGGTGAAGAACATGTTTTAAACTGATGTGGGGAACCAAATGCATTCACTGCATGCCAATCCACCTCGATATGATCACTCATTGGCCTATAATGTAATCCTCAAATGAAGTAATATGAATCTCTTCATCTGAGAGATCCTTGGGTTATGAAAAAACTCTAGTAAAATTCCATAATAGTATTTAAGTAGAAGAAATTAGGTATGTTGGGAATTTAATAATAAAATAAATTATTTATTTAATTTATTTCATTTAAACGGATCACCAACGACCTCCTTAACCTAAAATCTTTTTTAGAACAACTTTAGGTCACACCCAGGGTAAAAATCACATTCTAAACTCAACCATTGTCTCAAATTTTTGATATAAGGATTATTTTGAAAGTTGTTAATTTTTTTTCCAGAAAATGATGTGCTTGTAATATTAACATATTTAATAATTTTAAAAATATCAATTCTAGGCTCACCGAGCCTTGAAATATCATAACATCTCAAGGTCTGACACCAAAAATATATCATTATATATTTCACCGTCTTATAATTATAAAACTAGTTCACTACATTATTACTCCTTTATGGAAATTCATCCCCAAAAAGCACAAGATAAACAAAAAGGTGGAGATATAGAGCCCGCATATAGATCTCCCACTCCAAGGAGCACTCCTATATGATTTTGTGTTTCCAAAACATGAGAATCAAGGGAATGGTTTAAAAACTCAATGTCCTCTCATATCAATCCTTGATCACCACCAGGTACTGCATGAAGGTGGAACTATCCTTGATGTCTAGCTTTCCCGAGTCAATAACATTTGGAGGATCACACATGTATCTCCTCAGCCGTGACACATGGAAGACATCATGCACCCTATACAACTATGGGGGAAAGGATAAGTGGTAAGAAACCACAAAACCCTATATAATATCTATAATGGTCCTATGATCCTTGGGGATAACATGGATCCTTGGTTAAAAATACACAATTCACATTGTAGGGAGACTCATAGAAAAACATAGAATCTATGATCAAACTCCAAGGGAATGTAATGTAAATCTTTATAAGATTTATATTAGCTCTAGGATTTCCTCATCCACTCATATATCTCCTAGAACATTCCTCCCCACCATTACCATCTATACCCCAATAAGTGATATATAAGGACAGACCTTAAACATAACTTATTCTAGTGACTTTTGAAAAGAATTTATTTTCATTCATTAACAAATATCATATAGGTATAAATGTTTAGAGAATTAGGAAACAATATTACATAAAATTTCAATATTACAAAGTAGATAAGTCTACATGCCATTTTTTTTATAAAAAATATATTAAAATGTAGCATGGTTTATTTTTAATAAAAAACTTCAAATAAATTCATCATAACATATTATTATATCTTAGGACCTATGGGAAACATTAAAAAACATGGGATGTTCACAAAAGGCTCAGTAAGGGAAAATAAGGGAAACAATTTACATGTGATCTTGAGATATATAAATAAGAACAGGAGGACTTTCATAAAGGCATGAGGAAGAAGAATATCAAAACAATAAGAACTTGGATCATAACTTGAAAATGTGGCTACAAAATTTAATCTAGACATTCATAATCATATCACCATGGTCCATCCCCACGGTGTCTTAAAAATTACCAAGTTTATTCACCAATTATCATAAAAATTACCAAGGTTAATCACCAAGGTTAATCACCAAGGTTAATCACCAAGGTATTGTAAAACATGTCATCTCTAGAGATTAATTACTTTACCCAATGTATTGGAGTGATATCAGGGAACACCATTAATATGTATTTATTTTAATATGATCCAAATAGATCATAATCAAACATTTCATAAATAACCCAAATATAATAAAAGAAATGAGTTTCATATCAAAATCATGACATTTTAAAAAGTGCTTAAAACAAGATCATTATGTCTTTTATAACCCACAGAAAGGCAATGGGGGTTTTATGTATGTTAATTCCAGAATAAAATATATCATTTTTTATTTATTGATGAATAACCATGTAAATTAAATAGGTTTGGGTATTAAAATAAATATAATAAGAGAATTTCTGGAGAAAAATAGAGTGGGTTTGAGACGAAAATTCTACAGCATAACGACTATGCAACATGGTTTTAGAAGACATTAAAAAGAGAGGGGAAAAGGGTTTAGCATCCATAAATGGATAATAATAAAGTAGAGGGATAGAATAAAATATAAATCAGAACATTTTATGGAAACATTAAAGGAATACCACATAAAAGAGAACCTGAATGGAGAAAGAGAAGTTGGGAATTCCATTACGAAAATTCAGAAGCCTAACAACATCACTTAAAAATTAAGAAAATGAGTTGATGAGAGAGTAATGGGTCTCTCATAATTTTTAAATAAAATGGAATTCAATAAAAATATATAATAACATACCCCAACATAAAAAATGGAAACTAAAATATATAACATAAAATAAGTCTATGACTAAAAGAGGAGGGTGAAATGTTCCCTTACCATGAAGAGTAACTTTTAAAACTCTATGATCGTGACCTTGTGGTCTTGAGGAAACCTTGGGAGGAATACTTTTGAGGTATAAATATAATAAATTCGTGTATAATTATTTTTTAATTAAATTAAACTAAGGAATGGGTGGGTATTTATAACAAAAGTGATGGAATATTTTATTAATTTCAGAGGACACCTCGTTATTGGTATTTGAAAAACCATCAGCTTGACCATGGTATTTCCCATGGTATTGTCCACTTGGGACAAATAATATTATATTTTAATCCATAAGAGTATACCATCATCTTATCCTACTCATTACATCATTATGACATAGTTATGATGTCATTAAACTTACTGAAAACTCAAAACTATATTTTTACTATTTACAGAAAATTTGAATATTTCAAAAAAATCCCAAAAATTCACCCAAACCATTTTTTAAAATGTATAATTCAAAAGGGAACTCTATTTTATAAAAATTAAATTCATTTTAAATTAAATAAAATAAATAAAATACTAATACTTAAATAATAATTTCTAAAACATTTATTTACTTATACTATGATATAATTATATCACATTACCCCTTAAGATGACTTAAAAATATTTATAACTCATTAATTGAGGTTACTATTCCATTGTTTAAATTACCATTAATTAGGGTATAATTACTATTCTAGAGGATAAAGTTACTATTCAGAAAAAAATTATTTTGATCTTATTGAACTACATTGTTCACCATGATTACAACCATGTATGTCTGATTTTAGAAAATCATTTAAAAAAAAGTAATTTAATAATAAAATATTTTTTACTGTTCATAAAAACACTAATCATAAAAAACACTATTCATCAATTACTATTCATCAAATACTAAAAAAATTGAAACTTCTTTGAAAACTTCAAAAAAATCAACCTAGGTTAATTTTCAAAATATTAGTAATTGATTTTTGTTAAAGTCATAAAAAATTTATTCATTAAAAAAAACTACATTAACTCAAATATAACATGTCATAATAATCTATAAAATTATTGGATGAAATAAAATTTTACAAATTATATTTATTTTAATATTTATAATATCATTTATTTGAATCTTTCATTAATAAGGTAATCACTACATCAACATTGTCATAAATAAATTTATTTATGTAGTGTCTAAAAATTATAAATAAAATACCATGATGTAGGATATATTTTTATATTTATAATGATTATTTATAGTCAGTGAGATCACTCATATAAACCCATATGAAAAATGCCATACTTATTAAAAACATGAGTGTGAGAGAAGCTTTAAATTAGCTTCCATGGGAAGCTTTGTCTTTTTAATTAAAGAAGCTTCTATGAAAAGCATTTAATTGGATTCCATAGGAATAATTTTACATTTCATTAAAGAAAATTCTATGATATGATTGAAAATATATTCCATGGGAATATTAGTTCTTTTAATTTAAAAAGATTCTTTGAGAAGCTTTATACTTTTAATTAAACAAGATTCTATGAGAAGCTTTATACTAGCTTCTATGGTAATATTTATCCATTTAATTACAAAAAATATATTAAATGCTTTAAAATAGTTCATCCAATAAAATTATGACATGTGTTAGGGTAGTTTTACAATTTTATTTTTACCCTTAATTACCCGATTTACCCTTAACTGTGATAATTAAAAATAATTACTGAAGTTACTATTCATAATGTCCAAAAATAAAAGAAACCTATTTACACAATTCAGACCTTTTTATTTCAAATATGGAATCTATTTTTCCAAATTCATAACTCATAACTTGCAATAATTAATTTAAAATTAAATCTCATTGTCATAATGGTAAAACATGTTTTTTTAAAAAGTAATAACCATCAAAAGATTGACGTGCATTTATATCTAATTTCAATGAAAAATTACTTATAATGAAAAAAATTGGATTAAATGATAAAAATATATCTTATTTATACTTTAAAACCATTCAATAATATAATTTAACCATATAAATTATCTCAATAGAAAGAAGTTGTTTTCAATTAAAATTTAGCATATTTTTATTATTCTTCAAAACCAGATAGTTATCAGAAAAATATCAAAAAATAATCCAAAGTAAATTTTTATGTCTCTATTATAAATAAGAATTTTGTTTTTTTTAAATATAACATATAAAAGTGACAAAAACTAAATTTAAAAAGGGTTCTCCATTAAAAGGAGGTAAAACTTCATTTTTAGAAAAATACTTCTTTTATCCGAAAAATTGAATTTGTTTTTATATCATATCTAGAAAAAATATAAGACTAATTTAAAACATTACATTGAATATATAACATATATTTCTTATTAAATAAAAATCCATAAAGAGTGATATTATTTTATAAACACAATTATTCTCCTTTTAAATTGGTTTTTATAAAAACACACCCTTTATATTTAATTGGTTTTTATTTCCATTTATAATAAATTTGAAAACCAATGAATCATTATTTAAAATTTTGTAAACCATATTTTTTTAATTTAGTTGATACTATTAATTCCCACCATTCTAATGGATATGTTATAATGGTAACATTTAAATTATAATATTTAATTGTTCGTTTAAGCTCAATGTAGTGTATCATATATGCTATTTAACATAGTGTTTCTTTTTTTAAACTTGGGATGTTACATGATGCATCTTCAATCTCATTCCATCATAAGGGTGATCTATAAGATCTCCCATACAAGGCCTCAAAATATTACATGCGAATATTAAAGTGATAACTATTATTATAAGCAATCTATATCAATGGAAAGTGATCCTCATAGCTCTAACATAAGTCCAAAACACAACCACATATAATATCCTATAACACATTGATAGAGTGCTCAGTCTTCCCATCTATTTGGGGGTGAAACACTGTACTCATCTATAACTAGGTCTTAAATGCCACATGTAGGCCTCTCCACAACCATGATGTAAATTTCACATCATGTTCAATAATTTTTTTATAGAACCCCATTAATTTTGATGATATCCTATATGTATAATTGTCCAAAAATCTCCATTGAACTCTTCCCCCTAATGGAAATGAAGTGTGTTGCCTTTGTAAGTCGACCGACTATCACCCAGATAGAATTTTGGACTCTCACTATCTGTTGAATTCCTATCACAAACTCTATAAATATTACTTCCAATTTCCACTCTATGATCTCAAGAGGTTGTGTCAAAATTTTCAGAACTTGGAGCTTAGCCTTCACCTACTAACATGTGAGATACCAAGAGATGAACTCGGTAACACTCTACCTAACTCCAGTACACCGAAATATCTACTGAAGTTTCCTATACATATTTCATACACTATAATTTATATCCAACAGATAAGTTTGAAAATCAATCATAACCTCCTCTTGCATTATGATCAAAACTAAAATCCATCCTTGGAAAAGGATGTCATGCTCCCCTCCTTCAAGAAATCCATCTGGTGAATGTCTTGAAGATATATGGTCCTAAATAACCTTGAAATAAGTGTGTCCTAACTTCTCCTCCCACTCATTCTATAGAAGTGGAGGATTTAACACCATAAAATTAAGATAAGAAAAAACCCTTCCCTCTACCAAAGTTAGCTGCAAAGAATCCAATTGCTCAGATGCCTCCTCCACTAAATGAGAACACAACTTACTACTGATAGAATCTGATCCCACCTTTCCATTATTAGGATTATAGAATATCTAAAAGTCATAGTCCTATGAGAAATTTAATCTATTATTATATCTTAGAATTATATCTCCATACATGAAGATATACCTGAGACTTTTATGGTCTGATTAAATAAAAAAGTGCCATATTAGAAGATAGTGCTTCCATATCTTCAAAGTGAAGACTTTTAAGGCCAAATATAGGTTGCGAGTCATGTAGTTATACTAATGGGGTCTCAAATACCTCATCTCAAATACATTTACTTTCTACCTTTGCATCAACATGCAACTGATACTAGCTCTAAAATAATCAAAATACACTAAGTAATCCATGCTCTCCTTTGGTAGTCTCAAAATAAGATCACTAGTTAGCCTCAACCTCAACTCCTCAAAGGATATTTGTCACTTCTATTTCCAGGTAAATATATTCATTTTATATGTTATGGTGTTAAAAGGGGACACAATCATGGATAAGTACACAAAAAAACTCCTAAAATACCCCATAAATCCAAGAAAACTTCACACCTCTTACATGATCTTAGGTGGCTCCCAAAAAAACACATCATCAATATTCACTAGGTTTATAACTAATCCATGATCAGAAATGAAATTTATAATGAATTGAACCTAAAAAATATAGAACTAGAACTTTAATAGATTTCCAGAAATATGGTGCTCCTAGATACAATCTAGTACAATACTCAAGTGCTATGTATTCTCCTCCTCTAATAGAGAGTAGATGAGTATGTAATTAATGAGGAAAACCAAAAATCAGTCCATGTATAGATGGAATATATGATTTATCAATTCTATAAAAATATTGGGGAATTCTTCACCAAAAAGGAATCACCCGGAACTTATAGTTTTCATACTGACATCAGAATGCCATATTCAGAATATCACCCTCACGAACCCTCAAATGGTTATAGCCTGACTAGAGACCGATCTTAGAGAACAAACTTATTCCTAAAAAATAATGAAACATGTATTTAATCCTTGGTAATTAGTAGTTTTTATATATCATTTCTTGGTTCATATGATGATAATAAACACAGAGCCACAATCTCCCGTATGCCCTTTTCACAAACAAAACCGCAGTTTCCTAGGGGGACACACTGGGTCTGATAAAATCCTTCTCTCAAAGGGCCTCCAATAGGACCATTAGATCTTAAATCTTATTAGTGGAAATATTATATTCCATAAAGGATATTGATATAGTCTTAGGGTGAAATTCAATACAAAAGTTTATTTCCTTCTCTAAAGGTAGTCTCAGAACATCCTTGGGGAAGAAATCCATAAATTCCTTCACTACAAAAGGAATCAAGATTACTGAAGTTCCCACTACACCAAGGGATAAAATCTACAAATGATAGGTGATGGGTTCTATCCTCGTTTACACAAGGCCCAATATCTCATCAATGAGATATCTTTTCCCCACAATGGAGAATCTCATCTCATCTATCTGAAGGAATCTGAACCCACTAAAGTTATTTTAAATATAGGCATGAACCATTGTAAACCAGTCTATACCCAATATAAAATCATATAGTTTCATCTTTATGACCAAGAGGTCCTACATGAAACTATCTACATAAAGGGATAACTCACACTACGTACAAAAAAGTGATATCAAATAATCACTCCTTATAGGTACCTGAAACATTATCTATTTAACTAAAGTCACAACTGGAAGCCCCAAATATCATATCAGGATTAAAAATATGAATAAATTACTCACACCTATGTCTAAAAGTACCATATAAAGTGTAAAATAAACATATATTGTACCTCATATCATCTCATGAGTTTTTGGGTCATAAGTCTCCATGGCCAACAGTTGCCCACTGGTCCGAACACCAGCTCTGTAATCTTGGAATGGGATACAAAGTAGTGGTGGTAGATATATGTCATATCATCAAACTCCATTAGAAGACCCTCTTCTATGAGCCCCTCCTACTCCTCTACCAACTCTGCCTCCCTAGGGGCCTTCCTGGCCACACCTAAGAGAACCTTGATCATGACACTACCTTTGACATGGAAATCCATCCATTGTCTGACTATCCTTGTCTAAATGGAAGGTTAGTTAATCACAATCTATGTAACATCACACATTTCAAGAATAAAATCTATACTCTTTTTTATTACTTGATCCTATGGGTGATCACTAAGCCACAAATCCTCACATATGAGTCTGAGAATGAGAATGACTCATCTTCTAGGATCTCAAAGTATGATGACTGATTCCTTTTTTAGATTACTCAGCCACATGATATTCACCACTGGCTCCAACCACCACATACCCCTCCTCTAAGAAGATCTCAGTCATCAGAGCCCACTCTATTACTCCAACATAACTGAGAAGGCATCTGAAAACCTCACTAACTTGAATGTATCTGTGGGGACACTGCTTGAAATTACTCTACAAGAAGAAGCTATATCATAATATATCAAGGGATTACTATATAATTTTGGGGTGCATCACTTCATACTCAGCCACTGACATATCAACCTACAATATCTCAAGAAGCTCTTGTATTCGAACTGAGCATAAGAAATAAGGGTAATACTACTCAAGAATTAGTTACTAGAAGTTGAACAATGATAGTGTCTTCTCTTCATGGGTCTACATAACTATAATACCCTAATTCCAAGTTTATTCATGGAAAATAATGAATAATAGTGAAACCATTTGATCTGTTGGGGCCTGAACTAGCCTAAATACCTAAACCATTAACTCAGACCAATCCCCTATTTCTTGGAGATCTTGCTCGATGTAGAACCTTTATAGTATCTAAAGTTGTATATTATAGATTTTTCTAATACTATATGCATCATCACCTTGGAATTTTGGTACAAAATACTGATCAACAGTTGGGGGTGCTACTGCCTGACCACTAGTAGGAATCATCTTGTGAGATGACCCCTGAACCGAGGCCCCATCACTAATCAGATCATCGTCATGATCCTAAATTGGTAACCTAGTTGAATGTGTTCACAGAGGAATCCTGAAATTAATCAAGACATACCAAGGTCAGATAAGTATATATATATGGGGAGATGTCTCATGAAAGATAGTTAAAGAACTCAGTGCTATGTGATTCATGTACCATTTTTACCTGAAACTAATGTCTCAGTATGCCAAGTTGGCAAGCTAGTAGTTAGTCGTGGTGTATGGATACATCAGCCACTATACCAATACTTGGTTCCCTAGACTAAAATATACACTTGAGACACTATAACTCTATTTACCTTAGTTCACAACCAATCCTCATAAGTGAAAAAACCCAAACACCTTCCTAAGTAAGTGGGATCCGTTGCCTAAAATCTACACTTGAGACACTCTGACACTATTTACCTATGTTCCCAACCTGGTCTGACAATGAGAGAACTCTAAACAACATCCTAAGGGAGAACCACCTATGATACCACTCTGTAAAAACCTAAACTACTAGGCCCCACCTTACCTATTGAAGGTCGATCCATCCAAACCCCAAGCCTGACTCCAATAGACCAAGGGATAGAGACAAGAATTGAGAAGGCATTAATATAATGGGTTTCCTCTTACTAATGTAACTATTTTAATTCATCAAAAAATTTCCATGAAGGAGTGAAAATGAATAAAAATTAAAGACTCTAACATCTAGAGATAAACTATGAATGCTAAAAATGTAAGAACCTGGATCTTTATTTTAGGTATGGATCTTTATTCCGGGTTGTTTTTGAGGAAAAATAATGAACTGGGAAATTTCTAAGTACACACCATGTACTTTTGAGTATATTCTATTTACCTAGGTACCACATACAACCATGTACTAGCCATGTAATGGTTGAGTACATGGCCATGTAGGTGACCTTGAAGACTACCTAAAGCAGGGGGAAATTGAGGATAATACATAGCGTGCACATTTAATGAGCACATTGTATAATTTTCTTTTTATTTGATAAATCTATGTGGGGTTGTGTCTCATCCTCAAATTTTTTTTCTTCTACATGTGGTTTGTACAGGAGAGCGGTGGAACAAACATGAACTTTGAACCCCTCTTGATTCTCCACCCGACCTCTGATTAAGACATTTTAGGGTGCATTGGAATCCCACCGATGAGTTCTAATTTCTTATATAGCCTTTCTTCCTGATTCTTCCTCTCTTGGGAGTATTTCAAGGATTAAAGTTTTCCACCTATTTGTATATCTACATCATTATAGTCCAATTCAAGGTCCTATGTTCAAGAGTGTTGATCATATGACATCAAGGTGGGTGGTTTGTGCCTTTCATTGTTCATATGTGGATTATATATTCTTAAAGTGATGAATACCCATGTTTGGTGTATTTTGTGTTTTTGAATTTAAATATTTTTAATACCTTTTATGGTTTGTTTGATTTAGAATGGGTTATTGATAATGCGTAAGGTTAGATACCTCATTAAGGGACACCCCATGGCTGTGTTCCCTTGTTTGTTTGATTATGTCTGTTTGGTATAGAATTCTTGTTAGGCTTGACTTGTTTTCTATGAATTATTTTTCATGCCTCATGTTGTTAGTATGGAGAAATTTATTATTTAAGATGCATGTGCTACACATTGTGAATGTTTGACCAAGGGAAATTTGACTGTGAGAGCTTCCCAAGGTAGGGTCACCTATGCATGTTTTTTTTCTATATTGACCCAGAGGCATTGACTATGAGAGATGCTAGTTGGTAATAGACCATAGGGTTTATACCATGAGAGCTACCCAAAGGGTCGTTATTAAATTAATGTTGGACCCTAGGGAATTGACTGTGAGAGCTTCAATGTGGTTATTTTAGTTTACAGTTTCTATGTAGACCATGTGAGTATTGACCATGAGAGCTTCCCAGGTGGTCATTTGTAAATGATTAGTGCTATGTGGGACCAAAGGGGTTAAACTGTGTGAGATTTCCTAGAGTATTATTATTTATTAAATCGATGATATGTTAAACCAAATGGGTTAGATTGTTAGAACTTTCCCAGGGGGTTGCTTATGAATGATTGAATGACTGTAATGAGTTTTCCAAGCCAAATAACAAGGTTAGACTCAGTCTTACTTGTTTTTTGAGATGGTCTTCTGAGACTTCTATTTTGTTATTACACAAGGTATACAGAGCTTAGGATAGATCCCATGATTTCATTATTCTAAATTTTGAATAATTAATAAATGTAAATGAATGTAATTGAAAACTGTAGGATTGTTTACTTTTGAGTACTTCCTAGTTTATTGCTTCATTTATGCATATTACCTGCTATATATATTCACAGACATTTAGACACAAATATTTTGGAGGTTTCCTACTAGGATTCATCTCACACCCTATTTGGGTCATGATTATAGACCCAAACAGATTATATGGTTGCAGGTATAGATAAGGGAATGTGCCCTTCTTCATCAGGTACTTGATAGCTGTTGGAGTCGGAGAGCATGGAACCAAGATGAGGCTTGCAATGCTATTGGAGTTCACTGATTTTCTATACTTTGGTTTTAGTATTGTATTTCTAGAATTTTGACTTATTTGGATGCATTCCTAGACACATGTGACATGAATCATTTATTTATGCTCGAATTTTTATATTACTATCAGTCTTTCATTGATTACTTTGTTGTATGGTATTACTGATTTTTCTATTATTAAAAATTTGTTATTATACTTTTTATACTCTTAAAATGAGGGCATAGTTTCCCATTATTATACCTTGTCCCTATCTGCTAGTTAGAATCCTCTGGTATTTGGGGAAATGCGCTTGAGGTCATATAACCAACTAGGTAAGGGGAACCTTTAGGCGGAACCCAGAACCAGGACGTTACAAAGTGGTATCAAAAGAGTTTCTTTTCTACTTTGTCTTACTATTTGGTGCCTATAGATAGGGATCGGAAGGAACAAGTAGTTGTTAAAAATATATTCCTGGGAGTATCTAACCCATGTATAGAGAAAATCCAAGTTACCTCGAATATTACAATTTTGTTTTGGATTTACAATTGTTATAGTTGATTTGATTTCACCATTGGGTGATTCACTTGTTTTTTGCCGTTATGATTTATATCATTGTGGTTCTATTTCTCTTACAACCTGATGAAATGAGGGTATTCCATCTAATGCATCATATAGGAACTTTCTAGAGATCACATGTCATGCATTATTTTAATTCTTTTTAGAATGCATTACCGATTGCATGCTGTTGTGATAGATGTTGTGTTAGATATTCTTGGGGATTTTATAGATGTCATGATCAAATACCTATTATTTTTATAGGGTATTGGAGTATGTAAAGTTTAATTTGGATGGATTCCAAACTTTTTTCCCTGAGGTGTTATGGGACCTCTTTGGATCATAAATTGGTGGATCATGTTTGAACTTTAATTCAATTTTTTCAAGTTATGTTTTAAAAAAGGATTCCAAACGTTGAATTGTGGGGATTATGGGCTTCCACGGGTCAGAATTTTTCATTCCTGGGACAAATTTTAAGTTTTTAAGGGTTAGGAAGGAGTTTTAGAGGTTTAATATCCAAAAACCTAGACAACACGGCATGTGGTGTTATAAAAACACTCCACGTGTTCTTCTGTTCTAAAAGAAATAACTTTTATTAAGTATAAGCTGTGTACCGTATGTACATGCCGTGTAGTCTTTGACCGTGTGACTGACTGTGTGAGTAGTGACATAGGGTTGATAAACATTTGGTAGAACATACCATGTACTAGGATTTCATGTTGTGCCATAAAGACCTTGTGTCTAGACATGTGACTAATCACACAGGTGGATGGAACTTAGGTTGTACACACCATGTCTAGTGTATGAATGCCATGTAGTAATTAGCTATGTATCCAATCATGTGACTAATGACACAAGTGGTTAGAACTTATGTAGTACACACCATGTCTAGGGTGAACACGCCGTGTATTGTTACCCAGGAGATAATTGTGTAGTTCTAGCCGTGTGGAAGAACCTGGGTAGGAGGAAAAATTCAAGTACATGCCATGTCTGAGGATGAACAGACCATGTGTATGGGGTGTTACATGACTAGGTTGGAAAAGGTACACACCCATGTAATAGCTTCAGGGAATACATAGTGTAGTGGTTCTACATTCCATGTAACCTCCTTTTGTAAAAATTGTATTCTTTGTTCTCCTATTACTTTCTTTCACTTATAAATTGAATTCCATTATAATCTTTAACTGAGGTGTGCGCTTGACCTTGCAGAGTCATACTACCAAGACGTCCTCCGGTTGTGTGCCAGGTATAGGGAAATGACCAGACACCAGAAATAGTAGATAAAGGACTACCAATAGATCCTCCCATCATGACCGTCTTGGAAAAAGCTATTATACCATATGCAAGTGCTGATCCATAGTTCTATGAAGGATTTTGAGGATGATGCCAACTTTTAGGGAGCACCACATCCTACCCCAACTACGGCAGAGTTGATGAGGGTGTTCCAGTAGTGGCATCCTACCACTTTTTCAGAGGATAGAGGAGAACAAGCTTTAGAGTCATGGTTGGAGTCCATGCATGCAATCTTTGAGCATCTATAGATGCCTCTAGAGAAGAGAGTGAAGCTCACAGCGTACATTCTTTGTTATTCTTCCAAGAGATGGTGGGATGTTATCTCACAGGTGGGACATCATCAAGACATGTATTGGGAAGAGTTTCATAAGACCTTCTATGATTATTTCTACCCCAATATGTTGAGGGCCGATCAAGCTTGAGAGTTCATGCATTTGGAGCAGGGTGCTCTTTTAGTGATGGGTTACTATTCTCTCTTTACAGAGCTTCAATGCTTCACACCTGTTTTGGGAGGTGAAGAGTTATATTTGTCTAGGAGATTTGAGGATGGTATCATGTATGAAATCCGATCATAGGTGAATTTTTTTAGGATGATTTCAGTGATATCTATAGTGAATTCGGTGCTAATTACATGGCACAATCTAAGGGTGTTGGGAGCTACAAGCTAGGGCGGTTCAACATCTAGGGTTGGTAATACTTTGATAGATAGTAAGAAGTTCCACAGTGAAGTTTCATGAGATATTTCTTCAGGTATCCAGGTGGTATGTTACCAGTGTAGGAAGAGTGGGAACACGAGACCTCAGGGCCCAAGAGACCCAGTTGAGTGCCGGTATTGCGGCAAGATAATTCATCTTCATCGTTTTTTCTAGATGTTTTCACCAGCAGCAAGTGATAGAGGTTCTTTAATGACTCCATGTTTAGAAAAAGGACCACCAATTTCTCATTAGTTAGGGAACTAGATTTTGTCAGGATGTTCAGGCAGAGGAGGTGGCCGTGGCCGTGGTAGTTAGGCTACATGTTTTTAGCAACATTAGGGTGGATCAACTTAGGGTAGTTAGGAAGGGTCGTAGGGCCACGATACATTTCATACTTTTGCAGTGGAGTAGACCAACTAGAAGAATGATCTCAAACCCTCTACGATTAAAGGTACAATTTTAGTTTCCCTAGTTTTAGCTTCTGCACTTTTTGATACAGAGGCTTCCCATGTTTTTATATCTGTTTCCATTATAGAGGGCCTTGGGCTCTGTATCTTTACTTATGAGGATTTTATGACTCCTGAAACTTCATTGGGGATTATAACGGCTAGTGTAAATTAGTGAAAGGAGTGCCCTATTAAGGTTCATGGGTGTCACTTATTATGGGACCTCTATGTCTTAGAGATGACAGGCTTCAATTTCATTCTCAGAATGAACTGTTTGGCCTCCTTTCATGCCTTTGTTGACCTCTATCATCGAAGGGTGAGTTTCACGTCACCATAGGGTGAGTATTTTTTACACAAGGGAGAATGGGATGCCTAGGTGAGCAGAGTTGGACCCGATCATCATGGGTTGGAAGGAATTACATACCAGATTGCCAGTTTATATCTGGATGACCAGGGGACTTCACATATGGACTTTCCTCAAGTGGTGGATAATTTTAGAGATGTCTTTTCAGACAAAGATTTTGTTTTACCTCTATATAGAGAGGTATATTTCTCTATTGACCTTGTGCGAAGAGAGAGACTGATGTCCATTCCTCCTTAAAGGATAGATACACCAGAGTTATAAGAGCTCAAGAAGTATCTAGAGAAGTTGTAGGCGAAGGGTTTCATCTGACCCAATACTTCTCCTTGGGGTTCACCTATCCTTTTTGGGAAGAAGGTGTATGGTACCCTTAAACTTTACATGGATTATCAGAAGCTAAACTAGTTGATGGTCAAAAATCAATATCCCTTACCAAGGATTGATGATCTATTTTATTATCTTTGTGGAGAAAAAGTGTTCTCAAAGATTTACATGAGATCCGGTTATCATCAGTTGTGCATCAGACCATCCTATATACCTCTTAGATCATTTCGGATCAGGTATGGTCTATACGAGTATTTGGTTATGCCATTCTGTATCACAAACACACCGGCAGTTTTCATGGAACTTATGAACTAAGTGTTCCATCCTTACATGGATTCTTTTGTGGTAGTATTTTTGGATGATATCTTCGTGTAATATTACACGCGACTCAACAATGAAATCCATCTCGAGATCATATTGAGTACACTAAAAGTGCATCGATTATATGCTAAGCTCTCAAAATGACACTTTTGGATGGACCAAATTCACTTATTGGGTTATGTAATCTTAGAGACAGAAGTATTAGTAAACCTAGAGAAAGTGAGAGCAGTAGTTTCTTGGGAGCATCTGAAGAACGTCTTTGAGGTATGAAGTTTTATGGGGATTCTTGGTTACTATAGACACTTTATTTAGGATTTTTCATTCTTAGCGGTGCCATTGAAGGGCCTGACTAATAAGGGTGTGAAGTACTTGTGGATAGATTCCTATGATGTAACGCCCCGACCCTAGTTTCCTAGAGTCGGTGCATTATTACATAACATTGGCATGATCACAAGAAAGATCAAATCTCGAAAGACCGATTGGTTTAGTAGCCTTGGAAACACTAGATATATTCATAAGTTTTACATTACATCATAAAATCAAAAACTACTACAACAACATAATGTTTCCACAGTCCACACTACAATCCCCTCATAATATCCCTGCAGGTCATTCATAACTTACATCTTCACTTCCTGGGAAAAATAAAACATAGAAAAGGGGTGAGCTCAAATGCCCAGTAAGGATAACAATATAGCGGAAACTTTCATCAATAAGAATAAACATTTAAGGCAATGTATAACTAAAACAAAATCCTTTTAAACATGAACTTTCAACATGGTATGGCATAAATAAAATGAAATAATGCCATTTACTTATTCACATGGATATTCCACTAATCGAATAATCACATGCAAAAATAAATAACCACTTTCATAATGTTGGAATGCATAATGCCAGACTATCATAACCACATAGCCAAGGCCTCGTGCCAAGACTACAAATAAGATTTTGTCAAGGCCTTGTGCCAAGACACTAGTTTGTCTCATGAGACCTACCGATGCATCGAGGAGCTATAGCGGGCTCCACCCGTCACTTATTAAGTCCAATGCATTCCCATATGAAAAGGTTTAAACATAACATAAACATTCGTATTAAAACTAGCATACGAAATGTCAATACTTTCACAATAAACTATGAATGGTATAAAAATAGCACATCCACAGTCAAACATATCACAAAACCTTCAATACAATATAGAAGTTTTGTATCATAATAAATCAACTTCAAATAATCTTAAAATCCATCAAAGGATGTTGACATAGATGAAATCAAAATTCTTTTTAAAGAAATATCTCCTTTTATTTTGAAATCATTTAAGATCCATATAAAATAAAACATTTTCTTTGAAAATATTCTTATAAGCTTGTAAGGAAAGCTTTGAAGGTTTTATAACGGCGTAAAATAACCGCACCCACCGTATAAGTTAAAAAAAAACATTCTTACCTCAATTCTGTCGAAAAGGTTAAAAAGGACCTTATTTTGAAAACGACGGAAAGATTCCTTTATAAACCTCTTATAAAAAGTCAAAAAAAGGTATAAATGACTTTAACCCATATTCTTGTAAATAGTAAAAATGTTTTGAAATACATTTTTAAGAAACATGGATGTGGATGATAAAGAGATCCCAGTAGATTATTACATATAAACAAACTCGGATAATGAAGAGATTGTGAAATAACCCTTACCTTGTACTTTTCCTTGGTTGGGGTAGGTTAACCTCCTGTATAATGGTGAAATAGTTGTTATTAAATTATACAAGAATCATATATATTAATATGATATCATATATGATCTTTTAACATTGATTTGTTAATAATATCTTAGAATTATCGTCGTTTCGGGAGTTAACTTACTCATTTTCTTTTATATGTTTTGTTACATAAGCCATGGTTGTTGTATCTTATTCATATCCAGAATGATATACAGTCCTTAAACATCATTTTTAAATCATCAAATGATAATTATACTTGAATGGATACGATGGAGAATGAATCTCATCGCGTTCGTGGAGACGGTAGTCCGTACGTACGCACGAGCGACAATATCATTCTTTTGATATTAAAATCATATATACAGAATCATTAACATGTTATATTTATTATTTACATGAGTTACACATCATTATTATACCCATCCAAATAATATTATATTGAATAACAATTACACCACGACGTGGAGACGGTAAGCCGTACGTACGCACGTATGGTGACATGTTATTCAAAGGGTGGATAGAATACTGAATATGATTGTACCATATTTATAATAACATCAAAGTATATGTGAGATACTGGAGTTATTATTTCAGAATGGTAAGAACAAAGGAAGAAGAAGTGGAAGAAGAAATGAACTTAGAAAAGGGTGGTGAAATCATTACCTCTTCTTCGGGTTCTTCCTTTTGATTTGATCAAAAGGGCTCCTTAGGTTGGCTTTCTGATCAAACTAAGGCCTCTAGGTTGTATTGAGGGATGTTGGGAGAGTATTTGGGCAGAGTTTGGCCGAACCAAAAGGCTTTGAAGGTGTGAAGAAATGAGAAGGAGGAGTGCCCTTTTATAAGAGGGGTGAGGGGCACCTTTGGAAAAGTTAGAAATATTAATTTATAATAAATTCATATTCGGTTTACAAAGGCTCCAAAGTTGACTATTCAAAGGATGAGGTGTGGATAGGTCGAAAACAACTCATCCAATAGAATTTAGACAGGTTTGGGTACTTATATTAACCTTATCTTTAAGTATTAACTCTAAGTTAATTAGTTTCACTTTTACAATGTCTCTTTGTATTTTTATATAATATGATTAATAAACTTACTATATACATCCAAGCGCCCCCCAAGTGGTCCATTAATGAGGAACCTATCATAATATAAGTCTCTTGGCCGAACCTTAGATTTTTAGGAATTTAATATCAATTAATAATATAATATTTGTTTTAAGAACTCTTTTATGTCAATTTTGACACTATTCAATAGTTGATTTTTTTGAAACTCCTAACAGATTGATTACTTCGAACAAAGTCAATTAAATCAATCCTAATATATCATATTATCATAGAAAATTAGTTTAATTCATTAAAAGTTTCATATTATAATTATTTGGGTATTTATAAGATCAATTATTTATTTTTCACTATTTTAGTAATTACTGCATCATCATTGTGTCATAAATAAAATAAATTATATAATGTCTAAAAATTATAAATAAAATATCATTATGTAGGAAATCTTTTTAGCTTTCTAATGAATATTTATAATCGAAAATCCAACATGTATAACCCTATGTAAAAATTGTTCTTCTAAAAGATGTAAGCTTATGCCATTTTTATTTTTATTTTAACTTTATTAATATAAAGTGTCCCTACCACATACAAGTGGCTCCAAGGGGTCACCAAATTGACCAAAGGATGCCCATGGTCGGGTATGTGTCCACCAATAAGGTTAGGACACGTTTTAGGGTAATTTTTTATTATTATAATATTATTTTTTTAACCCTTATTTACCGGATTTACCCTTTAACCATGGTAAATAAAATATTTACCGCAGTAATTATTCAAAATGTCTAAAAATAAAAGTTACCTATTTACACAATTTGAACATCCTGATTCCAAATATGGAATCCATTTTCCTAAATTCAAAACACAGAAGTGGCAGAAATTAATTTAAAATTAATTCCCGCTGTCAAAACAAAAAGCGTGTTTTTAAGAGATAATAACTATCAAAAGATTGACACTTGTTTATGTTCGGTTTAATTGTAAAATTATGTCCAATGACCAACATTATATTAAATGGTAAAAATATATTCTAAATATACTTTAAAACCACTCAAATTCACAATTTATCACTATTAATTATTTTGATTAAAAAAGTTGTTTTTAATTAAAATTTAGTAATTTTCACTATTCATCAAAATATGAAAGTTATCCGAAAAGTACCAAAATTTCACCTTAGGCTAAATTTGATATTCCGAATCCAGAAATGAAGTCCATTTTAAAATATAAAATATATATAACTTCAAAAAGTAGGTATTACTATTCATAACAGCTAGTTTGATTGGTTACGGTGTGTTAGAACTCGGTGTTGCGTACAACACACGCTAACGTACCGTGGAAGCTTGGGATGTTTCATTTTAAATTTTTTGATGTCTCCATTTAGTCAAAAAGTTTAAAATATTGTATTTAAAAAGGTTTCACTATCAAAAGTTGATAAAAGTGCAATACTGAAAATGAATCTGTTCTTTCATTATGACTAAGAAACTCATAATATGGATTCTAAAATTATAAGGATTATATAAAGTTAAAAATGTAGTTAATGCTATTCATGACCTCTTTTAATGGCTTTTTTTTTGGGTAAGTCATGGTGCAATTGAACTCGGTGTTGCTTGTAGTTCAAGTTATTGAATTATTTTGAAGAAATAACACACTATGAAATCTTGGGGTGTTACATATGATTCAAAATTTCAGGATCCAAAAGGAGAATGACTTTAGCACCAATACTGATTTTTCCAGAGTCGGGAAAGAGTTACACCATTTACTACAATGTGTCAGGTTTCGGGCTGGGAGTAGTGATTATGTAGGGGGAATGGGTTGTTGCGTACGGGTCATGGAAGATGAGGACACATGAGAGGAATTAACCAACACACTATCTCGAGTTGGCTACAGTTGTACATGATTTATGATGTTGGATACATTATATTTTGGGAGATAATTTCTTGGTATACACTAACCAAAAAAGACTCAAGTATATCTTTACTCAGCGTGATTTGAATTTGAGATAGTGAAGGTGGGTTGAACACCTTAAGTCTTTTGACTTTGAGGTTTCCTACACACCTAGGAAAGGCAATACAATGGATGATGCATTGAGTAGGAGGACTCAGATACAGGCAGTTCAGGAGGCCAACAATGAGTGGTAGCTTATAGATCTATTATCTGAGATGCATTTGGAGGTGCACGATAGACATGGGAAGATGTTTCATTCTTCTATAGATGTTACCTCTACTCTACTGGATCGAGGGAGAATGAGGCATCTATCAGATTCCGAAGGCCTAGTACTATTAGAGGGTGTGTCAGGAGAGGACCTTACTCATGGGTGGACCATAGGTGATGATAAGGTCTTGAGTTTTCATGGACGTGTATGAGCATCAGCACAAATACATGAGGATTTTATGTTATATTTTCATTCCTCAGTTTGGGAAGTTCATCCTAGTGTCACCAAGATTTATTGAGATCTACACTATCAGTATTGGTGGCTAGGTATGAAAGGGGATATAGCTGGTTTTTTCATGAGATTTTCCACCTTTTAGCAGGTGAAGGTGGAGTATTAGAAACTGACAGGGCTTTTACACCAATTACCCATTATTGTGTGTAAGTGGAATGATTTCGTGATGGATTTCGTGATAGGTTTATCAAGGTAGCCTCGAGGGAATGATGCAGTTTGGGTTGTTGTTGATAGACTCACAAAGGTTTCACATTTCTTTCCAATCATGGAAACCTTAAGTGTTGATGAGCTTGTAAGGTTTCAAATATAAGATATTGTACGTTTGTATGGGGTTTCACACTCTATCATTTCAGACAGGGATTCCCAGTTTACTTCTCATGTCTCACAGGGACTACAGAGGGCTTTAGGAACACAAGTTCTTCTGAGTAAAAATTACCATCCCAAAACAGATGGCTTGATTGAGTGCATGATTCAGGTTTTGGAGGACATTATTCTTGAATGTGTCTTGGATTTAAGGGGCTCTTAGGAGAGACACATAACCCTAGTGTATTCTTCCTACAACAACAATTTTCAGGAAACGATTTAGATGACACCTTATGAGGCTTTATATTGTAGTCCATGATGATCACTACTATGATGGATGGAGGTAGGAGAGGTAGAAATGCTGGGACCTTGTCTTGTCTAGGAGACCACAGAGCAGGTGGAGTTGATTTAGAAGAGGATGGGTACTGTACAATCTCTCCAGAAATCTTATGCTGATCGACGAAGATGACCTTTAGAGCTCAAGGTTGGAGATCAGGTTTTCTTACATGTCACACCATGGTTGGGACACATGAAGATTAAGAGATAGGGAAATCTTTCACTAAGATATGTTAGTCTGTTTGAGGTTTTCAAAAGAGTTGGGTCGGCTGCCTATCAGTTGTAGTTACCTCAGAGGTATCGAGATATTCATAAAAACTTTCATGTTTCTCAGCAACGAAATTACTTTTTAGACCCGTCTCATGTTTTTTAACCTGAGGTGGTTGATTTGGAGGTGTATACATCCTTTGAGGAGGACCCTATTCAGATTATGGATCACAATACAAAGGTTCTACATGAATGGTATGTTCCTCTACTATGGGTTCTATGGAAGCACGAGCAAGTTCCAAATAAGACTTGGGAGAGGGATACTGTTGTATGATCACATTGACCAGAGTTGTTTGAAGTTTCTTCTTCACCACACTTGGAAGGGAAATTCAGGGAAAACTTTCTTTAAGGGGGGAAGTTTTTAATAACCCGGATCTTAATTTCAGGTATGGATCTTTATTTTGGGTTGTTTTTGAGGAAAACGGAATAATTGGGAATTTTACATTCCGTATACTTATGAGTACACACCGTGTACTTATGAGTACAAACTGTGTACTTATGAGTACATACTGTGTACTTGGGTACTACATATAGCCATGTACTGGCCATGTAATGTCCAAGTACATGGATGTGTAGGTGACTTGGTAGACCGCCTAAAGCGGGCGCCAGTTGAGGCTAATACATAGAGTCTACATTTAATGAACAGACCGTGAAATGTTTCTTTTTTATTTGATAAATTGGTGTGGGGTCACATATTATCCTCATAAATTTTTTCTTCTACCCATGGTTTATACAAGACATTGATAGAATGCCCACAAACTTTGAACCCCTCCCGATTCTCCATCTGACCTTTGATTGAGATGTCTTTGGGTGAGTTAGAATCTCACCGGTGATTTCTCCTTTCTTCTAGATCCTTTATTTCTAATTCCACCTATCCTGTGAGCATTTAAAGGTTGAACATTTTTCACCTTTTTGTAGATCTATGTCATTGTAGGCCATTTCAAGGGATGATGTTCAAGAGTGTTGATTGTATGACATCAAGGTAGGCGATTTGTTACTTCCTTTGTTCATCTTTGGATTATATATGCTTAAAGCACCAAATACCCATTTTTGGGGTATTTTATGTTTTTTAATTTAACTATGTTTAATACCTTCTATGGGTTCTTTGATTAATAAAGGGTTATTGCTAGTGCGTAAGGTTAGATAAATTGTTATGGGACACTCCATGGGTGTGTTCCCTTGTTTGTTTGATTATGGATGTTTGGTCTAGAATTCATATTTGGATTGCCTTGTTTTCCATACCTCGTGTTGTTAGGATGGAGTTACTGATTATTTAAGATGCATGATATGTGCATTGTTAAAGTTTTACCAAGAGGAATTTGACTGTGAGAGCTTCCCAAGGTAGGGTCACCTATGTATGTTTTGTTGTTATATTGACCCAGTGGCATTGAATGTGAGAGATGCTGAGTGGTCATAGACCAGAGGGGTTAGACTGTGATAACTACATAGAGGGTCTTTATTAAATGAATGTTGGACCCTAGGTCATTGACTGTGAGAGATGCCATGTGGTCATTTTAGTTTATTGTTGCTATGCAGACCAAGGTATTGACCATGAGAGATTCCCAGGTGGTCACTTGTAAATGATTAGTTATATATGGGACCAAAGGGGTTAGACTGTATAATATTTCCCAGAGTGGATTTATTTATTGAATTGATGATATGTTAAACTAGAAGGGTTAGGCTGTGAGAACTTTCCCAGGGGGTTGCTGATGAACGATTTAATGATTGTGATGAGTGTGCCAAGCCAAACCCTAAACTTGGACTCAATCGTACTTGTTTGTTGAGATGGACTTCCGAGACTTCTATTTTTCTATTACATAGTGGATACAAATCTTAGGCTAGATCCTAGGATTTCAGTATTCAACAGTTTTAATAATTAATAAATGTAAATTAATGTAATTGAAAATTTTAGGATTGTTTACTTTTGAGTACTTCATAGTTTATTGCTTCATTTCTACATATTACCTGCTATATATATTCACTCACAGTTAGGCACATATCGTTTTGTTTTTTACTACTAGGATTCATCTCACACCCTATTTCGGTCATGCTTTTGTACCCAAATAGATTATATGGTTGCAGGTATAGATAAGGGAAATCACCCTTCTTAATCAGGTACTTGATTACTGTTGGAGGTGGAGAGTATGAGACCAATCTAAGGATTGAGATGATATTGGAGTTTATGGCTTTTTGGTACTTTGGTTTTAGTATTGTATTTAAATCATTGTGACTTGTTTGGATTCTTTTCTTGATTCATGTGACATGCACCATTTATTTATGCTCAAGTTGTTATATTACTATCAGTCTTCCACTGTTTACTTTATTGTATGATATTACTATTTATGTTATTGTTTAATATTTGTTATTAAACTGTGTGTACTCTTACAATGAGGGAATAGTTTCCCCATTATCAGACCTTTTCTCTCGTTGCTAGTCGGCAGCCTATGGTGTTTGGGAAAATGCATTTGAGGTCATGTGACCAACTAGGTACGAGGTACCTTTAGGTAGCACCTGGAACTGAGACGTTACAATAAACTCTAGGGAATACTACATAGTACAAGAAAATAAAATCAAAGTGTAAAATAAAAAATAAAAACCCACGTAGAAATAATATACCAACCTGAAAACAATAGGAAATGAAGAAATTTGAGAGATCCTTGCTCCTAATCTCCATGCCCGACCACCATAAGAAATCAATGCACCCATGTATCATTACCATACACCATAATCTCCACTAATCTATCCATCATGTTCACAAGACATGACACATGTGGTAAATGACCGTGTAGTGATGATTATATAAATACCTATTAGGATTCCCTAAAAACTACAAGGTACCAATAGAGAGATACAACAACTGTCAGCTCAACCGAAAGAAATAGGGAAATGAAACCCAATAGATACACATATATATACTCAAAAAGAAAAACTACTAGAATATTTACCTATACCCATGGTTCAAAACCATGGGTATATCCTAGAAAACCATGGGTATAGGCTATAACCATGGTTTTGTGCACCATGAGTGTTTAATCCATTGAGATAGACCTATAACCACAGTTCTTAAACCATTGGTGTAAAAAATTTGAATGGAAATACCTATACCCATGGTTAAACTGTGGATATATGCCTTTACCCATGGTTTGGTCAAACTGTGGGTATAAGTCCTTTATTAAAAAAAATCCTCCATTGGGATTTGATCCCAGCACCTTTCGCTCACACTCCAATGACTTGACCACTATCATATAACAAATTTTTTTTTATTATTTTCAAATATATATATATATAGATTTATATATATATAAATTTATTTATATTAATTTATTTATTATTATTGTTATTATTTTTAAAAAATAATTGGTTAACCTATACCCATGGTTTGGTCAAACTGTGGGTATAGTCCCTTTATTAAAAAAAATCCTCTACTTGGAATTGAACCCAACACCTTCCACCTATGCTCTAATGACTTTAACACTATCCTATAACACATTTTGTGTTATTATATTCAAATATATATATATATATATATGTATATATATATATATAAATTATTTATTTTTATTTTTGTTATTATGGAAAAAATGGGGAAACCGATACCTACTGCTTGGTCAAACTGTAGGTATAGAAGAACCATACCAACGGTTTACCCAAACCATTATTATAGGTTCCCAAAAAAATATCTTATACCTATGGTTTGGTCAAACAGTGGGTATAGTTTCTTCTTGTGAAATTTTTTTCCCCATGAAATATATTACCTCGGTTTGCAAAAATTATGGGTTTAAGTGTGACTTATACCCATGGTTTTTGGAGAATCATGGGTATTGGTCCTTACCAATATTCCTCCCCAAAAAAACTTATACCTATAGTTCTCTAAAAACCATGGGTATAGGATTGAATTATACCCACGGTTTCTGGAGAACCATGAGTATAGGTCCTTCTTTAGAATTCCCCCCCCCGTGGCTATAGGGGTGACCTATAACCACATTTTTTTTTCTAAAACCATGGTTACAACCTTGTTTTATAGTAGTGAAACCCCGAAAATATTGAAAAGGTATCTCTATCTCATAGACAAGTTTAAGTCAATGAGTCATCCTACAACTCCAAAGGTCTGTCTCTGATTCCCAACATCTTATGCAACCGCATAAAAACATTTCAGGGGCCTGATCCTCGATAGTTCATAATAAATCTGAGGGATACCCAACTCAAAACCATGTAACCCATGTATCCTCACTAGAATATAAGTGGAAGGGATTTCATCCTGCAACTACGCTCCACAACTGATGGAGCCACAACTCTTGTGGAGGACCTACACCTCATGGATCTTAATGATGGGAGAGTAACACACCATAGATGGAGAACCCACACCCTATGTTGTATGGAAGAGTACAAAATCTATCTGTATAAATAATATAGTTACACCACGCCCTAGTTTTATAGAGGAGTACTTCCCCTAGAATCTATTTAATTGTATTTGGAACCCATTTCTTGGTGTGATAGGGTAGTACTAACCCTAGTATCTCTCTAATGATCCCTCCCCAATCACTGTCATCATTGAGAATTTACTAAAGAAGTGTCACACTTAGAACATTTCAAATTGTATATCATGATCCACAATGAAGTATACCATTGCATTCTACATAGAAAACTATGTAATATATGCTACTCACTATCCAAAATTTGAGTCCAAATGAAATAGATATGAGAGGAATAATTTTAAGGAGGGAAAACATGACATGTATGGGGGTCCACACAACATGTGACCTCACCTCATTGTCTGGCTATGTTATCCTATAGATAGGGATTAAAATCCATGTTTTAGTACGTAGTGAGTATGGGTCATACACAACATGTCTTAGCCACTCAGGGCCTTTCTGTGTTCTCCTGGACATGTCAGTGTACGTTGGTCTCACCTGTGTGCCTGGTTATTCACATGGCAATGCAAAATTACCAGATCATTTTTGTGTACTCCAGGAGTACATGACATGTCAGACCGCATGTGGTCCTAAGAGTGTTCCAGCTAGCACACAAAATTTCCACCCAGGTATGTTCATACAACCTATGGTATAGCTAAATGGTGTGTGATCCTTAATTATTTCTAAACCCTAGAACCACAACTTGGGGGGGGGGGGGTATATTCCATGTGTTATTTCAGGATATATGGTGTATAGTTTGATTTTTTCATATAAAATTACTTTACTTCATGTGGTTTCTAGATCCTCTTCCTATTCCATAATTCACACCCATTAACTACTATAAATTGAAGGTAATATCCTCTGACCATCATTTCCTGGCCTCTAATGGCTTGAAAATGGAATTTGGTGATCCGCTTGAAGCCCGCAGTGCCAACCGTCGTTCCTCCGATCACCTGTCTCCCAATTCCATCACTGCTCCTAATCCCAGATCCACAAAGCAACACCAAAAACTAATGATCCGTCCCAAACCATCCATAAACCACAAATCTATTCTTATTTTATGAAACCATCAAGAATCTGAGGGTTCAATAATTCTTGAACCTTCCCTGACAATGTCGAACCGTGACCCCATGGGCTAATGATAAAGAAAATAGATAATATGTAAGGGAAAGAAATAAGAAAAAAGGAGAAAATATCATTGGATAAGAGTTCATGGAAAATTATTATAGATCGGGGAAACTAGGGTGAGAATATGGAAAAATCATAAATAAAATGAATTAAATAAATTAACTCATCTATGGGGATCATGTGAAGAGTGTGTGATTGTAGAATAAAAAAAAGATAATAGATCAATACTAAAACATTTAAAAAAAGGATAAAAATATAAAATTTATGAGACCTATCTCAAATATGGATCAATTATTGATGAATAATGTGTTTTTCATCACTGTGGGGATCCCACTGCATTCTATGCTTGCTAATCCACCATGACCCGATCTCTGACTGTCCTCCGATGTGATCATATAATAACGAATGAGGAATATCCTCCTCTAAGATTTTATAGGGTTATGAAACTAAAACTTTAAAAATTATATAAATGTGTTTAAATAGCTAAAATTGTGTCTATTGGTCATTTAATAATACAATAAATTATTTACTTTATTTATTTCATTTAAATACACCGCTAACAACCACCTTAACCGAACATCTAGTGCCAACCAACTTTAGGAAGTGCCTAGGGTAAAACTCACATTCCAAATTCAATTGTGGTCTTAGATTTCTGACATGAGGATATTTTTTGAATTTATTTCTCCTTTTTAGGAAAACCATGTACATGTGATATTAATATATTGAACATTTTAATAAATATCAATTCTAGGATCAACGAGCCTTAGAATATCATGTCGTATTAACACCTAGATCCAAAAATATTTCTTAATATATTTTAGATTCTTACAAGGTAAAAATATGGTCATTATAGAATAAATTTATATAAAACAACCAAATGGTTTTCTCATTCATTAATATGAGAACAAATTTTGTCGGTTAAAAATGGAGTTATATGGATTGAAGAAGACACAAAGAGTATGGTATTCATGTAATGATCAATATTTGAAGAAACTCTAATTTTATCATGGTGGAGTTTATTAAAATATCTATTTCAATTTTGAGAGTAATAAAATTATTATGGTTCTAGTGTATGTATATGAAATAATATTTGGTGGGTCAAATGAAGAAAATCAGAAAATAGATTACAAAGTTCCTGAAATGAATGTTCAAAAGGTTAATGATTGGTGATTACATATTTGTATTTGGACTATAGGTGAAATAATGAAGGCATGAAGGATTAATTTTTAAATAAAAATATTTAATGGAGGTTATGAGATGATTTGGAATGGAAAATTCCATGTATATGAAAAATCTAGTTTATACTCAGATGAAATTTTAAAGGTACAATGAAGGAAAAGAGGTCAATGTCCTAGAATATAGGAAGATCATTGGTAGTATGTTATACATAAGAGTGACATGACCTGATATTGTTTTTTCCACATGATAGGTGTAACAGTATCAATGAAATACCAAGGAAAGACACTAAATTTTAGTGAAAAATATACTTTTTAATATCATGGGAATGATTAATTTCATTTTTTTGTATAATGAGAAATATTAGGAAGAGTTATTGGGTTATAAAAATGTATATTGGTTCAATTAATCATATTATAGAAATTAAAAATTATGTGGTTCATTCTATCTTGTAAAATTATGTATTTCTTAGATAATCAAGACATAAGATCTCATTTTTCTAAGCACCATAGCGGCTAAATGTATTTTGGCAACTCAAGATTGCATGTAGTTACTATGGATAAATTATAAAATTGAAGATATGGGATTTGTAGTGAATTATCTAATCAGAATAAATTGCGATAACTTAAGTTCTATAAATATAATAAAAAATCATGTCCATAAATCATGGACGAAGTGCATTGAAATAAAGTTTCACTTTATCATGTAAAATTTGGAACATGGGATTTTAAATCAAGATTATGTTCCTACTAAACAACAAAATGTAGACATCCCAATGAAGTCCTTATAAAAAAGAATCATTTGGATGTTATCAACTAGATTATGGAGTTATTTTTACTCCCAACACATGAACAATGTGGGTGTGGGACCCCCTCTCCTCGAGGTATGATTTTTTTCTTTATATGATAATATGTGTTCTTTACCAAGTTTCATACCACACAGGAATAAATTTTGAGATCATAAACAAATGGGGGTAAATTCTTGATCAATAAAGTGAGAAAATTTAATAAGTGGAGTAGTGAAACATGAAGAGTTTTAAATAATATAGTGTTGAATATGGACTATCAACTATTAAGAATCATGAAAAGGAGTGAAATTTAGGTTCATGATACTAACAATTCACTTTTTTAGGTTGAGAAGTGATATTGAGGGATGATATTATTTTGTCTTTTGGTATTGAGAAGTTTTTTTTAGGAATGATCTTGAAAGGAGTGATTCCTTGTTTAAAATTTCATGCTACTCTTGTTTCTCATACCAAACATGACTCTTTTGATCTTTGAGTATGTGTTATAGAATTCCTTGAAAACTATATGGGGTTATAGAAGGAAAACAATTTTTTATGTTTTGAAATATAGTTAACAAACCCAAATGGGGAAATAATTTGAAACAAATCTCTCTTGATTATGTTTTTGGGTTTTTTGTTTGTTAAAAAGGTTAAAATTTGTTGGAAAAAGTTTTTTTTTCAAAAATAGGTGTGATTTTTTTGGAGTTTTGGGAGAAATTCGAAAAGGATAACATTTGGTTCATAAGTTATAAAGGTTTAAATAATTAGTTGAAGCAAATTAGATCACATGATCACATAACCCATTAGTAATGACATGATCACATTAAAAAAAATAACCACATGATCACATAAACCAATGACAATCATGTGATCACATGAAGAAAAATATATTACATGATCACATAAATGAGGAAATATAAGCTGAGATAGAGGGGTTGTGTGGTTACTCTAAATCAAGTGATGATTATATGTTTTTAACCATGTATAAGTTGAAGGATATCAAGAAAATACATAATTGAATCTAATTATATAAGAAACCCTCTCTAAGAGGTAGTTTTATTATGGTCTCTCAGAATCATATGATCCTGTATGTGACAATATATAACACAATGATGTCAAGTGTATCACATGAAGGTATAGATGTTGTTATCAGTTTATAAGCTTGTGACATGTGATGAAATGTGATTGGATAATATCAAAGAGATCATGTGATCGCAATATTCAATGGGAGTTACATGATAACTTGATTCGGACAATGTTATATGATGTTGTGGCACCACATGAGTGAATGTGAATTGTGGAATAGTTGGAAGGATGAATGTATTTTTCATAGTTTAGGAGTGGGATTTATTCCTAAAACCTCCCATTAAATTCTCATTAGGGTAAAATGAAATAATTTTATGAAGTGGTTTGATATTGATAAATGTTTAGAGAAGGTGTTTTTCATAGGTATAAAGGAGGATACCTGGTCAAATTTATGTAACTGGATTATAATAATAGATTTTCATGAAGCAAATAGATTTATGTGATCTCATAACTCGTGTGATTGGAAGTTGAATAAAGGTATTTTATATAAAGAAATATAGTTTACATGATCCCATATACAAATCACAAAGGCTTTAAGAAGGGATTTATGTTCTTGGAGATTCATGCATGGACATATGACAAAATGTGGTTTTCTTAAAGGGAGTTATACACTTAGAGTTATAGGCATATTTATATCAGATTGAATGCACATAATTTAGTTTACATTCTCAGGGTCTCACAATAGACTCATGGATTCAGATAAGTATTAAGGTGTTATGTAATGAATAGTGAAAATAACTTGAAAATAACAATGTGAAGAAAAGATTTATACAAAGGTAATATCACAAGATAGAAGTTAAGTGTAGTTGTGAAGTTAATCACATTGGTGAAAAATGACCTTAAAGTAACTCTTTTATAAATGTGAATCAACATAGAGCCAATAAATATGGATAAAATTTTCTACTGGAATAAATGTGTGTTAACTTCAGTAAAGAGAGGGAAGTGAGGTTTCAAATAGTGAATGGTTGTAAACTAGGGGAACAATATTTCCACTATAAAAATTGTAATAATAATGCACAATAATGGATTTGTTATATCATCACATTTCCCTTGACTTATCCTTGCGTTTAGCAAAGTGAGGGTGAACTGAGTAAATTATTTAATTCATGTGGATGTTTTAATTTAGACTCATTCAGTTCTATAAGATGTTGAGAGAAGAGAGTATTGTTTAATAGTGAATCAAGATCCATAAATAGGAAGTTGTTTTATTTTTTTCATATGTTTATTCACCACCCAATGTATTTAACTTGGTTAGGATAATATAGGTTTTTAATAATTCTTATTCTGAGTACAGTTTGGATTATAATCGATAAGAGAATTCATCCAAGATATTTCATAATCATGGTAATATTATTCCTATTCATACCATGGTGGATGAGATCAAGGTCCAAAAAGAAGAAGTTGTTTATAAGACTATTGAAAATATGATATTTTCATCTTTTAATTCATAGAGAAGAAAATATTCTTCTCTATATGTGAGTTTTAGGCAGAGAATTTAGGCATGAAATGTTTTTTTCATCCTCTGTATTCTAATAATTCCATATAATCATCAAGGGAATCACGAGTTTAGATTTATACCCATATTTTTGAAGACTCTTCTAGTAGAAAAATTTTATCTTTGGGTCCTGGAAGTGCTTCATACCACTGAACTAAAGCGTTTCATTCATCTATTTCTAAAGATAATGAGGTAACACCTTATGTAAGTGTAAGGGTATTACATTAAGACCTCTTACCAATATTATTTTTATAAGCTCTGGTAAGGTGTTATAAATGACAGTAATTATCTTATTTTTATGAAGGATAAAGAAAATACTAGTGTTTTTGATAAGTTATCTAATTAGTCTCATATTTTGGAATGATCAATGATTGTTTCAAAGGAGACCATAATGGGAGTGGTGTAGTATAATTATTTCAAACAATTAGGTAGTGATAATTTGGGTATTTATGAAATTTTGGAATGGAATGTGGTAGTGCCTAGGTGGAAGAGGAATAATGATATGAGAATTAATTACGAGTCATGCCCTATAGATATCTCTCTAGGATATTATGGACCTATTGATTCCACTGAAAATTTCAATGGTTTTTTGATCAATCCTAGGTTCATTCAAATAGGCATGATGATTTTCATACTTAAAATTATTATCTTTCAATAATTAAGAATGTGACGAAAAGTGGACTTTATATGGTGGAGTATTTAGTTTATAAGGTGAATAAAACTAGTAACTAAAGTGGCTAATATGTTTTTTCTAAACTAATAACTTATAGATCTATAGTTATTAGTTTTGCATCCAAGGTTCCTTTTTATTATCCTAGTAAATGGGAAGCATTATTATAATATTCTATAGGTCTAGATCATCTTGAAAATAATGTTTTAAAAAAATTAATGTGGAATAAATATATGACATTAAGTTTCTCTCAATGTCTAGTAACGAATTCAAATAACCTCAGTATAAGGGTAACAAAAGACAATCCATTTTGGAATAGGGTTTTATAAGAGTATATAAGAGTACTGGTAGATTGATCTTGATTATAGAGGGGGTAAAGAAAGGGATAGGATAAATAATCCAATACCCATCCAATTTGTAAATTCTTATAAAATCCAAGGAAGTGATGCAAGAATGGTGATTGATATCAATGTCTTGGAAGAGTTTATCTGTAGAATTAATAAATGAAAGTAGCTAGTTAACTCCAACAAGAAAAAAATGACATGGATCAAAACTCCAGATTTTTTATTTCTCTACTATATTAATTTAGGGAATATAAGTATAATAGAGTATATCATAATTTCGGACAATATTACTTCAACCTTTGGTGATCAAATTAAACAAAAGTCCAAGCATAGGTAATTTCTCATTAATTGGAGTCTAAGAAGGGTGGATTGTTCCAAAATTTTATTTTCTTATATGAATCCGTGGCATTTTTTGTAGTTTAATCTCTTTCCATTAATTTTAAATTCTCTGGGATACCATTAAAAAATTAAAAATATATTTTATAAAAAATGAAAAATACATTCTTTTATAGGACGCATCTAGATGAATGAAAATTTCAAAAACTACAATGAGAAGAATGATAATTTTTTAATGGCACAAATTCCATATTCCATGGGAATATATATATATATATATATTTGTTACTGGTAATAAATTTATATTAAGAAGAATATTTACTTGGATTTTTATGGAAAAAGGAAACATTAT
Source organism: Viscum album (assembly GCA_963277665.1). Classification (NCBI taxonomy): domain Eukaryota; kingdom Viridiplantae; phylum Streptophyta; class Magnoliopsida; order Santalales; family Viscaceae; genus Viscum; species Viscum album. Next base: position 2,002,441,700 of record OY728136.1, read on the forward strand.
TTTTGATCATGGATTGGGAAATGAGTGTATAAAATATTATTACAAACAATAAGTTCTCAATAAGAGATAATGACACAGAGATTTTTTTTAGTTATAAAAGGTTGAGTAAAAAAATGTTTTACTATGGAATGAATAAAAATATTTATATAATTTCCTTGGAATTATTAGAGTATATTTATTTCAATGAAGTCAATGATTATTTTTATAATTATAGTTACCAACCATAATAATTGATGCCTAAATATTATCCCCAAAATTATTTCCATTCCAATTATTCTCATGATAGAGGTTATAAGAGAAATTCTTCAAGAATAATAAAAGATAATTGACATGAATTTAATGTAAAATATTATATAAATAAATATATATATATATATATTTCATATTCTAGTTGAGAAAAATTCTAATATTGAATGTTCATCAAAGTTGAGTTTGAAATATATCTCCAAGAAAAAGGATGCATTGATAGTGAAGAAATTGATATGGAAATGTGTAAGTAGTTAAAATTCTACTCATGAGATGTAAATATTTTGATGTGATAAATTGATTACAAAATATAATTAATCATGTAGGTATCTGAGAATTAATATGATATTTAGGGAAAAAATTCCAATTAGTGTTATGTGGGGGAATCCTTTATAGTATGAACACTGATGTAGGGAACTATTTTGAATTGGACCATGGTGAAAAGATGATTCCCAAGAATAAATTGGAAACATTGGATCTTATAAAAAATATTTTAGATATCATTATGGATTATAAAAAAATATAAAGGAGAATATATGGTCCATAGTGACCCACAATCTTCCCCAACTTGAGAAAATTTGAGATTTAACTCTCTCTATGTTCTTGATTTTTTAGTCTTTATTGAAGTGGTGTTGAATTATGTGAGAGATATGATCCATCATAATGATATCAAAGAAGACATTTGAATTTTTAAATTTCAAGCAAATGATTAAAATATGTTCTATAATAGAAATAAAACTTAGTATGAAAGGAATAATTATAGTGGTGTTGTCACAATAATCTATCAAACAATAAATATCATAGAATGAATAAGTAAGATAAAAGTTTGATGGAGAAGCATCCATAAAAAATATTTATATGTCAATTTTTTTTAGAAAACATGAGACATTATTCCTTATTGTATAAAATATATGATACTAATTGAAAATACTCCCATGATGAATCAATGTTGAAATACTTGGGGACATTTTTTAAAGATAAGGTGGATATTATACCTATTATTTACATAAGGACATAAATTGGATAAAGAAAAATCTACATTGTTAGGATAATATTGAGAGCTATTCTATGAATAGAAAATAGTACAACTAAAAACATAGTATTTCAAGGTTATTCACTAATGATTTTGTTAATGTGTTATTTTATTAATAGACGTTTTTCCTTAGTATAATTTAAATTATATGGTTGTATGAAATTAATAAAATTAAGTGATAAAAATGGGAAAACATTGTTTTATGAACATAAAATCTTGTTTACTACACTGAGTTATAACTTAGTAGATATATAGGACTTGATAAAAACACTTTTCTATAAGGTATACTCACTTAATGAAAATCATTGAGAGTTTATCTATATATAGAGGGTATTTTTAAATCTAGAAATAAGTATACATAATTTTTTAGAACAAGTAAAGTTAGATAAATTTGAAGAAATATTTCTAGAGTTCATGTTAACAAAAATTTTATTATCAAAAATAGAGAGAGCTAATGGATAAATATTAAAGATTACCAATTCATAGAAAGTGCTTATGATCCAATGTATAGGATAAAGATAAAGATAAAAATGTTTCTATAAGCTATAAAATGATTTAAAGAAGTTTTATTACAAAATGGGAGATTATAATATTTTTGTATGTTTTAATGACTATATTAAAAATGTGAGAGAATATCTATTATTTATAACATTATACATTTTAGATATAAAATGAAAGAGTTACATGGAAATAATTATATAAAAATATCATAGGCATTCAAGGTATAATTAGTATGAAAGGAGTCTAATGTTGATTTTCAATGTTTGTGACAATTGGTATCAAATATTTTATCTTATAACATAATATGTGATATGAGATTATTGGATATTTATTATTATACAACATAAAATTTTATAGTGGATAATGATGTAAAAACTAAATAGAAATTCCCATTTCTCTCAAGGTAATAATTTTTCACGATTTATGATTTTCTATTTATCAATTTGATTTAATTTTAACTTGATATTAAAAGAGGATAATGAATGAATCATAAAAATGAGATTTATATAACTTGATTTATATTAGTATAAAATAATTATGGGGATGGATGAATGATAAGTGTTTCTAGTAATACTAATCAGGGTGACTATTAGAATCTTATTAGGATTTTATGGGATATGGTGTTGAATTTATTGTCAATTATGTCCACAGGTGAAATGGTATTGCTTGTTATTATATTTTTTGATGATGTACATCTATTTGGTGTTTTATTTGATAAATATCATCATTGCATTCATCATTTATTAGTGGTAAGGAAGGATTCATTAAGAGAATTATATTTTAAGAAGCATTAGGGGAAGCTTTATGTTTCCACTTGGAGGGTTATTTTTTTGTAAAGTTATGTTAGAGGCATAAAATGGTATTAGAGTATTTTATATTTTATGGATATTAGATATGTAAGTGTGTTAAAATACTTATAGGATTTTTTGAGTGGTTATAATTGATTTTAAGCATAATGATGGTGTTTATTTCATGCAGATGAGTTTAATATGTATTTTGGGGACCCTGATTTATGGAAATGGTTGGTATTCTTGAGGAATCCTTATGGTTATCTAATTTATTATTAAAATGGGGAAGGTTTAAATGACCAATTTCTTGATCATGTTTTGAATAAAAAATCAATAATATCATTTTTAAGCCTAATGAAAACATTGTGGAGGATAACTCTGAATTAAAATGGGATGATAAGACTCAAAATGGGTGTAGTATTATCCATAGTGTATTATAGGAAATCTCTGTATAAAATCTTAAATATAAAAATTGGTGTAAAAATTATTATTGTAGTCCTATATATAAATAATTGAAATATGAAATGAGTGTCGACTTCAGCACGGTGGAACACTTTTTTCCACTTTGAGATTTCTCGAGTTGATATAGAAATAGGGAAAAAGTTTTTATAAGTGTTGTAGGGAATGGTGCTTCACCTTTTAATCACCTATGAGATATTCTAGAGTTTTTTAATCATAGTGGAGAGTAAATATATGTATTTGATGTTTGTTACTGAAATGATTTATGGAATTTATGATTATTTTAAGGATATGGTTCATGAAGTAAGTGGGTTTATTAAAGGAGATCATTCCATGAAAGATCTATCCACATTATTGGAGATTAAGAAATAAATAATATATATATTTTGAAATTCTTATCATCATAGAGGAATTATGTGATTAAACTAAAATTAATTTGACAATGATTTTAAAGTATAAAGTAGATGAAATTTAATCATGATTTTGATGAATTATAAACGAATTAATCAAGATAATTATGGTGAATTTATATTGGTTTAAAGATGGTAAATTCTAAAAATAGGATATCCTAGGGATATAAATATATCCATTTATATAAATATATGTAATAAATACTATGAAAAAGTTGAGATATGTATTTTATAATAGATATATAAGTGCATGAAAATAGATAAGAATTTAGTAGAACTTGTTGAAGATAGCAACAAAGAATAAGGAGTTTCTCTATGTAAATTCATTGAAGATAAACTAATTTAGGGCGAATCTGTTTTCATGGTGATATTCAAACACTTTTTTTAAAGGAGGAGATACAAAAGTAGATGATGGAGAACATAAATCAACCTTTTGGAATTGTTAATGTTTAAATAACCCAAATAGATTAATGGACCTAAAGTTATATATATTTTCCCAAGATGTCTATATGATAGAATATAAATGTGTGTTGAAGTTGCGAAGTGAAGGAAGATCCAAATAAATATGAGTAAGCTTTTTTCATCATGGATGAATGGAAAAAGATATGGAATTGAGGATGTTACATGCAATTATAATATGGACAGACTGGAGACAAAAACATTTACATGTGATGATTTTAGAGTTGATCTTCATGGAAATAAAAGGAAAGTGTCATTGAATGAAGTGGCCCCATATATAATAGTTTTATGGAGTTGGAGATACTAGATAATTAATTAATAGATTGAGAGTCATGGTTAAAGAAAAAAAGACTAACTACAGGTGTAGAGAATCCATCTATTAAGTACTAGTCAATAATATTGTTTTATTATGTGAAAAATATCATTTGGATGAAGTTTTGAGGGATTGAAGTTACCTTGAAGTAGTTTGAGAATGCTCTGATCATTTTTAATTAATTATAGATTAATTCATATAGTATTTGTGGTTTTGATTAAAATTGAATAATTGATAAAGGGATACAAAAATATCATGGCCTATTAAGGAATAATATCAAAGTTCAAAAAACTGAATTAGTTAAATAATGTTATGAGCATTTTTGATTAATTTTGGATTAATTCATATGATATTTTTATTTTGTATTGAAATCAAATAATTGATAAAGGGATAAAAACACCATATCCTCTTAAGGAATAAATTCTATGTTTATATGATTAATATTGATACTTAGAGTGAATAAATGAAAAAGTCAGGAGATTTTGTAGGAGTTTTATACCTATTTATAAGATTCATCTGAATTTTCAAAAGAGTTATCTATATGATACTAAAGGTTCATAAAAAATTCAAAAAGGTTCATTTATCCAAATGATGAAATTTCAGACTCTAATACATCACATGGAATATACCTAGTGATAATTGTAAGTGGAATTATGTATTTTTTAAATGTTATATGAAGAATGTGTAAGATCCATTTGTAAAATGTATAAATAAAATCTAAGAGCCAATGAGATATATTTAATAAATATAACAAAGGAACATAAGTGTAAGAGTTATTTAATCCTTTTTATAAGACATTATGATATTTTAAAATAGTTATATGAATTATTAAGGGTCATCATCACTGATGATTATGAAAATGAGTCAAATTACTAAGACTCAAAGTGTTGTGTAAGAGTAACTTACTATTATGTAAAATTAAACAAGTGAAAATATAAGAATCTCAAGTTAAGAAAAAATTAAGATGATATTTATAGAAAATATATGGAGTTAAAAAATAATAAAATAGAATATACAAGATATTTTAGTCTTATAAGTAAATACCATAATTAAAAAAAGTGATTACGAATCAACATGTGTTGAGGCAATGAGATTCACATGATAAAGATGAAGAGAATATTTCAAAGCGACCAAAGATGAAAAACAAGTTTAAGATGAAACTAAGAAATTAGAAGAAGTCTTACCTTGAGAATAAATCAATGTTATGATGAATGATAAAGAAAAGATTCATAGAATAGCATCATACCACAATAAAAGATGCCGCACCGTGATGGTTTTATGTATGATGTCATGAAGACATGCATGTTGTTCAGGAAATGCATGGAAGATTCAAGGAATAATACCACATGTCACAAAAATATTTAAATAGAGATATTGACTGATATGAAATGATATTAAAGGATAGAGGATAATATGTACTAGCTTGAATGAGGATATATTTTTCCACTATTCAAAGAAGATTTTCCATATTCTAATATAGATAATATATTAGATATATTTTATATGAAGGTGTATAACTTAGTATAAGGAAAAGATGCTTCTATTAAAGAGAACATGATACCACTATTTTTCATTAATATCCAAGATTATCGAATAGATAAGAATTTGATGACATTGAGGAAGAGTAAGAATGTTCATTGAGGAAGATAGAAGAAGAGGGAGTACTATTATGTATCTATATCATAAAGTAATATAGAAAGTTGAGTAAGACCTCTGATCTAGACTGTAAACAAGATTTAGATGTGAGGATTCATGAAGTTCAGGGCTAACTCACTTTTATGGAAGAAGATAAAAGAAATTGATGACCTATTAATGGTAATGATATTTTGAATAATTGGTAGGAGCCATTGAAAAGATCACATCCAAATATTTTTTTTGATAATTTCAAGAGATATCATACACAGGAGGGAGATAATGTAAAGAACCCAATTGGAGATGATAAGGTCTTTTTGGGAAATATCCATCAAATATAGTCACTAGTGTTCATGTTTTTTAGGAGATAATATGTATGGTAATGAATTATGTTTACAAGTGAAAATATGTATATTAAGCTTTAAATGGACATAATAATAAGTATGTACCAAAATTGAGACTGAATATAATGAAATGGGATTTTAATACAAAAATATCCCATCTTTTTAGATAAACATTCAATACATTTAACAAATGCATTCCCAAGTACATTAAAATTTTAGTGTATTAAGAGACTAAAAACACAATATTCTTATTTCATGAAAGATCCTAAACACATCACTTAATGATATTCTCATATATTACTCATCTCAAGAATACCCTACCTAAAACTTTCTTCATAACTTGTGGATGGAAACATAAGAAAGGGTAAGCTAAGATGATTAGTAAGGTTAAACATAAGAAATGTAAATCTATAATCATATAAAAGTATAATATAATAATAAGGGTATGTGATCAGGAAAATAACTTAATAAGTTCATTCCTAACCTCTCATAGATCAAAAACATGAGTCATGGAAGAAATATTTATCATTTTCTAAAACATGGCCAATAATAATGAGAAATAATTATAAATAAATCACTAAGCATACGTGCATGTCATAAAATTGTAAAACAATCATAAATATTGAAAACTATTTCATATGTCATGGTTTACTACCAAGACCATCAATATAGTAGATTAAGACTCATCACCTATTTCCCATTGTGGATCAGGACACACCTGTTTCCCATAATGGACCGCGACTCACCTGTTTCTCATAATGGATTAGTACTCACCGATTTCCTATAGTGTCTCAAGCCCATTAACTTGTTACCCATTTTTATCTCGTGATATATAAAGCATTACCCAATTCATTGGAGGGAGATATTGGTCCCACCCATCATATAATGAAAATCATATACATGTGTGCCACAAGATCATAAGACATTCATCATACCAGAACCCATGAAAAGAAATGGATTTCAAAATAGTTTCATCATAATAGAACCTATTTAAAATAAATAGGTTTCAGAATCATTTCATCTTTTCATCAAATCATAACCCATTGAAAATAAATAGGTTTCATAATCATTTTATCCTGGTATAACCCATAGAATAGAAATGGGTTTTATAAAGATATTTTCATCATAAATAGAAACAATTAAAAGAAATAATAATAATAGACTCCATGGATCATATCAATTTTAAATAATAGGATAAATAAAAGGATTTTATCTTAGATTCAATATTATTTTTAATGAAAAATTACTTGGAACGTTTCTTGAGTAGAATATCCTTTTAACATTGATTTTTTTAAACATAAAACATTATAAAAATAAATTTATTTGAAAAAAATAGTAAAATTATAAAGTAATATTAAAATAAAATAAACTTTATGATGGTGGGTAATTCAATTAATTCCATACACATTAAAATAAAGACTCCTTTCCCATTTTCAGTAAAAGTCAAAGTAGACATTTTTTGGAAAATTACCTGAAGATTACTTTTAAAATCTTAAATAAAAGGTAAAACATGGATCAAAATGTATTTAATAAAAAAATTATTTAATGATATTTTTTTTAATTTTTTTATAAGACATGGGTTTGGAAGAAAAAAGGCTTTTTTGACCGAAGAGGGAAATAAAGATATTTTTTCTTAAAAAAATTATTCTGACCTCTTGAGTATATACATATATGGAAATAGAGGTGAAATATGTATTCCAATTAAATAACCAAATAATAATAAAATTTAAGAGTTTCTTGAGATATGGATCATAATATTTCATCATCAGAAGCATAAATATAAACAATCCTGATAAATAATGATATTATATCATAAAACCCTTACTACATTGGTAAATTTTGAACCGTAAAATCCATGAAATAGATATCATAAAATTCAAATGTTAATACCAATAATATTCATTATAATCATTATAAAATACATTCATAGTCATTATATACACCATATAAAAGAAATATATGGTGATTATGGAATGTGTCTCACATAAGTAAAATGTGAGATGAAAATCCCTTACCTTAAGTATTGAATTCCTTTGTACACATTAAAAACAAAAGTGTAATAAATATAATTTTATTAAAAATATATTAGGGAACCATAATCACATGTATCATACTACATATTGTTTATTTGTTATCCTTTATTACCCATTTATCAATCATTCCTTGTTAAAATCACATTCCGGGTAATAACTATTTTTTTTTGTGTATTTTTGATTTTTTTAATTTTAGTAATATTAATTTTATCATGGTTAAATTTTATAAATAAAACTAAACATGATATAAATATAATATATATTCATTATATATGTATTTATAGTATTCCATACAAGTTAGAGATAGAAAATTAAATACACCGTTCATGGAGATGGTATACTGTACGTACATGTGAACATTGTTTCCATTTTATCAATATATGAAATGAAAGAAAGGTAAATAGTATAGTACATTTATAGAATAATTTTTAGGTATTATATATCACATTTTATATTTAAACCTTTCTTTATTACATTTCATTGAAATCTTATGTGAATAATGAATCACATCGCTTTGTGAGGCAGTAGTCCGCCGTACACACAAATGACATCATCATATTCCCATGAGACGAAAAGTAAGAAGGAATATGTGATATAATTAATAAATAAGAATAAGAATATCATAAATATAATATATAAAAAATAACTCCATCATTATATCTAGTCGTGAGAGGTGGTGAAGGAAAATGACAAACATCGGTTCGCGAGGCGGTAGTCCGCTATACATAAGAATGATGATTTTGAAACCTATTTGATATAAGAGTAATAAAATTTAGGTTATTAAATTATCATAATAACATATAATTGTATTTAATATAATTATGATATTATATTATCATATTTTAACAATAATATAAGGAGGTGGAGGAATAAATAAAATAAAACATTCGGTTAGGGACTTTACCTATTCTTTGGAAAACTGATTTTGGTTTGACCCAAAAGGATTATGAGGTCAGATTTTTGACCATAATAAGGATTATATGATTATAGGAGGAATTTAAGGAAGTTTCTTGGTAGGGTATTGTCATAAAAAATGGGTTTCAAATTGTGAACAGGGGAGGGTAGGGGGTGTACTTTTATAAGTGAGGTGAGTGGAACACTTGTAATTTTTGAAAACAAAAAGGTGTAACCAGGTTTTTCACATGTCACAAGGATAGAAAATTTTACATGATCAAAAAAAGAAGATACAAGGTCTAAATATGTTCATCAAATTTGTTTTAGACAAGTTTTGGGTAATTTTTAACCGTTATATTTGTAGTTTAACCCCACAGTAAACCCATTTTTATGTTAACCACAATAAATAATATTTACTATTTTTACTATTCATTATGGTAAAAAAAATAAGTTGACCTTATTAGATAATAAAAAATTTATGATTAAAAAAATTTAATTTAATTTTTCAAAATAACATTCACATAAGTGTAAATAATGAATTTAAAATTAATACTATAGACATGATGAGAAAGAATGTTTCTAAAGAGAAAATGTTCAAAAATATAAAAAGTTTTTTAGGATGTTTTTAATTTTTGTCATGTAATGGGTTCAGCCCTTTTACAAGTTTTCAAAATGGGATATCTATTATCTTATGTTTAATAAATAGGGACTCACCATAAACCTTAATAAAAAATCTTTATAAAAACCAGTATTTTTTACCATTCATAAAAACTTATCTTTTAAGAAAATTATAAAAATTTCCATATGTGGTAATTTTTAAATGATAATTCCAAAAATGAAATTTATTTTTTCAAATAAATTTTATAAAAGGGGAAAAAATTAATTTTAAAATCAATTCCTATAAGGGAAAAAATTATTTTTAGAAAAATACATTTATTAAGAGAAAAATAGATTAATTCTTATATATTCTCAAGAAAACACATAAAATAAATTTTAAACATTTATTTGAATATAAAATTTATAAATTTAATTAAAATAAATAACTAAATGTGTTTTTAAATTTTATTTAGATAAAACATTTTTAAAAAAAAATAGGTTTTTCATAAGAGGATTTACTTTATTTTGAAATAGATTTTATATTCAAATATAATTAATTTATTACTAAAGAATTAATTTTATATACATTTTTAGACCATATATTTTCAATTTTTAATCCTATTTCTACATTCTATTCCAACGTCTTGATGATAACTATCATATAATAATATTTTAATAGCATTTCACGTTTTTTTTGAACTTGGTGTTTCATATATCACAGGCTACACTCAGTGATGCATGTAATTCAAGATAAACTTAGTTTTTCTTGTAACAAAATCTAAACTCACTATTTCATGTCATGAAAAATACCATAAGGATTAAATTTAGTTGGAAAAAATATTTCACAAAATCTCAAGGTGTTGCATTATGCCAACCTTAAAACAAATTTCAACCCCAAAATTCATTACCTTGATACAAAAAACTGAGAATAATTTTTCTTCATTACATCCTCAAGTTCCCACTTAGCTTCATAAAGTTTTTGGTTTCACTATAAAACATTGACCAAGTGAGTTATCTTGTTTCATTGAACTTTCTCTATATAATATTAAATCTCAATCAATTGTTCCTTATAAGAAATATCATGCATTGAAATTATGACCTATGTGTTCTATGCATGTAAAGAATTATGTATTTACTTACATTGAACAAATCATGAACCTGAGTGAGGTTCAATGGAAGAACCACAAGATAAGATATTGTCTTGATACTATCGATATTTTCAAATGGATAGATATACCTAGGGATTAGTTTTCCCTTCTTTCTTCAATGGTGAAATTCTTGGGAACACCTTTTCAGTAACTTAAAAATATAGATTGCATTGGAGATTATATTCATAACATTTCTATAAAAAGTTTTATTTACTTTTGTGCTGGTGAATTACTCTAACCTTATCTTCCATTTCATCATCTAGCTCAGGTCCCAATAGCTTTCTTTCTCCAACCTCATTCCAAAATGTTGGATCTCAACACTTATTTCCATCAAGGGTTTCCTAAAGATCCATATAAATTCTTGAGTTAGAGATATTGTTATAGGAAAACTCAACTAGTGGAATGTGTTGATCCCAAACACCTTTGAAATCCATAAGAAAGAACTTAATATATCCTCTAGGTTTTGAATTGTTCTCTCAGATTGACAATCTATCTTAGGATGATACACAATGATAAAATATATCTATCTATCAAGATATTGAGGAAGACTTTTCCAAAACCTTTAGGTAAACATCATATCCCTATTAGATATAAATGAATGAAATATTCCATGAAAACTTAAGACTCCCTTAAAGTATATTATGATAAACAAATAAACAAAATAGTTCTCTGATAGAAAGATAGTGTGATAACTTTATAAGGTTATCAAATATAACCCATAATTTTCTAAACATCAAAGATAACATAATCCCAAAAATTTAACAGTACCTTTAATCATATTTCCATAAAGTATAAATTAATTCCTATTAAAATATTTTTTTTTCACTAAAACATATATAAAAAAAGGTTTTTATTTCCATAAATTTCTATTAAAATATACTTAATGTTGATAAAATCCCAATGGGGCCCAACACACAAACCACCAAGCCTGCCTTAATTGGGGCATTTGATAGAGACTATCACTGAGTAATCATATCACATAGATGGGAGGCATTTTTCTAAAGTACCGACACACACTCACCCACAAACACCTCTATGTAGTAGTGCAGATATATAAAAAGTAGGAAAAAAAATTCATGAATACATATATCACAAACCAGAGTACAATAGAAGTATTAAAATCCCAAAATGAAAAAGCACACACCCACAAAAAAACTATAAACCATCCAACTAGATTAGAAGGAGAGGATATATATCAAAATAAATTATCAGAAATCTTTGTATACTAGATTTGATAAACACCTCAGTTGGTCAAGCTCATTAAGCTCCGCCAACCTCAGTTCCCCTCAGGACTTCATTGAAAGTCTTGTGGTCTTTACAAGTCACAAAACATGTGGGAAAAGACCATGTAGGGGTGAGAAAAATAATACTCAGTAAGTGACCCATAAACCCATAAAAAAAGGATAAAATGAATGTACATAGCCCACTCGACCTAGACTGAGGGAACCTAATCTAGAGAGAAACTCCATCTTGAACCATCCTTGACTACAGATGAATAGTCAACTTAGTCCACAAGGTTTGTCAACACAGACATGTTATAACACCAAAAGGACTCACCAAATCACCTAGATATACTCGTCTCAGAATCTAAGTCTCATGAGATTCCGAACATATAGTAAGATAAAATATTATACACTAATTCTAGAAGGTAACAAACTACTAGGAGAATAAACACAATGAGATTATACATCCCTTATGATACTCATCCATAAGATACACTCTATCAGGAAAAACTCACTAGTTAAAATATGGTTCCCAACACCAAAGTTCTAATCATCACTAACCTACACCCTTTGAAAAGCTGTAAAAACCCAAGTGAAGAGGCCCTCCCCTCACCACTGCACATAGTTGAGGAATCACTACTCTATACTATTCAATACATGCATCATCTCTAATGAGATAGAATGGGGGGTCCTTTACCTCTCTTTAACCCCACAGTTAATGAAGTATTGGATTTAACTAACCCGAGAAGCCTCTACCACTCCTTTATAGAGTGTCCCACACATCAAACCATCAAGGGGGTACTAAATCCAATAGAGGAACCACTCCCCATTGCTAATTGGATATGGGGGAGTACTACTCCATAGATTAAGACCCACAACCTGATCTGAAATCAGATTACTACTCATAGTATAGAGGACCCACACCCTGGTATGATAATGGAGTACCACACAACCATAATTATTTTTATGGGGGACCTGTACCCTAACAAAATAGGGGAGTATCGACCCCAATCTAGAGGACCCACTCCCTATCATGACAAGGTAGTAAGAAATTTTCTGAACAAATATATATGGAGGACCCATGACCTGGGATGAAAGTGGATTTCCCACTCCAAGGATAGAGGAACCATAACATAACATGGTAGAGGTGTACCCACTCCATATATATGTCACATCTGGAGAACCTTCCCCCTAACAAGGTAGGATGTACCAAATCCATGGATAGAGGACCCGCAGCCTAGTCCCATAGGGGAGTAATGAATCTCTCTGGCCAAGGAGTATGGATGGACCACACCCTAGCATGACAGGGGAGAACTATCTATCTACACATATGATATGGGGAACAAACACCCTGGTCTAATGGGGAGTACCAAACCTGAAAGAACAACGAAAAAGTTATGTAATCTGTACCCATGATGTGGGGAGTCATGTCTATTACCAAAGCAGGGAGGTAAGAGAAAACAATGCTCTGATACCACAGGGGAGTACCAGTCCCAACATCTCTCATGAAGAACCACACTTATATCCAATATCTGACAAGAACCTCTAAAAGGATAATCACACTCATCAAAACTCTCATTGTAACACCACCATGGGTTGGGTTCCCACACTGTGATACAACAGTAGAGTACTGATATACTATCCTAAAGAGTCTAGGGGACCCACATCCTAAGGTAAAAGGGAAGGTTACTGACCCAGACATCAACCTAGTGATCCAACCTAATCACTACCCAATGTTAAGCACCACTGCCCCATCTTTGTTCTCCAATCATACCACACCATATATCATAGGTCAAAACGAAGGAAACAAACATTTTTTATATAGAAATATGATCAAGATAGGATACTCACAAACCTAAATCTGGGTTCCAAAGAAGAAGATATGTAGGGAAGAATATCTCAAGAAGATCTCCAAGATAGTACATGACATTACCTAGAGCACACATGACATTTAAAATCTCCCATGCACCTGGTCATGTCTCATGTTCACATGTCTTGGCTTGGCCATGTAGGGTTATACGATGTGTAAAAATAGTATATCGTGTGTTCTACCTAACCCGGCCCATGGCTATTTTCTTCTTCCACAAGGACCATCCAGCCATGTCCCTCACATGTTGTGCATCCCATAATACAAGGCGTGGTTAGGATAAATGGATACCTAGACATATAGTTTTCCCATTCTCATGTTTGGAACCCCATGTCCATATACTTTTTTCATGTAGTTCTACACTACCATATATGATTACATGAAATCCTAGGCCATGTCCTCTAGCCACACGATAAGGGGTCACTACACGGTGTGTAACTCCATTACACGGTTTATAGTCTCCAAAATAAATATTATTCCCCAAACATTAAGAACACATAGATTTTACACCGAACTACATGCCTTGTAGATGGAAATTATAGTTCAGAATTACCTTGAATTTTTCCCGATTAACCTTGATTTTCCTTGACACATGAAGATCGAACTAGAGGGGATCTCTAGAAATCATAATAGGGATATACAACCTTAAAATAATAAAAAAAGAAGGATATCAAGACAAAAACTAAAATCATCCTACATCAAGGGTGAAACACCAAATCTTTGGGTGTAGAATGATACCCAGATCAAGCCACTTTTCGATATGATGATGATAAGCTCCAAGAATGGATATTGGAAACACTTCATCGCTTTTATTTGGCTTAGTTTTCATATATCACTAAAGGGGGAGAGGATGGTAAGATCCTCCAGCTCATGTCATTCCCAAAAGGATAAGGGAGTTGATTTAGGATTAATTAATTAATCAAATTCTCATTTAATTAATAATCTCTCCCTTCAACACCACACCAAATCGCCTCTAACCAAACTCCCAGTGCATACAACTTTATTCCATACCTAGGGTAAAAATGATGTTCTGAACTCAACTATAGTCTCAAAATTCTAATTTAAGAATCCACTCATGAGTTATTCCAAATTTTTAGAGAAACTATTCACACGTGAAAAAATATATTTATTATTTTGAAAATCATCGTGATGAGGCTCCTCGACCCCCATAATCCGGCACCGACATAGCATATAGCTTCAGAAATATTATTAGGAATATTAAAAAGTCATATAGTTCAAAACCCAAGTCACTAAATGATCCAAAAATTTGGGATTTTTGTCCATGAAAGGTGAAAGAATATGAACAAGGTAATGAAACTAATCCCTCCATTGGAACCCCCACACTAGTGATCTCGTCAAGGGTTCCTATACTACCTACAAGCATAGACTTAGGGGAACCACCAAGGATGAACCAACATCACATACATCTCCAAATAGGTCAACATTGTGTAATAAGGCGGAACATGTGTTCTTGTCTTTTAAAGGTGGAGAAGCACCAGACACCATGGTCCATCAGCAATCATAGGGTCTATCTGTACACTGCCTCTCTAACATAACATTGATACCGATGAAACCCCACATTTCACATCCACCCCTAGATGATCTTCTTCATGATCCCTCAAGAATATTTCATTCAAATTTTATTTCGAGCATGTGATGGTACCAACAAACAAATAGGGATTCCAAATTGTAAACAATGAGTATTAATAGACCCTTCATCTGTGAACCTACAGCTGTAATATTTCTCGCCAAAACCAAAGCACAGACACACTGACTAGTGGAATCCCAACTAAGTATATATGGTAGCTAACCAATACACGTTGTAGGTTATAAACTTTCTATGATTGAAGTAAGGATATCTCTCTACCAGGGCTACCAAGAAAAAAAGGGTCAAGCAAAAAAACTCCACTGGCAAGGCCAGGACCTGGTCCGACACTCCACCACACAACCTCTCCCTAAACACACAATTCTAAGGAACTTATCCACCACAACTCTAAATTATCCTTTCTAGGTAGCACTGAACCCCTTTAATGGTTTTGGTTGTGTCACAAAGATGCATCTTATTGGGGGAAAAATCCATCTTCCTCATGAGTCCAAAGATACCTCAATCCATGCCACGTCATCCTTGAGTCTCTCATATAAAATTTTTATTCCAAGCACATGAGGTTACTAAAGAAGAAAAAAGGGTGGAAAATATGCTCATACTGGGTCTTACTGGGACCTATTTCTAAAAACCACAAACACATCACCCGACCCGAACACACAAGTTAGAGAGACTCATCCACCAAACCTCAATACTATATACTTTTGACAGCACTGACTCACCCTCACGGTTTTACTAATGTAACAAAAAAATATCAGTGGGAAAGGAACTCCCTTCCTTTTGAATTCAATGCAACATCAAACAACACCAACTCAGGGTTCTACTAGCTCCCCATGTCACCCCAGATAAACCTCAAGCAAGAAGCTAAAAGAAAAGAGTACCCAAAATAGTGTCTAATAACTGATAATGAAAAAATATAGAAAGGACATAAAGAATACCTCTATTCATCCTTAGAGCTTCTAGGTAAAAGGTCTCTTTAACCTAAAATTATCCTCACCCATATCCTCCAGCTCCCAGATCCTAGTGAAACTCCTACACTGTAGGTGAAAGTTCTTAAGTCTAGGCATGGGTATGTCTCCCATGCCATGATCCTTCCAATTCTCAACTACCTATTACTATAGATGACTCAGCCTCAGGACTACCACTGGGGTCCAGATCCACCTGTCCCTCTTCCAGGAAGCTCTCTATGACCAGATCTCACTCTAGTATCCCCGCATAAGAGGGGAAGCACAAGGAGACCACACCTTCTTGGACGTCTATAAGGAGGCCATGATCAAAGGTCTAATCTACAAAGAACGATTATCGAGCCATATCCAGTGAGTAATACGACAGGTTTGTAAACCTCACTGAGTACTCTGCCATAATCATACTACCTAGTCAAATCCTTATAATATCCTATATATGAACTTATCTCAGTGTGTCTAGGTATAAATCTTCCCCAAATATTCTCTGTAAATCCACCCAAGTGAGTGTCATGTCAACATGGGTCTATGTCACTAGACTCCACTATCACCTAACCAAACATTGTAGAAGGATCACTGATTGTACCACCATATAATCAGGAGGTTTTCTCATAAGGAATAAAACATGCGTGAATTCCTTGATCCAGTCATCAGATCCCTGGGGGTCTAGATCACCCCAATATCTCATAGGTCATTGACTATAGAACTTGTGTAGTGCACTAAGCCAACACGCATCATTGAACTGAGTATTTGGCACAACCAACTACGCAACTGGTGGTGGATAAACTGGAGGAACACTCAGAGGTACCACCATAAAACCAGTTCCCAGCATTGAATCCTCTTCTTAGGGTGAATTTTCACCACAATCCCACCATGGAACACTTTATGGCTGTCATCACGGAGGAATCATGAAATAAAATCAAGATGCACCATGATCAAAGTGTATATCTGGGGAAATGACTCATGAAGGAAAAGTAAAAACCAAAACCCAAACCTATATGATTCATTACCATTATTTCCTTGTGACTAGTGTCCTAATGTACTTAGTCAAAAAGTAGGTTATCAAAGTCCGGGGAATGGATACATCAACCACCACCCCAACACTGGAACCTCTAGAATAGAAACAAACTTGAAGCACCCTAACAATATCACTATGAAACCTAAATCTTACTCATGAAACTGAATCCAATAGTGGATCCCGCTCTAATAACACTCTTTCATGAACTGACCCAATGGGGTCTGAGACATAACTCCCCAAGCTAGCCTTTAACTGTTCAAGGGCTGGTGACTAGCACTAAGTAGGTATATCACATAGATGGGATGCATTTTCCTAATGTACATGTACGAATGCACCCATAAACACCTATATGCAGTAGTGTAGAGATATAAAAATATGGAAACTAAAATTCATGCATTTATATATCCCAAACTGTAGTGTAATAGAAGTATTGAAAGCATTAAAGGGAAAAACACATGACCACTAAAGAAAACTATTAAAGCATTGAAGCTTCACAGAAGGAGGGGATCACAGTCAAAATAAACTACTGAAAATATCCTTATCCCAAATATAGTAAACAACTCATCCATTCAAGCTTACTAAGCTTAGCCTTCTACAAGTCCTTCAGGGGCTCTATCGAAAGGCCTGTGTTTTGCACACGATACAACACATGCGGGCAAAATCTATGTAGATGTGAGTATAAAAATACACAGTAGGGGAAAAAAAATCCAAAAGAAAAGGGAGAAACTAAAAGGAAACAATCTATTAAACCTATCTAAAGGGAACCCAATCGAGAGATAAACTCATCTCAAACCATCCTTCACTATAAAAGACTAGTCAGATCAGTCCACATGGTGTTTCAACCCAGATATGTGACAAAACTCTATGTACTCCCAGAATAACCCAGATATACTCATTTCAGACTCCAAGTCTAATGAGGTTCCAACCTCATATCCAACTATAGGATTCTACTCTAAGGATCAATGGTAATATAACACCCAGAGAACACAATCCAAGAGCTCATCTATCCCATATAACACCCATCCAAGATATACACTCCATCAGGAACAAATAACTAGTTGAAAATATAGTTCCCATAAACTAAGGTTCTATCATAGCTAACCTACGCCCTATATAAATCTATAAGAACCAAAGTGTAGAGGTACTCACCTCACCATTACACATAGTTGAGGGAGAACTGCTCCAGACTATACACCACATGTATCCTCTATAATGATAGAGAATGGAGGGACCTACACCTCACCACTACCCCACATAATATGAATGTTAATAATTTTTTATTATATAATATTTATATTTCATTAAAATAATTTACCATAAGTTATTTTTTAATTTATTTAAGGAAAACATGTTGGTGTTCATAAAAATAGTTTTTCAGAAGAAGATTTCATTTATTTACAAATAGTTATTATATACATTTTTAATTAATTGGTCACCAAATAATTCATTTTATATACATATGAAGACCATATATTTTCATAATTTTTTTATTCCTATTCATACCCACTATTCTTATGGCTAGGAAATATCTATCATATAATAATATTTTAATAGTATGTATCGTTTCATTTAAACTAGGTGTTATGTGTATCACAAGATACACTCAGTGTTGTGTGTAATTAAAGATAAACACAATGTTGTGTGTAATGAAATCTAAAATCAGTGTTGTGTGAAATGAAAAATATAATAAAGATTAAATTTATTTGAAAAAATATTTTAAAAATCATGGGTTATTACATTGAATCTTGTAAAAAAATTTATGTGATTAATTGTTCATTATTTGTTTTCATATGGGAAAATGTGAGATATAAAGGAATGAATGGATAAACAATTTCACCAATAATTATGGTTGATTTTAAATACTA
Organism: Viscum album; assembly: GCA_963277665.1. Classification (NCBI taxonomy): domain Eukaryota; kingdom Viridiplantae; phylum Streptophyta; class Magnoliopsida; order Santalales; family Viscaceae; genus Viscum; species Viscum album. The sequence continues at coordinate 2,002,461,095 of OY728136.1, forward strand.
AAGAATAGAAATAACTATCACAGATTCACCCCCACCCCCATAGTGATACATCCACACCAGGAAACTTAAATTAGTATCATAACTAACTAGTTTTCCTTAAAAATAATAAACCTTGAACGAAGATAAATATGGATAAATGAATTAGTCAATAATAAATATGTTTCATTATTTAATAGAAATAACATTTTAGTAAAGATTAATAGTATTCTACCCTATCTTTTTTATATTTCCAAGATATGAGTTATATTTTGACAATGATTTTTATAAAACATGGAATAGATTCTCCCATGATATTTTCTAATAAGGGAAAGCTAGAAATTCTATTCTATAAAAGTATTCTTATTGGGTGTAAAAAAAGGTTACGGGAATCAGGATTGTTATAGAGACACATTATGAAATCTAGAGAGACATTTGAAGATTCATCCATAGTAAAAAATATAATGAATTTTTTTCAATATATGTCACATACAAAGATATATATTATGGAATTAATGAAATAATTTTCTATTGATGTATTTCATGACACAATCCTCAACTATAAGATGAAGAAATATATTTCATTCAAGGAGAGTATCAAGGAGGATACGTCATTTTGAGTGGTAATGGGTTTCAAGCTCAAGGAAAATAATGACGGATCATCTTCATATTCATACGATGATAAATAATGGGATGAAGAGTGTGATTGAATATTATCTATAATTTCAGAAAACATAAGAGGAAAAGGTAAATATAAAGGTATGATTCCTATTAAGTGATCTAATTATGGTTGAATTGTGAATTTTCTATTTTATTTTCAAAATAAGAAATATAATTAACAGAGAATGCTATTAAAAAATAACTCTTCACTAAAAGGAAATCTGGAAAAACTAGATTGGTTTATGATAAGAAAACCATGTATTTATGAAAATTAAATAAAATTATGATATGTATAGTAGAAGAAGATAAATATTCATCTTAAAGTTGTGTTTTATAATATATAATTACCAACCAAAAATATATGACCTTCATATCTCTTACTAAAAATAATAAAATAACTTCTAGTAGTGATGTGGAGGAAAAAGAGGGGAACACTAAAAATATATTAAAATATGGTCATGAAGCATGTATTAAGTAAAAATCAAATATCACAAAATATCAAACCATTCGATAAATAGAATAGAGATGAAAATGATAAGAATAATTATAATATTGAGAAGAATAAGAATATCAATGAGAATACTAAAAAACAAGAGAATTAATTGAAATACATTGATGAAATGATTGCTAGAAAGGAAGAAGAGTTAAATGAGACACAATCCAAGTGTCTTAATTATAAAAATACCTTAAAGATAGTGTAAAATAATTATTATGGAGATATTCATATTTATTTTGAATCATCCCAAGTTGTTATGAAAACCATTCTAAAGATAAAGTTACAAGTTATTCTTACTTATTCTTGTGATACTAAATCTTTTTTATCTAGCGTTGCAAGTTTGTAACAATAATATAACGTGTATAGGATTAAGAATATCATTAAAACATTGTACACAATATCATTAGGAGTTAGAGAAAAGTTTATAAGAGTATGTATCCCAAAATTAAGGAAGAATAAAGGATAAAGTGCATTTTTAAAATAAGATTATTTCTATAGATAGATGAATCAATATAATGGAATATCAAGTTTCAAAGGATATTGTTCATGTTTTGGAACCTTTATGATCAATGAATATAAATGATAGTATAACATTTCCATTCATTGGAATTGGAAGGTATTAAGTAGTACAACTCTTAAAGTAGTAGAATTATAACTATTATGAATATAAATATCCTTATGATAAGGAAAATTACAATGAATATTTTTTATAGGTTTTTCTATTCTAAATAAATTTGATTGTATATAAGAAATGTATGGAACATTTTACCAAAAATGTAATTATTCTAATGAATTCATAACATCACTTCCTGGAAAATAAATATTGGTTGTTGAAGTTTATAATGTTCAATAAAGAGAAAGGATATGAGATAATTCTTTTCAAAAGAATTATTATAAAAAATGAATGCTAAAGAATATATAAGAAAGTTATTATTCTAGAAAAGATAGGAAATTTTACATAAAGAATTAGTATTTCTTGAGAGGTGGTCAATAAATTATAATCAATGAGCTCATGAGATATGGTGTGTGATGTGTGAGTATCATGTAAAGAACTCATAATATTAGCTAATAATTATTAAAGCTCATGATGAGAAGCTAATGAATAAGAAACAAGAACCATGATATGAAAGTGGTTTTATAGATCCTATTAAGGAGTTACAACACGTGGAAATAGTTTAACATAGGATTATGACCATTTTTCCTATAAAGAATCTTGATTAGAAATTCCTAAAGGGATTCATAAATAGATATTCAAATACTAATGCTATAAAGAATGTGGAATCTTAGTTGTGTGAAAATAATCAAACTTTATTATCTCAATTAGGATTAAAGGATTTCCACCTTATTACCATATATATGTTTTTTGTGCTTATGTATAGAGAATTAAAGGTGATGAATTAAGGGAGAGAGCTAGCTGAGTGTTCTAATTTCTATATAAAAAAAGATTTATCTTTCATTAAATAGTTTAACTTTCACAATGAAGATATATTGTAGGGAAACCCATGAGGGAAAGAAAACATGATGTTAAATTACCTTAAAAAATTTCATGTGAATCTAGACTTTTAGGATGAAAATTAAGAAAAGATGAAGTTATGGTTTGAGATTCATCTTACCCATCCATGGTTTGATTTTATAAATTATGGTTATTTAGGGGATGTGATGGCTGACTATAATGATATTTTTAAAGGGGAAAATATTATTTCGTATGAATATTTTTTAAATATTTATTAAGATGAGTTTAGAAATTAAATTTATTAAAATATTTTTAGATTCCCCTAGAAAGAGATAAATTGATACAGGAATCATATTTTGGGTAGTTTTATTGATTTATTTTATGACTATATTAATAAATAATATTTTATAAACTGATCATTTTTCTTGTTCACTTAGATTTGATTCATTGATAGTTTATTATTAATTAATTTTTCATTATATCTCTAATCAACTTGTTTGGATGCTGGTGTTATCAACCTCTGTGATCGATAACTATTTCTTTGAATTTTTATAATTAAACATATCCATATAACACTATGAATGCATAATTATTTAGGTTGTTCCATTCCCATAAAAGGGATATAGATAAAAACTTCCATTAAGGAACATAAGGGGCAAATCCTTTATTGCATTATTCATCAATGAAATTTCATTTATGATGCACCAAATGTATCCTACTTCACCATGAGAATATATCTTCATGGTTTTCAACATTACAGTAATGTACATGACTCATTATATGAATTAAGAATAATATTAATGTTCAAGGACTAATATACATGTTTTCATATCGGAACATCCAATGACACACATAAATGTGGATTTCATACTTGTGAGTCATTTTCTCATAATCTCCATCATTGGAAGTTACTAACTGTGTACACCATGAGTAAGATCCTAAAACTATTATAAGACTCCAACCCTGATAGATTGTATAATTTATGTCTGGGAAAATTATATCACTCATCTATAGAAAAAATATTAAAGAATAATGTCATCAATCTTCTAGGTTATCTTCATAGTAGGGAGATCATATGAAAATTTAGTGTGACTGTAACTCTCAAGATATTATACCATACAATTTTACATAGAATAATAATCATTAAATGATAATAATTTTATTAATATTCAAAAAAATAATAATGGTAATCATAAAATATATAGAAGTTGGTTTTAGGGCACTAACTCTGACATACTCCCACTTTCACTAGTGCCAACTATAAAAAACCTTCAATCCAATTTCTCTCACAAGATACTCATACTTATATTGATATAAGGATTTAGTAAGGGGATCTGTAATGTTTTCTTCTTGGAAAATACTCCCACAACAACGTCACCCCTCTATGAAAAATCCCTCAAGAGGTGATACTTTTGATGTATATTTTTTTTTCTATTGGTGTTACCTTGTCTCCTTTTCAAGGGTTTACACTATAGTATTATCACAATATAATGTGTTAGGGCCTTTACAGATAGAAACCACATCATATTATAGGGAAAAAAATCTGTATCCCTCAAATTTCTTTTTCTTCTTTAGAATCCACAATAAACTTGGTATCCACTATAGAATTGTTGAAAAATGGATTCTTTTAACTCTTACAACTCACATATCCTATGTTGAGACTGAAGTAAATATCCTGAATAAGACTTCAAATCATTATGATCTATCTTAAAGTTAGAATAAGTATAACCCCTAATGAATTTATTCTTGTATCTTCTATAAAGGTTTTGGGTGCAACAAAAGCGTGTGATGGGTCATGCCAAACATTTCTCTTTTTCATGATCAATGATTAATCTAAGATTTACATGAAGATAAATACATTTATTAACTTAATTGAATAAAATAATATATACAATGAATAAAACTCTATAAAAAACCACAAGTTCATAAGATATTATTTATAATTAATTTAAGAAAATAAAATTACAATGTGATAAATTATTTATTTATTGATGGATCTGACAACCGATCTGCATCGTACAATCATTGAATTTTATGAATCAAGATTATATTACCTTTAGATACTATCCACACATGTTCCAAATATCTTCTAATGTTTGAAAAGGAATCTCTAGGTACTAGCATGAAGGATCCCATCATTTACATTGTTCTCATTTGATAGTCTCGAGAGTCACTTCCAAAGGATTATCTTTGATCTATCTAGACTCAAGAGTGAAAGGTGGAGGAATATCTCTCTTATTTATTGAGAGAAATCTTTTAGAAAGGATCTCTCTAGGTCTTTGAAGGGATTCTCTGGATTTCTTTTCGCACAACAGAAAAATGAATTTGATCTCCTAAAAAAATATAGTTGGGTTTATATACTTTTAGGGTTAGAAACAAATAATTTAAAAAGTTCTCTTTATTATTTATTTAATCCCTATGGAACCCCATGTTTATAATAATAATAATATTATCAAATTTACATGTGTTAAACTCATGAATTAAATTAAATATTATTTATTCAAATAATATTCAATATATATTATTTCTCATCAGACCATTAAACTCAGTATTCCATTCCTCCACATTATTTTTCAAGCCTTGAATAATAAATATTTATTTAATAAATAAATATCACTACATTATTCTTCAATAAATGAATACATATTACATCTGCTAAGATAAATATTTATTAAATATTCCTCTTACATAATATTCTCTCAAATAACCGGTGACAGGATATATGAAATCAAGGAAACATGAATAATTATTACACTTCATGTGGGAATAATATTTATTCAACCTGTTAAATAATAAATAATAATATATTATTTTACCGATACTTTGGATTCACATAGTGTACGACCCTCTAGACCTCTTTCTTAGTGGAATTAGGAAAAGAAACCTAAAGTCCAAGGTTAGCATCTAGAAACACGCCAAAACACCCGTATAAAAATAAGTTAATTCCATAATGACATAATACCTCATATGGATGATTACTATGTAATGTAATCCCTTTATCATGATATTTATAATCAATAAGGTTGCGTGATGGTGTCATCAACCTATGTTCTCAATGTCTCTTTATTTGAATTTTCAAAAATTGAAAATTCCTATATAACACCATGGATATTTATTTATTTAGGCTATATAATTTTTATCAAAGGGAATAATATATAAAATTTCATTAAATAACATAAGGTACAAATCCTTTGTCACATTATTCATTAAAGAAATATATCCTACCTCACCATGAACATATGCCATCATGATTTTAGTCAATAAATATAATTACACAACTTATAACATTAATTAATAATTATATTAAATTATAAGGACAAATACATATGTACATAGATAGTAACATCTAATGGAATATATAAATGTGAATTTCTTACTGGAAGGTGATGTTCTCATAATAATCTACAATAGATATTACCAAGGAAATATTCCATGAGAAGGTGACTCAATGTCATATGAGTCTCCAACACTAATATCCTATATCATTTTTCACTTCAAATGATATCAAATGGTTATATAACATATATTTAAGAATACTATCATAGCACTTATGGGTTCTCATCATAGTGGAGAACTGCTATGATTTTTAGTGTGGAAACTACTATTAGGACATTATCACATACTATGTTACATAGAAGAACAATCATGACGTGATAATAATTTAATTAATATTAAAAACTATAAAGAATGGTTATCATAAAGTACATAGAAATTTTTTCTAGGGAACCAACTCCAATAGAATTCTACTTTCACTAGATCCAACTGATAATATCCTTTAGTCTTCTATCTCTCACATGATAATCATGATTTTATTGAGACAAGACTTTGGTCAAGGGGTCCACCTTGTTTTATTCTATTTTAAGTAGGATTATTTCATCATCACCCCATTGATGAAAATCCTTGAAGTGGTGATAATTCCAGAGTATGTTTTTTGTCCTTTGGTGTGACCTTGATCCTTTTGAAAGAACCACTATTATAGTGTTATCACAATACAATGTGTTAGTGTATTTAATTCTAGGTCCTAAATCAAGCTCCTGTAAAAAATTTTATATCAAAATGGATTCCTTGGATACATCAGATGTTGATATATACTAGGAATCCACTGTACAATCAACAAAAATTGGATACTTTGAACTCTTCCAACTCACTGCTCTTCCATTGAGATAAAAACATATCTTGAATATGGATTTAGATCATTTTGATCTATTTGAAAGCTGGAATTAGTATAACCCTTGATGAATAGATCCACATCTCCTCCATACACTGTGAATATATCCTTAGTTCTTCTTAGATACTTAAGGATAACCTTAACAACAAACCAATTCTTTTATATTGGATCAGCTTGATATTTTCTTACCATAGTAAATTCACAAGCAACATCAAGTATTGTACATAACATGGATTACAGTATTGATCCTATTTATGAAGCTTCATTCTCTCTTTCTCCTACTGTGTCTGAGGACACAATTTAATAGAAATAGGTATACCATGTGACACTAGAACCAATCCACTATTGGATTGTTCCATACTAATTATCCTAAGTATCATTTCAATGTATGTACATTGAGTTAGTCCATGTATCCTGTTGGATCTACCATGGATGATCTTGATCCCTAAAATATAGGTTTATTCACCTATGTATTTCATGGAGAAAAACTTGTTTAACTAGTTCTTAATAGACTATAATACTGGTATGTCATTTCCAATAAGTAATATTTCATCAACATAAACCACTAGGATAATGACCACATTCCCACTAAACCTCTTATAAACACATGGAGCACATTCATTCTTAATGAAACCAAATTATATTATAGCTATATAAAATCGAATTTTCCATGACTTGGATGCTTCCCTTAATCCATAAATGGATCTATGCAGCTTAATTTTTTTGGGAACCACCTAGAGTCACAAACCTTTATGGTTTTGTCATGTAGACATAATATTTAAGGTTCCCATTAAGTAAATATATTTTTAAATCCATCAACCAAATTTCATATTTATGGTAAGCTACCATAACTATTAGAATTTTGATGGATTTAATAATGGAAACTAGTGAAAATATTTCATCGTAGTTAATTAGTTGATGATATCTAAACCCTTTACCTAGTAGAATTGGGGTATAGGTATTCACCTCAAATTTCATGTCCAGTTTTCTATTGAATAACTATTTTCACCCTATAAGATTAAACTGGAGCATCGACTAGAACCCAAACTTAGTTATGATAAATGGAATCTATTTCAGAGTTTATATATTTTTTATATCTTGTAGATTATGATCTCTATACTACCTCTTTTCAGAAGAGAGATTCATCATTGTCAATCAATAATGAGTCACCATATTTAGTGACTAGAATACCATTTATCTCTGGTTCTCTTACCTCTCCAGTGTTCCAATGCAGTACTTTTATTTTAAGAACTACATATTCCATGGGGACCTATATAATTTTTTCTTGTATCGAGTCTTTTGTATGTTGATCATCAAATTCATTGAAATAAATTAGGATCCTACCCTCCCTTTTGAGGATGTTATCCCTCTCAAGAAATACAGATTGTCTGGCAACAATCACTTTATTTTCTGAGGGATTGTATAGGTAGTATTCCTCTGTTTTCTTGGGATATCCTATAAAGATACAGCTTGTTCCTTAGGGTTCTCTTTTTTCCTAAGAAGTACTTAAAAATTTCCTCAGAACCCCATACACATGTATGTGAAAAACAAGTTTCTTTCCACTCCATAACTCAAAGGGAATTCTGTTTTCTACATTAGTTTGTACTTAGTTTTGTGCATATGCTACATTTTGTAATAAATATACCCAAAAGGACAATGGAAGATATGTATGAATCATCCAAAACCTCTCCATTTCTAAAGAGGTACGATTCCTTCTTTCATTAACACCATTCAATTATGGTGTGTAAGGTGGATTTAGTTGAGATAAAATCTCAAAATCCCATAAAAGGTTGATAAGATCTTGGTTAAGATATTCAGCACATTAATACAATAAAATATTCTTTATATTCTTTCCAAGTTTATTATCTACTTTATTCATTAATTATTTGAAATTTTCAAAGGACTCAAACTTATAACTCATCAGGTTGACATATCTATATATACTCATGTCATTATAAATGTTATGAAGTAATAATATCAACCTCTATTTTTGACTATAAATGGTCCACACACATTTGTGTGTACCAATCCTAGATTCTTTTTGGACCTTTCAACCAGTCCACTGAATGGAGGTTTGGTCATTTTTCCTTGTAAATAAGAATGACATATTTTAAGTGGTTTTAGATCAGAAGTGTCTAAATAACCATCTTGATAGAAATTTATCAAACACTTATTGTTTAAATGATCGAGATAGTGATGCCATATCTAGGTGTTATATGTGAGGAATGAACATTATTCATTTTTTATTTCCATAACTTGATTTTTATAATTTAATACATAGATAATAATATTTAAATGTTCTATAACATAACATATACTATATTTATAAAAGAAACAATTTTTATTCCCAAAATTGAAGGTAAATACTTATTCATCTAGGAATTATACATAAATTATATTCATGGTAACTATTAGTACATAATAAAAATATCTTAAAACCAATATCATTCATGTTTTCAATGAAAGGTGGTAATCGCAAATGGATAGAGCAACCAACCTCACAGCATTGGTAGCTTTTAAATCTACCAATCCTCTAGAATTATTTCATAATATACATGGTTCCTACATTTATATACCAATGTGAGAACCAAAATATGTATCTAATTTACAATGTGTAGATACTAAAAGATTACACTTGATAAAAAACATACCTTTAGCTTACCCTTGATTCTAAGTTCAGTTCCTCTTCCATTGGACTTGCTTAACACATGAAATACTTACTAACTCTTTTTTTCTTACCCTAACCTTGGATATTTCTATTATTGGAAAGACGATGCTCAAGATATTTAGAATTTCTATGAGTATTGGGACCCTTCACCTTGTACTTACTTTTATTATTCACCATTAGGACTATGTGTTTTTTACACCCCATGTTATTATCCACTTATAGAATCATATTATGAATTTTCAAAAGCCTATTCTCATTATTGATCATGTTATAACTAAGAATAAAACTAGATAAGGTCTTAGGTAGTGATAAAAGTATGAGATCTATGTGAAACTCATCTAGGAATTTAATTCCTAAGATGTATAAGCATTCAATAAATCCATTAATATTGACAATATGAAGCCCAAATGACATTAACTTTCCAAAATTAATTTTGAACAGAGCTTTGAGGATCTCATATTTCTCTTGTTTCACCTTCTCTTGATAGAGATCTTGAATGTTAGACATCATGATATACAAATCCATATCCTCATGCTCCTTGAAAATCTCATTGGTCATAGATTATATGATAAAACACTGAACATCTTTAACACCATTCAATGGTTTCTCATAGAGATATAATTATTCCTCACTAGAATCATTACCAAGAACATTAAGAATATATTCTTTCAGCACCAACAATTTTCATTCATGGTATAGGATGATGTGTAAGTGACTTTTACACTCTTTAAAATTTATACTCATGAGAAGGTTATCCTTCTCAGGTATAGATCAAATTGATATGTTTGAATTAATTTTATTATTGTTTCTACAAATAAGGTGAGAAGAGTTTTAGTACTTTATCTGATAAAATTTAGAAAAATAAATAAATATTATATTTATTAATCTCTCACTATTTTATCTAAATGAAATTTTTCTCACCATTGGCTTTCGAATAAAATATTTCTTGAATATTATAGTGTAAAAGATCCATATTTATCTTCTCATTACAAAAACTTTGTATTGTCAAGAAATATGATGGGTTTTTTATAGGAATTTCAATTGCCAACTACATTAACTCAAAATTCCATGATCTGTTAAGTGGACTCCCTAATCCTAAAATCATTGAATTGGATTTCAGAAAATCTTTTCCCCTTAGTTACATCTAGTCCTACTTTGGAAGTCAACCATTGATGTGAACTTCGTTAAGTAAAACCAAAAATTCAAGTTATTATTCCTTGATAATTGAATGCACCCCAACTTTGGCTATTAAAGCACTTTGATATTTGGTTTGATTTTAACTAAACTAGTGAAAGGCTATATTGAATTAATATATTTAATTTAGGGATTTTATCTTTTATGCTTAAATTTCAAATTATTGACTTTATTACATGCTTGAAAATATTTAGTGGATTTAATTAAGTGATTAACCATGTTTTATATAATATTTGCAAATAAAATAATTTATTTTAGTTCTATATTTTGTTCTAGTTAATTAATTAATTCACATGATCATGACAAAGTATCCATAATAAAACAACCATGAAACGTTATAGAAATAAAATAATAAAGTATTATGATCATGAGATTTTACTAATGGTTACCTTATCCAGGGGATGATAAACTAACTATCTTCATAGTGGAAAAATACCTTGAACCATTATTGGTTTGTGTTCAAAATTTACACTGGTCAACCTATGTATCTCCCTTGGATTGGTTTCACTTCATCTCCAAACTTGAACAACCTCCTTTAGTTTGTGAGCTCCATCCATTACATATTCATTTACTCACACACGGGCAAGGGAACCGAAGGATTGGTTAAAGGGTTTATAGAAAAGAAATCACAGAGAAACAGAACCTTACATAATGAAATGTGAGATGATATGCAAAAAAAAAAAAATAATTTAATTGTAAATTAAATGAGATAAATCCCATACAAATGTATGGTCTAATTTCATGATCATCCTCTTACATGAAAAAAATTACACATTTAATAACAATTATAATCATTCTTATTTAAGATTAATTTCACTCAAATAAATTAATTATCTTCTTTAATTAATCAATTATTTTATTGTAATCTCACTTGAATTTCCTTGATATTCTTATCTATCATAATTTTAAACAAATCAATTAAATTTATTTAAAATTAAACATGTAAAAAAATGTAGCTTGGAGGCAACACGATGAGTACCCATTTAAAATACCAAACCTGTATTATACTCATATACTATTTTTTCGTGTGACATGTGGAATAAACAACTTATCACATAATATCATGATGTGTTGTAACACCCCTAAATTTTGCGATATATATATTTTTTGAATTAATTTAATTTTTTTATATTTCTCATTTCACGAAACACTAAAAATAGTTTTTTTATATTAAATCACCAAGTCAAATATTCCATTCACATGACACTGACTTGGTGTACATTACCTGGAAGATAGAATTTTCACATGTTATAAGAAACACAAACTTGGTGTATGTTACACCGAACATCGACTTGGCATACATTATACACAACAATGAGTTTCCACGAATCATCATTTTATTGAACTAATTATTTAAATGAGATAATTATAAACTAGACATTAAACATAGTTATATAAATAGTAATGTCTACTTTTCAAATATTTTTTATAATGGTTTTATATAAATAAATCATATTGATAATGAAGGATATAATTTTTGGTAAAGTCCTTATATGTTTTAAAACACTAATTTAACATATAAACTGCTATTTATGTACTTTTATGGAAAATAAAAGAAATTAATATTATAAACATTTGGAAATTTAATTTTATAAAATAAAATAAAATTTTTAATTTATAATTTCAAAATTTACTTAGGGTAAATTTTTTAGATTTTTCTGAGAAACTGCATATTTGGAAGAATAGTGAAAAATACCAGATTTTATTTCAAAACTTCCTTTTTGTCTAATTTATTTATATGGTTAAATTATATTTTAATTTGGTTTAAAAGTATAATTATATTTTATTTTTATCAATTAATCAAATTTAGGTCATTTTAATAAATTTTACTTTGAAATTGGGTATAAAAACATATCAAACTTTTGGACGTTTTTACTTTAAAAACCTACAGTGTCATCCCTTCAGCGGGATTAATTTTAAATTAATTTCTATCAATTATGAGAATAGAATTTGGAAAAATTGATTCCATATTTAGAATCATAATAATTTATAATTCCTAATATGGTCAAACTAGTTTTTTACCAAAAATATTAGTGAAATTGATTAAAATTAATTATAATTGTTAAGAGATAAATTATGTTAATAAAGTACTAAACCTTAAATTTTTGACCCAAAATGACCAATAAAATCACCCAACAGCCATTTTATAGACATTATTATGACACTAACCTTCCATTTTATAGTTTTTTTGTTTTTTATTACGTTTTTAGGTTAAAATGTGGGTACACCTAACTAGTTTTCAAAAAAGCCTAGAGTGTCCTTTCCCATCCCTATAAAAGGATACCACTTATCCCTCTTATTTACACCTCAAAAACCACTTAGGATCATAAAATATCTACCAAATATAATTCAAAATACATCTACCTTCCTAATTTTAGCATCCCTTTGATCATAAATCAATACAATGAAGTATTTTGGCACAAACCAAAAGGAGTTACATGATTAAGAGGTAACACCTTCTCTCAAGATCCTTTATTTTATTTTCTTTCTCTATCCCTCCACTCTCTTTATTCAGTGATTTTATAAAAAAACCAGTATATTAAATATAATAGGATGTTTTTATTCCAAGTTTTTGACTTAAACTTACACAAAAATCCATCTAATGGGTAACAACCATATTGTTTATGTTCACAATGAACTACCGCCTCACTAAATGATGATTAGTCATTTATTTTTTACCGCCTTTCATGGTAAAAATGGAAACTATATTTATTATTAAATATAATATATTTATTATTTATTTAATCTTATGTATTCCTCTTATAAAACATATCTTTTTTTTACTTTCCATTTAGTGTAAATATGATAATTTCATTTGAGGAAGTGTGGACTAGTGCCCCCTCAAAGCAATGTGATTCATTCAGACACTGGATGGAATGTATTTAGGATGGATTTAGTGAAATTATATGATATATATGATATAATAATTCTACTATAATAATGATATATATATACATATATTGATACTTATATGTAATTTTATTTCCTTCTTTATATATGACAATAAAAATGGAAACGACGTTCATACATATGTACGACTTACCATATCCATAAACGATGTATTCCATTTGTTACTTATATATATTCTATAGATTATTATAATAAAAAAATAAGTTATATAAATTATATTTATATCATGATTTAAATTATTAAAATAATGATCTAAGTATAAGGACCAAAGACATAACAAATTAAGACACATGTGAAGAAAAAAGTGAATATTACTTGATGTAAAACCTTAACAAATGATTATTAATAAGTGGGTAATATATGGTATCAATAAAAAAATATATGGTATTATATATAATAATATTCTTATTTAAGATATGTATAATAAACAAGCATTTATTATACAGTAAGCTTGTATGAGTATGAAGATAGTCAAGACACAATGTTAGGGGATTTCATCTGACTTTTTATTTTCATGAGATACATGATTTATTCACCACCCATTCCTTTTTTGTGGTGTGTATAATTACCATTTATGTATTCAATTATTTTTATACTTAAATTTATGGTTATTTTCATATCCATTTTATGATCTCTCTTTCATGGGGTTCATGTTTCAAAAGTTACCAAATCTGTAAAATAATTTTGTGTCAATTTGCCTTCTTTGAGACTCATGTTTTATTATGCACTTAAAATACTTTTTTAGTTGTGAATAATTAAATTTTACATGATATATCATGAAGATAATTATTTTAATAAATTTTAATCTTCATTTAATTTCATTTTCTTACATGTAGAGTATGATCACATGTAACCAAGTGGTAAGAGTTTTTAAAATAATCTCATCGCTTTTCAAGATTGTTAATGACTATGATTCTTTGATGAAATATTATGATCCATATATCAAGAAAACTCATGAGTTTCATTATCCTCTATTTATTATATATATATATGTCATATTATTATTTTCCCACTTTTTAGTCCTTAAGATTATTTAGAAAATGTTTTTAAGAAAATCTGACCATAGTTCTATCTTCGGTCGTAAATATGTTTTATTTCAAAAAAAATATTTTCAAAAAGATTTTAATTTTTTTATGCGATAATTGAAGATAATTTTAAAGGAATAATGATTTTAATTTTTTTTATTTTTTTTCAAATAAATTCTCATAGAAATTTTTTTAAAAGGATTTATTTTTTAATAGGCATTTTTCAAAGAATAAAGGATATTTTCCTCGATAAGTGGTTTAAAAGATATTTCCGAAGTATTTCCTATCTAAGATGAAATCAATTGGTGTTACTCAAGAATTTATGGGGAAATATTTCAATGATTATATTCATATTGTTTCTATTAATGGTTAATGTTTTGATGGAATTAATTTTATAAAACCCATTTCTCTTTCATGGTTTATATGATTTTGAAAACTACTTATTTTCAGAGGTGGTAATTATGAGACCTACCACTTTTCCATAAGTAATGATATGATTAAATGTTAATAATTATTATATAATTTCATGGGTTATGATATGATTATTTTTTATAGTCTTGTGGCACTCATATGTATGATTTTTTCATGCCTTGGGTTGGTTATATATATCCTTCCAATGCATTAGGTAACGATATATGAATCATGAGTATATATGTTATGTCTGAATCTGATTTCATGTTCACAATGTTATGCGTGATGCTGATTATATTTTCAAAATGTTATTCATGGACCTGGTTTTATGTCCATAAGGTTATTCATGAACCTGATTACATGAAAACAATGTTATGCATGTACCTGTTTTCATGTCTATAAGTTGATGTGGGGGTCTTATTTCCTGTCCTTAACTCAATGAGTGATGATTGTATCCTTTCAACTCAGCGTCATTAGGTGATTGATCTACATGGTTTGGCTTCTTTATGGGCTCGGTGGTGGATTCTTTTCTACCTTGGGTTCTTGCCTGAACTCTGGTTTATTCGTCATTGGCTCTGGTGTGTTCAGAAATGACCTAAACACTCTTGGATTTGGGTTCTTATCTTGACATCAATGTGCAACTCCAAATGGTTCGGATTTGGGATCTCATCGCGGCTACGTATCCGAGTGGATTAGTGATAGCTCCTTTTGGGGATTTGGAATCTCATTATGTCTTCAGATCATCATTAGCCTAGTGCTCAAGTCAGCATTCACTTCTTGTTCGGGATTCCATTGCTGCTGCGGTGTGCTCGGCGTCAGTGTGTTCAACAATGGTAGATCTGGCTCCAATTTCCTTACTCGGCTTCGTCCCAAATCGATGTCAGTGATTATGTGTGCTCAAGGTCATCTCCAGTGGATTAGAGGGGGGGGGGGAATTTCATTTTTGTGCTTCTATAAGTTGTTTCCGGGTTATGATTTGGTGAAGTTGAGTATTTGTTTGAGTGGATGTGATTTTTGTGGTATTGACTGCTCTTTGGTTGAGTTTATGGAGGTGAATTGGATGGTCTGTTGTGGAACCCAGACATTATTCAAGGTTTTTCTTTAGATGAGGATAAATCTGGTCATCTTCACCTCACACGAGACTTTAGATTTTGAATAGTGAGAGGGTACGACGTATCCATCAGTACCGTGCACATGCACTCTTGCATGGGACTTCTTGTTGAGCAGCCATACATTGGTGGAGGCGTGCCTTAAAGATGTTAATGCTGGGTTGATGCACTACCTCGTGGTTTTGTTCTAGGTTGAAAACCCCTTGTTTCTTGATTTTATTAATGTATCGATGTCCTTGAAGTCTAGGTTTTATTCCACTTTACCCTTAAAAGGGGGATTATCTAAAATTAATAAAAAATTTATCCTTCAGGCCATTCAGTAAACCCGGTTCTACTTATGCATGTTCACAATGTTATAAATAAATGTTTTTTTCCACAAATTTTATATCTTATTCTTATTTTGTTATTTCATGACCTATGATCTTAATTTTATTTTTATCCATGTATTATGTACTACCAATATTTATTATGATCTCTAATATGAAGGGTATGATCTTCAAATATTATTCTCATGTTCCATACCCTTTTTTTCATGTTATGCTTATGAATTTCCTTTATTTAGCCTTACCAAGAATCTGAGATCGCCTCGTTCTTATGTACCCTTTCCCCATGTTATCAAGAAATGTTATAGGTAGGAGTACTAAAGGTGGAGATCCTTATGAGACTTATTAAATATCTTTCACCAGGATAGAATATTTTTTTTCCCAATTTTCCAAATAAACTAAACTGTTATGGTCCCCATGAATTTATTTTTTTAATGTACTGAATATTCATCTAAAATGATTTAATATCCATGTATTCTAAGCCTGGGTCACTATAGTTGGTATAAAATTAATGGTTTAGTCATCCATTAGAAACTAGGATGAGAAATATTTAGCGATATCCCTAGGTATATTTCTCAAGATATTTCTCAGGATATTTCTAAGGATAAGTATAAGGAAGAGTTAACATTTCAAAAAAATTCCTAGAATTTTAGTAAAGGATAAAGTGAGTGGTTTCCTAGAAATATATCCCTGTATGGATACTAAAATTAGTATGTGTCTTTAAATAGATTAACATAGGATTAAAAAATCTGAAAATATTTTCTGGTCCAGACTTAGGGTAATTTGGTACATGAAAACGAGCCTTTCTATACACCAAGTTTGACACTTCTGGGGGATATTCTTTAGGAATTCATGAACTCTTCATGAACCATCATGAAGTATTTAAATTGAAGTTGGATATGAAAAACCTAGGATAAACCTGAGGTGTCATAGATTAAAGAAGGTGTAATAATTTAGACATCATATAAGTTAATTTTCATGATTATGTGGTTTCTCATTATGTTAACAGTTTATTTATTGTTTTAGTCAATGGATGGAACCTGAAGGAACCAAATTAATGATGATTATGATGAAAAAATAAATTATTGTTCTCCTGAAGATCTGAATGCTATGGGGGATATAATAAAAAACCTCATTGCTATACTCTCATAGCTTTGTTAAGCTAAAATTCATGATGAGCTTCCAAATGATCAAATGAGGGAACAACATTTTGTTAATTCCTTCATGAGGCAATGTCTACCATCTTTCAGCGGGTCTCTTAAACCACTTATTGATGAACACTGGATCAGTACCACTTAAAAGATATTCTACATTATCTAGTGTTCATATAATGAGAAAGTCATTTTAGAAGTTTATAAATTAGAAGGTGAAGTAGACCAATGGTGAACTCTAATAAAGAATATAAAGAAGCAAGATGAAATTAAATCCATGTATTGGGATGAGTTAAAGAACTTATTATACAATAAGTACTTTAATCATGTTCTTCATACAATGATTGAAAAATAGTTCCTTGAGTTTAAGAAAAAGAGATTATGAATATGTGGGTACTTATAAAACTAATTTGAAAATACTTTAACGGTACACTTCCGATATTATCATCCAAACCAAAATTAAAGTTGATAGGTTCTTCAGTGGCTTAAAGACAAGTCTCAAAAGGGAGTTGTCCATAAGATAATTTAGTATCTATGAATAGATTTTTCATTGTGAAATCAAATTTGAAATTGAGGTTGTATTTATATATCAATATCATGGTTTTAACAAGAATAGGAAGATGGATTTAAAATGGGAATCTAAAAAGAATGGAGAGAAGAAAATTTTTCAAACTCTAACTTTACAAAAACTTTGGGAAAGAGAACTTAGAAAAGTTCTAGAAAGGAAAAGAAGGTGTTTCAAGTGTGTTAAGACTATCCAAAAAGTAAGATAATGTAGAAGTGGTGAGAATAAGAAATTAAATGAGATTAGTGGACAAAAATATCAATATAATGAACCACCCACACTTTTATGTTTCAAGTTTATGGAGTTTGGGGACTATGAAAATAAATGACCTAATCCAAGGGCTAATATGGATGATAAGACACAAAAACCTCTAAGTAAAAATTAAAAAGGTAAATCTTATGCAATCAAAATGTATTTATTGAATAATGAAAATTAGGGGACAAATTATCATTTCCCCCCTTAGTGGGTAAGTTCATGTTTGATTTTGTATGAATAATCCCTCTGATAATCTTGTTGTTCATAGTTAAGTGAGGTTTCATGTGATTATACCCATATAAATGGATTTTTTAATAATAAAATCACATTAAATGTTATATCAGGGAAAGGATGAACCCAAGTATCCAATAAAAATGTTTTTGGTATAAGATAATATCATATTTAAGGAAGAAGGGGTGAATTATATTTTTGAAGGGTTATAATTTTAAAAATTTATAGAAAGTTTAAGTCAAAATTAGAATAAATTTTTGAGATTAATGTATTGTCTCACCACATAATGACTTGTGAATGTTGGATAATCTATTTGTGTTTATGGTAACTGAAGATAGATGGGATGAGTTATCATGGACCTCATGATCCATTAGTACTTCAAGAATTAAAAACAAATTCTCATTTATTTCTTAGGGTAAGAGATGAAGTGTTAATCTATAAAGGCCCAACCAAAGGGTGAGATTATGAATATGAAAGAGAATAAAATAATTTAAGTATAACTTCTCATGAAAATTCTTGAACACTTAGAAAATAATCATGGAACCAAAAAGGTTATCCTACTTCCTCATTTTTCAATGAATCAAATGGTCCCTTTGATAATCATATATTTATGTATTTGTGATTGTTAACTGTATCTTGACCAAGTTCTCTGTCACTATCCTCTAGAACTTGATATTTATATTTCTATTCCATGAAAAACATTCTCTCCCAACCTATGTTATCCTATGTGTAATCCTTATTATATGTTACTTTGGGTAACCATTATGGTTCCAACATTCCCTTTTTAAGGGAAATTTTAGTATTCACTTTTATGATGAGGGTTTCTAATAAGGAAACTTTCATGTATTAATAATTTTATAACATATATTAATTTTGAGGTATAAATTTATTTTATGGGAGGTAAAATGAAACACCCTGAGATTTTTTGAAATATATTTTTTCGAATTAATTTAATCCTTTGATATTTTTCATTTCATGATACACTGGAAATAGTTTTTTATATTAAATAACTAAGTTAAAAATTAGTTTCAATAAACACTGAATTGGAATACATTACATAGAACATTAACTTGGCATACATAACACACAACATTTACTTGGCATACATTCATGGAACAATGACTTGGCGTACGTTACATGCAACCCTTAGTTTCTACGAAACATCATTTTATTGTAATAATTATTTAAATGAGATAATTATAAACTAGCTATTAAACATAGTAAAATTAATATTAATAAATACTTTTCAAATATCTTTTATAATGTTAATATACATACATAACATATTTATAATGAAGGATATAATTTTTAGAAGTCCTTATATGTTTTAAAATATAAACTTATCTAATAAATGACTTTTTATGTCCTTCTATAAAAAATAATAAAATTAATTTTAGACACATTTAGTGATTTAATTTTATAAATTAAACTTCAATTTTTAATTTATTGTTTTTAAATTATCTTAGGGTAATTTGTTTTGGTTTTTTATGATTCATTTTTGGATGAATAGTGAAAAATACCGAATTTTAATTCAAAAATGACTTTTCATATAATTTATTTATATGGTTAAATTATATTTTTTCTTGGTTAAAAAGTTTAAATAGATCATATTTTTATCAATTTATCCAATTTTAGTCATTTTAATCAATTTTACCTTGAAATTGGGTATAAAAACTTAGTAAACTTTGGGATGTTTTTAATTTAAAAACCCACAGTGTCATCCCATCAGCACGATTGATTTTAAATTAATTTAGACCACTTATTTCATTATAATTTGTAAAAATTGATTCAATATTTGGAATTAGAATAATTTATAATGTCTAATAAGTTCAAATTAGATTGTTACAAAAAATATTAGTGAATGTGATTAAAATTAATTACAATGGTTAAGAGAAAAATTAGGTTATGAAGTAATAAAAATTAAATTTAAGAACCCAAATGACATGAAAACCTATCCAAAACAAATTTTTGGCCATTATTCATCCTTTAACCTTACATTATTTAGTTTTTCTATTTGTTATGACTTTCATTTGGTAAAAACATGGGTACACCTAACTTGTTTTAAAAAATTCCAAGTGTGTCATTTCCCTTCCCTTTAAAAGGCCACCGCCCCTACCGCTTCTTTACACCTATAAAACCACATAGGATTGGAAAATATCGGCCAAAAAGCTTCCCAAAATACCTCCCTTACTCTTTAGAGTCTCCCTTTTGGAATAAATCAATATAAGGAAGCCTTTTGGCACAAACAAAAAGGAGTTTCCCTATTATGAGGTAACACCTTCTCTCAAGATCCTTTATTTTATTTCCTTTCTCCACATCCTGCACTCTCTTTATTCCATGATTGTATATAAAAACCAATATATTAAATATACTAATATGTTTTAATTATATGGTTTTTACATAAACAAACAAACGCCCATATAATGGGTATGGGACATACTGTTTTTGTGTACAATGAACTATCGTCTCACTAAACAAAGGTTGTTCATTTTTCTTTTACCACCTCTCATAGTGGAAATTATGATGGAGAATATATTTATATATGTAATATATTATATTTATTATGTCTTTAATATTCTGTATTCCTTTTATTACACATAACGTTTTTACTTTTCACTTTTTGTAAATAAGATAATTTTGTTTGAGGAAGTGTGGACAACCACCCCCTAAAGCGATGTGATTCATTCAAAAACTACATAGAATGTATTAATGACGATTTTAGTTAACTTATATGATATATATTATATAATAATTATACTTTAATAATGATATATATATATATATATACATATATGGATACTTATATGCCAATTTATTTTTTTCTTTCAATACGATATTAAAAACGGAAACAACGTTCATGCGTACGCATAACTTACCATCTCCATAAACAGTGTATTCCATTTCATACTTTTATATTATATAGGTTACTTTAATTAAAATATAATATATATACATTATATTTATATCACGATTTAAATTCTTGAAATAACGATATAAGTATAAAGACCAAAGATATAACAAATTAAGATGCATGAAAAGAACAAAGAGAATATTTTTTTAAAGGTTGGGGCCAAAGCCTCATTTTATTATAAAAAAAAAGAAAAGACCTCTTTTAACTGGGTAGAGGGAGACCCCTTACATATCTCAAAGGCCTAGTGGTCATGTATCCCATTAAATGGACCATCTGACCAAATTTTTGGCCCAAGGCCCATTCTGTGAAAAGTACTGCTATAGTTCCCACCTACTACAATACCCACATAGTACCTACCGCTACTAAAGTGTCTGGAAGCCACTACAACACCCACCGTTGCTATAATCTTCTGATACTAGAGTACAACTCTAGTACTACTACAATACCCCTCTGCCCAATGGGTTTTGATATAAGAATATTCTTATGTAAAATATTTATAATAATCATACATTTATTATACAAGGAATCATGTATGAGTACGAAGAGAGTTAAGACATAAGGTAAAGGGATTTCATCTCACTTTTTATTTTTGTGAGATACATGATTTATTCACCACCCATTCCTTTTGTGTGATGTGTATACATACCATTGATGCATTCAATGATTATTATAATTAAATTTATTTATATTTACATATCTCTTTTTTGATATTTCTTTCATGGGTTTCATGTTTCAAAAGTTACCTAATCAATAAAATAGTTTTGTCTCAATTTTTATTATTTGAGAATCTTGTTTTATTATGCCCCTAATTTTTTTTGAGGTGTATATACTTCCATTTTACATGTTATGTCATGAAAATAATTATTTTAATGATAATTTAAGCTTCATATAATTTTCTTTTCTTACATGGAGAGTATGATCCCATGTAACCAAGTGGAAAGAGTTTATTGAAACAATCTCATTGCTTTTCGATATTGTTAATGATTAGTCTTCTTTGATGAAATATTATGATCCATATCTCAAAAAAACTCATGAGTTTTCTTTATCTGAAATTTATTAAGGATATATCCATGAATTATTACCATTTTACCTATCTTTGGTAATTAGTATTATTAAGAAAATGTTTTCAAGAAAATATTACCATATTTCTCTCTTCAGTAAAAAATATATTTTATTTCAAAAACCATGTTTTAAAAAATGTTTTAAAATTATCCTTGAAGATCATTTTCTAGGGAAAAGGATTTTAAAAATGTTATATTGTTTTAAAATATTAACTTATGAGTTTTTAATGCGATTTCTAAAGAAAAATGTTTTTTAAAGGTTTCATGTTTTAAAAATAATTTTTCAAAGAAGAAAGGATATTTTCCTAAAAAAGTGTTTTTAAAAGGACTTTATAAATTATTTCCTATCTAAAATAAAATCTATTGGTGTTACTCAATACTTTATGGGGAAATGATACAATGATTAAATTAATTTTCTTTTTCTATTAATGGTTACTGTTTTGATAGCATAATGTTTATGAAACCCATTTCTCTTTAACGGGTTATATGATTTTGAAACCCGCTTCTTTTCATAGGTGCTAAATATGAGGAAGAACTCTTTTCCTTATGTAATGATATGATTAAATGTTTATGATTTCTGTATAATTTCATGGGTTATGATATGTTTATTTTTTATAATCTTGTGTCACTCATATGTATGATTTTGTTTTTTCTTTGGGTTGGGTCTATATCTCCCTCTAATACATTGAGTAATGGTGGATGGCTCATGAGTATATATGTTATGCATGAACCTGATTTCATGTTAACAATGTTATGTATAAACCTAATTACATGTTCAAAACATTATGCTTGGGCATGGTTTCATGTCCATAAGGTTATGAGTGAGCCTAATTACATGTTCATAATGTTATGCATGGACCTGGTTTCATGTCCATAAGTTGATGAGGGGGTTTGATTTCATGTCCTTAACTTAATGACTGAACCTATTTCTACTTATACACATTCCAAATGTTATAAAAAATGTGCATGACACAAATTCAATATATTATTCTTATGTTATTATTTCATCACTTATGTTATTAATTCTATTATAACCCATGCCTTATAAACTCCCAATTATTATTATGATCTCTAATATGAAAGGTATGATCTTTAAATGTTATGCTTCAGTTCCATACCCTTTTGTTCGTGTTATGATTATCCATTTGATTTATTTAATATTATTAGGAATCTGAGCTACCCATTTCTTATGTTTCCTTTCCATATGTTATGAGGAAAGGTTTTAGGTATAAGTACTAAAGGTGGAGATATTATTGGAGTTATTGGAGATCTTTCACTGAGATAGAAGATTTTGTTTCTATGTTTTCAAAGACACTAAACTATTATGATCCTCAGTCATGTATTTTTGTAAAGTACTAAATATTCATAAAAAATTATGTAATATCCATGTATACAATGTCTTGTTTTCTATACGTGTAATATCTACTAATGATCACATGGTTTACATATTTTTTATTAAATTTTATGGAGTGTGTAATACTTCACTGCATGTAGAGTGATAACTATAATATGACTTATACATGATATGCACATCCTAAAATTACAAAAATAATTAATTAAACACACACACACACACACATATAAACCCATAACATGACATGCCCTATCAATTTAATGACCTCACACAAGTACAAGCTAATAAGGTTTACACAATATAATAAATTAATTTTCAATTTTGTGTAATTTGGTAAAAGTACACAACATGTACATTTAAGATACATAGAGTGTATTATTCTCACTTTCTATCAATGGAAAATTCCTAGGGACTCAGTGTGTGACCATTCCATAGAAAATTTGGGAGTATACAACATGTACATGGGCTATACGGTGTGTGGTATCTGAGTTACACAACTACCAGAAATGTAGGATATTTAAGATGATACATGATCCATTTGTGACTAAAGTACCACATGCCATGTTTGAATGTTACATGGTGTGTACTCTGACCATCCATAGACTAGGATGGTCTGGTCAATACATGGTGTATAATAGAATTCATTGCATTTAATAAATTCAAATGACTCAAATTAATTATAAATTAATTATTAGTGCATTAAACATTATTACACGGTGTGTACCTCTTGGTTAAATGGAGTGTACTCTTATGTTATCTGGCCCGATTCATCGAAACCTTTGGACGAGATCTTCAAATTAATTTCTTTCATAAAATTATTCAATTTTTTATATTTATAAAATATTAAGAGGAAGAAAAGAGATTTCTAAATTCATATTTAAGAACGATTAAAATAGAATTGAAAGCAATAATAAATGCATAAATTAATTAGTTTTATTTAAATAATTATAAATAATTATATAACCTAGAACTAATACCACTAGAAGGTTCCAAGTATGGAAGAATCATGTGATGGTTCATGTCAAACTTTTATTTTTATTATGATCAATTATTAGTCAGAGATTTATAGGATGATAAATGCTATGATCAACAGAATTGAATAAACAAATATAAAATTTTTATAAAATTCCAAAACTAAATCACATGATCATCATATATTATTTATAATTAATTTATGTAATTAAATAATTACCTTGTGAGAAAATATTTCGTCATTGATGGACTTGACAAGATACATATTTCATACCATCATTTCATTATAGGAATTAATATTATATTCCCTCTAGAGATGATCCACATATGTTCCAAAAATCATCAAACATCATCGTAGGAATCTCCGGGTGCTAGCATGGAAGATCTTATCATTTTCATCAATCAACTTTGATGTCCCTGAGAGTTACTTCCAAATTATTCTCTTTGAACTCTCTTGACTCGAGAGTGGAATGTGGAGGAAGATTTCTATCTGTTCTTGGGAGAATTTTTAGAGAAGGTAGCTCTCTAGGTATTCGAGAGGATTCTCTATATTTATTAGTGAAAAAATAAATTATCTATCATAAAAGTAATACAATTGGTCTTATATACCACTAAAGTTAGAAATAAATAAATGAACAAGTACCCTTTATTATTTATTTAATCCATACAAAACCCCATGTCTACAACAACAACAACAATAAATAATAATAATAATAATAATTCTTTACATTTTATAAACTAATGAACTAAATTAAATTTTATTTATTCAAATAATATTCAATATATATTATTTCTCACCAAACCATTATACTTGGTCCTTCATTCCTCTACAATATTTATTAGGCCTTGACTAATGACTGTTTATTTAATAAATATATATTACTAAATTATTCTAAAATAAATAAAGAAATATTATATCTACTAAATAGTCAATAAATATTTATTAAATATTCCGCTCATATAATATTCTCTTGAATAACTATTGATAAAATGTATGCGATCAATAAAAGATTAATAATTATGACACCACATGTTAGAATAATATGTATTCACCTTTCTAAAGAATAAATAATATTATATTATTTAACTTAGATTCTAGATAAACTTAGTATGTGACCCTCCATGCCTCTTTCTCAGTGGAATTAAGAGAAGTAGCCTAAAATCTAATGTTAGCATCTAGAAACATGCCAAGACACCCATAGAGAAACAATCTAATACTGTAATGACTTAATAACTCTTATTGATGCTTAGTGTGTAATATAATCCCTTAATTGTCATATCTATAATAATGAAGGTTTCATGGTGGTTCCATCAACCTATGTGTTCACTGCCTCTTTCTTCGTCTTTTCAGAAATTTAAATTTCTTATAAAACTACATGGAAATGGAATTATTTATGATATAAAATTTCCATGAAAGGGTCTGAGATATAAACATATATTAAATAATAGAAGAAAAAAATAATTTCTCACATTATTCGTTAATGAAATATTACTCATGATGCACCCAACTTATCCTAAATTTCTGTAGACATATGTCATCACAGTTTTCATCAATACATAAAAGTAAGAGACCTATAACACTGATTAATATTAATCGTAAATTGTAAGTACCAATACACATGTCCACATATAGGAGCATCCAATGAAACATATAAATGTTTATTTCATACTTTCAGGTCTTGTTCTCATAATATCCAGCACTGGATATTACCAAGGGCGTACACCATGAGAAGGTTCCTGAAATTCCTATGAGTATCCACCACTTATATCCTATATCATTTGTGTCCATAAAATTAAATCAAATGGCTACATAACATATATTTAAGAATACTATCATGTCACTTCTATGTTCTCATCATAGTGGGGAACTACTATGACCTTTTAGTATAATAACTACTATTATTACATTATCAGATACTATGTTACGTAGAATAATAATCATGATGTGATAAGAAGTTTATTAAAATTAAAAATCCTAAAAAAAATTTATCATAAATTACACAAAATTATACTCTAGGTAACCAACTCTAACACTCTATACACCTTGAAAATATTCTATATATGCCTTTGATACTTAAGGAAATCCTAAAAAAAGAGAATTTTCATTCACTGAGATTAGTTTGATATCCTCCTACCATACTTAAGACATAGGAAAATTTAGCCAAGTATTTTACCTGGCATACATGATTGATATTATTATAGAGGCAGATGGGATCATATAAATTATATATATTTCTTGTTGTGTCTAAGGATAAATTTTTTGGGAATGATTCTTACCTTATGACATTTGAACTAATCCCATATAGAATTATTGCATACTAAATATCATTAGTATCTAATTAACTTATGTACTTTATCTTAGTACAATAATCTTATTGGATATATTATGAATGATATTGATCCCTAGAAGGAAGGATTATTTACCTAAGTCCTTTATGGGGAATCACTTTTTCAACCAATCCTTAACTAACTGTAAGATTGAGATTTTTTTAAATAAGAAATATGTCATCGATATATACTACAAGGATAATGATTACTTTCCCCCTAAACCTCTTGTAAATACATATCTCACATTCATTCTAAATGAAACCAAATTATTTTATAGATTCATCAAATAAAATTCCCCATGAGTTGGATTCCTTCTTAAACCATAAATGGATCATTGAATATTTAATACCTTTCTGTCATTACATGGAGTCAAAAACCCTTCTAGTTGTATTATATAGATATCTCCATAAAGGTTATAATTAAGAAAATAGTTTTTATATCCATTTTACAAATCTTATTTTCAAGTAATTTTGCAATAAAAAGTATTATTATAATGGATTTAAACATTTCTACAAGATAATTTTTTTTATCATAGTTATAAAACTGATGTTGTTTAAACCCATTAGCCACTAATCGTGATTTATTGGCATTCACTTTATCTTATATTTTTTATTTTCACTTGAATACCCATTTTCACCCTATGATATTCACATCGGCAGATGGATTGAACACAACTAAATCTTGGTACTGATACATGGAATCCATCTTAAAATTCATTTATTCTTACCATATTTTAGCTTATGAGATCTAAATTAACTTTTTGTAGAATAAATGATTATCATTGTTAATAAAATATGATTCACCATAATTAGTGACTATAAAACATATTTTTCTAGTTGTATAACATCTCATATATTCCAACATAGTTTGTATTTTTTAGAAATTAAATTTTCCACTAGGAATAATTGAATTTGTTCCTATAATAAATATTGTTTATGTTGAGCATCAATTTAATTTAAGTAAATCTCACAACCACTAACTTTCTTGGGGATGTGATACTTCTCAAGAATAATAGATTGTCTTGTGACTGTTACTTTCTTTTTTGAGGGTTTTTTTGGATACTATCCACTTATTTCCTTATGTTACCCTATAAAGATAAACTTAATACCTTAGGGTGATATTTTGATGCATGATTGGGCCTTAGAACACCCCTTGAATCCCTATATATGAGTATGTGATAAAAATAGGTTTTTACACTCCATAACTAAAAGTGAATATCATTTGTTGCTTTTATTAGTACTTGGTTTAGTATATATGTTGTAGTGTGTAATTAATATTCACAAAATGGATAATAGAATATTTATATGGATCATTATAAACATCACCATATCAGAAAAGGTATGGATCCTCCATTCACTAAACCCATTCCACTGTGTTTTAGAAGGTGGAGTGAGTTGATATTGAATTGAATATTCCTATAGAATGTTGATAAACACTTTGTTATGATATTCACCACCATGATCAGGTCAAATATTATTTATCTACATTCCATGTTGATTTTCAACTTCATTCATGAATTCTTTGAATTTATTAGAGGGTTCAGAAATATACCTCTTCATGTAAATATAACAATATCTACTAAAGTCATCATTAAAAGTAATAAATTTAGAATTCATACCTCTATATTCTACTGGAAAGGTCTACACACATTAGTGTGTAGAAATTCTTAATGCTATGTATCTTTATTTCTTTGTCCATGAACTGGTCGTTTGGTCATATTTCCATATAAAGAATCATGGAATATTTCTAGTGGTTTTAGGTCAAATATTTTAAATAACCATCTTGGTAGATATCTGGAAGAAACTTCCCACTTATGTGATAAAGATAGTTATTCCCTAACTGTGTGTAAAATGATACATGTGAATTTTATTTTATTTTATTAATTTCTAATATTTTTTTTCACAATTTAATACAAGAAGGAAATTTCTAAGTTGTTCTATACCATAAAAATTCCATTATTTTATACGTTATATAATTTATTTACAAATTTTAAAATAAATCCATCCATGTAAAGGAAATAAATAAAGATAATGTTCTTTGTAACACTAAAATCAAAATAAAGGTTCTTTAAAACCGAATTCATGCATATTGGAAAGGAATTGTGGTATAATCCTATAGTAAAAGTAAAGAAGATGATCTCCATTGGATTATGAAAGATCCCTCTCTCCTCTACCAATCTTATATAATCTACGTGGTTCCAAAATTAAGATAATTTTGTGAGAACGAAAAGTTGTGTCTAATACCCAATTTGTAGATATATAAACATTTTGCTCGATGAAGAACTCAAATTGAGATTACAATTACTTCATTAAATAGTTTTAGTTCATATTAAAGTGGAATAACATTCCATATAAAAATTACAATGGACTAATATTTTATAGTTTATTTTCCCTAATTAAACAATTGGTTTGAAAAATTTCTCCGAAAGAAATACCGTACTAAAATGATACTGTGTTATGTTTATAACATTAAAACTTGGTCACTCAATTAGTAGTTTTGAATAAGAGTAAATTTATTATTAAATATTTATATATAGTTGCATATAATGGTAAGATAATTAAATTGATATAGCTAAAACAACTAATAAGATCATTTTATGCTGGGGATTTTTTTTCTAAATATTAACTTTTTATGTGATAAGAATTTATATTTCAAGAAACATGTGATTAATTGATGATAAAATGAATAATTTTTTAGTGCTAATTTAATTATCAAATGATAAAAAATGAATAATTACAATCATTCTTCTAAAAATTCACTTTCCCTATAAAAATTGGGTTTTATTATATTTTTAGATTTTATTAAAAAAATAAATTTATAAATTTATAAATTTTAATTTGATAAAATTGAAATCATTTTTTGGATTCAACATAAAAATATTATATTAGAATAGTTTATTAGTTTTTCAAGAAATATTATTTTTAGCTGAATAGTGAAAAATACATTATTTTACAAATAACATGACTTTTATGAGATATTTACTATATAAGTATAAATTAGAAATTAATGAAAACTTTTTATAAGTCTAGATATTTATTTTTGAAGTGTATTTATATGTTTAAAAAGGTTTTTTTAATCCATAAACCCATATTTTTCATTTGTGAACATATGTTATATTATTCAAAATATTATTTTTAATAAATTATACATTTAATATTTTAAAGTTTATTTTTATAAATTTCGGAAAATTAATATAGTAAAATGGATTTCAAATTTTTAACAATTATGTCCAAATTATGTAATAAGATCCATTTTATTTTCAATCAAAATGGTTAAATAACCTTAGTAAAAACTAGTTACCTCAATAAAAAAACGAGGTAAAATGTGATTAACCAAGAGGTAATAACCAAAAGCCTGATTAAAAAATGTGTGGTAATGGGTGTTTTAAGAATTTCTCATCCTTATCTCTTTACATATCCCTTATTTCCCAATTTTGGATCTATTTTCTTTAAGAGAGTGTAACATCCCAGGTAAATAAAAAATAGGAAATTTTCATATTTATTAATATTTGTGAATTAAATATTAATTTTTACTGTAAAAGGGATGATATTTTTGATGGAGTTCCCAACATGCAACAATAGGTTTCTATAAAATCTTATGTTGCACATAAGGCTGAGTCATATTCAAAATAATAATAATGATAAAATATTATTATTTTAAAATGGTAGTTAATGCCTAGCCGTTGTATTAGCGGGAATGAACATAACTTAACATAATGTGATTAAACATGTTTGTTAAATGTTTTTACATTTATACAATAAAATTTATATGCTTAAAATGAGAATAAATCCAATTTTAATCATAAATACTCTAATATTTTTAAAAGGTAGTTTTACCGCATTTTAATGGAGAACCCCTTTTTAAATCTAGTTTTTGTCACTTTTGTATGTTACATTAGAAAAAGAAACTTATAATTTATAAGAAGGACCTCAAAAGTTACTTTGGGTAAATTTTTGGTATTTTTCAGATAAAGTTTTTTTTTAATGAATAGTAAAAAATACTGAATTTTAATTCAAAACTGACTTTTCATATAATTTATTTATATATTTAGAATATCTTTTTAATTAACTTAAAGTTTAATTAGATTATTATTTTATAATTTAATCCAATGTTGGTCATTAGAAGTAATTTAACTTTTAAATTAGATATAAACACATGTCAATTTTTGGTAGTCTTTACTTCTTAAAAACACACTTTTTGGTTTTGAAATCAGGAATTAATTTTAAATTAATTTATGCAACTTATGTGTTTTGAATTTGGAAAAAATGGATCCCATATTTGGAATTATGAGGTAAAAAGTTTTCAAATAGGTGTTTTTTATTTTTAAACATTATGAATAGTAACTTTAGAAAATATTTTATTTACCGTGGTTAAAGGTTAAATCTAGTAAATAAGGGTAAAAAATAATATTATAATAATATTAAACTACAATAGAATATGTACTAACCCTATTGGATGATACATTTACAACCATGGGAATCCTTGGGTCTATTTTAGGACCCTATGGAGCCAGTTGTGTTTGAAAATAATATTTAATTACTTTTAATTTAAAGTTAATGAAAATATAACCTAAACATGTATCTTTTAATAAAACAATTTTTATATGGGGGTATATAAGTGATATCTTCAACTATTAATATTAATTAAAAATATAAAAACATCTCCTACATCATGGTATTTGATTTTTAAATTTTAGACATCAAATAAATAAATATATTTATGACACAATGATGATGTAGTGATTACCTTATTAATGAATGATTTAAATAAATGAGATTATAAAAATTAAAATAAAATTATTTTGAAACTTTATATGCCATAAAAGAATATTATGGATGATTATTACTTTTTTTTAATTAATTAATTTTTTTTGAAATAATAAAGTTGTTATGATTTTTAAAAAAGTCATGATATGAATAGTATAAAAATTGACATAAATGAGTTTTTAAAACAAATACTATTTCAGTAAATGATTTTATAGTCCTAAAATCTAAGATTAATACAAATGACTTAGATAATGTTTTAAATTCTATTAATGAACCAATTAAGGTTCTATTGACATTTTATGGTCACTATATTAACCATATAGTATGAATATACTAGAAGACATGTTAAAAGATAAATTAGTTAACTAAGCGTTAAAGCTAAATGATATGGTTAAGTTTGGAACAAAAACTTGTATAAAACATATTTTGTGTGGTGATTTAGAAAAATCCTCATATTATATTTAAATTAAATTAGTTGTTTACCTTTTTGAAAATTGAAATTCAGTTTGTAATAAAATAATCTTTCAAGACATTTCTAAAGTACCCCTCCTCCCTCTTATAAAAAGCCACCACCTCTAACCCCTTACTCACACCTCTAAAGAAAATTGTATCATCCAACCTATGCCCAAATAAGCTCCTGAAATCTCTATCTTACTCATATAATCCTTAACTTTGTCATAATAAAATTCCAGAAATCCTTTTAGCTTAAATCAAAAAGAGTTACCCAATTTGAGGTAATGTCTTCTCTCAAGCTTCTTTCAATTTTTTTCCTCTCCAACAACCTAAAATCTATTTATTCTATTATTTTATAAAAACACCAGTAACATAAATATACTATGATGTTTTTATGAGATGTATTCTGACTACACATACCCAACCTCCATCTAATGGATACAAACATACTGTTTTTGTGTACGATGAACTACTGCCTCATGAAACGATGATTGTTCAATTTTTCCCTACCACCTCTCATGGTGGAAGTTATTATGTCACTGTATTTATATGTGATATATATTATTTTTATATTGTCTCTATACTTCTATATTTTTGATTTATATCATACCTTTATGGTTTCTATAATTGGTAAATATGATAATTTCATTTGAGGAAGTGCGGACTGCCTCCCCCTCAAATTGATATGACTCGTTCATGCCATGCATGGAACGTATAAAGGATAGAGTTAATGAAATTATTTAACATATATAAAATATGATATTATGAAATATAATATACTCATGTATCATTTAGTTTTAATTCATTTAAATATGGAAAATAAATGAAATTAATGTTCATGCGTACGTACGACTTACCGTCTCCATAAACGGCGCATTTAATTTCTTATCTCCAAATGTTATGGAATATTATAAATACATATATACTGGATATAAATAAATATATAATATATATATATGATATATAAATCATGAATATTATTCTGTAGATAATAGACTTTTGACCACATGGACAATTTGTAAGTATAAAAAGTTCATTTTTGACTTAGGTATCGAATATCGGCAAAACATTTGATATGAACATAAATAATAATGTAATTATTATAACGTGGTAATAAGTGATATAAAAGGAATAATAAACTTGAAAAAGGTTATGAAGCAATTATAAATCAACTTAGGTTTATTATTCAGGAAATTAAATAATGAACTAGTCAAGTCGGACACAATGTAAGAGACTTTGTCTCAATATCCTTTCATTGAAGCATATTTTTATAATATATACCTCATTATTTTATAAGGTGTATAATAAAACCCTTTTAATTTTAATTTCATTAAAATGGAATAATTTTTTAATGAATCATTTTACAAAATGACAAAAGGAATGTTTTTAATGTATGCAGCGACAACGACCTTTCCACCACCGTGAGCATTATTTGATATTTGGATTCCTTAGAAAGCCATAATGTTTTTTTAGAAGGAAAATAAATACCATATTACCTTTTTGTGTGTTTTGGTATTGAAAATGGTTTTTGAAATGGATTGACTATTTCAATATCTTGAAATGATTTTTGGTGATTGAAAATGAAATGTTATTAGGGAAATGTTGATATTTTCAATATTCTATGTGTTGTGATTATATAATGGTATTTGGACGTTTGACGAGTGGTTACGTGATAAACCAATTAAGGGTGGTTACATAATAAACCAAATTATGGGTGGTTCTATGATCAACCACAGACGGGTGGTTACATTATAACCTCTAATGCATTGGGTTTGAAAGTCACCCATATGGCTATTATATTTAGTGATATGTGTGGAAATTGACCATATGGTTATTCTATTTAAGTATTTTTATGTCCCATGTTACATTATTTGATATATGTTTCTTTCTATGGTATTTATGGTAATATTTTTGTTACAAAACGGTAATCAATGAGCTTATATTCAGTGAAGTGTTTTTGATACTTCTTAAAAGTGAAAAGTATTATTTTATGATAAAGTATTCATGATTTACATGTTGTCTTGAAAGAATAGCAGTTTTCATTCCTTATGTATAAATTGATAAGATTTTTATTCTCATCCCAAATTTGGAAATGTTTTTCATAGGACTTAAAGAAGAATAGGGTCAAGGATGGGATCAAGGAAAAGTCATGCTGTTTAAAACATGGAACTAAACTTGTTTCTTTTTAACGAGTTTTTGTTTTATGAAAAAATGGATAGTGGGTAGAAGTTTCTACTTATAATATTCAAGTTTTTATGTATAAGTTATGAACTAATTCTATAAATATCTAAACCTGAAAATATCCTCAATGTGAATTATTCACTTAATTCATGATTATGTATTGTTTAAGGTTGGGGCCTTATAGAGAGGCTTCCGATTGTTAAAAAGTTTTTTATATTTATAAAAATGTAATTTCTTTAATGTAAAAAAGTGGATGTCCTATCCTCACATCCCCTCACACCACAACCCACTTACTTTATCACAGACTCTACCCAACCTTCTCCTCATCATTCCAATCCATATTAAAGATGTATGGACTGCCCCCTCCCTGAAGTAATGTGTTTTGTTTTTCTTCACTACCTAACCTAATGGGTATAAAATGGGAATTAACCAAAATTTATTAATATATATATATCATATTTAAGTTCCTTAAATGGTAATAAATGCAACTTATTTATTCCTCCCATCAAAAAATAAAATCATTATCCATGCATATGTGTGGACTACCACCTGTATGGAATGATGCATTAATTTTTTTACCAGCACCTTCATGGATGGTTTTAGTTTATATTTAATGAGTATATGTGATATATATATATACATGTAATATATATCACGAATATGATTCATTATCAATAAAAAAAATGTAATTATTGTTATATGGATATTTATAAATATTGGTAAATAGACCAAAAATAGTTCATCACCATTTTTGTCTTGATGAAATATGAAAAAAGTTCCCATGTAGTGGAATTATATATTATAGGTATTCATAAAACATAAATTGTTATACAAATAATAGTTTTTAAATGATTAAATTTTGGATATTGAAGAAGGTAAACACCGATTTTATGAAACTAGTTTAAAACATTCAATATTATTAGCACAGAACATTGAAAATCGATTATAAAAATTTAATAAACAAAGGGAATTACTATTTATTAATTGTATATATGGAAATATTTATGAATAATTTTCTAAAATTTATAATTAAGTTTTTTATCTTCATGAAATAGTATATTAAATCACTTCCAAGGAAATCAAGGGTAGAGGTAAAGGATTTGGTTACTCAAACTTCATCTATTATTTTATTAAAATTACTCCTGAATATTTTCCCCTATATTCACTATATTAATTGAATTTCATTTTTAAATTATTTTCTATATTATATACCAAAGTAAAAAGAGATTTAAATTCAAATACACTTCCATGAAGTGTTTTCTTCTCACTTATATTTAAGAAAACAACGATGAATTTTAAAAAGTGTATCATAACTATGAAATTTACATCGATCATTTCAAAAATATTTTTTTAAGAAATATATTTTTTGATCTGGTTTATATTTATTTATTTATATTAAATTTTTTTATTTAAAACTATGTTATGTTTCATCTTTCACCCACAATTTTATTTTATTATGGGATTATTTTTGGGTGATCAATATTTTAATATCAATCAATTTATTTCAAGTTGTTATAATATTTTAAAACTTTTTGAAACCCTATTTTATTTCCACAGGTTATTTATTTTCTAAATTGTGAATGATTTTCATTGGAGAGTTTTTTTAACCTATTTTTACATCCAGTGATTCTTTTTGAGAATTGAATTATATTCATTCAAACATTTAAAAAAATACATTGTATTCTTATGTTTTATTTATGAAGTAAAAGGTGAATGATTTTTAAGAATCACTCATATTTATGGATAATGATGGGTAGGGTCCAATATATCCTTCCAATTAATTGGTTAAAAGCTTAAATCTCATGATATTTATATAAATGATCATAATTTAGTTATTAGAAACCATAAGTGTAAGTTTGTGACTCACGATGGTAATTTATTTTCAATTATAATTAAGTTGTCTCACAAGTATGTGTACAAGTGTGTGACTCTTGAAAGTAATTTTTCCATTTTCTAGTGTTTGTGATATAGTTAAAGGATGTTATTTTTTATAATATTATTCTATAATTATTCATGTTTTATGTTAAATGATTCAATCATATGTTATATTTATCATGATTTAATATATATCTTTTGGTTCTCTAAGTTCTTATATCATGTACTTTGAAGCTCAACTATGTATTATGATTATCACTAATGATGTTATAATATTTATCTTACTCTCATATTTTTAATTATTCTTATAAAATCTTCCTCGATGGAATATTTATTCATCCCTTACTAAGCATTTTATCTCACCCCTTTATTATGTTTCCATTTACCCAAGTTATAAAGTTATGAAATATATGAAATTAATAGAAGATATTTTTATTTGGAGAATTTGTGGGGGAAATTTAAAATTCATTATAGTTAAATTAGTTTCAAATACAATGGGAATTTTTTTAAATTAATAAACATAACCTGGGTTTGTTTATTTAATGTTTTTTTAATCTTGTAAATATATAAACCTAAATGGTCTTGGGTATGTATTTTAATAAATGATTTCTGTAAGTTATGTGGTCGAGACAATAAAATATTCTGGTTTTCACAATAGGTATCAGAGAAGGGTTTAGATAAATTTAGAGATTATGATGTTATAAGTTGAGAATAATTTAGGTATTAATTTTTTATAAATGTTTGATAAGTTATTATTGATCATAATGTAAATGATATAAATAACACTTTATCTTTATTGAGGTAATATTGTATATTTTTAGGGATTAGGATAAGAGGAATTTAGTGAAATCTCTATGGATTTGTCTAAGTGATATTTTTAAGTATAAGATAACATCCTGAAATTTTGGTAAAGTAGATATTCTATGTGTCTCCTTGTAATTACATCCAAGTCTAGATATTAGTAAGTGGATGCAACTGTGGTGTAGATTCACTTAGGGTAATCACCTCAAAAGTGGTTAGTTGAGAATTGACTCTATTGTCACTCTAATTCATGATGAATGGGCCTAATACAATACACATAGATAGACACTCCTAAGGGATATAACCTAGTCAATAAAATTCTTTTTAAGAACCATTTTAATCGATTTATTTCCTTATTACATTATGGGATTAGGTTATAAAGTATAAGGGAAGCCTACTTAAAGAAAAATAGACTGAATTGAAAGTATAAAAAGATGAATTGAAGGTTTAATTAAAAAATACATATTTGGATTTAGTTTTCATAATATTATGACCATTTACTCTAATTCCATTGGGTGTTATCCTCAAATTTAGATTTAGTATTTGGTTGAAATACTATCATTAAAATAGAGCTATGGAAGGAATGTACTTGGAAACCACTATGTCTTATAACTAAATAATGTAGCATACTTAAATGGTTTATAATCTTAGTATATTCCTATTATGATATAAAATGTGAGTATCAAAATCTTACCTATTGTGGCAATGATAATATCATAATAGAAGTCAATTTTTGATACTTTTAGCTATTTTTATTATCAAGTGATATTTATCAATGATATTATGGTATATTATAATAGTTTTGAGGATTATGTGAGACATTTAAGGATTGTTCTTTAGTAAATATATATTAATGGTTTAAAATCGTATATTAAATGGTATGAATAACCTTTAAAAGTGATTTCATGAAAATGTTATTTTTTTGGGATAACTATTTAAGAACACATGATTGAGGGAAGGATAACACTTAGTTTTAATAAACACTTTATTTTGAGATAATAAAGGGTTGATTAATTTTTAAAAATTAATTTATAAAATATTTATAACCATGGTATTTAAAATTGATTCATAATATTTTTTGTTAATTATTTCATATTATGGTATTGTGGTATATATTAGATAGTGTGTGATTTTATACAATTTTAGGGTTAAGGATATAGTTAACTTTTGGAAGGAAATATGGTTTTATTATGATTTATTGTTTTGGAGATTCAAATAGTTTTGGGATAAGTATGTTAGGGAGAATATATTATTACGGTATATACATACTTGTGTATATGATTGTATGAAAGGATAATATCCTTTGAAAAATATAATTAAATTGATATAACCAAAGAGAGTACGGTAAAATTAATATCCCAAATGATGAATATGTTAAAAATACCCTCATATAAATTATTTAAAGAGTAATAATTAAAATTGTGAGGATGATATTTAGTTCTAGGTAGGAGAATATAACGACCTATGATTTTACTATACATTTTTTAAATAAACAAAATGTTCGATAGCTTTCTCCCCACACAACACCAAACTAATATGAAACTAACATATGTTTAGAATAAAATATATCCATTTAATTATAATATGTGAATGAGAGTAATGATATTATAAAACATATGTATAAGGTAACTTTTAACCCCAATAAAATTCAATTGATATAGCTAAACCAACTAATAAGATCATTTTATGCTTGAAAATTTATTTTTCAAACAATTTCATTTTAATATGATAAAAATTTATATTTCAGGAATAATATGATTAATTTATGATATAATTATTATTTTTATTAATTTAATTTGTAAATAAAAAAATAAAAAGAAGCATAGTTAGTATTCTAAAATTCATTCTCCATAAAAAAGTATTTTTTCATTATGCTTTTTAATTTTATCAAAAAAATAAATTTACAAATTTTAGATTTTGAATTTGGTAAAATTAAATACATTTTTAGATTCAAAATAATAATATTATTTTAGGATAGATATTTTGGTATTTTTCTAGAGAGATTGATTTTTAGGGGAAGAGTGAAAAATACAATTTTTACTAATAAAATGATTTTTTGAAATTATTAGAATATAAATATAAATTATAATTTAATGATAATTTTTTATAATACAAAATTTGTATATTATATGTGGCATTATAATTTTAAAAAAAATTGGTTTTATATTATAAACTGATATTTGAAATTTTAGAAATAAAGTTATATAAACCCAATTTTAATATATTATACATTTTATACTATAAAATTATTTACTAACAATTATTGAAAATTTATATAGAAAATGGGTTTTAAATTTAAAATTCTTATTTTAAAATTATATAATATAGATCAATTTTTTTCATGAATAAATAATAAATTAATTTGGTAAAACAAGTCACTTTAGACAAACCAAAAGGGGTAAAAAGGGTTTAACCAAGAGAGAAAGACCACAATCCTGTGTAAAACATGTGTAGAAACTGGGATTTGAGCACTTTATTAAACTTTTCTCTTCACCTATCCATTATTTCAAAAATATGAAGCTCATTTTTTTGAGAGTGACTTCCTAATATTAAAATAGAAGGACCCAACCTTAAACCATTACATATTCTTGAGTTATGTTAATAATTTTACTTTCTATCATATTGAGAATATTTTAAGGTTTATAGTTTTAGATACTTTGGACATAACACATACATAATTAGATATAAAATACAAAGTGGACACTTCCAATAAGTATCCATTTTTCCACCATTTAAAACTTTTAAAAATAAAGCATGATCTCTTTTATGAAAACTCTTTACGAATTTCAATTTTATTACTACCAATCCCTTACTCATCTTTAAGTACTTTGGAAAACATAAAAAACATAGAATGAGCATAAAAATATCAGAAAGGGATATAAAAATAAGGAAATAGTTATTACATCGGTAAACATTAAAACCCATGAAAACATTATCAGAATGTAACACATTTGACACTAAATAAGAAAAAAATAATTTTTTTTGAAAATAATATTATATTATACCTTTTTGTAATCAGAAGATTACCATAAAACCGATAGCAAGCATAGAAAATACATAAAGGTATCTCGGGACATCATTAAACTTATAACTCTTATAAATAGAATAACCATGTAGTTGACTTCCATAAATTCCACTCTTAGAAATGGAATATCCATAAATCAAACTTCCACCCAATGTATTAGAGGGCTATCACGGACCTACCCATCGTTGGATTACCACAGAACCAACCATTATTGGTTTATCACAGAACCACCCATCAAATTTACAAGTACCATTATATAATCATAACACATAAAAGATTTAAATTTTAAAGATTTCACTCATAAAACTTCATTTGAAATCACAAGGAAACATGTCAAGTTATTTAAATAATCAATACATTTTCAAAACCCACTTTCAATAATAAAATATCCATAAAAAAGGAAAGATGGGTTTCTTTTTCTTTTAAAAACCGCAAGGCTTGTAGAGGAATAAAAATACAAAAATATACATAAAACCTACTTTAAAATCCTTTTTATATCTATAAAAATAAATATGTAAAATAATATCAATAATATTGAAATAGTGGAAAGGATTAAATGTTTAAGCATTCAAAGCGTCCCATACCAATAGAAACATTCAAATCATAAGCCACATGAGAGAATACATTTTAACAAAACATTGAATAACATGATAGTATATATAATATGGATATGGAATATGAAATGGGTTGTATATATACTTTATAAAATAATAATATTTCATATCATCAAGAAATGTCTCAATGAAAGGAGATTGAGATGAAATTCCTTACCTTGAGTACGAATTGTCATTTGTGTCCTTATATTCTAGAATAATAAATATATTTTAATTATTTACTTTTATAATAAACTTTTTCAAGTTTATAATTACTTTTATTACACTTATTATAGTGTTGTAAACAAATACTTATATAATTAAGTTTACGTTGGGTGCTTCGACCATATTTGGTTTATGTGTCAAAAATACTTTGGTTCATAAACTATGGTCGAAAGGGTAATTATATAAACATATAAAAAATAATAATAATGAAATAATTATCATATTTATACATAAATTAAAATTTTAAAAACAATAATAAAATATTGCCATGAAAAATGAACCAACGTTATAATCATAGAGATGATAGGTCGTACGTACGCATGAGTAATGTTCCCATTTTTCAATGATTGTTATAGAAAGAAGGTAAGTAACATTTATCTTTATAGAATAATAATTATAGAATATATACCATATTATTTACTCATATGTACTTATATATATAATTCTTTTTATGTAAAAATAATCACATCACTTCAAGGGGAGGGTAGTCCACACATTCACGAATGACATTATCACTTTTTTTGTGTGTGAAATGGTAATAAAGAAAATGATATATTTCCAAAAAGGTAATTATATCATTAATTTAATATATATTTTATGTTTGTAACGTATTTTTAATTAAAACCACCATTAATACATTCCACATAATGTGGGATTGTATCACATCGTTCTAAGGAGGCGGTAGTCCACACGTCCCCAAAAGATGTTATCATATTTACACAAAATGGAAGGCATGAAGGTATGTTGTATATAATAGTTCAAGAAGTATGAAGATAACATAAATATCATATATATAATATTAAAATATTTTGTACATCATAATTCCAAACCATGAGAGGTTTTTAAGGAAAAACAAACAATATTGTTTCGTGAGGCGGTAGTTCGCCGTACACAAACTGTAATTTCATTACCCATTTGATGGAAGTGTGTGTAGGATTAGTGAGAAACCGTAACATAAAAACATATCATTATATTTAGGATAATTATTTTATTATATAATCATGAAATAATAATAAAATAGTGGATGGAGGGAGAAATAAAACATAAATTCAAATTGAATAATGTGACCTCTTTTTCAGGTAACTTCGTTTGGTTTTGCACCAAAGGGCTTCATTGGTTGGATTTATTCCCATAGTGAGGACTATAGGGTTAGTGAAGTTATGTCTGGGGATTATTTGGGTTGACTTTGGATGAGAAAATTGGTCTTGATAGGTGTGAATAAATGGGAAGGGTGAGTACCTTTTTATAGTGGAGGGGGAGTGGCATTCTTGTAAATATAAAAAGGTAAACACTATTGAGAGGTCTCTCTTACATCATGAGACTCCAATAATCATCCCAAATCCATAAAAGGGGTTATATGGTCTAATAACTTCCATAAAATTGGGGTTTTACAATTTTATAGGTCATTTCAACTCTTAATATCAATGTTTAACCACTAAGTAAACACAACTTTACATTTGTCACTACAATTGATTTTAATCACTTTTACTAATATTTTTGGTCATAAATTAAGTTAAACATATTATAAATTATAAATTTTTATTATAAAAAATATATAATCCATTCTT
Source organism: Viscum album (assembly GCA_963277665.1). Lineage (NCBI taxonomy): Eukaryota > Viridiplantae > Streptophyta > Magnoliopsida > Santalales > Viscaceae > Viscum > Viscum album. The sequence continues at coordinate 2,002,503,803 of OY728136.1, forward strand.
TAAAATTATAATCATATAAGTGGTTGAAATTAATTTACAATTAATTTGACGACAAAGTGGGGTTTTAAAGTAACAATGTTCAAAATTTTGCTAAGTTTTTATAACTAAAATCAATGTAAAATATTTTACAAAGAACTAAATTGGTTTAAATGGTATAAAAACGATCTAATTATACTTTAAAAACAATTAAAAAAATTATTTAAATATATAAATAAATTTTATGGAAATGCGGTTATGAACTAAGATTTAGTATTATTCACTATTCATCTAAATATGAAAGTTATCAGAAAAATATCAACAATTCACCCAAAGTAAATTTTAATATTTATATTTCAAAAATGAATTTATTTTTCCCTATAAAAATTAATAAAGTTTTAAAATTGAGTTTTAATGTACGTCTGCTATTAAAAGGTGGAAAACTAACCATATTAAATAATAATAATATATTATTGTTTGATATAACTAAGTCTTACGTGAAATGAAATATTTTTTAGAAATTCATTGTTGCATTTTAGGTAAAATATTGGCCGTATTGTCACTTTTAAAGTAAAATTACAATCTAATTCACAAATATTAAAAAACCAGAGAAAAATTTATTCTATCATTACCTACGATGTTACATCATTCCCCCTTTTGGAAATTAAATACTCACGATTTTATTTAGTTATCAAATAAATGGGGATATTTTTTCCACATAAAATTTTTAGATTACCCTTTTCCTCTTCAACTGTATGGTTTTTACATAAAACCTTATCCTTATGAATCACCTTATTCTACAACACTTTCTCTCACCAGTTAAGAACCTGAACTAGTTGTTCCTCCAAATAAAGTTTGTCTTCTATCTAAATTACTTCATAGCTCAAAACATGAGATGAATCAAGTAAATAATTACCTAACATTGAAACTTGAAAATATTGTGTATCTGGGATAAACCTGGAGGTGAAGTCACTCAGTAGGAAACTAATCCAACTTTATCCAGGATTTTATATAGTCCAATGAATCATTAACTTAGATTCCCCTTCTTACTAGAACGTATCACAATCTTCCAAAGAGAAACTTTTAAAAATTAATGATCACCTACCTCCAAAGAAAATTATTTTCTCCAATCATCCACACAACCTTTCGTACTTCTCTTAGCTATCTTGATCTGTTGCTGAATCGACTCAACTTTACCAATCGATTCCTTTTCCAACTCTAGTACCATTAACTTTTTTTTTCTACATCATCCCTAAAAGTGAGTCTTCAAGACCTCTTTCCATATAATACCTTGTAAGGTGAAATATATATTTTATAATGAAAACAGCTATTCTAAGAAAAATCAACCAAAGAAATATACTGATCCTAACTTCCCTGGTAATCCATTGAGCAAGAATAAAGAATATATTCCACAATATGAATCATAAGCTCAGACTATACATCAGATTGAGGATGAAAAGATATAATAATATTTAATCCAGTACCCAATGATTTATGAATCGTTTTTCCAAAATTTGATGTGAACCTAGGATAATGGTATGATATAATAGAGAGATTCACTCCATATAACCTAAAAAAATCATTTAGATTCAGTTGAGAAAGTTGATCTAAAGGCATTGTATCTTGAATGGGAAGGAAATGCGTAGATCTAGTTAATCACTAAACAATAGACCAAATCACATTATTAACTTGATATGTTTTTAGAAATACTACCATAAAATCCATTAATATATTTTCTGACTTCCACTCTAACACTAGAAACAGTTGAAGCATCTATTTTGGTAACTTTCATTATGCTTTTACCTATAGAAAAGTCAAACACTTCATAGTAAATTCAGCAATATATCTTTTCATTCCACCCCCAGTAATACCCCTGAAGGTCTCCATACATCTTAGTGCTTCCTAAATGAATGAATAATAGAGAACTATGATCTTCAGTCATCAACTGTTTCCCAAACTGTGAACCACAATGCACACATAATCTTTTTCCAAATCATAAAACACCTTGTTCATAAATTTTAAAATTAATAAACGTACAATTCTTAATAGATTATACATATTCTTGAAAATATTGATCCAAATTATGACCCCTCTTAATTATTTCTAAAAAATTTGACTGAATTGAAAATTGAAAAAATAGAGGATGTAACTTTATCCAAAACTTCTAGTCCAAAATTCATCAAATCATTAACCAAATAATCACATTCCATATGTAACATGGTTTATATAGAATTATTTTTTTGAATAAAATTATTAGCCACATTTTTTTATTTTCTAGGATGATAATGAATCATGAAATCATAATACTTGATTAGTTATAACCATATTCTTTATCTCAAGTTCAAGTCTTTTTGAGTGAATATATACTTCAATTTTTTTTATCAGTATATATTTCACACTTCACTCTATACAAATAATGCCTCCAAAATTTTAATTCAAAAAAATAGAAGCTAATTCCATGTCATGGGTAGGGTAATTTTACTCATGAGTTTTCAATTGATGTGAAGCACAATCAATTACCATGTCATTCTGCATCATGACAGAACCAAGTCCTTTTAATAAAACATCACTGTAGAAGATAAATTCACCATTTACGGAAGGAAAGGATAAAATAGGATCATTGACTAGTCTTCTTTTCAGTTCCTATAAACAAACACCACATTATCCTATCAAGATAAACCTAACTACCATTTTATGTTAACTTAGTTAGTGGGATAGATAACTGAGAAATGATTTCAAAAAACTATAAGTAATAAGCCAATAATCCAAGACAACTATGAATCTTGGTGGCATTGGTAGGTCTTGTAATCTCTTTAAATATTATTTGGAGTCAATAGTTATGCCATCCTTAGAAAAAATATGCACAAGAAAATAATCTTTTTCAACCAAAATTCACTCTTACTAAAAATTCCATATAGTTTTTTTCTTTTAAGGATTACAAAAAAATCTTTAAGTACCTTTCATGTTCCTCATGTATTTTAGAATATACCAAAATATAAACTATAAACACAACCACAAACTGATCCAAAAAACAATGGAAGAATTTATTCACAAGATTTATAAATACAGTAGGTTCACTGGATAACCCAAATGGAATAACTAAAAACTAATATTGCTCGTATTTCGTCCAAAATGTTGTCTTCAGAATTTCATCCTCCTTTACCTTCAGTTGATGGTGGCTGAACCTTATACCAATCTTCAAAAAACATTGAGCTACTTAGATATGATCAAAAAAATCATCAATATCAGGAAAATGATACTTTTTCTTAATAGTTATTTTATTCAAGTATCTATAATAAATGAAAATTCTGATGGAACCATCATTATTTTTTACAAATAAAATAAGATAACCTCATGGAGAAGTACTAGGTTGAATTATACACTTATTAAGAAATTATTGAAACTGGGTTTTCAGTTCCACAAGTTCAACTTGATCCATTCGATAAGGGTGTTTAGAAATAAGCATATCATCATGAACTAAATCAATAATAAATTCAACTTCTTGACCAGGAATAACACCAAGAAAATCATTAAGAAAAACATCCTTAAATTCATTTACTATTAGGATGTTACTAAACATAACTATTTCTTTACTTTCAATGAAATGATATTGATAAATTTCATTACCATAATTCATCAACTTATCATCTTATCGGTTTGTTATCAAAGGTATGAAACCATTTAATAAACCATTATTGGATTTTTCAATCTATTTTATCATGATAAACTGAAATCCAATTCGTACCCAAAATGATATCAAACTCAACTATGGGATGTTCAATAATATTTTTTGGAGAGAAGATCCCATTAACTAAAATACGAATATTCTTATAAATATTTGTTACTTTAATACTTCCACCCAGAGTTTTTACCAAAAGTTCTATCTTACATTCATAAGGTGATATTTCTAATTTAATATAAAATTTCTCATAAATGAAAGAATGTGAAGTTCAAGAGTCATAAAGAGTATTGGAACATTTCAAATAAACCAATGACATACCTTTCACCACTTAATTTGATAGACCAACATTAACCATAGTAGTAGAAAAATATTTTTACACACCCTTTTGATTTTGATCTTGATGGTTTCCACCTTGGGTAATCAACTTGGGATACACATTGGCATAATGACCTAAATTATTTAAAATAAAAATATTACCACTAGATTTTCATTGCTTTACTGACCATCTTCCTTAGAGTCATGAGCCATATGAAAAAACATATCACATTGGAAGAACTTACCAAAATTTGAAAGGCATTATCCAGGATTTTTCTACTTCACTTCTAACAATATGGAAATTTGGTTTTATTACATTCAAACTTATTTGAGGAATGATTTCCCATTGCCTGCCAACTGGACCAATTTTTTTTTGTTTTCATGGAGAAATTATAATTACAAAACTTCATTTGTACCTTCTCAGCACATCAAACAAGTTTTTCATAGCTCTTGAACTCACAAGAATCGAATTACCACTGATATCTTGAATTTAATCCTAAGTAAAACTGATTAATCTTACTATCAATATCTCGAATAAAATTTAGGGAGTACCATGAAAAATGAGTAAATTTTTCTTCATATGATGCCACCTAATAATCCTCCTTTTGTATCAATTTCAATAATTTTTCTTCTATCATAAGTCAAAAAATTGTAGGAAAATATTTCTCAATGAAAATATTCTCAAATTTATCCAATTACATGAAATAAATATCTTTACTTTCCCTAATATTCATAACCATTGACCACCACTGGTCAGATTCACCTTCAAAATTATAAATTGAAAGATTTAACTTTTGATGATATGAGTAACCCATGACATCAAATATCTTTTTTAGGGATTTAATCCATCCTCCAGCTATCATGATTTCAGATGAACCTCTAGATGATGGTGGATGTGGTTACATAAAATGTTCAATATCTCTATGTTCTTGTGTGGTAGATCTAGTTTTTATCATTAATGGTCACCACCACCATTTATAACATATGTGTTAACTGATACATCACTGTAATAAACTACCCAGTTTTAATTCCAACCATATATGGATGCTGATTCGAAAGGATATTTTCCTCTCAGTTCCTTCTGATTACAGCTTCCTTTTTCCTATATGGAAAATGATATCGAACAAACATGATTTAGATGAAGAAAAAATGAAATATTTTAAATTATATATCATTCTAAGTTAACCATAAATTAAAATATTCTAGGGGAATTCTATTAACACTACCTTAACCAATAAATTTATCTAATCCTCTCCTTTTATAAGAACTATAAGGACCCAATATTAAAACATTACATAATCTTGAGTTAAGTCAAGAATTTTACCTTCTCTCACATTTATGATATTTTAAAGTTTAGAGTTTTTGAGAATTATATCATTACTCATACATAAAAATTCATAAAATACAAAGTGGTAACTTCCAATTAGTATCTTTTTTTCCACCATATAAAACTTCTAAAAATAAATCATGACCCCTTTTATGAAAACTCTTCATGAATTTCAACATGAATTCTTCCAATCCCTTACTCATTCATAAGTCATATGGAAAACATTAAAAAACTTTGGATGAGAATAAAAAGATCGGTTAGGGATATAAGAGTAATGAAACCATTAGTCCATTAATAAACATTAAAACCCATGAAAATTTAACTTAAAGTAATACTTTTTGACCTTAATAAGTAGTAAATAATTTCCTGAAAAAATAATCTAATTTCATACATTTTTTGTAATCTCAAGATTACTAGAAAACCCATAGTAATCATAGAAAATACATAAAGTTATCTTGGGACATCATTATACTTTTCACTCTTATAAATGTAATAACTATTCAGTCAACTTCCATACATGTCACTCTTACAAATGTAATAGCCATATGGTAGACTTCCATACCCAATTCAATGGAGGTATATCATGGACCCACCCATCATTGGTTTATCATGGAACCACCCATCATTGGTTTATCGTTGAACCACTCATCAAATATCGAAGTACCATTATATAATCATAACACATTAATGATTGAAATTTTCAACACTTACAAAATTTCATTTTCAATCACAAGGAAACATTTTGAGATATTTAAATTATCATTTAATTTTCAAAACCCACATTCAATTGAAAAATAATAATAAAAAAGGAAAGGGGGTTTCTTTTTCTTTTAAAAACATGAATGCTTATATTGGAATACAAATACCAAAATTGGGATAAAATTTCCTTTATAATTCATTTTATCTCCATATAAATAATATGTAAAATAATATCAAGAATATTAAAATCAAGGAAATTATTAAATGTTTAACATTCAAAGCATCCCATACCACTTTTAACATTCATATCATAAGACACGTGAAAGAAAAAAATTTAAAAAAACATCAAATAAAATGATAATATATAATATGGATATGGAATGTAATATATGATTTATATACACTTTATAAAATAATAAAGATGCATATCATCATGAAATATCTCAATGAATGGAGATTGAGATGAAATCTCTTACGTTGATTCTGACTTGTCACATGTGTATTTATCTTCATAAATAATAAAATTATGTTAATTATTTACTTTCATTATAAAATTTTCCATTTTTTATTTACTTTTATTTAACTTATTACAATGTTTTAAACAACTACTTAAACAATTAATGTTATGTTGGATGTTTTGACCATATTCGATTTATGTGTAAAAAAAAATTTTGTAGGTCAACTATGGACAAAGGGTTAATTATATAAACATATAAATAATAATAATAATGAAGTAATTATAATATTTATACATAAATTTCACTTTAAAAACCAATCATGAAATATGGTTATAAAAAATGAACCAATGTTATAATCATGGAGACGTTAGGTTGTACGTACACATGAGCATCATTCCCATTTTTAAATGATCATTATGGAAAGTAAGAAAGTAAAATTTATATTTCCAGTATGATAATTATAACATATATACCATATTAGTTAATCATATATACTTATATATATAATTATTATGATGTAAAAGGAATCACATCGCTTCAAGGCGGCGATAGTCCACAAGTCAACGAATGATGTTATCAATTTTTCAATGTGTGGAAAGGTAATAATGAAATTTATATATTATATTTATAGAAATGTAATTATGTCATGAATATCACATTTACTTTATTTATGACACATATATTCAATTAAAACCATCATTAATACATTCTACGTAATGTGTGAATGTATCACATCGCTTTGAGGAGGCGGTAGTCCACACGTCCACAAACAATGTTATCGTATTTAAAAAGAAATGGAAAGAATGAAGGTATGTAATATATAACATTTAAATAAGTTTTAATTGAAACTAAATATCATATATATCATATAAAAATAGTGTTTCCATCATAATTCCCAACTATTATAGGTGGTAAAGGAAAAAGAAACATCATTTTGCAAGGCAGTAGTTCCCCGAACATGAATGGTAATTTCGCTACCCATTTGATGGATATGTGTGTAGGTTTAGGTAGAACCCTAAACACAAAAACATCTCAGTATATTTATTATACTTATTTAATTATATAATAATTTGATAATAATAAAATAAGTGGTGGATATAGAAATAAAACATAAATTCACATTGAAGAATGTTACCTCATTTTGTTTTCCACTAAAGGGATTCTTTGGTTAGATTTAATCCCAAAGTGAGGAATATAGGGTTAAAGGATGGATTTTGGGATATTATTTGGTTATGGTTTGGATGAGACAAAGGGTATTTATAGGTGTGAAGAAATGGGAAGTATGAGTGCCTTTTTATAGTGGAGGGGGAGTGACATTATTGTAAATATAAAATGATAAACACAATTGAGAGGTATCCAATATATAATGAGAATAAAATAATGGTAACAAATTTATCAAATGGATTATATGGTAGATTAATTTATATTAAATGGGTTTTAGACATGTTTCTAGGTCTTTTTTACTCTTAAGATTAAAATTTGACCAGTAAGTATACACAATTTTTCATTAATCACTATAATATATTTAAATCACTTTTACTAATATTTTTGTTCCAAAAACTAAGTTGAACTTATTAGAAATTATATATTATTATGATTAAAAATATTAAATCTATTTTTTCAAATTATAATTAGATAACTGGTAGAAATTAATTTAAAATTAATCCCGCAGACGGGAGGACAAAGCAGTGTTTTAATGAAAACATATTCAAAAGTTTGCTTAGTTTTTATATCTATAATTATTGTGAAATTGTTTCCAAATACTTAATTTGGTATTAATTATATAAAAATGATATAATTATACATTAAAACTAATTAAAAACATTAATCAATAATATAAATAAATTGGATGAAAATACGGTTTTGAACAAAAATTCAGAATTATTCACTATTCATCAAAATATGAAAGTTCTTAGAAAAATAACAAAAATTTACCCAAAGTAAATATTTATATTTATATTTCCAAAATAAAGTTTATTTTTTCATATAAAAATTTAAAAATTTGGAAAATTTGGTTTTTATGTAAGTTTTCCATTAAAAGAAAGAAAAGCAACCATCTTAAATAAAAATATTAACAATAAAATATTGTTCATTATAACTTATTCTTTCATGTAATTCTAGATTTCAGAGAAAATCATTATTGTTTTTTGGTTACTCTTTTGTATATAGTTTCCCTTTTAAGGTAAAATTTATATTTAATTCATAAATATTAATAGAAATAAAAAAGACTTATTCTATCATTACCTGGGTTGTTACAACATTCCCCCCTTTTAGAAATTCCATCCACATAATTTTATTCACTTATCATAAGTGAGGATATTTTTTCTTTTATCATTATTTAGATTCCACATTTCCTCTTAAAACATTTTTTTTCTATAAAACCTTAACACGATGAATCACCTTATTCCACAACACTTGCTCTCTCTATTCAATAAGCTGAATTGATAGTTCCTCATAAGAATGATTCTCTACTAACTGAACTACTTTAGGGCTCAAAACATGATATGAATCCAGTACATTATTCCTCAATAATGAAACCTAAAATAAATTGTTTAATTAACATAAACTCATAGGTAAAAGAAATTTAGTAAGAAAATGATCCAACTTTCTCTTAGATTTCATATAGTCTAATGAATCGTGGACTCATCTTCCCCTTCTTACAAAAACACATTACACTTTTCCATGGAGAAAATTTTAAAAAATAATGATCAGCTACCTAGAAAGAAAGATCTTTTCTCCCATTATTAACATAACTTTTCTATCAGCTCTGATTTTAGTATAGGTTCCTTTTGTCTTAAAAACATATTTATCTAACTAGGCTTTTTAATTATGTTTCTCATTTTAATTTTATATTTATTTTATCCACTTATACAAATTCAATATGTAGAAATTTATTTTATATTTGGAATTATGAGGTCTAAATCTAGTATGTCCGTTTTTATTTTTGTTCACTATGAATAGTAACCATAGTAATATTTGTCCCATTGGAAAAGATAAAACGGGCAAAACATGGTAAAAACCATAAAATAATGTCTTAAAATCAACCCAAAACTTGAATTTATTTAATTATATAGAATAAATTTGACCTTATTTAACCCAAATTTAATATATATTTAATTTTCATGCCATTTTCCCATAATAATAAAATTAATATTATTTTAGGTAAAGAAAATTCCAAAATGTCACATTCTTGTCTATAATATCTCTAAAATTTTCAAATAAGGGATAATAGGATAAGTTTAATTATAAATGTTTATTTGATATATGTATTAATGTTTTTTTAACATTTTAATTTATTTTTAATTTTTTTAAATGAAAAAATTACATTTAATTCTTATGCAATGCTGACACGATGTTTATGAAAGCAGTAGAAAAATAAAGTAAATGATATTAAAATCCATAAATGTAATATTATATTGTTGTGTTATAATTTTCCAAGAATTTTATAGATCAAAACAAAGGTTTATATTCTAAATAACTTTTATATTAATGTCATTAATGTCATATTAAATGAATTATAGTGACCCCAACCATAGAAGCATGTAGCTGGTTTCTTACTAAATTACATTGGTATAAGACACAATGAATCACATCCCAAATGATTGAATAATTTATTAATCTTGGTAAACTATATATATATACACTAGTATTAATTTACATTAGAATAAATATATTAAAACATATTTTTTTATAATAAAATTACTCCATCAAGCGTATCCTAGCATATCAATCATAGTAAACTTCATGGAATCTTGGGGAAAGGAAGAAAATAAGGGTGATATAAAATTACAATTAAGGGTTAAGTATAGAGGAATATATCATGAATCAAGAAGCACAAAAAATATATGGAAAGGTAAATAAATAATCACAAATTTCATTTAAATAATTAGATAAGGTATAATCATTATGCAAAGGTAAATAACTGAGCATACATGTCATTTAAATAAATGGTTAAGGCATAATCAATATAGAAATGTAAATAATTTGGAAAACATTTCATTTAAACATATAGATAATGAATAATCAATATGTAATGGTAAATAATTGAAAATAATTTCCATTTAATCAATAAAATAAAAATCAAATGCATCCAATGATAATATCATTGTGAAAATATAATGGATAATAGTAACTGAATTCTAAATGAAGGTAATGCTTAATTATTAGACATCAGGTCTCAGACACATGATTCCTCTAACACCAACAACTTTTATAAGACAATTTAAATATTGGTAAAACCCTAATTTAATGATAGATTAATTGATTTGAATCATGATACCTAATGATTCATCGAGGGACTATATAATAATAGGTCCCACCCATCACTATAGGTCCAAATAATTCCTCACATATCAAAAAGTTAATTTAATTTAATGAACAATGTGCCTTATCATCAAATATCCATATTGAATAAACAATATGGATTTATAAATATTTACCCAGATATTCAAATAACTTTCAATGCAGAACACCATAAGTAAAAATGATATAAAATATAAGAAATTAGCATATCCATGATTAATGATATGGATAATCAGGGTAAATTTAATTGCCAATGATAAAAAAAAGTGAATATCTCAAGGGGAAGTTAATGACTACAAAAATGAATCACATAAGTGAATATCAATACCATACGTGGTAAAAATAATCAAAAAACATCAATATGAATAATAATGATGCTATAAATTTTGCATATACCTGTTGGAGAAAAATATATGGTTGTTTTTGTTGTGGGAAAAAAGTACCATAAAAAGACATTTAAAGACATTATTAAAGAAAAAATCCTTTCCAATTTGAAAATCACTTATTAAAACATAAAAAAATTATAAATTAATTTTTTTTGAAAATAAGATTGAAATTTTAAAAATTAATCTTTAAAACATTTTGAGTTCATGATGGCTAAAAATTCCATTCATTTAATACACCTTAAAACAATGTTTTCTTTCACTTTTTCAATAAAATCCAAACATGAATTATTTTGGAAATGACATAAGATTCATTTTGAAAAAATTTTGTAATGAATAACAATGAATGAAAATGAATTTAATAATTAATTTTTAAACGGTTAAAAAAATTTTTGAACACATTTTTAGAAAACATGGTTTTAGAAGAAAATAGATTTCTGACCAAATACATGAATAAAAGAAGATTTTTGTAAAAAAATGTTCAATTAATTTAAGTACCAAATTGTTGAAAATTTTAACTATTAGTTGAAGATATCATTAATAAGTAGATTATATTAAAATTAAATTGGTTTATTAGGAAGTTTTCAAATAGTTTTCTTCAACTGAAATTCAAGAGTAATCAATCTTGAATAAAAAGAGATTGTGAAATAATCCTTTATAATGATTATAACGTTGAAGTGATAATTAATAAATAAATAAATTATGTGTTTAAAATTAAAATCCACATAAAACATATGAAAATAAAGCATAAGGTAATAAAAATTCATTATACACATAGTCTTAGAATGACATAATCAATGAAGTAGATGATTAACCCAATGAACAAAAATTGATTTACGAAATCCCTTAACTCACACTTCCATTTTATTAAACATTTTTTAAACTCTTATATAGTGGTTCTAAAAATATTTTTAAATTATACCAGAATTATATTGATATTTATAATATATTATATGATCCTTTTATAACATCTTATTATTCGTTCATTGATAACCATTCATTATTTTCATTTTTTAAGGTGTTAATTGCATTGTATTATCATGCTTGTTTCATTATAAAATATTCGGTTCTTGAGGATATTATATATTTATATCATCTACAGAATAATAATGAAATAATTATAATATTTTTACATCAATTTTACTTTTAAAACCAATCATGAAATGTGGTTATGCAAAATGGAGTACGTTACGATATTGGAGATGGTTGGCTGTATATACACATGGGTAACATTTCAATTTTCCAATGATCATTATGGAAAGGAGGTATGTAATATATTATCCTTATTTAATGACCATAATAACATATAAAATAAATTATTTATTTAATTATATATATATATATATCATTCATAAGGTGTGGTGATGAAAAGAGTGTCACATCGCTTCGTGAAGGTGGTTGTCCACACATACATGAACGATGTTATCATATTTAAGTGAAAACAATATAATGATATATTATATTTATATAATTATTAATATTCCATTAATATAATAATTATTTAATATATATCACATATATTTATTAAAATTATTCCTTATCACCTTCCATGCGAAGCGTTAGTGAAAGATGAATCACATCACTTTGCAAGGCGATAGTTCGCCATACACAGGAGAGAAATTAACATGTATACTATAAAATTGTAAGTAATAAGGTATATATGATATAATTACATAAGAGTATATAATTATTTCATATATATCATATATATACTTTAGATCTATCATAATTCCCAACCTTGTGAGGTCGATGTAATGTCCTGAACTAGGATCCACTCAATCTCTGCCCTGAGCTGGTGGGTCACATGGACTAAAGCACACCATATTTTAATTTAGAGGATTCTAATTAGTAGGTAGGGTCTCATTTGGAATAGTGGGGTGAATATACACTCATATCAAAGTGTAATAACATATATAATAAATAAGTATACAATAGTGGAAGTATATATAAACAGACACTTTAACACAGGACCAATAACCTGCCGTAGCATAAGCATGTTATTATAGAATGGAATAAAGAAAAAATATATAATAAACTATGGAAGTGTAAACAACCAAGAAATTATAATAGTAATATTCAAAATCCCAAATGACGAGTCATATGCAATGATGTCATGGAATGCTGATATACAAAAAGGGGAAACAGGGGGTATGCATATAAAACATACTATACAAAAATATAATGAAGAAAAAAGACTTCTCCACTACAATATCAAACATATTATTGGTACTATTCTCCCATTATCCATAATATAAGTAAAAATAATCCAGAATTTGTAATAGGATAGTATCTTTTATCCATACCCACAAATAAGTAATCTACATGGGTACCAAAGGTGGCCCAAGTAGGGTGTGATATAAAATCTTAGTTGGACACCACCAATGGTGTCTAGAAATAATCCAACCTATGTTTATATCAACATTAGTGTGTAGGTATAATAATAATAAGCAATGATCAATAAATAAATACCAACCTACTCAGGTTCCGAATAGTCACCTAGAGGCTCTACCTACTTTGGTATAGGCTGGTGTAAGAGTTTTATCAGTAACCATATATATAGTAATAATATATTTATATATTGTATAGTTATATAATGTGTCTACCTATATTAACTAAGTAAATGAGGATATAAGTCACCATATACTTGGATATTAGGTGCTAGCTGGACCTAGGGCATAACTCAAGCATCCATAACTAGTCTAATGAGCTATAGGATCCAACAAAAGGGTACATTCCCTAAATCTCATAATTAATGTGATACATCCTGATCATTACTCTAGATAGGTGGAGTAAGACATTATTCCCAACAACTAAATAAATTTAACGTGAAATGTTATTCCCATCACCCAGATAACAGTATAATAGTTAGATAAGTCATGCTCAACACCCAATGTAAGGGAGTGTGAAACATCATGCTCAACAAGTCCCTTAACCATCATTCTATAACCAATATCAATGGTGTTATCATAATAATAATAAAAAAAATGGATTATTTCTAATGCATTTTAATCTTTAAGACCAATATAATCAAGGTTGTCACGTATCATTAAATTCACATATAATAATCATATAAAAGATACATGGACTTTCCAGCCATTTCATTTGATTTAAAGAATATATTTAATTACCCAAGGAATAAAAATTCATAATTAAGGTCAATCTAAACACTTAGAAGATGTTCTGGTCCATTGAAAATTTATATATAGGTGGGGAAATCCATTTCCAATCCAAATCGAACACTTTAACAATGTTTGGAACTTTTAACAATTTAATACAAAGTGTAATTTCAAACTGAAACACCAAAATGGTTGGATATAGCTTATTTAGATATCTAATAGTATTTTTTCAAGGGTCCATGAGAGTATAAAATCAGGCATATATTTATTTTGGAATGAAAATACACTTTAAGGACACCCAGAATTATTTTTGGCATTTGATACAATGAAAAAGCTAGAAAAAACACAATTGATTTGATAATAAATTCCAAAACACTTATATTAGAACCATAGATGAATCATCTTATAATACCAGAATATTATTTAAATTAGGATAGATGAAAAATGAATAATTATCCAACTCCTTGAAAATAGGGTAAATGAGATTGGACTAGAATAGAAAATGAAATATGAAGAGAAAATGATATAGGAAGTAATAGGATTTGAGTGCTAATTTATGTGGATCCAATTCTTATGAAGACACATAATTTAGAGTCTGGATGGAGGAGTTACTTTGATCCTTATAAATGGACGAATAAAATACACAGTAGAAGAAAGAGGAGGCTCATACATTAGAGAAGAAAATAGGATAAGATGGTTTTAAGTTAAAAATTTCAAGGGAAAGTATATAATTTCACCCATACTAACAAGGGGGCACAATTTGGCCACATGGTTGACCAAGCTGTTTGCGAATCGTGCACCACACCACTGCCTAAGGAGGAACCCACACGGGCTGGGTGCATGGTTTGTGTAAAAATGCACAACTTTTGAAAATTAACTCTATAATTTGTTTGTGTCAAATCACATGAACATGAACCTAGGATCACATGTTTTTAAAAAACCATGCAGCCTCCTATAAGATAATGAGAGTTTCACATGGTTAATCCACATAGTTAGTACTAAGTATGTGATAATAATGTAGCCTACTCTATTTGTCCAATTCTCATATCTCTAGGATCTGAATAAGCCCCAAACTCTCTTATAACCTTTCTTAGGTTATAGGGCATGTTTACTAAGAGAAAAAAAGGTTCAAACTTAAAAAAAATCCATACGTTCATGGAAATCATGGTCATGAAAACTTCCACTCCTTAAAGCATCTCGTCCCTGAGATGATCTTCTAAGGGTAAAGAGATATCATCAGATAATATCTCCATCCACAGAGATCAAATATTAGCTTCCCGCTCTGAGGTCTCTTATTGTACTTGACCATGCTTCCATAACTCCCACACTAAATAAATATCCTCCTTTAGAGAGTCTTCATGCTCTAATTCACAATATGAACTATATACTTCTCAAAAGAAGCATCCATCTCTAACACAACTTCATTAGGTTGAAAAAAATATGAAGCATCTAGATAATATTGTAAAAAACTATGATACATGAAAGAAATCATGCATATAACAATATATATGAGGAAGTACTATCTGTTAAACCACTAATCTAATTCGTTTCAAAACCCAAAGGTTCCAATGAATTGGGGAAAAATAATACCCAACCTTTGAATTCATCGATGGCCCAAAAGTTTTGAAACTTACAAGAAAACCTGATATCTAACCTCAAACTCAATAGGTCATAGATATTGTTTTTCATATTACTTCTATATGGACTAAGTTGTCACTATGAGCTTTCAGATCAACTAGACCTTCTCTGTAGTCTCCTGGATGAGAAACAGTTCGATAAAAGATGCCTCCCATAACTCAAGCAACCACATAGGTGAAGAACATGTCCTACCATATAAGGATTCACAAGGATCCATCTCGATGGTAGCCTAAATGATTTTATTATAAGTGAACCAAACAAAGGGTATTTGATTATCCCAAGAACTATTAAAGTTAAGAACACATTCACAAAGCATGTCCTCTAACACTAGAATTGTATTCTCTATATATCCATAGGTATGTGGGTGATAGGTCATGGTTAGAAGTACCTATGTAACCAAGTCCTTCTATAATCCCTGCCAGAATAAAGACATGAAATGAGAATCCCTATCAGATAAAATTGACCGTGGATCTCCCTTAATAAGTATAACCACCCTGACATATATCCTTCCTGTCTCATATAACAAGAAGGTCTCTCACATAGGTAAGTAGTGTGACACATTCATCAAATGATCTAAAAAACCAAAAACTCTATCATTTCCATAAGGTGATCTGGGTAAACCAGTCCCAAAATTGATAGAAAAATCCTCCCATTTCCACTTAGAAATGGAAAACAACTATAACAAACATACCAACCATTGATGTTGCACCTTCACTTTCTTAATGGAGGAACATCGAGTGATAAAACCAACTATCTCCCATTTCATAGCAGGCCAAAAATACTGGTGACATCAATATTGATAAATCTTGGTGACACCAGGATGTACTTACCAAATTGAGGAAAAACATTCCCACATCATATTTTTTCTGATGTCTGTTGTGACTCAGACATGATCATGAAATAGTAAGGCCTCATACTCATACATGGTCTAACAAAATGATGAACTATCATATGATATACTTTTCCATAGGATCAATCCTTCAGGATTTTAAATTTTCCTCTTTGTCACACATTCTAGAAGAGTAGATGTCAATACTAAGGCCATTAATATAGTCTTCCCATGATCCTCCTGAACCTCAAAATGAATATCTAAAAATAATTCCATGATCTTAAACTCACCACTAGCCTCATGAACTACCTATTTATGAGTCTTTCGGATCCTACAATCAACTAAAAAAGTTCCTTCCCTAGATGTATAGGTAAGATCAAAATGAAATGGTTGCTGGTACATGACCCATCCAAACTTCATGATATTTAGATCTCGCTGTGTAAAGATGTACTTTAAGATTTTTTGATCAGTGAATACCAAAAAATTCTATATAAGTAAATAGTATCTCCAATAACATAGACATGAACAACAACAACTAACTCATGATCACGTGTTGGGTAATTACACTCATGAGGCCTCAACTTATGAGATTCATACATGATGACTCACTCATCATGAATCAGAACAACTCCCAACCCGATACCTGATTCATCATAGCAAATATATTAGCTTTTATATGGATTTAAAAGAATGAGGATTGGTATTGATGTCAATCTTCCCTTCAAATCTTGAATTGATTCTTAAAAATCTTATAACCATTTGAATTCGACACCATTTTTATTCAATCCCAAATGAGGCATTCAATGTGTGAGAAATACTAGATGAAACATCTGTAATACTTAGTTGTCCCCAAAAACTCTATGTGTCAATGAAATCTTTGGGATTCTCATAGAAAACTACATCTCTCACTTTTTCTAGGTCTACTTATACTCTTGATTCCAAGATGATATGAACTAGGAAATGGAATTTGTCAATCTAGAAGAAAAATTCACTAAGATTATCATAAACTAATGCTTATTGAGTATATTAAGAACAATCCCAATATGGTTGGCATGATCATGTTGAGAACTTGAATACACTAATATTTAATCCAAAAATGCTACCATGAATAATTCTAGATATGAGTAAAAAAATCAATTCATTAGAGTTATGAAAATAGAAGGTTAATTCGTGAGACTGAAAGACATAACTAGGTACCCATAAAGACCAGACCTACTCTTGAAATCAATACAAGGTATGTCTAAATTCCTTACACACACATGATTATATAACAAACCCAAATAAATATTTTAAAATATTATGACTCCTCAAATTATATCAAAGAGGTTTTTTATTTGAGGTAGTTTAAACCAGTTCATAACCATGATCTGGTTCAACCATCGATAATCCATGCAAAGCCTAAGGTCACCATTCAACTTTTAAAAAAAGAACCAATGATCCCCAAGGAGAAGTATTGGGGTGTATAAACACCTCATCCTCCAGATCCTCTAATTGTTTCTTACAATACATATGATCCATATGATCCATCTTATAAGAAGGAATGGACACTGGTTCTACTCCTAGCACTAGCTAAATAGTGAATTCTATATCTCACAATAGAGGTATCCCGGAAAGTCATCAAGGAAGAAGTCCCTAAAATAATCAACCAAATAAGAAAAAATAGTGGGATGTAAACCCTGATCATTCAAGAATATAATTTAAATCTAGGATGTCTCACTACCTAGACCTTGATACTCTAATCCTGATCAAGTTGATTGGATATCCCATTCTCCCTTATGCACATGACTACAACCCTCTCGTGATGTAAACGTCATCCTATGATGGTAAAAGTCAATATGGGAGAGATAGGGAACTAACTAGTCCACCCTGATTATTACATTAAACCCTATCATGTTAAGGATTAAGAGATTCCCTATGAAGAGATATCTACCCATCTTAAGTGGATAATCCTTATTGTGATGAATGATCTTAGATCAAATACATAATAGGGTATTGAAAAACATCATGCCACACAAGAGTTATATCTTAAGGATGAGAAACTCCATGATTTCCTCAGATATAAAAGGATATGATACACCTATTTAAAATAAATCATATACTAAAGAAGAGGCTACTAGAACAAAACAACTAATAGTAAAAGGTATATCTCTTTGCTATTTTGGCATAGGGTGCACTGCATGTAATTGGAATATACTGTGGCCCTAAGTCACAACCAAAATTCCTTGAGAAATCCTAATTTTCTAGTGTTAAGAATCCTAAGTATGACTAGCTATACCTCAACCACCACTTCATCTTGAGTGGTTGGTGGTATTATAGCTACCTGCTTAGCAAGATACTGCTGGACCCTCTTTGGAACATTGATTAGGCGTAGATCACCCTTCACTAATAACTGATGGAGAGGTCCTGTAGATGTTCTAAATATTTCCCATACTACCACAAACTCTACATTCCAATAGATTCTATAAAAATTGAGGTTTCTTATATCCTGAATTCTCACACTGGTAAAAAAAGGAAGCTTTTAGTACAAGGATTCTTATTATTGCTACCCCATTGAGAAACCGTGAAACATCACTTTTGTCCACAAGAAGAACCACTAGCCGTTATAGGTGTCAAACCTCCTTGTATTGCACTATTTTCTTCCCTCATGTTCCTCTTAGTAATGATGGCCTCGTTTACTATCTCAGAAATAGTAATCATCCTAAAAAAAATTAACTTGCAACTAGATGGTGTATACCTACCCTTCCTCAAATCACATCACAATCATAAGATCATCACTGAATAGAGTCAGCTCAAACTACTGTATCAAAATAAAGTGAGAAGAATACTCCATGACAAACATGGCTCCCTTCTAAAGGTTCATAAGCTCTCTAGCCTAACCATTCCTTAGAGTATGTGGAAAGAAGTAATCATAGAATATTGTCTGAAAGTCTTCCCATATCATATCTCGATGATAGTCTACCGGAGTAATAACATCCCACCATTTCTTGGTAGAATTGCGTAGAATATAAGAAATAGGATTGAACCTATTATTTATAGGAATCTCCAAATGATAAAATAAAGAAATCATGGCCTCTAGCCATGACTCAGTAGCATGTGTTCTACCAACCCCCCAAAAGATGGTAGGATACTGCTGCTGGAACCCCTGATCCAAATTTTCCATAGTTGGGTAGGTTGAGAAACACCTTTAATTGAATATAATATATGAATAAATACCTCTTAGAACTATGTGTTAATTCCCATATTAGAAACTGTAGGTGGTTCCATAGGGGTCGTTATAGGAGGGATTACTAGCCGCTGAAGGACCACCACCTTTGATGCATGGTCATCACCACCATCAGGGAATACAACTCAGGGCTATTAGGATGATATCACTCTACAATTCAAAACACATTCCTCAGAAAAGAAACCAACCGTTGAAAGGCCATAGATATATAACTAGGATAGGTGAAATCATTCTTATAGAAAAGATAACACCTCTCTATTTTCTCCATAATCCAGGTCTATGTGGTAAAGAAAACTATAATAGGTAATAAGAACTACAAGAGACACCCCATTTATCCACTACTAAAGTTGAGTTTGGGTCTAGGTTTCATATACCATATTGGGGGTTTCATTATATTGAGTGTGAATTATAAGGTATAGAGGAATAAAACCTTTACCTTACAATTGGAATCCTATTTATAACTAACTATTTTACTTGTAAATATTTAATTTCATCAGAGTTCATAATCTTATATGAATATATACCTATATCATGGTCCAAAACCAGTAGGTCCATAACACTAAATATGGTTTAATTAGAAAATTAAGGTGTCATCAACAGTCTATTAAGGAAAAAGCTATTTAAATTTATGTAAGAACTTTAATTAATAAAATTATATTATCCCTATAAGAAATTTTATCCCATTTAATTATATAACAATCCAGGAGAAAATCATATTTAGCAGGAATTACACATAGAAAGTAGGCATGGCCTTTAAAAATGCTTGACATATTATTCATAATGTTCCTATAATAATGCATGAAATGACACACCTTGATTTCATTGGGCCTAGGTAAAATAAATATCATTGCAATAACACCAATAAAAATAACATCATAGAACATATGCATCACTGAAAAATTATGTTTTAATAACTATAAGAGGCATAATAAATAACTAAAACATCCCATCCTAGGTAATTTGGGTTTTCCATGTATGTGGGTTAGCTAATCCCAAGAACATTCCCATTACCAAATTTCAATTCTTGGTAATCTCCTATCTAATATCTAAATAGATAGACAAAAGAAAAAAATATATTTGATATAACTTTGTAATGTCCCAACCTAAGATCCACTTAACCCGTGCCCTAGTTTAGTGGGTCACATGATCTCAAACACGCCTCCCCGTATGCTAGGGGTCGTGGAATGGCATTGAGGGTCTAAGGTGGTATAGTGTTAAGACTATAACCTCATATTATATTGGTACAATGGATATAATAAATAAGAATACAACAATAGAAGAATATATAAACATTAACTATGGCACATTACCAATAACTTGTGGTAGCATAAGAATAGTAAAATAAAATGGAACAACAGAAAAACAAATATGATAAAATGAATATGTGTAAAAAACCAAGAAAATATAATAATAATCAAAACCCCAAAGGCTGATTTATTTACAATAATATCAGGGCATGTTGAGATACAAAAAGTGGAAATAGGGGATAAACATATACAACATACTATAAAAACATATAAAAAGGAATAATAAGACTCCACTATAATCTAGATCATATTTATATTCCTCTTATCCCATGATTTTTACTATAATTATAAATATTCAAGCATAGGTAATAGGGTTCTTGTCTTTATCTATACCTTTATATAGTAATCTACTTGGGTAACAATGGTGTCCTAAGTAGGTTGTGAGATAAAATCCAAGTCGGCCACCACCAATAGTGTCTAGAAATAATACAACCTATGTATATATAAATGTTAGTGTTCATGTATACGAATAATAAAAAGTGATAAATAAATAAACACTAGCCTTATCATATTCCTAATGGACACCTGGAGACTCTACCTACTTCGGCATAGGCCAATGTAAAAGTCTAATAAGTAATTATTTATATAGTAATAATATATATATGGAATAGTTATATATTATATCCACCTATATACACTATGTACTTTAGGACTTAGGTATCCATATACATGGACTCTAACTTCTAGATGAACCTAGGGAATAACACAAGTGTCCATAACTAGTCTAACAAGTTATTGGCTCCAAAAAAGGGTACATGTCTGAATCTCATAATGATTGTGAGACATCATGACTATCACTCAAGATAGGTGGGGTGATACATAATGCCCAACACTCGAATCAAGGTATCATTGAACATTATTCCCATCGCTAGGATGACAGTATAATAGTGAGAGACCTCATTCCCAACACCCGATGTAAGGGAGTGCGAAACGCCATGCTAAAAAAGTACCTTAACCACCATTATATATCCTATACTAACGGAAAAATCATAGTAATAATAATAATAATAATAACCATGATGGATCACCTCTAATTCACTATAATCATCATGCCTATTATAATCAAGGGCTTCACGTATCATTAAAATCAAATTTAATAATTATATACAAGAGGTGTAGCCTTGAAAAACATTAAATATGATTTTAACAAACTATTTAATCACCCAAGTCATGGAAATTCATAATAAAGGTCAAGATAAATGCTTAGAATGTGTTTCGGTCCATTGAAAATTTATATAAAGGTGAAAAAATCCATTTACAAGCCAACCGAACACTTAGGCAATGTTTTGTTATTTTAAAGATTTAATAGAAAGGGAAATTTCAAGACCGCACACCTAAAAGGATAGATATTTTTTGGGTTTATATCCTCTAATAACTTTGTAAGTGTCCACAGTAGTATAACCTCATTCACATATTTATTTAGGAATGAAAAAACACTTTAAGGAAATATGCAGCAATGGCCAGTGTGTTGAACAAAGATGAAGCTATTAAAAAAAATAAAAATTTGGGAATAAATTATATGCCACCTACCTAAGGGTCATAGATTAATCCTCATCCAATATTAGATTCATATTTTAAGTAGGATAGAAAAATAATGAAGAATGGTCAAATTCCCAGATAATAAAGAAAACAGTATTACACAAAAATTAAGCATGAAATACGAAGACCAATTAATATATAAATGAATATTATTTGAGTTCTTACCAATATGAATCCAATTATTCCATATATTCTAGATTTGGAGTTCTGATGGAGGAGTTACCTTAATCCCTAGAAAAGGAGGAATAAAATCCACGAGAGAAGAAGGAGGAGGCTCATATGCTAGAGAATAAAGAAGGAGAAGAGGGATTTATGTTTAAAAAAATTCGAGTTAAAAAATTTAATTTCACCAATACTAAAAGGGGAATATGGTTTGGCTACACAGGTGACCAAAATGTATGCCAAGCATGTGCCACCCCACTGTCTAAGGAGGACCCCACAAGGGCTAGGCAGATGGTTTGAGTAACCATGTGCACCTAGAAAATTTGCCCAAGAAATTTATCTAATACAAAATTCATGGATATGTGCCTAGGTTTTCATGATTTTAGACAATTTTGTGGCCTCATGTATGCTACTAATATCCCTGCATAGTTAAGTAGCATGGTTAGTACTAACCCTATTCTAACTGTGTGACCTACCTTGTTTGTCCCATTCTTGGAGATTCATGCTGTAAACAAGACCCATATGCTCCTGTAACCATACGTAGGGCATAAGGTATATTTATAAAGATAAAAAAGGATTAAAAAAACCATTTTTACCTTTATGAAAAGTCAGGTCATTACAGTGTAAATGAAAAAGCAAATGACATCAACTTGTGAGATGGTAGTCCACTGTACACACGAACGATGATTTCATAACCCATTTGATGAAAGTGGAGATGATTTTAGGTAATAAACTTATTATAAAAACATCCCAATACATGTAATAAACCAAGTTTATTATATCATAAAGGTTTAATAAAAATTTAAGGAGTTAGAGAAAGAAATAAAATAAAGATGCTCATTGAAGAACATTACCTCTTCTTCAGGTATCCTCCTTAGTTTTGTACTGAAGACTTCCTAGGAAATATTTATGAAAAAATAAGACATATAGGTTTATTGGAGTTAATTTGGGAAGTTATTTGGTTAGTTTTTTTTTTTGAAAAAAGTGGTATTAAGGTGTGATGAAATTAGGGGAGTGAGTGCCCTTTTATAATTTAGGAGGATTGATTTTTTTTTAAATATCCAAATGTATTCATTATTGGGAGGTTACCTTACCTCATGTGACTAAAAACTTGAATAATAATGGATGGGAGGTTTTATGTGTTCAATATAAACCTCCAACACACAAAAATAAACATATTTTATCATGTTATTCCATACTCTTTAAGTTTACTCAATTTTACGCTTTTTGTTTTTACCTTGACAACTTGTGTCTTTTTATTTACATAGGAAACTTCTTCTTTAAGACTAATATTAAAATAATTTTTATCAGATAATTTATATCCAATTATTCTAAATATGAAATCAATCTTATTAAATAAAAATTATATGTGCGTGTAAAATTAATTTTAATACAAACATATGTAATGCACAAAACCCTATTTTAACCTTAATCACGATAATTGATATTAACTGTTTTTCACTAATCATTATGAAAAAAATTAAGTTGACCTTTTAAGATAATATAAATTATTTTGATTACAAATATTGAATCCATTTTTCCAAATTCAACTCGTATATGTGGAATAATTTAATAGAAAATTAATCCCTTAGACATGATGAGAAATCATGTTTTTTAATGTGAAAATGTTTAAAATATTATAATGTTTTTATATAAAATTTCCATTAAAAATTATTCCAATGAATTAAATGGGTTTAAATTTTTTAAAATTTAATTAATTTAACCTTAAAAATAATTCAGAATATAATTTAACATTTTAAATTATTTAAACAGAAAATAAGTTTTTAATTAAAATTTAGTTTTTTTCACTATTCATCAAAAAAATTAAACTTAGAGAAATCCCAAAAATTTACCCTAAGATAATTTTTATCTTAAGATTTAGAAAATGAAGTTTATTTTATAATTTTTTTTTTAAAATTGGAAAATAATTAATTATAAATTATGTGCACAAATCATGGCTAAAACATCTTCTATAAAAATATATTTTTTAGAAAATGAGTCTTTTTTGTTTAAATGATTATTATTTTATTTAAAATAAATAGATAAATAATAATCATTTGTAAAATATATATTTTCATAAGTTATTTAACCCTATCTATACTGTCAAATTTAATGTCTTTATCATAACTATTATATTAAATAATAATATTTTAATAATATATTGTTATTTGGTAAAACTCTATCTAGTTTGTAATGGAAAATATTGAAGAAAATCATTGTTGTGTGTGACACAAGATATACTAATTGTTTCATGTAATGAATTCTATTTAGGATATTGAATTTATTGAAAAAATAAAATATATTATAAATTCTCACGATGCTATATTATCTTCTAAACTTTGTCCTACATGTCATACATGGTATCAAATATAATGTTCCTATTTTAGAATTTAAGGGTGTTACATTATCCCCTTATTAAATAAATTAAGTCCTCATAATTTAAAATTAATCTCAGTAATCGAGGGTATTATATTTGAAAATTAATTCATTGAAAGAAACACACATCATAAAGGGTTTAATAAAACAACCTCTTTATAAGAGAGAAAAGGAAATTCCAAGGTTATATGGAATAACATATAACTAGGTTTTTATATTTGATAACATTGGTGGAAATTAAAGATATATACATGGAGAAAACTCATAAAAATTAATAGATAATGATAGTGTTAATTGTATAAATTATGGTAAATGATCAATGAAAATATAAGGACCTCAAAGCCACAAATCCATGATGATTTAAAAGACCATATGATTCATCAGATTTAAAGATAATATGATAAATTTTTTTTCAAGATACTTTTAGTAAAATTGAATAATTATTTTACTATATAATAATATATGGAAATAAACTTACATCCTAAATTTCTATTTTATAATAAAAATTTCATCCTTAGGTATTTAATAAATCAATTTCCAATTCCTCACATAATCTAAATAATTAATACCTAGAAATTCTTTTTTTTATACCAGAAGCACTAAAATTCACTTTTAACAGGTTGTAAGATCAAAAAATGAGTGACACGTCTTTCATTATTTCTCTAACTCTTTTACAAAACAAATATGGTTAGCACAATTTATCTAATTAAACCTTATAAAGAAAGATTAATTCAACCTATTCATCATTAAAATGTATTTTTAAAATCATTTAATTAATGACATGTTAACCAGGACATCACATAGAAAAATTGTAGGTTTTAAACCCTTATTGTTATTTTGTCAAGGGTTTAAGCCTTGTGGCCTTGCTGGATGTGATGAGTTGTCACCCTGTATGTGGTTTATCCTTTTTCTAGACTATATTAATATAATTCATATTACATTCCCAAAAAATAATATGGACATCAATGAAATAAAATTAATCATTAAATAAAATTTTTACTAGGGGTTTCAAAACAACTTTTTTTACAAAGTATAAAAATCTTATTTTACTATTATTACAATGTCATTAATGAACATATTAACCCTAAATTTTATCAATAACATTAAACTTATGTTTATTAAATGTTAAGGAATTATTCCTCAAAAAAAATTTCTATTAAAACATACACTTTCCATAAATTTCTCCCAAGATGTCCTTAATATTGTGACATTCCAAACACCCACATTTTTAAAAGTGGTGATTATGACCATGAAATTTTGATCAACCTTAAACACATAAACCATAATTGTATCCATAAATCATAGTCTAATGAATTCACATAAGCTTATAAAATGTAAAACAATCCTTATATGTCCATAATTCCCTTAACCAAAATGAAATTTGTAAAATACTTTAACAATTTAGTTCTTGAATAAAAATAAATAAACACATCATATTTTTTATTTTAAAATAAGGGTTTTCCTTGTTTAGGGTTTAACCAAGTTCATTCATTGTCATAAACTAATCAAATTATTCATAATGGTTTATAAAAAATATAAATTATCCTATGAATATCCCTCAGGATTTGAAAAAAGGCATGTAGTAAGGCCCATTGTCATGAACTTAGTGATGATCATGTTAAGCCTAATGCAACCTTTTCTAAGTAATTACCCCTAGTTACATCTTTTCTATAACCATGTCCAATTTTAGTATCTATAAATGGATGTATTTATAGAAAAAACCACATAATCTCTAACTTAATAAAAATTAAAGATGTCCTTATACACTTATTTTCAATGTCTATCATGGGGTTATGTTCTTTAATCTATGTTGCATTGAATCAGGTTTCCAAGGTTTCTACTAAACTTTCTATGATACCAATTGTAGAAACCCCAAACCCAGAAGCCTAGAGATGGTGTCTTATTATATTACATTGGCATAATATATAAGGAATTACATACTAGAGGACTTAATAGTTTATTAGTCTTAGTAAACTAGACACATACATGAGTCTCACATTACATTTGAATTCAAAAATTAAATCATATTTTTTTGAGAATATCTTTATTTCATCTAGAGAATCCTTGCATATCATTCATAGTAAAATTCATGAAATCCTAGGGTAAGAAAACAAAATAAGGGTGTGATCAAATTCTCAATAAGGGTTAAGTACAACCAAAGCTATCATAAATCAATAAGAATAAACAATATATGAATGTAAATAATAGATCACACATGCCATTTAAATAACTGGATAATGTATAATCAATATTTCATTTTAAATAAATAATAACACATGCCTTTTAAATAATTAGATGAGGAATAATCAATATGGAAAGGTAAATAAATATGACCACATTCCATTTAAATAACTGTATAAGGAATACTCAATATGGAAATGTAAATAACATAAAACACATTCCATTTAATAAATAAGATTAAAATGCAATGAATCCAGAGATAATATCATAGTGAAAATATCTAATAAAATAATAACTGAATTCTAAATGAAGCTAATGCTTAATTATTGGACATCATGTCTCTGAAACATGATACATCTACTATCAAGACCTTTCATTAGAAGACTTAAATTGTTGGAAAATATTGTTTTATTCTAGCTTAACTAATTTGTCTCATGAGAGCTACCGATGAATCGAGTGGATATATAATACTAGATCCCATTCATCACTGTAAATCTGAATCATTACTTATATATATAATAATTTATTTAATTTAATGAATAATGTGTATTGTCACAAAATATCCAGATTGAGTAAATAATATAAATTTATCAATATTTCCATAGATATAAAAATAGAATTCAATTTAGAAAAAATTATTTAGAAATGATATATATTTTAAGAAATAAATATATCCATGATTAATGATACAAATAATTAGGGAAAATTTAATGTCCAATTATCACAATATAGTGAATATACCAAGGGGAAGTTAATGACTACAAAAACGAATCAAGGAAGTGAAAGTCAATTATATGCTTGGAAAAAATAATTATAAACCATAAAAAGGAAGAATAAGGATGATATCAATTCAATATATGCCTATTAGAGAAAAAATAAAGGGCCTTTGTTGTTTAGGAATCCCAATATAATAAAAATATCATTAAATACATTCTTAAGGAAAATCAGATTTTCATTTTGAAAATAACTTTTTATAAATTAAAACATTATAAAAATAATTTTTATTGAAAATAATATTTAAAAACTATAAAGTACGATTTAAAACATTTTTAGGTCATAACGGTTGGAAATTTCATTCATCCCATACATATTAAAGGAAAATTTTCTTTCAACTTTTCAATACAATCCAAATAGACATTGTTTTAAAAATGACAAAAGATTAATTTGATTTTTTTAAAGAGTAAAAATGGATAAAAAAATCCTTTAATAAGTTGTTTTGAAAATGTTAAAACCATTTTTTAAAATATTTTTATAAAATAAGGTTTTGGATGAAAATGAATTTTCGACTGAAGAGAGGAATGAAGTTGGTTTTTTTAAAAACATTCTCAAATTAATTTAAGAAAAAAAGAGCCGAAAAATGGAACTATCACATGAAAATACCATGAATAACCATAAGATAATAAACTTAAATGGGTTTATTATAAAATGATAAAATAATTTCCTTCAACGGAAATTCAAGATTAAATAATCTCGATTAGAATGAGATTGTGAAATAATCCTTTACGATGATCTTAATATTGAAGTGAGAATTAATCAATGGACTGATTTTGAGTTTCAACAATAAATCCATAATTTTTTTTAAATACAATATAACTTAATCAAAAGTAATTATACAAAGAATCTTATAATGAAATAACCAATTAAGTAGAAGATAAAACCAAAGAATAGAAATTGATTATGAAATCCCTTACATCACGCTTACTTTTGATTGACCATTCCATAACCAACTATATATTGGTTTTAAACATGTTATTAACTTATACTATAATCATATTAATATTTATAATATCCTATATTATCCTTTCATAACATCTTAATAACCTTTAATTAATAATCTTTCATTATTTTCAATATCTTGTCTGTTAATTTTCTTATTTTCTCATTCATGTTTCGTCATGAAAGGTCTGGTTCTTGTGAAAATTATATAGTAATATCATCTATAGAATAATAATCATGAAATAATTATCATAGTTTTACATAAAATTTAATTCTAAAACCAATAATGGAATATGGTTATGAAAAATAATGTACGTTACAATCTTGGAGACAGTACGTCATACGTACGCATGAGTAACGTTTCCATTTTCTAGTGATCATTATGGGAAGGTGGTATGTAATATTGTTGGGAAAAAATCCCTCAAGGTATCATTGAAGCATTTTTGAGGTGATTGTGTTTGTTGACAAAGTGGACATCTGAGTTGTGATTGTTGACAAAGAGGATTTCATGGTGGAATGTCGAGTTCAAGAGCTGAGGTCAACGATCCATGTTTGATTCAAGAACGTCGATAAAAGGAATGGATGATCTGGAGGCGGTACAAAAGAACAGATACAAGGTGGCGCCGTTTTCCAGTGTTTGCCAAATTTTTGGGCCTGAAAATCGGCAAATGAAGAAAAGTGTTTTTGGAAAAGGGACTTGCGCGCCGCGAACATGGTGTACAGGAAACTTGCGCGCCACATGTTTTTCAAGATCAGAAGATCAAAATATGGCTAAGGAAATAGGATCGCGCAAGTTTGGGAGTTGGTCGCGCAAGTGTCTAAAGGAGAGAAGACTTGCGCGACGAGATTGGGTCGCGCAGGTGACTTGCGCGCCGTCGCGCAGGGTGGTCAGATTGCCTATAAATACTGGACCACCCCTCCTCATTTTTCACCGGAGTTCAAGACGAGAGCTCCCGTCGCGCAGGTGTGGTGGTCGCGCAAGTGGTGTGTGTGGTCGCGCAGGTAGGACTTGCGCGCCAGTGGTTGAAGTTGTGCACCGGTGTTAGAAGTTGCGCGCCGGTTTGCAGTTGCGCACCAATGGTGGTTTGGGCGTAAAGGGAAGAGAGTCGCGCAAGTTTAGAGTTTAGGAAGCTTGTGTCGCGCAAGTGTCAGAGGAAGACTTGCGCGCCCGTTGTGACTTGCGCGCCGATACTTGCGCGCCGAGGTTGACTTGCGCGCCAAGTAAGGTTTTGTTCCCGCAGTGATCTTCAGACTGTGTGGAAGCTGGATGTTTGCCCGATACCTTCGGTGCAAAGATATATTCATCAACGGGTGAAAGTTAAACTTCATCAGAGCATCTACATACAAGAGAAGATGCATTCTTTCAGGAAAATGAAGAGACCTACTGGTCTATAAACTGTGAGTGGATTCCATCCAAGAGCAGTGAGCTCAGGAAGAGGAAGAAGGTGATCCTCTCCACCGGCAGTGAGCCAGAGAGAGAGAAACAGGGAGTGACCCTTGGGAAAGCAGTGAGTTGACCCTAAACATTGTAAATGCAGTGAGCCTGGGCATAGAAGTGATCTAGCCCGAACCTTGTAATCCACAGCTAGTGAAGATTAGTGGAATTTGGTGCGACCGGCAACCTGTCGGCGTATGCTCCTTGGACGTAGCCCTTAGCGGTGAACCAAGTAAAATTGCTGTGTCCTGTGCTTGCTTTACATTCTGTTTATATCGTGCAACAGGGAAAAGAGAGAAGAGTGTTTTGCTTAACAGCGAAACAAGATCAGAACGGGCATTATTTTTTAATTAGTCATACCCTGATTCACCCCCCCTCTCAGGGTATCCAGCCTAGTGTACCTAACAAATATTTTATCCTAAAATAATGATAATAATATCATATATAATATATAATTTATTTTATTATACTTATATATACTATTCATATGGTGTCATGTTGAAAAGAGAGTCACATTGCTTCGGGAAGGCGGTAGTCCACACGTACACGAACGATGTTATCATATTGGAGTGTAAAAAAATAAATGATATATTAACTTTCTATAATTATTAATATTTAATTAATATCATAATTATTTAATTTATATCACATATAATTATTAAAATTGTTCCTTATCACCTTTCATGTAAAGCATTAGTGAAAGACGAATCAAATCACTTCGTGAGGCAGTAATCCGCTGTACTCAAAAGTGGCATTGTCATGTCTCATATGGAATTAAAAGTAATAAGGTATACATGTTAGAATTGATCTAGAAGTATAATTATGTTACATATCATATATATAATTTATATAAATCATAATACCCAACCATTATAAGAGGAAATGAAAAAACAATCGACATCAGTTCATGAGGTGGTATTCCTCCATACACACGAATAATGATTTCATAACCCATTTTATGAAGGTGGAGATAGTTTTAGGTCATGAAATTATTATAAAAATTTTCAAGTATATTTAAGATAATTATTTTATTATATTATCTTGGTTTAGTAGAAATATAATGATGTTGAGAAAGATTTAAAATAAAGATGCTTGTTGAAAAAAATTATATGTTCTTTGGCTATCCTCCTTATGTTTGAAGTGAATCCTTACTAGGATAGCTTTATTCTAAAAATAAGAATTCTAGGACGAGGGGAGCAAATTTTTAAAGTGATTTGGTAAGGTATTGAGTGAACCAAAGTGGTTTGAAGGTGTAAAGAAATGAGGGGAGTGGGTTCCCTTTTATAATTGTGGAGGAGAGACATTTTTGTTAATATCCAAAAGTATTCACTATTGGGAAGTCTCCCTTACCTCATGCAACTAAAGAATTTAATAATAACAATGTTTAGGGTTTATTTGGTTGATAAAAATCACCAACACACAAAAAAAACTTATTTTTATCTTGTTATTCCTTAGTCTTCATGTTTACTCAATTTTACCCTTTTGGTTTTTACCACTGTAACCTGTATCTTTTTATATTCCTAGGTAACTAATCTCACAAAAATTATGAGAAAGCATGTTTTTTTAAAGTGAAAATGTTCAAAAGTTTACAATGTTTTTATATCAAACTTCAATATAACAATTATTCCAACGACCTAAATGGGATTAATTGATATCAAATTTGACAAATTTTACTTTAAAATAAATTCAAAATGTAATTTAACTTTGAAATTATTCAAAAAAAGTAAATTTTCAATTAAAATACAGTATTTCAATATTAATAGGGAAATTAAACTTCTCAAAAAATTGATTAATTGACCCTAAACTAATTTTAACACTATATCTCAATCTAAGAGTGCCCATCCCCTCACTTATTAAATGGAACCTACTATACAATCTTTTTCACACCTTTTAGTGCTCTGGTTCATCTAAAACATACCATATTCTCTCTTTAATTTCACAATATATATTTTAGAGGTCTTTCTCTCTTAAAAATAATAGATGTATTAGGCTTCAGGTGTAAGCCAATGATGATTTATGAGGAGAAGGTATAAGTCCTAACCGACCTATTTCAATTTTATTTATTCTTTGATATCATTCTAATATTATTAAACCATGATGAAATAAGAGTATAAATATATTCCATATACTTATTTTTCTTTATGTTAATGAAATAATCTATATGCATATTCTCTTCTAGCAATTAGGGAATGAAAACATTGTTCATGTGTACGTGTGGACTTCCACCTCTATGAAGCAATGTGTTTTGTTTTCCATCACTACCTATAATGGATGTTTATAATGATATATATAATGTATATATATATAATATTCATAATATTAGAAAAGTTAAATATCATCTATTTTCTTAACATTCAATTCATTTAAAAATTATAACATTATTCATGTGTACGTGTGGATTACCATCTCTAAGAAGTGATGTGTTTTTTTTCATAACCATTTCACAAGGATGATATATATAAGTTTATTTAATGAGATAAAATTATATTTATGATATAATAGTAACTTTTTAATGATAAAATAATAGTTACCCTCTTTCCAATATGAATGTTAAAAAATGGAAACGTTGCACATACGTACATACAACCTACCATTTCCATGATTGTAAAATATATAATTTTTTCATAACCAACATCCATGGTTGGTTTCAAAAGTATAATGGATGTATACAAATGAAAATTATTTAATTATTATTATTATATATATGATTAAATAACAGTCTAGTTGACCATAGACAACAAATCATTGTTTTATTTGACACGTGAGTCGAATATCATCAAAACATCCAAGGTGAACTTAATTGATTAAGTAATTTTATAAAACAATTAATAAATAAAAAAAGTGAAATAATAAAAATGAAAAAGGTTCTTAATAAAGTAAGTAATTACCATAATTTTATTATTTATGAAGATAAATAATGCACTTGTTGAGACAAACTTGAGGTAAGGGACACTATAAAATAAAATATCATTTCAATTGTTTTAATGATTTATTTTCCAAATAATTTTCATCCAAGTCCATATTCATTATGTTATTTATGGATATATTTATCATGATTTAAATGAATTATATAGAAAATTTTATGTCTCATTTGACTTCCTTTCAAATGTTTTCTGAAGGAATTTTTTTATGTATTTTATATCATATGATTTGAATTTATTTAAAAAAGGAAAAATAATATTCTATTCTAAATTATATGATATAAATATATTTTACCACAAATTATAGTTATATTTGATCTTTTATTCCATTACAAGAATCTATATTTTCTTTATAAAATAATATTTATTCCCTTTTGGATATGTATTTTAGTTTTATTATGGTGTTTTAAAAGGAAATGTAAATTGAATATCCAAAACAAATTCTACATACAGATTCAAAAGAGTTTTTTTTTCATTCTAAAGACCATAATTGAATTATTAATGATAGAACAAAGGAAAATGAATAAAATGTTTTATTTATGATATGATACTTTAGAATTATATATGATGATGGGTGGCTCTGATATAACTTATATGATGGGTGTTTCTGATATATCTGACACAATGGGTGACATTGACACATCTTATATGACGGATAATCCCGATATAGCTCTATAATGCATCGAGTAATGTTCCTTATCATCAAAGGAAATAATGAGGGAGTTTTCCAGGGTGGTTTCTCTTAATTATTTAACTATATTATAGTAATTTATGACATGGGTTATGAATATAATGATCTATGTTTCCCAAAATGATTGTTATTTATTGGTATGAGTTTTAAAGGTTTTATTAGAGAAAAAGTGTGTCTTATTCATATCAATATGATTTTTTTCATACACCTAATGAATTTTCTGATAATATTAAACATTTTATGGGTTTTAATGTTATTTTATGGACTAAAATATTTATTTATTTTATTACCCTTAGTGAGTTTTTTGGTATCATCCCACCTTTTTAAACGTTTTTCACAGGTTTTGTAGATGAGTAAGAGTAATGAACAAGTCAAGTTAAATGTCCGGAAGATTTTTTATGAAAATAATATGTGTTTCATTTTATCATTTATTTATTAAAATAAAAATGGATAATGAGTATTAGTGTAATATTTTTAATTTATGGTCTTTTATGAAAGAGTTATGACCAAATTCTCTAAAACTCATAACTACAATGATCAATGAAATGTAAGAAAGTGAATTTCTGACTAAAAATTCATGAATATATAAATTTTTAATGATGGATATTTTTAGTCAGTATTAGAGGAAATACTTAGTTAATTTTAAATGTTATAATAATGTTAATACAATACCCTTGTGAGAATTTACATTATTGTTAAGTTGAAATGACATAAAATTTGAATATTTCCTTATTTATTTATCTAATTAATGTCTGTGTAGAATTATTTTCCATAGAGGAAATAAGGAAGTTGATGTAGAAAGGAACCATGATGAAAATATCCTTCCAAATCAGTATCCTAGAATAGATATAATTATAACAAATCAATTTCTTATTGTGATGTCATTTGATGTTTTATATAAATAGTGGTGGAATCCATGTTAGAGAGAAATAAGATTTACTATATAGGAACATGTTGATATTTGAGAATTTTATGAAATAGAAATATTTGAATATATGTATAAATTCAGATATAGTGGTAGTCAAAGTATTGATCAATGCTCTAAAAATATATTCAATGTCATGTGATGTTCAGAATGTCAAAAGGTAACTATTTCCATTTATCAATTTCAATTTGTTGCTAATCGATGATCGTTATTATTTACTAATACCAAAGAGAGAGGAAATTTATTCCATGGAATGGGATATATTTAAGAAATTGTTTTTAGAGAAATATTTCATCAAGGTTAGTCTAGTTATAATGGAGAAAAAAAATCTTCTAATAGATTAAAGATGTAAAGATTCAGTATCCACATATGGAGAAAATGTTACAAGATTGGTTATGTATGCAAAAAAATTTCTTTAGGACCTTTATATTAATATTAATAGGTTTTACTTAGTATTGAAAAAAAATTTGAAGGGGTATTTTTCCTCATGAAAATTTAAAATATATGGGAAAGTTGTTTTTTTGTTATAAGGAAGTTGATATAGTATTTACTGACACTTATATTCCTCAAGGAAATAAGATTAAGAATTGATCAAGGTTGAAAGAAATTGGGAAGCATCCAACTAGGGATTATGGATGCAATCCCCCCATCATATTCTCGGTGTGCTAAATATTTTTTCATGGAATGTTTCATAAGATCTAAAAGGTTTTTTTGATGTGAAACTTATGGTTATAGGGCTCGTGAATGTAAATAAAAGAGTCATAAACAATCGATGAATATGGTAAAAGATATGCAACCCATGGTGAGATGTTCTAATATTATGAGTTAGGGTATTATGTTAATTCATTTCCAAAATTGGATAATCAGGGTGATGATCATCATGATCAAATGAAAAATGGTGTGGCTAAATAATTTTCTACTACTATGGTTAATATTGTTCCATCTATTGATGTGGTGATATGTATATTATATGTTTATTTGAAATATGTCGATACACTATTTAAATCTTGATCTTCACATTCCTTCATTTATAATTTTTTTTTCAAGTAAAATAGGAATATAACCTCATGAAAAGAAGATATAACTTCTGGTGGAAAATCTTGTTGAATATATTAAATAAAAAATATATTTATAGTATTATTCCTATTATTATCAGTGGTGAGCTATTTACTATAGATATTTTTAAACACCCAATCACATATTTTTATTTTAATTTAGGAATGTATTAGTTTTTTTGTAAAGACCCGGATTTTCCATGTATTTTTTTAATTATATGGAATTATTATGAGTCTACAGAAATTGACGGCGCATGATTCTGAGGCCCGGTGTGCCCGGAATGAATTTCTAAACTTTTTTAAGGTATGTTCAGTAAACACGCGAGTGACATTTTCTAAATTTTGAACCAGTGCTCGGATTGAAAATTCGAGGGCACCATTGAATCCATAGTTCTGATATTCTCTTAAGGAAGACTTTACTTCGATAGCAGTATGTCTGGAAAAAAAGTTAAGTTTTGTGACTTTTTAAAAGAAAAGAAAATAACAAATTTTATTATTTTATTTTCTTTTAGAACCTCCAATGAATAAGCAGTGTGTGGGGCCAATGGTGTGTCAATCCATTAAATGTATTGACCCTACAATCTAAGTAACAACAACGTTGGGAAAATTAGGAAGCTTACTAATTAATGAGCCCCATTGATTACCAACGTCATTACTTACCCTCCCCCTATCATATATATATGGATATTGGGGGAAGGTACCGGCACAACTTCTCCAAGCAACGAAGTGATAATGGAGTGCCGTGACACCAAACCCTTGGAGGATGGAGCTGGTTGTGGAAATTGGTGACAAGAGACATAGAAACCCCTAGACGAAGATTGATGACCGAGCAACGTCGTTGGAACCCTGTTGTAGGAATGAATAACATGAACCCACCATCAACAGCTGGCATTTATACAACGATTCAAGGTAGGGGTCTTGATTTACTATTTTGAATTCCTGTGATTTTATCAAACCCTTTTATCCTCCCTCATGTTACGAGCAAACACAGAGGGTGCGAGCCTAATGAACCCAACCTAGACTCTCCCCTACTTTGCTACACCCTTGCGCTCTCTGTTGATTACTCCCAACACAGTGATGCTAACTGGCTATGAAGAAGGCAGCATGCCGACAAGTGTCGTACAAAAGAGGACTTGGCAGTCATCAAAACATCCAACATCATCCAACTGTAGAGGAGGTGCGGTGCACCGTCGCGTGCCGCTTGTGAGCAAGAGGCTGTGAGTTGTCAACTACGAAAAACAGAGGAGGCGGCCGACTCGTCCACCACCCGTGGAAAGGGAGGTGACATGACCACTTCACTACTTGTGAGCAGGGAGGTTGTGTGACCACCGCACCGCTAGTAAACAGAAGTTGTGGATGAAGTTGCAACGGAGGCAGAACCCGCGCCTCCGGAGGGTTCCTTGGAGACTAAGTGGTGCCCATGGGACGCCACCATTTTTCTCAAAACAAGATGAAACCAGGCTGTTTGGGATACTGGGGGGAACATTTCCCCCCCTTACCTGTGTGGGCCACGCTCCCCCATGACTGGGCCGCTTCCCTACCGGGTCGGCTCCCTAGCGGGTTACCTCCCTTTGCAGGCCGCCCCCTTGCGGGCCGGGGTGTCCCTTCGTGGGCTGTCTTTGCGGGATGGGTCGGACCTCGACCCAGCGGGTCAGGTCCGCTAGATTTGAGTAGGCCGATTCTGTTATGTCCTAGTGGGCTCAGTCCGCTATGTCCCACCCCTGAGTGGGTCGGGCCGGGTCAGTCCGACCGGGTCATACTGGACCCAGGCCTGACCGGGGCCATAAACTTTTAAAGGGCCATAACTTGGGAACCAGGCATCCTTTTGATGAACTGTCTGCGGCGCTTGGACCCTTGGATTGAGACAATCCTCTTGAACATAGTCCATTTTATTTTTTAAGACATTTGGCGTATGGATGGGTTGTATAGAACCCAAATCCAACCAGCCCCCAGAACTAAAACGCTTATAACTCACAGACCGGGCGTCCGATTGACGCGCCGTCTATCGCGTTGGAAGCCTTACGACATGGAGGTCCTTTGGGTTACCACTCTTTAGAGATTTTTACTGGTTGAAATAAAAACAATTTCATGAGGAGCGGTTCTCCCAGAATCAAGCGTGCCATGAGTGGAAATCCAGTGGCTGGTAGTGAGGCAGAGGTTGAAGACAGACCATACGAAGGTTAGTACCGAGCGATCATGTGTGGCTCAACGCCAAGTGATCCTGTATGGGTCAGAACATAGAGGTCCTATGTGGATTATCTCCAAGTAGTCTTATGTGGATAAGTACCTCGCGACCCGATGAGGACCAGCCTTAGAGAGGACTGTCGTGGTTAAGTGATATACCGATCCTATGTGGGTCTTTTCTTGTGTGGGTCATTGTAGATGTTAGTTACCTATCAATCCTGGGTGAATCAGATCCTATGTGGGTCATTGAGGGGGTTACTTTCCTATCAATCTAGTGTGGGTCAGACTCCGTATGGTTAGCAGTAGTGCCTCTTGACAATGTAAGATGATCTAGCTTCATGACTAATCATCTTTACTTCTATACTTCATTGAAAACCTAGTTTGAGATGAGACCCTAATTGAGATGTTTCTTTTAATTGTGTTTTTCCATTGAGATCATGCTTTGTGGTTTATCCTTTATGGAATTATGAGAGACCTTCAGGGGTATTGGGGTCCATACTGGGCATTGTTATACTCACCCCTATATGGGATTTGCCCACACCCTTTTGTGTATTGTGAAGATGATGAGCAGTTGAGCTGAGGTTTGAGAGAGCCGGGACCAGGCGGTACGCGGAGGAGATAGGAAGACATGGAGTGCTAAGGAGGGGATATTTACCTACCATTCAGGTATGATTCTCGGTGGATGATCCATGAGTTGCTTTCTCTTTTCATTTGTACTTGTACTTTTTATTTGGGCTTGTATTCCGTCCCCTTTACATTCATCACCCTTTTTACAAGAGCACTTTACTTCACAGTTTCTTCTCATTTCATTCTAGTCTGTGTTTTTGTATGCATTCAAATTTAATGCCTTCCTATTTTAGGGA
This sequence comes from Viscum album, assembly GCA_963277665.1. Classification (NCBI taxonomy): domain Eukaryota; kingdom Viridiplantae; phylum Streptophyta; class Magnoliopsida; order Santalales; family Viscaceae; genus Viscum; species Viscum album. The sequence goes on from OY728136.1 coordinate 2,002,543,106, forward strand.
TTATGCCTTTCGGTGCAAGTCGCTAATCCCTAGACTATAGAAGGCGGGCTTGGGGTAGTCAGGACACTGGCCCCGGGGGATGGGTCATGGCATTTTTGGTTTACCAAGATAAGATATATTTTAGATATAATAAATTTATATTAAATTATTTCATACCTTTTATAACATATCAAGAAGGTGATATAGTTAGATATGGAAGTGAAAGTTTCTTAGCCCATGTTGTTGAAAAGAAAGAAATGGTTCAAATTATTGATTCCTGTAATAAATGAACATATGGATGTATTTATTGATTATTTTATTGAAGCTATTAATAATCAGTTGGTCATGTTTACTCTTGATTTTGTACATGATGCTAAACCCATTTCCAAACCCCCTTATCATATGGATCAAGTAGAAATTTTGTAATTAAAAAATCAATTGCTGGATTTTGTAGATAAATGTTTCATTAATCCTATAACTTCACCATGGGGTACTCATGTTTTTGTTTCAAAAATAAAGATTATTTAATGAGTCTTTTCATTAATTAAATATTCTTTAATAAAATCATTGTTAATAACAAATATCCTTTTTTTCATATCGATGATTTTTTTGATTAGTACCAAGGAGCATGGTTTTTTTGAAGAATGATTATAGGTCAGGGTACCATCATTTAAAGATGGAGGAGGAAACAATTATAGAGTTATGAGTTTTGGTTATGTTGTTTGGGTTTTATAATGCACTAGTTGTATTCTTGGATCTTATGGACAGTGTTTTCTATGACTATTTAGATATGTTTTTAGTTGTGTTTATTGATGATATATTGATAAATTCTAAAATTCATGAGAATCATGAAAGAAACCTAATTATTTTTTTAAACATCTTAAATGAAAAAAAGTTATATGGGAAATTTATTTTCTATCATTTTGGTTGATATAGGTTTATTTCATCAGACACATTATTTCTAAAAATATCATAACCGTTGAGATACAAATAACTAAAGTTAAATAATGGCCAATACTTAAAAATGTTACAAATACTTTAAGTTTTATAATATAAGTGGGTTTCTACTATCAGTTTTCTGAAAAAAAAACATTTCTCTATAATCTAGATTATTGTCTTAGTTAACATGAAAAAGAGTTAAATTCATTTAGATAAAAGAGTGTTACGATTATTTTAATGAATTAATAAAAAAATTGTTGAATGGTCCAATTTTTTACCTACTATCTATAAATGGTGAATTTAATACCTACAATAATGCTTTATTGAAGGGACTGAGTTATGTTTTAATGTTTTATAATCAAGTAATTTATTATTCTTTACATCAGTTGAAACCTCATGAGTTAAGTTATCTAACACATGATCAAGAATTAACCAAAGTGATTTTTCTTGAAAAATTTGGTGGTGTATTTTTTTATAGATTAAAGTGTGAAATATATAATGATCATAAAAGTTTGATGTATATATTCAATAAAAAGAGTTTAATAATAGGTAATAGAATATTTTTGGAATTGAATATGTATTATTACTACATGATTTATTACCTTCCATAAAAAGAAAATGAAGTTGCTGATACTTTGAGTCAAAAATATAATGCATCATGGTCAATGATATGTTTGGAACATGATACTTTGGTAAAAGATTTAATAAATGGTGACATTAAAATTGTTCTTGTATTAAAATACTATTATTAATTTTAGTTTTTGATGTAGTTAATATTATCAGACATAATTATGCAATCTTAGAATGGGGACAATTATTTACAAGGAAAGGAGAAACTGGAAAAGAAAGGAAAGTCACTTGAATTTATCATTGACTTGGAATATGTTTTAATATTAGTAAATAGAATATATATTCCTTTAAATTTTCATTAGAAGATATAATTATTTAGTGAAGCTCATAGTTTCTTATTTTCAATTTATCTTAGAGTCAATAGGATGTATAGATACCTTTTGGAGTATTACTTTTGGGATGCAATGAACAAAGATATTATAGAATTTACCATGAAATGATGGATTTATCAATAGGTTAGTGTCGAATAATAACTACTAGAGGAGATGATTAATTTTTTTATTTTACTAGAGTGTAAATGGTAAAGTATATCCATGGATTTCATGGTGGGATTACCAAATACATCTCGAGGTCAAAATGCAATTTGGGTGATTGTTGATCGCCTGAATAAATATTCTCATTTATTTATCATTCAATATAATTTGTATTTAAATCAACTTTATCAACTATATCTGAAGGAGGTAATAAAGTTTAATGGATTTATTCTCTCTATTGTATCTTACCATGATCCTAGAATCATTTATAATTTTTAGAGTTTCCTTAAGAGGTCATTGGAAACTGAATTAAATACCTATAAAACTTTTCATCCACAATATAATGGGTAATCTAAGTGAATCATTAAGACAATAGAATAAATGATTCAAGTTTATTTAATAGATTACCTGGTAATTTAGGATCAAAATCATTCACTAGTTTCATTTTATTATAATATTAGTTTTCATTTTAATATACATATGTCACCTTTTGAGGAACATATGGAAAGTGGTGTCAGACTCCAGCTTTTTGGGATGAAGAAGGTGAAAGGAAGTTGATGGGACTTGAGTTAGAGGTATAAATATTTGATAAGGTGAAGATTATTCAACTACAAAATATGATTTATTAGACTAAGGAAAAATTTATAAGGAGAATTGTAAGAAAGATATTTCTTTCGAGCTTGGTGATTATGTTTTTCTTAAAGTATCTCTATAAAAATGTGTTATAAAATTTGGTAAAAATGGAAAGCTAAAATTATGGTTCATTATACCATATAAAATCCAATATAATTTTGGATAAGTTTACTACCAAGTGGCATTGAATATGATTTTATCTTAGGTATATGATGTACTTCATGTTTCTTTTTTAAGAAAATATATCTCAGATGCATCTCATGTTTTGAGCCATGAAGTAGTTTAGTTGGAATAAAACCTTTCATAGGAGAAACATCCTATATATATTATTGAACATAGATATGAAGTGTGTTGTAATAATGAAATTAATCATATTATGGTTTTGTGGACAAACCATATGGTTGAAGAAGTAACATGAAAATAAGAAAATGGAATAAAAGAAAAGTATCTCTACTTGTTTATATAATGAATAAAATCGTGAGGATGAAATTTAAAAAATAGTGGAAGAATATTAAAATGTAGGGATAATTAATAATGAGTTTCATGCCTTATTTTTAATCATGAATTTTATTTTATATAGTTACATTCATTATTAGAATATTAATTAGTGTTTTCAATAAAAAGGAAATAATTTTATTATAATGAAATTCATTTTTATGTATTGTATGGTTTTATTTAAAAGAATAAATTCTAAATTTTATATTTTGAATTTGAAAAAATGAACTTATTATTTTTAATCATCATCTCAATTTATGTTAGGGTGAAATTATTGGATATTTTTTAAAATAATAATTTTTCATGAATACTAAAAAATATTGTTTTTTTGTAAAATTGTCATTTTTTTTAAAAAGTACCATTTTAATTTGAACATGATCATAAAGTAATATATAAAATATTTAATTAGATATATTATAATTAATTAAATTTTCATAATCATATGCCTAATTATTATATAGGTTTTTTTGGGATTAATAACTCATTTTTATAAAAAGTGTTTTTAATTACATCTTAAAAATTAATCTTAAATTAATATCTTCCACTTTTAAAATTTTAATATTGAAAAATAAAATCAATATTTAGAATTAATATGTCCAAATTTTGTAATTTTTTTTCTTATTTTTGTCTTCATGAATAGTAACCATAGAAAATATTTGTCTCTTTAGTAAAGGTAAAATGGGTAAAACATAGTTAAAACCCTAAAATAAAGTCTAAAAATCATACCAAAAATTGAATTTATTTCATTTTATGGGACATATATAACAATATTCCTTAAAAATTATTATATATTTAATTCTTGTTCTATTTTCCCTTCATAATTACTTTTATATTTTTTAAGTATATAAAATTCTAAAATTTCACTCTCTTGATTTAAATATATCTAAAATTATTACATAAGAAAAAAGGATAGGATAATTTCATATATAAATGTTTATTTGAAAGATGAATTTATTTTATTTACCCTTGTAATTTATTTTTAATTTTTACAAATGAAATAATTAACTTAAATTCTTGTGCAATGTCGACACAGGGCAAGTGAATGAAGTAGAAAAATCAATTAAATGATTTTAAAATCCCTAAATGTAATGTTGTTTGAGATTATTATATTATACCATTAATTTTAATGATTAATAAAACATATTATAAATATTTTAAAGGTTTATATTTTAATTTTCTAGATTAGGATACTTGTATCAATGAGAGGGGGGGGTGAATAAGTGATAACATTTTCTTTTATGTTTTTTTAAATGAAACAAAAATCACCTCCTATTAAAAATTTATTTTCCTACTGAAAAAAAATCAAACACGCATACATATGAACACAAGTATTTTGAAGGTTCTATATTCAATAATAATAGCTAAGTCCTTGGTATGGTTTGGAAATTATCAAATACTATAGAATCCACTAGAAAAAAATACCTTTTGTCTGGAATACAATGAGTATGATATGCTTTTACACTCATGTAGTACTTTGTAAATAATCCAATAGTGTGTGTGATCCTTATATCCCATGATATGTAATAAAAATTTTGTGTGACAACACATGTTACCTATGTTTCTTTTTTAACTTCTATAAATGTATTCTTTGGAAAAAAATTCTTCATTTATTTACCCAGAAGATGGTAAGAAATTCAAGGACTATTAATATAAAACTCAAATCTGATTGTCTATCTAATTATCCCAATAATAATATATAGTCCTAATTCCCCATAGGATTTTCCTAGTACGAATGATCAAAATGAGAAATATGATTTTTACAGAATATAGTTGTGACAATTCAAAACACCTTCATTCTTAGTTCAGAAATCCCAATATAGAAATCCTAATTTGATTATCCATCCTAATACAATGATCATCCAAATATATTGACAATAAGAATATGATAAACAACTAAATATGATGATTAGCTGAATACGTTGTAATCTTGTATCTTCTTATTTCACTTCTCTCCATCAAAACTTCTGCAACACAACATAATAGAGAAACTTATTATCTCCCAAAAAATGGGGATATTATCTCTATTCCAATGAACAATACTCTCATTGTCAGTCAAGTATAATTTACTTCTATACTTTTATAGGTGACCAAAAAATGGTTTGGGTGGGATTCTGGAAAACTTTCCCACTTGAATTTTTTTTGTGAATTTTGATGTATCGTTTAATTTTTGGTGCATTTCTGACTTTGTCAACCATTGTCAACTATTCTCATTTCTTTTAAATCCTTATTTAATATTCTAAAAAATTTTGCTCTCTTCTGAATTTATTTACAAATGTAAATCTAATTTCAATGACCATATCGATTCTCTCAGTCTTATTTATTCAATATGATGTTTCATACCAGTTAATGTATATAAAGAAATAAAATTCTTTAAACTTATTTGAATTTATCTATCCAATTATATTTATCAACTCTAATTTTTTCATTATGATCATAAGGATGAATCAATATCAACTCCAATATGATGGTATTTGACCCAAATGATAAAAGAGTTTCAAAAAACATTAGATTTCTTTTTATCTATTCTGAATATAGTATCCATTAGCTTCATTCCATAAATATTTATATATTTTGTATTTTCGTCTGACTTAAAACCAGTACCTTTAGTTTCTCAAATTTTTCAAAAATCTTCTAAGGCTTTATGATTCAAGCTCTACTTTTGATAACACAATCAACCATATTAAATGGTTGAATATATTGTTGATCGGTCTTTGTTATTATGTTTTTCATTGGCTTAAACTCCTTTACTTTACCATAATTTATGTTGAAAACAATTATTTCCTTAATTAATATGATGGTAGGCTAAATACGCTGGACTGGTGTCAGCAGCTTCAACTGTATAAACTTTCTTCAATTCCAAACTTCTACTTCTATCATGTCTTTATTCATGACATTGAATATATTTGATAATAGCTTCAACATTTTCTAATTTAATCAATAAATTATTGTAACTTCCCGTTCAATTCATTCCATTCCTTCTCAGCCTGAATACGATTGACATGAATATGATCAACATGATTACAATTTAATGGAATATGATTTCTAGAACCCTTTTCCTATTTCTGTCCCGATCTGATCAATTTGAAAATGATTGGTAACATCTCATTCACTCTCCCTTTATTCCATCAATATCGTATCACAATTTTTCAAAATACTTGTGATTTATGAGAACTATAAGATCAACAAGGAATCTCTATAATTAAATCATAGTCATGTAGACTTTGATTTTCCACCATTATAATCAAACCGTCCATATTGAATTTAGGGTGAATCCACTAACCATTTACATCCAAAAAGATTCTTCCTCAATAAAATTTACTTTTTCAAGCATTGTGAGTCAGAGTCCTCAAATATGATGGTCTTTCTAATTTTCGAAAAATACAAAGTGATGGGATTTTTTATTTCTTCTTAAACATCCTTGACAACAAAAGAAAATAAGTAAAAATGATCACCTTCCTCATTTGCATGGACAAAAAAATCTTCCCCTTTGGAATTTGTCTTCAACCAAGATTTATAAATCACTAAACTTTTTATCCTCGAGAAGTTGATTACTTATTTAAAATTTTAATAATATGCAAGCTAACTCATTCTTGGAAATAATAATTATTGACAAGAAAGACATGTTTCCTAAAATAAGTGATTATGAAAACTTCATCATCCTTTATTTTCATCAGTCTTTCATTCTCAACTACATTCTTCATTCCTGGAATATGAAAATCTGTTTCCTACAACCACTCTAACAAATAGTTAGATTAGTTCACACACACATGCAATGATGGATTTATAGCTTAACAACAACTCCCCCTTTTTACATTCTTCCATAAGGATTGATTTATGAAAACATTTTCCCCCTTAACAACACTATACAAAGGTAAGATGAGTTAGGGGACAATAAAACATACCTCAACCTTAATGAGAAAGAATTTGTATTCACATGTTCAACCTCAATTAATAGAAAGGTTACTTCATTCAGGTTTTTGTAAAAATGTCAGCAACTTGTTCGGATGTAGGAACATACTCCAACTTCAATTCATTCTTCTCCACATTATCTTTGATGATATTTGATATCAATATATTTTGAATGATAATTTTGAATCAGATTAATAGTGATATTGATTGTAATTATATTATCACAACCCAAGAAAAAGGGTAACTTCATTTCAACAAGTTAATATTTTAATTGAGACCTTACCCACATCTCGCTAATCATTTTTTTTTCATTTTCATATGGCCGATTTAAGGGGTTTCCGGTACCCAAACATCATTACCTACCATCCAGTAGACCACATAACCTCCATTCAAACTTCAAAATCAAAATCAAATTCAAACTCCAGGCGCCTCGAGCCGACCCGAGCGTCCACGTACCCCTCTGCGCTGACAGGCCTCGTGCCGTGCGTCTGCAACGTCAGTCTGTCTGTTCAGTCCGCACGCCAAAATAAGGCCGAGTGATAACCCTCCACCGTCACGCGCCACCCTTCACCGGCGTCGGAACCATCATATTCATCTCAAGCCGTGAGACTGAACTCCGGCCGTCGTCGACACCGCAAATCCAACGTTCCTCCGACATCACCATAAAATCACCACCAATAGAAACACAGTGGGAACAAACACTCACAAAAAACAACATCACCGGCGACACCGTCGCCATCGCCATATCCAAAATCAACGCCTCACCGAAGGCACCAAAAAAACTCAAAACCAGTACAACCATACATCACCTCCCCAAGAAACGAGATGAGGAAGAAACACAAACCATATCCGGAAGGTCAGGCATCACAGGAACCACCCAACCACACAAACAGCACCCAGAAACTGAAGACCCCGCCACCACAAACCAAAATGACCGCTTCAGACACGATGGAACCCCACCGCACACACCTGGGAGAGGCCGGGACCCGAAGAACCACCGACGAACGATCGCGACCATCAGACGCTGAGAATCACCCCGCCGGACACCAGCGAACTGCCGAGAACGAACCCTGGGGCGCTCCGAAGAGTATGCCGTCGACGGGGACCGATCTTACACCCGCCGGTCCGAACCAGAAACCTTCGAGGCCCAAAAAAGAACTCCACAACAATAGAAGACCACGAAATCGCTCGACGCCGTCAAGATCCTGGCCGGCACACCGAGTGCGAGGGGGAACGCCTCGTCGTCCGCCGCGAAGGGGCGGCGGCGGTGAGAGGAAAACTCTATCGCGGGAGCCCTTTACGGGCGCATCCTCTGAGACCTTACCCACATAATTTGAGTAATAGATTTAGTAGTGACATCCTACTCTTATCCATAATAAGAGTTACTAAATTCTATTTCTTTGAATTCCAAATAAAAAAAATCTTTCCCTGAAATAATACACCACTAGATGTGGATATTTACCAAAAACATTTCATTCCTAATTAGAAAATGAATACCCAAACAAATCAATACATTCCAAGCTATCATAAATGATTCACAAATTTTGTTACAACTTTGAAGTATTTGATAACTATTTTTCTAGAAAGTAAATGTGATTGTTTTGAAACATTATAATATAATTTAAATAAGGTAAAGATACAGACAATGTTGGGTCTTGAGGTATTAAAATACAAAAAATTTCTAATTAATTTACAAAATTATTTCCGATCAACTTGTTTCTATTCTAGATCTTTTAAAAAAAATTCTCACTGAAATAGGCATGGATATAGGTTTTGAGTTTTCTATGCCAAAATTCCTACAAAGTCACTTAGAATATGTTTCTTGAGAAAGAAAATATAGTTCTTCTTTTGAAAAATTTATAACCCAATATTGTATTTCATTTCCCCTAGCATGGATATTTCAAACAATTTCTTCATCTATTTATAAAATCTTCCACAAAATATTTCATCATTCCCAGTAAATATAATGTCATCAACATAAAATATTACAATAAGGGAAAATTCCAAAATTTATTTATTGCAAATATTTCTATCAACACTTAATTTATTAAAACTCATATTATTTAATAAAAGTATCCAATATGGAACACGATTCTCTCAAAGTTTGCTTCATCCAAGATAAGTCTTTCTTTAATCTGCACAAACTTTCCATGGTTTCCGCCATTCTTCTGTATAATACACAGACTCCCAAAAACACTTAAGTTTTTCAAACTTGGAGTTTTTCCATAAAAAATTTCATATGGATTCATATCAGAACTTGGCCAGTAGAAACATCAGTTTTGAATGTTTATAGTAGTAATCATGGATTTCCCCTAATAGTAATGAGAAATATTATGTTCAAGAAATATATTTCTTACCATTTCCACAATACTTTTATTAATTCTTTCAGAAACCCCATTTTTTTGAGGAGTGTATGGGGAACTATACTTATTCTAAATTACATTCTTCTTAAGATACCTTTCAATGTATTCATTTTTTTATTTACCTCCATTTTCTGTTCTCAAATTCTTTACTGAATTCTCACATTCTTTCTTTACTTCCCTTCAAAAAATTTTAAAAAATTTCAAAGAATCTAACTTTTTTTTTCATATACATAACACAATTAATGTGATTAAAATAATCAATTAAAGTAATAAAATACTTATCTACATTTGTTTATTGTTTTCTCATTAGACCACATATATCACAATGAATAAGTTCCAGGGTGTTTTTGAACATATATAAATTTTCTTGTGCACAATATCTGTAATCTTTCATTTATGAAAAATAATGAAACATCAATCTCTTCTTCATGGAAAATCAGGAATGTCTCAGAAATTTTTTATTTTAGATAACTTTCTCATATTTCCCTAACACATGTTTCATATTATATTAATCCATAATTGATTATCTTACACCATAATCAATTAACATGAGTTTTGTATTTCACCAACTTGAAACAAGTTTCACTTTGTACATTAGCTTCTTGTAACTAACTTTTCAACCATCTCAATTTTCAGAAGAAAATCCATATTTCCTGAAAGTAACTTTGTTAACTTCATGAAACAATTTTGAAACACTCAAAAGGTTATGTTTTATCCCATTAACATATAATGCTTTCTTAGATTTCAATTTTTATTTTCCAATGATAACTGGTCCAACACCTTTAATTCTTAAGGATTAATCATTGATAAAGGTCATAATTCCTTATTTTAAATCTTATATATTCTTAAATAATCTCAAATATCATTTTATATGAGAAGAACACCCACTATCAAGAATCTAAGTTTGTTCTCCTTTTATATATTTCAAAGTGGTTTCAACAACAAGAGATATTTCTTCCCATTTTCTATCTTAATTTCCGGATTCTAAGAATTTTCAAGTAATTTTTGCTGCTGATAACAAAACAAGACAACCCTTATCAATATTCCATAATTGTTCACATCTTTCACAAATAGTTTCTAGGGGTTCGAACCTACTTTGAATTCTTACACCATCATTTTCAGATTTCTTTTGAACTTTATTTTTAGACTTCCTCTTTTGAGAGGATTGAATACCCCTCAATCATTACCTTCCATAACCTATGGAATAATAGTAATTTTATTAGTTAAACCAAAAAATATTAACCATATGTTTGAATCTACAACAATACCATTAGTATACATAGATAGATAATTTTCCTCTAAAACATCAATACTGACTGGTGTTGTAGACATGTTTCTCTGTAACCTTATTGTCTTTATTATCTGAACCACTGAAAATTCTATTATCAATCAGAATATTCCTTTTATTTTATGACTTATCTGAATCATAAGTAATATAAACTTTTACATATTCAAATTTATTTGACTAAAGGTTTTTAAAAACTTCTGAATTCTCTATTACGTTACTCTTGGCCACATACATAACATTTCCAAATTTCTTATTTACAGAAATAATTCCATATCTCTTATCAACCATCGAAGGTAATTTTTTTTATCCTTATTAGGTTTAATATTTTCATAACTTACATCAAATTTTGAGATAGAGTTTTTGAAACTTGTATTTGTTTATTTATATTTAGAATGTTTTTGTTGAAAAAGTCCAACTCTTATTCTTTTACCTTCAACTTCACTTACAGATGTTCATTATGATTTTTTTCTTCCTCAATGGATTTATTCAATTATTCATTATCAACCATCATATTTTTATTCTATTATTAATTTTTCTATTGAATTATTGATGCAACTTTTTATTATAAATTATTATTATGCTTTTCATGTCTTCCAATCTTTCTCAAACATTCTGAGTTTATTCTTCCTCAGAACCACTGCTTCTGAATTATTTATAATTTACTATTTCAATAAAACTATTCTCAATACCATACTAAAATAAATTTCCTAATTATGAATTACTCCCTCATTCTTCTTTATATTTAGGTAATAAACCTTTTTTTGGATTTGAAGAATTTTTCATCTTTACCCATAGAAAAAGATTTGTCTTTATTACCCAATTTCTTCGACAATCTTCTTGGATTTGTTTATTATTCCTCATTATCTTATTCTTTATTTATGTGTGGACAATTAACCGTAAAATTGATAATGGCTACAAATTCCAAATATTTCAAGGGAAGTTTTACTTTTTATTTATCTTCACATATTTTCACATTTTTTGAAAATAAGGATAAAATTTCATCAAAGATTTTATATATCTCATTTTAAGAATCAGATTCACCAAATTCATCTTCAATGAGAAAATGTTTTGACTTTTCTTTTATTATATCCTTGAAATACATCTCTCTATCAAATATTATTTTGATTTTCATAACTTTCTCCCTTATCATTTCCTATGTGATGATAGTTTTATGTAAATCATCAACAAGTAATGTTTTAGGATCTATATCTTCCGATAAAGAAACTTCAGAAGTAAGCTTGTTGGGAAGGATTCTAAAGATCTTTTCAACAATTGTATAATATTCTAACTTATAACCAATGAATATAATAATAATATAAATATCATTTACCTGGGTAAAGAATACACCATGGGATTCATGCTCACCCATTTTCAAATCTTCATACTTCAGCCTCTGAATTTTTAACTTTTCCTTATACACTTTTGTATTGACTTCAAATATGTTTTTCAACTTGTACTATATACCTTTGAATACGAAAACACATTTCACTCTTAATAATTCACATTCATAATGTGATGATAATAAATTATTCTTGTCCCTTCCATCATTCTCAAGATTCTTCTTATAATAAGTTTTAAGAGAAAATATTTCACCAATAGGAGAAAACCCATCTATTGTAGCTTCAAGAACATCACATCTTATATACATAAGATAAGTCAACATTATATCTTTCAATATAAGATAATTATTACCATATAAAAGTAGAATTCCTTTACTAATCACACAATTGAGATTCTCCATCAACCGCTCTTCAAAACTTTAGCAAAGAATAAGTGAAGGGTACCAGGATCTGATACTAACTGTAATTTCTTAGTTAGGATAATTATATTAGTAAGAGATGGAGGGGGTGAATCAATGATAACTTCTTATTTTGTGTTTCCTTACAAATTAAACAACCTTCACCTCATGTTAAATATTTTTTTCCATGCTAAAAACCAATCAAACAAAAATCCACACAAACAAAAAATTTACCTGGATCATAACACAATAAGAATAGCTACTTCCTTAGTATTGGTTTACTACTGGAAAAATACCATATACCAGCAGTTTGGAAGCATTGGTATAACCTATACCAATGGTTTAGAGGACCATGGACATGTAAGCCATGAGGATAGGTCTATACCAACAATTTTGGGAAAACAGTTGGTATAGACCTATATCAACGGTTTTAAAAACCATTCCTATAAGTAATATGAAAATATATAGCAACGGTTCCATAAAAACATTGGTATATGTATTTCAAAAAACAACATTCAGTGGTATTTGATCCCAGGACCTCTAGTTTATGATTGAACGACCAAACCACTAACCTAACATGATTTTTGTGAACATAATTTCATAAATATATATATATGTATTATCATAAATATTTTAAATTTTTATTTAATTAATGTTCTATGTAAGAAGATTCAATTACAAATACATGTACCTATACCAACGGTTCTCAAAACTGTTAGTATAGACTTATAACAATGGTTTTGAGAACCGTTGGTATAGGTCCTTTGATTTTGGGACATATACCAATGGTTTTGGCTAAACCATTGGTATAGGGGGGCCTATACCAACGGTTTGGCCAAACCTTTGGTATAGGGTCTCTATAATGGACCTATACCAACATTTTTGTGAAACCGTTGGTAGAGGTCCCCCCTATACCAAAGGTTTGGCCAAAACTGTTGGTATAGGTCCACATAAGTGACCTATACCAACGGTTTTGGCCAAATCGTTGGTATAGGTCCAAATTAATGAACTATACCAACGGTTTGGCCAAAACCATTGGTATAATTCATATTTCTAATAGTGTTTGGAAATGATCCAATACCACAAAATACACTAGAAAACAATCCTTTTTTGGAATATAATGATTCGGATATTCCCTTAAACTCATGTAGCACTATGTAAGAAATCTAATAGTGCATGTGCTCCTTTTAGCACCAAAGATGTAATTCAATGTTTGTGTAACAACACATTTTACCTATGATTATTTTTTAACTTCCATGATTGTATTCTTTGTAAAAAAATTCTTCAATTCCTTATCCATAAGATGGTATGAAATCCAAGGACTATTGATAAAAAACTATAATCTGATTGTCATTAAAATTATCCTAATACAAATATCCAGTACGATATCCCAATATGATTTTTCCAATCCGAATGCTCAATATAGAAAATATGATTCTATTAGAACTAATTTGAGACAATTCAGAAATATTTCCTTATTAGTTTAGAAATCATAATACCGAAATCTCAATATAATTATACAACCCGATAGGACGATCATCTGAATACGATGAGAAGAAAAACACAATAAATAACTGAATACCATGATCACCAAATATGATGTCCAGCTGAATACAATTGAAACTTGGATATTATCCTTTCACTTATCTCTGACTAAACATCTTCAACACAACACAATACCAAAACTTCTTCTCTCCCTACAAATGTAGAGATTTTATTTCTTCTTGTGAACAGTACTCTCATTGCCAGTCAAGTATATTGTACTTCTCACCTTTTATAGGTGACCTAAAAATGGTTTGTGTGGGAATCCTAAAAACATTCCCACTCAACCAAATTATCCGAATTTACATGTATCCTTGAATTTAGAGTGCATTTAGGAAATTTTCAACCCTTCCCAAATCTTCTCATTTCTTCTCAATCCTTATCGAATATTCTAAACACTTTATCTCTATTACGACTTTCTTTAAAAACAAAAATCCAATTTTAATTACCATATCATTTTTATCTGTCTGATTTCTTCATTATAATGATTCAAACAAGGTAATTTTTATAAATAAATATACCTATTTTATATTCTTCACATACCTCAATACGATTATGTTTCTCTAACATGATATTGTCATTATGATCATCATGATGAATTAGTACCAACTCTAATATGATGGTCTTTGAACCAATTGATAAAAGGAACCAATTGATAAAAGCATTCTAAAATGAAGAAAAGTTATTGTTATATCTTTTTAATAGAATACCCATCAGATTTATTCTCTGAAGATTTATATCTTTTTTGATTTTGGTCTAACTAAAAACTATAAAATTCGATTTCTCACATTCTTCATAAATTTTCCAAGTCTTAAAGATTCAATATTAACTTTTGAAAACACATTCAACCATATTAAATGGTTGAATTTATTGTTGATCAGTATTTGTCATTATGTTCTGCATTAGATTAAACTTAATTCCTTTATCATCAGCTAGGTTGAAAAAAATCCACCTTTGATGAATATGATGGTAGGCCAAATATGATGGAATGGTGCCAACAACTTCAATGTCAACAACTTTATTCAATTCAAAACATGTGCACTTATCATGAATTCCTTCACAACTTTGAATAAATTTGAGATTAAATTCATCATTAAATTATTTTCACTAGAAAGTACGGAAACTTCCCAATCAATTCCTTCCTTTACTTATCAAAATAAATGTGATTGACATGAATATGATCATTATGATTATGATTAGGATAAATACGATCTCTAGAACACATTTTATCTTTCCATATGATCAATATGAGTAGTATTGGTATCATCTCATTCACTCCCCCTTTATTTCATCAAGATTGAGTTATATGTTTTCCAAATACTTCTGATTTATGATAACTACAAGATCAACAATGTATCATCACATTTAAATCATAGTCATGTAGAATCAAATTGTCCACCATTAAAATAAAACCATGAATACCATATTTAGGGTGAATCCAATGACCATTTACTTCCAAAAATATTATTTCTCAATACAATTTAATATTTCAATCATTTTGAGTCTGAATCTTCAAATATGATGGCCAATCTGATTTTCAAAAAATACAAAGTGATGTGATTTTTCCTTTCTTAAACTTCCTTGAAAAAAAGATAATACCCAAAAAACAAAAACCTCCTCATAAGTTTGTTCCTAAAAATATTCAAATATAATTACTATCTTAATGTCATTAATGTAATATTAAATGAATAGATCCAAAAATATCATTAATAGTAATTTATAGTAAATGATATTTTATTAAATGATTTAAAATTCAGAAAAAATATATTATTATTCTAATTAAATGGGATATAGTTTATAATGTCACCCCTGGTCAATTTATGGATCTTTTTTATTTTATGTTAATTTTATTGACCCCTTAAGTGTAAAAAATTTATCTTATGGTAATCGTTAAAAATGTTAATGGAATGTTAAAATAAATAGATAACGGTAAAACCATAACATAATAAAGTAAAAATTTTATTTTATGAGATAATTTATACCCATCCTCATATTATCATTTAAATATATCAATTTTTAAAAAATTATCAATGAAAATTAATTTATATTAATTTAATACTTTAAGTAATTCCATGAGTGCCCCTCCCCTCTCCAATAAAAGGAAACCTCCTATACATTATTCCTATAACATTTTCAGAACCATAGTTTATATAATACTTACCCTAGTCTCTCCTAGAATTAAATACCCACATCTTAGAGGTCCCGATCTCAAAAAATTTGTAAACCTATGAGGTTTAAGGAGTAATCCAAAGGGGGTTTTCAAGGAGAAGTTTTAAGTCCTAACCGACATATTTCATACTTATTTATTCCTAAAACTCCATAAAATATTAACCAACCATGATGAAATAATAACACCATTATATTCCATTTACCTCATGTTAATATTTTAATGACATTATCAAATCCATATTCTCTACCATATAATGGGCAATGAAAGATCGTTTGTGCGTATGTGTGGACCACCTCCACCACAAAGTGATGTGTTTATTTTTTCATCACCGCATATCATGGATGGTTATAATGATGTATTTAGAATATATATATTATATTCATAAAACATTTTTAATTATTCAAATTTAATATATCATTTATTTTCTTTCTTTCCCATTCATTGAAAAATGATAGCATCGTTCTTACATACCTGTAGATTAACACCCCTACAGAGTGATGTGATCTTTTTTTCACCACCACATCATAAGGATGAAATATATAAAATTATTTCAAAAGTTAAAATTTTATTTATGACATAATCATAATTATTGAAATATAAGATAATTATTACATTCTTTCAATCATGATATTTGAAAAATGGGCACGTTACTCATGCGTACATATGACCTACCATCTCTTTAAATATAACATAGTTCATTTTTCATAACCATATTTCATGGTTGGTTTTAAAAATATAATTTATGTATATAAATGATAATTATATCATTATTATAATTATAGATATTATAAAATAATGATATATATGACCATAGTCTATCTAATGATTCCATTTTGGACATATGATCCAAATATCATCAGAATGTTTGATGTGAAATTAATTGATTAGGTAACTCTACATATCATTGTAAAAAAAACAAAAGGAATAATAAACTTAAAATAGGTTCATAA
Source organism: Viscum album (assembly GCA_963277665.1). NCBI lineage: Eukaryota > Viridiplantae > Streptophyta > Magnoliopsida > Santalales > Viscaceae > Viscum > Viscum album. The sequence goes on from OY728136.1 coordinate 2,002,560,215, forward strand.
TAATGGAAATATTTAACATAAGATTATTATTTATGAAAATAATGAATTAATGTGAGGATTCTGAATCAAGATAAGGGACACTTCAACTTAAAACCTCATTTTAAATGTAATAATGAATTATTTTCTAAATCTTTTTCTTCCATGTATGAAGACATAAAAAATATTTTTAAATGTATTTATAGGGATATAAATTAATTATAATCAACATTTTATTAATCTTTTTACTTAATTTCAAACATTTTCAAAAGGAATATTTTTAGGTATTTGATATGTAAGGATTTAACTTTCTTTACAAAATGAAAAAAATAATATTCTATTTAAGATATAAAATTTCAACGGATGTTCCCACCCCTATAAGAATTATTTTATGTTTTTTATTTATTTACTAACATTCTAGTTTTTAATGAAAAAACTCTCATTCTCTTTTTTATGTATTTTATTATTAAAAATAGGGTTTTAAAATGAAATGATATTTAGATATAGAAAAATATTCTTCGTAAGGGTTAAAGAGTGTTTTTCAAGGGTTTTAAGAAAAAAATGTTAAAGATTAAAAAGTTTTATTTTTGATATGGTACTTGAGTATTATATATAATAATAGATGATATTGATACATCTTATATTATGGGTTATCCTAGTAGATATTTAAATATGGTGGATCTTGATAGATATTATATAACGAGTGAGACCGATATAGCTCTCTAATGCATTAGTTAATGTTCATTATATTCAAAGAAAATATAGAGGGAGTTAACAGGTGTGGTTTTACCTATTGATTTGACTAGGATCTAATTATTTTTGACAAAGGTTATGAATAAAATTGTCAAAGGTTCTTAAATGGGATTCTATTTTATTATTATGGGGTTTAAAGGTTTTATTTTTAGAAAAAAGTATTTTTGTTTAATGTGGATATGATTTTTTTAATACACACATTTTTTTGATAAAGGTAAAACTTATATGGGAGTTTATTTATTTTTCACTAGAATAGTGGATATATTTATTTTAGGCACCTAAATGATATTTTTGTGGCTACTATATGTTTTTAAATATTTTTCAAAGTGTTTATGGATGATTAAGAAAAATAAAGAGGCCATGTTGAAAGTCATAAATATTTTTCAATAAAAAAACAAGTTTCATTTTAAAAGTAATATATTGTGGGATAATGGATACTGAGTATTTATTTACACAGTGTAATATATGGGTTTTTTATCTAAGAGTTATGATCTAATTCTATAAAACTCTAAACCATAAAAATCCTTGAAATGTAAGAATGTGAATTTTTAACTAAAAAATCAAGAATGACTAATGTTCATTGAATGAGTCCATATAGAAATAATCATCAAGAAAATTGATTATTAATCCCTTAATAAGAATTTTATCTCACCCCTTTATTATGTTTTAATTCCCCATGTTTTTAGGAAGGTACTTACTAATGATTTTTCTAGAATATGGTATAGTATAGAGTGTTTAGAGAGAAATGATCACAAGTATTGTAAGATATGTTTTTTATGTATCCAATCCTATAATACACTAATCCTAGGGTTCCTTGGTTTTTATGATGATTTATGATATATAATATTTATAAATGTAAAATATATAAAATAAAGGAATTTTTAGTTTGGTCCACCTCGCAAAATAGATCATATTTGGTTCCTTTACTTGTCATTAGATATTCTTCTTCATGGAGGATGGTGCTCAGTGGCCTTTCACATAGAATAAGTCTTGGAAAATTTTTCTATTTCTTTATTTTCTTATTTAATATAATGAATGTGGGTTTTTAACACCCCATTTATTATAAAACTTGGTAAATCAGAGTAATAATTCTCTAATGTTTCTTCTAACTATTTCTTTTATCATTATTCAAACTAAAACTAGAGAATACTTTAAGTCATGAAAATAGAATGAGATTTTTGTAAATATCATTAGGGATCTTAAAACCCATGTTGTGTAATAACTCTATATAGATAATCATCATAACTATATAAGTCCTAGAAAACATCAAATTTCTAAGATTACATCTGAATAGTGCATTGGAGGTCTCATATCTCTCATGTATCTTCTTCTATTGATAAAGATCATGAAGGTGAGACAAGATGATATACACATCCATATCATTGTGTTACTTTAAAATCACACTATACACGAAGGATATCATGAAAAAATGGGCATATGTTGTATCATCCACGTGTTTCAGGTAGAGAGATACATCTTTCTTACTAGATTATTTAGAAAGAGAGTAAATGAGTGGGGTTTATAGCATATATAATTTCCATTCATGGATTAATATAATGCACAAGTTTTATATCATTCCTAGAAATTTGATTTAGTGAGATGGTTATCTTTCTAAATTATGTATCACAAAGATATAGTCAAATTCATGTGGATTACCATTTCTAAAATTAGAAAGAACAAAATTTTAGTAACTTTTCTTGATTGAAAATTTAGATAAATAATTTTTTAATGTTTATTATTTTACAAATATTTTATTTAAACATAATATAACTCATAATTAGTTTTGGAATATCCCATCACATAAGTATTAGAGTGTCAAGGACCCATATTACCATTCTCAAAACCCAAACTTTGGACTGGAATGTTATTTGAAGAGTTTTAGGTTGGTGTAACTCACCAACAATATTAAATCATAGTTATTTGATTTTTTAATTTGACTCCCCAATTCTAATATTGTAGAAAATGATTTATTTAACCCTTTACACTTAATTACACTATTCCCATCATGGGAATTCAAGCTAAATTTTCATGATAATTGAAAGCACCCTAACATAGTTTGGTCAAGTGCCTTTAATAATTGTTGAGATATTTACTAAATTAATACAGGGATATTACAAGTTAATATTTAATATGAGGGTTTTTTATTTTTATGCATAAATCCCACTTTATCTTAATTATATTATTTTTTAATATTTTGTGGATTTACATTATTCTCTAACCATATCGTGATAAAATTACACCTGATACAATTATTTAATTTCATTTTGATTACTTTATTAATTGATTTATTTAATTTGAATGACATCCATTCCAATAAATAACTATCCATAAAAATAATATAAATAAATAAAATAAGTGGTATGATTATGAGATTTATCTAATATTTGGTTTATCTGTTGGATGTTAAACCTAATTTGAACATAGGGGGATAACTCCAAGAACATGTATTATTTAGAGATGCAACATTCTACCAGTGATCTTATAAACCTATTAGATTAGTTTCACCTTAGTTTTGAATTTCAACTACCTCTACTTATCTGAGAGCTCCATACATTACAAAAGAGTTAATAAACCATGTGTTTAGGAAACCTAATGATTATTTCATGGGGTTTACATAATAGAAACTACAAGCATTCATTACATAACATAATGAGAAGAGGGAAATACAAATATGCCATAAATTTAATTTAATAAAAATAATAAATTAAATTGTATCAATAATAAATATGAGTATGGTCTAAACTACTAATCAACCAAAAATAAAAAACATACATTTTTAGAATAGCTAGAAATTATTTAATTTTGTTCATTAATTAAGATAAATTCCTCAAATTATTCCAAATAATTATATAATTTATTAATTAAGTTAATTAATATTAATTCCATCCAATCCATCCTGAAATATCCACCATTTATAATTTTAAACAAATTGAATGAATATATTTTATTTAAAATCAACAAAATACATAAGTGTACTTAGAGGCAATAACACGTACCCATCCAAATTACTCAGCATGATCATTGTACTATGTTTTCAAGTAGAATATAGTTAAAATTTTGAGGCCTATAATTAAAAGGTGTAGATTTATCAATAAATGATTCAGGATCATATTTAAATCATGTTTCATGTGGTGCTATTTGAAAACATGTCATACATTATAATTAAAGACTATACATAGTTTGTGGTTCATAATTTACCATTGAATTTAGTTAATATAAAATTAATAATACTACCTCATTGTATGTAATGTAAAATTAATAAAACATGGTAAAAATGTAAATATTTTTAATTATGCAATTTATTTTTCTTTCTATGTTAAATTAGTTAAAAAATGAAAAGTAGGTTACACAGTTTTTACTGGAGCTACACACTGTGAATGTTTTTGAACCCATGTTTGCGATGCATGAATTTTGACTAGAAGTGTTTTTCAGTCATGGACCTATACATGTTATAGGAAATTTACACAAAATACACCCCTTATGACCTTGAAGATTCATTATTTTTAGTCCCTTTTTTAATGTAGGAAATACGTGAAACAACTTAGACCCCCTGTATTTTCTGTAGTAAAAACCCATGCACTACAAAACCTATAATAGAGTTACATGATATGTAGTCTAACAAACCACATGAAATTCTATCACTTTCCATAAAAATTGTGCATTAAAATCATTCCACATATAGTTAATACATGATTTAATGATTTTAACATAAGTCATGCTATTGAACATGGGTACACAGAGTTTGCTTTCAGGTTACCCATTGTGTACTATTATGTCATTCAACCTGAACCCTATGAATCTACTGATAGATTATTTGGATGTTCATTGTGTTTATTTAAACTTTAATAACTTATAAAATGAGAAAAATGAAGGAAGGATAATAAATAAACTTTCAAAATTAAATAAAGAATAATGGGAAAATTAAACTAGGAGTAAATTCCTATGATTTATCATTGATTAATAAATATTTATAAATTAAATATGTGAACAATTTGATACCACTTGAATGTTTAAATTTTATTTTAATAACCTTTTAGGTATATTGAAACAAATTATTTTTCATAATTGATGCGTAATATGAGATCTACATGATGAAGAAACTCATGACCAATAAAATTAAATCAAAGATTAATTAACTTTAGAACACCAGAAATAGGAAGGTAGGATCATAAAATATAATTTATAATTAATTTATAGATAGATTTAGAATTAACATATCTAGTAATTTATTACTCATTTATAATTTAGTTTAATTATCTCATCATACCATCATTCCATTACAAGATTTAATAGAATAATCCTTATAGTGATGATCTACATATTCCCTAAAATATTACAACATCATTATAGAACCATCAAGTGCTAGAACAGTTGATTAAAACCACTTTCATTATTTGTATTCAATCACAATAATAATAATTGTATGGATGAAGGATTATTAATGGTATCATAAAGGATATAGAGGTTGAAGGAGGACTGGTACTGTTGTCTTTGAGCATATTCTTAAGATAATTCTCTCTAGGGATTGAGAGAATTCACTTTAGTTTTTTTGTATGCAATAAGAGGTGGAACCTATAATGTTGTATAATCAGGTATTTATAAAGGATAGAGTTAGTAATTGTATAAGTCCCTTATAAAATACCTTATTCCTTATATAACATCACGCATAGTACTAATTCAAAAAATATCAATATTTCATTAACATGGAAAATACCAGTGTATAAATAAACATCATTTTTTGAATAAATAATTTTATATTTATTTATATTAAATTTAATATATCATTTCATGATGGATCATTGAACATGGATTTTACATCCTCATATGCATTGATCAAAACTTGAAACATGATTTTTTTTTTATAATTAAATATTAATTCAATATTTATTATTAAATATATTAAATATTATATTCACTAAATCATAGAAATAATAATTTATTATTATTTAACTCACATATTTATTCATATAAATAAGTGATGATTAAATCTTGGTGATCAACCAATACTAAATAACTGTTACACCAAAAAGTGGGAACAATATTTATTCTATTGTTTTGAATTCCAATAAAAATTTACTGAGATTCTAGATATGCTTTATGCGTGACCCTCTAGAACTATTTCTTAGTGGAATTAGCCAAAACTACATAATATCTAAGGTTAGAATCTTTAAACACACCAAATAAACCATATATAAGGAAGTTAATTTTATAATGACATACAACATAATAGTAATGCTCACTGTATAATATAATCTCTTTATCAAAATATATGCAATCAAGTAGGTTTAATGATAGTTTCATCAACATATGTACTCAATAAATGTTTCTTTAATTGTCTGTAATTTGAATTTTCCTTAGAAATCTATATCCCTAGATTTATTTAGACTATTAAATTCCCATAATAGTTCCTAAGATATCAACATCCTTAAAATAATAAAAGAAAAACGTCTTTTTCTACATTATTCATTAATGCAATATCACTCGTCAAAAAACCAATATATCCTACTTTACAATGAAAATAGGTCATCACAATTTTAATAAATGAATACAAGTATATGAATCAAGATATGAATCAATAATAATATAAATATTTATTTTCCAATTCTCATGTGCACAGATAGGAACATCTAATGAAACATATTAATGTGATTTTTTATAGGTTGTTCATGTTATCATATTCTCATGTACTAGAAATTACCAAGTCTATACACCATGAGAAAGTGAAAAAAATTTCTATGAGTCTCCGAACTTGATATCCTATATCATTTGTGTCCCATTATATTATATTATGTGACTATATAACATATATATAAGAATAATTTAATGTAGCTTTTCATTTCTATTCATAGTGTGTAATTGCTTTGACCTTTGAGTATGATAGTAACTCTCAAGAAATTATCACATACAATTTCATGCATAATAAAAATCATCATGTGATAATAATCTTAATAATATTTTAAAAAATGAATACAGGTTATTATAATAGACATCGAAGTTGGTTATTGAAAACTAACTCCAATAATGACTGCTATATCAAGTGAACAATACATATTGGTTGATTATTTTAATTGATTGAATATACCTTGAATTAGTTTGGTATGTATTTTAGTAGTTTTGATTAAGTCTAGGTTCATTTGAAAAAAATATTATTTTTTAGGAATAAAAGAATTGAAAAAGGCCAATACCTTACCATGAGATCATAAGAGATATTTATTAAGTTTGTAAGAGTAATCTTAAAACTCAATGTGATGATCCATAAATAGAATGTGATTTTTCAAGATTCATTTGGAAGCCTATAAGAGTTATATGAATCTTTATAAGACTGAATTTTATGATTTTTCAAGGTCAATAATATATTTTGTATGTTCATTTTCTAGTATGATGAAATTGTTGACTAAAATATGAAAAAGGGAAGATATTGAGTGAGAATCCTAATGGTCATTAAAAATTAAATAATAATATGAAAGATTTCTAGGGAAAATATAAGAATCATGGAGATAGAAAAATGACATATAATAAAGTAACTAGATCATAAGATTAGTTTTCTCCTACACACGGGTTATTAGGATCTTTTTAAATAGTTATATGAATTCATAAAGGTCACTACCATGGATGATGATGAAAATATAACAGTTTCTTGTGATAAAAAGAGTTTAATAAGAGAATATTACTCTTATATAAATGTAAAAAATAAAAATTTAATAATCATCTATTGATAAAAATATAATATTAGAGTATTGAAAGAAAAAGGGAGTTCTAGATTACTAAATCAAATGATGTGAGGGTTTTTCTTCTTAAAAACAGACATCGGAATTATAAAAAGTTATCATGATTAAAGAAGAGTTTATAAAATGATATTTGTTTTATTAATAAGAATAACTTGATATGAATAAATTTGATTTGGGGAATTAATCAATTATTTTTCTATGAAACGAGGATAAGTAACACTATAAGGATAATTCCACATTGCATCATGTTATAATAATAAGTTTCACTGGATAACATCACTCCACAACAACATTTTCTACACTGTGAAGGTTTTCTATGTTATTCAATGAATTCATAGAGGTTTTTCATGGAATTCATGGATGTTTTAAGGAATAATATCTTCATTCACATAGAAGACTAAAATTAAGACATTGAATAGGAGTAATGATATTAAAAGATATAGGATAATATTGATCATCTAAAATGAATATACATTCTATCATTGATCAAAGATAGCATTTAATATTCAAATATGGAAAGTATATCAAAGATATTTTCTATGTTAGTACAAAAAATTGTAAAATAATGAGAGGATATTGTTGAAAAGAACCTGATACCCCTAATGTCAATGAATATCTATGAGTGTCAAAGAGCGAAGAATATGAAAACATTCAAGAATATAAAGAATGTGAATATATAAAAAAAATTAAAAATTGGGATTCCTTAGATATATCAATATCATAGAAGATGATTGAGAATTAAGAATGTCCTATGATACTAGTTTTGGGAGGATCTAGTTTTAAGGATTCATAAAGAATAATTTTTACTAGCTTATATTCAAGAATATATAAGTATTAAAAGAACTATATTTTGGGAAAAAATTTCATTAGACTATCCAAATATAGTATATAGAACCATTCAACAGATAGATCTAATATTTTAGAAGATAACCTACATTGGTGGGAGATAGTATAAAGGAATCATTTGGAGAAAGAAATAGATTTTTAGATGATACCCCTTTACTATATTTACTGATGTTTATGTTTTTTGGGAGATTATCTATATTGTAATCACTCTTGTTTACTATTAGAAATATATATCTCAGACTCAATTAAATTAAGTTAAAGAGTAAGTACATAAAATGGTATTGACCCTCATAAAAATTTATGAGTGATTTTCTATTCATTATTTTGTTTCCCATGAGAAAGGGAGAGATAATAAAAAATGATAGGATTGAGAAATTATCAAGTCAAATAGGTGTATTTAAAAGTAATAATCATAAAAATACAATCAATACATCACCCTCACTCATGGATACATTTTTTCACCAAGGAAATTCATTTATGAAACTCAAAAAACAAGGATCATGGAAAAGGGTTAATAAATATTAATAAATAAAAAAATATGAGAGACTTGGTTTGATTAATAGTTCAATTGGACCTTCATCAAATTCAGCATGAAAACCACATGTTTTACTTTTTTATGAACAATTAAAAATAATACATCTTTGGGTATGTGGCTTATAAATAACCTTTAGCTCACTATTTTAAAATGAAATAGAATATTGGAGAAGGAGTATAACCTTTCAACACAACTTCACATTCCATAATTCACAAAACCATTATGGTGAAAAATCATGAACTCATATAGGTAGATTATGTTTTGTAAATTATGTCATATAAGTTCTAAAAATTATTGGAAAATTCATGAGAGTGAATCACGTAACACATTATAGGGAAAAATATTCTTACCGGTCCTATTTACACATGAAAGTGGATTCCTTATAAAACCTAGAGTTTACATGAGATCTTTTTGGGAGAGAATATACAATTCCACTTTCATAGATACCAAATTACATGAGGGTGATGTCATTCTAGAATATCAATCATCCAATTTTTTGATATTCATGAAAACCTAACCCTCATAACCAAAATAGAGTACTCCCCTATTATGAACCATTTCATTATACATGGTTAACAAAAAAAATTAATAAATGAAAGACATCGAATTTCTTCTTTAGGCATCCCATGTATAAGACCCACACATGTAGTCTTTTTGTATCCCCTTTCATGACACAAACATCCTTACTACATGAAATAAAACTGTATGGACCAGTCCTATCACATGACCCTAAAACTATGAAAATTTAACTACTTGGTTTTGGATTACTATTTCTAATTAGATACAAAAGACACATATATAATGTGTAATACAAACTTAAATCTACAAAAAACTATCATTACTAGGAATTATCATTCACTAGAGAAGACACCTCTATGGAATAATCACATAGAGTTTCCCTATTATACTTTAACTATGAGTGTCTTTACTAAACATTAAACTATGAGTACCCCCACCACAATTTAAACTATGAGTATATTCACCAGAATTTAAATTTTTTACTATATCATCCAAACTTTAAACTATGGGTGTCCCCACTAGACATTAAATTATGATTGTTTTCACCAAAATATAAACAGTGAGTGTTTCTACCAAGCAATAAATATTTAGTGTCTCAATAGAAATATTAACTATAAATGTCCCCATTGGAATTTAAATTGTGATATTCCAAGTATGACTTTGAAATATGAGTTCCTTACTATATGGATTTAAATTAAAAAGATCTATCTTTCTAGGATTAAAATAGTAATCTTATCCCATTGTTTGATAAACATAAGATTCCCTCATATACTGGCATTAGAAATATGTAGTATCATATAAAATTTGTACCTCATGCCACCATATAAACAATGATAATCACCCAACTAAGTCAAATTAAATTGTAATTAACTAATATCCATAAGGATGGAATCAATAAGGGAGGATATTCTTCAATCATAAAGGGAATTTTAGATAAATAAATGAACTCTTTAGTGGAGTGAGTTGACCTCTTATCCAATCATCTAATGGAAAGATCCATCACAACCACCATAATGGTGAATGGCCACATACCTTTCTAAGGAAAGAATATGAAGAAATCATGATGGTATCCTACTAATGAAAAATCCTAAAATATAAGAGTATTGTGCTCAATGTGAAACCCTTCACCTTTAATAGCATGTAGATGTGTAATGTTTCACATCAACACCATTTCATATTTTATTCATGGTTGGATCCAATTTTCCACTCATGTATAATTGCAACCATTAGAAATAATAGTAAATGTGCACATTCACTTCCCAAGGGATAGAGGATCAAATTAAACCTCTTAATTCTACCACCAAATTTAGATTCTCTTATATAGTAATCTCACAATTATATGCTCTGGTTGTGGCTCATGTATCACCCATGGATATTGGGTTCCTTTTCACCTTCTCCCTACTAGAGGGAGTATATTGATGAGTGTTTTATTACTTTATTCCCAGATAATAAAAGGAAGGTGTCAACTAGTCCCAATAGACACTACCATAATTCCTGTAAGACAAAAAGCCTCATATTTGAGCCTTGAAGTAGAGATATCATAACAGAAAAATATTTTCTTCACAAATGGAAATTATTTTGGTAGTCATTTAGTAGAATGTATTGACTTGAATATTCCTTATTTAGAAGATATAGAAAATATATAGGGTGGGATAGTATTATTTCCACCCAAAATTTATCAATTAAGGGACTCATAAACTATTCCTCACTTCAACATATAATAGTTTATCCATTGATCATATAGGCTAAGGCCACTGCCATTAAAGAAATTCAGTTTTAGACCCTAAGGATATCATATTGGGGTAGGATTATGTTACTTATAAGGTGATTCAAATCCATCTTCCACCACTGTATCTACATCCATCCCAACCATTGTGAGATGGAATTTTAACACGACACATAGATCAAATCAATATATTTACTTCCATACCAACCATTGTGATATGTAATTTTTACATGAAACTTATATCAAATCACCAAATACTCACCAATATCGATGAATTGACTTCCCTATAAAGTGACACCACCAAAACTATCACAATGTTACTCCCTTTGATAAAAATAGTTTATTACATGGAGGTTATATACTAGTTTAATTATGTATCTACCATCACAGAGGTCCTATATGTGTTATAAAAAATAAAAATAATTGAGATATTCCCCATAATGTAATGAATATTGTTCTCATGAAACCCACTCTTCATCACCAAAAAACAAGCAGGAGGCACCAACCTTGAATTAACCTCAATCTATTAGGATAAAATATCAATGAATTTCTATAGAATATGGTTTTGGCCCCACCACAAGGGTTGTTGGAATCAAACATGTGGATTGGTAGAATTTTTATTCTTGAAGTCAAGATACACTTTTTCTTAAAGACCCTTTATAAGTATATGAACATTAAATATGTGGTATCTTTCTTATAAGGGATTTCCATAAAGTCATCCTTAATGATGTTAAAATTTAACCTCCTGATTTTTTATAGAGAAAATTATGCCATTTGGGTATTGAAATGGAGAACAAGATGAGATGAATTGTGAAAATTAGGAAAACATGCCCACTATAACACCATAAAAAAACATATAAGGTTATAAATATTCAAAGAGGCACTACTAAAACCTGAGCTCGTATAGAAAATTCTATTCCCAACCCAATACATAGAATCTAAAGGATTAAATATTCCATTATAGAGGACTTGTGATAGATATGCTCGTTAATTCCTTATGTGTCTTCCCACTATTGACACACATTAACCATTGGTGATATATCCTTCCTTGTGAGGTTAGTTGAAAATGAAAAATATCTCTCTGAATAATTCTTATTTTCTAAATATATTGAGAAGGATTACAGAATATATGTGAGTTTTTTCTCATTAATCAAATATATATTAGGTTTTTTCCATATATAAATCTGTAGCATCCCATAATAGAGTGTCTTGATTAAAGGTACATAGTATAAAAATGATATAACCAAAAAAAAATTCATCTACTATAGCATCTATAAGTAGGAATATTTCTGATTTTTTGAAAACATAAATTCATTCAAGAAACAATTATAAATGGTAAACCTTGTTACAATTCCGATTACAAAGTATCCATGCACAAGTAAAGGCAGCCAAGCCTTCCAATAAGCGTTTTTTGAAATCCTTTGGAGTACTTCTCCAAATCATTGACTTGGACCAACCCTATGTTCACATAAATGGTTTGGGAAATTATTCTTCTTTGAATATAACCCCTCTCATATTCTAACAAAAGAAATACAAAGGATCATCAAAAACTACCATAGTGGTGGAAGAACATTTTACATATTGAAATGTAGTTACAACCAAATCTTTTGTTGAATAGTTTTCCAGTAATCATTCATGAGTTATGTAATATGATTTCAAAATTTCTATCTCTTTTAAAGGATAAATTACTGGGGAATGTATAGAACTTTTAATTGAATCTACAAATGTTTCTAATAAGTGGTTTATAACCATTTACTTTGACCATTTGTTGTTAGTATCCCCATTAATGTGGTCATTAGCTGCATGTATCCCCCATCAATATATTAATATCATAGTTCTCTATACCTAGTCCACTAGGCTCTGGTAATATTCAATAATTATTGGTTCTCCACCAATAGACATATGTCTATCATTCACCGACATCACTATAACTAATTAACTTTCAAAGAAATATATGTTTTCCTGATTATATGTAGTTTGACCTACATTAACTGATCAAGGAACACCTTTCATTGATCAAAAACATGTTACTACGGGTGACTCATTCATAGTGATGATTTATGGAGAGTAAAATTCTATGACTAGATGTTGTCATATCATAAATAATGTGAAATATTTATAGTATTACAAGGACTCTATTCTGTATTTTTTCTACAATATTCAAGGATAGAGAAAAAATTATGTAGGGAAATGATATAATTATTGGAACTAGGGATATTCTTTGTTAAAAACAGAGTCTGATTTGGGTTTTTTTTCAATCTTATCATGTATGATCAAGGATATTTCAAGGAAAGGGATCATACAGTTCAATCCATAATCAGTATTGAAGGTGACATTGTTTCCTAGTGTTTACCAAATTTTTGGAGTCCAAAATTTGGATAATGGAAAGAATTACAAAAGGTGGTTCTTCTTAAAGGCCTTATAAAAATATGGAAAAGGAATGAGATTAGAGAATATGGGATTCATGATTTTTTTTGAAATGTTTTATATAATTTGGATGATGGGCTCTGTATTTATGACGAGTATTGAAAACGACTACGATATTTGGAACATTGCGACGGTGCGAAGGGTTTTTTGGAGAGAATCATGAAAATGTCAAATTTTAGTGGTTCTTTGAAAAGGGAGGAGTTCCATGAAGACACTTTTGACTGATATGGAAGATGTTTTGGAAGTTCTGAAGCTTTGTGATTAGTTGTTCCTATAAATGAAAGGCTTCCCCTCTTCATTTGTTATGAAATCATTCAGAGAAAATCCAGAATCTCATTAATTTCTCATAGAAAGGGGTGCACCATGAAACTGGGATTCTATGCAAGCTTGAGATTATTGAAAAGTATATTCTATTCTTAACCTAATTCAGTGCTTCTATGTATTGAGTGCTTCATGAATATGAGATGTTCTGCGTTGGTTTAGTGAGCTTTGTGAGGGAAGGTTTATCTTTGAAGGTAGTGTGCATCGGGATGGAATGTTGTTCTGAAAAATCTAAGAATATTTAAAAAGTATTGTGCTTTGAGAAGTAGTGATCATTGCGATGGAGTGAGCTCTGTGATAGATTGAGATTAGTGAAGGATATTTATGAAGGATCATTGAAAAAAGGCAGTTTTGAATATCATATTTTAGTACATAGGGTTTTCAGTGTACATAAACTTAGGTCTTTGATGAAAGGAAAGTCTCATGCTGAACAGAGACAAAAATTCAATAAAAATCAATTGAAGAGACTTTCATGTCAATAAAATGAGTAAGACTTATCCCAAGTTAGTGATAAAGGGGGAGTTGATAGAAGTGTTCCGAGGGATGTAGTGATCTTCCCCTGAAATCTTGTAAAAGCAATGATCCTAGCACAAAGTGACTGAGAACAAACCTTTGTATTTCGTAGAAAGTGAAGATTAGAAGATTTTTGTATGACCAAAATACTATCAGTGTATGATATTTGGACGTATCCCTTATTGGTGAACCAAGTAAAAGTGTTGTGTGGTATCTTTTCATGTGATTTTTTTGCTCTAATTATCCATCATACATGTTTAATGAGTTCTTACTAACATGGGAACATGATCCATTGTTTTAAAATAAAAATTTGAAACCCTGATTCACCCATCCCATATCAAGGTTTCCTAGGGTCCTACAAGAATACTTCATTTATATGATGTAATTGATGAGTTTGGACCATTGACCACCACCAAAATGAACGTTTTTACTCTTAATTCCCCTAAAAACCGAGTTCATGATGTAAAAATTTAATATGAAGGATATAATTTCTCATAAAATATCTACAGAAACACATAAATCCTATTGTTGTTGTTTAAACATGAAACGAAAGGTAGGATATGAGCCTATAATATTTAAATAGCATGTTTCTCCCCTCTTCCAAGATTAACATAGATAAAAGAAGAGTTTTTTATCCCATCTATGTGTGAATGAAGTTAATAAAACAACTATTATGGATGAATGAATTTCTAGTTTTCTATTTGAGATTTAAGGTAATTACTAATCAAAAAATTATTTTAATTGTGGTTATAATATTAACCAATATGAGTCTATTTAAGAGGTGATCATGTGTACCATGGAGTTATTTTAACAATAGGATATTGGTTGACTAGTTAAGATTGATGCATGTTTCTCGAGAAACCTAGGGTAGAGTCCGTATGACCCTATGGAACCCCCACTAATAGATCATCATGATATCCTACCCACAGAACATGGTCTCCCTTCATCAAGGGAGTGCCTCCCAACAAGGTTACAAGTTCATAAATATTTTTCTCATAATGATATGATTGAAACATTCATATCATATATATATATTACCTTAATTCACAATAGGCTTTGGTATAGACTATGAGAATACTACTCCCAAAGAGGGAGGATCAAGTTACCTGAATTCCAAATTTTTGAATCCAAATATTTACATCATTCAATAAAATGAGTGTCAAAAGGAAGAACCTTACACACTTTACCTCTTTATATATCCCATTACTAGGGGCCCCAATAAATTATAGGTGTCTAAACATTATTTCTCTCCCTAAACACTAGAGGGACATTCCATTGTTTGGTAAAAATATTTAGTTCTAGGGCCTATCACCAATTGTGAGGATCCCTATCAGTAATTCATTTACCAGTTTAGCTCTACCATATTAAATATTAGCTTTAAAAACATATCCATTTGAAATTAATGGGATAAAAAATGCATCTTTGATTTCATTTCCCATTGGAATGGATTTACATAAAACCCCACATGATCAACTATTGGGGATGTGTGTACAAAGCCTTTTGGATGATTAAGTCACAACTCTAATATAATTTATGTACTTAAGTGGGTTCGAAGAGTTTTATACTATAAAAAAATATCTATAAGTGTCTGTGAAATGGACTAAACAAAAATCTCATTGGACACTACCAATAACTATGGGGAATTTGAGAAAAATGAATATGGTTTTTATGGTATTGGCTTTGTGTCATTAATTTATGTAGTTCTAGGAATATCTGTAGAAAAAATACCCTCAGGTATAAGCATGTTTGAAGATAGAATCCAGAGGTCCTAATTAAATTTAGAAGGTAATATACTTTTAATATAGAAATAACTTGAACTATTATTTTAAGAATAATTAGTTTTTGAGCTACTTCATATGGTTTATGGAACATAATCATCTAAATAATTCATAAATTAGAGAACCGTAAGAAGCTAAAATGAAGAACCATCCCATCTATTTCCTATATATTATCCACCATGGATACATGATCAATGAATTTCTTATATTCAATAATTTACTCTAGAAGATAATATATGATGGTTAGGTGGAATTGATAATATCAAAATCACTTCCCACGTATGTTTTAGACATAACAGATGATAAAGAAGATATGTGGAAATGGAAGTATGATTTTGGTAAGTGAACAAAAAAACTGTATTATAGGGTAAAATAAAATTAAAATAATATATTCCATGGGATAATATATTCATAGCTAAATCTTCTAGCCTTATGCCTTACCAATAATATCTTTTTAGTGATGCCATCACCTAGACAACCGATTAGATATCAAAGAGGTAAACATAAGAATTGAAAATGTGATGAATATTATAGTATTATATCCCTAGTTAGTATTAATTTTAATAGACTTAATCCCTCCCAAAAATAGTAGGAATTCCAATTCCTTAATAGGAATTGGATGGTTTCTCTAATGAGAAGAAAAAAATTTCATATTCTATTTTTATTAGGATGGTAGACCATTTTGTTTAGCACATGGGTGCAATGTGTTTATTTTATATCCCAAAGTTACCCTTCCGAAATTCTTTAGTCAAGGCTGTACATCCTTCAGGAAAGAGCAGTACCTCAACTCTTATATCCAAGAACATCATATGTTCTATCAAAACTAAAAGTCAAGAATTTCTATAGGAATAATAGGAACAACCTACCAATTTAAGGAGCTATGATTTTAATCCACATCTCATTCAACTAGTCAAAAAAATAAATGATAGATGACTATCTAGCCATCATTATAATCCAATGAATATTTTCCTATAACCTAGGTATCATATTTGTAGGATATCTACACTTTAATTCAGAAACAATCAATTGGGAACAGAGTCACAACCCTAGAATAAATATATGATGTTCTCAAGAAACTTACACACATTCTATGTCAAAATTAAATCCTAAAGACAATTTTCTTATCTATATAACATTGTGATACTATCCTTAAGTCCTTTACTAACCCTCTAGAGTTTATGATAGAAGTATCTATCATTAAAGAATATCATATATAATTATGGGATCATGTTTAATGTCAATCCATTATTTTCTTCTAAGAGAAAGATATTGTTGTTGTTATATAAGGCCATATACAACCCCATTATATTTGATTCAAGATTAATGGGGGTTATACAAGCCATTTTTTGGTTGAAAATGGTTCTAGGATCAATTTTATCCCTAATAAAACTATCAATCATATTTAAAACACAAAGGATATTTTATAATTATTTAATATGAAGATTTAGTGGTAAGATTAGAGTGAAAAAATATCATGGTATGTTCCTTTTGAAATCCCAGTTTGATGATAAGGTACCTACACCTTGTTTCTGGAGGCTGATAAAGATACCTTATTTAATACTTTATTTAAGAGACCTTGGATTCACCTATATATAGTCATCCTATCACTATATCATCAATGCCTGAAATATTCTCTCAATAGTAGAGTATGAGTTCCCTATGGTTATTATTTCCCCTTTAACTAATTTGACACTTGATACATTGATGTCAGGTATTAAACAAGTAGTGAAAATCAATCTCTAAAAATGTTAAATAGAACATCTAAATTAGCGTAATTACTTAATATACACCATGAAAAATAATTTTGATGATTAGAAGAGAATTTTTCTAATGGAAATTTACCATATTGAGGAAAAACACCTCCAAATGTAGTAAACCCATTCATTTTTCCATAGATAATGGAATGATCCCTAATTAACTACATCTCATAAAAGGGGAATACAAGACCAATTCTTGAAAAAATTCACTCAATGTTCATAAAGAGATTCTCTCTAGGATGATTAATCCATATTTTTTCTATACATAAAAGATTTTATTATTGACTAATTGGTTTATGGTTAAACTTGGATATTTTGATTATATCAATGAATAACATAATAAAAAATATATAATAATTGGAAATTATGACCTCCACAACATAGTTTCTATAGTTCCATGGAAATATATGGATATCTTTGAAGAGTCCACCTTTATCTGAAATGATAATTCCAATCTTAAACTTTTCAATTTTGAGTTGTTAAGCCTTCCTATGAGCCCTCATGCTTACAATGTGGAAAATAAGGATGTATCCCCTATAAAAATTGAAGAATGAGTTTCCACCACCGTCGATGAGATGATATAAGTGAAACTTGGTACTAAGGAAGACTCAATAATGAAACTGATCAGTGACATCATATATCTAAATGAATAGAATAAGTACAACTAGTTCATGAAGAAACATCATGATGAAATTTATAGAACTACATGTAGATACAAGGGATTGATCCTTAGGTTTTGATTCAATGTATTTTTATTCCTATCAACAACTATAGATAATTATAGGCATTCGTGGTAATTCACCCCCACCGATTCCATGGTCGATGTAGAATTTGAAAAACTACTTAAAGATAAATTCATCAATTAATTCTAATACCCCAAGTGGTTATCCAACATTATGATGTTTAGTAATAATAATGGGAAAATCAATATTTTTATTGCCATTTGGATTCTCAAACACTACATTTTTAGGGATTACTTCCCCATACCCATCCCAAAATTATAAAATAACGAACATTCCATATTTCAATACTTCTCTTAAATAGATGGGAATTATAGATATAATAAAATTTTTATGTCCCTTAATGATGATGAATCTATTGGATTCAAGAAAGCCATAGTTTCATACTATTATTTGGTGACTCCGATTAGATTGGAGAATTCTAGATTAAAATATCATCGGTTCATGAACCACATCATCAAGGAACTTATAAGAAAGATGGTGGCATATTATGTGGATGATTTTGTCGTTAAATTATACAAATACCAAGATCAAGTAGGTGTTATTAAAATGTTTTTCTCAACCTTACACAACCATATATTGAAGATGAATCCACTAAAGTATTTATTTAGGGTAACATAGGTAAAATTTATGAGATTTATTTTCCAATATAGGGGTATTGAAATTATGCTTGATATGATAAAGGTTATAATTAGAATTATTACTCTATTAATTTTTTTGGGGTTGAGAGGTTGTTCTCAAAGGAATTATCTTTTTTTGTAGTTTCTAACACTAATTTAATCAATAAAAATTAGTTCATATCAATAAGAAATGACAATGAATGTAAAATAAAATTAAGTAATACCTACTGTATCCTTTAATATTGATGTCACCTCTATAGTGAAGACACCTAATTCTCTATTTAGAGGTTTGGGAGAAACCTCTCTGTGACCTCTTGGCTTGAAATAATTTTAATTGTAAAGAAAATATTCTATATAACTTAGTATGAAAATCATAGATACTGAGATGAGATATCACCCTTTAGGGAAAAAATTCATTATTTTGGTATTTTTGTTTGAGAATATACACTTTCATCTTGAGTATCATGAGGTTTAGCTGATCCCCTACAAAAAACCCCTAACACACTTCCTTAATAATATAATATGTACTGGATGATTGGTATGGTTTGAAGTGATCCCCTAGTAATTTTATATCTATTTAAAACCTTAAAAGTTCATCAAATAATAGGAATTATTATATTTTTTATATGTGCACATGAATCTAAAAGAATTATGACTACAATATGAATTCATTGACGGTGCAATTCAAGTAATCGAAGAGAATATATTATGTTAGGAATATTTCTTCAATATTTCCTCTTAAATAGAAACAAAAACAATGATTGAAAACATTAAACACAATAATCCATTCTTAGTTTTTTTCTTTCAATTTGTCATTTAAAGTCCCTTAAAGATATTTTATTTCCTTCATTCAAATGGATTCACTAAAAATAGATTATAATATCAATCACTGATTACTAGACTTGAGTATGATCTCAATGTACTAGTTTCCTAGTTTCACATAAAAGGAGACTCAAAGATGGATATTAAATGAATCATCAAAAAATATTCCATTAAAAAAGAGTAACTCATTCTCTTACTTGAGAACACCCACGATATCTTTGTGAATTTTTCTATACGAAACATGGATCTTATTCCATAATCCCAAAAGTAATCAAGTGGAATGCCTGGATATCCTAGTCAAAACTCTCATAGATTTGAACCAGGATGGCCCAATCCATATGGAACATTAATGAGTGATTGAAAACACATTCTTTAATAGGGAAGAAGAATATTAGAATGAATGTAACACCAAATCCTTACATGTAGAGCCCCCAAATTCCAAAATTATAGATAAAAATCCTTATCAGAGGATTTTAATGGTAGAGTACCACAAACATAGAACACTCTAGACACATAAATTTGTGAAAGGACTATTCTTCAAGTGAGTGAAAAAAAATTTCCTATGAGATATCTAAAATTACACACATAAATTTGTGAAAGGACTATTCTTCAAGTGAGTGAAAAAAAATTTCCTATGAGATATCTAAAATTAATAGAAGTATCCCTATAAGTATAGTTTGGATTGATTAATCTTATGTGGAATTAAGATAATGAAGACTCATCTGATTATATATAATGATTTAACCAGTGCATATGGGACTCATCAAATAGAGATGAACCACTCCAACAAAATTATAAAGTTGGGATTCTTTTATACCACCATGATTCATGATTGTATAGAGCTGTCCAAAATAGTTTCACTCAATCCATGTTTATGTACACTTATTTTCTCTACCTCTTGAATTGATACATATAACCATGTGCTCTAGACCCTATGTTGCGGGGGAATTCAATATCACAGTTCAATGTAATTTGGAGAAAGTATAATAGTTTAAGTAATTCTTACTGATGTAGACTGTATTTATGTATTTTTCCATATCATTTATTTATATTAATTGAGTTTTTTATTTTAAAAATAAATTTTTAGTTAAAAAAATAACAATTATTGTTAATTTTTTGTTAAATAATATAAACTCTTACTTTTATGTTAAATTAATTACTTAATTATTTATTTTAGTGATTTTTTTTAGTTTTTAGTTAAGTGAGTAATTACATCAAGCCTACATTTTTAAAAAAATTTGTATGTTAAAATATATACCAACATTATTATAGTTTTTTATCATAATTTTTTCATTTCAAAATAATAATTTCAAATATTTACCATCATTATTTTATTATTTTTTTAACTTACAATATATTACAAAACAATAATTAAATTTTTTAAATTTTTATTTTAAATAAATTAACAAATCATTTATTTTATATGTATATCATTAATTTAACCTTTTTTATTTTGAATTAGTTATTATTATTTTTTGATTTAATTTGTAATTTTAATTTAATTTATTAATTTTTTTTATTTTAGGTGAGTACATGGTGTGCTCAATATTGTGACAATGTGAAAGAAGTAACACAATCACCGAAGTTACCATGAGAGCCTACTATTAGTCTCATTTCCCTTGCTACCACTAGAACCTAATGCTAGAACAATGCCATCATCACCATCACCTACTAGCACAACCTACCACCAACATGTAATATTCATCTCATGCAAGAATGAGAACCTACCACCATACTATTACTACCACCACCGTCTTACCACCACTATGCTTCCACCACTTCCTAAAATTAGCTACTACAACCGTTCAAAACTTTTTAGCACCAATAAACTGCTACTGTTTCCCTTCCCCTCTTCTACCATGATACAATAACTATTCCTCCTCCACCATTACAATATCACCTCCAATTATTTCTACAATTAAGATGAGCCAGGTTACACTATTTAAATAACACCCATGCCGCTGATTGAATCACTAGACAATGAAGGTAGAGGCCAAAGTGAAGCCTACCTGAGTGAAGGAAGACACCCATTCATGAACCAATTTTTTAATAAGGAAGTTGATGCCTTTAAATTTATATTTTTTACAATTGATGAAGATCCCACACTGATGCCATCATAAAAAACCTGCAACTAAGATAAAGAGAAACTTTCAATATGGAAGAACTTGAAACCCGATCAAATCCAAAATTGTGATGAAGATCCATATTTGAAGAATCACAAAATTTGAATCAATCAAAAATTTTTTTGGTATAGATGTTAAATATGACCTAAATCCATATCTTTTTGGATGGATTTAAGCCAACTGATAGATTCCATTTGATGAAATATGATATAATAACCGTGTGATTCATTATCAACGAGCTTGAATTCGAATTACCAGATCTCATCCGCTAAGAACATGTGATTAATAAATATTTTGTTTTTGTCACTGATTTCATTTATGTGGGTGTTTGAATCAATATGAACGGGTCTATGAGTTTTCAAAAGGTGTAGTTGAAAAGTAGAACAATTATGCAGGCTATTTTTTCAGTGATTGGACTCAATGAGTGTAACCACTTGAAAGATGAGATAAGTTGAGGCAACATGAACTAGATAATTAAACATGCCTGCAATAGTTCAAGCACTCTAGGAATGAGTTTTTGGGGTTAAATGGGGAAGTTACTCAGTCGAGTAAAGTTGAGGGTCCATAGCATGTGCATGAAAATGTAAGGGTTAGTATGAAGGAAAACTTAAGGGTTATTTATAATAAGATGTGTAAGGGTGTTTCTGAACCACCAGAAAGTTTCATAGAAATGTTCTTGAAAGCACTAGAAATGAACTAATTGATCAATCCAAGCTAGAAAATCTATTTTTCTTGACACATGGAGTTTTAATTCATTAGTATAAGAATAATATGAGCATTTCTGAAGGAATAGTGAGATGAAAACTTAAAGAGCGTATTATTTTAGTATAATTTATCTCAATTAAATTGAAGGGGATATTTTTCATTAAATGTTTCCACATGGAGGTTGTGGAATCTCACTATGAAACTGATTTTTCTAAAATCTTCTATGATGAAAATAATAGCATAGTCTTGTTAATAAAAATAGAGCATCATGAAGGGGATCCTAGGGAGTGATTGATAATATACAATCCATCATCTATCATTCACTAGCACACATAGAGATGAGTAAGATTACTAACATTGGAGTAGAACCAATTTGTGGATTTGGAGACTGAGGAAGGAGAAATACATGTGAGAGAAGTTTTCACTTCTTGATCATTGATTTATTCTATTTTTATGTGTAAATAAACTTCATAGGGGATTTATAATGTGATTAAATGAATTAATTTTGTCTATTAAACTTTTTATAATATAATTTTTTAGTGTAATTTTTATTTTAGTATTCATTTTCATTAAATTCTTATAATTATTTCACACTAATCAAGAATCGGTAGGGGAAGACAGTGAATCATTTCACCATTTATCATCAACCAAAGTAATTAAAATTGGAAATAAGAGACAAATATATTCTCTATAATGAATAAATTAATTATAATGTTAATATTGATAGATCCAAATTACTGAAAGTTAATCAAGATGTTGAAGTTAATTTGAGAAACAACTCTGTGAATCTCCATTTTTTTCCTAAAATAATAGATTAATTTTATAATCTGTCTATGATTGAAAAACATTATTTATATCAGTTCAAAATATAATAACCTAAATTCATCATCTCTGTCATTTCAATTTCTCTTTCATTTGTCACTATTTCACACACCTCTTTCACTACTTTCACTAAAATTTCAAATCCCTTTACTATTTCACATTTACCTTTTGTTTTTGTAGTTATTTTTTTTATTTATATTTTTTTGGGACACTCAAAAACTTCATTATTCTTCCTTATCGAATTCAGATCCATATTCAACACTATACTAGTTATAGGTAGTTATGTGTTTTTATAAATATTTCAAACTATCACTCATACATCAACAAACTCTTGAATCATCAAATTTTTTTATCATTGTTATAGATGGAAAATGTGACCCAAAAAAATTTAATATTAAACATATAAAAAATAAATAATTTTTTAAAGAAAATCACATATAAAAAAATCTTTTCTAAAAATGGTTGTGTGAAAATTATTAACTAGTTAGTTAATGAACAAAAAAATATCTAATATAGAACTAGACAATCCAATTTATTGAAATAATAAATACCCTTATGTACTATGAAAATCATATAAATTATTTATGGAAAATCTGGAAAACCTTGAAGTTAGTAGAATTGGTAATATTAATGAAGACAAAAACAAAATCCTTACCTTGTTATTGATTTTTCCCCTAAGATCACTATACCTAGGGAGTTTAAAATTCTTTCCAGGTCAATTAATCTGAATTTCATTATATTTTTTATAGTTCTAGGACATATGAGATTAAATAGTCTCACCTCTTCGTGATACCTTTATTAAATGGACTTCTAATAAATGAGTAACTTGATTTTATTATATTTTTTTATAGTTCCATGATAAAATTACCTTAGTGAAGTATGTTGGAAAGAGAGTTGAGGTTGTTATATTTTATATTATTTATTAATGGGATTTCTAGAACATGGTTTCAAACTGTAGATAAAGAAATATTTGGAACCTAGGATAAACTTTTCAATGCCATTATCTGTAAATTCTACCCTAGTAACCCCACCATATAGAGTATAAATAACATAACAAGTTTTGTCCAGGATAAGGGAGTGTTTTTAAGGAGGAATGGGATATATTTAGAAGTCTTATTAGGTAGAGTCCCAATCATGAGTTATCTCCCCACCTACTCATGGATACATTTTATAATGCTCCCCTATATAATAATGATTTATTTAATCAATCATGTGGGGGTAAAATATCTAAAATGAAAAAATATAATCTTAATAAGATACCTGATAATTTATCCCATAAATCTCAACATAAGTGAAAAATAAAGAGATTCATTTGTATAGATGGAAAAAAATTGAAGAAACTTCTTTTGATGATAGAGTTCTTAGGTAGCAGCACAATCATTGTGGGATGTATAGTCATACTAAAAAATGTTGTCCCCAAAATTAACTCCCTATCTAATCTAAATATATTTCCTAGTTCATTTATTAGAGGTATAAAAATAAATTTTATAATGAGACATTTGATATCCAATACAATCCTAGATACAAAAAAATCAGCCTAAGCTATCATGGAAGGATCAAGAAGTGATAAAATATACCACTATCTGAAATTAACCAATACACCCCAAACAATACTTCCAAAATCAATATGGTACCGATTCTTATAATTTTAAATAGTAAATTAAGGCTATGTTACAATATAATTTGAATGATATTGGTTCATTAAGTTGAGATATAGACACATAGATTCTTAATCTTGAGCATCAAATGTTTCAAATGTCTAGAGATCATTGTGGGAGAGACAAGGCCAGGCTTCCCAGTTCATCAGTACCTAATATGTGAGATAAGTTCATTGATGTTACCATAATATATGGGATTAAATCATAGAAAAATAAAGGATTGACCTGAGGAAGTTAAAACTGATGAAAAAGTTGAATATGAAAATAGAAACCCAGAAAATGAAAAATCTGTAAATCTATATAGTAAGGTCTAACTAGAAAATAATTATGATAACACACATGAAAAATTCATAGAACTAAGGAAAATTAAGTTGGAATTTATTAAGGAAATAATAATGTTTTCTTTGAGGAGAATGTGATAAATCAACCTATTTTGAAACATTATTCCCCTCATCTTACTTTTCTTGAATGAGTAATAAAAAACTGTTAACCTAACTACTTGATATTTCTAAAAATGATTAGAATATTTTACTTGAACATTAAATTTTAGGAAGACCTAGATAAAATTCTTTCATATGTCAATTCATTAAGAGGTTACTAGATAACAAAAATTAATAGAATAAATTGGATACCATCAATGTTAATGATGAGTGTATTGATGTTCTTTTGAGTAAGAAACCTCAAATTTTGAAAGACCTTGGTAGTTTTTGTATTCAATGACGAACAGGATTATGTGGGAAAATGAACTATTTATGTAACTTGAGAGAAAGTATTAATTTTATCCCTTAATACTTAATAAAAAAGATGGTCCTTGGGGATTTCAAACCAACTTATATGTATCTTCTGTAACATCCCAACCCGGATCACCACTGAATAGGTCGTCAGCCAAGTGGGTAACAAGGCCTCAAGCACATCACCGTATACTCTAGTGGCTACCAAATATAAGTGAGGGTCTAAAGAGGTGATAGTGGGGAGACTATACCCTATTATTTGAGCATCATTATAGTATAACCAATTTTTAAACATCATACAACAACAGAAGTAATAATAAATAAATAAATACAAACAGAGGAAGATGATATAATAACTCAATTAAATAAAAGTGTCCAAAACCAATTTATTAAAAATATGCATACATGGCATGATAATGATACATAAACTAAAATTAGAAACATACAACATGAAGTAAAATATAAAATAATACTCTCCTCAAATAAAAAAACTTGGAATCCACAAGGAGATCTCCGCAACCATCCTAAGATTTAGCTCAGTACTTTTCTCTTAACTACTTATGAACAAGAATCACAATGTAGAAAATAAACCAAGATTTTTATCCCTATGAACAAGAGAGTCTACTCAGTTTCCCTAGTGTAATTATAGGCCGAGTGGGGTGTCAGAAATAAATCTCAGTTGGTCGGCACCCATGGTGGCTAACCTAATCCAAACAATGTAAAGATAATTAAGTAGTGTGAAAGTATAGTAGTAACAATAACTAGAACTGAATAAATTTACAAAACCCATGCAGGTTCTTAAGGGACACATGATGACTATACCTACTTCGGTTCATAACAAAAATATGTCTTATTAGGAACTATATATATGTATAATATATATATATATATAGTATAGTTATATAAATAATCCTACGATATAAACCAAGAGTGTACAAAATAAAAGTGGTCATATACCTGAGATGTTATCACTGGTTGAACCAGGATGTATCTTGAAAACATCACATCACCTGGGGAAGGTCTCATGGTCCAACCCCTAGACCAAAATAAAATCTCCCACAGTATTCCTACTCTCTCATAGTACTTTGTAAACCAATTTGTAATCTCACACCGTCTTCCTACTGAAGGCTCTCACGGTCCTTCAGAAATCAATATGGAAGGTCACATGGTATTTCTACTTAGGGATCTCATAGTCCTTCAGAAATCAATATGGAAGTTCACATTAATTTCACTCTCAAGGTATCTCATGTACCTTTGGCCCTCAACCCATATGGAATAATCATTTAATATATAATTCATGAGGCATTAAACTCTCATGCATCTCATTATCCCATTTCATTTATATGATAAGGCATGAGGCATAAACAGCTCATCCTCTTATTATTCCATATCATTATAATAGGCATATTCATTTATCACAAATGTAATTACAGAAAATCATCTTAATAATTTCAATTTAAACATTATCATAGGCTTAATCACATTCACAATTCAATTCATGAGGTAGTGATCTCCCATGGATGTCATTAACCATATTCAATTCCATATAAATAAACCATTTGATTCATTATGACAAGGCAACCCAAATATTCCATATCCATTCCATTAGACCAACCCATTTAATTTATAGTGACATGTAAATTCCATTTATAAGGCTCAAGGGATCTAATAGAGAGTTCCATTGAAAAAAGAGAAATTTCCAACACTTATAATCCACCATTAGAAAGCAAGTCATTCAGTTTATAAATGATTCCATGTTCTAAAGATGACATTTAACTAATGAGGAGAAATCATAATAAACTACTAAAAAATATTGAAAAGAAAGCTATAAGTCCAAAATAATCTCTGTGACTTTTCAAAGATAGAGCTCTTCTATTGGAGGGGTTTTATTATAAAACCATGACTTTGTTTATTGAAAAAATCATTTAGCATAATTTAAACATTTATTATAGAAATAAATATATGTTAATTAAATGTAAAGAAAGTGTTTAAGGTAGTAAAAAAATTCCTTATTTAATTTATAGGGAAAGGAAAGGGATCCTACCTCTAGAATTAGACCAACCTGAACACTCGGCACATTGCGATTTGAAGTGGTGACCAATCAATGTTTCTGCCTCCCACCTCTGAGCCTATTCACCATCACATATATATAATGACAACTAGACCATACAAAAATATTCTCATGGCCATGAATTTTTGCAAATTTATCCTTACATACATTCTCATATATGCATATACCCATTAAAAATTACCCACATATTCATTTTTTATATCTTAGGTAAGAAAACCTATCCCCTTATATATATATATATATATATTCACTTCCATTGGTGAATATACATATAACAGGGAGAACTTACTTAAATATATGCTTACTGGTGAATACACAGTAAGTTACCTTTCGCAATCACAACTCAAAAATTTAGCAGCGAGGCCAAAACAAATTAGGATAAATATTAGAAACTCAAAAAATATGAAAAAACCAAATATAAATTATGAAATGATTAAAAAAATAGAGAAAAATTACCCCAAATCGATGATGATAGACTGATATGATCTGAACCACTTCTCCTTCATCGGTGGTTGCCAGAATATGATCAAGGGAGTCCTGAGAGACACTTTGAACAACTTAGTAATGGATGAAAACCAGAAACGTGTCAACCCCTAACCCTAGGGTTTTGGCCGAACCCCACCAAAAGGTTGGTAGAGAAAATAATTATGAGAATATGAAAGAGGAAGGAGGGATGAGGCTTACCATGATAGATCAAATAATAAACCCCAAGAAATCTGGGTTGAACGGTGCACTGACGAAGATTAGACGAGAGGGGGGGTTCACATGAGGCTGAGGGATCCAGGGGTGAGTCATGTAGAATAAGTGTCACGAACCAACCCTACCCGGGCTCGAGCCGCAACTACCCCAAGCCCACCACCATAGGCCAGGGGCTGGATACCAGCGCCGAAGGCACAAAAACTCAGGGAGGCCTTTGCCTAAGTACCTATATGCACACACGCATCACTCTCAATGAAAAAGTGCAGAGTAAAAAAGGAAAGAAAAAGGGAAACTGCTATAAATAAAACCAAAAAGTGCATAGACCACTGAATGTACAAAGAAAGTACTGAAAGTAACTAAAAAAGAAAAGGGAAAAACACGCGCCCAACCAGAAAAGTGCCACAACCTGACAACATGTAAACAGAAAGGAAAACAGCTGGAAGGGTCCTCCACCTGGAACCCGACTTCGACCACCGCACACGGTCCATGCTCCTAAACTCCTAAGCTTCACTGAAGTCACGACCACCCTGTCCATCATCTGCAAGGGCACACCAAGTGAGGGAAAAGCCCAAGCAGGGGTGGGTATAAAAATACTCAGTAGAATACCCCTAAGGCTCGAGGGAGCAACAAAGGAGGTACCGAAGGGTGAGCAGTAGAGAGAACAAGGAAAAGTAAAGTAGTACAACCGAAATTGTAGTAAAGAGTCCAACTCAACCCAACAAGAAGAAATAAGGTATACTCATCCAGACATAAGGAGCTGGAAATGGTGAGAAGATAAACTTCTCGTCGAGTCTTCGCTAACTATAGCCGGAGAGTAGACTCGTCCAACCACAAGAAGATAGACACGGAAAGCACGTGGCATACCACGCACGTCTTCGCCTCTCCTAGAAGGAGAGTAACCAAACCCAAGAAGTGGGTACTAGAAGAAGGTATATACAAGTCCATATGCTCAATCAAGAAGCCCAAACAAGATCGTAAGGGGATCTCCATCCCGTAGCTCAGCCCAAGAAAAGAGTAGCCAACAGTCCCATAAGTAAACTCCATCGATGCCCAACATCCCTCATGTCTTCCCCGAACTGCAAGCTAAGGGGCTCAATCACCGCACCTCGAAACTATCCGCTTTGGGCGGCACCGACTCACCCACACGGTTTTAGATCGCGTCACAAGAACGCGTCTCGGTGGGGAAAGTGCCCCTCATACTTGAGAGTTCTAGGGAAAGTCAAACCACACCTCGTCACTGCCCTGCAGTCAAGAGGTATTCTCAAAGTCAAAACCATCACAACACTGACCCGTATAACCAAGGGTCCCACTCTGGTAATAACGGAGGAAATCCACAGACTAACCTAGTAGAAAGGACTGAGCCTGGAATGCCAACAGGTTTCACACTGCCTAGCCCTACTGGAGGGTAATTCATAATATGATACCGGTTAACCCACTGCCCAGCCCTACTGGAGGGTAAACCATAATACATCATCAGGTGACCCACTGCCCAGCCCTGCGGGATGGTAGACCTAGAATAAGATATCAGGTGACCCACTGCCCAGCCCTGCTAGAGGGTAGACCTGGAATAAGATGACAGGTGACCCACTGCCCAGCCCTGCTGGAGGGTACACCTGGAAGAAGTCGACAGGTGACCCACTGCCCAGCCCCGCTGGAGGGTAAACCCTAACAAGTCAACAGGAGACCCACTGCCCAGCCCTGTTGGAGGGTAGACATGAATCAAGACGATGAGCGAACCACTGCCTAGCCCTGCTGGAGGGTAGACTCTAAAGAGTCGTCGGGTGACCCACTGCCCAGTTGCAACTGGAGGGTAGACCCTAAGAAGCCGTCGGGTGACCCACTGTCTAGTCCCTACTGGAGGGTAAACCCTAGAAGTTAGTAAGCAACCCACTGCCCAGCCCTGTTGGAGGTTAAACTTGGAACTATTCTAGCCATCCCTACTAGATGGTACAACACTGGCCAACAGAGCACTGAGTGGGTACCGCGCAACCGCTCAACTCTAGAATAACTCATCCAAAAGAGGTTCAGCGCATGTTCCATCACTGGGTGTCACTAGCACCGCTACTGAAGGATCCATCGAGAACGAAACCAGGGGGTGACCACTCAACCCTGCTGGTCAAACAAACGAGCACAGGGGGACCCTCTACATCGTGAGAGGTCAAAGTACTCAAAGCAGAACATGGCACGCACGTGGGGCTCACATGACATGTGGCCCCAAGTCAACCCCAACCAAGCGCATAAACATTCTCAGGTAAAACCCACATGTACCTCTAAGTGCTCTCATATACTCCCAGAGTATACCACGTCTCTAGCCCAAAGGCTATCGTGCACACGACACCCCAACGTCAACACGAAGGGCGTAAACATAAATTTTCCAACTTGCCACCTCATCGGCTGAGGCACGACCATCCACATCACTTCAAGAATTTACATCACTCACACGAGAGTGCACATGGTCACTCACCAAGGGTCCGCTACAAACACGGTAGAAGAACCACCACTAGGGCACCTTTACATTTCCACATTTAATAATATCGCGTAAGAGGCTCTTCCCACCAGAACAGATTACACCATTGTAATCCTCGCAGAAATACATGCAAGATAGAATACTTACTCGTCTCAAACAGATATCTGACAGAAAAGTCTCCAACACCGCCTCACGCCCGAACGACAACCCGTGATCTCGAGCCTCGACCCCGAAAACAGTCGGGTGCATCACACCAATGTTATCCCCTTGGGAAAACACGTCAAAAGCACTACTCACATGAGTGAAATAGATATCCGGAGAAAAAGGTGAATTCTGGTGCACCGCACATGAGCAGTGCTTTGTGGGAACCACAACCTGGTCCGAAAACACAACGAACGAATCACACCGTTGCGATCCTCTCAAAAAAACATACAAGATAGACTATTCATTTGTCTAAGACGGTCGCCCAGGGATAAAGATGGAAAATCACCGTCGATGACCAAACGACCCTCGTGGGCCCCGCACCATCGTGCCGAATTAGAGAAGGTGGATTTCACCATTGCAATCCCCTCGGAAAATCATCCAGAATCGACTGCTCGCACGCCCCGAACGGACGCCTGGTGAGGAACTCGCTAAACGCTGCCCGCAGCTCAAAGACGGGTCGTGGGACCAGCGCCTCAACTTTGGAAACAACACCTGAAACAACCCTGGTAAGATCTGCCTCAGTGCCAGAGTCCCAATGCCACTGACAGCACTCAAAACGGATGTCGGATGCGTCCGCGCCGTACAAAACAAGACCCCCGAAAAAATGCCAATTCACTTAAAGTAAGCGCCGCGCCACCAAGGCTCCTCATTTCGGGAATTAAAAATTACCGAAACCAATTCAAAATGTACCCCTCGATCCCAGGATCTCCTCTCCACATACAGAACACAAAATAGACGCCCGTAGCTCAAAATACGGGCGTCCAAAGGTCAAAGGGGATTACCCCTGGGCCGGACCGGCCCGGTCCGGCCGGTCCGCCCCGCTCGGGCCGGGCCGCTCCGGCCGACCCGCTGATCCGCGGCCCAGCCGCTGGGCCTGGTCTATCCAGACCCACGGGTTGCCGCACCATGGCCCACCGCCTCCCGTGGGGCCCGCGCGTCCGCACGGTCTCCTCCACTCAACGGTCGACACGCCCGGTTGCGTCCACGCGGAGACCCGCATCATGCGGGTCTCGGTCTCCCCGCGGGGTCGCGTGCCTGCGACCCCAACCATTACCTCTCATCGGTTCCGCGGACGGCGTCCTCAGCCGGTCCGCCTATTCCGTACTGCACGGATGAGGTGCCGCCTGGCCGGCCGGATGACCGGCCATCCTTCCACCGCGCCTGCTGTCGCGCCGCCGTCCACCAGACCTCATTGCCGACCACCAGAATCCGGCCTCGTGGCCGGAAAACTTCAAAGGACCACCGGAAACGATCCGGTGGTCGAAAATTTGATCCGGATAGCGTTCTTAAAGGCTCAGGACAGGTTCTATGCAATTATGGGCTTCGTTCGACGATCCAATTGCGTGATTGAGCA
Organism: Viscum album; assembly: GCA_963277665.1. Taxonomy (NCBI): domain Eukaryota; kingdom Viridiplantae; phylum Streptophyta; class Magnoliopsida; order Santalales; family Viscaceae; genus Viscum; species Viscum album. The sequence goes on from OY728136.1 coordinate 2,002,593,110, forward strand.
TAAATGGAAATTAAGCGGGGAAAGGGGTGTAAAACTCAAATCTGCCTACCTGTGGGTGGAATGCCAACACTTCTATTCTCGATCCGAGCTCTGCCGCAGCCAAAACTTTCTCCGCTCCATCGTTGCCATCTTGGAGAAGAAGGAAGGAGGAGAGGAGCTCTCCAGGGGAGGGGGAAATGGGAGTGAAGAGGGGGGGGGGGTTAGGTTAATTAAATAATTTAATTAACCTAAACACCCTCCCGCAGTCCCGTACCCTGAACTCTCGAAGGGGTCTATATTAAGCCTCCCCGAGGCTGAAAACCATGCTCTGAGCGAAACAGCGGTCTTGGAATTTTAATTCAAGACCCCGTTCAAAAGTTATTAGACTTAGCGCCTGAGCCCGCCAAATTACGAAAACACCCCAGGGGCCATTTTTTCACAGACGGGCCATGCCCGCGAAACATACACCCCTCCTAGGGTATACAACATATTCCAAACTCAACGGTGCCCTTGGTTTTCCAATCCGAGACCCCGTTTAAGAGATACTCGAGTTAAGTCATTAAAAGAATAAATAAATTTATTTATTTATCCGTTTAACGTTCCGGGAGCGGGAAAGGGGTCCAAGCATCCTGCACCGACATGCTTTATGTCATTCCTAGGGTAAATACACAATTTCAGACCCATCCGTACAATAGGATCTCTGATTCGGATCATTGTTTAGGAGTTATCCCATTTATTTTCCATTCCCAGTGTGAACACACTGAAAATTTTAATTCCGGCCACTCCGAGGCTTGGAATCACATGCCGTCTGAAGGCGCTACTTTGGAATATCAACAAGAATATTCCAAAGTCCTTTGTAGCCAAAAACAGGGTTCTTATATCATTCCATCATTCCTGATTTTTGTCCCCGAAAAGAAAAACCATGGAAACTCAGGGTACTAAGCCCGCACCTGGTTCTCCCGTACCCAGAAGAACTCTCACACAGTTGTACGCCACCGCACATAGACCAAAGGATCTGATCTGTTCACGTGAGGTCTTCCCTCATCGATGTCGTGCATAGGAGCACCAACACCTCTTCTCGAGTGAGTCACGTGGGAGACGTCATGCACCCAAACCAGCCTTTGGGGTTAGGGAAAGGCGGTAGGGAACCTCACCATCCCTTTGCACAGTCTCAAACGGCCCGAAGGCTCTCGGGGGTAGCTCACCTCCCGGACCAAACCCCTACGTCGCACGCCGCGACTGGAATCACCACCCGCACCTGGAACAAGGCCCAGTGATTCCCTACTTCAGAACATCCATATGGTGAATCACCCAAGGATATCTGGTCACGCAAGGTTCACAGGAGATCTCCCACGACCAAGACTCTCTTACACGCTCGAAAGGTGAAGGAGTTTCCACCATCGACTAAAGAGAAGGGTCTCACACCTTCTACTTTACCAACACAGGGTTACACCTGATGCCCTGCATCACCCTAGTATCAACTCAAGAAATGAGTGGGGAGAAAAAGCACTTCACACACAGAGTCAAAAAATTATACTGCAAGAAGTATAAGATTCGCAAGGGGTACCTCTCATCATCCCCTACTCTATAGGATCGTAGACATCCAAGGCTCGCAGCTGTCCGTGGTCCCATCTGTCAGCTCCCGGATCCTAACGTGGACCACCTGATGGTGATGGGAAGACCTTGTAACGTCGTCCCCCTCCTCCAGATCCTCTGCTAGCACCACCTCTCTAGGCACTACTCCGATCATGGCGCCACCTCCATCGTGGCGGTGCACCTGCTTCCTGCCCGAAGCTCTCATCAAATCGGGTCAGGAAGTCTTGTGCCAAGTGATCTCGCCCATCACAAGCATAACACCTGCACTCTCTGGGCTGCCCTTGTGCCCTCCGGCGCCACTGTGGTGTACGACCATGGCCCGGGATCCACTCACGGAAGGGAATCCTCGGCTGAGGCCCTGATCCTTTTTGCTATAGTGGTATACAACCACGTCTCCAAAACCGGTAGTGGGAAGGCCACCTGCATCGAGGTTATGTCATCCGGCGCCTGCTAGCTACGACAGACGTCTCGGCTCCGTCATGCCCACTGCTACTACCAACCACAAAAAGTGACATGAAGCTCTCTATCACCAATTCCTGCTCTAGAACCTTGACATAAGTGGAAATTCCCAAGGGTACTATGACAGCATGAATATCTCAGTGGAGACCCTGCTCAAACTTCTGCGCTCAGATGTTGTCATCATGGACCAAGTCCAGGTAAAATCGTGCACGGTCTGCGAAACTAGTCCCGTACTCGGCTACTGTCATCCCTCCCAGCTGAAACTGCAGGAGTTCCTGGATCCGAATGGAGCACAAGCAGTAGGGGAAAAACTCCTCATGGAAAAACAATTGAAAGTCTCCCCACGAAAGCGACGACTCGTCAAGAGACTGAGTCACCAGACTCCACCAACGCCAAGCTTCTCCACAAAAATGGTTGGCTACCAAAGCCAATCGCTGATCTGCCAGCGTCTGCACAAGCCTGAAGAGGCGAACCAATGTCTCCAGCTAAACCTATGCTGCCAGAGGATCTGTCTCACCACTGAACCTCAGCGGTCTCTGCCGCTGGAACTCATGGAGCGCGCTCAACCTACGCTTAAGCTCAGCCTGCTCTGCTGAAACTGTCAGCTGCTCAGCAGGTGTGGGTTCTGCTTCCAGCCCACCCAGAGAAAGGGGCTCGCATGATGGGTCCTAGACTGTGGCCTCGTTGCTCATAGGGTCGTCGTCATGCCCCAAAGTTGGTATATGGGATGGATGTCTTCGTAGAGACATCCTGAATATTATCAAGGAGTGTCGCGGTCAGATGAGCATATACGAATATACCAATAACAACAACGATGGGGAGATGACACAAGAAGGATAGTCAAGACTCAGTCCTATGTGATGAACAAACAAATTTCCCTGCAACAAGTGTCTCAGCATGCTGAGTTGAAAAGCAGGTTATCAGGGTCCTGGTGAATGGATACGTCGGCCGCCGCACCATCACTGGACTCCCTAGCCTGAGAGCTGCCCTCGAGACATGTTAACACTGCTTCCCTAAATCCTAACCAATTCCTTTTATTTTAGGGATGTCCGAACAGCGTCCCAAGGAATGAACCACCTCTGATACCACTTTGTCACGACCCGACCCTACCCGGGCTCGAGCCGCAACTACCCCAAGCTCGCCTCCATAGGCCAAGGGCTGGTGACCAGCGCCAAAGGCACAACAACTCGGGGAGGCCTTTGCCTAAGTACCTCCATGCACACACACAACAAACTCAATAAAAAAGTGCAGAGTAAAAATGAAATCAAAAGGGAAACTGCTATAAATAAACCACAAAGTGAATTGACCACTGAAAGTACAAAGCAAGTGCTGAAAGTAACTGAAAAATAAAATGGTCAAACACGCGCCCAACCAAAAAAGTGCCACAACCCAACAACATTTAAATAGAAAGGAAAAAAACTGGAAGGGTCCTCCACCTGGAACTCGACTCTAACCACCGCACGCGGTCCACGCTCCTAAACTCCTAAGCTCCACTGAAGTCACGACCAACCTATCTGTCATCTGTAAGGGCACACCAAGTGCAGGCAAAGCCCAAGTAGGGGTGAGTATAAAAATACTCAGTAGGATACCCCGAAGGCTCGAGGGAGCAACAAAAGAGTTACCGAAGGGTGATCAGTAGAGAGAATAGGAAAAAGTAAAGGAGTACAACCGAAAGTGCAGTAAAGAGTCCAGCTCAACCAAACAAGAAGAAAGAAGGTAGACTCGCCCAGACACAAGGAGCTGGAAACCGTGAGAAGATGAACTTCCCGTCGAGTCTTCGTTACCTATAGTAGGAGAGTAGACTCATCCAACCATGATAAGTTAGACACGGAAAGCACGTGGCATACCCCACATGTCTTCGCCTCTCCGGGAATGAGAGTAACCAAACCCAAGAATTGGGTACTAGAAAAAGGTATATACAAGTTCATATGCTCAATCAAGAATCCCAAAAAAGATCGTAAGGGGATCTCCATCCCATAGATCAGCCCAAGAAATGAGTAGCCAATCGTCCCAGAAGTAAACTACATCGATGCCCAGCATCCCGCACGTCTGCCCCGAACCGCAAGCCAAGGGGCTCAATCACCGCACCTCGACACTATCCGCTTTGGGCGACACTTACTCACCCGCATGGTTTAAATTGGGTCACAAGAATGCGTCTCGGTGGAGAATGTGCCCCTTGTACTTGAGAGTTCTAGGGAAAGTCAAACCACACCTCATCACTGCCCTGTAGTCAAGAGGTCTTCTCAAAGTCGAAGCTGTCACAACACTGACCTGTATAACCAGGGGTGTAACGACCCGAATTTTTAAATAAATCTTGTTTCCTAATTTTGTATACTCAACAAAACTATTTCATTTGCTAACATGAGTATAATTAAAATGAGGCGATTGGGTTTTTAATTTTATATGATCGTTGGTCAATATGACCACTGGAAACTAAACGTTTTGATTATTGTCTCTAAATACAAGTGATCTTGGTTAATTAATATAGAAAGAAGATTTGATGGCCTCACCCGGTAGTCTTATACCGATCGAAGCCCATCTAACAGAACTTGGGAAGGAGGTAGCACCACTGGGCTTTGCTCTACACCAAACCCAAGCTGAACTTCATCGTGTGAAGCTAGAACGGAATCACCTTCGCGAGAAGTTCAAACTGATAGAAATTACTACTCGTGCAATGTTGGCTGAGCCGCCCTCAGATTCTCTCACCTTAGCACACCATACACATAGGTCCTATGCTGGGGTTATAAGGAGCTATATAAGGAGACCGTAACCTCCTTGTGTAATCCTTTGTTTTAAATAAAAAATTTGATTTATTCTTATGATGAAGTTTATGAATTTTCAAATGTCCGGATAAATATAGTATGCATATTTTTAGTGAATTTTAGAGAAATGATGTTTTAAAAATGTTTATGTAAACCTTAAATAATATAAAATGTGTAATGATTTTCAAAAAATGGTCTTCTACAATTATGTTCAGTATGAAATTTGGAGTCTAATAAGATCAAGTTAAATTTTGATGAATAGTAAATTATGAATAGTGATTTTATGCTTAGGATTAGTAATGTGACCAAATGGATTAGTAATATCACTTAATGAAAGTTTTAATATAATTTAGACACCTGGATTAAGTAATGTGACTCAATAAAATGGGTAAATAATGATTTCATAAATTTTTAGTCATGTATTAGTTTTTCGGGTGAATAGTGTTTTTTAATTAAAAATTATATTAAAAATATTTATAAAATTATTTTTATAAAATGGATGTCATTTTTGAACTCAGAGCATCGATATTATGTTAAGGTAATTTTTGGGGATTTTTCTGAAAAAAATGGATTTTGGGTGAATAGTGTATTTATTTAAAAATTAAATTAAAAATATTTAGAAAATTATTTTTATAAAATGGAGTTCATTTTTGAAATCATAGCATCGGTATTTGGTTAAGGTTATTTTTTGGGATTTTTCTGAGAAAAGTGAATTTTCGATGAATAGTGAAAATACAGTTTTTAAGTTACGAGTGTTTAATGACATAATTAAATGATGTAGTAAGTATGTAATCAATATGTCCGACTTATGAATAGTAAGATAAGGTATGAGGTGTCCCAAGTGGCCAATACCATGGGAAAATACCATGGGCCAGCCCATGGTTTTTCCAAAACCACCAATGAGGTGTCCCTTGGCCATTAATAGCTTGTCCCCTCACTTTCCCTATAAATACCAAGCCATCCTCTAATCAATTCGACTCCCAACTCTCCCCAAACGAAGCTTTGGTCTCATTACCTCAAAAGGAGTCCTACCAAGGTGCCCCCAAGCCCTCAAGGTCCAAACCATTGAGTTTTAAGAGTTACGTTTTAAGGTAAGGGATCCGACCTCTCTCTTTTCAAGTAATCTCTTTTATGTCATTTCTTTTTATGATCCATGCTCTTATGTTGGAGGATGATCTTTTATATTCCCCTTACTGCCTTTTTCATGTTAATATGATGATAGAACCCCTCTTTCTCTCATCAATTCATTTTAAGAATGATTAAATGACGCCGTTAGGCTGCCAAATATTTAAGGGATTCTTTCACCTTTCTCATTTTTAAAAGTTCTACTTTCATGTCAAGTCTTTCAAGTTCTTTTTTATTATGTTGGGGTATGATCTATATATCTATCATACTGATATTCTATGTTCTTATGATAAGATACCCTATTTGATCTCATCAATTCATTTTTGTTGAAGTTTAAGTGGCACCGTTAGGCTGCCGAATTTTTAAGGGATTCTTTCACCTTTCTCATTTTTCAATGTTCTACTTTCATGTCAAGTCTTTAAAGTTCCTTTTTATTATGTTGGGGTATGATATATATATCTATCATACTGATCTTCTATGTTCATATTATGAGAGTCCCTATTTTATCTCTTCAATTCATTTTGTTGAAGTTTAAGTGACGCCGTTAGGCTGCCGAATTTTCATAAGAGAAATCTTATTTTTGTCTTCCCTCCATGTTTTTCATTTCATGTGTTATGTCTTTCATATTTCATTACAATGTTCTTATATCCATTATATTTTGTCCCTATACTGTTATTTGGATCATTTTTGAGTGGGTGACCCATGTCCCCTCTTTTTTAAATGTTTTCTAAAACCTCGTAACATAGCTGTTATGCTCCAGAATTTCCGTCTCAAAATGTCTCTCTCTTATTCTCAAATTCATTTATATTATTAATTGAATACTCAAATATATTTCTTCTAATGGGGTATTCACATATATACCAAAATTTTCTATTTTAAATTCTTGGATTTACATACACGAGACCCGCTCTCCCTTTCTGTGGGTTTAAAGTGACATAAAGATCATGTCTTAAAAGTAGTTTTTAAAACGTTATGATTATGAAATGAAACCCATTTATTTTTTTCTATATGGGTTGTTTATGAAATGATTGATGAAGATATATGTGTCTCACATGATAATAAAGACAAATTTAAGGGTGTGCCCTCATAGCGCTCTAATACATTGGGTAAAGACTTAATATCTAGAGATGACCATTTAGACTGATACCTTGGTGAATAACCTTGGTAATTTTTCTTGACACCTTGGGGATGGACCTTGGTGAAATGGAAATGATTGTCTTTGTAAAATTTTGTATCCACATCATTATGTTATGAAATACGTTATTTTTTTTATGATATTCCTCATGATTTCTTTCTTATGCCTTAATGTTATTTTCCATGACTTTATTGATGTATCTCATGTTCACATGTTAAATGTTTCCCTTGTTTACCTTACAGGGCCTTTTTCTCACCCTTTCCTTTGATGTATTCTCACAGGTTATGAGATACTGTAATGAACTTAGGATGAACAAATGAAGAATCCTTTCAAGTGTTTAAGAAGAATGTTTTTTTTCTCATGTAATAAGTTCCTGGTTTCCAAGACACTAAACCATAAAAATCCCCAGTTTTGTAAAATGTAATGAAAATTGATGTTCTAAAAAGGCGGGATGCTATAGTTGGTATCAAAGGATGGTTTAGTTATTTGTGGAAATTAGGATATGAAAACTTTAGGAAGAATCCTATAGAAAAGTTTATATATAGGAAATCTTCATGGCATTTTGGTGAGTATTGAGTAAGGGGTTACCAAGCAAATACATACCTGTCTGGATACGAGTAGGTAGAGGTGGCTCTGGCACAGATGTACATAAGGGTAAAACCCGAAAACACCACTTTGAGCTAGACTCAAATAGAAACCGGTACATGACAACGGGCCTTGCTGTACTCTTGGTTACGACACTCCCAGAGGATATTCTTTGGTAAATTCATAAGCTTAGTATGAACCATTATTAAAGGAACAAAGATAAAATAAAATAAATATTCACATAAGAATATATGATCATGGATAACCTAGATTGGAACCTAGGGGATCACAAGTTAGGGTATACTTTCCTTCTACAAGTTTATCCTTCTATGCTTAAAGTTTCGTTTTAATGATTATTGGATAAGTATTCAAGCCCCTAATTATACTTTCTTTTCTTATTTAATGGAGGTAAATGGAAGAACATGTCCCCATAACCAATGTGATATGAAATGTGATGATTTCCCTATTGATATGACAGAGATGAAGAGAGATCAAGTTGAACATATTGTGATTCTGATAAACCAGCTATCAAAAATCACAATTAAAAATTGGTACCTAGTTGAATGCCCAAATCCTTCAAGAAAGAAGAAGATGAAGTCTCATAGAGGTTCATCTGATAAAGTTGATAAGGTAAAGAAGACCCAATTTCCTTTGTGCAAAAAGTGTGGAAAGGGGCACCAAGGAGAATGTCACAAAGGAACGTGGAGATGTTTTAAGTGTGGAATGATTGGGCATAAAGTAGCCAATTTCTTTAAAAAAATGGATAATGTAATGAATGGAGATAAGGTTCGATCTAATGTACCTTATACATTTCGATGTCGTAAATGTGGAGAAGTTAGACATTATCCAAGGCAATTCTCTCTTGGAATGGGTGATAAGCATGATGAGCCTCAAAAATATTAGAGGACAAGGGAACAATTCAAGTCCTATGCTGAGATGGATCATGATGACTGAAGTACATGTAACTTCTTCGCAATAATTGTCTATGTCATGTTGTATTTTAGTTCATGCTCCATGAGCATATCATTAATGTATTATAAGAACATCTAGTCACTACCTAAGATGGTTTTATATCATTAAGGAAACATCTATTGTTATGTACCACATGTTGATGTAGTGAAGCTGTTATTCTTAAAAAAAGAGTGATTAGGGGATTAAAAGATGATTATTATTTTGGAAGACATTCACTATTTTGGGAACCCTATTTGATCAAGGTAAACAGATTACTATGGTATTTTCTTTGAGGAGTAAAGGTTGACTTATATTTTGAAGAATCGATGAATTTAAGGAGGACTTATAGTAATTTAGGTTACATATGGAAATTATTATCCTATCTTGGGGAAAATATGTTTAGGTTAGTTACTTTTGTTATAAGATGATAAGAGTGGTCGATGTTGTTCGGAGATGAACGATAAAGTCTATATTGGAAGACTGTGTTATGAGATCATTCTTATAATTGGGTTTTAATCTTAGTTTGGTTTATTTTGAAGAATTTTAAGGATAGTTATTTATGGAATAGTCTATGATGAACTTTGGGTAGTACCATGGAACTTTGACGATTTAAAATTAGTTTCCCTTCCTATGGGTTTCTTTCTTTTTGAAGAGTTGTTTTATCTTACCCTTTGTATTTTTGGGATAATGTTTAAAGATAGAAGAAATTGATAGTTAATCTTTTGTGGATTACGTGACTCTCAAGAAGATGATTCTTGTGTTTTGATGAGACCAAGTGTTTTTGAATGCTCATCGTTTGGAGAAAAGATTAGTTTTGGTAGAAACTTATTAAAGGATGAAACTCTACTTGAAGGTAGGTATATTTCCCTGTGTTTTATTCTAGGTAGTAAATTAATTCAAAAATGTTGGGAAATCAAATACCGTTTAACCCCTCATAAGTTTGTGATTTTCTTGTTGTTAACTTTCTCCTAATAATGTTTTCTATCACTCTCCCCAGAACGTGACCCTTGTTTTCTCCTCCGTGTCCATGTTTTCCTACATGGAATCCTAGTATGGGTTAACGCGAGTGACCTTTTTTACTTCCCTTTCTGTCTTTTAAAGTAGTAGTGTTACTGATTTTTCTTCCGATGTGGGACTTTCAATGAAATTTCCAATCCAAATTTTAAAAATTGCGGGGACGCAATTTCTTAAGGGGGGAAGAATGTAACGACCCGAAATTTTGAATAAATATTGTTTCCTAATTTTTTATACTCAACAAAACTGTTTCATTTGATAAAATGAGTATAATTAAAATGAGACTGTTGGGTTTTGACTGTTATATGATCATTGGTCAATATGACCACTGGAAACTAAACGTTTTGATTATTGTCTCTAAATACAAGTGATCTTGGTTAATTAATATAGAAATAAGATTTGATGACCTCACCCAGTTGTCTTAGACCGATCGAAGCCCATCTAATAGAACTTGGGAAGGAGGTAGCACCACTAGGCTTTGCTCTAGACCAAACCCAAGCTGAACATCATCGTGTGAAGCTAGAACGGAATCGCCTTCATGAGAAGTTCAAATTGATAGAAATTACTACTCGTGCAATGTTGGCTGAGCCGCCCTCAGATTCTCTTACCTCAGCACACCTTACACTTAGGTCCTATGCTGGGGTTATAAGGGGCTATATAAGAAGACCATAACCGTCTTGTGTAATCCTTTATTTTAAATAAAAATTTTGATTTCTTCTTATGATGAAGTTTATGAATTTTCAAATTTCCAGATAAATATAGTATGCATATTTTTAGTGAATTTTAGAGAAAGGATGTTTTAAAAATGTTTATGTAAACCTTAAATAATTAAAAATGTGTAATTATTTTCAAAAAATGGTCTTCTACAATTATGTTCAGTACGAAATTTGGAGTCTAATAAGATCAACGTAAATTTTGATGAATAGTAAATTGTGAATAGTGATTTTACGCTTAGGATTTGTAATGTGAGCAAATGGATTAGTAATCTCACTTAAAGAAAGTTTTAATATAATTTAGACACCTTGATTAAGTAATGTGATTCAATAAAATAGGTAAATAGCGGTTTCATAAATTATTAGTCAAGTATTAGTTTTTCGGGTGAATAGTGTTTTTTAATTATAAATTAAATTAAAAATATTTAGAAAATTATTATTATAAAATGGATTTCATTTTTGAACTCAGAGGATCGATATTATGTTAAGGTAATTTTTGGGGATTTTTCTGAAAAAAATGGATTCTCGGTGAATAGTGTATTTATTTAAAAATTAAATTAAAAAAATTTAGAAAATTATTTTTATAAAATGGAGTTCATTTTTGAAATCAGAGCATTGATATTTGGTTAAGGTGAAATTTTGGGATTTTTCTAAGAAAGGTGAATTTTCGATGAATATTGAAAATACAGTTTTTATGTTACGGGTGTTTAATGACATCATTAAATGATGTATTAAGTATGTAATCAATATAGGCGACTTATGAATAGTATGATAAGGTATGAGGTGTCCCAAGTGGCCAATATGATGGGAAAATACCAAGGGCAAGCCCATGGTTTTTCCAAAACCACCAATGAGGTGTCCCTTGGCCATTAATGCCTTGTCCCATCTCTTTCCGTATAAATACCAAGTCATCCTCTCATCCATTCCACTCCCAACTATCCCCCAACGAAGCTCTGGTCTCATTACCTCCCAAGGTTTTCCCAAGACCTCAAGGTCCAAACCCTTGAGTTTTAAGAGTTACGTTTTAAGGTAAGGGATCCGACCTCTCTCTTTCTTTTCAAGTAATCTCTTTTATGTCATTTCTTTTTATGCTCTAGGATCTTATGTTGGAGGATGATCTTTTATATTCCTCTTACTGCCTTTTTCATGTTCATATGATGAGATACCCCCTCTTTCTCTCATCAATTCATTTTAGTAAAGTTTAAATGACATTGTTAGGTTGCCGAATTTTTAAGGTATTCTTTCACCTTTCTTATTTTACAAAGTTATACTTTCATGTCAAGTCCTTAAAGTTCCTTTTTATTATGTTGGGGTATGATATATATATCTATCATACTTATATTCTATGTTCATATGATAAGAGACTCTATTTGATCTCTTCAATTCATTTTTGTTGAAGTTTAAGTGGCGCCATTAGGCCGTCGAATGTTTAAGGGATTCTTTCACCTTTCTCATTTTTCAAAGTTCTACTTTCATGTCAGGTCTTTCAAGATCCTCTTTATTATGTTGGGGTATGATCTCTATATCTATAATACTGATCTTCTATGTTCATATTATTTGAGACCCTATTTAATCTTTTCAATTCATTTTGTTGAATTTTAAGTGACGCCGTTAGGCTGCCAAATTTTCATAAGAGAAATATTATTTTTGTCTTCCCTCCATGTTTTTCATTTCATATGGTATGTCTTTAAAAATTCATTACCATGTTCTTATATCCATTATATTCTGTCCCTATACATTTGTTTGGATCATTTATGGGTGGGTGGCCCATGTCCCCTCTCTTTTCAATGTTTTCTAAAACCTCGTAACATAGCCATTATGCTGCAGAATTTCCGTCTCAAAATGTCTCTCTCTTATTCTAAAATTCATTTATTTTATTAATTGAACACTCAAATATCTTTCTTCTAAAGGGTTATTCACATATATACCAAAATTTTCTATTTTAAATTTTGGGATTTTCATACATGAGACCCACTCTCCCTTTCTGTGGGTTTACAATGACATAAAGATCATGTGTTTAAAGCAGTTTTTAAAACATTATGATTATGAAATGAAACCCATTTCTTTTATGCGATATGGGTTGTTTATGAAATGATTGATGATGATATATTTGGCTCACATGATAATAAAGACAAATTTAAGGGTGCACCCTAATAGCGCTCCAATGCATTGGGTAAAGACTTAATCTCTAGGGATGACCATTTAGACTGATACCTTGGTGAATAACCTTGGTAATTTTTATTGACACCTTGGGGATGGACCTTGGTGAAACGGAAATGATTGTATTTGTAAAATGTTGTAGCCACATATTCAACTTATTAAATACATTATTTTTATTATGATATGCTTCATGATTTCTTTCTCATGCCTTAAAGTTCTTTTCCATGACTTTATTGATGTATCTCATGTTCACATGTTAAATGTTTCCCTTGTTTCCCTTACTGGGCCTTTTGATCACCCTTTCCTTTGATGTATGCTCCCAGGTTATGAGATGCTGTAACGAACTTAGGATGAACAAATGAAGAAGCTTTTCAAGTGTTTAAGAAGAATGATTTTTTTCTCATGTAATAAGTTCTTGGTTTCCAAGACACTAAACCTTAAAGATCCTCGATTTTGTAAAATGTAATGAAAAAGTTATGTTATAAAAAGGTGGGATTCTATAAAGGGTCCCACTCCGGAAATCACGGAGGAAATACACAGACTAGCCTAGTAGAAAGGACTGAGCCTGGAATGCCAATAGGTGTCCCACTACCCAGCCTTGCTGGAGGGTAATTCATAATATGATACCGGGTGACCCACTGACCAGCCCTGCTGGAGGGTAAACCATAATACATCATCAGGTGACCCACTGCCCAGCCCTGCGGGAGGGTAGACCTAGAATAAGATATCGGGTGACCCACTGACCAGCCCTGCTGGAGGATAAACCATAACAAGTCGACAGGCGACCCACTGCCCAGCCCTGCTAGAGGGTAGACCTGGAATAAGCCGACAGGTGACCCACTGCCCAGCCCTGCTGGAGGGTAAACCTGGAAGAAGTTGACAGGTGACCCACTGCCCAGCCCAGCTGGAGGGTAAACCCTAACAAGTCGACAGGCGACCCACTACCTATCCCTACTAGAGGGTAGACCTGAATTAAGATGACGAGCGACCCACTGCCCATCCCTGCTGGAGGGTAGACTCTAAAGAGTTGTCGGGTGACCCACTACCCAGTCTCTGCTGGAGGGTAGACCCTAAGAAGCCGTCGGGTGACCCACTGCCCAGTCCCTGCTGGAGGGTAAACCCTAGAAGTCAGTGATCAACCCACTTCCCAGCTCTACTGGAGGGTAAAATTGGAACTGTTCTAGCCATCCCTACTAGATGGTACACCACTGGCCAACCGAGCACTGAGCGGGTACCGCGCAACTGCTCAACTCCAGAACAACTCATCCAAAAGAGGTTCAGTGCCTGTTCCATCACTGGGTGTCACTAGCACCGCTACCGACCGATCCATCGAGAACGAAACCAGGGGGAGACCACTCAACCCTGCTGGTCAAACAAACGAGCACAGAGCTCGGGGAAAACTCCACCCTGCTGGTCAAACCAAGGAGTACAGAGGGACCCTCTACGTCACGAGAGGTCAAAGTATGCAAAGTAGAACACGAAACACATATGGGGCTCACACGACGTGTGGCCCCAATTCAACCCCAACCAAGCGCACAAACATTCTCAGGTACAAACCACACGTACCTCCAAGCACTCTCGTATACTCCCAGAGTATAGCACGTCTCCAGCCCTAAGGCTATCATGTACACGACACCCCAACGTCAACACAAAGGGCGTAAACGTAACTTTTCCAACTTGCCACCTCATCGGCTGAGGCACAACCAACCACATCATTTCATGAATTTACATCACTCACACGAGAGTGCACGCGATCACTCGCCAAGGGTCTGCAACAAACATGGTAGAGGAACCGCCACTCGGGCACCTTCATATTTCCACATTTAATAAGATCACGTAAGAGGTTCTGCCCACCTAAACAGATTACACCGTTGTAATCCTCATGGAAATACATGTGAGATAGACTACTTACTCGCCTCAAACGGATATCCGACGGAAAAGTCACCAACACCGCCTCACGCCCAATGGCGTCCCGTGATCCCGACCCTCAGCCCCGAAAACAGTCGGGTGCATTGCACCAATGCTATCCCCTCAGGAAAACACATCAAAAGCACTACTCACATGAGTGCAACGGATATCCAGAGAAAAAGGTAAATTCTGGCGCACCGCACACGAGCGGTGCTTCGTGGGACCCACAACCCGATCCTGAAACACAACGAATAGATCACACCATTGCGATCCTCTCAAAAAACATACAAGATAGACTATCCACATGTCTAAGACAGTCGTCCTGTGATAAAGATGGAATATCACCGTCGACGCCCAAACGACACTCGTGGGCCCTGCACCATCGTGCCAAATTAGTGTGGGCAGATTGCACCATTGCAATCCCCTCAAAAAATCATCCAGAATCGACTGATCGCATGCCCCGAACGGACGCCCGGTGAAGAAGTTGCTAAATGCTGCCCGCAGCTCAAAGACGGGCCGTGGGGCCCGCGCCTCAACTTCGGCCTCAACTCCTGAAACAACCCTGGTAAGATCCACATCGGTGCCAGGGTCCCAATTCCACTTACGACGCTCAAAATAGACGTCGGACGCGTCCGCGCCGTCCAAAAAAAGACCCCCGGAAAAATGCCAATTCACTTAAAGTAAGGGTTGCGCCACCGAGGCTCCTCATTTCGGCAGTTAAAAATACCCAAAACCAACTCAAAATGTTCTCCTCGATCTGAGGATCATGTCACCGTAGATGGCACGCAAAATAGATGCTTGTAGCTCAAAATACTGGCATCAAAAGGTCTAAGGGGATTACCCCTGGGCCAGACTGGCCCGGTCCTGCCGGTCCCCCCCGCTCCGGCCAGCCTGCTCCGGCTGGCCCGCTGATCCACGGCCTAGCCGCTGGGCCCGGTCCATCCGGACTCGCGGGCCAACACACCATGGGCCGCCGCCTCCCGTGAGGCTCGCGCGCCCGCACGGGCTCCTCCACCGACCGACCAACACAGCCGATCGCGTCCACATGGAGACCTGCATCATGCGGGTCTCGATCTCCCCGCAGGGTCGCGCGCCTGCGACCCCGACCATCCCCTCTCGGCGGCGCCGTGACCGGTGCCCTCAGTCGGTCCGCTTGTGCCATCCCGCACTGGTGATGTAACGCCCCGACCCCAGTTACCCAGAGTCGGTGCATTATTACATAACATTGGCATGATCACAATAAAGATCAAATCTCGAAAGACCGATTAGTTTAGTAGCCTTGGAAACACTAGATATAATCATAAAGTATTACATTACATTTCAAAGTGAAAAACTACTACAACAACAAAGTCTTAATATCCACACTATTAACCCCTCATAATATCCCTGCAAGTCAATCATAATTTACTTCTTCACTACCTGGGAAAAATAAAACATAGAAAAGGGGTGAGCTCAAATGCCCAGTAAGGATAACAATATAGCGGAACATTCAAAATAAGCGTAAACATTTAAGGCAATGAATTACTAAAACAAAAGCCTTTTAAACTTGAACTTCAACATAGTATGGCAAAAGTAAAATGAAATAATTCCATTTACTTGTTCACATGGATATTCTACTAATCGAATAATCACATGCAAAATCAATAACCACTTTCATAATGTTGGAATGCATAATGCTAAACTTTAATTTCTTTTCAAGGCCTCATCCCAAGACCTTGGGGCTAACTGTAACCGGAACCCAACCCGGAGTGCCTCTAATAACCGGACACCAACCCGGAGTGCCTCTAATAACCGGACACCAACCCGGAGTGCCTCTAATAACCGGACACCAACCCGGAGTGCCTCTAATAACCGGACACCAACCCGGAGGGCTTACTTTTACCAGTCCCTAACCTGGAGGGCTTACTTTTACCAGTCCCCAACCTGGAGGGCTTACTTTAACCATTCCCCAACCTGGAGGGCTTACTTTAACCATTCCCCAACCTGGAACATACTTGTCCAACACATTCATATGAAGTAAAGATTGAAATATAACATAAACATTCTTATTGGAACTAGCATATGAAATGTCAATACTTTCACCATAAACTATGAATGGTATAAAAATAGCACATCCACAGTCAAACATATCACAAAACCTTCAAAACAATATAGAAGTTTTGTATCATAATAAATCAACTTCAAATAATCTTAAAATCCATCAAAGGATGTTGACATAGATGAAATCAAAATTCTTTTTAAAGAAATATCTCCTTTTATTTTGAAATCATTTAAGATCCATATAAAATCAAACATTTTCTTTGAAAATAATCTTATAAGCTTGTAAGGAAAGCTTTGAATATTTTATAACGGCGGAAAATAACCGTACCCGCCGTATAAGTTAAAAAAAAACATTCTTACCTTAATTCTGTCGAAAAGGTTAAAAAGGACCTTGTTTTGAAAATGACAGAAAGATTCCTTTATAAACCTCTTATAAAAAGTCAAACAAGGGTATAAATGACTTTAACCCATATTCTTGTAAATAATAAATATGTTTTGAAATACATTTCGAAGAAACATGGATGTGGATGATAAAGAAATCCCAGTAGATTATTACGTATAAACAACCTCGGATAATGAAGAGATTGTGAAATAACCCTTACCAATTTGGTAAATTATGAAACATACAACCCATAAAAGAGGTATCATACAATGAATATGTAAATACACATAAATTAGAGTGTATTACACAAAGAATATAATTATGGCCAGCACATACACCACAAAAAAGGTGATGGTGGAAATATGGCATGAATCTCACGGGAATAAGGAGTGAGATGAAAACCCCTTACCACGTTAATCAACTGAGTCGTATGGACAAAAGTTAATAACCACCAAATTAATTACAGAATAACATGAATATAAAGATAATCATGATAATATATATCAAATGACAGTACACAATACACCACTTTCAATAATTTAGTGGCGAATAATGGAAATCTCACGGAATTGAATGTGAGATAAGAAAATACCTTACCTTGTACTTTTCCTTGGTTGGGGTAGGTTAACCTCCTGTATAATGGTGAAATAATTGTTATTAAATTATAAAAGAATCATATACATTAATATGATATCATATATGATCTTTTAATATTGATTTGATAATAATATCTTAGTATTATCGCCGTTTCGTGTGTTAACTTACTCATTTTCTTTTATATGTTTTGTTACATAAGTCATGTTTGTTGTATCTTATTCATATCGAGAATGATATAAAGTCCTTAAAAATCATTTTTATATCATTAAATGATAATTATACTTGAATGGATACGATGGAGAATGAATCTCATCGCGTTCGTGGAGACGGTAGTCCGTACGTACGCATGAACGCTACTTCCATTTAATTTTTATTTTAAAAGAATCGAATCCAAATGATACATAGGTATATTACTATTCCAGTATAATATAATATTTTATATATGTTACTTAAGTTCATTAACACCATCCTTTATACGTTCCATGTGTGGTATGAACGAGTCATATCATTTTAAGGGGGCGGTAGTCCGCACTTCCTCAAATGAAATTATCGTATGTATATACAACATGAAACGAATAATGGTATGAAATAAAATGGAATTACAGAAGCTTATATATAAAATATATATCATTAATATCATATTTAATTACAGTGCCATCATAATGGCCACCATGAGAGGCAGTAAGATGTATTTGAACATTCATCGTTTCGTGAGGCGTTAGTTTTCCATCCACAGAAACATTATGTTCATCATCCATTAGATGGAGTTGTGTGTATGTGTAGTTTGAATCCTTCTTATAACAACATCCTAGTATATTGAGGATACTGGTGTTGTTACAAAAGAAAGGAAATAAAAAGATTTTGGGGGTTGGAGAAGCAAAATAAATGAAAATAATTTAAGAGAAATCGTTACCATTAATTTAGGTAACTCAATTTGGTTGGAACCAAAGGACTTCTTGAAATGCTTTCTGCCTAAGGGGAAGCTTCAAGGAGGAGGAGAGGGATGTGGGGAGCTTAGTTGGGCAGAGTTTGGACGAGCCAAGTGGCTTGAGAGGTGTGAGGAATGAGTAGAAGTGGTCTCCTTTTATAAGGGAGAGGAGGAGCTCTTTAGGAAAGAGTGAAAGTATTACTTTATAATATAATTATATTCGGTTTATAATGGTCCAAAAATCATTGAGGTAGAAGATAAGATGACTCATATTCTAAATAACATCAACCAATAAGAATTGGACAGGTTTTAGATAATATTTTAATCATTATAATCTTATTTATTTAAATGATTTATTAATGAGGTAAACATTGCATCACTATTGTGTCATTAATAATTTAACTTATTTGATGTCTAAAAATTATAAATAAAATAGAATTATGTAGGAAATCTTTTTAGCTTTCTAATGATTTTTTATAATCGAAAATCCAACATGTATAACCCTATGTAAAAATTGTTCTTCTAAAAGATGTAAGCTTATGCCTTTTTAATTTTTATTTTAACTTTATTAATATAAAGTGTCCCTACCACATTCAAGTGGCTCCAAGGGGTCCCCAAATTGACCCAAGGATGCTCATGGTCGGGTATGTGTCCACCAATAAGGTTAGGACACGTTTTAGGATAATTTTGTATTATTATAATATTATTTTTTAACCCTTATTTACCGGATTTACCCTTAACCATGGTAAATAAAATATTTACCACAGTAATTATTCAAAATGTCTAAAAATAAAAGTTACCTATTTACACAATTTGGACATCCTGATTCCAAATATGGAATCCATTTTTCTAAATTCAAAACACAGAAGTGGCAGAAATTAATTTAAAATTAATTCCCGCTGTCAAAACAAAAAGCGTGTTTTTAAGAGATAATAACTATCAAAAGATTGACACTTGTTTATGTTCGGTTTAATTGTAAAATTATGTCCAATGACCAAAATTATATTAAATGGTAAAAATATATTCTAAATATACTTTAAAACTACTAAAATTCATAATTTATCACTTTTAATTATTTTGATTAAAAAAGTTGTTTTTAATTAAAATTTAGTAATTTTCACTATTCATCAAAATATGAAAGTTATCCGAAAAGTACCAAAATTTCACCTTAGGCTAAATTCGATATTCCGAATCCAAAAATGAAGTCCATTTTAAAATATAAAATATATATAATTTCAAAATTTAGGTATTACTATTCATAACGGCTAGTTTGATTAGTTGTGGCGTGTGTTAAAACTCAAGGTTGCGTACAACACACGCTACTATTTTATTCAAAGGAAAGCGTACCGTGGAAGCTTGGGATGTTTCATTTTAAATTTTTTTTGATATCCCAATTTATTCAGATAGTTTAAAATATTTTATTTAAAAAGGTTTCACTATTAAAGTTGATAAAAGTGCAATACTGAAAATGAATCTGTTCTTGCATTATGACTAAGAAACTCATAATCGGGATTCTAAAATTATAAGGATTATATAAAGTTCAAAATGTTGTTAATACTATTCATGACCTCTTTTAATGGCTTTTTTTTTGTACGTCATGGTGTGATTGAACTCGGTGTTGCGTGTAGTGCAAGTTATTGAATTATTTTTAAGAAATAACACACTATGAAATCCTGGGGTGTTACATTCTCCCCTCCTTCAATAAATTGCGTCCTCGCAATTTGAAATTGTTCTTTGAAAATAAAAGGTTGAAAATAGAAAATATCTTTGTGGGAAAACCCACATCGGAAATTAGGTTACTAAAATTTATTCTTAATATGAGGAAAAAAGAAATGAAAGAGTCACCACCAAATTATGATCTCGATTAGGAGAACATTGGTGGCAATTAGAGACATATAATTGGAGGAAAAACGTAAATATTTATAGGTAGTGATTGAGATCATCAATCACAAACAAGTGTATAATTGAGGTCCTTAAATTCATCAATCTATGATGATTTGAAATACCATCGGTTCAACAAAACATAGGGTATTAGGATAACACATTTTTGACGTTTCAAAATATCATAGTTGAAATCCCACATCGAAAAATGAATTAACGAGGCCTCTATTTAAAATAAAGAGTGGAAAGTATGAAGATTACCGAAAATAACACATACTAGGGTTCCATGTAGGAAAATATGGATATGGAAGAGAAATATAACCATCAATTATCTGATGGAGAGTGGTAGAGAACATGGCTATGAAAAGGCCAACAATCCCAAAGCCATGAATTAGTGATGATTTAAGGTACCATCTAGGACAACATTTTTGTTCTAAGTTCCTTTTATTAATGTTGAGGAATATATTTATGAGATTGTCTAAGATCATAAGGAGGTATACTTACTTTATAATTAGAGTTTTATCCATTAATAAATTTCTACCACAAACTCATCTTTCACTCTAAAAGATAATAGAATGTAATTTTTTTATTTATACTATTCGTACAGGGTTCCAAAATAAATGAATTTATAATTCATCTACTAGATCTTTAAAAAACAACATTATTTAATCCAGGACATCTCGTGGGCCAGTGGTAGGTGATACACCCTTGTCGCCCTTCGGTTGCGGGTTCAAGTCTCGCAGCCTTGCCGGACGCGACGGGTTGCCGCCCGACCTCCGGGTTGTCCTTTTATGGAAATCCAAAATAATCCAAACTAGAACTATCCAAAATACTTCTGTCCAAACTCACAGTCCAACATTTATAAGGAAGGTAAACATAATATAGATCCGTTTTACCCTGTAATATCATATGAATACCTTCATCATGTACTACCATATTCCTTATTGATTACATTCATGTTCCCTTATTCCATATAGAATGCTGGATATACTTCATTAATCCATAAATGTTTTAAACCCCAACAATGATGGAATATACAAATCATTAATCAGCTTCAAGGTAGTCAATAATATCCAATATAATTTATCGAAAATAATCACATATTATTCCAAAATCACTACCTCAGTATCAGAACTATATTATGATTTATCATTCTCTCAACCATATATTTTCCAAAAATTTAACCTTCTGTTGAGTCACTTTTCTTTGTTCCACACAATCTCAAGTCCTTAATGAAATGGTACTGCAGTACAATCCTTATATACTCCATAATTATTATAACAAGTACATTATTGATACAACACTCAATTGACATAATCAACATAAGAACTCTAATCATTCCTCTTCATCTGTGGTAGTATCATAACTTGATTATTATCCAATAGCATCATTTGCGGCATAGTTTGATGACTGGGACATAGGTTCGCGTAGTGTCCAAACTCCTTGCAAATGAAGCATTGTACATTTAAAACCATTTTCTTACCCTTGCAGTCACGTACTTTGTGCCCTTTTCCTCCACACTTATAACAAACTCCCATTCCTTTCAGGCAAGTTCCAGGGTGTTTCTTTCCACAGTTACCACATATGGGAAAATTCTTCTTTTCCCTCTTACTTTTATCCATCTTTCTCTCTTACATCCTTTTCTTCTCTTGCTTCCCTTCAAAGCCATAGGACTCAGTAAACTCTTTACTTATCTTATCAATACATG
Source organism: Viscum album (assembly GCA_963277665.1). NCBI lineage: Eukaryota > Viridiplantae > Streptophyta > Magnoliopsida > Santalales > Viscaceae > Viscum > Viscum album. The sequence goes on from OY728136.1 coordinate 2,002,615,033, forward strand.
ATATTATTTCTTCATATGATGATAATACATGGGAGACTATTTCTCTTATAAATTCTAGCTTAAGACCATGAAAGATATGATCCTTCCTTCTCTTTGGATCATGTGCATTTCTTGAGTTCTCATTCCTTCTACTGGGCGCCATTTCTAAACAATGGCATACACTAGATCAGTTTATGAATCAAAATACATAATCCCATACTTATAAAACACATAAAATAAATTGAACTATTTATGGATATAATCCATAATCATAAGAATGTTTTCTTTGAGGAAGTATATACTCATAATCCCTTCAAAATGATTTGTAAAGAAAATGAGAGTTATCCTAAGCATATCCCCCGGGAGTGTCGTAACCAAGAGTGCAGCAAGGCCCGTTGTCGTGCACCAGTTCCCGTTCGAGTCTAGCTCAAAGCGGTGTTTTTGGGTTTTACCCCTAGGTACATCTGTGCCAGAGCCGCCTCTACCTGCTCGTATTCAGACAGAGATGTATTGCTCGAAAAACTCACAAAATCTCTACAATACCAAAATTCTAGGAAGTTCTTCTACACTAATCCTCAAAGTTCATCTTAGGTCTACGTGCTCTAATCAGAGTTTATCTAAATCTAGTTTCCAAGGTTTGTACTAAACTTCCTCTGATACCAACTGTAACGCCCCGACCCCAGTTACCCAGAGTCGGTGCATTATTACATAACATTGGCATGATCACAAGAAAGATCAAATCTCGAAAGACCGATTAGTTTAGTAGCCTTGGAAACACTAGATATAATCATAAAGTTTTACATTACATTTCAAAGTGAAAAACTACTACAACAACAAAGTCTTAATATCCACACTATTAACCCCTCATAATATCCCTGCAAGTCAATCATAATTTACTTCTTCACTACCTGGGAAAAATAAAACATAGAAAAGGGGTGAGCTCAAATGCCCAGTAAGGATAACAATATAGCGGAACATTCAAAATAAGCGTAAACATTTAAGGCAATGAATTACTAAAACAAAAGCCTTTTAAACTTGAACTTCAACATAGTATGGCAAAAGTAAAATGAAATAATTCCATTTACTTGTTCACATGGATATTCTACTAATCGAATAATCACATGCAAAATCAATAACCACTTTCATAATGTTGGAATTCATAATGCTAAACTTTAATTTCTTTTCAAGGCCTCATCCCAAGACCTTGGGGCTAACTGTAACCGGAACCCAACCCGGAGTGCCTCTAATAACCGGACACCAACCCGGAGTGCCTCTAATAACCGGACACCAACCCGGAGTGCCTCTAATAACCGGACACCAACCCGGAGGGCTTACTTTTACCAGTCCCTAACCTGGAGGGCTTACTTTTACCAGTCCCCAACCTGGAGGGCTTACTTTAACCAGTCCCCAACCTGGAGGGCTTACTTTAACCAGTCCCCAACCTGGAACATACTTGTCCAACACATTCATATGAAGTAAAGATTGAAATATAACATAAACATTCTTATGGGAACTAGCATATGAAATGTCAATACTTTCACCATAAACTATGAATGGTATAAAAATAGCACATCCACAGTCAAACATATCACAAAACCTTCAAAACAATATAGAAGTTTTGTATCATAATAAATCAACTTCAAATAATCTTAAAATCCATCAAAGGATGTTGACATAGATGAAATCAAAATTCTTTTTAAAGAAATATCTCCTTTTATTTTGAAATCATTTAAGATCTATATAAAATCAAACATTTTCTTTGAAAATAATCTTATAATCTTGTAAGGAAAGCTTTGAATATTTTATAACGGCGGAAAATAACCGTACCCGCCGTATAAGTTAAAAAAAACATTCTTACCTTAATTCTGTCGAAAAGGTTAAAAAGGACCTTGTTTTGAAAATGACAGAAAGATTCCTTTATAAACCTCTTATAAAAAGTCAAACAAGGGTATAAATGACTTTAACCCATATTCTTGTAAATAATAAATATGTTTTGAAATACATTTCGAAGAAACATGGATGTGGATGATAAAGAAATCCCAGTAGATTATTACGTATAAACAACCTCGGATAATGAAGAGATTGTGAAATAACCCTTACCAATTTGGTAAATTATGAAACATACAACCCATAAAAGAGGTATCATACAATGAATATGTAAATACACATAAATTAGAGTGTATTACACAAAGAATATAATTATGGCCAGCACATACACCACACAAAAGGTGATGGTGGAAATATGGCATGAATCTCACGGGAATAAGGAGTGAGATGAAAACCCCTTACCACGTTAATCAACTGAGTCGTATGGCCAAAAGTTAATAACCACCAAATTAATTACAGAATAACATGAATATAAAGATAATCATGATAATATATATCAAATGACAGTACACAATACACCACTTTCAATAATTTAGTGGCGAATAATGGAAATCTCACGGAATTGAATGTGAGATAAGAAAATCCCTTACCTTGTACTTTTCCATGGTTGGGGTAGGTTAACCTCCTGTATAATGGTGAAATAATTGTTATTAAATTATAAAAGAATCATATACATTAATATGATATCATATATGATCTTTTAATATTGATTTGATAATAATATCTTAGTATTATCGCCGTTTCGTGTGTTAACTTACTCATTTTCTTTTATATGTTTTGTTACATAAGTCATGTTTGTTGTATCTTATTCATATCCAGAATGATATAAAGTCCTTAAAAATCATTTTTATATCATTAAATGATAATTATACTTGAATGGATACGATGGAGAATGAATCTCATCGCGTTCGTGGAGACGGTAGTCCGTACGTACGCACGAACGCTACTTCCATTTAATTTTTATTTTAAAAGAATCGAATCCAAATGATACATAGGTATATTACTATTCCAGTATAATATAATATTTTATATATGTTACTTAAGTTCATTAACACCATCCTTTATACGTTCCATGTGTGGTATGAACGAGTCATATCATTTTAAGGGGGCGGTAGTCCGCACTTCCTCAAATGAAATTATCGTATGTATATACAACATGAAACGAATAATGGTATGAAATAAAATGGAATTACAGAAGCTTATATATAAAATATATATCATTAATATCATATTTAATTACAGTTCCATCATAATGGCCACCATGAGAGGCAGTAAGATGTATTTGAACAATCATCGTTTCGTGAGGCGTTAGTTTGCCATCCACAGAAACATTATGTTCATCATCCATTAGATGGAGTTGTGTGTATGTGTAGTTTGAATCCTTCTTATAACAACATCCTAGTATATTGAGGATACTGGTGTTGTTACAAAATAAAGGAAATAAAAAGAGTTTGGGGGTTGGAGAAGCAAAATAAATGAAAATAATTTAAGAGAAATCGTTACCATTAATTTAGGTAACTCAATTTGGTTGGAACCAAAGGACTTCTTGAAATGCTTTCTGCCTAAGGGGAAGCTTCAAGGAGGAGTAGAGGGATGTGGGGAGCTTAGTTGGGCAGAGTTTGGACGAGCCAAGTGGCTTGAGAGGTGTGAGGAATGAGTAGAAGTGGTCTCCTTTTATAAGGGAGAGGAGGGGCTCTTTAGGAAAGAGTGAAAGTATTACTTTATAATATAATTATATTCGGTTTATAATGGTCCAAAAATCATTGAGGTAGAAGATAAGATGACTCATATTCTAAATAACATCAACCAATAAGAATTGGACAGGTTTTAGATAATATTTTAATCATTATAATCTTATTTATTTAAATGATTTATTAATGAGGTAAACATTGCATCACTATTGTGTCATTAATAATTTAACTTATTTGATGTCTAAAAACTATAAATAAAATATCATTATGTAGGAAATCTTTTTATCTTTCTAATGAATTTTTATAATCGAAAATCCAACATGTATAACCCTATGTAAAAATTGTTCTTCTAAAAGATGTAAGCTTATGCCATTTTTATTTTTATTTTAACTTTATTAATATAAAGTGTCCCTACCACATACAAGTGGCTCCAATGGGTCCCCAAATTGACCCAAGGATGCTCATGGTCGGGTATGTGTCCACCAATAAGGTTAGGACACGTTTTAGGATAATTTTGTATTATTATAATATTATTTTTTAACCCTTATTTACCGGATTTACCCTTAACCATGGTAAATAAAATATTTACCACAGTAATTATTCAAAATGTCTAAAAATAAAAGTTACCTATTTACACAATTTGGACATCCTGATTCCAAATATGGAATCCATTTTTCTAAATTCAAAACACAGAAGTGGCAGTAATTAATTTAAAATTAATTCCCGCTGTCAAAACAAAAAGCGTGTTTTTAAGAGATAATAACTATCAAAAGATTGACACTTGTTTATGTTCGGTTTAATTGTAAAATTATGTCCAATGACCAAAATTATATTAAATGGTAAAAATATATTCTAAATATACTTTAAAACTACTAAAATTCATAATTTATCACTATTAATTATTTTGATTAAAAAAGTTGTTTTTAATTAAAATTTAGTAATTTTCACTATTCATCAAAATATGAAAGTTATCCGAAAAGTACCAAAATTTCACCTTAGGCTAAATTCGATATTCCGAATCCAAAAATGAAGTCCATTTTAAAATATAAAATATATATAATTTCAAAATTTAGGTATTACTATTCATAACGGCTAGTTTGATTAGTTGTGGCGTGTGTTAAAACTCAAGGTTGCGTACAACACACGCTACTATTTTATTCAAAGGAAAGCGTACCGTGGAAGCTTGAGATGTTTCATTTTAAATTTTTTTTGATATCCCAATTTATTCAGATAGTTTAAAATATTTTATTTAAAAAGGTTTCACTATTAAAGTTGATAAAAGTGCAATACTGAAAATGAATCTGTTCTTGCATTATGACTAAGAAACTCATAATTGGGATTCTAAAATTATAAGGATTATATAAAGTTCAAAATGTTGTTAATACTATTCATGACCTCTTTTAATGGCTTTTTTTTGTACGTCATGGTGTGATTGAACTCGGTGTTGCGTGTAGTGCAAGTTATTGAATTATTTTTAAGAAATAACACACTATGAAATCCTGGGGTGTTACATTCTCCCCTCCTTCAATAAATTGCATCCTCGCAATTTGAAATTGTTTTTTGAAAATAAAAGGTTGAAAATAGAAAATATCTTTGTGGGAAAACCCACATCGGAAATTAGGTTACTAAAATTTAGTCTTAATATGAGGAAAAGAGAAATGAAAGAGTCACCACCAAATTATGATCTCGATTAGGAGAACATTGGTGGCAATTAGAGAGATATAATTGGAGGAAAAACGTAAATATTTATAGGTAGTGATTGAGATCATCAATCACAAACAAGTGTATAATTGAGGTCCTTAAATTCATCAATCTATGATGATTTGAAATACCATCGGTTCAACAAAACATAGGGTATTAGGATAACACATTTTTGACGTTTCAAAATATCATAGTTGAAATCCCACATCGAAAAATGAATTAACGAGGCCTCTATTTAAAATAAAGAGTGGAAAGTATGAAGATTACCGAAAATAACACATACTAGGGTTCCATGTAGGAAAATATGGATATGGAAGAGAAATATAACCATCAATTATCTGATGGAGAGTGGTAGAGAACATGGCTATGAAAAGGCCAAAAATCCCAAAGCCATGAATTAGTGATGATTTAAGGTACCATCTAGGACAACATTTTTGTTCTAAGTTCCTTTTATTAATGTTGAGGAATATATTTATGAGATTGTCTAAGATCATAAGGAGATATAATTAATTTATAATTAGAGTTTTATCCATTAATAAATTTCTACCACAAACTCATCTTTCACTCTAAAAGATAATAGAATGTAATTTTTTTATTTATACTATTCGTACAGGGTTCCAAAATAAATGAATTTATAATTCATCTACCAGATCTTTAAAAAAACAACATTATTTAATCCAGGACATCTCGTGGGCCAGTGGTAGGTGATACACCCTTGTCGCCCTTCGGTTGCGGGTTCAAGTCTCGCAGCCTTGCCGGACGCGACGGGTTGCCGCCCGACCTCCGGGTTGTCCTTTTATGGAAATCCAAAATAATCCAAACTAGAACTATCCAAAATACTTCTGTCCAAACTCACAGTCCAACATTTATAAGGAAGGTAAACATAATATAGATCCTTTTTACCCTGTAATATCATATGAATACCTTCATCATGTACTACCATATTCCTTATTGATTACATTCATGTTCCCTTATTCCATATAGAATGCTGGATATACTTCATTAATCCAAAAATGTTTTAAACCCCAACAATGATGGAATATACAAATCATTAATCAGCTTCAAGGTAGTCAATAATATCCAATATAATTTATCCAAAATAATCACATATTATTCCAAAATCACTACCTCAGTATCAGAACTATATTATGATTTATCATTCTCTCAACCATATATTTTCCAAAAATTTAACCTTCTATTGAGTCACTTTTCTTTGTTCCACACAATCTCAAGTCCTTAATGAAATAGTACTGCAGTACAATCCTTATATACTCCATAATTATTATAACAAGTACATTGTTGATACAACACTCAATTGACATAATCAACATAAGAACTCTAATCATTCCTCTTCATCTGTGGTAGTATCATAACTTGATTATTATCCAATAGCATCATTTGCGGCATAGTTTGATGACTGGGACATAGGTTCGCGTAGTGTCCAAACTCCTTGCAAATGAAGCATTGTACATTTAAAACCATTTTCTTACCCTTGCAGTCACGTACTTTGTGCCCTTTTCCTCCACACTTATAACAAACTCCCATTCCTTTCAGGCAAGTTCCAGGGTGTTTCTTTCCACAGTTACCACATATTGGAAAATTCTTCTTTTCCCTCTTACTTTTATCCATCTTTCTCTCTTCCATCCTTTTCTTCTCTTTCTTCCCTTCAAAGCCATAGGACTCAGTAAACTCTTTACTTATCTTATCAATACATGATATTATTTCTTCATATGATGATAATACATGGGAGACTATTTCTCTTATAAATTCTAGCTTAAGACCATGAAAGATATGATCCTTCCTTCTCTTTGGATCATGTGCATTTCTTGAGTTCTCATTCCTTCTACTGGGCGCCATTTCTAAACAATGGCATACACTAGATCAGTTTATGAATCAAAATACATAATCCCATACTTATAAAACACTTAACATAAATTGAACTATTTATGGATATAATCCATAATCATAAGAATGTTTTCTTTGAGGAAGTATATACTCATAATCCCTTCAAAATGATTTGTAAAGAAAATGAGAGTTATCCTAAGTATATCCCCCGGGAGTGTCGTAACCAAGAGTGCAGCAAGGCCCGTTGTCGTGCACCAGTTCCCGTTCGAGTCTAGCTCAAAGCGGTGTTTTCGGGTTTTACCCCTAGGTACATCTGTGCCAGAGCCGCCTCACCTGCTCGTATCCAGACAGAGATGTATTGCTCGAAAAACTCACAAAATCTCTACAATACCAAAATTCTAGGAAGTTCTTCTACACTAATCCTCAAAGTTCATCTTAGGTCTACGTGCTCTAATCAGAGTTTATCTAAATCTAGCTTCCAAGGTTTGTACTAAACTTCCTCTGATACCAACTGTAACGCCCCGACCCCAGTTACCCAGAGTCGGTGCATTATTACATAACATTGGCATGATCACAAGAAAGATCAAATCTCGAAAGACCGATTAGTTTAGTAGCCTTGGAAACACTAGATATAATCATAAAGTTTTACATTACATTTCAAAGTGAAAAACTACTACAACAACAAAGTCTTAATATCCACATTATTAACCCCTCATAATATCCCTGCAAGTCAATCATAATTTACTTCTTCACTACCTGGGAAAAATAAAACATAGAAAAGGGGTGAGCTCAAATGCCCAGTAAGGATAACAATATAGCAGAACATTAAAAATAAGCGTAAACATTTAAGGCAATGAATTACTAAAAAAAAAGCCTTTTAAACTTGAACTTCAACATAGTATGGCAAAAGTAAAATGAAATAATTCCATTTACTTGTTCACATGGATATTCTACTAATCGAATAATCACATGAAAAATCAATAACCACTTTCATAATGTTGGAATGCATAATGCTAAACTTTAATTTCTTTTCAAGGCCTCATCCCAAGACCTTGGGGCTAACTGTAACCGGAACCCAACCCGGAGTGCCTCTAATAACCGGACACCAACCCGGAGTGCCTCTAATAACCGGACACCAACCCGGAGTGCCTCTAATAACCGGACACCAACCCGGAGTGCCTCTAATAACCGGACACCAACCCGGAGGGCTTACTTTTACCAGTCCCTAACCTGGAGGGCTTACTTTTACCAGTCCCCAACCTGGAGGGCTTACTTTAACCAGTCCCCAACCTGGAGGGCTTACTTTAACCATTCCCCAACCTGGAACATACTTGTCCAACACATTCATATGAAGTAAAGATTGAAATATAACATAAACATTCTTATTGGAACTAGCATATGAAATGTAAATACTTTCACCATAAACTATGAATGGTATAAAAATAGCACATCCACAGTCAAACATATCACAAAACCTTCAAAACAATATAGCAGTTTTGTATCATAATAAATCAACTTCAAATAATCTTAAAATCCATCAAAGGATGTTGACATAGATGAAATCAAAATTCTTTTTAAAGAAATATCTCCTTTTATTTTGAAATCATTTAAGATCCATATAAAATCAAACATTTTCTTTGAAAATAATCTTATAAGCTTGTAAGGAAAGCTTTGAATATTTTATAACGGCGGAAAATAACCGTACCCGCCGTATAAGTTAAAAAAAAACATTCTTACCTTAATTCTGTCGAAAAGGTTAAAAAGGACCTTGTTTTGAAAATGACAGAAAGATTCCTTTATAAACCTATTATAAAAAGTCAAACAAGGGTATAAATGACTTTAACCCATATTCTTGTAAATAATAAATATGTTTTGAAATACATTTCGAAGAAACATGGATGTGGATGATAAAGAAATCCCAGTAGATTATTACGTATAAACAACCTCAGATAATGAAGAGATTGTGAAATAACCCTTACCAATTTGGTAAATTATGAAACATACAACCCATAAAAGAAGTATCATACAATGAATATGTAAATACACATAAATTAGAGTGTATTACACAAAGAATATAATTATGGCCAGCACATACACCACACAAAAGGTGATGGTGGAAATATGGCATGAATCTCACGGGAATAAGGAGTGAGATGAAAACCCCTTACCACGTTAATCAACTGAGTCGTATGGCCAAAAGTTAATAACCACCAAATTAATTACAGAATAACATGAATATAAAGATAATCATGATAATATATATCAAATGACAGTACACAATACACCACTTTCAATAATTTAGTGGCGAATAATGGAAATCTCACGGAATTGAATGTGAGATAAGAAAATCCCTTACCTTGTACTTTTCCTTGGTTGGGGTAGGTTAACCTCCTGTATAATGGTGAAATAATTGTTATTAAATTATAAAATAATCATATACATTAATATGATATCATATATGATCTTTTAATATTGATTTGATAATAATATCTTAGTATTATCGCCGTTTCGTGTGTTAACTTACTCATTTTCTTTTATATGTTTTGTTACATAAGTCATGTTTGTTGTATCTTATTCATATCCAGAATGATATCAAGTCCTTAAAAATCATTTTTAAATCATTAAATGATAATTATACTTGAATGGATACGATGGAGAATGAATCTCATCGCGTTCGTGGAGACGGTAGTCCGTACGTACGCACGAACGCTACTTCCATTTAATTTTTATTTTAAAAGAATCGAATCCAAATGATACATAGGTATATTACTAATCCAGTATAATATAATATTTTATATATGTTACTTAAGTTCATTAACACCATCCTTTATACGTTCCATGTGTGGTATGAACGAGTCATATCATTTTAAGGGGGCGGTAGTCCGCACTTCCTCAAATGAAATTATCGTATGTATATACAACATGAAATGAATAATGGTATGAAATAAAATGGAATTACAGAAGCTTATATATAAAATATATATCATTAATATCATATTTAATTACAGTGCCATCATAATGGCCACCATGAGAGGCAGTAAGATGTATTTGAACAATCATCGTTTCGTGAGGCGTTAGTTTGCCATCCACAGAAACATTATGTTCATCATCCATTAGATGGAGTTGTGTGTATGTGTAGTTTGAATCCTTATTATAACAACATCCTAGTATATTAAGGATACTGGTGTTGTTACAAAAGAAAGGAAATAAAAAGAGTTTGGGGGTTGGAGAAGCAAAATAAATGAAAATAATTTAAGAGAAATCGTTACCTTTAATTTAGGTAACTCAATTTGGTTGGAACCAAAGGACTTCTTGAAATGCTTTCTGCCTAAGGGGAAGCTTCAAGGAGGAGGATAGGGATGTGGGGAGATTAGTTGGGCAGATTTTGGACGAGCCAAGTGGCTTGAGAGGTGTGAGGAATGAGTAGAAGTGGTCTCCTTTTATAAGGGAGAGGAGGGGCTCTTTAGGAAAGAGTGAAAGTATTACTTTATAATATAATTATATTCGGTTTATAATGGTCCAAAAATCATTGAGGTAGAAGATAAGATGACTCATATTCTAAATAACATCAACCAATAAGAATTGGACAGGTTTTAGATAATATTTTAATCATTATAATCTTATTTATTTAAATGATTTATTAATGAGGTAAACATTGCATCACTATTGTGTCATTAATAATTTAACTTATTTGATGTCTAAAAATTATAAATAAAATATCATTATGTAGGAAATCTATTTAGATTTCTAATGAATATTTATAATCGAAAATCCAACATGTATAACCATATGTAAAAATTGTTCTTCTAAAAGATGTAAGCTTATGCCATTTTTATTTTTATTTTAACTTTATTAATATAAAGTGTCCCTACCACATACAAGTGGCTCCAAGGGGTCCCCAAATTGACCCAAGGATGCTCATGGTCGGGTATGTGTCCACCAATAAGGTTAGGACACGTTTTAGGATAATTTTGTATTATAATAATATTATTTTTTAACCCTTATTTACCGGATTTACCCTTAACCATGGTAAATAAAATATTTACCACAGTAATTATTCAAAATGTCTAAAAATAAAAGTTACCTATTTACACAATTTGGACATCCTGATTCCAAATATGGAATCCATTTTTCTAAATTCAAAACACAGAAGTGGCAGAAATTAATTTAAAATTAATTCCCGCTGTCAAAACAAAAAGCGTGTTTTTAAGAGATAATAACTATCAAAAGATTGACACTTGTTTATGTTCGGTTTAATTGTAAAATTATGTCCAATGACCAAAATTATATTAAATGGTAAAAATATATTCTAAATATACTTTAAAACTACTAAAATTCATAATTTATCACTATTAGTTATTTTGATTAAAAAAGTTGTTTTTAATTAAAATTTAGTAATTTTCACTATTCATCAAAATATGAAAGTTATCCGAAAAGTACCAAAATTTCACATTAGGCTAAATTCGATATTCCGAATCCAAAAATGAAGTCCATTTTAAAATATAAAATATATATAATTTCAAAATTTAGGTATTACTATTCATAACGGCTAGTTTGATTGGTTGTGGCGTGTGTTAAAACTCAAGGTTGCGTACAACACACGCTACTATTTTATTCAAAGGAAAGCGTACCGTGGAAGCTTGGGATGTTTCATTTTAAATTTTTTTTGATGTCCCAATTTATTCAGATAGTTTAAAATATTTTATTTAAAAAGGTTTCACTATTAAAGTTGATAAAAGTGCAATACTGAAAATGAATCTGTTCTTGCATTATGACTAAGAAACTCATAATTGGGATTCTAAAATTATAAGGATTATATAAAGTTCAAAATGTTGTTAATACTATTCATGACCTCTTTTAATGGCTTTTTTTTGTACGTCATGGTGTGATTGAACTCGGTGTTGCGTGTAGTGCAAGTTATTGAATTATTTTTAAGAAATAACACACTATGAAATCCTGGGGTGTTACAGGTGAGGTGCTGCCCGGCCGGACGGATGGCCGACCATCCTTCCGCCGCGCCTGCTACCGCGCCGCCATCCGCCATGGGGCCGCTGTCCGCCAGACCTCCTTGCCGACCACCAGAATCCGGCCTCGTGGCCGGAAAACATTAAAGGACCACCGGAAACGATCCGGTGGTCAAAAATTTGATCCGGATAGTGTTCCAGAAGGCTCAGGACAGGTTCTACGTAATTATGGGTTTCGTTCGACGATCCAATGGCGCGATTGAGCATAAATGGAAATTAAGCGGGGAAAGGGGTGTAAAACTCAAATCCGCCTACCTGCGGATGGAACACCGACACTTCTATGCTTGATCCGAGCTCCACCGTGGCCAAAACTGCCTCCGATCCATCGTTTTCATCTTGGAGAAGGAGGAAGGAGGAGAGGAGCTCGCCAGGGGAGGGGGAAATGGGGGTGAAGAGCGGGGGGGGGGGGGGGGGTTAGGTTAATTAAATAATCTAATTAACCTAAACACCCTCCCGCGGCCCCGTACCCTGATCTCCAGACGAGGTCGGGATTAAGCCTCCCCTAGGCTAAAAACCACACTCTGAGTGCAACGGTGGTCTCCGAATTTTAATTCGAGACCCCGTTCAAAATTTATTAGACTTAGTGCCCGAGGCCACCAAATTACGAAAATGCCCCTGGGGCCATTTTTCATAGACGGGCCGCGCCCGAGAAATGTACACCTCTCCTAGGGCAAACGACACATTCCAAACACAACGGTGCCCTTAGTTTTCCAATCCGATCCCCCGTTTAAGAGATAGTTGAGTTAATCCATTAAAAGAATAAATAAATAAATTAATTTATCTGTTTAACGTTCCGGGAGCGGGCGAGGGGTCCAAACATCCCGCGCTGACATCCTTTTTGTCATTGCTAGGGTAAACACCTCATTCCAGACCCATCTGTACACTCGGATCGCTGATCCGGATCACCGTTTAGGAGTTACCCCATTTATTTCCCGTTCCCAGTGTGAACGCACTAAAAATTTTAAATCCGTCCACTCCAGGGGTCAGAATCGCACGCCGTCTGAAGGCGCTACTCTGGAATAGCAACAAGAATATTTCAAAGTCCTTTGTAGCAAAAAATAGGGTTCTTAAAAAAAGAGGGGGAGAGAGTAGTGTAAGTTTTAATATCTTATTATTTTAATTTTAATTATTTTAATTTTTAATATAAGAAGCACGGATTATGGTTTAGTTCGCACTATTTGGAAAATAGTGCACCCTTCAATTAGAAGCTTGGCACCTAGCAAGGTTTGTCCCACACAGTTAGCCTAAATGTGTAAAAATAATGCAGTGAATAGTGTTAAGGTACATCAAAAAATGACACTTACTGTGTGGGATAGGAAAATGATTTGGAGAAACTATGCAAAACCTTTTCACTTCCTATTTTTTATCCGGAAACTGGATGCACAATTCGTAGCTGGGTGTCGCATGGTTTTAGACAAACCATGAGCCCTCTACAGACCCTTTAAAACTCAATTATTCTGGGTCCAATGCTCCCAAATATCCTAGAGACACCCAGGAAATATCTTGGGACTTCAGCAAAGTCCAAAAACATCACATTGAAGTGTTCTAAATCTTGAAATTCCATTTCAAATCTCAGTTTTAAAAACCACCTATCTAGTAAATGAAAAAACTCAAATTCCTTATGTTTTTCATCCATTCTAAAATACAGAACATTACAACCTTCCCACATTAGAACTTCTCATCATTGAGAAGCCTTCAGGAATAATATAAACATTAGTCAACCTATAAGGGTCATGAATCTTTGTTCAAATGGCTACGTTGCATTTCCGAATGCCCAACGCACCTTCAAGCCCTTATCAAGAACACAAAAATTAAGCTGTGAAAACTTGATATAATGCACATTTTCCAAACAAAACATCGATATGGTTCATACCTGACCACATTAATATAGAAAAATGATCACATCATCATCTCATTTAACACCTAACCAATGTTGCTTCCTAGATTAGGATCTAATATTAAGCAGCCAATACAAAACCATGGTTCAAACCACCATCCGAATTTCCTAACAAGAACGACTATAGTAATTATAATTGTGCTTATTGTTAGGTCCACTTGGATAGATACCCTAAGGGGGAGGGGGTGAATTAGGGTATGATAATTTAAAACAACTGCCCATTTTGAGCTTATTTTATTGCTAGAAAAAAACACGCTTCTCTCTCTCTCTCCCTCCCATTACAAAGTATGAATGAATCATAAAGAAAGAACATGACACATCAATTTAACTTGGTTCACCCTCAACAGGAAATGTACGAGGAGCATAAACTGGTGGTGTGTTGATGTACCAAATACACTACAATCGCACTGCTATTTACAAGTTTGAAGTAGACTCAATGTCCCTCTTAGTTTACAACAAATCAAAATTTTAGAACTCCCAAATATCTCAAATGAAGTGATATCACTGATTCTTCAAAAGATCTAATCACAATTTAAATACATGTAGGTCCTTTCATTATCTAAAATGAGCACATCATTCACTATATGTAGATGCTATGTTGAAGTCCAAATTTCATCCACTAATGAATACCCCTTTTCCACTGATCAATCAACAACAACCTTTAGAAATACCTTCTAAAATATCCTTACTTCGTGAAGATCCTAATTTTTCAAAGCTCAAAAAAGCCTTAGTGAAGTCCCTAACTCTTCACAAAGTACACACCTTCGCAGATCTCACTTCCTCTCGAAGCACATGAGCAATGCTTGGCATGAGAAACAGGAGTAAATGAAAATTTTATCAAGGAATCACTTCATTTCTGACCCCAATTTTTGATACCAAACTAATACCAATTTCTGATCACTGGAAACCTTCGGACACCATTCCAACATCATTATTCTACTTTTATCACGATCCTCAACTATCATGATATCTAATCTTTGATCAATCACTTCTAGCATCATTAGATTTGAAACTCCCCCCTATCTCATTTCTCTCCCCTATCTCACTGATCCACCTATCATCTTCTCCCCTTGTCTTTGACTAAGACAATTTTACTCTTCCTTATCCACATTTTCTCCCCTTTATGAGTCACTTTCACTATTTCTCCCCTTTTTCAATGAACCAAATGGTTACTCTTTTGTGTCCTACAACAGAGTAGAGAAAAAATATCATTACATTAGGGAAAACACATATTACCTCTGGGAGGGGGGGGGGGGGTCCCACATTCACACCTTTTCAAGTGCGAGGAGTCAACTGAACTCCTAGAGCCAGTCGATGCCTCTTAAAAGCTTCCTTGGATAAGGACTTTGTTAGAATGTTTGCAACCTGTAGCTCTGTAGGCACATACTCCAACATCATGATTCCATAATCAACCTTTTCCTTGATAAAATGATAATTTATCTCAATGTTCTTTGTACTTAAGTGATGGACATGTTTTTTGATGAGATTTATAGAACTTGAGTTATCTCACTAAATTCTGATTAAAGTCTTCCCTTCAACTCTCATATCATTTAGCTACTACTTCATCCACAATAACTGGGTGCGTGCATGAGTGGTGGAAATATACTCAGCTTCTGCAGTGCTCAGTGAAATGAAAATTTTCTTCTGTCTTAGCCAAGAAATACACAAACCACCAAGATAGAAATCTCCTTCGGATGTTGATTTCCTATCATCCACTGAACCAGACCAATCTGCATCTGAATATCCCAATAGCTCTTGCTGATATTTATTAGTACACATCATACCCAAATCAACAGTTCCTTTGATATAACGAAGTATTCTATTGACTACATGCATGTGGATTTCCTTGGGATTGTATTGATATCAAAATTCTTGAAATGTGACAAACAAAATATCAGGTCTCTTCTCTGTTAGGTACAATAGACTCCACATAATCTGCTTATATTCTGTGATATTAACTGACTTTCCATCACCATCTTTCGATAATTTCATCTAGGTAGAAACCTAAGTCTTCATATCCTTTTAATTTTCCATTCCAAGTCTTCTCAAAACCTCCTTGGAATATTTGGATTGATAAATTAATGTTTCATTCTTTCCTTGTGACACCTATAAAACAAGGAAAAATGTCAGAACTCTAATCATTGAAATTTAAAACTCATTTATCATGAATTCATAAAACTGTCTGCACTAAGCTTCATCTTATTTTCTAATTATTATTTCATTGACATAAACTAAAACCACCATCCTTTTATTATCGGCGTTGTTGAATCACAGATTGTAATCAACTCCCCCATGCTGGAAACCAAGATTCTTCAAATACTTATCAAGCCTTGAGTACTAAGCTTTTAGTGCTTGTTTCGGCCCATATAAAACCTTCTTTAACCAAAAAACCTTGTGCTCATCCTCATGAATGAGAAAACCATCTGGTTTCTTAATATACAGTTATTCCTCTAGAACTACATTCAAGAATACAGATTTGACATCTATCTGGAACACTTTTAACTTCTGTTGCACTACAATGGCTAGGAATAATCTGATTGTATCTAGTCTTGCAACTGGTGCACATGTCTCATCAACATATTTTCCCTCTATCTAGGAGTATCCTTTTCATACCAGTCATTATTTGTTTCAAATCACTATGCCATATTCATTCATATTGTTGTGATAGACCAATCTAGCCTCGATGACATTCTTGTCTACTATCCTTGAAATAATCTCCCACGTCAGATTCTTCTCAATTAGATCTAGCTCTTCATTCACAGCCTGAACCCAATTTTCATCATCAGCTACATCAGCAAAGAATTTAGGCTCTACCTAAGGTAGGAAAGATGCATGATATAGTGATTTCATTATTTTTGTCTGAACTAGAGCAAACAGATAACCAATGATACTGTACCTATCAATTTCAGCTTGAATCCTTGGATTCTATGCAGATACAGATTTTTCTTCTTTTTTCTCATCATCAGTATCTTCTTCTGAATCATCATCATCCACTTCTTCTCCCAATGCATTTCTTTCATCCTCATCACTTTTATCAGGAAATTTTTCACTATGTTGTTGAATGCTCTCTTCATTCTCCACTATAGTGACATCATTTCTCCCAGTAACTTTTCTCATCCTTTTGTTAAAGCATTTGTATGATTTTTTTTTCTGAGTAGCCAAGGAATATCCTCTCATCTCCATGTGACTCAAATTTCTTATGTTTTTCCTTACTGAGAATGAAGAAATTACTTCCAAATATTCGAAAGTATTTCACTGTTGGATTCTTCTCATACCACATCACATATAGAGTATTTACTTTCTTCAGACACAACAAATCTCTATTAGAAATGTAGACCGATTTCAACATAGCTTTCTTCCAGAACCTCTCTAGTAGGTCCTTTTCTATTCGCATAATTCTGGCCATGTTTTTGATGATCCAATTTCTCCTCCCAACCACTCCATTCTATTGGGGAGTTCTTACTAAGGAAACTTGATAACTTATCCCATGTTTCCCAAGATAGTCTTCCACCCGACTGATTGAGAATTGTGTACCACTGTTTGTACAAAAATTCATAATTTTCTATCCAAGAATCCTTTAACACTCCCTCTGGTACTATGTTAAGTATCTGAACACATCATACTTATGGGAAATTACAAATACCCATGACATTCTACTATAGTCATCAATTAAAAGAATGTAGTCACTCTTTCCATGAAATTATCTTCGTGTGATAGACCCTCAACCATCAATATACACCAATTCGAGCACTCTCAATGGATTCTTTTCCTTTTACTTGTACGTCTATATAATGATCTTCCCTTCTTGGTATGCATTGAACTTTTGGGTATGATCCTGTGATAGCTTAGGGAGGTCTCAAGCTGCCTCACACTTTACCAAATCTTCCAGGGATGAATTACATATATGACCATGTCATTTATGCCACAACTTATTTTCTTCCTCTCCGGATAAAAAGGATATATCTTTTTCTCCACTCACCAAGTACATATTACCCTTTTCCCTTTTTCCCTATAGAATCAATGTACCATATATTCCCTTGATGAAAAACTCCTTTATGGTAAACCATATAGAATACCTTGAGTCACCCAGTTTAATAACACTGAGAAAATTGTGACTGAGACCTTCTACAACCAAAACACCAGCACATCTTATTTCTTTTACCCAAACCTGGCCTTTCCCAATCCAATTATCATCAGGAATTCATAATTTAAAAACTATAAAACTATTTCTTTGTCATATTTTATGTCTGTAATCAGATCCTTGTTTCCTGTCATTTGATATGTACAACCATTGTCAAGGATCCACACACCAAAACTGTCTGATTCTTTAAGGGGAATTTCAACAACCACAGCCTTCTCTACTCTCTTATTCTTGGTCCATATTTTTGTCTTCACACTCGGTATAGATTGAGACTTTTGATCTTTCTCAGAGTATGATAGACCAACTTCTTATTGAAAAGTTTTAAATCTATTTTTCATTATCAACTCACTTATTAGTTCATTGATATTCTTCTTGCCAATATTTTGATTCTTCTTTGGCACATTCCTCTGTATGATCGATGTACAGTATCTAGCTATATGCCCAAATCCTCTACAACAAAAATAGTGTCCTTTGAAATATATTCTAGTGAACCATTCTCTGTTTGGATTCCACCTCTGTTATTGTGAACTTTGATATCTTCTGGATATAGAACACACATTTTGTGAGTGTTCCATCATTCCACATCAATAATACCTGATGAGAGGCACTATCCTATGCGTCACTTCTGTACTTCCAGTAATTCCTTTGATTACTTGAATTTTATGATTCTTCTTTGTACCCAAAACAATTTTTATTCTTGGAATTCATTCTTGTTGTCTAACTTCACCCTAATTGCTTTCTGTTTCTGATCAAGATGCAAATTAGCCTTAATATATGAGCTTGGTTGCTGATTCTTTCCTACTAAACTACAAGTCTCATCTTTGTTCTTTTCAGTGTTCTGAATGATGTTCTTTCCTGATAACATGCTAGGAATTAGTAGTTTTCTTGGTCCTTAACCCTTTTTCACAGACCTAAAACTTCTCCTTCAAGTTCATCAATACTCATTATTTATCTTTCGTTGTGTTATTCAATCCATCTATCTCCCTTTTCTGTTATTCAATCTTGATTTTATACTCACTATCCAATTCGGAGTCCTTTGTTGTAGATGACTTGAGTTTTTCAATTTATTAAATCAACTCAGACTTCTCTTATTCTTGGTGCTGTATATAGATTTTGGCATCACAAACAACGTTGTTGGATTTATTTGTTTTAGCTCTCTAAACATCTATCTCTTCAAGAGAATCCTCTAAATCAGATTGTATATAAACTCCTCCTTCAACTTATTCTACTTCATCAATGTTAATTTCTTCCATTTAATGAGTACTACTGAAAACTGCCCCATAGCTTTTTCTCCACAATATTTTCAGTTCTCTATCTCTTCAACCGCCTCAACCTCAGACCCATCCGAACTGTCACATTCTTGTGAAAGGAGATTCTTCTTCTTAAAGGAATTTATCATGAACTATTTCATTATTTTCCCATAACCCGAAGACTTCTTCTTGGGAATTTCAACTTCATATATGTCATCATCTTCTTGGATCTTTTTGGGACACCTTGCTTCAAGATGACCAACCTTTCCATTTTGAAAACAATCTAGTGGGATTTTCCCCTTGAACTTTCCTTTTCCTATTTACAAATTTGAAGAAAGAAATGACATCACCTCATCTATATCTTCATCCTCCTAAGAATATTAAATGGTGAGATTATTCATGACCTTGAATTCCACCTATTTAGATTTAACTTTTTCTACAACATCATTGTCATCATTTCACATTTCATATCCTACAAAGGTACTGTGCAAGTTATCCAATGTCAGATCTTTCAGATCCTTATCATTTAATACCGAAACCATTGGATTGAAATGAGGTGGAAGTTTCCTCAAGATTCACTTCACAATCTTATGTCTCCAATGACTTCACCAAGAACACACATGTCTTACACTAGCACATTTATCCTATCAAAGAATGAATTAATAGACTCATTCAGGATCATTCTAAGATCTTCATACTTTGTCCAAAACAATTGAAACTTCACTTCTATGACCTTTGTATATCCTTCATATATATTCAATAGCTTTTCCCACATGGAATATGAGGTTTTTCATGACATCACCTTCATATAGATAGCATTGTATAGGGATCCCACTAAAGCATTGATTCCCTTTGCGTCAGCATCCAATTCTCTTCACTCAGATTTCGATAATGAACCACTATTAATATCAGTCATTATACCATGAATTGATGCTGTGAACACATCCATTCCCAGAGATATAAATTAGTGTTGCATCCGATTCTTCCATATTTGGAAATTTTTCCCGTCGAAGATCGGAATAGATTTATGATTAGTGACCTCCATTTGAGAGAGAACCACTAATATTAACTTTTCTCTCTGATACAAATTGTTAGGTCCACTAGGCTAGATACCCTGAGGGGGGAAGGGGGTAAATCATGGTATGAAAAATTACTAAAAATTCTCCTTTTGATATTGTTTTTTTGTTAGAAAAAACCCTCTTCCTTATCTATCCCTCATATTGAAAAGTATAAATGAATCTGAGAGGATACACATGAAAAAAAAATTTCTTGGTTCACCCTAACTGGGCTATGTCTATGGAGCATACACCAGCGATGTTCCAATGTACCAAATCCACTAGAAGTGAACTATTATTTAAAAGTTTGAAGTGGACTCACTATAACTCATGGTTTACAACCAATCAAAATTTTATAACTCACTTCTCTCTCAACTTAAGTGAGCTCACTGATTCTTCAAAATATCCACTCACAGTTTATAGAATTGTAGGTCCTTTTATTATCTATAATGAGTGAATACATCAATTTATGTAGATTCTACATTGAAGGACCAATTTCATCCACTGATGAATACCCCTTTTCCACTAATCCCTGCGCAAAAAAATTGGGAAATACCTTCATAAAGCTCTATACCTCACAAAGTTCCCAATTTCACAAAGATCATACAAGACTTTGCGAAGTCCCTACCTCTTCGAAAATCCCACACCTTTACATATCTCACTACCTCATAGAGAACACTAATTCACAAAGATCAAGACTTTGAAAAGAGAAAGCCTTCTCAAATATTAGGTCGCCACAGAGCTCAAGCAGTCACAAAGTGAATTCATTTGTGAAGATCACTAAGACAACTTAGAACACCCCTCTTTCACGGATCTAGACTAGCTGTTGCAAAGCTCCTTCTTTCATGAAGCACACTGCCTTTGCGAACCTCCTTTGTGATTTGAAAACAAAAATTTTTTCATAGAAAACACTCTCCTTCTCTTGAGGGGGTCGAGGCCAATTTATAGGAGATTCCACTAACTCAAGAAACATCAGCATGAATTCAGCACCACATCAGCTCAAATCGCAAATCTCTGAAATTTCCACCGAAATTATCTTTATATCATGAAGAACCTCAACAATTTTCTGATCATGGATCTCATCATAATCACGAAGCATTCCATAAATTCCACTGTACCTTCACTGTGATGCTCCACTCACAATGCTCTTTTCTGCCACAATGCACTCTTTTAAAGCTCTTATCTTCTGTAATTCAGGAAGATCGTCATAATAGAAAATAACACCGTTAACTTTATTCATGTATTCACAAAATCCACATCAAGAAGGCCATATTTTTCAAACATAGGCCTTTTTCATATTTTGATAAGATCTTCAAGGAAATAAAATTTTCCTGATTCTCACCAAATTCCAAATTTTGGACCCCTAAAATATGGCATACACTGCAAAACGACGCCACCTTGTATCTTCTCTTTTTGTACCTCCTCAAGATCTTTCATTCCTGTATCAGGGTTCTTTTTCAATATGGATTGTCAAAAACATCTCTAAAACTCGACAATTCACCATGGAAACCTGCATTGTCAACAAACATAAACAACCCAATAATGATGCAATGTTACCTTGATGGATTTTTTCCCAACAATATATCCCTTTGGGTTTGTTGAAAAATCTTCTCATAATAATTTTCTGTACTTTGATACCTCACTGAGCCTCCTTCCATCATCAACCACACTTTGCCTCTTGTGATTCAGATAGAGACCAATGATTCACTCACCACATATTCTAAGCCCATGTGAGAAATGATCGGTGAAAGAAACAATAGTAAATGAAAAGTTCATAAATGAATCACTTTGTTTCTGACCCCAATTATTGGTACCTAACTCATACCAATTTCTGATCGCTAGAAACCTCATGACACCATTCAAACGTCACTATTTTTCTTTTATCATGATCCATAGATGTCGTGATATCTATTCTTTGATTGATTACTTCTAGAATTTCCATATTTGAAAATCTCCCCCAATCTCATTGCTCTCCCCCAATCTTGCTGCTCCACCTGTTAACTTCTCCCTATATCTTAGACTAAGATATTTTCTCCCTTCCTTAGCCATATTTTCTCCCCTTTAGGAGTCACTTTCACTATTTCTCCCCATTTTCCAATGAACCCAAAGGTCACTCATTTGTGGTATTCAATAGAGTAGATAACACATATTAGCACATTAGGGAAAACACATCATACCTCTGGGTGAGGGGTGTCCCACATTCACACTTTTTCATGTGCAGGGAGTTGACTAAACTTCCAGATCCAATCGATGCCTCTCAAAAGATACCTTGGGTAAGGAGTTTGTCAGAATGTCTGCAACCTGTAGCTCTATAGGCACATACTTCAACTTCATGATTCCCTGCTTAACTATTTCCTTGATAAAATGATACTTTATCTCAATGCGCTTTTTCCTTGAGTGATGGTTGGGATTTTTGTTGAGATTTGTAGCACTTGAGTTATCTCACTGAATTCTGATCAGAGACTTCACTTCAAATCCCATATCATAAAGCTGCTGATTTATCCACAATAACTGTGTGAATGCTTGAGTTGCGACAATATACTCATCTTCTGTGGTTCTCAATGAAATAAAATTTTTCTTCTTTATTAGCCAAGAATGGAATAAACCACCTAGATAGAAATCACCTTCTGATGTTGATTTATTTTCATCCACTAAACCGGCCCAATATACATCTGTATATCTCAACAGATCTTGCTGATATTTGTCAGTATGCATCAAACTGAAATCCACAGTTCTTTTGATATAAAAAAGTTTTATTTTGACTACAAGCATGTAGATTTCCTTGGGATATCTTTGATATCACACTGCTTGACATATAGAAAAAAAATATTAGGTATTTTTGATCTTAGGTAATATAAACTCCCAATAATGTGCCTATATTCTATGATATTAACTACCCTTCCATCATCATCTTTCGATAATTTCATCCAGGTAGCAACCGGAGTTTTCATATCCTTATAATTTTCCATTCCAAATCATTTCATAACCTCCTTGGCATATTTGTATTATGAAATGAATATGTCATTCCATTGTTGTGACACCTATAAACCAAGAAAAAAATTTCATCCCTCCAATCATTGACATTTCAAACTAATTTTTCATGAATTCAGAAAACTATCTGCACCTAGATTCATCTGATACATCAAATATTATGTCATCGACATAAAACATCACCATAATCCTTTGATTACTATCATTTTTGAAATAGATATTGTAATTAATTACACCATGCCAGAAACTAATCTTCTTCAAATACTAATAAATCCTTGAGTACCAAGCTCTTGGTGCTTGTTTTATCCCATATAACACCTTATTCTACCGACAAACCTTGTCCTCATCCTCATGAATGATAAAACCATCTGGTTACTCGATATAAACTTCTTCCTCTAGAAGTCCATTCAAGAATGCCGACTTGATATCCATCTGGAACACTTTGAACTTCTGTTGCACTACAATGGCTAGGAATAATCTGATTGTCTCCAGCCTTGCAACTGGTGAAAATGTCTCATAAAAATCTATTCCCATTATCAAGGAGTATCCTTTGTATTCCAGTCGTGCTATGTTTCGAATCATTTTGCCATCTTCATTAGTCTTGTTTTGATAGGCCCATTTAGTCCTAATGAAATTCTTTTCTATTGGCTTTGAAACAGTCTCCCACATCTAGTTCTTCTCAATCAGATCTAGCTCTTTATTCAAAGCCTAAACCCATTTTTCATCTTCACCTACATCAATAAAGCATTTAGGCTCTACCTAAGATTGGAATGAAGTCTGCTGTAGTGATTTCATTCTTCTTGTCTAAACTGGAGTTGACTAGTCCCCAATGATATTCTTCCTATCAATTTCAGCTCGACTCCTTGGCTTCTATGAAGATACATATTTTTCTTCTTTATGATCATCATTAGTATCTTCTTCTAAATCAACATCAGCCACTTATGCTCCCCCTGTATTTCTTTCCTCCTCATTACTTTCATCAATAAATTGTCCATTATGCTGTTGAATTCTCTTTTCATTCTCCACTACAGTGACATCATTGATCTTAATTAATTTTCCCAGCCTTTTGTTAAAGTATTTGTATGCTTTTCTTTTTCATGAGAAGCCAAGGAATATCCCCTCATCTCCACATGACTAAAATTTTCTATGTTTTTTCTTTATTAAGAGCGAAGCACTTACTTCTAATGATTCAAAAATATTTCACTGTTGGATTATTTCCATACCACATATCATATGGAGCCTTTCCTTCCATCGGAGACAATATAGATCTATTAGAAATGTAGACTCATGTCAACACTGCTTCCTTCTAGAACCTATCTGGTAGGTCATTTCCTATAAGCATAATTCTAGTAATGTTGTTGATGATCCTATTTCTCCGATAAACCACTCCATTATATTGGGGCGTTTTTACTGAGGAAACTGGATGAATTATACCATGTTTCTATAGATAGTCTTCCACTGACTTTTTGTTAATTTTGTACAATTGTCAGTACGAAACTTCAGAATTTTCTGTCCAAGAATCCTTTTGCACTCCCTACAATACTGTTTTAGGTAGCTGAACACATTGTAATTACGGGAAATTACAAATACCCATGCCATTTTTATATAGTCATCAATGAAAAGAACCTAGTAACTATTTTCTTCAATTCCTCTTGGTGTGATAGGCCCAAAAACATCAGCATGCACCAATTCGAGCACTCTTGTTGACTTCTTTTCCTTTTCCTTATACCTCTTTCTGATGAGCTTCCTTTGTTGGCATGCATAGCACATGTGGGTATGATTCTGTGATAGCTTAGGGAGGTATCTAGTTGCGTCACACTTTACCAAATCTTTGAGGGATGGCTTATATGTATGACCAAGTCATTTATGACACAACTTGTTTTCTTCATATCTAGATAAAAATTACATATATTCTTCTCCACCCACCAAGTACTGATCCCCTTTTTTTCTTTTCCCTATAGGATCACTGTACCATCTCTTCATTTGACGACACACGTCTTCTTAGTATACCGTATAGAATGCCCTGAGTCACACAGTTGACTAACACAGAGTAAATTGTAACTAAGACCTTCTACAACCAAAACATCAACATGACTTATTTATTTTCCCCCAAACCTAGCTTTTCCCAATCCAATTATCTTCAGGCCTTCATCATTTACAAACTTGACAACTAATTCTTTTTTATATTTTATGTCTGTAACCATATCCTTGTTTCCTATCATGTGATACGTACAACAACTATCAAGGATCCACACACCAGAATGGTCTGATGCTTTAAGGGAAATTTCAGCAACCACTTCTTTCTCTGTTCTCTTCTTCTTGGTCCATATTTTTGTGTTCACACTTGATATAGATTGAGAATTATGATCATTCTCATAGTATGATGGACTTGATTCATCTTACAAAACCTCAAATCTATTTTTCATCTTCAACTCACTTGTTGGTTCATTGATCTACTACTTGTAAACATTTTGATACTACTTTGACACATTCTTCTATATGGTCGATGTACAGTATCTAGACATGTGACCGAATACTCCACACCAAAAATAGCTTCTTCTAAATTTGTTCTAAAGAACCATTCTCTATTTCGATTCCACATATGTTCTTATGCCAATTAATATCTTCTGGCAATAGAACATACATTTTTTGAGTGTCCCATCTTTCCACAACAATAAAACATGATGAAAGGAAATTTCCTACTTGTCACTTATATACTACCATTAGTTCCTTGAGTTCCTTGAATTTTATGATTCTTATTTGTACCCACATCATTTATTATTCTTGGAACACGTTCTGGTGGACTGACTTCAACCCTAACTGCTTTTTTTCTCTGATCGAGCCCCAAATCATCCTTAACACCAAAGATCAATTGCTACTTCTTTTCTACTACACTACTAGGCTCATCTTTCATTTTTAATTTTTTTTAATGATTTTATTTCCTAATGACATGCTAGGAATAAGAATTTTTTCTTGTCCATAACCCTTTTTCACAGACCGACAACTTTCCCTTAAAGTTCATCGATACACTTGATTTTATCTTTCATTGTGTTATTCAAGCCATCTATCTCCCTTTTCCGTTCTTCAATATTGATTTTATACTCACTAACTGATTCTGAGTCCTCTGGTGTTGATGACTTGAGTTTTTCAATTTCTATAATCAACTTAGAATTATCTTCTTCTTATTGAATCTTATTGAGTTTGGAGTCATGAATTTTTTTTTGGATTTCATTGTTTTGTCTCTCCAAACACCTATCTATTCAAGAGCAGCCTCTAAATCATCTTTCATATAAACTCTTCCTTCAACTTCTTCTTCTTCATCAATGTCAGTTTCTTCCTTTTTCTATGTACTACCAACAACTTCCACCACGACATTTTCACCACGATCTTTTAAGTTCTCTTTCTCTTCAACCTCTTCAACCTCATACTCATCCAAACTATCACATTCTCGTGAAAGGATATTTTTTTCTTAATGAAATTTCTCATGAACTATTTATTTCCTTTACCATAAGTATAAGACTTCTTCTTGGGAATTTTGACTTCATCGGCATCATTATCTATTTGGAACCTTTTGCGACACCTTGTTGCAGGATTAAAAACCCTTCCACATCAAAAATAAGCCAGTGGAATTTTTTCCTTGAAATTTAATTTTCCTCTTTGAAAATACGAAGAAATAAATGAAATCACCTCATCTATCTCTTCAACATATTAAGAATATTCAATGGTGAGCTTCTTCATGGACTCGAATACCACCTCATTATATTTCCCCCTTTCCATAGCATCATTGTCATAATTTCACATTTCATATTCTACAAGTGTACTGTACAAGTTATCCAATGTCAACTCTTTCAGATCCTTGTCTTCTAATAATGAAACCTTTAGATTGAATAAAGCTGTAAGTTTCCTCAAGATGTGCTTCAAAATATTTATGTCTTCAATGAATTCACCAATAACTCACATGTCTTCCACTACCACATTTACCCTATCAAATAATGCATTAATAGACTCATTTAGGCTCATTCTAAGATCTACATACTTGTTCCAAAACACTTGTAACTTCACTTCCTTGAACTTCGTAATTCCTTAATATATATTCAATATATTTTACCACATGGAATGTGAGGTTTTTCATGAAATTACCTTCATATAGATAGCATTGGTAGGGCTCCCCCTAAAGCATTGATTCCCTTTGCGCCCGCTTCCAATTCTCTTTCGTCTGCTTCTGATAATGCACCACTATTAATATTTTCTATTATAACATGCATTGTTGTAGTGAACACATCCATTCCTAGAGATCAGAAGTAGTGTTGCATCTGATTCTTCTATAGCTAGAAATTTTTCCCGTCGAAGATCAGAATACCTTTATGATTAGTGACCTCTATTTGAGATAGAACCACTATTATTAACCATTCCATCTGATACCAGTTGTTAGATCCACTAGGATAGATACCCTGTATAGGGGGGGGGGGGTAAATCAAGGTATGAAAAATTTAAAAATATTCACCTTTTGATCTTGTTTTGTTCATAGACAAAACCCTCTTCTCTCTCTCACTCATGTTGCAAAGTTTTAATGAATATTAAAGCATGCACAAGACACAAAAAGTTTTTCTTGGTTCACCCTCACTGGGCTATGTCAAAGGAGCATACACTGGAAATGTGACAATGTATAAAATCCACTGTAAGTGCACCGTTGCTTACAATTTAGAAGTGGACCCACTATCCCTCTAGGTTTACAACCAATCACAATTTTAGAACTCACTGCTCTCTCAACTGAAGTAATCTCACTGCTTCTTAAAACTATCCACTGAAAGTTTAACGACTTGTAGGTCTATTTATTATCTCAAATGAGTGCATCCTTAATTGTATGTAGATGCTATGTTGAAGTAAAAATTTCATCCACTGATGAATACCCCTTTATCACTGATCACTGGGAAACAACCATTGGAAACACCTTCACAAATCTCCCTACTTTGAAAAGCTCCAAATTTCACAAAGATCAAACAAGACTTTGCAAAGTCCCTACCTCTTCTCAAATCACACACCTTTGGAGAGCTCACTGCCTCACGGAGAAAACAGCTGCGCAGAGCTCAAGCCTTTGAAAAGAGAAAGATTTCCCAAAGCTTAGGCTGCTGTAGAGCTCATGTTGTTGTAGAGTGACTTCCTTCGCAAATCTCACCGAGCCAACACAGAACACACCTATTTCACAGAGCTAGATTAGCCACTATGAAGCTCCTTCTTTTAAAAATCACACTACCTATGTGAACCTCCTTTGTGATTTCAGATCAAAATATTTTTCTTAGAAAACTCTCTCCTTCTCCCGATGGGGTTGAGGCCTATTTATAAGTGATTCCATATACATGAGAAGCTTCCGCATGAAATCAGAACCACATCAGCTCAAATCACGAGGCTCTAAAGTTTCTAACTAAATTCTTCCTATATCGTGAAGCACCACTACCATTTTTAGATCATAGAGATCATCATAATCACAGAGCGTTCCATTTTTTCCTTTTCTCCTTCGCCGAAAAGCTCCACTTACAATTCTTTTCACCACCATAATGCTCTCTTACAATGATCTTCTCTTCCACCATTCATGAATCTCATCGTAATTGCGAAGAACACCATCAAATTTTTTCATGTCTTCGAGAAATCCACATCAAGAAGCCCATATTTTCAAAACTCATTCCATTTCTATATTTTTATTAGATATTCAAAGAAATGCACTTGTTTCGATGCCCACCAAACTCCAAATTTTGGACCCCAAAAATTTGGAAAACACTGGAAAACGATGCCACCTTGTATCTGTTCTTTTTATACCACCTTTATATCTTCTATTCCTTTATCACTTTTCTTTGTCAGCATGGATTATCAACAACATCACTGGGACTCAAAAATTCACCATGGTCACCTACATTTTTAACAAACACAACCAACCCAAAAATGCTGCAATATTACCTTGATGGATTTTTTCACAACAATTATTATGTGATTTAAAAAATGGTTAAAATGATTTATTTCCCATATACCTCAATTCCCAAGTCGAGCTATATTTTCTTGAAAATACCTAGATGACACAAACTACACTCTTCTCCACCTAATTATATGTTATAGATGGTCCTTCACTGACCGTAGACATTAAAAAAGAGAGGGAAAGAGGCAATCCACTTTGACTGATTATTCAAGAAGATGTTTGGCTCAAATAGATGGAATTTTATAAACTAAGCTGTGATCACCTCTCCCATTGAATCCTGTGTTTAAAATGAAAATTATCACAAAAGTCTCTACCCTACTTATAGTGACGTCCTGAGATTAAACCACCAATTAACCATTTAAACTATCATGCCACCAGAAGAAAAAAAGGTGCAATCTAGATCCATCCTAATGGAATCATCACCCTTTAAAACATAGACCTATGAGACCAATAAAAAGTCTATGGTAACCTCAGATTCACTTCAATAGAGTCCTAATAACTAACCAAGTTAGTCTATACTCCATATTCATGAGTGGGATGTTGGAAGAAGGTCACAACCTCCACATTCAATCTTTGACTAAGACCAAAGCAGCATCTTACTGGGGATCAAGTCAAGAGGAATGACTGATGTTAAGGAGTCTGTTTAAGGTGTTCCTATTCGAGAATCCAAGGATCACTCATGATATAACATACCTGATAAGAACCATCCATATTGCGTGAAAAACTGAGAAGGATCACCCCAACAAGACTAATAGATTTTAAAGATTCAGTACGGTGTAAGACTGACACTATCTTTGTGCATCAAGGATGATGTCAAGTTAGGGTAAATGAGACAATTTTAACTGTTTCCAGTCAATAATACTAGACTACTAGAGGAAAAACCAGTCAAACCATGACTATTTGACTTCTTATAGAAGAATATTGGATTCACCTACCAATGAACTATTATAAACCAATCAAAAGCCTTCACCACCTAAGGCATCACATGATCATTCAAGTTCAACCATCGAAGATAAGTCCAGAGATGATCCATAATATTTCAAAAAGGTTTTATAAACAACCAACCATAAAAATGTCATTCTACCAAGCAATCACTTAAATGATTTAAAACATGAAAATCTCAAAGTCATTTGAGAAAAACTGACTATTTCTCAATGGCCATCTTAGTTTTTATTCTTCTACCTGGAAATAATTTTTCATCTGAACCAAAAGGGATACTCCCTACCATAAGAGTGTCCTAGTTGTGGAATTAAGAAATAGACCTACTGATCACAAGTGAACTAGGTAAAAACCACTTTAAAAACCTATGTGATGCTCCTATGAGCCATGATCAAAACATTCAATCATTAAAATAAAGTAGAAACTAGACTGAACGACTAGTAAAACCAACTGAGTCTATTGAAACTCTATCCTGATAATTAGATATAACTTGTTTTAATAAAACTAGGCCACCCTGCTACAGAGATGAACTAAGACTATACTCAACAACACAAGATTCAACAACTTGGATGAACTCAAACTATCAGTTTCTTCACTTTGAACTCGACGTAACTGCATATATCAACACATACTACCTCGAGTTTATAGAAATGAATGACACATCCTGGATACTAACCATCGGCTTACCAAACCTATGAATTTATTTATCGGATGGCCATCCAATAAATTTAACCCATTGTAGCATTTCTCCATACAACCTTTAATCTAGACAAAAACATACCATGTGGTCTATTACTATTGAAAAGAATAGGTCACACAATCTAAAAAGCGGCTGAACATGCTCGAGGCTTGTCTAATCCATTGAGACCCAGCATTAATTGACGATCATTACCATAAAAGTGTAATATATAAAATGAAAACCCATCTGAAAAGGGTTTCATTGAAAAGATGAACTTCTTACTGGGGACAACAACACCCAAACAACAAAAAATGTTTGAAATCTTTCAATATTTTGCGAGGAATTAAATTCTGAGGGTGCTACCTACCATGGGCTAGACCCTTACGAAGAATAAGAATCAACCCTA
The DNA here is from genome assembly GCA_963277665.1 of Viscum album. Lineage (NCBI taxonomy): Eukaryota > Viridiplantae > Streptophyta > Magnoliopsida > Santalales > Viscaceae > Viscum > Viscum album. The sequence goes on from OY728136.1 coordinate 2,002,646,486, forward strand.
TAACTAGGCCACACAAACATAAGTTAGTAGTCTCAAAATATTATCATCTAAGATATTGTTAAACCAAAGAATGCCTACAATAAGAACTTTTGCTTCCATTCCAAGGTAGCTCAAAAAAGAAAATCAAACTACCCTTACACGATCATTTAAACAAGGCACACCTCTATAGGTTTTATTTCCAATTCCTTCAATTTTTTTCACATTTAATCATTAATAATCAACAGATTTAATTCAAAACATCAAGTACAATTTTAAAACTAAATAAAAGGTACTTGATTAATCTAATTACCCACTAGAAAAGCATGGAAGTTTCAAAAAACATCTATTTAAAACTTTAAAAATTTATTAACATCCCATCTTTATTAAGAAATTTATCCTGTAAATTCATTTTAATAGATAATAAGACCAACAAGGGTCCCACTTTTCCAACCTGAGTTATCCATAAAGTAACCCAAAAGATCTTTCTCAAATATAAATGTTTGCAAACACCTGAACAGTTCATATCAGAATAAACATTCCACAACTGATCTACTTGGGTATAATTGTGCATTTATTAGTTACCCATTTGATTTAATATCAAAATAACACATCCCTTTACATTTATATCCATTTCACAATACATCATGCTATTAAATTTTAAACAAGTTTCATTTTCTCAATTCATGAAGAACCCATACATTTCATGGATTGAAAATTGGTTCCCATTAATCAAAACCAATATCATTTCAAATTATAACATGTTCATATACAATAGTCCCATCATATGAGTATCAAAATACAAATATATAATGTGACCATACAATTTATAGTTTGGCATTTATTTCCCATTAATAAATATAAATTTTCTTAAACAATTAATTCTATAAGCCTTTTACAATGGTTCAAATACATGAGTTACCTTTTACCAACTATAAGGCAGTCATTCAAATTTCAACTAAAAACTGACTCCTGTCATAATCACAACCAATAAACATATCCAATGAAAAATTTTCATATTAACAAAACAACATGTGATTATAAGTAGTTACATAGCGAAACATGTTGTAATCACAAATGAATGGAATACTAAATTGGAAAGGCATTATAAAGAAACAAGTAGCAAGGCATTATAACATTTAAACATGTTATACAGGAAATAATTTTAATAATTACATAAAAATTGTTCAAAAATAAGCATAGAACATCACTCAAGGACCAAAATTAAATTAGAAGGTTTCTATTCAAATGTCACCACATAGAATGGAATATACAAGAAATGTAAAATTATCATGTGTCTAATATGATTCATGCAATGCTTCATCCTTACCGAAACAAGCCAAGGGTAAAAATACCAAAAACTTCATAAATTAGTAAGAAGTCTAAAAATAAACCAATCACTACAGGTGAAATAAAATCCAACCATAATAGAAATCATCATGAACAACAATCCCATCCCTGGACATATGGTCATTTCCCATATGTGGGGTGATCAGTCCCAAACATGACTATGAACCAAGCAACGAAAAATTCCTAGTCTCTTATCTACTGACCCAAAACTATAAGTCAAAGGAAAATAAGGCTCTAATACAACCTTATAACATCCTTACCTGAATCACTAAAAAATTGGTGGCCTGACCGATGGGTCACAAGCCCTCAAGCATGTCTACCTATATACTAGAGGCTACCTACTAGTAGTGAGGGTCTCAAGAGGTTATAGTGGGGAGACTATACCCTTTTATTAGAGCATCACAACGGTATAGCCAATTATGAAACATCATACAATAGAAGAATAAGTAATAATAAATAAATACAAACAATATAAGATGATATAATAACTCAATAAAATAAAAGTGGAAAACACCAGATTATATAACAGATGCATTCCTGGCATGATAAGGATATGTAAACTAAAGAGGTAACATACATCATTCCTTACAATATAGGACAAGACTAGACTCAAATAAAGAAATGAAGTAAAAATCCCTAATGTGATATGTATGAGAATCCTTTGATACAATTCAGTCTTTTTCTCCTAACTCTTCAAGTACAAGTATCACAACATAAAAAATCAACCATGGTCCGCATTCCTATAAACATGAGAGTCTAATCAGGTACCCCAGTGCAATAGTGGCCCAAGTAGGGTGTGAGATATAAATATTAGTATCTCGACACACACCTTGTATAACCCAATATAGAAAGTTAAATAACAATTAAGCAATGTGCAGGTATAGTAGGAATAATAAACAAAACTGAATAAATACACAATAACCAATCCTCAGTCATAAGGGACAAGTGATGGCTATACCAGATTTGATTCATAACTAGAATAAGTCTAGTAAAGAACTATATATATGTATAGAAAAGAGATATATATATATATATATATGATATTTATATATAAAATACAATAACATAACCCAAGAGCATAAAAACACCAAGTGGTCATATACATGGGATTCTATTACTGGATGAACTGGGGAATAGCTCACTGAAATCTAGTCACTAGGGGAATCTCTCATAGTCTAACCCATGACCCAAAATTTAATCTCTCATGGTCTTCATACTCAATGGCTCTCGTGGTCCTTTGGAAATATACATGGAATATCTCTCAGTCTTCCTACTCAAATAGTCCTTCGAAAATAAACATGGAATCCCACATGGTCTTCATATAGAAAGACATCATGGTCCTTTGGAAATTAACCTAGAATCTGACACAACATTTCCTCTCATGGTCTCTCATGGTTCCTTGTCCCTCAACAAATATGGTATAATCAATTAATATATAATGAATGAGGCATTAACCTCTCATGCATCTTATTACCCCATTTCATTTATATCATAAGGCAGGAGGCATAAACCTATGATGCTCTTATTAGTACATATCGTTATAAGAGGCGTATTCATTTTTCGAAAATGTACTTAAGGGAAAACATCTTAAGAATTACAATTTAAATTTTATCAAAGGCTTGGTCACATTCAAAATTCAATTCATGAGGCAGATACCCCTCATGAATATCATTAACCATATTCAATTCAATATAAATAATCCTTTTGATTCATTATGATAAGGCAACCCAAACATTCCTTATCCATTCCAGTAGTTAAACCCATTGAATTTATAGTTACATGGAAATTCCATTTTTAAGGCTCAAGGGATCTATTGGAAGGTTCCATTGGAAAAGAGAGATTCCCTACATTGGTAATACTTATTCATAAAGTAATTCATTCAGTTTATAAATCAGGTCAATGTCTAAAACATTCCATTTAACTAACCAAGGTGAAACCATAATAAAATAATCAATAATATTGGAAAGAAAACAAGAAGTAATAAATCATCACTGTGAGTTTTCGAAGAAAACACACCTCTATTAGATGGGTTTTATTATGAAAACATGACTTTTTTATCAAATAACCCATTTATCATAATTTAAACATTTATTCTGGAAATAAAGATGAATTAATTAAATTCAAGGATAGTGTGTAAGTCAGTCAATAAACGATTTCTTTAATTTAAAGGTAAAGGAAATGGATCCTACCTATGGGAGTAGACCAAGCTAAACACTCGACACCTTGAACTTTTAATCAGTGACCACTTGAATCTTCTACCTCCCTCCTCCTAGAATATACACCTTTTCATATATACAAGGACACCTATCCCCTACACACATATTTTCATGGCCATGAATATGTGTAAGGGTTTCCTTACATACATTCTCATATATGAATATACCCGTTAACACTTACCCACATATTCATTTTTCATATATTTATATAAGAACACCTATCCCCATATATATATTCACTTACAAGAGTGAATATACATATAAAGTGGGAATTTACTTAAATATATGCTTACCGATGCATATGAGGTAACTCACCTTTGACAAAAAACTCAAAGCCTTATAAACAAGGCCAACACACTTAAAGAAAAATACTATGAACTCAGAAACTATGGGAACCTAAAATATAAATAATACAAAAATGAAGAAAAGAGAAAAAAATTACCCTAAATGGACAATGAAAAACTGAAATGATTCCAACCACTTCACCTTTGGTGGTGGTTTCTCGAATAAAAACAAGAGAGTCCTAAGAGACCCTTTGCACAAACTAACAATGGATAAAAACAGAAAAAGATTCAACCCCTTACCCTTATGTTTCATCCAAACCAAACCCACCGGTGGGGAGAGAAAAAGAAGAAGAGAGTATGGAAGAGGAAGGAAGAAGGAGGCATACCATGATGAATCGAACAAATAACCCCATGAAATATGGGTTGAACGGTGCACCAGAGAGGAATCGAGGAGAGGGGGGTTTTCATGAGGTTAAGGGATCTAAGGGGAATGCCACATGGAATAGGAGGGAGAGAGAGTAGTTTAGGTTTATTTTTTTATTTCAATTATTTCAATTTTTAAAATAATAGACCTGATGCATGGTTAGGCCTTTCAGTTTGGAAAACCATGCACCAACTGTGCACCCTACACTGGGCACCTTGGCACCCCACATAGTTTTTTCATACATAGTAAGCTGAACCATGAAAAAACTGTGAGGTGAATAGAATTGAGGTACTTCCCAATTTCTACTAACTAGGTAGGGTAGGCACATAGTTTGGACAAAACATGCACAATCCATGCACTTCATATTATTCTCTTAAAATGGGCCACATAGTTTGCTGGTGGGAGATTAAATGTTTCAGACAAACCATCCACCCTCTAAATACCCTTTAAAACTCATGTTTTTTTAGATCTGATACTCTCAAAACTCCTAGATAATCCATAGAGACTTCTCAAGCCTTCTTTGAAGTCTAAAAACATCACATTGAAGTGGTACAACTCTCAGAATTCTATTCCTAAACTAGGTTTTAAAAATAGCCCATCCAATAAACGTGAAAATAAAATTCGTTTTGTTTTCCATCCATTCCAAAATAGAGATCATTACATCTTTAACATAGTAATAATCAACTCACTCATCCTTATGAAAGTGTGAAATACTTATTATAATAATAACCCTGAACCCGTACTCCCAAATCCTATACTAAATAGATAAACATTATATTTCCTGCTTTGATACCAATAAAGGTAACCCACTTTTCTTTATCGAAAAATAAAATATCAAAAGAAAATATTGGATCACTTAAATTTTCAATGAGATATTTGGTATATTATTTTAGAGAATTAGGAATAAATCTTAACATCATGGATTTATAATCAACTAGTTTAGAAAGATGAACATCCTCTCCCACTATACCTAACTTTTCATATTCCATATTAGGTTATCATCATAATCCATAAGAAACCCTTCAATACATAATTCATTTAACCATAATTTTTATAAATAGAAGAAAATGAAACATAAGAAGGGTGAGATCAAATTCTCAGTAAGGGTAAATGTATCTATTAACAATTGGATGTCATCAGTTAGCATAAAAATATCATAAGGGTCTGATGACATAATCAAAGTGTTTGAGTATAACATAAGAATATTCATACCCATCAATACATGGATCATAAAACATGATATCACGAAATAAGTCTTTAACAAAGGAATGAGTTATGAAAATCAAAAATAATGAGCCATTTTATATCAATCATGATCAATAGAAACATTATAAAACCATATAATTCAAAGATGAAATGTATTGGCGTCTTGGGGATATTTTCATCATAAGAATTTTACAAATAGAAAAACCAATATAGCTAACTTTAATTTCCAGCATACCGAATGCATTTATGGGATATAACGAACCCAACTGTCCTTGGTTTATTATAGAACCACCTATCCTTGGTTAATAATGCAACAACCCCTCCTTGGTTTATAACATAACCACCATCCTTGGTTTATAATGAAATAAACTATCATCATAAAACATTTTCTAGAATGTTTTCATGAATAAAGTATATATAACATTCATTTCATCAAAGACTCATAGAAACAATCACTATTCCTTTCATAATTTTATTAAGACATGGAAAAGAAATAGGTTCCATAAAATTTGTTTTAAAAAAGTATTAATCTATCCATATAAATAATTAGGATGGTATCATTAAAAAAATATTATCATTGGATAATTTGTAACAAGAAGTGTTTTAACATTGATGAGTGGAAATACTATTAAAAGAACATTAAAAACATTTTGGAGGAAAATGACATTTTCATATGGAAAATAAATTTTAAAAAATAAAAATTCCCAAAACATTGAAAAATGATTTTCATTGAAAAAACCTTGGAAACATATAAAGGAAACTTCAAGGAAAATAATGGGCATAATGGTGATAAAATCCATTCCTGTCATAAATGTAAAAAGTAAACATTTAGTTAAAACATTTTGAAAAAGGGAGTCAGAGTGACCCATTTGGAAAATGGTAAGAGATTTCCTTTTAAAACAATTTATGAAAAGGTAAAAGATCATGGAAAATGGATTTAGTAAATCTTTTATTATTACCAAATAAAATATTTGAATATTTTTTTAGAAAACATGTATATGGAAGAGAAATATACCCAAACGAAAAGAAAAATAATATATCAGAATCACTAAAAAATGAATTTCTTGATGCTTTTTCAGTCAATAAGAGAGGATGTGAGAATTATGCTTGTAAAAAAAATTCATAAAAATATGATAATATAATATATATAGTTCAATAAAATAACATCACATTATTTTTTCAAAAATAATGTTGAACATAAACAATCCCAAAATAAAAGAGATTATAACATAAAGGCTTTTTCACTTTGGAAACTCTTCAATCGTAAGACTCATGAAAGAATAAAATCCAAGGATACTTTGGATATAATAAACATAATTATTTTTATGATATAAAATTTCTATGGGTATTATATACATCTAAAAATTATTATAGGTTGATATCGTAAATGTATGTCTCACAGAAAGAGAATTTGAAACGAATAACCCATACAAAAATCATACCACTGAATTTGATAATTAATTAATTAGTTGATTATGTATATCAAATGTAAATCCAAATGAAAAAGTGTAAATAAATCATAATATAATAAAAATTAACTAGGCACATAATCTTAGTATATTAAAGACAATGAAGAATTAATATAACCCAATGAAATGAAATTGAGTTATAGAATTCTTTATCGCTTGGAAACATTCATGTAAAATCCCTTTAATTAAATTTAAAACTTATAATACCATGATTTATTATAGATATATGATATTATATGTAAAAATATCAGTATATACACCACAAAATAGAAATAATTGGTGAATATATTATATTTCCCCTAGAAGTAAAATCTAGATGAGAAAACCCTTACCTTAAGTCTAGAATTTTCTTATATATCCTTTAAATATGGTATAATAAGATTAGATAAATTATTTGATTTCTGAAGAAACTTTTCCAGTTTTAACATCTTATACATAAAGCATACATTTCAATTTCTTCTTAATGATATATATAAATATTTAATCAATTAAGTCCATATCATGTGTTTTGAGGATGTTCAGTTCGTTGTTTCAAAATGGATTTGGTGTGTTCACCATGGTCAAAGATTTAACTATTTAAAAATATACATAATAATAATCAGTAAATAATTATTATATTTAATCATTAATTATGATTTTAAAACCATTACTAAAAATTGGTTTTGAAAAATGAAATACATTACAATCGTAGAGATAGTATGCTGTAAGTACGCGTAAGTAACGTTTCCATTTTTCAATGATCATTATAGAAAGAAGGAATATATTATTTAATCTTTAAAGAATTATAATAATATGATAAATACCATAATAATTTTTTAATACACACACACACACAGATATATATATATATATATCATTGTTGTGATGTGGTGATGCAAAAAGAATCACATCTCTTCGTGGAGGAGAAAGTCCACACATACATGAACAACATTATCATTTTTTAGTGTAAGAACAAAAATGATATATTATAATTTCAGAATGATAAATATTTCATAAATATAATTATAATTTCATTTATAACACTTATATTCAACAAAAATATCTTTATTACCTTCCAAGAAAAGTATTAGAGAAAAAAGAATCACATCGCTTCGTGAGGAGGTAGTTCTTCGTACACACGATCGCTATTATCATACTCCTCATGGAATGAAAAGAAAAATGTATGTTTTATATATTAAATAATCATGTATAAAATCTGAAATATATCATATAATTAGTTTAAATCCATCATTAAATCTTTTCTTTAGATAATATGATGGAAAATGAATGACATCAGATCGCGAGGCAGTAGTCCGACATACACATGAATGATTACTTCATATCACATTTGATGGAAGTGGAGATTAATTAAGTCCTTAAATATTTCTAATAACATATATTTTTATATTAGATATAGGTTTTATCATATTATCATAGTTTAAGAATTTATTTTCGAGGTGGAATAAGAAATAAAACAAAAACCCATAGTTATAAATTTAACCTCTTCACAGATCACCGCATTTGAATTATACTAAAGTTATCCAAGTATAGATTTCATACCAATAAAATTATTCTAAGATGATGGGATATATTTTTGGAAGTTATTTGGGTTGGTATTTCCTGATCAAAAAGTTTTTTTAAGGTGTTAATAAGAGATGATAGGGGGCAACCTTCTATAAGTGAGTTGACTGGAATACTTGTAATTATTGAAATGAAAAAGGTATAACTAAGATTTTCACATGATAAAATGCTCCAATATGTATCATTATAAATAATTAGACAATATATTTTCTAAATATGGCCATAAAATTTGTTTTATACATGCTTCTAGGTCACTTTGACCCATATATTTTTAGTTTAACCCTCAATAAACCTGTTTTATCCTTAACCACAATATTTTATTTTTATTATTTTTATTATTCAGTATGGTCATAATTAAGCTTACATTATTATAAAATATAAATTAATATTGTTACAAATATGATATATATTTTAACAAATTAAACTCATATAATTTCAAAAATTTACTTTTAAATTAATCTCACAAACACGATGAGAAAGCGTGTTTTCAAGAATTGTATTTTTCAAGAAAAGATGATTTTATGTTAACTATATGACTAATAATAATAATTTTATGAATCTAAATTAATTTTTATTAGTATATAATATATAATTCATTTAAATAATTCCTCACTAAGGGTTTTTTTAATTAATTAAAAATGATGAAAATTACGCAATCTAAAATAGTTTTTAGAAAAACACTATTTTTAAACCCAATGACAAAATTATACTAAAATCCAATATATATTTGATTAAAAAAATTAAGTATATTAAATATAAATAAATAATATTTATTTTACTGTAATAAATATTCAAAACAAAATGGTACTTTTAAATTCACTAATTTATTGAAAATAAATGACATTTTAAAAAAATTTGTATTGCTCACTATTCACTAAAAATAAATATTTTCCAAAAAATACAAAATATTTCATGCAAAGTAAATTTTGATATTATTATTTAAAAACTAAAATTTATTTTTTCAAATAATTTTTTTAAAATTTCAAAAATAATGTATAATATTTTTTTCATAAAAGGCAAGTCATTTTTTATGAAAAATTATTTCTGAAGAATAAAGTTACTTTAAGAAAAATTTATTGATTATTTACTAAAAATTTATCAATAATTTATATTTAGCATCAAATATATATATATTTATATATTTCATAAATTATTTAATACTACTCATACCCATGAATTTAATGGATATGTTCTAACATTTATATATTTCACAGGTTGTTTAAGTTTGGTGTTGCATATCAAATACACTATCGAACATAGTTTTCTATCCTAAAATATAAAGTTTTTATATCCACCCACCATTAATAAATTTTTTCCATGAAATTATAAATTTATCTTGGTAATCAATTTTTGGACATTTGAATTTTTTTTTTGTGGAAACCCACATCATAAAGTGTTAATAAAACTTCCTCTCGACGGTCTTCTGGAATAACACATACTAGGTTTCCAAATAAAAGAGCATAGTTCAGAAGTGAAGAATTGGAAATACAATAATGGTGTAAATAATTATGTATAATGATATAGATCATAGATCATATTAAAATTGATGAGTAATAGAATGTTAAAGACCTCAAATCCATACAACTTTGATTAGTGAAAAGACCATCACTTCATTAGAAATGAAGGTAATATGATAAATTTTTTGTTTCAAGATAATCTTCCTAGAGTTAAGGAATTATTTTTACATATATAATGATATAAGTAAAATATAATTACATGAAAATTTTAATTTCATTCTTTAACCACTTTCCAATACACTCTCATATTTTTTCTCCAAACGATAATATTTAAGATGAATTTTTCAAGACCAAAGATCTAAAATAAAATTTTAAATACCACATAACCATAAAAGGGATAATAAATCTATTCAACATATCTTTCAACATTAACCAAAACCAAAATTATTACAACATGGTATGATAACTTCTCAAATGAATAAACCTTAAGATGATGAAATAATACATTAAGCTAAAAAATTCAACAGTAATAACCAGTGTCCACACTAAATCATTCATAAATTACCTCAAAATTAATGAGTGTTTTAACCTCATATGTTTTCTCATAAATTTCATATTTAAATCCTAAAAATATGGATTTTGTTTTGAAAATAACATTAATCACTTAATCATAAAATCACTTTTCAATCCTATGGTTATCTTCATAATAAAACTCATGTTCCCATAAGTACCTCAATTTCCATGATCATATAATATTTAAAGATAATTAATATATTAATAATCATCTTTTCAAAATTAAAATGAATAAATCATGATAGAAAAAAGATTTATATATACCTCAACCTAATAAAACTTCTCCTAAAATGTCATTAATCACTCTAAGATCTCATCACATAAAACCTCAAAGGGGTGTTGAATACTTTGAACTTATGATCACCCTTATTCTTATAGTACTAATATAATATCAATAAATATTAATATAACATCATATGAAAACATCCTAATATCTATGGTTATTTAGTCCTTTCCCTCGATACAAACTATAATATCTTGGAACTCGTACTCTTGGATCTGATGCATTAAACATAAACATTACATTTTCAACTTTGATATTGATGAAGGTGACCCAATTGTCATCATAAAAATGTAAAATATCAAAAGGAAATATTGGATCACTTAAATTCTCAATGATATTCTAATTATATAGGTTTTGGGAATTAAGACAAGCTCTATACATCAAGGATTAAAAAAATTGTTGAAAATATGAATATCATCTCCCACTATACCTATATTTTCATATTTCACATTAGGTCATCATTATCATATTCCATATGAAATTGTTCTAGAAATAACTCATTCAAACATCAATCTGTATAACTTGGGGAAAATCATACTAAGAATGGTGAGTTCAAATTCTCATTAATAGTAAAAGTAAGTTTTAATAATTCAATTTCCTCAGTGTACATAAGAAGAGTATAAGGATATGATGACATAATAAAATTGCATGAGTATAATATAAGAATATTCATACCCATCAATACCTGGATCATGAAACAAGAAAAGATGTTATAAATATTTCACAAAGGAAAGATTCATAAAAATCAATAATCATGAGCCTTGTGATATAAATCCTCATCAAAAAACAATATAAACCCATAACAAGAATAGATTAAATGTATTGGTATATTGGGGAAATTATCATAATATCACTCTTAGAAATGGAATATCTAATATTCTAACTTCCATATCTATAGTACCCAATTCATTGAATTACTATAACAGACCCACCCACCGTTGGATTATCATAGAACCACCCATCGCTGGTTTGTAACGTAACCACCCATCCTTGGTTTATAATAGAACCACCCATACATAGTTTAAAATAAAACCAACCATCATCATAAACAATTTACATGAATATTATCATGATTAAATTATATAAAGCATTCATTTCATCGTAAACTCAATGAAGTAATCATTATTACTTTAATAACATAATTAACCTGTTGAAAATAAATGGGTTCCATAAATATATATTTGAAACAATATTAATCTAACTAGAGAAATAATGAGTATGTTACCCTTAAAAAATATCCCCATTACATCATAATTAACAATAAGTTTTATTGACATTGATGAGAGTAAATACCATTTAAAGATCATTAAAACATTTTTTAGAAAAAAATTTTTCATTTTGAAAATAAATTTTAAAAACAAAAAATTCAATAAAAATTTAAAAAAATCCATTTATTTGAAATTTTATTTTAAACATATAAATTAAATTTCAATAAAAATAATGTACACGATAGTAGGAAAATATTTTCATGCTATAAATGTTAAAAATAAAATTTCTCTTTAAAACATTTTGATAAAGGGATTTAAAGTTACCCATTTCGAAATTGTTAAGAAAATATCTTTTAGAACCTATTAATAGAAGGTAAAACATAATATAAAATATATTTATAAAATTATTTAGTTTCATAAAATTACATTTTTGAAAATATTTTAGAAAACATGGATATAGAAGTAAGGATACTCATTCTAAAATAAATATACAAGATTGGTATCACATACAAATGAATTAATGAATATTTACTAAATAAAGAAGAGATGAAATAGAAATTAAACATGGGAACCACCTTCATAACCGAATTATAATAAAACAGATTTAGTTTAAGAAAATAATATCAAATTATATCCTCTAAAATATACTTGAACATAACAGTCTCAAAATTAAGGAGATTGTAACTTAAAGTCTTTTCCACTTTGGTTACACTTAAACCACAAGACACATGAAAGAATAAAATAAAATGATACATTAAATATCATGAACATAATGAGTTTCATGATATTACATGTATAAGGGTATTATATACATCTCAAAAATTAATATAGGCTTATATCATAAATGTATGTCTCAAGGAAAGATAATTTGAGAAGAATAATACCTACAAAAATCATACAATTGAATTTATTAGTTAACTAGTAAATAAATAATTTGTATAAAATTTAAATCCTCAAAAATTAATTAGAAATAAAACTTAATCTAATCAAAATTATTTACACAGATAATAATATAATTTCAATTATAATTAATAATTATTGTATCCTAATGAAAAGAAAATGAGTTATGAAATTCTTTACCACTTGGTAACTTTCAAATCAAATCCACATGGATTAAATAATTGAAATTAAAACTAAAATACTAATTTTTTATGATGGATTCAAGATATTACATGTTAATAGGTTATTATATACACCAAAAAATATAAATAATTTGTGAATATAGAATATTTATCAGAGAAGTAAAACCGAGATAAGAAAACCCTTACCTCGAGCCCAGACTTTCCTTGTATGTCCTTTAAATACCAAAAAATAAGATTACATACATTATTTGATTTCATAAAAACCATTTCTAGGATTAAAAACTTTTACATAAACCATTTATTTTATTTTTTATTAATGAAATATTTAAATTGATAATCAGTTAGGTTTATGTAGGGTGTTTTGAGGAGGTTTGGTGCATTATTTGAAAATGGATTTGGAGTGTTTTTTCATGGTAAAAGATGTCATTATATAAATGTTTGAAGGATAATAATCATGATATAATTATCAAATTGGTTCACAATTTATAATTTTAAAACTAATCATGAAAAAAGGTTATAAAAAATGAACTATATTATAATAATGGAGATGGTAGGTTGTACGTACACATACGTAATGATTCAATTTTTTAATGATAATTATGGAAAAAAGGTATGTATAATTTTATCCATAAAAAATTATATTAATATCATATATAAAATTCTATTTTTTTAAATATACATATATATATGTCATTATTTTTATATGGTGATTAAAAAAGAATCATATCGCTTCGTGGAGTCGGTAGTCCACACATACAGAAACCACGTTATCATTTGTGACTATAAGAAAGAAAATGATATATTATATTATAAAAATGATAAAAATGTCATTAATACTATTAAAGTTCCATTTATATCACATATATTCCTCAAAATTATTCTTATTACATTCTATGTAATGTGTTAGTGAAAAATGAATCACATCGATTTGTGAGGCGGTAGTCTGTTGTATACTGGAGAGACGTTATCATATCCACCCCAAAATAGAATGTAAGAAGGTGTCTGTTATATAAAAACTAAATACTAATAAAAATTCTATAAATATAACAAATATACATTAAATAAATCATTACAACAATATGTGATAAGAAATGATGGAAAACGAATGACATTAGTTTGTGAGGAGGTAGTCCTCCATTCACATGAATGATGATTTTGTATCCCATTTGATAGAAGAGGGGAAAAATTTATCTTATAAAATTAATATAATAACATATAAGTATTTTAGAGATATTTTTTATCATATTAGAATATTTTTTGAATCTTTTAAGGAGTTGTAATAAGAAATAAAATCAAAATTCATAGTTATAAATGGTACCTTTTCTTAGACCACCTCTTTATGAATATTCATAAACTATTCCTAGAATATTTTTCTATCCAAAAAAGGATTCAAGGATGATTTTAGAGATTTTTCAAATTTATTTTCATAGTTATTGGTCTAAAAATGGATTTAAGGTGTGAATAAGAGATGAGAGGTGTGGGCATTGCAAAATTAAGGTGAGCCGCACACTTGTAATTTTTTAACAGAAAAAGGTGTAACTATGTTATTCACCTTCTAAAAGGATCAAAAATGGATAATTATCAACACTTATACATGATAAGGTCTTAATATTTCCATAAAATAGGTCTTTAACAATGTTTTATGAAATTTTAATAATTATTTTCTTAGTTTAAACTTGATAAACCCGTTTCCACCTAAATCGTGGTAATTTATTTTTTTTATTATTTATACTATTGATTAAGGTAAAATATTAATTTTAACATATTGTATAACATAAATTATTATTATTCCAAATATTAAATATATTTTACCAATTTAAAATTACATATATGGAAATATTTAATTTAAAATTAAACATGTAGACCTAACTAAAAAGTAGGATTTCAAGAAGTATATTTTTCAATAAAAAGTTGATTTTAATTTAACTATTTAACTAATAATAATAATTTTAGGAATTTAAATAAATATTTAATGATATATAATATAAAAAAATTTATTTCATTCTTAATTATGGTTTTTTAATTAAATAAAATAGAGAAACATTATGCACTTTTAGAATATTTAAAAAAAATCAATTTTTAAACCCAAAGACAAATTAATACTAAAATACAATATGATGTTGATTATAAATCATTTAAGATGGTTAAATATAACTAAATGATAAATATTTTAATTTAAATAATTTTCAAAACGTAGTGGGACATTTATTTTCTTAACATATTTAAAAGAAATGAATTTTCTTTAAATAAATCGATATTTTAAATTATTTGCTGAAAAATTAATATTTTCCAAAAAATACCAAATGTTCACCCAATGTAAATTTTAAAATTAGGATTTCAGAAATGAAATTAATTTTATTAAATAAATATTTCTAAAATTTCCATAAATAAATTATAATATCTTTTATGAAATGTAATGAAATTCATTTATGAAGAAAATAGATTTTTGAAGAATAAAATTACATTACTAAAAAAAGATTGATTATTTTTTAAAATTTAATCAATAATTTATATTGAGTGGGATATATATATATATTTTATAAATTAAGTAATATAATTAATAATCTATAATTTAATATTTATTTTACAATTTTTATATATTTTGTGGGCTGTTTAAGGTCATTGTTGCAGGAAAATACACTATGGAACATAGTTTTCTTTTCTAAAATATTTGGTTTTTTAAATTAATTAATTTATAGAAGCTATCACTGACCATATATTTTTTATTATTCATATGGAGTGTGATTAAAAATTCCCAATCATTTTAGGTATATAATTCCGTTCTACTAGAGGTGATTTAATTGATATGTCTAATGGAAAACTTAATCATCTAGATATAGATGATGTGGATGAGAAAATTATTTTTAAAAATCCAAAAACTATTTATAGTTATAACCTAGATATTTTTATATAGAATGAGTCCTTTTAAATCAAGGTCAGATCTGTGTATAGTTCCTTCCCTCTTGAGGTCACAAATATTAGAATTCCACAGCCCATTAAGACTACTTCCCAGACTATTGTTCCCCCCCAATATTCAATTTTTGAAGTGAAAATCTCCCACCGTGATCTAATTCTGGAGTCAAGAACACAACCCATTTTCTTGATCTTTATGAACCTATTTATGATATTTTTCTATCCACGGTTGAATATCTAAAAATCCATGATGTTAGGGAGTGTTCTAGTTTATTCCCTATTGAAAATCATGATTGTGTCCATTATGAACATGTGTACTTCCTTGAAAACCTTTTACCAATAGAGTTAGAATATATGAGTGATGATACCTAGTAAAAATATTAAAAATTCACATCATTTTAGTATTCTATAAACTATAAAAATAAATTCTTAGTGTTGAATTTATTATTCTCAAGTTGGATACTTTTATGTGGTCTGATTTATAATCTATTTTAGTATATTTTATGGAAATAATGACAAGTTTATATTGGGTTTTACTTCTATTTTTGAGTTTTATCAACCCTATAAGAGTTGAGGAAGTTGTGAGCAAGTTTTTTTTTAAAATGGTGAATTTTATATGTTTTTTAACTTTTTTTAATTTTTAGAGTGAGGTCTAGAGGGGAAAATATGAACTGGATAGATTTATACCTACTACTATTGTTGAACATTTCTGGAGCATTTTTCATGCTGTTGAAGATGAAAAATTCTTAAGAGATCCTATTAATGAATTTTTATATAACATTGAAGTGAATACCATCAATAATTCATACCTTTTTAATGATCTCAAATTGAAACATTTAGTGTCTTGAGTATGGCTAAAGACTTTAAATCCAGTGATCCATGGGAGTAAACCCATGATTTTTATTGTTTTTCTATTTTAATTAAGTCTTAAATAATCTTTTTCTTGGTTATCTGTATCCCTGGATTGGTGTACCATAGTTTATATACTTTCACTGACATTTTATTACTTCTTTAAAATGGTTGGTGTCAACTAGTTATGAGGTGGAGTTGGTGAGAAATAAGAGGAGTAATTGTGAGAAGTGTACATAAACGATGGATAGAACTATTTACCAATAGTTGAATCACTCTAAAAAACAATGACCAAAGGAGCTTCTAGTTTTATAAAATAGGTTAAAAAATCCGTAAAATTTTTCTTAGGTTACTTTTTTATTTTGGAAACTTATTGAGAACTATTGATCTTGTAGGAACTATAATTGGAAACCATTGAACTCTTTCATTAGAGGGAGGTTATGTTTTTGTTGTACAATAATGAAATAACTTTTATATAAATGGGGAAAATTTTTAACAATTATTTATAATATAATTTAGTGATATTTATGGTTTCCAAAAATTCATTAATTTTAAATTTATTACTAAAATTGTAACTTGCAATCTAGAATGTTTATTCAAGCCATTTTGGTCACTAATACCTTTCAAAATTTCTATTGAACATGGTAGTATTGTAAATTGCATGTAAGTTTTGTTATTTCTATGATATTCATTATTAGATTTACTTGTTATGTGAAAAGTTTTTAAAACCATTTTTTATTCTTTATTTCATGATATTGTATGGTAGGGGTCATTTTACCGTGTTATTTGTTTCAAAATTATTGTGTGGTAATTTTTCTGAGCTTTACTATCACCCCTAAAATATAGAATATATTTTGTGATACATTTGTACATCTATTTTAATCTAAAATGTTAATTTTTTTCTCCTAGCTTAGATTCAACAATGGGGAAATTTTTGAGTTTTATGTGTGGGAGAGGGGTCCTGATTTTTCTAAACTACCCTTAATTGAAACCCATTAAAAATCCTCTATTTTTTTCCAAAATTCCTCCCTTTCATGTATCATTTTAGGAAGGTTGTATATAAAATTTTCTCTAGATGTGTAAATTGAATCATTGTTTTCAAGAAATAAATATTCATTTTTTTTCTATTTAAGATATAATTTCATTTTTTTAAATATAGGTTTCATTAATTTTGAAATTGATAATATAATGTTATTTTTGAGTGACATAATTATGGTTTTAAGTATGTTCTATTTAGGAACTGATAAAGGGAGTAAGATGAGAAATTTTTGTGGGATTGATATTATAAAATAGTAAAATTAAAAAATATGAACTTAAAAAAATTTGACTTTCATTTTTAAACAAACTCCTTAAGGAGATTACTCAATAGATAATAATATAATTTCTTTGTAACAAGAGTAAAATGGTAAATTTGGATCCTGTGGTGAGTATCTATTATTTTTGGCATTATTTGGGTGTGTAAGTCCTCTATAAATTTCTAATAAGTGATTATGCACATTGTATTGCACATACATCTATAGGAAGGATTTCAAAAAAAAAATTAATTTCCCTAATATTAAAAAATGAGTTTATTAAGGTGAGTGAACTTTTGAATCTAGATGAAGATGAGGACAATTCAATTATAAAAAAACCATTTGAGTTGAATAAATACAGTGAAAATTATTCCTTTGATTTCTAGAACATATGGGAGAGTCAAAATTATAAGTGTCTCTTGTTAATGTTTTAATTCCAATTTTATCTAATATATTCCAGTTTTTTTACTAAAAATAAAATTAGAATTGAAATGAGGAAATTTATGTAATCCACATTAGAGGCATGATTTTTTTATTCAACTGATGGATTTTTTATTTCCTTTGACTCTAGATTAATTTAGAACCTAATTAGAATGACCACTAATTATTTAAATTCCTTTTAAAATTTATTTAATTTCATGGGGTTTCGATTTATTAAGTGTGGAGAAATTTTATGTATCATTTATTCATTTCATTTTTATCCACATTATTTATTATTACTAATTGAGTTTTTTGTCATAATAATGTTTTTAGTTCAGTAATTTATAATTATTGTTAATATAATGTTAAATAATTACAATAGTTAATTTTATGTTAATGTATCTATTTAATTGATTATTTTAGTTTTTTTTAATTTTTAGTTAAGTGAGAAATTATTTCAAGCCTTCATTTGTAATTATTTTTGTTTGTTAAAATATACACAAATAATATTTTAATTTTTTATTTTATTTTTTGTAGTTAGAAATAATAATTTTATATATTTATAGTCATTATTTTATTTATTCATCTTGATTTCAATTATATCTAAAAATAATAATATATAATGATTTTAACTTAAATTTAAATAAATTAAGTGGGTCTTTCTTTTATTGGTAAATAATTAATTTATCCTTGTTTTATTATGATTAATTTTAATTGTTTTTAAATTTATTTTTTAATTTAAATTTAATTTATTGATTTTATTTATATCAGGTTAATACATTGTGTGGTATCTATAGTGACTATGCAGATGAAGTGGCAGAATCATATAAGTGACCGTGAACCTACTACTAGCCTCATCTCTCTTGATACCAGAACAACATGCCACCATACTACTTCCATCACCACCATCACCTAATTCCATAACCTACAACCATCATCTATTATTCCTTGCCTATGATAGTGCGAACCAACAACCATACTGCTACTGTCACCAGCCCTTACCACCACTATGCTACTTCTACTTCCTAAATTCAGTTATCACCATAGTAATTCGACATTTCATCTTTACCTATTCTCCCTTTTTACCACCATCGTGCCTCCTACATCTTCATAATATCACCTCACACAACCAATATGATAAAACCAAGAGAATTTATACTGTAAGAATAACACCCATGCTACTGAATAAATCACGGGCCACGAAAGGAGGAGGCCTAAGATAAAGCTACATGAGTGAATTAATGTAATGATTCATGAACTAGTTGCTAATGATGAAATCCAAAACTACCGAAATGGGATCTGACATCATTGATGAAGATCCCATGTTGATGCCACTATGAAAGATGGAAAACTGAGATAAAGATCCACTGCCAATGCATATGAACATGAATCAAAACTTAATCCAAATAAGGGATTCCATTATATATTTTAAGAATCACTAAATCCTAATCAATGAAGATTAAGAATAAATAAATTATTGTTGAACATGACCCAAATCCAATCCATACAAGATAGATTGATGCAGACTGACAAATTCCATTTGAAAAAATATGATCGATTAACCATTATATTTAATGTCGGTAGACCCACCTTTGAAGAACAAGATCTAATCCTCTAAGAATATATGATTGATCAAACATTTTTCAGGGATTTCATTGATGCATGTATCTGATTAAAGATGAAGGGCCTCTGATTTATCAAAAGATTTTGTTTTAAGGTCACACTTTTTTCATGCCACTTTTTCAATAACATAAATCTGTTAGTGTAATAAAAATAAAGATGAGCTAAGATGAGGTATTTGTATCTATCACTAGATAATTGACCATGCCTACAAAATTTCAAGTGCTTAAAAAAGTATAAGATGAGTTTAACAGGGGAAATGTATCGACCAAGTGAAGTTTAGGGTCAACATTATGTGCATTGTTGTGTAAGGGTTAGTATGAAGGCACACATAAGTGATATCAATTGAAATATGTGTAAGGGTATTTCTGAACCCACTGAATGTGTCACTGGAAGATTCTACAAAGCATTGTAAATTCTCAAAGAGATGGAGCCAAGATGGACAATCATCCATTGTTATCCCATAGAGTTCTACTTAATTTATAATAGAATAACATGAAAATTTCTAAAGTAACAGAGACATGAATACGTGAAGGTGTGTATTCAGTTATAAGAATTTATCTCTTTCACTTTAAGGGGATATTTCTCAATGATGGGTTCTAAGTGGAGGCTATGAAATCTTTCTATGATACTGATTTAAGTGACATTATCAATGACACAAAAGGTGATGTGAAACATGTTAATAAAAATAAATAATTGTGAAATAGATCCCAAGGTATTCCAAAATATATATATGACCCATAATTCGTAATTAAATAGAGCACACATATCATAGAAAGATGAATGATCTAGGAGAAGTACCGGTTCATGGAGCTGGAAATTGAAGAAGGATACATTCTTGTGAGATATGTTTTCTCTTCTTTATCTTTGATTTTTTCTCTTACTATTTCTAAATACAATTTTTATGGGATTAATATTATTATGAACTAAAATAATTTTATCTATTCTTGCCTTTTTTAATTTAATTTTTCAATGAAATTTTTTTGGTGTTATTTTTCATTTAATTACGAGCATTATTTCACACTACTCAAGAACAAACATGTGATAGTAGTGAATCATTTCACCCTTTGTCAAAAACCGATGTAATGATAATTGAAAACTGAATATTATTCTATTCTGTATACTGAAATTTTTTATTCTAATGTTAATATCGAGAGACCAAAACTAAATAAAATTCACTAAGATGTGAAATTTCAGAAAAATGACAACTTAGTGAAACGCCATTTTTCTCAAAGAATTGAATAATTGTATTAATTTTAGTATGATTCAAGAACATCATTTTTATCATTTTAAAACATTATAAAGACCATAAATTCATCATTTCATTTGTCTCAGTCTCTCTGTCATTTTTACTTTTTGATACACCTAATTCATTATGTTCACTACACTTCTAAATATCTTCACTGTTTTATTATTGACTATTATTTCCAAAATTGTTTTTTTTTTATTTTTTTATTTTTTTTGTTCACTCACAAACATAATTTTCTTTCCATGTGGAATATACACCCATAATCAACACCACAGTAGTTATAGGTTGTTGTATGGGTTTATAAATATTTTAAATTTTCACTTGTGCGTCAATGACCGTGAAAGTTATCACAAAAATCATATTTGGTTCCTATATATGAGAAATTATTCAATATCATAAAGGTGATCAAGAAATTTGATGATCATGTTTTTCAATATTAATATCATTAATGAATTTTTGTTTCCTTACACAATCCTAATAAATAATTGATAGAATTTCAAATCCTCTGAGCTATAGAATCTGTATGGTATGTATCATATCCAGTAACATTGTACATCCTACTATTATTCACTTCTAAATGGATATATAATATCATTTAAAAAAGTAATATAGTGTATTATAATTAAAATAGTGGATCAAAATAATAATATTTATAATAAAAATATCTCCAATTAATTATGGGAACATCAGACAAAAAATATAATATCTAAATAAGAGAAACCTTATTCCATAGTATAGGAAATAGAGACAATATTTACCATTTATAAATAACTACCCTCAATCTAAACACAAGTTCACTATTATTGTATAAAAAATTAATCTTATAAAATTCTTCTAGTAGAGTTAGAATCCCTTGATGAAAATAGTTCAATACATTGTAAAACCAATAATTCTATCCAAATCACGTGTCTTGAGTACTAAACATGAAGATTCAGGTATATTTTTTTCATTAAGATGGGGTTTTAATATAATTAAGGGAAATGACGGCATAAGGATGAAAACTACCAAATATTAAACCCATGTTGGGATGACCCTTAAACATTTACATGGTTTACTATAGTGGTGCAGACTCATATATAACCTTGGACAAGGAGTACATCACAAATCCAACCAATGAAAAATTTCTCAAATTGTATAATTCATAGACCATGTTTATATGCCTTTATTTAATATAGAATGTTAAAATACATGGGAAAAATCCTCATTTCATTTTGTTAAAATGTATGTGTTTGTCTCTATTATATGATGGTAAAAAGTGGGATGTTTTGGTTCTTTTATACATTACCCAAAATTGTATAGATATTTTCCTTATATATGATGATTAAACTAAAGATACGTGTTCATGTTTCCACTTGAGGGAACTCACCTTAATTCTTATGGTTGTCACATATTTATCCATACTTTTAATATGGAATTGGTAATCAACCACCACACCCTTGATGAACTTTCTATGGATTTATTTCCACCCTTGTGGGAAACATAAAAAATAATATATCTTCTAATTTGGTATTAAAAACCAATCTTTACTAACCCCCATTTAATTATGGGAATAAATGTATCTTTAGTTTCATTGAGTGGCTATCACTGACCTAAAACTATGATTTTTATTTTCCCATAGGAAATTATCTAAGATATATGCCTTGAAACTAAGAGATACACATCTGGTCAATGATTTATTCTCTTATAATCTAATCACACTACCCATTCAACCAACACACTATAACCCAAAAAAATATGATACTTATTCAATCTAAGATATATGACCATAAACTATATAATACCTAGGATCTCATTATTTCAATTTAAAACTTGATCAATTCATCACTCTCTAGATTGTCCTCGGGTTGACATTTGTTTTTCTCTTAAACTCAAATTTTCTCATATTACACCATCTATACTAGTTCAACCCCATTGATTTTTCTGATGTACAGTGGTGTAACCCCCTGAAAACAAGAACATTTTTTAATATTTTCCAAATTCTCCCATAAATATAATTTTCATCTTTTGAATTTGAATCCTCACACCAAACCTTCATTTCTAAATATACACTCTCTAGTTTAAAGTGGTAAACATGTTCCTCCATATCCACATACAAATACACATCAATAAAAAACATAATAGGGGAATCTTTTTAAATTACAATATAGTCAATCCCATTATCCCAACATAGTAAATCATCTTTTTTAACTTTATTACTCATTTAATGATAATGTGATAGTGTAACATATTTTTTAAATATATGACTAGTAGTTATCCTAAAAATATACTACATAAAAAATTCACTAATTAATTCAAATTATTTATAACATAATTTACCTATTTTCCTCATCCCCAATGTTCATGTAGTGTTCAATAACCTTCAAGTAGTTCCCCCATTAAAATTTTATTATTGATGGGTAAAATTATCCTTTTGGAATTTCATGTTACTAAATGTTTCAATTATTTTTTAGGGAAATTGGTGATAAATATAATATTAAAATATCTAACAATTTATCCATTTTTCCCACCTAGGGAATAAACTTCATGTTGTTTCTAACGTCGATTAATGCTCATATGTGATTAGGATATTTAGTTGATTGTATTAATTTAATTATTTTTACACATAAAATTTTGAAACAAATAATTTGAATGAGTTATAATTTTATTTATTGATGTAATAAAGGATTATTCTTAAGATAGAGTCTTCTTGTTTATTCAAGAAATATGGATAATATAGGGGCTTGAATAATTATTATTCAAGTTTGGACATCATTAGTTGGGGGGATTTGATATCCTTCCACAAAATTATCATCTATTTAACCTAAAAATTTTCTTGTACATGTAGTTAGGGTACTTATACATCATTTTCCCCATTCCAAATTCCACTCTTCTACATGGGTGGTTTCTTAGGACAGTTTGACTAAGATAGATTCTAGTTTTTTTCATATGCATGAAACCACTCCTTTACCCACAAAAGTGAGGAAATACTACTAGAAACAATTCAATTCTCATAAGTTATCTCTTATTGTATCACCTTGTTTTTCAAATCCACGTCTATTTCTGAGTCATTTTATACCTTTGGAGAAGATTCATATTATATAAACTACCCAATAAGTGAATATGGGTGCCCGACTACATGATTCATAAAACATAGTTCCACAATTTTGGAATAAATTATCTCATCCAGTGTGAATGGTGTTAATATGGAAGAAGAGGATGAAAAGTAGTCATAATAATGACCAAATATGGATTCTTGTTTATTTACTTTCAATATAGATATTGGGATATTCCATGATCGGAATAATGTATATCTTTACCCTTAGTGATAATGGAAATTTAACTATAGCTCACCCCTATCTCCCCTCTATTAGGGTGATGACAAGTTACTCATCAGAGTGGATGGTCACACTGAGTTATTGATCCTCTAACTGAGTAGGGAAATAATTGGTTCCTCCTCTATATTGATAGAATCTTTAGGAAATATCTCCTTAGACCCAAAAAATATAATAATAAATGAGGTAGTGTTTCTAAATACAGTAGTGGTAAGTGATGTACCATAGGTAGAGAGGTTCATACTTCTATAATGTTTAGGTGAACAAAAATCATTCTTTTTTCATGAAGGATAAGTCATAAAACTATGGTTTATCCCCTATTAAGCACATTTTAGTCACTAAAAAGGATATATAATCTTGAAAAGAGGAACTATATATTGACTAAATGATTAGATAACCCTCTACACCAATGGTAAGCATATATTTCACTATAGAAGGTTATTTAATTTTTTATTGGATCTATAATAAGAGAGTTATATTTATCATTAAGGGTTAATATCCATAAAGCTAAAATATATAAGGAATTTTGAACCCCCTAGAAATTCATGTCCCATGTGGTTTTCCAATGCCTTTTTGCACTCTTGACATCACAGATTCTTAGTAGTTTGTGATTAATGTAATTTCCAAGATAGAATAATTATATAGACTACTAGTAAGGGAATGGAATGAAAATACCCCCTCATTTTCCAATCACTTTTACCATGTTTATTATCTTTCCCCGACACATGATGTTGGGATCTGTCTAGAGTTTATTTATTTGATGGATCCGGTATGAGTAAAATTATCAAAGTTATTGTGTTTCACATAAAACCTAATTTTTTATGAGACATTAGAGTTTTATATATTAGATATATTACCCTTATCTCCACAAAAAACTTATCTCAATTTTTTCCAAAATATTGACCACTCACAACCCCATTATCTATATTAAAACTCTAGATGAATAAATATTTCTTAGGCTTCTTAATGTTTACCACTAAGAATGGATCATACTTGATCAATCATGAAATCCTCCTAGACACAAGAATATACTAATGAATCTCGATTATTGAGGTATTCCATGAATTCCCCAAGATAAATCCCAATGTTGACATCAATAGGGGATTTGATGAGTCAAATATCATATAGGTATAGTCCCACCACTTTAAGGTTCAACCAAAACATCTAGGGAAAAATATATCTTTATGTCCCTTATCGAACCTCTCATTCTTGAAAAAATATAGTATCTTTTGGGACATCTCTATGTACCCTGAATCATATTACTAGGGTGACACATTGAATGACCATATAATTACTGAGGATTAACCCTAATGTTGTGTGATATTCCTATGGAATTCCTCCCCACCATCCATGTAATCCTTTCCATGAGGTTTTGTTGGAGGACTCATATTCTCCTCCATAGTGGTTGTAGTTTCAACATGATCTCTTCACATCAACGACCAGGTTCTCTTGGAATAAATTTTTCATACAACCCATATTTACTTAGTTTGAATTATCCAATCTTCTAAGAACACCATTTCCATTATCATGTAATACATGTTTTTTACACATAGATTACGACATCGGCTGGAGTCAACATAATTGGATCACCCACCGCTAGAAGTTTTATATGAGAATTTATGTGTACTTTATTTTCTGTATGTTCCCAAAACATTGGATGACCATTGGGTGTCACTCATGAGGAATACCAATTTATAGATATGTAAAAACCACTATAGGTATAATAATTAGAGTGAAAAGTTGTGTGGGATGTACTAAATGTAGACGAATTCACCATAAATGTGCATGATTGGAACTCTATCCTTAAATGCTATATGATATGACCTATCATCATCAGCTCTACCACCATCATTAGTAATTATTTATTTTGGATCATCAAATAGAATAAAGTTGAATTTTTCAAATGTTCCTATGATGCTAGTCACTTTAACACTTTCCACCATTTCAGTATGCACATAAAAATTGTTGAGTAATGATAATTGAAATTTCACATTTGGAAGATCGATGTAGTTATAGAATTTATATCCCCCAATGTGTTCCATGACCCATTAGTGAAATAACAATATTGGAATATAAATGTGTAGTAGTTCCTCCCCATTACTCATAGGCCTATTAATTTTATAGATGTTTTCTTAAATCTAGAAATAATTATTGACGAACATACCTCAAACTATCTATTCCTCCAGGATAAATGTTGTAGAGTACACCATTATATGTGCATCACTAACTACATATAACCAATATCTCATGATTATTTTGAGAAAATTTGATAGAAATAAATTGAGAGTCACTTCCATTTTCACATGGAATCCAAAACCCTTATATTAGACCTCACATGAACTAAAATAGTAAATTTCTAGAATGTATCATGTGTTCCATGTTGAAAACTACATCGACTTCCCCACCACTATCTATATAGGTAGTACAATGATGATTTCAAATCATGTTTTGAAAGGAAGATCAGGATATAGAATAGGATACCTCTACTAATTTATCCTCATATCCTATAGTAGTAAATTGGACAATGTGGGGGTATCCTCAATATTATTCTATGTGTTTTACACCATTAAATTTTTTTTATACTTTTTATCTTGGACTAAGACACCTCATATCTTATAAGGATTTTAAAAGATGATCCCAACCTCTCTGTGGAGTATTTGGAAAGTAGTTATCCCTAGAAAACATACGATAAATAGTTTTAGTATTATATTTCTATGATGGTATATCTAAAAATGAAATAACCTTTCATCATTTTTTTTCAATCATGACTAGGTTGTTTGTGAATTTAGTGTAGAATTTTCTAAACTAAAAATACCATTACCCTTTATAAATTAATTTTTCTATCAGGAAATGGTTGTATTCAGAACTCCATCCACATTTCTGATAAAAAATGGATTTATGAGGAATCAATTATTAGATGAAGGGTGATAGATTAGTGTTTGGTTATTTTTAGTTCATTGTATAAGTATCATTCCATAGTGTATATAACACATTGTCATCTTATTCTCTCACTTTGTTGAATTAGTTTAAAATACTCACTTGAGCATTCATGGGTGAGCATTAAGACTTGAATGTTGGTAAATTATTGTTAAATAGTGGAGTTAATGCATCATTAAGTAGGATAAATCCATACAGAAACAACCTTGATGAAAGAGGTAAATCTATTAGGTCTTATATGAAGAGACCTAATAATATATGGTGGAATAATTCAATTTTATGGCTAGTACCCCCATAAAGGTTCTCTATATTGGATTTCCTCTTTATATTAGGGTTGGTGTGGTTGATTTAGAAGTTCTCACATTCATGAAAAGAGTTCTATAGAGTGATGGATTTGAAATTACTAATTTTTTTGAATCATGAACTAACTAAGGTTCATAAACATTTTAGATTGCAAAAAGATTCTATGAAACATTTTTCTCATATAAATGTTGTTGATGTGATGAAATTAGATGGTTAAAACACCATAGTAATTTTCAAGAAGCGTTTTTTCAAAACAAATATATCAGTTCCATGAAAAATAGACCATAAAAACAATATTTATGAATGATCATGGTCCAACATAGGGTGTAATTCCATCAATATATAGCGATATGGGTGACCATTCTCCTTAAAAGTTTCAAAAAATAAAGAATAAATGAATTTATTTTTTTCCTTTAGAATTTGATCCTCCTTGTCGCGTGTTGATCAAATTATGGAATAGGGCATTTAGAAACACTAAAAAAAATAAAATCCAGGGATATGTAATAATAGATACATAGAAATATGAAGTAGTGTCCTAAAGAGAATTCCAATCAATAAATTTGTGAGCCCATTATATGAGTAATTTTATAATACCTATGTTTAATTCGAAAATTTCACTATTTTATGTGAATAACATGTAATATGACTTCTGTGAGTCATTAAACTATAATTACCCATTAAAGCTCTATTATTATGTAGTCTTGAAAAATTATTAGAAGATGATACCCTTCGACTAAAACTCTAATATTTGTTGTTTTAGTATCCTTACTAATGAAAAATCATTAACTCACATTAATAATAGAAGTTTTAAGAAATAACTTGAATATGACCTTATAAATATTTTCAAACTCTTAAGAGTGGATTAGAAACCCCACCCCTTCGTACAAGGGACACTATTACTATAGGTTATGTCACCATGAATTAGTGGAAGTATCATAAACCTAGACTTTATATGATCCCACATTTTAGGATACCATATGATTCAAATTTATTAGTGAAAAAAATATTCATGGGTGAAGGATCATATAAACACCAATCATTTTTTTTAATTTGTACACATTTTTTTATAATACCAAAATAGTGAAATACCTGATTTTGATCACTTACACAAGACATTTTTTTGGCATCAAATACATAAACCCCACCTATAGAATTTCTTTTTCAGGTAGCGCATTACTTTGACTCACATATAGTACTGTTATCTCTTCTATTTGAACACAAATATCCTTATTGTATGATGTAAAATGGCATGGAACCTTCCTTTCACATGACCATACAACTATGATACTCAAACTACATGTTTTGTTATTCTGGTATCAACCATAATTTATAGGATGCCTATTTGTGGTTCAATCCCAAATTCATTCTAGGAATTTCTACCCTTCCTCAAAAATATAAAAAATAATAGTACATAAATATGGGACTTAATCACATAGAGTATTCCCAATACCCCATAAAATAAAAGTGTAAAGACCCGTAAAATTCAAGGGAATTTTTTTTAATTTTCTTTGGGATTTTACAAGAACACAGTTTTTTGACAGCACCTGATTCTGAAGCCCGGTGTGCCCAGAATCAATTTCCGAAGTTTAGCTCGGGTACGTTCAGTGAACGAACGAGCGGGTTTTTCTAACTATTAAACCGGTGCTCAGAATCGAAATCCGAGGGCACCGATGAAACCGTAGTGCCGGTAATTGCATATGAAGACCTTTTCCAAATTTGCGTTTTCTCGTGACGAGTTGTTTAGTTTTGTGGATAAAGACATCTGAGAAATAAAATTTGTGCAACTAATTTTATTTCTTTAATGTGGTTAAATCCTAAGGATGGAGGTTGGGTGAACCTAACCACCTAAGAGAGGTTAAATGTGAGGTGGGGCCCACACGAACCCCACCCCTTCACATTACTTAAACCTCCTCTAACTACCCCATTAAAGTGGGTGACCTCTCATCTTCCATAACTCACTCCAACCCCCCTTATGACACATCCTCTCATTAATGATGCCAACTCTACTTCATTTAATTTTGACAAGATCAAGATTAATTAAGTTAAGTTAATTCAACATTTTGAAATTTTTTTATAATGCATGAGATGGGTAATAAAATAAGAAGAGTCTTATTTTATTAGGGGTTGGATGGTTGTGTGGGGAAGGGGAGGAGATAGAAGTTCGTCTTCCACGTTGAAGAACGTGAAGAACGGTTCTTATCCGATGAAGAACATCGACCCTTTGACATAGAAGACTCAGCGACCCGGATTCTTCCGTCTTCATCTTCCTCCACGACAAGGGAGAAGTCGCCGACCACGGTGATCATCGCCAATGACAACGTACCTTCCTTCTTCATCATAGGAAAAAGTGAGGAGACATCGTTTCCTCTTCGGACGCACCCAGACGTCCACAGAATCTACGTCCGACCCCGCGACGCCGTTCTCCGCGACACCCGATGTGTGACGTCAAATATCCAAGTAGGGAGTTATTTGAGAACGATTTTATTCCCTTGTTTCATTCATTCTAAAGAAAACAAAGAAACACGAATGAAATTTTTATCTAGTTGATCCGCAGACGTTTTCCTTGCGGGTTGGGAATAATTTGTTGTGGAAAGTTGTAGGGGTTTGATTCATTTAATCTTTGTGATTTATACCCGCGGCGTATGATTAAAATTTTGTTGTGAGATTTTTAAAACCGCTAACGTGGTGGGTGCGGACCAATGAACAAGACCGAACCCACCACCCCTTTCGTTCTTGGTGTGAGAAACAGAGAACGTCGACAAAATAAGCTGCACAGGCGATGTGAGGTCCTCGCCGTGAAGGACAGACCCCAAGAGGGCCTTTGGCGGAGATGGCGTGAATTTCCGACCACCAGAACTCGTCCGGTGGTCCGCGGAGCAACCCGCCGGCGCGCCGTCGTGGAGAACAGCCGCGGCTAAAGCCGTGGTGGCGGGCCGGCCATCCTGCGACTACGCGGGACCGGTGAAGGTGGGACGCTGCAGCCTGGCCGTGTCTGCTGGCGAGAGGCCGCCCCCCACGTGGGGCCGCAGACCATTCAAGGGGTGGGGGTGGGGGGGGGGGGGGGGACCTGGCGCACCGCTCGGCCGTTACGGCCGAGCCGCCTGGCGACCGGGCCGTGTCTGCGCCGGCTGGGCCGGGTCACGCCCAGGCCGGGCCGGGCCACCTAGGCCTGGCCGGGCCACGCCGGCCGGGTCGGTCCGGGCCCAGACCCCCCGTTTTCGGATCACTTTCGGTCGTTTGCCCATATCTTAGGCTACGGACCTCGGATAGATGCACCGTTAGTTGCGTAGCGATCCTTGGATTGAGAAGGCCATTTTTGTATATCGCACTCAAGGTTTCAGAATACTTTGGGTTCGGCCGGGTTGGTTCGTACACGAAACTAACCGGGCCATCGGAGCGAAAACGCTCGTAACTTGAGCTCCGGACGTCCGATTGATGTGCCGTTGACTTTTTTAGATTCCTCTTGGTGAGACGGAACTTTTGGCTTACTCCGCTCGAGGTTTTAATTCTGTCGGAGTGCGGTTGGGTTGGTTCGCTCAAAAAATCAATCGGGCCCCTCGAACGAAAAAGCCAATAACTCACAGACCGGGCGTCCGATTGACGCGCCGTCTGTCTCGTTGATTTCCTCTTGATAAGACAGAACATTTGACATACTTAGATTGAGTTTTGGATGCAGTTGGATAGTGACCGGGTTGGATTTCACCCGAAATCCAACCGGGCCCCTGGAACGGAAAAGCTGATATCTTTCAGACCGGATGTCCGTTTGACGAACCGTCTGCGGCGTCGGTGGTCACGTGGAGAAACGGTCCCTATGAGTACGCCCTATGAGAGTTCGGGGGTACAGTTGAGATACGGCCATGTTGGTTCACACACGAAACCAACCGGGCCCGTGGGACAAAAAGGATAATAACTCACAGACCGGGCGTCCGATTGATGCGTCGTCTGTTGCGTTGAGACCGCTATGACAAGGCGGTCCTTTGAGATAATTATTCTTGGGACTTGTGATATTTGGAGTATCAACCTGTTTCTCGTGGAGTGGACCCCCCCCGGAGATGAGCGTACGAAGTACGGAGACCATGTAGCTAGCTGTGACTTGATGACTTCTTGTCTGATTCGATTCGGAGTGACTAGCATAGCCCAGTTGGGAGCACTACTTTGTGAGGTGACAGACCCATGGCGGAGGAGTACTACTGTGTGAGGTGGCAGACCCACGGTACTCGACAGGAGGAGTACCTCTGTAGGCTATGAGGGGGAGCACTACTATTGGAGGTGGCAGACCCATGGCGGAGGAGCACTACTGTGTGAGGTGGCAGACCCGCGGTACTTGACAGGAGGAGTACCTCAACAGTCATAGGTTGGTGAGTAGTACCTCGGAGACGTGACAAGATCACTGTACTCCCAAAGATGGAGCTCTTCAGCAGTTACGATTTTGATAATGAAAATCCGGGTTTGATCTAAGTCTATGACCTTTGTGTTTACCTCATGATTGAGAAGGGTTACTTGATAACCTGGGTATATGTATGGGCATATACCTAGGTAGAGGTTATCTGTTGAGATCTTCTTTGTGGTTATCCTTTTGGATTTAGTGAGACCTTGAGGGTCTTGGGGTCCCTACTGAGTATCGTTATACTCACCCCTACACGGGCTATGCCTGCACCTCATTGTGTTGGTTGCAGATGACGGGCAGCGCAGACAGAGGCCGAGTGTTCAAGGACTGGACGGTACTTGGAGGTGGACCTCACGGCGAGATAGTATCTGGTGGTGGACTTCATGAAGAGATGACACTCGGAGGAGGTTGACGGGCGAGAGCGTTGTGGAGGATATCTGTACCTACCTTTTAGGCAGGATCTGTGGTGGACGATCCCGGAGCTGCGCTATCTGTACCTACCCTTCAGGTAGAATCCTTGGTGGATGATCCAGGAGCTGCGTGACACCTTCCGACTGTTTTGTCTTTTACCTTGTACTTTACAGTTGGTCTTGTATTTCCGGCCCCTTTACTTTCAGCACTACTTTTGTTTTCAGTTTTACTTAGTGTTTGCTTCCGCTTGTACTCTGATTGATGTTTGTTTACTTTTATAAATGCAATGCCTTCCCAGTTATCGGGATATACGCCTTTGGTGCTATTCGCCAGCCCCTGGCCTTTGGAAGGCGGGCTTGGGGTAGTTACGACACGGGCCCCAGGGTACGGGTCGTGATAAATTGGTATCAGAGGAGTCGGTTCTACCGCATGACTTATAACTCTGATATTTTCTTTTCTGTGAAGCAATAGTGTTAAGGATACTGAGTGTGGTCTTCAGTTCAGGGAGTCCAGTGTTGGTGCGGCGGCCGACGTATCCGTACACCAGGACCCTGACTACTGATTTCCGACTTTATGCATGAAAACACTGATTGCGTGTGTGTTTCCAAAAGTTTTAAAGTCATCTCAAACCAGGTCAGCACACTAGGTATAAATCATTGACTGCATCACATCTGTTCAGGATGTCTCCACGCAGACATTCAGTTGGTTTTCCAAGAGAGTACTCGATGACGGCCCACCGAGCGGTGAGGCTCCGGTGCAGGGCCCTTTTTACTATGTTGGCACCCTCGGGTGGTTTACCAGCAGCACCACCACCTGTTGGGCAGCAGATGCCACCAGCCATACTAGCGAACTGTGCACGCTGGCAGAGCGTGTTTCATGAGTTCCAGTAGTAGAGGCCTCCGAGGATACGAGTCAAGGCAGATTCCCAGACAGCAGAGGACTGACTGGAGCCGATTTCTATAGTTTTCTGCCTATCTGAGACATCAGTGGAGTGGATAGTGTACTTGGCTAACTTGTGTTTTCCAGTAATGACCATGAGGATGGTCTACATAGTGATGAGGCTTCGGTATGTGGACCGATGCCTGAGATAGTGCCTTCGGGTAGTGTGTCAGCTATACATCACTACCTCTTGGTCAGCAGTTACAACCGGCGGTACCGGTAGGTTACACATGTAGGCTTACTGCCTTATACGTGGTCCAACATCAGATACCCTCATGTTCTGAGGCGAACCTGACTCACAGGAGGCTGAGGACTGGATTGAGGAGGTGGCTGAGAGTTTTCTAGTGCTTATACAGCTTCGGCAGGACAACGTGTCGGTAGTTGAGAATTCATCGAGGCGTACCGAAGATTCCGGGTACTCGATGAATACGATTCGATCAATGCTATAGAGCTCGGACCTCTGAGAGTGGTGTGTTTAAGGATATTCGAGCCAACACTTTTTCCTCTTTACATTCCTACTCACGTTAGGGTGCTAGAGAGAACCTTGAGGTTGAATGTTCTTTGGCTGAATGAATATAGCTAGAGAATGTTAGAAGTTGGAACACAGCGAGCTTATTCCAGTCTCAGAGGCTTGGGAATGCAAATGTTTCAAGAAGAGGAAATGTTAAGGACAGAAAAATCTGCAGAGCAGCAGACGTGGAGGCAGAGCTAGGAGAGCAGCATGGGGTGGTGTACATTTCAACATGTTACAACCCCCTGCCTTTGTTGTCCCCTCCAGGCTCAGGGAGCTGGAGGGCAGGGGAAGAGAGTAGTTGCATGCGGTCAAGGAGTGAGACCGAAATGGCTCTAAGGATGATTTGAAGTGCGGACTTTGTCTTATACTAGCTTCCGTAGCCATATACATTGATACGAATCATTCCTTCCTTCCACGAATCTTGTCCCAGACCTAGAGTTTCCGGTAAGCCGTAGACTTGACCCTCACGTATGGAGATACCTTGGGAGGAGACTCGATAATCACACTTACGCTGACAGTGTGATCTGACCCACGAGGCAAGAGTTTCGGTTGGAATCTCTTGGTGGCAGCATCGAGGCCTTACGATGTTGGTCCGAGTATGGATTGGATCCACAGTTCATACGTGGGTTGACTGTATTAGGAAAAAAGGTTCTAGTTTATCTACAACGTTGGGATGGGGTTTTCCTTGGTCTACAAAAAGGAAAACCCAGGCAGCACAGGATGGAATCATGCATAAGAGGGAGCATTCGATCACTTAGGAGATGGCCAAACTTACCTTTGTGCCAGAATTCACCAGAGTTGCGGTGCCAATTCCAGCAGAGCTTTTAGGAGCTGGGTTGACCGGTGTTCCCAACCTGTGGGCGTTGGTTACATAGTTCACTGCGGCACTTTAGGGACCGAACTCTAGTGTGTCCTGATGTAGGAGTGGGCAGTTATCGCCTATGGATCATGACAGATGAGATTCCACAGAGCTGACAGGAAGCATCTATAGTTCAAGGATGATGACCACGTCCTTATAGGGGTATCATCTCGATGAGGTTTACGGAGATGTGGCCAAGGCGGCAAGTAATCTTCAAGGTTCAGCGGACCTTTCCAGGTCCTTAGCTGGGTAGGCGAGGTGGTTTACCGCTTGACCCATCCTCCTCAGTTGCACCGGGTGCACGAAGACTTCCACGTATCTCAACTAAGGAGATATGTGCTTGACCCAATGAATGTCCTCGACCATGGGGAACTAGACTTTGGCGATGGGGTGAAGTTTTCGGGGTTCCAATAGAGGTTGAGGATCGACAGGAGAGGATCCTACGAGGATGGTCGATTCCTTGGGTGCGCTTTCACTGGCAGTACGAGAACCTCCAGGTGAGCACATGGGAGCGAAAGGCTCAGATGCATGCTCAGTACTGCTTTTGTATCCCTAGTTTGTGTTATAGCTTTACAGGGACGTAAAGCCCTGAGGTGGGAGTAATGTAAAGACCCGTAAAATTCAAGGGAAGTTTTTTCTTAATTGTCTTTGGGATTTTACAATAACGCAGTTTCTGACAGCGCCTGATTCCGAGGCCCGGTGTGCCCGGAATCAATTTCCAAAGCTTTGCTCGGGTACGTTCAGTGAACGAATGAGTGGGTTTTTCTAACTATTGAAGCAGTGCTTGGAATCGAAATCTGAGGGGACCGATGAAACCGCAGTGCCGGTAATTGTTTAAGAAGACCTTTTCCAATGTTGCGTTTTCTCGGGACGAGTTGTTTAGTTTTGTGGATAAAGACATCCGAGAAATAAAATTTGTGAAACTAATTTTATTTCTTTAATGTGGTTAAATCCTAAGGATGGAGGTTGGGTGAACGTAACCACCTAAGAGAGGTTAAATGTGAGGTGGGGCCACCACGAACCCCACCCATTCACATTCCTTAAACCTCCTCTAAGTCCCCCATTAATGTGGGTGATCTCTCATCTTCCATAACTCACTCTAACCCCCCTTGTGACACATCCTCTCATTAATGATGCCAACTCTACTTCATTTAATTTTTTCAAGCTCAAGATTAATTAAGTTAAGTTAATTCAACATTTTGAAATGTTTTGAAAATTCATGAGATGGGTAATAAAATAATAAGAGTCTTATTTTATTAGGGGTTGGATGGTTGTGTGGGGAAGGGGAAGAGATAGAAGTTCATCTTCCACGTTGAAGAACGTGATGAACGGTTCTTCTCCGACGAAGAACATCGACCCTTCGACATAGAAGACTCGGCGACCCGGATTCTTCCATCTTCATCTTCCTCCACGACAAGGTAGATGTCGCCGACCGCGGTGATCATCGCCAACGACAACATACCTTCCTTCTTCATCATAGTAACAAGTGAGGAGACATCGTTTCCTCTTCGGACGCACCCAGACGTCCACGAAATCTACGCCCGAGCCCGCGACGCCGTTCTCCGCGACACCCGATGTGCGACGTCAAATATCCAAGAAGGGAATTATTTAAGAATGATTTTATTCCCTTTTTTCATTCATTCTAAAGAAAACAAAGAAACACAGATCAAATTATTATCTAGTTGATCCGCGAACGTTTTCCTTGAGGGTTGGGAATAATTTGTTGTGGAAAGTTATAGGGGTTTGATTCATTTAATCTTTTTGATTTATACCTGCGGCGTATGATTAAACTTTTGTTGTGAGATTTTTAAAACCACTAACGTGGTGGGTGCGGACCAATGAACAAGTCCGAACCCACCGCCCCTTTCGTTCTTGGTGTGAGAAACGACGAACATCAACAAAAAAAGCCGCATGGTCGATGTGAGGTCCTCGCAGTGAAGGACGGACCCCAGGAGGGCCTTTGGCGGAGACGATGTGAATTTCCGACCACCAGAACTCATTCGGTGGTCCGCGGAGCAACCCCCCGGCGGAAAGCGGCGACGCCCGGCGCGCCACCGTGGAGAAATGCCACCACTGAAGCCGCGGAGGCGGGCCGGCCATCCCGCGACCACGCGGGACCGGCGAAGGCGGGACGCGGTAGCCTGGCCGCGTCCGCTTACGAGAGGCGGCCCCACACGCGGGGCCGCAGACCATTCGGGGGGGGGGGGGTGCCCCCCTGGCGTACCGCTCGGCCGTTACAGACGAGCCGCCTGGCGACCGTGCTGGGCCGCGCCGGCCGGGTCGGACCCGGACCCGGGTTTGGTCGACCCGGTTTGGGCCGACCCAGGGGGGTTGGGCCGGGTCGGTCCGGGCCCAGACCCCCCGTTTTCGGATCACTTTCAGTTTTTTGCCCATATCTTGGGATACAGACCTCCGATCGACGCACCGTCAGTTGCATAACGATCCTTGGATCGAGACGGTCGTTTCAATATATTGAACTAAAGGTTTCAGAATACTTTGGGTTTGGCCGGGTTGGTTCATACACGAAACCAACCGGGCCCTCGGAGCGGAAACGCTCGTAACTTGAGCTCCGGACATCCGATTGACGTGCCGTCGACTTTGTTAGATTCCTATTGATGAGATGAAACTTTTCGATTACTCCGCTCGAGGTTTGGATGTCTTCGGAGTGTGGTCGTGTTGGTTCGCTCCTGAAACCAACCGGGCCCCTGGAACGAAAAAGCCAATAACTCACAGACCGGGCGTCCGATTGACGCGTCGTCTATCTCGTAAATTTCTTGTTGATGAGAAGGAAGTTTTGGAATAATACACTTGAGTTTTGGATGCTGTTGCACAATGGCCGGGTTGGATTGCACCCGAAATCCAACCGGGCCCCTAGAACGGAACAACTGATATCTTTCAGACCGGACGTCCGTTTGACGAACCGTCAGTGGCGTCGGTGGTCACGTGGAGAAACGGTCCCTATGAGTACGCCCTATGAGATTTCGGGGTACAGTTGAGATATGGCCATGTGGGTTCGCACACGAAACCAACTGGGCCCCTGGGACAAAAAGGCTAATAACTCACAGACTGGGCGTCCGATTGACGCGCCGTTTGTTGCGTTGAGACCCATATGACGAGGCGGTCCATTGAGATACTTTTTCATTGGAATTGTGATACTTAGAGTATCGACCTATTGTTCGTGGAGCGGAACCTCCTGGAGACGAGCGTACAGAGTATGGAGACCATGTAGCTAGCTGTGACCTGATGACTGCTTGTCCGATTCGATTCAGAGTGACTAGCATAGCCCAGTGGGGAGCACTACTTTCTGAGGTGGCAGACCCATGGAGGAGGAGCACTACTGTGTGAGGTGGTAGACCCGCGATACTCGACAGGAGGAGTACCTCTGTAGGCTTGAGGGGGAGCACTACTGTGTGAGGTGGCAGGCCCATGGCGGAGGAGCACTACTGTGTGAGGTGGCAGACCCGCGGTACTCAAAAGGAGGAGTACCTCAGCAGTTATAGGTTGGTGAGAAGTACCTTAGAGACGTGACATGATCACTGTACTCCCAGATACGGAGCTCTTCACCAGTTACGATTTCGATAATGAAAATCCTAGTTTGAGCTGAGTCTATGACCTTTGTGTTTACCTCATGATTGAGATGGGTTACTTGATAACTTGGGTATATGTATGGGAATATAGCTAGGTAGAGGTTATCTGTTGAGATCTTCTTTGTGGTTATCTTTGTTGGATTTAGTGAGACCTTGAGGGTCTTGGGGTCCCTACTGAGTATCGTTATACTCACACCTGCACGAGCTATTCCCGCACCTCGTTGTGTTGGTTGCAGTCGACGGGAAGCACAGATAGAAGCCGAGTGTTCGAGGACTAGACGGTACCTGGAGGTGGACCTCACGACGAGACAATATCTGGTGGTGGACTTCACGACGAGACAACACTCGAAGGAGGTTGACGGGCAAGAGTGTTGTGGAGGCTATCTATACCTACCCTTCAGGTAGGATCTGTGGTGGACGATCCAAAGATGCGCTATCTGTACCTACCCTTCAGGTAGGATCCTTGGTGGACGATCAAGGAGCTGCGTGACACCTTCTGGCTGTTTTGTCTTTTACCTTGTACTTTACAGTTGGGATTGTATTTCCGGCCCCTTTACTTTCCACACTACTTTTGTTTTCAGTTTTACTTAGTGTTTGCTTTCGCTTGTACTCTGATTGGTGTTTGTTTACTTTTATAAAGGCAATGCCTTCCTAGTTATCAGGATATACGCCTTTGGTGCTAGTCGCCAGCCCCTGGCCTTTGGAAGGCGGGCTTGGGGTAGTTACGACACGGTCCCCGGGGGACGGTTCATGACAAAAAGCATCACCACTAAATATTAATCCATTAGTGTCCCTATCAAAATTTATGTTGTGAGTGAATACATTAGACTTTAAACCATGTGTTTTTCTATGAGACATTAAACTATGTGTTATGTCATTACATATTAAACTATGAGAGTATCCACCAGAATTTAAACTATGAGTACCTCCACTAGAAAATAAATGGTGAGTGTCCATTCTAGTCATTAAACAATGACTTCCCCATTAGAAATTAAATGGTGAGTGTCCCCACAATCCATTAATCATTTAGTACATTTCTATAAGGATTTAAATTATAGCACTCCATCCTTCATGGATTCGAATCATATACCCAATACATTGTGTGATAAACATAATATGGACCCATATGATAGTGTCAAGAAGAAATAATGAAATATTATTATTTTTAGATATCCCATTTCTTAGACTAAAGTTCTTCACCTGGAAAAGAAAAATAAAAAATCTAATAAACAGATACCCATGATGATAGAATTAGGAAGGGGTCATAAATATTTGAGGTGGTAATTAACTAGAAAACAATATCCTTAATGGGGTGAGTTAGCCTATCTTTGTCTCATCCTATGAAAAAATCCATCACTACATCCCTGATTGTGAGAGGTCACCCACCTTTGGAAATCTAGAATGGTATTAGATCATGAACTTTTCCCACAATCTAAAAAAGAATAAAAAATAAAAATTGGTGATATTATTATATCTCTATACTATTTTTTAATCAATGTTGTTTTAAATTATTTATTAGAGAGAATAAAGAGAGAAATTATGATGTTACCACTTAGAGGTAGTGCCACATCCCTAAACCATTTCATTGAGAATAAACCTTGGTTTAGAGTGAATTTTAATAAAATCAATATAAATACTTATTTTTTTTTATTTTGAAATTTCAATGTAGTGTCTTTTTATTTTTCTTATATGTTTTCCAATGAAAGGAAACCAAGTAAATTCTTGTTTCATGAGTGGAAGATTAATATTCCCTCAACATATCATGAATTTTTGTGGGGTATAAGTAAACATTTTGTAAATTAGATTAAGGAAAATACAAAGGGAATAATGGTTGTAGCATCATCATAGGTGGTTAATCAATGTGATGGTATATATCATTATGTCAAGATATTTTATTATAGTTTGAGTTTAAAGGATTAAATGGTTTAACTTCATACATGTTTCATTACCTTAATTTCCCCCCTATTTGGGTATCTCTCACTATACCACCTTGTTTTCCTAATATCATGGGTTTTGGAGATCGAATAGTTGTATAAATTATATTCATTAACTATTTGTGAAACAGTAATAAAGTAGTTAATCATTGTAATGTCTAGACTGGTTATAAAAATCTTATTTAAATATTTTTTTAGTAAATTATGGGTTTTCTTGGGAAATTTTCTAGGTATATTCTCTTATTACTCATTTTCCACATTCATTAGTGAAAAATAATATATGGGTTTCCTTGTTTTTGAAATTAAATGTCCGAATAAATAATTGATTTCCATCCATATAGGGTTTAACTTGTATTTGGGAATAAAAAATTTAATATTTAGGATATAATAATTACTTTTCTTATACATTTAATTAATTTCCCATTTTTGTTTTGTAAAAATTATCAGAACTTATTTTTTAAAAAATTAAATTATAAATTTCATGAGTTTATCATGGTGAGGATGTTTAGAAGATATTAACTTTTATGTTATTAAAAGTTAAAATAGTTGATTATCCCTTAATAAAATTCTTATTTTAGAAAAGTAAATTACCTCTGAGTTGAAAATGGGGTGTCTATCATAAGTGATAATTTATGAAATTTTTAAAACATTTAGATATTTTAACACCCCGAGCTTCCACGATACGCTTCTCATTCAATAATGCAATAGCTTTCATTGTACACAACATCGAGTTCTAAAACACCGCGACTAATCGAAGTAGCAGTTATGAATAGTAACAACCACTTTTTAAATTTATAGAAATTTTATATTTCAAAATGGACTTCATTTTTGTATTCCTAATATTGAAATTATCCTATGTTGAATTTTTTGTAATTTTCTGAGAACTTCCAAATTTTTATGAATAGTGAAAAATACTTAAAACAACTTTTTTAATCAAAATAATTTATAGTGATAAGTTATACTATTGAGTGGTTTTAAGGTATAATTAGAATATATTTTTACCATTTTATCCAATGGTGGTCATTAGAATTAATTTAACATTGAAATTGGACATAAACAATTGCCAATCTTTTGATATTAATTGTTTCTTAAAAACACGCTATTTGTTGTAACAGCGGGAATTAATAATAAAATTAATTAATGCAACTTATATTTTTGTAATTTTGTAAAATAGACATCATTTTTGAATTCGGAATATCAATTATAGCTTAGGGTGAAATTTTGGCCTTATTCTGAAAAACTTCAATTTTTGATGAATAGTGAAACCACTAAGTGGTTGTTAAAAACTGATTTTTCGTTAAAATAAAATATTTCCACTTCTGTGAATTGATTTTCAAAAATCCGACATACATGGTTGTCATTAAGAAGTAAAATGTGGTTCAATGAGATTAAAATAATTTTTTGGTGAATAGTAACTTTTAAGTTCTTAATCGCGATTAGAGGTAATTAGTGTAGTTTAAGGTACAAATAATGTTTTAATAATATGAGATGAGCATGACACTTGTCCTACTCCTATTGGATGAGTCATGGCCGACCAAGACAACCCATGGGTCAACTTGGGGACCCCATGGAGCCACTTTAGTTAGAAAATGACATAAATACCTTTTATTTAATGTTAAAGTAAAAAATGACTCAAACATAAAATGTTTCACTAAAACAATTTTTACGTGGGGTTACACTAGTCCAAATTTTGATTATAAATATTAATTAGAAATATAAAAAGATTTCCTACATCATAGTATTTTTGTTATAATTTTTAGACATTAAATAAATTAAATTATTTATGACATCATTATGATGCAGCGATGACCTCATTATTTAATGATTTAAATAAAATGGGAAGATAATGCAAAATCCAAGGATTACACTTGTCCAAAGCCAATTGGATGAGGATATTTCTAACCCTTATCACCTTAGCCTCGAATTATATAAGTGTGGGACCTTTAGAATCCGAAAATCATTGTGTAATAATGTAACATTTCAATCTTTCCAAAAGAGCCCCTCCTCTCCACTTATAAAAGGCCCCCACCTCTTCCACCTTATTCACACGTTCAAGCCATTTGGCTCGGCCAACCCCTGCCCAAATACTCTCCCAACTTCCCCCTCTTACTTTTAGAAGCCTCAATTTGGGCATAACTCTTCCCAAGGAAGCCTTTGGCTCAAATCAAAAAGAGTTACCCGATTTTGAGGTAATGTCTTCTCTAATGTTGTTTTGTTTTATTTTTCTTCTCCAACCCCCTAAACTCTTTTTATTAATTTCTTTTGTAACAACACCAGTATCCTCAATATACTAGGATGTTGTTATAAGAAGGATTCGAGCTACACTTACACACACCTACATCTAATGGTTAAAGAACATACAGTTTCTGTGGATGGTGAATTTCTGCCTCACGAAACGATGATTGTTCAACACTCATATAACACTTTCAAAGGTGGCCATTAAGATGTCACTATTTTTATATATGATATATAATATGTTTATGATTTACTTATTCTTCTGTGTTTCTCATTTATGGCATACTTTATGATTTCCATTATGGGTAAAATGCGATAATTTCATTTTAGGAAGTGCGGACAACCGCCCCCTCAAAGTGATTTGAATCGTTAATGCCATTTGTGGGATGTATAAAGGATGGAGTAAATGGTATTATACACTATATTATACTGGAATTATATTATACATTTATATCATTATGATTTAGTTCCATTAAATATGAAATTTAAATGAAAGTAGCGTTCATGCGTACGTACGGCTTACCGTCTCCATGAACGGTGCATTTCATTTCTTACCTCTAAATGTTACGTAATATTATAAATGAATGTATATACTGGATATATATGATATATATGACATCTAAATAATGAATATAATTCTGGAGATAATAGATATTCTACCACATAAACAACTTGTAATTATAATAAGATTATTGTTGACTCAAGTACCAAAGATCGACAAAACGACCGTTATTAACTTAAATAATTACATAAAGTTCATAACATTGTAATAAGTGATATAAAAAGGATAATGAAATTGAAAATGGTTCTTAATAAGGTATATATTAACTCTAGTTTATTATTCAGGAGGTTAAAGAACGGTTGAGTCAAGTCAGACACGAGGTAAGGGTTTACTTCACAACCTCTTCATTATCCAAGGTTGTTTATACATAATTATCTACTGGGGCCTTGTTATGATCCAAATCCGTGTTTCTTAAAAATGTCTTTCAAAACATTTTTACTATTAAATGGAAAATGGGTTAAAGTCATTTATACCCTTATACGTTTTTGAAAGGAATCTTACCGTTGTTTTCCAAACAATGTACTTTTTGACCTTTTTGACAAATATAAGGTAAGAATGTTTTTTAACCTATACGGCGGGTGCGGCTATTTTCCGCCATTATAACTTCATCGAAGCTTCCCTAAC
This sequence comes from Viscum album, assembly GCA_963277665.1. Classification (NCBI taxonomy): domain Eukaryota; kingdom Viridiplantae; phylum Streptophyta; class Magnoliopsida; order Santalales; family Viscaceae; genus Viscum; species Viscum album. The sequence continues at coordinate 2,002,690,520 of OY728136.1, forward strand.
AAGCTTATAAGAATATCTTCAAAGTAAATGTATTATTTTATAATTATGAGACTTTTAAATGATTTCAAAAAGGAGAGATATTACTCTCAAATAGCTTTGATTTCATCCATGTCAACATCCTTTGATGGGTTTTAAGTTTAATTGAAATTGAGTTATGATACAAAACTTCCATTGAACATTTTGTGAAATATTTGACTGTGGATGTGTTATTTTTATACCATCCATAGCATATGGAGAAGTTGTTTACATTTCGTATGCTGGTTTTAATACGAATATTTATGTTATGTTTAAACCTATTCATATGAGGAATGTATTGGACTTAATATGTGACGGGTGGAGCCCGCTATAGCTCCTCGATGCATCGGTAGGTCTCATGAGACAACTATATGTGGAATTGGCCTAGGCCCTTTCCCAATTTGATTTATGGTTTTGGCCGAGGCCTTAATCATTTTAGACGTCTTGGCCGAGGCCTTGACAAAGTGTTTCAGAATGTCTGGCATTATACATTCCCTCATTATGAAAGTGGTTATTGATATTTCATGTGATTATTCGTCAAGTAGAATATCCATGTGAGTAAGTAATGGCATTATTTTATTTTACTTTTTCCATATTATGCTGAAGTTCAAGTTCAATAAGGCTTTTGTTTTAGTTATACATTGCCTTAAATGCTTATGTTTTTTTTATAAAAGCTTCCGCAATATTGTTATCCTTACTGAGCATCTGAGCTCACCCCTTTCAATGTTTTAATATTTTCCAGGATGTGAAGAAGTATTTTATGAATGACCTGCAGGGATAGTCAGAAGAGGATATTACTGTGGACTATGAAGACTTTGTTTTTAGTTTCTCACTTTATGATGTAATGTAACACTTATGAATGTATCTAGTGTTTCCAAGGCTACTAAACTAATCGGTCTTTCGAGACTTGATCTTTTGTGATCATGCCAATGTTACGAAGTAACGCACCGACTTCAGGTAGCTGGGGTAGGGGCGTTACAGTTGGTATCAGAGGCAGTTTAGTACTAACCTTGGAATCTAGATTTAGATAAACTCTGATTAGAGCACATAGCCCAAAGATAGACTTTGAGGATTAGTATAGAAGAACTTCCTAGAATTTTGGTATTATAGAGATGTTATGAGTTTTCCGAGCAATAAATCCTTGTCTGGATACGAGCAGGTAGAGGCGGCTCTGGCACAGATGTACCTAGGGGTAAAACCCGAAAACACCGCTTTGAGCTAGACTCGAACGAGAACTGGTGCATGACAACGGGCCTTGCTGCACTCTTGGTTACGACACTCCCGGGGGATATGCTTAGGATAATTCTCATTTTATTTACAAACCACTATGAAGGGTTATGAGTATATACTTCCTCAAAGAAAACATTGCTTTTTATGATTATGGATTATATCCATAAATAGTTCAATTTAAGTTAAGTGTTTTATAAGTATGGGATTATGTATTTTGATTCATAAACTGATCTAGTTTATGCCATTGTTTAGAAATGGCGCCTAGTGGAAGGAATGGAAACCGTATCAATGCACGAACTCCGTGTAGGGATTGCCCTCCTCCTCAAGATAATTATTGTGGATCTGGAGATACAACTGGTGCTGATCAACTTATTACCATACTGGGACAACTCACTCAGGTTATGAATAATAACCTTACTCGTATGGAGCACCCTGATCCGCAACGTGGAGGATCAATGCTAGAACGTTTCATGAGGCAACAACCACCAACCTTCAATGGGAGTACAAATCCTATAGTAGCTGAGCAATGGATAAATTCCTTAGAGAAAATATTCCATGCCTTGGGGAGTAGTGAAAGGGAGAAGGTTGTCATGGCAGTTTACCGCCTCACTGGAGATGCCGATCAGTGGTGGTCACTGATTCAAAACACAAAGGAAGATGATGACGTATCGAATATGGAATGGAGGGAGTTCAAAGAGCTTTTCTTAGAAAAATACTTTCCTCGTGACCATCGAGCAGATATGGAAAGACAATTTCTGAGTTTGAGGCAGAAGGAGGATGAGAATGTCGCAAAGTATGAGGCTAACTTTACAAGGTTAGAGAGGCATGCTGCCGATTATATACGTAACCCAAGGAGTAAGATTGATCGTTTCTTTGATGGGTTAAAACCATTTCTCCCTCGAGCTTTAGTATCACAATCCTTCTCATCATACGAAGATATTGTCTCGTGTGCTATCAAGACAGAAAAGGAATTCTCTAAGTCTTATGACAACAAAGTAAAGCAAGAGAAGAAGAGAATGGTGGAACAAGAGACAGATAAAAGGAAAAAGGGAAAGAAGGATTTTCCATTATGTGATAATTGTGGGAAGAATCACCCTGGTACTTGCCTAAAAGGAATGGGAGTTTGTTACAAATGTGGAGAAAAAGGTCACCAGGCGCGTGATTGCAAGGGAAAGAAAGAGGCTATCAATGTTGAATGCTACAATTGTAGAGAAATGGGTCATTATGCAAATGAATGCCCTAAGCGTCAGGGAAACTTACCTCAGAAAAGGCCAAGGGATCAAGGACAATCTTATGCTGTTACTACAGTTGAAGCAGAATAACTAATGTATTCTTGCTTTTGGACTCATGGATTATATTCTGGTTATTAGAATAATGTGATATATATATAAGGATTGTACTGTAGTACTTGTTGATTTCATTAAGGTTTTAATATGATGAAGGTAATTATATTTTTAGTATGTGACAATAAGAGAAACATTACTTAGTTTGGGGAATCTGATAAATTGATTTTGGAATTAAGAGACCTTTTAGAGAAAGTCTGGACCGAGGTATTTTGGATAACTATAAAGGTTGGAGTGGATTAAGTTGATCTTTGGATAGTATTGTTTAAGGTTAAAAAATTTATGAAGATTATTTTTGGAATATTATGATACTATAGTTTTAGGAAAAGGACAAACTGCAGGGTGGGGCATAACCCGTCGCGTCGGACAAAGCTGCAGGAATCGAACCCACAATCATAGTGCGACAGGCCTTTATTTCCTACCACTAGCCTACAGGAAGTCCCTGGTTATTACAAAATAATTTTACTAATCTAAATGGTATGTGTTAACATTTGGAACCTTAATAAATTAGGATGAGTATAATATTTTTGAGTTCTATTATCTTTTTGAGTGAAAGATGAGTTGGAGGTTGAAACTCTAATTGTCAAGCATAAATATATATATACCTATCTCTTATTCAATGAATAAATTAATTCTTAAACTTTAGTAAAGGTATATTAAAAAAAATGTGTTATCCTAATACCTTATGTCTTGTTGAACTGATGATATTTTAAATCAACATAGATTGAAGGCTTTGAGGCCCTCAATTTGACTGTTGATTGTGATTGATGACCTCAATCAATCCCTACAAATATTTACGTTTTCCCTCTAATTATATGTCTCTAATTGCCACCAATGTTCTCCTAATCGAGATCATAATTGGGTGGTGACTTTTTCATTTCCCTTTCCCTCTTATTAAGGCTAAATTTTATTAATCTTATTTCCGATGTGGGTTTTCCACAAAGGTATTTTCTATTTTCAACCTTTTATTTTCAAAGAAAAATATCAAATTGCGAGGACGCAATTTATTGAAGGAGGGGAGAATGTAACACCCCGAGCTTTCACGATACGCTTCTCATTCAATAATGCAATAGCTTTCATTGTACGCAACATCGAGTTCTAAAACACCGCGACTAATCGAAGTAGCAGTTATGAATAGTAACAACCACTTTTCAAATTTATAGAAATTTTATATTTCAAAATGGACTTCATTTTTGTATTCCTAATATTGAAATTAGCCTATGTTGAATTTTTTGTAATTTTCTGAGAACTTCCAAATTTTTATGAATAGTGAAAAATACATAAAACAACCTTTTTAATCAAAATAATTTATAGTGATAAGTTATACTATTGAGTGGTTTTAAAGTATAATTAGAATATATTTTTACCATTTTATCCAATGGTGGTCATTAGAATTAATTTAACATTGAAATTGGACATAAACAATTGCCAATCTTTTGATATTAATTGTTTCTTAAAAACACGCTATTTGTTGTAACAGCGAGAATTAATAATAAAATTAATTAATGCAACTTATATTTTCGGAATTTTGTAAAATAGACATCATTGTTGAATTCGGAATATCAATTATAGCTTAGAGTGAAATTTTGGCCTTATTCTGAAAAACTTCAATTTTTGATGAATAGTGAAACCACTAAGTGGTTGTTAAAAACTGATTTTTCGTTAAAATAAAATATTACCACTTCTGTGATTTGATTTTCAAAAATCCAACATACATGGTTGTCATTAAGAAGTAAAATGTGGTTCAATGAGATTAAAATAATTTTTTGGTGAATAGTAACTTTTAAGTTCTTAATCGCGATTAGAGGTAATTAGTGTAGTTTAAGGTACAAATAATGCTTTAATAATATGAGATGAGCATGACACTTGTCCTACTCCTATTGGATGAGTCATGGCCGACCCAGAAAACCCATGGGTCAACTTGGGGACCCCATGGAGCCACTTTAGTTAGAAAATGACATAAATACCTTTTATTTAATGTTAAAGTAAAAAATGACTCAAACATAAAATGTTTCACTAAAACAATTTTTACGTGGGGTTACACTAGTCCAAATTTTGATTATAAATATTACTTAGAAAGATAAAAATATTTTCTACATCATAGTATTTTTTTTATAATTTTTAGACATTAAATAAATTAAATCATTTATGACATAATTATGATGAAGCGGTGACCTCATTATTTAATGATTTAAATAAAATGGGAAGATAATGCAAAATACAAGGATTACACTTGTCCAAAGCCAATTGGATGAGGATATTTTGAACCCTTATCACCTTAGCCTCGAATTATATAATTGGGGGACCTTTATAATCCGAAAATCATTGTGTAATAATGTAACATTTCAATCTTTCCAAAAGAGCCCCTCCTCTCCACCTATAAAAGGCCCCCCACCTCTTCCACCTTATTCACACCTTCAAGCCATTTGGCTCGGCCAAACCCTGCCCAAATACTCTCCCAACTTTCCCCTATTACTCCTAGAAGCCTCACTTTGGGCAGAACTCTTCCCAAGGAAGCCTTTGGCTCAAATCAAAAAGAGTTACCCGATTTTGAGGTAATGTCTTCTCTAATGTTGTTTTGTTTTATTTTTCTTCTCCAACCCCCTAAACTCTTTTTATTAATTTCTTTTGTAACAACACCAGTATCCTAAATATACTAGGATGTTTTTATAAGAAGTATTCGAGCTACACTTACACACACCTACATCTAATGGTTAAAGAACATACGGTTTCTGTGGATGGTGAATTTCTGCCTCACGAAACGATGATTGTTCAACACTCATATAACAATTTCAAAGGTGGCCATTAAGATGTCACTATTTTTATATATGATATATAATATGTTTATGATTTACTTATTCTTCTGTGTTTCTCATTTATGGCATACTTTATGATTTCCATTATGGGTAAAATGCGATAATTTCATTTTAGGAAGTGCGGACTACCGCCCCCTCAAAGTGATTTGAATCGTTAATGCCATATGTGGGATGTATAAAGGATGGAGTAAATGGTATTATACACTATATTATACTGGAATTATATTATACATTTATATCATTATGATTTAGTTCCATTAAATATGAAATTTAAATGAAAGTAGCGTTCATGCGTACGTACGGCTTACCGTCTCCATGAACGGTGCATTTCATTTCTTACCTCTAAATGTTACGTAATATTATAAATAAATGTATATACTATATATATATGATATATATGACATCTAAATCATGAATATAATTCTGGAGATAATAGATATTCTACCACATAAACAACTTGTAATTATAATAAGATTATTGTTGACTCAAGTACCAAAGATCGACAAAACGACCGTTATTAACTTAAATAATTACATAAAGTTCATAACATTGTAATAAGTGATATAAAAAGGATAATGAAATTGAAAATGGTTCTTAATAAGGTATATATTAACTCTAGTTTATTATTCAGGAGGTTAAAGAACGGTTGAGTCAAGTCAGACACGGGGTAAGGGTTTACTTCACAACCTCTTCATTATCCAAGGTTGTTTATACATAATTATCTACTGGGACCTTGTTATGATCCAAATCCGTGTTTCTTAAAAATGTCTTTCAAAACATTTTTACTATTAATTGGAAAATGGGTTAAAGTCATTTATACCCTTATACGTTTTTGAAAGGAATCTTACCGTCGTTTTCCAAACAATGTACTTTTTGACCCTTTTGACAAATATAAGGTAAGAATGTTTTTTAACCTATACGGCGGGTGCGGCTATTTTCCGCCATTATAACTTCATCGAAGCTTCCCTAACAAGCTTATAAGAATATCTTCAAAGTAAATGTATTATTTTATAATTATGAGACTTTTAAATGATTTCAAAAAGGAGAGATATTACTCTCAAATAGCTTTGATTTCATCCATGTCAACATCCTTTGATGGGTTTTAAGTTTAATTGAAATTGATTTATGATACAAAACTTCCATTGAACATTTTGTGAAATATTTGACTGTGGATGTGTTATTTTTATACCATCCATAGCATATGGAGAAATTGTTGACATTTCGTATGCTGGTTTTAATACGAATATTTATGTTATGTTTAAACCTATTCATATGAGGAATGTATTGGACTTAATATGTGACGGGTGGAGCCCGCTATAGCTCCTCGATGCATCGGTAGGTCTCATGAGACAACTAGACGTGGAATTGGCCGAGGCCTTTTCCCAATTTGATTTATGGTTTTGGCCGAGGCCTTAATCATTTTAGATGTCTTGGCCGAGGCCTTGACAAAGTGTTTCAGAATGTCTGGCATCATACATTCCCTCATTATGAAAGTGGTTATTGATATTTCATGTGATTATTCGTCTAGTAGAATATCCATGTGAGTAAGTAATGGCATTATTTTATTTTACTTTTGCCATATTATGCTGAAGTTCAAGTTCAATAAGGCTTTTGTTTTAGTTATACATTGCCTTAAATGCTTATGTTTTTTTTATAAAAGCTTCCGCAATATTGTTATCCTTACTGAGCATCTGAGCTCACCCCTTTCAATGTTTTAATATTTTCCAAGATGTGAAGAAGTATTTTATGAATGACCTGCAGGGATAGTCAGAAGAGGATATTAGTGTGGACTATGAAGACTTTGTTTTTAGTTTCTCACTTTATGATGTAATGTAACACTTATGAATGTATCTAGTGTTTCCAAGGCTACTAAACTAATCGGTCTTTCGAGACTTGATCTTTTGTGATCATGCCAATGTTACTAAGTAACGCACCGGCTTCAGGTAGCTGGGGTCGGGGCGTTACAGATATAGTTCATGATGGTGGGGATAGTTTTATTTAAGAATAAATTATATTTATATTAAATTTTCTATAGATATATCATACCATTATATATTCACATTTGAGATAAAGAGGGAGGATATGGTTTTAATAATGACCATATATATGGTATTTCACTATAAAAATATATATACCAAGAGAATTATGAATAAACTTAGATAATATATAGATTTTTATCAAAATGAATCCAATTTAATAATTATTAGACCACTGATTCTATATAATTGTTATATCTCCGAAACATCAAATCAATATATATATCTCAAGTATGATTTTATAATTTTTAACACTATACTAATGGAATGATAATTTCAAAAATCTAATTCATGAATAATGATATATTTTATATAATATTTTTTTAGTTTAAAATTTTTATAAAATATTTCAAAACATTAATGTATAGATTAGTCCAAACCCTCTATGAGTACTGTTCAACATATTTATATGAATCTAATTTACTTGGATATTTTCAATTCAAATACTTTAGTTTTGAGAACTCTTTTATAGATGCTTTAAGTTAATTTTTGATAACTCATTAATAATTTTTATGTGTTTGTGAATTAAAAATACTACCATTTTGAAATGACATATTTTTTAGAAAAATAAACAGTCTTAAATAAATACCATTATTGATATCTATATCCACATGTAACATTGAAACCAAAAAAATATACATCATTGTAAGGTGGATGTATAATTGGAAGGCATAAACAGTGGTACAAGAATTATGATATATATATATATAGTTTTTAAAAATTACCAATAAAAAAGAACATTAACCTAAAATATCAACTCAACTAGTGCAGCTAGTTAATCAATAAAATCATTTTCCTATAATTTAAAAATGTTCATGTATAATATATTTTGGTATGGATAAAATATCTGTAAGAATGTAGTTTTTATATGAGGTATAATCCATTAATTTTTTAAACACTTTTTTATCGTCGTGAATGGTCCCTATGGTTTTGGGAAGGGTTCAAGAGCATCTGGGGATTTTTTGGAGCCTAGATCTAGAACTTTTAGAGGAAAAATAGAGGCACACAATTTTTGATAACCAATCACCTAAAACGAAGTGTCCCATTTAGGGATCCACACAGTTTTTCTAAAATGTGTTAGAGAGGTTTGTACTATATGGAGCTAATATAGAGGGTGCACATGGGCTACACACTATTTTTGTAACTGTACAGTAAGGCCATGCATGGTGTGCTACTAGGGTAGTGGGGTGCGAATGATTGGTGCATGATTTGTAAAACCATGTGGAAACACTATATGACCACTAAAAAGTGGTGAAGTTAAATTTTTTAACATTATTCTTTTAACTTCACTCCTCATTTCTTATTCTTTCCCTTTCACAATATCCCCCTCACAAATTGGAGCTCTCCTATGGAATCCACCTAGGGATTGATAGAACTTCTCCATATGGAATATCATTGAACCATTATTAGTCTCATTGTATAACCACCGATAATCTATATATTACTCGTATAAAAATAATCATCTATATTTATCTTGATTGAGTTATTTTGGTGCAAGCTCTTATGCTCTATTTTCGGGGTGTTTTTCTATTTTCTTGATTTATTCTTCTCAAGCACGTATTAGAGGAAAACAATGATAAATGAGTTCACTAACAAGCCAATGAAGGATGTCTCATGATTTTCCCTAAATGTCATAGTGTTAAATATATTTCATTATGACACATTCTAAAATTTACAAGTGATTCTTTTAAATGGGTTGATTCTTAAATTAAATGGGTAGGCTTGATCTATGTAACCCATGAGAACTATTTGATTATCATTAATGGATAAGGACATTTAATTGAACCAACATTTTATTGTTTTTAATAAGTTGATAAAACCACTATGGGTTACTTAATAATTTAATTAACCTTTTGTGGTTTGATATTTATCCCCATCTTTGGGATCATAAATGAAATGATTAAAACACAATTGAATTGAATGAAGAGGGAATGAACGACTATGTCTCTATGCCTTTGGCCATTTCCCTTCCCAATTAGGCTTGAGATGTTATTTAAATTCAAGTTCCCAATTAATATGAACATGAATATTCATGTGATGCTCGAACTTCTAAGCCTATTATTTGTTTTGAGACACCATCTAAGGTGTGTTAAATTATTTAAATAAATGTAATGGTCCATTGAATTACATCCGATCTAAAATTATATAGTTAGTCTTTAGTTAAATGACTATTATTATTTTTTACCAAGAGTGAGAGATAGGTTCTGACTCAGAATGACACAAATAGATTCATTGAGATTATTTGATTAAATGAATTGTAAATGAACATATCATTTGCCTTGGGGGACACATTGTTTCTTATTTGAACACCAACAAAAAACTCATAGGTAGGACTATTATTATTCCATGAGGGATACGTAGAATCCCTATTTTTTATCCAAGGATTTATTTAGAGGGAATATTATTATACATGGTACAAGTGATGCTTGAGATCCTTTTTGGACCACTATGGATGGACTTAGAGGGTGGTGACTTTATACCTCCCCTAGAGTGATACTAGGGATCCTATGATGAATTATTATGACAATCATGTAAGGTTATTGGTTAATGTAATGTATGGAGTGATAACTGGGATCCAAATTAGGATCTCTAAGGATAGGTTCATGTTTACTTTGACCTAAATAATAAATTGACCGTATGAGTTTTATGCCAAGACAAAGAAAAATCATGGATTTGGTCAGACTCTTACATTATAATGGCCTTATAAAGAACATATTGATTAGATATGATTTAAGAGGGATTATTGGTATATGAGACATGACTTAATACTTTATTATAAATTAAATCACGAATAAATGATTACCCAAATATATTCTCTGAGGTGAATTTGATCGTTCTCTTTACTCAATATCTCTTTCACTTGGATTCATAGTGTGTTTTATTATTGATCAAAAGTAATAACTTCATAACTTGTTCTACTCTCTCTTGTCCTGTATTTTTTTTGAGAGATCCTTGTTTAGGGATTCTATCCCCATATATTTTGTATAGGGTATGTTTTAATGGATAATAATTTTATAACCATCCTTATAAGTTCATAAGAGCTTGAATATATAAGATGCTATGTGGTTTCAATAATGTGGCCATATTTTTGGTAGGTAGGTTATCACTCAATCTAAATTTATGAATATCATGAGTTATTATTATTTTAATGTTATGATTCATATTTTATCTATGAAAAATGGTTTTAAAAAATCATGGTTAAACTCTGAATTGGGGTAAAAATTGGTTTTTAAAATGCTTACGGGTCACATCAGTAATGTGATTAAAAAAATAATTTTTTTGACTTGGTTTTAAAATTAATGATTTAGTAAAGTGATAAAATTTTATTGATTATTATTTTTTTGTCATTTGTCTTGTGTTCTAGAGGTATATACAAAAGTTCTTATTTGGATGGACAAGTCCACTAATTCCAATTAGGGGCACATCATATGGAATAGTGGTAACATGGAATTTGAATGACATGGTGTGTGTTCATGATGTAATTAGTTGTGATCCAAATGATTTATAAATGGTGACCATAGTGAAATTATATAACACTATGATGAAGCCTTATAGAATTTCTTTTGGCTTACATACCAAAATTAGGGTAAAGTAGACTGAACAACAAATTGATGACTTGGTTTTGGGAAAATGGGTTTCTATTAATGGTATTTCTCTATTTAGAGAGTCTATCTTTGATGTGGTATGAAATATGTGGCTACATGTATACCAAAATTAGAGGGGATGGTTCATTTCATGGTTGTATGGTTTCATGATGTAATGTGTGTTGGGTGATTTATTTTACACTAGATATATATTAAATTGCCTATTTGGTTTTATGTTCTCCTTATTTTACATAAAATGTTAGATAACTTATTCTTATTCGTTTTTCATGTGTCTAAATACAATGTGGGATTTCCTTTTATGATTATAGACACATTCTCTCAACATATTCATCATAGTGAATATGTAGTGTTTTTTTTAAAAAATATAGGTAAAGATAGACCCCTTACCTTTATAACAGAGAATATTTAAATAAAGGTATTGGGTTATGGATAAGGGGTCATAATGGTATAATTTTTGTGGATCATATGATAGTTCTATGTTGGAACTTTTTTCTTTTTTTTAGTCACTAGATATATTATTTTTTGATGTATCTCTGATAATTTTGAATTTTGATGTTATGTATTGGAGTTGGTTTATATTAATTCATTTTATTTATATATTTTTATAAACATTTATACTGAATTTTATTCCATAAGTAATGAAAAATAATCTCCCAATGAGTTTTTAGAGACATAGATATTTATTTATCTATTTTTGTGTTAGGGGAATACACAAAATGTTATTTGAATTCTGATTTTATTAACAAAAATGGGATGAGTCAAGATGTTACAAATGGTAATAGTTTCACTGGACTATAACTCTGGATGGAAGGGATACAAATATGATGTGTTGGGACTTGAAATATAGGTTATAAAAATTAATATCTACAATCATTATAACAATATTCATGTTGTTAAGGAGGTTCAAGCATGAGAAGTGTCATAAAACACTTATATGGATTTTACCAACTCATAATTGGGGGGTTTATCCAATGCAATTTGTGTATCATGAATGAGTACATGGAATTACCACTTATAATTTACCATTTATATGATATTTTTTCACATATAATTTGGTAAAGCTAACATGATAACATTGTGGTTTGGAATGATTTCCTGGGCTTGTAGATAAAATTTGAATTTTTTAAAGAAATTATTTATTGGATTTGGTAAAAAGTTATTTTCTTCCATGTAGTGTGTTAATTTTGGAAAGAATTTATTTTTGATTATGTATTGCATGGGATTATATGAATTTATGTAACATGAAAAAACTATTTAATTGAAACAAAAACATGTAATGAATCTTCTTGGAAGTAATTGACTATACGATAATTGGAATCCCTATAATTCTTTAAACAACTTAACAATTTCAAAATAATTACTCAAATTAATGATTACATTTTAAATTTACAACTTCATTTATTATTGGTGATATCTTTATAGCTTAGAATTAATTTAAATATATAAGAGTAAAAAATTTCAACCTCACATTTTTTGATTTTTTATTCCATGAAATGCATAAATTTAAATTTCAGAAATTTAAATTTTAGAAAAAGGAGACTTTAATTAAATAAAAATTATATTATAACACTGAATTATTGTTATTTTGTTTAAACTAAACACATTTTAAAGGAAGATATATTTTTTGTTACTCTATAATATACAATAAATTAATGATACATGTATAATATAATGAGCATATAAATGTGTAAAATTTTAAATATGTAATATTAAATAGATTATATAATGGTTAATGGGTTTTAGGACACTTAACATTTTTAGATAATTTATCACAAAATAATTATTAAATCTATGAAATTTTAACTTTGGTTGTTTAAGTAGATAATTAAGACAAAATACTTTATTGGTAATAATTTATTTGGTAAACCATTTAAATTTAGGTTATAATGATCTAAAACATGGAACTAAAGAATATTTTTCAAGAATATACTTCTTTATTTCTGACATTAAGTTAATATGAGATTAAATTTGGAAACTTGATGTAACAAATCAATATATTAATCTATTTTATTTTTATTGTTTTGATGTTAAATTTTATAACACTTTTACTATTATAAAATTATTTTTTTTCATACTTTTAAGTGGTTTTATTGGTGTTTACATGATTCTATTTACAGAAACATGTTTTTATTGATAATTATGTATTCAATTAATTAATGTCATTAAAGGGATTTGTTTTATTAAATGCTCTATTGATTTTTAAAGATAATTTATAAAATGTATTTGATAAGATATTGTAACAATAATTTTTATTTTATTTGGAATCTTGAATTGATTTAAAGATATTTATTTAAATGATATATTGGTAAGAGAAGTGATAAATAGGAACCATACAGTTTTATTTGAATTAAAGTGTATGATTGGTTTTTAGGAAATTATTTAATGTTTAGAATTGATGGTTGGAAATATTCTAAATACATGTCAGAGTTTAGAGAAGTAAATTATTTTTACAATGGAATAATATTTATTAATATCTTATTATTTTATTTTTATTATAGTTTTTTATATTTTTCTAACAGTGATAGAAGTTCTTGTTGTTCTTGTTGTGCTATTAATGTGGTGGGCACGATACATGGAACAGGAAATGAGGATTTTATATAGAAAACATATCTCATATGATGATCATAAAGAAACGTCTTAAGTAATGGGATATTATATAATTTTTTTTAGTTAAAAAAATACATTATAATTTAATTTTTTTGGTTTTCTGTGGGAATTAATTGTTGTAAAAATGGATTTCTTTGAAATAATTTTGTAAACTAAGGGGTTGATGTCATTCAAAGATCAAATTGATTTATTTTCCTGAAAAGTAACACTAATAGTTTCTAGTAGAGTTTTTATCTTTTCAATGGGGGTATAAGATATAGATTTGGAAGGATTATATCCTTTAATAAATAGGTTGGAACCGTATCTTATTAGTTAGCAAGCATAAGATTTTGGTTTTCTCATGTAACCAAAAGGGAAGATCCACCTATAATGGTATATTGATACCTAGATGTTTTTTCCTAGAAATATCTCTTAGAATACCTACCTAAATAAATGTAATATATTTTATTGACCTATTACACAAAACTAGCCATGTTTTACTACTATCTTATAGAATGGAACAACCTAACACATGAGAACAAAAGGTATTGATAAAGGAATTAGAAAACATGGTGGTCCTTTATGTTAGAGATCCTAAATAATTTTAACTCCATTGTGAAGAGTGTTTAGTCTCGATTAGTTACAATATGATTGATTCCTAGGAAGTATGTTAGTTTGTGTATAAAATAGGATTACTATAATATCCCGAGTTTTAAGAAAGAAACACTTTGTTCAATAGCATACATGATATGCTATATCGAGCTTAAATGAACAACTAAATATTATTATTTAAATGTTACCATTATAACCTTGAAATTGGAATAGAGGGAATGAATAGTATCAACATAATCATGAAAATATGATTACAAATGTTTAAATAATGATTCATTGGTTACCAAATTTATTAGAAATGGAAATAAAAAACAATTGAATATAAAGGATGTGTTTTTATGAAAACCAATTTCAAAAGAGAATATTCGTGTTTATAAAATCATATCACCCTTTATAGATTTTTATTTAAAGAAAAATATATGTTATATATTCAATTTAGTGTTTTAAATTCATCTTATATATTTTCTAGATATTATTTACGAATAAAATAAATTTTTCAGATAAAAGAAGTATTTTTAAAAAAATCCAGTTTTACTGCCTTTTGATGGAGAACCTTTTTTAAATTTAGTTTTTGTCTTTTTTATATGTTCTATTTGAAAATAAAAACTTATTATTTAGAATAGGGACACAAAAATTTACTTTTTATAATTTTTTGATATTTTTTTGATAACTATCATGTTTTGATGAATTGTAAAAATATGCTAAATTTTAATTGAAAGAAAATTTTTCCATCGAGATAATTTATAAGGTTAAATTATATTATTGAATGGTTTTAATGTATAAATAGATTATAGTTTTACTATTTAATCCAATTTTGGCCATTTAAAGTAATTTTACATTGAAATTAGATATAAACGTATTTCAATATTTTGATGGTTATTACTTTTTAAAAACCTATTTTATCATTTTAACAAGAGGAATTAAATTTAAATTAATTACTGATAATTATATGTTTTGAATGTGGAAAAACAGATTCTATTTTTGGAATAAGAAGTTCCAATTTGTGTAAATAGGTATCTTTTATTTTTGGACATTATAAATAGTAACTTCAATAATTATATTTAATTACCACAATTAAGAGAAAATCGAGTAATTATGGTTAAAAATAAAATTAGAAAATTACCCTAAAACATGTCACAGTTTTATTGTATGAGCTATTTTAAAGCTTTTAATATAATATTATTTAATTAAAAGAATAAATATTCCCATTGAATCTGTTTTAAAGATTCTCATAGTAGCATGTTTAATTAAAAGTATAAAGCTTCCATTGAAAGATATTATAATGCTTCTCATAGATGATTATTAAATTTAAAAACTAAGCCTCCCGTAGAAGCCATTTTAAAGCTTATCATAGAATCTTATCTAATTAATTGTACTATTCTTATTATGGAATCGAGTTTAATTCTTCTCTTGTAATCCTATTTAATTAAAATGGCAGAGCTTCCAATGGAAGCTTGTTTAATGATTCTCTCACACTCATGGTTTTAATAAGTATTAAATTTTTTATGATGGATTTATATGACTGAAATCTTCGAGTATAAATATTCATTCCAAATCTAAAAATATTTCCTACATCATGGTATTTTATTTAATTTTTTAGAAATTAATTAATTAAGTTTATTTATTACAATGATGATGTAGTGATTACTTTATTAATGAAAGATTCAAATAAATGATATGATGAATATTAAAATAAATGTAACATGAAAATTTTCATGTCATAAACAAATTTTTTGGATGACTATTACATTTTATCTTTGAGTTAATATATCTTTTTTTTCAAATGTAAAAATGTATTATGAATTTAAAAAAAATCGAAAACTAATAGTGTAAAAATTAACCTAGGCAGATTTTTTAGAAGTTTTCAAAGAAGCATCAATTTTTTAGTATTTAATGAGTAGTATTTTGATAAATAGTGTCTTCTTAAGGACTAGTATTTGATGAATAATGTTTTTGATGAATATTAAAAAATATTTTATTATCAAATAACTTTTTCTATGAAATTATTTTCTAAAATTTGACATACATGGTTGTAATCAGGGTAAAAAATATACTTCAATAAGATCGAAATAGTTTTTTTGTTGAATAGTAACTTTACCCTTTGGAATAGTAATTTATTCCTTATGAGTGGTAATTTGACGAATGGTATAGTAACCTCACTTAAAGAGGTGTAATTATTTTTTAGTTATCTTAAGTGGTAATGTGATATAATTAAATCATAATATAAGTAAATAAATGTTTTAGAAATTATTAGTTATATATTATTTTTTTATTTAATTTAAAAGAAATTTAATTTTTATAAAATGGAGGTCACTTTTGAATTCTACTTGTCAACAAATTATTAGGGTGAATTTTAGGGTTTTTTCTGAAACAACTGAATTTTTATTAAATAATAAAAATATAGTTTTTAGTTTTCGGTATGTTTAGTGACATAATAACAATTTCATAATGACATAATGATTAATATATGATTCTGATTTAATCTTATGGATTAAAATATAAAATTAAATCTCCCAAGTGGCCAAAACTATGGGAAATCCCATGAGTTTGAAAATACCACTAACGAGGTGTCCTTTGAAATTAATAAAACATTCCCTCACTTTTCTATAAATAGCCACCCATTCCATAGTTTCATTTCATTGCAAAATCATTCTCAATGAATTTATTCTAGTTATACCTTGTATGTATTCTTCCCAAGGTGTCCTCAAGCCCCATAGGTCCCAATCTTAGAGTTTGAGAAGTTACACTTCTAGGTAAGGGAACCTTTAACCCTCCTCTTTTAGTCTAGACTTATTTTATGTTTTCTCTTTTAGTTTCCATTTTATTTTGTTAGGGTATGTTATTATATATCCTTATTTTTGTCCATTTTATTTCCAAATAATGATAGGCCCTTTTATCTCTCATCAAATCATTTTCTAAATTTTTAGGTGTCGCCGTTAGGCTGTGAAATTTTCATTTGGGAATACCCAAATTATCTTTTTTTCCATTCATGTTCTCTTTTAGGTGGTATGACTTTAAAGTTTCCATAACATGTTATTATTTCTAGTTTATTATATAACTATAATTTTTTGTGAGTCATTCATTAATGGGAGTCCCTTTCCCCCTCTCTTTTTAATTTTTTCTAATACCATGTTGTATAACCATTATGCTACAGAGTGTTCATCTCAAAATATTTCTCTGTTTATCAATAAATTATATTATTTTATTTATGTGAATACAAAAACATATTTCATTTCTAGGGGTATTTATCAAAACATAAAAATTATATATTTTACTCTAGAATTTACAAACATAAAACCCTCATTCTATTTCCATGGGTTATAAATGACATAATGATCTTGTTTTTAATAACTTTTTAAAACATCACAATTTTGATATGAAACTCATTTATTTTATTCTATTTGGGTTTTATAAAATATATTATTATGATATATGTGTATCACTTGAAAATAAATACATATTAAGGGTTTTCCCTAATATATATCCAATGCAATGGGTAAAGAAATTAATCTCTAGGGATGGCATGTTTTACGATACCTTATTGAATAACCTTGGTGATTTGTATGATACCTTGGTAAATAACCTTGGTAATTTTTACAACACACTTGGGGATGGACCTTGGTGATATGAAGCCTTGGGTATGGACCTTGGTGATATGATTATGAACGTATTAATTAATTTTTGTAGCCAATTTTTCATGTTACGATCAATGTTATTATTGTTATGATATTCCTCTTCCTCATGCCTTTATGAAAGTACTCATGTTCTTATTTATATCTCTCAAGATCATATGAAATTTTTTTCCCTTGTTTTCTATTACTAATCCTTTTGTTCTCATCCCATGTTTTTAAAATTTTCCTCACATGTCCTATGATTGAAGATGATTCTATGACAAAAGTATATGAAGATTTTTCTTGAAAGGTAACCATGTTTCATTTTAGTATTTTTTTTGTTTTATAAACAAATACAGCATGTAGACTTATCTACTTTGTAATATTGATATTTTATGTAATATTTCATCCAAATTCTATAAAACTATAGACCTAAAAGATATATGTAAATGAATAAAAATAAATTCTAGTCAAAAGTCACAATAATAAGTTAAGTTTATGTCCTGGTCTTTATATTTGGTAACAGAGTAGGGTTTAGAAAACATTGGTGATTATGATGTATTAACATGGGTTTATAAGTTTATGGTTGATCCTAATTTTATTTTCTTATAAAACCTTTTTAGTCTTATGTTATAAAATTTCAAGGCGATTAAAAATATTTTTAGAGATATTTTTCCCAGTAGTTTTGAGTTATTAATTTTTGAATGTAAAATGAAAGGTATGAGATACAAATTGTGGTTGAAACATAATATGGTTATTTTTAAGGATTTTATCATATATTGGTAATTTTATAATAATTATATAGTTTTAGAAAAAGGGAAAACACATAGACTGCATGACAACTTGTTGCATCAAACAAGGCTGCAAGAATCAAACCCATAATCGAAATGCGATATGCCTTTATTGCCTACCAATAACCAACGTTAAGTCCCTAGTTAGAATGAATTCATTAATTTTAGTTAAAAAAGATTATTAAATAATAATAAGTTTATTTTTGTAACTTTTTATTTATCAAATTTATATCCTTAGTATATGAAAATGATTTGGTAATTAAGTGATAAATGTTATTTTAGAAGACGTTTTCTATTTTGGGAAGACTATATGCCTAAGGAAAACAGAGTAATATGGGATTTAATTTAAGGAGTAATGAAAGAATTTTATTCGGGAAGAATCTATGTTTCCATTTTGAACATTTGGTGATTTGGGATATTTATGGAAATGATTAAGCTTTCATGAAGTATATGTTATTAGGTTAATTAATTTTAGGTATAAAACATTAAGAGTAGTTGATGTTATGTTGAGATAAATGTTAAGATTTATCATGGAAGACTATGTGATCAAATCCTTCTGAATTTTGGGTTTGAATATTAGTTTAGATTAGTTTGAAGAATTATAAGGACAATTTTTTATTGAATGGTATTTGTTGAACTTTTGGTATTGTTTGTTGAATTTTGGAGATTAAGTGTAATATTTTTTTTATAAAGGATTTTTATTTTTGAGATACTATATGATATTTTACTAACCATTGTGGGTTTGGTTAATGTTTCAAGATAGGATGAATAGATATTTAATCTTTTTTGGTTTAATTTATTCTCCAGAAGTTTATTCAAGTTCTTCAGGTATGGCCAAGTCATCTTGAATACTCCTCATTTCGAGAAAAGATGAGTTTGTGGTAATTTTTTTTGAAGGATGGAACTCTACATGACATGTAATAATTATTACATAAGTTCTTATTCAAGCTTGTAAATAAATTTCTGAGCTTTATGAAAAGGATCATAAAAAAAATGTTTTCCATTTACTTTTCCTATAGTGAAATCAAAGAACATTTAACCCATCACAAGTTTGTGGTTTTCCAATTGTTAACATTATCCTTATCGTGGTTAATATCACTCTACATCAGAACCTGATGGTCATTTTTCTCTTCCATATCCATGTTTTCTTACATGGAATCCTAGTATGTGTTATCTCAGGTGGCCTTTTTTACACATCTTTCTTTCTTTTAAGTGACAGTTTTGTTGACACTTTTTTTAATGTGGGATTTTAAATGAAGTTTCTAAGACCGATTTTAAAATTTCATGGATGAAATTTCGAAAATTGGGGAATGAGGTGACATCCTGAGTTTTATAAAAGAAACTCTATATTAAATATCATACATGATATACTACATTGTGCTTAAACTAACATATAAATATTATTATTTATATGTTACTATTATAACCTAGACATTAAAATGGAGGGAAAGAATAGTATCAACTGAATTATGAAAATATGTTTTACTCATGTTTAAATAATGATTCATTGATTACCAAATTTATTAGAAATGGGAATAAAAACTAATTTAATATAAAGGATGTATTTTTTTGAAGATAAATTGAAAAAGAGAATAATTGTGTTTATAAAATCATATCACTTTTTACAGTTTTTTATTTAATAAAAAAATATGTAATATATTCAATGTAATGTTTTAAATACATATTACATGTTTTCTAGATATGATATAATAAAAAAATTCAATTTTTATTAATAAAAGAAGTATTTTTCTAAAAATGCAGTTTTACGGCCATTTGATGGAGAACCCTTTTAAATTTAGTTTTTTTCACTTTTATATGTTATATTTGACAAAAGAATTTTATTATTTATAATATAGACAAAAAAATTTAAATTTTATGAATTTTTAAAAGTTTACTAATAACTATCATGGTTTGATAAATAGTAAAAATACACAAAATTTTAATTGAAATCAAAATTTTCCATCGAGATAATTTAATGGTAAAATAATATTATTAAATGGTTTTAAAGTATATATAGAATATATTTTATCATTTAATCCAATTTTGACTATTGGAAGTAATTTCACATTGAAATTAGATATAAACACACATCAATCTTTTGATGGTTATTACTTTTTAAGAAACCTATTTTATCGTTTTGACAATGGGAATTAATTTTAAACTATTTTCTAAAATTTTTATGTTTTGATTTTTTAAAATGAATCAAATATTTGGAATTATAGGGTCCAAATTTTTTAGATATTTATCTCTTATTTTTATACATTATGAATAGTAACATTAGTGATTATTTTTATTTACCATAGTTAAGGGTAAATCAGGTAATTAAAGATAAAAATAAAATAATAAAATTACCATAAAAAATTTTCTAATATTATTGGATGAGCTAGTTTAAAACTTATAATATAATATTCTTTAATTAAATGGATAAATCATCCCATATAAGCTGGTATAAATCTTCTCATAGAAGCTTGTTTACTTAAAAGTATAATGTTTCCCATGGAAGCTATTATAAAGCTTCTCATAGAAGCTTGTTAAAATAAAAAACTAAGATTCCCATGGAAGACATTTTAAATCTTATAATATAATATTCTTTAATTAAACACATATATTCTTATGCAATAATGTTTAATGCTTCTCATGGAAGATTATTTAATTAAAAGGACCAAGCTTCGAATGAAATCTAGTTTAATGTTTCCCGGACACTCATGTTTTCAATAAGTATTGAATTTTTAATATGGGTTTATATGAGTGATTTATTCTACTATAAATAGTCATTATAAATCTAAAAAAAATTCTACATCATGAAATTTTATTGATATTTTTTTAGACATTACATATATAAATTTTTTAATAAAAATGTTTTTGTAGTGATTACCTTATTAATGACATATTCAAATAAAATATATTATAAATATCAAAATAAATAAAATTTGAAGATTTTAATTTAATCCATGAATTTATTGGATGATTAAGACATGTTATATTTGAGTTAATGTAGTTTTTTAGTGAATAAATTTCTCATGACATTAAAAAAATTCAATTATTATGTGTCAAAATTAACCTATGATGAATTTTTAGAAGTTTTAAAAGAAGTTACAATTTTTTGGTATTTGATGAATAATGTTTATTATTGAATATTATTTGATGAATAGTTTATTTTATGAATAGTAGAAAAATATTTTATTATTATATAACTTTTTCTATGAAATGATTTTGGAATATCAGACATACATTGCTGTAATCATGGGAAAAAACATGGTTCAATAAGGTCAAAATAATTTTTTGGTATATAGTAACTTTACCCTTTGGAATAGTAAATTTAATCTTATTAATATTAATTTGACCAATGGAATAGTAACCTCACTTATGGAAGTATAAAATGTTTTTTTTTCATTTTAAGTGGTAATGTGATATAATTATGTCATAATATAAGTAAATAAATGTTTTAGAAATTATTGGTTAAGTATTAATATTATATTTATTTAATTTAATAAGAAATTAATATAATTTTTATAAAATGGATTTCAATTTTGAATTATATTTGACGAAAAATTATTAGGGTGATTTTTTGGTATTTTTTTGAAACTGTCGAATTTTCGGTAAATAGTAAAAATACAGTTTTGAGTTTTCAGTAAGTTTAATGATAAAAAAAATATGTAATAATGATTTAATGAGTAATATAAGATTATAATCAACTCTTATAGATTAAAATATTATATTTATTTTCCTATTTGGCCAATACCATGAGAAAATACTATGGTCAAGCCCACGGTTTTGCAAATACAACTAATGAGGTGTCCTTTGGAATTAATAAAATATATCCCCAATTTTTCTATAAATACCCACCCATTAATTAGAATCCAGTAATTCCAAAATCATTTTCCATGATATTTTTCTAGTTCTACCTCCCAAGGCATCCTCACACCCCCAAGGTCCCGATCAATGATTTTTAGAAGTCACTCTTCAAGGTAAGGGAACCTTTCACTCTCCACTTTTAGTCAAGACTTATTTTATGAAATGTATTTTAGTTTCCATTTTCTTATATTGGGATATGTTCTTATATATCCTTATTTATCTCCATTTTATGTCAAAATGGTGATAGGAAATTTTATCTCTCATCAAATCATTTTATTAATTTTTAAATGACACCGTTAGGCTGCCAAATTCTCGCAAGGGAATTCCTAACCTCTCATTTTTTATTCAAGTTCTATTTTATGTGGTATGACTTTAAAGTATACATAAAATGTTCTTATTTATTTTTTATTCTATCCCTCTACTATATTACGAGTCATTTATGGATGGGAGACCCTTTTCCCCTATCTTTTTAATGTTTTCTAAAACCATGTTGCATAACCGTTATGTTGCAGAATTTTCGTCTTAAAATATCTCTCTTTTTTATCCAAAAGTTCTCTAATTTTATTTATTTGAATACCCAAACCTATTTCAATTATAGTGGTATTTATCAATAAATAAAAATTATATATCATATTATGTAATTGACATAAATAAAACCCTCATTCTCTTTCCTTGGGTTATAAATGACATAATGATCTTGTTTTTATGCACTTTTTGAAACATCATGATTTTGATATGAAAATTATTTATTTTATTCATTTTGGATTATTTATGGAATTTTTGATTATTATATAGGTGAATCACATGAAAATAAAGTCATATTAAGGATTCATCCAAATAGCGCTGCAATGAATTCGGTAAAGAAATTAATCTCAAAAGATGACATGTTTTAAGACACCTTGGTGAATAGCCCTGGTTATTTTTATGATACATTGGTGAATAACCTTGTTAATTTTTATGAAACTTTCGTGACAGAACATGGTAATATGACACCACGGGGATGGACCTTGCTGATATGATTATGAATTTCAAATTTAATTTTGTAGACACATGTCAAAGTTATGATCCTAGTTCTTATTGTTATGATATTACTCTTCCTCTTGCCTTTATGAAAGCACTCATGTTCTTATTTATATCTCTAAAGATCACATGTAAACCATTTCCCTTGTTTTACATTACTGAGCCTTTTTTTCTAATCCCAATATTTTAAATTCTTCTCACCAACCCTAAGATTGAATAAGATTCTATGATGAATGTTTTTAATGATTTGTCTTGAAAATAGACCTTGTTCCATTTTAATTTTTTTTTGTTTTATAAAAATGTTGGCGTATAGACTTATCTACTTTATAATATTGAAATTTTATGTAAGATTTTTTCTTAATTATCTAATACTCTATACCTAAAAGTTATTTGGGAATTAATGAAAATAAATTCAATTCAAAATTTACTTGAATATGTTAGGCTTATGGCCCAGTCCTTATAGTTGGTTTCAGAGAAGGGTTTAATTTTTTTTGGAGATTATGATGTTTTATCATGGGTTTATTAGTTTGTTTTTGATACAAATTTTATTATCTTAGAACCCTTTTTGAGGCTTATTTTATAAAATTCCAAGGTGATTAACAGTATTTTTAGGGATATTTTTTCCTTGGAGTTCCAAGTTATTAATTTTTTAATTTAAAATGAATGGTATGAGATAAAAATTTTAGTTGAAACATTATATGGTTATTTTTAAGGGTTTTATCATATTTTGAGAAAATTATAAAAATTATATAGTTTTAGAAGAAGGGACAACATGTAGACCGTGTGACAACCCATCATGTCAGACAAGGCTGCAGGAATCAAACCCACAACTGAAGTGTGATAGGCCTTTATTGTATAAAACTAATGTAACCGACCAGACCAGAATAGCCACCAGGACAGTGATAAATGGGTCGAGTGTCACTACCTTAGGTGATCCTCCTCAAATTATAAAGGCTTTCAACTAATAGTGACAATGTAAACAGGTATAGTGGGGAGGCTATACCATCTCAAAGGAAAGTAAGGTATTAGTATGAGTGTAATAATAAAACATGTAGTGGAAAAAATGACTTACTAGACTCGAACCAGACCCACATAGTGAAATCACATCCAATATCAATAAAAAGTGCAACCAATATATAAAACCATATTGGAGGAAGTAAATAGAATAACATGATGAACACCACTTGTAACTACTAGAAAAACTAAGGATGCATCCATAGAAGGTCAGACATGTCAATATAAAAGGGTTCTAATGGATATCCAGTAGTAGATATAATAATAAAGGATGCTGATACATAATGAAATCTAAAAAAACTTAAACTCCAGCTAGGCATGACCCAAGGGTTCATACGATATCCATGACAAACAACACTATGATCCAGCTCCTGAGGCTGATCATTTACCAATATGTAAAACCATAAAGTCTACACGCATCTCGAAGGGCCTGTGTAGGGTGTGAGGTGAATCTCAGAAGGATACCACACAATGGTGAGTACCTAGTATAAGTGTTTATGAAGGATGAAATATAAAAGGAAAAATAATAATAAGACACAAAAAGTAAGCACAACCACCACTAGTGATCAACAGCCAACAGGGAGTGTCACCTGCTTCGGCCAACATCAGAATCCCAGTCATGTAACCCAACCCCATGTGCCACCTGATACCACATGTCTCAAGTACCGACATCTTGAAGGCATGCCCAAGCAATAGTAAACTGACACCATGTGCCTCCTGACACCTTGTGTCTCATGTACTAACATCCCATAGATACTCCCAAGCAGTAGTAACTTGACACCATGTTCCTCCTAACACCTCGTGTCTTATGTACTGATGTCTTGTAGGCATGACCAAACAAAATTAAGTCTCCTATCCTCCCACGTGGCTTCATATGTCATGAACCCCCAAACCAATAGTACCTAAACCACAACTATTTAGGGCCACTACCCACACGAGTAGTCAAAACCACCTCATCATAGAGTAATCTGTGTGCACACGACCCAAAGTCATGGGTGAGATATAGTCACCACATATAGATCCCAATACACAACCTCTCTAGAACCCCATTCCCTTATGACCATGTCGCTCAGAATCTGATGGAATTTCCACCCATGTAACCTGGGTCATGCCCAACCAGACAGTCACACTGCCTCAATCCGAAATCTATGATGACCAATCCCATGGTCAAACCACCCAAATAATCTACTCCAATCATAACCTATGATCAGAATCACTCAAGAATATACAGACCATGACCAACACAACCCAAAGGTTCTATCATATGAAATTCCGTAATTAAATATTTATCATATTTAAAAAAATCATATAAATAAGAAAAACAATCTAAATAGTTGAATTTATCTGGCCCAATCTCTATCACACAAAAACACTGAGGTCCTGAATGCCTCTAACATGCCTAATCATGCTTTACCAAATTAAACATAGTAGTTTAAAGACAAAGTAGTGAAATTATAACCATTTTGGAAACTTGATCCAAAATGTCCCAATGAGCGTCGGCCTCTTGCCCAGTCTTGTTCAAGCAATTTAGGAAATAGGGAATGACCAAAGGCGTCCCATGGTCTAACAATCAATTCAATATGAAATAGTAGATAAAATGGGTCCCGCTAAAAATACCGAAAGATGTGCCAAAGGCAGTGCCTCCCAAAAATCCACAAAAACAAAAAACAATGTATACACCACTTACCTTGAACTATAATGATGAACCACTTCCGTTATTGGCCTCTAATTCGGTCTAAAACAAGGTATATATACACAATGATCAAAAACAATCAAGGTCCGACATGTCGGTCGAGAGACAAAATCAAAAAAAAAACTAGTCAAGAAGAATCGAGGGATTACCAGGGGCTTCCAACGGACCAAGTGATGTTCAAATCACATTTAAGATAGTTGATCAGGAGTGAAAATGGCTCCCAGCATTTTGTTTCATGAAAACTAACCCCTACCCATGAACACTACATCAAAATAATCCTACTGCCCATTTTAGGAGAAAAACATAAATACATGGCGTGTATCCAAAATTACATGGCATGTTGCTTCTTTAATAGTTTGATTGGAATCTGAAGACCTTGCCAACATGACTACACAGTGTGTACTAGGAAGTACATGACATGTACGTGGTCAAACTCTTATACCCTCATCGACACTGCTACACACTATGTATAACTGCTACATGATCAAGACCCACATGGCATGTACTAGGAAGGCATGGTGTGTACATGGTAAAACCTCTCCCTCATTGACTGCCACTAAATGCCATTTATGGCCATCCCATATAGCCAAGGGTACACAACATGTACTTGGGGGTACATGGTGTGTAACCCAAAAATTTGAAGAACCTCCCCAGATACCCCTTTTCCTCAAAAACTGCTCAGAAACAACTCCAAAACCGAATAAAATACCTATACCTCAATGGAAGAAACAATTTCATACAAACTTCCCCCTTAAAAAAATTTGACCTCCAATTTCCCTTCTAGTGGTGGTGATGGAATAATACAGATTTTCACTCTTCCAAAACTCAAATATGCCAAGGTTCATGACCTATTTCAGGACCCATGGTCCTCCCGTGATGCATCGTCACCTCTGTACCTTATCAGGTGCTCCCGTTTCATTCTCGACACCCAAACTTATCTTGCACAACATCAATTTCTACATCATTTAGGTCTTGTAGTGTAACACCCCAAGATTTCATAGTACATTATTTCTTCAAAATAATTCAATAACTTTCACTACAAGCAACACTGAGTTTTAGCGCATATGACTTACCAAACTAGCCGTTCAAAAGTGGTTATGAATAGTATTAACAGAATTGTGAACATTATATAATCCTTATAATTTTGGAATCCATATTATGAGTTTCTTAGAAATAATGTAAGAACATATACATTTTCATATAAAATAAGTACATTAAAAAAAATGCAATTTTACCACCTTTTAATGGAGAAGCCTTTTTAAATCCAATATTTGATACTTTTTATATTTTTTTAATTTGAAAAAATAAACTTCTTCTTTAGAATCAAGAAATAAAAATTTAGTTTCAATAATTTTTTTTGTGTTTTTCTGATAACATTCATATTTGGGTGAATAAAAAAAATACTATATTTTAACTGAAAACAAGTTTTTTAATCAAAATAATTTATAGTGTTAAATTATACATTTTAATGGTTTGGAAGTATAAATAGATTATATTTTTACTATTTAATCCAATGATGGTCATTGCAAGTAATTTCTCTTTGAAATTGGACATAAACAAGTGTAAAACTTTTGATAGTTATTAATTCTTAAAAATACGCCCCTTGGTTTTGACAGCGGAAATTAATTTTAAATTAACAAATGCAACTTCTATGTTTTGAATTTGGTAAAATAGACCTAATTATTGGATTTGGAATATTGAAATTTTCTTAGGGTGAATTTTTTGTATTTTTCTGATAACTTTTAATTTTTGATGTATAGTGAAAAATACTAAGAAATAATTTAAAACCATATTTTTATTTAAATAATTATTTAATTTATTTAAATTTATTTTAGGTCAAAATAGATACATAATACCTATATAAGTTCAACTTAATTCATTAGAGTCAGTTTATAATAATTTTAGATATATAAAATTTTATTGAACTTTTCCCCGTCTTTTACCCACCTCCTAGGAGAATTTGCAAATTCATATAAAACTTAATTTTACCACTTCTGTGAGTGTAATTTATAAAATATGAGAGAAAACGTTAATATCAAGGAGTAAAATGTGGTTCAATAAGATAAAAATAATTTTGAGTGAATAGTAACTTTTTTACTTTTATTTACCACGGTTAAAAGTAAATAGGGTAATTAAGGGTAAAATGATATTATTAATACCCTGACACATGTCCTAATTCTACTAGATAAGTATAATTCATCCAAAATCAACCTTAGAAATAAAATATGAACCTCTTTGGTTCACTTGGATTAGATTAGGACATTAATTTTTATTTAATTCAAAGAAGAGTTAAAAGAGATAAAATCAATGTTTAATAACTAAAACATTTTTAATATAGGGTTATACATAAGATAAATTCAATTATAAATATTCATTATAAAGATAAAATTATTTCCAACATAATGATATTTTATTTATAATTTTTAGACATTAAATAAGTTAACTTATTTATGAGACAATGGTGATGCATTAATTACCTAATTAATGAAATATTAAAATAATTGATATTATAAATATCCAAATAAAAGTAATTTGAAACTTTTTTTTTTAAATTAAACTAATTTTATAGGATAATATGACATGTTAAGATTGATTTAATTAATTTTATTCGAAGTAATCAGGCTCTTATTATTTTCATAAAAATCAATTTCCAAGTAGTTTCAAAATTGATATAAAAGGGTTTTTAAAAAAAATATTATATTATCAACTGATATTCTATTCTTAAAATCTATGATTCAGCCAAAGGAATTTTATAATTATAGGTGTATCATTAATGAACCACTTGGGGTCTTCTTAGAAGTATATAGTTTGTTTATTAACCGTATACTATAAAAATACAAAGAGACATGGTAAATGTCAAACTAATTAACTAAGAGTTAAATCTATAAGATAATGTTAATATTGTGACCCAAACCTATATAAAACATATTTGTTGAGTGGTTTTAGACCCATATACACCTTAAACATTAAATAATATACTTTTTAGCCATTAGAAACTGAATATGAATTTATTATAAAATAATATTTCTAGCTTTTCCAAAAGGTGCCCCTCACCCCTCTAATAAAAGGGCACTCCCCATTATCTCTAATTCACATCATCAAAGCCATTTGGCTCGGCCAAAAACTGCCCAAATATCCTATAAACATCCTTAAATAAAACCTATAGGCCTTATTTTTATCATAAATCCAACCTATGGATCCCTTTTGATCAAATCAAAAGGAAGAACCCGAAGAAGAGGTAATGATTTCACCACCCTGTTTCAAGTTCCTTTCTTCTTGCACTTCTTCTTTCTTTGTATTTACATTATAAAATAAAAACTCCAGTATATTATATATACTATTATGTTATTATAAATATGGTACAACCATATTCAGTATTCTATTCCTCCTTTGAATGACATGTCACCATACGTGCGTACGTACGGCTACCCGTCTCCACGTCGTGGTGTAATTGTTATGAAATACATTATTATTTGGATGGGTATAATAATGATGTGTAACTGATTTAAATAATAAATATAACATAATAATTATTCTATATATATGATATAACATTCAATTATATATTATTTTAATATCAATAAAATGATATTGTCGCTTGTGCGTACGTACGAACTACCGTCTCCACGAACGCGATGAGATTCATTCCCCATCGTATCCATTCAAAAATAATTTTCATTTGATGATTAAAAATAATTTTTAAGGAATTGATATCATTCTGGATATGAATAACATACAACCTATCCATAACAAATGTGGCTTTTTTAACAAAACATATAAAATAAAACGAATTTGTTAACACCCGAAATGACGATAATACTAAGATATTATTAATAAAGAAATGTTAAAAGATCATATATGATATCATATTAATGTATATAATTCTTTTATAATTTAATAAAAATTATTTCACCACTATACAGGAGGTTATCCCACCCTTGACCAAGGAAAAGTATAAGGTAAGTGTTTATTTTACGATCTCTTCATTATCCGAGGTGTTTTATATGTAATTATCAACTGGGACCTCTTTATCATCCACATCCATGTTTCATAAAAATGTATTTCAAATAATTAATAATTTTTTACAGACTATGGGTTAAAGTCATTTATAACCTTTTTTGAATTTTTATAAGAAGTTTATAAATTAATCTTTTGATTGTTTTCCAAATAAGGTCCTTTTTAACCTTTTCGACAGAATTAAGGTAAGAATTTCTTTTAACTTATACGGCGTGTGTGGCTATTTTACGCCATTATAAAATCATTTAAACATTCCTTACAAGCTTATAAGAATATTTTCAAAGTAAATGTTTTATTTTATAATTATGTTACTTTTAAATTAAATCAAAAAAATATATTTCTCTCAAATAGTTTTGATTTCATCTATGTCAACATCCTTTGATGGATTTTAATCTCATTTGAGGGTGATTTATTATGATACAAAACTTTCATATTGTATTGAACTTTTTGTAATATGTTTGACCATGGATGTGTTATTTTTATACCAGTCATGGTTTATGGAGAAATTATTGACATTTCTTATGCTATTTTTAATACGAATTTTTATGTTATGTTTAAACCTGTTCATATGAGGAATGCATTGGACTTAATAAGTGACAGGTGGAGCCCGTTATATCTCCTCGATGCATCAGTAGGTTTCATGATACAAACTAGTGTCTTAGAACAAGGCCTTGACAATATCTTATTTGTAGTCTTGGAACAAGGTCTTGACTATGTGGTTATGATAGTCTGGCATTATGCATTCCATCATTATGAAAGTGGTTAGTGATAGTGCATGTGATTATTCGACTACTAGAAAATCCATGTGAATAAGTAAATGGAATTACTTCATTCTATTTTTTTCCATATTATGATTAATTTCACGTTTAAATTTCTTTTTTAGTTATACATTTCCTTAAATGTTTATGCTTATTTATGAATGTTTCCGCTGTATTGCAATCCTTACTGAGCATCTGAGCTCGCCCATTTCTATGTTTTATTTTTCTCAGGATTCCAAGAAGTGTATTGTGATTGATATTCAGGGTTATTCCACGGGAATAATGACATTCATTAAGGATTATTTATGTTGTTTTGTATGTTATAAAGTTTAATTTAACATTCATGTATATAATCTATTGTCCAAGACTGCTAAATGGATCGGTCCTTCGGGACTTGATTCTTTGTAATCATGCCAATTTATTAAAATAATGCACTGACTCTGGGTAACTGAGGTCAGGGCATTTCAGTTGGCATTAGAGGAAGTTTAGAAATAACCTTGGAAGCTAGATTTAGATAAACTCTTATTAGAGCACATAGACCTAAGATAGACTTTGGGGATTAGTGTAGAATAAATTCCTAGAATTTTTGTAATGTAGAGATTTTGGGAGTTTTCCAAGAAAATAAATCCATGTCTGGATACGAGCAGGTAGAGGTGGCTCTGGCACAGTTGTACCTAGGGGTAAAACCTAAAAACACTGCTTTCAGCTAGACTCGAATGAGAACTGGTGCCCGACAATGGGCCATGATCCACTCTTGGTTACGACACTCCCGGTGGATAAGCTTAGGATAATTATCATTTTCTTTACAAATCATTATGAAGGGTTTATGAGTATATACATCATCAATGAAAACATATTTATGATTATGGATTATATCAATAAACCGTTCAATTTACATTAGGTATTTTACAACTTTGGAATTATTCATTGCAATTCAGAAACGGACCTAGTTTATTCTATTGTATAGAAATGGTGCCCAGTACACGGAATGTGAACTCCAACAATATGTATGATCCGAAGAGTAAGAAGGATCATATCTTTCACGGTATTAAGCTAACATTTAAAAGGGAAATAGTCTCCCATGTATTCTAAACATATAAATAAATAATATAATTTGTTAATAAGATAAGTAAATAATTCTCTAAGTCCTATGGCTTTGAAGGGAAGAAAGAGAAGAAAAGGATGGAAGATAGAAATATGGATAAAGGGAATAGGGAAAAAAGAATTTTTCCCATATGTGATAACTGTGGGAAGAAACACCCTGGAACTTTCCTGAAGGGAGTGGGAGTTTGTTATAAGTGTGGAGAAAAAGGGCACCATGTATGTGACTTCTAGGGTAAGAAAAAGGTTTCAAATATACAACGATTAATCTGTAAGGAGTTGGGACACTATGAAAACTAATGTCCAAATCATCAGATTATGCCCCAAATGATGCTATTGGATAATAATAAAGTTATGATACTACCACATATGAGGAGGAATGATTAGGGTTATTATGTTGTTATTAGAGAATTATTTCATTTGAGTGTTGTATCAACAATGTATTGATTATAATAATTATGGAGTATATAAGGATTGTACTGCAGTACTATTTCATTAAGGACTTGAGATTGTGTGGAACCAAGAAAAGTGACTCAATAGCAGGTTAAATTTTTGGAAAATATATGGTTGAGATAAAGATAAACCATAATATGGTTCTGATACCAAGGTAGTGATTTTTGAATAATACAAGATTGATTTGATAAATTATATTAGATATTCTTGACTAACTTGAAACTAATTAATGATTTGTATATTCCATCATTGTTGGGGTTTTCAACATTTCTGGATAGATGGAGTATATCCAGTATTCTATAAGGAATAAGGGATCATGAATGTAATCAATATGGTTTTATGGTAATTTAGGTTGTTGTAGTGTTTTAAAAGAATACATGATGAAGGTTTTCTCAAGTTATTATGCGGAAAAAAGGATCTTCATTATGTTTACCTTCATTATAAATTTTGGACTGTGAGTTTGGATAGAAGTATTTTGGATAATTCTAGTTTGAGATTATTTTTGGATTTCCATAAAAGGAAAACCCGGAGGTCAGGTGGAAACCCGTCATGTCCGGCAAGGCCGTGAGACTTGAACCCGCAACCGAACGGCGACAAGGGTGTATCACCTACCACTGACCCACATGATGTCCTGGATTGAATAATGTAGTGTTTTTTTAAAAATATTCTGGTAGATGAATTATAAATTCATTTTTTTGAACCCTATATGAATAGGATAAATAGAATATTATTTTCAAGTTATATTATCTTTTAGAGTGAAAGATGAGTTTGTGGTATAAATTAGTTAAAGGATGAGACTCTACTTGTCATGTATATATATTTATTCTTCTCTTATTCAATGAAGAAACTAATTCTTATAATTTATTGAAGGGATCTTAAAACCAAAAATGTGTTATCCTAATACCATATGTTTTGTTGATAAGATGGTATTTTAAATCATCATAGATTGATGAATTTAAGTCCCTCAATTAAACACTTGTTTATGATTTATGACCTCAATCACTACCTATAAAAATTTACGTTTTGGGTGAATAGTGAAAAATACTATTTTTAACCGAAAAAAACTTTTTTAATAAAATTAATTTGTAGTGTTAAATTATATATTTTAATGGTTTATAAGTATAAATAGATTATATTTTTACCATTTAATCCAATTATGGTCATTGTAAATAATTTTACTTCGAAATTGGACATAAACAAGTGTCAAACTTTTGATAGCTATTATTTCTTAAAAAATACGCCCTTTTGTTTTGACAGTGGGAATTAATTTTAAATTAATAAATGCAACATCACTATTTTTAATTTGGTAAAATAGACTTCATTATTGAATTCAGAATATCAAAATTATCTTAGTGTGATTTTTTGGTATTATTCTGAAAACTTGTAATTTTTGATGAATAGTGAAAACACTAAGTTATAGTTTAAAACCGAATTTTTATTTAAATAATTATTTATTTTAATTAAATTTATTTTAGGTCAAAATAGATACGTAATACCTATATATGTTTAATGTAATTCGTTGGAGCCAGTTTATAATAATTGTAGATATATAAAATTTTATTGAACTTTTCACCGTCTTTTACCCAACTCCTAGGAGAATTTTCAAATTCATATAAAACTTAATTTTACCACTTATGTGAGTGGAATTTTGAAAATCTGAGAGACATGGTTAATATCAAGGTGTAAAATGTGGTTCAATAATATAAAAATAATTTTTGGTGAATAGTAAGTTTTTACTTTTATTTACCACGGTTAAAAGTAAATATGGTAATTAAGGGTAAAAATGATATTATTATTATCCTAACACATGTCCTAATTCTATTTGATAAGTATAATTCGACCAAAAACAACCTTAGGAATAAAATATGAGCCTCTTTGGTCCTCTTGGATTAGATTAGGACATTTATTATTATTTAATTCAAAGAAGAGTTAAAAGAGATAAAATCAAAGTTTAATAACTAAAACATTTTTAATATAGGTTTATACATAAGATAAATTCGATTATAAATATTCATTAGAAATATAAAATTATTTAATACATAATTGTGGTTTATATATAATTTTTATACATTAAATAGTTTATTTAATTTATGACACGATGGTGATACAGTAATTACCTAATTAATGAAATACTAAAATAATTGATATTATAAATATCCAAATAAATATAATTTGAGACTTTTTATAAATTCCACTAATTTTATACGTTAATATGACATGTTAGGATTGATTTAATTAATTGTTTTCTAAGTATTCATGCTCTTATGAGTTGCACAAAAATCAATTTCCAAGTAGTGTCAAAATTGACATAAAAGAGTTTTTAAAACAAATATTATATTATTAATTGATATTCTATTAATAAAAATCTAAGGTTCGGCCAAATGACTTATATAATGATAGGTGTATCATTAATGAACCACTTGGGGTTCAATTGGAAGTATATAGTATTTTTATTAACCATATAATATAAAAATACAAAGAGACATGGTAAATGTCACACTAATTAACTAAGAGTTAAATCTAAAAGATAAGGTTAATATTTTGACCCATACCTGTCTAAAAACAATTGGTTGAGTAGTTTTATACCCATACCCACCTTAAACATTAAATAATCCACTTTGGAGGCATGATAAACAGAATATGAATTTTTTATAAAATAATATTTCTAGCGTTTCCAAAGGTTCCCCTCACCCCTCTTATAAAAGGGCACTACCCCTTATCTCTAAATCACACCTTCATGGCCATTTGGCTCGGCCAAACATTCCCCAAATATCCTCTAAACTTCCCTCACTACAACCGAGAGGCCTTAGTTTGATCATAAATCCAACCTAAGGAGCCCTTTTGATCAAATCAAAAGTAAGAACACGAAGAAGAGGTAATGATTTCACCACCCTCTTTCAAGTTCCTTTCTCCTTCCACTTATTTCTTCTTTGTATTTCCATTAGAAAATAATAAATCCAGTATCTTATTTATACTATTATGTTATTATAAATATGGTAGAACCATATTCAGTATTCTATCCTTCCTTTGAATGACATGTCACCATACGTGCATACGTACGGCTTACCATCTCCATGTCGTGGTGTAATTGTTATTCAATACATTATTATTTGGATGGGGATAAAAATGATGTGTAACTGATGTAAATAATAAATATAACATGATAATGATTCTTTATATATGATATACCATTCAATTATATATTACTTTTATATCAAAAGAATGATATTGTTGCTCGTGCGTATGTACGGACTACCGTCTCCATGAAGGCGATGAGATTCATTCCCCATCGTATCCATTCAAGACTAATTTTCATTTGATGATTAAAAATAATTCTTAAGGACTTTATATCATTCTGGATATGAATAATATACAACCTATCCATAAAAAATTTGGCTTATGTAACAAAACATATAAAATAAAATGAATTCATTAACACCCGAAACGACGATAATACTAAGATATTATTAAGAAACCAATGTTAAAAGATCATATATGATATTAAATTAATGTATATAATTCATGTATAATTTAATAACAATTATTTCACCTTTATAAATGAGGTTAAAATACCCTCGACCAAGGAAAAGTACAAGGTAAGGGTTTATTTCACAATCTCTTCATTATCCGAGGTTGTTTATACGTAATTATCTACTGGGAACTCTTCATCATCCACATCCATGTTTCTTAAAAATGTATTTAAAATCATTCTTACTATTTTATTGACTATGGGTTAAAGTCATTTATAACCTTTTTTTAATTTTTATTAAAATGTTATAAAGGAATCTTTCCGTCATTTTCCAAAAAAGGTCCTTTTTATCCTTTTCGACGGAATCAAGGTAAGAATGTCTTTTTAACTAATATGGCGTGTGCAGCTATTGTACACCATTATAAAATCATTGAAACTTCCCTTACAAGCTTATAAGAATATTTTCATAGAAAATGTTTTATTTTATAATTATGTTACTTTTAAATTATTTCAAAAAATAGATATTTCTCTCGAATAGTTTGGATTTCATCTATGTGAACATCCTTTGATGGATTTTAAGCTTATTTAAAGTTGATTTATTATGACAAAAAACTTTAATATTGTATTGAATTTATTGTGATATGTTTGACTGTGGATGTGGTATTTTTATACCATTAATGGTTTATGGATGAATTATTGACATTTCATATACTAGTTTTAATACGAATGTTTATGTTATGTTTAAACCTGTTCATATGAGAAATGCATTGGACTTAATGAGTGACAGGTGGAGCCCGCTAATGCTCCTCGATGCATCGGTAGGTATCATGAGAGAAACTAGTGTCTTTCCACATGGCCTTGACAAAATATTATTTTTAGTCTTGGGACAAGGCCTTGACTATGTGGTAATGAAAGTCTGGAATTATGCATTCCATCATTATGAAAGTGGTTAGTGATATTGCATGTGATTATTCAACTAGTAGAATATCCTTGTAAATAAGTAAATGGAATTACATCATTTTATTTTTTCCATATTATGCTTAATTTCATGTCTAAAAGGATTTTGTTTTAGTTATACATTGCCTTAAATGTTTATGATTATTTATGAATGTTTCTGATGTATTGTTATCCTTACCGAGCATCTGAGCTCACCCATTTCTATGTTTTATTTTTCCCAGGATTCCAAGAAGTGTATTGTGATTGATATGCAGGGTTAAGCGAAGGGATTAATGGCGTCCATTAAGGATTATTTATGTTATTTTGTAGGTTATAAAGTGTAATGTAACATTAATGTATGTAATCTATTTTCCAAGACTGCTAAACCGATCGGTCCTTCAGGACATGATTCATTGTTATTATGCCAGTGTATTAAAATAATGCACCTACTTCAGGTAACTAGGGTCAGGGCATTACATGTAGCCCATGGATACTAAAAGAAAACCTCACGCCTTGCAACTCATGTATCCCACATCCCCGATGCCTCGATTTCCATGACACCTCAGGTAACCCACATCCTCGATGCCATAATTCCCAAAACACCTCAAGTAACCCACATCCTCGATGCACCTGATTCCATTAATCTCATATATATATATATATATATATATCACACACCCAAAATGGTGCCAACCTACTAACTAGCATATGGTATGTCCATATAAATCTTGTGCACCTGGTGCACTCAAAACATACATGCCTCAACAGGACATACCAAAATGAAAAACAAGAAAATCTTGTCCACGCCTGCAGTGTACCTCTGACCATCATCGGCCCGCTAACCAGTTCAGCCTTTAGTAGCTTCACATCATGCACCAGGATTGAAATACAACTGCCTGATTCTTGATGTCCCTGTGGTGATGCTCTAGTCACTAGCCACTGACCACTCAGTTGGGTATGACTGTCTCTACCACATCCTTCGTGTGTAGTTGAGTCTCATCTACCCTTAGTTGGAACCGATCCTAAATTGTCCCCAAATTACACTATCTTTCATAGTCCCTTCTTCCCGGATGTCTGAGAAGGATTCCTTCAAAAACACTCAAGATTTCCAACTTATCCACATGTCTGAAACTACTTTTAAGGCCTATCACACCGAGTTCAAACATACACAAGCTACAGACACTCAAAGAAAACCACTGATGAACTACCATGAGGTGGTCTAGCTGAGTCCTTGTCCTGAATTCCATACTGGAACTCATCCTGACCCCACTTCCTGGTGTCTAAACCATCACCTGAAGTCGCTAACCAGCTCAAACAAGACCTATCTGTCATGTTTCCCTTAGTTATTAATGCCTGATTCACCACCTTCGCAAATGAGGTCAACCTAAAGATGTTTTCATGAACTCGTATGGCATGCCATAAGCCATCTTCGAAGCACCTCACCCTCTAGGTGTCATCACTTACCATATCTGGTGCAAATCAAGACAACCCAATGAAAGTAGCTACATAGTCCATGATGAACATGTAACAATGATGAAGGCTCAAGAACTCCCAAGCTCTCTCCACCGTCATCATCTCTAGGAAAAAGTTCTTGAAAAAACTATCCTCAAAGTCCTTCCATGCCAGTCCTTCGTGTCTATAATCCTAAACCTGCAAATCCCACCAACGCTTCACCGGTCTTCTCAGCATGTACGTCACTAGATTGACTGTCCACCCTGTAGGCATCTCAAGATAATTGAAGATCATTTTCATACTCTCTATCCAGTTCTCAGCTTCTAGTGGACCACCAGCATCCTAAAAAAGTGGTGGATTCTGCTACTAGAATGCCCATGTTAGATATGCCACAAAGGGCTCTATACCATGCGCACCTCTGTCAATCCCCTACAAGACACGTACCAAACTATATCAGAGCTGCTCATCATGCCACGGCCCAAATTCTTCCAAAGCTAGCTGCTACTCTACCTATACTGGATCCTGAACCTGATCGTGCTCCTACAACATTGTACCATCACCTACCAGATTTTCCATCGGGCCGTTTATGAGGAAGTCGTTGAGTTACATAAATGGTCATATAACACACATATATAACAATATATATATATATATATAAATAATGCAGATAAGTAAAGTAGTAAAGAGGTTGTTCATAACAACTACCCTTACTCTCCCCCACTACAACCATGCCCCATGGCATCGCAGCCTCACAACCTCTTTACCCGCCCTCAACAGAGCCATGTATCTAAAGTACCTCAGGTGATTACAATCCCAAAAACCATCATTACCTCAAACCAATGACCGAGTCACCCAATAATGATAGTCAAAATGCCTCAAACCGATTTCTAGGACGACCAATCCCAGTGACCAGCATCACCTCAGTCAAATAACTTTCCTACTCACACAAGGCATGGACAATCTCATGCCACATGATATTTTACATAATCAAAAGTATGGAATATTACATTGAAATAAATAAGTAATTCTACCAGGAATTTCACCTTTCACATTTCAAAAGAATCTATAGAATGTAAATTTATATTATTGACATGGTATTATCACTTCACAAATCATACATACAGTTATTAAATTGAAATTCCCTAAAAATGTACCTATCAAAAATCCAAGAAAACTTTCCATGTATACTGAGCCAAGGTCCAATTCTCCCTTACCTAACTAGGTCAAGGGTCACACATCACAATCCATAATATCACATACAAAGTGAGCCACCATGGTGAAAATCATATAATCCATAATCTGAGGAAAAGAAAAACAGTTATTCCCACCCATGCTAACTCGGTCCATCCCTCGTACCTGGGGCTGTATGCACCCAAACACAAGCGGAAATCCCAATTCCAAAAACAACCTATCTCTAGTCTACCATATCATAAATAGTAAAAATAGAAGTAATAAAAAAGTATTCTTGATCTCATTAGAAGTCATTAAAAAGCTTCTACTAAATCCTTATCAAGAACAAACTCTTATAATACCACATTGCGACATCACGGAACCGAACAGTCACTCGAATAGTGCTAAATGGGTTGGGTGTCTCTACCTTAGGTGCACCTCCCCAAATGCCAAAGGTTGAAGACTAGTAGTTAGGGTGAAAATATGTATATCATGGAGTCTATACCCTCTCAGAGGAATGTAATGTGCTAATAAAAGTGTAATAATAAAACATGCAGTAAAAATAAATGACTTAGCGGACTTGAACTAGACCCGCATAGAGTAAGTACGTCCAATATCAATAAAAAGTAGAAGAAATATATAAAAAAGTGGAGTGGGAAGTAAGAAAAATTCTAAACACCACCTGTAACTTCTAAAAAACCAATCATGCGTATATAGTAGGTCAGACGTGTCAACATAAAAGGGCACCAATGGATAACCCGTAGTAGATACAATAATAAAGTAAGCATTTTGATACATAATGAAAGATAACACAAAATTAAACTCTATCTAGGAATGACCCCATGGTTTATACCATCTCTATGCCAAACAACACTACGATCCATCTCTTGAGGATGATCCTTTACCTACAAGTAAAACCATAAAGTCTTCACACATCCCGAAGGGGCCATGTGGGGTGTGAGACAAATCTTAGTAGGATACCACTAAATGGTGCTTAACTAGTATAAGTGTTTAAGCATGCATGTATATATAAGGAAAAATAAACAGTATGATGCACGAAGTAAACCCAACCTCCACTGGTGCTCAACAGCCACCGGGGAGTGTCACCTGCTTAGGCCAATGTTGGAATCCCAGTCACATAACCCAACACCATGTGCCACTAGACAACACATGTCTCATGTACCGACGTCCCAAAGGCATGCCCAGGAAATATTAACTTGAAACCATGTGCCTCATGACACCTCATGTATCATGTATTGATGTCTCCTAATAACACTCAAGTAGTAGTAACCCATCATCATGTGCCTCCAAACACCTTGTGTCTTACGTACCGACATCCCGTAGGCTTGCCCAAACAAACTGAAGGCTCATTAACTCCCATGTGGATTCCTGTGGCAAGCACCCCCAAACCAATAGTACCTAAACCACAACTATCAGGGCCTCTACCCACATGAGTGGTGAGAACCACCACACCATGGATTCATATGTGTGCACATGACCCAAAGTCACAGGTGAGAAGTAGTCGCCAAATATAGTGCCCAAACCACAACCTATGTGGAACCTCATGCCCTTGTGAGCATGTCACCCAGAATCTGATGGATTTGCAATCCAAGTAACCAGGGTTATTCCCAACCAGAAATTCACACTGCCTCAATCCGTTGTCTATGATGCCCAATATCATGGTCAATCCACACAAATAATCTAGCCCAAGACCAACATGTGATCAACATAACTCAAGAATATACGAGCCACACCCAACAGAACCCAAAGGTTCCAGCATTTGCAATTCAACAATTATATATTTATCACATTTTAATAAATCACATAAACTCAGAAAACAATCTAAAAAGTTGTACTTATCTAGCCCAATGACTATCACATAACCGCATTGGGGTCATTAATGCCTCTAACTAGCTTAATCATGATTTTCCAAATTAAACATACCAATTTAGAAACAAAGAAGTCCAATTATATCCATTTTGGAACCCCTAACCAAAATGTCCCAATGAGTGTCAACCTCTCTCCTGAAATTGTTTAAGAAATTTAGTCAATAGGGTAGGCCCAAAGAAATACCATGGGTCTAACAATTAATTAAATATGCAATAGTAGAAAAAATAGGTCCTGCTCAAAAATAACCAAAGATGTTCCAATGGTCACGCCATCCAAACATCCACAAAAACAAAAAATAAGGTATTCACCACATACCTTGAACTAGTACGATGATCCTCATTCGGTATTGGCCTCTAATTTGGTCTAAAACATGCTATATATATACAAAGAGTGAAAAATATCATGTTCTGATATCTCGGTCGAGAGGAAAAATCAACAAAAACTACTCAAGAGGAATTAAGGTCTTACCAAGGGTCTTCCAATGGATCAAGAAGTGTTTAAATTGAGTTTAAGATAGTCGATCAAGAGTGAAATTGTCTCTCGGTGATTTGGTTTCCAAAACTCAACCCCTCCCCATGAACACTCCCTCAAAATGTGGCTACTAACTATTTATTGAGAAAAATATAAATACACGACATGTATCCAAAAGTACATGGCTCGGGGATTTTTTAACCATTCATTTGGCGGCCGATGGCCTTATCGACATGAATATATACCATGTACTATGAATTACACAACATGTACATGGTAAAACTCTTCTACCCTCACTAACACCCCTATACACCATGTATAGCTGCAACATGGTCAAGACGCACACGACATGTACAAGGGTGACACATCGTGTACAAGGTAAAATCTCTCCTTCACCAACTACCCCTACATGCAATGCATGTCCATCCCACATGGACAAGGGTACACGACGTTTACTTGGGAGTACACAACGTGTAACCCAAAAGTTTCCAGAACCTGCCCAGATTCTCCTTTTTCCTCAAAAACCGCTCAGACACAACTCCAAAAATAAAAAAGGACTCGTACCTCAAAAGAGAAACTGAGTTCTTAAAACTGAACTACATGAACTCTATGGTTATTATGGATTCATTATTTTTAGTTAAACATGATTATGAAATAAGAATAAGTTTATTTTGGGCACTTTTGATTTATCAAATGGATATCCTCAGTATATTAAAATGATTTGGAGATTATGTGGTAAATGTTATTTTTGAATACATTCTGTATTTTGGGAACACTATATGCCCAAGGAAAATAGAATACTATGGGATTTAATTTGAGGAGTAATAGTTGAATTTTATTTAGGAAGAATCTATGTTTCTTTTGGGGACATTTGGAGATTTGGGTTATTTATTTAAATGATTAGCCTTTCAAGGAAAATATGTGATTAGGT
Source organism: Viscum album (assembly GCA_963277665.1). Lineage (NCBI taxonomy): Eukaryota > Viridiplantae > Streptophyta > Magnoliopsida > Santalales > Viscaceae > Viscum > Viscum album. Next base: position 2,002,733,395 of record OY728136.1, read on the forward strand.
TAATTAATTATAAGTATGAAACTTTAAGAGTAGTTGCACTATTTGGAGATAAATATTAACATTTATCATGGATGACTATGTGATCAAATCCTTCTAAATTTTGGGTTTCAATCATAGTTTGGATTATTTAAAACAAATTAAATACAATTTTTTATTGAATGGTCTTTGTTGAAATTTGGTTATTGTTTGTTGAATTCTAGAGATTAAGAGTAGTATTTTTTTATAAAGGATTATTCTTTTTGGGATATTATCTGATATTTTCAATCCATTTTGGTTTAGGTTAATGTTTCAAGATATTTTGAATAGATAGTTAATAATTTTTTTTGGTTTATGTGATTCTCTAGGAGTTGTTTCTAGTTCTTCCGGTATGACCAAGTAATCTAGAATACTCCACATTTGTCGAAAAGACGAGTTTGTGGTAAAATTTTATTAAAGGATTAAAATATACATGAAAAGTAAGTATGATTACTTATGTTTTTAATTCAAGCTCATAAATAAATTCTTCAACTTTATGAAAGGGAACATAAATCAAAAATGTTTTTTGTTTACCATTCCCACTGTGAAATAAAAGAACGTTGAACCCATCACATGTTCTTGGTTTTATGATTGTTAAGTTTATCCTAATCATGTTTTATATCAATCTTAATCAGAACTTGATGGATAGTTTTCTCTTCCATAACTGTGTTTTCTTACATGGAATCCTAGTATGTGTTATCTCTAGTGACTATTGTACTTCTCTTTCTTTCTTTTAATGTGATAGTTTTATTTACTCTTTTTCCAATGTAGAATTTTCAATGATTTTTTTGAACCAAATTATAAAATTTCGTGGATGAAATTTAAAAAATGGGGGAATGATGTGACATCCTGAGTTTTAGTAAAGAAACAATATATTCAATAAGATACAAAATACGCTAAATCGAGCTTAAACAGATAACTAAATATTATTATTTAAATGTTACCACTATAACCAAGCCATTAGAATAGGGGAAAGAATAGTATGAACTGAATTATAAAAATATTGTTTACACATATTTAAATAAATATTCATTGGTTACGAAGTTTATTAGAAATGGAAATAAAAACCAATTGAATATAAAGAATGTATTTTTATGAAAATCAATTTAAAAAGAGAACAATTGTGTTTATAATATCATATCACTCTTTATAAATTTGTATTCAATAAAAAATATATGTTATATATTCAATTTAAGGTTTTAAATTCATATTATATGTTCTATATATATGATATAAGAACAAATTTAATTTTTTTGGATAAAAGAGGTATTTATCTAAAAATGCAGTTTTACCGACTTTTGGTGAAGAACCCATTTAAATTTAGTTTTTTTTCACTTTTATATGTTTTATTTTAAAAAATAAAATTCTAATTTAGAATATTGACCTAAAAATTTAGTTATGATGAATTTTTGAAATTTTCAAATAATTATCATGTAATGATGAATAGTAAAAATACACAAAATTGTAATTAAAAACTAAATTTTCCATTGTGTTAATTTATATGGTTAAATTATATTATTAAATGGTTTTAAAGTATAAATAATATATATTTTTATCATTTAATCCAATTTTGGCCATTGGATGTAATTTTACATTGAAATTATATATAAACACACATTAATCTTTTGATGGTTATTACTTTTAAAAAACCCATTTTATCGTTTTGGAAATGGGAATTATTTTTAAAGTAATTAGTGAAAATGATTTGTTTTGAATTTGAAAAAATTGATTCTATATATTGAATCATGAGGTACAAATTTTTTAAAAAGGTATCTTCTATTTTTGGACATTATGAATAGTAACACTAGAAATAATTTTTAGTTACCACGGTTAAGGGTAAATTGGGTAATTAAGGGTAAAAATAAAATTATAAAATTACCCAAACACATTTCATAATTTTATTGGATGTTCTAGTTTAAATATTATAATAGAATATTATTTAATTAAATGGATAAATCTTCCCATAGAAGATGGTGTAAAGCTTCTCATAGAATATTGTTTACTTAAAAGTATAAAGCTTCCCCTAGAAGAAATTATAAAGCTTCTCATAGAGTCCTGTTTAATTTAAAAAATAAGCTTCCCATAGTATCCATTTTAAAGATTATCATAGAAGCTTCTTTTATTAAATGTACAGATCATACTATGGAAGCTAGTTTAATTCTTTTCATGGAAGCTTTTTTAATTAAAAGGATAAAGCTTCCCATGGAAACTAGTTTAAATCTTCTATCACACTCATGTTTTTAATAAGTATTACATTTTTGTTATGGGTTTATGTGAGTTATCTCATAGAATATAAATAGTTATTATAAATCTAAAAATATTTCTTACATCATGATAATTTATTTATAATTTTTAGACATTACATAAATAAATTTTTTATGACAATGATGATTAAGTGATTACCTTATTAATGAAATATTCAAATAAATGATATTATTAATATTAAAATAATTGTAATTTGAAAATTTTAATTTCATACATGAATTTTATGGATTATTATGACATGTTATATTTTAGGTAATGTATATTTTTTCAATGAATAATTTTTTTATGACTTAAGGAAAAATAAATTACTAATAGTGTCAAAATTAACAAAGGATTAATTTATAGAATTTTTCAAAGAAGTTTCAATTTTTTATTATTTGATGAATAGTTTTTTAAATTAATACTATTTTATGAATTGTGTTTTTATGAATAGTAAAAAAATATTTTATTATGAAATAACTTTTTCTGTGAAATGATTTTCGAAAATCGGACATACATGGTTTTAATTATGGTGAAAAATGTTGTTCAATAAGATCAAAATAATTTTTCTGAATAGTAACGTTTCCCTTTGGAATAGTAATTTTACTCTTATGAATGGTAATTTGACCAATGGAATAGTAGCCTCACTTAAGGAAGTATAAATATGTTTTAGTCATTTTATGTGGTAATGTGATATACTTATATCATATTATAAGTAAATACATATTTTAGAAATTATTAACTCTGTATAAGTATTTTATTTATTTAATTTAATTTAAAATGAATTTAATTTAAATAAAATGGAGTTAAAATCTGAATTCTACATGTCAAAAATGATTATGGTGAATATTTGGTATTTTTCTGAAATAGTGGAATTTTTGGTAAATAGTAAAAATACATTTGTGAGTTTTCGGTATGTTTAATGACATAATAACTATGTCATAATACTTTTATGAGTAATATAATATTATGGTCAATTATTATTGATTAAAATATAATATGAGTTGTCCCAAGTGGCCAATAACATGGGAAAATACCATAGGAATCCCATGGATTTGAAAATATCACTATTGAGGTGTCCTTTGAAATTAATAAAATATTTCTTCAATTTTCTATAAATACCCACCTATTTCATAGTTTCATGTCATTCCAAAATCATTCTACATGAAATTTTTCTAGTTATACCTCCCATGGAGTCCTCCCAAGGTGTCCTCAGGCCCCCAAGGTCTCAATATTAGAGTTTTAGTAGTTACTCTTCATGGTAAGGGAACTGTCAGCCTCCTCTTTTAGTGAAGAATTCTTTTATGCCATGTCATTTAGTTTCCAATTTTTTATGTTGGGGTATGTTATTATACATCATTATTTCTGTAAATTTTATTTCCAAATGATGATAGGCCATTTTCTCTCTCACTAACAGATTTTTTGAATTTTCAAGTGATGCTATTAGGTTAGAATGTTTTCATAAGGGAATTACCAACTTCTCGTTTCCCATCCATGTTCTCTTTTTTGTGGCATTCCTTTTAAATTTCCATATCATGTTCTTATTTATATTTTATTCTATCCCTATACTTTAATATGAGTAATTTATGGATGGTATAACCTTTTGTACTCTCTTTTAATGTTTTCTAAAACCATGTTGCATAACCATTATGCTGTTGAATTTTTGTCTCAAAATCTCACTCTTTTTATCTATAAATTATCTTATTTTATTTATGTGAATACTCGAACCAATTTATTTATAGGGTTATTCATCAAGACATAAAAATTATATATTTTATTCTATAATTTACATATATAAAACCCTCATTCCCATTCCATGGGTTGTAAATGATATAATGATCTTGTTTTTAAGCACTTTTTAAAACATCATTATATTGATATGAAACTCATTTCTTTTATTCTCTTTGAATTATATAGGAAATTTTTGATTATGAACTATGTGGATCACATGAAAATATATACATACTAAGGGTGCGCCTGGATAGTGCTTCAATGCGTTGGGTAAATAAATTAATCTCTAGAGATGACATGTTTTATGACACCTTGGTGAATAACCTTGGTAATTTTTAGGATACCTTGGTGAATAACCTTGGTAATTTTTAGGAAACATTAGGGATAAAACTTTGTGACATGACACCTTGGGTATGGATCGTAGTCATAAGATTATGAATGTCTATATTAAATATTGTATCCACATTTCCAGGTAATGATCCAAGTTGTTATTGTTATGATATTCCTATTCCTCATGCCTTTATTAAAGTAATACTATTATTATTTATATCTCTCAAGATCACATATAAATTGTTTCCCTTATTTTACATTATTGATCCTTTTGTGCTCATCCCATGTTTTTAAATGTTTTTCACAAGTCCTAACATTGAATAAGATTCTATGATGAATTTTTTAAAATATTTGTCTTGAAAATAAACAATATTTCATTATAATATTTTTTTTGTTTTATAAAATAAGATGGTGTGTAGACTTATCTAGATTGTAATATTGAACATTTATTTACGATTTATTAGTAATTATCTAAAACTCTAGAGTTTAATGATATTTTGGAATGAGTTAAAATATATTCTAGTTAAAAGTCACTAGAATAAGTTATGTTTAAGGAAGAGTCCTTATAATTACACATAGTAAAATAAAATGAACTGGCATATAAATATAGTTGTAGTGTGATGCCTGATTTTGTAGGCATGTGGATGTGATGATAAATTATAAAACATGTATCTATGATGATATTGGTGGTTCCTAGCATTCCAAGACCCAAATTCCACATAGTAGTGGCTACGGTAACTATGAATACATGGTAATTTCACTTTTTTTCCTTAGTAAGGTGTGACATATCTTCTTGCAACTAATAAATGGTATCATTCATAGATAAATCAAGGACCATAACCCTATATTATCAGTGATTTATTACCAGTGTCTTGTTTATTATTTCCCATTTCCAGCATCACTAATGTTTTTTTGGATTAAAATAACATTACAAGGCCAATTTAGTGGTGTTAACCTAATCCACTTATTATATTATCAATTTACTTAAAAGGTTTTGAGCCTATTTCATTAATGTATAGAAGAATTGATATAAATTGGGGTTGATAGATGAGGATGATGTCATGGATTTCTGTCATATGACATGAATTTCTTAACTAGTTTATATAGTCTAAATAATTATATTTTTTTAAATATGATAAGATTCACTATTTTGTTAAACCATAATTTTAGTGAGATCATTGATTTATAGAGAGAGGATTATAATTATCCATCATTCATTATGAGGACCTAATTTTGGTTCCACCTTTCTACCAAAATAGTTGTTTTATACCTATCATCATTAAGTCTGTTTTTATCTAGATAGGGAAAAGATATAAAATTTGATGTATGTCCAATTTCGGTGATTGTATATAAATAGAATATGGAAGAGAATAGGGGTCTATAGCTTACTCATCAATAAGTGATGCCCAAAAACCAACTTCAAATTGGCATGTTGTGACTGTTACCTATAACGATAATGTAGTAGGATAAAATTTACATGGACATTGACGTTGAAATTCCTTTGATACTTTAAAATATTGATAAAATTTGTGTGATAGTTTCATTACTCATTGATTCAATGTGTTTCATTCCAATTAAAGGGATGGATTCTATAGTTTTTTAGAGAACTGTTATGTTCTAGAATTATTTATGTTTTATAATCTAGTTATTTCCATCATATATGATAGATACCAAAGTTTTTATTTTTGGTTTTATTGGACATATAATTGACCATTGAAAATCTAGTTTACTATGAGAACAACAGACATCTGAAAAATGGACGCGTTGTCATATGATCAATTCAAACATTAGAGTATGTTTTTAGAGAATGTTTATTGAAATTCAGTGGTTATTAAGAGAACTATTTGAACATAAGGTAGTTTTCATGTATATATAATCATCCATTAAATGATTTATATGTCTCTATTTTAATTATTGTATGATAAACTATGTAAATATGGAATTCTATAAATAGAGCTTTAGAGTGGTTTTTTCATGTATTATGTCATGTACAAGAGAATGTTGGTGATATTTCACTAGTATATAAGTGAATGGATATGGATTCAATATATTTAATGACTTATTTAGCTTATAATTATTTTCCTTAATCATTAATGGTGGGGAATCATGAATTCCTGTGTGTGTTTACAATATTAGAGAATTAATGCCTATGTAACCACTAATAATTAAAACCTTGATGCATTGGACACTTTGAGATTATTGATTAGATAAGTGAGGTTTATTTTTTTTGTTTTACCTCTCTATTTTAGTGAATCTAATTATATTTTTCATATATTTTATTTTTAGAAGTGAAAACATGACCCTATTCACGTAATTAGTTGGGATCATGTTACATTATAGATAGAAGCATCTTTTTTAAAACCATTAAACATATTTTGGATAGGAAATATAATATATTATGAGACCAAAGTATAAAATTTTTATATGTGTTATAGAACCATTCATAAGTCTTTTAGTATAGATGAGAGTGATAAAAATTTGTACTAAAGTAGTGGACTGATGTTTTTCAACATATAGATGGCCTCCATCAATGTGAGGAAGTAAATCACAATGATGTAGAGAATGAAATACCTTTAGTTTGAGGTATTTACCTATTTTATCTTGTATTATTGAGTTATGAATATGAATATATTGGGTTTGGGAAGTTTAGGAGAGTTTTTATATGTTTTGGATAGTTTGTCAAGGGAGTAAAATTTCCACAAGGTTAAGGGAAAATGTGGGGAATCCTCAAGTAATTATATAAGAGAAAATGGAGGTCTTTGGGAAGATGCATGGTTTTATTAATCCATTCCACCAAACCATGTGACTCTAGTGGGATTCTTGTGGTAGGTACAGGACTGACACATTTATTAGTTAAATTGTGTGTCCAAAAATGCCACTTTTGAAAATTTCTGACGATTATTTCTTCTTTGTAAAAACATGGGTTTCTCTACCATGTGTCCAAAAAAATAAATCCTCAATGTGTGGTAGACGAAACCAAACGATTGGTGAATGTTTACCTAACCATGTATATGAATCATGCACATATATAAAAATCATTTAAAATTGTTTTTTAACTAGAACCCCCCAAGACTCTCATTTCTTTTCAACTTTCTAGGGCTCTTAAACAAGATAGCTCCCTTGGATGATTTTGATTATTCTCTTAACTTTGAAGCTCTGTCACAATGATTCATTGAGAATTTTTCCCAGGGGTTGAGGTTTATACCCCCATATGTTGGACTACTTTGGGATATACCAAAAACCTAAAGTCTTGAATTAGTGTTTCGTTATTTTTTATTCAATTTATCTATTTATCCCTTTATTTGACTTCAACATTGTCAAGTTAATAGATCTCTCATTATATCATCGTAACATAATTCATCTAGTATATACAAATGCACACACAGAAATAGGTAAAACAAATTTACAATATTTACTTCTCAAAATGACGAGGATAACCCTTATCATGATCTGGATTAATACAAGATCATATGACCCATTAGTATCAAACTACGAGTATATAAAGTATAGGTTTCCATTATACTTTCATTACACACATCCTAAAAGTTTTAGTACATCAAACAATTTATTTAATCTCACAATTTATAATGATAATAGTTGTTGATAAATAACCAAATTTTCATTCACTAATTTATAATATTGACGGGTTTTTAATTTATTGAGTTCAATATTCTTCTTCTTCCCTCACATAGATATGAGCCACTTTTTTTATTCACAAGATTGCATAAAAATCCTTATTCTTATTTATAGTAGTAAAAATGATGTTATATTTTGTTAATTCTTCCTTTATATTTTTTTTCATAGTTGTAAGACACTTCAACTTACTATTCCTCTTATAGAAACACAGTGGAAATTCACCTTCTTTTTTCTTGTATACACAACACATACAATGCTTCTTTTTATTCTATTATTTTCATTATTACTTCACATAAAAAACATTTTAGATATCTAATTTTCTTCAACAGAGACAAATATTTGTCAACTATAGGAGTATAATTTCTTTTTTACTCTGATATAGAATGATTTACAATTATATGTAGTATATATTCTTATATAAAAATATACTTTTGAATCATATTGAATATATATATTCATAATCTTCTTATTCTTTCATTAAATATTTAGAAAAAATTGTAAATATATATTTATATAATTCAACGTTAATCAAACTTATTAAAATATCTCCATTAATTCATAGATTTTGATTCTAAAAACTAGGTAAGGTTAGTATTCTTTATATATATCATCTTTTTAAAAACTCAATATATTATTCAAACTCTATAAAATCTGCTTAATAAACTGAATCCACATATTCATGTAAATCATGAAACAATACAATCAAAGATTCTTTCATGGTTCTGACACCTTCGTAACTTTATCATTTAATTTCTGTTAAAATAATTACTAACTCTGCATCGAGATATTTATTTTGACAAGTACACGTTTATAGAGAATCATATGAATTAATTTTGGTCAAAAATAGATAAATCATAATAATTTTATAATAATTATTAATTCCTTGATAACTATATGTATTTATAATTTCATCTTAAACACAATGATACAAAGGTCACTAGAATGTATTATGATGTGAAGGAGTCATGTGTTTTTTCCCAAAGTCTAATTACATAAATACTTAGATGTAATAAAAATACATAGTATTAATTATTATATTTCTTCAATAAAACAATTTAATTCACCATTAAAGTTCTTCTATTATATGGATCTTTTTAATGGTTGTATTTTTTCACAATGGAATTAATTTATTGGATAAATTTCAAAAATATAGCTTCTAATGATAATTCACCACTACCTTCATCCTATAAATCTATATCTATTGTTCAGGACACATTTGAAACAAGCATGGTGAAAATAAGTAACATTAGGAAGGTGATTATACTCAAAATGTCATATAATAAAATTATCATGCATATTTATATAGTGAATAATATCCTATTGTAGCTAATCCCACATAAAAAATTTGATGGTATGTGATATAGTTTTATTTAACCAAGATCCCTATCGACCCCCCAAATAAATCCCATAATTTCAACATACCCAGTGGGTTAACCGTACCTCCTTACATAGTGATGTTCTCTCCTTCTCTACTGATCACACCTCCTGTTAGTGTAAAACTAAACTAGCTCACTTGCACTTTGAACATTCCACTCTTGGTTGTATTGCATCTATGTTACTAGATGGTCTTATATTTGATGGAACAACTATATAGTTGGTTTTTTTGTCTTGGATCAATCAAATTTTTTAATCTCAACTTTCTTTAATAACTTAGGGAGGCTTATATCAACTTCATAAGAGTAAACGAATCTCGCGAAGTTTTAATTTCTTTTTTAAAAAATAAAAGTATTTCCTAACTCCAAAGATTATAAGAGAAGGTATCTATCTGACATCACTCACAGACATCACTCACAACACTAAACAAAGAAGTATAAATGACTTATTCAGTTGAATCCCCATTTCCAAATATGATTATTGGAAATATAATAGTATGTAATTTCAAATTACTCAAGATACATCATCCATATATCTTATTAGATTCCTTAACATCATCCATGTATCTTCCCCAATAATTATATACTTTTCATTATTATAAAAATTATGATGAAACTACTTAAACTCCTTAATCATATATATATATATAATATTGACCATTATAAACAATCCATGAAACACAAATTCTTCAAAACCCTTTTTCTATAAAATTTATTGAATATATATAACTAAAATGGAAAGGTATTCCTTTTCCATATATTTAAATACTCGAAACATAAAACCAACTTCCATGACATGTCTTCTAATTAATTCACTTAGTAAAAACTATTAGATTTCATGGAAACATCGTTATATTCTGAACATTATTTGGGAAACCAAAATTATTCTAAACTATTAATATTCAAAACATGATTGGATTCCTAAAAATAATTTTCTAGGTTATTATTTATAATCATATTGAAATCAACCTCATTGATATTTCATTACCATTGATAAAAGTTTTAATTGAAACACAATGTGGGATAAAAAATCCCCCTTCCTTATTTTATTTTTCAGTACCAATGAAAAATGATATGTTAATATTTGTTACTCAATTTTTATTACGTTCAAGCATTATATCTCATAATATCCCTATTTCTTATGAACCATTCATTTTCATCACTACCCTTTATTAAACATTTATTAAAAACAAAGTGGATGAGATAAATCCATTTTTATGAAATGTGTTATCAATTATCCCTATCTAGCTCTATATAATCTATACTTGGTGTAGAAAATGAGAGGGTTTGAAGTAGAAAAAAATATTTCCATAATCAAAGGAATATGCTAGTAACTAAAACATCTACCAAATATAATTAAATATATTTTCATATATTTTTAGACTAAATCCAATAGACATCAACTAATAAATTTTTATTATATTTTCAACACAAATGGTTTTAGTATCAATTTTCATGTATATCATAATAAATTAGGTTTCATTAAATGAATTGATATTTAGTATGAGGAATGTAATATAACATATGAAACAAACTAGAAGCACATTATTCACTTATAATGAAACATTATAAAAAAGATACCTAATACTATGTATGTACTATGGATGACTACATACGTTAATAGTGTATAAATCAAAAGGGAAAAATAAATGGAAGAACATAATATTTTACAACTAAGAAATATCCTAGATCATATTCACCCTTTAGAATAACCATTTTTATAACTAAACCTCCAATGAAAAAAAGTCATGAAAGGAGTAATCATGTTGTGCAATATGAAATGAAAATTTGGGGATAAATAAAAGTCATTTAATAGGTAAGGATGGAATTAAAATATAAGGAGTAATTTTGGTAACAAAACTATTATAAGGGGAATTATAGTCATTTAATGTATTATTAATGGATAATAGGTCAATCTAAATATGGCCATTTAATATAAATGTATCCAATAGATAAAATATATTGGTACATTTTTTAAAAAAAAATTAAAATTATATAATGCGTAAATAATAATGAAATAATGAAAAATATAATACTTAAGTAGAAAATTTATTTATTTTTATGTGACACATGTTAATATTATTAAAGTATGATATGATATATTTATAAAATTCAAAGAAATATTTTAATATTAATGGATTGATAAAATTAAAAATTTTAAAATAAAAAACTAATTTTAATGGTATTTCGTTAATATTATTTAATATAATATTGTTTTTTTCAAAGAAATGTTTTTTAAAATTGTATATTATGTTAAATTAATCACTAAAAATAATGATTTCAATGAAATATGTTGAAAACATAAAATATAAAATAAACTAACTTCTATTCAATATTTATTAATATGAAATTGATAATAATAAATTCATTATATTCGTAAAGGACACATTTTTTTTCTGAAATCATTTTGATGTGATATGCCCTCTTATAAAAAAATTTATTTTTTTCAACTATAGAAAGTGAGTATAATAAAATTATTTTTCTACTTTATTTTTCATATACAATTTTTATATCATGTTTATTTTAATTTTAACTTAAAAATAAGTAATTGAATTAAATATTAGTTTCCCTGGTAAAATAAATATTTTTTATATATTTTTTTAAAAAATTTTTGTATTAATTAAATTTAATAATTTTATCAATTTTTATAAATATAAGAAAATTTTTAAATTTGAACATTAAAATTCATTTCATTTTTAATTTATTATAATAAAATGAAAAGAAAGTAATGTATAAAATGACAATACTCTGTAAATATTGTTTTTCGATATATTATATGCTTTAATTTAAAAGTTAGCTTTGTCATATTTATAAAATAAATTATATTAAATGGGGTAAAAATTTAAAATAAATACATCAAAATTGGCTAAGATGAATGATCTCATATTTTTAGTATAAAAATATTTAAAATGGTAAATATTTAATCATGGTTAGTAAAGGAAATATAGATATCTTATAGTGGATTTAATTTTGTTATGTTTTCATGACACATTATACTTTTATAATATATTTTTTCAGTTTTAAATTCCTAACTACTCGTTTTGAAAACATTTTTTACTCTAGTCACCTTACTTATATATGATTTCATCTTTTCCCCTCACCTAACTTTCATTTCCAAGGAAAAGTCCCTATTTTCAACCTATAAAAGCTGCTCAATTCCACCCACTTAAAAAATAAATATCCATAAAAATTATAATAAAATAAAACTCATATTACATCTCAAAGTTTCATATTACCCATTTGGAATCTCATTTTTATAATAAAGTTTCATAATTACTCAATTTTAAAGTTGATATTCAAGGGAAGAATCAAGTCCTCAAAGCGAGTTTTATCCACTCCCAAACCTATAATTCCATATTATTTCCCAAAAAATATTCAAATGACGAAAATATAATTAATCCAATATCATTAATAAACTAAAATTTTATTATATCAACGAACAAAAAATATCTTCCTTCCACCCATTCATAAATAAAATGAAATTGTTACTCATGTTACATGGTGACTAATGTCCCCATGAACAACATATTTCATTTTTCATCATCAAAATTTATGGATTGTTAAAAAATGGATTTAATGAATAAATATTATATTTATTAAAATATTGATATTTTATAATGATATATAAGTAATTTTTAGAAAAAATATTAACAATAAATGATCATTGTAAATTTAACTACCTAAAACCAGCATACCAGAAGGAAAAGTAATTTTCTCTATAACTAATAGCTTCCCAAAATAATTTTTTATGCACATCCAATAAATTATAGTTTATATAAATAATGAATCCATACAATACCATTATTCTTCTAAAATTATGATATTATAATTACTACATAGTCATGCTCATCCATCGATTATAGATTGTTCTTGTTTGGATCGGTTTAACCACCTACATGAATGATACAATAAATTTATACCTTGTATGTATATGAAAAAATAATTAATGATAACATCTGAAATTAATAAGTAAATATTTATTATTATTTATTGATTTTTAATGGTAATTTTAATGTATAATTAATTATTAAGATACATCCTTATTTTGATAAAAGTAAACGATACAAATATTTAATCGATTTCATCTCCAACAATAAAAATGAAAAATGCAAAGGATTGAAATGAAAAATAAAAATATAATTATTTTATTTATATCTTATAAAAATAAATATTCTAGTACTGATGTACTTTGAATCAAAGAACGAGGTTTTACATCAACATTAAATTCTTTTGAAAAACAATCAAAATTACCAACTTCCTATGATGAAAAAATACTATACCTTACTACTTTCTATGAAATTAATGATTGTAAATGAAGAGTTTAAAATTTAATAGATATGAAAAATGTTAAAAAGTAAGTTATTAATATAGTTTTGATTATTATACAGGAGTTTAAGTCACTTTCATTGAACACAAGAGTGAAGGTAAGTGTTTCATATCTATTTCCCTTCATTGAGGCATGCTCTTATATTATACACCCATTTTTCTTTTATATGTTAAAAATAATATCCAATTGTAATTTATTAATATAATTATTGTTTCATTAATGGTATTTAAAATGACTTTAATTAATCCCTCATTCATATTCTTTTGATTCAATTGTTACCAAATTCATAATGGTTTTCCTGTCTCAATTTTAATTCATTGTGACATATACCATATTCACCACCTATTTTGTTTCATATGGTGTATATACTAACCTATGGATGAAATTTATTATATATATCATGGATTTCTCATCGATGGGAGTGGGGTTTGTGGATCTACGTGCACACTAGGGAGAGAGGGATGAGATGATAGATATTTTTGTCAAAATTTTATTAAAAATATTTCCACTTATCATCCCAGCCCAACTCGACTTTGACCAAAAACACGATGCCCATGAAGATTATGTCGCACCTAAGGTAAACACGCCATTCTGAACTCGACCGTAGTCTCAAAAATTTGATTTGATAATTTTTTTTGGAGTTATTCAATCTGATATCCAAAAATAAATTAATTTTATTTATTTATGGAAACTCCTTTTATATATTTTTCTATAGAAGGTCCCTACTGACAAAACATATACCCCGCCTAGGGTAAATTACATTCTTCAAATGTAACTGTGCCCTCATATTTATGATCCAAGCTACCTTTTGAGAAATAACCCAATACCACCATGTGCATAGTTTAAAAATACATAGAATATTTATAAAATTTATTCCAAGATTACCTAGACATTGAATCACATGCCATCTGCATTCCTAGATCTAGAATTATCTGAAGAAATATTTCAATGACTGAGAAAGACAATATTATTTTTCTAAATCCTCCCCACCATAAATACTTTCATCCCCAAAAATCCATAAGCACGAGGGAAAGAAACTGAATTCTCAACTGGGTCTGTAACGTCCCGGTTCCAGGTGCCACTCAACGGGTGCCCCGAACCTGGTTCGCCACGTGACCTGAAGTGCATTTCCCCAAATGCCAGAGTCTTTCGACTAGTAGCGAGGGCCCAAGTTTGATAGTGGGGAAACAATGCCCTCATTTGTCAAAGTGTAGTGCAGTGGAATATAAATAAAACATACACCAACAATGGAAGCAGTAAAACATACACAACTGAAATAAACATATGCAGTAGATATAACCAACCAAGTATATAGATATGATGCAACATGTCTCCAATTCATAGAAAACAGCCCGAACATGTTACATAACAACACAATAAAACTGAAGTACAAGTACATAAATGTAAAATAGAATAGCCCACAGCATCGCGAGCCAATGCTCGGTCGCATGATCTCCTACACGCCAGCAGCAATCAAGTACCTGTATAAGGACCCTTTCCCTTATCTACACCTGCAACAACGTAATTTATTTGGGCTGAAAAGCATGAGCCAAACAGGGTGTGAGAAATAAATCCCAGTAGGCACCCACCTAAGGCTCGTGCCCAACTGTGTATAAAACATGCAACAATAGTGTGCAGCAGTAAAATGCAATAAAGTAAGCAGTACTAAATAGTAACTAACTTAACCATTTATATTGCCATTTAAATATCCATTTAATCTTTTAATTTAAAATATCACCATAGTGAATATTCTAAGTAAACAGCCAACATCCTCAGACAAGTAAAACCATACCATCAGGTAATCAGAATCTCGCCCTCAGGCATTGCCCTCAGGCATAACAGAAACCCACCCTCAGGCATAACAGAATCTCTCCCTCAGGCATAACAGAATCTTGCCCTCAGGCATAACATAATCTCGCCCTCAGGCATAATATAATCTCACCCTCAGGCATTTCCCCCAGGTGAATCAGAATTCTCTCCCTCAGGCATATGAAGTGTCTCCCTCAGGCACGAAAGGTTTCCCTCAGGTGAAATAGGATGTTTTCGTCAGGCTAATACAATCACACCCTCAGGCTAATACAGTCACACCCTCAGGCTAATACAGTCACACCCTTAGGCTATAATAAAGCACCGCCCTCATGCATAAGTAACCGGGCCACGCCCAACATATAAACATGCAATTTACATACAATTCCTCTCAAGGAAAAAGTAGTGCATAATTAGACATGGCATACCCTCGGGTATCCTAGCCAAATGGCTAAACAGAGGAACACACCCCTCGGGATGGTCCTAGATCCAAGCAATGATCCCAAATAGCAATTTATTATCACAATTAATTACCTATTCAATTCTAGGTATTTAAAATAGCCACAAACTCAGCCACACGACACCCCAACATGGGTTCATGGCACAAAAACACACAAAACGCACAAAAGTTGGAAAATAAACACCAAGACACCTACCATATACCCCACTGATTGATATACTTGAATGACATTCCACGAATTGTCCTAGAATGAGGTAGATCTTAGGTAAAAGAAACACCCTTTAAATGCAAATAACTCCTGTTAGGGAAAGAATTGGTAAGAAATACTCCAAGAGAAGAGAGAGCTTACCCCTGTGGTTCCAATGAGATCATCCGAGGCGAAAACAGATTCCCGACGAATGCCCGACGGATCTCAGAAGATTCGGACTCCTCTCCCGAGCTCCCTATTCCCGTTCTAAGCCTTCCCTGTGAAAAAGGGAGGCTACTGCCCATTTTAAGCGAAAAAAACAAAGTACACGGTGTGTACTTCCAACTACAAGGCATATACTCCCCATTTTTAAACTGTTCCTCTGGCGGATTTCTGCCAGTGTGGCACTGTTCACCTGCCGACATGGCTACACGGCATGTCTTCATGAGTACACGGCGTGTTCTGTTACCCAGCTGGCCACTACCTTACTATTCGCCTGCCGACTGACTACACGACATGTAAAGGACCACTACACGTCATGTAGTCGGTTGCTACACCCTTCATCCCTGACATGGCCACACGCCCTATGTACTTATACCACACGACCACGAGTACATGGTGTGTGGGAAAAGTATATGGCGTGTACTTTGCAAAAATTGGAATTTTCCCCATTTTCCATATTTTCTCAAAAACACTTAAGGAAAGAGAAAAGAAGAAACCCATACCTCAAAAATAAGAATGGGTTCTTACAAACTTCCCCCCTTAAAGAAATTTGTCCCCGAATTGTCCTTCCAAGGGTGGCGAAGATATAGCCATGAACAACACCAACCACTGAGCACGTATATCGGTCTCCCACTCCCAGGTTTCGTCCTGCTCTCGGCCATGCTGCCATAGCACCTATACGAGAGGAACTGACCGACCTCAGAGAACCTTCGTGCTCCTATCAATGATATGAATCAGATTCTCCTCAAAGGATGCATCTAACTCAAGATCAACCTCCTTGGGATAAAAGACATGAGACTGGTCTGAATGATAACGACGCAACTGAGATACATGGAAGACATCGTTCATGGCCCGGTACCTCTCTGGTAACTGAAACCGATAGGCAACCAGCCCGACTCTCTCCAGAATCTCAAATGGCCCCACATTCCTTGGTGAAAGTTTAACCTGTCTCATGATCCGCTTGTGTCCAAGCCTCGACGAAACACGTAAGAAAACCTGATCCCCGACCATGAACTCCTAAGGTCATCTGCGGTGATCAGCATATGATTTATGATGAGACTATGTGGTAGCCATCTGCTTCTAAATCAACTGGACCTGCTCAAAAGTATCCTACATGAGACGTGGTCCCAGTAAAGCTGCCTCACCTACCTCTGACCAGCACAAAGGTGATCGGAATGACCTACCATATAAAGCCTCGTATGGTGCAATCTCAGTAGTTTCCGAAAAGCTGTTATTATAGGAAAACTCGACTAGGGGTATGTGCTTCTCCAAATATCCCCCAAAGTCTAGGACACATGCACGCATCATGTCCTCAAGCACCTTTATAGTATGCTCTGACTGGCCATCGGTCTGAGGGTGGTAAGCTGTGCTCAGAAGAACCTATGTACCCAGTACCCTTTGAAAACTCTACCAGAAATGAGACATAAAATGGGCATCCCTATCTAAAACGATAGAACAAGGGACCCCATGAAGAAGTAAGATCTCTCAGATATACAAATTCTTGAGCTCGTCAACACTGAAGGTCTCATAGATCGGAAAAAAGTGATCTACCTTCGTGAGTATGTCCACAACAACCCACACGACATCATTGTCTTGAGGTGTCCTCAGCAAACCGGTCACGAAATCCATCGGGAAATCATCCCATTTCCACTCTAGAATAGGTAACTGCTGCAATAGTCTGGCTGGCCTCTAATGCTCCGCCTTCACCTGCTAATATGTGGAACACCTTGTAACAAAACCAGCTACATCTCTCTTCATACCCGGCCACCAGTACTGACATCTCAAGTCACGGTACATCTTGGTAACCCCAGGATGAACCGAACAAACTGAAGCATGAAACTCACGCATTAGATCCTCACATATATTCCCTGGAACCCACACTCGTCCATGGAAATGCAGAAACTCATCATCCCCTATCGTCCAACCAGGAGGAGGGTCCACACTTGCCACCGACTCCTGCAGAACAAGGCCTTCTGAATCAGATAGCTGTCTCATCCTTACTCTATCCAGGAGGGTAGAGGTCACAGCTAAAGACGCAAGATAAGTTTTCCCCTGAATGTCGTGCACCTCCAAATTCATCTCAGAGAAAAAATCCATAAGCTGCCACTCACCACTGGCCTCCTGAACAGCATGTATCCGAGTCTTCTTGCTCAGCGCATCAGCTACTGTATTACCTTTACCAGGTGTATAGGAAAGCTCAAAATCGAAGGACTGAAGGTATTCGACCCACCTACGCTGCCTCAGATTGAATTCATGCTGAGTAAAAATATACTTTAGATTTTTGTGGTCGGTGAAACACAAAATGTTCTCCCAGTAGATAATGTCTCCAACAGTGCAACACACGCACAACTGCTGCCAACTCGAGATCATGCATCAAGTAATTCCTCTCATGTGGCCTCAACTACTGAGACCCGTACGCAACAACTCGATCACCCTGCATCAACACTACTCCCAACCCAATCCCTGATGCATCATAGTAAACTATATAGCTCCTCCCCTTGTCTGGGAGTATCAGGATCGTTGCTGATGTCGACCTTCCTTTCAAGTCCAGAAAGGCTGTCTCTCAAGCTTCTGACCAAAAAAACTTAACACCCTTCTTAGTCCAGCCCGTCAACGGTGCTGCTAAGTGGGATAAGTCCTGTATAAAATGCTTTTAGTAACCAGCCAGCCCTAAGAAACTCTGTATCTTAAACACGTTCTTAGGCTTCTCCCATGAAACTACTACTCTCACCTACTCTAGGTCTACTGAAACTCCTTCCTCTGAGAAGATATGACCCAGGAAGTGTATTTGGTGCTTCCAAAAGTGTCATTTTGAGAGTTTAGCTTATATATGATGTTCTCTCTGTGTACTCTATACGTTCTCAAGATGGGTGGCATGGTCGTGTCGAGTGTGAGAGTACACCAAGAAGCCTTCCACGAATACTACCACAAAAGAGACCATATAAGGATGTAACACACGATTCATCAGAGCCATGAAAAATGCATCCACGTTCATGAGTTCGAACGGCATAACTGTATACTCATATAGACCATACCTGCTCATGAATGCTATGAGAGGTATATCAGATGGTCTAACGCGCAGCTGATGATATCCTGACCTTAATTCAATCTTCAAGAACACTCGTGCTCCATGAAGTTGATAAAAAATATCATCAATTCATGGCAAGGGATATCGGTTCTTAATGGTCAACTCGTTCAGCTTCTGATAATCCACACAGAGTCTGAGGGTACCGTCTGCCTTCTTCGCAAAAAAGGACCGCAAAAACCCACGGAGAAGTACTAGGTCGGATGAAACCCTTTGCCTGTAACTCCTCTAACTACCTCTTGAGCTCCTGTAACTCAGGCATATCCATCCTATACGGAGGAATGGACACCAGTGCTGCCCCTGGAACAAGCTCAATAGAGAAATCCACCTCACACTCCAATGGAAGACCTGAAAAGTCATCCGGGAAGACATCCATGAAACAATAAACCACTGGAGGGAAATCCGTCTGACGAATCCCCTGATAATCTAGATATAAACTCACAATCTAAGATGTGACTCCACCTTGCCCATGATGCTCTGGTCTAGCTTGGCTTGCCTAAACATCCCATTCTCCCTTGTATAGAAACTCTCCGCCCTCTGGTGACGTGAAACTCACCCTATGATGATAGCAGTCTACAAAGGCTCGAAAGGGAACCAACCATTCCATCCCAAGAATGACATCATAAGCCGTCATCTCTAAGACATAGAGGTCCCAAAGGAAGTGACTCCCACCAACCTCAAGGGGGAACTCCTTGCTCTGACATACACCAGCCGTTCTAGTCCCCAATGGTGTATCTAGTGTCATGATATCTGAAGAAGTAGAAAAACATAGCCCAAGGATCTCCACTAGGGTACAAATATGAAACTATGTGTAACACCCGTATCAAAAAGTACTGATGATAAGATAGAAGCTACTAGAATAGTACCTCTGACTATAGAAGGTCTGAGATCCTGCTCCTGCTGGGTCTGTTGCACTGCATATTCCTGCCCAGTGCTGCGACCCTGCGATATAGCCTGGCTACCCTGAGCTATCCCGCCCTGCTGCCTCTGAGATTCTGGTGTCTCGCTACCACGGCCACAACCACCATCTCTGCCTGCACACCTGGATGTATTCTAGTTCACTGACTGGTAAGAAGCCACTAGTCCTTCTCCCGCACATGGAGTCTGCACAAAAACCATCTCACTAGCCATCGGTGGAAATGTACTTCAAAAGCGATGTAGATGACCCATCTTGCCGCAAGCTCGGCACTCTAGTGGGTCTCGTGGACACTGCAGTATCTTGTGATCCTCTCTACCACACTGGTAGCACCTGACCAGCCCACTATTTCTGGCATATAGTCATCACCGCTCTCCTGGCGAACAACACTCCGTCTTCTAGGCGGCATGACACTACAAGGTCAAATGTACACCTTAGAACAAGATTTTCAAAAGGCCGAAAACAAAGAAACCCAAAAGGGAACAGGAGGAAGAAGGCGTTCAAAATTTGAAAAACAAGACTACACGGTGTGTATACTGACTATATGGCGTATACTTGACTCCCTTCCCCTACCCAGGTAATTCTACACGGCTAAGCCACACGACTCCCATTTGAACAAAACTACACGGCGTGTATATTATCTACACGGCGTGTATGGTATTATTTCCAACTGCTCGTGTCGTGTGTGACACGGAAGACTACTCGGCTAGACATTACACAACATGTTACACCCGCACATGGCGTGTACACCACCTCATTTCTAGCCACATTACTTACTCCACACGGTCTGTCGTCAAACAAGACTACACGGCGTGTCCCACAGGTACACGGCGTGTTCTAGATGAGCTCCACCAACCCATGTTGTTAGTTACACGACCAGTTTACACGGCTCAACCTACAAGGTGTGTTCAATATATACATGGCGTGTACTTGAAAGGATTACCCCGAACTGTGTTGTTAGTTACACGGCCGGGTTCCCAGGTCACACTACACGGTGTGTTCCACAGTGGACACAACGTGTATGTCTTAAGGTTTTCTTCCGCCCTTGTAGGAGTTACACGACGGACACCGGGTCAACACTACACGGCGTGTATAAAAACTACATAGTGTGTTTACCCCAAGCTCATCCCTTCCCTATGTCTCCTCCCACATGGTTTGTGACACGGGAAGAGACTACATAGCGTGTACTCTGGGTACATGACGTGTACTCCAAAATTTCATTTTCCTTCCCGAACAGAAGAACATACACGACGTGTCTACAGTACTACACAACGTGTATACTGGGTTTCTGGATAGTATGCCTCAAGAACTTCTCCGAAACCCAGAAAACACTGAAAAAACACCTAAGTTCCAAATTACGACCCGTGAGGGCCCATACTCCCCATGAATAAAAGTTTGATAGCGAATCTGTGTTATAACATAATAAACAGTCAGTGATCCACCAAATTCTGGTCAATGGGGGGTCAATACTCCCCAAAAACCAAAGTTTGGCATCCATTATTTTAACCAGATCATACAAAATACCCTATCATATAGCAGGTAGTAATCAAGCAGCTATTACAACAACATGATTTTTTAGCACAACAACTATCACAACAACATGCAATTTCTAATGCATCTACATGACATGGAAACTATGCATGGCATGCGATTTCTATCATGTTCCTAAATGATGCATGAGATGGAATACCCTCTTCTCATCAGGTTGCAACTAAGTAGAACCCATATATACAATATCAACAGCACAATATAAGTGCATCACCCAACGGTGAAAATCAATTCAACTATAAAATTGAAAAACTAGAAAAATTGCAATACGAGTTAATTGGCTTTTCCCTGTACACGGGTTAGCTTTGCCCAAGCACAACTTATTACCAACTACCGTTCCTTCCTATCCCTGACTAAGGCTCCAAATAGTATGTCAAAGAAAAGAACCCCTCTGATACCAAATGTGACAACTAGGTCCTGGTGACAGCACAGACACCCCGCCTTAACATGGTCGTCGGGTCCTGGCCTACCAGGTACCCCCAGTTGCCCCGCCAACACGTGGAGCCCACCCCAGGGTCCACCCACATGCCTGAACGGGTCATCTGACTAATGATAGTCCCCAAAATCCAACACTTGTCCCTTCCAGTGTGCTTTTTTCTCACTCACACACACCCTGGGAAACTTCCCAAAAGGTCACCCATCCTGATCACTACTGCAGCCCAAGCACGCTTAACCGTGGAGTTCTAACCAGGTAGGCTCTCGAAAAGGAAGGGGCACCTTGTTGACATGAGTCATGTCATTTAGTCATTTAACCCTTTATCATTTGGGGATGTTATAATCACCACCCCCCTTTAGAGCACAACTCCCTCATTGTGGGCCCTACATCTCAACCCTGACAGTGCACCACACTTAAGGCTGGGTTCCTCCTTTGATACCACTTTGTAACATCCCTGTTCCGGGTGCCACTCAACGGGTGACCAAAACCCGATTCGCCACGTGACCTCAAGCACATTTCCCCGAACACCAGAGGCTACCGACTAGCAGCGAGGGCCCAGGTTTGATAGTGGAGAAACTATGCCCTCATTTTTCAAAGTGTAGCACATCAGAAAATAAATAAATCATAGAGAAACAACGGAAGCCGTAAACCATACACAACTGAAATAAACATCTGCAGTAGATATAACCAACAAGGTATATAGATATGATGCAACATGTCTCCAATTCTAAGAAAACATCCAGAACATGTTACATAGTAGAACAATACAACTAAAGTACAAGTACAGAAAAGAAAAATAGAACAACCCACAGCATCACGAGCCAATGCTTGGTCCCATGCTCTCCTACACGCCAACAACAATCAAGTACCTGTATAAGGACCCTTGACCTTATCTACACCTGCAACAACATAATCTATTTGGGCCAAAAAGAATGAACCAAACAGGGCGTGAGAAATAAATCCCAGTAGGCACCCACCTAAGGCTCATGCCCAACTACGTGTAAAACATGAAATAATAGTGTGAAGTAGTAAAATGCAATATAGTAAGTAGTACTAAACATAAACTAACTTAACCATTTATATTTCCATTTAAATATCCATTTAATCTTATAATTTAAAATACCACCACAGTGAATATTCTAAGTAAATAGCCAACATCCTCAAACAAGTAAAACCATACCCTCAGGTAATCAGAATCTCGCCCTCAAGCATAATAGAATCTCGCCCTCATGTATAACAGAATATCACCCTCAGGCATAACAGAATATCTCCCTCAGGCATAACAGAATCTTGCCTTCTGGTATTACCCCTAGGCGAATCAGAATTCTCACCCTCAGGCATACAAAGTGTCACCCTCAGGCACAGAAGTCAAGCCCTCAGGCACGAAAGTTTTCCCCCAGGCGAAATAGGATGTTGCCCTCAGGATAATACAGTCACGCCCTTAGGCTTATACAGTCACGCCCTCAGGATAATACAGTCATGCCCTTAGGCTATAATAAAGAACCACCCTCAGGCATAAGTAACCGGGCCATGCCCAACATATAAATATGCAATTTACATACAATTCCTCTCAAGGCAAATGTAGTGCATAATTAAACATGGCATACCCTCAGGTATCTTGGCCAAATGGCTAAACAGTGGAACGCACCCCTCGGGATGGTCCTGGATCCAATCCATGATCTCAAATATGAATTTATTATTAGAATTAATTACCTATTCAATTCTATATATATAAAATAGACACGACCTCATCCACATGACACCCCAACATGTGTTCGTGGCACAAAAATGCACAGAACGCACGACAGTTGGAAAATAAACACCAAGCCACCTACCATATACACCGTAGATCGGTATACTCGAATGACGTTCCATGAATCATCATATAACGAGGTAGATCTGAGGTAAAAGAAACACCGTTTAAACGTAAAAAACTCCAGTTAGGGAAAGAATTGGTAAGAACTACTCCAGGAGAAGAGAGAGCTTACCCATGCGGTTCAAACATGATCGTCCAAGGAGGAAATAGATTCTCGACGAATGCCCGACGGATCTTCGAAGATTCGGCCTCCTCTATCGAGCTCCCTATTACCGTTCTATGCCTTCCCTGTGATCAGGGGAGGCTACTGCCCATTTTAAGAGAAAAAAAAGTACATAGCGTGTACTCTCCATTTTTAAACTGTTCCTCTGGCGGCTTTCTGCCAGCGTGACACTGTTCACCTGCTGACATGGCTACACGACGTGTCTTCATGAGTACACGGCGTGTTCTATCGCCCAGCTGGCCACCACCTTACTATTCACCTACCGAATGACTACACGACGCGTAAAGGACCACTACACGGTATGTAGTCGGTTCCTACAACCTTCATCCCCGACATGGCCACACGCCCTGCATACTTTTACCACACGGCCAAGAGTACACGACATGTGGACAAAGTACACATCATGTACTTTCCCAAAATTGGAATTTTCCCCATTTTCCATATTTTCTCAAAAATAATTAAGGAAAGAGAAAAGAAGAAACCCGTACCTCAAAAATAAGAACCGGGTTCTTACATGGTTTCCCACTTCAGCGAGTACACCAAAAACCACAACAAAGCCACCAAGGTTTCCCATTCTACCAACGAGCACACACTATGGGGGAACCAAGGCCCTTCAAAAAAACTTCCCAATAAAAAACCCTGCCCTGAACACATAAGTCAGAGGGAGTGGTCTACCACACCACGACACTGTCCACTTTTGGTAGAACTGACTCAACCGCACAGTTTTAGTCACGTCACAAATACACATCTTGGTGGGGGAAGGATCCCTCTTCCTCCTGCATTCAAAGAACATCGAACAACACCAATATAGGGTCTTACTGACAACCTAATAAATCTTTGTTCAATAAATATATAGGGAAGAGTACCTTATACCACTGTCAAACAAAACTACTATGGAAAGTAGAAAGAACACTGAGACTACCTCTATCCATTCATAGAGCCACTGGGTCAATGACCTATAAAACCAGTAGTTGTCCTCATCCAGTCCTCTATATTGTTGATACTGTAGTTGACCACCTAGGGGTGGTGGTGGTGGAAACTCATTCTGTGTGCCACCACCAACCGCTGCACCTGATCCTCCACCACGTCTGGTTCGCTATGGAGCTCGTGCTCCAAATTCTTCCTCTTCTAAGGTGGTCTATGGACTGTCTCCCTCTCAATAGCACGATGGGTTGGAAAATCTTTGGAAATATATCCCAGATCATTGCAAGAATATAAGAACCTCTCCTGCTACTTACCAGAGCCTCATCCTGGCTCCTACCCCTCAAAGACGCATGCCTGAGTCTTTCTATGGGTATGCCTCATGCGCTTTGATCCGGACGTCAGCTATCTCCTAGCTACCGTTGATATCTCAGCCTCAGAAACCCTGATGTGGGACAAGTCATACTATCCCTATGTCAGGAAGCTCTCAACCACCAGATACCGGTCTTGTAACACCCCAAGATTTCATAGTAATTTATTTTCTTTAAATTCAATAGCTTGCACCTCACAGAACACCGAGTTCGAGCGCACAATGACTTACCAAACTTGCCGTTCAAAAGAAGTTATGAATAGTATTAACTGAATTTTGAATTACATATATTACATATAATTTTAACATCCATATTATTTGTTTCTTATACATAATATAATAACAAATGCATTTTTTCAGATAAAGGATGTATTTTTCAAAAAATGCAAATGTACCACCTTTTAATGGTAAAACCCTTTTAAATCTAATAAATGAATATTTTATATATTAAATTTGACAAAATAAACTTCTTATATATAATTGGGACATAAAATTTACTTTTGATAAATTTTTGGTGTTTTTCTGATAACTTTCATTTTTGGGTGAATAGTGAAAAAATACTAAATTTTAATTGCAAACAACTTTTTTTAATAAAAATAATTCATAGTTTTCAATTATGAATTTTAATGGTTTGAAAGTATAATTAGATTATAATTTTACCATTTAATCCAATTTTGGTTATTGTAATTAATTTCACTGTGAAATTATACATAAACAATTGTCAATCCTTTGATAGTTATTGTTTCTTCAAAACACACTATTTGTTTTTACAACAAGAATTAATTTTTAATTAATTAATGATACTTCTATGTTTTTAATTTGTTAATATAGACATCATTTTTTAATTAGGAATATCAAATATATCCTAGGATGATGTTTTTGTATTTTTCTGAAAAACTTCAATTTTTGATGAATAGTAAAACCACTTAGTCGTAGTTTAAAAACTAACTTTTTCATTTAAATGTAATTTTACCAATTATGTGAATTGAATTTTAAAAATCCAAGAAACATGGATGTTATTAGTAAGTAAAAATGTGGTTCAATAATATGAAAGTAATTTTTGTTGAATAGTAGCTTTTGACTTTTATTTACCACGGTTAAAGGTAAATAGGGTAATTCAAGGTAAAAAGAATATTATAATAATACAAAATTACCTTAACACTTTTTCTAACCTTATTAGATGAGTCATGGAAGACCATGGTAATCCTTAGTTAGATTTTGGTACCCCATGTAGGAACTTAAGAATGATAATGACACTTCATTTTAATTAACTTAAAGTAAAGACAAAAATGATATTAACAAATATCTATTCGTATATCAATTTTTACATGAGGTTATATAAGTCATATTTTAGAATATAAATATTCATCGGAAACATAAAATTATTTCCTACATTATGTTATATTTTTTATAATTTTATACATCAAATAAATTAATTTATTTATGACACAATAGTGATGTAGTATTTACCTCATTAATATATGATTTAAATAAATAAGATTATTAATATTAAAATAATATCCAAAACCTGTCCAATTATTATTGGATGATTTTATTTAGACAATGATTCATATTATCTTCTACTCTAATTAGTTTTGGACCTTTAGGAACTGAATATCACTATTTAATAAAATAATATTTTCACGCTTTCCTAAAGAGTCCCTCCTCCCCCTTATAAAAAGAAAACCACTTCTAACCCATTCCACACACCTCTCAAGCCCCTTGGATCGTCAAAACCCTACCCAAATAATCTATCAATATCCTTATATTCCTCCTAGGTTTGTTACCTTATGAATAAGGCACTACAAGAAGTCCTTTTGGTTCCAACCAAATAAAGTTACCCAAATTAAAGGTAACGATTTCTCTTAAATTCGTTTGTTTTATTTTACTTCTCAAACCCCTAAACTATTTTTATTACTTTCTTTTGTAACAACAATAGTATCCTCAATATACTAGGATGTTTTTATGAGATGGATTCGAATTAAACTTACACACACCTCTATCTATTGGGTGAAGAACATACTATTTCTGTGGATGGAAAACTAATGCCTCACGAAACGATGATTGTTCGATTATCTCCTACCTCCTCTCATGGTGTCCATTAATATACAAATTTATTTATATATGATATATATAATATTTATTTTTTATATTTATGCTTCTGTATTTTCTATTTATTTCATTATTTTATGGTTTCCATTATGGGTAAAACACGATAGTTTCATTTGAGGAAGTGCAGATTACTGCCCCCTCAAAATGATATGACACGTTAATGAATTATGTGGGACATATAAATGATGTATTTAATGATATTATATATTATATTGTACTAGAATTATAATATACCTATGTATCATTATGTTTTAATTTTATTAAAATACAAAATAGAAATGGATGTAGCATTAATGCCTACGTACGACTTACCATCTCCATGAACGGTACATTTCATTACTTATCTCCAAATGTTACGTACCTTTATAAATAAATATATCTACTGAATATAATATATATATATATATATATATATGATATCTAAGTCATTTATATAATTCTGTAGATAATGTAATTTTAACCACAATGAAAAATTGAAATTATAACAACTTCATTTTTAATCAAGTTCCGAACATCGATAAAATATCCAATATGAACTCAAATAATTAACTATTTATATAAAAAGGTAATAAGTGATAAAAAAGAAATAATAAAATTTAAAAGTATTCTTAATCAAGTAGAATTAACTTATGTTTATTATTCATGAAGAACAAGGAACATACAAGAAAAGTCGGTCTTGAGGTAAAGGGAGTCTTATCTCACATATAATTCTTTGTGATTTTCTTTATTCACCACTTATTTATTTTATGTGGTGTATTGTATACTTAAATTTGATATATATTATCATGATTATCTTTATATTCATGGTATTCTGTTATTAATTTGGTTTTTATTAACCATTGATCACAAGACTCGGTTGATCACGACAAAGTAAGGGTTTTTCATCTCACTTTTATTCATGTGAGATTCATGCTATATTGGACACTATTTTCTTTTGTGTGGCACATGTACTGTACATGATTGTATTCATTGTGAAATATACTTTAATTTATGGATATTTTCATCATCATTTTATTGTCCTTATTTCACGGGGTGTATTTTTCTTAAGTTACCAAATCAGTAAGGAAATCTCAAATTTCAATTTCCACATATTGGGCTTTACGCATAATTCATTGATTATTTTACTCCATGATTATGTGTGGAATCACTATTTATTATTTTTTAGTAATTTCCACTCCCCTTTTGTGGATATAATTTTTATACACATTACCACTCCATTGATAAATTCTCAAGTTATCGATATGAACTTGATAAGAGTGATTTTAACTCAATATCCATTTATTGAGTTAAACATCTAATTCATTGGTGTTGTTTTTACAAGAATATGTGTGAATGTTCTCTGATTATTTTACAATGAATATCCAATAATATTGAGTGTATTTATATTTTTCATAGATAATTATGACATTGATTTATCCTTAACCTAAGGATACAGTCTTTATAAGAGATTTCATCTCAATTTACATTCCATTGAGACTTTATTGTTTTTATACATAAATCCACATTTATATGGTGTATATAATGTACATTGACATAATATATCATGAATCCATTTATTATAATGATATTATAATGTTTTTATTACCTCAATTATTTATATTCATGTGTCTCTGTTTTGGTTAGCAAATCTAACTAAAATATCATTTTAAATGTTTTAAAGATTTATTATTCTAAATATTTCTCATTAATGTCCATGTTTTAAAAATGGTTCTAAGGATTTATTTATATGGAAATTAATGTTTTAAAATTAAAATTCCTTTCAAAAGTTTCAAAGTGGTATGGGACACTTTGATTCCAAAATCTATTTTAAATGACTTCTTGACAAATATTGTTACTTTTAAATGTTTTCAAGAAAAGGGGGATATTTCTCCTAAATAGTTTTGATGACTATATTCATCTATGCCACTATCCTTCATTATTCTTGATTGAGGTTAATCTGTTACAATACAATCTTCTATATTTTATTGAATGAGTTATGTTTGACTATGAATGTGCTATTTTTATACCAATCATGGTTTTTGGACAAAGTATTGACATTTCGTATACCCGTTTTAATACGAATGTTTATGTCATGTTTCAAAATTTTCATATGAGGAATGAATTGGACTTAGTATGTGACAGGTGGAGCCCACTATAGCTCCGTGATGCATCGGTAGGTCTCATGAGACAAACTAGTGTCTTGGCACAAGGCCTTAACCAAATCTTATTTCTAGTCTTGGCACAAGGCCTTGACTATGTGGTTATGATGTACGAAATAATGCATTCCATCATTATAAGATTAGATATTGATATTTGATGTGGTTATTTGACTAGTAGAATGACCATAATTATGTTTTATTATGTAATTATTTACTAAGATGATATTCCTACCATAAAGTATTCATGTTAATTATTTGTAAAGGCATTTGTTTTCAATTATTCAACATGAATAATGTTTATGTTATCTTCCGCTGTATTGCTTACTCTTACTGAGCTTTTGAGCTCACCCCTTTCTTATGTTTTATTTTCCCATGACATGAAGAAGTTAGTTATGAGTGATTTGCAGGCATAATCTAGGAAGCTTGAATGTTTCTAATGGAATAAATTAGTGGTGTTTTTATTTTCAAGTTGTAATGTTGAAATTATGTATGTATCTTGTCTCAAAGACTACTAAACTGATCGGTAATTCCGGAATTCATTCCTTATAATCATTCCAATGTATTAAAATAATGCACCTACTCCTAGATTCTGGGGTCAGGGCATTACATTTGGTATCACAGGATGTTTAGTACAAACCTTGGAAACTAGATTTAGAAAAACTCTCATTAGAGAACATTACCCTAAGATAGACTTTGAGGATTAGTATAGAAGAACATCCAAAAAATTTTATAATGTAAATATTTTTCAGGTTTTCCAAACAATACATCCCTGTCAGGATAAGAGTAGGTAGAGATGGCTCTGGCATAAATGTACGTAGGGGTAAAACCTGAAAACACCTCTTTGATCTAGACTTGAACGGGAACTGGTGCACAATAACAAGACTTGCTTCACTCTTGGTTACGACAATCCCAGGATATATGCTTAGGATAATTCAGATTTTCATTACAAACCAATTTGAAGGATTTTAATATAAGATGATAATAAATAACCATGGTTAATCCTACGATGTTTTAGATTGAAAATAAGTTGTGATAATATTTTATAAATAATTTTATGACTATTCTTACTCACATAACGTTTTTTGGTTTTAGTTTATAGCTGGATTCCAAGGAAGACATAGTAACATTGAACATGATGTAGATGGTGGGAACAGTGGGGGAAATGAGAAATGGAATGGAATGCTGATAGGTGTAAAAGATATTGTCTTCATGCCGTATCAGTTTTCCAAAAATATGATCAACAACATATATATTGACCAACTCCCAGACTCAACAAAGAAGATAAAGGAGGTGAATGATAATAGCACCATCTGTGGAGACCATGGAGAGAAGAAATCTCAATTTCATTCATGCAAAAAATGTGGAAGGAGACACCCAGGAAAGTGTCTCAATGGAACAAAAAAATGCTTTATGTGTGGTAAAGAAGGGCATGAAGTAAAGAATTGCCGAGGAAAAATGAAGGGTACTATGAAAGAAAATAAAAATGATCCTAATATTCCAATTACAGTCATTTTTTTAAATTTATGTCACCTTGGCATCAACCAAGTCAATGCCCCATTCTATAGGACAACCTCTTGGTCATGGAAGAATCTATGTGGAAATAAATGGATGGAAAAATGTTTAAAGGTATTAATTCTCTTTGTCGATGATATTACTTTGGATGAATTTTCTCTTGTATGTGTAACCCTGCAATTTATCACCTGAAAATTATATTTGAGGAAGAATTATCTTTTCTATTATGGATATAGTTATAAATAACAATTTGGTTTTATATGATCCTTGAATTTGAGGCATTACAAGTTATCAAATTTTGGGATGAAAATACGAGGCATGAGATAGAATTTTTGGTTAAATTATGTTATTGTTATTTTGAGGAATTTATCTCATTTTGGAAATGTAATAAAATATAGTTTTTGAAAAAGGGACAACACGCAGACTGTGTGAAAACCCTTCGCGTCAAATAAAGTGGAGGGAATCGAACCCACAACCATAGTGCGATTGTGATTTATCGTGTACCACAGGACTACGTGAAGTCCCTGGTTAGTGTGACTTATTATTTTTAGTTAAATGATTTTATTGATCAATAATAAGTTGATTTGGGATCTTATGTCTTATCAAATGGATATCCTTAGTATAAGAAATTTTTTTGGTGATTGTGTGATAAATGTTATTTTGGAAGATGTTCACTCTATTGGGAATACTATATGCCTAAGGAAAAGAGAATACTATAGGATTTCATTTGAGGAGTAATGGTGGGTATTTTACTATTTTTTTATTATGGATTTATAGAAATTTGGGTTATTTATGGAAATTATTAACCTATCATAGAGAATATGATATTAGGTTAATTACTTTTAAGAATGTGACTTTAAGAGTAGTTGATATTATTTGGAGATACTATTTAACGTGGAAAACTACTTAAGAAAATTTTCCTGAGTTTTTGGTTTCAATATTAGTTTGGATTATATTAAAATATTTTAGGGACAATTGTTTATTGAATGGTATTTATTTGACTTTGGGTATTGTTGGTTTAATTTTAGAAAGTAATATTAGTATTTCTTTTTCTAAAGTATTATCCTTTTTGGGGATCATCTGATATTAATTAACCATTTTGGTTTTGGTTAATCTCTAAAGACAAGGTAAATATATATAGTTTATTCTTTGTAGATTATGTGATTCTAGCGCTTCAGATGTGACCAAGTCATCTTGAATACTCATCATTTAAAAAAATGAGTTAGTGGTAGAAATTTATTAAAGGATGAAAATCTACTTAAAAAGTATGTATATCCCTTTATGTTGTTATTCAATCTCATAAATAAATTCCTCAACTTTATGAAATGGAACTTAAAACATGAAAAACGTTATCCATTTACTTTTCTTACTAAGAAACTAATAACCGTTTATCCCATCAGAAGTTTGTGGTTTTATTATAGTTAACTTTCTCCTGATATTTTTTTCTATTAATCTCTACCAAAAATTGACACCTAGTTTATCTTCTATATCCATGTTTTATTACATGGAATCCTAGTATGGGTTATCTCAGGTGACCTTTGTACTTCTCTTTATTTCTTTTAATGAGATAGTTTTATAGACTCTTTTTTCCGATGTGGGACTTTCAATGAAGATCCCAAGATAAATTTTATAATTTCGAGGATGCAATTTCCAAAAGGGGGAAGAATGTTACACCCCAAGATTTCATAGTAAGTTATTTTCTTTAAATTCAATAGTTTGCACCTCACACAACACTATGTTCGAGTGCATGACAACTTACCAAACATGCCGTTCAAAAGTAGTTATGAATAGTATTAACTGAATTTTTAATTATATATATTCCATATAATTTTAACATCTATATTATGTGTTTCTTAGACATAATATAAGAACAAATCCATTTTTTTCGGATAAAGGAAGTATTTTTCAAAAAATGAAAATTTACCAACTTTTAATGGTAAACCCCTTTTAAATCCCATATTTGAAACTTTTATATATTCAATTTGACAAAATAAACTTATTATCTTGATTCGGGACATAAATATTTACTTTTGATAAATTATTAGTGTTTTTCTGATAACATTCATTTTTGGGTGAATTGTGAAAAAATACTAAATTTTAATTGAAAAAATCATTTTTAATAAAAATAATTTATAATGTTCAATTATACATTTGAATGGTTTATATATTTAATTAGATTATATTTTTACCATTTAATCCAATGTTGGTAATTGGAATTAATGTCACTTTGAATTTATACATAAACAACTGTCAATCTTTTGATAATTTTTGTTTCTTAAAATCACGATTTTTGTTTTGACAACAGGAATTAATTTTAAATTAATTAATGAAACTTATATGTTTTGAATTTGGTAAAATAGAAAAATTTTATGAATTCAGAATATCAATTATAGCTTAGGCTGACGTTTTGGTACATTTCTGAAAACATCAATTTTTGATGAATAGTAAAATCACA
Organism: Viscum album; assembly: GCA_963277665.1. Classification (NCBI taxonomy): domain Eukaryota; kingdom Viridiplantae; phylum Streptophyta; class Magnoliopsida; order Santalales; family Viscaceae; genus Viscum; species Viscum album. The sequence continues at coordinate 2,002,767,258 of OY728136.1, forward strand.
TGGTAGTAGTTTATAAACTGAATATTTCATTTAAATGGAATTTTACCTCTTATGTGAGTTTAATTTCAAAAATCTGACATACATGGTTTTTATTAGTAAGTAAAAATTTGGTTCAATAAGATGAAAATAATTTTTGGTGAATAGTAACTTTTGACTTTTATTTAATGCAGTTAAAGGTAAATAGGGTAATTCAAGGTAAAAAGAATATTATAATAATAAAAAATTATCTTAAAACTTGTCCTAAACTTATTGGATGAGTCATGGCCGACCAATTGGAATCCTTGGGTTGATTTTGGGACCCCATGGAGCCACTTAAGAATGATAATGGCACTTTATTTTAATTGACCTAAAGTAAAGACACAACTGACATTAACAAATATCCTTTCGTATATCAATTTTTACATGGGGTTATATATGTCATATATTATACTATAAATATTCATTGGAAATCTAAAAATATTTCTTAAATTATGGTATTTTTGTATAATTTTATACATCAAATAAATTTAATTATTTATGACACAATAATGATGTAGTATTTACCTCATTAATAAATGATTTAAATAAATATAAATATTAATATTAAAACAATATCCAAAACCTATCCAATTCTTATTGGACGATTTTATTTAGACCATAAGTCATATTATATTCTACTTTAAATAGTTTTGGACCTTTTGGAACCGAATAACACTATATAATAAAATATTATTTCCACACATTACTAAAGAGCCCCTCCTCCCCCTATAAAAGGAGACCACTTCTTACCCATTCCACACACCTCTAAAACCCCTTGTATCATCCAAACCCTACCAAAATAATCTTTCAAGATCTTCCACTTCCTCCTGGAAGCCTTACCTTAGGCATAAGGCACTTCAAGAAGTCCTTTTGGATCAAACCAAAAGAAGTTACCCAAATTAAAGGTAAGAGTTTTCTTAAATTCTTTTGTTTTATTTCTGTTTTATTTTACTTATTCAACCCCATAAACAATTTTTATTACTTTTTTTATAACAACAATAGTATCCTCAATATACTAGGATTTTTTTATGAGATTTATTTAAACTACAATTACACACACCTCCATCTATTGGGTAAAGAACATACTAATTCTATGGATGAGAAACTAACATCTCATGAAACGATTATTATTCGATGATCTCCTACCACCTTTCATGGTGGACATTAAGATGACACTGTATTTATATATGATATATATATTATTTTTATGTTTTCTCTATGATTCTATATTTTCCATTTATATCATTATTTTTTGGTTTCCATTATGGGTAAAATGCGATAGTTTCATTTGAGAATGTGCGGACTACCGCCCCCTCAAAATGATATGACTCATAAATGAATTATGTGGGACATATAAAATAATTATTTAATGATATTATATATTATATTAAACTGCAATTATAATATAATTATGTATTATTATGTTTTTATTCTATTAAAATACAAAATAGAAATGGAAGTAGCGTTCATGCGTACGCACGACTTACTGTCTCCATGAACAGTACATTTCATTTCTTATCTCCAAATGTTATGTACTTTAATAAGTAAATATATACACTGAATATATATATATATATATATATGTGGGTTATCTAAATAATTTATATCATTCTGGAGATAATGGAATTTTGTCCACATGGAAATATTGTAATTATAACAAGTTCATTTTTTACTCAAGTTTCAAACATTGATATAATATCCAACATGAACTCAAATAATTAACTATTTTTATAGAATGGTAATAAGCCATATAAAATTAATAACAAAATTTAAAAATGTTCTTAATAAAGTATAAATTAACTTAAGTTTATTATTCAGGAATAACAAGGAACATAAAAGACAAGTCGGACTTGAGGTAAGGGGTTTCTTATCTCACTTTTAATTCTATGAGATTTTCATTATTCAACACTTATTTATTGTATGTGGTGTATTGTGTACTTCCATCTGATATATATTATAATTATTATCTTTATATTAATGGTATTATGTTATTAATTTGGTGGTTATTAATAATTTATCATAAGACTCGATTGATCACAATGAAGTAAGGGTTTTTCATCTCACTTTTATTCATGTGAGATTCACGCTATATTGGCCACTATTTCCTTTTGTGTGGTGTATGTACTGTCCATGATTGTATTAATTGTGTAATATAATTTATTTTATTTGTATTTACATCATCATTTTATGATCCTTATTTCATGGGTTGTATATTTCGTAAGATACCAAATCGGTAAGGGAATCTCAAATTTCAATTTACACACATTGGGATTTATGCATACTTCATTGATTATTTTACACCATAATTATTTGTGGAATCACTATTTATTTTTTGTTTATTAATTTCCACTCCCCGTTTTTGGATATACTTTTTATAAACATAATCACTCCACTGATAAATTCTCAAGTCATCGATATGAACTTGATAAGAGTAATTTTAACTCAATCTCCATTTATTGAGTTAAACATCTAACTCATTGGTGGTGTTTTTACAAGAATATGTGTGAATATCCTCTAATTGATTTACACTGAATATCCAATCATATTGAGTGTATTTATATTTTTCACACACAATTATGTCATTGATTTATCCTTAACCTAAGGATACAGTCTTTATAAGATATTTCATCTCAATTTACATTCCATTGAGACTTATTTGTTGTTATACGCCAATTCACTTTTATATGGTTTATATAATGTACTTTGACATAGTATATCATTAATCCTTTTATTCTCATGATATTATAATGTTTTTTTACCTCAATTATTTGTATTCAAGTGTCTCTCTTTTGGTTAGCAACTCTAACTAAAATATCATTTTAAATGTTTTAAAGATTTATTATTCTAAATATTTATCTTTAATTCCCATGTTTTAAAAATAGGTTTACTGATTTATTTATATGGAAATTAAATTATTAAAATTAAAATTCCTTTTAAATGTTTCAAAGTGGTATGGGACACTAATATTCAAAAATCTATTTTTAAACAGCTTCTTGACAAATTGTGTGACTTTTAAATGTTTTCAAGAAAATGGGGGATATTTCTCTCAAATAGTTTTGATGATTATTTTCATATATATAAATATCCTTCATTATTCTTGATCAAGGTTAATATGTTACAATATATTCTTCCATATTGTATTGAATGTGTTATGTTTGACTATGGATGTTCTTTTTTTATACCATTCATGGTTTTTGGATAAAGTATTGACAATTCGCATGCTAGTTTTAATATTAATGCCTATGTTATGTTTCAAAATTTTCATATAAGGAATGCATTGGAATTAGTATGTGACCAGTGGATCCCACCATAGCTCCTCGATGCATCAGTAGGTCTCATGAGACAAACTAGTGTCTTGGAACAAGGCCTTGAAAAAATCTTATTTGTAGTCTTGGGACGAGGCCTTGACTATGTGGTCATGATGTCCGGCATTATGAATTCCATAATTATTAGAATAGCTATCAATATTTCATGTTTTTATTCGACTATTAGAATACACATGAATATGATTTATTATGGAATTATTAAATCAGCTCATATTCCTACCATAAATTGTTCATGTTAATTATTTGTAAAGGCACGTGTTTTCAATTATTCACCATGCCTAATGTTTATGTTATCTTCTGCTATATTGCTTACTCTTACTAAGCATTTGAGCTCACCATTTTCTTATGTTTCATTTTCCCAGGATATAAATAATTTAGTTATGAGTGACATGGAGGCATAATCTAGGAAGCTTGGATGTTTCTAATGGAATAATTTAGTGTTGTTTTTCATTTGAAGTTGTAATGTTGAAATTATGTATGTATCTTTTTTCCAAGACTACTAAACCAATTGTTCCTTTGGGAATTGATTCTTTGTAATCATGCCAATGTATTAAAATAATGCACCGGCTCCTGGATTCTACGGTCGGGGCTTTAACGTTGGTATCAGAGGAATTTTAGTACAATCCATGGAAACTAGATTTGTAAAAACAATGATTAAATAACATTACCATAAGATAGACATTGGGGAATAGTATGGAAGAACATCCAAATTTTTTGGTAATGTAAATATTTTGTGGGTTTTCCAAGAAATACATCATATTCTGGATACGAGCTGGTAGAGGTGGCTCTGAAACAGATGTACCTAGGGGTAAAACCTGAAAACATAGCTTTGAGCTAGAATCGAATGGGAACTAGTGCACAACAAGTGGCCTTGCTGCACTCTTGGTTACGACACTCCAAGGGGATATGCGTAGGATAATTCACATTTTCATTACAAACTGATTCGAAGGATTTTAATATAAGATGATAATAAATAAAATTGGTTAATCCTAGGGCATTTTAGATTGAAAATAAGGTGTGATGATATTTTCTAAATAATTTTATGAATATTCTCACTCACACAATGTTTTCTGGTTTTAGTTTATGGCTAGATTACAAGGAAGTCCTAGTAACATTGAACATGATGTACAAGGTGGGAACTGTGGTGGAAATGAGAAACGAAATGGAATGTCGATAGGCGTAAAAGATATTGTCTTCATGCCGAATATATTTTCAAAAAATATGATCAACAACATATATATTAACCAACTCCCGAACTCAACAAAGAAGAGAAATGCAGTGAATGATAAGATCTCCAACTGTGGAGACCATAGAGAGAAGAAATATCAATTTCCATCATGCCAAAAATGTGGAAGGAGACACCAAGGAAATGTTGAGTCAATAAGGTTTTCCTTATGACTTTTTCATTCCTTCTTGTTTTAAAAATCACAAACACCTTTCTTAAGGAAAAATGCTTTCTTAAGGAAAAATGCTTTCTTAAGGAAAAATGATTTCTTAAGGAAAAATGATTTCTTAAGGAAAATTGATTTTATAAGGGAAAATTCTTTTATAAGGAAATTTATCTTTATTATATTTTCATCTAAAGTTTTCTTAAGTATGAGATTCGGATTCATTTCTATTTTCTCGGAATTGCTTGAAACTTTGATATGAAGTATTCTGTTTTAAGATCCGGATTCTGGATAAGAACTGTGATAATGTTTCACTCCGAAATCCAAAATGAGAACTGTGATAAAGTTCCATTCCGAATTCTGGATACCGTTTTAATCCAGATTTAGGATACGAATTCTTATGAAGTTCGATGATGAATTCTCATTACGAATTCTGATAATGAATTCTCATTACGAATTCTGATGTTGAATTCTCATTATGAATTCTGATGATGAATTCTCATTACGAATCCTGATGATTAATTCTCATTACGAATTCTGATGACGAACTCTCATTCCAAATTCTCTTATTAAACAAAATCTAATTATCTTTGTTTTATACACTCTGAATTAATTCAGACTCCGAAAAATATTTTGGTTAGACTCCGAACATTTATTCTGCTTACATTTATATTATATGTCTACTCTTTATTATTTCCATTACACTCCGAATCTTCACTCCGAAGCTTTCATTCCGAACTTTTGAGTTAGAATTAAAACGATGTCGTACATTCTGTTACACTTGTTTTGTTATAAAACGATGTCATCTATTTTGTTATAAACTAACCGTTGTCTAATCGAAACGTGTACAGGTCCCTCCGATCTTTAAGGAAAATATGACTGTTGGAGAAGGAGCCGACCTTACATATAAATAGGAGCTCATTTGAAGGATCTCGGTGCTGAAAGGCTGAAAGGCTGACTGATCTTTGACTCATGTGATTACATGCTTGAAGTGATTTCTAGAGAGAGAGGCTCTTATTAACTCTCAAAGCTTCGTGCGACTCTGAATGTTGGTGATTACATTCGAGGGCTTCTGGGGATAGGAAGACAGAGGTGCCGACTACCTTGAAGTTCGAGGGCTTCCTTGGTGAGGAAGACAGAGGTTTCTAACTACCTTGAAGTTGAGGGCTTGCGGGGATAGCAAGACAGAGACTCCGATCTTTGTATCGAGGGATTACCCTGGTGTGGGTAAGACATACTTTCTTGAATGTATAAATCAAGGGACCTTTATCCAAGGTTGTTGGATACCCTTCTCTTTGGGTTAAAAGACTTATATCTTGTTACTTGTAGTTTAACTATTTGTTTATATTCCGCTGCATTTTGTATTATAAGGAAAGTATAACTTTCTTATACTTCCTTACTTGTAATCTGATTCATTTAAATTCTATATGCTTTAAGGTAGAATCTCACTTTGTAATCTTTCATTAAGTTTCATTTTCCGGAATCATATTTCCAGAACCCACTTTCAGAATCTCATTCCAAGTTTGCATTCGGTGTTAGAGGTGTTGTGAATTTTCTTAGTTTAACCTTGTTAAACTTAGACCTTTCCTTTTCTTAAGGAAAACATAGTTAATCGTAACTAACTTTAAAGGTTCCAAAGGAATTTTTAAAGTATACAATTCACCCCCTCTTGTATATTGAGCATCTACATCATTATTTCGATCCTACAATTTGTATCAGAGGAGGTCTCTGAAATACTTGTACTCACATACAAGTTTTTCTTGCTCATTTTCCCATTCCGAAATTTCTCATTCCGAACTTTGTTATTACAAAACTTTTGCTACTAACAAGTTTGTGTATCGAAGGTTGTTTCTAGTATGGTAGGAATTAATGTTGGTTCGATTGATAATCTAAGTCCTACAAGACCACCAATCTTTGATGGTAATGACTATGAGTACTGGAGAGATCTAATGAAGACTTTTGTTATCAACACTGGAGTAGATAACTTTGTTATGCTTACTGGTGATTATAAAATTCCTGACAAGGAAGTTAGAACTTTCACTAACCAAGAAAAGCAAGAATATCAACTCAATTATAAGGTACGCAATACTCTACTACGTTCAATGACCAGAAATATATATAGCCAAATTTCTTCTTGTGAAGCAGTTAACTGTATCTGGAAGAAGTTAGAGGTTACACACTTTGGGACTTCTAAAGAGATTGAGACTAGAAGAGCTACGCTTAGAGCTGAGTATCATGGCTTCAATTTTCCTTATGGTGAACCTATCTGTAAAGTTCAACAAAGATTTATGACTATCGTCAACAGTCTATAGTCTATGGGAGAAAAAGGTTTAGATGATGAAGCTCTTGTGGACAGGATAATTGATATTATGCCCAATGAGTGGGAATCCAAGAGAACAGCTATAGATGAGAACAGGAAGGTCACTCAAATTACTCTTGATGAATTATTTGGAACTCTTCTACAACATGAGACTAGAATGAAGAGAGATACTGACAACATCAAGAAGAAGAATGGAAATGGTACTGTTGATTTTACAACAACTTCAAATCAGATGAAAGCTAAGACTCCTGAGAGAGTAACCAGATCCAAGTCTAAGAAAGTTATTTTCAAATCTGAATCTAGTGAGAGTGAAGTCTCAGAAAATGAACTAGCAAATCTTGCTCGAAGGATGAACAAGATAGCTGGCCATAGAAATTTTCAATCCAAGTATAAGAAAAAGGACATGAAAGATAAGAAATATGGAGAAGTTACTTGTTATAAATGCAAAAGAGCTGGACATATTAGACCAGATTGCCCTATGCTCAAAAAGAAAGAAAGAAAAGAAAGGCATTCAGACAGGGAAAAAAAGGTATTACAAAGCTAATGCTAAGAAAGTTTTGAAATCCAATGACACCTGGAGTGCCAGTGGTGGTGACTCTTTAGATGAATCTTCTGATTATGAATCTTCAGGATAGAAGAATCCTGGTCTTATAGCTAGATTACCTATTGATAATCATTGTTTTATGGCTAAGGTAAGAAATGCTGAATCATTGACCAATGTTTCTTTAAATTCTAATGATAGTAAGTATTATAACTCTTCTAATGAAGAATCATCTTCTGATGAGGAAAATAATTTACCTACTTATGAAGAAGTCTATAGGTTTGCTGAACTTCTTGAGATTGAGAATTCCAAACTCAATAAGAAACTTGATAAGGCAAACTCTAGGAATTATATTCTTACAAAAGAGATATCAGATCTTTCTAAAGATCTTGATAAGAAAAATGCTGATTTTGAAAGTATTTCAAAAAATATTGAGGAAGTAAGTTCTGAGAATAACAAACTTTCTAAAGAGTTAGAAAAATTAATTTCTAAGAAAAATGTTTTCGAGCCTAACTCTAGTTCAAAAACTAATGATTTTGAGGATAAAAACTTGGTTATAAAACTCAAGTCCAAATTTTTTTTCCTTAAAGTAGTGTTTATCAAACTTTACCCATGGTAAGGAAAATTTTGATAAGATGTATTCCCAAATACGACCTTTAAGAAATAAATCTGGATTTGGTTATACCCATGCAAAACCAATTTTCAGTAACAATTATTTTGTTCCTCAAAGTGCCCCATTTTGTACCAAGTGTCAATGTGGTGGTCACTGGGCAAAAAATTGTTCCTTAAACAAAACCCAATCTCTAGGATTTTACAAAGCTTACATTTCTAAGAAGATGTGGGTTCCTAAAATTTTATTGTCTGGAAATCTCGGATCCAAACAAGTTTGGATTCCGAAAATCTAATTTTATTTTTGATTTCAGGAAAATAAAGAGAGTACCAGCAACAATACATGGTACATGGATAGTGGATGTTCCCGGCACATGACTGGTAACAAAAGATATTTTGAAAAGATTATCAAGACGAAAGGAGGAAAGGTAACTTTCGGAGATAATGCTAAGGGAGAGATTGTTGGTATTGGTAATATTGAGCTTCTTGGTAAAACCTTGATTTAAAATTTTCTTTTTGTTAAAGATCTTAAGCAAAACCTCATTAGCATAAGTCAGTTATGTGATGAAGGTTACCTTGTGAATTTTAGAAATGATAAGTGCTTAGTTCACAATTCCATGGAAGAATTTATTCTCTCAGCAAACAGGCAAGAGAATGTTTACACTCTGAATTTAGAAGAAACTAGTTAAGGATCTACCGGAGCTTAGATTTGATTCTTCTAAAGTTTGTGATCCTTGTCAATATGGAAAACAACATAAATCTAGTTTTAAATCAACCGATGAAGTCTTAACAACTGATGCATTACAGTTAGTGCACATGGATCTTTTTGGTCCAACACAAACGGGAAGTATTGGAGGCAAATACTATGTGTTTGTTCTAGTTGATGATTACACTAGATTTACTTGGGTCTATTTTCTAACAAAGAAGTCTGAAGCTTTTTATTATTTCAAAAGTTTTAGAGATCAAGTTAAAAATGAGAAAAACGTTCCATTGAAAACTATTCATAGTGATCATGGAGGAGAATTTCAAAATTCTAATTTTGAAACTTTTTGTAGTAAGAAAGGTATTACTCACAATTTTTCATCACATAGAACTCCTCAACAGAATGGTGTAGTTTAAAGAAGAAATAGAATTCTTCAAGAAATAACTAGAACCATGTTGAGTGAATATTCTATTGCTAGACATTTCTGGGATGAAGCTGTATGTACTGCTTGCTATACTATAAATCAAGTTTTGATTAGACCTTTTCTTAATAAAACTCCTTATGAGTTATGGAATGGTAGAAAACCTAGATTATCCTACTTCAAGGTTTTTGGCTGCAAAGTATTCATTTTGAATACTAAAGATAACTTACATAAATTCACACCAAAATCTGATGAAGGAATTTTCTTAGGTTATTCCACAACCTCTAAGGCTTATAGAGTTTTTAATAAAAATACTTGTACTGTTGAAGAAACAGTACATGTAAGATTTGATGAGTCAGATCCTTTTATTTTTAAACCATCCCTACCTTCTTCCTCGGATGTGTTTTCAAAAACTGATTGTCAACCTTTGATAGAAAAACCTTCTCACAAGGATGATATTATAGAAGATACTTCTGAAACATTTACCCCAGAAGAATTTCTACCCTATGTTGATGAACAGGTTTTACAAAACCAAAATCAGGTGTTTCTTAAGAATCATCCCAGTGATAGTATCATTGGTGATGTAAACCAACCTGAAAGGACTAGAAGTTCCTTAAGAAATGAAGTAGAACATGTAGCATTTCTTTCCCAATTAGAACCTAAAATCACTGATGAAGCTTTAGGTGATGATGATTGGATTAAATCCATGCAAGATGAACTAAATGAATTCGAAAGGAATAAAGTCTAGACCTTGGTTGAAAGACCTAAGGAAACTTCTTTTATTGGAGTAAAATGGGTTTTCAGAAATAAATGTGATGAAAATGGAGTCATATTAAGAAATACAGCTAGACTTGTTGCTAAAGGCTATAATCAACAAGAGGGAATAGACTATGAAGAAACCTATGCTCCAGTAGCCAGACTTGAATCTATCCGTATTCTACTTGCCTTTGCAGCATTCTTTAATTTCAAACTTTTCCAAATGGATGTGAAATGCGCTTTTCGTAATGGTTATGTTCAAGAGGAAGTCTTTGTTGAACAACCTCCTAGCTTTGAAGATTCAAAACATCCTGATCATGTTTTTAGACTTACCAAGGCTTTGTATGGTCTTAAACAAGCCCCACGAGCATTGTATGATAGACTTACTAGATTTTTGCTTCAAAATAACTATGTTAAGGGAAATGCAGATCCAAACCTTTTTATAAAGAAAGATAGGAGAAATGTTTTGATTGTTCAAATTTATGTTGATGACATCATATTTTGTTCAACTCAACAATCTTTGACCGACTCTTTTGCAAGTCTAATGAAATCAGAGTTTGAAATGAGTATGATGGGTGAGTTAACTTTTTTCCTTGGTTTTCAAATTTCTCAAAAACCAGAAGAAACCTACATATCTAAACATAAGTATATTAAAGATCTTCTTAAAAAGTATGGTTATGACAACACTAAGAGTATAAGTACTCCCATTGGTACCTCAAACTCTTTAGATCTTAATGAAGCTGGGAAACCAGTAGATCAAACATCTTTTAGAGGTATGATAGGAAGCCTACTATACTTAAAAGATAGTCGACCAGACTTAATGTTTTCAGTATGCTTATGTGCAAGATATCAATCCAATCCTAAGGAATCTCACTTAAAGACAGTAAAAAGAATTTTTCGCTACCTTAAGGGAACCATGGATCTAGGATTATTTTATACTTCTGGAAATGATTTTGTTCTAAAAATCTTTTCTGATGATGACTTTGGTGGATTTAGAATGGATAGAAAAAGTACATCCGGAACTTGTCACTTCTTAGGAGATTCATTAGTTTCTTGGTCCTGCAAGAAGCAACATTCTGTAGCACTCTCCACTGCTGAAGTAGAATTTGTAGCAGCTGGAAGTTGTTGTGCTCAAGTTTTGTGGATGCAACACACACTCACAGACTATGGCTTGAGTTTTACCAAAACTCAAATTTTGTGTGATAACACAAGTGCCATTTCCCTTAGTAAGAACCCTGCACATCACTCCCATGAAAAACACATAGATATTAGGCATCACTTTTTTAGGGATCAAACACTTAAAGGAGATATTATTCTTCAGTTTATTGGAACGCAAGATCAACTTGCTGATATTTTCACAAAATCTTTGCCTTCTGATAGATTTGAATACATTAAACAGAAGTTAGGAATGATAACCGTAAGGTAATCCTACTTAAGTAACTTTCTAGTGAAAAACTCTCCTTACAGCAATAAACTCCTTTCCATAGGGGGAGAACATCTACTTGTTAGTTTAAACAAATATTTTCAAAGTTTGTTTTCAAACTTTTCGGAAAGAAGATTTCCGGAATGGAATTTCTGGAACTACAATTTTCCAGAATGGACATTTTCATAAAGAATATTTATGAAATGGAAGTATTCGTATTAAAAACATCCGGAATGGAAAATTTCATACTGGTATTTTCATAACAAAATTTTCGTACTGAGTTTTTCGTAATGAGTGTTCCGTAATGAGTTTTTCGTACTAAGCTTATTTTCTGAAGCCAAGTTTTTGCGAAATCTGTCTTCTCATAATAAAGTTTTTTTTAATTCTTTCTTATATTACCCATTACGAATAATCCTCCTAATCCAATCCGAAGGGTATGATTACCTTACTCAAGTTTTTGTAGTCATATTTTACTTGCTGGAATTTTCTTGTATTATGTTTTCGGATTATACTTTTCTTACTTCTCTCTTTTAATAAAACAACCTCAAAAAGATCGGATTCAAGTTTTCTAGAGAATTGGTTTTCAACCGTTAGATCTGATCTCAGCTTATCACAACCGTTAGATCAACTGAGGAAGTTGAACCATCATCTCATTGCCTATATAAAGGGGACCCAAATACTCGTCCCAAATCAGTTCTCAAGCTCTCGCATCCCAAATCTCTACCTCTCTATTTTTAAGCCGTTCCGAACTTCAGATTTCTCCGTTCCGAACTTCCCAGAGGACTTCAGATCCGAATGTCTGCGGAGTTAGCATCTCAAGAAATGTCATCCACTAAGCCTATTTCAAAATGGTTAGTTTACAGAGAAAGGTTAGTCCATCCTGATTTCTTCAACAACTATGATTCTCTTATTTCGAAGAACATTAAGTTAAATGGCTGGGAATATATTACTGTGTCCAAACTGGGGAATCAGGTTGATGTCTTTTTGGAGTTACTTGTTGAGTTCTATGAATCAGTTTCCTTCTTTCAAGAAGATAATAGGGAGAAATTTTCTTTTAAGTATTATGTTAAGACTTACAAACTTTCTTATACCAAGGCAGTAAGCTTGGTAGGGCTGTCCTATGGAGGAGAAGCCGAGTTTGTTTCTCATGTGTTGCCGGATTCGAAAGGTAGCTTCAACAAAGAAAAAGCCTTAGAAACTCTCGGACTGGCTGATGACAAGGCTCCGAAGATTGCAAGTTTATCCACAAATTTCCGGATTCTAGAGTTTTGGGTGCAAGGTCTTATCGTACCGAGGAAAGGTGATAAAGACATCTTGAAGAAGAGTGAGATCTACATCTTAGATTTCCTGATAAATATAAGGAAGTTTAACTTGATGAGGCACATTCTTATAACAAATTAGAATCTTAAGAAAGGAAATCTCAGAGCCCAGATCGTAATGTACCCAACAATTTTATCAAGGTTGATTGTTCGGTTCCTTGAGTCCTTCAAGGAAACCTACAGATCTAAGCCAAGGGTTTGTAAAATTTTGTTGGTCAGTGATGATACCCTTAAGAGGATGGATGTGGCTTTTAATAAGGAGACTGGTGAGTTCTTCGATCTGCCTAATCAAGAAGAAGCGGCTCCGAAGACTGCTGAACCGGAATCATCTAAGCCAGTAAAGAAAAGAAAGTTGAAGGAATTTGCAGCTGAAGTTGAGGATCCTAAGTCTAAGGAAGCTCAAACCGCACCTCCCAAACCAAAGAAGAAGAAGACTTTTCTTGATGAGGTTGTTGTGAAGTGGAGAGCAGATAAAGAGAAAAGGAAAGAAGGGGATCTGCAGTTCGGATTGGACCCTGCGGAAGCTAAGGCATTGAAGGAGAGAACTGCTGATGAACTTGAAAAACAAGTAAAGGAGAAGAAGCTCAAGAAGAAGATGTCAGAAGCTGAGGCAGTCCAAGTGCTATTAAATTTTAATGAGATGGTATCCGGAAGCATTCCAGTTCCGAGATCATTCTCCTTGGAATCTCTACCTGAGACTCCAGGAAGAAACCTTGATTTTCCGGAAGAGGTTACAACCGAACATGTTGAACAACTCAAGAAAGTTCAACAGGTGCAGGAGGAAGAACAAGTTGCTGAAGCAAGTGGTGAAACAAGAGACTTATTGAAAGAAGTAGATGAGTATAAGGGGTCGCCTTCGGAACACCTGTCACTCCGAACTTCAGAGGATGAATCCTCTAAGTTAGTAACTCCAGAGAAGGATAAGAATGAGGAATATGTTGTTCAAAAAGTAGTTGATGATATTTTTCAAGTGTCTACTGGTGAGCAGAAAACCCCTGATCAACAATCAATTCCGAAAAAAGACAAGGGAAAGCAACTCCTTGTTGAGACTCCAAAATCAGTGGCTAGAAAGAAAAGAGAATATGGTGATTCGTCTAAAAGGAAGTTTGAGCTTATTGAGGAAGAAAACTCTCCAAGAAAAGTTTCAAATTCGGAGTCATCATCTGTGGGGCATGAATTTGTTGTCCAGTCATTAAAGAAGTCAGTGGGATCCATTCCGACCTTCTCATGTATTGATTCAAGATGTCAGATGCTCCAACATGCTTTGAATCAGAAAACTGACTCCGTATCTATGGTTATGGACAAGTGCGTTGAGATTGAGGCTCAGTTCAAAACCTTCTTTGTTGGCTACGAAGCTCATAGAAAATATTGCAAGAGGATGAAAAATTGGTTGAAGAAGACTGTTGAAGAGATGAGGTTATTCGATGAGTTCCAAGACAATGTTAAATATGCCTTCGCGACCGAGGACAGGAAGATAAATGAGCTGACTTCCTCCTTTGAAGAGAAGCTCACAGATGAAAAGAACATCCGTATCCAAGAAGTCAGAGATCTGAATGGGAAACTAAATTCCTTTTCTCAAAACTGGAAATTTGAAAGGGATCATCGGATTGAGTTTGAACAAAGGATGGAGGCTTAGGAAGAAAAGATCAAGGCTCAGGAAGAAAAGCTGAAATCCCAGGAAGAAAAGATTGAAGCTCAATCTGCAAGAATAGTTGTCTTAGAGAAGCAAGCTGAAGAAGATCACAAAGACTTGAAGAAGATCAAGACTATTCTTAAGGGGCTCATTTCGAAGGAAAAATATCCGAAATAACCAAATCTGATCTTTTTGTTGTAATATTTTTTTGTTGTCGAGATTTCAAATTTAATGAAATTTGTGCTTCTCGTTTCTTTCGTTGTTACTAATTTTTCAGGTACGTTGTTTTTTTTTCATTCCCCCAATTTCATTTTGAAAATCACAAAGGGGGAGAAGGAAAAGATCCTTAATAAAAAGAAGAACTCCAATGAGAGTTTATCAAAGGGGAGAAGGAAAAGATCTCTAAGGAAAAATAACTCTAATAAGAGTTTGTTTAAGGGGGAGTTTTTTCATTTAAGAAGACTTTCTTATTCATAATGAAATGACACTCCGAAAATCTAAGAATACGATCCTTAGAGTTTCAAAGGCTAAGGGATAGTTAGTCGTATTCATCAATATCCTCAAATAAAAGGGAGATAAGCCTTAATGTTTTTCTTACTTCTTAGAATTTCTTTTTCGTAAGGATGTTTGTGCTTTCCAAAAAGGGGGATATTGTTGAGTCAATAAGGTTTTGCTTATGACTTTTTCATTCCTTCTTGTTTTGAAAATCACAAACACCTTTCTTAAGGAAAAATGGTTTCTTAAGGAAAAATGCTTTCTTAAGGAAAAATGATTTCTTAAGGAAAAATGCTTTCTTAAGGAAAAATGCTTTCTTAAGGAAAAATGCTTTCTTAAGGAAAAATGCTTTCTTAAGGAAAATTGCTTTTATAAGGGAAAATGCTTTTATAAGGAAATTTATCTTTATTATATTTTCATCTAAATTTTTCTTAAGTATGAGATTCGAATTCATTTCTATTTTCTCGGAATTTCTTGAAACTTTGATATGAAGTATTCTGTTTTAAGATCTGGATTCTGGATAAGAACTGTGATAATGTTTCACTCCGAAATCCAAAATGAGAACTGTGATAAAGTTCCATTCTGAATTCTGGATACGGTTTTAATCCAGATTCAGGATACGAATTCTTACGAAGTTTGATGATGAATTCTCATTACGAATTCTGATAATGAATTCTCATTACGAATTCTGATGTTGAATTCTCATTATGAATTCTGATGATGAATTCTCATTATGAATCCTGATGATGAATTCTCATTACGAATTCTGATGACAAACTCTCATTCCGAATTCTCTTATTAAACAGAATCTGATTATCTTTGTTTTATACACTCTGAATTAATTCAGACTCCGAAAAATATTTTGGTTAGACTCCAAACTTTTATTCTGATAACATTTCTATAATATGTCTACTCTTTATTATTTCCATTACACTCCAAATCCTCACTCCAAAGCTTTCATTCCGAACTTTTGAGTTAGAATTAAAACGATGTCGTACATTCTGTTACACTTGTTTTGTTATAAAATGATGTCGCCTATTTTGTTATAAACTAACCGTTGTCTAAGTGACACGTGTACATGTCCCTCTGATATTTAAGGAAAATATGACCATTGGAGAAGGATCCGACCTTACCTATAAATAGGAGCTCATTTGAAAGATCTCGGTGCTGAAAGGCTGAAAGGCTGACTGATCTTTGACTCATGTGATTACATGCTTGAAGTGATTTCTAGAGAGAGAGGCTCTTATTAACTCTCAAAGCTTTGTGTGACTCCGAATGTTGGTGATTACATTCGAGGGATTCCGGGGATAGGAAGACAGAGGTGACGACTACCTTGAAGTTCGAGGGCTTCCTTTCTGAGGAAGACAGAGGTTGCCAACTACCTTGAAGTTGAGGGCTTGCGGGGATAGCAAGACAGAGACTCCGATCTTTGTATCGAGGGCTTACCCTGGTGTGGGTAAGACAGACTTGCACGAAAGTATAAATCAAGGGACCTTTATCCAAGGTTGTTTGATACCCTTCTCTTTGGGTTAAAAGACTTATATCTTGTTACTTGTAGTTTAACTACTTGTTTATATTCCGCTGCATTTTGTATTATAAGGAAAGTATAACTTTCTTATACTTCCTTACTTGTACTCTGATTCATTTAAATTTTATAAGATTTAAGGTATAATCTCACATTGTAATCTTTCATTAAGTTTCATTTTCCGGAATCATATTTCTGGAACCCACTTTCGGAATCTCATTCCAAGTTTTCATTCAGTGTTAGAGGTGTTGTGAATTTTCTTAGTTTAACTTTGTTAAACTTATCCCTTTCCTTTGCTTAAGGAAAACATAGTTAATCGTAACTAAATTTAAAGGTTCCAAAGGAATTTTTAAAGTATACAATTCACCCCCCCTCTTGTATATTGAGCATCTACATCATTATTTCGATCCTACAGGAAAGTGTCTCAACGGAACAAAGAAATGCCTTATGTGTGGGAAATAAGGGCATAATGTAAAGAATTATCGAGGAAAAATGAAGTGTACTATGGAAGAAAAAAATGATCCTAGGATTCTAGTTACAGTCATTTGTCGTAAATGTATGGGACCTTTTCATTACCCAAGTCAATGCCCTATTCTATAGGATAACCTCTTTGTCAAGGAAGAACCTATGTGGAAATAAATGGATGGAAGAATGATTAAAGGTATTAGTGCTCTTTGTGGATGAGATTACTTTGGATGAATTTTCTCTGGTATGTGTAACCCAGAAATTTATCACGTGAAAATGATATTTGAAGAAGAATTATCTTTTCCCTTGTGGATATAGTTATAAATAACCATTTGGTGTTATATGATCCTTGAATTTGAGGCAATTAAAAGTTATTAAATTTTGTGATGAAAATACGAGGAATGAGATAACATTTCTGGTTAAATTTTGTTATGGTTATTTTGAGGAATTTATCTCATTCTGGTAATGTAATAAAATATAGTTTTTGAATTAGGGACAACACCCAAACCGTGTGACAACCCATCGCGTCGGACAAAGCGGAGAGAATCTAACCCACAACTATAGTGCAATTGGGATTTATCACCTACCACTAAACTACAAAAAGTACCTGGATAATGTGACTAATTCTTTTTAGTTAAATGATTTTATTGATCAATAATTAGTTGATTTTGGATCTTATGTCTTATCAAATGGATATCCTTAGTATAAGAAAATGATTTGGTGATTAAGTGATAAATATTGTTTTGGAAGACGTTCCCTCTACTGGGAATACTATATGCCTAAAGAAAAATAGAATACTATAGGATTTCATTTGAGGAGTAATGGTGGGATTGTACCTATTTTTTTATTGTGTATTTATAGAAATTCGGGTTATTTATGGAAATGATTAACCTATCATAGAGAATACATGGTTATGTAATTAATTTTAATTATGTGACTTTAAGAGCATTCAGTATTATTTGGAGATACAATTTAACTTGGAAAACAACTTAAGAAAATTCTTCTTAGTTTCGGGTTTCAATATTAGTTTGGATTATATTAAAATTTTTTATGGACAATTGTTTGTTGAATGGTATTTATTGAACTTCAGGTATTGTTGGTTAAATTTTATAAATTTAGATTAATATTTATTTCTAAAAATTATTATCCTTTTTGGGGATCATATGATCTTATTTAACCATTTTGGTTTTGGTTAATATCTAAAGAAAAGGTAAATATATATAGTTTATCCTTTGTAGATTATGTGATTCTAGCGCTTCAGGTGTGACCAAGTCATCTTGAAAACTCATAATTTAAAAAAATGAGTTAGTGGTAGAAATTTATTAAAGGATAAAACTCTACTTAAGAAGTATGTGTATCCCTTTATGTTGTTACTAAATCTCATAAATAAATTCCTCATATTTATGAAATGGAACTAAAAAAAACGTTATCTGTTTACTTTTTTTACTAGGAAACTAATGACCATTTATCCCATCACAAGTTTGTGGTTTTATTGTAGTTAAATTTCTACAGATCTTGTTTTCTATCACTCTCCACTAGAAATTGACTGTTATTTTATCTTCTATATCCATGTTTTCCTACATGGAATCCTTGTATGGGTTATCTCAGGTGACCTTTGTACTTCTCTTTATTTCTTTTAAAGAGATAATTTTATGGACTATTTTTCCAATGTGGGACTTTCAGTGAAGTTCTCAAGCTCAATATTAAAATTTAGAGGACACAATTTCCAAAAGGGGGGAAGAATGTAACACCCCAATATTTTATAGTAAGTTATTTTCTTTAAATTCAATAGCTTGCACCTCACACAACACCGAGTTCGAGGGCACGACGACTTACCAAACATGCCGTTCAAAAACAGTTATGAATAGTATTATCTGAATACTGAATTATATATATTCCAGATAATTTTAACATCCATATTATGTGTTTCTTAGACATAATATAAGAACAAATTTATTTTTTCGGATAAAGGAAGTATTTTTCAAAAAAATGTAATTTTACCACCTTTTAATGGTAAACCCATTTTAAATACAATATTTGAAACTTTTATATATTAAATTTGACCAGATAAACATATTATATGGAATGGGGACATTAAAATTTACTTTTGATAAATTTTTGGTGTTTTTCTGATAACTTTCAGTTTTTGGTGAATAGTGAAAAAATACTAAATTTTAATTGAAAACTTTTTTAATCAAAATAATTTATAGTGATCAATTATACATTTGAATTTTTTGGAATTATAATAGGATTATATTTTTATCATTTAATCCATTGTTGGTAATTAAAATTTATTTAACTTTGAAATTATACATAAACAACTGTCAATCTTTTGATAGTTATCGTTTCTTAAAAACAAACAATTTGTTTTGATAACGAGAATTGATTTTAAATTAACTAATTCAACTTATATGTTTTGAATTTGGTAAAATAGACATAATTTTTGAATTCATAATATCAAATATAACTTAGGCTGATGTTTTGGTATTTTTTTGAGAAACATCAATTTTTGATGAATAGTAAAACCACTAAGTTGTAGTTTAAAAAATGAATTTTTCATTTAAATGGAATTTTACCGCTTCTATGAATTGGATTTCAAAAATCCGACATAGATGGTTGTTATTAGTAAGTAAAAATTTGGTTCATTAAGATGAAGTTATTTTTTTTGTGAATAGTAACTTTTGACTTTTATTAACCGTGGTTAAAAGTAAATAGGGTAATTCATGGTTAAAAAAATATTTTAATAACAAAAAAATACCTTAACACTTTTCCTAACCTTATTGGATGAGTCATGGCCGACCATGGACATCCTTGGGTCGATTTGGGGACCCCTTGGATCCACTTAAGAATGATAATGACACTTTATTTTAAATAACCTAAAGTAAAGGAAAAAATGACATTAACAGATATCTTTTTGTATATCAATTTTTACATGGGTTTATATAAGTAATATTTTCGACTATAAATATTAATTGGAAATAAAAAAATATTTCCTACATTATGTTATTTTTTTATAATTTTATACATCAAATAAATTAAATTATTTATGACACAATAATGAGGTAGTATTTACCTCATTAATAAATGATTTAAATAAATTAGAGTATTAATTTTAAAACAATATCAAAACCTATCCAATTATTTTTGAAAGATTTTATTTAGACCATGAGTCATCTTATCTTATACTTCAATTAGTTTTGGACCTTTAGGAATTGAATAAAACCATATAATAAAATAACAGTTTCACACTTTCCTGAAGAGCCCCTCCTCCCCCTTATAAAAGGAAACCACTTCTAACCCATTCACTCACCTCTTTGGCCGCTTGTATCATCCAAAACCTACCCAAATAATCTCTCAAGATCCTTTTATTCCTCCTATAATCCTTACCTTAAGCATAAGGCACTTCAAGAAGTCCTTTTGGTTCAATCCAAATGAAGTTACCCAAATTAACGGTAACACATTCTCTTAAAGTCTTTTGTTTTATTTTGTTTTATTTTACTTCTCCAACCGCCTAAAAATATTTTTATTACTTTCTTTTATAACCAAAACATTATCCTCAATATACTATGATGTTTTTTTAGATGAATTCGATCTACACTTACACAAACCTCCATCTATTGGGTGAAGAGCATACTGTTTCTGTGGATGGAAAACTAACGGCTCACAAAACGATGATTGTTCGATTATCTCCTACCGCCTCTCATGGTGGACATTAAGATGATACTATATTTATATATGATATATATATTATGTTTATTTTTTCTTTATGCTTCTTTATTTTCCATTTATATCATTATTTCTTGGTTTTCGTTTTGGGTAAAACGCGATAGTTTTATTTGAGGAAGTGCAGACTACCGTCCCCTCAAAATGATATGACTCATTAATGCCTTATGTGGGATATATAAAGGATTTAATTAATGATATTATATATTCTATTATACTATAATTACAATATACCTATGTATCATTAAGTTTTAATTCTATTAAAACACAAAATAGAAATGGAAGTAGCGTTCATGCGGCCAACGAGCCCATACCCAAGTGGCAAGGGCTCCTGCTTGGCATCCAAGAGACCCGGGATCAAAACCGGGTGGAGGAGAATTGCCGGGATACTGTAGTAGTACCGTAAAAGTTACTATTAGATACTATAGCAGCTGGAGATAATTCAACCGATTTGGGCCTTCGGGCCACCCGTTTGGGCCTACGGGTCTCCAGGGCCTTCAGGTTATCAAAGGCCTTCGAGCCACATGGCCTTCGAGTAACATAGACCATGAAGTAGCCCGGTTCACACAAAACATTCCCCAGAAGAGGATCAGAGTAATAGGAGTAGCTTCCACAAGATGCAGAGCTAACTGTATTGGAAGAATGAGAGGGTATGGCGGCCACCATCGGGACCAGGCACCGTGCAGCTTTGTACGGGGCAATGCTAGTCGATCAGCAATGCAAGGTGGGGAGCTAAGGAGATCAATGATTCAAGATGCAGGGAGATGGTCATTTCTAGTGGGTTGGGCCTACGGGTCATGTAATGGGCATGGTATGCCTCTAGGCCATCAGGTTATGTGTTGGGGGTCATGTCGGGCCTTGTGCTTCGGGCCTACGGGTCATGTACGGGTTCCCCTTCAACCCTTAAAAGGGGGATTACCTATAATAAAATACAAAATAAGGCCTTCAAGCCATTCGGGAAAAGTATAATTCATGCATACGTATGACTTACCATCTCCATGAATTGTACATTTCATTTCTTATCTACAAATGTAATGTACTGTTATAAATAAATATATATACTGAATATATATTATATATTTATGATATATAAATCATTTATATCATTATGAAGATAATGGAATTTTGACCACATGGAAAAATTGTATTTATAACAAGTTTATTTTTTTACTCAAGTTCCGAACATCGATACAATATCCAATATGAACTCAAATAATTAACTATTTTTATAGAATGGTAATAAGTGATATAAAAGGAATAATAAAATTGAAAAAATTCCTTAATAAAGTAGAAATTAACTTATGTTTATTATTTGTGTAATAATTTCCACTCCCCTTTCTGTGGATATACTTTTTATAAACATAATCACTCCAGTGATAAATTCTCAAGTCATCGATATGAACATGATAAGAGTAATTTTAACTCAATCTCTATTTATTGAGTTAAATATCTAATTCATTGGTGGCATTTTTACAAGAATATGTGTGAATGTCCTCTCATTGATTTACACTGAATATCCAATCATATTGAGTGTATTTATATTTTTCACACAAAATTATGTCGTTGATTTATCCTTAATCTAAGGATACGGTCTTTATAAGATACTTCATCTCAATTTACATTCTGATTGAGGCTTCTTTGTTGTTATACACCAATTCACTTTTATATGGTGTATATAATGTACTTTGACATAGTATATCATGAATCCCTTTATTCTCATGATATTATAAAACTTTTATTACCTCAATTATTTGTATTCAAGTGTCTCTCTTTTTGTTTGGAACTGTAACTAATATATCATTTTAAATGTTTTATAGATTTAGTATTCTAAATATTTCTCATTAATGTCCTTGTTTTAAAAATGTATGTAAAGATTTATTTATATGGACATTAAAGTTTTAAAATTAAAATTCATTTTAAAAGTTTCAAAGTGGTATGGGACACTTTGATTCAAAAATCTATTTTTAAATGGCTTGTTGACAAATAATGTGACTTTTAAATGTTTACAAGAAAATGAGGATGTTTCTCTCAAATATTTCTGATGATTATTTTCGTCTATGTCAATATCCTTCATTATTCTCGATTAATGTTAATATGTTACAATAAAATCTTCCATATTGTATTGAATGAGTTTTGTTTGACTGTGGATGTCCTATTTTTATACCACTCAATATTTGTAGATAAAGTATTGACATTTCGTATGCTAGTTTTAATATGAATGTTTATGTTATGTTTCAAACTTTTCAAATGAAGAATGAATTGGACTTATTAAGTGACGGGTGGAGCCCGCTATAGCTCCTTGATGCATCGGTAGGTCTCATGAGACAAACTAGATTATTGGAAAAAGGCCTTGACAAAATCTTATATGTAGTCTTTCCATGAGGCCTTGACTATGTGGTTATGATGTCATGCATTATACATTCCATTATTTTGAGATTAGATATTGATATTTCATGTGTTTATCTGACTAGTAGAATACCCATGACTATGTTTTATAATGGCATTGTTTACTCATCTCATATTCCTACCATAAAGTGTTCATGTTAATTATTTGTAAAGGCACGTGTTTCCAATTATTCACCATGCCAAATGTTTACATTATCTTCTACTATATTGCTTACTCTTACTGAGCATTTGAGATCACCCCTTTCTTATGTTCCATTTTCCCAGGATATGAAGAAGTTAGTTATGAGTGACTTGAAGGCATAATCTTGGAAGACTGGAAGTTTCTAATGGAATAATTTAGTGTTGTTTTTCTTTTCAAGTTGTAATGCTTAACTTATGTATGTATCTTCTTTCCAAGACTACTAAACTGATTGGTCCTTCGAGACTTGATTCCTTAAAATCAATCCAATGTATTAAAATAATGAACCAGCTCATAGATTCTGGGGTCGGGGTGTTACAGTTGGTATCAGAGGCAGTTTAGAACAAACCTTGGAAACTAGATTTAGAAAAACTCTAATTAGAGAACATTACCCTTAGATATAAATTAAGGATTAGTGTAGAAGAACATCAAAAAATCTTGGTAATGTAAATATTTTGTGGGTTTTCCATGAAATACATACCTTCCTAGATATATGCAGGTAGAGGTGGATCTGGCACAGATGTACCTAGGGGTAAAACCTAAAAACACTACTTTGAGCTAGACTCGAACAAGAACTGGTGCATGGCAATGTGTGTTGCTACACTCTCGGTGACGACTCTCCCGAGGGATATGCTTAGGATAATTCACATTTTCATTACAAACTAATTTTATGTATTTTAATATAAGATGAGAATAAATAACTTTGGTTAATCCTAGGGTGTTTCAGCTTAAAAATAATGTGTGATAAATTTTCTAAATAATTTTATGACTATTCTTACTCACACAATGTTTTTTGGTTTTAGTTTATGGCTGGATTCCAAGGAAGTCATAGTAACATTGAACATGATGTTCAAGGTGGGAATAATGGTAGAAATGAGAAACGAAATGGAATGTTGATTGGCGTAAAAGATATTGTATTCATGCCGAATCATTTTTCCAAAAATATGATCAACAACATATATTTTAACCAACTCGAGGACTCAACAAAGAAGAGAAAGGCGGTGAATGATACGATCTCCAACTGTGGAGACCATGGAGAGAAGAAATCTCAATTTCCATCATGCCAGAAATGTGGAAGGAGACACCTTGGAAAGTGTATCAATGGAACAAAGAAATACTTTATGTTGGGAAAGAAGGGCATAAAGTAAATAATTTTCGAGGAAAAATGAAGAGTACTATGGAAGAAAATAAAAATGATTCTAAGATTCCAATTATGTTCATTTTTCCTAAATGTATAGGACCTTGGAATCACCCAAGTCAATTACTTATTCTATAGGATAGCCTCTTGGTCAAGGAAGAACCTATGTGGAAATAAATGGATGGAAAAATGTTTAAAGGTATTAGTGCTCTTTTTTGATGAGATTACTTTGGATGAATTTTCTATTATATGTATAACCCTGAAATTTATCATTTGAAAATGATATTGGAGGAAGAATTTTCTTTTCTCTTGTGTATATGTTATAAATAACTATTTTGTTTTATATGATCCTTTAATTTGAGGAAATTACAAGCTATTATATTTTGGGATGAAACTACGAGGTATGAGATAACATTTTTGGTCAAATTATGTAATGGTTATTTTGAGGATATTATCTCATTTTGGTAATGTAATAAAATATAGTTTTTGAAAAGGGGATAACACGCAGACTATGTGACAACCCGTCACATCAGACAAAACAGAAAGAATCGAACCCACAACCATAGTGTGATTGGGATTTATCATCTACCACTGGACTACATGAAGTCCCTGGTCAGTGTGCATAATTGTTTTTTGTTAAATGATTTTATTGATCAATAATAAGTTGATTTGGGATCTTATGTCTTAGAAAATGGATATCCTTAGTATAAGAAAATTATTTGGTGATTAAGATATAAATGTTATTTTGGAAGACGTTCTCTCTATTGAGAATACTATATACCTAAAGAAAATAGAATTCTATAGGACTTAAATTGAGGATTAATGGTGGGGTTTTACCTATGTTTTTATTTTGTACTTATATCAATTTGGGTTATTTTTTGAAATGATTAACCTATCATAGAGAATATGTGATTATGTTAATTACTTTTAAGTATGTGACTTTAATAGTAGTAGATATTATTTGGAGATACAATTTCATGTGGAAAACTACTTAAGAAAATTCTTCTGAGATTTGTGTTTCAATATTAGTTTGGATTATATTAAAATATTTTATGGAAAATTTTTTATTGAATGGTATTTATTGAACTTTGGGTATTGTTTGTTTAATTTTAGAAATTAAGCTTAGCATTTCTTTCTATAAAGTATTATCATTTTTGGGGATCATCTAATCTTCTTTAACAAGTTTGGTTTTGGTTAATCTCTAAAGACAAGGTAAATATATATAATTTATCCTTTGTAGATTATGTGATTCTAGCACTTCAGGTGTGACCAAGTCATCTTCAATTCTCATCCTTTTAAAAAAATGGGTTAGTGGTAGAAATTTATTAAAGGATGATACTATACTTAAATATTAATTATTTCCATTTATGTTGTTAGTAAATCTCATAAATAAATTCCTCAACTTTATGAAATATAATTGAAAACAAAAAATGTTAAACGATTACTTTTCTTACTAGGAAACTAATGACCATTTATCCCATCACAAGTTTGTGGTTTTATTGTAGTTAACTTTCTCTTGATCTTTTTTATATCACTCTCCACCAGAAATTTACACTTAGCTTATCATCCAAATCCATCTTATCCTACATGGAATCCTAGTATGGGTTATCTCAGGTGACCTTTGTACATCTATTTATTTCTTTTAAAGAGATAGTTTTATAGACTCTTTTTTTGATGTGGGACATTCAATGAAGTTCCCAAGATCAATTTTAAAATTTCGAGGATGCAATTTCCAAAAGGGGGGGAGAATGTAACACCCCAGGATTTCATAGTAAGTTATTTTCTTTAAATTCAATAGCTTGCACCTCACACAACACCGACTTCGAGCACACGACAACTTACCAAACTTACTATTCAAAATTAGTTATGAATAGTATTAAATTAATTTTTAATTATATATATTCCATATAATTTTATCATCCATGTTATGTGTTTCTTAGACATAATATAAGAAGAAATTCGTTTTTTTAGATAAAGGAAGTATTTTTTTTAAAAATACAATATACCACCTTTTAACGGTAAACCCATTTGAAATCTAATATTTGACACTTTTATATATTAAATTTAACAAAATAAACTTCTTATCTAGAATCGGGACATAAAAATTTACTTTCGATAAATTTTTGGAGTTTTCCTGATAACATTCATTTTTTGGTGAATGGTGAGAAAATACAAAATTTTAATTGAAACAACTTTTTTAATCAAAAAAATTTATATTGTTCAATTATACATTTTAATGGTTTATAAGTATAATTAGATTGTATTTTTAGATTTTAATCCAATATTTGTAATTATAATTAATTTCACTTTGAAATTATATATAAACAACTGTCAATCTTTTGATAGTTATCGTTTCTTAATAACACACTATTTGTTTTGACAACATGAATTGATTTTAAATTAATTAATGAAACTTCTATGTTATGAATTTGGTAAAATAGGCATCATTTTTGAATTTTTAATATAAAATTTAGCTTAGGCTGATGTTTTGGTATTTTTTTGAAAAACTTCAATTTTTGATGAATAGTAAGACCACTTAGTTGTAGTTTAAAAACTGAATTTTTCATTTTAATGGAATTTTACCCCTTCTGTGAATTGAATTTAAAAAATCCGACATACATGGTTGTTATTAGTATGTAAATATGTGGTTCAATAAGATGAAAATAATTTTTGGTGAATCGTAACTTTTGACTTATTTATCACGGTTAGAGGTAAATAGGGAAATTCAAGGTAAAAAGAATATTATAATGATAAACAATTACCTCAACACTTGTCCTAACCGTATTTAATGATTCATGGACGACCATGGGAATTATTGGGTCGATTTTTAGACTCCTTGGATCCACTTAATAATGATAATGACACTTTATTTTAATTAACCTAATGTAAAGAAAAAATGACATTAACAAATATCTTTTCGTATATCAATTTTTACATGGGTTTATATAAGTAATATTTTCATCTATGAATACTAATTGGAAAGCTAAAAAGATTTCCTACATTATGGTATTTATTTTATAATTTTAGACATCAAATAAATTAAATTATTTATGACACAATAATGATGTATTATTTACCTCATTAATAAATGATTTAAATAAATAAGAGTATTAATGTTAAAAAAAATATCCAAAATCTATCCAATTCTTATTTCATGATTTTATTTAGACCATGAGTCATAATATCTTATACTTTAATTAGTTTTGGACTTCTAGGAACCGAATAACACTATATAATAAAATAATATTTTTACACTTTCTTAAAGTGCCCCTCCTCCCCCTTATAAAAGGAAACCAGTTCTAACACATTTACACACCTCTCAGGCCCCTTGGATCATCAAAATACTACCCAAATAATCTATCAATATCCTCCTCTTCCTCATAGAATCCTTACATTAGGCATAAGGAACTTCAAGAAGTCCTTTTGGTTCAAACCAAAGGAAGTTACCCAAATTAAAGGTAACACTTTCTCTTAAATTCTTTTGTTTTATTTTGTTTTGTTTTACTTAACTAACCCCATAAAATCTTTTTATTCCTTTATTTTATAAAAAAACCAGTATCCTCAATAAACCAGGATGTTTTTATGAGATGGATTCTAAATACACTTACACACAACACCATCTATTGGGTGAAGAACATATTGTTTCTGCAGATGGAAAACTAAAGCCTCACGAAACGATGATTGTTCGATTATCTCCTACCGCCTCTCTTGGTGGTGATTAATATGACAGTATATTTATATATGATATTTATATTATGTTAATTTTTTATTTATTCTTATGTATTTTCCATTTATATCATTATTTTATGATTTCCAATATGGGTAAACGCGATAGTTTCATTTGAGGAAGTGCGGACTAACGCCCCCTCAAAATGATATGAATCGTTAGTGCCTTATGTGGGATGTATAAAGAATGTATTTAATTATATTATATATGATATTATACTGAAATTATAATATACCTATTTATCATTATGTTGTAATTCTATTAAAATACAAAATAGAAATGGAAGTAGCGTTCATGAGTACGTTCTGCTTACCGTCTCCATGAACGGTACATTTAATTTCTTATCTCCAAATGTTATGTACTATTATAAATACATATTGATACTTAATATATAATATATATATATATATGATATCTAAATCATTTATATCATTCTGGAGAAAATGTAATTTTGACCACATGAAAAAATTGTAATTATAACAAGTTCATTTTTTACTCAAGTTCTGATCATTGATAAAATATCCAATATGAAATTTAATAATTAACTATTTTTATAGAATGGTAATATCTGATATAAATGTAATAATAAACATGAAAAATTTTCTTAGTAAAGTAGAAATTAACTTAAGATTATTATTCAGGAAGAACAATGAACATACAAGACAAGTCAGACTTGAGGTAAGAGGTTTCTTATCTCACTTTTAATTCTGTGAGATTTTCAATGTTCACCACTTATTTATTGTATGTGGTTTATTATGAACTACTATTTGATATATATTATCATTATTATCCTTATATTCATGTTATTTTGTAATTAATTTTGTGGTTATTAACCATTGATCATAAGACTCGATTGATCACAACGAAGTAAGGGTTTTTCATCTCACTTTTATTCATGTGATATTCATGCTATATTGGCCACTATTTCCTTTTGTGTGGCATATGTACTGTCCAGGATTGATTTAATTGTGTAATATACTTAAATTTATGGGTATTTACACCATCATTTTATGATCCTTGTTTCATGGGGTGTATGTTTCGTAAGTTACCAAATCAGTAAGGGAATCTCAAATTTCAATTTCCACACATTGTGCTTTACGCATACTTTATTGATTATTTTACTTCATGATTATGTGTGGAATCACTATATATTATTTTTGTAGTAATTTAAACTCTCCTTTATGTGGATATACTTTTTATAACCATAATTACTCCATTTATAAACTCTAAAGTCATCGATATGAACTTGATAAGAGTAATTTTAACTCAATCTCCAATTATTGAGTTAAACATCTAATTCATTGGTGCTGTTTTTACAAGAATATGAGTGAATGTCCTGTGATTGATTTAAAATTAATATCTAATCATATTGAATGTTTTTATATTTTTCACACATAATTATGTCATTGATTTATCCTTAACCTAAGTATACAGTCTTTATATGAGATTTCATCTCAATTTACATTCCATTGAGACTTCTTTGTTGTTATACAACCATTCACTTTTATATGGTGTATAAAATGTAATTTGACATAGTATATCATGAATCCCATTATTCTCATGATATTTTAATGTTTTTATTACCTCAGTTATTTTTATTCAACTGTCTCTCTTTTGTTTAGGAACTCTAACTAAAATATCATTTTAATTGTT
Organism: Viscum album; assembly: GCA_963277665.1. Lineage (NCBI taxonomy): Eukaryota > Viridiplantae > Streptophyta > Magnoliopsida > Santalales > Viscaceae > Viscum > Viscum album. The sequence continues at coordinate 2,002,797,025 of OY728136.1, forward strand.
TTAATGATTTATTATTCTAAATATTTCTCATTAATGTCCATGTTTTAAAAATGGTTTTAATGATTTATTTATATGGACATTAAAGTTTTAAAATTATAATTTGTTTTAAAATATTCAATGTGGTATGGGACATATTGATTCAAAAATCTATTTTAAACGGCTTCTTGACAAATAGTGTAACTTCTAAATGTTTTCAAGAAAAAGGGGATATTTCTCTCAAATAGTTTTGATGATTATTTTCATCTATGTCAATATCCTTCATTATTCTCAGTTGAGGTTAATATATTACAATAAAATCTTCCATATTATACTGAGTGAGTTATGTTTGATTGTGGATGTGAAATTATTATACCATTCATGGTTTGTGGATAAAGTATTGACATTTTGTATGCTAGTTTTAATATGAATATTTATGTTATGTTTCAAAATTTTCATATGAGTAATGCATTGGACTTAGTAAGTGACGGGTGGAACCCTCTATAGCTCCTCGATGCATCAGTAGGTCTCATGAGACAAACTAGTGTCTTGGCACAAGGCCTTGACAAAATCTTATTTTTAGTCTTGAAACGAGGCCTTGAATATATGGTTATGATGTCTGGCATTATGAATTCCATCATTATGAGATTAGATATTGATATTTTATGTGGTTATTAGACAAGTAGAATACCCATGACTTTGTTTTATTATGGAATTATTTACTCAGATCATATTCCTACCATAAAGTGTTCATGTTAATTATTTGTAAAGGCATGTGTTTTCAATTATTCCCCATGCCTAATGTTTATGTTAACTTCCAATGTATTTCTTACTCATACTAAGAATTTGAGCTCACCCCTTTCTTATGTTTTATTTTCCTAGGATATGAAGAAGTTAGTTACTAGTGACTTGCAGGCATAATCTAGGAAGCTTGGATGTTTCTACTGGAATAATTTAGTGTTGTTTTTGTTTTAAGTTGCAATGTTGAACTTATGTATGTATCTTGATTCCAAGACTACTAAGCTGATCAGTCCTTCAGGGCTTGGTTCCTTGAAATCATGCCAATGTATTAAAATAATGCACCGGTTCATGGATTCTTGGGTCGGGGCGTTACAGGTCCAGTATCCCCACATATGTGGGAAGGGAAAAGGATACCAGACTTTCTTGGTAGTCTTTTCGGATGCCATAATTGAATGTTGTGGCCCTAAATAATGGGTCTTGAATCATATCTTGGGAGTAGCAATAAATGTCAGCAAACTTCTCAGAGTACTCTTCCATGGTCATGATACCCTGCCAAGGCTGCAGAAGCTCCTAGATCCACATCTACCTCAATGTGGCTGGATAAAATAACTCCCTAGGGATCCACTCAAACATAGACCATCTAATAATCTATTCATCTTGGTTTTATGTCACACGACTCCACCAACACCCGACCGATCCATGAAAAGGCTCGTTTCTAGGACCACCATATTATTGGGAGGTGTCCTCACAAGGTGGAAAACTCCATTGATTGGTGAAATCCATTCATTAGTTAACTTGGGGTCTAGGTCACCCCGTAACCTTATAGGTCGTTGCCTTTGGAACTCGTGAAATGAACTCAGCCTACATGCATCCTAGTCCCGCACTACCATCACAACCAGTTGGTTGATAGGTGGTGACTCAACTGGAGGACCACGTGGAAGCCCAACCTCAGAACCAATTCCATATTCTAAAGCCTCTACTAAGGGTAGATCATTACCACAATCCCACTGAGAACCCCTGAATGGCTGTTGTGATGGAGGAATCCTGAAATAATGTGAATAAAATCCATGATCAAAGAGTATTTATGGGGAGGTGACTAAAGGACAGAAAAAACTGAGAAACCCATTCCTATATGATGCATGTTCCATTATTTCCATGTGACTAGCATCCTAATGTACTGAGTTGAAAGTGAGGCTATTAGAGTCCCAATGAAGGGATTTTTCAGCCTCCACACCATCACTAGACTCCCATGCCGGAAATACAAACTCGAAACTATCTAACACTATTTCTATGCAACCCAAACCCATCTCACAGTTAGACCAACTACGCTCTAAGGTCCCAAAGGTGGATCCTACTCTAATACTAGTCTATCATGACCCGACCCAATGGGGTTCAAGGAACGACTCCCCATTCCCACCTCCATTAGTCCATGGACTCACAATTAGGGCCGAGTAAGCTATCACACACAAATGAAGCCTTATCATATCATACTTGTACACATACTTAGACACATACACCTACATAAAATAGTTCAGAGATGTATAAAAACTGAAAATAAATTCATGCATACATATATCCCAACCATAGTACTATAAATGTAAAAAATGGAAAATACAGGGACCACTAAAAGAAAAATTCAAAAGAATACAATCCTCTTAGAAGGAGGGGATCATTTTCAATCACACCCACCTGGAATCTCCTCATCCCAGCTCCGATAAACATCCAGGTTATTCTAGCTCACTAACCTATGCCTGCATTAGGTCCTACTAGGACTTTGTCAAAAGGCATGTGGTCTGTACAAGACATGAGATATGTGTGGGAAAAGCCAATGTAGGGTTGAGTATAAGAATACACAGTAATCTACCAAAAACCCCAAAATAAAAGGAGAAAGTGAAGGGCATTTGTCCTCTCATCCCAACAAGAGAGAACCCAAATGAGAGAGAAAATCCATCTCATGACCATCCTCAGCTACACCCGACTAGTCAGCTCGACCAACCTGGTGTTTCAAATAAACAACACATGCCACATGGATTCAAAGAACATAACCAAACATATCTGTCTTAGGCACCAAGCCTCATGAGGTTCTGAACTCATCAATAGTAACATGTTCCTACTTGAGGATCACCTAGTAACAATGCACTAAGCCCAGCTCTAGCGCCCAACACAAGAGATCACACCAATGATGACCTACACCCAATGCAAAGTCAAAAGAACTATGGAGAGTCCCACACCTCTTAACTTACCTACAGTCAAGGGAGTAAAAGCTCCAAAACCAACATGTGAAACCTCTTTTGATTCTATTTAGTGGGGACCAAACCTTAGTATATTGAGGGAGTGCTGACTCCTAACCAGAAATTTCTCATAACAAGTGGAGGGGCCCAATCTCTACTTCAACTCATGAACATGGGAGTACTAATCCATAGGCGTGAACCTGTTCCCTTGTATGTTAGGGGAGTACCACCCTATGAAATGTGAGCCTGCATGCTAACATGGTATGGGAGTACCATTCGGAAAAAATTGAGCCCACAACATTGGTTTGGGGGCACCACCACAAGAGACATGGTCCCACACCCATGGTAGGGGAGCACCAATCTGTGAATGGTGAGATCACACCCACTGTAGGAGAAAACCACTACAAGGATAGATGACCCACTCTCTAACATGTCAGGGGAGTATCGACCCTACCATCCAATGATATTGGAGAGCCCGCACCCTGTCATGGTAGGGTAGCATTCCAAATACCCAAACGTCATAGGGAACCTGCACCCTAGTCCCCTAGGGGAGTAACAAAACTAGAGGCTGAAGGAAATGAAACTGAACCCATATCATGGGGAGTGCCATCTCCACTTAAGCGTATAATTAAAGGAAACCCGCACCCTGGTGCCTCAGGGGAGTAATTGAACCAATGTCTCTCTTCATTAACCCACAATCTCAAACATCGTCCATACTCTGATCTGTAACAATTTGATTAATTCAATCCTCCTTATATTCAAAAAGTTTTAACAGAGGACACCATCATGTTCTATGTGGAAAATAATTCAAGATAGAATAATTATTTTCCCAAAATGTATCAATGGATGAAATGTCACATTTCACCAAAAACGTCCAAACTAAGCCTCATGGGGAGCACACCACGATTTTGGTTTAAGAACCCGAAATCAGCCTTGAAAGGGCCAACATCATGTTAGGGTCATAGTGTCATTTATTATGCTTAAATCTGAAATCATATGTAGAAGATATATCTTATAAAATAATGGCCAAATAATACTATTTATAATAATTTTATTATAATTGGATGTTTCATTATCACTGAGCCTCGAGTTGAAGACAAAAAGTAAAAAAAATTGGCCTGAAAAGGTCTAACTAAAAGTAAGGATTGTATTTCTATAGAATATATGCAAAGGGACCCCTGGTTTTATAGATATGGGGTTTTTAAATAAAAATCCCAGCCCGAATCGTTCTAAACCGCCTGGATCAGCCCAGACCAACAGGTCCAGATCGCAACGACCGGCCCGCGACCCAGCTATGTCGGCCCACTGCAAAACCTTGAAGCCCTCACCGGATCCTAGCTGCGCTGCTCCCCAGCACACCCCCCACCGGAAGCGACCACTGAAATACTCCACCAGAAACTGTAGTGCTGCAACCTACCAGAGCTACCCTCTCCAGAACCGCATGCATCCACATTCTACGGACCACCAGGAACTCTATGGTGGTCCAAAAAATGAACCTGAGAAATGTTTTAGAAACATTGTGACCCAATATAAATATAATTGATGAAAAATCAAAGAAAATGATGTATAAACAAGGGATAATGGGATAAAAACTAAAAATACCTACCTCATGGGTGAAACGCCAAAGAGTTGGGTGCATAACGATGCTTTTGACATGATGATTCCCGATCTGGTGACAATCGATGCTGAAAATGGATGTTGGAGTCTGCTCCATGGTTTTTTCATTGAAGGTAGAGGGGATGCAGCTCTGCATTCAAACCATGGGGGAGGGGGGTGATGATGGATATTTTTTTAAAATTTTATTAAAACAACTATAAACTTATCATCCTGTCCTGACTCACCTTCAACCAGAAACTCAACGCTGATAAGTATTATGTCATGCTTAGTGTAAACACAGTGTTCCAAACAGAACCATAGTTTCATAAATCCAATCTGAGACTCTGTTCCTGAGTTAATCGATCCAATGTCCCAAAATAAATAAATTTAATTTATTTACAGAAATTCCCTTGATAACTTTTTCAACAAAAGGTCTACACTGAATATATTAATACCCTTCATTGGTTAAGAAACAAGCTCTAAACGCAACTATGCCCTCATATTTCTGATTAGAACTACTTCTTGAGAGATAAACCATTTCTTCCATGTTAAGAGTATAAAAATAATTAATATTTTTATAAAATTTATTCTGGGGACACCAGGCCATAGAATCTCATTCTGTCTCCAACTAAGCTCTAGAATTATCTGTAAAAATATTCCAACGTCTTACAATGCTAATAAAGGGTCGCTAAAAATGATTTAATGGATCTTTTAAATGTTTGGAAATTGAAATGATGGCCCTAGGGAATGGTTTGGTATTTCAAAGAAGAATACCCAAGTATTAATGGTTGTATTAACAATTATTTGAAAATATTATTTGTTTTGTGTGTTTTATTCAATTAAAAAGGGGGTTTCAGTTTTATTCTAGCCATGATTTCATTTTAAGGGTCTATTGGGACTTTGGTAAATGATGTCATAAAATTGTAAAATGAGAACCGGTTAAAGGGGAATGTTGATGTTATTAAATGTGTTTGAATAACATTAAATGTTTATAATGTTGAGAAGGCCAAGTGTGTTAGAACATGAAAATTAGTTGTCAAAAAAAAAGGTTATCGGTTTTGAAACTTGAAATATTTAAATAATTGTTGGATTTGGATCATAGAATGATGGTCTTCATCCATGTATTTGGTTGGAATGATGTTATAGGACCGATAGTTTATTATGTGATTTTGAAGTTGGACTGAGGCTCTTTATCCCAAGGGTTGGCAAGAATAATTCTCTAGGCCCCTTGATATATTGAATGGTTTGAATACCTAGAAAAGTGATCAACAATACATTGGGTTAATTTTAATTGATTAACTAATTCCCCTATTATGTAAATTGTTTCATCCCTCGTGACATGTGGAACAAACTTTTAAAATGGATAAAGTAGGTTTTGTTGGTTAAGGTGACATGGTGAGACCTAGGTACACAAGTGGTTAATTAAAAAAAATTTAAAATAGAAACATGGTTACTAATTATTTGTGTCCCATTTATTACGTCTCTACATACACTATTTTTAATACTGGTTATTGAATTAGACACCATTGGTGGTGGCTTACTATGTTTTACTCACACCCTTATATGGACACCCATACACTTGGATACCAGATATAATGATAAATGTTTTTAGGTGGATGTTTATGATATAGAAAATGATATTGGATTATGTATGAGTTAATGGGTAGGATCATAGTATTTTAGGATTGTTTTTCGATTGAGGACCGTATTTGGGATTTTTTTTAGTTTAGTATTTGAGGTTTTATAGTATGACCACCTAAATATTTTAGTATAAATACAATTATTGTATCATGTTTCTCATTGAATATTATTGTAACTTTTGGTTTGTTATTCCATTTCAGGTTATACTCATTATTATATTTTTTTATTGTTTCCACTATTGTTACTTTAATAATAAGGTATATTCTACCTATTTCACATCCATAGACCCACACTGCATGTCAGATGTCTCTGTCATATGGGGAGACATGCCTGAGGTCATGTGGTTAACTATCTCATGGAAACAGATTAGTAGAACCAAAGATAGGATGGTACATAGTGGTATCAGAGGAGTCTTTGGTCTTACTAATTTGGGTATGGTATACAAGATACTATGATCTTGTCATTTCTTGGTAATGAGATCATGCTTGGGTGCTGGTATCCCCACATATGGGTGATAATCCGAGTTTCCAAGGGTGGTAAATTATGATATGTTTTATTATTTTAACATTGATTGATATTTCTGACTTTATTGGTGGATATATATGTAATATTACTAATTTATGAGGTTTTATCGCTTATTCAGATATGAAAAGAGAGGGAGTGTGTGTTCATGAATCAAGCTAGACATAAAATATGGACAAGTATGTCATGACCCGACCATACCTGGCATCAAGTTGAAACTACCTCAAACCCACCTCTATAGGCTAGGGGCTGGTGACAAGTGCCCAAAGCTAAACAACTTTGGAAGGCCTTTTCCTAAGTAACTATAAACACACACAGAGCCCACTCAATGCAGAAGTACAGATTACAAGGAAACGTAAAGTACCAACTACTATAAACTAACCACAAAGGTGCATCGACCTCTAAACAGTACAAAGTGAGTGATGGAGGTAAACTAAAAAGAAAAGGGAAAAACACGTGCCCAACCAGAAAAGTTCCACTACCTGGAAATATGTAAACAAAAGTAAAACAGCTTGGAGAGTCCCACACCTGGAACCCGACTACGTCCACTGCACGTGGCCCAAGCTCCCGAACTCCTAAGCTCCTCTCTAGTCACAAGCAACCTGTCCGTTGTCTGCAAGGGCACACCAAGTGCAGGAAAATCCCAAGCAGGGGAGAGTATAAAAATACTTAGTAGGATACCCCGAAGGCTTGAGGGAGAAATAAGGGAGGTACCAAAGAGTGAGTAGTAGATCAAACAGGGAGTAGTAAAGGAGTACAATAGAGACTGTAGTAAAGAGTACAGCTCGACCCAACAAGATGAAGGAAGTAGACCCGTCCTAACACAAGGATCTGGGAACAATGGAAAGATGAACTTCTTGTCAAGCATTCACTACCTATAGTAGGAGAGTAGACTCATACAACCATGAGAAGCTAGACACGGAAATCATGTGTCACACCCCACACGTCTATGGCTATCCTGGAAGGAGAGTAACCAAAACCCAAGAAGTGGGTAATGGAACAAGGGATATACATATACATATGCTCGAACAAGAAACCTTAACAAGATCGTAAGGGGATATCTATCTCATAGCTCAGCCCAAGAATGTGATTTGCCAACAGTTCGAGAAGAAAACACCATCGATGCCCAGCATCCTGCCCGTCTACCCCGAACTACAAGCCAAGGGGCTCAAATCACCCCACCCTAACACTATTTTCTTTGGGCAGTATTGACTCGCCTGCATGATTTTAGGTCACGTCACAAGGACGCGTCTTGGTGGGTAAAGAACCCCTCATACTTGAGAGTTCTAGGGAATGTCAAACCACACCTCTTAACTATCACACAGTCGAGAGGTCTTCTCAATTTCAAAGTTGTCACATCACTGACCCGTACAACCGAGGGTCCCACTCCGGTATTCATGGAGAAAAGCCACAGACAAGACTAGTAGAAAGAACTGAGTCTAAAAGAAGTCTTTAGGTAACCCACTGCCTAGCCCCACTGGAGGGTAAACCCTAAGAGTTTTTCGGGTTACCCACTGCCCAGTCTCTACTAGAGGGTAAACCCTAAGAGGTCGTCAAGGAACCCACTACCCAGTCTCTACTAGAGGGTAAACCCTAAGAGGTTGTCGGGTAACCCACTGCCCAGTATCTACTGGAGGGTAAACCCTAAGAGGTCATTGGGTAACCCACTGTCGAGTCTTCACTAGAGGGTAAACCCTAAGAGGTCGTCAGGTAACCCACTGCCTAGTCACTGCTAGATGGTAAACCCTAAGAGGTCTTCAGGTAACCCACTGCCCAGTTTGTTCTAGAGGGTAAACCCTAAGAAGTCAATGAGAAACCCACTTCCTAGCCCCAATAGAGGGGAAACCCGAGGAAGATGATGAGAAACCCACAGCCTAGCCCCACTAGAGGGTAAACCAGGAACTGATCTGACCATCCCTACTGGATGGTACAACACTGGCCAAAAGAACACGGAGTGGGTATTGCGCAACCACCCAAATCTAGAACAATTCACCTAGTAGAGGTTCATCACCGGTGTAGTGTGGGTCACGCCGATACCTAGAGCTCTACCTAGGAAAACACGTCACAGTAGATCGAGGAAGGAGGGTATGATCTCGATACTCGGCTAGGGAATCTGTGCCCAGGCTCATTGGGGATCTGTACCCTACTGGAAAAAACATCCTGGGTAAAGGATTGGTGCCCGCGTAATGTATTGGTCATACCAAATCAACAAAAACACTACCAGGGAACACAAAGGGATGTGATACTGAAATCCCACATGGCTAAAATAAAAAGGGGAACCAAAAAAACTTCGCCGATCACACTGTCGATAACAGAACCAGGGGAAACCACTCAACCCTGCTGGTCTAAACCATCGTGAATAGAGGGACCCTTTATGTCGCGAGAGATCAAAGGTACATAAATAAGAACATAACGTGTAGAAGGGGCCCACATGATGTGTGGCCCTATCTCATCTCCAAACCACGAACAAAAATGTTCCTAGGTACAACTATAAAATGTACCTCCCATCATTCTCATATACTCCCATAGTATATCACATCTCTAGCCCAAAATCTATCGAACACATGGTACCCAAAGTCAATGCGAAGGGAGAAAACATAATTTCTCCAACTTGCTTCCTCCATAGCCCTAGCACGGCTGACCACACATCTTTGAACACTCACATCACTCTCATAGGAGTGAACACGTTCACATGCCAAGGGTTCCCTACAAACACCATAGGAAGAACAACCTTCAGTACACCTTTCATGCTTCCACATTTAATGAGATCTCGAATGAGACTCTGCACATAAGAACAGATCAAACCATTGTAATCCTCATAGAAAAACACATGATATTGACTATTTACTTACCTCCAACAGACATCTGATGTAAAATTCATTAAACACTATTTTACGTCCGAACGATGTCTCGTGGTCCTGAGCCTCGGCCCTGAAAACAGTCGGGCGCATCGCACCATTTCGATTACCTTGGGAAAACACGTCAATTTTACTATTTACTTACATAGAACAGATATCCTGAGAAAAAAGATGCATTTCACCATACCGCACAGGATCAGTGATTCGTGGGACCCGCATCCCGGTCCCGAAACACAGAAAACGGATCACATCGTTGCAATTCTCTCAGAAAACTACACAAGATTGACTATTCATTTGTCCGAATCGGACACCCGGTGAAGAAGATGGAAATCACTACCAACTCACAAAATGGACCTCATGGGGCCCGCACCACTGTGCAAATTAAAGCGGATGTATTGCGCCATTGTGATTCCCTTGAAAAAACACCCAAAAACGACTGCTCGCACACCCGGAACGGACGTTCGATGAAAAAGTTGATAATCGATGCTCGCAGCTTAAAAGACGGGTCATGGGGCCCATGACTCAACTCCAGTTTCATTTCTTGAAAACACCCTAGAAAACTCCACCATGGATCCAGGGTCCCAACTCCACTGACGGTGCTCAAAACGGACTTCGGATGGGTCCGCGCCGCCCAAAACAAGAACCCCCCAGAATAACGCCAATCCACTTAACGGGAGTGCTGGGCCACTGAGGCCCCTATCTCGGGAATTAAAACCCTCAAATCCATCTCAAAATGTTCATCTCAAGCCTAGGATGACAATTCCGTAGAATACACATAAAATAGACACCCGTAGTGAAGATTACGGATGTCCGAAGTTGATGGGACGAATCCCCTTGGCCTGGACCGGCCTGGGCTGGCCCGACTCGCAACGCCAGCCCGTGGCTCAGCCCCGTGGCCCGACCATTAGCCCCGGGTCCACGCGGTGCTGACTGGCCCTCGTGGATGGTCATGGTCTTGTGTGGAGACCCACCGCATGCGGGTGTCTGTTCCAGCACGGGGTCGCGCGCCGCGAACCCGCCGTCGTCGCGCCCCAGCGAGCTCGGCCTCACCGTCTGCCATCGCCCTCAGCTCAGTGACTGCTAGGCCGCCTCTCCCTCGCCGAGGCCCTCTCGCCTTGCCGACCTCCGCTGCCAAGAAGCCCCACCTCCCTGGACCGCCGAAGACCCGCCGGACCGGCCATATCCGCCAGAAAACACCAAAACAACCTCGAATCTTCGTCGGACAGCTGCAGACGCCTCAGAGCTCAGAATTAAAATCTGAAAAATGGGTCAGAAATCTCATAAAATATAATAAGAATTAATTGGATTTTTCCTGAAATTAAAAATCATTTTGATGCTATAAATTGTGTTCAAAGGAGACGTTCGAAGTTAAAATATGAAACGAAGATCTCCAACCTTGTTGGGCGCAGCCTGGAGCTTCAACGTCGATCCGCCAAAGCCGTGCACCACCTTGGGGCGGAGAGGATGGGGGAGGGTTGGTGATGGTATCTCCTTGGTTGCCTGAGGTTCCTCCACCAATGAGAAACAATTGGAGAGGGTGGAGTGGTTTATGGCTTAGATAAGGAAATAAATTAACTTTTTATTAATTTTAATACCCACTAGAAGACCTGCATCTGAAACTCTTGACAGGTTCGAGGATAAGCCTCCCCTAGGGTAATAACCACCTCCTGAGCACAACAGCATTCTCGAAATTTTAATCCTAGGCCCCATTCAAAATTTATAAAACTTAACATCTGAGGCCGCTAAATTACCAAAATTCCCCTAGTGGCATTTTTCACAGGAGGCCCACTCCTGTGAAAATTACACGCCTCCTAGGGTAAACGACACACTCCGGACTGAACGGTGCCTTTGGTTTTCCCTTAATAGCTACCGTTTAGGAGTTATTATACTTAATTAGCATGCCCAGTGTGAACACACTAAAAATTTAATTCCGGCCACACCGGGGCTCGGAATCACACGCCGTCTGAAGGCGCTGCTCTGGAATAACATCAAGAAAATTCCAAAGTCTTTAATAGAAAAAAATAGGTTCTTAAATAATTACCTTCTTCAAGATTTTAATCCCTAAAAAGAAAAACCAGGGAACAACTCAGGGTACTAAGCCCACACCTATCTCTTCCGTACCCAGAAGAACTCATGCACAGTTCTGCGCCACCACAAAAAGACGAAAGGATTTGATTGGTTCACGCAAGGTCTTCCCTTGCCGATGACGTGCATATGATCATACACACGTCTTCTTGGGTGAGTCACATGGGAGACTTCATTCACCCATACCGGCCTTTGGTTTTAGGGTAAGGCGGTAGGGGACCTCACTATCCCTTCGCGTGGTCTCAAATGTCCTGAAGGACCTCATGGAAAGCTCACCCCCCTGGTCGAACCTCTAAGTTGAACGTTGCGACTAGAAATTACTATTCGAACTTGGGAAAAGGACTGGTGATTTCCTCCTTCAAAATATTCATATGGTGAAACACCCAAGGATATCTAGTCACACAAGGTTTCATAATCAATGTCTCACAACCAAGACCCTCTTACACGCTCAGAAAGTGATGGAGACGACACCGTCGACTAAAGAGAAAAATTCCACGCCTTCTATTCCACTAACACAGGGTTACACCGACGACCCACGTGACCCTGGTAACAACTCTAATAAGGAGTAGGGAGAAAATAATTTCACACACAGAGTCTAAAAATTCTACTTCAAAAAGTAAAAGAGCTTTAAATCATACCTCTTGTCACTTCATGCTCTCCAGGATCGTAAAAATCATAAGCTCACGTCTATCCCCGGTCCCAAATGTCAGCTTTTGGGGCTTGAAGTGGACTGCCTGGTGGTGGTTGGAAGACCTTGAAAGTTCGTCCCCCACTTCCTACTCCTCCCACTCCTCCACTAGCACCACCTCTATGGGGACTACTTCGATCACAACGCTACCTACGTCATGGTGGTGCACCTGCTACCTTCTTGATATTCTCAACATCCCTGGTCGAGAAATATCATGCCATGTTACCTCTCCCAATGCAAGCATAGCACCGGTGCTCTTTGGGCTGCCCTAGTACCCTCCGGATCCACTGTGGTGTACAACCACATCTCCGAAACCAGCAGTGGGAAGGCCGCCTACGTCGAGGTTCTGTCAGCTGACACTTGCTAGCTACGATAGACATCTCGGCTCCATCGTTTCTACTACCACCACCAACTGTAGAGAGTGACATGAAGCTCTCTGTCGCCAACACCTGCTCTAGAACCTCAGCATAAGTGGGAATGCCCAAGGGTACTATGACATCATGAATCTCTCTGTGGAGACCCTGCTCGAACTTCTGTGCTCGGAAACTGCCATCATAGACCAAGTCCAGGTAAAAACGTGCACAACCTGTGAAACTAGTCGCATACCCAGTCACCGTCATCCCTCCATGGTGAAACTCAAGGATCTCCTGGATCCGAATGGAGCATAAATAGGATGGGTAAAACTCCTCATAAAACAGTAGCTGAATGTCACCCCATGAAAGTGACGAATCATCAAGTAACTAAGTCACCAGACTCCACCAACACGATGTTCCTCCGTGGAAAAGGCTGGTTGCCAAAGCCACACTCTAATCTGCCGGTGTCTATGCATGCCTAAAGGGGAAAACCACTGTCTCGATCCAAACATTTGCTGCCTGAGGGTCTGTCTCACCACTAAACCTCAGTGGTCTCTGTCTTTGGAACTCACAGAGGATGCTCAACCTATGCTTAATCTCCCTCTGCTCTACTGGAGATGTCTACTGCTCACCAGGTGGGGGTGCTGCTACCGACCCACCTGGAGAAAGGGACTTACATGATGGGTTGGGGACCGAGGCCCCGTTGCACCCAAGGTCATTGTTACAAAACAAATATGGTATCCTGGCTGGTTGTCTTCGCAGAGACATCCTGAATGTTATCAAGGAGTGCCGCAGTTAGATGAGAATATATGTATATAACAATAAAAACAATGGGGAGTTGACACAAGAAGGACAATCAAAGACACAAATATGTGATGCAAAAACCAATTCCCTGCAATGAGTTTCTCAACATGCTGAGTCTACAAGCGGGTTATCCGGGTCCTGGTGAATGGATACGTCAGCCGCCGCACCATCACTGGACTCCCTGTCCTGAGAGCCGCTCTCAAGACACGTTGAGACCATTTCCCTAAATCCCAACAAATTCCTTTTTAGGTACGTACGAACAACATCCCAAGGAACAAAACACCTCTGATACCACTTTGTCATGACCCTACCCTATCCGGACTCAAGTCGCAACTACCCCAAGCCCACCTCTATAGGCCAAGAGCTGGTGACAAGTGCCGAAGTCTAAACAACTCATGGAGGCCTTTTCCTAAGTATCTCTACACGCACACGGAACGCACTCAATGCAGAAGTGAAGAGTACAAGGAAAATTAATGTAAAAACTACTATAAAATATCCACAAAGGTGCATCAAAGTTTAAATAGTAAAAATTAATTGCCAGAGGTAAACTGAAAAGGAAGGGAAAAACATGCAAGTGCCACAACTCGACAACAGGTAAAAAATGTAAAACACCTGGGAGAGTCCCACACTTGGAACCCGACTACGACCACCGCACACGGTCCAAGCTCCCGAAATTCTAAGCTCCTCTGTAGTCATGAGCAACCTATTCTTCATCTTCAAGGGCACACCAAGTGTGGGAAATGACCAAGTAGGGGTGAGTATAAAAAAACTTAGTAGGATACCTCGAAGGCTCGAGAGAGAAACAAAGGAGGTACCAAAGAGAGAGTCGTAGATCAAACATGCAGTAATAAAGGAGTACAACAGGGAGTGCAGTAAAGAGTATAGCTCAACCCAACAAGATGAATGAAGTAGACTTTTTCTAACACATTAAGCTTGGAACAGTGATAAGATGAACTTCCCATCAAGACTTCTATACCTATAATAGGAGAGTATACTCGTCCAATCATGATAAGCTAGACATGGAAAGCACGCGGCATACCCCACACATCTTCGCCTCTCCTGGAAGAATAGTAACGAAAATCCAAGAAGTGGGCACTGAAACAAGGTATATATATATCCATATGATCGAACAAGAAACCCAAACAAGATTTAAGGGGATCTCTATCTCATAGCTCAGCCCAAGAAAGTGAGTCTCCAACAATACCACAAGAAAACACCATCAATGCCCAACATCCTGAATGTCTACCCCGAACTGCAAGCCAAGGGGATCAAATCACAACACCCTGACACTATCAGCTTTGGGTGGAACTGACTCACCTACACGGTTTTAGGTCATGTCACAAGGACATTTCTTGATGGAGAATGTGCCCCTAGTACTTGAGTGGTTTGGGGAAATTCAAACCACACCTCTTCACTGTCACACAATCGATAGGTCTTCCCAAAGTCAAAGCTATTACATCACTGACCCGTACAACCAAGGGTCCTGCTCTGGTAGTCACAGAGAAAAGCCACAGAATAGCCTAGTAGAAAGGACTAAGTCTGAAAAAAGTTGTCGCGTAACCCACTGCACAATCTCTACTGGAGGGTAAAACCTAAGAGGTCATCGGGTAACCCATTGCCCAGTCTCTACTAGAGGGTATACCCTAAGAGGTCGTTGGGTAACCCACTGCCCGGTCTCCGATGGAGGGTAAACCCTAAGAGGTCGTCAGGTAACCCACTGCTGAGTCTCTGCAAGAGGGTAAACCCTAAGTGGTAGTTGGATAACCCACTGCCCAGTCTCTGCTGGAGGGTTAACCCTAAGAGGTTGTCGGGTAACCCAATTCTCTGTCTCTTCTGGTGGGTAAACCCTAAGAAGTCAATGAGAAAACCACTGCCTATCCCTACTAGAGGGTAAACCCATAACTGCTTTGGCCATCCCTACTAGACAGTACAACACTGGCCAACAGAACATGGAGTTGGTATCGCACAACCACCCAACTCCAGAACAATTCACCTAGTAGAGGTTCAGCGCCCGTGTAGTGTAGGCCATGCCATTACCTAGAGCTCTGACTAGGGAAACACATCATGGTAGATCGAAGAAGGAGTAAATGATCTCGATACTCGGCTAGGGAATCTATCCCAGGAACACTAGGGCTCCGTACCCTACTGGAAACATCCTCTTGGGTAGAGGATCGGTGCCTGCATAATGTATTGGTCAAACAGAATCCACAAAAACTCTACCAGGGAACACTAAAGGATGTGATACTGAAAGCCCAAATAGATAAAGGAAAAAGGGGAACCCAAAAAACTACGCCGATCACACCGTCGAGAACAGAACCAGGGGAAACCACTTGACCCTGCTGGTCTAAACCATCATGAACAGAGGGACTATATATGTCTTGAGAGACCAAAGGTACGTAAAGAAGAACACGACATGCACAAGGGGCCCACACAACGTGTGGACCTATCCCATCTCCAAACCATGAACACAAACGTTCCTGAGTACACCTATAAAATTTACCTCCCATTATTTTCATATACTCCCAGAGGTTATCACATCTCTATCCCAAAGGTTATCGAACACATGGCACCCAAAGTCAATGTGAAGGGTGAAAACGTAATTTCACCAAATTTCTTCCTCCATGGCCCTAGAACGGCCAACCAAACCGCATTAAACACTAACTTTACTCTCACAGGAGTGAACGTGATTACACACCAAGGGTTCCCTACAAACACCGCAGGAAGAACAACCACCTGTACACCTTTCATGCTTCCACATTTAATGAGTTTTTAAATGAGAATCCTCACATGAAAATGGATCGCACCGTTGTAATCCTTGCGAAAAAACACGTGAGATATACTATTTACTCACCTCTAATATACATCCTTTGTAAAAGTCATTCAATACTTCTTTACGCCCGAACGACGTCACATGTTCCCGAGCCTCGACCCCGAAAACAGTCGGGCGCATCGCACCATTTCGATCCCCTCAGGAAAATATGTCAAATTGGATGTTTACTAGCATGGAATAGATATTTGGAGAAAAAATATGCATTTCACCATACCACACATGAGCGGTGCTTCGTGGGACCCGCATCCGGGTCCCGAAGTGTAATGAACGGATCACACCGCTGCAATTCTCTCACAAACTACACAAAATTGACTATTCACTTGTCCGAATCGGGCACCCGGTGTAGAAGAGGGAAATAAATTCCAGCTCCCATAATGGCCTTCATGAGGCCCAAACCACTATGTAGAAATAATGTGGTCGGATTTCGCCATTGAGATGCCCTCAGAAAAAAACCCAAAAACGACTGCTCGCACGCCCCTAACGGACGTTCGATGAAAATGTTGTTAATCGCTGCTCGCGGATTAAAAGATGGGTCTTGGGGCCCTTGATTGAACTCAAGTTTCAACTTATTAAACTACCCTGGAAAATCCTCCTTGGTTCCAGGGTCCCAACACCACTAACAACACTCAAAACGGACTCTGGATGTGTCTGCGCTGCCCAAAACAAGAACCCCCAAAATAACGCCAATCCACTTAACGGGCGTGTCGTGCCACAGAGGCCCCAATATCAGGAATTAGAACGCCCAAAACCATCTCAAAATGTTATTCTCGAGCCAAGTATTACACTTCCATAGACGGAACACAAAACAAACACCCGTAGTGAAGATTACGGGTGTCCGAAGTCGTGGGGACGAATCCCCTTTGGCTGGACCGGCCTGGGCCTGCCCGCACTGGGGGCCCGACTCATAGCGATGACCTAAGGCTCAGCCATGCGGCCCATCCATGGACCCCGGGTCCATGTGGTGCTGACCGGACCTCATGGATGATCGCGGTCTTGTGTGGAGAACCGCCGTATGCGGGTCTCTGTTCCAGCATGGGTTCGCGCGCCGCGACCCCACCATCATCGCGCCCCGTCGAGCCCGACCTCACCGTCCGCTGTCGCCCTTGGCCCACTGACCACCTCACTACCTTACCCTCACCGAGGCCCACTCTCCCATCTAACCTACGCTGCTGGGAAGCCCTGCCTCCCTAGAATGGTGACGACCCACCAGACTGGCCAAATTTACTGGAAAACACCAAAACAATCTCGATTCTTCATCAGACAACTGCAGGTGCCTCAGAGCTCGGAATTCAAATCCGAAACATGCGTTGGAAATCTCAGAAAATATAATACGCATTCATGGGATTTTCTAATAAAATAAAAATCATTTTGAATTAGTAAATGGAGTACCAAGGAGAGGTTAAAAGTTAAAATATGAAACAAAGATCTCCTACCTTGTTGGGCATAGCCCGGAGCTTTTTCGTCGATCCGCCAAAGCCGTGCAACACCCTGGGGAGGAGAGGATGGAGGAGGGTTGGTGAGGAGCTCTTATTTGTTTCATGAGGTTAGTCCACTAGAGAGAAATAATTGTAGAGTGTGGAGTGGTTTATGGCTTATGTAAGGAAATAAATTAACTTTTTATTAATTTTAATACCCACTAGAAGACCCACATTCAAAACTCTCGACGGGGTTGAGGATAAGCCTCCCCTAGGGTAAAAACCACCTCTTAAGCACAACAGAGATCTCCAAATTTTAATCCGAGGCCCTGTTCAAAAGTTATAAAACTTAACATCTGAGGCTGCTAAATTACGAAAATACCCCATGTGGCATTTTTCACTGGAGGCCCGCACCCGCGAAAATTACACCCCTCCTAGGGTAAACGACATGCTTCAGACTTAATGGTTCCCTTGGTATTCATTTCCGAGCTACCTTTTAGGATTTTATTCTTCTTAATTGGTATGCCTCAGGTGAACTCATTGAAAATTCAATTTCGGCCACACCATGGCTCGAAATCACACGTTGTCTGAAGGCGCTTCTCTGTAATAACATCAAGAAAATCCCAAAGTCTTTTAAAGAAATAACTATGTGCTAAAAAAGTCATCCAAATGTTTTCTTTGATTGAATTTTGAATGGTTTGATGTTTAATAAAATAGAATGAATAGTGAAATTGAATTAACCTAATAACATTAAAATTGGGGTTAATAAATGATTTTTATATTTTAATCTCTATTTTTCAAATTGTAATGTTTAATGAAATGGAAATGAAAAATGATGAAACCTTTGAGATATTGACAATGATAATCCTTTTTATTGTTTATTTGTCTTGATTTATAGGTGTTAAATCATGAGAGCTCCCTAGTTTCAGACCCTTATTTATGATTATTTAGGCCTTGATGGGGTTCAGTGTGATGCATAGTGGATGTTAATTATTGTTCCTTCAGTTAGGTTGTGAAATTGAGGTTGTGAGATATTTCTATGAAATGTGGTGGTGGTAACCATCATGGGATGTGATCATGTGGGAGGTGTTTTGGACCCTTAAATGGTTTTCTTAATTGGGGTGTTGTTTATATTGTAAGTGTAACTATGGGTGTGATGCCGAGGGAGAGTGGTCACCTTGGTATGTTTTACACTGATTATTTTAGAATGGAGTCGGGATACCACCATGTGCTTTAAACTGTGTGAGGTTTAATGTGTATGTATTAGTTGGATATCCTAGTGATATTTCATAAAATCATTCCATTATATAGAGTTGGTTTCTTTTAAACTTCAAGGGTGACCTATGATAGGGTTTCTTTATTTTTTGAGTTCTTTTAGTGTGTATAAGGCATTGTTGGATGATTTAGATCACCTTTTCTAGTGGAACATGAATCATGCTGCCTAATATTGATTTGGCCTAGTGGGATTGGTGCGAATTCTAGTTTTTTTCAAAACATGAGTCATGTTTTGGTCATGAGATAGTGGTTTTGAGTGAGTAAGGGTAACCCCATTGTAGGTTGCTCCAGAATTATGGGTTCTTTGGAATGTTGATCATGGGTGGATTCTTCAGAGGTGGATTCATTGCATGGAAGGTGCCATAATGTTTTGATAAAATGAATGCTCAAGCCTTGGTTTATTTCTTATAGAATATCATGAGTACTTGAGGTTTTTTATACGGTTAATTTTTAAGGGAAAGACCATTCGTGTTCCTAAACCAACTGGTTTGGAATTTTTCATAGTGGGGATAGTTTTTAACCTTGGATGGTGGAGACAGGGGAAGCTAGAGCATGGATTGGAACTCTAATCTAGGAATGATTCATTGGGTGATAGAAGGAGATGTTGTTGTACCTAAGTTGTGTGAATGGTTCAGACTATTATATGGAAATTTCAAAGATGACTCATACATGATACAACTAATATGCCATGAGGTGTGGATATTTTTCGGAATGAGAGTTGAGCCAAGTTATAGTGAAGTGAAAATCAATGTGTTTTGAGTCAAGAATAGTTAATGGTCACCAACTAGTGTGTGAATGAGGTTTTAGGTATGGTCAAGATGATAGGAATGTGCTAGTGATACACAAATCCATTTAAGATACCTGAATGGGTGTCTTGTTAATAAGTGCCTATAACATTGGGTGAAATTAAAGAGATGCATTATAGCTATGTATATGAATTATTGGTTTTGGATCAGTTTGATGGGTCACTTGTGTTTCCATGGGAATCATTTGAGTCGTGGTGGAAACCCTGAGTATTACGATGGTGGTAGTTCCCTAAAGAATGTCATGGTCATGATTACTTGGTAGAGTCGTGAGGTAGTGCGGAATTTTGGTTAATGAATCCCTCTTGAGTTTTGGTTCGTGGAAGTTGAGGAGAAATTTCTGAGTAGGGAATCTCAAAAATTTTAAGTTGGTTAATTTTTCACTAGAGTGAGAAGTGATAGAAATATAAGTCAATTATGGTGGTGTTCATTAACAATATATTAGTGTTATCTCGGATTAAATACAACCATGACTAATATACTGGAATTATCCGAAGTACATTGATAAATTATTGGATATAATACAAGATAACTCAAGTTGTTTATTTTTTTAAAATTAAGGTTCTTCTTGAAGGTTGTTCTGTTAGAGAAATGTAATTGAAGTCATGTGGAGGGAGGTGGACCACCGACCATCGTTGAGTGTGTTTCTTATAGTGGTTTACATATTTGTGAATACTAAAGGAGCTCTTCTAGGATGTCAGGAATGAGAGACAATTAACATTTAATTTTATCACTCATGTGATGGTGATATAGTTATGTTCACTTCCGAGGTTTAGAGGTGGTTTTATTTTGGTACATGGAGGATAGTGTGTTTGAATGAAGTTGAGAAAAAACACTTTAATGATGGGGAGTGGTGTGTTAGTCACAAGATATGACCCGCATGAAAAAAAGTTTTCATGTGTGTTGAGCTAAACATGGATCGATCATGGTGCCATCAGGATTCTAATGAGGAACCTATGAGTTATATTTTTGGATTCCATGAGGGATGAAAATTGCGAATTGTATGTCGTGGAAAATCAAGCTGATAATGGACTTCGAGCATTGGGTGGTTCAAAAAGAACTCCATGTTTCGTATGTTGGAAGAGTGTTAGTTGGATAAGTGGAGAACGATGATGGTTTGGGATAATTTAGTGATTTTATGGGGAAATTTTACTGGGAGACAGGGATAGAAACTAGTAATTGGGATCATATAGTGGGGGTGTTCCTTGAATGCGAGGGAATCATGATGTAATGTCACAGAAACACATCGATTGTGGAAGTTGAGCATTTTTTTTATGATTTAGCTGGGGATAGTATTATTTGGGATAGCATATAGAATAGATGTGGTGAGTAGAAAAACAAATATTGTGTTTCATCTTATAAACTATAGGTGAATTTTTAAAATGAACCCAATATTTTTAGGAGAAGCTAAGTTATTCTCAGTTTGTGTATTGATGGTGGGTACACATCCATTCTAGGTGGGTTAGATGGTAATGATGTATGATAATTTTGGATGGTGTTCTTATGGACTTTTGGTCATGATAAGTAGGAAAATATGTTGAGTATGTTGTGGAAGCTTGATTTCAAGGTTTTAGTGGTCCTTTACCAGTGGTGGATGTTCCAACCAATGGATGTTTGGGGTTGTGAGGTAACACCTATAGTGGGGAGAAACATAATAAATGAGTGCTCAGTTGATGTGGTGATCAGTTTTTCACATTGGATAGGCAAGGTAAATCACCATCTTGGTGTTTTGGGTTTGAAAATGGGAATTGGATCAGGTTTTGATCAGTTGAGAGCCTTGAGATAAAGGTTGTTATTGAGTGGGTGTTTGAATATACAACCCGGACATTGGGCCTTGAGGTGTGGACCAACATATCTTATGGAAGGTGTTTGGATAATCATATGTTCTATCAGGTTACTCCATTTTTGTGTTACCACCTAGTTTGAAAAATAGTGTAGGTTAATGCTATGTGTGTCTGGCTATTTAAGTTTTTAGGGAGAATCACACTGGTGATATACCAATTGGCTCTTTCATATTGGTGTAGTGCTTTAATTGATTCCATCATTCTGTGGTAGTTTTATATCTATCACCTGAATATTTTTCAAGGGGTGAATGTTTATGAATTCAAGATTGAGACCAATCATCCTTTGAGGAGAACCCGACTTGTGTTATGAATCATAGTGAGAATGTTTATAGGGTAAGACTATGTCCTTCATCGAGTATTTTTGAGGGAAATGTTGTGTTCATAAAGAACACCTAAAGGAGGTAGTTCTATGTGTGGGCCTAGTATCCCACCCTTTTTCCGTGGATTCTTTGTGATGATTGGGAGTGTAGTGTGAGGATGAGATATTATAAGGTGGTGGAGGTTGTGAGATCCCAGTGTTAGATGAGGTCCATTTTTGTCCAATATTTTGGTTAGACCCTTTCTAAAATGGAAAATGAAAAATATTTTTAAGAGTATGATATGTATTGGGGGTGTTATGGGGGTCCAAGATGTGACGATGGAGATCAAGAGTCCAGACTGTGCATGAAGCATAGTTGGTGATGGTTAGTACTAACCAAGTTCCATGGCCATGCGACATGGAGGAGAAGGGTGAACAATTTTTAAACCATGAAAGGGTGAAAGGAGAAACTATAGGGGATTGAAATGAGTCAAAAACTAGTCCTATGAGTGGTTTTAAAAACTATGTGGGCTCCCCATATAATTTTTAAACTCCTAAAAATGTATGTATCACAATTGGTGCATGGTTAGAAAAACTATGCGACCTAACCATGTGGCTCATAAAAAGATGAGTATTTATGATTTCTATCTCTCTTGAGATAAAATCCTTCTCCAATTAATTTCTTCCCTATTTGACTCCCAATAGATTATCTATGAATAAATATCTCCCAACTCCCCCATAGACGAAACTCCCTCAATTATTAGTCCTTTGGAGTCCTACTTAGTGTAAATCAGAGCTATGTGTAAGTCTTCAACTATGTTTCCTTCGATTTTTTGGAGGGGCCTTTGTTGGTTGTATCATGTATTTCTGAAGCTCATAAACCCTATTTCTAGGGTGTTATTTACTTGGGTTATTGAGTTTATTTTAGTTCTAATGAAGGCCTGAGGATGGATGAGTAGTTGTCTAGGAACATGGGATATCTGGTCTATAATATTTTTCATATAGTCTAGATGTTTTATACATGTATTTGGTTTTTCCAATTCAATTGTATTTTTATCTTTATGGATAAGGAAGGTAATTTGGGCCGTAAAAAGAGGATTTAGACCCTTAACAAACCCCATTAGGTCGACTTAATGTTCGAGACTATACCTAAGGATAAGTATGGGGTATTGTAAACCCCTGAAAAAGATGAAATAAATTGGTGAACATTGAGATTAGGGTATTATAAGACAGTATGGGTTTTAGTAGTTATTTAGAAAATGGGAATGGCTAAAAGGGTTATATTGTAGATATTTTCCAATTCCTTGGTGGATTTTGAAATGGTTTAAATGACATGTTTTGGATTTCGATCCAGTTATGTTTTTAAATGAAGGTAAATGATATTTTAAAATGTGGTATTGTTTTAAAATGATTTTTTGAGCTCAAAGGGATTTTTAAAATTGGTTAATATTATATTTAAATTTATTAATTGAAATTAGGGTGTGGTTCCACTTTTTTGTGAAAATTATTTAATGCTTATTTTAAATTGTTTGAAATTGAATTGAAGGCCATGGGGAATGGTTTGGTTTTTTAATGAGGAAAACCCATATTTTAAAGGGTGCCCTCAAGATGATTTTTGAAAGAGTATTTGGTTATGATGTTTCAATATATGAGATAAATGGGATGGGTTTTTGAGCTATGTTTTGTGTTTAAAGGTCTATTGGGACCTTGATTAGTGATGTGATAATGTAGGAAAAAGATAAATGGTTAATAGGGAATGTTTATTTTATTAAATGGATTTGATGAACTATTGATTTTTATTGTGTTGAAATGGGTAAGTGTCATTGAACATGGGAATTGGTTGTTAATAAATAGGTCTTCAATAGTGAACCTTTGAAGACATGAATACATTTATTATTTGGATGATAAAATGATTATCACAATCATTGGTCTTGTCCGGACTGATTCTCTAGGCCCCCCGATGTATAATGTGATTTGGAATTTGGAATGAGGCTCTTTATCCATTAGTTTGGACAGATACATGCTCTAGGACCACTGATATATTTATTGGTTTGAATACATGGTTGATTCTCCAAGGAACATTATGTTAAATTGAATTGTTTAAGGAATTCCTATGTGATGTAATGATATTTACACCCTTTACAATGTGACACAGATTTCCTGCATGGATGAAGTAGGTTTTTCTATTTAGGGTGACACATTGGAACACATGAACCCAAGTGGTTAATTAATAAATTGTTAAAAGAGAATTTTTTTACTAATACATTGTGTACCATTCCTTATTTATCTTCATATAATATTTTTTATAATGGTTATTGGTTTAGACACTATTGGTGACGGTCTACTGAGTTGTAGTCACACCCATCTTAGGACACCATGTAACTTAGGTACCTGAGAAGATGCTACTTTTTCTCATGTATAGGTATATGATAGGGACCTCAGTCTTGGTTTATACATGGGATAATGGGTGTGGTATGGGATTTGAGGATTGAGATTTGACATGGAAACAAATTTGGGGTTTTTCATACTTCATTAATTTAGGTTTTACTATATAACTAATTGTCTTGTAGAGTATACTTATAATTATTGTATCTTGTTTTTATTTGGTTATTATTGGAACTAGTGGTTTGTTATTACATATTCTATTTATACTGGTTTTTATATTTATTGATATTATTTACTCTATTGTTTACTATGATATGTGGGTACATTCTCTCTATTGTAACTCAATAGACCTACACTACCATTCAAAAGACTCTAGTGTACATGGAGACGTTCCTAAGGTGATGTGGTGAACCATCTTGGGGAACCAGATTAGTGGCACCTAGGGCTGAATGTTACACAATTTATGAACCAAACTACAACAATTTTATTCATTCATAATGGGAAATATTAAAAAAAACCACCAAACCATGTGTTCATTATTACTTTCCATTGATGATTGCTAACTGAAAATTAAATTTTTATTATTCAATCAATTTTTAGGAAAAAGTGAGAAACCAAAAAAACTTCATGACTTAAAACAACAGATCACCATGGAACATATGTTTAAGGCCAAACAACCCTAATCTATCATAGAAGAGACCCTACCCAGCATCAATGACAATAATATCATCTTCCTCATACTCCCTACTTCTGGAAAAATATCGCATGCATCAATGCGTGGGACTGGAACTGATGGCAAATCCATAACTCTCAAACATCCAAATCTGTAGAGAAGAACAGGCGAAACCCTCTGATATAAACCCTATCCGGTGCAACCATGTGAGAGACAGATGTTGCGACCCACAAACCTCGATCCACTAGAGACCCAAGATTTACAATACCAAAATTCCATTCTACTTATTCTACACATTCAACCACCAATTACACCACAAACAAGCATTCAACACAATAATATGAAAAAATAGACCTGTGGGAAATATATTTGAAAACCACCTAACACTAAAATCCATAATATTTGTAGGTCCTACTTTCGGCTTACATACCCATAGAACAATCTCACATTCAAGAGTTTTGAGAACCACACACTAATTCACACCTTCAAACCTTCACTACATCCATGATCTTCAAACAAACCCAAAACCAATATGCTCCCAAATTCCAAAATTCAATGAAAACAGAAAATCCAAACCAAAAAATTCAGATCCCCAAACATAAATTCATGTAGCAACACAACCATAAACACGGAAAAAAGAGAAATAAAAAAACCAACACCAGAGAGACGACTTCCCAAATCAGAGCTTACCAGAAGAATACCTCGCCACATGTCAACCGCAGATCCCAACACCACCGTCAATGACACTCACGAAGACTGGATCCTCCAAAAACACTCATAGCTAG
Source organism: Viscum album (assembly GCA_963277665.1). Lineage (NCBI taxonomy): Eukaryota > Viridiplantae > Streptophyta > Magnoliopsida > Santalales > Viscaceae > Viscum > Viscum album. The sequence continues at coordinate 2,002,822,828 of OY728136.1, forward strand.
CACCAAACATAGTGATGACCCCCATACTGTAGCATTTGAAATTCGAATCATGTACCAACATCAAGCCACCATGAGCATTATCCAACTCGAATGTTAGAGAGAGAAGAGGCTAGACAATGATGAGGCTTATAAGATGAACGATCCCACACATACCCATCACTGGGAGAGACTACACGATGCAAGCGCACTGAACCCATGCACAGAAGAGAAGACTAGATCCGACATGAGATAGGAGAGATGAAGGCGACACTAGAAGGAACCCTAAAGTCGTGGATCCCCATACAGGATCATGCCTATCTATTGATGATTACATATCTTAAAAATTCATAAATTAAAAGGGGTTAATAAAAAAAGTAATAATATATTTACCACTAGGAAATCCTATATATACGTGATCTTAAACAAAATATAATCATGAGTTTTAGTTATACTGTATAATTTAATTATTTTAAATTGGGGATATTTTCAGTTTTGTAGTTTTATAGAATTAGTTCATAACTCATATAATACAAAACCATATAATAATAAGATGAAACTTCCGATTAGTGTCAATTTTCTTCATAATTATTTTTTAAAAATAAATAATGATTTATTTTCATTGTAAATATTGACAACTTTCATCTTGGATTTTTCCATTCCATTATCCATCCTTTAATCCTAAGAATTTTTTTAAAACCTGGGATGAGCACAAAAATCTCATTAAGGGACAAAAAAAGTAAAGAAAAACATTAGTCCAGTTAAAAAACATGAAAAATAATGTATTTTTTACATTTATATTGAATTTTATTTGAGTGTATGAAATAAAAAATTTTCACATTAAAACCCACACAGATGTTTCTCAATATAAGCCTTTAAAATCATAAGAAATAAATTAAAAAACCATTTTTGGTAACATAGAGAACCATATTTGAAAAATATAATCCCTTTTAACTGTAATAACCATACATATGACTTCAAATTTAATCCTTACCCAATTCATTGGGGAGCTGTAATGTGGACCACTCTTCATATAAGCTATATCAGACTCACTCATGAGCTATAATGTGGCTCAACCATTCATATAAGCTATATCAGTATCACCTATACTTTATGAGCTATAATGGGGCTCAAACCTTTATATGAGATATATTGGGCCCACCCATGAGCTATAATGGGATAAAACATTCATATAATCCGTACCAGGCTCACCTATTTTTCATATAATACACAAGTAAAATATCATGAATAAAACATTTTATGCTTTTTCTCTCATTATAAAACCCTTATCAAAAACCTTTTTAAAACATTATACAAAACCATTTTGGATATTGAAATACCCTTTTTATTTAAAAAACATTTTCAATACCAAAATATCCAAAAAATGAAATAGATGGTTTTGATAAGTGGAAACATTAAATCCTTTAAAGAAATACTGAAATCCAATAATGGCCATGAAGGAGGAAAAATTCATTATCATCGTATATGTTATAAATTTAGTATTCATTTTTTCATTTGTCAAAATGTTCTGTATAAAACATGTAAAATATTATTCTTGAAAAACATTGAAATAAAGTAAAAAAGATACATAAAATTTACTTTATAAATCTTTTATGGCTATATAAATTTTCATAAAATCATTTTGAAACATAGACAAGGACATGGAAGAGTTAGAAGGAAAATCATTTATCAAGATTTGTTAAAAAGAAATCCCTTACAACTTTAATAATATTATAATAAAAAAACCAATTAAATAATAACATTAAAAAATATTTAAAAATTAAAATATAATAATTGAATTAATGACATAACATGTCAATGGGGCTGTATATACAACTTATAGAAGGATATAGGTTCATAACATCTCCATATACCTCAATGATAGGAAATTGAAATGATGTCCCTTGCCACGAATCTGACTTGTAATGTATATTCTTTGTCTTCACGAATAATAAACTTAAGTTAATTATTTACATGGTTGAGAACCTTTTTCAGGTTCATTATTCCTTTTATTTTACTTATTAACACTTTATAAACAATTACTTAATCAATTAAATTTATGTTAGATGTTTCAATGATATTCAGACTATGTGTCAAAAATTACTTCAGTAGGTAGAATACTAGTCAAAGGGGTCATTATTAAAAATCAAAAGAATAATAATAATCACCAAATTATCATATTTATACATAAATTATACTTTTTAAAACTAATCATGAAACATGTTTATGAAAGATAAAACACGTTACAATCATGGAGACGGGTTTTCATATGTATGCATGAGTAACATTTTAATTTTTCAATGATAATTAATGAAAAAATGAAAGTAATATTTTATAGTTCTATAATAATAATAATATCATATATAAAATTTTATTTTTTTTAAATATACTTATATATATCATCCATGTGTTTTGATTAAGAAAAAAGAATCCCACCACTTCATAGAGGTAGTTGTCCACACGTAAACAAAAGATGTTATTATTTTTCTATACAAGAAACATAATAATATATTATATCTTTATAATGATAAATATGTAATTAATATAATTATTATTTAATTTATTTCCAAAATATTAAATAAATATATCCTTATTACATTCTATATAAAGTGTTTTAGAAAAATAAATCACATTACTTCGTGAGGCTGTAGTCTGTCTTACACACAAGCGATGTAAGCATATCCCCCATGAAATGTGAAGTAAGAAGGTATATGTGAAATCAAAAATTAATAAGTATTAATATGTTTAAAATATCATATATATACTTTAAATCTACCAACAATACAATCCTTGAGAGGAGATTATGGAAAATAAATCACATCTGTTCATAAGGCATACAGACGAATGATGATTTTATATTCTATTTAAGGGGAGAGGATATCGATTTAGGTTATTTTATTAACATAATAAAATATAATTATATGAATATAGTTATGTTATTATATAATCATAATTTAATAAGATTTATTTCAGGTGGAAAAATAAATAATATACAGACACTCAGTTAAGGACAATACTTTTTTTTAAGAAACATCCTTAAGTAAGAAGCATAAGCCTTATTAGGATGGATTTATAATAAAAATAAGTTATTTTTTTCATGGATAAGGAATTAAAGAAGAAATTTGACGATTTACTATCCAATAAAAAAGGAATTTATTGTTTGAACAGAATAGGAGATGAGGTGTCCTTTTATAAGTGTGGTGAGTTGCACACTTGTAATTTTTGAAAAGAAGAAGGTGTACCCATGTTTTTCACATGAAAAGAAGTAAAAATGGACCATTATAAGGAATAAAACAATATAAGGTCAAAATATTTCCATAAAATATACTTTATACATATTTTTAGATCATTTAAACTCTTATCATTTTAGTTTAACACCTAGTAAATCTATTTTTACTTTAACCGAGGTAATTATTTTTTAAATTATTAACTATTAGTTTTGGTAAAAAATTATGTTTATCACATTTTATAATATAAATTATAATGATTACAAATATTTAATCCATTGAACTTAATGAAATTTATAGGAGTGAAATTTTTTAACTTAAAATAAAACCCACAGACGCGATGAAAAAGTGGGTTTTTAGGAAGTGTATTTTTCAAGAAAAAGATGATTTTATGTTAAATATTTGACTAATAATAATAATTCTGTTAATATAAATTAATTATCAATGATATTTAGTCCATAAATTTCATTTGAAACATTATTTATTTGGTATTATTTTAATTAATTAAAATTTAGAAACATTATGAACTTGAAAATAGTTTTCATAAGAATGCTACTTTTAAAATGAAATAAAGAATTATAATAAAATGCAATATAATGTTGATAAAAAAATTTATGTGGATTAAATTTACCAAAAACAATTATTTTACATTAAATCATATTATAATCTAATGGGACCATTAAATGAATTAATTGATTGAAAATAAGACATTTTTACTAAAATCAGGTTTTTCACTATTCATTGAAAAATAAGTATTTTCTGAAAAATACATAAATTTTAACCTATGTTTATTTTTATATTATGGTTTTGAAAAATAAAATAATTTTTTAAATTAAAATTAAAAAATTTATAATTTAATCATTTAAATAAAACCCTATAAAGAAATATTATTTATCAAACTATTTCCCATTTGAATTAAAAATTACATAATATTTTTATAATGAATATAAATATATTGATAATCACGAATGTGATTAATTATATAATTAATTGGTTTGTTACATTATTTCGGTTTTTTTGAAATTACTTCCTCCTATTTTTTTTGAATTACTAATCAAGTGGGGATATCTTTCTCCTATAGTATTTTCAGATTCCCATGTTTCCTCTTAAATGATATAGTTTTCCATAAAACATTAACCTTGCGAATAAAAATATTTAATAAAAAATGATATATAAATTCAATAATATCATACGATTGTTTATCATAATAAAGTCTCACTTCCAACTGCACTACTTATAGGGTCAAAACCTGAGATGAAACTGAAACATATTTTCCATAACATCGAGATATGAAAATGACTGTGCACATAGGATAAGCTTAGAAGAAATGCCTCTAGGTAGGAAAATAATACTACTTTATTTATGATTTCATATTATCCAATAAACCATATAATTTTCATTCCATTTTAAATAAAACTCATAACAATTTTCCATGGAGAGAACTTGAGAAAGACATGATAACCTACCTCAAAAGAGAGATCTTTCATCCGATTATCTATATAATTTTATTTCCACCTTTGAGAAATCATTATATTCTATTTAATTAACTACACCTTATCATCCATTTCCACTACTAAATATGGTGACATAAATTTTTTTATCCTAATTCATCCCACAAATTGGGTGTCCAACACCAATTTCAATATAATACGTGAAATGGTGCCATCGATATACTAGAATAGAAAATATTATTATAATAAAACTCAAAAAAAGATAAATGTTGATCCCAACATATCTAGTAATCCATTAAAAATAAAAAAAATTCATATCTTTCATGTTTTTAATTGTCCATTGGGACTTTCCATTGGACTGGTGATGAAAATTTGTATGGAAATTTCATTAAGTACCTAATGAGTCCTGGTGTCCTTTAAAAATATTAGATATGAACCTAAGACCATGATATGATACAATAGAGAGAGTAAATCCATGTAACTAGAATATCTTCTTCATATATAGTTAATAATGATGATCCAAATACATAATTTATTTAATTGGAAAGAAAATGCATAACTTTTTTAAATCAATCAATAATAACCCAAATCACATTGTTCCCTCAATATGTATTTGGTAATCCCACCAAAAAAACCTTTTAGATATTTTCCAATTTCCATTATCGAAGTATAAAGGGTTGATTCATTCACTTAATTAATTTTCATTATTATTTAACCAAATAATAAGTTAAACACTTCATGGTAAAGCCAGTAATATTTACTTTCACTCCATCCCCATAGTAATACTCTTAACAGTATCTGTATATCTTAGCACTACACAAATTTATAGAAAATAAAGAACATTGAGCTTCACATAACAACACTTTATTCAACTTCGAATCATAATGTACAAATAATCTTATTATACATCATAAAACACATTCTTCATCAATATTAAAATCTAGAAAATGACCCTTACCAATGGATTCTTACTTTTCTCAAAAACCATGATCCTTCTTATGAGCATGTATAATTTTTTCTAAAAATATTTGATGTCACTAAACCATAAAAATCATAGGACATCTAAAAATAAAAATCTATAGGAAACAATTCATCAAATCATTAAGCAATGTTTCATGTTCCAAATTTTACATGTTTAAGGTAGCATTATTTTTCTAACTCATAGTATTGACCACTTTGTTTGTTTTTCCAAGATGGTAATGAACCATGAAATTTTAATATTTAATTACTCTTATCCACCTTATCTATATCATGTTCAATTATTTTTGAGTGAATATTTACTTTAAAAATTTTTATCAGTGTAAATTTCAATCTTTACTCTAAATAAATGATGCCCTGAAATATTTAAATAAGAAACTAAAACAAAAAATTATAGAACATGTGTAGGGTAATATAATTTATAAGGTTTCAAATTATGTAAAGAATAATCTATTAACTTAATATTTTACATTATAACACATCAAATTACATTCAAAGTATCACTATAGATGAAGAATTCACCACTGAAAGGAGGGTCCAAAACCGGAGCATTCAACAATATTCTATTTAGTTTCTAAAAACAATAATCACATTCTTCTTTATGGAAGAATTTAATTATTTTTCAAGTTAACTTATTCAGTGGGATATAAAACAAATAATATTTTAAAATAACCACCATTACTAATCAACTAATCAAATAAATCTATTAATCTTTATGATATTTATGTTTTTGGTTATTCGTCAACAACCTTGGTTTTAGTTTCGTCAAAATTTATGCAATCTTAAGAAACAATGTTTCTAAGGAATGAAATTTATTGCAACCAAAATTAATGCTTACAAAATTTACCTTATATTTTATTTGTTTTCATGGTTTGAAAAAAATACTTATGTTTATTTCAGGTTCTTCTTGACTATTAGAATGTAACAAAATTTCATCAACAATTAAAACAAAAAACCTACCCAAAAAACCCTGGAAAAATATATTATGGTGGTCCATAAATACATCATGTTAATTTGACAACCCAATGGGAATAACTAAAAACTTATAATTCTCATATCTAATCTGAAATGCTGTCTTTATAATTTTATAACTCTTCAAATTCAAATTATGGTACCCAGAACTCAGATCATCCATAGAAAAATATTAGTCTCCATAAAACTAATCAAACAAGTCATCAATATGAGTAAAAGGAAACTTGTTCTTAAAAGTGATGTTATTTAAGTATCTATAATCAATGCAGTGCCTCATTAAACCATCATTATATTTATCATAAAAAACTACAGAACCCCATGGTGAAGTGATAGGATGAATGAATCATTTATCTAGTAACTCAATCATTTTATTTTTAAATTCTAAAACATCTAATTAAACCATTAGAGAAGAGGATTTTTGATATAGGCTTAGAATGAGGCACTAATTCAACATTAAAATCAACCTACCAAAAAGTAATAAAACAATGAGAATTATTAGGAAATACATATATAAATTCATTAAAAAATTTCACAATAGTAATCTAATCATTATATTTATTTTATAAAATATGTCCTAGGTAACATGCATTTCCATATATAATCAATATCTCAACATCATGGTATGTAATAAAATGTATAAAATCACTAAACATAGCTTTATTAGCTATATAATCTATATTATCACGATATACAGAAATAAAATTCTTTATAAAAATAAAATAAAACTTTAATATGGTAAATTCAACTAGATTTAGAGGAAATTCTTTTCCACTAATAACAATAGTATGATTACTATATGTATTTATTGATTTAATATTCCAATATAGAGTTTTCACCAAATGTTATATCATAATCTCATGAAGTGTTATTCCCAATATTCATGAAAATATCTCACAAATGAATTAATGTGAGGATATAGGTCCAAAAAGTTATTGGGGGTAATTTGAATAAACAAGTAACATACCTATCACCTCTTTATGGGGTGAACAAATATTAACTATGGTAGTAGAAAATGATTCTTCCACACCTTTCTATTTATGATCATGATGATTTCCAACACGAGTAAGTACCTTTGGAAACATTTCAGAAAAATATCCTAACTCGTTGTAGCTAAAACATCACACCGTTGACCAGATATCTATTATCGTATTCTTTTATTGTTGAACAATTTTTTTTGTAGTCACAAGCCTTGTGACCAAACATAGCACACCATTACCACTTTCTAGATCCTAAAAAATTCCTTGAAATATCTTTTACCACACTTATAAAATTTTGGGGGTTTACTTCTGAACTCATTGGTTGGTTTCTTATATTCCTCTTTACAACTCGATCATTTCGTTCTTCTCTCATCTTGAGGAGAATAAGTGTCAGTAAACTACATCTCAACTTTATCATAAAATATAAATTCTCATGTGTCTAAATATCTTCATAAAATTAGTTTCAAACCTTAGTAAAATCTTTTAATTCTACTATCAGTGTCCTAAATAAATCTAGACCATACCTGGCTAATCCAGTGGTGTTTTATCCCTATAAAGGTACATAATCTTCTTCCTTTTACCTTAATTCTAGGAACTATTTTTCCATTCTGAGTCGAACAACCATAGGGAAACATTTTTCAAGGAAGAGATCCTTAATTTTTTTCATTCTATGGAATCAATATTATCATTCTTTCCTGTATTATTATCCCAAGAGGACCTTAATTTAGTTTCACCTTCAAAACTAAAAATGGAAAGTGTTAAACTTCGACGTTATGAACATCCCATGACTTAAAATAACATTTCCGTGGAATTTATCCGTCATTCAGTTACACCTTGGTTGGATGATTCACTTAATGATAGGGTTTGTGGCCTCCTGAAATTCTCTACTAAATAAATCGTTCTTGGAGTTAGATCATGTTCTTATCTAGAATAAATACCACCACCATTAATAGTTTATCAAAACTAAGATATCACTTCAAAAATCTATTCCATACCAATTCCAACCATCTCAGTATGCTTGTTTTGAACGATATTTTTTTATGGGAGCCTTACCATTACAACATCGTGGTTTATTCTCAGGAAAATCATTCTAATTATACATAGTTTAGAAAAAGAAAAAAGGTAATATGCAAATTCTATATAATTATAACTTAACCATAGTGTAAATTCATTCAATTAAATGTTATTATCAGTATCAAAAAATCTATAGTTATCAAAACTAACATATGATGCCAACTATAAGGACCCATTATTAAACATAACATAATCATGATTTTTATTTATTAATTCACATTAATTTAATTTATGTATCTTTTCAGGTTTATATTTTAGAGAATTAGGTTATAACTCATACATTAAAAATCCATATAATGAAAAGTGGACACTTATGATTTCTATCTATTTTTTCTATAATATAAAACATTTAAAATAAAAGATGGTTTATTTTCATAGAAAATATTCATGAATTTCATCTTGAATTATTCCTTTCCATTACCCATCCTTAAACCATATGAAAAAATTTTAAAATGCAGGATGTGAACACTAATAATAGTAAGTAACATAAAAAGAAATAAAACTGCTAGTCCAAATAAAATACAAGGAAACTCAGTTAATGTTTACCTTTATCTTTAATTTTTTTTTAATTTATTAAATGAAGAATTTATATATAAAATAATACACACAAAATAAAAATAAACTATAAATCATTTTTGGTAACTTAGAGCATCATATTCATAATAACATTTGAAAACCCTTTAAATTGTAATAATCATATGGACGAATTCCAATGAAATTATTACCCAATGTATTTTGGAGATATAATGGGGATCACCCTTCATATAAGCTATATTGGTCTCATTCGTGAACTAGAATTGGGCTCAAACCTTCATATATGATATATCACAATCACCATTTCAATGATATGTAATGGGGCTCAAACATATGTATAAGATATATCGGGCTCACCAATGCACTATGATGGGGATCAAATCATTAGATATCCTATATTGGGCCAATCCTATTTTATATAATTATCATGTACAATATCATGCATAAAATTTTTTATACTTTCAATTTTTCATCATTAAACCCTTTTGAAAATATCTTTTAAACCCTTATGCAAACCCTTTTGGATATTAAAATACACTTAAAAAAATATTTAATACCAAAATAGCCATAAAAGGGATATATGGGATTTCATTAAATAAAACATGAAATATTTTAATGTTATTAAAGAATCAAATAATATTTATAGAGGAGTAAAAATTCACTTTCGCTGTATATGATAAAATAGAACATTAATTTTTCATTTTTCAAAAAAATAAAGTATAAAATATATAAAAAATTACTTTTTAAAACCGTTGAAATAAAGTAAAAATGAGACATGAAATTTACTTTATAAAACTCTCATGTCAATATAAAAACATTTATAAAATAATTTAAAAATATGGACATGAAAGAGAAAGAGTTGTAATGAAAAAATTAAAAGTGGATTTTTTTAAAAGAAAGCCCCTTTCCACTTTAAAAATATTTGAATCATAAGTAACACGAGTTAATAACATTAAAAATAACATTAAAATAACATGAATATAATTAAATTCGTTATATAACATGTCAATGGGGATGTATTTACCCCTCATATAAGGATATAGGTGTATAACATCAAAATACTCTTTAGTGAAAGCATATTGAGACAAATTCCCTTACCTTGAGTCCAAATTTTCACATATATTATAATTATTTCTAAATAATAAACAAATATTAATTATTTAGTTGATTTATTACATTTTTAGAGTTTATTACTCCAATTATCTCACTTATTACCATGTTATAAAAAATTACTTGATAAATTAATTTTATGTTTGGTTTTTCAAGGATATTTGGATTATATGTAAAAAATCACACTGGTAGGTTGACTATTTGTCAATATGACATTGCAAAATCATGCACTTGTGTTGAGAATAGTGGTAAAAATAAAATTTCTTGATAAAACTTGGTAAATTTTTTCACTGTCAACATAATAGATAATTTATATCAATAATCAAATACAGAGGGACACAACATAGAAAATATACCCTAATAGGAGGATCTGGATGCACCCAATGAGGATGCATGCACCTAGAACGAGAGGAGGTTCCAAAATCTAGGACCAATAAATATCAATCATTTACAACATGATTAAACATATAGTTCATTTATTAAATTACTGTTAATATATTTTTGTGAACACCCTTCCATTATATTTATGGTACCAAATGTTCATTCCATGTCTAATTGGGATAATAACAAAACCATTGCATAGAAAAACTTATCCACCCCACATCAACAAATTCCATAATGAAACATATGACAAGCCATAAACATAACCAATCCATCTCACCATAATGACCACAAATTACAAACGTCTCACATTAGGCCAAATAATATCCTATACTAACCAACCTTGGATTTTATACCCAACACATTTGACGTTGAATCAGATCACCACCATCACTAGTAATGGCCACACAAGGTCCCCCATAAAACATAAAATAAAAAACATATTAATTTCAAAAAAATACCATTAAATTCATCGTATATATGAATTATGTTTTCATATACATATAAATGCATCTCATGATATTACATTATCACATTCTTGAACACTCCCAAATAATTCCACAATTCAATGTTCAACCGGGTAACTATCCATATGTATATTCATTATCCTTTTATGAATGTCACGCACAATTAAAAAAATCACAAATAGGTTCTCATAATTCATAGTAATCATAGTGAAAAATGGTTAAAAAACCCTTAATTTTAACAAGAAAACAAATATGCATGATAGTTTAAACAATATCCCAGGAAAAATTAAAACATGTGTAAACTCCAATCCCATTAATTTCAGCTTAAGATAATTAAGTATCTAATTATTTCAATCCATACACTCAACTTAATGTAATATATGAGCATTAAATTTTCATAGATTCATATAAAATAATGAGTGAATAAGGATCTTATGGCTTATACAAAGCTTTAAATTTTTCATTACAAGGATAAAACAAGAAAAAGAAATATACCAAGAACAATAATGAATTGAAAAATAATGATAAATATTAAATAAAATATACCCATTAATATCACTCCATAAAACCACCCAATCCATAAAGTTCTACAATAAAAACATTCTATGGAAGAAAAGTCATGGAAAAAATTATAAGGAAAATAGGGGAGTCACCTTAGATTTAGAAATGATCAATGTTCAAAGAAACAGATTCAAATACCACATGGAGAGGGTAAAAAATAAACAAAAAATAACCTTGGAATCAAGAGAAAATATTAGAATAAAATAGTTTTCAAAGGGGATCTACAATTTATGGGAAATAGGGAAATTAGAGGAAAATAGAACAACATCCTACATTACACCGCAACATACTAGCGTGGTGAATATTCTAAGGTGCAAGGAAAAAGGGAACACTATAATGGCGTAATTCAAAACCACATATGAGAAACACCTAATGATCCAAACCATTGATCCTATAATCTAGGAGAGGTTATTTAGGATAGAGAAATATCTACATCATAAAAAGATCATCCTTATATAAGGGACCACACTAAAATTGAAATCCATACTATAGTGAACCTGAAATATATAGGACCAGAAAAATCTTCTTATGGGTCACCACATCACAACCATGTATCCAGGAAACAGCTACCCTCAAAACAATAGTGAAACAAAAAATTCGACCCCTTAGACCTCCATGTCGAAGTCAACCTTAACACTTACACTAATATGAAAACAACAGAACTACAAATCATTAACTCTGACCTCTGTAGGGATCCACTCCATATCTTATATATCCAAACCAAAAGGATACCTTCAATAGTGAAAGTAGACCTTCATACCAAAAAATCCTTACATAAATTAAATTTCATCTACAATCACAACATTCACTAATAATATCTATTAAAAATTCACATGGGAACCTCTATAACCTGAAGTACATCAAAGTAATAGGATAGAATGTTCTGTCAAAAACACTATATACCTCTTAAAAAACAGTATCCATGAAATTCAAAATTAATCATAGAAGAAGGAAATCCCAAGGGTATTAATAAACCACCCTTTGAGAACCCTATTAGGGATCTCGTTACAATTGATATACTTCCACCTTATTGACATACCAACAAATGGGTAATATAACATCTTATAACCCACCAAAATCAAAAAGTTACATCATACAAGAATATAGAATAGAAACCACTCAAAATAATTCAAAAAAAAAACCCATATACTAGGAACACATATCTGTATCAGGTTCCTAGTTACTTTATTCCCAGACACTATGTCTCTACAATATGAGAACCAAAGGGAGAAATCAACCTCACAACACCTTCACTCATTGGTTCAGGATCTCAATTAATCAGTCCAATAATGTTATGTTATCCAAGATATTTAACTCTACCATGTAAATGAAATTGGATTGAACTTGATGATACTGAAGAAGATGGTATCTATGATTATTTAATGGATCATAACTAACCATTGTGGCATAACTAAACTAAAAGCTACTATGTTAATGTGCTCTAACAACACAAAAGGATCAATAAAATGGGGAGAAATATTACTCCCCCAACTAAACCTGTAATGGCCTCGATGATGGAAAAACATAAATAACCCTTGGTATCTAAAAAAACTCTAGGATCTTCCCCCTATTGTCACTATATGTATTCTAGTGGTCCTAAAAATCCTTCATGTAATCCTAAACCATATGGGTATCATTTTTGTGTCTAGATCCATGTTGTGACCATAAAACATTAAATCACCCAGTCTTGTTTAGCACAATTGTGAATAAAATGGTCATCCATTAAATTACTCAAACAAAACCATGATTATGGATGGGTGATCCATATTATTATAAGATAACTCAAACAATGTTCTGTAATTTACCCATGACCCATCAAAATATAGAATGAATGTGTTTATCATATTTTCCCAAGTCTGGATAGTATGCTATGTCTGCCCGTTTGTCTAGCAGTATTAAGTAGTGTTATGGAGAAACTAAAATCCAAAATCATTTTCAGTAATTTATAGAACCATGAGGTAAAATTTGGATTCTCATTAAAAATTATGGACTCATATAACCTATGAAACCTCACCGCATCATCAACATACCACCTCTTTAGAACATCCATGATCCTAGTCTCTTTAATCAAGTCGAAAAGATCCAAAATAATCAAACAATATATCATTAACCAAACAGATGTAGGTACCTATTTTTCATAGGGTGAAATAGTGATGAATTCCATGAAAATTCTCTCCCACATCCACTTGGGGACATCCAAGGGCTAAAAAAATATCTAGGTACAAGGTGTATTGTTTTCACATGCTGAGAACACTGACATCATGCTCTGAAATCTACCACACAATGATTTATACTAGGAAAATAATGTTTCCTCCTTAATCCATGATATATCATAGAAATAAATGGATACACGATCATGTGTGATCTATTATACTCAAATAATAATCTTTCACCCATCACCAAAAAACTGAAAAACTTCTCTCAAAACATTATCTTGTTCTAACTATCATTCGACAACCACTATTGAAAATCACCATGGACAAAATAGTCTTACCTTAGCTCCAACCATTAGTATCCCCACTGATACTTCTTTAATTGACATATAAAATTTGATTCAATAATTATTTGATAAAAAATACATTTACCACTCAATTATTCTATGTAGATATATATCACAACAAGGTCATTAATCCCTCTCTAAGTACCATCAAACTCCCAAACAACATCTCTTCATGACTTCTTTCTCAGTGAATCATCCAATATATTTCATTTCCATGGGGTGTTGAGGACTTTGAAATTGTATACCAAGTGAAATCTCATCCACCCCCACTGCTGAACATTCAAATCCTTCATGGGGGAGGTTATACTTTAGGGTCTTATGTTCTGTGAAGACTATAAAGTACTAAATAATATCGTAATATCATTATAGATTTAAGGAAAATGTTATAAATACTAATTACAGGTCATACATTTCATGGGTAAACTCATTGTGATACAACTATATTGACCCATAAGATATCACCTCCCTTTTCTCCATCAAGAAACATCATATTCTCGGAAGAGAAATGTCACAAAGGTCCTAAAACATCGCTACGAGAAAACCAAAAAATATGAGAAACAATAAACTTCTTCTTTATGTAGTTGAAAGATTCCTAAAAATAATTATTCTAGATGAAATCCTAGTCATTCTTGGTCAAATAGTTAAAAAATCTATAATCAGAGAGAAATTGGACACCATCCTCTACCAATATTCTCTAAGACCGAAGAATCTATAATCCTCTACCATATTCATGGGTGTTTCACAATTATGCATTTATCTATATTTTATGGGTGTATAACCACTATATTTAATCATATAATTTAATTTTCCTTTTAATATTATATTTTTCAATAGGTTTCAATTAATATTTTATAATGGATTTTATGATTTTCTTATCTTAATTTTCTTCCCTGGGATATTATTTATATTTTATACATGTTTAATTTTATGTGGAATTTGTACTAATAATGAATGTATTTTATATTATGTAAATGGATTTAAAAATACATTTATGGTTCACTTCATTTGGTTTTTATTCAAAAATTACTTAGGAATTAACGATTTCTTGGTCTCAATTTCAATTCCATAAGACAAGTTTCTAATTATACATCAAGTTTACATTTATATGGAATTATTTTGATTCACTTAAACATTATTTTTTCACTATTTTCATCATATTATACAATTTATTTAAAAATATTAATCAATATCTTTTTTTAAATTGATTTTTATTGTAGTGTTTTAAAATCTATAAGGTACTTTTTCCTTAATATTTTTTCTTTGAGATAAGTTTCATATTATGAAACTATATTAATTTACATAATGTATATACATCTTTTTTACAGATTGTATCATGTTTTTATTTTATTCATTGTATTTAACGTTCCTTTTCATGTTTATTCTTTCTATGTATTTTTATTTAAAAATACGTAATGGGTTTTCTTAAAAATCATTTCTTTTAAATGTTTCACAGTCATTTTCTAAACTCTTTTTCTTGTATATAAATATTCTTTATATTTTTTAGGAATATTATCTTATATAATTCAATAAATAAGTATTATTATTTCAAACTATCGTTGTTATTATTTACAATTATTTTAAAAGTAATATTTTTAATGTTTTGGATATGGATCATTTTTTGATTTCATTATTATGGTGTGATAAAAATGTTTCCTTAACATTTACCATATGATTGGATTCTTTACTAACATAAATTTTGATATATATTTTTCTTCATTTCTATGATTCAACGATTTTTCATATAAACATATACTTCCAATGTTCTATTAACTTTTCATTTTAAAATGATCCTATCATAACATGATATTTCTTATTTTCGTCAAAATTATATTTCTAAATCTTTTATTAAATAAATTTTCATTAGTGTAAAAATAATTTATGGATTATTTTCATTAAATGGGAAATATTATCTAATTAAACCATTTACCTTAATTCCATAGATGGCATATGATTATGTGTTATAAAAAGTTTCTTCAAAATATGTTTCATTCCCATAGGTTTATAGAGCTATGATAGAAATATGAACATTTTTATATTATTGTGGAGAACATATGTATATTTTTCATTATAATATTGGAGGATTTGAAATTATATGTACCTTTAATGTGTTAGGTAAAGATTTATATCACATGATATGACATGTAAGGTACTATGGAGTGAATTTATTCCACTAACGAACTTTTTATCCAAGGTTAAAAGGGAATGAGGAGTGACACTAATCAATTATGGAACCTTTCCACTATGTCATGATGTTATAATAAGTTATCCTTAACAAAGTAAATCATTTTCAATGATTATGTATGTTACACACTTTATTCCATATTCTTATGCATTTATTATTCTCTCATGGATCCTGATTATTGAGTATAACTCATGTTTTCTTCCAAAATCCTTATATCATGATTTATGAGTTATGATTCATGTATTATTGGGTATGATTTACTAAAGATATTATCATGTACATTGATTAATTTCTCATAACTATATGATCATATTATGCTCATATACGATCTGCGATTATCATTTCCTATATTTACCCCTATTGAGTGTTTGAATTCACCTTTAAATGTTTCCATTTACCTAGGTTATAATGAATGATATTAAATAAGATATGTATAGATGTATATCTTGTGTGGAGAATATTTTGGTATATGTTAAAGACATTATTTTAAACATGAAGTGATTGAAATAGTAAAAATTCTCATTTGGATGGAAAGATATGGGTTTTATTACTTAAAGGGTTAATTTATAATTCTCTAAAACTCTAAACCTAAAAGGTGTTTTGCATTAATGTTACTCAATATTGGTTATTAATAATGTAATTGAGTATGGTTATTTTTGTCAATTAAGTTGGTATCAATGATTGTATTTAAAGAGTATGTTTCTTACACCAGATCCAACTGTACTGGTATAGAGAATCATAATAATTTCCCACCTCTACATGTGTTCATGTGAATTATTCACCTTAAAACAATGAAGATCAGGGTATACTAAAATATGATAGTTGAATATTCTAGTGATGGAAATTTTATATGATTTTTGATTGAAATGAGTTTCCATTACGACAATAACTATTATGTTATTATTGTTCTTGCTTACATATATTCAGGATGTGTTGATTGCATTTAGTGATTTTATTTGATAATCATATAATGTATTATAGATTTGTATTTATATTTATATATCTGCATTGATTATATTTCATAGTTATTTGTATACTTTTTTCATGGGGGATGACTTTTTATCATAACAAGTAATATGTCATAGGTAATTACTCCCATCATTTTTAAGGGTACCGCAATGTTAGTCACTTGACCATGGAATATTGGAGGATGATTTAGAGTTTTAAATAAATGTTAGTTGGTAAATAATATCATGGGACTGTATAAAATTATTAAAATTATTTATTTCAATTATATGATGATTTTAGAGGTGATTAAAATATGAGAAAGTTGCGGAATTGAGATGATTATACTAAAATATGTATAAACAAAACGGAACAATTAAAACCCTATGATTAATATTGAGAATGAATTATTATCAAAGAGGTAATAAAAGAACATAAATTAATCATATTATATAAAATAAATATAAATAATGTTATTATATAGATGAATAATAAACCTATTTTTAATATATATGGAGAGAGTGTTTGTTCGTGTATATATGAAGTTAAATAAAGGGTTTCCTATTTCAATTTCCTTTCTTTGAGACATTTCCCACATTATTTATGTATTTGTATTTATATGGTGTACATACCTTCTCATTTAAATATTCTATAATAATTTACATTTGATTCTTATTATTTAAAAATCCATTTGTTAACCTCATTTTCATTGGACCTAGAATCATATATTATCAATTTTAAAAGGGGTTCTCTTTCTAAAATTGTTTCTATTATGATTTTGATTATTTTTTCATTATATATATTATTCATTTTATTATTAATTTTGATAAATGTAATCATATTTTAATTTATTTATCTTTTTAAATTTGATATAAATATTCATTTTTATGTCATCATTGAAATATCTTTAATATCTTACAAATCATGATGTTTGTATGAGATTTATTTACTCAATATCCTTTCTATTAGTCAGGATCTGTATTTTCATGTTGTATTATACATTTTTATTTAAATTATACCAATTTATGTTATAATATATTACATCATATCTTCTTTTTATTTAAATTCCCTTAACAAAATCACCTTTTATAAAAAATTAATCTCCCAAAATACGACATTCTAAAGGATAATTCCCACTCTATATTGTGGTTGTTTTATTTTCATATCCATAATATTTATTACCATAAATTTATATTTATATTTTTTATATTTTATAAACGAATAATTATATATTTTCATATATAAATCTCATATTTATTATTAATTATATTTATAAATAATTTTTATATCTCTTTCATGAATATTGGTTAATTAAATTCATTAAACAGAATCTTTTAGAATATTTTTTACAACTTCATATCATTTCTTATCTTCCTATAATGTTTCATTACATTATCCTTATTTCATTTCATAGATACAATAATATAAAATTTCATAATTATACTAAACATTTAATTATCTATGTTTTACCTTTTGATGATGTTCTAGAATGTGATGTAAATCATTTTTTAAAATACTAATATCAAAATGTTAGGAGGATGCATTCCATGATTTCTCTTACATTATCTTATATTTCATTTCCAGGTCCATTTTCAATGAAATTAAAATATGTTCAAAATATTTTTATTATATATTCCTAAATAAATCTTTTTATGTTCATGTTACTTATGGAAAATTTTGTTTAATATTTTTTATGAATTTGTGATTATTTTAATTTTAAATAAAAAATAAATATTTTTTTTGTTAAATTTATTACAATTTCATTTATTTTTTTAAATGATTTTTCACCAATATAAATGCTCTTTATGAATTTTAATCTCCACTAGTGTGATTTGAGTTGGTGTGGACCCACCTTACAAAGGCAGATAATCACTAGGTTATATGAGTGAAACTTTGGAATACACGTTGGTAAAGAGGATAGGTGGTAAGATCGTCCCTTATGGGGTCATATTTCCTAGTATTATACCCTCTTATATATTTAAGAGATATTCATTAAATAATTTCTAGTAACAATAAAAGTTAACTTGGTTGTGAGAGTGATCGATCACATGCATGCATTTATATGACCAGTTGTATATATTATAGGTTCTCCATCCATCTCTTGTGGGTTGATTATACTTTGTTTTAAAGAAACAAAATTATGAACATAAACTTTTAGCTCTATCTATGGAGGAAGCAAGAATTTTGGAGTTGGAATATGTTCCATGGGAGTTGATATCACTATAAACGGAATCACAACCCATGTCGTTTGATGCCACTGAATTTAAATTTTATAACCTTTTTATATCATTTGAAAAGGACCATTTTACTTCATATTAGATTTTAAAAACCATAAAATATTAAATTTCCTTTTATATTCTTACATATAGACCCTCTATCAATCATATTATCATAATAAAAAATGAACAATATGTTGTACAGTTTAAAGGCGTGAAATGAGGAATACAAGGTGAAAGGTACCTAGAAATAGTTTGCTAGAAATAGTTTGTGTGGGACTTATATGTGAGAGTACCTTTATGGTTCAACTTATATATTGGTAAATAGATAGAAGAGGGAATGGTTGGGTCTAAAACCAAGTAAGAGGCCTATATATGAATCCCTGGCTCATTGAGTGTACCATGGAAGACTGACTAGATGATTCGAGTCTATGGAAGCCATCTTGGGAATCTAGGATGAGCATCATGGGAAAGGAAGTTCTAAATAACGTCCTAATGATAAAAAACCTCATAGTAAAGGGAATACATGATTTTTGAAAACTAAAAGGTCCAATCGGTTAGTGTAAAAAAAATATTTTTTTTCATGCGATTCCTAATACCAATTATCAAAGGAATCTATGATCAAAGTAGACAACTATAGACTATACAACCCATTCATTATATTAGGAAATTGTAGAGGAGGATTTATTACTCTAATTTGATTTTTGGGTATTATTCCATGGTAGAAGGAATATATTGAGGATTCATGGGTTAATTTATCCTCAGAATATGTCCTGGGTTAATTGAGTGTAAAGAAGGCCCAATTTTTTTTAATGAAATAAAATTTATTTTTTATTAATAAAATGTGAACACTAACAATGATTAGGTTTATATTGGCGTTAAAGAGTGAAGTAATTAAGTATACTCCAATAAAATACAAATGTAATTAGAGGAAATATCCCTTATACAATAAAAAAATTGAATAGGGTTCTTATCATTTTATTTGTAATATAAGAGGTCAAATGCTATTTTTTCTTTATTCTAGGTATACAAGACCACTATGTTGAATTTGATAAGAATTAAAAATTCACTAAGGAGATACATAATGGAACAATGAATAAAAATAAACTATATTGAAAAAACAACTAGTTACGTTTCTTTTGACTCTATAATTGTGAGAATGATTTTAAAGAAATGACAGATGGAGAAACTACCCAATAAGGATCACACCTCCATGATGAGTGAATTACTTACCTCATCTAAAGAGACAAACACCAAGATCACTAAAAAATTAATTTCCTGAATAATACCACCCCTCACCTTATAGACTAAATAGGATCTATAAATATTGAGCTTTAGCCCATCATTATATGCCTTCTAGATTACCCAAAGAGGCCAATGCATTCCCCCATGGGATACTTAATGGAGTGACATACCTAGGTGTAATATTTTATGATGATATACCATTGTTATTTTATGACAACCCTGCTTTTATTACAAACTTAAACATGATTTATTACATAAACTATTCACTTGATACAACGTGGATGATCAAGAGGTCTAGTGTCTTTGGGGATTAGGATCCTTACATAACAACTTAAAACATGAAATACAACATATTTATTGAAAACTTACTTTACATGGCAACTACATTCCCTCATACATAGCATTGCATGGGATAAATTGAGGACATGTATAAGAAAAGGGGTGAGCTATAAATCCCAGTAAGAAAATAAACATGGAATACATGAGGAGTACAATACATGTAATACAATTGGAATACCAATAGAGCATAAGAGAAACATTAAAATAAAGTCATGATAAATCATGATAATCATAACATGGAAATGTGGCAACAACACTTAACATGGAATTAGCATGGGCCAAGGATCAGTGCACATGGAGCATGAGTAATTCCTCATTACACATGAAGCTCATGTAAACCCTCATTTCAATTGAATTCTCATGAGTCAATACCCATTGCACATGATGTATCATGATACTATACTTTACCCAATACATTGGAGCGCTATAAGGGTGCACCCTTCTTAAACATTTCATTTCATGCATAAGTGTGCCACATGGATCATAAAGCATGGATTCAAAAAAAAATAATCATTTATTCCACGATAAAGGAATGTGGAATTCATACATGAAACATTATAATCGATATGTAAATGTTCATAATGGTGAATACCCTTGATGGAGAAATGGGCATGGCATTCACTACACAATGGCATTGGCTTAGAAAATCGGTGCAATTTAGGCAGCGCAACGACATGACATAAGAATTCATAAAAATAGTTGATGAGAGAGAAAGGGGTTCCACATCATATTTACATGTAATGGACAGTAAGGAGGTCATATAGATACATGTCCCAACAATTTTAATGGAATTTAGATTCACGATACAAAAGTATTTCTTTAATGTAAATGAGGAGAGAGAAGTTCCTTTCGGAATTTCGACATAGTAACGGGTGTACATGGGAGGAATTTAATGAGAGATAAAGGGGTCTCCCATCATTAAAACTTAAATAGGGAAGTGTTAGGGAGGTGAGAAACCATACCCCAACATTCATAATTGAAATTAAAAGGGAAAAAAAACTTAAAGAAAATTGGACAAAAATGAGAATGGAAGAAAAAACCCATACATGGGATTGTGCTTCCAAAGGCTAGAGAGAGTCTTGAGAGAGGCCTATTGGGAGCTTGGGGAACCTTGGGAGGATTATAGAGAGAGTAGGTAAGAGTTTGGACGAACTCCAAAGTCTTTGAGTGTGGAGGAAGTGGGAGATTGGATGGGTTTATATTGGAAAGGCAAAGGAATTCTTTATTATTTAGGTTTGGGACCCCTTACATTAAACTAATCCAAACCACAAACCAACACATGGTTTTTTCTCATGGTTTTTGGAAATGTGAAGAGGAAAAAAATATTTTGTAAGGACAAAATCCAATCTTCTTAGAATAATGGGGTTACTTATGTGGAGGTGAGTCATACTCCCATGGAAAACAATTTAAAAAGATAAGATATTAAATAAGTCTTGAGGGGTCCAATAATGCTTTGAAAATTAAGTCACACAAACCCAAAATCATATTCTTTTAAAGGTAAAACATATATTGGCCGAGAATAAATATTATAGTATTTTATTACATCACAACAGGGTCATTATGATGTCATAAAACACATTATATATTTAAACTGTATTTAATTTTTACCAAAACATTTGACTATCTCAAAAAATTATGAAAAATTCACCATTGGATAATTTCGATGTCCCGATTCCAGAAATATTATATATTTTATCTAAATAATATTTTTATTATGTTAATTTTCAATTTTAAAATAAAAACCGACATTTATAAAAAATTCACGGGTTTTGACAGAAATGGCTTTCAAACCTTAATAAAAATTATAATTGCATTCATAAAATTATATGATCATTTATATATAATAAAATTTATTTAATAATAATAATATTTTATTAAAATATTATTTAATTCATAAATCCCTTAATTTAATAAAATAGATTTTTAATTAAATAAAAACTAAAAACACTATTTTTACTTTAAAAACTATTTACAATGTATCAATAATGAAAAAGAAAGTATATTAATTATTATATAAAAAAAATACATGAACATATTACTAGCGATTTGTTACATAACCCCTTAAAACTGCTGCATAAGACCTAAGGGTAAGGTGTGCGATGGTTATAGAATTTTGGGGTGGCTCGGATAACATCGATCGAGTGGTAATCTCTATCAACTTCCACTTCTCCTGGAGATGGTCCCATTCGAGCTTAACATGATGAAGCTCAGATTGGGCTTGGTCAAGAGCCAAGCCCAAGGATGCCACCTCTTTTCCGAGCTCCGACAAATGGGCATCATACGAAGCAATTCTACTGGATGAGGCCATCACTTCTTTTGTCTGAGTAAATTGGATTTGTTAAAGCCCTATATTTATACTAATCATGTGATCACTGTTCAATAGCTATAAAAGTAACGGTCACAATTCTTAACATAAAACCAAAGAAGTTAACATTTTATATAAAACGTTTTACATAAAGAGACATTTAATTAGATCAAGTGGGATTTCCACTAATGAAACTTTGTGTCGTTACAATATTCCCCTCTTAAGAAATTTCTCCCTCGAAATTTCCTTTTTCCCACACAAAAACAGATGTGGGTAACTTAGATTCATCATTTCCTCTGATTCCCAAGTCGCTTCTTCAAACTTTTGGTTTTTCCACAATACCTTGACGAGGGGCATTGTCTTATTTCGTAGAAATTTTTATCTACGATCTAAGATCTTCACTGGTTGCTCCTTATAAGAAAGATCATCCTCCAACTGTACCACCTCAGAAGAGAGTACATGTGAAGGGTCCGGTATGTACTTCCTTAAGAGGAATACATGAAAGACATCATGTACTTTGGCCGTGGTAGGTGGAAGTGCTAGTCGATTGGCCATAGCCTCGACACGATCAAGAATCTCGAAGGGGCCAATGTACCTTGGACGTAACGTCCCTTTATTTCCAAACCTCATGACCTTCTTCCACGTAGATATGCGTAGAAAAACTATGTCTCAAACATTAAAATCAAGGTCTCATTGACAATTATCTGCACAACTCTTCTATCGACTCGAGAATTCCATGATATGCGGGTGAATGGTTTTCACCTTCTCCACCATTTCCTCGACCATTTCCGGTTCAACCAACTTACGTTCACCGACCTCATCCCAACACGCCATTGTTCTGCACCTTTTCCCATAAAGGGCTTCATATGGTGCCATTTGGATGCTCGAGTGGAAACTATTATTAGAAGAGAACTGAACCAAAGGAAGATGTTGATCCCATCCCATTTTAAAGTCCATTGAGAACACTCCCAACATGTCCTCATGTGTTTGGATAGTCTTCTCGGATTGGCCATCAGATTGAGGATTATAGGCCATACTGAAGTTCAGTTCAGTATTCAGATCATGTTGAAGACTCTTCCAAAACATAGCGGTGAATCTTGGATCTCGGTCAGACACAATAGATAGTGGAACTCCATGAAGCCTTACCAGTTCCATGATATATATCCATGCCAGTTGATCCAATGATAAATCCTCCCGAATAACAATGAAGTGTGCAGTCTTTGTAAGACGATCCACCACAACCCTAATTGCATTGTTTCTTTTGGATGTCCTCGGATGTCCAGTGAAAAAGTCCATGGTGATGTTCTCCCATTTCCATTCTGGTATAGGCAATGGTTGAATCATCCCCTTAGACTTCTACCTATATGCCTTCATTTGCTGTCACACCAGGAACATTGATGTATATTCTGCGATCTCCTTTTTCATATTATCCCACCAAAAGTTTTCTTGGAGATCTCAATACATCTTTGTGCTCCCTGGGTGAATAGAGAAATTTGAACTATGTGCATCATCCAAAAGTTCTTTCTTCAACTCCAGACTTGATGGAACAAATAATTTTTTCCCAAATCGCACTATTCCTTCTTCATTAACATTAAAATCTGAGGATTTAATTTTTTTGATAGCATCTACTTTTTCACGAATTCCCACATCATCCTTTTGAGCATCCTTTAACCTTTCCCAAAGAGTTGGTTGAGTAATCATTTTAGAAGGGATTGATGATGTTCCCTTCTTTATGATTCCCATTTACATCTTCATCAAGTCTAAGAAGATTGGATCCTTCTCAATTCTCATCATTGATAGAATCACTAGGTCCTTTCTACTTAGGGAATCTTCCACCTTGTTTGGTTTCCTAGGGTGGTAATGTATTGAACAGTCATAATCCTTGATGAGCTCTATCCATCTTCTCTGGCGCATATTATGCTCTTTCTATGTGAATATATATTTAAGACTCTTGTGGTTAGTATATATCTCACATTTTTCCCCATAGAGATAATACAACCAGATTTTCAAGGAAAATATCACTTCTGCTAACTCCAGATCATGTGTTGGATAGTTTTGCTCATGGATTTTCAACTGCCTTGAGGCATTGTATATCAATTTATCATTATTCATCAGTACACAGCCTAATACCTTCTTCGACGCATCACTGAATACCACAAAAATTTCCCCACATGTGGGTAAAGTGAGCATGGGCGCAATGATAACCCTCGTTTTCAACTCCTTGAAGCATTCTTTGCATTCATTACTCCAAGAAAACTTTACTCCCTTTCGAGTTATCTTGGTAAGAGGGTTGGAAAATCGTGATAAATTTATCACAAATCGTCGATAATATCCAACTAACCCCAAGAAGCTATGGGTTTCCGTTACCAATGTTGGCCTCGACCATCCCTCAATTGCATCTGTTTTGGAGGGATCCAGAGATATCCAATTTCTTGTGATGATATGGCCCAAGAATGAGACCTCCTTCAACCAGAACTCACACTTTCTGTACTTTTCATAGAGCTTCTCCTTGCACAAAGTCTCTAGTATAGTTCTTAAATTATCTTCATGATCCCCCTTGGTTTTGGAGTATATTAGAATATCATCTATAAATACTACCACAAATTTGTTGAGGTAATCTCTAAATACTCTATTCATCATGTCTATGAATATTTCTGGAGCATTAGTGAGTCCTAAAGGCATTTATTTGAATTCATAGTG
Organism: Viscum album; assembly: GCA_963277665.1. Classification (NCBI taxonomy): domain Eukaryota; kingdom Viridiplantae; phylum Streptophyta; class Magnoliopsida; order Santalales; family Viscaceae; genus Viscum; species Viscum album. The sequence goes on from OY728136.1 coordinate 2,002,848,968, forward strand.
CCTATATATTCTGCGAAAAGTAGTCTTGGGGATATCTTCCTTCTTCACACTTACTTGATAATATCCCGACCGCAAATCTACCTTGGAGAATTATTGTGCTCCACGCAGCTAATCAAACAAGTAATCAATTCATGGGGGATGATACTTGTTCTTTATCGTGATTTTGTTGAGCTCATGATAATCGATGTAAAGGTGCATTGACCCATCATTATTCTTGACGAAGAGGACTAGTGCACTCCATGGTGAAGCACTTGGGCGTATAAACCCTTTATCTATATTCTCCTGTAGTTGATTCTTCAACTCTTCAAGCTCTACGATAGCCATTTAATATGGATTCTTGGATATTGGTAGTTCCCCTCGTATAAGTTCAATTGATAATTCAACATCTCTTCTAGGAGGAAGACCATACAGTTCCTCGGGAAACACTTCAGCGAATTCCCTCCCAATAGGCATTTTTTCAAGGATGGTTTCTTGCTTGGACTCAATCATCTGAGCCAGATACACATGCTCATAGGGCAGTAATATCCATGCTTGAGATGATGGATCTAAAGGAGATTCATCGTATTCCTTAAAATTGTAAAGAATCGGGGGTCGATTCTCCATATGGAGTGTGATTTCTCTCTCCTAACAATTTATGTTGGCTCTATATAAGGAAATCCAATCCATGCCAATAATTGAATCAAATTTCACCAGAGCGAGTATGACGAGGTTCTCCAGGAAATTCAATCCACAGATTATAATAGGGGACGAATTATATTCATGGGATGCAATGATTGCCCCATTTTCCGTACTCACCAACATCTTCACATCCCTGATTTGTGGCGGTGCTAGGATTGTTCTACTAAACTTTTGATATATAAAATAATGCATAGAACCTGAATAAAAAAGTATGTTTTCTATTCTGGAATGAATAACTAGCATACCTGTCACCACTTCGTTGTCTGGGTTCGCTTCGGAAGAAGTGATGGATAAAGATCTTCCTTGCTGCCTTGGAGGTTGTTGGTTGCCTTCGAAAACCCTTGGTTTATGGAACTGATTTGAAAAATGGCCCGGTTCTTTATAGTTGTAGCAATGAACAATGTGTTGAGGTTTGAATGGAGCGTTCTTCTCCTCTATCACAGCTGAGGGTCTTTCTTTCCGACAGTTAACAGCTAGGTGCCCTTCTCTTCCACACCTAAAGCATTTCCACATCCCCTTGAGGCAATTTCCAGGGTGCTTCGTTCCGCACTATTGGCAAGTGGGGTGCTGGATCTTCTTAGCACCATTGTATTTACCCATCAGACTGCCAGCATTGATTTCCACCTTATGCTTCTTGTCCCCATGATACCCCTGTGATTCCCCGACCTCCATTTCGACCTTGAGGTCACATCAGACAATTTCCTCATAGGTGTCGAAGTCACGGATTGCTAATGCTTTCCGCAGGCTAGGCTTCATCCCACCAAAGAAGCGGTCAACCTTGAATTCGGGGGTAACAACAAGTCCAGAAGCATATCGTGAAAACCTTGTGATGTTTGCCTCGTATGCTCCAACAGATTCTTCATCTTTTTGCTTGAGGGAAAGGAAGTCTCTTTCCATCTTAAGTCGGAGGGTGCGCGGAAAATATTTATCTAAAAACATCTTATGGAAATTCTTCAATTGCAACGCCTCGATCTCCTCCTCATGATTCGTATTTTTGATCAACATCCACCATTGATCAGCTTTACCCTCCATACGATAAGCCGCCAGGAGAACTTTCTATTGTTCAGAACATTGAAGGATGGAGAAGATCTTTTAAATGGAGTTGATCCATTGTTCAACGATTGTGGGATCAGATGATCCACTTAAAGTAGGAGGCCTTTGTCAATGAAGCTTTCGATAACGACTTGTTCTTTCTTAGGGGGGGGGGGTTGAACATTACTCTTGACCTGTGTTTCTATTCAAATATTGAGTTAGCTAAGAGAGAAGTGTGACAAAGTTCACGATTCCCGCTCCCATTGGACTGGGCATCTCATTAGTACAATCATCACACTGATCTTCACATCAGTTGTTAGCCCGAGTCCTCCTATTACCAGCAATTGGCTGGAATAAAAGGAATTTTAGGGGTCACACATAAAGTGTAATCCAAAGGCAAAAGTTGGTGAGTTATAAATTAAAATCTATTTCCTTAACTTATAAATCTATCTGATTTAATCTAGGATTTTCATGATCTCCTTTCTAACATATATTCTTATGGTTTTTTATTCCCTTAATAAGGGTTCATTCTAAGATTGTGAATTTACCAAAGCATACCCCTTGGGAGTTTCGTAACCAAGAGTGCAGCAAGGCCCATTGTTGTGCACCAGTTCCCGTTCGAGTTTAGCTCAAAGCGATGTTTTCTGGTTTTACCCCTAGGATACATCTGTGCCAGAGCTGCCTTTACCTACTCGTATCCAGACATGGATGTATTTTCTTGATATTCCATTTACTCAGTACTTACCAAAACATAGGGATGTTTTTTTATTATACTTAGTCTTGTCTTTGAGGCTTTACTAAGGTCTTCTAATCCTAATCCCAAAAAAAACTAAACCTATCCTCTGATACCAACTATGACAACCCTTTTTTTATTACAAACATAAACATGATTTATTATATAAACTATTCACTTGATACAACATGGATGATCGAGAGGTCTAGTGTATTTGTGGCTTAGGATCATTAAATAACAACTTAAAACATGAAATACAACATATTTATTGAAAACTTCCTTTACATGACCACTACATTCCCTCATACTTAGCATTTCATGGGATAACCTTAGGACATGCAGAAGAAAAGGGGTGAGCTATAATGCCTAGTAAGGGAATAAACATGGAATACATGAGGAGTACAATACATCTTAGACAATTGGTATATCAATAGAGAACAAGAGAAACATGAACATAATGGCATGATAAATCATGATAATCATAACATGGAAATGTGGCAATAACACTTAACATAGAATTAGCATGAGCCAAGGCTCTTTGCACATGGAGCATGAGTAAATCCTCATTCCATGTGAAGCACGAGTAAAACCTAGTTACACTAGAATTATAATGATTCAATACCCATTGCACATGACATATCATGATACTATACTTTACCCAATGCATTGGACTGCTGTAAGGGTGCACCCTTCTTAAACATTTAATTTCATGCATAAGTGTTCCACATGGATCATAAAACATGGATTCATAAAACATAATAATTTATTCCACAATAAGGAATGTGGAATTCATACATAAAACTTTATAAAAGATAAGTAATTGCTCATAATGGTGAATACCCTTGATGGATAAATGGGCATGGTATTCACTACACAATGGTATTGGCATATAAAATCGGTGCGATTTCGGCAGCGTAACGACGCGACATAATAATTCATCAAAATGGTTGATGAGAGAGAAATGGGTTCCTCATCATATATACATGTAATGGAATGTAATTAAGTCATATAGATACATGTTCCAACAATTATAATGGAATTTAGATTCACGATACAAAAGTATTTCTTGAATGTAAATGAGGAGAGAGAAGTTCCATTCGGAATTTCAACATAATAACAGGTGTCCATGAGAGGCATTTAATGAGAGATAAAGGGGTCTCCAATAATTCAAACATAAATAGGTCAGTATGAGGGAGGTGCAAAAACATACCCCAACATTCATAATTTAATTTAAAAGGGAAAAACAACTTAAATAAAATTGGACAAAAATGAGAAATGAAGAAAAAACCCTTACTTGGAAGTGTGCTTCTAAAGGCTACAGAGAGGATTGAAAGTGGCTTCTTGGGAGCCTGGGGCACCTTGGGAGGATTCTAGAGAGAGTAAGTCTGAGGTTGGACGAACTCCAAAGGCATTGAGTGAGGAGGAAGTGGGATCTTGGGTGGGTTTATATAGGAAATGTGATGGAATTATTTATTATTTAGGTTTGGGACCACTTACATTAAACTAATCCAAACAACAATCCAACCCATGGATTTTGCTCATGATTTTTGGAAAAGGGAAGAGGAAAAAAACATTTTATAAGGCCAAAGTCCGAACTTCTTAAAATAATGGGGTTTCTTATGTGGATTTGAGTCACACTCCCATGGAAAAAAATTTAAAATGATAAGATGTTTAATAAGTCTTGAGGGGTCCATTAATTCTTTGAAAAGTAAGTCAAACAAACCCAAAATCACATTATTTTAATGGTAAAACATATATTGGGAGAAAATAATGCTTATAGTATTTTATTACATCACTATAGGGTCATTATGATGTCATAAAACACATTATATATTTAATCAGTATTTAATTTTTACCCAAAAATTTGACTCTCTCAAAAAATTATGAAAAATTCACCGCTGGATAATTTTGACATCCTGATTCCAGAAATATCATTTATTTTATCTAAATAATTTTATAAATATGTTAATTTTTATTTTTAAAATAAAAACCGACATTTATCGAAAATTCACGGGGTTTGGCAGAAATGGATTTCAAACCTTAATAAAAATTATAATTACATTAATAAAATTATATGATCATTTATATATAATAAAATTAATTTAATAATAATAATAATATTTTATTAAAATATTATTTAATTCAAAAATCCCTTAATTTAATAATATAGAATTTTTAATTAAATAATAACTAAGAACACCTTTTGAACTTTAAAAACTATTTACAATGTATCAATAATGACAAGAAGGTATATTAATTATTATATACAAAAAATAAAAATATACATGAACATATTACTAGAGATTTGTTAAATAACCCCTTAAAACAGCTACATAAGACCTAAGGGTAAGGTGTGCGATGGTGACAGACTCTTGGGGTGGCTCAGATAACATCGCTCGAGTGGTAATATCTATTAACATCCACTTTTCCCGTAGATAGTCCCATTCAAGCTTGGCATGATGAAGATCAGCTTGGGATTGGTCAAGAGCGATGCCCAAGGACGCCACCTCTTTTCTAGGCTCCGACAAATGGGATTCGTATGGAGCATTTCAACTAGATGAGGCCATCACTTCTTTTGTCTGAGTATATTGGGTTTGTTAAAGCCCTATATTAATACTAATCATGTGATCATTGTTCAAATAATATAAAAGTAACGATCACAATTCTTAACATAAAACCAAAGAAGTTGACATTTTATATAAACGTTTCATATAAAGAGACAATTAATTAGATCAAGTTGGATTTCCATTAATGAAACTTTGGGTCGTTACATATTTGGTCAAAATATTGTTTTAAATATTTGATTGTTTTCATAATATTGGAGTTTTATGTGAGCATGTAAGGTTATATTAAGAAAATGTGTATAAAGTGTATGCAACTTAAATTAATTTCACGAGTTTCTCTCAATGAAATAGCTACAAGGGAGTCCCTCATATTAGACTTATACAATAGGTTCTAAGAATTTATTATGTGAGAATACCATTATTGAAAAATTATAATATTGTGACGAATCACTACTTTCTACAAGGAATATACATAGGGGCTACCTATGTTAATGAGGTGAAGGAATTGTGAAATGCAGAAAATTAACACATAAGATGATCCATCACTTAAACATAATGTTAGGAAGAGAAATTCATCCATAAATTTTTTACTCTATACCACTTCCTTAGAGTCTATCACTAGTATTTATAGCCCACACATGTAAGAACCTTCATTATTATATATAGAATTAGTATCATAGAAGATGTATGAACCCATGATGGCTCCCCACTATATCGCTATAAATAACATCCATGAATGTAATTATAGAACATAAAAAATAATTCATAATGGTTACTTGGTAGATACACATGGGCTATTTATGTATTCAAAAATACAAAAGGGTATTTTATTTACTATTTGCATTCCCACATAGTGTTTCGTAATTTTGGTCCACAAAAGAGAAACCTAGTATCTAATAATTCACAGTTCCAATACCTAGAGTAAGTCCATGTCATAAATATAAAATGTTTTTATGAAGGATTTCCTCAATGAATTTATAATGTGACTGTTTGGACAAAAATTATGTTATATGACTACAAATTGTTGTCTTTATATTTTCAAAAATAAAATCTAAGTCATAGATCATTTACAATCCATGATTAATGAATTGTATTCATGGAAAATTTTATATTTTTATCTTATATTAGGTATCAGTCTTCATATTAGTGATGATCAGATTTAAATAAAAATAAAAAATTTACTCCATTATAATTGTATTTGATCAAAATTAAGTAGATATAATTATATAGATCAATTATTTAACACATAATTTCTTAATAATATTCATATGGTATGCACCTCTATATATAGGTTGATGGGGGCCTACATATTACTTCACAATATTAAAAATGATTATCTTGATCCTGGATAAGTCCCTTATTTAAAACTCTAATGGTGAAATGTTCGGGAATAAAATCACTCCATGAATGAAACTCCTCACAAAATAATTCATTTTAGAATGAAACTCCATGGGAAAAATTCTTCTTTTAAGGATTTATCAATTTTAAGGTATCCATGAAATTATTTAATAGCTCTATCACCATTTAATTTCTATAAATAATTTTTTTACTTCTTCGAAATTTTGGATTCCATTTTTTCATGTTTGTTTTAAATTGACTTTCTATATATATCATGTATTTTGGAACATTTTATAAGTTAATTCAAAGAAAAATACGTGGGTCACAATTTCTTGGAAAATATAGATTTTCAAAAACATTTAACCCAATCAATGTCAGTGCTATAGTCCAAGATATTTACCCTTCTCAATATTGATGGGATTGGTCCTATGGGTCTACCAAACATTAGAGGGATTATTTATCAATGGAATTGTATTATTGAGTGATAAAATCATTATTGAGACTCAGAAAATGAGTCAACCATGAAATGGATTAACTACCTTTATGAGATATCACAAGACAACATTAATATAATAGAATTATTTATCAACGATGCTACCCATACAGAGGTTTACATCACTTATTATACTCCATTGACTCTAGAAGAGGAATCAAATTTCATAGAAATAAATTTAAATACAAATTAATCCATATTTAAGAGATCTACTATAGTTCAAATATTTGAATGCACATTATATACGAGATTTTCCCTAGGCGAATTTTTGGTATGTACTGGGGTTCTCCCTTTTGGGTGTGCTAGATTTATAGGGAGATATAGGAGAAACATAGTGTGGTGGGACTATATGATGTGATACTGGACTTGAATTGTTTATCCCACTATAACAAAATGCTAATCCCATAATTAATTACCAAATGGACAATATATGCAAACAAATTCCACATTATTCATAATGATGTGAGGATAAGACTATATGATGTGTATACAAAAAAAAACAAAAATTTTGGGAGATATTTATAGTTATTTCATCCCTAAAAACTATTAATGGGATAATTTAGAAATGAGTCATTTAAATTAATGAGAGTTGCTTCAGCTAGTGGGTGGTGTCATTGATTAATACCATCAACCTTTGAATTGAATTCCATTTCTGTAGCTGGGTTGAGCACTTCATTATGAAAACTTTTAACACCCAATTTTTGTAAACTGATTTTTCTAATAAATTAACTTTCATTGAGGTATTTTATTTCACTAAGTTAAATAATCCTTTCATATGAAACTAACATGACCTACGATATATACAACACTGACTTGGTGTCTGTTACACGCAACACCAAGTGTTAAAGGGAATATAATAACCCAATACATTTAAATATACTTACTATCTTAAATAAATATAATATATTATATGGATTTTAATTCAAACCACAAATATTTTTCTTATGTTACACACAATATAGACTTTCTTTGACAACTTACACTATACATAAGACTGAATTTTACAAGACACTGATATATTATTCAAACCTTATTATTTAATATAATAAGATATAACCTAGAAATTAAATAATATTTTTAATAGTATTCAATAACTTATAAAACATTATGATTTATATTAACATTACATTAATTCATTTGTTACTAATTAATTATAAAGGAAACTGATAACCAAATAAGTATAAAAAGAATTACTATTATTATTTTCATGGTTATAAATGGGTTTTCACTTGATAAAATAAATCAATCACAATTAGTGATTGATTTAATTGAAATATATTTGTTAAATATTCTATAAAATAATTTTTATATTCATCTATAATGTTTTATAAGCATAATATATAAACAAATCCAATTTGACACATAAAAGCCAATATTTTTTATAAAGGTAAATTTAATACCGTTTAATGGTGAACCCATTTTAAATTAAATTTTGACCCTTTTAAAAATTTAAAATTTCAAAATTAACATCTTATTTTTCTATGAAGCAAAAAAATTATCTCAGTTTAAATTTTTCGATTTTTCTAGAAAGATTTATTTTTAATGAATAGTAAAATATACAGAATTTTAGTTCAAAACTGCTTTTTCAACTAATTTATTTATATGGTAAAATTATATTTTATATTGGACTTAAATTTTAATTAGATCCTATTTTTATCAATTAATAAAATTTATTTCCTTTTAATCAGTTTAAATAAGAAATTTAAAAAAACATAGAAAACTGTCAAATATTTTTTACTTTATAAACCCACATCGTCCTCTCACCTATGAGATGAATTTTAAATTAATTTCTTCCCCTGATGTGACTTGAATTTGGAATAATTGATTACATATTTTTTATAGGAATAATTTATAATTTCTAATAGTATTAATTTTTTTTTCACCAAAAATATTGGTGAAAGTGATTGAAATTAATTACAACGATTAAGGCTAAATTTAGAATAATAAGATACGAAACATTAACCTTAAGGCACATAACGAAAAATAAACCTATCAAATAGATATTTTATGACCATATTTTTACCCTACAGTCCCTTGGATATAATTGGGACCATTATTGGAGAAACTTCCAATGTGGAAAACATGTATGGAATTTCTTTTTCAAAATATCACTAGACTGCCACTCCCCCTCCACTATAAAAGGCCACCAATTCTACCACCTCCTCACACCTCTAAAACCACATAGGGTAGTACAAGATCTACGAAAATAACTTCCCAACATCCATATACTAGATTTTTAAGCCTCAATTTTTGAGATAAACCTTGAAAAGAATCCCTTTTTATAAACCTAAATGAGTTACCCAATTTTAAGGTAACCTTTTCCAATGATCTCTTTTCTCTAATTTTCTTCTCCACTCCCTATACTATTATTATTCAATTATTACATAAAAAAGTATAATAAATATAATAGGTTGTTTTTAATTTTTTATTTCTATCTAAATTTGAAAAAAAACTACATCTAATGGGTAACAAACATGTTATTTCTGTGTACGACCAACAACTGCCTAACGAAACGATGATTGCTCATTTTTCCTTTACTACCACTCATGTTTGATATTATGATAGACACTATGTTTATATATTAAATATATTATATATATAATTTATTTATTATTATTTAATTATTATTTATAACATACCTTTATTCTTATCATCTTATGTAAATATGATAATTTTTTTTGAGGAAGTGTGGAATACCACCCCTCCAAGCGATGTGACTCATTCATGCCATTCATGAAATGTAAAAAGGATTGTCCTAATAAAAATATATAACATATATAGAATATATATGATATTTTAATTATAACATACACATATAATTTACTCTTAATTCATTTAATATAATAAATAATTTAAAGTATCTTTCATGCATACGTAAGACCTACCATCTCTATGAACGGTGCATTTCATTTCATATCTCCAAATATTATAGATTATTATAAACATGTATGTAATGAATATATAAGAAATTTAATAAATTTTTCAAATTATGTATATTATTAAATCATGATATGAGTAAAATTAAAATCCAATTATAGGTCAAAACATACTTGATAAAACTAGGCAATTCACACCTAAAATAGTGAAAATAATGAAAGACTGTTAACATACAAGTAATAAGATGTTATCAAAAGATGATATATAATATTATAACCATGAGTAAGATTATTGTATAAGTTATTAAAATATTTTAAATCAATAAAAATGAGGATAAATACAAAATAACTCAATAAAGGTTAAGGAAATGGGATTTCATCTCACTTTTTATTTCCATGACATACATTCTATATTCACCACCCATTAATTTTGTGTGGTGTATATAATACACCTGGATATATTAAATAATTATTATAATTAAATTTATGGGTATTTACATATCCATTTAATGATATTTATTTCATGTGTTTTATGTTTCAAAATTTACCTAATTGGTAAAATAGTTTTGTCTCAATTTTTCTTCTTTGTGACTCTAGTTTTGTTATGCACCAAAATTATCTTTTAGGTGTATATACATCCATTTTACAAGTTATATCATGAATATAATTATTTTAATTATATTCTATGTTTCATGTAATTTCATTTTTTTACATGTATATTATGATCCCAGGTAACAACGTTTGAAGAGTTTATTGAAATAATCTCAATATTTTTCAATATTGTTTATTGTTTTGCTTCAATTGATAAAATTTGATGATACATATCTCAAAAAATTCATTTATTTTATTATACACAAATTATTTATAATATATTCATTAATTGGTACAATTTTTATACTGTGTGGTACATAGTATAGTTAATTTTTTTTATGAAACCCATACTTTACCCTATCTTCTGTTAGAAATCTATATTCCTTCAAAACCTTGTTTTCTAAAAAGGGTTTCAAAGAATATTTTACTATTCCACAATAATATTTAAAAGTAATTTTCAATTTTTATATTTTACCAATTTTTTAAATGGAATCTTCTTGTCTCTTTTCGAACATGAAATTTCTACCACCTTTTACCATACAAGCTATGAATGTTCTTCTCACCTTGTACGACATGTATAGATATACCCGTAGTAATGAGCAATATTACCTTGAAGATTCAATTAAAAGATTAAAAATATATTATTTTCTAAAAGAATTTTTTTCTTAATATATTGGATATTCATTATTTTTAAAGTGGGTTTCAAGGAAAAACATTTTGAAAAAATTGTTAATGGTTATGAATACTTCCTTTAAAACTTTTCAAAGCTACTTTTAAATAAAACAATTTTTGAAATTGCTGTATGTTTTAAAAATTATTTCAAACGTTTTAAAGATTTATTTATAATATTTCCAATGAATTTAAATGAAAAAGTGTTTGTAATTTTTTTTTCAAGATTATATCATATGTTTAAAAGAAAGAAGGTTTTCCAAACATTTTGAATATTTCTTTACATGTTTTCAATGTTATTTTCAATGAAATGTTTTTATTATTATTATTTTCAATATTTATTTTAATTTTTTAAAATAAAATTTTTTATAAGTTTTTAAACATGATTTCAATTCATCTTTATAAATTTTCAGGTTATTTTATTTGAAAATTATTTTTAAATGGTTTTATACATTAAAAATATTTTTTAAAATAAGATAGGATATCTTACTCATGAAATGTTTTCAAAATATATTTACAAGTTATTTTACATATAAGATGACATCTATTGATGGTACTAATGATCTTTTAAAAAATAATACAATATTTCCATTAATATTCCTTCTTGAATTTTTATGTTTTGATGGAATAATTCTTATGACACCCATTTAACATTTATGTGTTATATGGTTTTGAAAACAAAATTTTTTCACGTGTAATGTTTTTATTGAAATGATTGTGACACATGTATTTTTTAAAGAAGATGGTGGCATTAATTGGTTTCCCAATTCATGCCCCTGAAGGAATTTATTAAAAATAAGAGTAGTATTACAGATTTGAGGTGTAAATGGCTTAAACTAACAGGGAATAAAAGAGACAACATATAAAGAAGTCAAGAAAAACCAGCAGAAATATACAGCAAACCAAGATCAAATCCAGCCTTCATCATCAATAATTCTGGAACTTAATGTGGATGGAGAGAAAATTTAGAGAGGTAGAAATGCATCCGGCCTCCTCACAAGTTAGCATGCCAGTAAAATAGAGAAAAATAACCAGATCAAAAGAACACTGAAGCCAGCAAAACAATGAAAAAAATAGAATCAACTCCATTTTAAAGAGAGGAAAAACTGTAAACTGAGAGCAGGAAAGATGTGTCAATTTGAGCAGAGTATATCAAAAAATAATCTCCACTGAAATACACAAAGCCATTATACTAAACAGTCTCATAACCAGCATAAAAGACCATAACTGATGCAGCAAAATCCTCCAAATCTAGTAGGGACAAAGAACTGAAAACAACTGCATATATAAACTCATTGAACTTCATCCATTGGTCGTAATAGCATTCCAAACAACTGGACATATTCTAGGAACCAAACCAGAGGAATAAAAAACAATGCAAAGGAGTTCATAATCTCCAAAGTTACATGTTCAAAACTAGAATAAGAAAAGAGAAGGAGACTGAAGATAAAGTCCAAGATTCAGAATGAGAGGTCCAAGAGTAATCAGGTTTCTAGAGAAGGATGTCCAAACAAATCTAGATGGCAGATAGTTTTTAATCGAAATAAAAGTGAAAATAAAAATCTTAAACTGTACAGCAAACTGAAAAAACTCTAAAGAACCAGTAGACATAAGTCATTGACAAGGTATATCCTTAAAATAAAAGTTTGCCTCTTTATTAAATTCCTCATCCACTCTAATAAACATCCTTTTTCTAATATCCATATAAGTATCTTCAGTAATTTCATCATTTTTGTATTTTTAGAGGGCATTTGTGTCATTTTCTACAAACCATGAGTCATTTTCTTTTGAGAAATCCAATTTATCCTCATATTGATAGGCATCCCTAAATTCAGGAACATTTTCCTCATCCACACTTGATGAATCTTCTAAGTCAGAACAATAATAGGATTATGAGGATTCAGGTAAGGGTTCAATAGGGACAGATTGTGGAGGGACCTCATTTTCAATAATCTTGGCAGATAATGATCTAGAGATAATAGTCCTCTCATTATTGACATTTTCCCAATGTTTTCACATTTTCATGGGATTCAGGGTGATATGATTACATATTTATGAAACCCATTTACTTTCAAGGGTTATGATATGATTTTTAATGATCAAGTGGCCCATGTATATATGATTTATTTATGAGATGGGAGGTAAATATATCTCCCTCTAATTCATTGGGTAATGATAAATGTTTTTTGATATTAAAGGGTATAGAAGTGGGTATTTAAATACTGAAACAAGGGGAGGGTACACGGGAAGAAATACAAAGAATAAAACAAGATGCTACATGGGAGGACATCCCATGCTTGAAACTAGAGGGTACATGGGAGGGAATCCCATCCCAAAGATATTATATAAGTGACTAACTAAAGACTAACGTGTTTCAAAGGTCTTGGTATGCCACCATGACATAGGGTTTTTTATGATTATTTCTCTTTCAAAAATTCCATTTATTATTCATATGTTATTCTTTCATGAATTATGATCTTAATTATATTATGATTCATTTCTTAAGAACTAATAATCTTTATTATGATATCTAATATACAGGTTATGAACTTCAAATTTTATTCTCACATTGCGTATGATTTTTTTTGTTATGCTTGCACCTTTCCTTTACATACCATTATTGAGCATGCGAGATTACCCCATTCTTATGTTTTATTTCCCTTGGTTGTGAAGAAAGGTTTTTGTTAGAATTATTAAAGGTGGAGATCTTTATGGGAGATATTGAAGATATTTCACCCAGATAGAATATTTTGTTTCCTCGTTTCTTGAGACACTAAACTATTTTGGTCCTCAACCATGTCTTTTTGTAATTTATTGAATATCCATCCAGTATGATGTAATATACATGCATGTTAATCCTGATTCACGATAAAAATGGCCATGATATATAAACCATGATACCATAAAGTTTCCAAACATGCAATAATTTTATGTTTATGGGTTATTATTTACTAAAACTAGAGGATTTCATATATATATAATATGGTAGGGATGTAATCCTTAGTGTCATTATACTTGTCATATTGACATACTTATGACACTTGTTCATCAGCAGGTACTTCCTCACACAATTTTACTCACAAAATTTCATAAGGATTAAGATATTAATGTCAGAAGCTAATATGAAAAGTAGTAGGTTGATCAACATTGAAAGGCGTGTCTTGGAAACACAATATTAGTATTTTTCTACATCAATAGTAGAAATTCCTATTTAGTATTTTTTGATCCTTCTAGTTCATTTTTGGTTGGATAGTATCCCACATGAGAAGATATATATTTAAAAATTACAATGAAAAATGAGGTTATTGGTTATATTATTTTATTCAAATCATATTTTAGGTTAATATACTCTTTTTTAGTAACCAAGATGTATAAAATACTCTAAAACACAAATTTTTTTTAAATTATTTCCCTAACCAACCGAGACTGGAAAAGCAACTCAAAATAAAATGGGAACCCATTCATAGAATGCACATTAAATTGATATATGGTGTTTTAGTAGATGGTATTGACTGAAATACTATCTATAATGGATATAAAAATTTTATATCAAGGAGAATATTTAGTTGTGTGCAAAAGATATGCCATACCCCACCTTTAAGATCATGATTAAAAAATAACCCATGGTTAGAAACTAGTTTAGGTTAGTACTATTGTGAGAGGATATAGGTATATAGTTCACACCACATCATGTTTTTTCTATTTACAAACTATCCATTTAAAATACTAAAATATGGATTTAGACATACTTTAACATATAGTTTGTCACTTTGATACACTAATTAAAAAAATTCTCTAATGAATGAAGGAGGAGTTGAAAAAGAGTAATTGTAAGAGTTGGTAGGTCCTTATAACAGGATCACACAATTAATACTTTTATAGCTCAAAGGACTAGATAAATGGTTGAGGTTTCTTGAATCTTCTCCCTTGGTGGGTGGAGAATATCTTTTACCACTGATCCCTATTGGCAGTGATTTTCCATAACATACAAGGGAATGTGTTTTTAGTGGAGGAAATCATTTTTAAATAATATTTATGATGCAATAAATGTTGAGAAATTCCTCTTGATAGAGTGTAGGTAGGTGACTTCACCCTTCAAAATAACTGATGAGAGTCACCATAATGAAGTATAATCTTACCTCAAGGACCATGAATATATTATTCAATCTATCAATATTTTAATCTTTTACTAAAACATGGTAATTAAATTGCTGTTTCCAAAGTAATATTTTGTGAGTACAATGATGAAGAATGAGGTTAATACAGGGGTTCTCTAATGGTAAAAAACTCTATTAAAGAAGAAGTTGTCTATCAGATCACTCATTGGGAAGAGGTAACATGTGTTCTTACATTCAATTAAAATATTTTCTTATGTGTCACCATTAATTACATATTTTTAATATTTATAATCTTATAGGTTTGAATCTCATATTAAAACTCTGGTATATTTAGTTTGATGAACAACGGTTAGCCCAGGTGCTTACTTGGGAAACAAGGATAAATAAGAAGCTTACCCCACCTAGATGGAATGAGCCCTAGCAGTAATATCCAACCCTTTAGAAATATTTAAAATTACAATGCCAATAGTCCCTTCTATGAGGATGTATTCAGAAATAATGCAATGTTGGGAGTTAGAGATGCCTTTGGAGCTCTGTTTATACTATGGACCTGATGGAAATTTCTACATATCTATTCTTATTTCCATATATTACATTATGATTTCATACTGATCCATTGGATTACTCAAAAATCGATCGAATAATTCATGGGATTAAATATTTTGGAATCCCAAGGTAATATTAACTATTCTCTTTTATAAGGTATCTTTATTAAAAAAATAGAATCCCAATAGTGACTAGAATTAGATCCTAACTAGAATAGGCCAACCAATGTATTTACACTCTCAGGATCAACATATAACCTTACAAAGATATACTAAATTGGTTAAACATCCTCAATGAGAGGTCTATACATTATTGAGTCAATATGGTTTTCTTATGACTTTTCCATTTCTCTAGGTTTTTAAAATCACAAACACATTAACTTAAGGTAAATTATAATTTCCTAATTTTTTTTCATTAGAAAATTTTCCCCCCTCTACGAAATTTTTTATCATTGTATATGTTTTCGTTGTTCATCATCTCCATAAATTCAACTCGGTTTATATCTAAAGGAAAAAATTTAGTTTCATATCTAAAACCTCAGAATCTTATAAATCCTTGGATATAGAGTATTCTAGTTTTGTGATTTGAATTCTATGAAAATCCAATTCAGCATTCTCTGAAATTCCAAATCCGAATTCTCTAAAATTCAAACTCCGATTTCTCTGAAATTCAATCATCAAATTCTTTGAAATTCAGACTTCGAATTCTTAGAAATTCAAATTCTAAATTCTTGGAAATTAAAACTCAAAACTCTATGGATTTCAGACTCCAAATTATATGAAATTAAGACTCCAAATTCTTTGAAATACGGACATAAAATTCCCTGAAATTCAGACACTGAATTTTTTAGAATTCATACTCTGAATTCCTATGAATCCAGATTCCAAATTCATTGGAATTAAGATTCCAAAATCTATAGAATTCAGGTTCTGAATTCCTTGTAAAACAGAATCAGAATAGCCATGTATTATAGACACCGAATGATTATTTGGTTATACTCAGAATTCCATTATTCCTTAGAGTTTGAAAAAATTATTTGTTTAATAAATTTCATTTTCCTTATACTTATTATGAAATGATATCGTGCGATCTATTTCTATCTAACTATTGGTTGAGTGACACGATTACAGGTCCCTCCAGAATTCAAGGAAAAATATGACCATTGGAGGAGGGATCTGCTTGTTGTAGAAGTGAATATAAATAGAAGATCATTTGAACGAGCTCATACCCATTCTACTTTTTATCACTCTAGAGATCACATACTATGAAGTGATTCCTATAGAGAGACTCTTATGCTTTGTGCATACTAATCTTCTTGTTTTTACTTCTTTTTGTGACTTCAGTTGTTACTGAGTACAATCATTGGATTTTGGAGATAGGAAGGTAGAGGTGATAACTACATTAAAGTTTGAGGGCTTTTGGGAATAGGAATACACAGGTTCTGAATACGTTAAAGATTGAGGGCTTGCATGGATAACAAGATAAATTCTGATACTCTAATCAAGGGATTACCCTACTATGGGTAAGGCATTATTTCTTGAAAGTATAAATAAAGGGAATTTTAACCAAGATTGTTGGATACCCTACTCTTTGGGTTAAAATATTTCATATTTGTAACTTGTTTTATTTAAATTTTACTTCTGCTATATTTGGATAATGGAAGAATGTATTTCCTTCTTATAATTTGATATCATTTTTATATACTCTGATAAGTAAGTTTCTATAAAATTTAAGAGAGAATATTTTCCTTATTAAACTTTCTTTTTGTTTCATTTCCGGAACCATATTTCTGGAACCTATAAAGTTTTTTTAATCGAACTAAAATAGGTCTTGTGAATTTATCTTGTTTAACTTAGTTAAACATTATTTTCCTTAAGGTTAAAAACAAAATGTTTTTTAACATAAAATTCACCCCCCTCTTGTAATTGAGCATCTATATCATTATTTTAGTCATAAAATTGGTATCATAAGTGGTTTATGAATTACTTATATTCATATATATGTTTTCTTTCTCAAGATTTCTGTGTTCTAAATTTTTATGCTTAACTTTTCATGCTTAAGTTTTTCCTAGAGATTTTTATATTTGTCTAACATTTTCTGTTAATAAGTTTTTGTGGAAAGATATATTCTTATAGAATGGTAGGAATGAAATTTGGTTGGATTGATAATATAAATATTACTAGACCACATATTTTTTATTTTAATGATTATGAGTACTAGAGAGATCGAATGAAGACATTTTTTATTAACACTAGAGTAGACAATTTTATAAATCTTAGTGGAGATTAAAAAATTCCTGACAATGAATTCAAAACCTTTAAAAATGAAGAAAAGTAAGAATATCAACTAAATTACATGGTACACAATACTTAGTTGTTTTCTATGACTAGGAATATATATAGAATAATTTATTCTAGTGAAGTGGGACGTTTTATTTGGAAGAAACTTGAAGTTACACATTTTGGTACTTCCAATGTTATAGAAACTAAAAGAGCTATACTTTGAACAGAATATCCTAGATTTCTATTTCTCTATGGAGAACCAGTATGCAAGGTTCAACAAAGATTTATGACTATTGTCAATAGTTTAAAATCTATGGGAGATAATGGTCTTGATGATGATGCTCTTGTAGACAATAATATTGATATAATTCCTTATGAGTGGGAATCTAAGAGAACATCTATTGATGAAAATAAGAAAGTATCTCAAATAACTGTAGATGAGATTTTTGGAACTCTTCTTCAACATGAGATAAGAATGAAAATATATAATAATATAATTAGGAAGAAGAATGGAAATGGTAGTGTTTCCTTTGCTATTAATAAATCCAAAAATCTCGAAATTGTTACAAGATCCATGTCTAAGAAAGTCACTATTTTATCTGAATATAGTAAAAGTGAACATTATGAGAATGAGATAGATAATATTTCTTGAATGATGAAAAAGATAGTGAGAAATAAATATTTTTAGTATAGATATAAGAAGAAAGAATGAAAAGACAATAAATACTGAAAGTCACTTATTATTAATGTAAAAGAGTAGGGAATATAAGGCCAGATTGTCTTATGCTTATGAAAAATGACAAAAAGGAAAATAATTCTAATAAGAATATAGATAAGTACTACAAGGCTAAATATAATAATTTTTTGAAATCTAATGACACCTAGAGGGATAGTGGTGGTGACTCTTCTGATGAATTCTCATTGTATGAATCTTCTGAATAGAAGAATCTTACTTTACTGGCCAAACAACCCATTGAAAATAATTATCTAATGGACAAGGTACACAGTGTTGAATCTATTACAAATGTATCTTTGAATAAAAATTATTATGATGATAAATACTATGAATCTTCATATGATGCCTCTTACTCCTCAGAGGATAATACATTAACTTCTTATGAAGTGGTGTCTAGGTTTGCTAAACTTATTGATAATGATAATTATCTACTCATGAAAATGATTGAAAAGAAAAATTCTAGATTATATTTTTTAACCAAAAATTATTAGATATTTCTAAAGATATTGATAAGAAAAAATTTTAATTTAAAAGTATTTCCAAAAATTATGAGGAAGTTAATTCTAAGATGGATAAATTTTTTAAGGATCTTGAAAATGGATTTTTTAAGAAAAATATTTTAGATGCTAACTATAGGGTTGAAACTAATGTTTTTTAGGTTAAAAATCTGGTTATTAATCTAAAGTCAGAAATATTTTCCTTAAGAAAATGTCTATCAAATTTTACCCTAGGTAAGAAATTTTTTGACAAGATGTATTCCCAAATTCGAACATTAACAAATATTTCTAGATTTAGTAATAATAATTCTAAACCAGTTTTTAGTAATAACTATTTTGTTCCCCAAAGTGTTCCATTTTCACTAAATGTCAGTGTCGTTGAAATTCATCCAAAAATTATTATTTGATCAAAAATCATTATTTAGGTTTTCATAACGTTTATTTCTCTAAGAAAATGTGGATATCTAAAATATGGCTTTCTAAAATTTCTAGATCCAAGTATGTTTAGATTTTGAAAGTATAACTTTATTATTTTCAGGAAAATTAAGATAGTACCAATAACAATACACAGTACATGGATTGTGGATGTTCCCAACATATGACTGGTAAAAACAACATTGAAAATATTATCAATAATAAAGGAGGAAAAGTAATATTAGGAGGTAATGATCAGGGAGAAATTATTGGTATAAGTAAAATTTTTCTTCTTGAAAAAAACTTAATTTCAAGTGTTTTATTTATTAAGGGTATTAAGCACAGGCTCATTAGCATAATTTAATTATGTAATTAAGGTTACCTTGTTAATTTTAGGAATGATAAATTCTTAGCACACTATTCCAAGGAAGAGTTTATTCTTTATTCCCATAGGAAAGAGAATGTATACACAATAAACATACAAGACCTTATGATCCAAGATCTACCTTGCCTTAGTACAATGGAAGATCAATCTTGGTTGCATCATAGAAGGTTATGACATTATAACCTTAAGAACCTATGCAGACTCTCCAACAAAAGACTTGTTAAGGATCCACATGATCATAGATTTTATTCGTCAAAAGTATGTGACCCTTTTCAATATGGTAGGAAACATAAATTGAGTTTTAAATTAATAACTGAAGTATCAACGTATAATTCATTATAGTTAGTGCATACAGATCTCTTCGGTGAAACACAAACTAGATGTATTGGAGGAAAATATTATGTATTTTTCTTAGTTGATGATTAGATGAGATTTAGAAGGGTCTATTTTCTAAGAATGAAGTCTGAAGGTTTTTCTTATTTCAAAATTTTTAGAGCGTAAGTTAAAAATCAAGAAAAAACATCCATTGATAATTATCCATAATGATCGTGGAGGAGAATTTCAAAATTCATATTTTGATACTTTTTGTAGTAAAAAATAGCATTACTCATAACTTCTAAACTCCAAGAACTCCTCAACAGAATGGTGTTGTTGAAAGAAGAAATCAGATTATTCAAGAGATAACTCGAACCGTGTTGAGTGAATATTCTATAGGAAAACGCTTTTGTGCTGAAGTTGTAAGTACTGATTGTTAGACTATAAATCGAGTTTTGATAAGACATTTTCTTAAAAAAACCCTTACGAATTATGGAATGTTAGAAAACCCAGACTTTCATACTTCAAGGTATTTGGTTTCAATGTTTTCAATCTAAATGCTAAAGATATTTTACATAAATTCACACCAAACTCTGATGGAGTAATTTTCTTAAGATACCCACAACTTTTAAGGCTTATAGAGTTTTTAAAAGAAATACTTGTACTCTTGAAGGAATAGTGCATGTTAAATTTGATGAAACTGATCCTTTTATTTTTAAACAACCCCAACATACAACCTAGAATGTTTTTTCAAAAATTGACTATCAACTATTGATATAATACCCTTATGATAAAGAAACTTTTCATGAAAATATTTCTGAAGAATTTACCCAAGAATATTTACAACCATATTTTGATGAATAGGTTTTAAAAAACCCATATCAGTTGTTTCTTAATAATTTTCACAGTGATAATATCATTGGTGATTTAAATGAACCTATAAGTACTAGAAGTTCCTTAAGAAATTATGTAAATCATTTGGAATTCCTTTCCCAATTAGGGGAAAAAAGAACTGATGAATCTCTAGGTGATGATGATGGGATAAAGGCTATGAAATATGAGCTAAATGAATTCGAAAGGAACAAAGTCTGGACCTTGGTCGAAAGACCTAAGGAAGCTTAAATTATTGTAGCAATGTGGGTCTTCATAAAAAAGTGTGATGAAAATGGAATCATTGTGAGAAATAAAGCTATATTAGTTTCCAAGGGCTATAATCAACAAGAAGGAATAGACTATGAAGAAACCTGTTCTCCAGTAGCTAGACTAGAATCTATTCGTATTTTACTTTCCATTGTAGTATTTTTTAATTTCAAGCTTTTTCAAATGGATGTAAAGTGTGATTTTCTTAATGGATATGTTCATGATGATGTTTTTGATGAAAAATATCTTGGTTTTGAAGACACAAAACATCCTAAACATGTTTTCAAACTCACCAAAGGTTTATATGGACTTAAACAAGCACCTAGATCACGGTATGATAGAATTACAAGATTTTTTCTACAAAATTCTTATTTTAATGGAACTACTGATCTGACCCTTTTTATAAATAAAGGAAATTTTTTTGATTGTTCAAATTTATATTAATGACATTATATTTGCTTCAACTCAACAACCATTAACTGATTCACTTGTGAATCTAATGAAATCTAATTTTAAAATGAGTTTGATGGTTGAGTTAAAATTTTTCCTAGGTTTTCAAATTTCTCAAAAACTATTAGGGACTTATATATCTAAACATATGTATATTAAAGATATTCTTAAAAATTATTGATATGAAAACAATAAAAGTACAAGTACTCCAATCGGTACCTCCAATTTTCATGATCTTGATGAAGCTAGGAAACTAGTAGATCAAACATCATTTAGGGGAATGATAGTATGTTTACTATACATTATAGCTAGTCATCCAGATTTAATATTTCAGTTTTCTTATGTGTAAGATATCATTCCAATTCTAAGGAATCTCATTTAAAAGTATTGAAAATAATTTGTTTTCTATTTAAAAGGAACCACATATTTAAGACTCTTGTATAATTCTAAAAATGATTTCGTTATAAAAAGTTTTTCAGATGCTAACTTTGGTGGATGTAGAATGGATAAAAAAGAACATATTGGACTAGTCCTTTCTTATGAGATTCATTAGATAATTTTTTATAAAAAATGAAACACTCAGTAGCACTTTCCACTGCTGAAGCTGAATATATAGCATCTAGAAGTGGTTCTTCTCAAGTGTTGTGGATTCAACATACACTCACAGACTATGGAATGAGTTTTACTAAAACACAGATATTGTGTGATAACACTAGTGATATTTCCCTACAAAAAAACCCTGCACATCACTCTAATACAAAACACATATATATTATCCATCACTTTCCTAGGGATCACACACAAAAAAGAGATACCATTCTTCAATTTTTCGGAACGAAAAAACAACATTATGATATTTTCCCAAAATATTTACCATCTGATAGATTTAAATACATTAAAAAAAGTTAGGAATGATAACTATAAGGTAATCTTCCATATTAACTTTTTGTTGAAACCAATCTCCTTACATTAAGAAAATCCTTTTCAAAACGAGAGTACATTTTCTTGGTAGTTAAAATGTTTCATAATAAAAAAAATTTAGTAAAAATTTTTCATAATAAAATTTTTTTTTACTCAAATTTTTTTAATAATAATTTTTTTTGGAACGCAAAATTATAGAATCCAAAATTTTCCTTCTTGTAGAATTTTTCCAGAATATAAAGTTTTTCAAGAAGTATTTTCCATATTTCTGATAATTTCTCTAGAAATATGGATGGTATGTTTCCTTACTTAAATTTTGGTAATCAAATTTTACTTTTGATTATTTTCCTTTTGATTTAAGGAATTTTTTTTGAATCAATTTTACTTAAATCCCAATGTTTTACCTTAAAAAACTCAAAAGATAGGAACCCACTAGAATCCTTCTTCAACTTTCTTCTTAACCATCAGATCAAATCATGCTTGTTTCAACCATTGGATCAATCTAGGAAGTATAATAATCACTTCAATCCCCAATATAAAGGACCCACATTGGTTGTCCTACATCCGTTTTCAGGCTTCGGCATGCCGAATCTCTGCCTCTCTACACAATTGTTGTTTCTCATTTACAGTTTTCTTAAATACGAAAGTCGTTGGAAGACTCTATGCAAAAGAAAATGTCATTAGTTAAGAAACTTTCGGTATAGAAGATCTATAGAGAATGGTTAATAAATCCAATGTTTTGTTTCTAAGTATGATTCTCTTATTTTGAAGAATATAATGTTGAATGGATGAGAGAGTTTGTTTGTATCCAAACCAAAGGCAAAGGATCCGGTTTACCTAGATTTTCTGGTAGAATTTTATAAGACAGTATGTTTTTTCATTCAAGATAGGAAAGAAAAGTTTTCTTTTAAGAGTTATGGGAATACTTATTCTATTTCTTTTATCTTGGAAGTGTGCATTATTGGTATTCCATTTGAAGGGGAAGCATAGTTATGCTCCAACAAGATACTAGATATATTAGGAAGTTTTGATAAGGAGAAGGACATAGAGTTCCTTGGTTTATCAAAAGTAAAGACACAAAAGATCAAACATCCCTCTAAGAACATTAGGATATTAGAATTATGGGTTTAGGGATTTCCCATTTTGAGAAAAGGTGATAAGGATACCTTTAAGAAGAGTGATATCTACATTCTGGATTTTCTGGTGAACCTCGGGAAGATTCATCTGGTGAAGTATGTCTTTCATACAATTATTAATATCAATAATGGGACTCTAAAGTCTCAAGTAATTATGTATATGGTTATTATTTACAAGATCATAGTCACTTTTCTACATTTGTTCAAAATCCTATGAAATATAAGATAATAAATATCAAGGTTATGTTTTTGAGTGATGATACGCTCAGAAGGATAATGGTTGGCTTTAACAAAAAGTCTAGAGAGTTTTAGGACTTATATAAAAGTGAAATTGAAGCATTATCCAAGAAATCATAAGTATCTGAGACTTATAAGAATGATTATAGAAGGATAATGCAGAAAGAAATGGAATCTGAGGAAAAAACTCTAGCAGTTCCGGAAACCCAATCAGCACCCCCAAAATCTAAGAAGAAAACTACCCATCTGGATGAATTTGTTTCTAAATGGAGATAAGATAAGAAGAAAAAGCAAGAACGAGAGCCTGGTTTTGGATTGTACCCTGCTAAGGAAAAATATTTAATTATTAAAGCTGTTGGGGAGTCTGAGAAGAAAGAAAAAGAGAAGAAGCAAAAGAAGAAAATGTCTGAAGATGAGATTGTTTAATCTCTTCTCAAGGCTACTGAGAAAGATTCAAAGTAGATCTAGGTACCAGAATTGTTTTTACTAGAATAACTTACAATGACTCTGGGAAAGGAAATTGTCATTCTGGAACCTGATGAAAAGGAAGACATTGTGCAAAAAGAGGAAGTGAAAGGAGATGACGTGGAAGGAAGTGATGATATAGATGACATGATACATAAAGTTGAATAATATCATGATAAGGAGAGTCCTTATAAGAATTTATCAATCTAGATTTCCCAGTTTAGATCTTCTATATTTTATACCCCAGGAGAAGGTGATGAATATTATTAAGAATTTAAAAAACATTCAAAATAAGAGAGAAACAAACATTATTTTATTCAACCATATGACCTGGTGGTAGATACATAGGAGGAAGATGTTGATGAAGATAAGATAGTTCAACTATCAAATAGGGAACAAGAATCACCGATGTTGGATGAGATCATTATGAGAGATGATAAAAAATTTGGTAGATTATACACCTAAGAAGGCTGAGGTGGCAAAGAATGATGTTGGTGGATCATTTAAAATTAAATCTGTTGAGTTAGAGAGAGAATCCTCACCAATAAGAGAATATGATTCAGAATTGTCTTCTATGGGACATGATTTTCTGGTTCAATCCATGAAGAAATTGGTTGATACAATTCCCTTGTTTCTGAATATTGAATCAATATTTTAGATTCTTCATCATTAATTTAACAAAAAATCAGATTCTTCTTCCATGATTATGGACATATTTTTTAGGCTTGAGTCTAATTTTAAATCCTTCTTCATCGGGTATGATGCTCATAAGGGGTAGTGCACGGAAATTACTAAGTGTTCCAAGAAAGAAAATTAAATAGATAAGAATATTTGAGGACTTTGAAGATAATTTGAATGATGATTTTGATGACAAATATTTTATGATCAAATACCATACTATAGGTTTTGATGAGAAGCTCAATCTTGAAAAAACAGTTCAGAAGTAGGAATTCAAGGATCTAAATGAGAAACTAAATTTAGTTTCAAAGAACTTGATGAGGGAAATAGATCTCAGAAATGTTTAGTAAGAAATAAAAACTTTTGAATACCCATGAAGAAATTATTAAGGCTTAGGAAGAAAAGATCAAAGCTTTGGAGAAGAAAAATTATGATTAGGATCAACTGCTCAAATGTTTTAAAGAGGATCATAAGGAGGTTAAAAAGCTGAAGACCATTGTCAGGAAGCTTATGCTGAAGGAAAATTAAGGATAATTTTTTTTATTTAACTCTGATATTTTGTTCATTAACATATTTGTAAACAGTTTTACAATCTTAATGAAAATTTTGGTTTTTCTTTATATGTATTGTTTTATAGTGCTAATATTTCAGGTACTATATTTTTTATATTCTCTCAATTCATTTTTTAAAATCACAAAGGGGGGGGGGAAGTAATGAAAAAAAGAATACTAAGTAATGAAGATAATTCCCTAAGTAAGGGGGAGTCTATCTAAGGGGGAGTTTTATCAAAGAATATTTACTTACGAATGAAAAAGAAAAATCTATTTAAGGATGTGAATAATATGATCCTTAGGGATTTAAAAATCTCAGGGGGAGTTAGTCGTATTCAACAAGATTCATAAGTAAAGGGATATAATTTTTTCTTTTATGTTCACAATGAAAAAATCTATGTCCTTATAAAATTTTTCGTAAGGATGTTTGTGATTTACAAAAAGTGGGAGATTGTTGATTCAATAAAGCTTCTTTATGAATTTTCCATTTCTCTATGTTTTGAAAATCACAAACACATTACCTTAAGGAAATTCATACTTTTCCTAGTTTTCTTTTCATGAGGAAAATTTCCCTTCTCTAAGGGATTTTTTCCCTTCCCTATCTTTTCATTATTTATCTTATAATCTCTATAAATCCAAATCATTTTATTTCTAATGGAAAAATTTGGTTTCAGATCTAAAACCTTGGAGTCCTATAAATCCTTGGAAATAGAGTTTTCTGTTTCCCAGATCTAAATTCTCCTAAATTCAAATTCCAAATTCTCAGAAATTCACACTCCAAATTCTCTGAAATGAAGACTCTGAATTATATGAAATTCATATTCTGAATTTTATGAAATTCAAAGTCCCAATTCTATAAAATTTAGAGTCTAAATACTATGAAATTTAGAATCCGAAGTCTCTAAAATTCAAGCTAGGAATTCTTTGAAATTCAGACTCTGAATTCACAAAAATTCTGACTCTAAATTCTCTAAAATTCACATTCAGAATTCCTCAAAATTCACACTCAGAATTCATCAGAATTCAGATTTCTAACTCATTGGAATTTAGATTCCGAAATCTATAGAATTCAGTTTCCAAATTCTTTGTAAAATAGAATCTTAATATCCATGTATTATAGACACCGAATGTTTTTTTGGTTAGAATATGAATTCCATTTTTTCCTTAGACTTTTAAAAATATATCTGTTTAAGAAATTTCATTTTTCTTATAATTATTTTGAAACAACGATGTAAAATCTATTTCTAACTAACCATTGGTTGAGTGAAACGTGTACAAGTTCCTCTGAAATACAAGGAAAATTAAGACCATTAGAGGAGGGAGGCTACCATTAGATATGTGCCTATAAATAGAAGCTAATTTGAAAGAGATCATACATGTTCTACTAGTGATCACTCTTGATATTTCATGTTATGATGTCATTTTTAGAGTGATAGACTTTCATGATTTCTCCGTACTGAACATCTCTTTCATCTTGATTCATTAAACTCCAATTGTTACTAAGAACAATCGAGGGCTTCCAGAGATAGGAAGATAGAGGTGCTGACTACATTAATGATTGAGGGCTTCTGGGGATATGAAGAAAGAGGTGCCGAATACCTTAAACATCAAGGGCATTCAAGGATAGCAAGACAAATTAAGATATTCTAATCAAGGGCTTACCCTAGTGTGGGTATAACATACTTTCTTAAAAGTATCAATCTAGGGACCTTTATCCAAGGTTTTTGGATACCCTACTCTTTCAGTTAAAAGATTTTATACTTGTTACTTTTTTTTCAAGTTTATTTCCACTGTATTTTGATAAAATATGAAAGTATAACCTTCTTATAATTTCTTCTCTTTTTTATATACCCTGATATGAATGCTTCTATATACTTTAAGGTAGAATATTTTCATTTTAAATGTTACTTATGTTTCATTTTCAGAACCATATTTTCGGAACCTAGAAAGCTTGTTTAACAGAACAAAAAGAGGTCTTGTGAATTTATCTTTCTTAGCTTTGTTAAACATAGTTTTCATTAAGGTTAGAAATGAGATATTTTTAAACTTACAATTAAACCCTTATTTAAATTGAGAATCTATATCATTATTTCGATCATATATACATTCATTACATCCATAAAATAGGGCGTGATATCCTAAAATTGTCATATTTTTATTATGTGAGTGAATCAATGAGAATATCCATGTAAATATATTCATAATGATTTCCTGAATGCATTTACGTTGGGTATTTTTAAGGGTCTCTAGATTCCTTGGAGTTAGTAGTTGTCATAGATATATACCAAATGTTCCAAAGTCTTGCGCATGGATCTTCATAAGAAGGCCCTTCTATTGTACCTCTCAACGGGTCAACATGGTTGAGACAGTCAATACCCTAATGGGTAAAGGTAATTCCTCACTAATATTTGGATTATTCTTTTTTTAGTATCTAAAATATTTTCCAAATTGATTTAAATAACCCTACCTTTGACCATGAAAACCTAGATGGTCGTGAATTTAGTGTCTTAGTTGATAAAATTTAGAGGGGTATAGAATAGTTCATGTCTAACATACATATGGAATATTGAGTTAGGTCCATCCCTAGGTGATTTGGTTCCAGATTATATTCGAATTCATTTGATACACTCTAAATCAAGCCCAATGTGTGTCTCAGTCATAGAGAATTTATGATTAAGGTTATAGAGAACCATATAGTGGCCAATTCATGAAACCCATCTCAGTGATGTCAATGGAAAATTACACCTCCTTCAACATATGTTTCACACTTTTGGTTATAGTTGCGGTGATTTCAATATAATACATGCTAGTGTTTGATGGTTATTATTGGATATAATAGAGTGAAGAAACTCTAATTGATGTTATTGTGCATTGAGTCAATGGACCACTACACAACTCTCTGTACTTTATTATACAATGATGTTTCTTAACATGATGAAGTGTCACTGAAGCGGTAACATGATATATTAGAAGGAAGGTCGTTATTGGAACATATTAAAAAAGAGATAATCATTGTTGAGAATGAAGAAGTATATTTAAAAAAATTCTTGAGGGAGTTGAAAAGATGAGACTCATGTTGTCATAAGGGAACCAATGTTACAACATGATGAATGTGTGAAAACTGTAATGATAGATGAGGTGTTCCAAACATTTAATGTAACAAATCATCAAATTAACCAACTTTATGAACCAATTAAGTGTGACTTATAATAGAATTAAAAATCACACATCCTTTTTTATAAGATGGGTGATAATGAATATAGACCGTGGATACACCGCTCTTATATTCTCAATTAATAAAAAATGTTCAATCTCAAATAATTGTCAATTTCTCAATATCCTCAATTTCATCAAATATTATTCTATGATAATATAGAAAATAAATAGTGAGTAATGTAATGATAATCTTATCAACCAGAAAATTTTATGGATAATGAATATGTAAATCACATATCCAGATAACTTGATTCAATAATGAAATATATGAATTATTCCATTATGTTTTAAATACACACCCACAAATGTATATTGGTGGGATTTATATTGTATCATATATACCAATATCATAAATCTGGAAACTTTTATGAGACAAATAATGAACAAATTCAGTTTTATCCTAATCTTTGTCTCTTATATGGATATTTTTATACCAGATATGGGATCACATTTACCAACATCAAAAGCTATGGAAATTCCATTTAGATACTAGACAATTTAATGAATTAACATAATGAAAATAATAATGGGGTATCTTAAATGAGGATTTCAATTCCCAAAATTTTCATGTACCCCAATTTCACCCTTTAATGAATTTCACATGATTTTTTGGAACCAATACATTTGAGTAACAAAAGGGTGATCACCATTTTTATTATGAAAATACACCCAGAGAGTGTAGATTGGCCTTTATGAGGGACGAATTGTGGTTCTAAGAATATTTATTACTATTTTATTTTCAACCTAAATTTTCTCCATGTGGTGATATGAGAGGATTAATAGGTATAAACATGGATTTTACTCAGGTGTCCCTTTATGTGTTTTCATACTAAAATACTTTCTGCCTCTTTGAATTCCAAATTCTTTTTTTTCTAGATTATCAGAGGTGCATGCCTAGAAAGAAGAGACTCAGCATTTAAAGGATATATTATCTTGTAATTAATATTCATGATATAAAATTGGTTATATCACCATTTATGGTATGGAATATCATAAGTCATAGAAATATGAGCAGCATGAAATACAATTCAATGAATATTTAATTAAATCATATTTAATGCTAGAGTATATCGTATTGCATGTAGTAATGTCACTACCTTCTACTACATCATTGAATCATAGTGTAATATTTAACTTCATCATAGTGTATGTATTTTGATTAATTATAATGTATGATATTTACATGCAGCATATGATGTGATTTGTAGTGCAACATTAAGAGTTAATGTTATAGTATTATTCTAGGAAACTTATCATTATGAAGTTATTTAAAATATATAATGATTGAGAGCATATATGAAAGATATTTATGAAGTGGATGATGTATTTACTCATGTGATATAATGCATGAGTAAATTCATGACTTAATAATGATTTTCCATGAGGATTTATAAATATTAATGCCACATTATGATGGTTGGAAGTCATTCACTATGCTTGTACAAGACTCTCTAGAAGCTAACAACACCTCTTATTCTTTCATTGGATTTGAGGCTCAAGCATACCATGTTTAGAAGAAGATTAACATTTGTAAAATAGATGATTTAGGTTCAACCCATGGATAACTCTATAGGAATAAATAATTTGATTCCCACTATATTTATCTTCATTAGTCCCATTTAAGCATTTTCATTGGCATATAGAGATGGTGTAATGGCACTTCATGTAAGGTAAAACTGGTTTACAATGTTTTTAATTCCCAGTTTACAAATATTTCATATTTCAAATCAGAGAGATATTGGGATTAGGATATTGATTGCTTTCACTTTTTCTGATAAGTGTTATTATAAAAAAAATCTAATAAGTGGTATAAAATATTCTTATGATTATTCATCCATGAAATCCTAAATGAAATTATGAAATCCCAATCATATTACACATCATATTCGTAGGCATAATATATGACTAGTGATATGTTCTTGGAGTCTTATATCTTGACATATGATACATGATATCGTAATATATGATATGTTTTAAAACCATTTTTTCACTAGTATTAGCATATGACCACTTCCTATAGTAAAAATATCTAGTTAGGCCTTGTTTTTCAACAACAGAGTATCATATCAGAAATATGATTACTCTATGTTCCATTTTATAATGTTGTGATATCATAGAAAAATACTGTATATATTCGTCAAAAAATATGATTAATAATTCATAGTAGGTTAAACATATTTAGAAATTCATCTTTTAATCATAATGTATGACATATAGTAGTTAAAACTACACCCTATATATCATATCCTATTATTCCCTCTAAATTTTAGAAAAAATTCAAATGTGGAACCTATATTCTTATTTTCTATTTAATTATGAGATGAATTTATATTTTATAAGATGTAGATAAATAATGATAGAATGAATTTTTTAATTAAATTAGAAATATTTTATAAACTAATTAATTTTAATGAGTTTATAATAAATTAAATAAATGTTATGAAATATTAATTAATTAATAAAAATTGAAATATTAAAAAAAATATCTATCATAAAATTATACAAAATGGCCTATGAACTAAATAAAGTGTTTATATAATAAATCATAACATAGAATTTTAAAGTGTTTATAAAATATAAAATAATAGGAAATATAAAGCCTTTATATTTGATTTACATTTTTTTAATTAGATAAATTTGAATTGTTGAATTATGGTCTTTATTTAGGAAATCACTTAAATCTCATCAAAAGAGTTTTGATGATGTATTTTATCTACGATTAAATAACGTGAAGAATAATATATATATATATATTATGTGAAATTTTTAAATAATATAAAATTTATTTTAAAATGTTTATAATTCATAAAATATGATATATTTAAAGTAAAATATATATAATAAATAATATAAAGGAGTTGAAACTATGAAATGAATATACTATTTTTCATAATCAATTTTATAGAATGTTTATAATGAAAAAACATTATTATTTTTATATAATTATTTTTTATTTACGAAATATTTATAAATGATTATACCATGTTTAATTTATAATCTGTTCATTTATTTAAATGTATTCCCTAATTTATTATTCATGAAATAAATTTATTATATACCTTAATTAATTTTATGCATTAGTTTATGTTTTAAACATTTCATATAAATTCTAAATAATTTCATTAAATATTAGCAATGATCACATAAAATTTATATTTTATTTAGGATGATCAAATTTTTTAATAGAAGTTATTAGCTTGAATTTTGGTATGGAATATAGTTTATACATTATTAGGTTTTAAAGTTATATTGGGTTGGATTTTATCTTGGTTAAAGTATCTATTGGTGGAGGAAATGTTGTTCGAACGTGAAAGTAACTTAGAGGATTATGTATTGTTTTTAAAACATTGAAAAATTGGTTTAAAATATTAATAATATTTGCATCCTTCTTAACACATAACAATGGACATTACGTGATCTAAAATACATAATTACCATATTATTTATTAAATGAGATCATTATAACATAGATGTTAAATTAGTTCTATAAATATTAATAAACACATTATAAAAAATATTTATAATGGTTTTACATAAATCTAATTTATTGATTAATTCATAATATAAAATTACTCAATTTTCTGCAAATTCATTTTATGCTACAAAATTATATTTTCTTAAAAAATGTATTTATTTCATTTTGTGGACTGAAATTATATTAATTTATAAAATAATTTCAAATTGGATTTTATTGAATGATGTAAATTTTTAAAATTAGTATGTAAAATTTATATTAGGGTGAATTTATGCTACTTTGTTGAAATGGTTGATTTTTTGGTGAATAGTGAAAATACCAATTTTTGAAAATAATTCCATTTTTATGATATTATTATGATTTAATAATTAATTTATATATTGTAAAACCTTTGGATAGACCAAATAAGTTTTTGAGGATATGGTTATTTTTTTTCAAATTAATTTTTTTATATTTTTGAAACTCATCATTACTTTTTTGAATATAAGTTAAATTCTATTCAAATTTAAAACTATTTTTAGTCATGCATTTAATGGTACAGTTGTAAGTTGAAGTTTGGTATTTTCTTGACACAGAATTCTAAAAACCTTATTTTTATATTATATAACCAAAAAAACTATCTAAATCAAAATTTTACAATGTTTCAATGTAATTACTTTTTACGCTTAAATTAGTTATTTTACATAAAATATTGTTCATGTGTTTTGTGTTTCCCTATATATTTTTTTTCAAATTAATGAATAATAACATGAAAAAATGGATTTCTCATTTTTAACTATAATTATAAAATATTCTTTAAATTATCTTTAATTTTTTGTAATATAAATAAGTTATCATTGTAAAAATTTATGTTATAATAATTAATGATAAATTGGATTTAAAGGGGTCTAATTAGAAGATAAGGATTAAAATGTATCCAAAAATTGTGTAAATATGATAATATAAGTGTCTGTCCTCTCAATAATAAATTATATATGATTTTGGGTTCTTTTTTTCAACTTTTCCTAGAATAATTCCTCTAATATTTTAAGACTTCGAATAATAACATGAGTTCCACCCCCTTACTCATTAAAGGGATCAAATTCTCATATATTATTCACACCTCTTGAACCACTTATCTTAATGTAGATATTATAAATTTCATCCAAAAAATCCACACCATAACATATGATATTTAATATCAGTAAAATACTAAACTATAAGTATTAACGTTTAATCCAAATGTGGTCTCTCAAAGAAGAGGTAATTGTTATTACTAACTCCTTCACAATTTATTAATTATTATACTTACTATAGGTATAATATTATAATCCTAAAATAAGGAATAAATAATAGTCAATATATTTATATTTTATTATGAATATGTTAAAACAATTTTCCACCTCCTTTCCATCCTATTTAGAAAGAATACACTGCTCATGCATATATACAATCTACTATTTCCACAAAGTAGTGAAATTAATTTTCCATCACCATATTACATGGATTGTTATAAATATAAAAATAATGAATATATATGATATTCATTAAATAATATTTATTCTATAAATATAATATATCATTTACCATGTTACCATTCATACTGTTAAAAAATTATAATGTCACCTGTGTGTATGTGTGTACTACCACCTCCCCGATGCGACATGATTATTATAAAATTTTTAAAATTATTTTGATAATGTAACCATGATCAAGATATAAATTCCATAACCACTGAATCAAAATGTAATGAAAATCAAAACATTTAACACTAAAATGATGATGATAATGAAATATTATTAATGAAAAGGCAATAATATATTATAATAAAACCATATATGATATTATAAATATTAATATTTCAATGTAATATAATTATTATATATCTAAATTTGTTAAATATGAGTTTAGAAAGCTTATGAATCAAGTCAAACTTAATATAAGGGTTTATCATATCACTTATGTAAATGTGAGATATATACCATATTAACAACTTGATTATTTAATGTGTTGTATAGAATATTCCATTGATATTTTATATCATATATCTCTTTATTTAAATTCCAAATAAATTTTTTATTTGAAAATATTTATTTTAAGGGGATTATTATTCAATAGTTTCCATAACAGTTAGTGTTTATTTCATTACCTCACCCTTATTCAAGATTATTTTTGTTTAATATTTTATTTGGGTAATTATATAATATTTCTGTGTCAATCCCAATATATTTTCTTATCCTATAGTTATTTATTGAAATTAAATGTTTTACATTAATTTTAATATATATAAAAACCCAAAAATTTCAAAGAAGGTTGTTATTGAAAACCAATATTGTTTTTCTATTCAGTCATTAATATTTTTCATACACATACTTATTTTAGTATAAATGATTTTAAGAAATTTTTAAATATTATAAAATGATTGATTAAATTAAATTGTATCCAGGTTTTAATTTCTATAAAAAATTTTAAAATGAATCTTCTTATCATTTTTCGAACATTACAATTTTTTCTAGAAGTGTGAACAAAATCATATTTAAACATTTACCTATTGAATAAATTTTCTAATTTTAGGAATATTATTTTACTTGAATATTAAACTAAAATATTCCATGTTTCATTAAAAAATTCTATAATATTCCAGAAATATTTAAATTTTAAATAAGAAATTTCAAAATGAAACTGTATTTTCCACAAGTAATATTTAAGTGATATTTTGAAAAACTTTTCATCTATATAATTATCCATTGATGACTTTTATTATTTATTAGGGACATAATCTAATTATATAATACATAATATTACCTATTATGCCATATGATCTTGTTTCTATGGGGATTGACAGGGGAAATTATTAACATTTCTTATGATAGTTTTTCAATATGAATGTTTATATGGATTATGTATTTAATTTAAATCTATTTACTTCATTTGATGAATTAATTGTACTTATTAAGTGATGGGAGGGTCCAATTATATCCCATATATGCATCCATATATCTCATGAGATAAATTATATTGTGTATTTGGTGAATACACACTAAAATATTTGTGATATCATGGCATGAGGCCTTTATCGAATGTTAATAATTACTTGGAATAAATCCTTGATGTTATGTTTGTGATGTCTTGGAGAAACTCCCTTAAATTATTGTTATTATTTTTGACATCATGAATTTCATTATTATGAAATTAGTTTGCAACATCCCCCAACATATCACTCTATCACATGGCCAAATCAGGTTGGTTACTAGACCTCAAGCGTGCAAGTCCGTACGACGGAAGATGAAAACTTCTGTAGAGGGGGTTTTGAGTATAGTGGGGAGACTATACTCACTAGCATAGAGTTACAATATAGAAAAAATGAACAATATATGTAAATATATGATTAATAGAAAATATCCAAAATAGAAAAAATATAACTAGTTTGTAAAATGATGAACTAATAAACCAAATAATTGTAATCCCTGTAATGAAAAACTGAAATGTATCTAAATTTAAAACTAACTATAATAGAAAAAAATAACCATATGAAAAAAAGAAACTTAAAAGACCCCAGTCTCAAACCCCATGTCAGTCCCATCTCAAAACTCAGTCCCATCAGCAAGAAATAATCAAAAACACAGTCCCTCTCCCATTTCCAAATGGAAATCCATGTATTTTACTCAAGTACTAAATACTTTTCCAAATACGATGGGATAAAAACTCAGTAGGTTCACAAAAATGATCGTAAAAAACTAGCTTGAGAAATAAGTTCATGCAATAAAGTGATAAGAAGATGTAATAATTAACCAACTTAATATTATATAAAAATCAATCTGCATCAATAAAATATCATAATATCTATAAATATTTGGTACAACCATGACAATACTAAATATAACCCATGTAGTAATAACATGACTAAGAAAAGATTTATTTATAATCATTTCATCATCTTGGAAAATCCCTCTATATTGGAATTTCATCATTTGGGACATGCCCTCTATATATGAATTTAAACATCTAGGCATATCCCTCTATATAAGAAATTCAACATTCAATTGGGAAAAGCCTTATCTATCACCATTACATCATGGAATTGGGCCAATCCTAATTTATAATCATTATAATATGAATGTAGTCCCATACCACTATATATCAATTAAAACATGAAACTAGTATAATCTATCTGTATAATAATTTCAGAATGAAACTAGGCCAAGCCCTCTTTATAATCATTATAACATGAAATTAGGAAAAGCCTGCCATATAAGAATTAAATCATAAAGCTTTGACAAGACCACAATAATATCATTTTAGTATCCTAGGACAACCCCTTTATAGAATCATTTCAATAAGAAACCCTAAAAAAATTCACAACATCTAGTATATCACAATATCATATTGTCGTCCATAATGGTTAATTACGTAAATCACCATTTGTCATTCAATTAAAAATTTCATTTATTAAGTGGTTCTTAAACCATTAACATTCAAATTTATACCCAATAATATCATATCAAGAATAGATATTTTAATAATCAACTTAACTATTTACCAATGTGATTCTATATCAATAAATCACATGAGATCTCACGTTATTCAAAACAAATTTTAATCCACTAGCCAATTTATAAATATTAAAGGCTCTACGCACCCATCAGGTAACTACAATATAGGTCACAATACAATTGAATCCATGGAATCCAAGGAATCCAAGGAATAATCAAATACATAATATATCATCATTCATCATTCAACTAATTGAGACACATTTTTTCCTAGAACAATTTATAATATCGTGCATACTTAACAATTAAACTAATTATAGGGTTAGGGTTTAGGCCACCAACCATAACATGTGATTAAGACAATGCTTCAAAATGGAAACACCAACAAGAAAGAAGGTAAATAAAATCTAAAGAAGGACAAGATCACACATGATCCAGATCAACATCAGTTCACACAATAGTCAAAATATTATACTTTGGTATTGAGAAACAAGCATAAGTGATGGGGAAATATAATAGAAAAACCTACTAGAGATTGTTCATTTTAAATGCTCCAAAGGAGTTAGACAAGGAGACCCTCTCTCTGCTATCATTTTTTTTTCAATCGCTGAGGACTATCTTAGTAGACTCCTCTCCCTCAATGTTGAGGGAGGAAAAATCAAACCAATCATTGCTTCTAGAAATCATCATGCTCCCTCTCATCTTCTCTATGCCGATGATATCATTCTCTTTCTTCAGGGAGACAAAAGAAATGTTAACAATCTTAAATCAATCATTTCTCAATATGAGGAAGTTTCTGGCCAACACATTAACTGGCAAAAATCATTCATTTACTTTGGTAAAAACTTCCCCTCAAACAGGAAAACGCTTATCAACAATGTCTTAGGAGTTAAGGAAGGATTCCTTCCTTTTACATATCTTGGTGTCCCCCTTTTCAGGGGCCGACCTAAAGCCTGTTTTTTTCTTAGCATCGTTGATCAAACTCAAAAGAAACTCTCTTTCTGGAAAGGAAAATCCCTCTCAATCATTGGAAGAATTTTCCTTGTTAAATCCACTATTTTTTCTAAGTTGGTTTACTCGATTATGGTCTACAAATGGCCTTTGGGGCTGATAAAAAAAATCAAATACAGCTATAAGAAATTTTATCTAGAGTGGAAGCACTCTGGAAAAGAAGCTGGTAACGGTCTCCTGGGCCACTTGCTGTAAACCTATTGAAAATGGAGGAATCAGTATTAAGAATCTTAAAATCATTAATGAGGCCCTTCAGGCCAAACTCACATGGTCCCTCATTCATAATAACTCTCATTCCATGAGATTCCTCAAAATACATTTTCTTGATAAGCTTAAGTCTGGTTCTTCCAATTACATGACTTATTCTATCTGGCCTTAGATTAAATCCTCTTTTAACTCTATCATGGAAAACTCTAGATGGCTTGTTAGTAAAAACTCCTCTTTAAATTTCTGGTTTGATAACTGGACTGGCTCCCCCCTCATTTCTGATATGCCTAATACCTTTTCCCCTAATCCTTCGAACTGCTCCATTAAAGAGATGATCAACTCCCCTGAACTCCAACTTCCGAATCCTATCAAGGGAATTGTGGAAAATTACTATTTCACCCCTAATGAGGATCTCCTCATTTGGGAACCTGCTCATAATGGTCTTTTAGACTCAAAAAAGTTTTATCACTTTAACTTCCCTAACAGGGATGAAAATTTTAATTGGCTGTCCAATTTCAATAAATCCTGGATTAAGCCTTCTCGTCTCACTCTTATGTGGAAGATTGCACATAAAAAAATTCCAAATGATGTTTTCTTGCAATCTTATGGTTGTAATCTTTGATCTAAATGTAGATTTTGCAATCAGCATCGCGAGGACCTAAATCATCTTTTCTTATCCTGTGATACTGCTATGGCCCTTTGGCATTACATCTTTGACCTTTTTGGATGTAGATGGCTTTTAGATTCTTTTATTTTCTCTCAGCTGAAAAGAGCGGTGGAATTCCCAAGATCTTCCCAAATCAAGAATCTCTTTCTTACTGCTGTTGCGGAACTTCTGCACATTATATGGTATGGTAGAAATGAATCTTTTTTCAATAATAACACTTTTTATATCAATACAGGTAAAATGAGGATTCTGCTGGCTATAAAGGAAGCGGCTACGATTCAAACAACATGCTGTGACAATTCTGTCATATATTTAGAAACCATTCGCCGAATTGGTGTCAAAGGTATTTTTCCGAAGCCACACTATACTATTGAGGTTTTCTGGCAGGCACTCCCTCCTGGATGGCTTAAGGTAAACATGGACGAAGCCTCAAAAGGAAATCCTGGACTTGCTGGATGCGGTGGAATTTTCAGAGACCATCAAGATCGGATCCTTGGATGTTTCTTTGGAAGCTGTGGAAATGCTTCTGTGATGGAGGCAGAAATGCTTGCTATCATCCATGCCATCTCCTATGCAAAGCTCTTCAACTGGAAGAATATCTGGATTGAAAGCGACTCCAGAACTATTGTGCAAGCCATCTGGAAGGGTGATGTACATCTTGCATGGTCTCTCACTCCCAGATGGATGGACTGCCTAGCTGCGCTCACTGACCTCAATTTCATTGCCACCCATACCTATTGGGAGGCGAATATTATCGCTGATGGACTTGCGAACTTGGGAGTTTCTCATGAGATTACCTGGAGGAATGAACTCCCGCCTGAGTTGCTTCCTTCCTTTATTAAGGATTCTAGAAAATTGCCCTCTTTCCGTTTGTTGTAACTTGTTTTTAACTATTTCCCTTTGAATAAAGCCCTTTGTTCTGGTCTTTTGACAAGAACCCACCTTTTAAAAAAAATTGTTCATTTTATTAGGACATCCATAATGGAGGAAGTCACTCCAAAATCTCCTATAAATTTCTTAAGACATGAGAGAGGAGATATTCATGTTCAAGTAATGAAAATATAAGCACATGTCCAATTATATATCTAATGAGACCAATAAATACATGTAGTGTAACCCCCATTCAAGTTGTGTATAATATATTTATGAGTTATGATGAAAATCTTGATGTCTAGGATTAAGATAGACCTTCACAAACATTACACATCATGTAATGTATATTGATGATGTGTAACCAGTTTACATTATGAAATAGTTTACGACATGTATCACATTTATGGAATTTTCCTAGAGATTGTTGTACATCTTGTAATGTATCTAAAAATCATGGAAATGTACCATTGTAAGATTTAATCCCTGAACCTATAGAAGATCTAAAACCACCTCTGAATCCTTCTAATATCATGATAATACTTCATTATCCCATTTAACACATTTATACTTAGACTAATTTAATGGAAAAAAACATACATCCCCAAAATTTAGGTTATGTTTCATAACAAAATTTATCTGTATCTGAATGATACTTGAAAACAAAGCATTAATGTCAAGGGAATCCCAAATAAAATAGGTTTAAGGAAAAACTCAAAGGGGGATATATCTAGAAATAGACAGGATCATACAACCACTCCACCATATAACAACTGGTCCATGAGCTACTATAAGTATCACCATGGGATATTAGTGAAATATTTTGTCCACTATGATCACATATCATTCTCCCTCACATAGGTATCCTCTTAAACCTTCCCATGTTGCCACTGCACTTGAAACAGAGGTATAGTCCTACCCTAGATATAGTTCTCACTATGGTCCACAATCCATTTCAGTTCATCCACAAATCATGTAATACATAAAGAGAAAGGTCCCCAATATCTACCACATGAGTATGGATAGGACAATATCACTAATTCTGTAACATAAGAAACATATCGTGTATAGAACTGTAGCACCTTGTAAGGGTTAACTGGTTCACCACTCGACAAAACCTTTTTACTATCTCAAATTTCTTGAAAAATCAAGTTGTTGGATTTCCCAATTTACTAATACCACATTTCCATAAAAATGGAGAAACTTGTAGGAAAACATGATGACCAACCCTAAACCCCATATGTATTCTTTGATGATCAGCATATTATTTAATCTTGATCTATGCAGTCACCAACTTACTACTTATAAACTAAACCTACTTAGATGTTTCCTACATGATACTAGGTCTAACAAGCACTAACGTACCTACCTCTTACAAAAAAAGAGGTGAATGAAATGGAATACCATAAAAATATTCAAAAGGGTCAATTTGGATTGATTCATGGAATCTATTATTATAACACAATTCCATTAATTCCATCTGCTACTCCCATTATCCACTAAAATCCAAGGTACATAATTTTAAAATATCCTATAAAACATAAATATTCTTCTTAGATTTAACTTTATCTAGAGTAAGATAGGTCATACATAGAATATCCTATGATCCTAGAGCCTTGTTAATACCTTGATAGAACCATAAAGTGAAATAACAATCTCTATCAGAAATGATACTCCACATAATGCCATGCAAAAAAACTATCTAATATATTTATATACTTCCTAGATAATCAATAGTAGAGATATAACTGATAGAAAATAAGTGGTCTACCTTCATTAGTTAATCCTTGATGTCCCGTAATGCATCTTTCGAGCATGGTTTCTTTTTTAATCATGTCACAATGTTCATAGTCGCATCATCCCATTACCACTCTGAAATGAGTAGAGGGTATAACAACCTAGTAGACCTATAATAATCTTATTTCACCTATAGAAAGGTGAAACATATCAAAAAGAATATTATTAACTCATACTTCATTTTTGAACACTAGTAATATCTATAGAGATCATGATACATATATGTCAAACTATGATGTACCTCTAGTTTAGAAGCATGAAACTATCTCCTCAAATCCTAATGTAAGCACCAGGAACCCACACATGGCTACATAAGTGAAGAGAATTGGAGCTACTAAGAGACCATCATGATTATGTCGTCAGAGCATATAGTTTTTCACTCATAACTAATCCCTTATGATTAGATAATGTATTTTCTTTGATCTAGTAAAGAAAAACATGTATACAAAATTTCAAAGTCTAGGCTACTTATCCATGAGACTCATGAACATGTAAATGTATGTTTGAAAAGAGTTCCAACATGTAGAACTCATCAAAATAATCACACAATATATCTATATGTATCTCTCAACTTAATGAATCATCAATTATGTTTCCCTTTACCAGTGTATAATCCAACTCGAAGTTGAATGAATATAAACCCTCGACACACCTCCATTCCAAAGGGTTAAGTACCACTAAGAAAATATGTACCAAAGGCTCTTCTGGTCTATGTATGTCACAACCTCACAACCATAAGATAGTATATTCTTCATAATAGGGTATGTACAATCATATATACCTCTAGATTGTGAGTATGATAATTCCTTTTAGGCAGTCTCAACTGTCTGGATCCATGAGAAACCACTTGATCCTCCTACATCAAAAATTCATTCAGTAATACTCTAAATGAATCATATTATACAGTATATTATTTACCTGTAATTGGAAAATTGAGGATAGATTCTTATTCAAGCACTCTTTTAAACTCTTAAAAATTTATCTCTCAAGCATCCGAGAAAAAAACATCACTCCTTTCTTGGTCAACCTAGACATTGATGCGGAAAAACTAGAGAAGTCTTGGATAAATCACTGATAATAACCTATTAAACAAAGGAAACAATGAATCATGAAGAAATTCATGGGTTTCTACCAATATAATATAGATTCCACCTTTTCTAGGTCCATTGACACTCTCGCATATGAGAGACATGGCCCAAGAAGGCCAGTTTATCAATAAAGAAACTGAATTTGGTTTGCTTCACATAAATATGATGTCCTCTGAATTTTCTCAATATTATGTTAAAATATTGTCAGTAATCATCTATTAATTGGAAGTAAACAATGAAATATTCATAAAAAACTACCAAAAACTGATATAGAAATGGATAAAAGATCTAATTTATAAATTTCAAGAATACCTATAGTGTGTTCATCAAACCAATCCACATCACTATGAACTCATACAATCCATACCTCCTTCTAAAAGATATATATGGTATGTATGATGGTATCAAACGCAACTAGTGGTATTATAGCCTCAAATCAATCTTGGATGAAATCCTACCACCTATAACTTGACCAAAGAGATCATTGATCCATGGAAGGGGTTATTGTTTCTTGACTACCATCTGGTTTGATCATTAATAATTGACACATAAGTGAAAAGTCCCACCATACTTATTAGTGAAAGGAATTGGAGATCCCCATGGAGATGTACTAGGACATATGAAACCATTAGATTCCAAATCATCCAACTGAACATTCAACTCATGAATCCCTTCTAATTCCATCCTATAAGGTCAAAACAATTAAAACTAAACCTGAAACCATCTCTATCAGGAAATTGGATAAGAAATCAATCTCGTGCTTAGGTAGGAAGACATAGAAGTCATCATGAAAGGAATCTTGAAAATGATCTACCACTGGTGGAAAAGTATCGAATTGAATTCCACCATAAACCAAAACAAGGATCTCTTTCTGAGTCATGATACAATCCAATATGCACCAAATTGGTACTGCAAAACCTTCTAGAAGATCCCATTCATCCTGGTGAGAATATTTTTCTACTTATAGAGATAAAAATATACCTCCCCTCTGGTAACAATCGATATGAGCCTAGTATAAAAATAACTAATCCATGCAAAAAATTGAATAGAAACCTATCATTTCCATCACGAATGGTTCCCAAAATAAATGATAACCACAAATTAATAGTGAAAACCCCTTGAAACATTTGATATTACGTAACGAAAACCCCAATGGTATACTGATTCTAAAAACACCAAACAATATTTCCATAACTAATCCCAAATAATTTTAAAAAAGTGTAGATAAAAAGGAATTTTTTTCTATTATATCAAAAATAACACAAGAAATGGTAGAAGATAAAAGAATCATACCTCTGATGGATGAAGGTACTACATCCACACTATCCAGAGTAGACTGCATTGTTTGTAGCTAACTATCCCCTCTTCCATGGGATCCAGTTTGACTCACCTAAACTATTCCATCTAATTCGAAATCCACTCTTGTGCTAGGGTGCCCCATCCCCTGCCATGTATTAAATTACTACTGTAACACTAGTTACCTGTCAATTGGGAGGTAACTACATTATTACTAGACTATGGTACCTCTTTTTATCCTCTACCAACACGCATCTTCAAGAAGATTCGACAAAACATTTAAAGATGACCAAAATTTCAGCAAGCATGGTACTCTAATGAATGGTATGGACATTGAGGCCACCTATGAAGAAACATGCCACATTGATATAAATACAATAGAACATAGTCCAAAAATGGCTTCCCATTACCCTAACTACTCTTACCACTATTTTTAGGGTGATTAAAATCATAACATATCTTTTTTCTATTAAAAGAAGATCTCCCAATTTTTCCAACAAAAATTGCCTAACTGCTTCTCGAGACCTCTCTCATATTATCATCCATAATGAATGACTCTTCATCATATCCATATTTCTAATAAAGTGAAAAATATTCATCTATTATTAGATCTCATAGATAATACCATCCTAAAAATGTTTCACCATAGAGATATCATCAGTAGGTAATGATGGAATAAAGTATTGCAAGTCACTGAAACATCCAGTGTAGTCCATCACTGACATTATCTCTTATATCATGTTCATGAAATCAGAAGTATTATCATACCTAAATTCATCTAGAAAGAAGTTTATTAGAAAATTTTCATTTTAAATCTTCCTGGATAGCTCTTATTATTGCCTAACCTACTCCAGAATTCCCACCAATGCTTGGAAGGTTC
This sequence comes from Viscum album, assembly GCA_963277665.1. Lineage (NCBI taxonomy): Eukaryota > Viridiplantae > Streptophyta > Magnoliopsida > Santalales > Viscaceae > Viscum > Viscum album. The sequence continues at coordinate 2,002,893,792 of OY728136.1, forward strand.
AAGAAGCATGTTTACATTCAATATTACCGTTATTTTTGTGAGTCTCATGAGGTGATTGATGATCATCTGGAGTGAAACAATCCATAACTAAAATTCCAATGTTCCTACCTCCCCATTTAATGTAGGCATAAGATGTAATTGAAACTGTCTCATCAGCTCAAACACTGAAGGAATGGTGCAAACTGTCTTCCTATCCATGGATCATATGACCCTTGGGAAGCTATCATGATGCAGAACATCTATCTGAATCTCATGAGCTATAGGAATATCTTGTTTAGCTATGTTAGGAGTGTGATGATTTTCACTCTACATACACTCAACCCAAATATAATAATAAGGTATTTTCTATACAAGGAAAACACAATCCTTAGAATAGTATATAACAACAAGTTCAACCTCAATCTGTGACAAAAATTGAGAACCACTAGATCATGGTCTATCTAAACATGTATTAGAAGTGTTTTATCATGACATAACTATTCATTCATATTCATTTATCAGATATAATAGGTACATCATATATTATTTCATCATGGAAAATATATCACATGAATTAAATATGTTCTTATCATGCACAATGAATGTTAATATAAACCCTTGTATGCCTATCATGATATTTTCATACTCATATCACACCATACTAGGACACGAGTATCAATACCAAGAAAAAATTACATCACACAAAATGTGAACCACTCAAGGTGAAATAATATCAACCATAATAATAAAATAACATTAAAAATAGTCCCATCCCTTGGTACTTAGATTTACATCCATACATGGGTTAGCTACTCACTTACAAAAAATCATTACCATGTCATTAGACGTCGTAGTATCCTCTCTACCTTTCCCAAATAGTACATAATAGAAAAGGAGAACCTACTCCCTTGATACCACTTTATATTATCCCCTGACCCGACACTCTCTCACGTGGTCAAATTAATTTGGTTATGGGACCTTTAGCATGCATCCCTGTATTCCAGAGGCTTCCAAATATCAACAAGGGTGTGAAAAGTATAGTGGGAAGATGATACCCCATGGTATAGAGTTTCAATATAGTGGGAATGAACATTAAAAAAGTAAATATTAGTGTAATGAAAAATAGCATAAATAGTAAAACATCCAACTTGTAAGTCAAAAGAGGAAACAATAAACCAAATAATAGTGAACCATATTATGATAGGATGAAATATATCTAAATTTAAAACTTAATGTAAAAAAGATAAAAGAATCATATAACATAAATAATATCAAAAGGCCTCAGCCTCGAACCTCGTGTAGGTCCCCTCTCCAAAATCCATCCCATTTGCGAGCAGCAATCAGCAACAAGGTCCATTACCCTTGTCCAAACCTTCATCCATGTAATATTATCTAGTACCAAATGGTTGACCAAATAGGGTGTGAGTAAAACTCAGTTAGTCAACACCACCATGTCTACAAAAAAACTAGTATAATAAACCTGTGGATGTAGTAATGTGATAAAGAGGTGTAATAATTAAGGTACTTACTATAATACAATAATCGACCTACCTCGACACTATGGCAATACATCTCTGAGTATTTGGAACAACCATTCCAAACATTACAAAAAAACATGGAATAATCACATGACTGGGAAAATCCATCTATATAATAATTTCATCATGTAGGCATTGAATTTTATATAAATATTTCATCATATTGGTGAAGCCCTCAATATAATCATTTCAACATCAAGGAATATTCTTTTATAAAAAAAATTCAATAGGAAACTAGGATATGACCTCTATAAAATAATTTCAGTAAGAAACTAGGACATTCCCTCTATATAATCATTTCAACAAGAAATTGGGACAAGCCTGCAATAAAAGTATTATAGAATGACAATATTTCAATCTCTATATATAATAATTTCAGTATGAAACTAGACCAAGCCTGATTTATAAGTATTACATCATTAAACTGGTGCAAACCTTCTATATAATAATTACATCATGAAGCTGGGCTAAGCCCCAAGTATAACCATTTTAGAATCAAACTAGGCCAAGACCAAATTATATTAAGTACAACCTGAATCTGGTAAAATCCTATTATATAATCATTATATAATAAATCTTGTCCCGACCCACTATATAAGCATCTTTTTATCCCAGGACAAGCCCTCTATATAATACTTTCCGTATAAAATAAAAAAATTTATAGCTACAAGGATATGACCATATCACAAAATAATATTCAATTGTTAACCCTACAAATTAATATTTTCATTTAATTACACATTTCATTTATTATGTAGGGATTTCACCATTAACATGCCAATTTTTAATAAATCATATCATATCAACCATATGTATTTTAATATTGAATTTAAATATTTACCAAGGTAAATCTATATCAAGAATTCGCCTAAGATCAAATGTAATGGTAAACACACATTAATTCATTTTCCAATTAATTAATATTCAAGGATTTTATTACCCACATGGTTTCCACATGACATGTCTCAACAGCATTGAATATAAGGAATCCAAGGAATAATAAAATCCATGATTTATAATTATTCATTAATATATTAATTTATGCACACATTATATTGGAACAATTATTAATATTTCACATACTTAACAATTTAACAGACCATAGTGTTAGGTTTTATTCCAACCACCTTAACTGAAGTATAAGGCAATGCTTCCAATAAGTAATTACAATAATAAAGAAGGTTTATAAGATCTCAATAAAGGTATGAAAACAAAAGATTTATATCAACACTTATTTCCAAAATGGTAAAAATATTACATCGTGGTAATGAAAAGCAAGCTAAAGAAAGAGAAAACCAAAAGGAAAACAACCTTCAAGAGATTGATTTCTTTATCAGGATGTATATAATGGAGGAAGGTTCTCTAAAATTCCCTGGAAACCCCCTTGGACTTGAGATAAGATATTTTAATGTAGAATAAATTAAAATATTAACGTATTATATGACTTATATCCACTGCGACTGGGAAATTTTGATCATCTAAACCACTTTAGAATTATACATTTTATATTTATGAGTTACACCAAAAAACAAGATGTATTGGATTATAATAGCCCTTTCTGAACAATAAACATCATGTAATGTATATTCACGATGTCTAACTAGCTCAAGTCATGAGAAATTTCATGGTATGCATACCTTTTCCGACATCATCATAGTGACAATTACATATCATGTATTGTGATTACATGATTTATAAATGACCCACATGAAGCTTTAAAATGTGCTTCAAAAGAAGAGTCTGAACCACATAGAATGCCCTCTAAACTCAAGGGAAACATTAATAAACCCATTTAACATGTTTATACCAAAACTAAATTAATTAAAAAAAACATACATCCCAAAATAATTTTTTATTTTCCCTAGAATAATCTTTCCATATCTGAATGAATCTCATCCCCCAAGATTTATAGGCAATGAAAACCCAAACAAAATATGTTTAATGAAAAACTCAAAGATGGACATACTTGGAAAAAGAAGGGATCTTATATTTATTTTAAAAAATGCGATTATTTATGTTATTATTTCATCCCTAGAGACATTCCCATTTTAGGATATTATTTATATGACATATTAGATTACATTTTATCTATGTCATAAAATTCACGATTTAATTTTTATATGATATGTTTTATTTTAAAATGTTCCTTGCTAAGCATATGAGCTGACCCTTTATTTTGTTTTCCATTCACCAATTTAGCGAGATATAATTTATGTATGATTTTAGGGATATAATATAAGAAATGATAATGTTATTACTATAATATTCAGTTTTATTATCATATTTTCATGTTTAGTGTAAGAATCATGTAAGCATATAGAATACCAAGACTACTAAATGCTTCAATACTTTGGGGTGTGATCACTTATATCTTGTCATACTGAAGTATGTTGACCAACAACTCTATTTTACTAGAGTTGGGTTTTTTATTTGTTATCAATATAAGTTTAGAATAACCCCTTGGAACTATATTTATGAAAAAATATATAAGAAAACATAACCCTATGTTAGAATTTAGAATGATATTATGTATATGATGATAATATAATTATTTTTTAATGTAGTTATTCTTTAGTTTTCTTATAAAATTAATCCCTATAATGATACTAGAAAATGGATAAGGATTTATCATAAATGCATATAGGGGTAAAAATATTGGAAGGGGAATATTGGGTATTGAATCAATTATTACCAGTGCAAGATATTCGGGCCTAAGACAATACACCTTGCTTGAAACTCCATATATATATGATTGGATTGATTCAAAATATCTTTATGAACTATTACAAATTATTATAATTTTTTATGATTTGAGTATATTTCCAAAGATACTAAGCATATTATTTTGATATCTGATATATATAAATTTTCAATTTATGTTAGTTATTACACTAGATATGGAATTATACAATATTATTCACAATGTTATGATTTAATAAACTATATTCCAATGTTTATAAATGGTTCATAAAGGACTAAATAAAAAACATGCCAACACCCATAATCAATTTAGGGATTTCCCTCATGAGAAATTCAACATGGATGGTGTTAGAGATGGGAATGTTATGAATATATTAAGAAATTTAAATTAGATAATTACCAATAACCATTCTTTTATGGAACAACATATTTATTCAAAACATGATCCATTGATTTTAGACTTCTCCCTAAGGTAAAAAACACCATCCTTTAATGGAAATATTGATCCATTAATATTTGAATAATAAATAAAGTACCATGAAAAGATATTTTTTTATTAAAAATAAAATTAATGGGAGATGGTTATTATGTAAGTTTAATTTTTAAAATAATACTTTTATAAATGGTGTTATTGATTAAAAAGAAAAAGGATATAGAGGAGATAGATATAATGTATTAGAAATTATTTAAGGAGATAATAATTGAAAAATACTTTCCTTATGATAATTGATCTGATAATAATATAAAATCCTTTAATCTAATATAAAATGAAGAAGAACATGCTATGGAGTATGAGGTAAAAATTGTAATATTATCAAGGTATGATAAGGGCTTCGTATTTAAATGATAAGTAAGATTGGACATTTATTTGATGGAATTATAGAAAGCCTATTATGGAAAAAAATATCTATTTTTTTCATCTTATGATGATATAGTATCATGTACCATTAGAAAGAAGAAATAATTCTCTATGTAATATATTTTCAATGTAAATATTTAGAAGAAGAGGAAAAATTATTATAAATGAAAAATAAATGAGACAAAAGAAAAAAACAGAAAGGATGAAACATAAAACAAGTGATAATTATTGAAAAAAATAACTTAGTAGTTTCTTAAAGGGAATTGGAGTTTTCTTCATGTTTGAGAGAAATTCCATCAGATGTGAAAATCCATGTCCCATAAAGAAAATGAAAATTTTAAGTGTTTCAACTATAAAAAGATATGAATCTACATAAGTAAATGAACCAATAATTAAGGTAATTTTACATAGAAAATGAAAAGTGAGAAATGTAATTCTTATGAAATTATTATTATTGGAGTCAATATTTTTATATTGTGATAGAAATTAATTTTATTGTAGAATTAAATTTACCTGCTTTTTTATTTGATTCTGGATATTTACACATTTTTATATCATCCATGTTTTCCAAAAAAATAGATATTTTCTTAAAACCACAATAAGGGATCATTCAATAAATACTTATAGTGGAATTATTATTATAACAATTATATTTTAGTTTATTCCTATTAGGGAAAATATACATAACCTACTTTAAAACATGATTATTATACCGATGATTAACCTTTATCTAATCCTAATTTGTCGGTTTTAAGTAGTATTTTGAATTTTGGAATTGGTAGATTAATAATAAAATCATATAAATTCAATTATTAGAATTATAAATTAAATATTAATGTATTTTATCATTTTAATCAATGTTATTTTTATGTTTTATGATTTAATGTATTACATTTGCACAAGAATCATTATTCATATTGATTTTTTAATCTATTATAATAATTTTTGAGGATAGGTGAAATGAATTTTTATTCATTTATTGATATTTTGATCCATTAAAGGTTTATATTTTATCGTCAAGCATAAAAAACCCTCTCAAGTGTTAATTGTTAAAATTATATGAGTAACATAATTAAAATTCTCAATAAAAAATATAAAGATAAAGTAATAATGTAAGTATTTTTCTAATAGTATTTATCATGATAGTAAAATAAACCCTCAAATAAAAGAAAATAATTTTGAAATAATTTTTTTATTATACTACATTAATTTTTGATGAATTGATGGCCTTCTTTATCCCTTAAGGATTTATGGTTCTGTGGTAAATAATTTTGTCATGATTATTTATTATTGCACTATCCATCACTGATTAAAAATTATATTTCTCCTCCAAATTTATATTTTTACTTCCAAATAATGTTCAAAGTATCTAGGAAACCCATTATTTGTTATATTATGTAACCATTATGATTCTAATTTACCCTTTTCAAAGGATGTTTTATTATTCTTTTATACAATGTGTATTTTATACAATGTAATTTTCAAATATTGAAAAATTGATTAAAAAAAAAATGAGGATAAATTATTTTTAGGGTAAGTGTAGAATGTAAGTTCTCTAAAATTTAGTTTAAATGAATAAAAAGCGTGATAGATTACTGAAAACAAAACACCAATCTTTAAGCAATTAACAATATAATATAACAATATTATTATTTTAATATGACATTTATAAACTAGCTATTAAATTGGTGATATGAATAGGAATAAAAAATGATCAAAAAAATGTATAATCTTCTTATATAATTAAATTATATTGATTAATTAATAATAAATATGTACCCATTTTTTAGTAAAGTCATTTTATTCTTCAAAAATTTATTTTCTTCAAAAATGGGTTTTGTTTCATTTTCTCCCTGAATATAATAATAATTTTTGTAATGGCCCGGACCTCTCTGGTCCATTACTTTGTGAAATGTTAGTGTTGGAGGTGTTCCGGGAGGTCAAGGGGACTTATCCCCAACACTTTGCCAATTTTCTAGTTCTGTGAACAGTGTTTCCAGTTTTATGAACAGTAACAGATCAGTGAGACAGATCAGTTTCACAGATCAGTGAGACAGATCAGTTTCACAGATCGGTGAGACAGATCAGTTTCACAGATCGGTGAGACAGATCAGTTTCACAGATCGGTGAGACAGATCAGTTTCACAGATCGGTGAGACAGATCAGTTTCACAGATCGGTGAGACAGATCAGTGTCACAGATCGGTGAGACAGATCAGTTTCACAGATCGGTGAGACAGATCAGTTTCACAGATCGGTGAGACAGATCAGTTTCACAGATCGGTGAGACAGATCAGTTTCACAGATCGGTGAGACAGATCAGTTTCACAGATCGGTGAGACAGATCAGTTTCACAGATCGGTGAGACAGATCAGTTTCACAGATCGGTGAGACAGATCAGTTTCACAGATCGGTGAGACAGATCGGTGAGACAGATCGGTGAGACATATCGGTGAGACAGATCGGTGAGACAGATCGGTGAGACAGATCGGTGAGACAGATCGGTGAGACAGATCGGTGAGACAGATCGGTGAGACAGATCGGTGAGACAGATCGGTGTGACAGATCAGTTTCACAGATCAGTTTCACAGATCGGTGTGACAGATCAGTTTCACAGATCAGTTTCACAGATCGGTGAGACAGATCGGTGAGACAGATCGGTGTGACAGATCAGTTTCACAGATCGGTGTGACAGATCAGTTTCACAGATCAGTTTCATGTACAGTAACGGTGGGTGAACAGTGTTTCCAGACTCCTACAGTTTTGCCCCTTTTGACGTTTCCTTTGACGTAAAATATATTTAAAGCCTTATTTTAAGGGCTCTTAAGGCCGTTTCAAATGCCATAAATCCTATATTAATTATTCCTAAGTCTTGGAATGTTTTACGTGGTCAAACCGCGTGGGTTAATGCGATCCGTTTTTAATGGAGAATTAACCGGATCTTAAACCATCACCTCGTTAAATCTTAAAAAGGGACGAGATATCATTCTTCCTGGTTCTTTCCCTTTGTTCTCGATTAAGAGGCACTAGAACCTTTCAATACTTCCCGTAGGAGTTGCACAAACAACCCTTACTCCTAGGATCAGTCCCGCTCTGTTGGATGCAACCAAGCCGTGTCGATCATTCTTCCACATAAGTTGTCGCGAGGGGAGGATCGTGACCTGCTGTGTGGATAAAGGACGTCAAGAACTCTTCGAGGTAGGGGATTCATGGCTTCTCTAATTATATATGTGCAATCGTAGAATTAGCATGATTTATTCCATTGGATCACAATGAAATTGACCTAATTAAATACTTGAACCGGATTAAAAGAATTGGTTGATCGCATGCTGTTGCTTTATACCGTGATAACGGTTTGCCTCATGTTTTCCTAGATATAGTGATATCTATGTTTTCTTTGATTTATTGTTCGTTCATGATTGAAATTGATAACGAACGTAAAGCCGGAATTAATTGTTGATTAATTGGCTAAAGATAAAGAGGCATGTAAATTAATCTGGTTGTTGTTGTTGTTGTAGTTGTTCTAATTTGAGGATAATCAAATTAGGGAAGTAAGCATGGTTATTTAATTGTGATAGCTTACTGATTAGGTATCCATGTTTGGAACCTACGAATAACAAATCTGTTAATTCAATATGGTTTAGAGAACAGATTATGTGGTAATTTCAAAAAGGGTTCTGAGTTACCCTCTTGTTTGTTAAAGGGCCGAGAGCCCATTTTGTGATGTTTGTTTTCCTGCTGCTTGTGCTGTGATGTGAGCCTGGATGGTTGTTGTGATATGTGGAGGCATGGAGGCCTTATAGTTGTGGCAGCGGATGATGCCTAGTGTGGCGAGATGCATCGGTTTATGCATATGGGTGTCGGGGAGGACACCAAGGGTGATGGTATGAGATGAATGTGATGGTTTGATGTTGGTGGTTGGTTTGATTGTTTATCTTCTTTACTTTTCCCCACTGCTCAAGGCAGCTGGTCTTGCTTACCCTCTTTCCGAAGGAGGCGAAGACACGCGGGGTATGCCACGTGCTTTCCGTGTTTAGCCTCTCGATGGAGGATGGGTCTATGCTCTTTCTATAGGCGGCAAAGACTCGACGGGTAGTATATCTACTCACCGTGTTGAGCCTCCTTTGTGTTTAGAAGCATAGTATGTTTTTCTAGAATGCCTGGGAATGTGGAAAAGTATTTCTGTAATGAATGTTTAATTAAAGGGTGAAAATCCACGGGGATGGAGATGCTGGAATTTAAAGGTGATGTGAATCTTAAAAAGGAGCAGTTGTTTTTGAAAGTGACGCCATTTCAGTTAAATGAGGAATTTTTCAATCTTAATTAATGCTTAAAGAATTAACTAATGTACAGTGGAACTGATAAATAAGAATGGAGTAATCTAATAAAGCTCTTCAATTGGTTGTGTGCTTATAGGATACCTAGTCTTAGAAGTAGCAGCCTGGAGTCTGAGAGACGTTAGCTGCAGTTGTATCTAAGACTAGGTAATGCCCATAGTGTGGATGTGAGTTACTTATATACTCTGTACTTTTTGTGTTTCTATACGCTACTCCACCCTGTCGGTAAGGGCAACTGACACCCCGGGGATTCTGAGCCCTGGGGGGTGTTTTCCCCAACATTCTGATGGGAGGTTGAATGGCTGACTACCCCCTTTGGCCCCGCTCTCTTCTCTTGGTAGATCTTAGTGCTGGTAGGCACAGTGGTTAGTTTTACCCATATATGTGTGTAGAGGGCTGTAATGGCTTGTGGTTATTTCACACACATATATTCTAGATATAGTATCTTATGGACTACTATAGGTGTAACGTGTATAGGCTGTGATGGCTTGAGGATCCTTACTCGGTGTATGGGCTGTAATGGCTTCAGGTATAATACCCGACGTATGATACACGTTATTCGAGCTGTGGTGGCTCCCGGAAACTACCTAGTTACTTTTGGTTGTGAGGATTGTGTGGAGCTTAGCCCAGGTGTCTGCGGGCAAGCCTATGTGGTGCACGTGGTGCAGATTGTGGAGCTTGACCCATGTTGATACGGGCAAGCCTTTGGAGAGAGATGCACAGGACGTATGTCGTTGGGGCAAAGCGGCAAACCAGTGGGGAAGTAGTAGCGGGGTACCCTTGATATTCTTTACTACATGCTATATTCTTGTATGCGTTACTTGGTGAGAGTAGCCTTGGTGAGGTTGGGAACATAGTATACCTGTTTAGGTGACGAGTTAGTTTCACTTGTTGTTCACTGGGCTTTAGCATGCTTTCTTTACTTTTGCACGAGAGGCTTGGGGAGGATCCTACTGAGTATACTGTTATACTCACCCTATGTACATATAAACTGTTTTTCAGGTCACTTGGAGCAGGTTGGAGATCAAGCTGGTTACTACTAGCTTGCGGTTGGAGGAGGAGCTGTTCGGGCTTGTGGTCGCTGTCGTTTTACTTTCTTTTGGGTACTTTTAGTTTCCCCTTTCAGTTGTAGTACTTTTGCATGACATTTCATATATGTACTTGGGTTTCTTTTACATTTCAGTTATGAGTTGGAGTTGGTTGGATTCTATTCTATCTCTCTCTTCTGCATGTGTTCTCTTAGAGGGTAATGCCTCCCATTTGTGTGTGTATTATACCCTCGGTGCTAGTCGCCAACCCGGGGCCTACTGGAGGCGGGACTCGGGGGTCATTATCTCCCTTTTCACATTGCCGGCCCAGGAGGGGTACACTTTGTGGGGAGGGGGTCGTGACAGAGTGGTATCAGAGCTCTGGTCGAGGGATAGGATGGAGTTTGGAGTTAGGCACAGGTGAGGATGCATGGGATGGTAGGGCAACGGTGTCATTCATGTTTAGCAAGTGGGGTAAACACTGGAGACCGGCAGAGACATAGGCGTTCAGGGCCCCCTATGATCTGTTGCACGGACCTTTAAGTTTACGATGGCTACTAAACAAAGTGATACTGGTTGCAGGGTAGAGACCTAGGAAAGGATCATGCATCATTATTCCTTGCGCCTGTGTTTGAATGGGTAGACCTTGGGATAGGTAACCTAAAATTAATAAAACAAAATAATTAATTAATTAATGTTGAGTCTTCCATATTCCAGGCTTAGGAGCTCTAACGATTGTTATTTTACAGGTATGGCTCCAGGTCGGCGTCCCCGTCAGGTTTGCGCAGAAGGTGCCCAGCAGGCTGTTCCAGCAGATCGCCGCCGGGTAGAGGTTGATGACGATGACACTTGGAGGAAGACACTCCGAGAGTTTCAGCGCCAGAGTCTACAGAAGTACGAGGGCTCCGTTTCAGATGCAGTCACAGAAGACTGGTTGGAGGAGGTCGAGATAGGCTTCAGTTTGATTCGTGCTCAGAAGGAACACTGGGTGTCCTTGGTTGTGACGATGTTGCGTGGAGCAGCGAGACAGTGGTGGTTCTTGTTCCTCGGAGATCGTGAGGAGTCAGCGATCTCATGGGAGGAGTTTCGAGATAGGTTTAGAGTCGAGTTTCTTTCTTCGACTGCGAAGGCATCCAGTCGCCATGAGCTTCTTACCCTTCGACAGGGGAGCTCCAGTGTTCGGGAGTTTGGAATCCGTTTCAGGAACCTTCTACGATATGCTTCAGACCTGTTACCAGATAATGAGGCCAGGGCGAGGCATTTCGAGGAGGCTTTGCGTCCGGAGATCCAGCGTCAGGTCACCCCATTTATGCTGAAGACATATCTTGAGGTGCTGGCGAGGGCAGAGGTTGTTGAGAGGACTTTGGCTAGGACCGGATCATCACGAGAGGGGAATCGTCATGATTCCTCAAGAAGCAGAGCTGTGGTCAGGGGTTCCCGGTTTTCAGGACAGAAGAGTTTCCGTTCACCTGGGGGTAGGTCCCGGCCCTTCCCATCTCATTTCTCCGGAGGTAGCAACTCTCAGACCTATGCCAAGGGATCAGGCGCTTGTTTTTCTTGTGGTGGACGTGGTCATCAGCAGCGGGAGTGCCCAACTTTTCAGAGCAGTCATCGTGCACCAGGCGCTCCACTCCAGGTTCCTCCGTTGAGGCAGTTCCAGCCGAGGCAACAGCAGCAGGTTGCACCAGCTTTAGATCACCAGAGGGTAGATGGAGCAGGCAGAGGACAGCCCCATGACGCTCCCCGTCCTCAGAGAGCAGAGCGCGGCCGTGGTGGTGGTCTTCATCAGGGTTAGAGAGGCCGTGGAGGTGGTCGTGGTCAGCTTCATGCTCTAGCGTTGCCAGCTCCAGGCGAGCCAGACGTCGTCCGAGGTACCCTTTGCTTGTTTTCTACCTTGGTGTATGCCTTGTTTGATTCCGGAGCGACACACTCCTTTATATCCCCTACCCTTGTCCACGCTTTGGGACTTGAGGTAGAGAGGCTTCCAGTGCCCTTGGCGTTGACTACGCCAGTTGGAGGTCGAGCTAGCTTGTTTGAAGTATGTAGAGACTGTGAGCTAGTGTTGGGGCAGCACCGCTCTTGGGGAGATTTCCTATGTTTACGAATACAACCATATGATGTCATCCTCGGCATGGATTGGTTGTATTCGGTGCAGGCTATTGTGGATTGCTACAGGAAGAAGGTCGTTTTCTTTGATGAAGATGGAGAGGAAGTAGTGTTTGTTGGTGAGAGAGATCCTCGGATGAGTCATAGACGAGTTTCATCCTTATCATCCATGATGGCTGGGATGATGCTGAGTTCTTCAGAGGTTCAACAGCTGGCGTTTCTTAGGGTCGTAGAAGAGTACCCTGATGTCTTTCCAGAAGAGGTTGTATCCTTACCCCCTCGACGGAAGATCGAGTTTGGGATCGAGCTACAGCCAGGGGCGTCTCCCATCTCTATGTCTCCATATAGGATGGCCCCTTCTGAGTTACGAGAGCTACGTATTCAGCTCGATGGTCTATTGCAGTGTGGTTTTGTTCGGCCAAGTGTGTCACCGTGGGGTGCACCAGTCTTGTTCGTGAAAAAGGCTGATGGCAGTTTGCGGTTGTGCGTCGATTATCGTCGCTTAAACAAAGTGACAATAAAGAACCGTTATCCTCTCCCGCGGATTGATGACCTATTCGATCAACTGAAGGGTGCAAGTTGGTTTTCAAAGATCGACTTGCGGTCAGGATATCATCAGATGCGTGTAAAGGATGAGGATATCCCGAAGACTGCTTTCCGCTGTCGTCATGGGCATTATGAGTTTGTTGTAATGCCATTCGGCGTGACAAATGCTCCAGCTGTTTTCATGGGGTTGATGAATGCTGTGTTCCGTGAATTCTTGGACAAGTTTGTTGTGGTTTTCATTGACGACATCCTTGTGTACTCCACATCTGAAGAAGAGCATGCAGAACATCTACGAGCTGTTTTGGGAGTTCTTCGCCAACATCGGTTGTTTGGGATGTTGTCCAAGTGTGAGTTCTGGGCTCGAGAAGTTCGTTTCTTGGGACATGTTGTGTCCCAACAGGGAGTAGCTGTGGATCCTTCGAAGATAGAAGCAGTGGTGTCTTGGTCAGCCCCCAAGACCGTGTCAGAGGTGCGAAGTTTCCTTGGTCTCGCAGGATATTATAGGAGGTTTGTGGCTAATTTCTCCCGAGTTGCGACTCCTCTGACAGCTTTGACCAGGAAGGATCAAGCGTTCATATGGACTGATCAGTGTCAGACAGCTTTCGAGTATCTAAAGGAGAAGTTGGTAAGTGCTCCAGTCCTTTGTCTTCCAACGGAGGGAGTCCAGTTTGATGTTTTCTGTGATGCTTCACATCTGGGGCTAGGCTGTGTTCTCATGCAGCAGAGGTCAGTTGTTTCTTATGGGTCTCGGCAGTTGCGTCCCCATGAACGCAACTATGCCACCCATGATCTTGAGTTGGCAGCCGTGGTGTTTGCGCTGAAGTTGTGGAGACATTACCTCATTGGAGAGCGCTTTGTGGTTTTCACCGATCATAAGAGTTTGAGGTATGTTTTCTCTCAGCGGGATTTGAACTTGCGGCAGCGTCGGTGGATGGAGTTCTTGCAGGAATACGACTTCGAAATATCGTATACACCTGGGAAGGGAAATGTTGTTGCTTATGCACTGAGCCGAAAGTCACGTAATGATGTTGTGCGTGAATCTGGTGATTCCTGGAGAGGGATGGAAGAGCTAGCAGCTTTGCATCTTGATATGGGAGAAGTTGGAGGAAGAGGTTGTCTTTTCCAGATGACGGTGCAGTCATCCCTGATGCAAAAGGTGGAAGAGTCTCAGTTGGGTGATCTAGAGGTGGAAGTTTTAAGAGATAGAGTTGTTTGTGGGGAGGCCCCTGATGGTTGGTCAGAGGATGAACAACACCGAGTGTTGTATCATGACAGGCTTTTTGTTCCCTTGGCAATGCGCGAGACGGTTCTCCGAGAGTTCCATAGCTCGCCCTTAGCTGTACATCCTGGTGTGACGAAGATGTATCGATCCTTGAGGAGTCAGTTTTGGTGGCCTGGGCTAAAGCGTTCAGTTGCAGAATGTGTGTCTCGATGTTTAGTCTGCCAGAAGGTGAAGGCCGAACACCGTGTTCCTGGTGGTCTTCTCCAGCACTTAGAGATTCCTCGGTGGAAGTGGGAGGACATCTCAATGGACTTTGTTACAGGTTTACCTCGAGCTCCGGGAGGACATGATGCTATATGGGTGGTAGTGGATCGTTTAACTAAATCGGCCCACTTCATAGCAATCAAGGAGTCGAGCTCAGTGGAGGTTTTGTCGAGGTAGTATCTGGAGGAGGTGGTGAGGCTTCACGGAGTTCCTAAGAAGATCATTTCTGATCGAGACCCTCGTTTTACCTCGAGGGTGTGGAGAGGTCTCCAGCATGCTTTTGGCTCTCAACTATGCCTTAGCACTGCTTTTCATCCTCAAACGGATGGTCAGACAGAGCGAACCATCCAAACTCTTGAAGACATGTTGCGCTCTTGTGTTCTTGATTTTGTAGGTTCATGGGTGAAGCACTTACCTTGTTAGAGTTCGCTTACAATAATAGTTTTCACTCTACCATCGGCATGGCGCCGTTTGAAGCCTTGTATGGCCGGCCATGCCGTTCTCCGTTGTGCTGGACTGGGGTCGGAGAGTCAGCAATTCTCGGACCAGAACTAGTGCAGAATACGACGGAGATGGTTCAAGTGATTCGTGAGAGGATGAAGACAGCACAAGATCGTCAGAAATCTTATGCGGATCAAAGAAGGAGACCCTTAGAGTTTAATGTTGGGGATCATGTGTTTCTGAAGGTGACTCCCCGTCGTGGGCAGCGAAGGTTTGGTCGCGGAAGTAAGCTTTCTCCCCGTTTTGTTGGGCCTTTCGAGGTGTTAGCTCGTGTTGGAGCTGTGGCATATCGAGTAGCACTTCCCCCTCGGATGAGTCGGATACATGATGTTTTTCATGTATCGCAGCTCCGTCATTATCTTCATGATGAATCTCATGTTATCGATTGGGGAGAGATCGATATTGATGATGATGCAACCTTCGAGGAGCGACCTGTGGAGATCCAAGACCACAAGGAGAAGGTGTTGCGTGGGCGTTCTATTCCTTTAGTTCGTGTCTTGTGGCGACACGGTGGCATGGAGGAGAGTACCTGGGAGCGTGAGTCACAGATACGTGCTCAGTACCCAGAGTTGTTTAATGTTTAACTCCTTTCATGTAAGGATGTTTTCTCTGTGGTTGGACCTTTCATGTTTTGTTTATGTACCTTTGATGTGATGTTGTGAATGAATTGTTTGGGTATGGATTGTTTGTTCCCGGATGTCATAGTTTTGTTCCAGCTTTCGAACAACTCATGGTGGTTTTCCCCTGAGAGGTATCTTATGGGGTGGTTGTTCGGACCCCTCTTTTCTTCTGGGTTGGTTTTTAATTCTCGAGGACGAGAATGTTTTGAGAGGTATCTAATGTAATGGCCCGGACCTCTCTGGTCCATTACTTTGTGAAATGTTAGTGTTGGAGGTGTTCCGGGAGGTCAAGGGGACTTATCCCCAACACTTTGCCAATTTTCTAGTTCTGTGAACAGTGTTTCCAGTTTTATGAACAGTAACAGATCAGTGAGACAGATCAGTTTCACAGATCAGTGAGACAGATCAGTTTCACAGATCGGTGAGACAGATCAGTTTCACAGATCGGTGAGACAGATCAGTTTCACAGATCGGTGAGACAGATCAGTTTCACAGATCGGTGAGACAGATCAGTTTCACAGATCGGTGAGACAGATCAGTTTCACAGATCAGTGAGACAGATCAGTTTCACAGATCGGTGAGACAGATCAGTTTCACAGATCGGTGAGACAGATCAGTTTCACAGATCGGTGAGACAGATCAGTTTCACAGATCGGTGAGACAGATCAGTTTCACAGATCGGTGAGACAGATCAGTTTCACAGATCGGTGAGACAGATCAGTTTCACAGATCGGTGAGACAGATCAGTTTCACAGATCGGTGAGACAGATCAGTTTCACAGATCGGTGAGACAGATCGGTGAGACAGATCGGTGAGACAGATCGGTGAGACAGATCGGTGAGACAGATCGGTGAGACAGATCGGTGAGACAGATCGGTGAGACAGATCGGTGAGACAGATCGGTGAGACAGATCGGTGTGACAGATCAGTTTCACAGATCAGTTTCACAGATCGGTGTGACAGATCAGTTTCACAGATCAGTTTCACAGATCGGTGAGACAGATCGGTGAGACAGATCGGTGTGACAGATCAGTTTCACAGATCAGTTTCACAGATCGGTGTGACAGATCAGTTTCACAGATCAGTTTCATGTACAGTAACGGTGGGTGAACAGTGTTTCCAGACTCCTACAGTTTTGCCCCTTTTGACGTTTCCTTTGACGTAAAATATATTTAAAGCCTTATTTTAAGGGCTCTTAAGGCCATTTCAAATGCCATAAATCCTATATTAATTATTCCTAAGTCTTGGAATGTTTTACGTGGTCAAACCGCGTGGGTTAATGCGATCCGTTTTTAATGGAGAATTAACCGGATCTTAAACCATCACCTCGTTAAATCTTAAAAAGGGACGAGATATCATTCTTCCTGGTTCTTTCCCTTTGTTCTCGATTAAGAGGCACTAGAACCTTTCAATACTTCCCATAGGAGTTGCACAAACAACCCTTACTCCTAGGATCAGTCCCGCTCTGTTGGATGCAACCAAGCCGTGTCGATCATTCTTCCACATAAGTTGTCGCGAGGGGAGGATCGTGACCTGCTGTGTGGATAAAGGACGTCAAGAACTCTTCGAGGTAGGGGATTCATGGCTTCTCTAATTATATATGTGCAATCGTAGAATTAGCATGATTTATTTCTTTGGATCACAATGAAATTGACCTAATTAAATACTTGAACCGGATTAAAAGAATTGGTTGATCGCATGCTGTTGCTTTATACCGTGATAACGGTTTGCCTCATGTTTTCCTAGATATAGTGATATCTATGTTTTCTTTGATTTATTGTTCGTTCATGATTGAAATTGATAACGAACGTAAAGCCGGAATTAATTGTTGATTAATTGGCTAAAGATAAAGAGGCATGTAAATTAATCTGGTTGTTGTTATTGTTGTAGTTGTTCTAATTTGAGGATAATCAAATTAGGGAAGTAAGCATGGTTATTTAATTGTGATAGCTTACTGATTAGGTATCCATGTTTGGAACCTACGAATAACAAATCTGTTAATTCAATATGGTTTAGAGAACAGATTATGTGGTAATTTCAAAAAGGGTTCTGAGTTACCCTCTTGTTTGTTAAAGGGCCGAGAGCCCATTTTGTGATGTTTGTTTTCCTGCTGCTTGTGCTGTGATGTGAGCCTGGATGGTTGTTGTGATATGTGGAGGCATGGAGGCCTTATAGTTGTGGCAGCGGATGATGCCTAGTGTGGCGAGATGCATCGGTTTATGCATATGGGTGTCGGGGAGGACACCAAGGGTGATGGTATGAGATGAATGTGATGGTTTGATGTTGGTGGTTGGTTTGATTGTTTATCTTCTTTACTTTTCCCCACTGCTCAAGGCAGCTGGTCTTGCTTACCCTCTTTCCGAAGGAGGCGAAGACACGCGGGGTATGCCACGTGCTTTCCGTGTTTAGCCTCTCGATGGAGGATGGGTCTATGCTCTTTCTATAGGCGGCAAAGACTCGACGGGTAGTATATCTACTCACCGTGTTGAGCCTCCTTTGTGTTTAGAAGCATAGTATGTTTTTCTAGAATGCCTGGGAATGTGGAAAAGTATTTCTGTAATGAATGTTTAATTAAAGGGTGAAAATCCACGGGGATGGAGATGCTGGAATTTAAAGGTGATGTGAATCTTAAAAAGGAGCAGTTGTTTTTGAAAGTGACGCCATTTCAGTTAAATGAGGAATTTTTCAATCTTAATTAATGCTTAAAGAATTAACTAATGTACAGTGGAACTGATAAATAAGAATGGAGTAATCTAATAAAGCTCTTCAATTGGTTGTGTGCTTATAGGATACCTAGTCTTAGAAGTAGCAGCCTGGAGTCTGAGAGACGTTAGCTGCAGTTGTATCTAAGACTAGGTAATGCCCATAGTGTGGATGTGAGTTACTTATATACTCTGTACTTTTTGTGTTTCTATACGCTACTCCACCCTGTCGGTAAGGGCAACTGACACCCCGGGGATTCTGAGCCCTGGGGGGTGTTTTCCCCAACATTCTGATGGGAGGTTGAATGGCTGACTACCCCCTTTGGCCCCGCTCTCTTCTCTTGGTAGATCTTAGTGCTGGTAGGCACAGTGGTTAGTTTTACCCATATATGTGTGTAGAGGGCTGTAATGGCTTGTGGTTATTTCACACACATATATTCTGGATATAGTATCTTATGGACTACTATAGGTGTAACGTGTATAGGCTGTGATGGCTTGAGGATCCTTACTCGGTGTATGGGCTGTAATGGCTTCAGGTATAATACCCGACGTATGATACACGTTATTCGAGCTGTGGTGGCTCCCGGAAACTACCTAGTTACTTTTGGTTGTGAGGATTGTGTGGAGCTTAGCCCAGGTGTCTGCGGGCAAGCCTATGTGGTGCACGTGGTGCAGATTGTGGAGCTTGACCCATGTTGATACGGGCAAGCCTTTGGAGAGAGATGCACAGGACGTATGTCGTTGGGGCAAAGCGGCAAACCAGTGGGGAAGTAGTAGCGGGGTACCCTTGATATTCTTTACTACATGCTATATTCTTGTATGCGTTACTTGGTGAGAGTAGCCTTGGTGAGGTTGGGAACATAGTATACCTGTTTAGGTGACGAGTTAGTTTCACTTGTTGTTCACTGGGCTTTAGCATGCTTTCTTTACTTTTGCACGAGAGGCTTGGGGAGGATCCTACTGAGTATACTGTTATACTCACCCTATGTACATATAAACTGTTTTTCAGGTCACTTGGAGCAGGTTGGAGATCAAGCTGGTTACTACTAGCTTGCGGTTGGAGGAGGAGCTGTTCGGGCTTGTGGTCGCTGTCGTTTTACTTTCTTTTGGGTACTTTTAGTTTCCCCTTTCATTTGTAGTACTTTTGCATGACATTTCATATATGTACTTGGGTTTCTTTTACATTTCAGTTATGAGTTGGAGTTGGTTGGATTCTATTCTATCTCTCTCTTCTGCATGTGTTCTCTTAGAGGGTAATGCCTCCCATTTGTGTGTGTATTATACCCTCGGTGCTAGTCGCCAACCCGGGGCCTACTGGAGGCGGGACTCGGGGGTCATTATCTCCCTTTTCACATTGCCGGCCCAGGAGGGGTACACTTTGTGGGGAGGGGGTCGTGACAATTTTATTCCATTTTCAGAAATTTTATTTGTTGAAATTGATTTCCTTTTTTTGTTCATCACCTCAGAATTATCATATGGTGAATTTTTGAGACTTTTCTGAAGTAGTCTATTTTTTGGGAGAATAGTGAAATTAATATTTTTTCAAAATATTTTCACTTTTAAGATATTATTACGATCTAAGATTGAATTAATAAACATTAACACCTTTTGTGAGACCAAATATATTTTTAATGAGTTAAATAATTCATATTAAAACATTATACTATATTTGGGAACCCAATATTCACTTATGTGAATATAATTTATATTTTATTAAATTTATAAATTGGGTTCTCATCTTTGAGTTTAATGGTATGGTTGGAAGGATTAGCTTAGTTTTTCATTGATAAAAGAGTATAAAATACATAAATTATTATTAAATTACCAAATAAATTATTATAATTAAATTTTTAACTTCATTTTAGTGTATAATGATTTTTACAATCAAATATGGTATTTTTGTATGAATTGTTTTTCATGTGTTTTATCTTCATTATTAAATGAAATTTAATCTACATATTGAATAATAATATCATAAAATAGATTAAATATTAGTAATTATCATTTCCAATTTTTTTATATAATCAACCTTTTTATAATATTTAAATAAATATGCTATCATTGTAAGAAAGATAAGTTATCTCAGTTACATTTTAATTGAATTTAAAGGTGGTTAACAAAGAGATAAAGATTAAAATATGTTCAAAAA
Organism: Viscum album; assembly: GCA_963277665.1. NCBI lineage: Eukaryota > Viridiplantae > Streptophyta > Magnoliopsida > Santalales > Viscaceae > Viscum > Viscum album. The sequence continues at coordinate 2,002,914,342 of OY728136.1, forward strand.
CATTATAAATGTGATTATATGAGTTTATTTTAACCAATAACATAGTATATATTATTTTTTTGGTTCTATGATTCAACTTAACCATGGATATTACATTTTAATATTTTAATGTTTTCAATAATTACAAGAGTTCCACTCCCATTACTTATAAAAGAGAACCACTTCACCTCACTTCATCAGATCCCCTGATCTACATATAATTATTAATCCCTACACAAATCCATTACCAACCATACTCCCATATAACTGTAATATAATTTTCCATCTATATAAAAACCTATAAGTCTTATTTGTGAGATAAATGAGGTATCTCAAAGAAGTGGTAATTGTATTTACCGACTCATTAAATATTTATTTGTTTTTATACATACTATAAATATATATTTTTCATCTTAAAATAAAAAAATTAAAAAAAATACATACTTAAATGTTGTTTTATATATTGGAAAACAATTTTCTACCTCTTTTCCATCCTATGTAAAAGAAAAACATCGATTATGCTTACGCATGACCTGCCATCTCCACAGAGTAATGTAATTTGTTCTTAATCACCAAATTACATTGATTTTTATTAATATGGAACTAATGAATATATAATTTATTTATTAACTAATATTATTTTTTAAATATACTATATAATTTAACTTCATACCCTTTCACCAGTTAAGCAATTTTGATGTCACTCATGCATATGTGTGGACTACCACCTCCACGAAGCAATGTGATTTATTTTTAACGATATATTTTAATTGATGATTATAAATATGTATAAAATGAATATATATGAAATTAATATAGTTATTATTATTAAATATAAGTTTTACTACCGTAAATTTGTTACTAGAACAAATTTGAAAAAAGAAGTTAACATAAAAAATATTGATGATAATTAATGGTTATTAATAAACGAGTAATAAGATTTTATTTGAAAAAAAATATATTGTAATATGAGTTTAAATATTGATATTTTCAAAAAGTATAATAAATTTAAATTTATTATATATTAGGTTAGAGTTCTTAGGAATCAATCCATACATTTGTTAAGTGTTTCTCGTATAACTTTTGTTTTTTTGAGACACTTGACAGATTCAACACTTGTTTCATTCATGTCGTATATATAATACCCATTTGATATATTATGTCATAAATATAATTATATTAATGTTATTTAATGATTAATTTTTTGTTATTTATTTTATAGGGGGTTATTATTCATAGGTTACAAAAGTGGTTTGGGTTTATTTCAGAATCTCATCCTTATTTTGGATTGTTTTTATTTAAGTTTAAAATTGGGGAAATATAAAATAATTATTTCATAAAACACATTTATTTCTTTATACACTATTTATTTCAAAATATTATAAGTTTTACTTTTGTTTTCCTCTCTCTATATAGTCAAAATACATAATTGTTTTTAAGAAAAAAATGAATGTTTTTTTCTATATGGTTAGAAATCCTTTTCATCCATGTACAAAATTTCATTAAAATGTATTAATGATTTTGTTACTATTCTATAGTGATAGATTAAATACAATTTTAACCAATTATGACTTTATACAAAAATATTAAAATGATCATTCTTATCATTTAGTAAATGTGGTACTTTTTTTCTAAAAGATTGAGCAAAATCACAGTTTTATTGTTTTCACCATGAATGAACTTCAAAATCCCATAAATTTTCATTTCCTTTAAGCTTCAATTAAAATATTCTATGTATATTATAAAAAATATTTTTTCAAAATATTTTACTATTTTTAAATATTAAATATGTGATTTTAACACCAAAAGGGTAATTTATTCAATAAATATTCATATGATATTTTAATACTAATTTCATAAATATAAACAACATTATATAATATTAAAATTTATTGGGTATATAATACAATGATACTATCCACCATATTACTCTGGATTTCTTATGATCAAATTGATTTAGGGATTTACTTGGTAAAATGATAAAATTTTGTATGATAGTTTTGTATACAAATGCTTATGTTCATTATGTGTGGAATTTATATTCATTATATTCTATTGATAGTTGAATTTAACTTAGTAAGTGAGAGGTGTGGTCTGTTATGTCCCCTTTATACATCAATTGGTCTCCTGAGACAAACTAGCCATACTATTTTTTGATTTTTTGATTAATTATTTATGATGTGTTGGAATAAGGGGTTGATAGTATGTTTATAATGTATTAGAATGAGACCTCAACACTATATTTATGATATATTATCACAAAGCCATGACAGTATGACTATAATGTTTTCAATTATGAATTCCATCATTATTTAATCAGTTATTATTGTCCATGTGATATGTATATTTTTTTCCATATGTAGATATATACCCATTTTATGGTATTAGTTTAATGGTATATTTGATTATTTTTTATATCTTCCATATTATTCATGATTTATTTATTATATTATAGGTTATGTTTGATATTATTCATTATTAAGTATTTACACTCACCCATTATTATATTTTCCTTTTCCCAGGTTACTATAATGATATTTTTGAATTATTTAGTGGATATAAAATAATAAATAATAAATTTCTCCCAAGAATATTAAGTTATATTTGATGATTCAAAATTAATGTGAGAATAATGTATGTATATAGTATCCCCAGATTACTAAGTCATACTATCCTTCACAATGCATTACCATTTATCCTGTTCCAATGTATTAATATAACCACTGGCTCTATTTTTCTAGAGTGAGGGAATTAAATTTTTCTATAAAGGAAGGGGTGGGATATCTATGGCTCCAATATTACTCATGTGAAGTTTATAAATTAACTATTATTATAAAAAGTTAAAATAAGATTCAATGTACCTTATGTGTGATATGAATTTAGATATGTGTAAATCTTTTCAACATCCATTTCAGGGTGAGTAAAACAAATTGTGGGTCATAAAATAGATTACACATAAATATGATTTGAACATATTTATTCGATGGAGGAATAGGTATTATAAAAAAAATCATTAAATCCCTATATATAAAAATAGAATAACATGGGATAATCCTTTTAGATTAAGTCCCCTAATAAATACTAAGTGATATATTCCTTATAATATAACACATGTCAGACCATGATCATTAAACTAATTATGTTCTACCGTAGCAGGATGCCCATGGATTATCTTGTGTATAAAATGGTGAAAATAAATTTCTCTAGTAGTTAGGTAACTAAATCCCATACTTTATTTGTATTAGACTTAGTTGGTAATATTAAACAATTATAATTCTAGAGGAATAGAGTTCAGTTTATCAACATATTATATTGGAAAAAGGGTTTCCCACTCAACTATCAAAGAATCATAAATGATATAATAGGAAAAATTCCCAACAAAAATAGCTGAGTGATTCAAATAATTATATAATAGACACACTTTATAGTGAAAATATTGGTCTTTAGAACTAATGGATATCATGTATTCAAAAAAAGGTCATAATTTTAGTGTGATTCCATTTAATAAAAGTACTTATTAAATGAAAATAAATATTGAAACTAATTTAATAAAAAACTATATTGGAGAAAATAATATCATAATTAAAAAACATAACATTGAAATCATACCTTGAATAAGGATAAACATAATTTAAGAATTTCATGATATTGGCAACTTATGAAGATTTATTATATAAGGAAAGATTTTATGTGTTAGAGAAAAACAATAATCAGTGACCATGTGTAGATATTATTCAACAGGTGATTCTATATGGTTATGAAGAATGTAATGGATCAATTAAAGGATAAAATGAGTTTAATTAAAAATAAACTGAGTAATATTTGCCTCATATACTCAATATGATTTAGTATATAAATGGAACTCAGTATGATTGGCTATATTAATGATGTAGTGATACTAGGGGTTTCTATAAATATTATTTTCATTAAGGAATACATTACATTTTCATTTATGGGAATTTTGTGAAAACAAGAATGAAATAATGAAACATTTACGTGATATTATATGGTGTTTATAATATTGAGTAGAGGACTAAAAATTTCTATGTTTGGATGTCATATAAATCATACTAATAGTTAAAAGTTTAATATAAAATAAAAAAATAGTTAGAGATCCTAAAAAATGATCCTTTAAGTAGCCACTGAAAGTAATTGAACCTGAAATATAAAATTAGGAAGGAATAATTATTCCATAGGATATAATTGTGTAGAATACTTGAAGTGGTTCAAGAAACTCTCTATAATATTCAGGTTAGGAATATTTTTTTATAGAAATTGATTCATTAGTTTTCATGTGTATTTTATACTAAATTTATAAATTATAAGTTGTTAAAATATACAAAATTCCAAAGTGAAGGGAATATTTTTTTGATAATATATTTTTCAGTAATGTTACAATGAAAAGTGGTTCTACATCCAAATTTTAATATAATGGAATATATGAAGTATAGATGGATCATTAAAGAATGTTAATCTTCATCTAAATTACTTTTATATGATATGATAAGTTGTTTATTAATTTGTTTTTGAACAAAATGATATCAATAATTATATACACATGGTTTGTGATTCATTTTCATTTATATATTTTTTAGAGAAAAGATATAGGAAAAAATGAGTTTTTTAGAAAAATTTCTTATCAATATATTTGTTAAAAAAAGAGGAAATATATTCTTTCCACCCATATTGGAATATTTTTGAATTACTATTATTTAAAGAGGAAAATAATAAAAACACATAGAACACCATAAATGGTATGGATTTAGTAGGTTAATTTTTATTATTCATACAAAGAGTAAATAAGGGTTATTTCCTCTAAAATCTTGATTTTGTGTCTTAACATGATATAATAATGAATAAAGATTATGTAAGAGGCCAGTTGGAGTATGTTCAAACATGGAAAATTTCAATGTTAATAAATAAAATCTTATACCAATCAATGTTCAACAGTTATTTTTAATTAATTTCCAAAAGAATTTAGGATATAATAAAGTATAGGAAAATAAAATTAATATTTGGTTATCAGAAAAATTTAATATCACTATATACTAAAATATATTTCTAATTAAATTAAACTATGAATTTAAATTAATTTTCAAAAATATTTATAGGTTTTCAATATAAAAAGAAATGTTATGATTTACATTTTGTTACCTTAAAAAATATTATTCCAATTTATCCTAAATTAGTTTAGATTGTGTTAATATATAATAATTTAAATTTTCATATTAATTATTATATAATCATTAGTGAATATTTTGATTGAATGGGTTCCTAGGATGAGTATATTAAACATTGATATAGTTCTATGTAAACAACATTAGTTTGTATTATAACATTTGATGTTGTTGAGTTAAGGAATTTTAATATGTTCAAGGAGTTTAACATTATAAATAAAATTCATAAATCATAAATTTTTTTGAAATTTTAGCCTTCATAGATATCACTCATTAAATAGCTTAGTGGGAGGGTCTTATAAAATATTCCACTAGATCTTTGATGAAAATTTCATATAGATACAATGAGTTTATAAAACCACATAATGTTGATTAAACACAAGGATAATCAGATAGTCCTTAAAATATATTATTATAGATAAGATATTATGTATTATTTTTAATTTATTCTTAAAGGAGTTTAATATAATAAAAATCTATTATATATAATAAAATATATACTTTTTAATTTTTTCATGTTAGTTACAATAATGTATATATTTACCTAAATTTTTCAAAAGCAGTGATAATTAACCTCTCAAAGTAAGAATTTTAGTTAAAACTAACTAATTTTTATCAATTAGTATTATAGGATATAATGAAATGTATTGGTTTACAAGAGCATGATTCTTATATTTGAGACCAAAATTTCTCATGAGTTACAAAAAGGTTTTTTTTGTACATTGGATGATACACCAAGTATACCATAAAGTATAATACATGGTATTTTTTATAATTGGTGTGGACGGATCCTATAGAAGTCTCCACTACCTAATTTTAGTGAGCTTCCTGTTATGATAACATTTATAATTTGATAATTTTCTTGCAGAATCCTTTATTATTAGCTAATAATGGTGTGGTTGGGTATAGTGTTGATCATGTAGTCGATTGGAGCTTAACCAATATGACATTTTTTCTATTTTTTGATGAGTATTACATTTAGTCCCTCAACTAAGACAGACATAGATTGTGTGATCACACGTAGATAGTACATTTTAGGTGATTATCTAGTATTATGTGGCTAAAAAATATTACTCATTCATAAAGGTGAATGAAATTTCATTTTTTCATCATACAGACATGCCCATACTTAAAGAGTATAGAAAGTATGAGTTACGAATATGGGATTGTCATACTCTATGAACTGTAGTAACTCAATTTATTAGACAAATGGAATGTATGATAATATGAACTAGTATGTGATACAATTGGTTGAAAGTAATATATAGATACACATGTTTGTTGGAGATCAAACAGTATCCCTTTGTATATTGAGTAACATAGATTCCTTTCTACAAGGAACTATTTTATACATTTATATATATTGTGGTTTATATTAATTTTCAATGCTACAAAAGAAGATGAGGTCAAATATTTTGTCTTACTGAAAAGGGATTTAGTACGACTCAAAGAAATACATTTAATGTTTTTGGAGTTCAATCTAAAAGAGATTTATATGGGTTCAATTAGGGTATCTCATATGATGTGATGCCTGAAGGATCTAATAAAAAACAAAAGTTATTTGGAAGATAAGTTATATATATTATTTTACAAGTTATCATATATAATATGATATAATATTTAATGATACATAGACTTTTAGGCCTTAACAAAAGTGGATGAATGAAGGTTCTAAGTTTCCTTAAAGGATTTTTCATGACATAGTATTGAAAATATCTCCATTTATAATATGGTATATAATATGGCATGAAAGTATGTTATGGATAAATTATGATTTCATGTAAATGAAATTTATACATATTTAATGATCGAGTAAATAACATGGAATGTAAAAAATAAAATTACTTATATGGACTCATTCAATCACAATCTATGATTGAATAATATTATAGTGTATATATTTTGTTTAATAATAATGTATGATTTTCACAAGAATCCTTTGATATGTGTGGTGTCTGGATTTTTAGATTTAAAATTCATGTATAACTTCATGATGGGTATCATTTATGACTCCACTGCATGAGATGTAATACGGAAGAGTATAAATGTATGAGCCTCATAAGGTAACTGATGAATTTAATGATGAATTACAGTGAATGAGTAAATTTGTGACCAACTATGGTTCATTCATAAGGAATTGTAAATCCATGTACCATTTAATAGCAGTTGGAATTCATTCATTTTAGTCTGTTGAGAATCCCTATATCATAAATCTCTCTCGTCTTCTTTATTTTTATATTTGGTTCTATAACAACACGTTGTTAAGTGAAGTAACATATGCATAATAGTTTGTGAGGGAATAGACCGTGGATACCATCATATGTTGTAATCCTTATATTTCCATTCCAATGATCTTTATCAAGACAAATTTAAGGTACTAATTGGAATGTTAAGATAGTTCAATAAATCATTGGGATATGTTACATGATATTTTATAGCATTCTATATTTCTATCTTACTTATATTTCTCATTTTAATTCATATAGAATTTAATCTAGGGTTATATATTTCATCAACATCCTCTAAATAGGTTATTAGACCTTAAAAAACTAATATTTTTTTTCTAGGATTTGATTTGTGAGTTTTCATCCTAGAGATAACCTTGTATCTTATCTTTATCAGTTTAAGTTCATGAAATTTGATGCAATGAATATTGTGTTTAAGGGAAAAAATTGACCAAATTAAGAGATAATATTTATAACATAATAATGTTATACCCAACATGAATTGAGAACCTAATACTAGTGTAGATAACCTCCATGGGAATATTCATTTTTTCCATAGAGGAAAAAACAATCTCTTGTGAGTTGATATGAATCATTCTAGTAAATATGAACTATAATAAAAAGTATACACTTAGATTAAGGTTGAATTCTCAAATGATTAATGGTGAAATTGTCTATTTAACTATAAAAGGAAAAGTAACCACTGATGTGAATGGATGAAGGGATCATATAGATATAAATGTCTTTTGGGATGGATACACATGATTTAATTTCATGTTTCTTAGATGATTGATGAGTTGTGTGATGTGCCAACCTAAATGAGGCCCAGGATCTCAATACATTCTGACACCATTAAAAAAATAATAAAAACAATGTAAATCCTATCCTAGTACACTTAAATTGAAAAATGATCATATGGAACAAGAAATTTGTTGATTAAAACTGATCAGATTTGAATCAAGATTTCCCTAACTAGACTATTGAGCGTGAAAGGGGTTCATGAACTATATCATAAGGATGAAATCATGCATCTCGTTAGTAGGATGGATATGAAACAAGAATGTCATTACAAAGAAGATGCATCATTATTGTAATTAAATTCACTTGTAAAAAATATCCATGAAATTTTTATTATGATAAAAACACTTAAGTTATAATATCTGGTCCATGTTATGGGGGTATTAAAAAATTAAATGTAGCACTCTCATACAAACTTTTAATGGTTTCTTTATTGTAGAATGTTAATTGGGAAATGATTTGGATGATGATGTGTTTATAGGTATAGAATATATGGTTCATATATCACTATGTATACTTCAATAATACGAATCATGCCACATGTAGTTCTCATAAGGGGCCTATGAACTGATCTAGATCACACACTAGAAAAAATGGTTTCATACTATTAAAGGGTTGTCGAAGACTAACCAAAGAAAATTATAAATATGTACCATAGGAAACATTATGTTTATCTTACTCATAAATAATAGAATTAGGTGAAATAACATAGATCACTGAAGGAAATTTATTTTCATACACTATAGACCAATGAGTCATACAATTTAGAGTTTTCTGATGAGGACCACAGAACACAATTCTAATTTTCAATGAGGAAAACATAAATTTTAGGATTTATAAATTCTAATAGAATTAACATAAGTGAAGGACTTTATGAATTTGAAGTGGGGAATCTCAACATAAATATTTTATCCTACCTATAGATGTATGTTGAATCATTTAATTTTGTTCTTCCCAGAAAATATACATTAAAGTATGAAAGTGTATAGTGATATGATTTCATAATATTTCTATAAAAGTGGGTATTATGAAAAAATTCATAACATATATTGTTTTTGATTATATATGAAGAGTAGGGTTATGAATTGTGTAAATAAAAAAATAAATTTTTTTTGTAAATGATAAATTTAGGTTGGTGGGAATAAGTTAACCATTATTAATATAAAAACTTCCACCATACTTTGAGGAAGAACCGTATGTGATTAGGGGATATTCTCTTTTGGATGAAAAACATGCCTCTATTTTTTAGGAATGATATGTGAAAAAAAATATAATTACCAATAATATGTTTCATATTTATAATTGTATACAATAATTTCCAATTTATATGAAAATCTAAACATATAGGATAAATTAATTTCTTTTAGTTACCAAAAAGATAGTATAGACTCAAGGATTTGTTTGATGATGATTCAGAAATTAATGGTATGGTGTATGTTTCCTCAAGAAATGGATTTTTAAGAAGTTTCAAAGAACCCAAATTTTTACACCATAGTGTATTGAATACAATCACATGGTAAATATATATGAAAAAATATGGGTTAATATATGATCCCCATAGTGGGAGGTTATTATTCATGGGAAAATGTGGCTTTGTTATGGATAAAAATTTAACTATGGAAGAATTTAAGATTATGTGTTGGGGGAAAATGGATCTTATATATATATTTTTCATAACTAGTGGGTATAATGTGCATGTTTTTAATTTTTTTAAGTCAATATTTTGGTCTCTAAATCATTGGTCAATTTCCATTATTCACAAAATCTATTTCCTAAGCCCTGAAAGGGAATAACTAAGTGAGTGGAGACTTATATTTTTATATGACCCTAATTTATGAGTTTTTAACTTTAAAATACATTTATATCTAATTATCAATTCAATTACATGTAATTTAGACCATAGAGGGAAGAGATTTTATGGTGATAAATCTTTGACCAATAGTGGATTAATTTTATTGTCATAAAACTTTTTAAAAAATGTTTGATTACATGTATAAAGATAGGAGAAAATGAACCAAATATAACATGGGGAAAAAATATTTTAATGGGGTTTCATAGTGATGAAATTTATGGTTGACCATAGAATGAGAAATATTAGTTTCATTATGCATCCTATGTTTAATGGAATCAAACCATACATAGTTCCTGATATGGGGTGGTTTTATCCATGTGTAGAAACATGAGAGGAAACATGTCATGAATTGGATGACCAATACACTGGGTTGGAATGGATTATTAGATGGGAATGACAATTTCAAGTGGAAACCAAGATAATATATCAATGCACCACTATATACCCAGGGGTAACAATTTGATATATATATATATATATTTGGGGAAGGATATTTTGGTTATTTTACAAGCCTAGAAGTAAAAGTGAGCCCATTATTGATGTGAAATATTGGATATTCAAATCTCATTATATGGTGTCTTAGATTATGGTTAACATAGAGTAATAAATATAGAAGAGTGATTTTCACACATTGAAATAACTTGGATGATAGTGAATTACCTAGATGGGTCCAGGACAAGTGAACTAAACATCACTACATATCATGAAATAATAGGAAATAAAGCTACCTGAAGTTCCTACAATTTATCGACATAGATTATACTTATATATAGGGGAATTATATAAATATTTTGTTCCATTATCAAGCTATATAAGATTAAGTTGGATGTGAATGTGTAGAAGTTTGAACACTAGCTTATAATTCATTATAGTGGAAGAATTTTATCACTATTTAAATATATTGATATATTTTTTTATGTTCGGTACCCTTACATGGATTTTGTTATCATACTAGGAAGTAAGGTTATATAGAACATACCATTATAAGAATTTTAAAGGGTCATGTGTTGTGGACCACATACTAGACAACTAAACATTATATGACAAAGACTATGTTTCCATGTAGTTAAAGATTATATAATATTGGCTATTATGAACAAGAATTCACATAGATATATTCCAAGTATAATATAGAGTAGTCAAGTATTAGTGTTTGGTTACTAAATAACTCAAATCAAGAATGGTGGATTCTCACTCACCAAGAACAAATGAAAATCTTACAGGGAATGAAATTTCAATATAAGACTAAGATAGAAAATATAGATTACATTACATTTACTAAAATAATAAGAATCAGACCACATATAGTTATAAAGACAAAGATGGTTTTGTCCTAGAATAATGGAAAAATAGAGGAATCCCAACATTATTGGAAGAGAACTCATACACTATGATGGCAATGAGGATTATGCGAAAATGATATTTTCTTACTGGACTCAATATTAGATATATAAACATCACAATATACTTTGTTATAACAGGAATCGTTATATAAAAAGTTCTATAGATGGAAATTATTATTATAGAATAATGAAAAAACAATAAGTCATCCCTATAATGATACCCAATATAATTGATCGAGGTATCACTATATGGTGTATCCATGTATGTATAGTTTAGATCACATAATCTAGAACATAAATTTATATAAATTGAGAAATCATAGATGATGTTGAATTTAATGTTTGGTTATAGGATACGTGATCTAGATGTTATTAATTCCCTATGATAATAGGAATCACACCCCACATATTTCTTATAAGGTCTCTTCCTAGTGATGAATTGTGTGTATGGTAATTTTTTAATTATTGTTTTCGAATATCAGTATAAAGCATTGAAATATTAATTTGAATGAGTTTGATCTTGATCCTAAAGATAAAATTCATAGGGATGGGGGGATTTTATCATTTCATGGGTTTATGAATAGACACTACATATCAGGTTCCCTTTCATGGATCCAACCCTCATGTATGAAAATATAGTCATATAAAACAGACCACATTATGAATTTTAAGGGATATCCATGATGTAGTATATTCCATATAGTTTAATGTCATGTCAAAAAGTAATAATATTCTATATAGATTAATGTTCTATTATAAGGATTTCTATACAAAGATATTTTCATATATCTTGATAACGTGGAATATAGAGTGGGTTGTTCATTGTGTTAGGTTATTAGAGAAGACATAAACTAAATTGATGGGATCTTAGATAGCATGTAAAAATAATATTTTGATAGTTGATGAAATGAATGGATAATTATAGGATACGAAACATAAATGTATCTAAATGTCCTAACATAATAAAAATCAAGCCAATTTTCTATTAAATATAATAGAACTGAACCGACACTCCTTCATCTAAGGGGGAAAATATAACATTTATATTTCTAGATTTGATACCAATGAAGGTGACTCAATTTTCACTATAAAAAACATCAATATTTAAAAGTAAAATATTGGATCACATAAATTATTAGGGAACTTTGAATTTTAGAGATTTATAGAATTAGGGAAAATCATAAAATAATTTATTCCTAAAAATGAACAAAATATACCACTATACCTACCTTTTCATATTCCATATTATTTTATCATAATCATTTATATCATACCATTCAAGACATAATTAATTAGACCTCCATCTTTATAACCAATAGAAAATGAAACATAAGGAGGGTGATATAAAATTACCTGTAAGGGTCAACATAATCATTAATAATTTAATGTCATCAAAATGAATAAGTAGAGAATAATGGTTTGATGAGATAAGAAAATAAAAAGAGTATAAAATAATTATATTCACACCTATAACCACATAGAATATTAAACATGAAAACAAATAATAATTCCTTAATAAAGGAAACAATCATCATAATCAGTAATCACAATCCATTTGATATCAATATTGATCATAAGAAACATTATAAATCTATAGAAATATAAATAAGATGTATTGGTATGCGGGAAATATTATTTTCATATCATTATTACAAATGGAATAACCAATAAATCCAACTTCCATATATGGAATATCCAATTCAATACCGTGATATAAGGGACCCGACAATCCTTGGTTTATCATATAACCACCCATCCATGATTTATTACATAACCACTCATCCTTTGTTTATAATTGGATAACCTATCCTTAGTTTTCCAAATAACCTCCCATCATCACAAAAAAATCCATGAACTACATCAAACTAATGTATATAGAAAATTCATTTCATTATACAATAAAAAAACCATTAATGTTTTCCTAACATGATTAACACATTGGAAAGAATTGTTTTCGATGAAAATATATTCAAAACATTGTTAACCCAAGGAAAATAAATAGGTTCCATAACTATCTAATTGAAACATGATTAAACTATATAATCAAATTGGGTTTCATAAAAACCAACTTGAAATATTATTATCCCATAGAAAATTAATGTGTTCCATAAAAACAAATCTAAAACATGATTAAACCATAGAATAGAAAAGGGTTCCATAACAATCTCTTTGAAAAATAATTAACCCATTTAAAAGAAATAAGTTCCATAACAATCTCTTTGAAACCTGATTATCTTGTGTAAATGAAATGAGTTCTATAAAAATATATTTGGAACATGATTTACCCATTGGAAGGAAACTAATTCCATAAAAATACATTTGAAACCATCTTAATCCATCCAGAGAAATAATTAGAATGGTTCCATTACAAAATATCCCAAATATATCATAATTAACAATAAGGATTGCTGATGTTTGTGAATTAAAATAGCATTACAATATCATTAAAAACCTTTTGAAAAAAAATTCATTTAGAAAATAACTTTTGAAAACATAAAAATTTGTAAAATATTTTGAAAAATATTTTATTTGAAAATAACCTTGTATACTTGAAAAGTAATATTCAATGAAAATAACTGTCATTATTTCGGGATAGTACATTAATTTCATACACATTCAAAAAATATTCCTTTCAAATTTTTTATTAAAGACAAATCTGAATTGTTTTAAAAATTACAGGAATATTATTTTTAAATTTTTTTATAAAAATACAATTATAGATAAAAATGACCTTCAAAATTCATATTAAAACAAATTTTAATTATTTTAGTGAGAAGGATTTCGAATGAAAATTTATTTTCAAACTAAGAGTGAAATAAAGTCATATTTTATTAAAAACAATTTCATTTAAACATCATGTAATAAAATCTAAGAACTGTTCTCATAAAATGTAACCATTTTATCCAAAAAAACTTGAAAAAAACTTAATGCAAACATCAAATCATTAAGGCACCATGACAATGGGAAATTACATTTAGGCCCAATTTGTTAAAAAACATTGTTATCAAAAATAGTTGAAAAGGAAAATTTAAAAGAGGATTTCTAATATAATGTCTTTACCACTTTGTAAAAATTTGAATCACAATCCGCATGAATGATTAATAATAATGAAAACATTAAATATCATGAAAAAATGTATTTTCATGATAGAACATGTTAAAGGGTCTGTATATATACCTTATATAATAATATTAGTGAATAATATTAAATATGCCTCAATAAAAGCAAATTGAGATGAAGTCACTTACAATGATCATAGTGTTCTTGTGGTAATTAATCAATAATTCAATAATTTTTATCCCTTTTATATCCACATATAAAAAAAATATTCCAAATTAATTTCACACATTATTATATAATATCAATGGTATATAATAAGTAATATAACTTAATGAAAATAAATTAAGTTATGAAATTAATTACCACTTGGTAACAATCATTTCAAATACCATAGAATGAAATAATTAAAATTGAAACATAAAATAAAATTATGTATGATGGATTCATGATATTATATTTAAAAGGGTAATTATATACAGTGAATAATTAAAACAAGATGTGAATATGAGATTTGTATCACATAAATATAATGCGAGATAATAAAAACCCTTACCTTGAGTCAAGACTTTCCATGCATATCCTTTAACTTCTATATAATAAGATTACACAAATTATTTGATTTTTTAATAATGTTTTACATTTTTAATACCTTGCACTAAAATCATTTATTTAATTTATTTTTAATTACATATTTAAATATTTATTCATTTAAGTCCACATTGGGTGTTTCTTAGATGTTCTGTACATTATTTCAAAACGGATTCTATGTGTTGAGCATGGTTAAGGATACAATTATTTAAAAATATCCACAATAATAATTAGTAAGTAATTATAATATTTATTTATCAATTATACTTTTATAATAATTCATGAAAAGTGGTTATAAAAAATGATATATGTTATGGTCCTGAAGACGATAGGTTGTATGTATGCATGAGTAACATTTCCATTTTTCAGTGATCAATATGGAATGAAAGAGTGCATTATTTTATATTTATATAGTGATAATAATATAATTTATAAAATATTAATTCATTAAATATATTTATATATATAATTCTTGTGATTTGGTGATGAAAAATGAATCAAATCATCTCATGGAGGCAGTAGTCTACACGTTCACAAATGACGTTATCATTTTTCAATGTAAGAAATAAAATAACAAATTTTCTTATAAGAATGATAATTATTGTCTGAATATAATCATTATTTAATTTATATCAAATATATTCATTAAATGTATCATTATTACCTTCTATGTAAATTTTTATTGAAAAACGTATCACATCGCTTCCTAAGGTGGTAGTCCACTATACAGACAAGAGATGTTATCTTACGCCCAATGAAATGGAAATTAAAATACTATATGTGATATAATAAATAAAAAAGTATAAATATGTTACAATTTTAATACATATAGTTTAAATACATCATTACCACAATCCATGGGTGGCGATGTTGGAAACTGAATGACATCTGTTCACGAGGTTGTAGTCCACCGTATACACGGATGATGATTTCATATTCGATTTGATGAAAGATGATACAAATTTAGGTTATAAAATTAATATAATAACATATATTTATATAGTAGACAATTTTTTAATCATATTTTCTTAGTTTATGAAAATTTTAAAGTGGTGGAAGAAGAAAAAAATTAGATCCTTGTAGTGGGGAATTTTACCACATCTAAGACAACCACTTTAGGGAAATACCTGAAGTATCCCAACAATGGAATTATGAAAAAACCAGGGATTATATTATGATTTTACGGAAGTTATATTATTATTTATTGGACTAATAAAATCATTTTTTTGGTGTTAATAAGACACGAATGTGGGTGACCTTTTGTAAATGAGGTGAGTGGCACACTTGTAATTTTTTAAAAGAAAAAGGTTTACCCATGTCTTTCAGATGCCACAAGGCCCAAAAATGGATAATTTTAGATAATTACATATTTTCAGGTATATATATATATTCATATAATAGTTTTTATACAAGTTTATAGTTCATTTTTACCCTTATAATTTTATTTAAACCCCTAGTAAACCCGTTTTCCCTTTAACCATGATAATTTATTTTTATTATTTTCACTATTCATCTTGATAAAAATTTTAGTTGACCTTATTAGATCAAATAAATTAGGGTGGTTCCAAATATTTAATCTATTTTAGTAAATTAAATTTAAATAAGTGGAGATATTTAATTTAAAATTAAACTCAAAGTCTCAATGAAAATGTGGGTTTTTGAGATGTGTATTTTTCATAGAAAACATGATTTTTATATAAACTGTATAAATAATAATAATTATTGTATGAATATAAATTAATATTTAATGATATAAAATATATAAATTAAATTTAAATCATTCTTCATTAATAATTTTTTATACAATTTAAATTTGAAAACATTATGTGCTTTAAAACAATTTTACAAAAAAATTTATTTTTAAACCGAGAGAAAAAATATTCTATAATATGATATGAAGTTTATTAAAATAGAATGAGTGGATAAAATGTAACTAAATAATTTTTTTACTTAAAATCATATTCAACAAATAATTTTACTTATAAATTTATTAATTTATTGAAGAGAATTTACTTTTTTAGAAAAATCATTATTTTTCATTGTTCAATGAAAAATCAATATTTTTTTGTAAAATAAAATAATTTAACAGGAAGAAAATTTTGATATTCAATTTTTTAAAATGAAATTAACTTTATAATTTTTTTAAAAAAATTCAGGAAAATTAATTATAACTTTACTACATGAAATGAATTAAAAATAACTTTTGAAGATTTTTTTTGGGAAAGAAAATTACATTAGAAAAAATCTAATGATTATTTACTAAAAATTTATAAATATTTTATATTTTTTATGAATTATATATATATATACATATGTATGTAAATTTAAAAAGGCATTCAACAATATTTATACCTACCAAATTAACGGCTATGTTATAAGAGTTATATATTTCGCAGATCATTTAAACTATGCATTGAGTGTTTGAATATGCAATGGAACATAGTTTTATTTTATTAAATATCTAGGAGTTATATCCTATTAAAATTTAATGAATTCCATCCTTAAAATTTTAAACTTTTTACTCATAAATTGGAGGTTATACATTTAAAAATAATTTTTTTTGTAAACCCACATCTTAAAATGGATCAGTAAAACATCCTGTTGATCAAAGAGTAAGGGAAGTACAAAGTCCATAAGGAATAACACATACTAGGTTTCCAAATTAGAGAACAAAGGTGGGAATTAAGGATTTAGAAATTGAATAAAAATAAAATTAAAAAATAATTATATGGTGTGATAGAGATTACAATTCACAAGAGAGTGAATGATTAAGGGAAAGTTAACAACCACATAACTGTAAACTAAACAGTTTTGAAAAAGGTCACTCATTTCATAAAAAAGTATTTTCATAGGAAAAAAATTTGTTTCAAGAAAAATTTACTTGATTTGAATATTTATTTAACCATTTTCAATAATTTAATAAAGAAATGTATTTACTTGATGATTACAATTTTTTCCTTTTATCAATTTGCACT
Organism: Viscum album; assembly: GCA_963277665.1. Classification (NCBI taxonomy): domain Eukaryota; kingdom Viridiplantae; phylum Streptophyta; class Magnoliopsida; order Santalales; family Viscaceae; genus Viscum; species Viscum album. The sequence continues at coordinate 2,002,932,339 of OY728136.1, forward strand.
GCAGCGTCATATTTTTCTCCAAATGACGAGTATTCCAGATGAATTATTCATACCCAAAGCACTAAAATAAACTTTTTAAGGACCACATTACCATAAAAGGGATAATAAATTTATTAACTCTTTATATATATGTTAGCCAAAATCGAAATGGTTTTCACATTGTATGATAATTAAAAAAATGAATAAACCTTCATATGATACATTAATCATCAAAATTCAAAAGTAATATCTTATATTGAGAGTAAATAATTCCTTGAATGAATAAAATATGTCCAAAATAACTTTAATAACCTAATTATTAATTATTATTTTTAACCACAATGGTTATCTCTTTCCTTTCATCATATAAGTACAAAAATATGGCGATTCCCTTTTGAAACAACACAAATCACATCGTTACTTAATCACGTTTCAATTCTATAGTTATCTATATGAGAAAAATTATGTTCCCAAAAATAACCTGAATATCCCAGACCATAAAAATGTTAAATTTATTAATTACTTAAAAATAATGTTTGAATAAAAATGCATGCTTCACATTGAACCGATTATTTACATATATTTTAACCTAATAAAACATGTCCTAATATTTTATTAATCACATCAATATATCATAACTTAAAAACATAATGGGGTATCCAAGACTTTGAACATAGGAGAAACCTTAATATAATATACCTAATATTTTATTCCTAACTATTAATATAACTTCACATGAATACATCCTAATATGAAAATTATCTAAACCACTCCTCAGATACCAACTATAACAATTTGGACAAAACCCATCAGCTATAATTGACACCAAATATGGCACTCAATGGGTGGATACACCTCCTAGATGGGACACACCCCCAAACCCCGTGGTTTCCCATTCATCATGGATACATTGGATTTAGAGTCACACTTCTCCCAATGCTGATCCAAGAGAGTTCCCAATGATTAGATTACTTACATTTCCTTTGATACAAACTATAACAAACTTGTAAACGAACTCTCGAATTCGACACTGAAAATTTAATATTTTAATTTTGGGTTTGATATTGATGAATTATAATAAATGTTCTCCATCCAAAAAACACAATTAAAAAATAAATTATTGGATAACTTACATATCACAGAACTTTTAGGTTTAGAGTTTTAGAGAACTAGGAAAAACTATTAACATAATGGATTCATAAAGAATTAGGTAATAAATATGAAAATCACCTACCATTATACCTAACATTTCATATTAAACATAATTTCATCATTATAATCCATATTAAACCCTTCCAGACATAATTAGTTAAACATCATTCTTTATAACCTTGGTAAAATGAAACATTAGAAGGATGAGCTCAAATAATCATTAAGGGTAAACATAAGCATTAAAAATTAAATTTTATTATATATAATAATAATATAATATGATTTATATTACATAAAAAATATTAATGAATATAATATAATAATATTCATACCCCTAAATATATGGATCATCAAATATGAAAACATTGAATAAGGTCTTAACAAAGGCAAGAAGAATCTGAATCAATAATCATGAGCCATGTGATATTAATATTGATCATATGAAATATTACAAAACCATAGTAAGCATAAAAAATGTATCATCTTCTTTGAAAAATTATCATCATATCACTGTTACAAATGGAATAACCAATATGGATGACTTCCATCTCAGGAGTACCCATTGAATCAGAGGGATATAAAGGAAACATACTTCCTTAATTTATAACAGAACCACCCATAGTTGGATAATAACATAAAAAACTATATTTATTTTATAATTGAACAAACCACCATTTATTTATAATGGAACCACACGTTATCATAAAGAAATAACAAGAACCACATCATGAATAAATTTCATAGAGAATTCATTTCACCATAAACTCATGAAAACAACATTTTTTTCATAACATGAGTGGACTATTTATATGAAATGGTTTTAATGAAAATATATTTGAAACATTATTAACCAATAGAAAATAAATTAGATCTGTAACAATCTCATTGAAATATGACTAACCCATGGATAAAAAAGGGGTTTCATACAAAGAGTTCAATATTTAAACATATAAAAAATAATAATCATTAAATAATTATAATATTAATTATTTAATTATACTTTTAAAACCAATATTTAAAAAATGTTAGGAATGATGAACTATGTCTTGATCAAGGAGACGGTTGGTCATATGTACGCTCAAGTACCCTTTCTATTATTCAATGATCATTATTGAAATAAAATTTTTAATATTTTATATTTATATAATATTATATTAAAATAAATTCCATATTATTTATTTAAATATATTTATATATATTATTATTGTGATGTGGTGATGAAAAAATAATCACATCACTTCTTGGAGGTGAAAGTCCACTAGTACGCGAACGACTTTATCATTTTTCAGTGTAAGGAAAAAATGATATATTATCATTTCATAATGATAAATATTTAATGAACATCATTATGAATGAATTTATATATAATATATTAATTAAAATTATCTGCAATACCTTCCATATAAATTTTTAGTGAACAAATAATCACATCGCTTTGGGAGGCGGTAGTCCATCGTACAGATGAACGACATTATTTTATCCCTCATGGAATGAAAATTAAAAAATTTATATGAAGTATCATAAATATATAAGTATAAATAAAAAAAAATATAATTTAAATAAATTAAATCAACAATAACAATAATTTATGAGTGATGATGAATGAAAATGAACGATATCAATTCGCAATGTGGTAGTCCATAGTACAAATGAATAATGATTTCATATCCATTTTAATGGAAGACGAGATATATTTAGGTTATATCATTTATATAATAAAATATAAGTATATACGGGATATTTTTTATATTGTTATAATATTTTAATAACATTTAAAATAGGTGTAGGAATAAAAAACAAAAACACATAGTAAGGAATTTTACCTCTTCTCAAACCACCTCTTTAAGATTATAACTGAGTTATTCATAGATTGAATTTTTATCAAAGTCACAGATTATAGGACTAAGGGATAGAGTTTGGGATGTTATTTGGGTAGTTATTCCAAAAAAAGGGTTTTAATTTGTGAATATGTGAGGATAGGGGGTGTCCCTTTATAAGAGAGGTGAGTGGGACACCTGTAATTCTTGAAATGAAAAATATGTTCCCATGTTTTTCACATTAAAAAATGCTAAAAAATATATAATTTTAGACATATAAATTTTAACATTGAAATATATCTATAACATAGTTTTTATAGAAGTGTTTTAGACAGTTAGACCCTTATATTTTCACTTTAACCCTCACTAAACAAGTTTTCACATTAACCATGATAATTTATTTTTACTATTGTCACTATTCATTATGGTAAAAAATTAAGTCTGAAATATTATTAACTATAAATAATTATGATTATAAATATTCAACAAATTTTACCGAATTCAATTAATATAAGTGGACAAATTAAATTTAAAATCAAATACACAGACATGATAAAAAAGTGGAATTTCAAGAAATGTATTTTTTTATGGAAAATGATATTTTATATTAACTCTAGGATTAATAATAATAATAATTTTCATATAAATTAATATTTATTTACATATTAAATATAAATTTAATTTAAATAATTACTAATTAGTGGTGTTTTAAATTAATTAAAAAGCAGAAGCAATGTACTATTAAAAACAATTTTTAGAGGAATCTTGTTTTTTAAACCAAAAACAAAAATATACTAAAATATAATGTGATTTTGATTAAAAATAAATAAATTGGATTAAATACAACAAATAATAATTATTATTTTACTTTAAATCATATTAATAATATATTGGGAATTTTAAATTACTTAATTTATTGAAAAGAAATGAACTTTTCAAAAATATTGTTATTTTCCACTATTCCATGAAAAATCAAATTTTTTTAAAACTCCAAAAGTTTTACGAAAATTAAATTTTGATTTAAAAATTTTAAAAATTAATTAAATTTTATCAAATAAATTTTATAATACTTCCAAAAATTAATTATAATATTTATTTATGAAATAACGTAAAAAACATTATTGAAGAAACCATATTTTTGAAGAACAAAATTAATTTAGAAAAAATTGAATTATTATTTACTAAAAATATGTCAATAATTTATCTATAGTCTGATATATATTTATATATTATAAATTAGTTACAACTAGTCATACCGTTCAATTTAACTACTAAGTTATAACAATTATATATTTCATGGGTTGTTTTAACTTGGTGTTGAGTGTTGAATATGTTATCAAACAATGTTTTCTTTTCCAAAATGTGTGGACGAAAAATTTAATGAAATATTATTTTGCATTATTATAAAGTCAATATTAGGTGACCTGGTGTGAATGGAGGAGAAATCACACTCTAGGAATGGGTTTAATGACTCTACGTGAAGGAAATTCATTAGTTAAGCCCATGATAAGAGATCTTAGTATCCTTATATATCCTATGAAAATAGGAATCAATCCATATATAGTATTGGGTAAATAGTCTATTAACACATATAGTTCATGAAAAAATGATCATAAGTTTGCTTTATTCCAGTTCCTTGATTTTTTTACAAACCTGATGTGAATGGGGAATATCATAACCACTCAAAATTTAAGATGATGGGTTTTATGGCTAGAACCGATGTAAGATTCCTAAGAATCACTATGTATATTATTGTAACTATATTCCATCAAAACATAGTTTGAGAAAATAGAATCCAATAATATCAAACTCATGTTCAAGGAAAAGAATAAAATGAATTAACCCAAAAAATTGGTCATTAAAGATACTGACATGAGTGAGAGATCCCAAGCACCAGGGTAATAAGTGGGTTGAAATTAATTGGATTTATTGCAGTACCCTAGTTGATATATCTAAGTGATACTATATATGATAAAATAAGAAGAATCAATCCACACATATTTTTAAATTGTATTCTATACCTATGTAACATCCTAAAATGAACCATCAGGTCCAAGACATAATTCCACATAACCTCATGCACGCCTCACCATATGAAAGAGGATGTCGACTAGTATGGAGGATATAACTCCATCATTGGGGAGACTATACCCTCATTATAATTCTATAATATCAATAATAATAATGGAAGTCTAATAAATAATTAATGTAATCATGAAAAAAGTAAAAAAATAGACATTTTTTTGAAATAAATGAATCTATCAATATGGTATGTCTATAAAGAATTAAATAAATAGATGATAAATATAAGATGCGGCAGGGTTCTCTAGTGATTTTCCTAGTTCTCGCTAGCTTCGTGATCCACCTTCTGAGCCATCCACCAAAATTCCATTCCCCATCATCGGGCATTTCATTTAATTTATAGGCACATTGAAATGCCTGAGTAGGGTGCGAGTAGAAGACTTAGTTGGACACCACTAATGCATCCTTGACCTGTTGTGATCAATTATATAGGTATATTCCACAATTATAATAAATTTTGGAAGCAAATAAACATAAAATAGTAAACCATGAGGTAGTGAGCTAAACAAGATTCCACAACCCCAACCGTACTAACTTTGGATCCCATCCCAAAGTTATCTGAATGAGTCAGAATAAAAAACCATCCATTGTAAAAAGTCCTCACAGTGTCTTTTAGGGGATACTTACTGTTATCTAACCCTCAATAAGACCATGTCACCTAGATCCTTTGAATGAGAGTAACTAGTTTTCACAATTACTAGTCTATATTGTGGTGAAAGGAACTTAGTTTCAAGGATACCTCATGCACACCATCGACATGATGCCATGGATACCTCATGGTGAAATGAACTTAGCTTCAAGGTTACCTCAAGCACACCTTCGACATGATTCCATGGAATCCTAAACCTCCACTCTATACTCATCTCTCTTGTATCAATCATTGCAATCTATTGTTCTCTCCCACTAGGGAAAAAAATCTGTCATGATGGGACACCTATCATCAATTCCACTAACAACCAACAAGGGAAGGAAAAACATATATTAGGTGAGAACACAAGTAGTCGTAGAATATCAACATGAGTATATAGCATAATTCACTACAACATGTGATCACAATCAAACATGTATAAAAGATAAACTAATATCATTCAAGGAGTCACAATAATTTTTATAGGCTACACACACACACTCACATGTGTAAAAAATCAAGCATGGTTAATAAAAATTAATATAATATAATCATCAAGGAAAAAAGTGTAAATGTTAGAAGAAGAATGTATGGACCTTCATACCTCAAAAATATTCATTTTAAAAAGGCAGGTATAACCTGGTCAATCACACCTCTTCACTACCTCATAATAGAATCATTGAAACTCAAGTTTCACCAAGGGTCCCTAAAATATTACATGCGATAATATTTTATCTCCATAGGATAATTTTCAAATTATCATTTAGAATATAAGATTTGATAAAATTTTGTCTTTCCTGTATAATTCAAATTATCATTTTAAAATATTACAGGTGATAATATTTTATGTCTACCAGATAATTTTCAAATTAAAAATTAATATTTCATACGAAATTATATTTTGACTCAGATAATTTCAAATTTTAATATAAAATATTACATGCGATAATATTTTATCTCTCTTGGACAATTTTCAAATTATCGATTAAAATATTACATGTGATAATATTTTATATATCTAGGATAATTTGAAATTATATATTGAAATATTAAACGCAATAATATATTAAACTTCATAGATAATTTCAATTTATGATTTAAAACATTACATGGGATAATATTTAATATCTCATGGATAATTTTCAAATTATTGATTAAAATATTGCATGGGATAATATTTTATATCTCTTGAAAAATTTTAAAATTATTTTTTTAAAATATTTTATGTATATTAGATAATTTCCAAATTATCACTTTTTTAATTATAATAATTATCCTTTGAAAATTAATGTAATTATAAAAGGATAATTTTTATAATCTTTCCACATGAAAATTACATATAAATATCTTTTAATAAATTTTTTAATATTCTATTCGATAATTTAATGAAATTATTCTATGATAATTTAGTATAATTATCTTTTGATAGTTTTTATAACACATTATTTAGAAATTATATTAAAAATTATCAGTTGATAATCTGGTGGGATTATTAATGATAATTATATAGAATTATAATTTGATTATTGTAATAATTATCTTTTTATAATTTTACATTATTTATCATTACATAATTCTTTATTAAAACTTTCTAGTATAAAAATTTAAAAAAATTGGGTTGAACATACCTTGTTGTCTATAAATAAAATAAGGCTTTAACTTATTCTTGTCTGTATGACTCTAAAGACCATGAATGAAAGTATTTCAGATCAATATCACAAAAGATATTTAATTTTTATGTATAAAATAATAATATAAAAAAAGATATATAAAATAAGAAGGTTATATTCAACATTGGGTAGGGATTACTAGGGAAGAACTAGTGGTCCCCACATGCTACACCTAGATATAAAACCCACAAAAATAGGTCTAAAATCTTCAAAATCATGATTAAGGTAGTCTTGGAGGGATATCAGCTTTATATGAGAGCTTACAGGGTTTCCATGACCTTTAGCTTTCTTAGTGTCTAGTGGTGTGGTGGAATATTTGTCTTGGTGTAATTGCGAGTGGCGTGCATCAATATTCAATCTTGTAGGTCTATTGGAACTCAGTGGTGACCCTGACAGCAGTGATCATACACAAATATGTTTCAACTATGATTTCAGAATATATCTGGTAAGATTTTACTGGCCTTTGGTCATAGTATGTGGCCCTCGGGGGATTTGGAAATGTGACAATAACATTTTTTCAGTGCAGCTATTGTATGGTAGCAACAACACATGGTCATCGATGTATCTCATTATGGTGAGATTCTTGGGAGATCGGTGATAGTGGGATCGATAACTGATTTGGATAACGGTGGGCCTCATGCTCAGGAAATGGCATCACTTTTTATTTTTTATTGGGGAGAGCCACAGATGGTGAGTGTTTTGATTTGGGAGACAAATTCTGGTTCAAGAAAACCTAGGTGGATCTCCATTGAGGATCTGGCTTGGATGTAAAGATGTTCTCGATGATGTCCTTATGCATTGGTGGTTGATGGAGGAGGTCCGTCGTGGGTGGCGACAGACTGGTGGTGGAATGGTATTGTGATGGGCTGCCCGATCGTGTCATCATAGATGACTCGAGTTATCATAATATATTTGGATTTTGTTTTGTAATGGGGTTTTCCACTCTGGGATCTTAGGCCCCTGTATCTTGATGTTATGTGCCTCTGCCCTATGAGCATGTAATGGGTTTTACCTTTTCCAATTCAAAAGGGGTTTCTATTTTCATTTTCTCTTATTAATAAATTTCCATACCCCGAACCTTTGTGATGTGGAAGGAGGTATATTGGACTCAACAAAAATATCCCCTAGAGTGAAAAATAAATCAGGGGTATTTGAAAAATCTAGTACATGGACATCTGAAGTGGTCAAGTGATTTGGTGATGTTTCAAGTGTTGTAAATTAGTTAAGAAGATTAAAACATAATGAGTTTCACATATGTTAATTGTAGATAAAGTATGTATTTCTTAAATCAGGTTTAATTTTTTATTTATGTTCAACACTTTCTTTACAACATTTTAGTATAATCCAGGAAAAATGTTGTTTATTTTTCAGAAAGATTTGAAGGGACATAATTTGATGGTGGTCTATGGAATATCGTTACATATAATTTTTTAAGTATTCATGTTGACTTAAAAAAAAATTGTGCCACCACATAGGAAACTAGATTAAGGGAAGAAACACTCATAAATAAGGGTGACTGAGAATAACCCCTAGATTTCGAACTAGGATATAGCATAGTGTGCATAGTTGTGAACCCACATGGGAATATGGGAAACTAACGGTGGAGCCCCCACCATGTAGGGTTTCATGATGAAAAATGTGGTTACAAGATCACGGCCACAGAGAACTAGTACTGGGCAACCCCAGAGGAGGGGGAAGAATTCTTGGATGAAGGATTACACACCTTGTTATAGAAAGGAGAAGAAATACTATATTCATTTAAATATGTGAAATCCCTAAATAAATTAAGACCATCCGATCAACTGAACACATCATCAGGGAAATTGATCTGTATTAATAACTTGAATAGAACTATGACTGTCTGATATAATCATGCATCATATGAACATCCATTTAATTTAGTGGGTTGTCTTATCCAATGATATGATTCTAGAAGATTCCTCTTAATTTATCTCCATGGCCATTTTTTTTGTAACTCAATCCAAGTCATCCATTCTTCTTGAATGTTCTTTAAGGTTCAGAGTGGATGTTTCTTCCCTATAAATACCACCCAAGGGATTTTGATTTACTGATGATATTTTTAGAGGTTTATTTTTCTGTTTCATGATATTCTCTGGATTATGAAGGTTAGTGTTGTGCTACTAATATTTGTGTGAAGGAGAAGAAGTCCACAAATATTTGACATATTCTTTTCATACTATGATAGTATCACAATGAATTGATGTTCCATATATATATTTTAGTACCATGAAGGCATTGAGTTAATCTTAAGAAGGTTTTGATCTATGACCTGAAGAACTTATATATCATACCTTCTTGCACGAAGATTTTTTGAATCAATGTTTTACTGACATACGTCAAGGGTTTGAGGAATATTTTAATAGTGTGTCTGATTGAAGGCACTCTGAATTGTTAGTGCATATTAGTTATACAAAGAGAATGTTTTTAATTAAGAAGTGTGCAAGATGTTTGTATGTGTGAAGGTGAATGTATAAAAACGAATACAATGTGTGATCAAATCTAGAAAATTTGTATTACACTGATGTGCATGTTGTAAATGCATTAGGTTCTCAAGAATAAAATGTTGGCAACATGCGCGAATGGAAACTTTTAATGTAATTTTATATACTGATAAATCAATGAAGAATAAATGAAAACACATTCATTGAGACATGTTGATTGAGCAGTGCATGTCTATGTATGTTCATAGAACAATCAAAGTGAAAAGATTGTGCAAGTGAACAATGGTGTGATAGAGTCTCCATAAAACAAATTCATACATGTACTTTTAGTATCATTAACATAATGTTGTATTCAGACACATGAATTGGTGAATGATCTTATGAAAATACTAAAAATAAAAGTATAATACCATGAAGTTATATTATTATATGCATGATGATTAAAAGTGAATGTGAAATATTAATATCTCATTAAATGTGAAGCAGTTTGAGATTGATAATGGAGTAGTTATTTTATTAGTATTTCATATTGTTTCTATATTCTGTATTTCAGTGCTATGTGAGGCTAGATCTTCTACAAAATAAAGAATTCTTTCCCAAATAGCATTGAACTGAGGTAGCTAACCATCTACATGTGATCATAAATCATTGACCAAGACCAAAACTAGTGCAAAATATAATTGATTTGTATACGACCCAGTTTGATCCAACAAGATCATGGATGATGATTTTATAATCATCCTATCAGTGTATCAAATCTAGTGGGACATAAGATTGTGAATTCTTCAGTGGGGCTCTGAAGATGTGGATGTGTCCAGTGAGGCTTTGGAGCAAGCTGGTGGGGTGCTGGTAAAACTATGGGATGCAGTATAAAGATCCTCCTGTGGGAATCAAGAGTAACTATTGTAGGTTCAACATTATACAATGTAGTGGGACTATCGATTGTAACACCTTGGGAAATAGTGTTGATGATAATGGGTCTTTCCCTAGTTGTAAACATCTACTTATAGTGAATAATCTGTATCCCAGCGTAATCAACAGTTACAACAAGGGCATGGGTCATAATACTGAACCTTGAAAAAAATATTTTGTGCTATGTTTTAGTTACATTTTCACCGTATACTAGATCCAATCATCCTAACAAGAGACACAGTATTGAAGGGGTTTAGAAAATAATAATTTAGCAAAAAGAATTCATGCCACATTCACCCCTCATAGTGTGACTAAAAGATCCTTTGAACAATTAAATTGGTATAAAATCATAAGACACCACTGATTTAATCTAATCTATTTTTTCATTGGCTCATATTAGATGTATATGATGTTCATATTTGAGATTGATGTAAATTTTAAATAAGTTCAGATAGAAAGTTATATCTCTACTTCTTAAGTTATAAATGTTGATGATTCAATCAATTTAAATACAAATATGCAGAAAACATTGAAAAATAAGCTAATGAAGAATTAAAATATAAATGAAAATCAACTAGTATCTAAAGACATTAAAAGTGTAAATTGTTCAGTAAAATCAGTTGATTAATCATGTTCATGATGTGATATTGATATGTTCAATTCTGAAATCATAATGTATCCGAAGAAACTTCCCAAATAAGTGGTCATATATATTTGACCAATGTTTTCATGGAACTTCGGGCTGAAAAAATATAGCTATATGAATTGGAAAATTATACGAAAGAAGCATTAACTAAAATAGTTTTCACTACCAACATTCTCAAAATACTTTTGAAATCAAAGGAATAATATATCTTTACAAAGAATGATTCAATAAAGCTATTGAAAAATTGGAAATTAATGTTTGTGAGAAGGAAACTTTTGATATTTTTTTAAAATCCATCTATACACATGAATAGATTTATAATGTTGTTATGGATATCAAATATTCTTATCTAATTGATAAATAAAAAATAATCAAGGATATTGATAATTTGTCTTTAAAAGAAAATAAAATGCATGAAGATGAGATTCATAAGACTAAGATTCTATGTGAAGATGTCATGAAATTTATTAAATATGAGAATAATGATCTCAAATTAAAATTTCTAGAATAGGAAATTCAAGTAAGTAATATGGAAGAGACATAAGCAGAGACTTCCCAAGTTACAAAGAAAACAATTATTTCCCATGATTCATCTAATAAGTGTCATATTTCTCAAAATAATCAAGCTAGTGGCAAAAATATATTTATAATATCTAAAGATAATCATATTTTTGGCTCATTTAAGAAGGTAACAATTTTCCCTGATAAATCTGTGTGTACTAATATTGTCTTATTTACTAGTGAATATACAAAATTTAAATCTGGACATACATGGGTGAAGATAAATACTCATGGATCCACATAACCTTATAATATAGATGTGATGAAGTGTGTAAATTCTTATTTTCTAATGAATGAACCAAAGAAGAAATATGCTACCAAAAAGAAGAAAAATTTAAAAGATTGTATGAATTTGATACAGAAGAATATATCAAGATTTGTTGTCTTCTGTTGGTGCTATTGGATGTTTGGGAATTAGGAAATAAACTATTGGTACAATATACAAATGTTTGAAAACTAAAAATGACTACATTTAGGGGGATAAAAGATAAAGAAACTTTCAAAGATACAGAGAAAAAGTAGATTTCATAGAAATAGAACCAATTTATCAGTAATTGATATGATTACTTTAAATGTTTCTATGATTATTAAAAAAAGTGGTCACTGTTATGAAGACTACTGGTTTGTAATATTCATGCAAAAATAATATATTTATTCAAATATAAGACCAAAAATGAATGTGAAGTAGGTATGAAATGAAGGTAACATGTCAAACTTGGGATGTGATCAAAATAAGAAGGCTGTTAAGAAAAACTCTTAAGAGGTTTTTTAAAAATTAGGTGAAGAGTGTCTCATAAAAAAATACGTTTCTATTACGGTAAGAAAAGTCACATCATGGGCCCTTATCAATTGGACATGGACACTCATAAAAAAATAAGTATGCTATAATCAACTAAAGAATTAATCCATAAGATAAATTACAAGATTTATTTAGTGAATGAAAATATTGGTAAAGAATCTAATTTTTTTTCTAAAAGTCGTAACTTATTGAATTCTAAAATTTTGTGTGAAAGGTGAAAAATGTCAGCACATTCAATTAATTTTATTTTACAATTTTTTCTGGTAAAAGAGAATTGTTAAAGTATTATGGGAAAGCATATGTGACTGAAAAAGTTGGGAATAAGAAGTCTACACACACAGTGAAGACTTGGCATGTTCTCAAATAATTTTTTATCACATGACCAGAATAGTTGAGATAGGAAAGAAAGATAGAGAAAGCCTACATAAATGAAATTTATTAGCTATCAAATTATAAGAATCCTTTTTAATCTAAATATATTGATGGGTTAAGAGGAAAATCTCAGCCCTATTTCTATAACTAAGGAGAAATGAAGAACCACCTTGTTCCCATATTTATTAAGTTTATTTTTATAAAGGGAATAGAAGGTGAAGCATATATTCTGGGGGACCTAAATTTATAAAAGGTGTGAATATCTTACAGCACGAAATATACTAATCATAGAAGATTATTGATTTCATGTTGTCTCATTTCAAAATCTAAAATAACACCATATTACATTTGGAATATATTCATGATGCAAGTAAATCATGCGGAAGAAAGTATTGAGTGCATATCTTAAGGGAGAGATAATAAGATCATCCATCAGAAATTTCCATCTCAATTGATGTTTTATAAATATCACAATTTTTTATGAGGTATGAATCTGATAATTCATAAAATTTCTACAAATTGAATCTTTTAATCATTAAGTTATATTGATTACATCTCCTATTTTCAGGATAAAAAATTAATCAATTATAAAATGGATTGGATTTATTACATGATAAAAAATGGAAAAGTAATTTGAAATTGGAAAATACATTCTTATAATTGACTGTAACTAAAATATATGTTGAGATAAATTCAGAATAATTATTTGAAATCATTTTAACAACCACTGGTAAGAGTTTCAATGATTATTTCCACATTATAAAAGTGTATTTATGACCTTGATGTTAAATTTACTCACTCTTGTTTTATAGAAAAAACATTGGTCACATAATATTATAGATGATTAATTTTTGATATTTTCATTATTATTTGTGATTAAATAATTCGCAAAAATAAATCAGACAATATGAGTTAAAAGAGTTGGATATTCTAAAAAATTAAAATTTTGAAGTGATAAATCCTTCCAAAAATTTTATCATTGGCTTTATTAACAATATGTGGATGAAGGTATCATTGAATTTTAATAATAATTGGGTATTGATCACAAATAAAAAGTGGGATATTAATGTGGCCATGTGATTAGTGAAGTTGTAATTTTTTTCAATTATTTAAGATGATGAAAAGTGCATGAGTTTTAAATGTGATGAATTGAGAGATGGTCTGTATTTCTTAAATTAGGTGTCATTTGTGATTTGAGTTTGGCACATGGTTTTCAACATTTTTGTAGGATCCATGATAAATTTTTCTCATTTTCTATGATGTTTTTAAGTGATTTAATTTGATGTTTTTTCAATGGAATATGATTATATAGAATTTTCTACGTGTACATGCTTCTTTATACAAAACATTTCTGTACCACCTAGCCATCCAGCTTATGTGAAGCTACACACACAAATGGGAACTACCATGATTAACCCTCATCTATCCAACTTGGAGGAATCATATTATGAGTAGGTGTGCACCCATGAGATCACATGGGAACGCAGTAGATGATCCACTAATGTGTGGGGATGCACGGTGGCAGAAGTGGGCATAAGAGCATGTCCTCATAAAACTGGTATGGGGAAGTATGATAGGAAAGGGAAGAAATTTCTAGTGTAAGCCTAACACAACATATAATATAAAGGTTCATAAATATTATTTGATTTTGGATGTGGGAAATTATTAAATGAATCAGGACCATCCGATCACTTGAACAGATCATCTAGGCATTGATCTGTTTTAAAAACTCAGAATGAACTGTGACCATCTAATCTAATTGTGAATCATCTAACCATCCATTTTATTTGGTGGGTTATATTCTTCACCAAGCTGATTCGAGAAGTTTCCTCTTGAATGATCACCATTTCCATTTCATTTGTTGCTCAATCTAAGTCTTTCTTGATTCACGATTGTTATTGAAGGTTCAGAGTGGATGTTTGTTTCTCATAAATACCATCCGGGGGGATCAGATTTACTACAGAGATGTTGAGAGGTATATTTTACTATTCCATGATATTCTCTAGACACTGTAGATAGTTTCTGTGCTACTACTATTTGAATGAAGGATAAAAAGTTCATGACTATACGACACATGCTTTGTATACTCTAATAGTGTCATGATGAATTTAAGTTTTGCATATATTTTGTTTGCGCAAAGAAATTAAGGTTTTTTGAAGATGGTTTTACACTATGACATGAAGAACATAAATATAATACCTTATCACATGAAGAATCTTTGAATAAATATATTATTTACTTGTGAATAGGGTTTGAGGAATCTCTAAACAATGTGTGTGATTGAAGGAAATGTGAATTTTGAGTGAATATCAGTTGCACAAAGGGAATTTGTTTGAATTAAGTTGTGAACACTATGTTTGTATGTATGAAGTTGAATGTACCAAAATGAAGATAGTTTATGATCCAATATAGATAGTGTGTATGATAGGGAAGTGCATGTTGTATATACACATGGGTTGTAAGGATGAAAACTGAGAAGTGTGTGTGCATGAATGTTTTAAAAGAGATTCCTTACACTGATAAATACATGAAGAATAAATGAAAATAAATGCACTGAGACATATTGATTAAACATTGTGTGTTCAGGTAAGTTCATAGAACAAAGGTAGTGTGAAGACTATGTAAGTGAACATTGTGTGTGACAGAGTGTGTGTAAAACAAATTCTTACATGCACATGCAATGTAATTGACACACATGTGAGAAATAAAAATAGATGACCACACAGTGCTATAAATACATGCACGATGATTAAAAGTGCACGTGAAATATTAATGGCATATACAGTGTTTAGTGGTTTGAGACTAAGGCCTAAGAATTTATTCTATCAGTATTTCAAATTATTTTTGTATCTGAGATTTCCTTTTTCTATGAGGTTGGGTCTTCTACATAAGAATGAATTCTTGATCAAGAATCATTGAACTGAGGAAGCTAACTATATATAGGTGATCGAATTTTTTTGATCAAGACCAGTACCAGTGTGAACCATCTTGATTAATACACGAGCCTGTTTGATCCAATAAGGATTTGGAGGAAGATTATATAATTATCATATAAGTGGATCTAATATTCTGGGACTCGAGATTATGAAGTCTTCAGTGGGACTCTGAAGCAGTGGAAGTCTCTAGTAGGACTCTAGTGTAGGCCAGTAGGATGATGGTACTGCACTATGATGTAGTGTAATGATCGTCTTGTGGGA
Organism: Viscum album; assembly: GCA_963277665.1. Classification (NCBI taxonomy): domain Eukaryota; kingdom Viridiplantae; phylum Streptophyta; class Magnoliopsida; order Santalales; family Viscaceae; genus Viscum; species Viscum album. The sequence continues at coordinate 2,002,948,616 of OY728136.1, forward strand.
CTCATGAGTTAGTAGTGTTGGTGTGAACTTATAATCATTAGTGGGACTCTCGAGTGGAACATTGTGGGACACATCGGTGATGGTAATTGGACATTATATGGTTATAACCATCTATATCTATTGAAGAATCTATAATAAGGGGTAATCAATAGTTGCAGCAAGAACATAGGTTTAAGTATGGAACATTGTAAAAATATCATGACCTATGTTTTATTTACATTTTGTTTTTCATAGAGGATCCACTAATCCTAATAGGTGATAGAGTTTTTCAAGGGTTTATAAAAGAAAAGTATCAAGAAAAAAAAGCCATACCTGATTAACCCCATTCTCAATGTGACGGAATAATCTTTTAGACACTTCTCCATCAACTTATTACACCATTATCAGAAGCCAAAAATATGTTTATCCAAAAATGGTTTTTGGAGAACTTAGTTTTACCCATTTATAATGTTACAGAATGGAGTGAGTAAAAAATAGATGAAAATAGATGGTTTGAAACCTTTGGTGGTTCATCAATGGTGTGTAGCTTTTTCTTAGAGAAGATTTACAAATAATATTTATATTGGAATATTTAAATAATGAATTATCATAATATAAATTGTCTGAAATTATCAAAGGATAATTATCAAAATTAACAAATTATAATTCTATCGAATTATTAATGATAATACCACTAGATTATCAACTAATAATTTAAAACAAAATTATCAATAACGAGTTACTAAAATTATCAAAACAAAATTAAAACAAATTATGTAAATATAAATGCATGAAATTGTAAGAAATTAAATTATTCTAATTGTTAAAGGTTAATTATATGGTAATTAATATGTGAAAAAATTATTAAAAACATCATAGGGTAATTACAAGTATTGTCAATGGATAATTATTATCATTATAAAATTATAATTATAAAATTACCTAAGAGAGAAGAAATATTATCACATGTAACATTTTAAAATGGGAATTTAGAAATTATTCAGGAGATCTAAAACAGTATTTCATGTAATATTTTAATTGATAATTTTAAAATTACCAAGGAGAGATAATTTTTTTTCACATTAAATATTTTAAATTATAATTTTAAATTATCTCAGAGAATTAAAATACCATATCATGAAATATTTTATTTGATAATTTAAAATTACCCAAGAGAGATAAAATATTATCACATGTATTATTTTAATCAATAATGTGAAAATTATCCTGAAGATATAAAATATTATTTCATGTAATATTTTAAATGGAAGTTTTAAATTATCCAATATAGTTAAAATATTATCTTGTGTAATAATTTAATCAATAATTTGAAAATTATTTGGGAGATATAAAATATTATAGACTGTAATCTTGTAAAATGATAATTTGAATTATTTAAGGGAGATAAAATATTATCACATGTAATATTTTAAATGTTAATAAAAAATTATCTATTAGAGAGAAAATTTTATCGCATTAAATACTTTAAGGACCCTTGGTGAACCTCGTGCATCGATGTTTTTATTATAAGGTTGTGAAGAGATTTTATTAACCGGTTTATCCCCATCAATTTTCATCGATGAATTTTGATGTTTGAAGTTCTTTACCTTATTGGGATTATATTTAAACTTGTTTCCAAGATGATTATATTGTTGGAATTTTTATTAACCCCTCTTGATTATGATTCCATGCGAGTTTATGTGTGTATCCCATAAAAACTGTTGTGATTCCATGAGTGATATTAGTGTTTCTCTTATCTATGTTTGATTATGATCACATGTTGTTGTGAAAGATGAAAATGTACTCATGTTGATATACTATGCATATTTTTGTGCTCACCCTGTATATGTATTACCACAACTTGTGGGTTGTTATTAGTATTTTTCATAGTTGGACCATCTTGATAGATTTTTTCCCTAGTTGGGGTAATGCTTGATTGAAATGATAGTGACGAGAGAATATAGCTTAGTGTATAGGTACGAGGTTTCCATGGAATTGTGTTGAGGGTGTTCTCAAGGTAGTCTTGATGAGAAGTTCCATTAACCATGAGATATCCAGGTCTATGAGAGTACTAGTTATTCCCACTATTAAGATCTGGGTGCCATTGTCCCTTTGATGGATATATGACTTCGGGTTTCACCTCCATGACACTATGGGGATGCCAACAAGGTATGGTTTGTTCATCAGACTCATTCAGTTATCTTCTATCATGGAGCTGAAGAAGGTACGATTGAGGGTTTTGGAAACATAGTTAGTACACTACTAATCAATTTTGGACCGTATTTTTGTACACTTCATGTATTTATTATTATCATTTAATGCACTTGTATACATGATCACATCAGGTTAATGATATATTAATGGTGTCCTACTGAGTCTTGTACTCACACCCTACTCGAGAATTTCGATGTGCTTATATATTTCACAAGAGTGCTGGAAAAGGGAAAGGGACATATGGTTGATGGATGAGCATGTATATCATTGAGCTAGGGGGACTAGCATATTCACTAAAGGACCCTACAATTTATTTTATTTATCTTATGTATATTTCATTATAGACAGTCTTTCCACATTGATAGATGCTTTTATTTTCATAACACGTATTCCATTTACATTATGCATGATTAATATGATTATTTAATATATTAAAATTATTTATTATTGATCCCATGAATTGATACTAAGTGTATTGGCGCCCTAGTGATGGATGTAGACCTTCACTACAAGTTGAAAACCTATTTCGTATGAGGAGGCACACATGAGGTTATGATGCATTCTATCTCAGACACGATGGTTTGGGTTGGGACATTACAAAATGGTATAATATATTCAATAATCACTAAATTTTTACTTCTATTTTCTCGGTATGTGTCTGGGTAGAATAGGGTTAGGATGGTTAGGAATTAGGTAGGGGAACTATGTCAGTTCCTTTCCATCATTGTATTGTGGACCTCCTGGTTTCCATAAAATGTGAAATTATGTTTTTTTTTTCTATTGACTAAACTCACCTCAAGTGATGTAGATGATTTTGGTATGTGATCTATGAGATTTCATGATTGATCATGCATCATGAATAGTAATATAGGTTTAATTACAATATATATATATATATATGTTGTTGTGCTGCTTAGTAGTTCATTAACTAAATGCCTTGTTTTGTGATATCCATTCAGGATAGTTTCTATTGTGTGATATATCCATATTTTCCTTAATTAGTTGAACATAGAATACGATATTATTAGTATATATATGATGACTACAACTAACATTCATGGATGGAAATAATGGGTAGTTCTAGGAGGGATATACCTAGGTTTAAGGGGAGAATTATAGGAAAACATTGTTTGATCCCATAGATTGGTTAATAGAAACCTTGTGTGATCTCATAAACTGATTAGGGTTTATCCTAATGATTTTTTTTATTTTTGATGTATTTCATTTATGTTACAAAAGATGTTTCCTTCGACATAGTTTATGAAACCACTACGGATGTAAGCTGAAATACATCTTAAATGGAATCTGTTTTACGATTACCACTGGGTGTGTAAGAGAATTAAGTCATGCCTTCACTTAAACTTACTCTATGGCATAGGTATTATGGATACTTGAACCATAAGACTTTCACTTAGTGACTTTAATAGGATTAAAAGTTCATAATTATGGATGAATATGACATGATTTTCATATCCACCATTATTCATCATTCAAGATCATCAAAGGATACCAAGATGATGTAAAATGGGTTCTGATATTTTTTTGATTCTTTGACTTAGTAGAGACTCCAAAGGACTGACATGTTGAGCTGAGATTGATATCTTCTTGGAAGAACAACATCTTCAATACCCATATTGAATGGTTACAACTAAGCTGAATGAGGTCAAGGTTTAAATTGATGACATGATTATAAAGGGATTCTAAAATTAAAGTACTTCATCATGGGGTTCACCTATGTTGATTTCAATGAAATAAGATCATAGTCATTGGCTATGTGTTGATTACTAGAAACGTAAACCAGGTGATGATAAAGAACCGATATCCATTACGCATGATTAATGATCTGTTCAATTAGCTATGGGTATCCTTGTGGTTATCCAAGATTGACCTTCTTTCTGGCTATAACTAGTCATGAGTTAAAGATGAGGACATTCCAAAGACAGTGTTTTAGAGAAAATATGGACTCTTTTGGTTTTTGGAAACACTGTTAGAGCTAACGAATGCACCATTAGTGTTCATATACCTCATGAACATGATAATTTATCCATATTTGGACTCTTTTTCCATAGTTTTTGTCGATGATATCCCCATTAAACCCCGAAACCAGAGCAACAATATAGGAACATGAGATAGTATTGAGTATGATTATAGAACATAGGATTTTCTCTATGCTTTTTAAATGTGACATATGGATTAAATATATAAAATTTATAGGACATGTAATGTCTATGATAGATATATCAGTAAAGCTGTATATTGTCGATGTAGTCATGTCTTGGACATGTCACTATAATGTATTTGAGATTAGAAGAATTCTCATATTAGTAGGATATTACCGAAGGTTAATCTTGGACTTCTCCAGAATATGAGCACCCATGATAATAATAACAAATAATAAATTAAATAAATAGTGGTCAGACTAGTGTGAAGGGGATTTCTATGAGATAATTAAATGGTTAAAAAAAATCCAGTACTATAACTCACAGATCCTAGGATTGGTTATACAGTGTATTATGATGTATCATACATTGTTATAGGAACTATGATGATATAAACGAAGTAGTTAGTTTCATATGGATATTTTCAGCTATAACCCCATGAGAAGAAATATCCTACACATTACATAGCTTCAAGTGGTGGTTTATGCTATGCTGTTTTGGAAAAATATCTCTTCAGTGAGAGATTTATTGTTTACACGAACTGCAAGAGCCTTATCAATATATTGACACAATGGGACTTTAACATGAGACATATGACATGGTTTGAACATCTATATGCATTCTATTTATGATATGTCATTATTACTTTGTAGTTATGCATGCATGGGAGAGAGTAGTTCAATGATGACTGACCTGTCAAAAAGTTCTCATGCTGCACTTTACGATTAAGTGTGCTTGGGGGACATTAGTACTAGGATGGGTGACCTCTGAGGAAGTACTCATAAAACACTCTTCAATTAAGAATTCATGTGTAAGAGTAGTACTTGAATGGGTTACTTGGGAAGTTTTCATGTTTAATCCTAGTGTGAAATTAGACCAATATTAATGCATCATATCTCTTTAGAACTATGCTATTTTAGTCTCCAAATGCCATACTTATTATAGGGTGAAGGATGAGAACCATAATCTATGTGGGTTGTTATAGCCACTCCCAATACCCCTGAGAATGTGGGAATATGTCAAAATGGATTTTTTGATGGGGTTACCGAAGACCTTGAGAAGTAATAATGTAGTCTAGGTGATTTTCGATCGGTTAAGTAATTCTGCTCACTTCTTACCAAACAGAGAGACTCACTCAGTAGTTGTGATTGGATGCATTTATTTCTAGGAGGATTTATGCCCTCATGGAGTTCCCTTGAGAATTATTTTTAGATATAGATTCATGTTTTTCATTGTGCTTTCGGAGGATTTTGAAAAAAATACCTCGGGACTTAGCTAAGATTAATATTGGCATACAATTCATAGATCAATAGTAAATCCATGTAGATTATATGCATACTGGATAATATTCATTGAGAATGTGTTCTAGAATTTGATGGAGTGTGTGATGATCTCCTATTGTTCATTGAGTTCTCATTCAATAACTATTAGAATGCTACAATTCATATGCCTACTTATGAGACAATCCATGAGAAACTAAATCGATCCCCACCTGTTTAAATTAGGTAGGTGATGTAGTGGTTGTGTGAAAAGTTTGGTTTAGGAGACTTTTGAGATATTTAATCATATTGAGAAGAGGTTAATCACCAATTATATTAGACATATATCTTATATTGACTATAAGAGGAGTCTCATGGATTTTATTGTGGGTGATCATGTTTTATATTGGGTAACTCCCCAATTTGGGAACATTAGTCTAGGGAAGCAAGTAAATCTAGAACCATGTTTTGTTTGTCCATTTGAAATCACATAAGAAATTTGGTATGATTCGAATCATATGGGTATCTATTCTCACTATCAAGGTATGAATGAGGGGTTCTATGTGTCAAAACATTAGAGGTACATGCATAAACCATTGGATGTTATTTATTCAAGGATGTTGAGATGAAAATAGATTCATTTTACATGGAGCGTCTGATACGGATCATAGATCAAATCAATAAGGGGTTGTGAGGAAAGACAATAACACTAGTCCAAATTTTGTGGCATCATGGGAAGATCCTGGAAGAAATGTGGGAATGTGAGTCTGAATTTTGAGCTTAGTGGCCTAATTTATTTGATCAATACCATTATAACGACTTTCAGATAATGAGAAGTCTTTAGAGGAGGAGAATTTCAATATCCTGAATTTTACAAAGATAAAAAATCCTTCTTGTTGAAAAATTAAAAGTGTGTTATATGAGAAAATGATTTATCAGAAAAAATATTATAAAACCATTTTTAAAAGATTAATATATGAAAAAATTCCCATTTAACAAATTCAAATATTCAATTGAACATTATTAGAGTTAGATGATATGTTGTGGTGAGATACCAAGAATCATCAAGCCTCAACGAAGATGGGATAAAAATATTGAATTCATTATAATAGGTGCATTAAATTTTTTCAAAGTATTTTAATGAATCCAAAATGGTATAATTTATGGGAAATTTAAGACCCATTTTAGGTATGTTATGTGGTGTTTACCCTAGGAAGGTTTTAACATTTGTAATCACCAGATTTTTTGAAAGATCACTCATGATAATAAATTATTTAATAATTTTTATCGTGTTATTTTTGAAAATAATTTTGCATCTTCCAAGAAGTGTATAGTATGTGAAATATGATATGACTGTTGGGTCTTGAATAGGGGTTTACCATAGGTGGTGTATAAATTTTATGTGTGTAGGGTGTTTATAAATATGGCAAATGATAAAACCCTTTTTATATTTAATTATTCATTTATTCCAATTTCTACAAAATAATTCATTAATATCTCTCAAAAACTATATAATTTGATAAATCTGAGAAAATTTATGTGTCTCTGAGATATTTTTTATCTTAGGAGAGGTATATAAGGTTTTTTACCATTTAATCTTGGAATCAGTAGTTCTGGTGAGGACATTACAACATAGATATTTCTCATGCACTGGATAAATAAAATGGTCTCTCTATAGTTTAGGGTTTCTAGAGAAAACCCAACATGTTCTAGTGTGACCATATACAAGGGACATATTTTTTATATATTTATTGATTGTAAGGGAATCAGTTCATATAGATTTGACTGCCCTATAATGATTAACTTCTTTATGAATAGATCATATGTATTTAAATTAAAGATCATGTAACTAGGAGAAGCATGTGATGTAGTTTAAGGTAATATGAATAAGTCGTTTTAATGGTGTTTTAATTCCAAATAGAATGGAAAATATTAAATGATGTCTAAATTCATGAAGTGAGTAATTTGATTTAGTGTAAGACTATTTAAAGTATTTCTTTGGAAACTATGCATTGTTAGTAGGAATGATTCACTTTCTATCCATGGAAATCAAAGAGTAATATGCACTGGAGTAAACATTAATCAATTCATTATGTACATAATATATTAGTTTTAGTTTTAAGGGATTATTCTTAAGTTTCATATAAGCTTTCATATCCCACACTAATTCTATTTGGATTAATGATATGTGATGAACATTCATATTAAACTCTCATGTGACTAGATTTTGATAGATACCATGGTTATACCTGTAACGACCATAAATTATATCAACAAAATTTACATTCTTATAATTATTTAATATTGTATAAATCATGTAAAATAACATAAAGATCACCAAAAAAACTTTATATAATAAAAATTATTGAAATAAGAAGTGTTTATAGAAATACAGGAACCAAAATCAATAGAATAGTAAGTAGACATTTGGAAAAGTAATTCGATTATTAGGAATTGTTAATCAGCCAACAGAATAATAACATCACCTATAAAATTATAAATAAAATTTTAGTATGTAATAAATAATAATATTATATAACAATATCCTGGAATAAGTAAACTGATGTTTTATAAATGATCAATTAATTTTAATTATTTTTTTAAATTATAAATATCTATTTACAATTTTATAATTAATATAATGATTGAAAATAAAATAAATTTTCATAAAATGTGTTCATAAATAAATATTATTTTTTCCTATGATTATAAGATAGTTTTATGGGACCTTAATTAATATTTTAATGTGTCATAAAATAAGTTATAATTTTTAAATTGGTATTTTTAAAATAAATGTTGATTTTAATAAAAAATTAAAATTATTCTGTTTATAAAAGTATTTTCATAAAATAGAGTTCATTTTTTATTTATATATATCGAGAAATGGTTTGGGTGAATTATTGGTATTTTTCTAAAATAGTTAAATTTTTGAGAATAGTAAAATACAGTAAAATACAGTAATTTATAGTATATATACATTATAATATAACTACACTATTACATTATTACTATCTCATATGAGCACCAAAATATATAACTATACTTCTCTGTTTAATTTATTTAATCCTAGAATTATCACTATTACTTATCTTGTGACAAAATTACAAACGAATGATTAAATTAATCAAAAAACACCTCCCTCCTCCACTATAAATACCACCGCTAACAACCTTTTCTTCTATAACCTCTTAATATTAGAGCCTTGTACAAATTATTCTCAATAATTTTCTTAAGCCTCTCCCCCACATCCCAGATCCTTTTTTCTCCACAAAATACTAAAACCAATCCCCCTAAGGAGGTTATCAAGGATAGAGATTAATGAGGTAAAATCCTATTTCATTTGTTTCAATTTCTTTTAAAGATATTTTATTTTCTTATTATCTCCTCACCTACCCTTATCTATGTATAAAAAAACTATATTATCTCACATATACTGGAATTTTAATTATTTTATTGGAATAATCCATCATAATTTCGTTCCCCTCCCTTTATTTTCTATAAATGAAAACATCTTCCCTGATGAATTAATTAATCGCATTCATGAATAATGAGTTGTCAATTTCCTTTACCGTCTTCAAGGATGGTATTAAAATCATTATAATTGTTTAAAATTTTTTTAAAAATAAATTTTATAACCATTTTTTTGTTCTATATCTAACATATACACAAATTATTATATAATAAAACAAACCAAGTTCATTGTGAGTAGAAATCGTCCAAAAAAATCCAAATGATTATCACTAACGTCTTGTCTAAGGATTTATCCTCACCCAAAATAACCAAGTTACTTATATTACCATTTAAACATATTTACTTTCAGTAATAAAATATAACTTCAAATCTATATATCTATTCCCACTATACATAATCTTTCATAAACATATACAAATGATCCGATCACGAAAACCAAGAAAAAAAACACTCCATATGGAAGAAATTACATCTTATAACTCACCAAAAACACCATAAATGAACATGATAAAACTATAATAAATAAAGTAAATTAATATAAGGTTTTGAATTAATTATTTAAAATATTTAATTTGATTATTCAAGACATTAATCCCAATTTCAGAACCATTTCAGACATAAGGTAAGGGATTTTTTTAACCTCTATTTTTTTAATTCAGATTACACTTTCCCTCTATTTACTACAATGTAATTATTATATATTATTATATAATTATTACAAATTTTATTTATAAGTTCCAAAATCAAATATCCATATCATTTAATTCTTAATTTTCATTAATATAATTTTTTTTAAAAGGTTCCCTTCTCAATTATTCCCAACAAGCAACACTGATTAAACAGAACTTCTTAGTTTCTTACCCATTTCAATGTGAACTAAATAATATATTTATTATACAATTATATTTATAATGTTCTAAACATTATCATGAAAAACAATATTGAATTATTTATAGTTTTATACAAAATATTTTTCCACTTCCTAATTAAATGAATCTTGAAAATGTTCCCTTAAACCGCAATAAAATGTTTTCTATATAAAGTTTGAAAACACTATTTTTAATAGTTTTAACATCATTTTGACATTAATTATCATGATTTATACCTATTTTCCATTATTAATGTCCATGTATGAATTAAATCCATTCATTCAAAGACACCATTATGAAATTCCCTTTTGATATGCATTTCGACGTGATTATGATACCCAATTATTTCCACGAGTATCCCCTATGTTTATGTTTGATTCCTTATATATAAATATTAATATGGAACACATATTCATTAAAATGTTTTTATGGTTTCACCAAAATATAACTCTAATTAATTGGTTAATGTTTACTCTTATGATATATCATGTGAAAATATCTTTGTGGGTTGACTTGACTCATGGTATTTGTGCTACAGTTTGGGTGGTTTTCCATGACATGAGATCCTTGTGAAATAGTTTAGGTGTTTAGACTCGACTCATACTCCTACATGTTCAATGCACCCTAACTCATGATTATGTAATGTTTTATATTGATTCCAAATTTATATGATTTAATGGTATCATGATCCCATGTCCTATATGTCATAATTTGATATGTTTATTCATGTTCCATGACTTTTTATGTCATAATTTGATGCCTTCTAACCCATGTGATATTATTTATTCTTATGTTTATTCCCTTATAGGGATTTTAAGATCATCCAATTGTTCATGTATTCCATATGTCATCCAATACCGAAGTAACTACTCAAAGGAAGTTAAGATCTCTTTAAAAAGTTTAAATGAAATATGTTTTATTTTGGTTTCATGTCTTTTAATGATGCATATAATCTTCTAAATACAATATAATTTATGATCCTTGGTTATTATTTTAAGGATAATTATAACTAAAATAATTTTATTATTTGTGAAAAATTATAGGGCTATTATAGTTGTTATCAGAGTATTGTCTAGTTATTTGTGGAGATTAGGACTTGAGAACATTAGTATGAACCCTAGGGACAATTCTATCACCATGGATAAACTAAATTGAAACATAGGGAATAACAAGTTAGGATATACTATTAATTTACAAGTTTATCATTAAATGTAAAAATTATCCTTATTCTATACTTATTAAGCATGTATTAAAGCCCCCTAATTATATTTTTTATTAGTTAAAAGATAGAAAAATAATATCAAAGACAACTCTTCTCTCCCATCCAGAAGAACTACATTGAATGATTATCTTGAATTCTCGCTCTCATGACATCTATTTTTTTCCAATATCCTAGTTACATGCAAAAAACATAACGAGACATCAAATACATATACCATTAGGTGATTATTTCAATGATAAAGTTTCCTCTATTAGAGAATCTTGCACAATCAACTTTGTTACCATGATATGAATGGGAAGTACCACCAGGTCATTTTCAAATTTATCTCTTTATTTAAAACACTAGAAGAACTCAATGATTTTCAAGATCCTTCATAAAAAGGAGACCACTGAGTAACATATATATATATATATTTATTTATTTGGGGAAATACAAAAAATGATTTACAAAAACACTATTTTAAAATATTTTAAGGAAAATCTATAATATTGTTTTATAAAAATCTACTTCAAGAAGATGTTTCAAAACTATATACAAGAAATACCCTTTTAATGAATTATCAACTCTTACATCAACATAATACAATATGTTTGAGGTTTTCTTTGATAAATTAAGTATAATATTTTGAAAATATCATGAGGTGCCATTATCACACATGATCCTTGTCTCTTTTAAGAAAAATCCAACATGAAATACTGAACACCTCATTAATGGGATGAAGGATAAAAACCCTCACCCTTTTTCCTGAGAGTATGTAGAAATGAAATTTTGAGGGTGAAATTTTATAAATGGGGGAGAATGTAATGACCATAATTTCTATCAATGAAATTTCCATTATTATAATTATGTAATATAGTATAAATCACATAAAATTGCATAATAAATAAAAAACTATATATATGAAGAATAAATTAAATAATAAATTTTTATAGAAATTAAGGAAACTAAACCAATGGAATAATGACATAACATTAAGAATTGTATTAAGATCTGTAGAAATAGTAAATCAGACAACAGAATAGTAACCTCACCTAAAAAAGTTCAAATAAATTTAAGAATATTATAAATGAAAATATGATATAACTATATCTTGTAATAAGTAAAAACATGTTTTAGAAATGATAAATTAATAATTGGGTTTTTTTGAAAAGTATTAATATTAATTAAAAATATTATAATTAATATAATGATTTAAAAGAAAATTTATTTTCATAAAAAGTTTTCATAAATTAAAATTTTCATATATTTGGATTATAAAATAATTTAATGGATCCTTAATTAATATTTCAATGTGTCATAAAATATGTTATATATTTAAATTCGGGTTTTTTCAAATAAATTATTATCTTTATTTAAAATAAAATTTCTCATATTTAAAAAAGTATTTTCAGAAAATAGAGATCATCTTTGAATTTTATACATCATGAAAATGGTTAGGGTTGTGTTTTTTGTTTTTTATAAAATAGTTTACTTTTTTGTGAAGGGTAAAATATGATAATTTACGATATATATACATTAAACGTTAAATACACGATACCTTAATTCATCACTGATGAATGCACTATAATATAGAAATATATTTATATATTTATCTCATTTATTCATAGAATCATCACTATTTATTGTCTTGAACCAAAATAACAAACTAATGATTAAATTAATCAGAAAACACCTCCCCCCTCCACTTTAAATACCACCCTCACCACCAATTAACCTTACAACTCTTAAAATTTTATCCTTTACTAAATTATTCTCAATACTCATATCAATCCACTAACATATTTATAGGATACATGTTTCTCAAGAAATTACAAAAAAAATCCACTTTAGGAGGTTCTCAAGGAGAAGTATTCAAGAGGTAAAATCCTCTTCGTTTTCTTTTAATTTCCTTTCAAGTTATTTTCTATTGTTATTCTCCCCTAAAGTTACATTATCCATTTATAATAGTAACTCAAGTATTTCAAATATACTGGAATTTTATTATGTTATGGTAATAATCCATCATATTTTTTACCACCTTCTTTGGTTCTAAAAAGAAAAACATCATTCGTGATGTGTTGATTTATTATATCCAAGGACTACAAGTTTTAAATTTACATTACCACCTTGAATATTGTTCTTAAAACAATTATAATGATTGAAACATATTTTAAAATTAATTTTATAACCCTATCTATTTTTGGGAACAAAAAATATACAGAAAATATTAAATTATAAAGTAAAACAAGTTTGTTGTGAGAGGAAACCGTCCAAAATAATCCAGATAATAATCACTAACGTCTTAACTAATGATTTATTCTGACCCCAAATAACCAAATGAATTATATAAAACATTAACATTACATATGTTAATTAATAACATATAACTTATATTCTTTATATATATTATCATTCTACATGATCTTTTATACACGTATACAAATGAACTTATCAGGGAAACCAAGGAAACGAACACTCCCAAATGCAGAAATTACATCTCATAACGCTTTAAAATGGCTATAAGTGAACTTAATAAAATTATAATAAATAAAATAAATGTATAAAAGGTTAAAAATTAATTAATTAATGTATTTAATTTTATTATTCAGGACATTACATATAAGTACTTTGTTATTTTAGACATAAGGTAATGGATTATTTCAGAGCATCCATTTTCCCTTCCAAGTTACGCTTTCTCAATATATAACTTGATTAAATTATTCATTATTTTTATATATTTATTCAAAATTAGGTATATATGTTCCAAAATCATGTATCCATATCATTTCATCCTTCATTTTCGGGGATATACATGTTTTTAAAAAGATTCCCTTCTCATTTATTCCAGATAAGTACACCTGATTGAAAGGAATTTCTCAGTTTCATACCCATTTTCATGTGAAATCCATAATAAATTTTAATCCAAAATTTGTTTTATAGAATAACTCATTTCAACATGAAAAAATATATTGGTTATTTTTTGGTTTTATAAAAATAATTATCCCCTTTCCTTCTTTAAAGAATATTTAAACTGTTCTCTTAAACTACAATAAAATGATTTGATTCTATAGTTTCAAAACACTCTTTATTACATGTTTTCACATTATTTTGAAATCACTGATCATGATATATTCCTATTTTCCATTATAACTATCCATCAGTTATTTTAATCCATTCTTTCATGGACACCATTATGAAATTACCTTTTGATATGAATTTTGACATGATCATGAGACCCAATTATTTCTATGGGTGACCCTTTTGTATATGTTTTTTTACATATGTATGAATATTCATGTACAACACATATTAATGAAAATTTTATGATGGTTTCAACAATATAACACTCCAATTTATTTGGTACGATTTATTCTCATGGGACTTCAGGTGAAAAAGTGTTGGTGGTTAGCCATGACTCATGCTCTATGTGCAATAGTCTGGGTGTCTTTCCTGAACACGTGCTCCAAGTGAAACTATATGGGTGGTTTGAATTGAATAATTATCCTCTATATTTAATGGTAATTGACTCATTATTATTTCATGTTTTAGGTTTCTTCCACATTTCTATGATTCCATGATTACATGATCCCTTGTTTTATATGTTATTCTTCTTTATGTTTATTCATGTTCCATGCCCTTTTTTGTCAGAATATTTTGAATTCCAACCCATGTACACTGATTTATATATATGTTTATTTGATTAATGTGATTTTTATCTCATCCCTTTGTTCATGTATTTATTTGGTTATAGTATTCATATGTAAGAGATCAAATGAATTAAACAGATCTTTAAGAAGATTAAATAAAATATTTTTTATTTTGGTTTCAGGTTGTTGAATTATGTATCAAATATTCCTAAGACACTAGAAATTATGATCCTAGGTTTTTATTTGAAGGATAATTATGCATAAAATAATGCAATAATATGTGTAAAAGGATAAGGACATTATAATATAGTCTGTGTAACCTTTTCTCATCAAGTAACTCTAATTCCTCAAGCTATACATGATATTGATCATCTTTAGATAGGTGATCACATGTAGTTATTTAAAGTGAGGTAAAAAACAATTAATGGATATAACTACCAATATATTTTGAAAAAGTGAATATGGGGTTATCCTCATAGTTTTACAAGTCATAATTTTGTAATCCCATGAATAATTCATGAGTTAACCCATCCAAGACACCTTTTCATTTTCTACCAGATTTTATTTAATTGGGCCACTTGAATATTTAGATCCACTTCCAAATCCACAACGAGGGACTGATATTTTGTTTCATTTTTTTTGCATATTTTTAAAAACCAAAAAGAGAAAAATTAACTTATTTCACTTGAGAGATGAATTATATCACCAGGAATACAGAATTGTGTTTCATATTATTCATTATATTACCTTTAATAATATTATATTAACCATAAAAATATATTCCCCATAGTCCTAGAAGATTAATATATTGATATAACTTCTTCATCACAAAGATCCATGTCTAAAAACGACTTCTCTGGGAGAGGGTGCACTTTGAGAAAATATACTAGCTCTCTCCCCCATGTTCACTTTCTGAGACAAGAATAAGATTTCAAACTTCTAGATAATTAATTCACTTCTCACTAAATGTAATGTTAGAATATTAAGGATAAGGATTTATTTTATCTAATCATTAATAAACAATATGTGGAACCCATGGGTTTTTAAATAGTTTCGAAGGTTCTAAACATTGAAAATCATTGTAAGGGTGTTATTTTAGTTATCATAATATTGAGTCTCCGCATAAAAAATATTATTTTTATGATTATTGAACATTTTATCAATTCTTGAATCAATATTCTAATCATGTAAGGTACCATGCATTCAATTTAGGGTTGTGAAAAAAAGGAAAAGGGGATTCAATTATTTTGGAAGCATCAAAACTGATGGGTGTATAATTTATTGTTTAATATCATTAAAGTCATTCTAATATTTTTCATAATAATTATAGTGTTACTATTTTTTATATTTATTATATTGTGTAAACATTTTAAAAATATATTAGTTATGAAGAACATGATTTATGTTAGACACCGTTGAAGTCCTCCAAATTCCTTGTGGTTTTGAGTAGGTAGAAAATGTTCTGTCACTATGGTTATCTCAAGAAACCATTAAAATTGTGACAGGATAAATCAAAGGCATTGAATTTTATTGAAAAGACCATAAAATCACATTCATGGAGTTCATCATCACACTATGTTGCAGAATTATGTTCAATACCATCTCAATATTAGAAAGATGATCACAAAATCCATGAGATATGAATACTGTATTTTCTATATAAAACTTCGAATTATTCCCTATAATTCACAATATATTCAAATTCATGGAATGTCAGTATGTGGTTCCATAATTACTCAAGAATAAATACATTACATTGTTTCAATATACGCCATGGGTTCCTGGAATTCAGTTAGATCCTAAAATTTCCGGTCCATTTTGAAATATATTTTTAGCTATAATAATCATCCTAAAGGAAAGGTGTTAAATTATAGCCATTTCATAAATTAAAAGATTCTTTATTGGGAATTGGAAATCACCCTAAAGATATTCATAGTTGAGATCAATGAAATCAATTACAACACTGATTGGAAGATTTTTTTTCATGATATAGACATTGATGGTGAGCCATATTGTGCATTAAACAGTTGGGATGATCTATGATTTTATTAACTTATTAAATTTGGATCACACATTATTATCATTACATATATGAATTATATTTTCTACTTATTTATATCCATGAAGGCTTCCTAATAGGGCCAAATGTTGGGTATCCACTTAGGGATCAAACATATGAATAATTATATAATTATATGAAAATATATCTTGATGATGATTTAAGAAATAGATGTATTTGTCCAATTATTTAGGATCCATGGAGGCACTAAACCATTGTTGTAAATAAATACTCCACCATAACCATATTTAGTAACATGATTTCATAAATGGTAGTGGATGCACTATCGTTGGAAATTAGAGGAGGATCATTTATTTCGTCTTCTTTTAATTAACCATAGTTTGGGGGATAAAATACACGAACATTATGAGATCTTGGATAATATTCAAGGTAATTACTACATCCCCTAGGATTATATAATTCATCTAAATGACTAGTCTAATCTAACATATCTGTCACCAATAGAATAAAAGTAAATATATATTGAAACATTGATTTTATTATATGTTCCATGTCTAGTTGATCACAAAGTACATATTTTTTGAATATGTATTAGGAATAAAATATATTGAGACATTTTGGGGAAAATAATGATCCATATGGATATAAAAATGTTTTTCTCCTTTATTGGTGGGTGATTCAAAAATGAAAGTACTAGATTCAATATCGTATGAAAGGAAAGTTATCATATGGATTAATTCATTATAAAAATTTCAAACATGTGATCTAATAACTCATGAGAGAATGAGTTATCGCTATATTTTTATTGATGGACAATAGAAGGTCTTCACAATGTTTCATCCATATAAAAATTGGGGATATTTCAAGGATATCAGGAGTATATTTCTATATAAAATTATTTACCATATGTTTTTTACATCCTTTCTATTGTACCCTGAATTTATATATTAAAATTCAAAAGACTCAATAGGTTAACCTTAACGATAAAGGACCTCAAAATTTCTATTTCTAGAGTATTTTGGTTTGATGAGGGTACTAATAAATAAATATTTATTAAATGCCTTCGCAATATAACCCCAAAGGTCATATATTGGTAGAAAATAATAAATTTATTTTCTAAAATCAGATTAGAAAATAGGGTTTTCCACATCATTCTCTGAGTTAGTACCTTCTCACTTATTCCAAACCCTTGAGTATTTTGGTTGGAGGGAGACAAGTTATCTTCGATATTTCTAATACATTAGAGAGTTTATATCTGTATGAGGTTGATTCAAAAAAACCATAAAATAAGGATAAAAAACATTTATCTAATTGATGATAATATATATGTATAGTGGATACATATTTCAATATGTTAAAGATTTCTAGTATTGTTTTGGGAAATAAATAACTGGGTGTTATTTATTGGAGTTACTCTCAACATGATATGACTCATGTAGAACAGTATCAACCCCAAAATCATAATTTATTGAAAGGGACTCAATAAAAGAATCATTGAGTATATTTAAAATATAAATGGTATCCAAGAATGAGAGAATTATTTTTAAAATAATCAGATATGTGAAAATGCCAGATCCCATCCTAGTGGGTCCCACACCAGGACTCCTCCTTCCAAAATCCAATAGTCTAAAGGTTGAAGACTATCATAGTGAAGGCATATCACTAACATGGGAGGGTTTATCCTAAGTACCTAAACACATTCACACAAATCCAAGACATTAAAATACTGAAATATAAAAACTACAGAACAAACAAGAATGCATACATCAAAATACAACAACCATAATACGATATGAAGTAATGTAAATAGGGAAAAATAAAATTCCACACAAAAGATTTTGAAACACATGTCAAACCAGAATGTAAAATTGGGACTACGGTAAGAATAACAGAGGAACCCACGATGATCTATCCTATCTCACCAAGCACCATCTGGTCCTGGCCTCCCAAGGACTATTTTAAAAGGTCGATTGTCTACACAATACATGACATGTGTGGATGATTACTATGTAAGGGTGATTATAACAATACTCAGTAGGATACCCCAAAAAACAAAGCATACAAAAAAGGGAATAAATTTTTCCTTATATAGGTATATGTTTTCACCAAACATAATGTAACACCCTGACCCTAGTTACCCATAGTCGGTGCATTATTGCATAACATTGACATGATCACAAGATATCAATTCCCATAAGACCGATTAGTTTAATATAATTGGACGTACTAGATACATACATAAATTCTACATTACATCATGAAAAAAAAACAAGATTTTGTCCCCTTTGAACACACTCATATCCTTGGCCAATCCCTACAGGTTAATTTTATTATACTTCCTCAAATCATGGGAAAAATAAAACATAGAAAGGGGTGAGATCAGATTCTTAGTAAAGATAATAATATAGAGGAAACTATTATAAATATGAATAAACATTTAAGGAAATATATAAGACTAAAAGACAATCCTTTTAAACACAAACATCAGCATAATATGGTAATGATAAATCAAATAATGACACATACTTAGTCAAATGGATATTCTACTAGTGGAACAATCACATGTAATATCGATATCTAATTTTAATGATGGAATGTGTAATTTTACCGATCATAACTACATAATAAAGGATTTGGGCCAAGGCTAAAAATAAGATTTTTTCAAGGCCTTGTGCCAAGAAAATAGTTTATCTCATGAGACCTACTGATACATCGAGGAGCTATAGTGGGCTCCACCCATCACTTACTATGTCCACTGATATCGTCATATGAAAAAGAATGAATCATAACATAAATATGCGTATTAAAACTAGCATATGAAATGATAAAAATTGAACCATAAACCATGAATGGTATAAAAATAACACATTCATATTCAAACATATCACAAAACCTTCAATACAATATGTAATATTTTATTATAATAAATCAACTTCAAACAATTGGAAAATTCATCAAAGGACGCTGTCATAGATGAAATCAAAACTATTTGATAGAAATGACTCTTTATATTTTGAAATAATTTAAAATACATATAATAATGAAAGAAAAAAATTATTTTTGAAAATATACTTATAAGATTGTAATGGAATATTTAAAAGTGTTATAATGGTGAAAAATATTCACACCCACCATATAAGTTGACAAAAAATTCTTACCTTAATAAATCGAAATATTTATGAAGTAACTTTTTTTAAAAGTGACGAAAAGATTCCATTCAAAAAGATTTATAAAATTAAAACAACGGTATAAATGAATTTAACCCATATTATAAGAAATTGTAAAAAAAAATTTGAAACTCATTTATAGGAAACATGGATGTGGATTATAAAGAAGTCCCAGTAGATACTCACGTATAAACAACCTCAAATAATGAAGAGATTGTATAATAAACCCTTACCTTGTACTATTACTTGGTCAAGGGTACGTTAAACTATTCTATAATAGTTAAATCATTGTTATTAAATTATGCAACAACCACATACATAAATATGATATCACATATTATCTTCTAATATTTATTTGTTAATAATATCTCTGAAGTATCATTGTTTTGGATGTTAAGTGATTCGTTTTATATTATATGTTTTGTTATGTAAGTCATATTTGTTTTGAATAGAATGTATTTTATTCATATAAATAATGATATTAAGTTATCAAACATTATTTTTAATCATAAAATGAAAATTATTCTTTAATGGTTACGATGGGGAATGAATCTCATCGTGTTCATGGAGATGGAAATCCGTACGTATGGAGAAGTGAAAATATCATTATATTGATAGTAAAATCATATGAAATTGAATGATATATCATATAAAAAGAATAATTAACATTTTATATTTATTATTTACATAAATTCTACTCATTATTATATCCATCCAATTAATTAAGTGTTGAATAACAGACTACACCATGACGTGAAGACGGTAAGCCGTGCGTATGCATGTATGGTGACATTATCATTCATAGGATGGATAGAATAATGAATATTTTTGTACTACATATATAATAAAATCTGAGTACATAGAAGGTAATATAGTTATAATTTTGGAATGGAAACAACACACAAAGAGGAAGTAGCAGAAGAAAAAAAAATTGAAGGATATGGGGAAATTATTACCTCTTCTTCGTGTGCTTCATTTTGATTTGATCAAAAGGGATCCTTAGGGTGGATTTATGATAAAATTAAGACCTATATATTCAAGTGAGGGTAGATGGGAGGATAGTTGGGTAGGAGTTTTCTGATCCTAATGTATTTTGAGGTCTGAGGTTTGAGAGAAGGGGAAAGTACCCTTTTATAAGAGAGGCGAGTGTCATTTTTTGAAAAGCTTGAAATATTATTTTAATATAAAATCATATTCGATTTTTAGTGGTTAAAAAAGGATTTATTTCTAGAATAAGGAAGGAATCGGTTGAAATCCTCTCAACCAATAGGATTTAGAGAAGTTTTAGTCACCATTTCTACCATATCTTTTAGATTTAACTCATAGTTAAATAGTTTAACTTTTACAATTCTTATTGTATTTTTATATTACATGGTTAATAAACATACTATAAAATTACAAGAGAACCAAAAGTGGGTAATTAATGAAAAATTGGTAATTTTATTATTCATTTTTGGATCCTAATATTTTTAGGAATATTATATCATTTAATAATATAGTATATGTTTTAAAAACAAATTTATGCCAATTTTGACACTATTTAGTATTTGGTTTTCATGAAATTTAAAAAAAGATGATTACATAAAAAAAATACATTAAATCAACCATAAAATATCATATTCACCTAGATAATTCGTTTATGACATCAAAACGTTCAATTTATATTTATTTTAATATTTATAATATCACTTATTTGATTATTTTATTAATAAGGATAATACTGCATCATTATTCTATCATCAATAAATATATTTATTTTATGTATAAAAATTAGAAATAAAATATCATTATGTAGGAAATATTCCTATCTCTCAAATGAATATATATAGTTGAAGATATAAATTATATAACCCCATCTATTTTTTTACTAAAACATACATGCTTATGTTATTTTTGTCTTTACATTAAATTTATTAATATAAAATGTCATTATCACCCCTATGTGGCTCCATGGGGTCCCAAAATCTACCCAATGATGCCCATGGTCTTGAATTTATCATACCATAAAGTTAGTAAACATGTTAGGGAAATTTTAATATTATAATTATATTATTATAATATAATTTGTTACTCTTATTTACTAGATTTACACTTTAACCATGGTAAATATAATATTTAATCAAGTAATTATTCATATTGTCTAAAAATATAAGTTACTTATTTATAAAATTTGGACCTTATAATTCCAAATATGGAATCCATTTTTCCAAATTCAACACATAAAAGTTATAAAAATTAATTTAAAATTATCTCCCATTATTAAAACCAAAAAGGGGGTTTTTAAGAAGTAAAAACTATCAAAATATTGACATGTGTTTTTAATTTAAATGTAAAAATACATCAAAACACCTAAATTATAATAAATGATAAAAATATAATCTTATGAAACTTTAAAAACAGTCTAATGTATAATATTACACTATAAATTATTTGAATTAAACTTGTTTTAATTAAAATTTAGTATTTTTCGCTATTCATCAAAATATGAAAGTTATCAGAAAAGTACCAAAAATTCACCCAAAGATAATTTTGATATTCCAAATAAAAAACTGAAGTCCAAATTAAAAAAATAAATATATGTAATTTCAAATAATGGGTATTAATATTAGTAACTAATTTTAAAAAGGGTAGTTTGATAGGTTGTGGTGTGTTTGAACTCGGTGTTCTGTACATCAAACACTATTGTATTATTTAAAGAGAAATGTATCATAGAAGATTGGGGTGTTACATTCTTCCCTACTTCAATAAATTTCATTCTCGCAATTTAAAATTGTTTTCCAAAAATATAAGGTAAAAAATAGAAAATACCTTTGTGGAAACCCACATCAAAAATATGGTTAATAAAATTTAGGATTGATAAGAGGGAAAGAGAAATGAAAAAGTCGCCACAAAATTAGCATTTAAAATAGGAGAACATTGGAGGAAATTATAATTAGAGGAAAACATAAATATTTATTGGGTGTGATTGAGTTTATCAATCACAAACAAGTGAATGGAAAATTAAGGGCCTTAATATCATAAATCTATGATAATTTAAAATGTCGTTAGTTCAAAAAATATAAGGTATTAGGATAAAACATTTTTGTTTTTAAGATCCTTTAACTAATGGTTAAGAATTAATTTCTTCATAAAATAAGGAAAAAAATAATACTTGACAAGTAGAGTTACATCTTTTAACTAATTTCTACCACAAACTCATCTTTCACTCAAAAACAAAATAGAACTAAAAAATATTCTATTTATCGTAATTGTATAGGGGTTTGAATATAAAAATATACAATTTAAATTGAGAAAATTATTTTATAATAACCACGGAATTCCTTTAGGCTAGTGGTAAGTGATAAAGCCTTGTATCACTTTGGTTGTGGGTTCTATTCCTGTAGCTTTTTCCGACGTGACGCATTATCACCCGACCTGCAGGATGTCCTTTTTATAAAACTATAGTATTATAATATTCGAAAAATAATAAGAAGAAACGTTTTAACCTTAAAAAATACTATCCAAAGGTCAAATTAATCCATTCCAACATTTACAGTTATCCAAAATACTTCTATCCCAACTCTCCATAAAATGTCTCTAAATTCCAAAATCAATTGTAACATCGGATTCACCAAACAACATAAAGTTTATCTTATTTCCGCATACTAAAAATATGATTGCATTCATCATATTAAAACCAAAATGAAAACAAAAATTTCAATACAATCAGTATATATATCACATTCTTCTTATAACCATAATATAATTATTGAATCCAAAAACACAAATACATTAATTATTCCACTTCAACTATAGTAACAACATAATATTGGAATTTCTCCCTTGGACTTTTCTAAGGAATGTTTTCTTGGTGCTTTGGAAACTCATTTTCATAATGAATCATTTCTATACAATTGTAGCATTCAACATTGACAACCTCTTTCTTTATGTTGCAATCACGAGCCTGGTGACCCTTTTCTCCACATCTTTTACAAACTCCAATTCCTTTTAGGAAAGTATAGGGGTGTTTCATCCCAGAATTATCAAATAAGGGAAAATAATTCTTTCCCCTTTTCCTTTTATCTTCCTCTTGATCCACTGTTATCATATTCATTTACTTTACTTTTATGTCATAAGACTTAGAGAATTACATTTCTGTCTTGATAGCACATGATACTATATCTTCCCACATCAAGAAATATTGTGAGACTAATGCTCAAAGAAGAAATGGATTTAACCCATCATAAATCGATCAAAATTACTCCTTGGGTTACATATATAATCTTTAGCATGAATTTATATCCTTGTAATGTTAGCCTCATACTTTGTAACATTATCATCCTTCTTTTGACTTAGAATTAGAAATTTTATTTCCATATCCGCTCGATGGTCATGAGGAAAGTATTTTTATAAGAAAATATCTTAAAACTCACTCCATTCCATATTGAATACTTCATCATCTTCTTATGTGTTTTAAATCAATGACCACCCTTGATCTGTATCTCTTGTGAGGTGATAAACTGTGATGAAAACGTTTTCCCTTTTTCTACTCCCCAAAGCATGAAATATTTTCCCTATGAAACTTATCCATTTCACAGATACAAATGGATTTCTAGTCCCATTGAATGTTGGTGGCTGTTGCCTCATTATTAAGTCTAACATTGATCCTCTACATTGTGGAACAGGTTGCTCCAGATAGGTAAGGTTATTATTCATAACATGAGTGCGTTTTCCCGGTATGGTTATAAGTTTATTAGCACCAGTTTCATCACCAGCTCCACTCTATTTATCTTGTGTAGGATGGAAATCCAAACATGGATTACATGCATAGATATGGTTTCCATTCCTTCTATTAGGCTCTATTTCTAAAAAATGGCATAAACTAGATTAGATTATGAATCAAAATACATAATTCCAAACTTGTAAAACATTTAACATAAATTAAACAGTTTATGGATATAATCCATAATCATAAGAATGGTTTTTTAGGAATTATTTATTCATAAATCCTTCATAACGGTTTGTAATGAAAATATGAATTATCCTAAGCATATCCCCTTGGAGTGTCGTATCCAAGAGTGAAGCAAGGTCCATTGTCATGTACTAGGATACCCTTGATGAAGCCTGAAACTCTTTTTCAGAGTTTCACTCCTAGGTACATTTGTGTCGGAGCCGCCTCTATCTTCTCATATATAGAAAAACATGTATTTCTTGGAAAAATCAGAAAATATATAAATTACAAAAATTACAAGAAGTTCTTTTATACTAATCCTAAAATTTTATCTTAGGGTAATGTTATCTTCTCATAATTGTTTCTAAATATAGTTTATGTGGTTTGTACTAAACAAATTCTAATACAAATGGTAATGCCCTGAACCTGGTTACCCAGAGTCAGTGCATTATTACCTAACATTGGAATGATCACAAGAGATCAAGTCTCAAAATAATGATAATCTTAGTACCCTTGGGAGTACTAGACACATAAAAAGGTTTTACAGTACATCATGAAGTAAAATAACAACACTGTGTACACTTTGAACACACTCATATCCTTGGCCTATCCCTGCATGTTAATCGTAATATACTTTTCACATCCTTGAAAAAATAATACATAGAAAGGGGTGAGCTCAAATTCTTAGTAAGGATAACAATATAGTGGAAACTATCATAAATAAGCATAAACATTTAAGGCAATGTATAAGACTAAATCAAAATTCTTTTAAAAATAAGCTTCAACATAATATGGAAAATATAAATCAAATAATTACACTTATTTATTCACATGGATATTCTTCTAGTCGAATAATGACATCTAATATCAATAACTAATTTCATAGTGATGTAATTCATAATGACAGCCATCATAACCACATATTAAAGGCCTCATGATAGGACTACAAATAAGATTTTGTCAAGGCCTGGTTTCAAGACACTAGTTTTTCTAATTAGACCTACCGTTATATTGAGGATCTATGGCAGGCTTCACCCATCACTTACAAATTCCAATGCATTCCTCATATGAAAAGGACAAAACATAACATAAACATTCGTATTAAAACTAGCATATGAAATGTTAATAATTTAACCATAAAGCATGAATGGTATAAAAATAACAAATCCACAGTCAAACATATCACAAAACCTTCAATACAATATGGAAGATTGTATCATAATAAATCAACTTCAAACAAGTGTAAAATCTATCATAGGATATTAACAATGACTAAATAAAAACTATTTGAGAGAAATATCTATTTATATTTTGAATTAATTTAAAAGTTATGTAATTATAAAAGAAAACATTTATTTGGAAAAAATTTTTATAAGCTTGTAAGGGAAGCTTTGAAGGTGTTATAACGATGGAAAATAGCTGCACTCGCCATAGAAGTTAATAAATCATTATTTCCTTAATTCATTGAAAATGTAATAAAGTACCTTGTTTGGAAAACGACAGAAATATTCGATACAAAACATTCCATAAAAGTCAAACAAGGGTATAAATTACTTTAAACCGTATTATAAGAAATTGTAAAAATGTTTTCAAATACATTTTTAAGAAACACGAATGT
This sequence comes from Viscum album, assembly GCA_963277665.1. NCBI lineage: Eukaryota > Viridiplantae > Streptophyta > Magnoliopsida > Santalales > Viscaceae > Viscum > Viscum album. Next base: position 2,002,975,150 of record OY728136.1, read on the forward strand.
GGATGAAAATGAAGTCTGAGTAGATACTCATGTATAAAGAACCTTAGATAATGAAAATATTGTATAATTAACCCTTACCTTATAATTTCCCATGGTCAAGGGTAAATTAAAATCCTGTATACAAGTTAAATAATTGATATTAAATTATACAAGAACCACTACATAAATATGATATCACATATGATCTTTTAATATTTCTTTGTTAATAATATTTTAGTAGTATCACTATATTGGGTGTTAACTGATTTGTTTGACATTATATGTTTTGCTATGTAAGTCATGTTTTTTTTTTGATAGGATTTATTTGACTCATATATAGAATGATATGATTTATTAAAAATTATTTTTAATCATAATGTGAAAATTATAATTGAATGGTTGAGATGGGGAATGAATCTTATCGCATTTGTGGAGATGGTAATCCGTACGTACACACGAGCAACAATATCCTTATATTGATGGTGAAATAATATGTAATGGGATGGTATATCCTTAAAAAACAATCATTAACTTGTTATATTTATTATTTACATAAATTATACTAATTATTATACCCATGCAAATAATGAATTATTGAATAACAAACTACACCATGAAGTGGAGACGGTACGCCGTACGTACGAACATATCATGACTTTTTCATTCATAGGATGGATAAAATATTGAATATTGTGGTTCCATATTTATAATAACATCTTATTATGTAGAATTTATAGGATTTATTATTTTGTTATGGAAACAACAATGAAAGAGGATGTGGAAGTAGAAAAAAACTTTGAAAGAGGTCATGAAATTATTACCTCTTCTTCAGGTGCTTCCATTTGATTGGATCAAAAAGGTTACCTAGGTTATCTTTATGATCAAGGTAAGGACTCTAGGTTAATGTGAGGGTAGTTGGGGGATATTTTGGTAGGGTTTTTATGAGAAAAATTGATTTTGAGGTGTGATTTGGAGAGAAGGGGAAGTGCCCTTTTATATGAGAGGTGAGGGTCATTTTGGGAAAAGCTTGAAATATTATTTTATTATAACAACATATTGGGTTTATAATGGATCCAAAAGGATTTATTTCAAGTATAAGGTGGGGATGGGTCGAAATAATACCAGAAAATAGGTTTTAGAATAGTTTAGGTCACCATTTTAACATTATCTTTTAGATTTAACTCTTTGTTAAATATTTTAACTGTTATAATGTCTTCTTGTATTTTTATATTACATGGTTAATAAACATACTATAAAATGAAAAAAACCAAAGTGGTTCATTAATGAAATATATATCATTATATTATTACTATTTCCAAATGTTATATTTTTAAGAATATTATTTCATTTAATAATATTGTATTTGTTTTAAAAACTAATTTATGTCAATTTTGACACTATTTTGTATTTTTTTTTTGTGAAAGTCAAAAAATTATTAATTTTAAAAAAATACATTAATAAAACAATAAAATATCGTATTCACATAATTTTTTTTGGATTTCATGAAAAATTTCAAATTATATTTATCTTAATATTTATAATATCAATTATTTGATTGTTTCATTAATAAGGAAAATACTGCATCATTATTCTATCATAAATAAATATATTTATTATATTTATAAATATTATAAATAAAATATCATGTTGTATTAAATATTTGTAGCTTTCAAATGATTATTTTTAGTTTAATTGATCAATTATATAGCCACATATAAAAAATGTGTTAATAAAAGATACATGGTTATGTTATTTTTGTCTTTACTGTAAATTAATTAATATAAAATGTCATTATCACCCCCAAGTGGCTCCATGGGGTCCCAAAATCGACCCAAGGATACCCATGGTTAGGAATGTATCATAAAATATGGTTATAACATGTGTTAGATTAATTTTATTATTATTTTAAAATTATTTTTCACTCCTATTTACCGGATTTACCCTTTAACTATGGTAAATAAAATATTTACTAAAGTATGTATTTAGAATGTCTAAAAATAAATGTTATGTATTTACACAATTTGGACCTCCAGATTCTAAATATGTAATCCATTTTTCCAAATTCTAAACATATAAGTTACATAAATTAATTTAAAATTAATTCCCATTGTCAAAACCAAAAAGCGGGTTTTAAGAAGTAAAACTATCAAAAGATTTACATGTGTTTATGTACAGTTTAAATGTGAAATTACATCAAATGACCTAAATTATGTTAAATTATAAAAAAATAATCTAATGATACTTTAAAACCACTCAAATGTATAATTTAACATTATCCATTATTTTTGTTAAATTTTTTTTAAATTAAATTTTAGTATTTTTCATTATTCATCAAAAAATGAAAGTTATCAGAAAAGTAGCAAAAATTCACCCTATGATAATTTTGATATTATCAATCCAAAACCGAAGTCCAAATTGGAAAATAAAATTTATAAAAGTTTACAAAGTGGCTATAACTATTCATAACTACTTTTAAAACGACCTGTTTGATAGGTCATGGTTTGCTTGAACTCGGTGTTGCGTACATCAAACACTATTGTATTATTCAAAGAGAAATGTACTGTTGAATATTGCGGTGTTAAAAATAATAAAAAAATCTGCATATACTCAACGAAGAAAAAAATTTCTAAAAAAGGTAAGTGACAACCATATTTTATTGGCCTATGATTCCAGCTCGATGATTATAAAATGCACTCATCTGGGAGAGCACACTCTTGAGTTTGATAACACTGATGACATATGTCTGAGAGGTAGTACTCATATAGTTTTACCAATATAAGTACACACTAATTGTCCAAAGGGAATATGATACATAGATGAGGATCACTTTCAAGGCCACATGGTGATACCAACAACTCAATCTATATTAAACATCAAAGTAGAGGATTGGTGCCCATATAGTGTGGGTCATGATGATACCTATAACTCTAACTAGGGCATGAAGATGAATAAAGGATCTTACTATGGGACTCTCAAAGGGATTTCAAAGACTCTATGTAATAATTCCTTCTCAAGGAATCATTCTCATAGGAGTAGGAGATGATTCCATACTAAACCCATAGAAAGGATAAGGGGAACACACCCTAAGGTATCCATTCCAATAAATATTGTAAAAGGGATCTAATCCATTTATAAAAAGGTACACAAAATGTAGTAGGGGTCACATTCCATGTACATTGATCCCAGGTCATGCCCATGCAGTTGACCCGAGTCTCAATCTAGGTCCATGTTAAAGTACACGACATGTAGGCTTCCATTGTTGTCTACATGTGTTTCATTACACGAATCTTTCTTGTGCACTAGTACATGACTTAGCCCATGTACCTAATCCTAGAAATGGTTTTGTGGGGAGAGTACTCGTCATACAATAATATGCATACTCCACCCCTTTTATATGTACCTCCTAGGTATATGTTGTGTCTATAAGTAGATACTAGATGTCGTATGATAGGGGTAACACATCATGTCATACTTGAGTTTTTCTGAAAACTCTAACCACCACACAAGGGGGCCCATACAGTGTGTGGCTCTGCACTAAACGTCGTGTATCATGGATTTTTCCATAATTCCAAATGTAGAATTTGATCATCCTCTTCACTACTCAATCCTATGATCCATTCACCCCTTTCCAAAATACGCAAATAATATCCTCGTTCATGCCTTTCCTTCAAAAAACAACATGTTTTGGCCTACAACTCCATTTTGATAACAGATCCACACATCATTCTTCATTTCACTTAAATAATTCAATGATAAAATATCTACACCATCTGATCTGCTTCTTCTACTACCGTCACATATTTGTTGAGTTGCACTAATCTCGAATATATGATTTTGGATCTTTGCACTAAAAAACAGGTGCACAATGATCAATTTATTCAAATATGTATAATCTCTGGCCAAATGATGAACACATGTTTTCAATGAAGAAATAAGGGAGAAAATAAATAAATGAGAGGAAAAAACCTCGATCAATGTTGATGTCTATCTCAATTAATTTCTCCATTAATAATAATGAAGAAATCATCAATTCAATGTAATTCTCTCAAAATCTCCCTGTAATAAATCTATCCAAAAAATATGCACATTCCTTGGATCTATCTATTAGTCGATTGATCTATGATCACCATATGAATCAATAATTGGGAATGAAAAAATATTAAAAAACCACCCTACCATGATTTGATTCATTCTAAAATGAAGAAAGATGAATTATCGCAGCCATGGGTGATATCCTTTAAATCCATTGCATGCCAATCATCGATCCATGATCCTGTATCCATTCATCTAAAAAAATCCTCCAATGTTTCCTTTAGACGATCTCAAATGGATCCACAGTTATAAAGATAACCTGAGGATTTCCCTATAATATTCTATTTAAATATATCTCTATCATGATGTCAAAAAATGGAAATAAAATTATTTTCGTAAATAATTCTAGTCATTTTAGAAGTCCTATTTTATTTTATACAAAAAATACATGATGACCATGGTTATGTCAGACCTAGGGTAATCCTAAAATTATGAGTACAACCAAGCCCACATATTTACGATCCTGTCACCTTTTTAGAATTTATTCCACTTTTTCATGAAAAATTCATGCACTTGATATTTAATATATTTAAAAAATTTATTCTAGGAACACTGGGCCTTAGAATCACACACCGTCTCATTTCTTAGCCTAAAAAATAATATATACAATATCAAAACATAAAAAATTTAAAATAAAATTCATTTAATTCTCCACACCTTGGGACATTATGCCCTGAAAATAAAAACAAGGGCCACACGAATAAACGTGGGTGCTGAGCCTGAATCCAAGCCTCTCGCTACCAAGGGCTTTGCAAGAGATTCTCATGATACCATCTGAAATACCCTAAAGTAATTGATCTCCTATTAAGTATATTCATTTACCAATATATGATCTCCACTGAGTATTCAAGAAAGGTTATTTATGCTCTATTTCCAGCTCACCCCAGTCGATAACATGTGATGAGTCATGAATGTACCTCCTCAATTGCGATATGTGGAAGGACCCATGTACCTAGTTTTATTGCTCTGATAGAGCTAAATGATATTCCGCATCTCCAAATTCATGCTATATTTGTTAATGTCCAATGAACCTCAAAGATAACTTGTCACCCCAAACAAATCTATATAATCCACATTGTGGTTAAACACATGGTTCTTATCCTCAAACTCTAAAGTTCTATGTCATCAGTAGCATAAGACTTATGATGGATCTGTGGATTCCTCATCAAATCATGGATAATCTACACATTATTAATATTACCTCTCACTAACCATGTCCCAATAAGTTATGAGTCTCCTTGGTGAGTAAAAGATGTGGTGACCTATGGGGACACCCATATAATTTCTCGAATGGTGCCATACTGACGGTGGAATGGTGACAATTATTGTATGAAAACTCCACCCGTGGTAGGTGATCCTCCCAATAATAACCAAAGTATAACATGGATTGTTATAGAATGTCCTTCAAAACCAAAAAGTCTTACTCTGTCTGACTATCAATTTGGTGGTGAAATGTGTTTCCCATGACTAACTGAGTTCTAAAAGACTCTTATAATCCCTTCTACAATGGGAATGTGAAGCAGGATTCATGGTCAAAAATTATCTTTAATGGAACTACATGGAGTTAGAATATCTCTTGAATGTATAGGTGTCTCATGCTCTCTACATAACTCTTCTCTCTAATTGATAATAAGTTCACCGATTTGGTGAGTTAGTCTATGATCACCCATAAGGAATCATGTACAAAAAAATATGTGGTAAGACCATCACAGAATCCTTAGATATACCATCCCACTTCTATTCTATAACATCAGGGGGATAGGATAAACCTTCAAAATTTTAGTTCTAATCCTTCAATGGAGTAAAACTTTGGAATCCAGGGACATTCTTTGAAACTACCTTATTCATCCCTAACCACCAAACCTCTAGAATATATTTTTCAAACATGGATGTACTAAAAAATGAGATATACGAAACTATCATAGAACCTCATCCAGTATTGTCACTGGTACCATCATGCATCCTTAAAAAAGAAAAAAAATGCCTCCCATGATTATAAAATCCATCAAGATAATTTCTAGAGAATATCTGTGTAGGTAGGGTCTCCCAATCAGCATTTATAAGTTATGCCTCCTTAACTCGCTGCAAGAGAGGTGGGGTAAAAACTGTTGAATGGAGGTATGGTACTCTATCTCCATCCAACAAGTATTTTTTAAATAATTCCAATTGATTTAATGTATCACTCAATAACTAAAAATATGATCTTTTTCTGAGAGAATCTACAACTATGTTTCTATTCCCATGAGTATAGAAGATTTAGAAGTCAAAATCCAAGTGAAAATTGAGAAATATATTTTATCTAAAGTTCGGATCCTTTTGAGAGAAGATATACTTGGGACTCTTGTGATATAGTATAAAATAAACTGGACTCCCATTATGTATTGTCTACATATATTATGTTTGAAGACTACCACTACTAACTCAAGATCATGAGACCTATAGTTTTTCTCATGTGGTCTCACGTAACATGAACCATAGGCAATCATTATATGACTATACATTAGAACACAATGAAGACTGGTTCTTGATGCATCACTGAATAATACATACTTAATAGCCTCTTTTATATATATCAATATTTGAGCGCATGTCAAAATCTATCTCAACAACTAAAAAGACTATTGGAACCACTCTATCCACCTGAATGGTTGTCCCTTTCACGTAAAATATATCATGGGTAATTTGGTCCTGTATAAGTAATTTATGAATCTCTAGTACTATACTTACCTTCCAAGGAGTCTTGGAACTCCCATAAATCCATTGGGTGGATACTAAGATAACACTTCCTTGACCATGGATGGGTTCCGTACCACTCTATCAGCTGAGATAATGTGTCAGAGAATGTGAACCTACTAGATCCAAACCCGGCACTTTGAGATATTTCCATAAATCTGGTGCTTTAAGAGTACTTCTAGAACATCCCTCAAATGACTCACAATTTCCTCCTTAGAAAATGAGTATATAAGGATTCCATTGATGAAGAATACCATGAACCGGTCTGAGAAAGGATGAAAGATCTGGTTCATCAGTCCCATAGACACTACTGGGGTGTTCTTCATGATGAAATGCTTCACCAACTACTCATAGTGTTCATAGTGACTTCAAAATTCCATATTTGGTATATCCTAATCATGTACTCACAACTTGTGATATCCTGATATGAGGTTTGAATTTCATCTTTGGTATATCCATATTCCGTACTCACAGCTAGTGATAGCCTGATCCAAGTTCATACTTTTATAACTATTGATCCCCTCTCAACTTATCAAAGAGGACATTAATCTTTTATAGTGGATAATTGTTTTTCAAAATCACCTAGTTAAAGTGATGATAGTCCACATATAACCTCAACCACCCATATTACTACTTGTGAAACAACACTGCAACTACTCAGGGTGAAACACTGTGTCTAACAAATAACTTATTCTCTAAGTCTTCCATCAACAACCTCAGCTCACAAAGCACTATAGGATCCATCTAAAATGTTTTTACAAATATTGATGTTGTCTCGTGGTGCAGATAAATGCATAAGTCTATCTCATGGCGGAGAGGTAAACGTAGAACATCATTCTGGAAGACATCCTCCAACATCAACACCGCTATAGTAAAAAAGAACTCATAGTATCCACTACACCAATGGTTAGGCTAGAAAATTGATGAGCAATTGGTTGCACCCCCCTTTGAATGAGTCTATTATACACTTCCTGGGATTATTTTTTAAAGGATAAGGAAAACCTGATTCCATTATTGTGGACACATCACATCATTTTCCTAAAACAATCAAAATAGGAATGAAATATAGATCACTAGTATATACCATGAACAAAATCGTATGGATTAGACACTGTTACGAAGAGATTCTAATAGAAACTCACACAACCATGATTTGGGTCACAATTTCAAAACAAGTGCATGATCACCGAGTCATCTCCAGATGAAATATCTAAGCACAATGTTCAAGCCAAGGGATCAACTAGAATATTGATGTCTAGTGAAATAAATATGGAAAGAAATGAATGAATTTAATCTATGTAAATAAGTACTAATTCTAAGGGATAGAAGACATAGATCACACTAAAAATCATTCTGAATCCCTAAGGTTGTAATCTCCAACCGCCTGTAGCTGTCCTCCATCTTGTTGAGCCTCACATAGACCACCTGGGTGTGGTGTTGGTAACAAGACAAAGCATCAACCACCTCATGATTCTATTATAGATCATCTGCCACAACCCCACCTTATGAACGTACCTTCTCTGACCACTGCTTCTACCCGGCTTTCCATATTTGGTCTCTCTGTCTGTCGTACAATATGTTGGACAATCTCATACAAGACATCCCATACCGTCACATGAGAGTATATGCCTCTCTCTAGAGTGACTAGAACCATCCTGATAGAAATAAATTAGAGACCCTATATATTTTTACCACCTTCTGAAACCTTTAGCAAGTCTAGGTCCCTAAGAATGACATCGTCTCCCAACTACCTCGCTCTCTACTGTTGTGTCCCACTACAAGCTACCACTGGCTATAACTGCTCATCCACAAAACTCTCAACCACTAGATGTCTCTTTAGAACCACAACATTTGTATGAATTCATAAAGGGATAACACATGCTCAGATGTCTCTACAAATTCCTCGATTGAAGTTCTAACCCCAGAAGGACTGATTGAAAAACATATGCATTGAGTACTAGGAGAGGTTGGTAAACCACGATGAATACTCAATTACGGTCATGCTTCCCTTATGGAGCTACAGAATCTCCTTGACACATGAAACAATTAGAATATATAGATATAATAGCTCTTTAAAAGTGTGGTCAAAGTATTTCTAATAAAGAGTCAACTCCTCATATGACTAGGTCACTAACCCCCACCATCTCCTTCATGAGACATGGAGAAGGCTATCCACCAAGACCCCCATATGATTTGCTCATGATTTAACTAGAGGTAAAAGTTAGGTCACCTCCTTAAGCCATCCCCCATCTTCTTTTGGTCCAGGATCAGCTTGGAACCTAATGGGTCTCTATCATTGAAAACGGTGAAGTAAGCTCATCTTGAAGACCGATTCTTCTAGTACTATGGGTATTATGGTCTACTCTATAGGTGGTATGGCTAGTGCACCACATTAAGGTAACATTTTAGGAACTAGTCCCTGGGTCAATTCATCATCACTGAGGGGATCATAATTATGATCATGATTCTGAATCCAACTAGCATACATCGTTGATGCTTATTGAATGATAAAATATATAACAATGTCAATGTGTATATCTAGAGAGATGACTGAAGAATGAAATGGATTCAAAAAACCATTCTTTTATGATGTATGTACCATTTTTTCCCTGAAACTATTGTTCTCAGGCACCGATTCAAAAGGAAGGTGATCATAGTACTAGACTTGGATATATTAGTGACCACAATAACACTGGAGTCCTTAGAACAAAATATGAACTCGAAGCACAAAACACAATTTCCCCAAACAAATCTCACAGTCTCTCAGACCTAAATTATAATTAACCACTCTGATACCACTCTATCATGACCAGTCACAGTGGGGTCCATCCTGTGACTCCTTAAGTCCATCTACAATAGGCCAAGGGTTAGCGACTAGTTCTGAGAAGACATATCACTAAAATGGGAAGCCTTATCCAATGTAACTGAACACACACACACACACACACACACACACACACACACTTATCCAAGCCAATGCAATGATAAAATGTAAAAACAAATGAATAACCTTGAATTCATACATTGAAATCGAACAACTATAGTATTACAATAAGTAAGGTAATGTAAAAAGGGTAAAATATAATCCCATCGCAAAGAGCCTAAAATACACGTCCAACCAAAAATTAAAACTATGAATGCTATTATAATACTATTGTAACAGAACTCGGTCTACCCAATATAACTAATCAAAATATGGTCCTAGTCCATGAATGAATATTTCAAAAGATATATCATTTTTGCAAGACACACCACATATGGGAAAACCCCATATCAGGGTGAGTATAACAATACAAAATAGGAAACCCTAAAACCACAAAAAATACAACAACAGAAAAAAATTCAACCCTATATAGATATATGTATACAAACCACCAAATAAGAATATATAGATATACTCAACAAAGAGACACAATCTAAAAAGTTAAAGTCACAACCATAATATACGAGCCAAAAATTCTAGTTCAATGATTCCACAAAGCACTCATCTCAGTGAACACACTCCTATTCCTAATAACACAGATTATTTATGTTCGAGAGGTAGCACTATTTGGGTCTCACCATTAAAATTTAACAATGATTGATTGAAGAGAATAAGATACATACATGAGGATCACTCCCAAGGCTATTGGGTGATACCAAAAACTCAATCTTGATTAACTCTATATGTAGTGGATTGGAGCCCATGTAGGGTTGGTCATGACAATTCCATGAAATCCATCTCCATCACAAATATGAATTGAGGATCTCACTACGGTACACTCAGAGGGATTCCAACAACTTTGTTCAAGAAGTCTTGCTAAAGGGATTGTAGTTCTAGGAGTAGGAGATGATTCCATACTAACACTCAGATAAATGATATGGAGAAAAAAACCTAATGAAAATTTTCCATGATATGGAGGAAAACAGATATAATAAATGCCTAAAAAGAACATGATGATTAGTAGGGGTCACACATTGTGTCCCTTAACCCCAGGTCCTACCTATGTAACCGACCAGTGTCTCATCCCATGTTTGTGTAGAAGTACACGAAATGATGGTGGCCCATGTATTCTACCAATGTGTTAGTACACAAGTATTTACCTTATTCATGTTCCCATCCACTAGTACATGGATTATCTGGTGTACCTATTCAAGGACATGTCCATGTGGGAGAGTACACAATGTGCAAAAACCCTTGTACTCCACCCTATGTCCATGTAACTCTGAGATACATGTTGAGTCTCCATGGAGAGACCACATGCTGTGTGCTAGGGGTTATACTCCATGTGATACATATGTTTCTCCCAAAACCCTAGCCGTAACATAGGGAGGCCCACAAGGTGTATGGATCTACACAACATGATGGGAATCATAGAATTTTCAAGAATTCATGTTCTAGAATCTGATCATCCTCTTTGATTCTATGGCATCTGATATGGACAATCCTTGTTGAAAACATCAAATAACTACCTGTTATGAGCATTAAGTTAGAAAAAAAGTTTTAGCATTCAAATATATTTGGGAAATGGATCTACAAGTATTTCTTTATTGCATGACAAAGAACATGACAATTAGGTATCTAAGTCATCTGATCTACTTCTCATACTACCATATCACCTCTATCAAGTCGTACCAATCCTAAATCTATAACTTCAAAAAAAATCTAGGAAATAGGCTCACAACAATTGATTGATGGGGATATGTCAAACCATTTCTCAAACAAAGATCTCCCACAATGAATGAATAACCGTAGGAGGAAAGAACAAGAACAAGTGAGATGAACTAATCTCAATCAATGTTCATGTCAAAAATGATACATTTCAATGAAAAATATATTGAATAATTCATCAATTTAATGTAATTATTCCAAAATCACCCCCAATAAACCCATCCTAAAAATTTATATGATCCATGGATATATCTATTGGCTGAATGATATATTTTCATCATAAGAATCAAGAACAGGGAATCAAAATAGATTAAACAACTACACTACCTTCATCTGGTTCAATCATTAATGAATAACAATGTGTTTTCATAGTCGTAGGTGATATCATTCATATCCATTGTGTATTAATTGTCAATCCACGACCCGATCATCATTCATCTAAGATAAATCCTCTAATGATATCTGTAGAGGTCCTACAACGGCTCTAAGGTTATGCGGCTGACCTTGGTATTTCCTCATAATAGTCTATTTAAAGATAACACAATTTTTGTGTAAATAATTAGAAATAAAATAATTCCATTTAATTATTTTTTCATTTCTATTCATGCAATAGATTTTCTATAAACAACCCACACTGGCCCAGGTTATTTCATGATTAGGGAAAACCCTACATTCTAAACTCAACTATAGCCTCATATTTATTTTATGGGCACACATTTAGAATTTATTTCACTTTTTCAAGGAAACTACGTGATCATGCTACATTATATTTTAAATATATCTATAACAGGGTTTTTTGGAAAAATTGTGCCTTAGAATCACACGTCATCGTTTCGCCAGGTCTTCAAAATAATCCAGATAATATCAAAAAATAATTGATGGAAAATACGAGTCATTTAAAAAATGTCATAGTTTTATACCATAGGACTATATTTTTTATTGTGATGTTTCACTATAGCTTATTTCATACAAGATAAAGTGTAATTTTCCTAAAACTTTATCCCCTAACTGAATTTGTTGGATGTTCTCCCTATATATAGGTCAGGATGAACTAACCATCCCATATTATGATATTGACCTAACAATTTAATGATTATTAATTAAGATTCTTTTTAAAATGAATTTGAATGATCCCTATAGGATTAAATATTGTATCTTTTATCCTTTTGATCTCATTAGAGTTATTGTCTCTTGGTTTCATATTCATATATAAAATCAATGGAATTGATTTTTGATTGTTAGTAACTAACAAGTATTCAACTTCTAGTATGTCTACAGGCTATTCCCTAATTAGCGATATGCAACTCAGGTTAATATTTATCCTCTTTAGCATATGGGTCTATCATGTGAATGATATTAAGAGATAAATATTGTGACTCATTAATAGATGGATGTTATTCATGGGGGTGGTGGGGGGGGGGTTCCCTTCCCATTGTAATGGCTTCCATATATCTAAATGAATCTAGATTGGCTTAGGTATCAATAAGGTCTCTTTATACTTATCCTTTTTCACGAACTATAGTATCTTAAAATTATTAGGGTCATTAATTCATTGTTAAATTGATCCATGATCATTTTATATTCATATAGGAACACTTTCCTTATCAACTAGTTATTAAAGCTCAGTGTCCATTTGATTATGGATTCCGTTCAATATTCTAATCCTTCAGGAGGAGTGGCAAAGAAACTAGTCGCATTTAGTAGAGGTTTTACAAATATTATGTATATAGAGTCAATAATATTTTAGGGTATATCCTTTAAGATAGATCCATCATGAAACTTTCCCCCAAAAAAATATTGTAAGGGTTAGTAATCGTGGGGATCATTTGGACCAACATCATTAGTCTTTATGATAATTGATAGTTTAACCATTTTCATTTTGAGGTAGTGATGAAGATTACTAGAACATGTTCCTTTTAGAAAGAAAAAAAATTTCTCTTCTGAACATTGATGTTCATGATTCCCCCATTTCTATCCCAATTATAGAGGTTTTGATATTATTGTTATTTAAGAGGAGGAAGTACATGATATTTAGTAGGTTAGGGAGACAAATCATGCATTGACAAGAGTTTGAGAATTATAGTCATAGTCTCCATTGTACCGGGTTTCTATAATAGAGTGGATGATTTTGGATAATACATTTATTTTTAATGATCAATGTAATTTTCTACGACATGTGCTATGATTTTTAGACTCTGGAGATACAATAAGATAATTTAGGGGAATGTGTGGTATTTTCAATTCATCTAATATTTTTTCTATGCATATATCATACAACTTCATGTTTTAAAGTTTTATATTTATCAAATAGGTTAAACCTTTCCAAATTTAAATGAAGTCCTAAGCTCTCTAATTATCACATTGTTTTCAATTATAGAGGTGAAAGAGTATTTTATTCCTCATCATATAAATAAATGAGTAAATACATAACCATTGAAGATATTAAAAATTAGGGAAAGTCTCAGCTTATAGTGTTCAGTAATAGATTAATTCAATCCATTATAGAGTTTCACAAAACAAATGAGAATTTACTGTTTATATTAATTTGTTATTCCATCATAGGGAAACATCAATATGTAATGTGTCTGAGATTCTCCTCTATATATCTCATACATTTTGAGCATTGAGAAAGTGGGATTCACAAAGTTGGGGTGTGTATGATTCAAGTATACCTAATTAGAAATTTGTTTTATCTCCGGTTATAGGGGTTTTAATTTCCCATCCCTAGATTCCATTCATGTGAAAAGGTACATGATGGAGTTAAGGTGGTTTTGTGGGACTATCAACTTGGATTATGCTAGAGTTGAGTTAGTGTGCAATACCTAATGTTTTCTTCTCAATAGTGTATGTGGTTTATATCTAACATGATTTAGTATATATTAGTTTTCCAAACATGATAGTGATTGATACCCTAAATGAGGTTAATATTAAGAGTCCCCATCCACTGATTATCTAATAAATTTGTTATCTAGGCCCCGATTTAGCCAAATGAATAAAATCTTATCTTAATGATTAAGTATTTCCATATTCTTTAAGGGGGTTTCCCAGAGGAGAGATATTGGCCTTAGATTATGAGTTTCACTTGTTAAGTATACCCCCTCTGAAATTTTTTTAGTAATACATATCATATTATATATGAATATTTTATATTATCCAACATTATCCTCAATGGAAATAGGTTCATATTTCTATTGTGGGAGGTTAGGTATGAATATGGAAACCCCATTCCCTTTATCCTTAGACAATTCACATTAATTAAGAGATAATTGATTGTTTATGGGAGATATAAGGTCATGAGAAGTCATTTTATATTTTTTACACAATCATTATTTGCATATTTCATTATGTACTATGTTTCAAAAACATTATTCCTCATCACATACTTATATGTCAATTCCATGATCCAACATATCTATTATATTGATGTTAATTTTGTTAACCGATGTAAATCATTTAGGATGGGTCATATCCTCATACTTATCATAGTATTAAGGAGATTTATCATACTTGAAATATAATTCAATTAATAATTCATAATACTCTAGGATACCTACCTTCTCAGTGATTCAGTTAGTCTAAATTCCCTATAAAGGATTTCTCTTTTCACCTGGGGATCCCTGAATGTGGTTTATATATGGTGATCCTAATGGTTCCCCATTTTTTCACTAAATATACTCCTAAATAATGAGATGGATTATTAATTAGAAGAAACCATGAGGTAACATCCCATTATTTATCCTATCCTAGAAAATACCATGTTCATTAGAGGAGGGGTATGTAATAATTATCCCAACCCTCTGGGATAGGGTTTATTTTATTCTAGTACTATAATAAAATTTTCATGATTTGGATTTAATAATTCTATTGGTCGAAGGAGAAATTAAAAAACACATAGTCATTCAGGAAAGGTTTTGACATATAATATTGTTTAGGAAACTATTATCATGGACTTAATATCCTTTTGGGATCCTATCCTAGTATGATATAGAATTTTCACCTTTTTAGGGTGAGATACACTCATTATAGAGGGTTGTTCTATGATTTAATGTTTGGGGTTCTATTAAATTGATCCTTGATTAACCTCAATAGAAACTTGATTGAATATAATTTCAATGGATCTTTCTGACTGATTATATAGATTCTTGTATTAAGGGATCTTAAGATCTTATTGGACAGAATTCATAGCCTATACAAATATAGAGTTCAAGAAATGATATGAAGCGATTAAATTAAAAGAAAATTTTACTAGAAAACATTTTAAACCAATAAAATATGGAAAATATAGGGCTTAGAATTCACCCCACACACTCATTATTAAATAAAATGGCGTATCAATGATTTTTTAGTGGATCATACTCAAATAATTAAGTCACATTTATTGGATACACTAGTGTTATATCTCTAACTCAAGACCACAAGTCACGAAAATACAATTAAGGCCATCCAATCAACAATGAGTATCTATTATCTTGATATTATTATAATATTCCCTAAAAATAAAATAATTGGTCTTAATATGAAATTGAGGAAAGTGTGCTATAGAAACTTTGGTAATGTCCGTGACTCTAGACTATATGATACTAAAACTTTGGTCACTTCAATCTATTAAAAAATATGATATATTATATCTTTCAACATCTATAAAATTTATTATTTTCAAGTGGTCATGGGATAAAACATAATTGTTATTATATCATAGAAAAAATCAGGGAAAATAAGTATGGATTTTGATTTATATTCTTTGAGGTGTTCTTTCATGTAACGCCCAATATTCAATTATAGCAAGTAATATTTTCTTCTAAATGAAACAATAGTATAAATAAAATATCCTTATTAAAGTATGTAGATAAAACCTAAATTCTGAAAATCTAAAATTTAGTTTTAATAAATTAATTTTAATTTTTAATTAAGCATAAAAAATTTTCTAAGTAATTTTTTTATATTGTTTAAAAATAATTAATATTTAAGTAAATTGTGAATAATATTTATTTTACAGAACTATCACTTTTATGAAATTATAATTATATGAAAATAAATTTATGGTTTATAAAATATATATTAAATAATGAAAATATATTTACGGGCAACTACTATTAATATAAAAAATAATTTAGAACATAGAAATAAATTCTTAACCTTTTAGAAGTCTGAGTAATGTTTTTGATCAAAAAAGGATTTTTTGTTTTTCTCTTTTAACTGTGTATTTATAATAACCCATTATGTTTTGGTATGGTTTTAAATAAAAATATGTATACTTTTTTTAAAATAATCCAATTAATTATATTTTAATCAATATTGTACATTAGTTTTATATAAAATCATTTTTTACATAAAATGCTGTTTTTTAGAAACCCATTTATCATTATGTTTTTTCGTTTTTTATAAATATGTTTCTTCTATATATAGAAATTAAATGTTACAAAATTTTATGAATATTTGGAATTATTATGTATAAATTTTTAATTATTCCACTATCATTTTTTGTCGTTATTAATAGTATCTTTGCGAAAAAATCAGTTACAACGGTATGTCTTAAAACACAATAAAAGGGTTAAAAATATATTTATTAGGGTTTAAATGACCAAAAAACATGCCTAAATCCAATTTTATGACAATTTTTACACACTATATAAAAAATATTCTTATATGAGTCAATTTGGTGCTATTTGTGTTTTATAAGGCATTAATATATTTTAATCTTTTAAAATATTCCCAATGGGTCCTCTCTCTCACTAATAAAGGACCCCAACTATTCTCTAGTTTACACACTTTAATACACCTATTAGATATGATTATACCTTTATAAATACATTAATACATCAATATATATGATCTATAGGTAAAATTTTTACTATAATACTATCATATGTAGGTTAATTGAAGAAGAGGTACCATTCTTAAATAAGCGCTTTCTTTTATATTTTTTCTTTTAAATCCTTAAAACCTCTCTTAACCAAAATGATATAATATAATATATATCTAAAATAGTGTAACATTTTAATTTTTAATTATATATCCATTTTTATATAATTAAACATCTAATTGAAAATAAAATCATCTTTTGTTCGTATATGTGGACTAGCTCTTTCCGAAGGTGTTGCATTATAGTTTCTATCACAATATCATATGATTTTTCATAATGAATGATAAAAATGAAATAATTACATATTTATGATATTTATTAATTATTTATTATTATGTAAATATAGTATATCATATATATTCATGCACTTACTTTTTTAAAAAAATGATAATGTCGCCCATGCATACATGTGGACGACCACCTCCACGAAGTGATGTGATTTATTTTTCATATTTACCTTTTAAGACTAATTATAAACAAGTATATAATAAATTTAATTTTTATTTAAATAAATTGTAACATTTAATTGATTATGGAACCATGAGATAAGATCAAAGATAAAAACGACCAAACTAAAACTTATATGAAAAATAAAATAGTTAACATTCAAAATTGACTGTTTTAATAAATAATTTTTATGAAATTGGGTTTGAGATGATATAAGTGGACAATATATGAAATTATAAGTATTTATATGGGTTTTTATATTTCTATAATAAATTTAAATTTATTATAATGATGTCACCATAACTTATGAGGAATTTCTGACTTGAGGTAAGGCTTTTTTTAACAATATCATCCTTATTCAATATTTTTTTATGATTGAACTTCCGTTGGAAGAATTATATGACTTTAATTTCCTACAATGAATATAATTTATACTATAATGGTTATTTATGGTTTATTCAAGCATTAGTTCCATTTTTAACTTCAATGTTACTAAATCATCCAAAAGATTGTTATAATGGAAAACAAACTTGGTTTTTCAATTCAGTCTATAATACTTTTATTAAATGTCCATACTTAATCTAAAATATTTTCAATAAGTTTTTTATGTTATAAAATGAATAATTAAATCCAATTTTACCCAATTTTACTTTATTTATTTTTTATAAATGTAGTATACTTTTATTTTTCCAAATGAGGTACTTTTTCCCAAATTTGTGATTGAAATATTTTATTTAACATTTACCGCATGAAAACCTTTTCCCTCCATAAGAACTATTATATGCCACGAATTTAAATTATATATTTACATGGTTATTTTCAATGAAAATTATTTTCATAATAACTTTTAATTTTTTATATTTAAATATACATTTTTTCAAAATGGTATGGGTATCTTTCTTATGAAATGTTTATATAATATTTTTAAATAATTTCCACCTATATAAATTTTCTAAAGAACCATATACATTACTATGGATATAATCTATTGGTACCATAGTCTATATTAATATATATTTATTATGATCTTATTTTTCTATTTATTATCTTGGAAAAATATTAACATTTCATATGAATGTTTTTCTATATGAATGTTTTTATTGATTATGTATTGAATTGTTATTTATTTCATTCATATAATGAATTAATTAGACATAGTGAGTAATTTAAGGGTCCCATTATCTCCCTTTGATGCGTTGGGAGGTATCATGTGAAAAATATTTTGGTTATTTTTTGTATGTGTTACCTATATGGGTATGATGTATTAGAACATGACCTTGAAGGTGGGATTATGATGTCCAATGTTATACATTATTTCATTATGAAACTTTTCTTTGTTACCCATGTGATTATTTAAGTTATTCTGTAATCCATGTATTTTTCCCCTATTAAGATATTAATTGTATGGTATATTTTATTTTTTATGTATTCCTTATTATTCATTGATTTTTCTTATTCTATAATAGCTAATATTTTTTTTGATTTCCCTTAAAAAGAATATAATCTCACCATTTGTTTGGTTTTACTTTCCCTAGGATACCAAGAAGGGATTAATGACTAATTTAATGGTATTTCTAAAAAGGAAAAAAATTTAACATAATTTTTATGTTTTATTAAATGCTTTGAGGTGTAATGTGAGAATCCTGTATGTATCTAGTCTCTAAATAATATAAACTAGTCGGTCCATCGATATGTGATTTCTTGTATTTTATGATAATTAAGTAATATAAACACCATCTATAGGTTATTGGTGTTTGGGTGTTACAACTGGTATCAATTGAAATTTAGTATAGGCCATGATAACAAGATTTATGAAGGTCATGATTAGATAACATAACCCTATGAAAGACTATAACGATGTGTCTAAGTATAATATAATATAATATTATTTTTGTAAATTATATATTGTGTTTTTTTCCAAAAAAAATATATCACTATAAAGATACTCTAAAGTAGAGGTTGTTGTGGTACATGTTCACATATGGGTGACAATTATGAAAAGGGTAGATTAGGTATTAATTCAATTGATACCATTGCACAGTGATTGAGCATATGGCTTTACGACTTTCTAGAAACTATTGGGGGATATGATTTCAGGATCAACAAAACTATTATGAACTATTATGAATGATTTAAAAATATTTTTATGATTTGATTTTATTTCCAATGAAACTATGAATAGGATTATGAGATCAGCTATGTAAATATTTTCAATTTATGTTAAGTGTTAGATTATATTTAGAACCACATATTAGGATTTTAAATTTCTAATGGTATGTTCTAATTTTATATATAACATTTTTTAGATATATATCATAGATTAAGAAATGCAAATTATATCAATATGTATAATCTATGTTGGAATTTCCCTTTTAGTAATGGCAAAGTGGTTGGATCAAGATATGTAGCTGGTCAAATTATAATTATTTTAGTGAAACTGGCTCAACGTATCAACAATAACCATGCCTATATAGAGAATCTCACTCAATACCAAATTGGTTTAACAATGTTGGACCATTTCATGCATTAGAAACCACTATAATTCAAAGGGACAACTAATCCATTAATATCTATGCAATAGATCAAGTCCATGGAGAATATATCTATCATTATTGGAACTAGAAAAATAGGTAATGTTATAATGGATTTCTGCCATCTTATGGGATATAGTGATTAATGGTGGGAATTTATCTAGAACAGTATGGATTCAGAGGAAACAAATAGTATAATATGGAATAATTTCAAGGAGGTTTTTATAGAAAAATACATTCCTCATGAGAAAGGAGCTGATATAGAAAGGAAATTCCTAAATAAAAGTCAATAAGAGGGACAAAATGTTGATGGATAAGAAATAAAAATTACAAAGTTAAAAACTCCCATTATAGATTATTTATGTATTCTCTAGAGTAATTTTGAATTTTTTTTTGAGGGGATAAAAAATATCTTCTTAAGGTTATTAGTCTATTAGATATCTTTAGTTTATGAGGTTAAAATTTTATATGTCATAAAATATTGAGAAATATTTATCTGTGTCTTATGTTTACAATGTAAGAAAAGAAAAAACACCCAAAAAAGAATTATAACAAAATGGAATAAAGTAATAAGGGATGTTTGGAAATTTCAAATTGTAATAATTATGTAATGAAGCATTGTAGACCATGATTTTTGGGAACATATATTTCTTTATGTTAGAATAGAAAGGCCACCAAGATCATGATTTTAATATAATGTTAGAAACTAATAGTTTTCAATTATATAACTGTAAGAAGATGGGAACTATTTTATTAAATTACCCAAACATCAAGGAAATTATCATAAATAAATTATAATGTGGAAAGTATAAGCTTATGTAATCACTAAAGTTTAGGTTGAAGATTCTAAAGATTTAGTGGTTGGTATGTTGATCATAACCTCAAATTTATCTAATGATTTATTTGATTATGTATATTCACACAATTTTATATATTCCATGATTTCTAAGAAAATTATATATTTAATTATAACCTTAAGAACAATAATTTAAATCAAGACTCATAAATGAAATATTACTATAATTAGGATATGTTAGTCAGTTCCTATTATGGTTCATAGACTTACACTATTTGAAAACATGATCATTATGAATATGGATAACATTGATAGAATCCTTTAATGGATTGAATTTAAAACTATAATGTTAAAATTTATTATTGAATATATAGTGATATTCTAAAGATTACATTTTATATAGGGTATTAACATTATAAAGATAAATGAATAGCCCTTAGGATTGATTAATGCACACCTTATTTTTCTGGATATGATTAATATAATATACAATGACTATCTTATTAATTAATCTATTCTATTTATTGAGAAAATATTGAGATTCTATAAACAATATAATTAGAATAAGAGTTATTTTTGAATCATTCAAAAGAATCTTTGTGAAAATGAGTTATATAATTAATTTAGAATGGAAAGTCCAAATTCGATAACTTTATTTTTGATGAAATATTATCTCCAAAGAATAAAATATAATTTGACAATTCAATGAAAAGAAAATTCATAGAATAGATTAAACTATGTAATATTACATTGTTATGTTGTTTCCTTTGATTATCAAGTTACTATTGAATATTTTTTCAAAATTTTTCTCATTTAGCTAGCTCATTAACCATGTTTACATGTAAAAGGTATAAGTTCATATGTCCAGGATAATGTATTAGATGTTTTGAATAATTAAACAGGATACTGGTAAATTCACTTATATTTTATTTACCATTTTTAAGGTATGGAATTGTAATGTTTATAGATGTATGAGACTTGGATGTGTCCTTATACACAATGATATTATTTTTTTCTGTATATAGAGGTAGTTAACTATTCATGAACAGAATTATCCAACCCATGATCTTGAGTTGGAAGGCATGATCTTTTCATCAAATATATTGAGATATTAACATTATATTGAAATATTTGAAAAATATATGGATAAAAAATGTTTCAATTACTTATTCTCATAGATAGAGTTCAATATGTGTAAAATAAAGTGGTTTGAAATACTCAATTATTATGACTGTTCGACACAATAAAACCTTGGGAAAGAAAAAAGGTGGATAATGTGTTGAGTGTGGAAGACACTGTTTTTTACTAAAATTATTATGAATAATGATCTTATATTAATGGTTTTATTATTGTTTGGTATGTGAATATTTAAAGAATGGGAAACATTACATATATTCCAAATTATTTCTAATTCCTTCCTTATTAGATAAGATAAAAATTTCACAGCTTGATGAAGTGAATATTAAAAAGACAACCTATTTCATGAATGATGTGAAGTTGGAATACTTGATATTTGAAGATGGTATATTGAAATTTTGAAAGAGTTTATGTGTTCTATCCATAACCAAGCTAAAGAGATAATTATTAGCTATAGACCATAACTGAAATTTCTCTACACACCCAGATAGCACCAAAATGTATTTGGTTTTGAAGGAATTATTTTTGGTGGGAAAATATGAAATAGGTAATTATAGACTATATATCAAAACTCATTATTTTTAAATTGTTAAAGTATAATAGAAAACATCCTAAATGTTTCATGTAACCTCTACCTATTCCTATGTAAAAATGAGATGATATTATAGTGGACTTTATCACTGGATTTTAAACACTCTAAGAAAATCATTCCTATATAGGTTATTATTGACTGATTTACCAATTCCACACATATCCTCACTATAAGTGAATACCTACCTCTTGAGTATCTCATTAACATAAATATTAATGATATTGGGAGACATTATGGGGTACCTTTTTATTGTATCTGATCATGCTTGATGGTTTACATAAAAATGTAGGATTATTATTTAGATATATCCCAAAACAAAGATATATTTGAGAAAAAACTATGATCCTAAAATTCATGGTCAATAAGAAATTATTATCCATCCATCATAATAAATGTTGAGGTCATTATCACCTAAATTTAATGTTTTATAGGATTAGAAATTATCTTTGGTGAAATTAAGATATAATAATAGCTTTCATTAAAGTATTTAAATGAAACAACATGAGGAATTGTATGGAAATATGTGTCATACTTCAACATTATAGTAATTATTAGTTAAAAAGAGTATTTTAGGCCTAGAAATTGTAGAGGAGACAATAGTGACAATGAAGACTACTCATAAGCATATTAAGTATGGCTAAAGTATGAAAATATTATATTCTAATAAGTAATGGAAGGATTTATAATTTCTAATAGGATATCATGTTTTTATAAATGTATCTCTCTAGAAATGCATTATATGGATAAAAACAATAGGGGAACAATATCCTAGGTATATCGACCGTAGAAATTCTAGAAAGAATTGTAGTTATGTTTTACTTTTTGATAATTACACATAACCTCTCTAATATTTTTAATGTGTATCATATCTATTTATTCAAGAAGTATATTCCATAACCAATGAATATTATCACTGTTGGGAAAATATAATTGGAATGAAATTCCGATAACTGTTAAAATATTATCCAAATTTATGACAACCCTGCTTTCTATTAAAACTTAAACATGATTTATTACATATAACTTCACTTGATACAACAAAGAAGATCGATAGGTTTAGTGTCTTTAGGGCTTAGGATAATTACATAAAAACATTTAACTTGAAATAAAAAATCTTTATTGAATACTTCCTTTACATGACCACTACATTCCTTCGTACTTAGCATTGCAAGGGATAACCTAAGGACATGCATAAGAAAAGGGTGAGCTATAAATCCCAGTAAGGGAGTACACAATGAATAACATGAGGAGTTAAATACATGTTAGGCAATAGGAATATAAATAGAGCATAAGAGTAACATGAACATAAAGGCATGATAAAGCATGATAATCATAACATGGAAATGTGGCAACAACACTTAACATTGAATTAGCATGAGCCAAGGCTTGTTGCACATGGAGCATGAGTAAACCCTCATTGAACATGAAGCACGAGTAAACCCTCGTTGCACTTGAATTATCATGAGTCAACACTCATTGCACATGATGTATCATGATACTATACTTTACCCAATGCATTGGAGCGCTATAAGGGCGCACCCTTCTTAATCATTTTATTTCATGCATAAGTGTGCCACATGGATTATAAAACATGGATTCATAAAACATAATCATTTATTACATGATAAAGGAATGTGGAATTCAAACATGAAACTTTATAATCAATAAGTAAATGTGCATAAAGGTGAATACCCGTGATGGAGAAATGGGCATGGTATTCACTACACAATGATATTGGCTTAGAAAAATCTGCGTGATTTCGGCAGCGTAACGGCGTGACATAAGAATTCATAAAAATGGTTGATGAGAGAGAAAGGGGTTCCTCATCATATTTACATGTAATGGACAGTAATGAGGTCATATAGATACATGTCCCAACAATTGAAAAGGAATTTAGATTCATGATACAAAAGTATTGATTGAATATAAAAGAGGAAAAAAACGTTCCTTTCGGAATTTCGGCATAGTAACGGGTGTACATGGGAGGCTTTTAATGAGAGAGAAAGGGGTCTCCCATCATTAAAAAAATAAGAGGGCAGTATGGGGGAGGTGCGAAACCATACCCCAACATTCATAATTGAAATTAAAAGGGCAATACAACTTAAAGAAAATTGACAAAAATGAGAAAGGAAGAAAAAACCCTTACTTGGAAGTGTGCTTCCAAAGGCTAGAGAGAGGCTTGTGAGAGGCTTATTGGGAGCTTGGGGAACCTTGAAAGGATTTTAGAGAGAGTAGGGCAGAGGTTGGACTAACTCCAAGGGCTTTGAGTGAGGAGGAAGTGGGAGCTTGGGTGGGATTATATAGGAAAGGTGAGGGAATTCTTTATTATTTAGGTTTGGGACCCCTTATATTAAAATAATCCAAACCACAAACCATCCCATGGTATTTGCTCACGGTTTCTGGAAAAGAAAAGAGGAAAACAATATTTTAGAAGGACAAGGTCCGAACGTACTAAAAAATTAGGGTTGCTTATGTGGAGGGGAGTCACACTCCCATGGAAATTAACTTAAAAAGGCAAAGTGTAGAATAAGTCTTGAGGGCTCCATTAATGCTTTTAAAAGTAAGTCAAAAAAACCCAAAACCTCATTATTTTAATGATAAAACACATATTGGCCGAACATAAGGATTATGGTATTTTATTACATCACCATTGGGTCATTATGATGTCATAAAACACATTATATATTTAAATGGTATTTAATTTTTACCCAAAAATTTGGCTGTCACAGAAAATTATGAAAAATTCACCGTTGGATAATTTCGACGTCCTGATTCCAAAAATATTATTTATTTTATCTAAATAAATTTCTAAATATGTGAATTTTCACTTTTAAAATAAAAACCGACATTTATAAAAAATTCACGGGTTTTGACAGAAATGGATTTCAAACCTTAATAAAAATTTTAATTGCATTCATATAATTATAAGATCATTTATATTTAATAAAAATTTATTTAATATTAATAATAATATTTTATTAAAATATTATTTAATTCAAAAATCCTTTAATTAAATAAAATATAATTCTTAATTAAATAATAACAAAAAACACCATTTGTACTTTAAAAACTAATTACAATGTATCAAAAATGACTAGAAATTATATTCATTATTATATACAAAAATAATGTACATGAACATGGTGCTACTTATTTGTTACATAAACCCTTAAAATAGCCACATAAGACCTAAGGGTAAGGTGTGCGATGGTGACAGACTCTTGGGGCGGCTCGGATAACATCGCTCGAGTGGTAATCTCTATCAACTTCCACTTTTCCCGTAGACGGTCCCGTTCATGCTTGACATAATGAAGCTCAGATTGGGCTTGGTCAAGGGCGAATCCCAAAGATGCCACCTTTTTTCCGAGCTCCGACAAATGGGCTTCGTAGGGGGAAATTCGACTGGATGAGGCCATCGCTTCCTTTGTTTGAGTAGAAATGGGTTCGTTAAAGCCGTATATTTATACTACTCAGATGATCATTATTCAACGCCTATAAAAGTAACGGTCACAAATCTTAACGTAAAACTAAAGAAGTTGACATCTTATAAAAACATTTTTCATAAAGAAACATTTAAATGGATCAAGAGGGATTTTCCATTAATGAAACTTTGGGTCGTTACAATATTCACCCCTTAAGAAATTTCACCCTCAAAATTTTCCTTTTCCCACACTAAAACAAATGTGGGTAACTCAGCTTCATCATATCCTCCGACCCCCAAGTTTCTTCTTAAAACTTGTGGTTTCTCCACAACACCTTGACGAGGGGTGTTGTCTTATTTCGTAGAACTTTTTTTCTATGATCTAAGATCATCACTGGTTGCTCCTCATAAGAAAGATCGTCTTCCAATTGTACCACCTCGGAAGAGAGTACATTTGAAGGGTCTGGTATGTACTTCCTTAAGAGGGATACATGAAAGACATCATGTACCTTGGCCATTGTAGGTGTAAGTGCTTGTCGATAGGCCAAAGCCCCAACATGATCAAGAATCTCGAAGGGGCCGATGTACCTTGGACTTAACTTCCCTTTCTTTCCAAACCTCATGACCTTCTTCCACGAAGATATGCATAAAAACACCATGTCTCTGACTTTAAACTCAAGGTCTCATTGACGATTATCTGCATAACTCTTCTGTCAACTTTGGGCTGCCTTGATATGCTGCTGAATGGTTTTCACCTTCTCCACCATTTCTTTTACCATTTCGGGTCCAAGCAGCTTACGTTCACCGACCTCATCCCAACATGCCAGTGTTCTACACCTTTTCCCATACAGGGCTTCATATGGTGCCATTTGGATGCTCGAGTGGAAACTATTATTATAAGAGAAATCAACCAGAGGAAGATGTTGATCCCATCCTCCTTTAAAGTCCATTGAGCACACTCTCAACATATCCTCAAGTGTTTGGATAGTCTGCTCGGATTGGCCATCAGTTTGACGATGATAGGCCGTACTGAAGTTCAGCTCAGTATTCAGTGCTTGTTGAAGACTCTTCCAAAACATAGAGGCGAATCTTGGATCTTGATCAGAAACAATAGATAGTGGTACTCCATGCAACCGTACCACATCCCTGATATATATCCGTGCCAGTTGATCCAAAGAGAAATCCTCTCGAATAGTAATGAAGTGTGCAGTCTTTGTAAGACGATCCACAAAAACCCAGATTGCATTGTTGCCTTTGGATGTCCTTGGAAGTCCAGTGATAAAGTCCATGGTGATGTTCTACCATTTCCATTCTAGTATGGGCAACAGTTGCATTATCCCCTTAGACTTCTGCCTCTCTGCCTTCACTTACTGACACACCAGGCACTTTGATGCATATTCAGCGATCTCCTTCTTCATATTATCCCACCAAAAGTTTTCTCGGAGATCTCGATACATCTTTGTGCTCCCTGGGTGAATAGAGAAATTTGATCTATGTGCATCATCCAAAAGTTCCTTCTTCAGCTCCGAACTTGATGGAACACATAGTCTTTTCCCAAACCGCACAATTCCTTCTTCATTAACATTAAACTCTGAGGATTTTCCCTTTTTGATAGCTTCCACCTTTTCTTGGATTCCCGCATCATCCTTTTGAGCATCCTTTAACCTTTCCAAAAGAGATGGTTGAGCAATCATTTGTGAAAGGATTGATGATGTTCCCTTCTTTATGATTCCCACATCCATCTTCATTAAGTCTAAGAAGATTGGATCCTTTTCAATTCTCATCATTGATAGAATCACTGGATCCTTTCTACTTAGGGCATCTTCCACCTTGTTCTCTTTCCCAGGGTGGAAATGTATTGAACAGTCATAATCCTTGATGAGCTCTATCCATCTTCTCTGGCGCATATTAAGCTCTTTCTGTGTGAATATATATTTAATACTCTTGTGGTCAGTATATATCTCACATTTCTCTCCATAGAGAAAATGCCGCCAAATTTTCAAGGCAAAGATCACCACCGCCAACTCCAGATCATGCGTTGGATAGTTTTGCTCATGTATTTTCAACTTCCTTGAGGCATAGGGTATCACTTTATCATTATGCATCAGCACACCTCCTAAGCCCTTCTTCGAAGCATCACTGAATACCACAAAAAGCTCCCCACTTGTGGGTAAAGTGAGCACATGTTCAGTGATAAGCCTCCTTTTCAACTCCTTGAAGCTTTCTTCGCATTCATCGCTCCATGAAAACATTACTCCCTTTCGAGTTATCTTGGTAAGAGGGTTGGACAATCCTGAGAGATTTCCTACAAATCGTCGATAATATCTAGCTAACCCCAAAAAGATACGGATATCAGTTACCGATGTTGGCCTCGGCCATCCCTCAACTGCATCTGTTTTGGAGGGGTCCATAGATATCCAATTTGTTGTGATGATATGGCCCAAGAATGAGACCTCCTTCAACCAGAACTCACACTTTCTGTACTTGGCATTGAGCTTCTCCTTGCACAAAGTCTCCAGTATAGTTCTTAAATGATCCTCATGGTCCTCCTTGGATTTGGAGTATATTAGAATATCATCTATAAAGACTACCAAAAATTTGACTAGGTAATCTCTAAAGACTCTATTCATCAAGTCCATGAATATTTCTGGAGCATTGGTGAGTCCGAAAGGCATTACTATGAATTCATAGTGCCCGTACCTTGTACGAAAAGCAGTCTTGGGGATATCTTCCTTCTTCACCCTTACTTGATAATATCCCGACCGTAAGTCCACCAAGGAGAAGTATTGTGCTCCACACAGCTGATCAAACAAGTCATCGATTCTTGGGAGAGGATACTTTTTCTTTATCGTGATTTTGTTATGTTCACGATAATCGATGCAAAGCCGCATTGACCCATCCTTCTTCTTGACGAAGAGGACTGGTGCACCCCATGGTGATGCTCTTGGGCGTATAAACCCCTTATCGAGATTCTCCTATAGCTGTTTCTTCAGCTCTTCAAGCTCAACAATAGCCATTCTATATGGAGTCTTGGATATTGGTAGCTCCCCAGTTATATGTTCAATTGAGAACTCAACATCTCTTCTTGGAGGAAGACCAGGAAGTTCCTCGGGAAATACTTCAGAGAATTCCCTCACAATAGGCATTTCTTCAAGGGTGGTTTCGTCCGTGGACTCAATCATCTGAGCCAGATATGCGTGCTCATAAGGCAGTAATATCCATGCTTCAGATGATGGAGCTAAAGGAGATTCATATTCCTCCTGACACTTGTAAAGAATCAGGGGTCGATTTTCCATATGGAGTGTGATTTCCCTCTCCCGACGATTTATGTTGGCTCTATATAAGGAAAGCCAATCCATGCCAAGAATTGCATCAAATTCCACCAAAGGGAGTATGATGAGGTTCTCCGGGAAATTCAATCCACAGATTATAACAGGGGAGGACTTATACTCATGGGATGCAATGATTGCCCCATTTTCCGTACTCACCGACATCTTTAATTCCATGATTTGTGGTGGTGCAGGGATTGTTCTACTAAACTTTTGAGAGATAAAAGAATGCGTAGAACCTGAATCAAAAAGTACGTTCTCTATTCTTGAATGAATAACTAGCGTACCTGTCACCACTTCGTTGTCGGGGTTCACTTCGGCAGAAGTGATGGAAAAGGTTCTTCCTTGCTGTCTTGGAAGTTGCTGGTTGCCTCCGATAACCCTTGGATTAGGGCACTGATTTCCAAAATGACCCAGTTCTTGGCATTTGTATCATTGAACAACGCATTGAGGTTCTAACAGAGCATTCATCTCCTATGTCACAGCCGCAGGTCCTTCTTGCAGACAGTTAATAGCTAGGTGCCCTTCTCTTCCACACCTGAAGCATTTTCTTGTCCCCCTAAGGCAATTTCCAGGGTGCTTCTTTCCACACTTTTGGAAAGTGGGGTGCTGGAACTTCTTAGCGCCGTTGGATTTATCCATCGGACCACCAGCATTGAAGTCCACCTTTCGCTTCTTGTCCCCATGATACCCCTGTGATTCTCTAATCTCCATTTCAACCTTGAGGGCACACCAGACAATTTAATCATAGCTGTCGAAGTAACGGATCCCTAATGCTTTCCGCAAGCTAGGCTTCAGCCCACTAAAGAAGCGGTCAACCTTGCATTCGGGGGTAACGACAAAGCCGGAAGCGTATCGTGCAAGCCTTGTGAAGTTTTCCTCATACGCTCCCACAGATTCTTCATCTTTCTGCTTGAGGGAAAGGAAGTCCCTTTCCATCTTAAGACGGAGGGTGCACAGAAAATATTTATCGAAAAACATCTTCTGGAATTCCTTCCATTCTAAAGCCTCGATTTCCTCCTCAGGCTTCGTATTTTTAATCAACGTCCACCATTGATCAGCTTCACCCTCCATACGATATCCCTCCTGGAGAACCTTCTCTTGTTCAGAACATTTATGGATAGAGAAGATCTTTTCAATGGAGTTGATCCATTGCTCAGCGATCGTGGGATCAGATGATCCACTAAAAGTAGGAGGCCTTTGTCTCATGAAGCTCTCGATAGAGACTTGTTCTTTCATAGGGGGGGTTGAACGTTCCTCTTGACCTGTGATTCTATTCAAAACTTGAGTTAGCTGATAGAGAAGCGTGACAAAGTTTGCGATTCTCGCTCCCATTGGATTGGGAATCTTATTAGTACAATCATCACACTGATCTTCACAACGGTTGTTATCCCGAGTTCTCCTATTACCGGCCATTGGCTGGAATAAAAGGAAAGTTAGGGGTAACACATAAAGGGTAATCCAAATACAAAAGTTGATGACTAATAAATAAACTTTAATCTCTTTAACTCATGAGTCTATAGGATTCAATCCAGGCTTTTCATGATCATCCTTCTAACATATATTCTTAGGGGCAATTTTCCCTTAATAAGGGTTCATACAAAGATTGTGAATTTATCAAAACATATCCCCCGGGAGTATCGTAACCAAGAGTTAAGCAAGGCCCGTTGTCGTGCACCA
The DNA here is from genome assembly GCA_963277665.1 of Viscum album. Lineage (NCBI taxonomy): Eukaryota > Viridiplantae > Streptophyta > Magnoliopsida > Santalales > Viscaceae > Viscum > Viscum album. Next base: position 2,003,006,401 of record OY728136.1, read on the forward strand.
GTTCCCGTTCAAGTCTAGCTCAAAGCAGTGTTTTCGGGTTTTACCCCTAGGATACATCTGTGCTAGAGCCACCTCTACCTGCTCGTATCCAGACAGGGATGTATTTGTTTGATAAACCACTTACTTAGTATTTACCAAAACTTAGGGATGTTTTTATTATACTTAGTCTTGTATCTAAGGCTTTACTAGGGTTTCCTAATCCCAAAAATAACTAAACATATCCTTTGATACCAACTATGACAACCCTGCTTTCTATTACAACATAAACATGCTTTATTAGATATAACTTCACTTGATACAACAAAGAAGATCAAGAGGTTTAGTGTCTTTGGGGCTTAGGATCATTACATAAAAACTTTAAACTTGGAATACAACATCTTTATTGAAACCTTCCTTTACATGACCACTACATTCCTTCGTACTTAGCATTGCATGGGATAACCTGAGGACATGCATAAGAAAACGGTGAGCTATAAATCCCAGTAAGGGAGTACACAATGAATAACATGAGGAGTTCAATACATGTTAGGAAATAGGAATATCAATAGATCATAAGAGTAACATGAACATAAAGTCATGAAAAATCATGATAATCATAACATGGAAATGTGGCAACAACACTTAACATTGAATTAGCATGAGCCAAGGCTCATTGCACATGGAGCATGAGTAAACCCTCATTGCACTTGAAGCACGAGTAAACCCTCATTGCACTTGAATTAGCACGATTCAACACTCATTGCACATGACGTATCATGATACTATACTTTACCCAATGCATTGGAGCGCTATAAGGGCACACCCTTCTTAAACATTTTATTTCATGCAGAAGTGTGCCACATGGATCATAAAACATGGATTCATAAAAAACAATCATTTATTCCACGATAAAAGAATGTGTAATTCATACATGAAAATTTATAATCAATAAGTAAATGTGCATAAAGGTGAATACCCTTGATGGAGAAATGGGCATGGTATTCACTACACAATGATATTGGGTTAGAAAAATCGGTGTGATTTCGGCAGTGTAACGGCGTGACATAAGAATTCATAAAAATGGTTGTTGAGAGAGAAAGGGGTTCCTCATCATATTTACATGTAATGGATAGTAAGGAGGTCATATAGATACATGTACCAACAATTGAAAAGGAATTTATATTCATGATACAAGAGTATTTATTGAATATAAAAGAGGAGAAAAAAGTTCCTTTCGGAATTTCGGCATAGTAACGGGTGTACATGGGAGGCATTTAATGAGAGAGAAAGGGGTCTCCCATCATTCAAACAATAATAGGGCAGTATGGGGGAGGTGAAAAACCATACCCAAACATTCATAATTGAAATTAAAAGGGAAATACAACTTAAATAAAATTGACAAAAATGAGAAAGGAAGAAAAAACTCTCACTTGGTAGTGTGCTTCCAAAGGCTAGAGAGAGGCTTGTGAGAGGATTATTTGGGGCTTGGGGCACCTTTAGAGGATTCTAGAGAGAGTAGGGCAGAGGTTGGACAAACTCCAAGGGCATTTAGTGAGGAGGAAGTGGGAGCTTGGGTGGGTTTATATAGGAAAGGTGAGGGAATTCTTTATTATTTAGGTTTGGGACCCATTATATTAAAATAATCTAAACCACAAACCATCCCATGGAATTTTCCCATGGTTTATGGAAAAGGAAAGAGGAAAACAATATTTTACAAGGCCAAGGTCCGAAATTATTAAAAAATTAGGGTTGCTTATGTGGAGGTGAGTCACACTCCCATGGAAATTAATTTAAAAAGGCAAAGTGTTGAATAAGTTTTGAGGGCTCCATTAATGCTTTGAAAAGTAAGTCAAACAAACCCAAAACCTCATTATTTTAATGATAAAACACATATTGGCCGAACATAAGGATTATGGTATTTTATTACGTCACCATTGGGTCATTATGATGTCATAAAACACATTATATATTTAAATGGTATTTAATTTTTACCCAAAAATTTGACTATCTAAGAAAATTATGAAAAATTCACCATTGGATAATTTCGACGTCCTGATTCCAAAAAATAATATTTATTTTATCTAAATAATTTTCTAAATATGTGAATTTTCACTTTTAAAATAAAAACCGACATTTATAAAAAATTTACAGGTTTTGACAGAAATGGCTTTCAAACCTTAATAAAAATTTTAATTGCATTCATAAAATTATAAGATCATTTATATTTAATAAAAATTAATTTAATATTAATAATAATATTTTATTAAAATATTATTTAATTCAAAAATCCTTTAATTTAATAAAATACAATTCTTAATTAAATAATAACAAAAAACACCATTTGTAATTTAAAAACTAATTACAATGTATCAAAATTGACTAGAAATTATATTCATTATTATATAAAAAAATAATGTACATGAACATGGTGCTACTTATTTGTTACATAACCCCTTAAAATAGCCGCATAAGACCTAAGGGTAAGGTTTGCGATGGTGACAGACTCTTGGGGTGGCTCGGATAACATCGCTCAAGTGGTAATCTCTATCAACTTCCACTTTTCCCGTAGACGGTCCCGTTCAAGCTTTCCATAGTGAAGTTCAGATTGGGATTGGTCAAGGGCGAAGCCCAAAGACGCCACCTCTTTTCCGAGCTCCGACAAATGGGCTTCGTAAGGGGAAATTCTACTGGATGAGGCCATCGCTTCCTTTGTCTGAGTAGAAATGGGTTCGTTAAAGCCTTATATTTATACTACTCAGATGATCACTATTCAACGACTATAAAAGTAACGGTCACAAATCTTAACGTAAAACTAAATAATTTGACATCTTATAAAAACATTTTTCATAAAGAAACATTTAACTGGATCAAGAGGGATTTTCCATTAATGAAACTTTGGGTCGTTACAAAATTCCTAGATTTTCAAAGCCCATTATCTCAGATCAAGATTCCAATTTTCACCCATGAAACTAGATTTTATTACATAATTATCATGATCTCGGTTATGATTGAATATTCATTTAAACCCATGAGTAATATGGAATATGGAGTGGAAAATTTATATATTATAGGATATGTTACAGGTGTGAATATTAGACTTCAAAGAATTGTGGGAACAAAAATTTACCTTGATTTAGTTTTATTGTAATAATAACTATCACTCATCCATTAACATGGCCCCATTTTATGGTTTATAAAAGAGACCATGTCATTCTTCATTGTACTGGATGAAAGTTGGGTATACAGCAGTTATTGGTCATGATGTGGTACAATGTATAAAAGAGATGGTTTAACTTTTTTTGAGAGGATAAATGTAATTTTGTGTTGGTATAAGTATTATTATAATCAATTTAAGTGGCCCTTGTATATTGATGACGGAGATCATGTGTTCTTAAATTTTCCCACTTTATGTGGATATTAGAGGTGTCAAAGGGGGAGTAAGCATTATTCTAGGTTTAGGGGCCCTTTTAGGTTTTGGTTCATGTTGGCAAGGTGTTGTATTAGTTGGAGTTGCCACCATGATTGAAGAGGACCCAATAAAGCTTCCGCATGTCCCATATACATTGGAATCATCATGATTACTCCAATGTTATTGGCTGGGGAGATTTGGATATCGAGGACGAAGAAAAATTTGTGAAGAATCAAATAATGATCCCAAATCATTAGGATAAGGTTATAAATGGATGGGTAATTACCATGTTTTGTGTGATATAGAGGAATGGTGGTCTGGATGAGAGTAAATGGGAGATAGAGTTCCATGTGTGTACCTAGTACCCAAATTCGTTTTTGAGTTTTTCTTTGCTCTTTTTTTGTTGTGATGTGATGTTTAGATCATTCTATGTTATGTGATGTGAAATTTTACTTGAAATATGATCTGTGATAAATTTCTAACGTATGAAAAGAGGAGGACCTGATTCCTAAACGAGATTAATTTTACAAAAATGTGAATAAACCCATTAAAATTAATTAGTTCCACCAAGTGTGGATAATATCTTGACATGGAGGATAGAATTCATTAATTCTTTTTTTAGGGTGGTGTAGTTTATTGATTGTAGTATTTGTTGGATTGGGATTAATAATGGTTGAGATTGTAGGGTATGCGGATATGTATGGATGAGGTTTTGAAAGATTCTTTGTTTCTATTTCAGTATTCATTCTTGTTTTGTGGTAGCATTAAGGAGTAATGAAATCCATGAGAGTTATCCTATTAGGTGGTTTGTAGACACCTTTCCTTCTGGGATAATTTTTGGATTCTCAAGGAAGAGAATCATTTGAGAGGATTATGATATAATTGTGTGTGCCTTCCTAGCTCATTACATTATCAGTTTCTATGAATGGAGGTGTTTCAAAGTCTTTTCTAGGTTCCATGGTGGTTAGAGGTGTAGCTAAGATACTGTGGGAAATTCACATCATTAATGGTTAACATGATGTGGAATTTTGTTTCAAAGCATGTGTAGCTAATTGGATTGAAGTATTTTGTTTAACTATGGGTGATGTTGTTAAATGGGTGAATGTCATGATGGTAATTTAAAACATGTAATTGAATAATGAATGAAACAAAATCATTTTCAGTGGAAGTTGGTTTTTTTGTAAAACCAGAGGATTTCATGTCATGAATGCGTTACACGGTGTTAAAATACTGAGATTATAGGTTTTAAATCCTGTTTTTATCCAATCTTACTCATTCATCAATATGTTTCTTATCTTTTATTTGTGAATAAACCTAGGATATTTTGAATAATTTCTTGTCCCTCCTCCCCTTACCTTGATTTGTTGGTTCTAGTGGATGACCATTGGCAATCAATGGTATATTCTTTACCCTTTATTGGTTTTTCTACTTTTCTTATGTATATGATTTGATGTGGTGGTGAAATTTTGGATTGTGGTATGAGTTGGGCTACGTATTGATGATCCTTGTGTGTAGTGTATGATAACCGGTTGCTTCCTATGTGAAATTAGTACTTTCAGGCATTTCTTATTTTCCCAGAAATGCACAGTGAGTTGGAAAAGATTCTTTGAGGTTGGGAGTTCCTCGTTTCCCACGTTTTTGTATCATGTGGGAGGGGTTTACTCTTCTTTTTCTATGTGGGTATTTTTTGTTGGATTAATTAAAGATAAAAAGTTGGATAATTAAATTTTAAGGGGAAAGTGGGAATGATTTACATGCTTTTATAGATTTGATATTATTTTGATGTTTTTTTGTACATGTTAAATGCCCCATTAAAAAATAAAATTTTGGGGGAGCCTTTTCTTGCATTGTGGTTATTTTGATAAGGAAACCTTATTGCATATTTTGGGGTTATCACCCTAAAATAGAAATTGGATGACCACATACATTTTTTTAATAAAATATTTTTCCTTGTATTATGTAATGTGTGATAATAACGCTAAAATAAAGTTAAATGTGATAAAAATATCCATTTTTAAATATATAAAATGATATTTACTGTGTTTTTATTGTTAATGTTGTGGTTCAGTGATGTGTAGTAGTGATGCGATGTGGGGTGATGTGCAGTTCATTTAGCCGTGCTATTTTGACGACTGGGTGATGGTTATTTGACCCTGATTTTGGGGAAGCAAGATGGTGGTTTTTTTGTTATATTTTTGGCATGGTGAGGCGATGGATTGTTATGTAGTTTTTTTTGGGGTAGTAGGGTTATGGGTGTTTGGCCAATAATATAGATTACTGAGGTGATTGTTTGTATGACCATGCTTTTGGGTCAAAGAGGTGATAGTTTTGTACAATTATTTGGGGTTGGTGAGGTGTTTATTTGATTATAATGATGGTGTTCTTGTGATGTGTGGTTACATTGTGCAAGAATCCTGAGTAGTGATATAATAATTGATTGATAATGAATTAAATGGTTGGGGTTTGGTTTGGTTAACCAGATTTAAATTTTTAATGAAAAAATAAATGACGGATTGGTGGTTAAATTCTATTGATTAATAATAATGAAATGACTGGGTTTGATAATTGAATTAGTTGGTGTTGTAAGATGTGGATTGTGGTTTCTTTGGTGTCATGTATTTAGAGGTGGCAGAAAAAGGTGGGGGTTTTTTCGAATAGGTTAAACTTTTATTCTGAAAACAAAAGATGGTATCTTGTGTGGAAATATTTATATACCTATATATTTCTTACGAATTATATAAACACCCCACCCACAGGGAGAACTATGTGATGACACCCATATTTTTACCTAAGTTTAGTTTTTACCAAAATCATGGTGATGAGGATTGATGGCTAGATACCCACCATTTTTCGCTCTCTCTACCATAAATGTATATATGAATAGGATTTCTTTTATGGAGTACTGTTAATGAAATACGTGATGGACATGGTGATTTCAGGTAAGATTTGATATGACCATACTGTGGAGTGTTGGCCAGAGTGTTTTCAGGAGAGATATGATATGACTGTTTTGTGGGGTTGTGGACCCGGTGTTTTTAGAAAAGATGTGATATGCACATTTTATGGGGAAGCATATTGTGGGGTTTATTCATGTTATTTATGGGGAATGAGGTTTATTTCCATCTAGTTCATGATACCCTACTGCTTTGGTTTTGGCTGTGATGTTACAACCCATGTCTCAAGAGAGCGATATGTGATGTGATCATCCTTGATGGGTGGTGGTATATGTTGTTCATAAGAGTGAGAGATACATGACGTACAAAATTGAGGCATGAGAATGAAAAATCAATGGGAATAGGTGTATATTAACCTTTATCGTTATGATTCTTATATTTTTATTATACTTTTCATTCGTTTTTTGGTGATAATGCCTTGTGAGGTTGGGATAAATAGTTGAACTATTTCGGTGCTGTTGGTTCTATTATTTTCTCACGGGTGAATTATTTTTATTCTTTCACATGTACATGGGAGAAATTTGTTTTTATATTGAGAATAATTGTATTCTCACCCAATGTATATAAATTTATTTTTAGGTTCCTAGGTGCATTATGTAGATCATTATAGATAATACTAGCTCAGAACTTTTTGGACATTTGTTGTGTCTCTTCTTTACCTTATTTTGTGTATTTAATTTTAGATAATTTTATATATATTAGTTTTATTTTTATAATATTTGTGGGGTGGTTTGGGGTTTTTTTATATTTGGTTATCGAGTTTCATTTCGTTGATTCAGCTTATCTCGTTGTCTTTTATAATTATAGAGGGTAATGCCTCCCATTTCACAAGATTTTAATACTCTTGATGCTAGTCCCCAACCCAGGGCCTTCTAGAGGTGGGAATATGGGGTCATTATCTCTCACCCCTCATTGTCGTATCTTGGGAAGGAGGGGGTTATGATTGGAACCATAAGCTTGATTGATAGACTGACACTACTGAATAGAAACATACATGAAAAACAATAATTTTAACACATTGAAATGATTCATTAAAAAAATAATTATTAATGAATGGGTGTAAAAATATTATAAGTGTATAATATATGATATTATATGTATGAATATGGTTTTATTATAAATTTATAATAAATTATAATTTATTATAAATGTGGTTAAAAACACTTACGAATATGTTTGGACTTACTGGGAGACATTATTTATATTAATGATTCCTTTAATTATTTGATATTTCAATCATAAAAACTATATTTATAACATTTATTTTTTAGGATATTTAACTATAATTTAAATTATTTTTTTCTTTGGCACTCAAAAATTCCAGTAAATTTTTTAAAATGAAACCCAATTTCATTTTTCAATTCAGTTCGGATATTTTTGTTTGATGTCTATATTTTCATTAAAATAATTTCAAGAACGTTTTTGATATTCTAAAATGATTGAAAAATTAAATTTATACCCTTATTATATATTTTTTCAAAAATTATTAAAATGGAAATTCTTAGTTTATTCCAAATGAGGTGATTTTTACTACAGGTTTGAATAGAATCATTATTAATGATTACCACATGAATAAATTTTCAGACCATCGTGACTATTCCATTACATGAAGATTAATTTTCTTATTTTCTTGTTTCTTTTCAAATAAAATTCTTTCGAAAATAATCATTAAATTTTTATATTTTAATATAAGTGTTTTCAAAATGAATTGGGTATTTTTCGCATTAAATCTTCCAGAGATCCATTTTAAATTATTTTCATCAAATGTAAATTTTCTATAATGAATATTATTCATAATTTGAGATTTACTATATTGATATCATTAAGCATATTAGTCTAGATGTATTATGAATATATTTATACTAATTATTGAGGGGGGTTTTTAACATTCCACATGATACTTTTTAAATATGTATTTTTATGTTGATTATATATTAATTTTTTTTATTTAATTTATTTTGTTAATACATTAGACTTAATATGTGAGGGGAGATGCCCATTATAGACCCACTATGTATCATAATTTCTCATGAGAAAATATAGTTTGGATTTTTTTGGCATATTAATTACCTATTTTTTATGATGTCTTGGTCGGAGACCTTGACGGTAATATTAGGATATCCTAGATTATGAGTTATATAATAATGAAATTTTTAGTTATCAATTATATTATTTATATTTCTATGTTTTGGAGACCATAAACATACTACACCAAAGACAGTGAATAATTTCATACATTACCACTAGATACAAGTAATCACATAACAAATCACCTAATAGTTTATTAGTCTTAAAGCACCAGATACATATATGATTCACATATTATATTGAAAATATAAAATACATTTCATAAAATAATTTTTTCATCCAATATATTCATTTAATTCCAAATTATATTCATCAAGAAGAAAAGGTTAATAAAAATATAATCCTTTTAAACATCCCTAAAATTTCTTATGGCTTTATAAAAATCATCATTCACATTTATTCAATTAATGTCTATTGCTTTTGGTTTTTTATAATTTAATTTATTTTTTATTAATTGAAAATTTTTATAGACATTTAAAAAGCATTTAAGTTAATTTTTTATGAATGAAAAATATAAACAAATCACCATAATTAATATAATTTCATTATTCACAAAATAACTATTAATATTCATTCAATACTTGATTTTTTCCATATGTTTTTTTCTATAGAAAAAGCTTGGGGTAAATCCCATAAGTAAATAAAATAAAAAGGAAAGACCATTTTAAATGGGAGGGAATTCATTACATGGAGAAAATCCCCAATCTGATATGATTCATCATGGATCTATGATCAGTGGCAAATACCCGAAGTCTGATGTTCTATGAACACACACCTAAGGAAGAAATACTCCTGACCTAAAAGTCTAATTATACAATGAGCGGAAACTCTAGCCACACCCACACCCCATGACTACAACCACCACAGCTAATGAAAACATCTAAATCCATACCCGTCGCATCCAGATATTTTCCCTTCATGCCCCCATACAACCACCTCAACGGTCCAACGTAGCTGGGTCTCAACACTAACTCTCACACCATCGCAACAACGGTGAGGTCCCACATGAAGCCACCATACTATCGCATCGTGGTACAAAAGACTGTTATCCACCACCACCAAGTACCATCGCACCCATCTCCCTAATATTGAATCAATTTTCCAAGATTTAATTTCTATATGTGGTATTAATTTATTTAAAAATAAATCTAAAAAAACAATGATAATATGTTTTTCTATGAAATGACTTTTTTACAAATAAAAATATTTTTATATTAAACTCAATTATAAGATTAATTTCAATGAAAATAAATTAATTATTAATAATATAAGGGAAAATAATATAGTTAGAAAAAAAAATTAAAAAAATTTACCTTTTTAAATAGTTGAATCAAAAATACATTTTTCAATAAAAATTGTTATTTTTCAATATTCCCTGAAAATCAATCCACCTAGAAAAATATGAAATTTTATCATAAGATAAATTGGATATGCTGATTTTAAAAATTAATTTTTTTTATAAATTATATATATATATATGTTCAAGAAATGAATAATAAATTTTTCCCTAAATAATAAATTTAAATTATTTTTTAAGATAATATATTTCTTAATCTAAAAATAACCATATTAACTAATGAGTACTTATTTTCAAAGAATTAATCAACATATTTGTATAAATTAGGTTCTTTATATATATTTTCAAATTTGTATAATACCATTAATACTCAAAACTTCAATGGCTAGGTGATATTTATAACATTTAATAATTATAATTTTATAGTGTAATGCATTTTTTTAGATTCAGTGTTGTGTGTTCTGTACACATTCAAACATAATGTTCATTTAAAACATGGGTTTTTAAATTAATCTACCCCTAAATAAATTTCATCTTCATAATTTTTTGTTTTTCTCAATAATCAAGGGTTTTTTATTTGAAAATTATTTCATGGAACACCCACATCATAAAAAAGAGTTAACAAAACATCCACTAAAAAGAGGAAAATTGAAATACTATAGTCATCACAAAAATGGGATTCCAAAGAGGAAATTATTAGTGGAAATTAAAAATATGGATCTTTAAGAGAAAAATAATTCACATGGATTAATAGAGTCTGATATAGAATGTTGTCCTGAGAAAATAAGGAAATGTACTTACCTTAAAATTTTAATTTCATCCTTTAGTAAATTTCCACCACAATCTCAATTTTAGTCCAAATGATGAGTATTCAAGATGAATATGTTATTTTTTGAGCACTAAAATAAATATCTAAGGGATCCCATTACCCAAAAAAATAATAAATCTATTCTTACTACATTAACATGTTAATCAAAACCAAAATGCTTAGCATAGGGTAAGCTAATTTACTAAATTAATAATGATTCATAAAATGAAATAATGAATTAATCTCCAAAATTATATAGTAATTCTAAAAGTTCAAACTAAATCATATTATAAATAATTATCCTTAAAATTATTGAAAATATTTGTGACTATGATTTAGACTCAATGATTATAATTATTTTATCACATACTATTCCATGTAAAATTTACGAATTGTATCTAACCAAAATTAGTTTCTCCAAAAGTCATATACCAAAAAATGTATATTCTGTAATAATATAATCCTAAAGATATACTATTAATTTCTATTAATGAATGGAATCATAGTAAAACCACATCATATACACTTACAAAAGGCAATTCAACTATGATTTCTCAAATAAAATCCCATAGTATCATATAAACTTCCTAAAAATTATTATGATCTTATTTAAAAATAACATTAATCAATTAATTACCAAATCAGTTTTCCCTTCAATGGATATCACTAATATAAATCATATTTTCCAAAAACCATATTAATAATTATCTATTATATCATTTATGTTAAAAAATAATGTCATACTAAGAATGACTTCGCGTAGGCCAGTGGTAGGAAATGAACACTTTTCACCCTTCAGTTGAGGGTTCAAACCACACAACCTTACCAAAAATGACAGGGTTTATCCCAATCTATAGGATACTATTTTAATAAAACCAAATTAACATTATTCCAATATATTTGTAAAAAATATTATGAACATAATCAAAATAACATTAATCATCAAATCACAATTTAACTACTAGGGTTTTATATATAATTTAGTTTTTACTAGAAAATAAAAAATTCTTAATTGATTATTATTACCTTAACATCAAATATCATATTAACCGTAATAGTTATCAATAATAATGAACATATGTACCATAAATATAAAATCAGTATTCATCAAGTAATCTAATCTCTAAAATAGAAGTTTTAAACAAGGTCTACATATACCTCAATTATCTGTAAAATATAAATATATGTCTAAAAGGTATTTCCACCAAATTAAATATTCGGAGGGGTTTATGTACCTTTACCAATATTATCATTCAGAGAATTATTTATCCATGATAATGCCGAAAAATATTAAAATATCATCAAATTAGTCATAAAATTATTAAATATTCAAAATGTCCACAATGTATGTCCAAAGTTTATGTTCCCTAATTATTGTTCTTCTAAATCCAGTTACTATGGGTTTTACTAAATATTCTTTGATACCAACTATAAATACCAGGACCCCAGTATCCTAGATCAAGTGAATAACTTATTAATTGAAAATTAGATATAATTAGTCACATACAAAATCAATAAATATTTTAGTAGTCCTAAATAACCAAATAAATACATGATTCGCATTTTTATTGCAAAACTAAAATATATAGAAAAAAATAATTGATGTATCATCGATATTTTTTATAATATCATTTTTTATATATTTGGGAATTTAAAACTAATAAAAGGGTGATCTCAAATGCTCAATAAGGGTTACAAATAGTGGAAGATATCATGAGAAAATAATAATTAATCAATATGAAAATTTATATAAGAGAATGTCATTTACTTAATAACATGAACATTAAATGACTCAATGTACAATATCAACGAATAAATCACATGGATTATAATAACTAAATTATCAATAAATGAAATTCTTAATAATAGATGTTATTATTTCAGATAGTATGATATCAATACCATCAATGCATTATGCCAACGTAGTTTAATCAATATGTAGTCCTACAATAGAAACCCATTTAATCTAATATTACTAATTTTTCTTATGAGACTTGTTGATTCATTGAGAGACTATAATTTTGGGACCCACCCTTCACTATATCTCCAATGAATTCCTCATATATAAAATGATTGATTTAATTCATGAAAATATTCATTTTTAAAAAATTTACATATGTTAAAATAATATATATTATTAATAATTTCCCAGCCAATCAAATAGATCTTAATGTAAAACTCAATATACAGAAATTGCATATGGATTTATAAATAATTATATACATTATAATATATATTTTAAAAATAAAATAAATGTAAATTCCAAATAGAAATGACCAAAAATTACATCAAAGGTGTAGTATATACAACACATGAAAATATATAGGTTAATGTTACCAAATATGTCTTAGTGGAGTATAAATTAAGATTAAATGAATTATAAAGGTCATAAGATTGATGCGAGAATTAGTTAATTTAGTAATTATGAATAAAAAATTAAAATACGCCAAATAAATGAGGAAAAAAATATAGAATAATTAATTGTTACTTATCACATAATTAGGTAATGACATAATCCATGAATAAGTGACATAACCTGTTGGAAGAAAATTGTGGTAAAAAACCCATTACCACTTAATAACATTTAATTTAAATCCACTCGGATGAAATAATTTTAATTAAAATTTAAAATTCCATGAATTATGAACTGTTAATTATATAACATGTTAATTGGTAATGAATTAACCATATAAAAAAATTAGATTAATAATAGTAAAACATTCCTTAATGAAGAGATATTGAGACATAATCCCATGGCTCAAAATTCCGATTAGATGAATGTCATTTAACCTTTGGTATAATAAATTTATATTCATTATAACCACACTAGAAAAAAATATAAATATCTATAATATCATATATGATCTATTTATAACAATTTATCACCTATTTGTTAAAAATCATTGATTATTATCATTATTTTAGTAATTGACTACTTCATTTTTCATCTTCGTTTTGATTCGGTAGTTCTAGTTTCAATAAATATATTATTGTTTTATCATGTAAATAATTTTATTCATGGTATAAATATCATATAAATTAAATATATAGTTATTTTTTTTAATCCATTAAAGATAAATATTTAAAAATTAATTTCATATTTCTTGGAAATGATTGGTTGTACATATGGATGAGTGATGTTTACAATTTTTGATGGATGGAAAAAATATAAATAATAATTAATATTTACAGAATAATTATTATATCACATATAAAATTTATATAGTTGTTAAATAAATCCTTATTTATATCCACATAAATTATAAATTAAAAATCGATCACATTGTTACGTGGATGTGGAAGTTCAAACGTACACACGATCAATAATATTCTTTTCCAACATATTGGAATATAAGAAGGTGTATATGATATTATTGTTCCATAATATTATTTATTTCATGAATATAATACATACTATTTATATTTGTTTTTATAAAAATCAATATAATGTAGTGATGTAGAATTAATTATACCTCTATGTGGAGATGGTAAGCCGTACATATGCACGAGAAATATTTTTCTTGTAATGGGATATAAAATTAATGGAATGATATTTTACTGTAGTAATAATAAAATATAAAAATATTTATGTTACTATAGTTATTATTTTGGGATAGGTGAAACACCTTAAGTGGAATTTGAAAAAAAAAATAAACTTAAAATATTCAGTAATGGTGGTTACTTCTTCTCGGATAGAAATCATTTAGATCAATTTTTAAAGGATGTAGGGTTGTCATTTTTGAATGAAAAGAAACTAAATAGCATGTATAAAGTTATTTAGAAGAATAATTGGTAGGGTTTTATTGATATACATGGCTTAGATTTGTGTATAAAAGAGAAAGAAGAGGTGTCTTTATAATTGAGGGGAGGGGTAATCTAGGAATATCGTTAACTATTATGTTAATATAAATTTTTTTATTAACCAAATGGACCCAAATATATTTTATTCTAAGAAAATGTATTTATACGATGATATAATCAAATTAAATAAAATTTAGACAATTTTGTTGTATTTTATCACCCTTATCATTTAGTATTAACCCACAATAACCCTTTTAGCAATTACTATAATATTAAACTTTTCAAAACATTAAAGGTTGATAATGTTATTATTAAATTATAAAAACCCATAAATGGATCACTGTTGATATTTAAAACAATATAAAATTATTTTTACTAAATATTTTATTTTAAATATTTCTATATAAATTAATTTAATATTATTTATTATAAAATATCATTAAAGTTATTTTACAATAATTCAATTAATTTGAATTTAACTACATAAATAGAAAATTTAAGTTCAAATATAACCCTTTAAGAATAACCATAAAATGTCATATAGATCTACAAAATTCATGGGATGCATTAATTCATTCAAATTATAATACTGTTCGTATTTTAAATATCATTTATTTTATTTTTCTAGTAATTAAATAAATGATGTGTTAGACTTACACAACTATTTAGGGTAATTATTTCTTCACAAAAAATATAATTAAATTTAGATGATTAATATATTTTCATTATTAAAAAATTTCCATTAATATTAATTCACCATGTTATCTTTTCCCTAAATGAACATATAATAGATATTTAAAACCAAGATACTGACATTTTGAGACATTCATTGATGTAAATATTATATTGCTAATTTTCATTGAAAAAATTCCAATAAATAATTACTTTATTTAATAAGGTGTTAAGGGTTGAATTAAATTAATAAAATTATAATTATGAAGAAAATTTATACCAATACAAGTTATTTTTTACCCAGATTTAACAGATTTACCATTAACTGAGCTGATAATTATTTCCATGATTACTATTAATATTGGAACAAAATTAAGGGGCATATTTAATGAATTTTAACCACCTAACTTCAAATATACAATCTACTTTTCATGTTTCAACTTCTATAAGTGGTATTAATTTATTTATAATTAATAAAATAAAATGCAACAAAAAGCAGTTTTATAGAAAAATAACTTTTATGTACAAAATTTTTTTAATAACAAATTCATTAATTTTTTTTATTATAATGAAATTAATTGAATTATTAATAAAATAATAGAACTATATTTATTAAAATATCTTTTCAAAAACATATAATAGTAAATACATGAAATAAATTACAATTTTTAATAAAAATAATTATTTTCCACCATTAACGGAAAAATCAATCTTTTTAGAAATATATGAAAATTATACCCTAAGTTAAATTTGATATACTTATATCAAAAATATTATACATTTATAAAATATAATATATTGAAGTTCCAAAAAATAATTATAATTCTTTCCATAAAAATTACTGAAAAACATTTTTGAGGATAACATATATTTGTAGCATAATATAATA
Organism: Viscum album; assembly: GCA_963277665.1. Lineage (NCBI taxonomy): Eukaryota > Viridiplantae > Streptophyta > Magnoliopsida > Santalales > Viscaceae > Viscum > Viscum album. The sequence goes on from OY728136.1 coordinate 2,003,022,298, forward strand.
TTACTGAAAATAGAGTACTTATTTGCTTCGAATCAATCAATGTATTTTTATTGAGAAGGTAATATATATATATATATATATATATCAAAATATAGTTAATACTATTCATTCTCACCAGTTCAACCTCAAGGTGATAATTTGTACATTAAATACTAATATTTTAATAATATATTGTTGTTCATTTTGACTCGATGTTGCATGTTGTGTGAACTATTGAAAAAACTGTTCTTTTTAAAACTAGAGTTTTTACATATGTTATCCATGGATTTAGTCCCCTTTTATTGTATTTCACATATGTAATATTTGATTATTGTTTATCTATTGTGTATTCATCATGATTTATTTATTCTATAATAGCTTATGTTGTATTCATTCTTTAAATAAGAATCTTAGCTCAAACATTATCATGTTTTCCTATCCCTCTAGTATGAAGAAGGTATCTATAAATTAATTTAGGTGTTTATTATATGAAATAATAAATTCCTCATTAAAATTTTTATGTTTTATTTCATGTATTTTTGTGTGAGAAAAATGTAAGTAATTAGTCTCCCAAAAATACTAAACTATTTCATCCTCCATTATATGATCCCTTGTATTTTTTCTAATATGGTAAAATAATATCTCGCTCTAGATTACAAGATTTAGGGTGTTATATATAACGTTATATAACTATAAAGGTCATTTTTATAATTTACTATCAAGACAATTTAGATCATTTTTGGGAAACCTCAGTTGAATAATAGAGTAACTTAACAAAGGTATGTATAGATGTTGGTCATCAATTCAGTCTACATTTTGATCGGGACAAGACATCTCTGATGGAAGAATATGTGCCCTATTTCACTAAAATGTTTTTCTCAAGTTCCTCTCAATGTGAGGGAAAATTAATAGTATCATTGAAATGGTTTGGGCCGTATTCTAAAATGAAATTTCATTGTAATTAAGTATTTTTAAATGGGTAACATGTGGAGGACCTACATAGTTTATTCTTGATTCACCATCATGAGGAGGACACACATTTTTACAAAAATTTTTGTTACAAAGATGAAATATATAATATGCACCTTTGTGAGGACCTCTATAACCTTTTATATGGATTCCCTAGGGAGGATATCAATGCTAATTTTTTATTGGATTCTACTATAGGTAAGAACATCACATAATCTTTTTTCACATCCATTATAGGAATATCTGTAATGATTTCTTGAGAAACATCCTCTGAAGTTATTATAATGGAATCTATTGGTAGGTACACCGTGATAAATGATTATTTAAGATTGTTTAAGGAGAGGAGACCCTTTATTTACAATCATCACGATTCAGGGAGGACCTAAAAAATTATAATCATCATGAGAACCATCATAAACCATCTTTATATTTTCCCAAAGAAGACCACCATGACTGGTGTTATGGGGAGGGCCTTTGGATATTTTTTGTGTTAATTTTTTCTAATGTTGAACGAATTTTTTAATGTTATTATTTTTAAAACCATGATGAGGACCATCATGGAATATGAGGTTTTGAATAGAAAGAGGGCTACCATGATGAGTTCTCTTGGGAGGATGTCCAGAGTAACTCATAATGGTGTTACAGGGATGACAATTATCATCAATTATGGAATTTGAATTATTTTTAAAAATATATTAGTTTGATAACTTATTTATATTTATTTTATAAATTTATATTTGTTAATATATGTGTATATGTTTCATTGATGTCATAAAATACATTATATGATAAAATTATATACCTATTATAAAAATATAATTATTATATTTACTTTATGGTAAAAATATTTTACTTAAAACATTATTTAATAATTACAAAGGGTTACATATGAAAATAATACATATTTATATTGATTAATAATATTATTATAGTTATAGGAAAATTTATCATGGTAGGAAATACGGATATGGTTATTTTTATATGAGACCCAAATAATTGTTATTCCCTAAAAATGGTTTTCCATTTACTATATGATTTTATTTAAAAGTTAAATTTACAAATTTAATAATTTCAAGTTGATAAAATTTAAATTATTTTTCATTTCAAGAAGTTAATATTATCTTAACGTTAATAGTTTTGGTACTTTTCTAATTGAGTTTATTTTTTGGTCAATAGTTAAATATATAATATTTACTAATGCTGAATTCTTTATGATATTTTCATAATATAAAAATGAAATAAAAATGTAAAAATAAGGTAACATCTATTAAAATATTATATACTCAATATATCCTAAATTTTTTATTCAAAAATAAATTATTTTTTATGTTACAATAAATATGAAAACATTTATTGATGAGGAAATTGTGATTTCACAACATTAAGAAAGTAAATATTTATGTCTTTATAGTAGTATATGAGAGGGTATTAGGATTATATAGACATAAATGATAAATTTTATTAATTAAATATTTCTTTGATGTATATCTATTAATTGTAAAATTATATACTATATTATTTATTCAAATTCATCCCTAGCACGGTTAAAAGGTATGGAATATCTAAATTCTGATTTTAAAAGTCTTATCATGATCTAAATGTAAATAAATAATATTAATAATGGTTTCAGATTATTATTTTAATGAATATTAAAATATATTTTTATTATTTGTTTAATTCTAATATTAAATAAATGTCTAATTACATAATACACTTACGTAGTGGTGAGACTACGCTTGTGTAATGAGATGAAATCTCAAATATAGTAGTTTTTTAATATTTAAAGAGGTTTAATTTGGATTAATTACTGGTCATCATAGTTTTTAGAGATGAAACTAATAGATAACAATTTATTTAAATGTAAAAATACAAAAATTTGTTATATAATTATTTTTAATTTCCAATTACTAGAATAACACTAAAAATGAAATCAAATGGCATCTAATGTAAAAAATGATTTAAAAATTAATATAAAATCATGAAAATATATCATGAGTCAATTAGTAATTTTATATGGTCCAAAATTTTATTTATTGTCTATTATATCACACCTTCCAATTAAAAATTATATTTTTGAGCCTCAAAGAATGAATATTTGGGAAAAAGGACATCAGAGTTTTCTTATAAAGGGATTTCATTCTATCCCTTCTAAAACACATATCAGGTTCGGTTATCCATGAAAATACAACAAAAAAGCTTTTATAAACACACGATGATATTTTTATATGTATCTAGACATTACAAAATTCCATTTTATAATCGATTTATAATCAACTTGATAGAAGTGGTTCAAGGATCAATGTATGGGTTTCCAAGCCTCTTCCTCCTTTCATATTTAGGATTAATTTTGATGAAACATATTAACATTTCCCCTATTTGTCAAATATTATTCAATTCATATGTTATTTTTATCTATTTGATCTTTCACTTTTGAGTGATAATCAATTATCCCTCATCGAACTATTTTTTATAAGCGATTATTATGTCAAAATACAATTTTTTCAATATGACGACCTTTCATTTGAACTAACCTATTATTATTTAAAATAAAATATTATGTCAGTGAAAATTTCCATAAAATATTAGTATAATTAGATTATAATGTTTTTTTAATTAAAATATTTATTTAATATTATTTCATTAAAATCTATATAAAATATCACCTACCATTATTGTTTTATGCTACATATATAAAAGTGAATGATTTTATAAAATGGATTCATTAATGAATATTATTAAAATATAATTTAATAATTGAATATTATATTAATATAAAATTAATTTCATGGTTATGATGATTTTATGGTATAATATCAATAAAAAATGAAATTAAATTTAAATAACCATGTTTATTTTAAAAAATCAGAAATATGATTATAGATAATGATAATTATAATGGTAACTATTTTATGGACAATTGAAATAATTTTCATGGGTAGTGATATGGATACACTATAACGAAACTTTTGGATCCTATAAAAAAATTTAAAAGGACATTGGAAGATTAAAAATAAAAAGTAATAGTTTCTAAAATTATGAATAGAAAAATCTCAAAATTAATGATGTGACCAATAAAAATATAGTAAATTAATGAAAAATGATAATAAATAAATTAATGGACTAATAAAAAATAATTTCTTCTTTACTTGTTTCTAATTACTTAAAAAACAAATATAATTTTATTATTTATGATTTTATAAGATGTATGTGGTGGGTCAGGATTCAATGTAAGGATTTTATTTCCACGATTCCATTCTATTCTATTATTTTTTTATTAATTTTATATTTAGTTTTTTTAGACTCAAATTAGTGTTCTATAATGTTTATTCCAAAAAAAATTAATTTATAATTATTTTATAGTCTCATTATATTCTATATGGTTTTATATTTCATTCCACTTGTTTTATATACGATTTGTTTCTTTAATATAGATTTAAAATCATAATTGTGTATATTAAATTCAAAATGTGGAAAATAATTAGATATTTATGTTTAAGTATTTTCACACTATGGATATTCTATATGGAATACATATCTTCCTTATATTTGACTATTTTTGGTATATTGTGATAAAATAAATTCATTAATTTCTCAATTTATTTTTTTACTCACAATCTCCAACATATTTGTAAAAAATAATGATACATTAAGTGAATTTCTTGACAATATTTATTAGACTATTTATTTATCTAGAAATTATGGATGATATTTGGTTGAGGTTTTATTTTCTTCTGTTTTATAGATTTTTCAATGTATTCTAGAGTCAATATTCAAATTCTTGCATTTGATATAAACATTTGGATCAAGAATCCAACATTTGAAAAGTCTAGTACATTTGGAAGCCTACAAATTGAGTAAAATTAAGTAAAAAGAACCCATTTTTTAAATAACCCTAAATTTTTGGTAATAATATATGGTTCAGAAACATGATAATTAAAAAGAAATCTAAATTTTCAAAATTAATTTTTAATATTAGCCCTACACTGTGCAACCTGGTATTTGACTTCACCATCAAAAAGATTTGAATTATGGATTATTTTCCACAATGTTAATAAAAGTTATATTGATGAAAAATTATATTAAAATATTTTAAAAGTTTATTTATAAGAATATACTCAAATAATTAAATAATTCCTACTTATATTTGATCAAATTATTTTTATGGGGTATTTTTAAATTTAATTGATCACATTTTATCAGGTGATTTCTAAAATTTGTTGAACCTGAATTAAATAAGTACCCTTTTTCAATATAAAGAGTTTATTCCTCTATAATATGAAAAAAATACACATTTATCTAAGGGTTTTCACTTTGGATACCTAGATTTGTTGATCTATTATTTTTTGATCATCGTGCTGACACTGCAGATGTGACCATTTTCAGTCTTTTATTCAGTTCGTCGAAACAATTATTAGATATTCACATTGAAGACATAAAGTTTTTATAAGGATGGTGTTGAAGCCTCGTTTATTATTAAAGAAAAGAAACGATCTATTTAACTGTGTAGAGGGAGACCCATTACACAGCCCGAAGGCCCAGTGGGCATTAAGCCCATTACATGGCCCGTAGGCCCAATTTGTTGGCCCCAGGCCCATTCTATGAATAGTACTAGTACAATACCATGCTGCTACCATACCACATAGTACCCGCCATTGCTACAGTACATGCCACGACTACAATGAGATGCCTATTCTACAGTGCATGTTGTTTCTACAGTACCACTTCTGCTACAGTACGCTTTAGTATTGATACAGTAACCTGCGCCCAATTGGTTTTGAACCATGATTTTTCATGTAGGATTAAGGGGTGATTACCACTAAGACAAATCCCAACTACACCCATTTAATACATTCATTATTTCATCTATTTATGTTTTATTATTGTATTTTATGGATCTATATCTATTATCAAAATTTTATTATAGATTTTTGATGTGAATTACAATGCAACACTTTAGAGACACACATGTTTTTCATCTACTATGAGTTTTCTTTTTTGCTATCTAAAGAAGAAAAATCCTATGGAACAATAAATTCTATTTTTATTATGCTATTATTTATGGAAGATATTATATATCTATCTATTATTGTAACAACTGTGAGCTAATTCTATATTTAACTTGTATAACACATCTATTTTCAGGATGTGTTGGTTACTTGTACTTAGTCATGGTAGAGTTTATGCTTTTGTTACTATGCTTTTTGGAATATTTATTCCCTATAAAATAACAATAATTCCATATTAAGGCCTTTTTAAATGGTTTCAACTTCCTCCACTATATTGAAGAGGTCCCCAGAAAAGGACCGTTTAACAAAAATATCCAAGATAAAAATGGAAGAGTTGGTGGAGTGGACTAGATAAATTATATTTCCTAAACCACCATATATCATTATATTAAATTATTTAATTTATTTATTTTCTAATTCATACTCATATTTTTATAGAGAATAATACATTCACAATATTTAAAGAGGGATGCATTTAATATTTCATGATTTATAAAATAATCAATTCACTCCCATCTTGTGACTTCCCTATATTATTTATGAAACAACAATTGGTATCAATGGCTAGTCGCTAGTGGATATAATTATAATGGCTCTGATGAGTCCGAGTCAATTAATGAGGACAAGAGAAATTTCAATGGATGGTCTTAGAGAATATTTTTGAATGATATGTTCTTTATTTTAATATTGATAATTATATATTATAGAAATCATGCACGATTATTTATTTCTGGAATCTTATAATAAGATTTTATATGAAAGTTGTCAATTATTACAGAATCTTTAATGAAGATCCCCAAATGTGGAATAATACTCTTGAGATTTGTTATGATCATAATTCATGATATTTGAAAAATATTGCTTTTAAATAAAAAATTTATTATTTCAATTGAGTCTATCAACAATCCACTACATAGGAGATGTGGATGTAAATTGGAGTTTAACATTAATGAACTAATAATGTATGAAATCTATTTTATAATCCCATATAATTAAAATATTATACTTTTAAAATTATAGGAAGACGAAATAATCCCTTATATGAATGGGTAATTGACAACGGTTAATGACGTTACTTCCCTGGGAACTCTAATTTCTATACTTTATTAGGCGTTAAAGGTACATATAGTTTTATATTCTATGTTTAATTGGATATCTATTGCTTTTTGAAAATCTATAATAGTTAAAGACATAAATATGAACCAACCATTTGAAACTATGATGATATACAAAGATAAGATGAATGTAGAAGATGTAAAACACATTTCTATAAAAAAGGTAAATTATGTACTCAAATTTTTAATAGATTAAGTTTTAGATTATAGTCATTCAGGTATAAGTATTGAGTTATAAAAAATTACAAGAATGTTCTGAATGTTGTATAAAATGACTAAGGAAATATTAAAAGGGAATAAATAGAAGGAATTTAAACTCAATGAATTTAAGAATAAAGTTCATTTGACACATGAATTCCATTTAATTGAAGTTGAATGGAAACAAAAATATAAATTAAATGGTAAAAAATTATTTTGGATACATATATTAATTATAAATATTAAAATGATGAATCTACATCAAACTCTAAAGACGAGCATAAAAATCAAATGGAAAATCTGTGTCTTATTTCTCACACTAATATGGTATAATCATCATTATCTTAAAATTATAATTTTGAAATTATTTTGTATTTTTTAAGAAATATTGGAATTTGAATTAAGATAAATTTAAATCTTAAAATAATGAGAATTGAAATCCAAGAAAATCATATTATACACTTTCATTGGATAAAGATTGTTTTTCAAAAATTGTAATGCATTTAAGGAAAATAAAATTAAGTAATTATTGGATGTAGTTGATTATTTAAAACAAGATCAAAATATTATTAAATAGGGATACAATTATCTATATCAAATTATTGGTACAAATAAAATCAATAAATGAAAAATGGTATTTTTAGTAATAGAGAAAATACAAAATTATATAGGAAATACTTTTTTCTTTGTTCTAACAGAAAATTCATAGGTACTATTAATTTATTTCACTATGGTATTAATAGAAATTATGTTAATTATTGTTATTTTTTAAATCCTCAATTTGGTGGTGTAAAGAATGATCATTATTTAAATGCCTTATATTAATATATAATTTAAATTTATTATGAAAATAATCTAATTTGGATACCTATGTCTTTAGTTGTTAATAATTACGGAACCCAAAGAATATAGGAACCAAAATGATTTTTTAATTGATATTTTGAAGATGTGTACTTTTGAACATAATTTTTATATTAAAAAATGGATGGATGAAAAATAAATCATGATTCATTTTGATGAAAAAGATAATTATTTTATAAATATTGAACAACTTTTAAGTAATTCATTGTCTAGAAATAATGATATTTAGATATGATAATGTTAAAATCCAATATTTAGTTCATCTCTATTAAAATTTTTAAATACACAGAATATTTTATTTTATGAGAGAATTCATTTATATATGTTACCTTTTATTCTCCTATATTTTATTTTGTTAATAATTGAATTGTTAAATCATTTTATTCACTCTATTATTTTATGGGTTAAATTAATTAAATTAATTATTTTGTTAACATCATGGATACCCTATATGATTTTGAATTATCTTATTGAAAATTAATCTATAATTATATGATATAATTTTCTTATTACCTTTTTATTTATAAATGATATGTTTATAAACATATATTTTAAATTATTTGAAAATCTTTCATTACAATATATTGAACATCTGAATTATCTATTATTATTATTTAGGGGAGACTATTCAATTTTTTTGAATGAATCAACTCTCTAATACACATTTTCATTCCATTAAAATACCATGTTATTCATTGAATAATATTTTTCATGCCTTCATAACACATTGAGTATAATTTTTGAATTATTAATTAAGGGGGAGTATATAATGTAGCTTGTATTGAGAATTCATATAGGGAATTTAGGTTTATTCAATGTAATGGTAATTTTTTTGTTCTGATCTATATACCATTTAAACTCAATCTATACTAAAAACTGTATTAAAATATGTTATTAATGTTATATCTTTTATTTAAATCCACTAAAATTTGGTTTAATTAATTTTTTTTCAAACATGACTTTTCAATCATGAAATCAAAAATGATTACACTATAATTCTATCTTGATAAACTAAAATATTTCCTAATAACACTTTGGGAAAGTCATTTCATTCTTATTATATTAAAATTTATCCCTTTTAATTTATCAATCCATATCAAATGTTTTATCTTGCTTCCTTTATATGTCGAATTCATAGGCCATAGATAAACCCAGACCGAGTGGAATAAAGGGAAAACAACCATTTTTGAAAGGTTTTTACCTCAAATTATATGCTTTAATGTTCAAGAATTTTTTCTTAATAATGGGTTTTTAGAATATGTTGATGAAAATGGGATAAAATAAATTAGTAATAAAGTATCTTCATTTTCACTATATTAACCGATCTATTTGGGGATCAATTAGTTTCTTATGTTTTTGAATTCTTTGATGATTCCTCTATAAAATATATAGATATATTTTTGTGAAGATACAGAACTTCAATCACTAAAAATTTATAATGTTCAAATTACATATGAAATGTTAAAAAAAAAATTTAATGGTAATGAGTGTTTTTAGAGATCATTCTCATTACATTTAAATGGAAATGGAATTATTATTTAATCTTTTAAAAGTGAAATTAATGATTCCACTTGAAGACCATGAATGATCTCAGAAATTATTTTTGGGGAAGTTACGTCATTCCTTTTCACAATCAAATTTAAATACCCTCATGCAGAGAATCATTGTTTTCAGAAAAATTCATTATGTAGAAGATATTAAAAATAATTTAAAATTGAAATAGTTGATGATGTGATAAATATTAAAATAGAATATATTTCTAAATTAAATCTTTATGAGTATAAAGAGTTCATAGTTATATAATTTTATTCATCAAGAGGACTAATATCTATGTATATTCGAAGATAAATTGATAATTTGTCAGACATTTTATCTAACTTAAGTTTAAGTGTCCAGAGTTTAGAGTGTAATGATTTAACCTTTTGTACATTGAAAATTCCCATTACTTTTTGTCATCCAATATATTAGTCTTTATTGACCATTGAGAGACAAAATATATTTTCAATATTGGATCTTCAATGAATATTCATATGTTTCTTCATCATTATACTCTATTAAAAATTTCACATTATTATATTTATATACTTATTCATTCACTAGAATACATTTTCCTTGGTGAACATAATGATTAAATTTAGACTTTTACTATATTAAATGTGCATTAATTTCTTTCATAAAATATTTTTGATACTATAGGGTCCTGAAAATTCCACAAAAGAGATTCTACCCAATTTCACCCAGAAGAGTTAGGGGGATGAATGGAGAAAACTAAAAGGATGCACAAATCCGAATCGGTCTACAGACTGGTCCAAATGATGATGCCACACAGCCAGTTCTGCGAAGCACTCCCTCCGCGGGAATGAAACAGGACGAGCGCGGGACCAGTCCACCATCATGAACCGCTCCTAGCCATGCACCGCCTCAACCGGCCTGGTCTGCATCTACTATCATTCGTGGAATGGAGGCGGAACCCTCCGCGGCCACGAAACACTCCCCGAACTCGTTTGGTTCGTGGGGGAGATGTGATTGATGCCCCCCAGAAGTTGCAGATTGATCGGGTCATCCATGAACTAGGTCTCCGATCATGGGCCTCCGCAAAAGGTGCTGCATGGCCACATATACATCCTTTTCCCCACTCTATAATACGAGATCGAGGGGAAGAGGAGAAGGGGGAAGGAGATCGATCAGATTGGGGTTGAAGGATTTCTGAGGAAGGTTTAGGATTTCGTAGTGAAGTTCCAGTTCATGAACCATAGATGGTATGAACCTGGGAATGAATTAATAAGGAACCAGAGAACGCATAATAACTTGGTGAACCGAGAACTTAAAATAACAAAGAAAAGAAAACCACGAACCATGGCCCCTCCGTGGATGCACTGCCCGTGGTCTAGGGAGTTTATGCCCCTTTTCTAATCCATCGCACTGCGTAGCACCCTCCTATGTGGGCGAAGCCCCGACCGGCGCTACCCTTGGCCGCCACTGCTCGCATGGATCCCTCTGCATACCAGCCTGGTACATGGGCTGAACCCAAGGACGCGAACCACCCTGGTTTGCAAGATGTCCACTAGTCCATGAACCACCCTTGTTAACTGGATGCCCATTAGTCCGCGGACCACCCTGGTTCGTAGACGACTTCTCCAGCCGCGTAACACCTCCCTACTCGACGGGCGCCACCACTCATACAACTGTGTGGCCCACCAGATCCTTCAGAGTTCCCATTCCCCGAGCCAGATAAAATTCTTCCAATCTGACCTGATCCTCCGCAACCTCCCCATTTTCCCAATCATCGGTCTCGACCCGAGGCCCCCACCAAAGCCACCAGACCCATGTGATGTAACCTTCAGGTGCATCAGTGCGCCATTTTGAGTTCACACACCCATGTTAAGCAAGGGTGAAGGGGTTTCCCCGACCCTTGAGTTGGTCTCTGAAGCATTCCTGGGTTCACATTCCCACAGTAATGTGGAGTCTGAGCTCGGGAGTCCCTTTTTTGCCCCTCCACATGTTGGGGCCGGGGAACTTCTCCCTTCTTCGGGGGGTAGTAAAATACTCATGAGAAGGAATCCCACCTTCTCCTGGAACCAAGAGAGGTGATTGGGACAAGAGCACCTCTTTCCCTCTCCCTCTGATCTTTGTCACCATGGGCATCCATCTCGGAGTAAGCCCCGACCTTATGGGTTGCTCTATGTGAAAGCCCGACTCCACTTCCCATGGATTCACCTTTCACAACGTGATTGTCTGGTCCCTGCTGCCTCTTGTTTCTCACGCCGAGCATGAATCACGTGGGCTTAGAGTAAGCATCGACCATGACATCCTCTTATGGGCCTCCTCAGAGTGTAAGCCCCAATCCATTACTCTGGTCTACCTCAGAGCGTAATCTCCACCAATGTGAACTACGAGGACTTTGATTCCCCACCACAGGGATACATAGGAAGCCTCCAAGAGGTTTACGCCCGATCACCATCGGACCCCCGGGTCCACCTTCACATCGGTTCTCCAACACTCCCATTCAAACTACGTGGACTTAGATCCATGCCTTTTTGGAAGGGTATGTAGGAAGCCTCCATGAGGTTCAAGCCCAACGACCAGCCGATCTGACATTCTTCACATCGGTTCACTGCACCACTCCTAGCGCCGTATCAATGATTCCAGACTCATCGGGGTCATTAATCAACGAGGGTTGGTAAACCTCAGGAATAAATGATTCCAAACCCCTGCATCCAGCTAACCATTTCCAACAAATAGTAATCCATGGATACTATGCGTGGGAATAAACCAATGATTCGGAAACATATGAATACGTCTTAAATCTATAATAGATTCCCAGAATAGGAAATAATTCCCCCCAAAAGGGAGTGATGATCCGGAATTCCCATCCTCTTGACCAATGTGAGTTTTTAAGTGTCATTGGCCAAACTACCCAGTGAATGTCTGCCTTTGGAAAGTAGGTCCACACATCGTCGGATACGGAACAGTAGGGTGTTTTAAAACTGATCTGAAACAAAAAATGGTGATCCCAACGTGAATATTTAATCAAGCATGATGGATTTTACCTAATTCCATTGTGTTCCACCTTTTACTCACAAGGATGGACAAGCAAGGTCGTTAATTATGTATGGGATCATGAGATGCTGCTTTGACGAGTTTGTTATTTGTATTTGTTAAAATGTTTTTTAGGTACCACACAGAACTCCCTTCGATCCAGTGGCTTCATGATGGAACTCTCAAGCGTGTAGGTCACCTACCCAACATATTCAATGCTGGGTCTCAAATGCATTAATTCAAGAATACCACATAAAACGGTACTCTCCCGATGGTGGAGGCGGCCATGCATGCCCTTCAATCAGCTAGAACTCACTAGTCGCCAGCCCAGTAGCGGTCGTGAAGGCAGATCCAGACTGCCCCTATTGCTATCTCCAACCATTTCAGAAGTCTATCCCCGGAATGGGACAATGCAGACTTACCTTATCATAGGGAGGTGGATGAGGTCGATGCTGAAGACTTTATCCCCACCGAATGGGGGATCCGATCAAAGGACCCAACCGGAAGACACCATCGTGGTCACGCCATGACTCAACATCCTCACAATAAGGAGGACGTTGCCCCGAGAATCTGGGCCCACGCTCCCTGACCTCCGGCCCCACAGACTGCCCAACGAGGGTAGAAAACATACGAATAGTGACCGGTCATCACCCTTGTGCATGAGGAGGAGCTCCGCTGCCCAGTCACGAAGACATACCACGAACAGGCACATACACATGTTCACTGCTCCAAATCCCTCCATCCAGACATTGCAGCATCATAGGAGGGGGCACATATCCCCGCTGAACTCCGTAAATCCCATCGCTCACACAAGACAACGCTTTCTGGGCAGCCACTGCTCCTTGCCTAGTGCCGTGAAGCCCACCAACTCGACGTGGTGGGGACCCAGCACCTGCAGGACCAGCTCCTCATAGATGCTTCTGACGCCTACCATACCGATCTGGTGGCGATCAGCCAGGCCTGACATCCAGATGTGGCGGCAACTCATAGGCGGGCGCGTATCCCAGCCAGCAAAGGCCACCGACTCGATACGATGGGGAACCAATATATGCAGGGACAGCTCCCTGCGGATGCAAGTAATGTCTGCCACACCGATGTGGCAGAAAACAGATAGATTAACCGGCATATCCTGGCCCACGGGCAGACTCGTTCACCTGCCCCGATATAAGAGAATTATCAGTACCAACTGGGCACCGGAGGATTGGAGCATGATATTCCAACTCCAATATCAGAATTGGCCTTTATACCCACTCCAGCCAAAGATGTTGCCCTGCATATCTTGGAAATGATGGTGGAGCAGGTATCAATCCCAGATCATATCTTGCAGACTTTCTAGAGTGTAATTTCATTAATGACAACAGCAAGGATTCAATCTCGTGTGCTCGTCTCCCCAATTGAGGTGACTCATCTAAGAGATGAGATAGCCGCCTCGGAGAAGATCTGCATCCCTGATTCTGCCCAGGAGGGTTGTTGGCTATATTCCGCGACACAAGGGCAACCAGATCGAGCAACATCACTCGTTCCAACTAGGGGAAACCCGTCCATCATAGTGGGTGCTCCAGAGCAGGCATATATCCCTGCTAAAAGTCATGATGTTCATCGGCGTATCCCAGCAGCATCAAAAGACCCAAGTAGATTTGGACCCAATGGTGAAGGTCGTTTTCAATAGCAGACGGTCCCCACTGCCCGAAAGAAAGTGCCCCGAACGCGCTGAAGTCAGTTGGAAAATAAAGAGGGAGTTAATGACTCCGCTCTGCTGGAAGCTGGGGTTGCTGATGCTGCTGAACGCATATCGAAGGAACATAACCCTACTCACCCATTACCATATTATGGGAATGGTAGTAGTAATTGCGAAATTCCTCCCCGCAATCTCACTACCAACAGCTCTTAAGTTCCTCCCCAGAGCACCCATGGGGGCCTCCCCCATGGGTATACAACGATCGATCACGAGAGCTCCTCTTTTGATGCGAGTCACAGAAACCCACCATGTGACCAAAAGATCGCATAGAAAGAAGGCCCTCCACATGTTGTGGTCCACCCTGAAGGTCCTCCCTGGGGTATACGCTGCAAAAACTCTCCATGCAATGCGACCACAGATTATGATAGCAATCCTCGCTATCATAGTCGCAACTGCGGAGGTCATCCCCGTAGTGACGTCTCATCACAACAAGAAGGCCCTACCCTTGTCATGGCCTACCCCGAAGGTCCCCCCCAGGGGTTATGTTGGAATGACACCCCACCCATCCGGGCATCAGATCATGGTGGTAGTCCTCACCACCATGATATCGGGGGTCCTCCTCGTAGAGACATCGAGCAATGAGAAGGACCTCCCCTCAGTGCGGTACATTCTGAAGGCCCTCCCTAGGGTGTACCCCGCAGATATTCTCCCTGCGGCAGCTATAATGGTAGTCCTCGCTACTGAAGCAATTGTGATGGTAGTCCTTTCAACCATGGCCTCCATTGTGATGGTCCTCCCCAGAGTGGCCCAGAGCAACAAGAAGGTCCTCCCCTTGTCGTAGTGTGTCTTGAAGGTCCTCCCCAGGATGCACATCGAACGTTAAACCATTATGGTCATCCTAACCATGATGGAAGTTGTTGCGAAGGACCTCCCTATAACAACGCTACACTTCAAGAAGGTCCTCCCCTTTCTACGACATGCCATGGAGGTCCTCCCCAAGGTATGAACTGCAAAAGTCCTCTATACAGTGAGGCATCTAGCTGTGATGGTAGTCCTCTCTATTGCAGCCGCCATTGCGAAGGTCCTCCCCACAGTGACATATCATAACAAAACGAAGGTCCTCCCCCTCCCGAATCACGCACAGAAAAGCCCTCATATGCCGAGACACTCAGAAGTATAGGATCAAGCATGTCAGATTCCAAGATAGTCTCCAACGACATCCTTCTTCAATTAGGAGACATTTTGGGGCCACGTTCATCTTCTGAACGACCTCAGAATCGCCCACGTGATAATTCCGCACCAACCAGTCCCACAAACTCCGACCACACTATCGGAAGGCGTTTCAGCTAGGACGACCAGGTAGAGGAGTCACTAGAAGAGGAGTACGCCGACATGTTGCACCTGAGGAAACGAATTGCTAGGGATGATATACCAGTTATGTTTTGGCCGATGACCACCTCTCAATTCGACATACCTAGAGAATTGTCAGAAGAATTTTTCCATGACATCTGCTACAATATATGGACTACCCTCCACCGGCTGAAATAAAGCTTTATTCTCTATGACGGGTATGTAAACCACTTCAAGACAATCGGAGACCTCTAGCATCACATCGACCTAGAAGCTCAACTTTCTGTGTGGAAACAGCGACCCGAGAGGTGCAAAGGAAACATGGAGATAGCCTGCCTCCGTGCGCTGCACCAGCTGCACCGCCTCATCAGTAACACTCCGACGGGAGTCCATATCAGGGGAAGGGGGGAACATGGAGCTTTGAATTTAACTCTGCTCCCCGCCTAGAAGAACTCATTCGACATGGTGTCTTGCAACATCATCACGTCATGATAGAAATCAAGTGGTCTCCCTGCTCGTGAAAGGCAACACACCCTACAGAGTTAGGCCTTGAGTAAGTCCCTGAAGCATCAGGCCCGATGAGAACAAGCCATTCAAGAAATCCTGAATTAGGCCACTGAGATCATACAACAGTCCTCTCACCTATGAGAGGCCAATCAATGATATTTTCCTGCCTCCCTATAAGGGATTGATTCACAGAAGAACTCAACACCAATCCTAGTTCACCCTTGAATGGGGGCACACATGATCTGGCAGGTAGCGATAGCCACAGCCACTACCGCAATCCAGAGTCAACCCTAGCCTATAGGGCTGGGGGAATTTTTAACAACAAATGCCCCCGTAAGACAAATAAAAATGGGAAGAGACCCAACATCCAGGGAACGGAACCAACCCCAGCCCTCAGGGCTGGGGGCATTACTGTCCACTCAACAACAACCACCCCCATGAGATTCAGTATTCTCTTGTCTAGGGAGGACAACCAGAAGAGGAGGTTCCCATAATATCCTGTCATTTGAATCACCATCCCCTCCAAGATGAAGGCACACTGTAAGGACGCATCAAAGAACTCCCTGCATCACCCATCATCAAGAAGTCTGAAGGCAATCTCGGCACAAGATAGGGAAGGCCATAAAAAGACGCAGGATATCCTCTTCATATTTGGAAGATGACATCTTCTCTACCCCAAAATATGCATCTATCAAAGTCATAGTGGTTAAGCCCATGGGTGAAACCATAGATGATGAATATCAGGATGAATCGGGAGACGATGGTTCCGGTCAGCCTGCCACCCACAACGAACCACCAGGTGTGCACACCCGGAACCAGAGGGCTGCTTTAAACATGGAAGCCCCTTCATCAAACCTTCCTCCACTCACCCAACGAGCTTCCAACAAGGATAAGCACAAAGGACCGGTTACCCTAAATATGTCCCCTCCCCTTGACAAAAACGAGCCACTCACACTCGAAGAGATGTTATCTTGACTAGAAGAGGAAATGAAGGAATTGAGATGGCTTAACATCGAGCTACTCTAGAGGAATCATCTTATTGAAATTATGTCCCAAGAGAACCCAAATCATACACTCCCTGTAAGTGCACCTCAAAGACCAAGGTTTTCCCCTGAAAAAGAAGCACGGTCTGGGCTCCCACCCAACGAGGCACCCGACCCATCCAACTACCTAAACATGGTTCCATATGAATAATGAGACTTCCCTCCACTCAGGAAGTAACTAGAGAAATTACGTCTGAACCCTCTGAAGGTGTCACAAATGACACATGCACCACTCAAGCCAAATGATCTGGATCCTCAAGCAATGCCTCAGGCTACAGCAGCCCAGGATCGGGCCCAACAGGATGTAATCCAGGGTATCACCAACACCATCGAGGCACTAACAGCTCGATTGGAAGCAATGGAAGGTCGACAAGCTCTAATACAGCCAGAGCGGAAGCCCAACCTGGATTGGGTGAGAAAAATTCCACCTCCATCCAATTGTGGGAGCCCTATATTCCCTATCTTCAATGGATCAGGCAATCCAGAACAACATTTGATGCACTACGCATCCTATTGCGACCCTATAATTGGGACTCCAGAACAACAAGAAGCAGTGAAACTCAGATGTTTCGTACAGACCTTTCAAGGATCCTCCTTCGTCTGGTATACGAGTCTGCCAAACCAGTCAATAAAAAGATGGGATGACCTTCGGCAGCAGTTACTCTTCCACTTCAGCTCGACTTTGGCTAAAACAACGGTCAGCGACCTCATGAACTACAAGCAGAGGGAGAACAAGAGGGTCTTAGATTTCATTTCCATATAGAAAGGTCTGACCTACTCTTTGAATAGGCTAAAGCCTCAAGATGAGTTGCTTGCTATATGCATCGATAATCTTCAAGATAATCTGTGAACATCACACATACCAGTGGAGTGCACCACTAGATTCTGCCATATCTCGGCCATTGACAAGATAATTGAGGACACCCTGTAGAGGACCAATTTGAAGTCCCAAATAGCCTCATAGGCTCCCACAAAGAGAGAATCCAGAGCTGAAGTATCCTCTGTCATGCATAAGCCAGCCTCTGTGGCTGCTCCACCACTCAGGCCTCCACCAAATCATCAAGGGCCCCCTGTGTATCAACGGACGCCTCCGCCTAAGCGGGATGATCATAAAGGGGTGAAGCGGAAACAGTTTGAGGAGAGAAAACTAAAATTATACTAATTTAGAGAGGACCAAGTACGCGGCTAATTCATCACCGCCATGAATTGAAACTTACTCTGCCTCCTAGAGACAAGAAAACCCGAAGAAGTCAGCCATGATGATAGTAGAGATTACTATCCCTATCATCGAATGTTGGGGAACAATATTTGGGAATGATTTGTTTTCAAGGACCTCTGCAAAGGATTTTAGACTTCAGGAAGGTCGAGCTCGGACCACCGCCAGCACATGTGACGTATATTTCTACCACTGACTCCGATAAAGGGGAGGGGTGGCAGGAAGTCACCAACAAAAAGGGGTATAAATTTTATAACTGGATGTCTTGGAAGACTATCAACTAAGCCCAAGGCATACTCCATGCTCAGCTATAACAACCAGTGTTGCCGCCAACATCCCCTGATGTCTTGCAACCGACAGTATTGGCCCCATAACCCTCCACGAGCCGGTCATCCCTGCGTAATCAAAGAGGGAGGTGACAAGCGCCAGAGGAGCAGTCTGCGACGAGACCAAAATTATCCCCGATGCTGTCAGATTTCATACCCTCGAATTTGGCACCACGGGAACCAACCCACCAAACAGCACCATCAGGGACAACCGACCAGGTTGACCTATCAGAGGATGAGTAGCCAATATTTTGTTGCATAAACATCATCTATCTTATGGAATCATATCCTAACGAAGGGTATGGTTATGAACTTGAGTTCCAGACACAAGGTGCTGGGACAAGGAATCAAAGAGGCAGGGGATACCAGGGGAGGAGCAGTCGTGGCCGAAACCAACCCTACGGTTGGACCTCATCCCAAACCGTCAATATCGCGAAAAACCGTGGGAGAGCCCTTCAACGGACTCAACTGGAGAAAGAATATCCCCCCAACTCCACAAGCATCTACCCTGGCCCCATTATTCTATGATACCAATCATAGGAGGAACAAGTGTCTAGACGCCTAGTGCGCACAAAAAACCGGTCGGTCTGAGTCCCCAGAATGTGGGAACATCGTCGACATCTGACCCCTTGGTCGATCCTTCCACATCATGCACAAAAGTTCCCAAGCTACCTTCTAGAACACTCCCACCAGCGGAGAAGCATCGGCCGTTGGAGAAAAAGTACGACATCCTTAAGCAGCTGGGATAAGTACCAGCCAAGATTTCCATCCTGGAGACCCTAGGTATGTGAGCCGACCTATGGGAGGTGCTTATTGAATCCTTGCTCATCCCCAAGGAGTTTCAAGCCATGGTAGCTGTCACCGAGATTTATCAGATGGAGACTAGCTCATCTAAATGCAATGCGGTAATTTCCGTCACCGATCTAGATGAAGATGCCCTCATGTAGGGACACATCATGACACTATATGTGTCTGGAACACTAGAGGATGTTGAGATCTGCAAAGTCTATATTGACAATGGCTCTGGAGTTAACCTCCTTCCCCTATGGACACTCCATAAGTTGGGATATAGTGAGGGTGATTTAATACCCTCGGCCACGACTCTAATCGGTTACGAAATGTGCGAGCAAAAGACAATGGGAAAAATTAAGCTCAAGACCTATTTTGGTGACCTCGTGGCCTACTCGGAATTCCTGGTGGTTTGGCAGAACATGGCATTCAATGCCATGTTGGGAAGGTCGTGTCTCCATAAGCACATGTTCATTCCTTCATCCTACCACCAGTGTATTATGTACTGCATCAATGGGAAAAGTGGGAAACTGTACGACGACAAGGCCCCTTTCGAGATCTCTATGTCACACTACATTGATGCTGGGTTCTATGAGCAGAAGAGGAAGAAGAATTTGGCCAATGATGGCGACTAGATCCCCACTCCAAATGGTTTGGAAGTGGTTCTTGATGACCACCTAAGACAACTTGGTAGAGAATACGTACTGCCCGTCAACTATATTGAGAGCAGGGGTTGATGTTCGGACACACACTCAGTTGTCCTCATGACTTTAGCCACAACAGTCGAGCGTGACAACAAGGGAACGTCCACCAACCCACAATTTGGGGATGAATACTTGAGCGAGGATGCCCACGATGCATCACCCTCAAACCCCCAAGAACCTATGCTGGAAACTCTCCCTCCATCAGATCAAGAAGATGAGGAATTGGGAGAAGAAGAGGAGGAAGGCATTAGGGATGCACCTCCCACATTTGAGGAGGGTATCTCCACCACATTAGATAAGATCAGGAGAATAAACCTGGGCACCGAGGAAGATCCAAGGACTACTCTCATTATTGCAACCATGTCCCCTGAGGAGGACGAGGTATATACCTCTTTCCTAAAGCAACATCGGGATGTTTTTTCCTGGTATTACACAGAAAAGCTGAGACTCGATCTGGAAGTGGAGACGCATCACCTGGGTCTTCCAGAAGACCAATGTGGCTATAAATAGGCTACCAGAAGAACACATCTCTCACATGCCGCCAAAATAAAGGCCGAAGTCAATAAGATCATTAAATCGAGCTTCATTCGGTAGGTCCAGTACCCCATCTGGTTGGCCAACATTGTCTCTATCAAGAAAAAGAACAGGAAAATCCGCATCTGCATCAATTTCAGAGATCTCAATCGGCATTGCCCGAAAGATGACTTCCCGATCTTGATCACCGAGTTATTAATCGATGCAACGACCGGGTATGGGGCTCTATTATTCATGGACGACGGTTCTGGTTATAATCAAATCAGGATGGTCCAAGAAGATGAAGAAGCCACTACCTTCAGAGCCCCTTAAGGAATATTATGTTATAGGGTCATGCCCTTTTGTCTCAAGAATACTGGCACCCCATATCAGCGCGCCATGCATCGTATTTTCAACCCATTACTGGGGAAATTTGTTGAATTTAATGCAGAAAACTTGGTGGTCAAATCAAGACAGTGCTCAGATCACCTGTCATACCTTGAGACCATCTTCAAAAAACTTCGACATCATAGCTTGAAGATGAAACCCTTGAAGTGTGCCTTCGGAGTTACATCAGTGAAATTCCATGGCTTGTTTGTATGCCATCATGGCATCGAATTGGACCCTGAAAAGACAAAAGATATCCTTTGCCTTCCCCCTCCTCACAACCTCATTGAGTTGAGATCATTCCAAGGGAACTTGTCCTATATCAGGCGATTCATAGCCAACCTGGTAGGAAAATGTTTTCCCTTAACCAGGTTAATGAAGAAGGGAGTCACGTACCAATGGACAAATGTCTGTCAAAAGGCATTTTACAGCCTGAAGAGGTACCTATTAAGCACACCGGTGCTCATGACCCCAGTTGAAGGAAGACCTCTCATCTTATACATGACGGTCCTAGAGCGGTCCCTGAGAGCCTTCCTCATGAAAATGAATGACATCGACAGTGAAAATAGTCTCTATTACCTCAGCCGAACTATGATCGATGTTGAGACTTGATACTCAAACATCGAGAATAGTTGTTTGGCCTTGGTCTTCATAGTTCAAAAGATGTGACATTTTCTACAACATCGTGAAGTCCATTTGGTCTCGTGTAATAACCCGCTAAAGTACATCCGTAGCCTCCCAATGCTGACTGGGCGCCTATCTCGATGGGCATTCATCTTGCAATAGTTTGACATCTAGTTTGTTCCTTAGAAAGCCATCAAGGGCCAGACATTAGCAGATTTTCTAGCAGAGCACCCTTCAACAGGGACTACTGCACCAGACATCGAGCTACCGGATGAAGACATCTTCACGGTTCAAGAGGAGCTCCCAACATGGGAAATGTACATCGACGATGCATCCCGAAGCCCAACTAGGAAGAGGATGGAAGACCCCAAATTTAACAAGGTGGGCTTGGGGATAATAATAATGTCCCCAAACAAGAGAGTCTTTCCGTATTCCTTCCTCCTGTCAGAGGGATGTACGAACAATGAATCGGAATATCAAACCCTCATTGCAGGCCTGGAACTTGCACTCTAGGCACAAGTACAATGCCTTAAGGTAAAAGGTGACTCAGAACTGGTCATTAAGTAAGTCAATGGTGACTATTCTATTAAAAAGAAAGATCTAATTACCCTATTTGACCATGTTCGAGGGTTAATGGAGGAATTTTCCACATAACCAACATTATCCTATATTCCCAGGGCTCAGAATGCCCATGACGACGCATTAGCCAATACGGCCAGAACCTTAGCTGACCCAAACTGGGATGAAACATTAATCAGTATTTCTCACCACCGAATGGTCTTATAGTTTGTCCAAATCAAGATGGAGGGGATCCAAAAAATCATTCCTGTCCCTGATCCATAAGCTTCCTCCACTAGTTGGATGACCCACATTACAAACTACATTGAGCAGGGAGAACATCCATCAGATAGGGATGAACAAGAGAAAATACAGAGAAGGGAAATCAACTTTTTCATATATGCCGGTGTACGTCAACAAGAGGTCCTCTATAATTGAGGCCTCGATAGAGTCCTCCTTAGATGCACTTATGGAGAAGAAACCACAGCCATCATGACTGAAGTGCATGTCGGAGTATGTGGGGCACATTAGCCAGGGACCCAAATTTCCCTATCAGGTTCGGAGGCTTGGGTATTATTGGCCCACAGTGGCATGAGATTGCGAGCACTTTAACGCATCATGCCACTCATTCCAAATTCATGCTAACTTCATACACCAACCCCTGGAGTTACTTTATCAGGCCAAGTACTCTTGGCCATTTTTTGTCTGGGGAATGGACGTTGTGGGACCATATCCCCCCACCACAACCAAACAGCTAAAATATATCTTCATGGCAATCGACTTCTTTTCCAAATGGGTAGATTTTGTACCCCTTAAGGAGGTCTGGGCAAAAAACATTATCAGCTTTTTGAAATCCAGTATCACCACCAGATTTGGTGTCCCTCATACCATAATGATGGATAACGGCACCAACTTATGCTCTGCTAAATTAGAGAAACTATACCTATAATATGGTATCAAGGCCAACCACTCATCTCGCTACCATGCGGAGGCCAATAGACAGATCAAGTATTTCAACAAGACCATGTCCAACATTCTCCCAAAAATGGTGGAAAAAGACAAGAAGTCATGGGTGGATAAACTCCTCCATGCATTGTGGGCTTATCAAACCACAATCCACACTCCTACTCGGGTTACCACGTACTCACTGGTATACGACACAGAGGTGGTCCTACGCATTGAACTTCAAATTCCCTCACTATGTGTTTCCATCTGTGATCAATTATCTGATGATGAGTAATCAGAAAAGAAGCTAGGTGAATTGGAATAGCTAGACGAGAATTAGCTGCACACTTTGCACTATCTGGAAGTCTACCAGAACCGGATTGCACGACCCTTCTATAAAAAGGTCCATCTTCGGTCCTTCTTGGAAGGAGAATTGGTGTTGGTCCTCTGGACCCCAATGATACCTGGAAGGAAACCTCCAAAGCATGAGCCCAAGTGGGAGGGATCATACGTTATACACAAGGTCTTCTCCAATGGAGGATATGCCCTGATCTCCATGGACGGATATTCACCACGGCTCCTACCAATGTGAGATTCCTGAAGAAGTATTTCGCATAGAAACCAAAAGTTTTCCTCGTCCTTACAACATGAAGTTAAACTTCATGGACAAGAATACAAAAAAAAATCCATTTTCCCCCGTTTGTGGACCAGACTTGCACGAGGTGTACTCCTTGTCCTTGCCGCATGACATTAAACTGCACGGACTTCAAAGACCTACATATGGATTGATTCCTGACCTCGTAGGATACGTAGCAATGCCAGGGTCCCCAATCCTATCCCAACCATCCCCAAGAAGATTTAAAAATTCCATTTTCCCCTGTGTATGGACCAGACCTACACGAGGTATACTCTCCATCCTTACCACATTACGTTAAACTGCATGGATTTTAGAGGACTACGTACGGCTTGATTCCTGCCTTTGCGGGATATATAGAGATGACAGGATTCCACACCTTGGCGCAACCACCCCAAATAAAGGCTAAAAATGCTCTCTTCCCCACGTGTACGGACTAGCCATACGTGGGGTGTATTCCTCGTCTTTACCAAAAGACGTTAAATTGCACAGACAAGGAAAATAAATGCCCCTTTCCCCCGTGTATAGACCAGACCTGCATGGGGTGTATTTTTCTTCCTTACCGCATGACATTAAACTACATGGATAATAAGATTTAAGAATGCATTCTTTCCCTCGTGTATGAACCAGACCTGCACAGGGTTTATTTTTCGTCCTCACCGCACGATGTTAAACTAAACGGACCGGGTCCTCACCGCATGACGTTAAACTGCACGTATTTCATCGAAAACCACCTAAGATATATGGATAAATGAGACAGAAATACTCCTTGTGCATTTGGATGCATCCTCTCCATACATCAAATTCCACGGCCCAGATAATTATGGATCTTCATAACCATTCATGGCCATCAGAAGTGGAAAGTTATCGACCTATGAACACCTTTGCATGACTATGCATACCATGCACTCAGTAGCTCTACATATTGAAAGCCCCCTACCCGTCTACCAAATACAAGATTTCTACAGGGGACACTCTTCCTAGCTCCGTACGCTTACCTGCTTCAGAGCCCCCATATCATACCTCCTATTCCAAAAATTTACGGCACAGTGGTTTACATGTTCGTCCTCTTTTCACATACAAACATCTCCAAGGTATCCCTACCTGATTAGCCTATGTATCCACCCGTGGTTCACATGATGACCTGCATATATGAACATCAAGATAGGACTATGCTACTTTGACTCAACAGACAAATGCAGTGAAGATGTTTCTTGTATACTCGGACACCACTATACTCACATGACGAACTATGTACTGTGAGAAAATCATGGATTTTCATAATCATTAATTTCCATTGGAAGTGGAATGTTATCGACCAGTGGACACCTTTGCATGATTGTGAATACCATGCCCTCAGTGGCTCTGCATATTGATAGCCCCTGTACCGCCTACCAAAGGAATGATTTCCACATGCGACACTCTTCCTAGCTCCGTATGATTATCAGCCTCAGAGCCCCCATACCCCATCTCCTGATCCGAGAAACCTCAGAGTTGCAGTTTACAACCTTCATCCCCCACCCTATTCAGGGTATATCAGAGCATGTTAACTCTGTTATCCTTCGAGTGACTGCAGCAATAGTCACCTAGTGCTCTGACCTCTATGACCTCTAAATTAGGAGAACATCATCCTTACCACACGACGTTAAACTGCAAGGTTAAAGGTACACCCACATGCACAAAATAAATCAGCACAGGGAGCTCTTTAGGCTTTAACAGCAACCAGGGTCGAGTATGCCCGACATGTCCAAAAATTTTCTTACCAAATGACAGACCTCTTGACCCAAACAATTGCGGATCCTCATAACCATTCACGACCATTTGATGTGGAATGTTATCGGCCCATGGACACCTTTGCATGACTATGCATACCATGCCCTCAGGGGCTCTTCATATTGATATCCCCTGACCCATTTTCCAAAGGCAAGATTTCCATAGGCGACACTCTTCCTAGCTCCGTATGCCTACTGGCCTCAGATCCCCCATATCATTTCTGATGACCTATGAAACCCCGAAACCATGATTTACACCAATCAATCCCCTTTCCACGTCTTGGGCACGTTGAGATATTCAAGCCCAGTTACATTCTGATGAAGTGCGGCCTTTGTAATTACGTCTTTACCGTATGATGTTAAACTGCCTAGAACGCCTTGGCCACATGGCATAAAGCTAAAAAGACCAAGAATTAACCATACCAGGAAATTCCTTCAACTACAATCATTCTCACCGGTTTAAAAATCCCCCCCGTCCTCGTTGCAGGACGTAAAACTGCAGAAAACCCTTTAAAAATGCTCCATGTCCCTACTTCATGATGTTAAACTGCACGGAAGCCATCCATGTCACTTGAAATTAAACTGTACGAAATTTAAATGTGCCCCATCCTCGCTGCATGATAGTAAACTGCACAACATCCTTGAATAATGCTACTCGTCTTTATCGCATGATGTTAAAACTGCACGGTCAAACCCATCATGGGTTCAGTAAGGAATAGAGGTTTTTCCCTATCCCTCAGTGCACAGGTCAGACCTGCACGAACCACCGTCTCATACCAGCGTGAGAAGGAATGACTTCACCCATTCTTAGGATATTTATCCTAGACTCTTCTCCTGTATCCAGGCACCCTCTTCTCATAAACCATACTTTTTACTTAGAAAAATCTGAACTCTCATAAGCCACCCCTGGTTGTCCCAAATCCCAACATCCCTGAAGTTTCTTTCCCATCAGGAGAATACAATAATTAACCCAAGGACACATTTTCCTGACTATTCATACCATACCCTCAGTAGCTCTACATATTGATATCCCCCACCCCATCTACCAAAGGAATGATTTCCTCAGGCAATGCTTCTCTCCACACGCCTCTTGGCCCTTGAGCCCCAATGTTCATAGCCGTATTTAGAAACCTTCTAAGATACAGTTTACCATCCTCTTTCACAACCCTAACTGAATATGGTGCAACAACTCTAATGAGATTATTGAGGACTAGGAGAAGTCGTTCCATTCTAGGTAATGTCCCAGCTGCATGACGTTAAACTGCACCAAGCTCCAACTGTCCCTTATGCTAGATAAATGCATAGGATAGTAACCTTGCTTCCACACTCTTGATTGATACAGATGTTCTCAAAACCTTTCAGACATCACATAACCTTTCGAAGACACCACTAGTGGTTTTTCTAATTCTCCAAGACACCCATGGTGGTTTCCATAAGTCGAACTTTCATGAAGTCCCATGGACATCAGAAGTGGAGATTCATTGACTTGAGGACACCTTTGAACTAATATGCATACCATGACCTCAACGGTTCTGCATATTGATCACCCATGGCCTGTCTACCAAAGGCAATATTTCCTTAGGCGATGCTCTTCCCACTTCTGCACAGCGATACGACTCCCATGCCTTGATACATGCCATGTATGTCGTTCAAATCTAAACACACTCACTCCACATGTGTCTGAAGGGAATTAGGACATCTTTTAATGAACCAAACCTCATTGGGTCCCTCTCCCCACCATACTTGGTCAAAGCTGTTTGACCTAAAACATTAGTAATGATAGTCTTGATGGCGAGACTTTAAAATGATCACAAAAGAGGCACAAATCCTATTAGGCCAAAATACCGAAAAGGGTGACCTAAGAAAAAGTCGGGCCACACCTGTTGGGTCCACACTAAATGGTCCTCGGAAAAATTGGGGTATTAAAAGAAAAGAAAAAATGTTTCTGGGGTTTTCCACAAAACCCTAGCAATAGTCAAACTACGCTCGCTGGATCCCATTGTCCAAGTAAAAGATAGAGTTTATTTTATCGAGTTATTATTAATGCTGATTCAGTGAGTTGTTATTTACACAAAAATTGTTCTAGTAACAATCAAATTTTACAGTGATAAAAGATTGACAGAGATTGTATTCTGTTTGGAAAAAAAGAGAGGACGTCCACAAGCAGGGGTCTCTCCTTCAAAACAAAAAGATAAGTAGGGGTATGTATAACAGAGAGTACAAGAATGGCTCTGATAGTCATAAAAGAGCCTGACTCGATCTCTCCACCAGATTAACAATCGAGCAGTGAAGGTTGTTGCAAGACTTCTCCAGCACGACCTTCTCTTCGGTCTCAACCTCATCCACCAAACGAGTATTCTCCAATATTTTTTTAGAGATTGTTGATCCCCTTCGTAGTGTCTTCAAGACGACTAGTCATCATTGATAATTGATCCCACACCATTGCTGCCCATTCATCACATTCATGCAACTCAGAGGATAGGATGAACACCTGATCTCATGATATCTCCTCCTGCGCTATCAGCTACTGGATCTTTATTGTGGCTTCCTCCAGGGCTCGGGTCCCGCAATGAGAGGCAGTGAGGTGACCAAGTTTGCGTTCACTAGTGGAAACATCCTCATGGGCAATGAAAAATTGGAAAGCGAGAGAATGGAACTACCGATAGTCAATGCCACCTGGCCCCAAACCTAGGAAGTGTTGTCCGAGAGCTTCGGTTTTAGTTGCAATCTCAGCTAGAAGAGTGTCAGCAACAATCTCGCAAATCCGGGGCCATTCCCACCTGCGCACTGCCCGTTGGTCCTCCATGACATGAGGATATTTGTTATCTTCGCTAGATAGCACGAGAGAAAAGTCTGGCATTGCGATCAGAACAGGCATGTGCACGCCAGAAGATGATTCCAAAACTGGAAGGTCTGAAGCTTCTAACCCCGGTTCGGTCTTGGGAATCAAGATGCTGAGTCTAGTATCGGTCGGTAAAACTACATGAATTGTCTTGTTAGCACCCAAAGACACCAGGTCCTCCTCATCTGCGTCCAAGAAAGATGGGTTCATCTGAACTTCGGCCGTAGAGGGGCTGTGAGAGGAGAATACCTTGAGTCGCTTTGACTGAAGAGCCTTTGGTCGGTCCCCCCTCAGAGCCGATGAGGAAAGTGCGGTAGACGCCTCAGCCGCAATGACTCCTGATTTGGGAACCTACCGGATAGCCTTCCCTAGGATCCCATTGGGGAAATGTTTTACCCACATCCTTGCATACTCCAAGGATAGGCTAGCAGCCGCTCCCATACCAGGAAATAGAATACTTGTGTCAGATCCTTCCCGCATCATCATAAACCACCATTGACAGATAGTGGTTGGGTGCAGTCCTGGAGCCCGAGGAGGGATGAGGGAAACATGGATTTTCATACACCCAAACTGATGGGAGAAACGATGGGGGGCATACAGCTCGCATAAAGAAACCCCGTCATTCCGTGTGGCTCGAAATCCGTCCCATAGCGAAATTGTGTAAGAACGTTTCTCAAGGCTCCCCATGTGGTTGTCAACCATGACACTGGAAGGAGTGGGGTAGGGAGAGAATGCAAACTAAGATAAATCACTCCGAAGCTCGATGACTTCATCAGAACTGAGGAGCTTGAGATGAACCCCAGCTATATCAAGTAGGGTTGGCCGAAAGGAAGGAAGCAGGATGACTGTGTTATGAAAATACTCATAACAGCGTCAATGTTTGCTATATAGCCATATAATAATTGAAATGGACCACTTATGCAGTAGGGTGACCCTCCCTCCTGCATGTGGCTCATCAGTTTGTAAATATGAGCCAAAGTGGGCATGACCAAATTCACCGGACAACCCTCTGCCAACTCAACTACCATTATCAAGGTGAAAGCTCTGATGCCCAGGTTGATATCATGAGAAGAAAATAACCACCGAGTTAAAAACATAGAAAACAGAACTGGTAGCCTGAGCATAGGAGGCACACCGGGGTGCACCTGATAACCCCATGAAAGGTAGTCGCCCGCCTCCAGAACCACCCAGAAGGAACCTGGGATGGTTCATGATTGCTGAGAAGGATGAGTCCTGGGGTGCTTGATCTTCGGTACAGAACCAGTGGTGTTC
Source organism: Viscum album (assembly GCA_963277665.1). Lineage (NCBI taxonomy): Eukaryota > Viridiplantae > Streptophyta > Magnoliopsida > Santalales > Viscaceae > Viscum > Viscum album. The sequence continues at coordinate 2,003,052,125 of OY728136.1, forward strand.
AAAAATAACCCTTTCCAGGTGCAATAGGGAATAAGAGAGCGAGCACACCAGGCCTGACCCTGTGATTTCTCTACCATAACTAGTAGATCCCTCTCCAACGGAGGCACTTGATCGATGTCGTCCCACGCACCAGTAGTGTGCAAAAACTCATTGTACATATCACTGATAATTGGGAGCCCTCCCAATTGACAGATTTCCCACATTCTAATGCCAACCTCACTATGGGCAAGGTGGAAATTATTAGTGCTTGAACAGCAGTGACTGAGCAGGTCAGGAAGTATGAGAGTAGGGGGTAAACAAAAAATTGGGAAGACCACATTACGGGGTACAAATTGACTACTTCCAGCGACACGGGAGATTCCCAGCAATGATGATGGACCCAAAAGGCCCTGGCCTAGCCATTCGAGAAAATCCCACCAGACCGCAGATCCCATCTAGAAATCCACCCCGCATCAGGGTCAACTCGAACAAGGTTGATTATGGAGGAGTAACTCTCGAGGAAAGATTCTTGAGAGAAGTCTTTTGCACACTGGTCACTTTCACCCAAATCCACTTAGGCGACACTTCCAAGAATGGTGATTGAAGACCTGAGAAAGTAGGGGTGGATAGAGACGTCGTTTTGTAGACCAAAGTTGTAAAGCTGAATTCGATTTGATAGAGGATATCTCAGAAGCTCAGAAGAGATCAAGTCCTTCAGGAAACCATCATCGGGAGTGATGGGCCGACTATGGTCCTCTCTGATGCTCTCCGTTCTGCGAATCATAGCTAAATGCCTACCTGAACCAATTGAGAGAGGCTCTGCGGGAGGCCTGGGTGCAGGGTGAGGGGTAACCATGTTTCACCCTAGACCATGAAGATCAAAAAATGGTTAGTATCGAATAATAAAATATGGACAAAAATACCAATCATATGGAAATGTCCTCCAGTAGGCCTCAAGAGGTGGTTTGCGATGACTGTATCCCGCAAACTGACCCTACATGGAAGAGGCCCGTGGTACCCTGGCCCACTAAGAGCTTCCCAGAAACCCATGAACCAAGTTTCTCTATGGAGTGCAAATCCTAGATTAAAATAATTAAGTTTGAAGGACGTAGGAAATTTTTTAAAGTCGTCAAGACCTCAGTCCGCGAAGCATCCAAACTGCAAAGAGAGTTCCTACACAAACCGTCGTGACTTACTTTTTAATTAATTAAAATTATTGGTTCGTGGTTGAGAAATTGGTACACGGGTAAAGGAGACCGCGAAGGAGGAATGATTCATAGAACGTGGACGCTGGTTCGCGGACGAGGAGTCTCGCGAAGGAATGATCATGTGGAGACAAAAAGAGGGAGGGATCTGGTTTCACGAAGAGTATTGAAAAAGACAAAGGAAGGACCCCCCTTATTTATAGGCATGGTCCCCTACAGGGTCTACCCCTCTACCGTAAACCATCAATGTTTCAGGACCACTCTGCATCAGAATGGACTCCTCTTCATTCCGATCGAACAACATTATGATGGGGGGCATTTGTAGGGTCCTGAAAAATCCACAAAAGAGATTCTACCAAATTTCCCCCCAAAGGGCTGGGGGGATGAATGGAGAAAACTGAAAGGATGCACAAAGTCGAACCAGTCTGCAGACCGGTCCAAATGATGACGCTACGTGGCCGATTCTACGAAGCACTCCCTCCGCATACTATTTTCATTCACGGAAGAGAGGCGGAGATTTTCCACGGGCGCGAAGCAGGACGAGCGCCGGACCGGTCCGCCATCACGAACCGCTCCCAGCCGTGGACCGCATCAATCGGCTCGGTCCGCACCTACTGTCGTTCGCGAAATGGAGGCTGATCCCTCTACAGCTGTGAAGCACTCCCTGAACTCATTTGGTTCACGGAGGAGATGTGCTTGATGCCCCCCCCCCCCCGAGAGTTGTGGATTGACCGTGTCATCCGTGAAGTAGGTCTCCGTTCATGGGCCTCTGCAAAAGGTGTCACATTACCATAGATACATCCTTTTCCCCACTCTATAAAAGGAGATCGAGGGGAATAGGAGAAGGGGGAAGGAGATCAATCAGATTCGGGTGGAAGGATTTCGAAGGAAGGATTAGGATTTTGCAGCGAAGTTCTAGTTTGGGAACCAGAGAAGGTATGAACCTGGGAACGAATTAATAAGGAACCAGAGAACGCATAATAACATGGTGAACTGTGAACTTAAAATAATAATGAATAGAAAACCGTGAAGCATGGCCCCTCCAAGTATGCACTTCCCGCGGAATGGCGTGTTTATGCCCCTTTTCCAATCCATCACACTGCGTAGCACCCTCCAACGCGGGCGAAGCCTCGATGGGCGTCTCCCTTGGCCGACACTGCTCACATGGATCCCTCCGCATACCAGCCTTGTACGTGGGCCGAACCTGAGGCCATGAACCACCCTGGTTCATGGGATGTCCACCAGGTTGCTAACCACCCTAGTTTGCAGGATTCCCATCAGTCTGCGGACCACCCTGGTTCGCGGGCGGCTTCTCCAGCCACGTAGCACCTCCCTACGCGAAGGGCACCACCACTCATACACCTCTATGGCCTGCCATATCATTCATAATTCCCATTCCCTGAGCCAGATAAAATCTTTCCAAACTGACCTGATCCTCCGAAACCTCTTCATTGGCCCATTCATCGGTCCCGAGCTGAGGCCCCCACTAGAGCCACCCGACCCGTGTGATGTAACCTTCAGGCGGATCAGCGCTCCATTTTGAGTTCACATACCCACGGTAAGCAGGGGTGAAGGGGTTTCTCCGACCCTGGAGCTGGTCTCCGAAGCATTCCTGGGTTCACATTCCCACGATAATGTATAATCTGAGCTCAGGAGTCCCTTTTCTTCCCCTCCACTTGTTGGGGTTGGGGCACTTCTCCCCTCTTCGGGGGGTAGTAAAATACCCATCAGAAGGAAGGCCCCTTCTCCCGAGAGAGAGAGAGGTGACGGTGACAGAAGAACCTCTTTCCCTCTCCCTCTGTGCTTTGTCACCCTTGGCATCCATCTCAGAGTAAGCCACGACCTTATGGGCTTCTCTATGCATAATCCCCACTCCACTTACCACGTACAAACCTTTCACGACGTGATTGTCTGGTCCCTGCTGCCTCTGGATTCTCACACAGAGCATGACTCATGTAGGCTTAGAGTAAGCATCGACCATGACATCCTCTTATGGGCCTCCTTAGAGTGTAGTCTTTAATCAATTTCCCTGGTCCTCCTCAGTTTGTAAGCCCCAATCCATTACTCTGGGTTTCCTCAGAGCGTACGCCCCACCAATGAGAACTATGAGGACTTCGATTCCCCACCACAGGGATACGTAGGAACCCTCCAAGAGGCACAAGCCCGATCACCATTGGACCCCCGGGTCCACCTTCACATCAGTTCTCCGACACTCCCATTCGAACTACGTGGAGTTTGATCACTGCCTCTTAGGCAGGGTACGTAGGAAGCCTCCCTGAGGTTCAGGCCCAATGACCGGTCGATCTGACTATCTTCACATCGGTTCACCGTGCCTCTCCTAGTGCCGACACAATGAGTCCAGACTCCATGGGGTCCTTAATCAACGAGGGATGGTAAACCTCGGGCATAAATGATTCCAAACCCCTGCGTCCATCTGACCATTGCTAAACAAGAGTAATCTGTGGATACAATTCTTAGGTATAAACCATAGATTCGCGAACATAAGAATATGTCTTAAATCTATAAGAGAGTCCCAGAACAGGGAATAATTCACCCCAAAAGGGTGCGATGAGCGCGAATTCCCATCCTCTTGACCAATGTGAGTTCTTAAGTGTCATTGGCCAAACCGCCCAACGAATGTCTGTCTTTGGAAAGCAGGTCCACGCATCGTCGAATACAAAATCGTTGGGAATTTTGAAGCCGATCCGAAACAGATACAACAAAAATTGTTATAAATAAGGATAAATAATAAATTTGTTACAACACTATTTTTATGGGATAAAAATGGATTAATAATATATTTGACTGTTAATTATAAGGGGATAAGTCACTTTAGTTGTTATTAATTCCTATATTTTATATAAAATTGGTATGGGATTTTTTCTATTGTTTTTGTTATCATCCAAATCTGGGATTCTTTTTTTATATGTTGATCCAATAAATTGATTCTTGTATCATTGATTTTCATTCTCACAAACACCAACATTCATCTTTATACTGACGATACAATAATTGAATATCAGGATGATATTTACCAAGATATTTATGTATTTAGATATTCTAGAATATTTATGATGTATATTTTGTTTTCAAAATATAATGGTTGTTTAAATATAGTATAGAATGAATCTTCATAACAATACATTTGATGTAAATTCTTGGATGAATAATCATACTTTTGAAAAGATCACTAATTTGGTAACAAATATATTGAGCAAAAGGAAGGATCCTGAACCCTATTTTTGTGAAGAACCATACGTTTACATGTTTAACAAAATTTTCATCAATCAATCATTTAAAATTAATCATACATTATCAACCTCATTTTTTATGAAAATACCTAATTAGAACAACCCTAAATTTTACTAAGTCATAGAAAATATTTTAATTGTGGATGAATTTCCTCAATATCTACAGTGGGTTTGTTAGAGAAAATATCACATCAAATATTTTTATACACTGATTCAAAGGACCATATTCAATGGACTAAATAATTCATATTTCTAATTGAGGATATGATTTTCTCTAAGTGTTTTTAAATTCAAATGATTTCATTTTATCGGGTGATATTCCCTGATATGTTTGAGCTAAACTAAAGAAATATTCTTCTTAAATATGAAGAGATACATCTTCTCTAATTTGACAATGTATCATGTTCTTTGATGAGATACCATTTAGAGAAATTCATTTTTTCATCCGTTGCTGTTTGATCATTATTAGGTTGAAGCTATACCCATTTTCAATATTTTATTATAGTTTATCAAATTAATTACCTAAGACACACTTTAGAGACAAACATGTTTTGATCTATTTTTCATCGATCATCTTGATACTTCTATAGCTAAAAATACAATAAATATTTTCTTGTAATTTTTTAAAGTGACTATTAAAGATACACTTTTGCATAGTACACTTATATCTACTACTGAGTGCTCATTTTGGTTCTATTTAAATAATTATAATCATGTATAACATTATATTATAGTTTTCTATAACATTTAATTATTTAATATATTATACATCAGTCATTTTATACTACAACTTTTAGCTCAAGTTGTATTAAACATCTATATCATATATTTTTTTTAATGTCTTATCTTCTTATACTTAGTTGTGTTTTAGTGTTAGATTCTCATATTAAGATGTGGATTTTTTGATTCCATATAAATGAACGATAATAACCAATAAAATACTTATTTTTAAGATTCTAACTTCATGCACACAGTTGTAGAGGGCCTTTGGAAAAAGAACTGCTAGGGAAATCACTGAGTTTGTAGAGTTAACAATAGACGATTCTATTTTCAAATTTCTATGTAGAAAACCACTTTACATAACTGTTTCATGTTCATAACAATATTTATTTTAATCTACATAATAAAATTTTAGATATTATAAAATAATAAATTTATTTCATGATAGATGCTTTGAATTTGTCATGATTTTTAGAAAGAAACATTTCATCCTCCTCTTGCTTCTTCATCATATCCATTCAATTACAAAACATATCTATTAGGTTCACAAATCAATTCAAAGGATTCCTAAAATTGGAAGTTATATAATATATTTCGAATCAAGAATATTTCTCCCTATATTAATATTCTTTATTTTTAAAATTAATTTACATTATAATTTTATGATTTTTTAAGGTTATTTACTCTGTATATTTTTGTTCATTGTAAAAGGAATAAAGGAAATATTTTTTTAACATTTTCTACATGGGTCATTTTCATTTTAAATTTAATTTATTTTCCAAAATATTAAGTGAATCATTTTTAATGTTTTATAATTAGTCTCATATTCTATCCATATTATTTAGTTACATTTTAGAATATTTCCTCCCATGTTCTCATAGATTTCCAAATTAAATTTTAATCAAATTATTTTATGATTTTTTTATATTTACATAAAAGTTATTAGAAATATATTGGGTATTTATTATTATTTCTCTAAATAATTAAAAATTATCTTAAAAATTATATTTCATTAATGTAAACATCGTTTAATGTGTGTTATTATTCCTTGAAGATATTCTCTATTGATACCATACACATTATTTTTCTAGATAGGTTATAATAATGTTTTATGAAATTATTCTTAAAAACCATTTATCTACCACGGGTTTTATAATTTATGATGGGGTTATGAATTTATTTATGTTTATGTAACATACATATATATATTATATCATTATTAAACAAGTGGGTGTGATATAACCCAATAATGCATTGTGTAGTGGTTTATATCTCATGAGATAACTTGTAAGGGAGTCAGTGTCACCCTAATACACCATGAAACTCTATCCTATATGTTTATCAGAATAATAATTGGGCCCAATCCTCTATGGTAATCCATCTATTATGTGATGATGGTCATGGCAGTGCTCCTCAATATAATATGGGTTTTTTATTCTTATGTATATATCATAATACTAGGAAATATTTTTATTTTATGGAATATTACTGTTAAATATTTTAATCATGTGTGATTATTGACTTATGTTTCGAAACTCCTATATCTCATTTATTATGTTATGCCTAATGATTATGTCATGTTTCATGACTTCTGATCCATATATGTTTTGTATGATTTTACAATGTTATGTTCACATAACATTTTTATATTATCATACCCACATGTTCATCTTATAGTCACATATGATCATCAATTAACACCTCTCATGTTTAACATTACTAAGAATATTCGTTCATTATTTCTTATATTTAAATTAATGAGGTATTGAATTAGAGTATTATGTATTATTTCATTAAAGGGAATCATGTGTGAATAATTTTTTTGTGATATGTTCAAAACTACATAATAGTTCCATATATGAGGATTAATCTTTTAATGATGCAGTTGTATCACATGAAGAGTTTATTATAGTGTGGAAAATGTCCAATTATTTGAAAAAGATATTTGTTTTACTAATTCTAAAAAACAATCATAGTAAATGTTGTTGGGTATGTATGAGATATTATATATACAATAATTCATATAATTAATGTGTTGTGTAACATCAGGATAATACAACTTGTATTTGTGTAGGAATAAGAAAACATTAATGGTTATGATTATCTTTTGAGGATATTTTATGTGTTATGGATGTCATAATGGACTGATATGTTTAAGTGTGATCATCAATTCAAAGTTATAGATACCATTTTGAGGTCTTATATGATAAAAAATTAATTTTATTAATTATATTTTGGGATATTTTTATTACATTTTTTATATTGATTGTATGATTGAGGTATATATAAACATTAGGGTTGGTATATGACTTCATTTTGAGGTAATAGTTTTTATTTGGTGCAAAGGTTATTTTATTTTAGTAAGTATATATAACCATAGGGGTTGAATACTGATATTATGAAAGGGTTATTAAAGTAATATTATTAAGAGATTCCTATTTTTAGGAACATTACATGACTAATTTTTATATAGGAATGCATTTTCTAATATGTGTTTTTGTGTCTTTTTTATTGATATTATTTGAGGTATAATGGTTGATTTAATTTTTTTAGAATATATAATTGAGGTTAAATTAGTAAAACATAATATATCCTGTGTTTTGAATATAGTAAGGAATAATTTTTTTGATACTTGATGTTTTATAATTTTTTAGATAAAGGATAAATTAATTTTTTTAGAACTTGTGATCTAGGTTTTATTGTTTTTTTATTTGAAAGGGAAAATTTTATATAATTTTTTATAATTAATTGTTTTTATGGATTAGGTAAATAATAATTAGTAAATAAAACTAAATATACCTTAATATCAACCAAGAGAGTTAATATTAAAATTAAAGGTGTCAAAGGCTCTGACATCTGATGATTTATATAATAGTTTTCTAAGATTATGTTAAACATAACCCCACACTAACCATTCTGGTTTTACTAAATGGATAGAAAATGTGGAAAAATATGTCATATAATCATAAAATGAATAAAAATATCATCTATTTAATCTTATAAACCATTTTATTTTTGTGCATTATAAAATAAAAATGCCTCTTCATAATCCCCCTTTTGGAATATCAAGTATATAGTTGACGGAATTTGATAAAAGATTAAAAGGATTAAATTATTCTTATGGAAGTGAAATCTACCATATATGTATGAATTTTCATATTCTATATCTCAATAGTAAATTAATTCCTTATATAATGGACGATAAATCCATCTAGTCTTAGGTGGAAGACATCACTAGACTATAACAGTACACCTTTCGAATCTCATTCACACGTATGAGTCTTATATTATTATACACATGGTTTGATAAATATTTCTTTAAAAAAAACATAAGTTTCCTATATTTATAATTAAAATTAAATTTATTAATAAAATATATTTTTTAAATAATTCCTATGTTAAGAGACCCTCATTTTAGACCGAAAAAATTTGAATTACGATGATACAATTGGGGGGGGGGGTGACTATGAAAGTATTTTTAATAATATATCAACATTATTTATAATTCATATTCATGTTATAAAATTTAATTTTATTGAAATTTTTATAATATATATATATTTCTTCTATGTCATAAAATATATTATATAATAAATTCTGTACCCTTTATACATTAATAATTATAATGATTATTTTATAATAGAATTGAAAATTTAAAATAATTGAATAATTTATAAAATTTGATATTATTTTTAATTATATATATATATATATTTATAATTAAATAATTTATTTTATAAAGGTATGAATTAAATATATGGGTTTTTATGTGAGAAAGAGAATAGTTATTATTCAAAATAAATTGTTTTCCCATGTATTATATGTTTTTAATTAAAAGATAAAATTGTAAATTTTAGAATTTAAATATGATAAAATTTGTTTAATTTTTAGTATCAATATATTTAAATTATGTTAGAGTAATCTTTTGTAATTTTCTAATAAAAATTAGTTTTTGGGGAATAGTGAAGAAATATAGTTTCAAAAAATACCATATCTTTTATTACGCCATCCTCAAATAAATATGACATATAAATTTATGAATAATCGGTAAAATATTATATATTTTTCTATAATAAAAATATCCTCAAATTATTATTCAATTTATATTAATAATAATTTATGCCAAGATAAATACGAAAATAGTTATTATTACTCTTTTAGTGCTTGCATAGAATTAGAAATGTCATAATTTGTCTATATGAAATAGTATGTAAGATATTATAAGGATTTGATCAAATTAATGAATAAATATTATTACTAATAATTTATTTTCATGTATATTTAGTAATTTTCAAAATATTTAACAAGTTATTTATCAATATTAATACTTAGAACATGCCCAAGGTAGAAAAAGTAATAATTTGTATGCTAAAATTATATAATGATAGAAATTGTCACACCATGGTTTTTATTTTTGTTTATAATATCTTATTAGTATTTTACCATGATTTTTAGATGTTTTGGATCGAAATTGTTGAGTTTTGAGTTGTTTCCCCTCTATTTCATGGTTTGTATGCATGTTTAATGGGAAACATAGAGACCTCATGATGAAGAGTACCTTTTTTGTTTAGTTTTTTCTTACATGGTCAGTGTTTCATAAAGAGATCATGGTTACATTCAAATCATGCAGATCTTAGTTGTAATCATGTGGGACTTGGTGAGTCCTTGGATGAGGGAACATCACATGATCATAGTTAAACCAATCATCGCGAGAATTATGTCCATGGATATACATTTATTAACATACCAAAACCACAAGGTTGGAATAAAATTCCCCAAAATATGTAGCGAAACCATGAAGGTGTCTTGTTAGTCAATTAAGGAACACATGGGAGGAACATATGTTTCCTAATCATGTTTCCTATCCATGGTCATTTCTAGATTCATTAAAAATGAATTTTATATTTTTACCCTTCTTAGTTTTAACCTGAAAACACCTCTTCACCACCTTAAATAGATCTTGTGGATCAAGGGAGGATCCTAACTACATCCTCATGCATCCCATCCTCCATACACAATTATTACAAGTTGGTTCTTCAAGTTTTGGGTCTAATATTTCAAGGTTATTGCCTCTTATCTTCCCCATCACCCTTCTTATTCCATTTTATCATAGGATCCACATATCCCTCGGTTCCATTGGACTGGATTTCAGATTTATTTGGTTTTAATTTCGAGTGGTTTCATTAGTAATGTTTAATTTTTTTTGTTTTCTTTCCTCTTTGTACATCCTTGAATCCATTATGGGATTTATTCAACTAGGTTCCTTGAGTATGAATTCAGTTTACCATTTCATGGATCCATTAAATTTTAGAAACACTACTTTCTTAATATTCACATATTTTTATAATTCTAATAAATGATATGTATTTTTTATAATAATTATTTGGAATGAAATAAATTGAATTTCTATTGAATTTAATGGTATGAAATTGTTTTATTGATATTATCACACCATGTGTTTGATTTAATGATTAGATGGACTTTGTAAATAAAATTTTATTTACTAAATGGCTCTTTAAAGTCTTTGAGTGGGTTAATAAAATGATTTTTGTGTATATAGGTAGTGTGATCGTCTCTTATTGTAAATTTTTTGACACAAATATAATACATGAGTCCCATTTTGAACTTCCAATGCAAGGGTTTCTTTGGAAAACCCTCATTAGTATGTGTCTTCTTCCTTTTACTTTGTTAATGTGGTGAAAACATCCTTATCAAGGGACATCTGTTATTTATTATTGGTTCAAAGGAAAAAGGACCATTACATTGGGTGATTAGGAGGTGAGGAACAATTGTTTTATTCATTTGGTGACTTTTGATTATTATATATATGTGGTTGATTATTTGGATTTACTTGGTTCAACCCATTTTAGATATAACATAAGAACCTAGCACAACTAGTGGATTCTATAAGAATGCTTGATGCACTAGTTTAGGATTATGCATGAGATAGTGGACCCCTATTATGTACACACTCTAATTGGGTATGTCCCCCATCAGTTAGGAAAAGTATAGTATAATCAAGAATTAGGCATATTTTATTGCATCAGGTAAGCCGATTGAATGAATATAGTTATATTATTTCTGGTTTTTACCTTGAGATTTTGTGTTGTCCAATATTCCCTTGAGACTTGTTATCTAAAGATAATAATTTAGGTTTTTCATCTCATCTGGTTACTTTACCACCACATCCAATTATCCTTGTTATGATTTTATTTCTTTTGATACATATTTACGGAATGTCTCTTTAGTAATGGTAAATTTTTTGTTCTCAATGATTTATGAAAAATGTTTTGGAAGAAAATTCATTCTTCTTTAAAAATTTTCAAATACACCCTTCATGTTGATCTTCCCATATCTTACCAAAATTTTGAATCATTCATTTTTTAATGAACTATTTTTAAATAAATATGGAAATAGTCATTTATTTGTTCTTTTAAAGGGAATGTTTAATAACATATGTTTATACATAGTATTTTTAGATTTCAAATAATTAATATTTTATTTATATGAAATGCATAGGGAAGAAATTAATTTGGAATGTCGTACTAATATTTAATACTCATGCCTATACATTCATTCATTTTTTATCCTCAAGCATTGGTTCCAGCTTGATCACATTCACCATGGAGTGATGTTGGATTTTCGATTTGGTGGGTGACCTGAGGGCCGCATAGAGATCTTTCTAGTTATTTAGTATGATGTGGATTTATTTGTAGTTTATGTTTTTTTTGATATTATTGGTTTTTTATTGATATTATTGTTTTTATTTCCAGTTATTAATTTCATTTTTCATTGGTTAAGTCATTCACACTGTTACTGAATGATGTCATGATGCTTATTACCACCCCAAGGTGATCGAGAAAGTGCCTTGGGGATTTCATAGGATGACATGAGTGACCTATTCATGGATAACCCAGATTGGTTCTTTAAATAATGGTATGACAACATAGGTTTTTATGGTTAACTAGATTTATAAGTATCCTTTGTTATATAGGATGTCAAGTTAGATGGAGTGATACTTTCGTAACATGGGGGTATAGGTATAAGGAGGTGAATGGATAACACTTCTAGTGCAAAACCTTAGGTTACCATTGTAATTTGGATATTTAGTTTTATCTTTTGATTTTATTTCCCATTATTTCCCTATATTTCTTTGATTTTGTTCGTGATACTCTGTGTATAGAATTTTTTTGGTTTTTTTCCTTGTTTTTTTTGTTTAGGGAATGAAACGGGAGTAGGACCAGTAGTTTCCAGTGAGCTCATAGGGCCTGGAAATCCATGTGGGCCTAGGGGCATGGTACTGAATGGATCTCTGTGTAAATTGTGTGAGTGAAAATTAGCCTTTAACCATATTTTAATGTTACCAATTTTCACTAATCCCGTATGTTAATTTAATTTAGGTCTTATTAAAAATATTGTTTTAATTTTTTTTTTAAAATTATGGAAGACCTATTTCCAAATAGGGATGTTTAGGTCGTGGAATTATAAAAAAGAATAATGGGTTTTAAAAATTTATTAGAAATTATTTTTAAATGGATTTTTATTTAAATGATCATGGATAAAATGATCCTTGTTTTAAAAGGAGAATTATTTTTAACAGAAATGGGATATATTTTTGGATGAAAAGTACATGATTTTAGTGGAATAAAATGGATTTATGTGTGGATTGGAATTTTTTTTCTATGTGGTGTTTATAAATAATTTTGAAAATGGTTTTTGGAAATTTTGGAGTCTATTTTATTTTATTTATTTTAATTATGATGAGTTCTTTATGGTGATTTCATTTTGATTGAGTTTTTGTTTTATTGACATTTAGAGTACATCCCCACTAAATATTTATTATTCATTCAAGGTGTAATTAAATATAGTTTTACATTAACATATCCTCTAGTTGATCAACATAAAGACTATTCCTGTAAGTTTTAGATGATAAAACAGCATTTCATTTATGTTTAGACAAATGCTTTTGAAGAAGAATATTAAATGTAGAAATATAAAAGGATATTCAATTTCATTGATTTTTTGGAGTCTATACTAGTTTTTTTCAACTTTTATACTCTAATTTTCGAGTTGGATGTGTTATAAGTTGGTCATCAGGAAAAATTCACTGGAAGAACTCATGTAGGAATTCTTCAAGGAATTGTTCATCCGACAATACTAATTTTTGGATATGAATGTAGTGATGGGGATGAATACGTTCTACCATCAAAAAGGTAATGGACCAGTGTGGGAATAAACCCTTCACCTTCGAGATCTAGTTCCCTATCTCTCTGATTTGGATAAGGATTCTTCCATGAATGCCATAAATTTTCAGAATGGGATTCATCATGATCTTAAATCAGGGGTTTTTAAGTTTTTTTAACCTCCATTGGAGATATGGTGTGGTAAGTGGATTAGGCTGAAGCTGTTTTAGAAGGGGGATCATGGCGATCAACTATCCCTTAGTCCATATAAATGGTGAAGGGAGTTATATTAATGATAAGGGGGAGTAGTTGGAAGTTATTTTTTCTTGTATCATAATTAAGAGGCCTCCCAACATCTTATCCACAATGTTTACGAATAGGACCCTAGGGTGTTATAAATACATAAAGTAGGTTTACAAGAAGTATTTTTGTCTAATTTATCTGAATAAATATCATTCCTGTGATAATTTGTTCCAACATCATAGGTTATTTAAGGGTGTCTTTCGAAAAAAGAGTATAGTCATATCCACTCCCTCATCAAAGTAAAAATCTTAACCAGATGAATGTGGAAATGGTTTGTGTTTTGTTAATGGTTTTTATGGGAATTAAATTTTCATTATAGTAAATTTATCCTATTGTTTCATCTTTTTCCTAAAATTAAATGGGTTATTTTTTATATTTTGGGAAATTCTGTTTCAATAGAAACACGATGTTGGAGATTCTAATTCTCATTATCGTAGAGTAAAAAATGTTACATAGTGTTTCCTATTAAAATATCTTAAAATTTACTTGATTGTGTGTGTTGTTATTTTATTAATGGTTGGTGTTTAACCAGGGTCATTATCTGGTATATTTTTAGTTATAAAATTGTGGGGGGCCCACCATGACCTCTAGAGGTTGTTAAATAAAACCCTTTGTTTCCACCTTGTAATTTTCCATCTTTTTTCCATTTTAAAAGGGTCCAATAGTTAACCCATATCCTCATAGGTTTAATAATTTATAGTTTTAAATTTCTTTGGGGAGCATTGGGCTTTTTGAGTTGGCCTAATGGATTTGGTGATATTAAGGTGTTTGGTTTGTGGGTTGGGATTTCCATCATCCTTCAAGAACTGGTTATAATTAAATGGTTTGTATTTGGTAAGAAGATGTGTTTTTTTCTTAGAAGTGGTTAGTCTATTATTTTTCATAATGTGTTGCAATTTTTAATAGGGTGAGAATATTTATTTTACACAACCATTTGGAAATGTCGAGTCTTTATGGGGGCAGAAATCATTATTGTGGGGAGAACTTTAACAACCCAATTTTTTCTTTTTCTTTTTTATTTTGGTTTAAAAATTTTAATTTTGATTTCCCATTGAGTATTAGATGTTTCATATTGATTTTTTTTGTTTTGTGATGTTTATCCTCAATTACATAGTTTGTGTGATTGGTTACTGGGATAAAATGTGACCTCCAAATGTAGAGTACCTTTTTTATTCATTTTTTTTCTTTCATGGACAGTGTTTCATACATAGTGAATATTTATATTAAAAATATGTTTCTCTTATGGGTAAACATGCATGTATTGTAATATCCATAGATGGGGGGCATGTTTTCATCATTTTTAGTCCAAACCATTCTAGAAGTGATCACATGGATCTGTAGTTTTTTATAGTACCAAACCAAATGGTTGGTGCTTGGATTCAAAACCACATTTCATAATCATGTGGGTTTAATATGATTCTAATAAGGGAAACATTGTTATTTAAACCATGCATCTTAACCTGCACAGTTCCAAGATTCATTAAAAATGTATTTTTACATTTCTACCCCTCATGGTTTTAACCCCCAAACACGTCTTCTCCCCCTCATTTGGCTTGTGCGACTTAAGGGAGGATTCTACCTTCTTATTCACAGCTCCCCTAATTCTTATATATTTATTCGAGGTTAAAATTTTATGTTTTTTGTAAAATTACTCAAGGTAATATCCAATTCTCTTCCCCCTCTTCCTTATTCTTTCATTTTCTCTAAGATTCATTTTTCCATTTGTTTCATTTTGACTAGGGATCGTGTTTCATTGGCTTTAATTAAGTGGTGTTGTCATGTTAGGATTCCTTTTCGGTATTAGTTTATGTTTGAACCTATTTTAAGTCATTATGGATTTCATTCAACCACAATCCTTGATTTTGATGTAGGCATCCCTTTGAATTAGGCCATTAAATTTAGGAAACATTGATTGTTTGATACTATCACCTTTATTCTATGCTAATTAGTGAAATTTATTATTTATAATAATCATTTAGAATGATATAAACTGAATTTACTTTGAATTTAATTGTGTGAAATTTTTTATTGAGAATTTAAAACAATGTGTTCGAATAAATGATTAGTTGACCATTGTAAATATGTTTTGATTTTTCTAAAAGCGTCTTTGGGTTTTTAAGTGGGGTTTGAAATTGATCTTTGGGTTTATAAGTGGTGTGATCCAACCTTTTTGGAAATTATTTGAAACATAAAGAATTATTGAGGCCTAGTTTGAACTTTTGGAATATGGCATTCTTTAGAAAACTCTTCGTGGGATGTGACTCTTACCTTACCATTGTAAATGTGGAAAAAACATCCTCAAAATGGAACATAACACATGTATTTATGGTTCAAAGGAAAGGGAACTATCCATCACGGTGATTCATGGGTGAGTCTTGGATATATGATCTATGTGGCGAGTTGTTCTTATTATAAAGTTATAGTACATTATTTAACGTTTTTTGATGACTCTAATTTTATATATGACATGGGATCCTATCATATATAGTATATCATATAATAATGCTTGTTGCACTTGTTTTGGATTACGATCGGGCTAGTGGTCCCTGAGTATGGAAATTATTTTATTTGGGGATTATATCCTTTTTTTATTTTAGGTATTGTATAACTAAGTATTGTGCTATTATATTTCATTAGGAATACTGACATGATAGATCATCTTATAGTTTGTTCTAGTTTTTCTCTTAATATTATATGTTATCCCATGTTTTCTTAAAACTGGTTATATACAAAAAACACTTTAGTTTCCTCACCTAACTTGTTTACTTATGAACTACTTCCAATTTTCCTCAATATGTTGTCATTTATTCTTCTATATGTTCAGGGTGTGTCTCTTTGGTAAAAGTGCATTTTTTTCTTCAATGTTTCATGAAAAATGATTTGTAAAAAAATGTTTCATTCTTCCTTCCACATTTTCAGATAAACATTCATCTTTATCTTCTAATATTTTTCTAAAACTCTCATGCTTTCATTCATTTAAGGAACTCGTTTCAAACAAAACGAGAAATGGGCTTTGATTTGTTTTTATAAATGGAATGTTTGTAGACCCATGATTATATATTGTATTTATAACATGAAAATAAGGAAACTTTTTAATGAAATACATCAAGAATAGATTACTTAAGAATGCATACTATGTTTTAATACTCACCCTTATACTTATATACATGTTTTTAGATTTAGGTGCGGGTTCTAGATTTCCCTTGATCTCTATAGAGAGATGTTGAATTTTGGGTTTGATTGGTGACATATGGGGTCACATGGAGATCATTCTGCTCATCAAATATGTTGTGGTTTTATTTTTTGTTATGTTTTATTATTCTCATTGGTTATTTTATTTATATTGTGAAGATTATTTTGATTTCCAATGATTTGTTTATTTTATCATGGAAAAAAATTCCCATCATTACTTTATGATCCCCTAGTGATTCTTTCCACCTAAGGGTGATCAGAAATGCACCTTGCGGATGTCAGAGGCCATCTCGGGTGACCAGTTTAGGGTCAAACTAAGATGGCTCTTGATATAAATGAGAATAAAGAATATTAAAAGTGGGTATATATGATTTTAATAATTGATAATAAGTTATTTTTATATTACCAATTAATTTATAATATTAAATAAAATGATTATTATTCAAAACAATTACGTGGTGCCAATGCAGTTCTTTCCCTAGTATAATAAAAGTAAAAAATTGTGGTTTTAAAATAATCAATATCATATGATTTGGATGAATTAGTTTATTACATATATTTGTGGGATGAAATTTATATGTAATATATTAAATAAATTTTTAAATCTATATTTAATAGTATTATAAATATTTTTAAATTTAACATAAATGAATAGCCATGAAAATGAATTTAAAAGGTATTTAATGTTAAAAATGATTAAAAATTAAAGAGAAAAAACAAAATCATATATTTGGTCAATTTGGTATAGGAAATAACTTATAATATCATATATTTTCTATTTATGATCCTCAAACTATTTTTCAATTATATTCTTGAAACTTGAAGACTGAATAATATTAAAAACACCATCAATGCGTTGTTATAATAATAGGTTCATATTGACCTTCCCAAAACAATTCCTATGTTTTTATCATTATAAATAATTATAAAATAACTCTATATACATCCCTTACCAAATGTATGTGTATTTAATCATTCAAAAATTATTTTCTTTAAATGATTTACAGAAAACCCAAAGAGGTGGTTCGAGGAGAAAGGTAATGGTTTCCAAGACTCGTTTCCCATTCATATTTATGATTCAATATCTTAAATATAATTTTAAAATTAAATTTTTTTCAATGATATTTACAATATTTTTGAAAAATATTTGATCCATAAATGATTTTAGTTTATTCATCGCACCTCATGAACTATTTTTCATAATATTATATAACCTTGGAATACATGTTTTTCTATAATGATGCACTTTTTTTCAAACCGTCCAAAAATTATTTTCAATAAAATAATTAATTTATAAATGAAACCTTAAAATATTGTTTTATTTATATATATATATTTTTATAAAAGCAAAATATTTATTGGGATTCCCTTATTTTATTATTTTATGAAATTATTTCATTACATCATTGTTTCACACC
This sequence comes from Viscum album, assembly GCA_963277665.1. Classification (NCBI taxonomy): domain Eukaryota; kingdom Viridiplantae; phylum Streptophyta; class Magnoliopsida; order Santalales; family Viscaceae; genus Viscum; species Viscum album. The sequence goes on from OY728136.1 coordinate 2,003,070,376, forward strand.
ACCTATGTAAAAGACATGTTTTTCACAAAATTAAATCATTCCTAAGTATTGTTAATACTATTTTCAAGATCAAATATAATTCTAAAATTCATGTAGTTACATGTTATGAATCTATAATGGTATCTTATCCATCATAAAAATCAAATTATGTGTAATCATTCGAATTCATTTTTACCTGTTAAGAAAGGCTTGTTAAGGTAAATTCTCTAAATGCTAATAATTTCATGACCAATTGAATTAATTTTATTCTGTAATTATATGGATAAAATATCAATAATAAAATTATCTTATAGAACCATTGGATAAGGTCCATTGACCATTATTGCTACGACCCCATTTTCAGGAAATTAATCCTTTATTTTGGTATTTTGATTATATGATATATGTGGGTTATATCTGGGAATGTTTGGAGGTTTTTTGGACTGATTTTTGGGCTTTTTAGGAAGTACATGATTTGAGAATAGTTAATTGAAATTTTGAAATAACATCCAGAAACCATACATTTGGAAGCACTAAGCACTGGGTAGGTGCATGGTTAGTGGATGGTTTAGCCAAATAATGTGTTCACCTAGAAGAAAATCAGTGATGGTGAACAGAGGTTCTACACATTGTTGGTCTATGTTTTTTCATATTGTGTGAGACAAGTAGGGGTGTTTAGAGGCCACAGTTGGCACATGATTCGTGCATGGTTTTCAACACTATCATCCCAAACCATGTAGAGTTAAAAATTAAATCCATATTTTGTCGATATAATCTAGTTTTTCCCATTTAATACTCCTTTTTCCCATATTATTACCCAAACATGTTTTTCACTTCTCACAATGGTTGTGGATCCCCTTCCCCTTTGATCTACAAGAAATAAGTTGTCAATTCATTGTGTGTTAGAGGCCCTAATTCCTTGGTATTTTATTGTTATTTGGTTTTTTCCATAGTTTCTTTTTCATCTCTATTTTGGGTCCATGGATTTAATAAATTGGGGGATATATATACAAGTTTTTTATTCAATAATGATGATATATAGTTGAATTGATGATAGTGAAGAAGTCTTATGGTAGGATTTAGAAAATCTAATCCATGTTTTTAATTAAATTTCTCATGATCTTTGTTTTCAACTATCATTTTTTGGGTATGAGGCTTCACTCTCAACTCCTCTTATTAAAATATGAAGGATTTATTTAAATTTTATTTAATTTATTTATCTAAATTGTGAATGTTTCATGCAAATATAAATGGAAATTATCATAGTGTTGGTTGTGAAATTGTGGAAAATGGGTGTTTATGGAAAGTGAAATTGATTACATGAGTTTAAAATTATGATTTTAAACTTTTTGTTTGGTTTTAATGGATGGATTTTTTTTAGAATGTGTTTTCAATAAAAGTATTGTTTTGTTAAAATGGTTTTACATGGTTGTTATGGAATGGTTTTGACATAAATGGATTGGAATGAGTTGAATGAGAAGGATAATGGCCATTAAGTACCACAATCAAAGTGTGATATTGTTGAAATGATGTTTCACTGCCAATAGTAACACCAAGATTGATCTTTTCTGTATGGTTGTGAGTGTAGAAATTGAATGGGTTATAAAAATTGAATCAAGAAATGGTTTTAAAGAACTGTTTGGTTGATTTCCATAAAAATGTTTTGGGTTTGGAAAAACAACTCTTAGGCCTTGATATAAACTATATTCAATTCTTTAATATAAATTGTTTTATATAAGTATGCTTATAATAAACCATTATTTACAAAAATTGATATTAATTAAAATTTGAAGAATATTAATTACAATATATAAAAAATCCACGATAGGAACATATAGGTAAAGTTTATTTAGAAACTATGAAACATAATCAACTATTTCATAAGACATCTTCATTTTCCCCACTTATTCCATAAAAAATAGAACCATTTTTGACATTTCTTACTTAATAACCTTCTTCTTGACCTGGTGAAAATAAACATATGAAAGGGTGAGCTCAGATGCTCAGTAGTTTTAAAAAAGGAGGATATCAATCATATCACACTCACAATACATAAGAACATAACATTTTAAAATTATATCATTCATATGAAATACCATGATATTATTTGATGGTATAAATCATAAAAAATCATAATATTCAATGAAAAAAATCCCAAATATAGTAAAATAACACATGAAGTTTTTTTAAAACACATAAGTAAAGGAAATGATTTTATATTAGTCAAGTATTATTACCAATACCATAATTACATACAAATTCCATTATTGAACTGAGTTCACTCATCGTTTTATCCCTACATTACATAACCAAGAACACTTCTTATTCCACCCATGTCTATCTCATGAGATATAAATCTTTAAAAAATTCATTGTAGGGAGATATATCTCCCAACCATATCATAAATAAATCATTATTATGTGTTCCAAAATAATATAAATCAACCATTTGACCCACAAAATAAAATGTGTTTCTATAAACATCATTCCACTATAAAACATTCCATTTAAACAACTAGATATAATATATATAATTCCATAAAAAATCTATCAAATCATATTGAAAATAATGATATTATACTTGAATCGTTACTCTATTAATGAATTCCAACTTATATAGAAAATAATTTTGATATTACACTTGAAAATAATTCTTGAGGAAAATAACCTTTTTTCTTCAAAAAAATTTTCTTTCTGAGAAATTTTAATAGAAAATAATTTATATGAAAATAACTTGAAATATTTTAGATGAAGCTTCATGGAAATAAGGAATTACTAAAATGTAAAAATCCATTCATGTTGTAATGTTAAAAAAATTCTCCTCATACTTTTAAAGGAGATGCCCAAACGTACCTCAAATCGAATAATGAAAAAAGAATAATTTCATTCCATTTAAAATAAAATAACCAATGGGTAAAATTGAATTTATAAATTTTTTTAGAATATAAATAATGTTAAATATTTAGGAAAAATGGACATGGATTTTAAATTTACCCTAGTAAATACTTACATATAAACAATGTCAGATAATAATGAGATTGAAAAATTATCCCTTACCTTAGGTACAATTTCATTGTTATGTATCTGAACCTCCTGTATAATGATTAAAATATTTTCATTGACTTATTTAAAAATCATATTCATTTTTATGATCTCATATATGATAATATTAACATATATTTTCTAATAACAATTCATTATTACTTGTTATTCAGGAATTAACTGCTTCATTTGGTTATGCATGTTTTGTCAAATATGTTCTAGTTATAATTTATAGGAAATAGATATATCATTAAAAAATGATATTAAAATTATATATATCATATTTATTAATTCTATACATTTATATAATCATGATCCAAATAATATCATGAGGAATGAATCATATCGCATCGTGGAGACGATAGGTTGTACGAATGCATGAACGACGATATCATTCCTAAGATGTTGAATGGTTTTGAAGTGAATAGTATATAATATTTCATAATCAATATAATGTTATAAAAATCTTATATTGTTATTATTTCCATCATTATACCCATCCAAAAAATGTGGTGGTGAAAAACATATCACACCACAACGTGGAGATTGTAAGTCCTTTGTACGCACATGTGGTGATTTTTTATAGGATAGACCAAATATAGAGTATTTTTGTTACAGAATTATAATAACATATCAATATTCAATTTATATTAGAGTTACTACTTAATAATGAAAAAAATCATGAAGAGTATGTAGAATAATAAATAATCTAGGATGAATTGGTAGAGGAGATTGCATCATCTTCAACATGCTTCCTCTAAATCTTGTCTTAGAGCACAAGAGTTGGTCATTGAAGAATACAAGAACCTGTATAATGTTACTAGGGAAGTTGAAAAAGATATTTTTTGGGATAACCGATGCTGAAATCGCAAAGTGATGTGAATAGTTGCAGAAAGAGGTTCCATTTTATAATTGAAATGAGTGGAACTTTAAAGATATCAAAAAATATTAATTTATAATAAAAAACCCCATACAGAAACCCCCAAAATGTCATAATATTAAATATTATTTGAGATAGTGTTATATTATCTTCAACCAATAGACTTTAGTCATGTTTTTATTTCAATTTAGATTTATCATTTAAATTTACACATACTTATTCTAATTAAATTTTATCTAGGGTACCAAATATTTCAATATTAAAAGGATAAAATATTGAATAATTTGATGACAAATCAAACATAAATAAATAACTTATAATATTTTATATAATAAAATATCAATTATATATATTTTTTAAAAAAAATATAATTTTTAAAAAATATAATAAAATATTATTTTGATAAAAAATCTATATTTTCAATTATGACACTATTAAATTCATTTATTTTTTAAAATATTAAGATTACAAGATAACTAAAAAATCTGTTTTATTATATTCCAAATAGTCCAAGTTCATCTATAACATTGTTTTGTTATCTCTATTAATAAAATAATTACTACATCAATTTTAGTGTAATTAACTAATATAATTATTTTTAAAATAAAATAAAAATAAAAATACTATGATGAATATAAATCTAATTGATATTAGAATACTATTTTTATTTGAATTTATCTGTTAGAAAGTCCAACATTCATAATGATATACTTATTAAATTATCAATGTGACAACTTTAGCAACACATTAAATAAAATAATATAATTTTAACAATCTCTTCCATAAGGATCGAAATGGTCACTAATTAGACCCTTTAATGGTTATGACCAGGATATACTTGACCAATAATATTTAGTCAAGTGTTTGGGTCTTTTTATAGATATTATCATTTTAATAAAAAAATTATTGATTTATCATCAATGTATAGATATTTAAAGTAATTATTTATTTCATAAAAAATAAAAATTAATTACACTAATAAATAATAAAACATATATTTAAAATTATAATTTATAATACCATTTATTATATATATAACCTTATATAAAAAATTATTTAGTTATTAAAATTTCAGTGAGACATATTTAACATTTCTATAAATAAATATAAACTAAATATCCTTATCTAATCCAAATGGTTTCTAATGGACCCCATTTGACCCAAGGATGATATATGTCAAATAAAAAGCATCCAATGATATTAATACAAGTGTTAGGGTAATTTTATAGTAGTATTCATACTGTTAATTACCCGATTTACCTTTTACCATATTAATAAAAATTACTGATGTTACTATTCATAATGTAAAAAACAAAAAAACCTATTTACTTAATTTGGACCTACTGATTCAAAATATGGAATATGTATTTCAAAATTAAAAACACTGAAGTTGAATTAATTAATTTAAAATTTATCTCATATTTGTAAAAAGATAAAAAGTTTTAAATATTAAAATGATGCAAAATATTGAAAGACATGTACATCTTAATTCAATGTCAAATTAATTCTAATGAAAAAAAATATATTGAATGATAAAAAATATTTTATTTATACATTAAAACCATTAAATATTATAATTTTATTATATAAATTATTTCAATGAAAAATGTTGTTTTTAATTAAAATTTTGTGTATTTTTACTATTCCTCAAAACTTGAATGTTGTGAGAATAATTTTAAAATTTCATCCAAAGTAAATTTTTATATCCTTATTTCAAATTTTTTTTTTATTTCATATAAAAATTGTTAAAGTGTCATAATTTTAATTTAAAATGGTCACTCCATTAAAAGGTGGGAAATTACCCATTTGAAAAATATAGGCTTCTATACATCAAGTAGGATCTATTCATACCCCATGAAAAAAACATCTATTGGATGAATATAAAAAATATTTTATGGAGTATATAAAATAAATATTCCATTAATTAAATCCATTAATGATAATTCATTAAATTTATTAATACAAAAATACAAATGTATAATTGATTTATATTTTTTATAAATAATTGGTTGTAAATGACTTCACCATACATTTTCATAAGTTATTTTTATTTATTCCTCTTAACCAAACAACTAAGTTAAAATGGTATTTTTTAAAAAAGGACATAACTTGGTTAATTTAAACTCATGATTCCATATAATGCAAGATATTGAATAATTAAAATTATTTAAATAAAATATTTCATAAAAACATCCAGGTGTTACATTCTACCCCCCTTAAACTTAATTTTTCCTTCAAAATTTATCACTTGGATATAAAAATATTAGGATATATCTCTCACATGATATCCTAAAGTTCCCATGTAGATTCCTAAAATTGGTGGTTCTACCTGAAAACTTTATATAAGAAAGTGGACTTGTTTCACATAACCATTTCTTTATGATTCGGTGTCCCTATCTACTGTTCTTCATAAGAAATATCGTCTTCCAGCAGCATGAATTCTATGTTTAGTACTTGTGAATGTTAATATATATACATTCTCAAGAGATACACATAGAACACATAATCAAATTTAGAGATATTCGATTGAATCACCAATCAGTAAGATACACTCCCAACACGATCCATAATTTCAAAAGGACCGATATACCTAGGGATCCACTTTCCCTTATTTCTAAATCTAATTAATCCATTACATGGAGATATTTTTAGAAACATCATTCCACCCAGTTAAAACTCTATATCTATTCTTTGGTTTCTAGTGTAACTTTATTTGTCGACTCGAAGCTTCTCTTATTTGTTGTTGAATAGATTTGATCTTTATTTCCTTGTCATCAACAAGATCCCATCTCAATAGGTTTTTCCACAAACATTATCCTGGAAAGTTAGATTTTTTAATTTCATTCCATAAAGGTATTCATAATGATCTATATTAATAATAGAGTGAAATATATTTTTGTAATATAATTCCACCAAATGTAGGTGTTGATCCTAATAGCCCTTTAAATCAATACTGCAATCTCTCAACATGTCTTATTATGTTTTAATTGTCCTTTAAAAAAACCATTTTTCTCAAGATGATAATCAGTGTTGAAACTTTACTCAATATCCAGATCCTTCTGAAGACTTCATCAGAACATCAAGGTAAACCTCAGATCACGATCATATATAAGGGAATGTGATAATCCATACAATCATACCATATACCTTACATATATCCAAGAAAGATGATGGATATAGAAATCCTATATAATAGAAATGAAGTGTGCCCACTTCTTAAGGTGATCAATAATAATCCATATAGCCTTATGGTGTTTAGATGTATTGGGAATTCCAAAAACAAAGTCCATAGTGATGTTTTTACATTTCCATTCTTGTATGGGTAATGGTTGTAATATCCCCAAAGACATCGGTATCTCATCCTTAACATGATGCAAAAACAAGCACCGAGAGACATATTAAAAAACATCTCTTTTCATTCCATCCCACAAAAAATAATCCTTTAGGTCACTGTACATGATTGTGATTATAGGATGAATAGAGAATGGAGATCAATGAGAATCATCCTATAGATCGTAATTTACTTCTAGAATGGGAGGAATACAGTCCTGGTTCAAGAACCGTATTATTATATCATAATAAAGATTGAATTAAGAATCATTTATCACCTTCTTTTTTTATCTATACATCTTCCTTATGTGCCTCCTTAATCATCACTTGTATAGACAGTTGAACATTCATTTGAGGAAGATAAAATTTATCCACTTCCTATAAAATTTCAAGATATATCCTTTATAAATACAAAAAATTATTTCTTTTGTGATGCTTAACATGGATAAGATAGCATGGTCTTTGAAATCAAACCATTTTCTACCTTTTTCATTTTCCTAGTGTGGTAATGTATCGAGCAGTTATAATCCTTAATCAACTCCAACCATATTATTTGATGCATATTGGACTCCTTTTTTGAGATAATATACATTATTTTTTTATTAGTATAAACATCACACCCTTCCCCATAATGATATTTACTCCATATATTTATTGAAAAGATTATAACAGATAACTCAAAATAATTTGTTGGGTAAAATTTCTCTTGGATTTTCAATTATAATGTGGCATAATCTATCACCATATCATTTTTCGTGAGAAAAAACCCAGCCCCTTCTTGGATGAATCATTATAGATCAAAAAATATTCTTCAGTATATGGAGGTGTGAGCACAAGTTCCTCGGATAAACTTATTTTTAGATCTTTGAAATTATATTCACATTCCTCCATCCACATGAACATAACTCCTTTCTGGTTTAACATGGTTATTGTATTAGATAATCATGATTAATCAATCACAAAATGTCGATAATATTCATCCAAACCAAGAAAACCACAGATATCAGTTACCCTTATTGGTCTCGAACAATATTCAATAACTTCTATTTTTTCATGTTCTATAGATACCCATTACATGAGGTTATGTAACCCATAAATGTATCTGTCTAAATCCAAAATTCATGTTTCGTTATTTTCTCATAATTATTCTCATTTATCAGGGTATTTAGTACAATTCTCAAGTGATATTCATGGTCTTCCATGATTTTTTAATAGACAAGAATATCATCAATAATTACTAACAAAAACTAGTCATGGTATTACTTAAAGACACTATTAACTTGATCTATAAGCATATCAGGGGAATTAAAAAGACCAAAAGGCATCACTATAAATTCATAGTTTCTATACCTGGTTCAGAATTCCATATTTTGTATATCCTCTTTATTGAACCTTAATTGATGATATCCTGAATGATGATCAATCATGGAAAATTATTGAGCTCCATGTAGTTGGTCAAAAAATTCATCAATGTAGGGAAAATGATATTTTTTTTATAGAAATCTTGTTATGTTACAGATAATCCATATAGAGACTCATTGATCCACATTTCATCTTGAAAAATAGAATAGGTTCTCCCTATGTTGACACACTAGGGAATATGAATCCCTTGTCAATATTTTCTTAGAGTTTATTCTTCAATTCATGTAACTCAATTGGGGACATTCTATAAGGCGTCGTTGAAATATGAATAGCACATGGTACAACTTCTATTGAGAACTCAAAATAACAATTTGGTGGAAGAACTAGTAATTTTTTTGGAAAGACATCATAAAACTATCATACAATGGGATTATTTTACATTGTGAGTTTCTCCCCAAACTTTTTTAGATAGATAACATTCATATAATTATAAACTTTTGATGCGATAGTTGGTCCATTGGGAGTTTTCATAACTAACTCAACATATAATTGTATAGGTAATATAGCGATACCATTAGAAAATTCCCCATGAATAAAAGAGTGGGTGGATCCATAATCAAATAAATCAATTTCTACTTTAGATATAATGTTAATTGTACCTTTTACCACATCATTACCACACTCCACATCATAGATAGTGATCTCATGTGACTTCCCTTTTTGATTGGCCTTAAGAGTTTTATATCATCAATCATCACTAATAACCTGTGGATTAGGGAATTGATTGTAATAATGTCCCATTACCTCAAACATGTAACATTGATGTATAGGAGGTTCATTCTATATATCCTTTTATTTATTGGAATCATTAGACATCATTTTCCCACCACTTTAGCATTCAACTACATGGACCTACATTACCACACATAAAACATTTACTAGTCCCTTTAAGACAATTCACTATATGTTTCTTTCCAAACATATAGAATAAGGAAAAACTCACATTCTTTTCAATGTGGTCCTTATATTCTCCCTTGAATTCAATTTTTCTCTTCTAATTAAACCCATTGGACTGATGGGTTACTCTAATCTCCATTTCAACCATGGGAGCACATTGAACCATTTCTTCAAATCTATTGAAGTACATTTTGGTTAATAACCTTTTAAGACTAGGTTTTGAGACACTAAATAATCAATCAATTTTATTCTCAAGTTGGATAATTATTCAAAAAGCGTACATTTCAAAGCATATAAATTTTTCTTCATTGGTACCAATAGATTCATCATCCTTTTTATTAAGATCAAGAAACTATTTCTCTATCGTTATATGAATAATATAAGGAAATTAATTATTGAAAAATAAGTTCTTCATCTCATCCCATTCCATGGATTAATTTTCATCTATTTTACTCATATTCTTGATACGGTTACACCCTTGATCAACTTCACCTTCCAAATGATAGACTGGTAAGATTTCATAATCATGTTTTGAAAATTGTATAATTGAAAATATATTTTTAGTGAATTGATATATTTTTCATCCACTAATAGATTTGTTGAAGTGCTTAAAGATGTTGGATTCTACCTCGTGAAGGACTTGAGAAAATTTTATTCCCTCTTTTTCTTATTTGGTAGTCCTGTAAGATTCACAGCTTGAGAAAGATTCTTGAGAATAACTAAAAGATTTTTCGTTCCATATCCCATAACATTTTGTTTCTCAGGAGGTAAATTATTATATTTACCATTTTTATGAATTACCATGGTTCCCTTGGGTTCCATACATTGACTAAAACCCTGAAGAATAGTGTGAGAAAAACTAATCATAATGGGAAAACTACATCATCAAGAATAAAATTTCAATTTAGGTCACATTAGGATTTATCCTAGGTTATTATTGATCATTTATAAAACACTAGGATTGTAACCTATACTTAGACATACCCTTTGGCTTATGACTAAGAATTTATCATCCTAGTTTCCAATGTTTAACGAAACATTTCCTATGAAACCAACTATAATGACCCATGATTTACATTGATTGATATTAATTAAAATTTTATGATTATTAACTAAATAATATAAAAACGATATGATAGGACCGTATAGTTATAATGACTATAGAAACTAGGAATCATAAAAAACTGGTTCCAATGATATCTTCATTGTCTCCTTCTTATTTCATGTTAATTAGACACCATTTTTACATTTCTTTTTTAATACCGTTTTTCATGACCTAGAGAATTGAAAAATATGAAAGGGTGTGATCAGAGTTCTCAATAATGGTGGTCAAGGGAGATATCGATCATATCATAATAATACTATATAGTAACATAACAATTAAAAATATTATTGTATATATCAAGGATTGTGATATCATTCCATGGAATATATCATAAAAGGCCATAAGAATCATTGAACATAATCCCAAAAGTCATAATATAAGTCATGATGTTTTGTGGCAGACACATAAGCATAGGAAAGAATTTTATATTAGTCATGTATAATTTCCAAGACCATTGCAGTGGAAAATGACCATTACTGAAAAGATTTCACTCCTCATTCTAGCTCTGTATTACTAAGATGAGGTAATTTCCATTTCTTTCCATGTATACGTCAAGAGAAATAAATATTTAAACAATTAGTTGGAGAGAGATATTGGTCCCACCCATTTCATAATGAAATCATTATTAAATATTCCACAATAACAAAAATCATTAATCATAACCAATGGAATAAATTGGGTTTCTTTAAACAAAATTCCACCATAACATAATCCATGTAAATCAAATGGATTTCATAAATAACATTCCATAATAAAAACAATAAAATCATAGGAACAATAAGTATATTATACTTTTAACACAAACCTATTAAAAAATTCTATCTTATATGGAAAACAATTTTGATATAACACATGAAATTAAATATTGAGGAAAATATCCTTTCTTCTTTAAAAATGATTTCTTATTACACAATTTTAAAAGAAAAAACTTTATTTTAAAATAAAGATGAAATCACGGTGATGAAGTTTCATGTATATAATGAATTATTAAAATGTAAAAAAACATTTATATCTTATAATTTTAAAAAACATTCTCCTCATACATTTGGAGAAAAAGTAAAAAAATACCTTGTATCGAATAATGACAAAATATTACCTAGATGAAGTTTAGTAAAAACTCACAAATGGGTAAAATTAACTTCAAAAAAATTGTATACGAATATAAATAATGTTAAATATTTAGGAAATAAGTATGTGGATGATAAATATACACTATTATAAACTTATATATAAACAATCTCGGATTTTAATGAGATTGTGAAATTATCAATTACCATAGGTCTAATTTAATTTTTATACATTTAAACCTCATAAATAAGTATTTAAATAATTTAATTGACTTATTCAATACTCATATTCACTTTTATAATATCATATATGATCATAATATCATTGGTTTTTTAATAAAATAACATTATTACTTGTTATTTTGGTATTAACTGCTTCATTTTCTTGTGCATATATTGTCAAATAAGCTCCAGTTATCCTTCATAGGTTATAGTTATATCATTAAAAAATGATAATAAAATGTTATATACTATATTTATTCATTATATTAATTTATATAATCATTATTTAATAAAAATCAAGTGGAATGAATCGCATCACATCAAGGATGTGGAATGTCGTATCTATGCACGAGTAACGATATCATTCCCATAATTGTGGAATTTTATTGAATTGAATTGTGTATAATATTTATGAATAATTATAATGTTATAATAATAATATATAGTTATTATTTCTATCATTATACCCATCCATGTATGGTGGTGGTGAAAAACAGATTACACCACGTTGTGGAGAAGGTATGTCATATGTATGCACACGTAGTGATTTCATTTTGTGTAGAATGGATCGAAAGTAAAATATTGTTGTCAAATAAAAATAATAATATCTTATTATATACATTATATTGGATTTATTTATTTTTAATTAAACAAATCATGATGGGAAAGTAGAATAAGGAATAAGTATGGAATAATCAGTAGAGGAGACTACCACCTTTTGGACGTGCTTCCAATAAATATCCTCTTAGGGAATTGTAGTCGGACTTTTAAGAAGACAATAACCTATATAATGTAACTATGAGTGTTAATAAGGTAAATGGGTAGGGTATGTTTGCGCATGAGGGCTAAATATGAATTGAATAGGTGGGAGAGTATGTGCCCATTTATAATTTAGGTGAGGGGCACTTTTGGAATCTCCAAAAATATTAATTTATAAAAACATCAAGACCATTCAAAAAACCACCAAAATATAATAATTTATAATATTAGATGATATAGTTTTTTAATCGCATCAAATAATAGATTTAATACAAGTTTTTATATCAATTTAAACATTATCATTTTATATACACTAAGTTATTCTATTTATTTTTTAATAGGGAATGAAATATTTATATATTAAAAGGGTGAAATATTTACTTATTTTATGTCAATTAGACCATAAATTAATACATTAGAACATTTTAGACAATATAATAATTAATATATAATTTTAAAAAATGTTTTATGATTTCTAGAAATTTTAATAAAATATTATTTTGATAAACAATCTATTGTGTCAATTTTTAGACTATCCAATTCAACGCTTTTTAAAAATATAAAGATAAATTTTTGTACTTATAACCAACTATTTTATTTTATTCCAAAGAAGGCGAGGTTAAATTTAAAAAAATGTAGACATATTAATTATACATGATATATTTATTTTAATATTTTTAATAACATTTATTTGTTATCTCTATTAATAAAATAATTACTACAAAAATTTTATGTAAGTATTAAATATACTTATTTTTTAAATAAAAAAAACAATAAAAATAATATGATGAATATAATTATATTAGAATTTAGATGAATATTTTTATCCAAATTTATTTTCTCAAAAATTCATCATTTAAAATGTAATACTTATTAAATTATTAATGAGACAACTTTAACATCACTTTAAATACAATAAAATTATTTTCAAAATCACTTTTATCAGGATAAAAATTGTCACTACTATACCCATGGATGGTAATGGCCGAGATATACTTGACTAATATGATTTAGTCTAGCGTTTGGATCTTTTTATGTTAAATAAAATTTTAATAAAAATTGATTTATTAATTTCTCCCAAATTAAATAGTTTTTACATTATAAAAGTTTAAGTCTTTAAGGAAATTATTTATTTCCTAAAAATTTCAAATATATTTAAACTATAAAGAAAAAAGTTAGAATTAAATTGAGTATTTATAATAGAATTAATATTATGTAAAACCTTATATAAAAATAATTTAGTAATTTAAATTTGAGTGCGAATTATTTATCTTCTAAAAATATTAAATTTAATGTCATAATCTTATCCATGTAGCTTCCAATGGACACCATTTCGACCAAAGAATGATTTAGGTATAAATACAATCTGTAAATGATATTAAGTCAAGTCCTAAGTTAATTTTATAATTGTATTCTTGACCATAATTACCAAACATACCATTTTATGGTATTAATAATGTTTACTATAGTTACTATTCATAATGCCAAAAAAATAAAATAAAAATATTTAAATAGTTGGACCTACTGATTATAAATATAGAAATAATTATTAAAAATTCAAAACAAAAGGTGCATTAATTAATTTAAAATTAGTCCTGTTATTAGAAAGAGAGAATGAGTTTTAAAAGCTAAAACATTGCAAATGATTGAAATGTTTTTACATCTGAATTTAATGTAATATAATGATAATGACATAAATTATATTGAATTATAAAAATATATTATATTTATACTTTAAACCCATACAATATTATAATTTATCCACATTAATTATTTTAATGTAAATAGTTGTTTTAATTTATAATTTAATCTATTTTTACTATTCATCATAATCTAAATGTTATCAAAAAAATATTAAAATTTCATCAAAAGTAAATTTTTATATCCCAAATACAAATAACATGTTTATTTGGTATTGAAAAATTATTATCTTTTCAAAATTTTAATTTAAAAATGATTTTCCATTAAAGGCGGAAAATTAACCTTTTGAAAAATATTGGATTATATTCTTCAAATAGGGTTTATTAATAACCTATGATAAAAATATCTATTTTATAAATATAAAAAATATTGTATTTATTATATAAAAAAAATATTTTGTTAATTTATTTTAGTAATATTAATTCAATCAATTTATTAACACAAAAATAGAAATATATAAATGAATTATAATATTATTGTTTTGGAATAGATTCACCAAACCTTTTTATCAATTTGTTTTATTTGTTACCACTAACATAACAGATAGGTTAAAATGTTATGTTTATACTAACGGAATATCGTGGTTCATTTAAACTCATGATTGTGTGAAAGGAATGCAATTGTAGAATTAAAATTAATTAAAGAAAATACTTCATAAGAACATATATGTGTTACAATGCATACATATTCTATCCTAGTGGAATAATAAGGGGTGTAATTTAGGGAAAACCTATTTATATTAATTACTCACCCCATACTTGGGAACTTTGGTGTATTTATAGACATTTTTTATTAAGACACTGGTACAATTAAATTATCTCATTCCATTAGAGATGCATCATGATACTTTGAGCATGGATTGTGGTGCTTGGAGCATATTGGGAGTTGTAGAGTTGTTGTATTTGGAGAAATAGAGATATTTTTGGTGTTGTTTTCATCTTAGTACTATGATATTGTTCTCTATTTCTTCATTGTAATGTAATATGGTTGATGGTTTATTTTTTTTATAATAAATTTGTTATACTTTGAGTTGTATTACATTTTACTCAAGAATAATATAGTTGTCTATTTGTTCATGGTTGTTTGGTTTGGTATATTTATTTTAAAAGGGAATATCATCCCCTGATTATTTAAATCCCTTGGTATTTATTTTTATCGTACGCTGTCTTGGGGATTTTACCTAAGTCCTAATAATGTCCCACCACTTTCTTAAGCCCACGAAGAGGGGAGGGATGTTACAAATTGTATTAGTCTTTGATGATCCATATTTTAATATGGGAAAATGATATTGTAGATCCTAGATTTTTAAAATAATTATTGTTTAGTCAATAATTTGGATTTGTAGAAAAGAGTAGGATCCTCAGAACATTAAATGTGGTTAATAAATAGGTGTAGTTTACCTATTTTTTTGTACATAAAGTTACTGAGGAGTTGGTTACACAAGAGTTTTGAGAAAATTATAGACTTATAACCTCATCACTATGGGATTAAACAATGATAAGATAACGAAATGAATTTATTGAAATGACTTCCCAATGGGAGTGCATTTTCATTTCGAGTAATGATTTTTTATTTGTTGAAAAAGATATGTTTAAAAAAAAATAAATTGTTTTCAAATTTGATATCTTGTATAGGCAAGGTTGGGGTATTCTAAAAATGGTGTAAATTTTCAAAAAAGTGATGAAAATTTAAGGTGTTTAATTTTGTAATGAATTTTTATGATATATGTGAAATGGTATATTTGAAATTAAAAGTATTCAGTTTCTAGAGGGAGATATTAAATAGAGTTTTATTATGGTTATATAAAAGAAAACTTAGTAGGAATTATTGAAATCAACTAGAAGAAGATGTAGAGAATGTGGTTACATCTGATGCACAGGTGAACGAAAAATTAGTTCAGAGTGTTGTCTGAGAATATCAATCCACGGATATATGGAAATGAGTTGATAAACCACAGAAATTGGATCATTCCATTTAGTTCTAAGAGTAGAATCCACCCATATTTCAGAGTGACACAAAACTAAAGAAAGAAGGGGTGTGGCTAAACAAGATGAATCAAATATTTGATTTCTGTAGCACACCAAAAAAGGTGAAGGTCAAGTTGGTGATTTACATGTTATAGTCTCTCACACACCAATGATGGGATTTAACATTTCATGTTAAAAGTGGCCAAGGAATTTCATGGGATTATTTTGAATAATTGTTTGAAAAAAATCTATCCTCACACATTCATGATTTCTATAACAATAATATTTTTTAGACTGAATCATGAGAATCTCTTGATTACAAAGTCTGTAGTTAAATATATGAAATTAGTCTTCTTTGATTTGAATTTTCTACAAGGGAATTCTTAAAGTCACAAATTTAAGAGTCATAGTTTAGAATATATATTTTCATGATTATTTTCATGATTTTTATAGTGTATTGTACCAATATAGTCTATAGATGGGTAGTGGAATAAAGAGACATCATGGGAACTATGGGTGGAGGAAGTGTGTTGATACTTATGGGAAATTGTGGGAAATATAATTCTAGGAATAAGAGGAAGATGGAAACCTATGTACAAGGTATTGGGATGGCTTATAATAAGCTTTTAATATCAATGAATCTTCCTCTTAATCCCAAGAGAAATCCTATATGTTTTCAATGTATTTCATTGGATTACTTGAAGAAATATTGTAAGAAACGACCTAGAGAATTCCGCAATTGAAAAAATGTGGGAAATATTTAGCACTATTTTTGAAGTGTTCCATGGTTCGGTGCTCATAAAAAATGTTATGTTTCAAAATTTTCATTTTCATTGATGGGGAAAGGGAAATAGAATACCTCTAATTAGTATAGAAGAGGAAGCCATGGTGATTCTAGGAATACAATGATTCCTCAATAAGGGAAATATAAGTAAGGAAATTAAGAGAAGAGTGTAGCCTATAAGAAATTGCATGGATATGAGAAAGTGATTGTGAATGATCAATCATGCCCATCAAGGATGAGTGGTATGATTATTTTGAATTCTACCCTTCCAAATGATTTGTATGATATGAGTGCATCACCCTATTTATTCCTTCTCATGTTGTTTATATTTTGTGTTTTTATGTTGAGAGTATGCATTCTTTTTTGAAACATACAATGACTTTTGGTCAAAGATAATGTTGAGACATTAGTTAAATATAATGTTCTATATCAATTGATGGAGATAAATTGATTTGGGATTTATCTGTTCTTGATATGGATTTCTATGACATAATCATGGGTATTGATTGGTTGAAAAGTTTCAAACCTCACATTGTATTTTATACCCATAGGGTTTGTGTTAAAAAAAATCATGAAATCAAGATTCTATTTAGATTATACCAGAATGTAAAGGTAGGTAATAAAATCACCTATAATTAGACCAATCTTTACCATTTGTAAGTGTTGACCTTGGTATCACTAGATGAGATCTAGAATAGCACTTTTCCTACAATTGTTGATCAATTTTCAGATGTTTTTCAGAATATTTTATTAGGGTGTACACCCACAAGAGAATTTTAGTGTATGAATGGTCCCAAAAAAGGGACCAACCTTATCTCACTTACCTCAGATTTGATTCCCCCAATAGAGCTGAGGGAATTAAATAACCAATTAAAATATTTGGAAGGAAAAGGATTCATTTTTCCTATTACATATCTAGTGGAATCACCATTTTTGATTGTGAAAAAGGTAGATGGAACTATTTGGTTGTTTATAGATTATCCTAAGCCCAAACAAGGTATGATAAAAAATTACCATCCACTTCTATGAATTGATGGAATATTTGATCTCTCCAGGGGAGCCCAGTGGTTCTCTAATGTTGACATGCAATCTTAACATCCCAAATTTTTGGTTCGAAAGGCGGATATTCCAAAGATATATTTTAGGAGTATATATGTCCATTAAAAGTTATTATTTATGACTTTTGGTCTTAATAATGAACTTATGGTATTTATAACTTTGATCAATGAGATATTTTAGAGGTATATTTTATTGGTGGTGTTTGTGTTTGACATACTAATTTATTCAAGGAAAACATCTGTCCATGAAAAAAACATGGTGATAGTATTGGGTGTCTATTGGGATTATATTTTGTATTAAAAACTTTAAAAGTTTGATTTTTTGAAACAAAATATACATTTCCATGACCATTTTATCTCTAAAATAGGTGCTCCATGGATCTAGAGAAAATATAGGTTGTAATATCCTTGTAACCACTAAAGATTTTCTTTAATATATATAGTTTCCTTTGATTAATATGTTCTAACCAAAGCATTTTTCATGATTTTTCACAAATATATTCACCAATGAAACCCCAATAACAAAAATTTCTACATTCTAATAGAACAAGGAACATTATAAGTCTTTTCAAGAGATTAAATTTTACATTACATCAACACTAATCATGAAATTTTTTGAATCCTGACATAGTTAATATGTTTATTTTGATGCCTTGGGATCTGTTTTAGGTTGTGTTCTCATGTGGTAAGATCATGTTGTTTTTTATGGATTACCATAGTGATGGTTTCAATAGATGAACTACCAAATACATGATTTGGAGTTTTCTAATATTGTTCTTTATTTAAATACATGTCAACATTTCCTCTTTGGTGAAATATTTAGGGTGTTTTTATATCAAAATACATTGAAACATATTTTCTCAAAATTTTATTTTATCCCAAGACAATGAAGGTGGATGAAGCATCCCAAAATGTTTTAGTTTGAGTTGATGTATACATCGAGTAATGACAATTTGATGGAGGATGCATTAAAAAGGAAATCTTGTGGTCATTTGGAAAAAGTGGCTTCATATTAGTGGAAAATGATTTCAATGATAGCTGACATGCACCTGGGTTGTTAAGAACATGCTATTGTTGTAATTTTGTTTCATGATTATTTTTTTCTTGAGTTGGAGGTGATGTTTAAATAAGAAAAAACAGCATATTATAAATGTGTTTCTATGAGGTAAAAACTCAAAAATGGGGATAAATTGAGCGGTTAAAGCTATAAGTGAGTTCTATTTTGTACATTATTTATCAGGTGGTTGTACATTTGGTTTGTTAGGAAAAACATCTTATTTTTTCCACCATTTTAGATGGGATATTATCCTAGAATATGAAAAATTTATAAGTAATTTAAAGCATAATTTTGGTTGGTTCACATAAAAAGAATTATGGCTGAGTTTATGATGTGATTCCTAAACTATGAACTGGTTAACCTAGATCACTAGAAGCTAATAGTTATCTTATATTCTTTACCTATTCCCATTTAGAAATTTGAGAACATAGAAATGGAATTTCTTATAGGTATCCTAATAATGGTTTAGAAACATGATTCCATATGGGTGATTGTGGATAATCTCATAATGTTTTCCTATTTCATCCCTATTCATGAATCTCATACAGTGAGTGAGATGTCTAAAATATATATCTTCAAAGTGGTAAATAGGCATGGAATACAAGTTTTGAAATTATTAGACTGATATATGTGGTTTTCATCTCATCTTTCGAAATCCTAACTATAAGCCCTTATGACTTAGTTGAATAAGAGAATGGTGTATCACAATCATACGGATGGACAATCTAATAGGATGACACAAAAATTGGAAAAAATGCTTCAGGATTGTGTAATAGATTATGGTAGCTCATGGGAGGAGCACATACTATTATGGGAGTTCTCATATCAAAACATTTTTCATACCATAATACATATGGATCAATTTAAATCATATTATGGACATCCTTGTAATTATCCACATTGAATGGTGGAAATATGTTAGACATAAATGGATGGACTGAGGCTTGTCCATGAGACAACATAGAATATTATTTTTATCATAAAGAGAATAAAAATGATAAAGAGTCATTATAATTCATAATAAGGACATTTAAGATAGTCCTTTTCTTTTGAGGAGATTGATCATCTGTTTTTGAGAATATATCTGAGGATTGGGCATCATCATTTTTGGGATGAATGGAATGTTATCCCCAAGATACATAGTCCCTTTTAGATATTGGAAAATGTTGGTGAGGTGGGATATGAATTGTATTTCTTAAAAGTGTTTTTATTGAATAATGTGTTTCATGTATCTCAATTTAAGAATAATAACCCTAATAAAAACCATCTGATTAAATGGGGTCACATTTATCATGAGTTAGATACTTAATTAAGTCATGTTCTATTATAGATTTGGACAAGTAAGAGAAAGAATTGTATGGGAAAACAATCATTCTTTTGTAGGTTTTGTGGCAACATGGTTAGATTCAGGAATAAACATGGGAACATGAAAAGGAATTTGTTGCAAAATGGCCCAAAATCTTTCAAGAAAATGGTTCTTTTCTACTTTCCATGTACAAGAAGTCTAATGAGGGGAGAATATATCACCAATATTTTCAAGAAATTAACCCATTATATATTTATTTTATGTATATAATATTTTTGGGTTGATTTTGTGAAGATCTGGATGAGTTTAGAATGTTTTTGTATATTTTATTGAGGAGCACAATTTGCGAACGGTTAGTAGAAACTATTCAAGACCACTAAGAAACTGTGAAAAGGGAAAAAATAGGCACTTGGTATGCTCATATTTGGCACAACATTTGGTCAATACATTGGAACACCTAGGAGAAATTGTAACACCCCAAGTTTTTATAAAAATAAATAAAAATTCATGGAAATTTGTTTCAAATATATATTTATAACTATCCTTTACAACATAATGTTTCCACTACTATGTTTTGAATTTCAAGAAACTGTCATCTGCAATTGTGTTCAGTATGTTATTTTGAGTCTGATGAAACCTACTTGTTTTTAGATAAATAGTAACATACCCATATGAATAGTAATATGAATTGTAATATGAACTAAATGAATATTAAAGTTTATTATTATTTTATTTTCCTAAAGATTTATGATAATAACATCTCGGTTATTTTTTCATCATGATACAAAAGTAGTTCTAAAATTGGAATTGTTAATTTTTGAAATAAGTATGATTTTTTTTAAAATTAAATTATAAATACATAGAAAATTATTTTCAAAAAATGGACATCAATTTTTTATTCTATATGTTGAAAAATGGTTTGGGTATATTTTTGGGATTTTATTGAAATTCATTAATTTTCGATGAATAGTGAAATACAATAAAATACCGTATAATAAAATTATCATTAAATTTCACTATTTATGACCTAATAAGTGATTCAAGGACACTTTGTTCGAACTCACATGCCATTACTACTATTTGAGGTCACATGAACTAAGACTATTCATAATCTTCGGTAAAAATATTATAATAATGATTAAAATAATGAAAAATAACCCTTCTCCTCCACTATAAATACCACCCTCACTCCCCTCTTCTTCGCACACCTCTAAAGCCTTGAGCCATACCTCAGTTATTCCCAATACTCCTCCCAAGGATATTCCCCACGTCCTAGAGCTACTGGCCTCACCAAAAGACCAAAACCAAAGCTCTTAAGAAGGATCTCAAGGAGAAGATATCAAGAGGTAAACATCCTCTTTTATTTTCTTTTTTTCCCTTTAATTTTAGGTAATTATCTTCTATTCCCATTGGATAATGATGCGATAGTTCATTAAATATCCCCCTTACTATACATATAATGTATGAATGATGATATATTCTCTTTATCTCATCAAACTATTATTAAGAAATTTTAAGAGATGTCGTTAGGCTGCTGAATTTTCGTAAAAAATTTCTCAAGTTTTATTTTATTTCATGATTCCTTCTTCTTCATTCCTCACCTCTTCTTATACAAGAGGAATGAAAGCTCCATAATCATGTATATTCTGGATTTTGTCATGTTCATGGAAATCCCATCATCCTTATTCTTCTCCTCTCCCACTTATTCAAGGAATTAAAAACATCGTTCATGATGTCTCAAATTACCAACATCATGGACGATGTGATTTCATTTTTTGTTAAATACTTCAAGTCTAGTAATGAGAACCATTTTTATTGTTGAACTAGGTTATAAAATAAGTATTATTTCTCATCAATGGTCCTGGAATTGTTTTGTACCAATGGTTTTAATTTATGAAACAAAATGAGGTCGTTATTATCAAAGAACCACTAAAATGATCTAAACAAACATCATCAATGTTTTAACTTATGAATCATCCTCATGTAAGAATTAAAAATGATAAATGGTATAATTTATGATACTGGATATATGTAAATACTACACCATTTTAATTCTTGAGTTTTACTACCAATTGGCAAAAACATCCCCCAGGAACCAATCGTGGAAATCATTTAATGAACTCACACAAAAACAGTGCAAGGAGGAAAATATTAACAATTAAAGGGTGAAATTATTTTATGAAATGATCATATAAGATTTTATAACCATGAAAATGTTTCTGTAAAATACTAATAACACTCTTTTTACCATTATATAGGAAGATTAAACAATTTTTAAGTAATACAAACCAGATGTAAGAGAATTTTTAAACCGAATTCCATTCATTAGGTTAACCTTTTACATTGTTATTTATGTTGTGTTAAATTTTGTTGACTGTTGGGTTTTGTTTATATTATGTTTAATTATGTGTATTTATAGTTGATATACATATTTCATCCACTCTATTAAGTCTTTCTTCAATTAAATGAATTATTTAAGTGGATAATATTTTAAAATCCTCTACTAAAATTCTGTATTAACAAATTCAACAGAAATGTTTTATGTTATTATTCATGTTGTATGATTATGATTTGGAACATGGGAATTTTTAATGATGAATTGTGGGACCTATATCTCCCTCAAATGCATTGGGTATGTGTATGTTGGTGGTCGGTCATTAGGTTACTCCATGTGTAACTACGATGGTTAAAAAAATTGTAAGGTAGCCGTGAGGGTTACAAATTATAAGGTAGCAATGAGGGTTACAATGTTATGCATGTAATTCCATAAGATACCTTTATGATTATATTTATGTTCTCATGTTTTGTGTGGATTTTTGGAAAATATCATGTTACCCAAAGAAAGTATATATATATATGGGTGACAAGAATTAGTTTTTTAAAATACTTTCTTACGTTACGAGTATTAATGGTCTAATGTGTTCTTTTGTTATTTTTCATTCGTTACTGAGCTTTTTTGTTCATCGCAAGTTTTTAAATGTTTTTTGACTGGTTAATTTATGTGTAATACAATTAAGGAAGCCATGTTAAGTGTTTAATAATTTTCAAGGAGTCATGTTTATGTTTTAATGTTTTATATTTAAAATAAAACGAAAACTGCTTTTATGGTGTCCACTCTGTAATAATATGTAATTTTATGAATGATTTATACCAATTCTCTAAAGCTCTAAACTTGAAATGATCTTCAGTGTGAAATATTTGTTTCTTGACTAAATTCATGATTATGTATGTTATAAGGTTGGGTCCTTATAGTTGGTATCAGAGGATGGTTTAGTTAAATTTAGGGGTTAGGGTGACATTAAAAGAATACCATAAATTATTTTCACTCTATGTTTAATTTGAAATGTTATAACATTTAAAGATTACCATGTTTCTTAATCTAAGATATGTTTGTTCATAATGGCTTTCCACAGAAGGAACAAAGATGCTGAAGAGGAGAGGCACTGACAGAATGACATCCTTTCAGATCTACATCCTGGAATGGTAGGGATTGGAACCGAGCATTTTGTGATAGTAATAGATCAGCTAACATAGGCAATAAATGGTTGTGGCATCCACGAATGAGAACCAATAGAGGTACCACAACAGAAAATGAGATTAGTGTAACATTTTATGAGACAACAACCTCATGCATTCAAAGGATCTTCGTACCCTGTAGCAGCTGAAGGATGGATTAGGGACCTTGAAAAGTTATTGGATGTTATGGGATGTTTTGACAATCAAAAGGTAAGTCTTACAATTTATCATTTTGAAGGAGAAGGTGATCAATGATGGTCAATGGTAAGTGATAGTAGGGGTATAGAAGATTTTTATTCCTTAGAGTGGTATGAATTTAAAATTATTTTCCTTGAAAAATATTTTCTTAAGGTGGTGCGACTTTGGATGGAGAAGAAATTCTACGAATTGAAATAGAAGAAGGAAGATTCAGTGGATATGTATGATGAAAAATTCACTCAACTGGTGAGGTATTCTCCAAATATTATTCTGGATCTTGATAGAAAAATCAACTATTATTACTAAGGATTAAAGCAAATGTATCGAAGGGTATTGGACTCCCGTGAGTTCAAATGTTATGAGAAACTTATCTGATGTGATGAGGGGGTACAGATGGAGTTTATTGATGATCATGTGCATTTTGGAAATAAGGAGGAGAAGAAGTATATATGGAAGTGATGGGTAAGAATCAACCAAAGAAATATGATGGTAAGAAAATCCAATTTCTAGTTTGTGAAAGGTGTGACAAGAAACACCATGATGAATGTCATACCAAAATTGGAAATTATTTTAAATGTGGTATGTTTAGATATATGTCCTAAGATTTCAATGAAAATTATCCTAAGAATAATCCTCATAAGATAACTATATAGTTTTTTAAATGTGGTGAGATGGGTCACTATGAAAATGCCTGCCTAAAGAGAGATCTGAATGAGGCAATGAAGCTTGAATACAAGCAGAATGGTGTGGTGAGATCCTTTGCATCTACGTCAGCAGATGTGAGGCCATCCAATGAAGTTTTATCTGGTACTTTGTCTGTTCACTCATATTTTGCTAAAGTTTTGTTTGATACGTGGTATACACACTCCTTCATTGCTGAGAATGTTTCCGGTAAATTGGAAAAATCACCTCAACAAATGAGACCTGAACATGTTGTTAAAACACTAGGGGGGATATTATTGCCAAGAGGAATTATAAGAATATTTCTATTGTGGTCCTTAGAAATACTTTACCTGCAAGCCTGGCTGTTTTACCCTTAGTAGAGTTTGATGTTATTCTGGGAATGTATTGGCATTCTGATTATCATGCTAAGATAGACTGTAGAGCTAAAGAAGTTGTTTTTCAGAAAGAGTTTCAGTTTCTATACAAGAATGACCCCAAAAAATTGATAACATATCGAGAAGATGATAAACTATTGAAAGATATAAATAAAAGTTATCTTGCTCATATTTTTGAAAATAAAGGAACTATTTAGATTTCTGATGTGTTAGTGGTAAATGAATACCTTGTTGTTTTTTTGATGAGTTATCTGGTGTTATACTAGATTGGGAGGTCGAATTCAAAATTGACTTAGTTCCTGATGCTAAGCCAATTTCAAAACCCCCATATCGTATGGATCCAACAAAACTTATTGAATTGAAAAATCAATTGTAGGATTTTCTTGACAGAGGCTTCATTCATCCTAGAACTACACCATGGGGATCCCCTGTTCTGTTTGTGAAAAAGAAAGATGGTTCCATGAGACATTGCATTGACTATAGAGAATTGAATAACATCAATGTTAAATAAAAGTTTCCTTTTTCTCATATTAATGACTTGTTTGATCAGCTTTAGGGAGCTTAGTACTTTTCCAAGATTGACCTGAGATCCGGATACCATCAGCTGAAGGTGAAGTAGGATGAAATCCGGAAAATAGAATTTCATACTAGATATGGGCATTATGAATTTGTTATTATGCCATTTGGATTAACTAATGCACCTGATGTATTCATGAATCTTATGAATAGAGTATTTCATGAGTTCTTGGATACGTTTTTGGTTGTATTTAATAATGAAATATTGGTATTTTATAAAAATAAATAGGATCATGAAAAACATCTTAGGGATGTTTTGAAAACATTAAAAGGAAATAAACCTTATGGAAAATTAAGCAAGTGTGGTTTTTTGCTACAAAAAATTTCTTTTCATGGGCATATTGTAAATAAGGATGGAATAATAGTTCATCCTGCTAAAACAAAAGTGGTTGATGAAAGGACAAGACCCACAAATGTTATAGAGATTCGTAGTTTTATTGGATTAGTTGGTTATTACCAACATTTTGTTAAGAACTTTTCTCAGTTATCTAGCCCTATAACTATGTTAACGCGGAAAGGGGTTAAATTTGTTTGGACAGAAGAATGTAATAATTTTTTTCAGAAACTGAAGAAGATATTGGTGAATGATTTGGTTTTGGCCTTACATTCCCAGAATGGTGAGTTTTTCATATACTGTGATGCTCTGTTGAAGGGACATGGTTGTTTTTTAATTCAGAATGATCAGGTAATTGCTTATGCATCAAGACAACTAAAACCTCATGAGATAAATTATCGCACACATGATTAGGAATTGGCAGCTGTGGTATTTTCATTGAAAATTTGGAGGCATCATTTATACAAAACCGAATGTCAAATATATACTGACCATAAAATTATGAAGTATATACTCACTCAGATAGAATTAAACATGAGGCAAAGAAGATGGCTTGAAATGATAAAGGATTATGATTACACGATTAATTACTATCCTGAAAAAGCAAACAAAGTAGTGGATTCCTTGAGTCAAAAAATTCATGCATCATTAATCATGTTACATTTGGAACATGATCCCTTGATTAATGATATGATGAATTTTGGCTTAGAAGTTGTTGGTGCAGGGAATACATCTATTTTGTTTCAGGTTTCAGTGTAGTCTTCATTGACAGACAGAATTAAGTGAGCACAGAAGGAAGACCATGAGCTATAGAAAAGGTAGAATTGGTAAAAATGGATAAGTTTCAAGAATTTAATCTTGATAAAGATTGTGTTTTGTAATTAGTAAAAATTTTGGGCGTGCTTAGTGATTCCAAATTGAAGAAAGGTTTGTTGTGTGAAGCTCATAGTTGTCTATTTTCGGTTCATCCTAGAAGTACTAAGATGTATAGAGACCTTCGAGAGTACTACTGGTGGGATGGAATGAAAAGAGATATATATAATTTTACTATGAAATGTTTGACATGTTAGCAGGTAATGGAAGAGTGGTAGTTACTGAAGGGTATGCCTCAGTCTTTGTCAGTGTTAGAGTGGAAGTGGGAGAATGTATCGATGGAATTTGTGGTGGGACCACCTAAAAAATCTCAAGGTAACAATGAAAATTGGGTTATTGTGGATCGACTGAAAAAATATGCACATTTTCTTTCTATTCTAGATACAATGTATTTGGATCAGCTTTCTCAATTGTACCTTAAAGTGATTTTCAGGTTACATGGAGTTCCTCTTTCAATTGTATCTGACCGGAATCCTAGGTTCACTTCTAACTTCTAGAAGAGACTTCATAAGTCATTGGGCACAAAGTTAAATTTCAGTATAACTTCTCATCCTGAATCAGATGGGCAGTTAGAATGAATGATTCAGACTTTGGAAGATATGCTTCGAGATTGTTCAATGGACTACCAGGGAAGTTGGGATCAACATCTTTCATTAGTTGAGTTTTCTTATAATAACAGTTTTCATTCCATTTTAAATATTTCTCTTTTTGAGGCCATGTATGGGAAGCGGTGTCAGACTCTAGTATTTTGTGATGAAGTCGATGAAAGAATGTTGATGGGGCCATAATTAGTAGAAGAAGTGGCTAAGAAAGTGAGAATGATTTAGCAGTACATGAGGATAGCTCAGAACAGACATAAAATTTATGCAGATAACATAAGGGAAGACTTATCTTTTGAGGCAGGTGACCATGCTTTCATTAAAAAACCTCATTGGAAATGTGTTATGTGCTTCAGTGAGAAAGGGAAGATTAGTCCACTGTTCATACATCCTTTTGAAATATTATATAATGATGGAAAAGTTGTATACCATGTATCTTTGCCTCTGATTTTGTTTCAGGTACAAAATGTTTTCCATGTTTCGATGTTGAGAATGTATATTCCAGATTCATCAAATGTCATGAACCCAGAAGTAGTTCAGCTGGAAGAGATCCCTTATTATAAAGAGAAACCAGTGTAGATTTCTTGATCGAAGGGAACATGTATTGCAGAATAAGGTAATCCACCAGGTAAAGGTTTTATGGAGAAACCACATTGTTGAAGAAGCAACATGGGAGTTTGAAAATTCTTTGAGGGAAAAGTACCCTCATTTGTTTAATAAGTAAATAAAATTATGAAGAAGAAATTTACATATGGTTTGGATAATGTAACACCCCATGTTTTTCTAAAAGTGAATAAAAATTCATGGAACTTTTTTATAAGTAGATATTTATTACTAGCCTTTAAAACATAATTTTTCCACTTCTATGTTTTGATTTTCAAGTAAATGTCATCTGCAATTGTTTTCAGTATGTTATTTGGAATCTGAAGAAACCAACTTGTTTTTTTGTGAGTAGTAACATAACCTTATGAATAGTAATATGAATAGTAATATGACCTTAATGAAAAGTAATTTTTATTATTATTTTATTTCCTTAAGGCTTTAAGATAATAACATCTTGGTTAATTTTTCATCATGATTTAGAAGTAGATATAGAATTAGAATTGTCAATTTTTGAAACAAGTATGATTTTATTTATAAATTAAATTAAAAAATTTAGAAAATTATTTTAAAAAAATGACTTGGTTTTTGAATTTTACACGTTGAAAAATGGATAGGGTAAATTTTTGGGATTTTTATAAAATTCTTATTTTTTGATGAATAATGAAATAAGATAAAACAATGTATAATCAAATTATCATGAAAATTTACTATTTATGAAATCATAAGTGATTCAAGGCCACTTAGTTCAAACTCACATGCCATTATTACTATTTGAGGTCACATGAACTAAGACTATTCATAATCTTGGACAAAAATATTATAACAATGATTAAAATAATGAAAAATACCACCTCTCCTCCACTATAAATACCACCATCACTCTCCTATTCTTCCCACACCTATAAAGCTTTAATCCATGCCTTGGTTCTGACCAATAATCCCACCAATGCTCTTCACCACTTCCTAGAGTTATGGTCTCACAAAAAGTCCAAAACCAAATCCTTTAAGAAGGATCTCAAAGACAAGAGATCAAGAGGTAAACATCCTCTTTTATTTTATTTCTTTTCATTCATTTTATGTTAGTCTCTTCCTTTAACATTGGATTATGTTGGAATATTTCATTTCACATCCCCCCTTAATATTCATATTATGTATTAGTGATGAGATATTCCTTTCTCTCATCAAACTATTTTTATGAAATTTTAAGAGACACAGTTAGACAACCGAATTTTCGTGAGAAATTTCTCAAGTTTTCTTTTATTTCATGATTCATTATTCTTATTTCATCACCTCTTATTATCCAAGAGGCAAGAATTCTCAAGAATAATGTATATTCTGGATATTCTCATGTTCATGGAAAATTAATCATCATTATTCTTCTCCTCTCACACTTCGTCAAGTAATTAAAAATATTGTCCATGATGTTTCGAATTACCGACATCATGGAAGATGTGATTTCATTTTTTTAAATCCTCAAATTCTGGTCATGAAACCAGTTTTATGTATGAAACAGGTTATAATATACTTATTATTTATCATCAGTGGTTCTAGAATTCTTTTGTACACATTGTTTTAATTTATAATACAAAATGAGGTTGTTATTATCAAAGAACCACTAAAATGATCTAAATGAACATCATTAATGTTTTAACTTATGAATCATCCTAAAATAAGAATTCAAAATGACAGATGGTTTGATTTATTTTATTGGGTATATGTAAATACTAATCCAATCATATTCTGGAGTTTCACTTTCAATCGACAAGAACATCCACCATGAACCAATCTTGGAAATCATGTAAAGAACTCACCGAAAAACAGTGCAAGGAGAAAAATACTAACAATTAAAAGGTGAAATAATGTTATTAAATGATCATATAAGATGTTATAAACATTAAAATGTTTCTATAAAATACTAATAACACACTTTTAAAAATTATACTGGATGTTTAAAAAAGTTTTAAGTAAGACAAACCCGAGGTAAATGACTTCTTAACCTGATTTCCATTCTTTGGGTTAACCTTCTACGTTGTTATTTATGTTGTATTAATTTTTTTTGAGTTATTGGTTTTGTTTATATTTTGTTGAATTGTGTGTATTTACAGTGTATATACATATTCCATCCACTCTATTACATCTTTCTTTAATTACAAGAATTATATAAGGGGATTATCTTTTAAAAATCCTATATTAAAAATTCTATTTTACAAAATTCAAAAGCAATGTTTTTATGCTATAATTATTGTTGTATGATTATGTTTTGGAACATCTGAATTGTTTATGATGATGTGTGGGACCAATATATCCCTCCAATTCATTTGTAATGTGTATGTTGGAGGTCGACCATATGGTTACTCCAAGTGTAACTACAATGGTTACACAAATTGTAAGGTAGCCGTAAGGGTTACCAATTATAAGGTAGCCATGAGGGTTACAATGTTATGTAAGTAATGCCCTAAGATACCTTTATGATTACATTTATGTTATCATTTTTTCTGTGGATCTTGTGAAAATCTCATGTTACATAAAGTAAGTATATATATATATGGGTGAAAAGCATGTTTTTTAGAAAAGCTTTCAATCATTATGAGTATTTATGGTCTAATGTGCTCTTTCCTTCTTTTTCATCCCTTACTAAGCTTTTGTGCTCATCCCAAGTTTTAAAATTACTTTTCACAGGTTAATGGATGTGTAAGACAATGAAGGATGCCATGTTAAATGTGTAATAATTGTCAAGGAGTCATGTTTATGTTTTATTGTTTTATATTTTGAAAAAAATGGAAACTGTTTTTATGGTATCCGCTCTGTGATAATGTGTAATGTTATGAATGTATTGTCACAATTACTTAAAGATATAAACATGAAAAGATCCTCAATGTAAAAGGAATTTTTTTCTGAACAAAATTCAATATTATGTATGTTAAAAGGATGGGTCGTTATAGAAATTGGGTGATATTGGATAGAGGGGCTGATTATGGTTAGTGCACTATTTATCTCACCATGTGATCCAACCATGCGAGGGGTTTTTTGAGATAGTGGATTACATACAGTTTGTGTATTGTTTTACTAACAGTTCGACTAAACCATGAAGAGTATTAAATTATATCTGGATTGTGTTGATATAATATGATTTTGCCCCATAAAACCTCATTTTACCTTATTATGACTTTAAAAAATTTTCTTCCCCACCCAAAGGATCTGGGGAAGAATCCAATTGATGTAAGAGAAATCCTTTTCTGATTGTTTGTGCATTGATGTCATATTTCATGGTAAGTTCTTATTTTTGGTTTACTGAATTAGTTTCCTCTTCATCCCTATTTTTGATTCATAGATCTAATCCTTTATGGATAGATCAATGTTGTGTGATTCTAATCATGATGAGATATAGGTTTCATGATGTCATGGAAAAAGATATAAGGATGGTTTTATAAGTTCTTTTCCATGTTTTTGAAGCACATTGTGTCGTTCTTCATTTTCATAAAACATCGCGAGGTAGGTGGATTCAATCTAGAAACCAATTATATGATATTGATGTATTTATTTAACACTTACTAGATCACAAAAACTGAATTATGAAATTATTACATTGAGCTCGATGGAAAACCTCTTAGTGATGGTTTGTGAAATTTTGAAAAATCTGTTTTTTAGAGTGAAATTGATTACATGATTTTAAAATGATTATTTTAAAAAAATTTTTTTGTTTTAATATAGGGAAAGTTGGTGAGTAATTTTTTTCAATAATATTATTGTTTTACAGAACTATTTTTATATTATTATTTCAGTAGAAATGGTTGGGAATGCGTTGAATAGAATAGATAATTTGTTTTAAGTAACACCATCAAAGGGAAAAATTATGAACATGATGTTACACCATCAATGATAAAACTATGCTTGTGTTTCTATGTTTGTGTGTGAGGTTATGTGTGTAGAAACAAAATGTGTTTTTCTAATAGAACTGAGAAATGGTTTTAAGGAATTGTATTGTATCTTTCTATGGAAATGGTTTTTGTCCTAAAAAATTCTTTTATGATTTGTCATAAACTATTTTAAATTGTTTTATATAAATTTATTTCTATAAATGTGATAACATGTTCTATCCATGTGTCATGAAAAGAAGAATAATTCTAGGAAAACCTACTGAGGTACCCATTTATTGGGAACATTTGTGTGTTTATTGGTATTATTTATCGATACACAGGTTAAGGAAATGTATCTCCTTTCATCAGTGATGCATAATGATACTTTAAGCTAGGATTATGGAGCTTCGATAATATTGGGAGATGTAGAGTTGAGGTCTCTAGAGTCTTGGAGTTTTTTGGTATTTCCTTCCACTTATTACTCTGATATTGGCCTTAATTTAAACATTTTACTCTTTTATGGTTCATCGTTGTTATTTTGTTTAATTATCATTGGTTTACACTTTGGGTTGTATTACATTGTTCTCATGCATAATATAGTGGGTTTTTGTTCATGGTTGTTTGGTTTGGTTGTTTTATATTCAAATGGAAAATCATCCACCAATTTTTATAAATCCCATGGCATTTATTACCAGCCATCGGTGACTTGGGGATGTCACATAGTGCGTAGAAATGTTCAACAACCTTCCCAAGACCATGAGGAGGGGTAGGATGTTACCATCAATAATATAAAATTTTTTATTGTTATTATGAAATAAATGGTCAAAAAATGAGAGATATGAAGATTATGAATATATTAAATGAATAAAATATGATAATAAATTAATTGAAAGTAATAATAAAAAATAATATTTTTTAAAAAAAGTAAATAAATAATATAATTTATTACTTTTATGGTCATTGGATGTATGAGGTGAGTTATTAATGAGGTAATAATTATATTTCCATGTCTCCATTTATTATATGTATTCTTTTATTATTTCATATTTTCTCTTATATGAATCAAATTAATGTTCATTGACGTTTACCTTACTATTTTAATTTTATTTTTGATGAATTTATAGTATATTTTCCCCCCATATTTTTTTATACTTTATATTTTACTTTAATTATAATGGTTTATTTTTAAATTTCAATTTGAAATAAAGGTTATGTTAAATTCATATTGGAAGTGAAAATTTATGTCTTTATCTAAAAACCCATCAATTTTTTTCTCCTATTTGGGTTTCATATGTCTTTATACCAATTAACTACCATTTAATTCTCAAATCAATTAAAATGATTATTATAATTAAAAATGAACTTATAACTACTGGAAATTGACACTATAATAATGGGTTTCAACAAATGGTATATGATATATCGATGGTTTCCACAACCATTCGAGGGATGTCTATGATAATAGTTGTATACCAAATGTTTTAACGAACTGTTGGAATAAAAATCTTCAAATTCCCTCTAAATAATGTTTATAATAATAAGGCGGCAAAAATGAAATACCGGTGGTTTCAAAAATTATTTTTACAACCTTCCACCACCATGGAATGTAGTATCCCATTTCATCTAGGTTCACAGCCTTTCCAAACATCACCATCACCCACACCCTAATGATCACACATCCAAAATTGAAGAATCTAAAAAAACTAACACATTGACCCATCATAATACATTTTAAAATAGTATATACAATGAAAAGTATTTCATTACTCATTTTATTATTGAAAAAAATCCTGACACATATATTTAATCTGTTAAATCATTAAATGTCACATGTTATAAATATCAGTCAGAAGTGTAAGGTATCAATCTCTCTATCACGACCCTCAATACCATCACTATCATCACCATAATCACCAAAAAAAGAAATCAACACCATCATAAATATCACCATCACTGTCATAATCACCATAATCATCACCATAACCATCATTATCATCATCACCATCGGAATTTACTTCACCCTCACCATAAAAAAATTAATCATCCTGACTACAACTAGGATCGTCATTTCTATCACCCATTTCATCATTTAAAAAAACATCATTGAAATTATTGTATAAAAAACCATGGTTGTATCTTCTAAAATCGATGGACGTAATTATTCCATAACTTTTATAAATCTCTCACATTACATTTTGAGTTTGGTCTCTATAATTAATTTCAATTTATTGGCTTATTCTTCCATGATACAACCCTATACTAAATCTATACAAACTATTTATAACTTGGAGGTATGGGAAATGTCTTAGTTTTAAAAATTGGTTCAATAAATATAGGGTAAAATACTCCTTTATTTGTAGAAAATTTTCTCTACCATGGTGCTCATCTAATAATATCTTTCTCAAATGAGCAAATTAACCAAAGTTATCAGCTTCTCACTCATCAAGGGCCTCCAAATCACACTGTTTGTAACATAAATGAAATGTTTAGTGACAAAATAGATATTAATATTTGGAAAATAAAAAATAAAACATTTAATATTTTTTTGTGTCAATTAATTTACAAAACATCCATAATTCTGCATTCACCTTAAGAAAAACAATATATCTCGAGGAACATGAACTTAAATGTTCAACACCACCCTCTAAAATGGAATTAAATTTTATAATAATTATTCAATAATATATTTTTTGAAAAAAATTATCTCATTGTAATTAGTATTTTACTAAATATAAGAAAAAAATCATTAAACTAAATTTCACATAAATGTATTATATAATCCCCAACTAAAAGAAGATAAAATTAATCTAAACAAAATGAAAATAAATTGTATTGTTTTTGGGAAGCTATATTCATATTAGTATTTTTAATATTTTATCAGGTCAAGATCATTTTGAATTGGTTCGACTATGTTTTGGTTAATTGCATTTCATTAAGAATTGTTTAGGTTAATTTTTCACTTTTAGATTGAATTCATATTTTTCCTGGTTTAGTCATGAATTAAACATATTAATTATGCCGAGTTTAGATAATTTTGGTTTAGTTAGGTTGGATAAAGTTAAGTTTATTTTTATATTTACATTTTCATACTGGGTTTATTTACATAAATTTTAGTAATTTGAATGTCACTCATTTCATGTTTTAGTTGTTGTAATTAAATTCAATACATAATTTGATTTAAATTTAACTCACACATATTACAAAAAAAAAATCATTGAATTCATTATTATGTTTAGTTTTTATAAATTTTATTTTATTTCTATTATCTTTTTTCAAGTCTATTAATTTACGGTTGTTCCCTTTAGGATCAATTATTGGTTGTTATTTTTTACTTGGATTTTGAATGTATTCATAATAATTTTTATATATGTTATGTTTCACTATATTCCCACCACTTTATTTATATTTTATATAAGGAATGGTATTTATGTTAATATTACATGAATTTTTTTATAGTTTTATATTATAATATTAATTGAAACTTTGAACATGGTAAAAATGATTAGAGTTTAAATTTTATTACTATTTATATTTATAAATATTTTTTATGTTAACATTAGTTGAAGAAATTTTCATGCTCATATATTAATATTAAGTCAAACTTATTATTCTCTATAAATTAAAACATTTAGTGGTTATATAAAACATTTTATATGAAGATTATAATATATTTAATATAATTTATAAATGAAGTATGAAAGATATTATAAAAACATTTCAAAAATATTTTTTTAAAAAAATTAAATAGAGTTCAAATAACTAAATATAATTAGTTTTAAAAAAAATTAAAAATATAAATAAACATTATATAAAATAATTTTTAAATTTTTTTTGGATTTTAAATTTTGTTTTAAAAATGAATTAAAAATAGTTTTTAAAAAATATTTTATAGATGTTTTAAAATCTAGTTAACGTTTTTTAAAAAAGATTATTATCTTCTAATGATATACCTAAATAAATTTTTATAAATGATAAATACTTTTAAGAACACAACATGATGGTTGTGTGAAATTTTGGATTATAAGATGATCAATTAATATTATCACAGGTTTATAAAAGGGGATTACTATATTTTTTTATTTAGTTGGGTGTAGACTTAATTTATTGTATTTTAATTATAATTTCTATAAATTTTGATGTCTTATAGGTGTGTTAAATTTCAGAGGGATTCTATAGATAATGGTCAATTTTTATATTTTCCAAAGATGATAGGGGGAATTGATATTGGAGTCGAAGTCCTAGTTATACATTTACAAACATAACAAGTATTCATTTATTAAAATGTAAACATTGGGAACATTATTAGAGTTATTGTATTACTATTGTAGTTTGAATAGTAGTTTGAGTTTGGTGGAGAGTTTGTGGGAGTATCTCCTAGCTACCTCGCGATCCAAGTGTTTTCATTGAATATACATAAGTTGGTCTATTGTGTGGTTGTTCGATTACATTGATAACATATATTTATTTGGGCCTTGGTAGTGTTTTCCCTGGGATTGTGTAAATATAAAAGTGAATAGATACAAAGGTAAAAATAAATGTCATCATATAATGTATAAAAAGGAGTCCAAGCATAACATAGACATTCCACCCCCTATGGATAGACATAAAGAAGTTGATAAATTATTATCCATGAAGTGAGAGAATAAAAATTTCAAGATAGATATCTTATAAAGGTACATGAATCGATTTCATTTATTTTATTAGATTTAACTATTTAGTGCCTTACCAATGTTTTCAGATTCTCAGTATGCACCATATACATTGAATTTTTTTAGTTATCCTGCTGAAATAATTTCTTTTTTGAGGAATGTAAAGTATGTTTTGGTCAATTTATAACCATTTATAATAAACTGTATTAAAAACATACCCAATTATTAGGGTATGACCAATTTTAATTTTTGTTGGTACCTAATCAACATTAAGTTTTCATGAAAAATAATTATTTCCTATCATGTTTTGGAATCATCATACAACCTAACGTGTGAGGATACTTTACATCATCTTTGATTTTGTATTTCAATTCGATTATTCATAACATAGATTGTCAATTATATAAAAAATAATTAATATAAATCATCGTCATTTTCAATAAAAAATCTGAAATTTGAATAATACCTGAAAATAATCACTCTTATATTGAGTAATCACTTCAGGATAGTGTGTTTATTGACACTCATTAATGACATGTTTTTCTTTTAAATCTATTTCAATTCTAGAAACACTATCATTATACATCTAATGGTTATATTATCTCTATTACTCAGCAAATTCTATTTGTTTTTTTGTCATCTTATGCTAACAATTAATAATATTTTAACGAATCATCTAAAAAAATATTGTTTAATATAAATAAAATGATAATATATCATTAAATAAAGTGAATTTTCATTCCCATATTTGAGACCATGTGTAATCCTTTATTTTATTTTCAATGAGTTAATATTAGACTAAATTCAGGGGAATTGTGTTTCAGTACTTTTAATGAATCTCTATAAAACATATATATTTTATCATAATTTTTCCAACACATTGATTATCCGCATTGTAA
This sequence comes from Viscum album, assembly GCA_963277665.1. Taxonomy (NCBI): domain Eukaryota; kingdom Viridiplantae; phylum Streptophyta; class Magnoliopsida; order Santalales; family Viscaceae; genus Viscum; species Viscum album. The sequence continues at coordinate 2,003,108,113 of OY728136.1, forward strand.
TCAAACATAACCAACGAGGGGTGGTACTATAGTTTATGCATGTTTGTACACACACGATATCTTATAGTGGGATACCCATATATAGAAGAATTAATGAAAAATATTCAATTAATAAAATATATAATGAAATTAAATCATGTTTAAATAATTTTCTTGGGTTCTATAAATATAATTAATCTAGTCTACTCTATGGGTAATGATGAATGATAAGGCTATGAAGGAATAATGGAATGTGTAGTACTAGTGGGGTACAATTTCTGCTCGTGATGATCAGTATTCCTAGGAGGATCAAAATGCACTAGGATGAAATCAGATGATAAATAATATAAAATCCCATTTAAATTTATGTATTAGTAAATGATGTTAGAATAGTGGTATATTTATAATGATAATATGAATGGGGAGTGGGATACATCTTTATATAAGGAAATGATATATTTGAAGGATCATATTTAAATGTTGGTGACTGCATAGGTTGTATAAATTCCCATGTTTCCTCTTTAAGAATTTTGGAATATAACGTAGTTATATATGTTTTATCTAAATAAGGGCTATGTGTAATCATTTATGAAGTTTTTTGTGATTAAATCAAGTACTACCTCATCAAATTGTCAATCTTGGCACCACATGGATTAGTATGGTCATAGAAGAGTTGTCTCCTGGATTATGGTTCGTAATTAATATTTAAAAAATGATTAATAACATTATATTACATGTGTTTGATATACAAATTTGAAATATTATTTTCATAACAAGAACTAGAGCAGGAATTCCCATCTCTCTCATGTGTTGATTACTATCATACATTCTCTTGCTTTGTATTCCTTAATTTTTTTTGATTTTCTTCATTGGAAAAGAAATAAGAATTTAATTATCAATTCATAACTATTGTTTAATACAAATAAGAAAGAAGATGCGATGTGAATAAATTAACCGATACCAATTTTAAATATAAAAAAGGATAGATAGTGAATAACATAATTATATAAAATTTAGTGGATAAAATATCAAAATAAAATAGATGTCTCATATAAATATAAACACATTATAATTATAATGTTAAACATGGTTTGATATAGTCTAATTATTCTATTTTAATTCAATATAATTTAGTTTAGGTTTGCGATTTGGTTCAATTTGGTCAATTTATTAAGTATTTTGGAAATTTATTGGGGTAGGTAATTTGGTTCATATTTTTGTAAGGTCATTTGTCCATTCCTTTAGATCATTTAATTTAGTTGGGGTTTTCAATTTTATTCATTTTTGGGATAGATCATTCTAATAAATATTTTCATTTGATTTATCTTAGTTCATGGTAATTTGGATTGATCATTTTTTGTTTTTTCATTCAAATTAATTTAATATGATTTAGTTTAACTCATATTTATTTCATTATAATTTTAGGGCATTATTTTTGTTTCACCAGTTGGGTTCTAATATAGTTCAAATAAATATCGGTAAATGTTACTCAAATAATTATGCAACCTAGTTTATATTGAAAATGAACAAGAACATAAAATTTGATAAAAATAGAACGACATTATAATAAGTTCTAATAGTACCAACATGAAAGACCAAAGATCAGATTATCCAAAAGAATAGAAAAAACGTATTCTTGATTATATATATTTCCCCCCACAACATTAGGTTCACAATAAAATATTCATATTATTCTATTTGAGTTATTATAATTAATATCATGATGAAGGCTAATGGTGGAAGCTATGGATTCAATTTCATCCCCACTATCATTAAACATATGACATGGGATATCATTAATAAGGATAAGGAATTTTCATCTGGATGATATCTGACATAATTTTTTTCTATAATGATTCCGAAATATTTTCATCATCAGTAGTAAGAATGTGTGTCATATAAAAAAAATATAAATCTATATTCATCAATAAGATTTATATGTATCATCATTTAATAAAACCATATTAATTTCATCATGGAAACTCCAATATAAGAGTAAAAATCCAATATAAGTATTCTCACAAAATGTATATAATAAGATACATTTTCATATCACGACATATTATTTGATTAAATGATATAGAAATATGTAATTACAGGTACCATAACATCACTATTTTCTGTTCACATGTTCACTTCTTAGTCAAGGATAATAAATTTGTACCCATGGATCATAGTTGACTTATATTCAAGAACCACATAGTTAAGATCAAAATCCAAACATCTTATTTCTTGAGAGGCAGATTAAATTGGTAAAACCATTACCTGACATATAAATAAATATTAAAATAAAAATAATATTTATTTTATTTTTTTAAATTCTAATAATACTTCTTCTTTTGATTTTAACCAAGAAGAATACTCTTTGCTATGAAAATAACTATATCCTTCTAAATGGTAATGTATGATTATTTCAATTTATATTTTATTATAATACCTACATATGAAGATAGAAATAGTTTGACACATATATACTGTTAAATGGGATTAAATATCATATATATGTTATACTTACTATCTTAATGTAGTCATCAAACCAATAACATTTAAAAAAGTTTGTGTGATTTTCCATCTCCCAATATTCAATGTCTAATGGAGATAATGTATATAATCAATTAATTCACACATTTTTATTAAGTAATTAAAAACTAGATTCAATTATCTCATACTTATTATCTTTATTTCTTAATGGATGGTTATGTCTCATCGTCACATCAGATAAATACATAAAAAATTTATACACTATATATCCATGCAAGCTTTTACAATGGAACATTAAGGATGATTCTATTTTCAAATTTGGTACTTAAATATATAAATATTTTATTTAGTTCTATAAGTAAATTAAAAACCAACATGTCCTATAATAATTATTTTAGTGAGAAAAATGTTTGTTAAATGAGCATTGAAATAATAAATGATGGTGGAAAAATTTTCTATAACTCATAAAAAATTAATAATGCAATATCAAACATTTTTTACAAGATGGGATTTACCAATTTTTTTTGAATAAGGATATCTATAAAAATGGCATAATTTTATCATGACCAAACTTACATTTTTGGAGAGTATATAATAAATTTATATTGGAATCAAATAATTAAGAAATATGTAATGATTATAATTTTGTAGTGATTTTAATTTCAACTCTTATATATTTATCCATATTGAAATGTTTCGTAACCGGCCATCAACAACCTTAATTGAAAATGATTTTTAATGTTTTTATACCGTAAAAATTATTGAAAAAATTCCATTTATTTTAACTTATTCAACAAATATGTAGTTCTTGTCTAATAACCCAATTTACCATGTCATGATGAGATTGGAAATAATCTTTTTATTCACATTGAAATATAGAATAATTGAAATAAATATTTCACATACTTCACATATTTTTATTTTTATTGAATCTAGAAAATTTCACAATAATTTTATTCTACCAATCTAGATACTAAAATAATATATTTTTCCTCTTAAAATCATAATTGGATTTATCAAAAACATTATTCATCTTCCTATGTTTTATCTGATCATTCCTGATTGAAAAAAAATCTTGCAATTCACTAAGCATTTCAGTTCTAGACGTTTTCTCGGGGTAGGATTTTAGTCACAATGGTATTAAAAAATCATCAATGATTATTCCTATATGAATGATCCATTTGAAATAATCATTGTTGTCCCATGAATCTGAAAAGATGATGGTATTTAATACTTCAATTTTGGGTACTATTTATGAAAATAAAAAATTTGATGGATCCTGGAAATCAAAATACTGTTTTGTGTTAAATTCAGTGGATCATGAGATGGTATTACATTAGTATTTGTATTCTTTGACAACCCTGCTTTTTATTACAACTTAAACATGCTTTATTACATAAAACTTCACTTGATCCAACAAAGAAGATCGAGAGGTTTAGTGTCTTTGGGACTTAGGATCATTACATAAAAACTTTAAACTTGAAATACAACATCTTTATTGAAAACTTCATTTACATGACCACTACATTCCTTCGTACTTAGCATTGCATGGGATAACCTGAGGACATGCATAAGAAAAGGGTGAGATATAAAGCCCAGTAAGGGAGTAAAAAAAATGAATAACATGAGGAGTAAAATACATGTCAGGCAATAGGTATATCAATAGAGCATAAGAGAAACATGAACATAAAGGCATGATAAAGCATGATAATCATAACATGGAAATGTGGCAACAACACTTAACATTGAATTAGCATGAGCCAAGGCTCATTGCACATGGAGCATGAGTAACCCTCATTGCACTTGAAGCACGAGTAAACCCTCGTTTCACTTGAATTAGCATGAGTCAACACTCATTGCACATGATGTATCATGATACTATACTTTACCCAATGCATTGGAGCGCTATAAAGGGCGCACCCTTCTTAAACATTTCATTTCATGCATAAGTGTGCCACATGGATCATAAAACATGGATTCATAAAACATAATCACTTCTTCCACGATAAAGGAATGTGGAATTAATCATGAAACTTTACAATCAATATGTATATGTGCATAAAGGTGAATACCCTTTATGGAGAAATGGGCATGGTATTCACTACACAAAGACATTGGCTTAGAAAATCGGTGCGATTTCGGCAGCGTAACGGCGTGACATAAGAATTCATAAAAAAGGTTGATGAGAGAGAAAGGGGTTACTCATCATATTTACATGTAATGGACAGTAAGGAGATCATATATATACATGTCCCAACAATAGAAATGGAATTTAGATTCATGATACAAAAGTATTGCTTGAATGTAAAAGAAGAGAGAGAAGTTCCTTTCGGAATTTCGGCATAGTAACAGGTGTACATAGGAGGCATTTAATGAGATAGAAAGGGTTCTTCCATCATTCAAACAATAAGAGAGAAGTATGGGGGAGGTGCGAAACCATACCCCAACATTCATAATTGAAATAAAAAGGGAAATACAACTTAAAGAAAATTGACAAAAAAACGAGAAAGGAAGAAAACCCCTTACTTGGAAGTGTGCTTCCAAAGGCAAGAGAGAGGCTTGTGAGAGGCCTCTTGGGAGCTTGAGGAAACTTGAGAGTATTCTAGAGAGAGTAGTTCAGAGGTTGGACGAACTTCAAGGTCTTTGAGTGAGGAGGAAGTGGGAGCTTGGGTGGGTTTATATAGGAAAGGTGAGAGAATTCTTTATTATTTAGGTTTGGGACCCCTTATATTAAAATAATCCAAACCACAAACCATACCATGGTATTTGCCCATGGTTTCTAGAAAAGGAAAGAGGAAAACAGTATTTTACATGTCCAAGGTCCGAACTTATTATAAAAATAGGGTTTCTTATGTGGAGGTGAGTCACACTCCCATGGAAATTAATTTAAAAAGGCAAAGTGTTGAATAAGTCTTGAGGGCTCCATTAATGCTTTGAAAAGTGAGTAAAACAAACCCAAAACCTCATTATTTTAATGATAAAACACATATTGGCCGAACATAAGGATTATGGTATTTTATTACATCACCATTGGGTCATTATGATGTCATAAAACACATTATATATTTAAATGATATTTAATTTTTACCCAAAAATTTGACTGTCTCAGAAAATTATGAAAAATTCACCGTTGGATAATTTCGACGTCCAGATTCCAAAAATAATATTTATTTTATATAAATAATTTTCTAAATATGTGAATTTTCACTTTTAAAATAAAAACCGACATTTATAAAAAAATTCACGGGTTTTGACAGAAATGGCTTTCAAACCTTAATAAAAATTTTAATTGCATTCATAAAATTATAAGATCATTTATATTTAATAAAAATTAATTTAATATTAATAATAATATTTTATTAAAATATTATTTAATTCAAAAATCCTTTAATTCAATAAAATATAATTCTTAATTAAATAATAATTAAAAAAACACCATTTGTACTTTAAAAACTAATTACAATGTATCAAAAATATTATACAAAAAATAATGTACATGAACATGGTGCTACTTATTTGTTAAATAACCCCTTAAAATAGCCGCATAAGACCTAAGGGTAAGGTGTGCGATGGTGACAGACTCTTGGGGTTGCTCGGATAACATCGCTCGAGTGGTAATCTCTATCAACTTCCATTTTTCCCGTAGACGATCACGTTCGAGCTTGACTTGATGAAGCTCAGCTTGGGCTTGGTCAAGGGCAAATACCAAAGACGCCACCTCTTTTCCGAGCTCCGACAAATGGGCTTCGTAAGGGGCAATTCTACTGGATGAGGCCATCGCTTCCTCTGTCTGAGTAGAAATGGTTTCGTTAAAGCCTTATATTTATACTACTCAGATGATCACTGTTCAATGGATATAAAAGTAACGGTCAGAAATCTTAACATAAAACAAAATAAGTTGACATCTTATAAAAAAACATTTTTCATAAAGAAACATTTAACTGGATCAAGAGGGATTTTCCATTAATGAAACTTTGGGTCGTTACAACATTCCCCCCTTAAGAAATTTCTCCCTCGAAATATTCCTTTTCCCACACTAAAACAAATGTGGGTAACTTAGCTTCATCATATCCTCCGACTCCCATGTTGCTTTTTCAAACTTGTGGTTTCTCCATAACACCTTGACGAGGGGCATTGTCTTATTTCGTAGAACTTTTTCTCTACGATCTAAGATCTTCACTGGTTGCTCCTCATAAGAAAGATTGTCTTCTAATTGTACCACCTCGGAAGAGAGTACATGCGAAGGGTCTGGTATGTACTTCCTTAAGAGGGATACATGGAAGACATCATGCACCTTGGCCATAGTAGGTGTAGGTGCTAGTCGATAGGCCACAGCCCCAACACGATCAAGAATCTCGAAGGGGCCGATGTACCTTGGACTTAACTTCCCTTTCTTTCCAAACCTCATGACCTTATTCCACGGAGATATGCGTAAAAACCCCATGTCTCCGACTTTAAACTCAAGGTCTCGTCGACGATTATCTGCATAACTCTTCTGTCGACTTTGGGCTGCCTTGATATGATGCTAAATGGTTTTCACCTTCTCCACCATTTCTTCGACCATTTTTGGTCCAAGCAGCTTACGTTCACCGACCTCATCCCAACATGCCTGTGTTCTACACCTTTTCCCATACAGGGCTTCATATGGTGCCATTTGGATGCTCGAGTGGAAACTATTATTATAAGAGAACTCAACTAGAGGAAGATGTTGATCCCATCCTCCTTTAAAGTCCATTGAGCATTCTCTCAACATACCCTCAAGTGTTTGGATAGTCCGCTCGGATTGGCCATCAGTTTGATGATGATAGGCCGTACTGAAGTTCAGTTCAGTATTCAGAGCATGTTGAAGACTCTTCCAAAACATAGAGGTAAATCTTGGATCTCGGTCAGACACAATAGATAGTGGTACTCCATGCAACCGTACCAATTCCTTGATATATATCCGTGCCAGTTGATCCAAAGAGAAATCCTCTCGAATAGCAATGAAGTGTGCAGTCTTTGTAAGACGATCCACAATAACCCAAATTGCATTGTTTCTTTTGGATGTCCTTGGAAGTCCAGTGACGAAGTCCATGGTGATGTTTTCCCATTTCCATTCTGGTATGGGCAATGGTTGCATCATCCCCTTAGACTTCTGCCTCTCTGCCTTCACTTGCTGACACACCAGGCACTTTGATGTATATTCATAGATCTCCTTATTCATATTATCCCACCAAAAGTTTTCTCGGAGATCTCGATACATCTTTGTGCTCCCTGGGTGAATAGAGAAATTTGAACTATGTGCATCATTCAAAAGTTCCTTCTTCAGCTCCGAACTTGATGGAACACATAGTCTTTTCCCAAACCGCACAATTCCTTCTTCACTAACATTAAACTCAGAGGATTTTTCCTTTTTGATAGCTTCCTCTTTTACTTGGATTCTCGCATCATCCTTTTGAGCATCCTTTAAACTTTCCAAAAGAGATGGTTGATCAATCATTTGTGAAAGGATTGATGATGTTCCCTTCTTTATGATTCCCACGTCCATCTTCATCAAGTCTAAGAAGATTGGATCCTTCTCAATTCTCATCATTGATAGAATCGCTGGATCCTTTCTACTTAGGGCATCCGCCACCTTGTTCACCTTCCCAGGGTGGTAATGTATTGAACAATCATAATCCTTGATGAGCTCTATCCATCTTCTCTGGGGCATATTAATCTCTTTCTGTGTGAATATATATTTAAGACTCTTGTGGTCAGTATATATCTCACATTTCTCTCCATAGAGATAATGCCGCCAGATTTTCAAGGCAAAGATCACCGCTGCCAACTCCAGATCATGCGTTGGATAGTTTCGCTCATGGATTTTCAACTGCCTTGAGGCATAGGATATCACTTTATCATTCTGCATCAGCACACATCCTAATCCCTTCTTCGAAGCATCACTGAATACCACAAAAAGCTCCCCACTTGTGGGTAAAGTGAGCACGGGTGTAGTGATAATCCTCCTTTTCAACTCCTTGAAGCTTTCTTCGCATTCATCACTCCAAGAAAACTTTACTCCCTTTCGAGTTAGATTGGTAAGAGGGTTGGACAATCGTGAGAAGTTTCTCACAAATCGTCGATAATATCCAGCTAACCCCAAGAAGCTACGGATATCAGTTACCGATGTTGGCCTCGTCCATCCCTCAATTGCATCTGTTTTGGAGGGGTCCACAGATATCCCATTGCTTGTGATGATATGGCCCAAGAATGAGACCTCCTTCAACCAGAACTCACACTTGCTGTACTTTGCATAGAGCTTCTCCTTGTGCAAAGTCTCTAGTACAGTTTTTAAATGCTCCTCATGGTCCTCCTTGGTTTTGGAGTATATTAGAATATCATCTATAAAGACTACCAAAAATTTGTCTAGGTAATCTCTAAAGACTCTATTCATCAAGTCCATGAATATTTCTAGAGCATTGGTGAGTCCGAAAGGCATTACTATGAATTCATAGTGCCCGTACCTTGTACGAAAAGCAGTCTTGGGGATATCTTCCTTCTTCACCCTTACTTGATAATATCCCAACCGCAAGTCGACCTTGGAGAAGTATTGTGCTCCGCGCAGCTGATCAAACAAGTCATCGATTCTTGGGAGAGGATACTTGTTCTTTATCGTGATTTTGTTAAGTTCACGATAATCGATGCAAAGCCGCATTGACCCATCCTTCTTCTTGACGAAGAGGACTGGTGCACCCCATGGTGATGCACTTGGGCGTATAAACCCTTTATCCAGATTCTCCTGTAGTTGTTTCTTCAGTTCTTCAAGCTCAACCACAGCCATTCTATATGGAGTCTTGGATATTGGTAGCGCCCCAGGTATAAGTTCAATTGAGAATTCAACATCTCTTCTTGGAGGAAGACCAGGAAGTTCCTCGGGAAATACTTCAGAGAATTCCCTTACAATAGGCATTTCTTCAAGGGTGGTTTCTTCCTTGGACTCAATCATCTAAGCCAGATATGCGTGCTCATAAGGCAGTAATATCCATGCTTGAGATGATGGAGCTAAAGGAGATTCATCTTCCTCCTGACACTTGTAAAGAATCGGGGGTCGATTCTCCATATGGAGTGTGATTTCCCTCTCCCGACAATTTATGTTGGCTCTATATAAGGAAAGCCAATCCATGCCAAGAATTGCATCAAATTTCACCAAAGGGAGTATGACGAGGTTCTCCGGGAAATTCAATCCATAGATTATAATAGGGGAGGACTTATACTCATGGGATGCAATGATTTCCCCATTTTCCGTACTCACCGACATCTTTACTTCCATGATTTGTGGTGGTGCAGGGATTGTTCTACTAAACTTTTGAGATATAAAAGAATGCGTAGAACCTGAATCAAAAAGTACGTTCGCTATTCTTGAATGAATAACAAGTATACCTGTCACCACTTCGTTGTCGGGGTTCACTTCGGCAGAAGTGATGGAAAAAGCTCTTCCTTGCTGTCTTGGAGGTTGTTGATTGCCTCCGATAACCCTTGGATTAGGGCACTGATTCGCAAAATGACCCGGTTCTTTGCATTTGAAGCATTGAACAACGCGTTGAGGTTCGAACGGAGAGTTCCTCTCCCCGGTCGCAGCCGCGGGTCCTTCTTGCTGACAGTTAACAGCTAGGTGCCCTTCCCTTCCACACTTGAAGCATTTTCTTGTCCCCCTAAGACAATTTCCAGGGTGCTTCTTTCCACACTTTTGGAAAGTGGGGTGTTGGAATTTCTTAGCGCCGTTGGATTTATCCATCGGACCACCAGCATTGAAGTCCACCTTCCGCTTCTTGTCCCCATGATACCCTTGTGATTCTCCGATCTCCATTTCAACCTTGAGGGCACATCGGACAATTTCCTCATAGCTGTCGAAGTCATGGATTTCTAATGCTTTCCGCAAGCTAGGCTTCAGCCCACCAAAGAAGCAGTCAACCTTGCATTCGGGGGTAACGACAAAGCCGGAAACATATCGTGCAAGCCTTGTGAAGTTTGCCTTGTACGCTCCCATAGATTCCTCATCTTTCTGCTTGAGGGAAAGGAAGTCCCTTTCCATCTTAAGACGGAGGGTGCGTGGAAAATATTTATCGAAAAACATCTTCCGGAATACCTTCCATTCCAAAGCCTCGATCTCCTCCTCAGGCTTCGTATTTTTGATCAACGTCCACCATCGATCAGCTTCACCCTCCATACGATAAGCCGCCAGGAGAACCTTCTCTTTTTCAGAGCATTGGAGGATGGATAATATCTTTTCAATGGAGTTGATCCATTGTTCAACGATCGTGGGATCAGATGATCCACTAAAAGTAGGAGGCCTTTGTCTCATGAAGCTTTCAATAGCGACTTGTTCTTTCTTAGGGGGGGTTGAACGTTCCTCTTGACCAGTGTTTCTATTCAAAACTTGAGTTAGCTGAGAGAGAAGCGTGACAAAGTTCGCGATTCCCGCTCCCATTGGATTGGGCATCTCATAAGTACAATCATCACACTGATCTTCACAACGGTTGTTAGCCCGAGTTCTCCTATTACCGGCCATTGGCTGGAATAAAAGGAAAGTTAGGGGTAACACATAAAGGTTAATCCAAAGACAAAAGTTGATGACTTATAAATAAACTTTAATCTCTTTAACTCATGAGTCTATAGGATTCAATCCAGGCTTTTCATAATCTTCCTTCTAACATATATTCTTAGGGGCATTTTTTCCCTTAATAAGTGTTCATACTAAGATTGTGAATTTATCAAAACATATCCCCCGGGAGTGTCCTAACCAAGAGTGTAGCAATGCCCGTTGTCGTGCTCCAGTTCCCGTTCGAGTCTAGCTCAAAGCGGTGTTTTCGGGTTTTACCCCTAGGATACACCTGTGCCAGAGCCGCCTCTACCTGCTCGTATCCAGACAGGGATGTATTTGTTTGATAAACCACTTACATAGTATTTTCCAAAACTTAGGGATGTTTTTATTATGCTTAGTCTTGTATCTATGGCTTTACTAGGGTTTCCTAATCCCAAAAATAACTAAACCTATCCTACGATACCAACTATGACAACCCTGCTTTTTATTACAACATAAACATGCTTTATTACATAAAACATCACTTGATCCAACAAAGAAGATCGAGAGGTTTAGTGTCTTTGGGGCTTAGGATCATTACATAAAAACTTTTTACTTGAAATACAACATCTTTATTGAAAACTTCCTTTACATGACCACTACATTCCTTCGTACTTAGCATTGCATGGGATAACCTGAGGACATGCATAAGAAAAGGGTGAGCTATAAAGCCCAGTAAGGGAGTAAAAAAATGAATAACATGAGGAGTGAAATACATGTTAGGAAATAGGCATAGCAATAGAGCATAAGAGAAACATGAACATAAAGGCATGATAAAGCATGATAATCATAACATGGAAATGTGGCAACAACACTTAACATTGAATTAGCATGAGCCAAGGCTCATTGCACATGGAGCATGAGTAAACCCTCATTGCACTTGAAGCACGAGTAAACCCTCTTTGCACTTGAATTAGCATGAGTCAACACTCATTTCACATGACTTATCATGATACTATACTTTACCCAATGCATTGGAGCGCTATAAAGGGCGCACCCTTCTTAAACATTTCATTTCATGCATAAGTGTGCCACATGGATCATAAAACATGGATTCATAAAACATAATCATTTCTTCCACGATAAAGGAATGTGGAATTCATACATAAAACTTTACAATCAATATGTATATGTGCATAAAGGTTAATACCCTTGATGGAGAAATGGGCATGGTATTCACTACACAAAGACATTGGCTTAGAAAATCGGTGCGATTTCGGCAGCGTAACGGCGTGACATAAGAATTCATAAAAAAGGTTGATGAGAGAGAAAGGGGTTACTCATCATATTTACATGTAATGGACAGTAAGGAGATCACATATATACATGTCCCAACAATTTAAATGGAATTTAGATTCATGATACAAAAGTATTGCCTGAATGTAAAAGAAGAGAGAGAAGTTCCTTTCGGAATTTCGGCATAGTAACGGGTGTACATAGGAGGCATTTAATGAGAGAGAAAGGGTTATTCCATCATTCAAACAATAATAGGTCAGTATGGGGGAGGTGAGAAACCATACCCCAACATTCATAATTGAAATAAAAAGGGAAATACAACTTAAAGAAAATTGACAAAAAAATGAGAAAGGAAGAAAACCCCTTACTTGGAAGTGTGCTTCCAAAGGCTAGAGAGAGGCTTGTGAAAGGCTTCTTGGGAGCTTGGGGCACCTTGAGAGGATTCTAGAGAGAGTAGTGAAGAGTTTTGACGAACTTCAAGGGATTTGAGTGAGGAAGAAGTGGGAGCTTGGGTGGGTTTATATAGGAAAGGTGAGAGAATTCTTTATTATTTAGGTTTGGGACCCCTTATATTAAAATAATCCAAACCACAAAACCATCCCATGGTATTTGCCCATGGTTTCTGGAAAAGGAAAGAGGAAAACAATATTTTACAAGTCCAAGGTCCGAACTTATTAAAAAAATAGGGTTGCTTATGTGGAGGTGAGTCACACTCCCATGGAAATTAATTTAAAAAGGCAAATTGTTGAATAAGTCTTGAGGGCTCCATTAATGCTTTCAAAAGTGAGTCAAAAAACCCAAAACCTCATTATTTTAATGATAAAACACATATTGGCCGAACATAAGGATTATGGTATTTTATTACATCACCATTGGGTCATTATGATGTCATAAAACACATTATATATTTAAATGGTATTTAATTTTTACCCAAAAATTTGACTGTCTCAGAAAATTATGAAAAATTCACCGTTGGATAATTTCGACGTCCTGATTCCAAAAATAATATTTATTTTATCTAAATAATTTTCTAAATATGTGAATTTTCACTTTTAAAATAAAAACCGACATTTATAAAAAAATTCACGGGTTTTGACAGAAATGGCTTTCAAACCTTAATAAAAATTTTAATTGCATTCATAAAATTATAAGATCATTTATATTTAATAAAAATTATTTTAATATTAATAATAATATTTTATTAAAATATTATTTAATTCAAAAATCCTTTAATTCAATGAAATATAATTCTTAATTAAATAATAATTAAAAAAAAACACCATTTGTACTTTAAAAACTAATTACAATGTATCAAAAAAAATTATACAAAAAATAATGTACATGAACATGGTGCTACTTATTTGTTAAATAACCCCTTAAAATAGCCGCATAAGACCTACGGGTAAGGTGTGCGATGGTGACATACTCTTGGGGTTGCTTGGATAACATCGCTCGAGTGGTAATCTCTATCAACTTCCATTTTTCCCGTAGACGATCACGTTCGAGCTTGACTTGATGAAGCTCAACTTGGGCTTGGTCAAGGGCAAAGCCCAAAGACGCCACCTCTTTTCCGAGCTCTGACAAATGGGCTTTGTAAGGGGAAATTCTACTGGATGAGGCCATCACTTCCTTTGTCTGAGTAGAAATGGTTTCGTTAAAGCCTTATATTTATACTACTCAGATGATCACTGTTCAACGGCTATAAAAGTAACGTTCACAAATCTTAACATAATACTAAAGAAGTTGACATCTTATAAAAAAAACATTTTTCATAAAGAAACATTTAACTGGATAAAGAGGGATTTTCCATTAATGAAACTTTGGGTCGTTACATATTCCATATAGATATTCCACATTTAACACAACATTTTAATATAGTGATTTCCTCCTAGAAAAATCTATTATATTTTGAGCAAGCATAAATATTATTTATTTAACATAAATATTGGACAATTTACATCCATGATATAAATGATTTGATATAATATTTACATCTTCAGGATTTAATTTCTTAAAAAAATCTAATAATATAATTGATGAGTGTATAATAAAATTCATACATGGTTTTCAAATGATATAGTTGTATTAAAAATTACATCTTTTTTATTTTACCACATCACATTTATTCTAGATTCATGGAAGATACTTTCATTTTTTCACTCTCTAAACTTCATCATTTTCATTACATTCTTCATGTATACTCATAACATTACCTTCTTTCATTGAAAAACTTGGTTTTTTATGATGATGAAGAAATGGAAATTGGTCATAAATTAAATTTTCAAATCTATTCCACCCATTCAAATCATAATCATTTTGTGACTCAGATTTCTCATTATTCTGATAAGAGTCATATAGATTTTAGGAAATCGAAAAACAATTAAACGGAAAATTACCACTTTTCAACAAACAATGTTATTTAAAAAACTTATATATTGGGAAATGAATAATACCCCTAATATATTTCATTTTGAATAGAAAAATCTAAATAAAATTAACTTGTTTTGAAAAATTATTTTCATCTGACCGGTATCATAAATCCATCATATATCCAACCTATTTAAAAATACCACAATGTAACATTTTATGTAATCAATACATCCCAATAATATTTACGTAAAATAAAAAAAATATCTAAGGAAATTGTACTTTTTTACATTATTTTATTCACTTTATAAGAAAATAAACCAATATTGTAGTCAAATCCTTTTTCAATCACTCTACATTTCTATGCATATATACAATTTTTATAATAATTGATAGAAAATTATAAAAAAACAATATATTTTATCCTAAAACAACAATTTGAGAGTTAAAATTCCATTTGGAAACAATTCAAGAATTATTCTTATCACCCATATCATTAATTTCATATCTCTATCCCATGAGATAACACAATATAATATATATAAAACCATTATATTTAAATAAATTATGTCAATGAGTCCTAACTATACATTATAAAAGAAAAAAAGTCCAACGAAGAAATAAATGGGGTTTCAATAATGTAATGAAAATAATTAAATATAAATTTATTCGAATTAAATTTAAACTAATTTAATAAATTATGTAAATAAGACACCATAAATTGTGATTGATAACATAAAATACTGATCACATTAAATTTTCAAAGCTAGTAAGAATGAAAAATAAAATAATTTAGAATAATATAGAGTGAATTAATTTTAGCATTATGTTATAATGTTTTTAAAACCCATGAAACCCTGTGTTACATTATAACTAAATACTCACACATTTTAAAGAAATAATCATCTATAACACATTCATTTCAAATAAAATCACACCACTTTATTAAAACACCATTGAAAAAAATTGGATTTAGATTATTTATGTAGATTCATATCCAATTACTTTGTAATAAAAATAACTTGTAGGTCATTCAAAATTTAGTGAATATATTGTAGAAACATAGAGACAATATATTAAATAATGGGAATTAGATCAATATACCTTAATGATTTAACATAATAATCATTGTAAAATGTATGGATCAAAAAAATAAAATTAAAATGAAAGGAAGTGTAGAAATAAAATGTGTTTGAAGGTGCGAAGAAATATTCCAATTGGATTTGGTATAACCGCTATTTAATATAAATGGGTTTTTATAAAAATTTGATATACTTAATTGATACAAAATATTATACCGAATGATTTTATGATATATTTTATCATTAAATAATTTTTTTTCAATCAATATCTTTTTTTACACCTAACCATGAGCCTATATGAACTGTAATATTGTAAACTATTATAATATTATTGATAAATTTACAGTGATGAATCATGAAAATTAAATTATAAAAAATGTGTATAAAAGTTATAAATAATGAAAATTAATTCATTAATTATTAATAAATAAGTACTCAATTTAAAATAAGTTTCTTGTCCAAAAAAATATTTTCTACAAAAATGGTTTTTATATCATTTTATGTGCACAAAGCTTCCTTATGAAAATAATAAATATTAGTTTTTTATTGGAAGAAGGACATTATAATAATCAAAATATTATATTAGAACATACTAATTAAATAACCCACTATTAATATAGACATGAATATAATTATTGTAACGACCTGAAATTTTAAATAAATCTTGTTTCCAAATTTTATGTGTTATTTTATTTTATTTTTATACTCAAAAAAAATGTTTCATTTGATAACACGAGTATAATTAAAATGAGACTATTGGGTTTTGACTGTTATTTGACCATTGGTCAATATGACCACTGGAAACTAAACGTTTTGACTATTGTCTCTAAATACAAGAAATCTTGGTTAAATAATATAGAAAGAAGATTTGATGGCCTCACCTAGTAGTCTTGGACCGATCGAATCCCATCTAACAGAACTTGGGAAGGAGGTAGCACCACTGGGCTTTGCTCTGGACCAAACCCAAGCTGAACTTCATCATGTAAAGCTAGAACGGGATCGCCTTCGCGAGAAGTTCAAACTCATAGAAATTACTACTCGTGCGATGTTGGCCGACCCTCCCTTGGATTCTCTCACCTTAGCACGCTTTACACTTAGGTCCTATGTTGGGGTGATAAGGGGCTATGTAAGGAGACCGCAACTGCCTTGTGAAATCCTTTGTTTTATATAAAAATTGGGATTTCTTCTTATGATGAAGTTTATGAATTTTCAAATGTATGGATAAATATAGTATGCATATTTTTGATGAATTTTAGAGAAATGATATTTTAAAAATGTTTATGTATACCTTAAATAAATAAAAATGTGTAATGATTTTCGAAAAACGGTCTTCTACAATTATGTTCAGTACTAAATTTTGAGTCTAATAAGATCAACTTGATTATTGATGAATATTAAATTATGAATAGTTATTTTACACTTAGGATTATTAATGTGACCAAATGGATTAGTAAATTCACTCAAAGAAAGTTTTAATATAATCTAGGCACCTTGATTAAGTAACGTGATTCAATAAAATGGTTAAATAACGGTTTCATAAATTATTATTCATGTTTTAGTTTTTTTGAGGTGAATAGTATTTTTTATTTAAAAATTAAATTAAAAATATTTAGAAAATTATTTTTATAAAATGGATTTCATTTTTGAACTCAGAGCATCGGTATTATGTTAAGGTAATTTTTGGGGTTTTTTCTGAAAAAATGATTTTTTGGTGAATAGTGTATTTATTTAAAAATTAAATTAAAAATATTTAGAATATTACTTTTATAAAATGGAGTTCATTTTTGAAATCAGAGCATTGATATTTGGTTAATGTGAAATTTTGGGATTTTTCTGAGAAAGTTGAATTTTCAGAGAATAGTAAAAATACAGTTTTAGGGTTTCAGTATGTTTAATGACATCATAACCGTGTCATGATGATGTCATGAGATATTTTAAGTTATGGTCGACTAAAAAAGATGAATTATTGTGTGGGGGTCCCCATTTGGCCTAACTCTATGGGAAGTACCAAGGGAGGGCCCATGCTTTTGAGAAAACCACTTTTGAGGTGTCCCTTGGCCATTAATGCCTTGTCCCCTCACGTTCCCTATAAATACCAAGCCCTCCTATCATCTTTTCAACTCCCTACTCTACCCCAACGAATTTATGGTCTCATTACCTCCCAATGAGTCCTCCCAAGGTCCCCCCAAGCCCTCAAGGTCCCATCCTTTGTGTTTGAAGAGTTACTTTTTAAGGTAAGGGATCTGATCACTCTCTTTCTTTTCATGTAATCTCCGTCATGTAATTTCTTTTATGCTCCATGTTCTTATGTTAAAGGATGTTCTTTTATACTAATATTACTGCCCTTTTCATGTTAATATAATGATAAATCCCCTCTTACTCTCATTATTTCGTTTTACGATGTTTTAAGTGGCACCGTTAGGCTGCCGTAATTTTTGTAAGGGATTCTTTCTCCCTTCTCATTTTTCATGATCTATTTTGATGTAAAGTATTTCAAGTTCCTTTTTATTATGCTGGGGTATGATATTTAAATTTATCATACTGATCTTTTATGATCATATGATGAGAGACCCCATTTGATCTCTTCAATTTAGTATTTTTATTTTTTTAAGTGGCATCGTTAGGCTGCCGAATTTTTAAGTGGTTCTTTCACCTTTCTCCTTTTTCAAAGTTCTAATTCCATGTCAAGTCTCGCAAGTTCTTTTTTATTATGTTGGGGTATGATCTCTAAATCTATCATACTAATCTTCTATGTTCATATGATGAGAGGCCCTATTTTATCTCATCAATTCATTTTTGTTGAAGTTTAAGTGGCGTCGTTAGGCTGCCGAATTCCTAAGGGGTTCTTTCACCCGTCTCGTTTTCAAGATCTACTTTCATGTAAAGTATTTCAAGTTCCTTTTTATTATGTTGGGTTATGATCTCTATATATATCATACTGATCATTTATGTTCATATGATGAGAGACCCTATTTGATCATGTCAATCCATTTTTTGGAAGTTTTAAGTGACGCCGTTAGGCAGCCGAATTCTCATAAGAGAAATCATATTTTTGTCTTCCTTTCATGTTATTCGTTTCATATGGTATATCATTTAAATTTCATTACCATGTTCATAAATACTATATATTCTGTTCCCCTACTGTTTTATGTGCCATTTTTGAGTGGGTGACCCATGTCCCCTCCCTTTTCAATGTTTTCTAAAACCATGTATCGTAGACGTTATGCTGCATAGTTTTCATCTCAAAATGTCTCCCTCTTTATCTCAAAATTATTTTATATTATTAAGTGAATAATAAAAGCTCTTATTTCTACAGGGGTATTCACATATATACCAAAATGTTCTATTTTAAATTCTGGGATTTACATAGATGAAACCCACATTCCCTTTCCGTGGGTTTAAAGTGACATAAAGATCATGTCTTTAAAGCAGTTTCTAAAACGTTATGATTATGAAATGAAACCCATTTCCTTTATGCTATATGGGTTGTTTATGAAATTATTGATGATGATATATGTTCCTCACATGATAATAAATACATGTCAAGGGTGCGCCCAGATAGCGCTCTAATGCATTGGGTAAAGACTTAATCTCTAGAGATGACTTTTTAGACTGATACCTTGGTGAATAACCTTGGTAATTTTAATGACACCTTGGGGATGAACCTTGGTCAAACGAAATGATTTTCAATACTAAATGTTGCAGCCACATCTTCAAGTTATGAAAAAATGTTATTTTTATTATGATATGCCTCATGATTTCATTTTCATGCCTTAAAGTTCTTTTCATGACATTATTGATGGATCTCAAGTTCACATGTTCAATGTTTCCCTTACTGGGCCTTCTGCTCACCATTTCTTTTGATGTATGTCCCCAGGTTATGAGATTCAGTAATGAACCTAGGGTGAACATGAGGAGAATCCTTTCATGTGTTTAAGAAGAATGTTTTTATGTTTTCATGTTTTAAGTTCCTGGTTTCCAAGACACTAAACCTTAAAGATCCTCGGTTTTGTAAAATGTAATGAATGTTTATGTGATTAAAAGGCAGGATTCTATAGTTGGTATCAAAGGATGATTTAGTTATTTGTAGAAATTAGGATATGAAATCTCTAGGAAGAACCCTATAGAAACGTTTAAATATAGGAAATCTTCTTGGTATTTTGGTGAGTATTGAGTAAGGGGTTGCCAAGAAAATACATCCCTGTCTGGATACGAGCAGGTAGAGGTGGATCTGGCACAGATGTACATAGGGGTAAAACCCGAAAAAACTGCTTTGAGCTAGACTTGTACGGGAACTGGTACACGACAACGGGCCTTGCTGCACTCTTGGGTACGACACCCCCGGGGGATATTCATTGGTAAATTCATAAGCTTAGTATGAACCATTGTTAATGGAACAAAGATAAAATAAAATAAATATTCACATAAGAATATATGATCATGGATAACCTAGATGGGAACCTAGGGGATCACTAGTTAGGGTATACTTTTCTTCTACAAGTTATCCTTATATGCTTGCAGTTCCTTTTCATGATTATTGGCTAAGTACTTAAGCCCCTAAATATGCTTTCTCTTCTTAGTTAATGGTGGGAAATGGAAAAAACATGTCCCAACAACCAATGTGATAGGAATGCGGCGATTGTCGTATTAATATGACATGAATGATTAGGGTATTAAAAGATGATCATTATTTTGGATGATGTTCACTATTTTAGGGACCCTATATGATCGAGGTAAATAGATTACTATGGTATTTTCATTGAGGAGTAAGGTTGACTTATATTTTGAAGAATCGATGAATTTAAGGTGGACTTATATTAATTTAGGATACTTATGGTAATGATTAACCTATCATGAGTAAAATATGTTCAGGTTATCTACTCTTGTTATAAGATGTTAGGAGTGGTTGATGTTGTTTGGAGATGAACAATGATTTTTATTTTGGAAGACTATGTTATCAAATCCTTCTTGTATTTGGGTTTCAATCTTAGTTTGGTTTATTTTGAGGAATTTTAAGGACCATTATTTATGGAATGGTCTATGATGAACTTTGGGTAGTACCATTGAACTTTGAAGATTTAAAAGTAGTTTCCATTCCTATGAGATTATTTATTTTTGAAGAGTTGTTTTACCTGAACCTTTCTGTTTTCTGGATAATGTTTAAAGATATATGAAATAGATAGTTAATCTTTTGTGGATTTAGTGACTCTCAAGAAGATGATTCTTGTGTTTTGATGAGACAAAGTGTTTTTGACTGCTCATCGTTTGAGATAAAGGATTAGTTTTGGGTAGAAACTTA
Organism: Viscum album; assembly: GCA_963277665.1. Taxonomy (NCBI): domain Eukaryota; kingdom Viridiplantae; phylum Streptophyta; class Magnoliopsida; order Santalales; family Viscaceae; genus Viscum; species Viscum album. Next base: position 2,003,129,159 of record OY728136.1, read on the forward strand.
TTAAAAGATGAAATTCTTCATGAAGGTAGGTATATTTTCTTATGTTTTTGTTCTATGTAGTAAATGAATTCCAAAAAATTATGAAAAGGAATGTAAAACAAAAACGTTGTTGGTTTACATTTCCTACTAGGTAATCAATGACCGTTTACACACACCATATGTTTGGGATTTTCTTATGGTTAACTTTCTCCTAATCATGTTCTCTATCACTCTCCCTCAGAACATGACCCTTTGTTTTCTCCTCCATGTCCATGTTTTCCTACATGTAATCCTGGTGTGGGTTAACTCGGGTGACCTTTTTACTTACCTTTCTTTCTTTTAAAGTAATAGTTTTACTGACACCTTTTCTGATGTGGTACTTTCAATGAAATTTCAAAACCCAATTTAAAAAATTGAGAGGACGCAATTTCTTAAGGGGGGAAGATTGTAATGACCCGAAATTTTAAATAAATCTTGTTTCCTAATTTTATGTGTTATTTTATTTTATTTTTATACTTAACAAAAATGTTTCATTTGATAACATGAGTATAATTAAAATGAGACTATTGGGTTTTGACTGTTATTTGACCATTGGTCAATATGACCGTTGGAAACTAAACGTTTTGACTATTGTCTTTTAATACAAGCAATCTTGGTTAATTAATATAGAAAGAAGATTCGATGGCCTCACCCAGTAGTCTTGGACCGATCGAAACCCATCTAACAGAACTTGGGAAAGAGGTAGCACCACTGGGCTTTGCTCTGGACCAATCCCAAGCTGAACTTCATCGTGTGAAGCTAGAACAGGATCACCTTCGCGAGAAGTTCAAACTGATAGAAATTACTACTCGTGCGATGTTGGCCGAGCCTCCCTTCGATTCTCTCACCTTAGCACGCCTTACACTTAGGTCCTATGCTGGTGTGATAAGGGGCTATGTAAGGAGACCGTAACTGCCTTGTGTAATCCTTTGTTTTAAATAAAAATTGGGATTTCTTCTTATGATGAAGATTATGAATTTTCAAATGTTCGGATAAATATAGTATGCATATTTTTGATGAATTTTAGAGAAAGGATATTTTAAAAATGTTTATGTAAACCTTAAATAAATAAAAATGTGTAATGATTTTCAAAAAATGGTCTTCTACAATTATGTTCAGTACGAAATTTCGAGCCTAATAAGATCAACTTGAATTTTGATGAATAGTAAATTATGAATAGTGATTTTACGCTTAGGATTAGTAATGTGACCAAATGGATTAGTAAATTCACTCAAAGAATGTTTTAATATAATCTAGGCACCTTGATTAAGTAACGTGATTCAATAAAATGGTTAAATAACGGTTTCATAAATTATTATTCAAGTATTAGTTTTTTTGAGGTGAATAGTATTTTTTAATTAAAAATTAAATTAAAAATATTTTGAATATTATTTTTATAAAATGGATTTCATTTTCTAACTTAGAGCATCGGTATTATTTTAAGGTAATTTTTGGGGTTTTTTCTGAAAAAATGAATTTTTGGTGAATAGTGTATTTATTTAAAAACTAAATTAAAAATATTTAGAAAATTATTTTTATAAAATGGAGTTCATTTTTGAAATCAGAGCATTGAAATTTGGTTAATGTGAAATTTTGGGATTTTTCTGAGAAAGTTGAATTTTCAGTGAATAGTAAAAATACAGTTTTAGGGTTTCGGTATGTTTAATGACATCATAACCGTGTCATGATGATTTCATGAGATATTTTAAGGTATGGTCGACTAAAGAAGATGAATTATTGTGTGGGGTTCCCCATGTGGCCTAACTCTATGGGAAGTACCATGGGAGGGCCCATGCTTTTGAGAAAACCACTTTTGAGGTGTCCCTTGGCCATTAATGCCTTTTCCCCTCACTTTCCCTATAAATACCAAGCCCTACTCTCATCTTTTCGACTCCCCAATCTAACCAAACGAATTTATGGTCTCATTACCTCCCAATGAGTCCTCCCAAGGTACCCCCAAACCCTCAAGGTCCCAACCTTTGAGTTTTAAGAGTTACGTTTCAAGGTAAGGGATCTGATCACTCTCCTTCTTTTCAAGTAATCTCATTTATGTAATTTCTTTTATGCTCCATGTTATTATGTTAAAGGATGTTTTTTATACTCCTATTACTTCCCTTTTCATGTTCATATAATGAGAAATCCACTCTTACTCTCATTATTTCGTTTTATTATGTTTTATGTGGCGTCGTTAGGCTGCCGTAATTTTTGTAAGGGATTCTTTCTCCCTTCTCATTTTTCAAGATCTATTTTCATGTAAAGTATTTCATGTTCCTTTTTATTATGTTGGGGTATGATCTCTAAATTAATCATACTGATCTTTTATGATCATATGATCAGAGACCCCATTTGATCTCTTCAATTCAGTATTTTTATTCTTTAAGTGGCGCCGTTAGGATGCCGAATTTTTAAGTGGTTCTTTCACCTTTCTCCTTTTTCAATGTTCTAATTCCATGTCAAGTCTCGAAAGTTCCTTTTTATTATGTTGGGGTATGAAATCTAAATATATCATACTGATCTTTTATGTTCATATGATGAGATACCCTATTTTATCTCATCAATACATTTTTGTTGAAGATTAAGTGGCGTCGTTAGGCTGCCGAATTCCTAAGGGGTTATTTCACCCTTCTCGTTTTCAAGATCTACTTTCATGTCAAGTATTTCAAGTTACTTTTTCTTATGTTGGGGTATGATATCTATATCTATAATACTGAAAATTTATGTTCATATGACGAGAGACCATATTTGATCTTGTCAATCCTGTTTTGGAAGTTTTAAGTGACACCGTTAGGCTGCCGAATTCTCATAAGAGAAATCTTATTTTTATCTTCCTTTCATGTTCTTCGTTTCATATGGTATATCATTCAAATATCATTACCATTTTCTTAAATACTATATATTCTGTCCCCCTACTTTTTTATGTACCATTTTTGAGTGGGTGACCCATGTCCCCTCTCTTTTCAATGTTTTCATAAACCATGTATCGTAGACGTTATGCTGCATAGTTTTCGTCTCAAAATGCCTCCCTCTTTATCTCAAAATTATTTTATATTATTAAGTGAATACTAAAAGCTCTTATTTCTATAGGGGTATTCACATATATACCTAAATGTTCTATTTTAAATTCTGGGATTTACATACATGAAACCCGCTTTCCCTTTCCGTGGGTTTAAAGTGACATAAAGATCATGTCTTTAAAGAAGTTTCTAAAACGTTAGGATTATGAAATGAAACTCATTTCCTTTATGCTATATGGGTTGTTTATGAAATGATTGATGATGATATATGTGGCTCACATGATAATAAAGACATGTCAAGGGTGCGCCCATATAGCGCTCCAATGCATTGGGTAAAGACTTCATCTCTAGAGATGACTTTTTAGACTGATACCTTGGTGAATAACCTTGGTAATTTTAATGACACCTTGGGGATGGACCTTGGTGAAATGAAATGATTGTCAATATTAAATGTTTCAGCCACATCTTCAAGTTATGAAAAAAATTTATTTTTATTATGATATGCCTCATTATTTCATTTTCATGCCTTAAAGTACTTTTCATGACTTTATTGATGTATCTCAAGTTCACATGTTAAATGTTTCCCTTGTTTACCTTACTGGGCCTTCTGCTCACCCTTTCTTTTGATGTATGTCCCCAGGTTATGAGATGTAGTAATGAACCTAGGGTGAACATGAGGAGAAGCCTTTCAAGTGTTTAAGAAGAATGTTTTTATGTTTTCATGTTTTAAGTTCCTGGTTTCCAAGACACTAAACCTTAAAGATCCTCGGTTTTGTAAAATGTAAATAAAGTTTATGTGATAAAAGGTGGGATGCTATAATTATTCTCCAGAGTTACTATAAGAAGCTTCTATAAGAAAAAACTCTTTTTGGGTGATAAGGTATGGAAAAATGGGTCTTGATTCATTAGGGAGATATCCTCAACATATTCATGAGATAATGGGGCCATACCATGTTGGAAATGGTTATTCGGATCCCCCCAAGAAACTTTGAAATATCTTTAACGACTATTAATATTCCCTAGGAGGAGGTCTACTATAGGACTAAAATTTTTATGTAGTGATACCTCATTATGGACGTTCTCATCTCACTATCCATGGTTATATCCTAAATCAAAATTAGGATCACTTAATATTATAATCAAAGATCATGATTAGGACCCCTACAACATGGATTCTCATTTGTTTTTGGGATATCTCTATATATATTTGGGTTGGAGTTGGTTTATGAACTTTCTCGTATGCTTCCATTAGAATATGCTGCCATACATCCAAGGTACCTATGTAAAAAATTATATAATAATTATTTTGAGATTTTATATTAATATTTAAACAAAATATCATGCTTTTTTTGAGAATAGGGATGTGATACCAATCCTAAAATTCTATACGAGTATGTTAATAAATCCTGAGTGTTAATGAGAATACAGAATTAGGATTACTGTTGGGGTAATGTATCCATCTACCCTTGGAGGTCCCTCACCCTTAGAACCTTAGTATGGAAAACCAGGTCCTACATGTCATGACCCGACCCTACCTGGACTCGAGCCGCAACTACCCCAAGCTCGCCTCCATAGTTCAGGGGCTGGCGACAAGCGCTGAAGGCTAAACAACTCGGGGAGGCCTTTGCCTAAGTACATGTACACACACACACGAAACACACTCAATGAAAAAGTGCAGAGTAAAAGGAATGACAAGTAAGGAATAGGGAAACTGCTATATATATACCACAAATGTGCATCGACCTCTAAACAGTACAGGAATGTGCTGAGGTAAACTGAAAAGAAAAGCGAAAAAACACATGCCCAACTAGTAAAAATGCCAAAACCCGGCAACGGGTAAACAAAAGAAACAGGTGGAAGGGTCCCCCACCTGGATCCCGACTCTGACCACCGCACGCGGTCCAAGCTCCCAAGCTCCTAAGCTCCTCTAAAGTCACGCTCCACCTGTCCATCGTCTGCAAGGGAACACCAAGTGTGGGTAAAGCCCGTGTAGGGGTGAGTATAAAAATACTTAGTAGGATACCCTAAAAGATCAAGGGAGCAACAACGGAGGTACCGAAAGTTGAGAAGTAGATCGAACATGGAAAGTAGAAAGGTACAACTTAGAGTGTAGTAAAGAGTCCAGCTCAACCCAACAAGATGAAAGAAGTTAGACTCGTCCAGACACAAGGAGATGGAAACGGTGAGAAGATGAACTTCCTTTCAAGTCTTTGATACCTATAGCAGGGGACTAGACTAGTCCAACCACGAGAATCTAGACACAGAAAGCATGTGGCATACCCCACGCGTCTTCGCCTCTCCTGGAAGGAGAGTATCCAAACCCAAGAAGTGGGCACTAGAAAAAGGTATATACAAATATATATATGCTCAACAAGATGCCCAAACAAGCTTGTAAGGGGATCTCCATCCCGTAGCTTAGCCCAAGAAAGTGAGTAGCCCACCGTCCTAGAAATAAACTGCATCGATGCCTAGTATCCAGCACGTCTGCCCCGAACTACAAGTCAAGGGGCTCAAATCACTGCACCTCGACACTATCCACTTTGGGCGGCACTGACTTGCCAGCACAGTTTTAGGTCGCGTCACAGGGACGCGTCTCGCATGGGAATGTGCCCCTCATACTTGAGGGTTCCAAGGGAACATCAATCCACACCTCATCACTACCCCGCTGTCGAGAGGTCTCCTCAAATTCAAAGTCATCACATCACTGACCTACACAAACAAGGGTCCCACTCCGATAACCACAGAGATAAGCCATAAACTAGCCTAGTAGATAGGACTGAGTTTGGAATGTCAACGAGTGACCCACTACCTAGCCCTCTTGGAGGGTAAACCCTAACCAATTATCGGGTGACCCACTACCCAGCCCTGATGGAAGGTAAACTCTAATACATCATCAGGCGACCCACTGCCCAACCCCCCTGGAGGGTAGACCTAGAATAAGTTGACATGCGACCCACTGCCCAGCCTTGATGGAGGGTAGACCTAGAAGAAGTCGACGAGTGACACACTGCCCAGCCCTGCTGCAGGGTAAACCCGGAACACATCGACAGGCAACCCACTGCCCAGCCCTGCTGGAGGGTAGACCTGAATCAAGACGATGAGCGACCCACTACCCAGCCCTGCTGGAGGGTAGACCCTCGAGAGTCGTCATGTTTCCCACTGCCCAGTCTCTACTGGAGGGTATACCCTAGAAGTCAGTGGGAAACCCACTTCCCAGACTCTACTAGAGGGTAAACCGGAAGAAGTCGATGTGTGACCCACTGCCCAGTCTCTACTAGAGGGTAAACCTAGAACTGCTCTGGCTATCTCTACAGAAGGGTACAACACTGGCCAACTGAACATAGAGTGGGTATCGTGGAACCACCCGACTCCGGAACAAAACTAGGGGAAACCACTGAACCCGGATGATCTAAACCATTGAGCTTAGAGTAAGGGGAAAACCTCAACCCCACTGGTCAACAATCGAGAATAGAGGGCCCCTCTACGTCGCGAGGGGTCAAAAGTAGGCAAAGAAGAACACGACATGCACGTGGGGCGCACACGACGTGTAGCCCCAAGCCAACTCCAACCAAAAAGACCAACGTTCTCAGGTACAAACAACCACATGTACCGCCAAGCATTCCCGTATACTCCCAGAGTATACCACAAACCCAGCCCAAAGGCTATTGTAAACACGGCACCCAACGTCAGTGCGAAGGAGTAAACGCAACAGCTCTAACTTTCCACCTCATCAGCCTAGGCACGACCGACCACATCTCTTCAACATTTAATTTACTCTCATGGGAGTGAACGCAATCACACGCCAGGGGTCCTCTGCAGTCATAGTAAGAATAACCTCCACCCATACACCTATCATGCTTCCACATTAATAAGATTGCATAAGAGGCTCTTCTCACCCTAATAGATGACATTGTGGTAATCCTTGCGGAAAAACATGCGAGATAGACTACTTACTCGCCTGAAACGGTCAACCGGTGAAAAGGGTACTATTCACCGTAACCAACCCTTGCGGGGCCCACACCAAGATCCCGAAAAAGGTTAGGCGAACTGCGCCATCATGAAGCTCTCAGAAAAAACACGTCAAGACGACTATTCATTCACCCCGAACGGACGTCCGATTGAAAATCCGCAACACACTGCACACAACACAAAAGACGGGCTGTGGGGCCCATGCCTCAACTCCAGTTTCATCGCCTGAAACCACCCTAGTCAACCTCCTCTAGATGCTAGGGTTACAACGCCACTGACGGTGCCTAAAACGGACTCTGGATGTAGAAGTTGTCACTCCCCGCGTTATATGCAAGCAGGGCCCTATGGGGCCCACACCTCAAGCCTAAATCTAGGCGGGCGTATTGTGCCGTTGCAATCCCCTAAAAAAACACACTGAATGAAGTGCTCAAACAACCCAAATGGATGTCGGGTGAAAAAACGACATTTCAACATAAAACGTACGAACTAGGACCTATGGGGCCCGCACCCTATCTCCAATCTGAGCACCTTAGAAAGCGTCTCAACATGTCCGCACAAGGGCTGGGGTCACGCTGTCACTGACAGCGCGTCAATCGGACATCCCAAATAAAATTTAGGTCTGCCACAATAATTAATTAATTAATTAATTAATTGTTCGCATAAATCATTTCGTACCACCGAGCAACGAAACCAAACCGCAAGGGCTCCGATCCAACTTTTGATGGTTCGTCTCAGCTCTGGGGCCACTGCGCCTCTGACGGCGCTTCAAATGGACGTCCGGCTCACGAAGCCCGTCCATTGGAAACTTTGATAATAATTTCATATTATTAAATTAATCTTTCGGGGAACCCGTCTTTAGGCGCTGGACCCGACAACCCCAAAACTCACTTCAAACAGTCCTCCCCACCGACACGAACTCGCCGCCCCAGACGGCGCATCAAACATATGCGCCGTTTGGAAATTACGGCCCCCAGAATAATTGGGGGGGGGGGGCAATAGGGGCGGTCCGGACCGGCCGACCCAGTCCTGGACTTCCGGCCCATGGCCCAGCTATGGGTCCGGTCCCACATGCTGCGGCCCTTGGGTCGTGGCCTGCCTCAAGCCACCAGACACGAGCAGGTCTGGTTCTTCCCATCCAACCGGTCAGTTGGTCGGTCCTCGTTGAAACCCAGCAGGACCCGCGCGGCGTGGGTGCTGGTCTACTACTCTGCCCCCGAGGTCAGCGCCTCGGGGCTACCTCCTCCGACCGCGACAGGTGCCTGCGTCACAGCCTCCGCCTCTCGCCGCTACTCCGCTGAGGCCGGCTCCGCCTGACACTAGCGCCCAGGCTCCATTCGACCACGCCGGCTCCCTCTTGAAGCCCGACACTCTGCTGTTACCCTCTGCTCACTGGACGCTACCTCCAAGCTCCGCCACTCCCTTAGGTTGATCTCCACCCGCTCGACGCACCGCGCCCACCGCACACAGCCGCCGGCCGCCCGACCGCACCCGCCGGAGCCTGCAACTTCGGCTTCATCCCGGTTCATCGCTGCCGCCTGCTGCCAGAACTCCCAAAGCTGGCCGGAGAAGCTCGATAACCACCGAAAAAACAAATTCCCCCAGACTTCGACGAACGTCTGCGACCTCATCCGAACCCGGATTTCAATTCTGAACCAAGAGTTTGAGTGATTAGAATGCAGGATACGCAATCATAGGGCTCACTTGGAAATTTAACCGCATTTCAAAGTATATAATTGAATTCAAAGAGGGTGCGAGAACCAAAATAAAAACACAACAAAGCCCACCTACTGGGCGTTTCTGGGAGCTTCACCGGCAATCCGCACCTCACCGTCATTTCTTCCGCCTTGGTCGGAGGAAGGGGGTGGAATGGGAGAGAAGGGGTTGAGGGAGAGGGTACACCAGGGGATGCAAATGAGGGTGAGGGGGGAGAGTTTGGTTTAAGTAGAAAATAAAAAATAATTTAATTAATTTTTATTAATTACCCACGAAAGGACCCACCTCTGAAACACTCGATGAGGTCGAGGTTAAACCTCCTTGAGGGTAAAAACCAGCTTCCGAGCACAACAGTTGTCTCAGAATTTTAATCTGAGCATCCTTTCGAATGTTATAAAACATAACACCCGGGCCTCCAAATTACGAAAACGCCCCTAGGGCCATTTTTCACAGAGGGGCCGCGCCCGCAAAATGTACACCCCTCCTAGGGTAAATGGCATGTTCCAGACTCATCGATGCCCTCGATTTTCTAATCCAAGGAACCATTTAAGAGATACATGAGTTTCACCATTAAACGAATTAATTAATTAATTAATTTATCCGTTTAACGTTCCGAAAGCGAGCGAGGTGTCCAAAAATCCTGCGCCGACAAGTTTTATTTTGTTCCTAGGGTAAAAAAACCCATTCTGGACCCATTCGTACACTTTTATATCTGATCCGGATGACCGTTTAGGAGTTATCCCATTTATTTTTCATTTCTAATGTTAACACACTGAAAATTTAATTCCGGCCACACCGGGGCTCGAAATCGCACGCCATTTGAAGGAGCTGCTCTAGAATATAATCAGGAAAATTCCAAAGTCTTTCACAGCAAAAACTGGGTTCTTACATCATTCCATACTTCAATATTTTCATCCTCGAAAAGCAAAACTAGGGAATAAATCTTGGTACTAAGCCAACAGCTGGCTCTCCCGTAACCAGAAGAACTCTTGCACAGTTCTGCGTCACCACACAAATACCAAAGGATTTGATCTGTTCACGTGAGGTCTTCCCTCGCTGATGTCATGCATAGGAGCACACACACCTCTTCTTGGGTGAGTCACGTGGGAGTCGTCATGCACCTAATCCAGCCTTTGGGGTTAGGGAAAGGTGGTAGGGAACCTTGCCATCCCATTGCACGGTCTTAAACGGCCCGAAGGATCTCAGGGGTATCTCACCTCCCCAACTGAACCCTTACGTCGCACGCCACAGCTGGAATCACCACCCACACCTAGAAAAATGCCCAGTGATTCCCTCCATCAAAATATCCATATGTTGAAACACCAAAGGATATATGGTCACGCAAGGTTCCATAGTCGATGTCCCACAACCAAGGCTCTCTTACATGCTCAAAAGTAGAAGGAGTCGAAATCATCGATTAGAGTAAAAGGTCCCACACCTTTTACCATACCAACACAGGGTTACACCCGACGTCTTACGTCACCCTGGTAACACCTCAAACAAGGAGAAGGGGAAAAGCATTTCACATGCAGTGTCTAACAATTCTGCTGCAAAAAGTAGAAGATCTGTAGAGTGTACCTCTTATCACCTCATGCTCAGCAGGATCGTAGACATCCAAAGCTTGCGGTTGTCCAGGGTCCCAACTGTTAGCTCCCAGATCCTGACGTGGACCACCTAGTAGTGATGGGAAGACCTCGTAATGTCGTCCTCCACCACCAGCTACTCCCGCTCCTCTGCTAGAACCACCTCTCTGGGCACTACTCCGATCACAGCGCTGCCTCTATCGTGGTAATGCACCTGCTGCTTGCCCAAAGCACTCTGTAAGACTGGTCGGGCAGTCCCATGCCAAGTGACCTCACCCATCGCAAGCATAGCACCAAATCTGTCCGGGCTGCACCGGTGCCCTCTTGCGCCACTGTGGCGTACGACCATGCCCTTGAGTCTAGTTGTCAAAAAACCACTTGCGTCAAGGTTCTGCTAGCCAACGCACACTAATTGAGGCAGACGTATCGGCTCTGACGTGCCTCCACCCACCACTAACTCTAGAACGTGACTGGAAGCCCTCTATCACTAGCACCTGCTCTAGCACCCCAGCATATGTGGAAATTCCCCAGGGTACTATGATAGCAATAATCTCTCGGTGGAGACCCTGCTCAAACTTCCACACTCAGAGGTTGTCGTCATGGACCAAGTCTGGGTAAACGCATGCATGGTCACTGAAACTAGCCGCATAATCTACCACCGTCATCCCTACCTGCTTAAACTGCAGGAGCTCCTGAATCCGAATGGAGCGCAATCAAGAGGGAAAAAAATCCTCCCGGAACAAAAATTGGAAGTGTCCCCTCGAAAGGGCGACTCCCCAAGAAACTGAGTCACCAAACCCCACCAACGCCAAGCTGCACCACGAAAAAGGTTGGATGCCAAAGCCACTCTCTGATATGTCGGCGTCTGCACAAGCCTGAAAAGGCTAACCACTGCCTCCAGCGAAACATCTACTGCCCGAGGGTCTGGCTCACCACTGAACCTCAGTGGTCTCTGCTGCTGGAACTCGCGGAGCACGCTCAAGCTCAGTCTGATCTACTGAAGCTGTCTTCTGCTCAATAGGTGGGGGTGCTGCTATCAGCCCACCCAGAGAAAGGGGATCAGATGATGGGTCCTGGACTGAGGCCTCATAGCTCATAGGGTCGTCATCACGAACCAAAGCTGGTATCCTGGCTGGCAGTCTTTGCGGAGACATCCTGAATATTATCAAAGAGTTCCGCAATCAGATGAGCATATATGTATATACCAATAACAACGATGGGGAGCTGAATCAAGAAGGATAGTCAAAGACTCAATCCTATTTGGTGCACAAACAAAATTTTCCCTACAACAAGTATCTCTGTATGCCGAGTCGACAAGCGGGTTATCAGGGTCATGGTGAATGGATACGTCATACTTTGCACCATCATTAGACTCCCTGGCCTGAGAGCCTATCTCGAGACACGTTAACAATGTTTTCCATAATCCCAACTAATTACTTTTACTTTAGGGAATCCTGAACAATGTCCCAAGGAATGGAACACCTCTGATACCACTGTTTCACGACCCGACCATACCTGGGCTCGAGCCACAACTACCCCAAGCCCGCCTCCATAGGCCAGGGGCTGGCGACAAGCGCCAAAGGATAAACAACTCCTGAACGCCTTTTACTGAGTACCTGTACACACACACATGCAGCACACTCAATGAAAAAGTGTAGAGTAAGAGGAAAGACAAGTAATGAAAAGGGAAACTGCTATATATAAACATAAAATGTGCATCGAACTCTAAACAGTACAAGAAATCACTGAGGTAAATTGAAAATAAAAGGGGAAAATCACGTTCCCAACCAGTAAAAATGCCACAACCCGGAAACAGGTAAACAAAAGAAATTGCTGGAAGGGTCCCCCACAAGGATCCCGACTCCGACCACCGCACGCGGTCCAAGCACCAAAGCTCCCAAGCTCCTCTAAAGTCACGCTCCACCTGTCTGTCGTCTGCAAGGGCACACCAAGTGTGGGAAAAGCCCAAGCAGGGGTGAGTATAAAAATACTTAGTAGGATACCCCGAAGGCTCGAGGGAGCAACAAAGGAGTTATCGAAGGGTGAGAAATAGATCGAACAGGGAAAGTAGAACGGTACAAATGAGAGTGCAGAAAAGAGTCTAGCTCAACCCAACAAGAGAAAAGAAGGTAGACTCATCCAAAAACAAGGAGCTTGAAATGGTGAGAAGATGAACTTCCCGTCAAGTCTTCACTACCTATAGCAAGAGAGTAGACTCGTCCAACCACGAGAAGCTAGACATGGAAAGCACGTGGCATACCTCATGCGTCTTCTCCTCTTTTAGAAGAAGTGTAACCAAACCCAGGAAGTGGGTACTAGAACAAGGTATATAAAAATATATATATGCTCAACAAGAAGCTTTAACAAGCTCGCAAGGGGATCTCCATCTCTTAGCTCAGCCCAAGAAAGTGAGTTTCCCACAATCCCAGAAATAAACAGCATCGATGCCCAACATCCTGCACGACTGCCCCGAACTACAAGTCAAGGTGCTCGAATCACCGCACCTCGACACTATCCTCTTTAGGCGACACTGACTCGCCCGCACGGTTTTTGGTCACGTCACAAGGAAGCATCTCGGTGGGGAAGGCGCCCCTCGTACTTGAGGGTTCCAAGATAACGTCAAACCACACCTCGTCACTACACCACAGTCGATAGGTCTCTTCAAAGTCAATGTCGTCACATCACTGACCCGCACAAATAGGGGTCCCCCTCCGGTAACCACAGAGAAAAGCCATAGACTAGCCTAATATATAAAACTGAGTATGTAATGCCAACGGGTGACCCACCACCCTACCCTACTGGAGGGTAAACCCTAACCAAATATCGGGTGACCCACTACCCAGCCCTGCTGGAGGGTAAACCCTAATACATCATCAGGTGACCCACTACCCAGCCCCGTTGGAGGGTAGACCTGGAATAAGTCGACAAGAGACCCACTGCCCAGCCTTTCTGGAGGGTAGACCTGGATGAAGTCGACGGGTGGCCCACTACCTAGCCCTACTAGAGGGTAAACCCAGAACAAGTCGACAGGCAACCCACTACCCAGCCCTGCTTGAGGGTAGACCTGAATCAAGACAACGAGCAACCCACTGCCCAGCCCTGCTGGAGGGTAGACCCTCGAGAGTCGTCGGGTGACCCACTGTCGAGTCTCTGCTGGAGGGTAAACCCTAAGAGTGTTGTGTGACCCAATGCCCAGACTCTGCTGGAGGGTAAACCCTAGAAGTCAGTGGGCAACCCACTACCCAGTCTCTACTGGAGGGTAAACTCGAAGAAGTTGATGAGCGACCCACTACCGAGTATCTACTAGAGGGTAAACCCAGAACTACTCTGGCCATCTCTACTAGAGGGTACAACACTGGCCAACCAAACACGTAGTGGGTATCATGAAACCACCCAACTCCGGAACAAAACCATGAGAAACCACTGAACCCTACTGATCTAAACCATCGAGCACAGAGTTAGGGGAAAAACTCAACCCCGTTAGTCAAAAATCAAGAATGGAGGGACCCTATACATCGCGATAGGTCAAAAGTATGCAAAGAAGAACATGGAAGGAATGTGGGGCCTACAAAACGTGTGGCCCCAAGCCAACCCCAACCAAGCACAAAATCATTCTCTGGTACAAAAAACCACATGTACCTACATGCATTCCTGTAAACTCCCAGAGTATACCACAATACCAGCCCAAAGGCTATCATTAACACGGAACCCAACGTCAGCGCAAAGGCATAAACGTAACAACTCCAACTTGCGACCTCATCAGCTTAGGCACAACTGACCACATATCTTCAACATTTACTTCACTCTCATGGGAGTGAATGAGATCAAACGCCAAGGGTTCTCTGCAGTCACGGTAACAAGAACCTTCACATGTACACCTTTCCTGCTTCCACATTAATTAGATCGCGTAAGAGGCTCCGCTCGTCTGAATAGATTACGCTGTTCTAATCCTCGTGGAAAAAATGCATGATCGACTACATACTCGCCCGAAACGGTCAGCCGCTGAAAAGGGTACTATTCACCGTAACCAACCCTTGTGGGGCCCAAACCAAGATCCCAAAAAAGGTTGGGCGAACTACGCCATTGTAAAGCTCTCAGAAAAACACGTCAAAACGACTATTCATTCTGCCCCGAATGGACGTCTGATGGAAAAGTCGCAATACACTGCACAGAGCACAAATGATGGCCCGTGGGGCCCATGCCTCAGCTCTAGCTTCATCACCTGGATCCACCCTTGGCAACCTTGTCTCAATTCCAGGGTCACAACACCGTTGATGGCGCCTAAAACAGGCTTCGGATGTAGAAGTTGTCACTCCCCACATTATACGCAAGCGGGGCCCTGTGGGGCCCACACCTGAAGCCTAAATTTAGGTGGGAAGATTGCTCCGTTGCAATCCCTTTTGAAAAACACACTGAATGCAGTGCTCAAACACCCCAAACGGATGTCAGGTGGAAAAATGACATTTCAACGTAAAACGTGCGAACTAGGGCCAGTGGGGCCTACACCCAATCTCCAACCCGAACACATCAGATAACATCTCAAAAAGTCCACACGAATACTAGGGTCATGCTGCCGCTGACGGCACATCAATCGGACATCCCAAATAAAAGTTAGGTCTGCCGCAATAATAATTAATTAATTAAATAATTAATTAATTGTTTGTATAAAGTGTTTCGTTCCAAAGAGAAATGAAACCAAACCGCAAGGGCTCTGATCCAACTTTGTAAGGGTCGTCTCAGCTCTAGGGCCACTGCACCTCTGACGGCGCTTCAAACAGATGTTCGGCTTGCGAAGCCCGTCCGTTGCAAACTTTAATAATAAATTAATATTATTAAATTAATGTATCGGGGCACCCGTCTTCGGGCGCAAGACCCGAACACCCCGAAACTCAGATCAAATGGTCCGCCCCGCCGATACGAACTCGCCGACACAGAGTCCATGTCAAACATACGTGCCTTTTGGAAATTACGGCCCCCCGAATAGAGGGGGGCCAACCAGGCCGGTCCGGACCGGCCGGCCCGGTCCTGGACTACCGGCCCGCGGCCAAGCTGCGGGTCTGGTCCAACATGCCGCGGCCCACGGGCCGCGGGCCGCCTCAATCCACTGGACCAGAGCAAGTCTGGTTCTTCCCATCCGACCGGCCAGTTGGATGGTCCTCATTGACACCCAGCAGGACCCGCGTGTCGCGGGTCCTAGTCTGCTGCTCTACCCCCGAGGTGAGCGCCTCGGGGCTACCTTCTCCTACCGTGACAGGCACCTGCGTCGCGGCCTCCGCCGCTTTCCGCTACTCCACTGAGGCCGGCTCCTCCTGATTCCAGCACCCCAGCTCTGTTCGACCGCACCGACTCCCTCTTGATGCACAACACTCCATCGTTAAACTAGGCTCACCAGACGCCACCACCGAGCTCCGCTGCTACCTCCGGTTGATCTCCATCTTCTCGGCGCACCGCGGCCACAGCGTCCAGCCACCGGCCGCCGTGTGCAGCCGCCGGATGCCCGGCCGCACCCGTCGGAGTCTGCAACTCTGGATTCATCCCAGTTTTCCGCTGCCGCCTACTGCCGAAACTCCCAAAGCCGGCCGGAGAATCTCGATAACCACCAGAACAACAAATTCCTGCAAACTTCGACGAACATCCCCGACCCCATACGAACCCAGATTTCAATTCTGAAACAATAGTTTGAGACATTAGAACGTAGGCTACACAATAATGGGTCTCTCTTGTAATTTTAAATGCATTTCAAAGTATATAAATGAATTCAAAGAGGGTGAGAGAACCAGAATAAAAACACAAAAAATCCCACCTGTTGGGCGTTGCCCGGAGCTTTGCCGGCGATCCGCACCTCGCTGCCGTTGCTTCCACCTTGATCGGTGGAAGGGGAGGGAATAAGAGAGAAGGGTTTGAGGGAGTGTCTTCTCCAAGGGATGCAAATGAGGCAGATGGGGGAGAGTTTGGTTTAAGTAGAAAATAAAAATTAATTTAATTAATTTTTATTAATTAACCACGAAAGATCCCACCTCCGAAACACTCGATGGGTTCGATGTTAAACCTCCCCGAGGGTAAACACCACCTCCCGAGCACAATGGCAGTCTCAGAATTTTAATCCAATCCTCCGTTTGAATGTTATAAAACTTAACACCTGGGCCGCCAAATTACAAAAATGCCCCTGGGGCCATTTTTCATAGACCGGACATGCCCACAAAACTTACACCCCTCCTAGGGTAAACAGCACGTTCCAGACTCAACGGTGCCCTCTGTTTTCTAATACGAGCCACAGTTTAAGAGATACATGAGTTTTACCACTAAACGAATTAATTAATTAATTAATATATCCATTTAACGTTCCCAAAGCGAGCGAGGGGTCCAAACATCCCGCGTCGACATGTTTTATGTCTTCCTAGGGTAAACACCCCATTCTGAACCCATACGTACACTCGGATCTCTGATCCGGATCACCGTTTAGGAGTTATCCCATTTATTTGTCATTTCCAGTGTGAATGCACTGAATATTTAATTTTGGCCACACTAGGGCTCGGAATCACATGCCATCTGAATGCGCTGCTCTGGAATATCATCAAGACTATTCCAAAGTCTTTCGCAGCAAAAACCGGTTTCTTAAACTACATATCTGGGGAAATATTTCCAACATCTTTTTTAGGATATGGTGAAATGGTATAATAGTAATGGATTGTGGGAGCTATCCTAGGCTACTCCTAAGTAAGTGTGGAGACATAATAAAATATTTCTCTACCTGCCATTCATAATGAGGTTGAGTACCCATATTCAACAAGAATGTGATACCAAGAAGGATATTGGAATTGGGGAATTTTATACCTCTTTATCACTTTTTTTGGAAGATTTATAGGTCTTAATCCAAAAAAGGATTTCCTAATCCATCATAATAGTTGGGAAGAATCCTTTGATATGGTACTCTGATACCATTTCATTTATCGACACACACTTGATGTTCTATTCTTTTTAATTTTTTTGTGGACTATAGTTTTTTGAACCTCAATATGGTTGAGGAATATTAATGGTGAAAAAATTACTGGTCTGCATCAACATGTGATGTCAGATTGTTACTAATAGCTTATCTATGAATCATGGTGATGGTGCATTTAGTGAAATCATTTTGATATTTCGATAGATCCTAAAATTGAAAATAACCAAAAATAGAAAACCCATTAGTGCAGTGCCATAATAATATGTTCACAGTCAACCTACCTCTTTCATGGGTAAAGTATTTCACATTGGGTTCACCATTTTGTTATAGAAAAATTATCAGTGCTTACACATTTTTAGTGGCTGTTGACCTACATAATACTGGTTGAATGTCTATAGGATATAAATTTAACACTTTGGATTATTTATTAGTTGAGAGGATGGGAGGATAGATCATTCCATATTGGTTATTATTGAATAATCTATGAATAACTGATAGATTTAACATGTATTCATGAAATTATTCTAATTCACAATAATGGATACCTTTTTCATGGGAGAGATTGATTATTACTATGAATTGATGTGAACATATATAGTTATAATAAATTATTCACCCAACTAATTTTGTTTGAATATATAATCGTTTAAATCCAATAGTATTTTCACTTTGGTATTTATCACCATCCAAAGAGGTAGTAGTTGTTATGATGTTTGAATCTTCCAAATGAAGGTGGATTCTTATGTATACATATATATGGAATAAAACCTATATATTTTTCATCCTTTGGAAAATATATATCACACCCTTTTATGTTTTTTACAAGGAATATTATGGTTCTTTTTAAGGCCATTCATCCATGAAAAATTGATGTAAAATTTGATGTACTGTATTCAGGACCACTTATGAGGGGGGTTTTCTACCATAATGATAGGAATATATATTGTGAATTTAATATCATGATAGTATGAATACTAATTTAAAATTAAATTGAAATGTTTTTTGTGGTTGTTACACATGATCATTATTTTAATGTTTTTCATGTATTTTGGTAATTTTATATGATAGAGTATATTTGGAGATTATCGAAAGAATATGACCTTAATCATTACATATTTAAGTGTTTTTAAACTAAAATACAATACTTCTACAAAATAATATTTTGGATTATAGTTTTATAGAATTAATTCATCATTATTTCATAAAAGTTTCATAAATTACTAGTTTGAAACTAGTACTTGTCAACCATTTTTTCAACAGTATAGAACCACTAAGAAAATATGTCTTATTTTCATGAAAACACTTCATCCTTTTAATCTTCGGTTCTTCTTTTCCATTATTCATACATAAAAACTAAGAATATTTATTAAAAATAACAAAATAAAAAAACATATTAGTAAAGGGCATAAAATGAAGGAAGTAATTAGTTTAGTGAAAAAATTAAAACTTCTGATAAATATTTTCATAGTATATTAAACTTGTAACTAGAAGGGGTATCATTTTTTTAAATAGAAATCCATTATCATAAATGTATAAATAAAATTATTTCTATTAAAAATAATTATCAAGTCTAAAAAATTAATTTTGGGTCCCTGGGAAATCATTACCATTTAAACCTTAAATGCACTATCAGAATTTGAATAACCATATGGTTTACTTCCACTTCTAGAGAGCCCAATACATTATAGTGAATCTTGGGGAACCCATCATATGAGATATATCCAGCACATCTATGAGAAGTAATGGTGATGAAACCTTTGTAAACAATGTACATGGAACATATTATGAATAAAACTCTTGAAAAGGTCTTTTAAACCCATGTAAATAACATTTCAGAAATCAAAATACGTTTTTTTCTCAAATACATATTTTCAATATCAAAATAATTATTAAAATGGAAATATGAGTTTAATTTAAAGAAAACATGAGTGCTATAGATTTAGAAAAAATGAAATCATGGTTATGGTGGTGGGATAAGTCATTTCACTCTATATTTTAAAATAGAACATTCATTTTTTTCTTTTTGTAACGAATATTTAGCACTCCATAAAAATATTCATTTTGAAAACAATTAAAATAATGTTAAATAAAATCAGTTATAAAAATCTAACAACTGTGCACATAAATATGAAACCATTTATTTGAATAGAATTGTGGAAAATTATAAATAAAATATAAAATTATTTAGGGATCATGATGTTAGAAACTTCTGTTCATATCATATATTTAAAATTATACCTTCCTTTTTACCCTTTTTAAAAGAGTTAATAGTGAAATATTAAAAGAAGATTTTTAAATAAAATTATATTACATTGAGTTCGACTCATGACTTACGTTCTTTATAAATATAAATAAAAAACTTATGATAATTTTTCAAATTCTTAGGAACCTTTTCATGGTCATTATTAATTTATTTCATTTAATACCTTGTTATATTGAATTATTTAATAAATTTAATTCACAAGTTAATTTTAAAAATATTATTATCATATGTTAGAAATATATTAGGTGGATTGACTATAGTTAATGAGTTCATTATTACATCATATACAAAATAATATTCATGAAATAACTATCACATTTATACATCAATTATAATTTTATCTCTAAATCTAAAATATGGTTATGAAAAATGAATTTATTTACAATAATGGAGACTATTGGTCGTACACACACATGAGTTATATTTCCATTTTTCAATTATAATTATTGAAATATAGTAAGTATTATGTTATCATTAAAAATCTATCATAATATCTTAAAAAAACCAATTATTAAAATTTAAATTTATATCATAATTATGATGTGGTATGAAAAAAAAATCTCATGACTTCATAGAGGTGATAGCCCACATGTATACAGAAATGACGTTATCATTTTTTGGTAAATGGAATGGTGAGTAATTAAATGAAATATTATAGTTTAAAAAAGATAAATATTTCCTTAATATCATATATATAGAATTTACTTCCATCATTATAACCAACTACGAGAGGTGGTGATGGAAAAAGAATTGCATCGGTTCGTGAGGTGATAGATTATTGTATACACGAAAAATAGATTCTATTCCCATTTGATGGATATTGGAGATGGATATTGGTTATACAATTAATATTATTAAATTTAATTATATTGATGATAGGGGTGTTATTATTTTATCATGGTTTTTTAATATTTTATCATGGTTGAAGAAGAAACAATACTAATCAAGTGGATAAAAGTATACATATTTTATGGGAGAAGCTCTATTATTTAACACCATAAGACCTATAAGATCTGTTTCATGCCTAATAAAGAACAACAGAATGAGGAAAGTTATTATATGAAAGGATTTGTGCATTTATTTTCCAGAAAAAATGGGTATTGAATTGTGAACGATTGAGCATAAGAGGATCCCTTTTATAAAGAGATGATGGTAATTCATAGAATTTCTCAAAATATTAAATTATTAAAAATTAATATTCAAGTATAAATGGTTGAAAACTAATTTATTTTTAATATAATATGTGTATGGTTACAAATAGATAGATAAAATAATATTTTTACAAAATTAAGTTGCATATTTACAATTTTCATTTGGTTTTATCCCGTCTTTAACCTTTTTTAAATATGCTATGAAAACAAGGAATCATTAAGGGTAAATATAGTTAATATAAATGGAAGAGGACCACAAATAGACCATATTTTATATTAGAAACAATGCCATAATGATGTTTTTAAATTTAATATTTCTTAACATTATAACATTTAATGAAACAGTATTTATTCTAACGTATCATTAATGTAAATTTTTGGAACAATTCAGTTATTTGATTCATTAAAATCAACAAAACAATTAAAATTATTGAACTGTATATTATTTTGTCTTGAACATATCATGTTCATATTTAAAATTTTTGGATCACATTTTGTATCAAATGTGATATTATTAATATTGTTAGTATAATTTATTTTATTTTTCCATTAATTCGACAACTACCACATTAGCATTGTATAAATATTTAATGTAATTATTTATTCACAAAAAAAGAGAAATTTTTTTCCAACATTAGTACATGTATTTTAACTTTAAATTGAATTTTTATAAATTAACATATAATCTCATTAAAAATATGGTAAAAATATTGTAAACATTAAAAAAAGAGTGTAACATTTTTCACTTTTCATTGAATAAAACCATAAATGTTAAATATCACACCAAAATGGTTAAAAAGGCCATTAAACTGTGCATTAGAAGAGAATATAATAAATTTATCATCCAAAAAACATATGACACCTATTAGGTTCAGTTTCCTTATCATTTTATTTTTTTCATTAATTACCCGATTTACCCTTTACTGTGGTAATAAATATGACTAATTTTACTATTAAAATTAACCAAAGATAAAAGGAACCTATTTACCAAATTTTTAAAAATTAATTCCAAATATGGAACACATTTTTTTTAAATTTTTTACAAATTATATATTTCGTATAAAATCAATCCAGAAAAACATGACAATAAGTGTTTTCTCTGAAAAACAACCTTTTAAAATGTTAATTTTTTATGTAATTAATTAAAAAATGAATTCACTTTTATAAAAAAGATTATTTAATTATATAAAATTAAATTAATCTAATTAAATTATAAATATAATACAGAATACATTTTTACTTAGTAAATAATTAAAAATAAAATACAATTACGAATAGAATTTTATATTTTTCACTATTCACTAAAAAATAAATATTCTTATATAATTTATAAAAGTTCACATGAAGATAATTTTAATATTAAAAATTAAAAATTTTAATTCATTTTGTAAAATTTATTTTCTAAAATATCTATATGTGAATTATAACATTTATTCATAGATTTAAATAAGTACCATTTTTAATGAAAACATAAATTTTTTAAAAATAAAATTATTCTACTAAATAACAAGTGATTATTTAATAAAAATAATAAATAAATTATACATATGTGGAACCATTATATATAATTTAAATTGTCTTTACTACTATTCATTCATGATAATTTAATATCCTAGTTATAATGGTCTAATTTAAATAATAATAATTCATTATTCTTTTATACGCATTGTTAAGTATCAGGTACCCTATTAAAAATAATATTTCTTTTTAAAAAATATCAAGATATTAAACCCCCCCTAATTTTTTCCACACAATATTAATTTTTTACTCGGTAACTAGGATTTGGCCCCTTAAAATACCGTTATTGAATACTGACATTGTAAAAAGGTTCATTAAAACATTCTCTTGAATATAGAGATATGTAAGTATAATGGTCATATGGAATTACATATAGTAGGCTTACATGTAGGATAACAAATATGTGAAGTGAGAAAATAGATATGAAAGAAAAAACTAACATCATGGGATTGTTAGACAGTGATGATTAAAATGGTCAATTTCATGTTAACCATCACAAAACCATAAATTTGTGATGGGTTAAAGGACAATGATTTTTTACAATTAAAAGTATAAGGATAATGTTTTTGTTTTCCAAATCCATTACCTACGATTGAGGATTTTTTTTACATTATAGACTGGGAACATAAATAAATATACATACTTCAGAAGTATATTTTCTACCATTAAGATATTTATACCACAATATGTTCTTTTTCTCTAAACATTGACTATTTAAGATTAATTTTTTCGGACTAAAGTATTAGAATCAACATATATGAATAATAAAAGAAACAGAAGTATAATGATATATTCTCCCTATCATTAGGAATTAACCAAAACTAAAATTTTTATTACATGGTAGGATAATTCCTATAATAACAAAACTTCATATGAATAAAAACTACTTTAATATCAATAATTAACAGTAATGCCCAAAATTCAACACAGATCATTCAAAAAATGACTATCCTTAAAATTATTCAAAAATATTTTAGTCTAAGATTAAAACCCAAAATCAGAAGCATTTTATCAAATAATCATCAAATATATATTTAACAATTATCTCCAAATATCCATCATCACTCTTAATGTATCATACCAAAAATGTAATTTCCCAAATGATAAATTCTCCAAGATATTCTTATAATTTCTTTACATAACTAAAATCACTATATTCCATAATAAAATCGTAAATGATTCCAAAATATAATTCATCATATATTTATCAAATAAAATCCAATAGTGTTCCATTTAACTTAATCTTATAAGGTTCCCAATGTAGTAAACTTCTTCCAAAATAAAATTAATTTCTTAATCCCAAAATATATTTCGAATATCATAGATATCTATATGATAAAACATATTCTATAAAAATAAGGTTAAATATTATTTTTCGAATAATTTATGTTGAAAAAAATATCATTCTAACAGGTACATGATGTAGGCCAGTGGTGGGCATTGAACCCTTGTCTCCCTTCAGTTGGGTGTTCAACCCCATGGACTTTGTGGATTTGAAAGGTTGTCACCCAAACTATGGGTTTTCCTTTTTTAAAAACATTATTAACAGAATTATTATAACATTCCAAAAAAATTGATATAGCCTATAAAAAAATTAATGTATTTAGTATTGAAGAATTTATTAAACTCAAAGGTTTTCTCATGCTTTTAATTTTCATTCACAAATATTTAATAACCCATAATTACCACAAAATTTATTATCATATAAACCCTAAAGGTTATCCATATATATAATAATATTTCTATAAAATGAAGAAATAATTTTCTCTCAAATAACCAATTTCACATGAAATACTCAAGAGGTACATATACCTTAAACATTTATCAAAACTCTAGAAATTTCTCCCAATATAATATCATCATCATGTATGAATTAATGATTCAATACTTATGATCATCCTTAAATATAACACTACATCATTACTCTTCAATCTATACACATCAATCTATAAAAAATATTCATAATCACTTAACCATACATTTCTACATTATTCCATAATACTTCCTTCCTATAGACAATAATATTAATCATGTCATAATATCCCATAATATAAAATCATGTGACAAGAAATAATCCACAAATTTCATATGTAATTTTAGTTTTCCTCAGGTTTAATTGTAATAAAACTAGGTACTACTAAAATGATATCAATACAATATTTTTGATCCCATTCAAGAGCCTTCCCCCCTACGTCATAGAATTTCATAATTACCATTATCCACATACTTTAAAAATCCAATTGATACCTCCTGAAAAACATATTTTCCCTTCATGATGTTAATTGGAAACTCCCATTTTCATTGGAATACTATTTCATTAGGACAACCTTAACCACATATAAAACATATTCTAATTATTTTAATGAATTTCCCTAGATGATTCTTTCAACATTGATAACACATAGGGCCTTGAATATATTTTCCTTTATGATCATTATCACTTGGACAAACATAAGAATAAGTTTAATTTTTATTTGGTGAATTAGGAAACTCACCAAGGTTCATGTTGTTAATCATTACTCTTAATATATCCGTATGAATAACCATAAGATTTATTAATAAATCATCAATTCCATTGGATTTCTAGTTAAAAAACCACATTTTCCTTCATATCCATTTTTCATTTGGTTTATGATGGATATAGACATTTTCTAATCCCCAAAAGGATTTTGTGAGAATATAAATTAAATACAAATAAAACATCTTATAAGGATGATAAAAAATAAGATATACTAATTCATGTTATCACAATGTAAAGACCCAGATCTTTAATGTAATTTTTTATTATATGAAACTATTATGAGTCTGTGAAAATTAAATGTGCGTGATTCCAAGGCCCGGTGTGCCTATAAAGAATTTATAATATTTTTTTGGTATGTTTAGTAAACGCATGAGCTATATTTTTTATCATTTGAACCAGTGCTTGGATAAAAAATCTGAGGGCACAATTGAATCCACATCGCCATGATTCGTTTAAGGGAGAATTAACTTTGACCATAGTAGGTTGAGAGAAAAATATATTTATTTGACATTGAAATTAATAATAAATAACAATGTAAATTTATTTCTCCTTTTCTCTTTTCCTCCAACGGACAAGCGGTAGTAGTAGGACCTTCGACACGTCAAGACATTAAATGTCTTGACTCCCCTTTATTCTTGAAATTTCACCACTTTAATTTGGAATGTTCATAAATTAAATGAACCCCATTAATTCCATATGCGTTAATCACCCTCCCATTATCCTATTTATATGGAGAACTGGGTGGAGTGTTGGTACAACTTCACCAAGCGACAATGCTCTGGAAAAGTAACGTGACGCCAACCACTTGGCGGATGAGACCAGTTCCAACAAGCAGTGACATGTGCCACCAAATCAAGAACCAATGTCCACCACGAAGGAGGTTCTGTTGATCTTCATCAACAGATGTCTAATCCAGGTATGAATTATCTCATTGAAATAATTGATGGATCTTTATATTTTCCCTCTTGTTCATGCTAACACGGAGGGCAGGCCAAATGAACAAGGCTCGAACACTCTTCTACATGATTTACCAATGTGTTCTTTATGGTATTTTTTTCCATATTGGACGGATTTTGATATGGAGGGACAAACGGTGAAGAGGGCATCCTAGGGAGGTCGTTTGTAACTTTGGAGGAAAAAATGGGCCACTAGATCTCACCCGATGGCTCATAGAAGACCGCAGTGCGACACCGACAACTGACGACCAGCACCGGTGGTTGACAGTGGTGGCTAGCCAAAGAGAAGACTGAAACATGCCATCACACACCACATGCAGAGAAGGCCATGGCTGTAGCTACCACAGTTGAATACGGTGGCCGGCTTAGGCCGGCCGTAGAAGAAGAGGCTGCTCGCGTGCACCGCCGAAGAGGGTGGCTATGAATCCTTAGCCACGACAAACAAAAATAGTGACCGACACTTGCTGACCACAATAGGTGGAGAGGTGCACAATGGCACACTGCCGAAGAGGGTGGTTCCGGCTCTAATGACGCAACTACAAGGTCACTCACCATGTTGGTCCCATAAGAAAAACCAGGCAGTTCCACAATGTCCCACCACACAAACCGAACGACGTTAGCCATTAGGGAAGACCAGGGGAACTCCCCCAACAATAGCTAGTGCGTTCCCCACTCCAGCAGGCCATGCCACTAGCTGGCCGTGGGTGCCCAACCGGCCGCACGATTCCAATGGGTCATGCCCCTCGTGGGCCGAGTTGTGCCCCCCTATGGGCCAGAGCGCACTCCTTGTGGGCTAGGCCATGCCCCTGTAGGTCAGGCCAAGGCACAACCCAGCTCAGCCAGGTCAGGTCAACCTGAACCAGGTTGGGTCAGCCCAAACAGGGTCGGGCTGGGTCAAATTGGCCAGGTTGGACCAGACCCGGACCAACCAGTCCCAGTTTCACATAAAGGGCCATAACATGTGAACCAGACATTCATTTGATGAAATTTCTATGGCACTAGGATACTTGGATTGGGACAGTCATTTTGGTGTACTACACTTGAGTTTTGAATATTGATAGAGTATTTCTGGGTTGGATCAAACCTGAATCCAACTAGGCCCCTAACATTAAAATGCCTATAACTTACAGAAAGATCACCTAATTGACCCGTCGTCAATTTCATTGGAAGACTTACGAAATGGAGGTCCTTTGGAATACTTCTTCATGAAACTTCTTGGAGGTTGAGGTATGACCGATGTCTTGAGGATATAATCCTTTCATAATCAAGTGTTCTTAATGTGGGAATCTTGTTGTTGGCTATAACGTGAGGAACAACCTCGATCATATGTGGGTCAACATCTATCAATCATTTGTGGGTCAGCATCTATAGATTCTATGTGGGTCTCAACATAGTGATCCCGAGTGGGTCAGTGATCAATGATCCTATGTGGGTTAGCATATACCGATACTGTGTGGGTCAGCGGAAGATGCCCTCAATAGAATAAGATGATCCATCGATAGGTGTAATCATCTATACTTTTGTACTCATGTTATACCTAGTGTGAGTTGAGTATTTACCTTTGTGGTATATTTAACTTTGTGGTGTTACCTTTGTGGTGTTACCTTTGTTTTATTCTTACTCTGGGATCAGTTGTGGTAATGGATGAAAAGTTGGATCATTATGCTTTCTCATGAATGAGATGATTATATTTTCGTAACATAGGTATATGTATGGGCCTATACCTTAGTTGAGTTGATGAATACTTCGTGATTTGTGATTGTGGTCTTGCTTTGTGGGTTTTACTTTGTGGAACTCTAGAAGACCTTTGGGGGACTCAAGGTCTATACTGAGCCTTGTTATACTCACCCCTGTATGGGCTATTCCTGAACCTTACGATTTCTTGTGTAGACGACAGACATCATTGAACGAGGCGAAGGGAGTTAGGACTGGGTGGTGCTCAGAGGTGGACCATTTGATGTGATGTGTCGTAGTGAATACTAATCATGAGATATACATACCCTTTAGGAAGGATCCTTTGTATAAGAACACATGAACTTTCACTCTATTATTGTTGTACTTTCATAGTTGGTCTTTTATTATGGCCCACTTTACTTTTACTATTCACAAATTTACTATATTGTTTTACTTCATGGTTTGATTACGGTTGTGTTCCTGGACTGTGGGTTCTCCGGTTTAAAGGAAATTCCTTACAGTTTAAAGGGATATCCCTTTTTAGTGCTAGTTACTAGCCCCTGGCCAATAGAAGGCAGGCTTGTGGTTTTCATGGCATGGGCCCCAGGGGAAGGGTCGTGACAAATTAGTATTAGAGGAGTCGGTTCTACCAAAGAACTAGGACTCTGATCTTTTCAATGAGATAATAATGTTAATTATTATGAGTGTTTTTTTCAGTTTGGGGAATCCTCCTTTGGTGCGGAAACCAATGTATCCATACATTAGGACACTAAATTCGGATTTCCGACTTAGTGCATGAAAAAACTGATTGCGTGTATTTTGAAAAGTTTTTCTTATGAGCTATTCGAATCATCTCACTAGGTATAACTTATTTATTTTAGTGAATATGTTTTATTTTAGGATGCCACAACATAGATAGCCAGCTAGGGATCCCAACAGAGTACACGATGATGGCCCACCAAGCGATGAGGCCTCAGTGCTA
Organism: Viscum album; assembly: GCA_963277665.1. Lineage (NCBI taxonomy): Eukaryota > Viridiplantae > Streptophyta > Magnoliopsida > Santalales > Viscaceae > Viscum > Viscum album. Next base: position 2,003,157,464 of record OY728136.1, read on the forward strand.
GGCCATCTTATAGAATTAGCACCTCCGGGTGGTGTACCAACATCACCACTACCTATTGAGAATCCTTTGCCACCATCCCCACTAGTAGATGGTTTTTGATGACTGTGAACTTTGGAAGAGTTTCAATAGTAGTGGCCTCCTAGTTTTAGAGGAAAGATGGATTTTCAGGTAGCTGAGGACTGGCAAGAGGCTATGGCTAGAGTTTTTATCCTGTTTGGGACACCAGCCGACTAGATGGTGATCCTAACTGCTAGTCTTTTCCATAGATCACTAGGGAGATGGTGGATATTGAAACTATCGATACATGAAGAGGAGATCCTCACCTGGGTGGACATCAAGGAAATTTTTTGGGCAGAGTTATCCGAGAGATTCTACGCTCAATGAGAATACAATAGCGCTTACACATACACCAGGGCATCATGACCATGTCACAGTTCTCAGTGAGGTTGACTGATCTTTCCCTCTAATCCACCGACATGGTATGCGACCCTTTATCAAGGGCCCAGACCATTGAGCAGGGTCATCTACGGGAGATCAGAGCATTGATGATATCACCCAGCATTCTGACACAGGCTGTGGCACTAAAGAGAGAACTTTTGGTGGATATATTACTAGCTAAGTAGGCACCAACAACAAGAGCCACCACTAGACATCAGGTGACAGATTCATCCGCAATAGACAGTAGACGGATGACGCCGTGGTCGAGAAGGCCATACATTCTAGTGAACAACCTCATGATACATGGTTGGTGGTGTGGGGATCACGAGATAGAGGAGGACATATGTGGAGTAGGAAATGATACTCATGCGGTGGGTAGGTTCAAATGGATCTTGACTACCCGACCCATAGTACAAATGACCAGAAGCCAGTCGTGGGACCATTGAGGAAGAGGTAGAGATTTGATTAGGGAGGTCCACAGGTATTAGGTGGACATGGTAGAGGAGATGGTTGTGCCACAGGTGGTGGGAGGAAATTCTAGGTTCTACCGCCACCACCTCCAGGTGGTTCACCCCACCCACATAGAGTAGGAGGATAGGGACAAGCATAACTCCAGGCTGTTGAGGCCTAAAACCATGGAACTCAAAAAACAATTCAAGGTATGATCTGTGTTTACTCCACCCTAGCTACATTACATATAGACACAGATTCTGGTCACTCTTTTATTTCCATGGCCCTCATTCGAATCTCAGATATTCTGGTGGAGCTGTTGGCTAGATCCTTATGGCTAGAGACTCTTATTGGAGGGGATTCGATGATTAAATAATGGTGCTTCTAGTGTGAGCTTACTCTAAGAGGTGATAGTTTTGGTTGGGATATTCTAGTTGCAGCGTCGAGGCCATATGACATAACCTTGGGTATGGACAGGTTATCTACCATCCATGCTCAGATTTACCACATTTGGTGCAATGTTTGGTGTGTGCGTGAGGATGGGACCATGTTTTCCTACAATAGTGAGAAAGGAACCTTTGCAGCATAGAATGGAATTACCCAGAGGAGGGTGCATCTGATCACTCATATGTTGGCCAGCCTTACCCATAGAGTAGTTTATGTTGAATATCTAGGCAATCCAATAGTAGTGGACCAATATAAGGATGCCTTTCTTGAGGATGTTTCGAGACTACCTCCTCGTAGAGAGGTGGACTTTTACATCGACCAATTCCCTTAGACGACACTAATATTTACACTAATATATGGGATGTCTCTTGTGGATCTTTTTGAGTTATGGGTACAGTTGGAGGACATGCAGTGGAAGGGGTTTATAAGGCTCAGTGTTTCTATATGGGGAGCCCTGATTTTATTCTGCAAGAAAGTAGATGGGATTTTGAGACTCTCTGTGGACTATCAACACCTAAAGGATGTGGCCTTGAAGAACAAGTATCCAATTAAAAGAATTTTTGATCTTTTCGATAAGCTGATGGGAGTTAGTTGGTTTTCAATGATAGAACTCAGATCAGGCTATCATCAGTAAGGGTATGTGATGAGGATGTGCCGAAGATGACCTTGATTTGTCGATATGACCACAATTAGTTCTTGGTTATTCCATTCGCCATAAACAATGCCCTTTCAATTCTCATGGGACTCATGAACATGATCTTTCAACCATACCTCGATCTCTTTGTGGTGGTCTTCATCGACGACATCTTTATATACTTGGCATCGGAGGAGAAGCATGCCTATCGTTGGGAAATAGTTTTGGATACACTCCGAGAGCACCAACTTTATGGTAAGCTCTCAAAGTGACAGTTCTGGATATGAGAAGTCCACTTTTGGGGAAATGTTATCTCAGATGCTGGAGTTGTAGTGGATCCATTGATGATAGAGGTTGTGCTTGATTGGGAGCCACCCAAGAGTGTGACTGAGGTGTGGAGTTTTTTAGGGTTGGCTGAGTACTGCTGGATATTTTTACCCAAAATTTCGAGTGTTGTGACACACTTTTCACCATTGACGAAGAAGGGACAACCCTTCATATGGATGGGGATATGCCACATTGTTTTTAGGATCTGAGGTAGAGACTGATGAGTGCCCCCATATTGAGAAAACCATAAGAAAGTGTTGGGTTACTAGTCTACTGGGATGCATCAGGGACCAGAAACAGATGTGTCCCGATATAAGAGTGAGTAGAGATCACTTATGGTTCATGATAGATTATAAAACATGAGCAAAACTATAATACCCTTGACCTGGAGCTAGAACTAGTGGTCTTCGCCATGATGATGTGGAGATACTACTTGATGGGAGAACAATTTACTGTTTACTCTTATCATAAGAGTCTCAGGTACATCTTCTCATAGAAGGACATAAACCTGAGACATCGATGATGTCTAGAGTTCCTCATGGACTATGAATTTGAGATAGTCTATATTCTTAGGAAGGGGAACATAGTAGTAAATGCACTCAGTAGGAGGTCTGGTCTACAGTTGCTGAGTGAGTAAACTGAGTAGTTAGTCACGTTACATATATCATTTATGGATAGAGATGGAACAACAAACCTATAGTATATGACTGTCACTCCCCCTATTCTTTAGATATTTCGGGTTGCACTGCTTGGGGACATTGACTGTGAGGATTGAATTTCTCAGATATCATCAGAATAGGCACCTGATGGATTTTCTGAAGGTGGGCAGCAGGTCATCCTCTTTAGAGGATGCACCATGGTTCTAGTGGAAATACAGGAGGAGGTGTTGAGGGAGTTCCAAATGTCCCCTATGGCGATACATCCTGGTGTGACAAAGATGTACCAGGACATTCAGCATCAACATTGGTGGCCAGGGATGAAGACGGTAGTGGTATAGTTTGTTACAGGATGCCTCACTTGTCAGCAAGTTATGGCCGAGTATCAGGTTCCAGTAGGATTAGTTCAACCAAAAGATGTACCAGAGTGGATGTGGGATGGTATCTCCATGGACTTCATTGTGGGGCTACCAAGGATTTCCATGGAAAATGATTCTATCTGGGTGATCGTTTACCAACTAACCAAGTCATCCCACTTCCAAACCATCTAAGAGTAGGGGTCAGTAGAAGGATTGGGATGCCTCTACGTACTGGAAATTGTACGACTTAATGGTGTACCATTGACGATCATCTCGGACCGTGACACACATTTTACATCACGGTTGTGGCAGGGATTACTGAAGGTGTTTGAGAATTAGCTATGTTTGAGCAGCACCTTTCATCCATAGATGGATGTTTAGATGGATCGAACCATTCAGAGACTAGAGGAAATGCTTCATGCCTGTGTCCAATAATTTTGTCGTAGTTGGGATGATCACATTCCCTTGGTGGAGTTCGCATAAAACAAAAACTATCACTAAACCATCGGTATGGAATAATTTGAAGCCTTCTATAGTTGACATTGCAGACCACCTCTATACTGGACAGACCTAGGGGAGTCAAAAATTTTGGGTCCATAGTTTTTATGGGCTACCACTGAGAAGGTGAAGATAATCTTGGAGCGGATGAAGAATACACATAGCAGGTAGAAGTCTTATGCTTATATGAGATAGAGACCTATAGAGGTCATGGTGGGAGAACATGTATTCCTACGAGTATCACGTAGAAGAAGTTTGCGGAGATTTGGACCGGGCAACAAGCTATCTCTCAGGTTCATCAGACCCTTTCAGGTTATCAATAGAGTTCCCGAGGTTGTGTACTGCCTAGATCGTCCCCAACAGATGCATCAGGTGCATGATATTTTACATGAGTTCCAGCTAAGAAATTACTTACATGATCAATAACATGTTATCAACTGGGGTGAGCTATAAATTTATGATGGGGAATCATTTACAGAGGTTCCAATGGAGAATGTGGATCGACAGAAGTAGGTACTTCCTGGATGATCGATTCCACTGGTGTACGTCAGCTAGTAGCATGAGAACCTCCAGGAGAGCACATGGGATCCGGAGGCTCAAATTTGTTCTCATTACCCCCATTTGTTTCTTCAGTCTATGTTTTGGATTTCAGGGATGAAAATCACTATAGTGAGGAGAATGCAAAGACGCATATTTTCCATGTATTTTTTTAATATATATATAATTATTATGAGTCCATGAAAATTTATGGCGAGTGATTCCATGGCCCGGGGGTTCCAGGAATGAATTTCTAAAATTGTTTTTAGTACGTTCAGTAAACATGCAAGTGGAGTTTTCTAACATATTAACAGTTTCATAAATTAAAACTCTCAGGGCACCATCGAATCCTTAACAATGTGATTCGTTTAAGGGAGGGTTCAATTAGACCGCAGTAGGGAGAGAAAAATGATGATTTTCAAAATTTTAAATGTATAATAAAATAACAATGTGATTTAATTTGATATTTTTACTTGTCCTCCAATGGACAAGCGGTAGTGGCGGGACCAATGACACGTCAAGACATTAAATGGCTCGACTAGCCATTATTCTTGTAACTACACCTTTGGAATTTGGAAGGTTCATAAATTAAATGAACCCAATTAATTCCAAATGCATTACTCACCCTCCCCAATCCTATTTGAAGGGATCTCGGGGTGGTGTTTTGGCAGAGCATCACTAAGTGACGAAGATCTTGGAAATTTCAGAGATGACAACCACATGGAGGACGAGACCGGTTCTAGTGGGTGGTGAAGAGTGCCAACGAATCACGAACCGACGACCACGATGATGGAGTTTTCATATATTTTAATCAGTATATGTCTAATACAGATAGGGACTATATCATTTAAAGAATTATTATATCTTTTTCTTTTCCCTCTTATTCATGCTAACGCAGAGGGGAGGGCCAGAAGAACAAGGCCCAAACCCTCCACTACATGTATTACAGATGTGTTATCCACATGATTTTGTTCATATGGGAAGGATTTTGAAACGGAGGGACAACCAGCAAAGAGGGTGTCCCGGGTAGGCTGTTGGTACCTTCTGATGAAACAATGGGCCACTAAAGCTCACCCGGTGACACATGGAAGACTGCCAGCGCAACCTTAGTGACTGATAGGTGATGGCGGTGACTGAAAATGGTCGGCCGCAAAGGAGAAGGAGGCGTTCCACCATGCGCCATTAGTGAATGACGCCGTGGACATAGCCACGGTGGGTGAAGATGATAGCCAACTCAGGCGGACCGTGGAAGAAGAGGCGGCGCATGTGTGTGCCAGCGGAGAGGGTGGATGCGTCTCTTCAGCCGCAGCAGACGCAAAGAGAGGCTGTCACCAGATGACCATAAGGCGCTGAGTGGAAAAAAATGTTTCACCGCTAGAGAGGGTGCCCGTGGGTTCGACACCATGGTAGTAGGGACCTGCTCCCTGCGGGTCCCATGGGAAAACCAGGCAGTTCCACGTGGCGCCGCTGCACAAACCGAATAACCTTAGCCATTTGGGATGACGGGGGAGGGGGCCTCCCCCCCTCTATGCTAGCTAGGGAGGGGCCCGATCTAGGGGTTAACCCCACCAGCCGACCACGTGAGCCCAGTGGGCCTCGCCCCCCACGGGACGGGTCGTGTGAGCCCAGTGGGCCGCAACCTTCGTGGGTCGATTCGTGCCCCCTATGGGCTAGGCCGCGCTCCCTTGTGGGCCGGGCCACGCCCCTTATGGGTCAGCCATATTGCAGCCCACCGGGCCAAGCCCAGTCTAGTCATACTCGAACTGGGCCGGGCAGGTCTGTCCGACTAGGTCGGACCGGACCCAGACTCCACCAAGCCCAGTTTCGCTTAAAGGGACATAACATGTGAAGAAGACATCTGTTTGATGAACCGTCTATGGCACTAGGATCCTTGAAGTGAAATTTTCCTTTTCGTATTCTCCACTTTAGTTTTGGATAATAGAAGTGTACTACCAGGTTGGATCGAACCCGAATCCAACTGGGCCGTTGGCATTAAAATGCCTATAACTTACATACAGGGTGCCTGATTGACGCACCGTCCGTTGAGTTGGAACCCTTATGACATAGCGGTCTTTTAGGATTCTCCAACATGGAACATCAATGTGGTTGAAGTATGACCAATTGATTATGGAACAGATTCTCCCTAAATCTTACGTGCTTATTGTAGAAATCTAGTGGCATGATGTAACCTGAAGAAAGAACATTGATCCTATGTGGGTCATCATTTATCTATTCTATGTGAGTCAACATCTATCGATCTTATATGGATTAGCGCACATTGATCCTGAGTGTGTTAGAACTCACCAATCCTATGTGGGTTAGCATCTACTGATCCTCTTTGGGTCAGCAATAGAGGCTCTAAATAGAATAAGATGATCCTATGATATGTCTTATCATCTATACTTTTGTAATAAATTCTACTTAGTGCGAGATGCTTCTTTATCTTTGTGGTAATTTTACCTTCATGGTGTTACCTTTGTGGTGTTACCTTTGTGGTATTCTCCCCACATGGATCAGTTGTGGGTCCCTATAGAGTATTCTTATACTCACCCCTGCACGGGCTATTCCCGGACATTGTTGTATCTTATGCATATGACAGACATCGTTGATCGAGAATGAGGGAGCTAGGACTGGACGGTGCTCCGAGGTGGACCATTTAACGTGACATTCCATAGAAACTACTGATCTTGAGCTGTACCTACCCTTTATTTAGGATCCTTGGAGGATAAACATATTTAATTTTTCTTTGTTGTAGTTGTACTTTCTCTGTTGGGATTTTATTCAGCCCCCCTTTACTTAGCGTACTCACACTTTTACTATGTATTTTACATCATGATTTTTTCATGTTTTGTGATTGGACTGTGTGTTTGCAAGTTTAAAGGAAATGACTTCCCATTTAGAGGGATATACCTTTTTGGTGCTAGTAACCATCCCCTTTCATATGGACGACATGCTTGGGGTAGTCACAACATAGGCCTCGAGGGACGGGTCGTGACACCCAATCTCATTCAATTTATCAAAAATAACTATCAATATCCATACCATAACGAAATTTATATTTATAATGACATGTATATTTTTATCAGATAACATTCTAACCTCTATAGTAATCTTAACCCTATTCTGATACCAAACTGTAAGAACCCAACCTCAACATTACATATTTTACATATTTTAATCTATAAATCACATTATTTTCTAAAAGATATTTTTTTTAGTTTTATAGTATTAGGTCATAAATAGTTCATAAAAATAAATAAATTACAAGGGGTACACTTATATTCAGAATCCATTTTTCACAATATAGAATGTTTAAAACAAAAAACAGTTTTCTTTCATTAAGAATCTTCATGATTTTCATCCTGACATTTTCTTTTCCATTTCCAAACCATAAAACCTAAAAAATCATTTTGAAAACATGAGATGGGAAAAAAACCCTAGTAATGATCTTAAAAATAACCAAGTCATTAGTCCAATAGAAAAAATAAGAACAAATTAAAAAAAATTCTGGAAAACAAACACCTGTACCAAGAAATGTATTCATTTTTAAACAAATATCATTATATTACCTTTTAAAAGTAAAATAATTTCAATGAAAAATCATTATACATAAAGAAACAGTCATATAGGTTCCTTGGGACATCATTAAAATATCACTCTTATAATAAATTTTACAACTAAAAAAATATACGGTCAACTTCCACCACCAGAGAACCCAATGCATTGGAGCACTATCTATGTGCACCTATCGTATAATCTTTAATGAGATCACCAGTGATATATAATGGGGTTAAACACCTCATAAGTAATATAAAAAAACCATATTATGAATAAAACCATTGACATATCTTTTAAAAAGATGTGAAAACTTTTTATATACCAATACACCCATTCAAATTACAAACCCATTTTTAAGACCAAAATACCCCAAAAAAGCGAAAGAGGGGATTTCATCGGTGAAAACATGAATGATTGAAGAGAAATGAAAATAGAGAAAATGGTTATGTTGGAAATTAAATTCACTTACACAATATTAAATTAAATAAAAAATTCAATTTTTATTTTTTAATGAAATTAAAACCATCTATAAAAATATTCATTTTGGAAAATGTTAATATAAAGTCATCGAAAATAATTTATTAAAATCTATAATCAGTGGAAAAAAATAATATATCATTCTATTTAATAATAACAATGAAAAAAATAATGTAAACTTTAATGTATTTACATTTCATGAGGGTGTTAAATTTCATTCATTTCAATTATGTAAAAATATACATTCCTTTTCATATTTGTAAAAAGAGTTTAATGATGATATTTAAAAGTGTAATTTTTAAATATAGTTTCTTACCTCGTGTCTAACTTTTCAAAAATGTTTTGTATCATTATAAATAAAAAATATATTATAATTTAATACTTTATTAGGAATAATTTTTGTTAATTATTCCTTTATTTATTTTAACAACATGTTATATATGATTATATAGTCAATTAAATTGACATTGGTTATTCTGAAGATAGTTGACACATATGTCCGAAAAGAATTCTGTAGGTTGAATTTGATAAAGAGTTAATTATGACAACATAATCAGAATAATATTAACCATATAATTATAAATTTTATGGATTAATTATACTTTAAATGAAATAACTAAGTATGGTTTTGAAAATTGAATTATGTTACTATTAATGAGATGGTGTTTCATACATACTCAGGGAGAAAATTTCAATTTTTCAATAATAAACATGAAAAGAAGGTAAATATTAATTTATATTTCCAAAATATAAATAATATCATAAATATAATAATATCATAAATACTTATATATTTCCAATATGTGATGTAGGGATGAGTAATAAATCAAATCATTTCATAAAGGTTGTAGTCCATACATACAGAAAATTGATATTATCAATTTTTAGTGAAGAGAGTGGTTAGAAATTAAATTATATATTATCATTTTATAATGATTAATATGTCATTAATATAATATAAAAACTTTATTTACTTTATTATAACTATCCATGAGAGATTGTGATGGAAAATGAATTACATCACTTTGCGATGCGGTAGTCTGCCGTACACACAAACGATTAATCTATTTCCCAATTGATTAATGTTATAGATGGGTATTGGTTATTTAATTGACATAAAAAATAATATTATACTTCGGATACTGCTTTTTAATGATTTTAAAAAAATGATTTTATGAGGGTGGAATAAGAATCAAAACTAAAACATGCAGATAAAAATAATTACTCTTCTTTGGAAAACCTCTATCCATAAACACCTTAACCTCTATATGGTTAGTGTTAATCATAATAAATACATATAAAATTATGGGAGGTATTATATGAAGTTATTTTGAATGAATTATAATGACTAAAATGGATTTTTAAATGTGATGGATTAAGAAGAAGAGGATCCCTTTTATATTTGGGGAGAGGGGAACTCTTGGAATTTCTCAAAATATTAAATTAATATAAATTAATATTCAATTAAAAGTTGATAAAAACAAATTTATTTCTTAAATAGGATGATTTTGGTTAAAAATAATATCATTCCATTATTTTATAACATTTTTTCACATCCTTATCCTTAACATTTGTTTTAACCCCTCGTAAATCTATTTTAAACATACCTTGGCATCAATGATTTTTACTCTTTTACATTAAATATAGATTCAATAAATGGAAAAAAGGAACATAAATGGAAAATTTATTATATTATAAAAATTATAAATATCACTGTGATAAATATAATATTTTTTTAATTTTTTTATATTTTTTAATGAAATACTATTTATTCAAAAATGTAATTGTGGTCAATTTTTATAACTATTCTATAATTTGATTTTAATAATATCAATAAAATAATTAAAATTAGTTATTTTTTATTATATACATAAAATGAAATTTTAATGAATTCAATTATTAGATGACCCTTATTATCTAAAATCATATTATTTTCAATATTGTTGATATCGTTTATCTGATTTCCCAATTAATTGAATAATTACCGTGTCAGCATTGTTTGAATATTTAATGAAATTATTTATTTACATAAAATTAAAAATAAATTACCATGATGAATATAAATATATTATGTTTCAACTATCAATTTATATCCTAACATACCATATATTTTAACCTAAAGTAAATATGTTATAGTCATTAGAAATTGTATAATGTTATTTTTTACTTCTCTTTAAATGATATATTATAGTGGTTATAAACACAACCAAATAAATATGGTCATATTGAATAATATTGGATGATATTGGATGAATTTGAATCATTATATAAACATAAGTAATGTTTTAGGAATATTTTATAATCCTAGTCATTGTATTTTTATCATTAATTGCAAGACTTACGTTTTACCATGGAAATAAGATTTATGAAGGTTAATATACATATAATAAAAAAAATAAAAGTTTCCTCTTTAAATAAGTTATACCCACTAATTCAAAATATCGAATAAATTTGTCAAAATTCAAAACCAATAAATTTCATAATTTAGTAAAACCAGACACCTGAAAAACATGATGAAAAATGAGTTAAAAAAGATCCTTTAAAATTTATAGTGTATTTTTCTAAATCCATTTTTAAAATCAATTTTAAAACTAAAATTGGAATATATAAACTCAAAATATTCTAATTAAATTAAAAGAATAATAAAAATTTGAATTTTACATTGTAAATATTAAAAAGTAGAAATAAATTTTAAATAAAAATCAATAATATTCTCTTTTAAATTAATAATAAAAATACATAGAAAATTATACAAAACCCATTAAAAGATAATTTTGACATGCTGAATTAAAAAATAAAATTATTTTTTTCAAATAAATTTTATATAATATCTTTAAATTAATTTAAAATCATATTCTTGAAAAGAATGAAAAACCATATTTAAAGAAAATGTATTTTTGTGAAAAATAAAAATACATTAATAGAAGAACTGGTTATTATTTAAAAATAATTAATTACTAATTTATAAATTATTGGTGAAATTATATATATATCATAATGTGGTAAATACTATCCAGTCCCTATATTTTAATGACTATTTTACAATGATATCATTAAAAAAACAATTCATTGTTCTTTTAACCTCGTTGTTTCCTATCTCTTATTCTGTCAAACATAGTAGTATTTTTTAAAAAGATGATATTATAATTAAGCCTTCTAAAAAGACCATATAGACATATTTTTATCGTTGAGTGGACTATGGAAGTCCGAATGGGTGGATGAAGGATACCAAATCCATCATTATAAGGCATGATGGGTATCTTGAGCTTTGGGGGGGGGGGGGTTACTAATTCCCTAATGATAGGGACTCTCATTATCAAGGAAATATATTATTATTGAAACTATAAAGGTCATATCTGGTCGGGAGAATAACTCAATAAATCATTCTCATTTTAAGACCAATCCCCAATTTCAATGGGATACATTATAATTTGGGGGCACACATGTGTGTCTGACACAATAATGTATTTCAAGAGGTTGTGTAGGATTAGACTAGATGGAATGGTATTTTAATGTATTTTATTAAGTTAGAAGGAAACCAATATTGACATTTTTAAATAATTTCACTGATATATGACCTAGGTAATGGAAGGTGTGTGAAGGGGGCCAATGTATTAAAAATTTAGATCATTCATGAGGAGTCCAAGAATATGTAAAATATATTATAGTTATGGAATACGGTAATTGGGATGAAAAGTAACAATATAAGCCTAAAATTTTCAAAATATTTGTTGTTTTACACGAGTGTGTATGGATTTCTATATATATTGATAATAATGTGTGTTGACTGTAAGGGAATTTCAGGAGTATCCCTTCATTAATGAGTAATAATATATTCCTTTGAAACGAATCAATGAAAGAGGTTTAATTGTGTTCTTATATGGGATGAGATTAAGCATAAAATTATTAAAAGGTATACATGCCATCCTTATCTCTTTCGTAGACTTGTTATCAACTGATGTTAATACAATGAATGCTTCATGGAAATAAGAAAATTAAGAAATGTAGTTACTTTTCACTCTAATTTTATGTTTTGAAATAAGATATCATCTTATTTTTTAATAAAACCCTATTTTTCAAAATATATTCTAGTTATTTAAAGGATACATGTGTAAATAAATTCCCTTGATTTAATGGAATCATTATCCCAAAGAAAGTATCAGAAAGCGAAGGATCATTGTCAGGATACCTAAAATGATATTCGTGAATGCACTTATATGACCCGGGAAACAAATTTTCCATGGTCCCTTCATTTATATACAAGGGTTAGTTATATATATATTAATACATTATGGTATTTCCCTTACTAATAGTGTGCTGAAAACTTTTTTATTCTTATAAGGTTGTATACGTGATGCATGGTCATATTATGTTTCCAATATAGATCTACATAGTTTTTCGATGGCGTAAATATGTTACAATAATAAGAAGGACTTCTTCCATGCCTTTGGAATGCGATTCCAAATATTTTTAAAGTTTTAAATGGCCATAAGGGAAAATAATTGTGATTTTGTAAATGTATCTTAGAACAAGAATGATTCTCCTTTCAGTAATGATGAGGTTTGTTCATTGAAAAGTTTTCTTTTCCCTATTTTCTAACATTTTGATCTTTTTCAATGTGGTAATCATCATTTTTCAGCATTAATAAATACCAATTTTAAATTCAAACATTTTGAGGATACTTATGTTATATTAATTTTCAGTATTTAATTTCATAAGATTTTACTAATGAGAAATAATTAAATTTTTCATTTCCCAAATTCGAATGTATCCATGATATCATAGAAATGAAGTCCCTATGAGTGTACTAACAATAACTACCTTTTATCTTCCTTATCCCCTATGTATAATGATAACCATAATTTTAATACATATTAATTGTGGATACCCAATACATATATTTATTAAATTGTTCTTACCATTATAACCAAACCATTCGATTGACCTGGGAAATCTAATGACATGACTATATACAAATTTATACTTTATAGTGTGAAAACCCTATTCGTAATTATTATAATTGAAATGGATTTTCCAAGATAATCACTTTATTTCCTTTGAAGTTATTTATACTACATTCCATATGAAGCATATTTAATTTTAATAGAAAAATCATGCTATTTTCTATAGATAAGTGATTTTTCTATGTTTAATTGGAACACATATGTATGGAAGTATTATTATGTGATGGGTGAGCCCAAAATTATATATCTTTATAGTTCATATGTAACATGAACCAACTGACCCTACTATCACCCCATCTCCATCATTAGAATATGTTCTCTATTCTTGAGGGCCTACCCACCAAACTGAATGGGTCATATGACTAAGGACTATCCCCACATGTCAACACATGGTTGTTCATTATATATTTTCCTCACTCTCACAACCCTATAAAATTTTCTAATAGTTCACCCATCATGATCTATAATATAGGAAAAACTACTATAACTATGAATTTATTTTGAAGGATCCAGAAAATAATAGAAAACCAAATAGAGATGGGTTGCAACAATTAATATTTTAACCCTTGATCTTTATAGAGTATTACATTAACCCTACTTTAGTGAACAATATTCCCATTATGGACCCTACATCTCTACATAGGCACTATTATCTCACATCTATCTAGGTTCCTCCTCTAAAACAAATATAACAACATGGCCTTTTAGGAACATCTTTTTCCAATAGACACATTCATTCCTCAATTTTAAATCATATTAAAACCCTTTATTACTTGTAATTTATATTTATCTTTATGTGAAAATTTAAATTTTCATAAAAATCAACTTACTTGTGTTATAAGGATTTATGTATCAGTAAAATGCCAATTAATGTAACAAATATATTTTTCCATTCAACATATATGAATATTTTATGGAATATTTTTTGAGTTATCATCAAATACAATGTAGGAATCTATGGTCTATAGGGCCTCAATGTTGATATAATAAAATAAAATAAATATATTATATCATGTGTACATAGTTTTTCTAGAATAATGGATTATATTATGAACATTTCTTTTTATGGAAATTTGATACCTCCATTAAATTTAATATGAAGATATTATCATGGGCATGACATAACCATTGTGTGCATTAGGTTTTTGGATTAAATGTATTCTTGTGAAAAAATGGGTAATATTTTTACCATTTTTATTTTATTTTTCTTTTTTTGATCTTTATTTTTATCCTTAAACATCCTATGAATGTATTTGAAACTCTATCAATCGTTCCTCTTAATCTGTACATTGTATAAAAATTACTCATTTTATATCATTTTAGTTATCAATGCCTTAATGGGAAGAAATTAAACACCTGACAATCAATTTTCACTTGAAAAAAAAATTGGTATAGATTTTTAATTTTTTGTTTTGAAAATTATGAACATATACAGTGTTTCTTTCTTGAATAGATAAAAAATTTTGTTACATGTTTTGATTGATCCTCTTGGGTACGAGTAACCCCATATCACCTTTTATGTATTTGGGAAAGCTTATTTCTATCCATATTGAAATTTATTCTTCAGTTCTAGGTAGGGGACTATCTTCACTTCAGGTTATATTAGTTGGGCCAATTCATTTGGGATTGATTTAATTTCTACTATGTTTATTCCCTTGTTATTTCTTCTCAAATTCAATATAAATTTTGGATTTAATATAAAATGGTAAAACATATATACAATAATGTATGGTTTATTAAAAAATTATCAAAAGATAATTATATGAATATTTTTAAAGATACTAATAATGAATTATTAAAATATAATTAAACTAAATTATCCAAAGATAATTTATAAGAATTTTAAAAGATAATTTTGAGATATTATCAAAGGGAAATTATTAAGAATTATAAATAAATTGTTACATAGAAGAACCAAAATATAGTTATCAAGAATCATCAGAAGATAGATATAATGAATAACCAAACTTTTAATTATATAGGAAATTATCAAAAGATAATATGGTGAAATTATCAAAGGATAATTAAAATTAATTTTCATGTGATAATGATATCAGATTAACAAAGGATAATTTAGGAAAAATTGTCAAGGGATAATTATTTTGTTTTATCAAATAATATTTATGAAGAAATAATATGAATGATCTCTTATTAATCCTGATATATATATAAATGTGTGTGTATATATGTATTATCAAATTTGATTTTATAATTATTTGGTAGGAGAAAACCACTAGTACATGTGTTATCTGGAATGATAATTTGAAATTTTCTGGGAGAGATAAATTTTCATCACATTTCATATTTATCTCTTTTTAAAATAAAATAGCTAGTTATTGGTCAAGTAAACATTGAAAAAACATGAGAATTTACATGTTGAAAAAAATTATAAAAAGGATCAGGAAGGTGTATTCCTAACTATTGATGTTTCCACTCCATCTTTTGAAACTAAACATCTTTATTTATTCTTTTTATTGATGTTCAAGACTTTATTGTAGGATGTGTTGTACCCTTTTTTATAAAATAAGTTTGATATTAAAATTTTATATCATTTATGTTTGATTATCCCATTATTGTTATATGTTTCAGGAGTGTGTGTTGGTTGTAAACAGGTTTTTATTATTATGATCACGTCACTATTAATTGATGTTTCTATTTTTTCATGTTATGCCTTACTGTTCCTCATTACAACATGTATTTATTTTCACATTGTAATCCTATGGAACTATGCATCATGTATAAAGATGATTAGGTGGATCCATGAGGTTGGTACAAATGGTCAAAACATCCTTACATGTGGTCGTGGTTATCCATTTTGACGTGTGTTCATGGTTGTTTGGTCAAAAAAACTGATGCAGTCCAAATATACTTAAATAAAGGCATGACCATCCATATAGTGGGATGCACAGATGTGTCTTGGTAACCAAATGTCAGATGATTCAGTCTGAATATCCTTTAAAGAAGGCGTGGAAATACCTTTAGAGATATGTGCATGAGTGATTAGTTGGAATATTTTAAAGTGGTGTTCACTGATTTTTTGGATGACCACCATCATGATGGGGTGTGAGGGTTTACCTTAATGGTGGTTCTTGGTTTGATATATCTGATATCCTTTCTAAGAAAAAGGAAAATAAGGTGTGGTCTAGGTTCATTTGAGCTTGTGCGTTTATTTTGTGGATTCATTGGTGGGGTCTTACTTTATAAGGATGTGAACAATAAAAATTACATAATCTACAAAATTATTTCAGAATTAACTTCTATATATTCTATGAGAACCTTTCAGTTTAGAGTTATAGAAAAATAATAAATAATTCACATATATGAACCAAAAATTATACAAAGTGGGTACTACTAAAAAATATCCATTTTTTCATAATACAATCATTTTAAATAAAACCCCGAAATATTTTCACAAAAAGTCCTAAAAACATTTATCTTATCTCATCCTTTCGTCTTAGCCATAATGAAAACCTATGGATATTTTTTTACAAATTGGTATCTGTACAAAAATCATAGTAAGTGATACAAAAATATGGAGAGAAACATTAGTACATGAATAACTATAGATATATGAAATCATTTTCAAAAATACATAATTCTAAACCATTAAGTATCATATTGTTACATTGTGAAAACATGATATTTACATAAAAAATAGAAAGCATAAATAATACCATAATGGTATCTTGGGTAATTATGTACTTAATATTGTTCCTCTAATGGCCACCGTAAGCTTTTTAACCATCACTACCACCTTGTAATGTTACCCTTAAAACATCTTTATTAAATAACCATCACAGTTACACTTGGAGTTACCATACAGTTTACCTTCAACATAAACAAACCATGTGCATTGGAGGTAACTATAGGTAATACCATTAATTGTAAATAATTACCAATAACTATAACATATTCATAAAAATAATTACATTATATAAATCATTCCCTAGAAAATAAAACAAATTAAAAGAATATTTTTAAAGAAAAGTTCCTTACGAATATCATATATAAATTTTGAGAATTGAAAAAAATAATATATTATGTGTATAAACTGTAAATCATTATAAAAAACACAATTTAATCAAAATTCTTTTAACAAATAATCATATCACAACATAGTCAATAATTTAAAAGGTTATCCCAAATAAAGGAAATTGGACTAAGAATTCCCTTACCTTGGGTTCATATTATATCAAATTTGGTCAAACCACCAATATATAGAGGATTAAATATTGTTATCAATATATCTTAGAAACATATTCATTTATATGTAATTACTTATATGATATTTTTATAAAATTTTTACACCCATTGATTAATAATATTTTGTTATTCTAATGGTTTCAAATGCATTTATTTCATGGACTCCTTGGTTGGTTTGTTTTTAATTTTCATGTAGAATGGAAGAAAACATTAGAATTGGAATAAAGTGGTGTTAATATGTTTCCCTAATTTAATATTATACATTATATAATTTTTATTTCCAATATGATGATGAATCATTGGATAAAATATTATTAAAAATTATTTAATTTATTTAGGATTTTTTATGATCATTGTGAACTTATGTAAATTTATTCAATAACATGTTTATATATTTGTTATAGACCATTAAATAAATTATAATATATATAATAAATTATGATTTGATGATAATAATTTTTTATGACCAGACTTGAATGGTCTAATGAAAAATTAAAGTGCATCATCCATGATGGCTGAAAATCAACACATCACGAATGATGTTATCATTTTTAGAATAGAAGGGGGAGGAGACTAATTTTTTTGATTAATTTTTCCATTATCTTGATAAAATTATTTTATATATAAGATAATGGAGTTTTCATTTTAGGTGGATATGAGTAGTTTAATAGAATAAAAGAAAAGAAAACTAATTTAAATGAAAATAAATAAAAATGAAAGATGATTTTTCCTATTGAATTGTCCTCCTAATAAAGATCCTTAAGGCCCATGGTTTGAGACTTTTAGTGAGGTGATAGGGTATTGGATGTGTGTAAAAGTAATGTGAATGGAATTAGGGAATAAATTTATCAAGTTAAAATTCTTTGAATTCTTGGGATAAGATGTGGCAAGGGGTGGTATTTATAGTGGATGAGATGGGTGTTTTCTCATTGTAATATTCATTAGTTTTTTATTATGGATCAAAATAATGAATAATATGATAATTATAACTAAATATATTTAAATAATGAAGGAGAGTTCAATATTTTGGGATTACATCATTCTTAAATCATATATGACATAATAAATCTTGTATTTAGCCTATATCTTAAATTATTGTATTTCACTACTCACAAAAAAATTCAACCATTTCAAAAAATCCTAAAAATGCACTGTAATTTTTTGACATGTAGAATTCAAAATTTGAGTCTATATTTTGAAAATAATTTTCTTTATATGATAAATTTAATTTTTAATTAAAATCATCATTTATTAAAAAAATAACAATTTTAAAATTATTACTAATTTTATGACACTTTGAAAAATTAATTAATATCTTATAAAATTAGATTATTATCATAAAAAAGAAAAATAATAATTTAATAATAAATTTTATGAAGATAAATTTTCTTTTTAATTATTATATTAATTCTAAAATTGTAAATAAAATTTATGCCTCACAAAATACATAAAATTAATTTATAATTATCAACAAATATTTACATATTCATGGATATAAATGTAGAATATTTCCACTTATAATATGGATAAAATTTATTTACATTTTCTCAGGTAAGGTTACTATTCATTTTTTCAGATAACAATTTCTAATGATCTAGTTACTAATTTATGAGTTTAAATTCCATAAATTCTATAAATATCTCTTATTTCATTATATATTTAGAAAGAATTTGAATATTTAATTACAGAATGAAAATAAATATTGTTATAATTACCTGTGTTGTTATATTCGTCCCATATTATGATAATTACATCCTCTCAATTTTTATTTACTTATTAAATAAGTGAGTGTACCTTACCCTCTTAGAATTTCCATATTCCCAGGTTTCTTCTTCAACCATGGGGTCTCTCCACAATGCATTACACTGCGGAGTTACCTTATTCCACAATACTTGCTATCTAAAATGTAGAATCTAAAGAGGTTTCTCTCCGTAATAATGGTTCTTTTCCAACTGAACTACTTCTGGGCCCAAAATATATGATTAAAATGGAACAATCTTTCTCAATATTGAAACATGAAAATCATTGTGTAGATGAGATAAAATCGGAGAAAAATATACTTGATAGTCAACTAAACCAACATTTTCTATAATTTCATAAGGACCAATAAACCATGTAATTAGCTTTATATTCTTACCAAATCACATAAAACATTTCCATGTTGAGATTCTAAGAAAAACATAATCTCCTACCTCAATAGAAAATCCATTCCTCCTGTTATATTTATAACTTTTCTTCCTACTATGAGTTACCATCACATGTTTCTAGATAATATTCTCTTTCTCAAAAACATCATCCACTAATTTTTTCCCATCTACATCCTTTCAAAAAACTCATCCAAAAATGAAAGAGTTCGACAAAAATTTCCATATAATTCCAAAAAATGTGTCATCTGTATACTGGAATGAAAGCTGTTATTATATGAAAACTCAACTAAATAAATATGTTGTTTCCGACTTCCCTGGTAGTATATTGAAAAGTATGGAATCATATCATCTTTTGTATAAATTTATTTCTTTTTCTATATATCTGATTAAGGATTAAAAATAGTTCATATAAATTAATTTTACTCACAACAACATTTGTAGGCCTTTATAAAAGTTATAAGTGAACTTAGGATCATGGTCAACTACAATGCAAAGAGGAACTCTATGTTTCTTGATATTCTCTTTGAGGTAAAGTCAAGAATGTTAATCCAAATGTATAGAATAATGAATAAGAAGGAAATTTTTAGATTTAATAAGTCAGTCAATAAAAACATAAATAACATTATTACCTTGAAATGTATTTGGTAGTCCCACCATGAAGTATATAGATATATTTACCTATTTCCACTCTTACACTAGAAAATAATGAAGCATCCTCTTCTGTAATTTTCACTCTGCATTAACCTATTAAAAATTAAAATATTTCATAGTAAAATATGAAATATATATTTTCATTCCAACCCTCTAGTAATAGTCCAGCAAGTATCTGTACATAATTTTGATATGTGGATAAACTATAAATAGAGATATTTGAGCATCAGTTTACATCTAGTTTTTCAACTTGGGAATCATAAGGCATACCTAATATCTTCTCAAATATCAATACACAATACTTATCAACATTATATTCTAAATACTTGTCTTTTTCACTAATTTTAACTTTTTCTATAACATGAAATCTTCCTTTTTCTCTTTCATAATTCTGTCTGATAGAGAAAACGTCACTGAAAACTATTAAAAAATAGATGAATTCCCTACAGAAAAAACTATTAAGAAAAAATTAACCAAATAATCAATCATTGGGACTTATTACAAATCTAACATGGTTAATGATGCAAAATGTTTTAAATTTAAGTCATATTCCCCATTTTTTTTATAGGATAGTAATTGATCCTGCAATCATCATCCACTTCCAATTCAATTCATCTTATCTGCCTCATGTTTAATTCATTCCTAGTGCATTTATACTTCATTATGTTAGGGTCAGAAAATGTTTCACATTTGGATCCATATAAATGATTCCTCAAAATTTTAGAATTGAAAAACAAAGATTCTAGTTCCAAATCATGTGTGGAATAATTTAATTCATAATGTTTCAGTAATATTAAAGAAAAAAAATTACAGGATCATTCAACATTAGAACAAAACCATTTCCCTTCATAGAGGAATCACTATAGAAGAAAAATTCACCCTTTCTGGATGACTGAGCCAAAATAATAGAATTCACCATTTTCTTCTTTAATTCCTAAAAAAACATCACATTACTCTGTCTAAATAAAATTAACCCATTTTCTTGTGAACATAGTTAGACAGATAGATAACTGTGAAATATTTTTAATAATATATGAGTAATGACATTCTAATTTAGTATAAATACAGATATACATATCATTTTATGTTCTTATAAATTCATCAAACAGTTTTATGTTAGAGGGATCAAATATTATTTTATCCTTATTTAGAATGTGACCATGAATATAAATTTTGTATATAAAAAATCACAGTTACTAATATTTATGAATAATTTATTTTTCTTACAAGTTCGCAAGACAATATTTACAAGATTTTTATGATCCTTATATCTTTTTGAAAGGACCAAAATATCATCAATAAAAATTCAAAAACCTTATCCCAACATTCATAGAATATTTTATTTGTATTATCCATGAATACTATAGATGAATTTTTCAATAAAATGGGCATAACAATGAACTAATAATGCCCAAAATATAGTATGAAAATATGTTTTCAGGATGTTATCCTCCCTTACAGTTATATGATGGTAATCAAATTTCATGTTAATAATATAAAAATATTGAACACCCTGGATCTGATCAAAAAATCTATCGACATGTGTAAAAGATACTTATTCTTAATATTAATGTTATTCAACCCTCAATATTCATTGAAATGTATCATGAAACCATTATTATTTTTAATGAGAAAATGTAGAGCGCCCCATAGTACAGTTCTAGGATGAATGAAGAAATTATCAAGAAACTCCTACAAATGATTTTTCAATTCAAGATGTTTATTTTGTCCCATTTGATAAGGGGGTTCCCAATTTTTGGGACAATATGAACCGATTAATTAGTAAATTAAACTCTTTGATCAGGTAAAACACCATGCAACTCATTAGAAAAAACATCCAGGTAATAATTTATCACTGGAACATCATTAATATGAAAATATCCCCTTTCAGAACAATATGTGAAAGATTACATTTATTTTTATCTTTTAACAGTTCCCCAACTTCATAATATATTATGAATTTTATGGGCTCATTATTGTATACATACTGAAAATATTTCTAAAAAACAAATTTTTTACCTCTACAATCAATCTTAGTAGGATAAATAGAAACCTAATCCACAACCAGAAGAACAATAAACTATACTATGGAATGAAAGGTTTGTAGGTAATGTATTTCCATACACAACAATACGATGATTATTATAATGTTATTAAGAAGTATTATTTTTTCCCTGGTATTTTATACATTTGTACTGATATCATTCTGTGAGGTGAAATTCCCAATAAACCAGAAATGATCCCATAAATAAAAGAATGTATAAACCCTGTATCAAGAATACAATAGAAAAATATAATTAAAAAACAATGTTAAGTGATACTACTTCATTGGATGGACCAACATCTACTAACGTAGTTTCCAATGACCTTACTTCACCATTCTTTTTATAATCTTGTTAGTTTCCATTATTCAGATCTTTCTTTGGGTAGGTATTTCAATATTAACCAATCTTATTGCATTTAAAAAAATTTAGATTTTTCTTACAATTATTACTGAATATATAATTTTCATTACAATATCGGGCCATGTGTAAAAAATTACCACATAGAAAACAATTATATGTTTTGTTATGGAATTCCTTATGGTTCTTTTTGCAATACATTTTCCAAATTGAAAACAGAACATTCTTACCTTTAGATTTATTTGATTGATTATTATACATCAATTTTTATATAGACCTATTATTATAATTATTTTCAATGTACTGGTGATAATAAATAAACTCAATTGTTACCCTCTCAGTACATCGAAGAAGTTTCTCATAACATCTTAAATCACTAGAGGCTAATTCCCTTAGATGTATTAGTTTTAATCTGGAGTAAAAAAAATTGATTTTACTATCAGGTCCCCAGAAAATATTTGAAACATACCTTGCTAGTTGGGGGATGTTTTATTTGTACACAATCACAAAATATTTCTCATTTTGATTTAATTCAAGGAATTTCGTTTCCATCCTATGTTAAGAAAATATTTGGAAAATAATTTTCATGGAATATATTTTTAATTTCATCCCATTACAAGGCATCAATATTCTCTCTATCTTTGATATTCCTTATTATTCGCCACTATTGGATAGATTCAACTTCAAAATGATAAATGTAAATTATTAATTTTGGATTATCTGAATACCCTATATCATTGAAAATATTTTCAATGGTTTTAATCCATCCATCAGCTGCCACTAGATTAGAAGATCCACTGAAAGAAAAAAGGTATTGCCTCATA
Organism: Viscum album; assembly: GCA_963277665.1. NCBI lineage: Eukaryota > Viridiplantae > Streptophyta > Magnoliopsida > Santalales > Viscaceae > Viscum > Viscum album. The sequence goes on from OY728136.1 coordinate 2,003,181,036, forward strand.
AATATTCCACCACAATCATTTTCTAGTATAGTTGTTATGATTGTTCTCTTTCATGAAATCTATAGCTATTTATATCATGCATAAAATGATCCATTATTACCAAAAACAGTTTGGTTCCATTTTCTAGCATTCTAGGTTTTGGATTAAGAATGAAATTGTCCTCTCCATATAACCCAACTTTAGTTAACCTATTTTTTATATAGAAAACCATTCTTAACATACATTTAATAGGTAAAGAAACATAGTAATATTCAAATTCAATATCATTTAAAAAATAAATGATGTAAATATAATTTATGGAATTATATTAACTTAATTCTAACCCCAAAAGTTACCTAAACCATCTTCTAAAACCAACTATAAGGAAGCAACCATAAATATTACACAATATTTTAAATTACATTTCAATTCAATCCTTTATAATGCAAAATATTGTTTTGGTTTATAGATTTATAAAATTAGTACATTATTCATACATATATAAACCCACAAGCATACAATGTTGGAACAACTAATACAATATCCATTTTTCATAATACAACTTTTTAATAAAAAATTGAAATATTTTCAAAAATATTATACACAACAATAATATTGGCTTCTCCTATACTATTAACCTTACATAAACCCTATAAAAACATTTTAAAAAATGGGATGTGAAGAAAAAACATAGTAAGTGATATAAAAAGAAGGAGATAAACATCCAGTAAATGAATACTTATAAACATATGAAATCTTTTACACAAATATATACTTCTCAAACAACATGTATCATATTTATGTGAAAATATAATTTTTTTAAAAAAAATAGAAACAATACCATAATGGTAACAAGGGGGATTATTTATATAATAGCATAATCCACACAGATACCTTAAAATGTATCCTTAATGATTACCTTATGATGTAACCATTAGAGTTAAACATAGAGTAACCCTATGGTCAACCTACAATGTAAATTCACCCAATTAATTAGAGGGAGATATAGGTCCCAAAATTCATTATAAATAATTCCCAAATAATATACCATAATCATTAAACATGAATACTTACATCATATAAATCAATCCTTTAAAAAAGAAAATAAATAAAAATATTTTTTTAAAAGAAAAGTCCCTTAAAAATATCATATATTTGAAGTGAGAATTTATAAAAAGAATGGAATATAAGTAAAAAATATAAATCTATATAAAAAAATAGAATACAATAAAAATTGATTTCACAAATAATATTAGTATTATAATATCAATAATGTAGAAGGTTGACCTAAAGAATGAAAATTGGCCTTAAAATTGTCTTACCTCAGGTTTTTGTTACATAAAACATGTTCAAAACTCTAGTATAATGGATTAATTATTGTTTTTAATATATTATAGAACCATATTAATATTTGTAATTATTTATATGATATTATTATAACATCTGTCCACTCATTTTTTGATTATATTTTGTTATTTTCATTATTTTGGGTGAATTTAATTCATGGTTTCCAATGTCGATTCAGTATGGATTATCCAATTGAAGGAATGAAAACCTCTAGAATTAGAATATAAGTGTTTTAAAATGTTTATTTAATTTTAAATTATATCATATATATTTTTTTTCTCTTAAATGAGAAGTAATCATTAGATAAAACATTAATGAGAATGATTTAATTTAATTTTTCTGTTTTTTTGATCATCATGAACTTATATAAATTTATTCAATATAACATTTATGTATTGGTTACAGAACATAAAATAACTTATAATATGTATAATAAAATATTATTTTACAATAATAATGGTTTAATGACCATACATTAAAGTTCTAATAAAATATAAAATTGTATCATCCATGATGGAGGTAATTTGACACATCATAGACGATGTTCTCATTTTTAGAATAAATTGGAGAGGATAAAAACTTTGATTATGAATTATTCCATAAACATGATAAAATTATAGTATCTATATAATATACTAGAGTTTTGAATGTACTTGTATATTGTTATGTGAATAGAATATATGAAAAAAAATATTAAAAAAATTGAAATATGATTTTACCGCTTGATTTCATCTCCTTGAGAACATCTCAAAGGTGCTTAGTTTTTTATTTTTGGTTATACCATATGGTCCTAAAATATGGTAAGAGTCTTGGTAAGATAATTTAGGCTTAATTTTAAATAAATAAAAGTCTTTTAGGTGTGAGGAGATGAGGTAGTGAGAGGTGCTATATATAGTGGTGAGGAGAGGTATTTTATCATTATTATATTCATTTATTTATTATTTTTTCTCAAGAATATAAACAGTTTGAGAACTAACTATAAATGTATTTAAATAAATATAGACAGTTTGAGATTTTGGGATTACTTTAGAATTATATAATCTATGAGTTAATAAATAATTTATTTAGATTTCATTATAAATTACAGTATTTCAATATTCACAAAAATTTAAGTATTTTAGAAAAATTACAAGAAATCACCATAAAAGTTTTTGAAATTTAGAACTAAAAAATGGAGACCATTTTATAAACTTTTTTTATAAATATGGGAAATTTAAATTTTAATTAAAATAATCATTTATTAAAAAAATACATATTTTAATATTATAAAATATTTCATAGAAGTTTGAAAAATCAATTAATGACTCATAAAATTATATTACAATCAAAGAGAAAAAGATATTTTTTATGAATATATTTCATGAAGATACATTTTCTTTTCAATAATAATCTTAATTACTAAATTGTAAATAGAAATTTATGACTCACTAAAAATTAACACATAAATTATAATTTTAGAAAACAATTATTTACTTTTATAATGATATAAATTTATCATATTTTCACTTAAAAAATGGATAAATTTTATTCCCAATTTCATAGGAGAGGTTACTATTTTGTAGCCAGATTGTTGTTCTTAATGGTCAATTCATTATTTCATCAGTTTAAATTTTATAATTTCTATAAATAAGACTTATTTAATTATATATTTATAATGAATTTGACTATTTAATTCCAGAATGAATTTTTTATTAGTACCTTAGTTTTTACATACTGAGTTTTGTACTCACAACCTACTTGGTAATTTAAGTTCACATATAGATTTGATGTATAGATATATATTAAATTAAAAGGGCCCTATGGTGGTTGATGTAGAACATGAGTACTAATCTAATAGAATACCTTGATAAACTTTAAAGGACACCATTACTTACATACTTATATACATGTTGCAACCTTTAATTGGTATGTCAGGAAACATAAAGAGTGAGTTTAATTTTTTTTTAAAATATATGAAATCTCTTTTTTTTAGAATTATTCATCTTATTATTTATCATCTTTATTATTATTATCTTCTCAGTGACATGATAATGAGAGTATAATATTCCTATTAACAAACTAATACCCTCGTTGTTGGTTAGAATCCTCTTACGTATAGGGAGGCATGAATGAGTTCATGTGTAATTTCACTCAGACATGATGGTTTTTGTTAGGATGTTACAAAAAACATATATCTTAGAAGATATAAGCCAATGTACATGGGGGTAATCTAATTCAATTACATTAATAGAAATGGTACATTTCACTAGTCTATTATATTATGGGATAAAATTTATTATTTTATTATGATTGTATTTTTAGACTTCATTGAGATATTTTAAGTATTGTATGTTGATGTATTTTAAATTTTTCGTGAGGAAAATTTTCTATTTTATGTCACTATATTTTACGATTATTTCTGTATAAATAATTTTATACAATTGTATATATTATTAATTTAATATCATCATTAGGGTTTTATTCCCGAATCTATGACTATGTATTATTAACTAAAGATAATTTATTATTATTCAATGATCTTATTAAATTAATCTTTTTATTTCACTCATATTAATTTATCTATCATGTTTTTGATCTAATGGTACATTATCTATGAATAATTAATATTAATTTTCTTTTTATTGCGAATTTGAGATAATTTCGTTCTTACGATTCCCTATATCCCTAGGAGTTATTATTTAGATATATTCACAAGAGAGATTCATATGTGCTGATTTCTTATGGATGAAGTGTAATTAGTATTGTGTAATAAGATAAATACATATATAATATTTAAGTACAACAATCCTTTAATTTATAAGTGTTTTTTTAATCACGAGAAATTATTATTTACAATATAAAATTATGTATATACGTTTGTGTTCTATTTTTTCATAGATGAGTATACTATTAAAGTATGTTTATGGAGTACCAAGTCTGAGAGTGAGGCTCCATGTTGACATAAGTTTTTATCAAAGAATGATATAGTTAATTTAGGATTAAAATAAGATGTATAAGATACATATTTATGGATACATAGATATAACTGAAATAATAATTGATTGATATTAAGGTGTCATAGGATTAGAAAACATAGGATTTATTTTTTATATTAAAATTATTTAAGTGACTATTATTTTTAAGGGGATGTTTTTTATTAGTAAAATTAACAATATTGTTTTTGGGAAATGGATATAACTTGGGGGAATAATTCAATATCGAATCCTCTAAATTATAATAAAAACTATTATATTAATTGATTTTTTCTAATTTCATTGTTGAAATATGTGTCTTCTTGATATAAAAGAAATGTTTTCATGATTTATGGATGAAAATATCGATATCTTATTCATAATTTAAAATGTCTTCTTAATTAGGTGTCAACTAAAATATAAAAAAAATAAAACCAATGAATTATATTGGGCATGTATAATTGTGGGAATGTTGGAAAATATTTTTTATAATGTCCATCTAAAATGATGGGAAAATTTATAGATATTATGTAATATGAAAAGGATTCAGTCTAGTTTTTTATGCAAAACATCACAGTAAATTAAAGGCACATTTATGTACTTTCATTTGAAAGTGTATTTCTTATAAGGAACTAAATAATAATTCATGGAAAAAAGTTCTATGAAATATATAAATCTAAATATATAACTATATTGCTAATCATACCATGATACTATGTTTTACATAAAACATGCACTACTTCAAATTGGGCTTATAACAGTGCTAGTAAAATGGCTTTATCAGTGCTATAGAAGCACTTATAATATAAGAGATGATATAGTATTAGCATTAACAATGCTCATAAAAAGAGATCATAATAGCCCATTTAAAAGTGCTTAAAAACTAATGATAAAGGGGGCCTTTCTTAGTGATTTTTTTTTCAATGATTACGAGGGTGTTTATCAGTGATTTATTTTCACTCTTAAAGGCCACATTTAACAATTTTACAAAAGTAACTGATAAAGGCCTTACTAATAATGGGTATAATTTTGTTTTATGAACAACCCCATTGTAGGAGCTTACCACCCTCCATTATCAATTATTTATAACCGCTTTCTCATGGCTTTATATAATCCCACCCTCCCACATACACCCCTACGTCTAGCGAGTTTCGAACATGAGACCTCTGGCTTATACACTAACACCTTTTCCTCTATCCTACAATATTTTGTTTTAGATACTAATATATATACAGTTTTTACATATATTTATCCATATATTAATCTCTCTACATATATATATATGTGTGTGTGTGTGGTTTATATTATATTTATATATATATTTAAAATACATATATAAAATATTTTTGTGTGTTTATAAGTACATATATATAATTATACATGTCTTTATTTATTTAAACATATTATATATTAATAATTATATACTTATATTGTAATAAATAGATAAATATACATTTGTTCGTCAATACAAGGGAAGAAAAAATACATATACATATATTATATATATATATATATATATATATTAATTTCATAGGTGTATGAATATTAATACATTTTTATTTTGAATAAAATTGATGTTAGTTTGTATTTAGAGAAGTCTTATATATCAAAAAATATATTTTATATGTAAATATGTTTAATTATTTAGTTATAAAATAAATGTATTATGTGTGAATATATAAAATATATGTGGACATTGTTATGTATTTTACTATAAATAACAGTAAATAGTGAAAAAAGATAAAATTTCAATGTCATAATATCAATATGAATGTAGGATTTGTGAATAAATTCATTACTCACTTAAAAGGGAAAAATGAAACCCCTTAAATGAAGCTAAAAATCTATTGAATGTTAAAAAATTGGGGTACCCAAATAAGAAATCAGTTTTAGATGAATTATTGATCATTTTTTTTATAAATATTTGTACAGAATGGACACACTATGTAATAAAAAATAATAAGTTTTTTCAGGCTTCAATTTGAAACATGGTAGTGCCCAAAAACACAACCGAATCAAAAGTTATGGTCATTTGATGTTCAAGTTATGTTTTCAACATAATTTAGTTCTTTTAATAATTTGTACATTTTTTCATCTTCAATGTCCAATTAAATGACTATTACTCAACGATAATAAAAAAGTTATTAATTAAAAATAAGTTTTTGATTATATTATAATCATTATTCCAGTAAATATCATATATATTATGTGTGAATTCTTATTTAGCCTTATCTAAGACATATGAAAAATATACATATCGAATATATATAAATATAAATATATTTATCTACTAATATATTATTTTTAATTATTTTTTTAATATTCTATTTATTTATGATATTACAAAAAGTTTACAAAGTGTGTGTGTGGGGGGGGGGGGGGTTATCAGCCCTTATAAGAAATTTCTGATAAAGACAACTATCAGTGCTTTTTTAAAAGCACTGATAAATGCCCCTCTTTATTCACACATTTTACTATTGCAGATAGGAGAATTTATCAATGATTTTTTATAAGAGATTATATCATTCCCCATTTAATAAATGTTTTTTAGTGTTGTTAAAGACCCACTTTAACATATCTAAAAAAATTAATGTTAAATAACCCTTTTAATAGTGCATTTAATATCACTAACAAAGGGTGTTTTTAATAGTGCTATTACATAACACTTTTGTAACCCTAAGGTTGGATACACATAGTTTTTTGAGGAGATATGTCTTCCTGAAGTCATTCTTATTTTGAAGATACCCTGACCAATTATTCCAAGTTGACTCAAAATTAAAATATCCAGGATGAAATTCTTTATGTGGGGAATAATTTAATATTTTATCATTTTATTTAATTTTAATAGAATATAATTGGTGTAAAAATATAATCATTAATAATATCATTCTTCCATGAATATTACATTATATCATTAAATTATAATAGTTTGGGAAAATATGAAATGAACATAATTTTTAAATAATTGTGATACAGAATATAATTATGAATATTGTATTGGTGTATTATCATATGTAATGAAATTGATTAAAAGACCTAAAAATTCTTCACACCTATTTTTTATAACTGTCAAATCCCAAATGAATATTATAGAAAGATTAAAAATATTATAAATGTAATAAAAACATTAAAGAACAAATGAGGTAATGCAATGTATGATTTTTAATGAAGTATGAATTGTTTTATATAGAAATTATAATAATTAAATAATTTTATTTTTATTAAAACTCAATTTTAGTGGTTTAGTGGGAACCCTCAAAATAAACCACCAGATATGAAACCAAAATAAAAAAACATTCATAAATATAAAAATATTTAACAACCATAAAATATCTAGATATCAATAGAAAACGATGGGATTAATATCATTATTATATCAAAAACTACTTCCAAATTTAAAATACTAAAATATATTCCATAAAATGAAAGTAATGGATTCCTAAAAATTATTCTTGCAAAGGATAAAATCATAGTGTTCCATTCCAATGTGAAATTTTAGTTTTGGTGGTGTATAAAGTGGATTTTATGGAGTCTGGAGGGGAACATGGGTTGACGTTGGGGATTCTATGGTACGTAGTGTTGTACTACATTGTAATGTTCGTTTCTGTAGTGTGGAGAGCATGTCAACGATGTTGGATATCAAGAGGAAAGATTTTAGTTCTACAATAATTTTTGGCATAGACCTGACATGGTGACGGTTTTTGTCATAGACTGGTTGAGTGTTGGGGCATGGAGAGGGATGATTTGGTTTATGGGTTTGATGGTCTTTTTTCTTTTTTCTGCGCCTCATTTTCATGGAGGTTGGTGGAGGCATAACCTTTATTCTTTGTTAAGGTGTTTTTTAGGATTATTTTCTCAACTTCTCCTTTTCTAAATTAAAATCATTCTATCTTTGAAATGTAGGAATCCTTATTTCTCTAAATCACCTTATATCAGGTAAAATGTTATTTTCCCTTCAAATTCACCATATTCCATCTTTTTTAGATAGTTCTATAGCATGGTGTGTGTCACTATGTGAAATTTTTCTATTTTATAGAATTATAATAAATAAACTAAAACCTATCAAAATCTAATATTATCCCATACTTCCCTCTCAAACCCTAGGAATATAAGAGTTCTTTTTTAGTTCCTTGGAAGCCCCTTTTGATCAATATCATCCCAGCCATCTAAGGATCGATCCATGGTGATATGAGATGATTTCTTCCTATATTCCAAAATTATCTTCTTTATTTGATCTCATATCCTCCAATATAATCTTTCCACACAATGAATTTTAACCTCTATAACTATAGTATAATTTATTATCATTCATTTCGTAATGTTTGTGGAGAAAAATTCAAGTTTGGATGTAGCTTTTCTTACTTGAGAGGTGATCAGAGATCCGTATTATAGTTTAGTTACATTGGAATCCTTGATCTAAGGGATTATTTTAATATGATTTTTTATACACTGTCAAATTTTTCATGCTTTAGATTCATTTTGTGGTGGTGGAATTAAACCTAATAAAGGAAAATTATGAAAATGAAATGATTTGGTGTATGGTTAGCTATACAAGTTTTTCCACCGTGATAATAATTTTCCTCTTGAATGACTAAAGAATGTGTTATCCATGTTATACCTTATTTATAGTGTTTTTTTATTCAGGGGTTATCATGATGTTATTGATTAAAATTATAAAGAACATATTATTAGTTTTATTTTGGTTGGATAATGAGTTTAAGAAAAAAGATCAATGAATCCCTAGATTCATGCAATTTGATGGTAATAAAATTATTGACGACTGAATGTTTTATTTTTTTTTCTTCCATGTTACAGTCAATGTGTATAATGATCTTGAATCTATTATGTATGATGTTAATAATAATAAAATAATATAAAATGATAATTTTTATTATCACAATTTTTCAAAACCATTAATGATGCAAGAAAACATGTTAAAATATTTTTCTAGATTATAATGGATGATTCCTTATGTTGGATGTTGTCATGACCTATTATAAAGGAACCTCTTAATTAGATATGGAATAAAATAGGTTGTTTTTTAAAGATAAATGAACAGGGATTGGTGATACCATTTTATTGTAAAGGATAAATTCCATGTTTTATGTCCTAGTTTCCCTATTATCTATGGTTTTTTACTTTTTTATTTCATATGTTTTGAGGATTTCCATGTGATGGGATAAGGTCTTGGATTTGATTAGTGTTCTTTCATTTACTATCATTTCTCATTTATTTTTTATAGGGTAATCCCTATCATTTTGGGTAGGATATACCTGCACTACTTATCGCTGAACCCTACCCAATTGGAGGATTGATGTTGGAATTCACCATCTCAATTCTATCATTTTCATGCAAGGATGGGTACCTTTAGGGGAGGTTATCATCAAAGAGTTGTGTTAGAGGTTTGGGTTGAGAGAGAAGATGTAGTTTAAAGTTTTAAAATGGGTTGATGGCATGGGTTTGTATGTAATTTGTGTCTAGTAAGATTAGTAAGCAATGGAAAAAATAGATAACAACCAAGAAACAACTATTTAGGTACACCTATGATCTCATGCATAGACCATTATGTTTATTGATCTTTCAAAGAAAAGTGATACTTTATAAGGTTAAATACCTAGGAAAGGATCATGAATCATTATTCTTTTTCACGTGTTTTAAATTAGTATAAATTGGAGTCAATTTAATCCTTAAATAAAAATAAATTAAATAATTTATTGATTAATGTTAAATATTTCATATTCTAGGTTTATATATCACTCATAATTTCTTTTTAATTATGGATCCAGGTTGATGTCCCCATGAGCCTCCTGAAAAAGTTGTTTCGCATGATGTACTAGAATATTTGTATAAGATAGAGGTAAACGATGAGGAAAACTAGAAGATAAAGACACTCTATGATTTTTAACACTATAGTATATATAAGTATGGGGGATCTATTTCATACCCTGTGACCAAAGACTAAATAATGGTAGTTGAGTAATATTTCAGTTCAATTAGTGTTAGGGAAGTGCGCTTATTTTCATTGGATGTGATGATAATACATGGGGAAATGTGGAAGTATTTTATATTATTTCCCAATGATCATTAAGAGTTTTAGATCTCACATGAGAACTTTTGGGACCAGTTCCCAAAAGATTTTTACTATTAATTTGAAATGGTGTCCATCAAAAATAAGGTTCCTACTCATTAAAAATTGTGTTTCAATGTGTTGGAGTTTGGAGGATATTTTAAGACCCTTCCATGATATGATTTAGACCAATTTTTAAATTTTTATTTTAGGGAGATGAATTTCATGTAGTCTTTTCATCTAGAGGTTTAACGATTCCTTACCCTGTTTATGATGTAGGCATATCTTGAGGTTTTGGTTATACCAAATATTTCTGATAGGACACTAGCTAGAAGCATGTCATCATGAGATGTGTTTCATCTAACTCTGCATGGCCTAGATCTATGGTTTGGATTTCATAGTTTTCCAAATATAATATATTTCAGAATGCTGGGGGTAGATCTCATCCCTCAACATTTCATTTTCTCAGGGGTGACTGATATCATGCATTTTCAAAGGGATAAGAATATTTTTTTCATGTGGAGGCCATGGTCATGAGTGGAAAGAGTGTATGAGATTTGTAAATAGGAAACATGAAGTATGTGTTCAAATTAAGGTTCCACCATTATATTACCTTTATCCAAGGTATTAGTAGTAGGATACTTCATCATGTTATCAATAGAGTAGATTCTGGGTGGGAATAGTATATTCCATAGATTCCCATCATCTATAAGTAGAATAGTATTGATAAGGATATTGATTTAATTAAGTTCATATTGGTTTTGGAGTAGGTCATGGTCAACTTCATGCTTCGGTTTTTCAAATATTATGTGTCTTAGTTGTCATTCAAGGTACCCATTACGCATTTTCTACTTCAGCGCATTCATTGTTTTATTTAAGAGATACACACTCTTTCTTATCACCTACCTTAATCAATGAATTATGTCATGAGGGGGATATACTTTATATTCTATTTTTATTTAATATTCTAATTGGAGGTAGAACATTTACGTATGAATTATGTAGAGACTATGATCTAGTTTTGGGGTAGAACAACTCTTGTGTAGATTTCCTATGTGTTTAGATAAAACTAAAAGATATCCACATTGGTGTAGTCTTTATGTATTCCTTGTAGGCTATTCTGGTTTGATTCATGATAATAATTTTGTTCTATGATACTAACATAGATTCTTCCATGATAATTAGTGATAAGGATTCTTATATTGGTCAGAGGCATGCTTAATCTTTATCACCCTTTATAGATGAGATAATTATGAGTTTGTCAGAGGTTTTCCAATGGTTATTCCCCTAGTTATAGATGAATACAATGATGATTTTTTCCTATGGTGGTTGTGGAGTTACCCTTACAATGAGATGTGATGTTTTGGGTAAAGATAAAACCAGGTGTTTCTCTGATCTTGAAGTCTCAATATAGTATTGCGCCTTTTGAACTTCCAATATTGGTTGTATTGCTCAATGATCTATTCCCTTGGGGATTTTTTAGTTGTGTTTTTCACATTTGAGTGAACCCTTTTTGATCACGATAGGGGATAATGATATTTTGAGTTGTTGTATTAATTATTTTCACATAAACTAGGTGGAAATTAAGAACCATCCCCCTCTTACATGGATTTATGATTTATTAGATTAGTTAAGAGGTGCTAGTTGGTTCACAATGATCGATATATTGTTAAGATATCTTTTGATATTTGTGAAACTGAGGGACTCTCTTAAGACCACCTTTCTATGTCATGATAACCTTTAATATTTCATTGTAATATAAATTGATGAGATAAATGCTTTATCCTGTTTATGGGATTGATGAATTACTTATATAGAGAGTTTCTAGATCAGTTGACGGAGGCTTTCATAAATTGTATACTTGTGTAATCTATCTATATAGAAGAGAATATAAAAAATATATGGGAATATTTGGGAGTTGTTCATCGATATAATATAATTAAGAAAATTTTAATTCCTTGGTTTTTGACTTGTGAAGTGTGTTAAATGGTGTATGTCATGTCTCAGAAAGGAGTAGTTATAGGTACATTGATGATTCAGACAGTTGTTTCATGGGTAGTCTCCATGAATATTATAAAGGTGCAGATATTACTTAGACATCAAGGATATTATGGGGGTCTCATTGCTGACTTTTTTCTGATTAAAACTCGTTTTAAATGCTTAAACAGAAAGGATAAAACATTATCTTTGGACTGACTAATGTGAAGAAACATTAATGTACCCGTAGGATAAGATTGTAACTGATCCTTTTGATTATTTTATAAGAGATGTAATGTAGTTCGATGTTTTATATAATACTTCATTTCTGGGGATTGGTTGTGTTATAATTCAGATATGATGAGTTACCTCTTACAAGTCTCAACCAATACATCCCCATAAATATACCTATTCAAACCATAATTTCAAGATGGTAATAGTCATGTTTCTATTGATGTTGTGTGGACATTACCACATTAGAGAGATTTTTTTTGGTTTTATTTATCAGAAGATCCAAAGGTATTTATTCTCCATACATGAATTGATATTGAGCCATTGATAATGATAATAATTAATGTAGGATTATTACTTCCATATTTTTTGTATATTAGTGAATGGAAAGTATATGGTTGAAGCACTTATCAAGAATTCATGTAGTTATGACATACATGAATCTAGACATTCATGGATATTGATAGAAGATATATCAGTGATTCGTCTTGATATCAGAGTTGCTGGTGGAATATAATGTATTCATAAAATTATGGTTCAATTTTTTTTGGTATTTTATGTGGAGGAGTCCATGTTGAGAGATTTTTAGGTCGATGTCTGGAGAGACCGAGCTATCTTCAATGATTCCCCAAATTGTTGGTCTCATGATGAACAACAAAGACCATTATTCCAAATAAGATTTTTAATCCCTTTGGTGATGTGAGAGATGGTTATCCATGATTACAATAGATCAATATTTTTTTAGATCCTAAGTTAAAAAATATGTATCGAGCTTAGAGTGGGATGTTATGGAGGCCTGAGATGAGATGTGCAGTTACAGATTTTGCATCATGAAGTTTGGTCTGCTAGAAGGTGAAGGATGAGTAAAGTGTTCATGGTGGTTTACTAGAGGAATTTTATATTCCTCAGTTGAAGTGGGAGGACATATTTATGTATATAATTATCAGTTAATCTATAGATTATGGATGTTGATGTGTTATATTGTTCACTGTAGACTATTTGAAAAAATTATCCGACATTATAATGATTAAACTATTAATCTTAGTTGAGATTTTGTAGAGGAAGTAAATGTATTGTTTAGTGATACTCTTAAAATTACGGAGGATGATCATATTTTATCATATTTCCCATTCTAAACTCATGTTGTAGAGAGGTGTGTTGGATGATTTTGGATCCCAGTTATGCCTATGAACTACATTTCATTCATAGAAGGATGGACATATAGAGTAGTCCATCCATATTCTTAAGGAAATGTTGCATTATTGTGTCATATATTTTAGATGGGTGTGGATGAGAAAACTATAAATGGTTATGTTTTATTAAGAGATTATAATTTTCTACAACATTACAATGGAACCTATAACACCCAGAGATTCTATAAAATATTTTTTTTGAAAGAATTATTTTTCATTGATATCTTTTTTTTCACTATGTCAGATATTAATTTCTCATGGATCTGACTCAACATATGGAAAATCAACTCAACATACATTACACAAAAAACTAACATGGTGTATGTTACAGAAAATATCGACATGGATATTGTTATATGCAATACCGACTTGGCGTTTGATACACACAACACCGATGTTTCTACGAAACATCAATTTTTTTTATAATTATTTAAATTATATAATTATAACCGAAATGTTAAACTTATTAAAATTAATTGTAATAAAAAAATTTCAACTATTAATTATACTTTTTTAAAAAAATTTAATATATTTATAAGGAATTATATAATTTACGTTAAATTCCTTATATGTTTAAAAATACTATTTTCGCAAATGAAATACTTATCATATCCTTCTATAAAAAGTAATCCAATTAATTTTAGAATAATTTATATATTTAACTGGATAAAATAGACTACATTTCTGAATTTATAATTTATATATTATCTTTGGGTCATTTTTTCGGATTTATTTTTGAAAACATTATTTTGTGATGAATAATGAAAAATAGAGCATTTTAATTCAAAACTGAATTTTTTTATTTTTTTATATGGATATATTATATTTTAATTTGGTTTCAAAGTTAAAATAGATCATATTTTTATAAAATAATACTATTTAGGTCATTTTATTCAATTTGAATTTTAAATTGTGTATAAAAAATATCAAACATTTGGACGTTCTCACTTTGATACCCTTAGTTTCCTCTCGTCAGTGGAATTAATTTTAAATTAATTTCTTCCAATTATTTTATTATAACATGAAAAAATATATTAATAATTTTTAATAGTAAATTTTTAAAATTTATAATAAGTACAATATAGTTTTTGACACAAAATATTAGTGAAAGTGATTAAAATTAGTTACAACGATTAAAAGAAAAATTAGGTTAACAAAGCACTAAACATTAAATTTGAGACCCAACAAACCTTGATGATTATCCAAAAAACGATTTTATGATCATTAATTAGCCAATAACCTTCTACTATTGTGGTTGTTATTGTTTTTTATGAAATTTTTATATAAAAACAGGGGTACACCTAACTTGTTTTAAAAAAAGTGAAGTGTGGCATTTCCCTTCCTTATAAGGGCCACCACATATCCCTCTTCTTCACACCTCAGAAACCACTTATTTTATGCCAATATCTACCCAATAAACTTCCCAAAACATCTACCTTACTCACAGAAGAATATAATTAGGTATAAACAAGTCCATGAAATGCTTTTGGCACAAACCAAAAAAAGATACCCAATTAGAGGTAATGACTTCTCTCAAACTCCTTTCATTTATTTTCCTTCTCCACGCAATACACATTCATTATTACATGAATTTAAAACAACAATAGTGTATTAAATATGCTTGTATTTTTTTTATTCTAATTTTTTTACTACACTTATACAAACCTCCATCTAAAGGTCAATATATATATATTGTTTATGTTTACGGAGAACTATTGCCTGACAAAATGATGCTTGTTCGTTTTTCCTTATCGCATATAATACTGTACATTATGATGGAAAATATATTTATATATGTTATATATTATATTTATTATTTATTTAATCTTATTTATTATTTTTAAAACACATACCTTTTTTTACAATCCATTTGTTGTAAATACGGAAATTTCGTTTGAGGGTGTGTCGAGTACCTCTTACTCAAATATATGTGATTCAATAACACACTACTTGAAATGTATTAAAGATGGGTTTAGTGAACATATATTTTATATATGATATAATAACTATAATTTAATAGTGACATATATATATACATGTATATATACTTAAATGTCTTTTTTTATTTCCATCAATATGATAATGAAAATTGAAATAACATTCATGCATATGTAAAACCTACCATCTCAATGAACTATGTATTCCATTTCATACATATATATACAATATATTATTGAAATAAAACTAAAATGTATATAAAATATATTTATAGCATGTTTTATGTTTTGGAGATCATGTTATATGTATAAAGATAAAATATATAACAAATTGAGACACATGCGAAAAATAAAGCTAATATTTCATGAAGTGAAACAATATCATATGACTATTAAAAAGAGAGTAATATAAGGTATTAATAAAACCATATATGTTATAATATATATTAATATTAATATGTAAAATATTTTTAATAAATATAAATGTATTCTACATTAATCTTGTTCAAGAACGAAGAAATTCAAGACACAAGGTAAGAGAATTCCACCTCACTTTTTTTCTTGAGATACATGCTTTATTCACAACCCATTACAATTTTTGTGGTGTTTATTCTAAGAATTAAATAATTATATGATTATTATCATTAATTGTATGTGTAATTATGTATCCATTCTATTCTATTCCTTTTATTGAGTTTATGTTTTCAATGTTAACAAATCAGTAAGATTATTTTTTCTCAATTTACCTTCTTTGAGACACATTCCATTTTATGCCACTATATTTTTCTATTAAGTGTACATAATAACATGGACATGTTATATCATTAGTACCCTTATTATCCTGTTTTATATTCTCTATTTAATTTCAATTATTTACATGGAGATTATGGTTCGATGTTACTAACTAACAAGAGTTTATTGAAAGAATATACCACTTTTCAAGATTCTTTATGATTATTATTACATTTTGGAAATATTATGATCCATACCACTTGAGAACTCATGGATTTTATTCTCCCATATCTATTTATGATTCATTCTTGTGTTGATTCTATTTTTTATACTATTTGGTACATTATATAGTAAAGAAAGTCTTTATAAGAAAGACTGACTTTACCCTCTATTTGGTTTGAAATATGTGTTCATTGAAAACCATGTTTCCTAAAATGGGTCTTCGAGAATATTATACTATTCTCATATAATATTAAAAATAAATCATTTCATTTTTTTTTATTTTATCAATTTTTTCAAAGTATTATTCTTTACACTTTTCAAACAAGGCATTTTTTCTAACCTCTTTACTGTACAATAAGAATATTATTTTTTACCCAGTACAACTTGTATAGATTTACCCACTTTTATTTCTGTGAATATATCCTTGCAAATTTAAATGGTAAACTTTTTTAGGAATTTTTTTGAAATTGATTTTCAACAAAATGGGTTTCAAGTGTTTTTTAAAACTATTTTATAAAAATATTTATGGAAAATTGTATTCAAAATGTTTTCAAGATTTCAATATATTTTTTCAATTTAAAATTCTTCCAATTAGTTTTCAAATATTATATTATATGTGTTCATGGATATGGTATTGAAAAGAGTTCTTGATTTGAAAATCATTTACCAATGATGAAAGAAAACTTTACTGAAGAAATTTTTTCAAAATAACCTTCCAAAATTATATCCATCTAATATTAAATCCATTTATGTTACTCATTCCCTTCTAGAAAATGATCCAAAGGATCACTTTATTTTAATTTTATGAATGGTTTATGATTTTATGTCATGATTTTTTATGAATCCCATTTCTGTTCCACTTTTTATATTCTATTTAAACTCATTTCTTTTCATGGGTTATTCTTTCAGGATGTGATTACGAAACCTAGTTGTTTTCATATTTTATGATGTGATGGAATGTTAATGATACCGATTTAATTTTATGAGTTATGATTTTATGTTTATAAAACCTATATCTTTTTATGGGTCATGATATGATGACTGTTTTATTTGTAAGAACATTTATTTATGATATTATTAGGATATGGGTGGGACTTGTAACTCCATCCAATGAATTGGTTTGTGATGGATGAATCATGAGTATAAATGTTATGCAAAAACATGATTATATGTTTAAAATATTGTGCATGGACATGATTTCATGTCCCTAACTTTATGCATGAATTTATTTCATATTCATAATATTATGAGTGAACCTTATTATGTGTTCATAATGTTATGTGTGAACCTGATTAAATTTTAACAATGTTTTGCATGTACCTAGTTTCTTGTCAATGATTTTACGTGTGAACCTGATTACATGTTCACAATGTTATGCATGACCCAGATTTCATGTTCACAAAATTATGCATGGTCCAAATTATATTTCCCTAAGTATATGATAAGGCCTCATTTCATGTCCATAACATAATGTGTGAGACATTTTTTACATATACAAGTTAACTTTGTTATATGTTGATGTGTATGTCATAACTCCATTTTATTTCCCTATGTTATTCTTTCATGTATTATGCTATCATTTTTCATATAATTCCAGTTTTATGATGTGAAAAACATTATTCCATGATTCATGTTTATGATCATTGATATACTGGGTATGATCCTTAAATGATCCTGATCATGTTATCATAACCTTATGCAGATGATTATTCTTCCATATCACCATTTGTTTCCCTTACTGAGTGCATGATCTCACCCATTTTTATGTTTCCTTCCCCATGATATGATGATATGTATTATTTTTAATTTGTCAAAGAAGAGTTCTAGTGAAGATGAACGTAGTGAGAGATAATGTATCTCCCTTATTTATCAATGTTTTGGTTTACATGTTTCCAAAGGAACTAGACTAGTATGATCTATGGGAATATAATTAATTAATATTATATGTATTCCTAAAAATATATGCAATGTTAATGTTTGAAAATATAGGTTTGTTGTATAACCCCTCCAATATTATTTTGTCTAACCTTGTTTTTCACCATTAGGATGTATTGGTGTCCAATCGATGGAAATTATTGGGTTGAAGAGAGTGAAAACACTATAGAGATGGTTCATGTGATTTGTGATGGGATGAATGAAGCACCAGATCATCAAAAGTGTTAAGATTATTAGGAGGATACATTTATAATTTGATGGTGGATATCATGATTCCTCATGCTGACTCCTTGGTATGGGTTGAAAAGGCTTGTTCCTTGGATTAAGCTTTCTATTTGGATGGTTGATATTCTCAACACCTTAGCTCAAGTTGGAGTCATGGAACATCATATAGAATGTCCTTCATAGATGATAAATATGAATAATATATTAAATTGGTCATATATGTTATATTATAATCATTATGATTCCCATATCATTTATTGGGGTGAGACTGTTATTGATGGTGATTTAAACATTGAGGAGTGGCATGTGGATATCACAGACATCCAGGAGAGGGTGATACAAGAGAATTTTAATTCCTTGGTTTGTGTTTTGTGGAATCATAGAGGTGTGGAAGAGATTACCTAGTAAACTGAGTGATAGATGCATGAACAGTTTTAAGAGATATTTTTTGATCAGTTCTTCTCTTTTAGTGTTTCCATTTGTTTTTGTTGACCTTTATCTAGTTTAAGAAATGGTTTCCACTTTATTATTTGTTAATTAACATGATCTTATTTTAGAGGTTTTTCCTCCAAGACAAAATCTAAGATACTATTGTTTTCATTGAAAATCTTCACACATTGTTCCTTTAAGTGAGTTTGATAAGATTAAATGATGGTGAGATTTTTGAGAGGAATCTCATCGGGTGGTTTATGAAAAATCCTTTTTTCTTTTTCACTATGTCATTATGTTTGTTCATCGTTATGGGAATATATTTAGAGACATCTGATATTTTTGTCGAAATCCTAGTATACCATTACATTTTTAGTTTTGGGTGTTATAGGTATCTTGATAGGGTTCAAAAGTGTATGGAAGGAATCATCGGGTGATACATAGAAATATATGGGATGGAGTATTGTACTTACCGATAAAGTTTAGTATTGTATCATAAAGAGACTAGATATAGTTTAGGGTCTTGTGAAGAAATATTTAGGTGATAATTGTAGTCCTGAGAGAATTGTACTGAGATTAATGGTGGTGAAATGATTTATTTATAAATTTATTATCTTTTAAAACCAACATCTTTTTTATATGACTATGTGATGAACTACTCTTGACTATAGAAAATAGTATAAAAAAATCACCTAGAAAATATATCATACATAGAGATTCATTTTGTTTAGGGGAATATAAATTCGATATTCCATTCCACAAATACTCAACTTGAAGAGCATCATGATTTTCACAAAACCATTCCTTTTACTAGGGACTGCTAGTACATTTCCCAAGGACTGCACAACTGAGTGTAATCAGTCAACACATGGTAAATATTATATGGATCATTAAAATAATATCAAAAATGGATTTACAAACAATATCCTTCATGTTTATTTTGCTGGGAACCATTATAATGAAATATGGAATAAATAGAGTATTTACAAGTTGAGATCACAATTTTAAAATACAACTAATTAATGATAATAAATATCTAGTAAATTCGATAATAATAAAAGCAACTTTAGGGGTGTCGTATGAAATTATAGCAATAACGATCAATATAGAACAAATATATAAATTTGACGATTCTTATTCTTCTCAATTAAACTAGATTAGTGCACAATGAACTTCCATGGTGAGTTCTTAGAAGACAAGTCATGAAATTAAATTCATCTTAGTATATCAATTTTAAAACTATATATATCTCAATAAATTCATTTAATAGTTCTCTAGAAATGAATATCCAGTTATCCAAAAATTCATTATTTCATTTTAAATTTAAATATGTACATTTCATGGTAATTCCTTTGAAACAATACTACTCATTAAACCTGTAACATCCCAAGAAAATATAGAATATGATATTTTCAAATTTCTTAATATTTGTGACATAAATATTAATTTTACTTTAAGCTGGATTCTATGTCTTATACCATACTCAGCATGCAATGAGGTATTTCTTTGAAATCATACGTTGGACACAATGTTGAGTAATAAGGAAAAATAATATAACAATATTATTATTCTAAATGGAAATTAACGCATAAACAATATATTATCAGAAATGAAAACAAAGAACTATAATATGATTATACATGTTTGATAAATGCCTTTCCATTAATCTAATAAATTTTAGAGGCTTAAAATAATAATGAATCTGAATTAAAATAAAAAATAATCTAACATTCTTTTAAAAGACATTTTATTGCCTTTTATTATAGAACCCTTTTAAAATATAGTTTTTCTCATTTTTATATGTTTATTTTGAGAAAATAAACATCTTATTTATAATTAGAACATCAAAATTTACTTTGGGTAAATTTTTTGTATTTTTCTGATAATGTTCATTTTTTAATTAATAGTGAGAAATACTGCACTTTAAGTCAAAAATGTCTTCTCATATAATTTATTTTTATGGATAGAATATATTTCTATTTGTTTTAAATTGCAATTAGATATTTTTTTATAATTTAATCAAATTTAATTTACTGGAAGATATTTTACTTTTTAATTGGACATAAACACATGTTAATCTTTTGGTAGTTTTTATTTCCTAAAAACACGTTATAGGTTTTGACAACGAGAATTAATTTTGAATTATTTTCATAATTTTTTGTGTTTTGAATTTGAGAAAATGGATTCTATATTTGGAATCAGGAGGTAAAATGTTTTTTTAATCGGTGTCTTTTATTTATAGACATTATGAATAGTAACATCGGTAAATATTATATTTTGCATGGTTAAAGGGTAAATCTGGTAAATAAGTGTAATAAAATAATATTATAATAATATTAAACTACCTTAAATCATGTCCAAATTCTCTTGGATGATATATCGATGACCCTATTCATCCATGGGTCGATTTTAGGACCCCCTAGAGCCACTTATGTGTGAAAATGAAATTTAATTACTTTTAATTTAATATTAAGGAAAATATGACCTATATATGTAAATTTTACAGAAAAACATATATGGGGTTATATAAGTGATCTATTCGAAAATAAATTTTAATTAAAAATATAAAATTATTTTCTACATCATGGTCTTTTATTTATAATTTTTAGACAGTAAATAAATAAATAATGTTATGACACAAAGACGATGCAGTGATAACCTTATTAATGAATGATTTTAATAAATGATATTTTAAATATTAAAATAAATTTATTTGGAAACATTTTATGCCATAAAATAATTTTAGGGACTAGTATAACTTTTAATATTTTAATTAATGATGTTTTTTAAAAAAATCAAGTATTTTTGGATTTTTAAAAAGGTCATTATATGAGTATTATGAAAATAGATAGAAATGAGTTTTAAAAACAAATACTATTTTATTAAATGATATAATAGTCCTAAAAATATAATATTGTAAAAATGAATAAAATAATGTTTAACAAGTCATTAATGTACCACTTTAGATTCTAATGGAATTTTATGTTTACTATATTAACCATATAGTCTCAGACACAAGTAGACATGGTAATAGTTAAATTAGTTAACTAAGGGTTAAAGCTAAAAGATAAGGTTAAATTTGAGACCAAAACTTATCTAAAACCTATTAGATGATAGGTTTCCGACCCAATGGAATATTATATTTTAAATAAATTACATTGGGAACATTTGAAAACTAAAATCATTTTATAATACAATAATATTTCAGTACCTTCATAAAGTGCCCCTTATCCCTCTTATAAAAGGTCATCACGTCTACCCATTTAATCAAACCTCTAAAGCACCTTGGATCATCCATCCTATGACTAAATATGCTCATATTATCGATATATTCCTCATAAAATCATTAATTCTGGCAGAATAAAATTCAATAAACCATTTTAACTTAAATAAAAATGAGTTTCCTGATTCGAGGTAATGTCTTCTCTCAAGTTGCTTTCATTTATTTTCCTTCTCCAACCCACTAAACTCTACTTAATCCATTATTTTATAAAAATAACTAGTACCATATATATACTAGGATTTTTTTTATGATATGTATAATAACTAAACTTCCACACACCTCCATCATATGTATTTAGAACATACGGTTTCTGTGTATGGTGAACTAGTGCCCCACTAAACGATGATTGTTTGATTTCTCCCCGCCACCTCCCATGGGGGCCATTTTGATCGAGGTTTTTTTATATATGATATATATTATATTTATATTTTATCTAAGATAATGTATTTTATATTTTATAATATTGTTTTATGATTTTAATGATACGTAAATACTATAATTTGATTTGAGGAAGTGCATACTACCGCCCCCTCAAAGTGATATGAGTCATTCATTCCATACATAGAACACATAAAGGATGGAGTTAGTGAAATTATGTAATATATATATATATATATATCATATGATATTATTATGGATTATAATATACCTTTGTATAATTTTGTTTTGATTTCATTAATTTGAAAAATAATTGAAAGTAGTGTTCTTGCGTACGTATGACTTACCATCTCCATTAACAGTGCCATTAATTTATTATCTCAAAAATGTTATGGTCTATTATAAATACATATATAGTGAATATATATGATATTTAAATCATGAATACTATTCTTGATAGAATATAATTTTGACCACATTAACAAGTTGTAATTATAACAAGATCATTTTTGACTCAAGTACCCAATATTAACAAAATGACCGATATTAAATTATATAATAATGTTACATTTATAACGTAGTGATAAGTGATATAAATGAATAATAAACATGTAAATATTTTTGACGAAAATAGAAATAAACTTAATTTTATTGTAAAGGAAGAAAAAGGGCCATTAGTGATGGGTCAGATTCATGGAAGGGGACTTCATCACAATCTCCTTTCATTAAGGCTTAATTTGATTTATACGTGAAATTATTTTATACAGTGTATAAAACCATTTTAATTTTAATTTCATTCAAATGGAATCTATTTGTACATAGTGTTTTACTAAATGACAAAGGTAATTTTTCTTTTTAATGTATGTCGTGATAACAACCTTTCTAACACCATGAGAATTATTTGATATACGAATTTCATAACAATATGTAATGTTTTTAAAAGTAAAATTAATACCATATATCCTTTTTATGTTTTTTAGAATTGAAAATGGTTTTTATAAAGGATTGGTTTTTCTAATATCATGAACTAATATCTTGTTATTGAAATGTATAAATGTTACCTTTACTTTATGCTTGTTCAGGTGTTATGATTATGTTATGGTTCTCAGTAATTGTTTATGTACATGGGTGGTTCCATGATAAAACTATGGTGGGTGAGCCCAATATATCTTTCCAATGCATTGGGTAACATGATTGATTTAATGTTATTATTTCTCCAATGAGATTTAGGGAATATAGTCTTATGGGTATGCCAAACATAAATCCCTATGCAGCTATGAATGCTACACTGTAGGTATGATATGGATGCCACACGTTACCTTTATTTTTTATGATTTATATGTGTTATTCATAAATATTAATATTTTAAGAGGTATGTTAAAGAGATTATGTTTACTGATTGAGAAATATGATTTCATTTATTTTTATGTATTGACAGACTAATGTTTTCTTTCGTTATTTTCTAACCCATAATGATTTTTTTATGCTCATCTCATGTTTTTGAATTTTTTTTCACAGTGTGTAAGGAAGGGTAAGAGAATGGAAGTTTTAAAGAATATTTATATCAAGAAAATAACTCTAGTTCTATTTATATATTTTTGTTATTGTGATAAAAGAGTAGATGTGTGTACATTATAATTTTTGGGATGTAATGTAATAGTTACAACCTAATTCTCTAAAACTATAAACCTAAAAAGATACTCAATTTGAATTCATGACTTAACTCAATATTTTATATCATTTATTGTCAGGTCCTTATAGTTGGTATAAAGGAGGGTTTAGATAACTATATAAGTTAGGATATTATTGGATTAATATCTATATATCATTTTTACTTATGGTTATATTGAAATGATATTGAATTTGAAGATTACCATGTTTCTTCACCTAAGATATTTCTGTGTCAGAATGTATTTCCATAGAGGGAACATGGAAACTATTATGGGATGACATCAAGATGAAAATAACCTCACAAATTAGCTTCCTGAGATGGTTGAAATCAGAACTAAATAGTTTGTTGTAGTGATGGAACTGTTCACTCAGGTTATAAATGGTGGTGGTATCCATGCACAAGATTTTCCTGATCAATCGTAGTGAAACATGTCAGTGGTGGATTATTTTATGAGGCAACATACCCAATCATTCAAAGGATCGTCTGACACTGTTCTATCTGAAGGGTGGATTAAAGCACTGGAAAAGATTTTTTATGTCATGGGCTGTTCAGAACATAAAAAGGATAGTTTTGATATTTTCTTTTTTGAATGTGAAACCGATCAGTGGTGGTCGATTAATAAAAATATCAGGGATATGGAGGAGACTAATGATCTTGATTCATAATAATTCAAAGTCATGTTTGTTGATAAATATTTCCCTACGACAGTTCAACTTTGGATGGAAAAACAAGTCTTTTAATTGAGGTATGAGGATGGCTTCATGGCTACTTATGAAGAAAAATTCATTCAATTGGAAAGTTATGATCCAATTTAGATATGAGATATTGATAGTAAAATCAATCATTTTTAACCAAGATTAAATCTAAAGTATCAAATGGAGTTAGCTTCATGTGTGTTTAAAAGTTATGAAAAACAAGTTTGATGTAAGGAGAAAGTGGAAATGGAGTTTTTTGATGACCATGTGTTCTTTGAAAAATAACAAAATAAGAGGTCTATGTTGTATATGAATGGTAAGAACTCTTCAAAAAAGACTTAGGGTAATAAAATTAAGTCTAATGTTTGTGAAAATTATGTTAAAAATGTCATTGGGTAATTCTTTTTTAATTTTGGTAAGTTTTACCAATGTCATAAAATGGGATATAAGTCTCATAGTTGCACTAAAAGTGATCAGGTTAATGGTAAGACGAAATATGATTTAATGTCTGTAATATTTTTTATGTGAAATTAAATGGGTCATTATGAATATTATTGGCCAATGAAGAACTCAACTGATGGAATGCAGCCAGACTACAAGAAGAAAGTGGAGGGGTAATCCTTTGCAACTATTTCAGCAAATGTTTTGTAATCAAATAAACTGGTATCAGGTATACGGTTTGTTTACTTAGATTATACTAATGTGTTTTTGATTCAGGCTCTACACATTCTTCTACTTATGAGAAATTTTCTAGTAAATTGGGAATTCCATATCAAGATTTGAATCCATAACTTGTGGTAAAAAGACATAGAGGAAATTTGGAGAAAAGAATAAATTATGATAACCTTCATGTCTATGTTTGTGGAAAGAAACTACCTGAAAACCATACTGTTTTTCCACTACTAGAGTTTGATGTTATTTAAGTTATGGATTGGAATTTTTTTTATCATGCTATGATTGGCTACAGAGCTAAAGTGGTATCTTTTCAGAAAAAAATTTAGTTTCTATACAAGAATGAACCCTTGATTTTTCTAACAAATCAGAAAGCTGTGGAAATGAATGTTACCTTGAAAATATTGTTGAAAACAAAGTAACTGTTCATATTAATGATGTTCCAGTGGTAAATGAGTATCTTATGGATTTTTCTGATGAGTTCCCAAACATAATACCTAACCGAAAAGTTTAATTTACAATTGACTTATTTCCTGATGCTAAGACAAATTCTAAACCCCCTTATCAAATGTCACAAATTGAACATTTATATTTAAAGAAACAATTATAGGAGTTATTGGATAAAGATTTCATTCTATCTATCACTTCACCATGGTGTGACCCAGTCTTGTTTGTTGAAAAGAAATATTGTTCAACAAGACTTTGAATTGATTATAGAGAGTTGAATAATATCACTATTATAAACAAGTATCATTTGCCTCATATCAATGATTTGTTTAATCACCTCCATGGAGCTTAGTTTTTTTTTCAAATATTGAATTGAGGTCGGATTACCATCAATTAAAAGTAAAGGAAGTAGACATTCTGAAGACTGTGTTTAATACTAGATATGGAAATTAGGAATTTTTATTTATGCCTTTTGGGTTAACCAATGCACCTGCTGTATTCATGGATTTTATGAATATATTTTTCCGTGAGTTCATGGATAAGATTGTGGTAGTGTTTATTGATGATATTTTGGAATTTTCTAAAAGTAAATTGGGGTATAAATGTAATTTAATGGTTTTCTTGGAAACCGTAAATGAGAAAATATGGTATGGTAAATTCTGCAAGTGTGAGTTTTGGTTTCAACAAATTTCTTTATATGGCCATGTTTTTTCTTATGATGGAATAACTGTTGACCCTTAAAAACAAAAAGTTCTTGAAGAGTTTCCAATACCTAATAATTTCACAAAGATTTTAATCGTTCATTGTTTAGATGGTAATTACCAGAGGTTTTTTGGAAATTTTTCACAGTTATCTAGCCCACATACTAAGTTAACTCGAAAAGGTATTAAATTCATTTGGACAAAAAATGTGATGAATGTTTTCAGGAATTGAAAATAAAATTGATGAATGATCCTGTTTTGGAACTACCTTCTAGAAATGGTGATTTTGTTATCTATATTGATTCTTTTCATAAAGGACTCGGTTGTGTCCCTATGCAGAATGATCAGGTAATTTATTATGCATCAGGTAAGTTAAAACCTCATTAGTTAAATTACCTTAATCATGATTTGGAATTAGAAGTTTTGGTTTTTGAATTAAAAATTGAGAGGCATCATTGGTAAGGCGTAAAGTGTAAAATATATATTGATCACAAAAGTGTGAAGTATATATTCCCTTAGAAGAAATTAAACATGATACATAGAAGATGACTAGAATTAATCAAAGATTATGATGGCACGATCTATTAATATATGGTAAAGGAAAATAATGTGGCTGAATATTTGAGCTGAAAGAGTAATGATACATTATCCATGCTATATTAGGAAAGGGATCCATTGGATTTTGATTTGATTTATTTAATATTGGAAATTGTTGGTCTGGTTAACTCCTCTGTCCTAATTAAAGTGGCAGTGAAACTATCTCTAGCATACAAGAATAAATAAAGCACAAAAAGAAGAGAGTTAGTTATTGAAGAAGGTATATTTGGTTCATAAGGGTATGTTACCTGAATTAAACATTGACAAAGATATTGTTTTGAGGTTTGGAAAGAGATTATATGTGCCTTGTAATTCCCAATTAAAGTATGAGTTACTATGTGCTATTCATAGTTTTCTATTTTTAGTTCATCATGTTAGTACTAATATGTATAGAGATATTCGGGAGTATTATTGGTGGTATGGAATAAAAAGAGATATTGATGACTTTACTATGAAGTGTTTAACTTGTAAATAGTTTAAAGCTATATTGAAGTTATTAAAGGGATTATTCGTCCTTTTCCAGTGCCAGAGTGGAAATGGGAAAATGTGTCCATGGATTTTGTAGTCAGATTACAATATATTTCATGAAGTAATAACAAAATCTGGGTTATTGTTCATCGATTTACTAAATCTTCTCATTTTTTTCCTATTCAAGATACTCTATCTCTAGATAAAATTTCTTGATTTTATATTAATTAGAAAGTTAGGTAACATGAATTTTCCTCTTCGTTGTATCTAATCATGATCTTAGGTTCACTTATATCTTTTGGAAGGAGCCCTAAAAGTCATTGGGAACTTTATTAAAATTTAATACATATTTTCATCCATAATCAGATGGGTACGTAGAAAAACCAATTCAGGGCATGGAAGATATGCTACATGATTGTTCAATGGATTACCAGGGAAGTTGGTACTAACATCTTTCTTTCTTCAAGTTTTCTTCTAACAATAGTGTTCATTCCATTATATAGAAGGAACCATTTGATGCATTATATAGAAATCAGTGATTAACTCCATAATTTTTGGGATGAAGTAGGTGAAAGGAAGTTAAAGGGATCAGAATTGGTAGAAGAGATGGCTGAAAAAGTCCAGTATATTCATAAGCACATGAGAATAGATCTGAGAAGGCATAAAAGTTATACGGATAACAGGATGAATGACCTTTCTATTGAGGTGGGTGATCAGGTATTTCTCAAAGTATCTCCAGGGGAATGTGTGATTTGTTTTGGTATGAAGGGAAAGCGGAGTCCAATGTTCATGGGACCCTATGAAATCCTAGAAAACATAGGATTCGTTTCCTATAGAATGGATTTACCTCAATGTTTATCCTAGATACACAGTGTTTTTCACGTTTCAGTGTTGAGAAAGTATATGTCAAATCCACATCATTTATTCAATCTATAGGTTGTGTAGTTGGAAGAGAATCATTCTAACAAGGAACAACTAGTCCATATTCTTGACCGAAGAGAGAAAGTGTTGCAGAATAAAGTGATTAATCATGTAAAGGTAATGTGTAAAAATAATATGGTTGAAGATAAAACATGGGAATCAGAAAATTCTATGATGGATAACTACCTCCACTTATCTGATATGTGAATAAAATTGGGAGGACACAATTTGTAAAAGGGGGAAGGATGTAACATTCCAGGTAAATAAAGATTATGAAAATTTCATTTTTATTAATATTTTTTAATTAGATATTAATTCTACTTTAAATTTAATGCTATGTAAGATAGCATACTCAACAAATAGTAATATATTTTTCCAAAATTCTACGTTGCCCACAATAGTGAGTTATACCAAAAAATAAAATAATATATTATTTTTGAAATGGAAGTAAATGCATAATTATTTTATTGAAATAAATTAATATAACTAACTAAAAACATATTATACTTGTTTTTGAAATGAAATTACTTTTTTCCAACAAATTTTAGAGGCATAAAATAATAATGAATCTGATTTTAAGCATGAAATACTCTAATATTATTTAAACTTTTTTTACAACATTTTGGAAGAGAACTCTATTTAAATGTTGTTTTTATCACTTTTATAAGTTCCATTTGGAAAAGTGAACATTATCATTAGAAGTTGGGTATCAAAATTAATTTTGGTTAAATTTGTGGTACTTTTCTGATAAAGTTCATCTTTGAATGAATAGTAAAAAAATACAGCATTAGATGTCAAAACTGTGTTTTCATCTAATTTATTAATATTTCTAGACTATATTTGTGAAGACCCGTAAAATTCAAGGGAAGTTTTTTCTTAATTTTCTTTAGAATTTTACAAGAGCGCGGTTTCTGACGGCACCTGATTCCGAGGCCCGGAGTGCCCGGAATCATTTTCCGAATTTTGGCTTGGGTACGTTCAGTGAACGAACGAGCGGGAATTTCTAACTTTTGAATCGGTGCCCAGAATCAAATTCTGAGGGCACCGATGAACTCGCAGCACCGATATTCGCTTAAGGAGACCTTTTCCGAGGTTGTGTTCATTGCGGGTTGAGAGTTAGTTTTTGGGAGTTTAGAATAAGTAATATAAAAATTGTGGTATACAGATTTTTATTTTAACTTGTTGGTTAACTTATCCCAAACGGAGTTAGAGTGGGACCCACATCAACTTAACCTTCCATGGGAGGATTAAGTGTGGTGGGGCCTACACGAAACATATCTCTTCAACTTCTTTTTTTTTAAACTCCCTTAAACTCCTCTTTTAATAACATGACAACTTTGTTAATTAATGGAGTTGAATTGTTTGAATTTCAAACCTTTGAAATTCAAATTGATAATTGTGTGAATAAAATAAGACTTTAGATTATTTTATTTGGGTTATAATTCTCTAGCCACCTTGAGAGAATTTGGAACCTTCATCTTCTTCTTCTTCAAGCTTTGACGAAGAACGCGAAGAACCTTCAAACATCGACGAAGAACGCCACGTTCTCGGGAATCATCTTCCGCGACGCCATACCCGCGACACCGACGACGTCTTCTTCCACGTCATCTCTTCCGCGACGATTTCCCGCGACGAAATCGTCATCAAATAACTTTTAATCCTCGCTTCACAACATCGACGTCCTTCTTCCATGACGCCGACCACCGCGATGCGTCTTCCGCTGGTCGTTGACGATCATCATTCTTGAAACCGACGTAGGGGTTTGATGTTGCTTATTTATTTATTCTCGTTCTTGGTTCTAGCATGACAATCTTGTGGATAATTGTTTATGTGCTATCATCTAAAGAGAGGGGGGCCGGACCGCACAAACACGGCCGAATCCCCCCTCCTTTGTTCTTGAATATTATTATTTTCTTATGGATGAACGAGATGGCGTGGTGACATCGCACCACGCGGAAATCGCACGGCTATAGTTGCGCGGCGCCGTCGCGCCGCGCCGCGGAATGTTTATCAAGAACGCGACGCCTTCGTGCCACGTCGAAGAAAACTGAAGGCGCCGCGGCCATAGCGGGGCAGCGGCGGAGGGGCTTGATGCCGTCGCACCGCGCCGGACGACGAAGACTGTGGCCGGTTCCGGGCCGCGGCGGAAACGGGAAGACTGGCGGCCAACCGGGCCGCCGGTGTCGGAATCCGGAAAGGGGACCGGCCTTGCCGGTCCCGTTGAGGAAGGACCGGCCGGCCAGGATGGGCTTGCCGGAAGGGAGAAGAACCGGGGGAATTAATTCCGCCGGCTGGCCAAAACCGGCCCCCCATAATGGGGGGGGGGGGGGCGGTTACACCAAGGGGGGCAGCGCCCCCCCTTTTTTTTTCTCAATGGCAGGCCCCCACGAGGGGGGCCAGTTTCTCAAAGGCGCCGCTTTCAGCCGTGCTGCCACAAGAGAAGCGGGGGCTCTGCTCCCCACGTGTGGCACCCGAGCGGCGCCCAGGCCGCGCCGCCACTGGCCGGGCCAGGTCGGACCCGGGTCGGGTCGACCCGGTTTGGGCCGACACAGGGGGGTCGGGCCCGGACCCCCCGTTTTTGAATTGACTTCGGTCTTTTGGACATAACTTGAGCTACGGACCTCTGATTGACAAAACGTCAGCGGCGATGTGATCTGTGGATCGAAACGGTCGATTCGGTATATCGCACTCAAGGTTTTGGAATACTTTGAGTTCGGCCGGGTTGGTTCGTGCACGAAACCAACCGGGCCCACGGAGCGGAAACACTCATATCTTAAGTTACGGACGTCCGATTGACATGCCGTCAGCTTTGTTGGGTTCCTCATTGTGCGACGGATCTTTTGGCATACTCCGCCCGAGGTTTGGACGTAGGTGGAGTACGGTTGGGTTGGTTTTGCCTTAAAAACCAACCGGGCCCCTGAGACGAAAAATCCAATAACTCTCAGACCGGGCGTCCGATTGACACGCCGTCTGTTGTGTTAAGTTCCTATTGACGATACATAACTTTTGGATACATCAACTCTGGACTTTGTGAAAGTTGATGTATCAGCCTCTCGGCTCGTGGAGCGGACCCTCCCGAACGAGCTTGCTGTGTGCGGGAACCCTAGTGTTGGCTGCGACTGTGACTGCTACTGCTACTGTGACTGCGACGACGACAATACATATATCCTTGGTGGATTCGATGATGACTACAGCACTCTGCGATCCTACGTGGATCAGTGCTACAGGTCCTGTGTGGGCCCGATCCTGTGTGGGTCCGATCCTATGTGGGTCCTTGCGCTCAGCGGTCCTGTGTGAACCAGCGCCTACAGGTCCTGTGTGGGCCCGATCCTGTGTGGGTCTTTGCGGGGGTTAGTTACCTATCGATCCTTCGTGGGTCCGACGACATAGATGGATCAGAGATCATCTTTATCGTCCTTCGAAGTAGTATACCTGTGTGAGCTGAATCCTGTTGCTTTCCTGTGTGGATTGTGTTGTTCTATCCTGTGTGGATTTCGTTTTGCTTTCCTGTGTGGAATACGTATACTTTCCTGTGTGGATTGAGTTGTACATGGGCTCAGAGGTTGGAGAGTATTGGAATTTATGACTTAGGTATATGTGTGGGCATATACCTAAGTAGTGTCGGTTGTTACTTCGTGTTTGTATCTCACCTTTGTGGTTTATCCTTTGTGGATTTTGGGAGACCATCAGGGGTCTCGGGGTCCCTACTGAGTAGCTTATACTCACCCCTGCACGGGCTATGCCCGCACTACGTTGTGTTGGTTGCAGACGAAGGACAACATTGATCGTGGTTGATGTGTGCAGAGCAGGACGGTACCTGGAGGAGGACCACTGGGCGAGACATACTTGGAGCGGACGGCGGGACCCGTGGAGTAGTAGAGCTATCTGTTCCCACCCTTCAGGTGGGATTTCCAGTGGAAAGCTCGGTGTAGCGGCTTTTACTTTACAGTTGCTGTTTTCCCTTTCGAGTTGTACTTTACTTTCAGTATGGGTTTGTATACTGGCCCATTTACTTTTCCGCACTTTCAGTTGTACTCTGTTCTTACTTAGTGTTTACTTTTCTGCTTTCTACCTCTGTGGTTCTTGTTTACTTTTCAATGGCAATTTTTTCCCTTTTTGTTGGGAATTACGCCTTGGTGCTAGTCGCCCGCCCCTGGCCTATGGAAGGCCGGCTTGGGGTAGTCATGGCACGGGCCCCGAGGGAGGGTCATGACAAATTGGTATCAGAGGAGTTCGGTTCTACCGCGAACTCTGATATTTTCTATGTGAAGCAATAATGTTTAGCGTATTGAGTGTGGTTATCAGTCCAGGGAGTCCAGTGTTGGTGCGGCGGCTGACGTATCCGTACACCAGGACCCTGACTTCTGATTTCTGACTTAATGCACGAAAACATTGATTGCATGTGTGTTTCAAAGTTTTCTTTGTGATTAGTTTATATCAGCTCACAAGGTATACTGTTCTGACCGTGGCGCACCTGTTTCCTTTTCAGGATGGCCCCACGATGGCAGCCAGCTAGGGTTCCGAGAGTCGAGCGTGACGACAGCCCACCGAGCGATGAGGCCTCGGTGCAGGGCCCTTTGTTAGCAGTGGCACCAGCGGTAGCACTACCCGCCGGGCCACCGATGTTTCCAGCACCAGCTACTGACGATGCACATCGCCTTAGAGCTCTGCACGAGTTCCAGCGCCAGTGACCGCCTAGTTTCCGCGGGGAGACGGATCCCCAGGCAGCCGAGGGCTGGCTGGAGGCAGTGGTATGAGTTTTTAGTCTAGTGAGGACACCTGCAGACCTCATGGTGATCCTCACTGCTAGCCTACTGCACGCAGCAGCGGGCCGATGGTAGAGTTTGATGCTCCAGGTGTATGATGAGGCATCTCTACTTTGGAAGGACTTTGAGAGCCTCTTCCGCTCGGAGTTCGTCCTACCCACCCTTCGTGCGGTGCGTATCCAGGAGCTTCTTCAGCTGCGGCATGGCAGCATGATGGTCGCTCAGTACTGGGCGAGATTTACTGATCTCTCACGCTACTCGACCGACATGGTACAAGACCCATTCTTCCAGGCCCAGACCTTCGAGCAGGGTTTGAGACACGGGATCAGGGCATCGCTGATCTCCCTCAGCATACCATCCCAGACAGGAGTACTGGAGCGGGACCTTTTGATCGAGAGCTTCCTTGCTGAGTCTACACCAGCACCGCGACCCACCGCAGGGCGGCACGTAGCAGAGTCATCTACAACAGGCAGTCGAAGGATGACTTAGGGGTTTAGACAGACCAGACCTTCAGGCAGACAACCTCAGGACACTGGCTCAGCAGTACGGGGCACACAGCGAGGAGCCAGTCATTCGAGAGGCAGACAGTGCTACTCGTGCGGCAGGCAGGGCCACATGGCTCGTGACTGCCTGACCCGCCGTGCCGAGGAGCAGCAGACGGTTGAGGGACAACCGAGGCAGAGGTAGAGGGTCGACCGTGGTGGTCCGCAGGGAGGAGGCGGACGAGGCATAGGAGATGGTCGAGCAGCAGGTGGTGGGCGACGCTTTGAGGCTCTGCCACCACCACCACCAGGAGGTCCACCCCAACCATAGGGAGCAGGCGGGCAGAGACAGGCACAACTCCAGGCAGTAGAGGCCTACGACCACGGCGCACCCGAGATGATTCGAGGTACTATCTGTGTCTATTCTACCCTTTCTGTAGTACTTATAGACACAGGAGCGAGTCACTCTTTCATAGTCGCTGCCCTTTTTCAGAGCTCGGAGATTCCGACAGAGCCGTTGGCTCGATCCTTACGGCTAGAGACTCCTACGGGAGCAGACTCGACGATTACGCACTGGTGCCGGTAGTGTAAGCTTACACTAGGAGGCGAGAGCTTCGGCTGAGATCTTCTTGTAGCAGCGTCGAGGCCTTACGACGTCATCTTAGGAATGGATTGGGTATCTACGGTCCATGCACAGATTGACTATTTTAGGCGCAAGGTGCGATGTGTACGCACCGAAGGGAGCATGTTCACCTTCACCGGCGAGAAGGGAGCCTTTGCAGCACAGGATGGACTTCCGCGGAGGAGAGGACAGCCCATCACTCATCAGTTGGCTAGCCTCATCCTTGGAGCAGTTGATGTGCGGAGTCCTGGTTTTCCTGCAGTGGTGGATCAGTTTGCGGACGTTTTTCCCGACGACGTTCCAGGGCTACCTCCTCACAGAGAGGTAGACTTTTATATTTACCTGTACCCCGGGATAGCCCCGATATCCACTCCAGCATATCGGATGGCCCCCACCGAGCTTCGAGAGCTACGGGTATAGTTAGAGGACTTGCAGGGCAAGGGGTTCATCCAACCCAGTGTTTCACCCTGGGCTTCCCCGATATTGTTCGCCAAGAAGGCGGACGAGAGCTTGTGACTTTGTGATGACTATCGTCGCCTGAAACAGGTGACAGTGAGGAACAAGTATCCGCTACCGAGTATTGATGACCTCTTTGATTAGCTCAAGGGAGCACGGTGGTTCTCAATGATAGACCTCAGGTCAGTCTATCATCAGCTCAGAGTCCGAGATGAGGACGTGCAGAAGACGGCCTTCAGATGTCGGTATGGCCACTATGAGTTCTTGGTTATGCCTTTCGGCGTAACCAATGCTCTAGCAGTGTTCATGGCCCTCATGAACAGGATCTTTCAGCCATACCTTGATCGGTTTTTCGTGGTCTTCATCGACGACATTCTGATTTACTCTACGACTGAGGAGGAGCACGCCTATCACTTGCGAGTTGTACTAGACACACTCCGAGAGCACCAGCTTTATGGTAAGCTCTCGAAGTGCCAGTTCTAGATACGTGAGGTCCACTTCTTGGGACACGTTATCTCTGAGGTGGGAGTTGCAGTGGATCCTGCAAAGATCAAGGCTGTGTTAGCATGGGAGCCACCCAGGAGCGTGACTGAGGTTCGGAGTTTCTTGGGACTAGCTAGATACTATCGGAGATTTGTGCCAGACTTCTCTAGAGTTGCGTAACCACTCACAGCTTTGACGAAGAAGGGGAAACCCTTCGTGTGGTCGGAAAGATGTTAGCAGAGCTTCCAGGAGCTGAGACAGAGATTGAACAGCGCACCTATCTTGAGGTTGCCTGAGGAGGGAGTAGGGTACGTAGTCTACTGTGATGCATCAGGGACCGGACTCAGATGCGTTCTGATGCAGGAGCGGGCAATGATCGCCTATGGATCACGTCAGTTGAGGCCGCATGAGTATAACTACGCTACCCATGACCTGGAGTTAGCAGAAGTGGTCTTCGCTCTGAAGACATGGCGACATTACCTGATGGGAGAGCGTTTTACAGTCTTTTCTGATCATCAGAGTCTCATGTATATCTTCTCGCAGAAGGACCTGAACCTGAGACAGCGGCGATGGCTTGAGTTCCTCCAGGACTATGACATTGAGATTGTCTATACTCCAGGGAAGGGGAACGTAGTAGCCGATTCCCTCAGTAGGAGGATGGGAATTCAACTACATGAGGTGGCGACAGAGCAGCTAGCCTCTTTGCAGATATCCTTCGTGGATAGAGATGGAGCAGCCTTCCTCCAGTCTCTCACCGTCACCCCTCCACTACTGCAGTGGGTCAGAGAGGCACAGCGTGAGGACGCTGACTGTGAGACACGGTGTGCACAGATATCCTCGGGACAGGCACCTAATGGTTTCTCCCTTGGAGCAGAGCACGACATCCTTTTCATAGGACGTACCATGGTACCAGCCGCTTTGCGAGAGGAGGTGCTGAGAGAGTTTCACACTTCTCCTTTGACGGTACATCCTGGAGTGGCGGAGATGTACCAGGATCTCAGACGACAACACTGGTGGCCGGGCATGAAGAAGGCGGTAGCAGAGTTCGTTTCTCGATGCCTCACCTGCCAGCAGGTGAAGGCAGAGCATCAGGTACCAGCAGGCTTGGTACAGCCCTTGGAGGTCCCGGAGTGGAAGTGGGATGACATATCTATGTACTTCGTGACTGGACTTCCACTCACTTCCAGAGGTCACGACTCTATTTGGGTGATTATTGACCGACTCACCAAGTCGGCACACTTCTTACCCATTAGAGAGCAGGGATCAGTGGAGAGCTTTGGACGTCTCTACGTTCAGGAGATTGTGCGACTCCACGGCGTTCCATCATCTATCATCTCCGATTGAGATGCTCGCTTTACTTCCCGGCATTGGAAGTGGTTACAGGAGGCGTTCGGGACGCAGCTACATCTGAGCACAGCCTTTCACCCTCAGACGGATGGTCAGACAGAGAGGACCATCCAGACTCTCGAGGACATGCTCTGCGCATGTGTCCTCGACTTTGGTCGTAGCTGGGAGGACCACCTACCCTTGGTGGAGTTTGTGTACAACAAGAGCTACCACTCCACCATCGGGATGGCACCGTACGAGACGTTTTACGACCGACCATGTAGATCTCCTTTGTGCTGGACAGACCCTGGGGAGTCAGCACTTGTGGGACCGAAGATGGTTCAGGCCATGACAGAGAAGGTCCAGGTCATCCAGGAGCGGATGGGGACAACTCAGAGCCGGCAGAAGTCATACGCTGACAGGAGGTGGATGCCACTTGAGTTCGAGGATGGAGACCATGTCTTCTTGCGGGTCTCACCTCGACGTGGTATTCAGAGATTTGGCCAAGGCGGCAAGTTATCTCCACGCTTCATCGGACCCTTCCAGGTCCTCAGCAGGTTTGGCGAGGTGGCTTATCGCCTGGCTCTACCACCTCAGTTGCACCGGGTGCACGACGTCTTCCACGTATCTCAGCTGAGGAGATACATGCACGACCCGACACACATCATTGAACATGGGGAGCTTTACGTTGACGATGGGGCGACTTTTACGGAGGTCCAGGTGGAGATAGAGGATCGACAGGAGCGGGTCCTATGTAGGAGATTGATTCTTTTTTTGCACATTATATGGAAGCACGAGAACCTCCAGGAGAGCACATGGGAGTGGGAGGCTCAGATGCGTGCTCAGTACCCTCATTTGTTTCCCTAGTTTTTGATGTATCTTTACGGGGACGTAAAGCCCTGAGGTGGGAGTAATGTGAAGACCCGTAAAATTCAAGGGAAATTTTTTCTTAATTTTCTTTGGAATTTTACAAGAGCGTGGTTTCTGACGACACCTGATTCCGAGGCCCGGAGTGCCCGGAATCATTTTCCGAAGTTTGGCTCGGGTACGTTCAATGAAAGAACGTGTGGGAATTTCAAACTTTTGAACTGGTGCCCGGAATCAAATTCCGTGGGCACCGATGAACTCGCAGCGCCGATATTCGCTTAAGGAGACCTTTTCCGAGGTTGCGTTCATTGTGGGTTGAGAGTTAGTTTTTGGGAGTTTAGAATAAGTTAAATAAAAATTTTGGTATACAAATTTTTATATTAACTTGTTGGTTAACTTCTCCCAAAGGGAGTTAGAGTGGGACCCACATCCACTTAACCTCCCTTGAGAGGATTAAGTGTGGTGGGGCCCACACGAAACATATCTCTTCACCTTCTTTTTTTAAACTCCCTTAATATCCTCTTTTAATAACATGACAACTTTGTTAATTAATGGAGTTGAATTGTTTGAATTTCAAACCTTTGAAATTCAAATTGATAATTGTGTGAATAAAATAAGACTTTAGCTTATTTTATTTGGGTTAGAATTATCTAGCCACCTTGAGAGAATTTGGAGCCTTCATCTTCTTCTTCTTCAAGCTTTGAAGAAAAACGCGAAGAACCTTCGAACATCGACGAAGAACGCCACGTTCTCGGGAATCGTCTTCTGCGACGCCATACTCGCGACTCCGACAACGTCTTCTTCCGCGTCATCTCTTCCGCGACGATTTCCCGCGAAGAAATCGTCGTCAAAGAACTTCGAATCCTCGCTTCACGACATCGACGTCCTTCTTCCGTGACGCCGACCACCTCGACGCGTCTTCTGCGGGTCGTTGACGATCATCATTCTTGAAACCGAGGTTGGGGTTTGATGTTGCTTATTTATTTATTCTCGTTTTTGGTTCTAGCATGAAAATTATAAGGATAATTTTTTATGTGCTATCATCTAACGAGAGGGGGGCCGGACCGCACAACCACGGCCGAATCCCCCCTCCTTTGTTCTTGAATATTATTATTTTCTTATGGATGAGCGAGATGGCGTGGTGCCGTCGCACCTCCTGGAAATCGCACGGCTATAGTTGCGCGGCGCCATCGCGCCGCGCCGCGGAATGTTTATCAAGAACGCGACACCGTCGTGCCGCGTTGAAGGAAACCGAAGGCGTCGCGGCCGGAGCGGGGCCGCGGCGGAGGGGCGGGATGCCGTCGCACCGCGTCAGACGACGAAGACCGCGGCCGGTTCCGGGCCGCGGCGGAAATGGGAAGACCGGCGGCCAGGCGGGCCACCGGTGTCGGAAGCCGGAAAGGGGACCGGCCTTGCCGGTCCCGTTGAGGAAGGACCGGCCGGCCATGACGGGCCGGCCGGAAGGGAGAAGAACTGGGGGAATTAATTCCCCCGGCTGGCCAAAACCGACCCCCCATAATGGGGGGGGGGGGCGGTTACACCAACGGGGGGCAGCGCCCCCCCACCCCCCCCCGTTTTTTTCTCAAAGGCAGGCCCCCACGAGGGGGGCCTGTTTCTCAAAGGCGCGGCTTTCAGCCGCGCCGCCACAAGAGAAGCGGGGGCTCTGCCCCCCGCGCGTGGCACCCGAGCGGCGCCCAGGCCGCGCCGCCGCCGGCCGCGCCGCGCCGCCGCGCTGGACCGCGCCGCCGCGCCTGGCCGCGCCGCTGCACCGCCGGCCGGGCCGAGTCAGACCTGGGTCGGGTCGACCCGGTTCGGGCCGACCCATGGGGGGGGGGGGGGGGGGGGGGGGGTCGGGCCGGGTCGGCCCGGACCCGGACCCCCTATTTTCGAATCGACTTCGATCTTTTTGGCCATAACATGAGCTACGGACCTCCGATTGACGAACCATCAGCGGCGATGCGTTCCTTGGATCGAAACGGTCGATTCGGAATATCGCACTCAAGGTTTCGGAATACTTTGAATTCGGCCGGGTTGGTTCGTGCACGAAACCAACCGGGCCCTCGGAGCAGAACCACTCATATCTTAAGCTACGAACGTCCGATCGACGTGCCGTCAGCTTTTTTGGGTTCCTCTTTGTGAGACGGATCTTTTGGCATACTCCGCACGAGGTTTGGACGTAGGTGGAGTACGGTCGGGTTGGTTTTGCCTTAAAAACCAACTGGGCCCCTGGAACGAAAAAGCCAATAACTCTCAGACCGGGCGTCTGATTGATGCACCGTCTGTTGCGTTATGTTACTGTTGACGATACAGAACTTTTGGATACATCAACTCTAGACTTTCTGACAGTTGATGTATCAGCCTCTCGGCTCGTGGAGTGGACCCTCCCGAACGAGCTTGTTGTGTGCGGAAACCCTAGTGCTGGCTGCGACTGTGACTGCTACTGCCACTGCTACTGCTACTGTGACTGCGACAACGACAGTACAGAGATCTTTGGTGGATTCGACGACGACTACAACACTCAGCGATCCTACGTGGATCAGTGCTACAGGTCCTGTGTGGGGCCGATCCTGTGTGGGTCCGATCCTTACTGGGTCCTTGCGCTCAGCGGTCCTGTGTGAACCAGCGCCTACAGGTCCTGTGTGGGCCCGATCCTGTGTGGGTCTTTGCGGGGGTTAGTTACCTATCGATATTTCGTGGGTCCGATGACTTAGATGGATCAGAGATCATCTTTATCATCCTTCGAAGTAGTATACCTGTGTGAGCTGAATCCTGTTGCTTTCCTGTGTGGATTGTGTTGTGCTATCCTGTGTGGATTTTGTTTTGCTTTCCTGTGTGGAATACGTATACTATTCCTGTGTGGACTGAGTTGTACTTGGGCTTGGAGGTTGGAGCGTATTGGAATTTATGACTTAGGTATATGTATGGGCATATACCTAAGCAGTGTCAGTTGTTACTTCGTGTTTGTATCTCACGATTGTGGTTTATCCTTTGTGGATTTTGGGAGACCTTCATGGGTCTCGGGGTCCCTACTGAGTTGCTTATACTCACCCCTGCACGGGCTATGCCCGCACTACGTTGTGTTGGTTGCAGACGATGGACAACGTTGATCGTGGTTGATGTGTGCAGAGCAGGACGGTACCTGCAGGAGGAAAACTGGGCGGGACGTACTCGGAGCGGACGACGGGACCCATGGAGTAGTGGAGCTATCTGTACCCACCCTTCAGGTGGGATTTCTAGTGGACAGCTCGGTGTAGCGGCTTTTACTTTACAGTTTCTGTTTTCCATTTCGAGTTGTACTTTACTTTCAGTTTGGGTTTGTATACTGGCCCATTTACTTTTCCGCACTTTCAGTTGTACTCTGTTCTTACTTAGTGTTTACTTTTCCGCTTGCTTACTCTGTGGTGCTTGTTTACTTTTCAAAGGCAATGCCTTCCCTTTTTGTTGGGAATTACGCCATGGTGCTAGTCGCCAGCCCCTGGCCTATGGAAGGCGGGCTTGGGGTAGTCACGGCACGGGCCCCGAGGGCGGGTCTTGAGACACGAAGTAACAACCGACACTGCTTAGGTATATTCTCATACATATACCTAAGTCATCAATTCCAATACGCTTCGACCTCTGAGCCCAAGTACAACTCATTCCACACATGAAAGTATACGTATTCCACACAGGAAAGAAAAACGAAATCCACACAAGATAGCACAAC
Organism: Viscum album; assembly: GCA_963277665.1. Taxonomy (NCBI): domain Eukaryota; kingdom Viridiplantae; phylum Streptophyta; class Magnoliopsida; order Santalales; family Viscaceae; genus Viscum; species Viscum album. Next base: position 2,003,222,800 of record OY728136.1, read on the forward strand.
ACAATCCACACAGGAAAGAAACAAGATTCAGCTCACACAAGTATACTACTTCGAAGGACGATAAAGATGATCTCTGATCCATCTAAGTCGTCGGACAACGTTGATCGTGGTTGATGTGTGCAGAGCAGGACGGTACTTGGAGGAGGACCACGGGGCGGGACGTACTCGGAGCGGACGGCGGGACCCATGGAGTAGTGGAGCTATCTGTACCCACCCTTCAGGTGGGATTTCCAGTGGACAGCTCGGTGTAGCAGATTTTACTTTACAGCTGCTGTTTTCCCTTTCGAGTTGTACTTTACTTTCAGTTTGGGTTTGTATATTGGCCCATTTACTTTTCCGCACTTTCAGTTGTACTCTGTTCTAACTTAGTGTTTACATTTCCACTTGCTTACTCTGTGGTGCTTGTTTACTTTTCAAAGGCAATGCCTTCCCTTTTTGTTGGGAATTACGTCTTGGGGCTAGTTTCCAGCCCCTGGCCTATGGAAGGCGGGCTTGGGGTAGTCACGGCACGAGCCCCGAGGGCGGGTCGTGACAATATTTCTAATTTGTTCTAAATTGTAAGTAGACTATATCGTTATCCTTAAATCCAATAGTGGTCATTGGACATGATTTCACTTTTTAATTTGATAAAAACACATGTCAATCATTTGTTAGTTTTTACTTCTTATAAACACACTTTTGATTTTTGACCATGAGAAATAATTTTAAATTAATATCTAAAATTTCATTGTTCTGAATTTGAAAAAATGGATCCTATATTTTGAATCATGAGGTCCAAATTTTGTAAATAGGTGCCCTTTATTTTTAGACATTATGAATAGTAATTTCAGTAAATATTTTATTTACCATGGTTAAATGATAAATACAGTAAATAAGGATAAAAACTAATATCATAATAATATTAAACCACCCTAACCCATTTCATAACCCTATTGGATGAGATATTTCCGACCGTGGGCATCATTTTGTTGATTTTTGGACCCCATGGAGCCACTTGTGTGTGAAAATGACATTAAATTACAATTAATTTATGTTAAGGAAAATATAACCTAAACATGTATCATTTATTAATAAAATTTTTTATGGGGATATATAAGTGAGGCCTTCGACTATAAATAGTAATTAGAAATATAAAATTATTTCCTATTTCATGGTATTTTATTTATATTTTTAAGACATCAAATAAATTAATATATTTCTAACACAATGATGATGTAGTGATTACGTTATTGATGAATAATTTAAATAAATGAGATTATAAATATTTAAATAAATTTATTTTAAATTACAATGTGATAATGACCTTTTCACTGCCATGAGCATTATTTGATATTTGGCTTCCTTAACAAGTTGTAATGTTTTTAAAAGAAAAATAAATACCATATACCCATTTTACAAATTTTGGTATTGAAAATGGGTTTTATAATGTATTTATTATGTCAATATATTGAACTATAATCTTTTGATTGCAATATGGAAATGATAACCTTTTTTATACTTGTTATCCTGTTATGATTATGTTATGATTTTTAGGTATTGTTTACGTATATGGGTGGTTCCATGATAAAACAAGTGAAGGTGAGCCCAATATAGCTCTCCAATTAACTGGATAACATAATGGTGGTAAAAGTTAATGTTTCTCCTAAGATAATTTGGGAATATACTATGATGATTATTCAAAACCTAACCCACTATGTTGCTCTGAAAACTACAATGTAAGTATGATTTGGATTCCCATGTTACATTTATGATTTTTTATTTGTATGTGTTATTCACAAAACATACGATTTCATTATATATGTTAAAGAACTTGTGTTTTATGATTGAGAAGTATGATTTAATTTATTTTCATGTATTGTGGACTAATGTTTTATTTCCTTTGTTTATAATCCTTACTACCATTTTTATGCTCATCCGATGTTTTTGAAATGTTATTCATAGGGTATAAGGACAGGTAAGAGAAAGGATGTTTTCAAAAAGATTTATATCCAGAAAAGAACTGTTGTTTTATTTAAGGAGTTTTATTATTTTGAAAACTTTGGAATGAGTAGAAGTGTCTAATTTTCAATTTTGGGATGTAATGTAAATGTTTTGGCCTAATTATCTAAAATATTATACCTGAAAAGATCGTCATTGTGAATTATTGACTTAAACCAATATTATTAAATTTTTAATGCTGGGGCCTTATAAAACTGTCTATGTACTTGTTTCCATTCTCTATATATACATCTTTTTATAATCATTTTTTATATAAATAACTAATCCACCATTTAATGAATCCATAGAATTATTAAATCCCAAAAAATAACATCAATGATAATAAATAAAACAATTCATAATGATGTAGCTAATTTTATATCACCACATTCATCCTTTCTATATGTCATAATTTACATAGTTCAATTGATGCACATAGTCGTTTTTCACATAGCTGTATTTTATATATAGCTAAATTTTTGTAGGAATTCTTTGTGTAGGAAATTTTCTTTACTTATCCTTTTGATAACATAAAAAAATGTGATACATATGGATTGAATTAAGTTTTAGATTTTAACTACAAATCTATTTTCAAAACATATCCAAATACTATATATGATTAATCAATGTAACAGTTTCACATAATATTTTCGTCTATGTAGTTGACTGCATACATATGTGATTTATCAATAGAGAAAATTTCCATGTAGCCGATTCCATGACGTAGCTATTTTAGGTAGTTGAATCCTTCATATAGGAAATTGACATTACTTATTTCTTGTTATATCCATTTCACATTATCTTCAAATGCCTCTCATATATTATTTTAAATACTGAAGGGAATTTTTTCCAAATTTTCCTAAATTGTATATATAAGGGATTACTGTGTAGAAAGATTTAAAAATATGATAAAAAATGATGAAAAAATTTTCAAAGAATAACAAGATTAAAATATGTAGGGTATTTGAGATCATTAAAAACTAAATTACCTAGGATGTGTCTAGAAAACATTATTAATCCACCAATCTCCTTATTTTATGATTATCACAAAACCCATAAGATATTAAACCCAAATTCTAAAAAGGTTTTTAGATGATTGTAGAAAACTAAATAATATATATATATATACTTTGTAAAATGTTTTGATTGTCCTTTAGTTATCTAATTTAATTTGAAACTTCTTCACTTTACTTTAAATGGGGTAACTTCTCTAATGTATCCCCCAATTGTTTCATAAAAAATAAAGGTTATTCATATGGGAACCACTTTTTATTTGTCAGTCATTTCTATGAACTAGTTATTTATAGTGATGAAACTAAATGTGAAATGAATGAATGAATGGAATTTTGTAAGAAAAATAAAAACGTTAAAAATATTAAATTAAACATAATAAATAATTGAATAAGAAATATATAAGAAAAAAACATTACTTAATTATAAATTATATTTTTTAATGAATACATTTAATCAATACCCAAAAAAATAATTAAACCATACTCTAGAAAGAAGTCTAAGGCTTATGAATAAGGCCAAACTAAGATTGTGGTTTGGGTGGATGATTCCTGTTGGTAGAAAAGCTTCCAAAAAATGGTAGGGGGTCTATTTCAGTTGGTGTAAAAGATGATCCAAGATATAAAAGATCTCATCATTTAGTAAAAATATATGATTTATCTTATGACCTATGAATAGGATGACCTTGAAATATTTATAGATTTTCTTAAACTGTATTGAAATCATAATATCTAATAAAAATATATCTTATTTGGACGTCCTAAGGATGATTTGTTTTCCTAGAAATATCAAATGTTAAGACTAGATCAAATTATTATTATTATTTATGATAGGTCTAGGATAGATTTTAATCTGTATTATCTTTTTTTTTCATTAAAATTCATCTTGAGTAATAGGAAATATATTTACTCTTCATATTAGAAGGTATAAATTAATTTTCACACATGTCTATTATCATAATGACATTGAATTTTCATAACTCATGAATGATAGAATATGCATGTATATGAATTTGATAAATATGGGGTAAACTATTCTTTAGAACCGCCTTGATGGATTAAATCTCTCCAAATGTAAATATTTTGTGAGGAAAATATAGTGGATAAAATTTAGAACTAGATAAAGAGAATTGAAATTATAAAAATAAAAATATATAATGTTCAATCTATTAATCCTTAAATAGTATTTATTAGACCATTCAAGGATTACATCTTATTTTCCTGATTGTAAATTTGATCTACTAACACTTTATAATCTTCCGGATGACCACTAAGTTGTTAAAGAGGGATCAAGTCAATAGTAGTAAAATTAGTATGTATATATAGAGCTATTACAACATGGGGAGAAGAAAAATGGTTAAAATGTTGTGGAATACATGATATGCTTATAGAAAACAGTCTCTATTTATATAGGAGTTACAAAAGCAATAATAATTTCCATAGAAATAGTGGAACATGAATCCTCTTTAAATAATCATCCTTCATTTTCTTCATAAATATTGTATTATTGAGATAACACACATTGATTATTTGTGGACATTAGATCGAGTGCTCTTGAAATAATACCTTCTATATATTGAGAAACTCCAGAGACTTTGATCATCTCTGTGGTAATTAAATCATCCATATTTCACCCCATATCCCTCAAATATATTTCAGTTATAAACTTATATTCTTAATAGGTTATTTATTAACCTTTAATTAATCACAATTACCATTTTTAGATCTTGAATAATATCAAGTAGTAACACGTCAAATTTAATGGATTGAATTTGAGATGATACTAATATAAGATATGAAAAGACATTATCAAATAAATCATTGAGATTTGGATTCATGAAGGGTTCTAAAATGATTATGGAAGAGGTTTGAAACTTATTATTAGACTCAATTTGGTATAACATTACACTCATTAGGGTTTGAATGACCTCCTTAATTACGATCCCAAAGGACTGAATCTCACTAAGAACATCATAGAACATATAAAACTAAACCATGTAAATATTTTGAATCTGATATCTTTATGATGTAATTTACACTCAATGTTAATTATACCATAAATTTTAAAACACCACATTATTCAACCCTCTAACTTGGGATTTCAACTCCTCATTTTATATTGATCTCATATAAAAATAATAATATTGCATAAAAGGATGTGTGTACTGATTTTTCATTAAATCAGTTTGGGATGCCATAACCCCATTCAATTTATCAAAGTCATCCTTTCCAAAATATAACACATTGATTTATTTAATTTCATATTTATATAATATTATATCCATTTTTAATTCATTATAATCCCGTTCACCAGAGCAGTTCCAAATGGTTTTTTCAGAATGAGTGGGTATAGCTATGCCATTGGGACAAGCCTGTGCTTTCATGGGAAGCCTAGCCAGACAACCATGCAAAGGTGGAGATCTACTATCATGACGCAGATGCTGGGGATGGGCAGTTCCTTGTAGATAGTCTGGTTGAATTCCCTAAAGACATTCAGGGTCATGTAACCTCCTATGGATATGTGCCTTATAATCTCTGAGCCTATGGGCCTTATAAGGGTTCCCCCTCATCCCTTGATAAGTGATTATCAAAAATAAATAAGAAAAATGAAGGCATTCAGGCCATTAATATTTTCTAATTCATTATAATCTCTTATTGTATTATAAAACTCAATTTTAAGAGTAAAAAAATATACCGCACTTCAGTTCAATTATAACTCATACATGCAGGGGGTGCTCCCACCTACATAAGAGGAGGAGGTTATGTAAATGGTTGTGTGTGAGAATGTTATATAGTATCCATAACAACATCCATATATACATATATATATAAATATATATGTGAAACAATTGGTGATCCAAGAAGAAATGGATCAAATGAATGATTCTTAATTTCATGTTAATCTCTTTATTAAATAGAAGATTACCTTCGCACAATTTCAACTGGCCTCTCTTTAGAATCTAGAATAGTTGTCTGTGCCACAGGCTTATCATGCTAAACTACTACACCATTATTAGAAACTTTATCTCCACTGCATTAAACTAACTCTACAACAATAAAACTGATTTCATGTACGTAGGACTCATGTATGGAATCTATTATCTCCCGCACCAGCTAAATAGTTTCTATCTCAATAGGTGTTTCATCTATAGGTGGTGAGGTTTGGGACGACACCCATTTAGCGAAAAATTACTATCCAACAAGATTCATTGTGTTTAAATATGTTTCCAAGATATAGTAAATTGCATTCAAAAACATGAAAAAAATGTATTACCCTAATAAAATTTTATTACCTCTCCATCATTTAGATTCACCTCTTTTATTCTTTATGACCTGGTAGATCAGAATACGAATTGGATAATAGTTTATGTTACATTTCTAATTAAAATTATGATGTATAAACTACACCATGTATCTTATCAGGTTCATATTAATATTTTTAATCAAAATATATAAGAAATACATATTCTAAAACATCACTTTTTTCCTTTCTATAGCTAACTGGACCCTCCCAACATGAACAGTCATGTAAAAAACCTTCCACTCAACCCTTAAATACTTTACATGATATATTTCAAAATATGATTTTCAGAATTAGTACATGTGAAAATCATTTAGTCAAACTGAATTTTTACCAAACATAGTATGACTAAAATTATACCCCCCTTCAATGGGAAGATGAAAGTTCCCATCCATTTCTTCAGATGATACAGTCTCTTATTTTCAATTGACAATCTATGAAACAAAATCTTCTATTGCAGAATGTAAAACTCATCATTCATTAGAAACACATTTAACTCTCTCTCAAATAGAAAAGAATACATATTTTTATTGTAAAACAAGCTCTCATCCTTGAAATTAATGGAACTTCTTTAGTTGCATCTTGATAGTATGTATCCAAATCATATAGATGGTTGTTCGACCAAGAACCATTCACGGTGTATGATTTATTTTTTTCATTCTTGGATAAACTCAAGTTTCCTTCATTCCCACTCGTGGATTTTTCCATTATAGACATGTCAGCTGGAGGTCAACTGATAGTCGATAGGTTAAGGGTGATAAATGACATTCTTGGATAAAGGACATGCATGAAAGGATAATGGGTTGAGGGTTTAATAGAACATGGTTCATGGACCTGATTATTTAAAGGCTTATACACCTAATTTGGATATTGGGTTGATTCTAACTATAAATAAATAATACAAAATAAAATGTAAAATGAAATAATGTTATTTTCTAAAAACACTGTATTTAAATAATATTATATAAGAGACTAATTTAATTTCACTAAATCATTAGAATGAAATATTAATAAAATGATGGAAAAACTAAAATCTTGATAAATAAGATAAATAAACTCATCAAAATTCCAAACAATAAACCAAATTACCTTTTAATAAAATTAGTGGGATCGAATTTCAGGTTCATATAAAAAATATCTATTATTGATTTTTAGTAGAGACAATTTCAAGAGTAATATGACATTTTTGGAAATAAACTCTAATGAAATGATTCTTCAAATTTGTATGCTTCATTTTAGAATGATTTATTAGATTCTATGATACATTTTAATGAATAATGTAAAAAAATTTAATTGATAATTTTTTACGATTGAATCCAAAATCCATTGATCTATGTTTTATGAACAAAACTTGTGCTTAATAACTACCAATAGCTATATTGTTTACTTCTATAGAGGTTAATGAGACAAAATGTTGTTTCTTACTATACCAGGAGACCAAATATATACCTAGAAAATTGATTTAACCCTATGTACTCATTCTACCTAATATATTACCACAAATACATCATCTATATATGAATTTAGATTGAAATCATATGTTTTTAGAAAATTATTTGGAGAGAAAATAATTATTATTAAATACTATGTTTTTTTAATTATTTTAAAGGAGGTCCCATATTATTTTCTCGAAATATATCACATTAGAAAACTGAAAACCTAATATCTATCATACATGTAGTAAAATACAATAGACACCAAATTATTCCCCAATATTTATTATCATTAATCAGTTTCCCAGCTTCATCCAAGCCAAGATTTTCATTAAAACTCATAATAGTTTTATATAAAATACCTCTTTTAATTAGAAACCTTTAATGATATTAATTTATGTATTTTAATTGATTTATAACACCCTTAAAGTATATTAGATAAATATGAAATCATAGAAAATAAAAAAATCGATCCAATATTCTAATTTAAAATTTTTTTTTCATGAGTTTTGACAATTCAATAAACAAAATATTATTTTTTTAAGAAAATAATAAAATTAACAAATAAATGAACTAAAAAAATATTTGAGGATTAATTTTTGTTAAGAAGTGTATGATATTCAATTCATATTAGATAAATTTTATAAAATAAAAGAATTTAATCATTTATTCTAATCTATATGTTCTTATTTAAGGGCCCAAAGGGTTCTCATAATTTTAAAAACTAAATATATAAAATATTGATTTTAATAATGAGGAGGTTGTTCAATATAATCCTCATCCATAAAGAAAATATTTAAGAAATATTTTATATCCATTAAAATAATTTTAAACTCTTACTTGATTCATATACCAGGAGAATAATAATTGCTTCTAATCTTGATAGAGGTGAAAAGGACTTTTTATAATCTTTATCATTTTTTTAGTTTCCCCCTTTTCTAGCCTTACTACTTATGATCACAATATGAATATAATGTTTCTTCATAAATACCCATTTTTTACATCAATAATATAGTCCTAGGATCTCTTAACAAACTTCTATGCCTTATTCATATTTAACGGGTTTAGTTATTATTGCATTTCAAAAACATGAAACTCATCATATATGGATTTATCTATAATATTAAAATATACTTCACAAAAAATGAAGAAATATATAAAATATTTATTATACTCTTTATAGTCTTAAATCATTCATCTCTATTTCCTAAAATTGGTTCTATGTGATGGTTTTTATGGATTCTAGGCTATCTAGGAATTATTTATTTAGGTTCAGTGGCATCCATTTTTTCAAGATTGTTTTTAGAAAATAATTTTCCATGTAATCATTATTTCCATTGTTAAATATTGGTTTTCGTATCTTGGTTTAGAAATAATCACTTAGTTTATAAGCATGAGTAATATTTTGATAAAAATGAATGATTTCATAACATTTATTAGGATATGATTCTTTAATAATATTAGAATATTTTTAAAAAAAACTATATACCATAGAATTAGTAGAATATCCAAAAACAATCCATCATAATCATATAGATCAAATTTAACATATTTATACCTAGTTTTTAGAATATAAAATATAATTATGAGAAAAATTAATTATCTAATTTTTTTCATTCTATCATTCCATATCTTATATACTATTTTCCTCAAAATATATCTGATTAGAATTATTTTTTTGGAATTACATGATGTACTAACAACTTCAACCAAAAAATGTATAAGAAGGTTATATTCACATAATAATGTTTTAAATATTTCGTGGAAATTTATATTCCCAGATCAAACAACATGAATCTATTGAGGTGAACAAGGTGTAAAAATGTGTGTTTGATACCATGTTTTGAACAATAGTAATTGAACTTGTGGTTTTCCAATTATACACCATGATAGCTTCATAGTGAAACAATTTTGGAAACTTTATCTTTTTTAACCAATTTTTAAAAACTTATGAAATCATATAAATCATCACTCTTAACAACTAAAAATAAAAACCATATATATCGAGAGATATCATCAAATAATACATAAAAATTATTCTCCTATTTGATTTACAATTCTAGATTTCCCAAAAAAAATCCCTATAAATTAGTTATATGGGTCTATAAATTGTAAACTCATTAATTGGTTTAAAGGATGACTTGTGTTACATTCACATTCAGAATGCATCACATAGCTTATTTTTAATCAATTTATGTTATGGAAAATATGAAACTAAAAAAATTATTAATTTTTTCATACTATAGATATTATAATGTCATAGCATTTTATGCCCAGTCAATGATTAATTTGACTCAACATTTAAATAGCACACTTTTTATCTACTAAAAGAATTAAGATCTAGATTATAGACACTCTCTATTATAGGTTCCTAAAATTTAAGAATTTATCTTTAAAAATTGAACATGCATTATTTGAAAAATTAAAAAATAACCTTAATCCCAAATGTATGTAATATTTATTATATTTTCAGTAATCCTTCAGCATAGTGAACATTGTCGATGCAGATAAATATTATTTTGAGAATTTATCCAACTCCCATAATTTTTCCTTTATAATTGTCAATGGACTACATAATTTTTTATAAAGAGTGTAAATTTTAAAAATATACCTTCATATTCCTTGATAATCCACTATCCATATACCATAATTCATTGATTCTCTTAGACCATTTTCTCTCATATGAATGTGGCATAAATTTTTTTGGCCTTATTATTAGAGAGATAACCATTTGATTATGAATATGTTACATCACTATAATCTTATATAGAACTAAATGTGTATTTATGAGCTTTCATGGATATATTCTTGTATCCATCTTCCATGATGTATTTTTTCATGTATTTCTTTCTTGAATTGTTTGAAAATATTTTTTGGTATATCATAGATTCTTATATTCAAGAATCTCACCTATTTTGTGTTTCAATTAAAATTATTCCACTTATTAAAGAGTTTCTTAAATCCTATTCTCATGTTATATAAAATTTTGAACTTTTTATAAAATTTGTAAATCTCAATAATTAAAGAAGAAAAATTTAAAGTATATTCATAAGATGACACATATATTTTTATCTCTTTTATTTTATTATCATCCTTTGAGGTTATATCTTTTAGAGAAAAATTATATTTGATGACTAAAAATTTATCACCTGATTCATCTTCCATCTCATAACATGTAAATCATAATTGTTCTAGAAAGATATTTTTTAAAAAAATTAATGAACTCTCTAGTTTTCCTTTTAGAAGACAAGATCCCACTCCATTTTGTTTGTAGAAATCTAAGAATTTTTTAAGCAAGCTATTTTATAAAAAGTATGTTTGTAAAAAAACATTTTTTAACACCTTAGTAAGTCGTCCATTCAACCAACCGATGATTTATCTTTCAATAATTCTGAAAATATCAAAAATTATCTTAGAAGTATTCTATCTAAGAGCTCATAATTTTTTAACCATCAAAAGAAACTTCTATAGTAGTCCACATTACAAGAGTTGTTTTATATTATGATACTCCATTAAAATCATATAATGCTACTCCAAATATTATAGAAATCATATATTTAGATTTCTACTAATTACTATATTTAGTTTAAACAACTCATGTTTTAGTTTATGTCTTTGGAATTTTATATGGAATCACAGCTTCATGTTAATCCTTTAAAACATTTTTATTTAAATTAGAATGTCATATTTTATTTGGATAAAAATATTTCTAACCATTAATGTTTGTAGATTATACCAGAGACATACCTTCTCTAATACTAGTCATATAATCCATTATGAATATGCTTTTTAGACATAAAATTTAAAATATATGAAATCAAAAACCAGATTCCTTGATACGAACAACTACACTGAGAGGGATACACTGAGACTCAATAGGTGGAGGGTTGAATTGAGTTATTTTTAAATTTATTAGCTAGAAAACCAACATAATTAATAATTAACTTATTTTTGATATTTTCATGATATTATAATGATGTATAAATAAAAAATATAAAAATTACATCGAAACCAGATATTTCTATATGTTCGGGGAGTAAATATTCCTTATTTCACTCCACCAGCATGGAACTCTAAGTGCATGGTGATTTTAACAAGAAAAATCCTTTTTATATAGAAATATTGTTCTTTTCATAGGGACTGCATGAGTGAGTTCAAGAATTCATCACATGGAACAATAGTATTGGGATATTTCAACTAGAATTTAATAATCTATTATACACAATATACATCAAGGTTCTTCTACTAGGAACATTTATAGTAAAAGAGATAAAAAATATTGCGTATACTAGGTTTTATCACAATTATAAAATACAAATGATAGAAGAGAAAAAATATCCCAGATAGATGAAAAGAAAAAAATCTCACAGAGAGTCTTTCAAATTAACAAAAAAAGGTGATCAAGACAGAATAACTGTGGATCTTAAATCTTTTTCCTTGTCTCAAGTAAAACAAAGAATCAAATAAATAGAATCAAGAGTGAGTTATGGGAAGATAATTAATATACCTATTTTCATCATGAAAGATTTATTTTCACTATATAGATATCACAAAATATTAATAACATAATTTTCTTTGTATGCATATCCATATATAATTTAAATACAGAATTGATGTTTAAAGTTAATCATGTAATTTTCTTTGAAATTCCATTGTAATATTATTTTACGTTAAATTATACTTTTACTTGATTCCATTACATGTATTTACCTCTTATTATAATGATTTTTCCTATAAAAGGTGAAATACTGTTTAATAAATATTATCAAAGATTTAACCCATATGATATTAAAACCAAGTTAGTAAATAACATAACTAATTGAAAATCACCACATAGTTGATTTCTATAGATTTAAATTAACATAAATGAATTTATCCTTGTATCTATTCTTCCAAGAGATAAATTATCTATAAAATCAAAATTTTTTTGGTGGTATTCATGTAGATAAATTTCTTGACATAGAATTTATGATCCCATAGAAAAATTTATAATAGATGAATTGAATTACGTAACTGATCAGAACCACATAAAAATTTTAATCACATATTCAAATTTTATAAATGATTTCTCAACATAATGGATTCACGTAGCTTTTTATTTCTCACATAGGTAATCAATTTCTATATATCTGATTCCATGACATAGCCATTTTACATAGTTAAATCCTTATTTTAGGTTATTAATGTATCCAATTGATTGACATAATCATTTATCTATGTAGATATTTGCATGATGTAGTATATTTTCTAAATTATGGATTGTTTTATGAAAAAACACTATAATTTTAGACTTAATGGTTTTAGAAATAAAAATAGTTTAAAAACATATAAAATCGGATAGACACAATTAAAAATAATGGTCAACAATAATATATGAATGGTATTTAAGATCAGCAGAACATAAATTACAGTGGTTTTCATGGAAGAAAATTAATAATATAATATTGATTAAATTTTTATCATGGATATACATGGAAAAGGAGATAAAAAAGGGTGGTTAAATATTATAGTTTGGAGGGGCCTAAAGCGGTGTAGGGATTCAATGGGTATTCAATATTTTTTGGGGCATTTGTGCTGTGGAGGTAAGCTATAAAATAAACCCCCCATCTTAGAGAATGTTTTTAGTTTCATCGTGATAATGAATATTATATTTTCCCTCCATAGGTTTATAGGATACATATCATATAAGTAATTATGTTCCTCAAACACACCTATGACCGGGTAGGCTTTGTTTTGGTCCCTTCCACTATACCATAGTCCATCCTGTTTCAGCTAGTTTTGAGATGTGGTGTATAGAGATGTGTTGGGGTGTTTTGCTTTATTTAAAAAATATAAACAAATTTAAACAACTATAAACCCACATTTCTCCCATCGTATTATCTCAATGCATAGGTATCCATGATACATTTTAAATGGCCTCTAAATTCTTTTTCTATTGGAATGATCCCCACATTCTAGGGATAGATCTATTGTGATCAAAGGTAATTTCATCACATTTTATATTTTTTTCATCCCCATTTTATATTGTTTAATATTATACCTTATTTCAATGACATTTATTTGGACATCCATCATTCTAATATAGTTTCAGTGGATTTTTAATTGTCTTGTTGTGGTGTGTAATTCTTTGAGGGACATAACTTCCATTGCGAGACAGGTGACCAGTGTACTAGAATTTCATTATGTAATGGGGTAAGTGTTGAGATAGGGGATTCATTACATCCCATTTTATTTTTGTGAAATTTTAAAGTGAAAATGATTTATCTTGTTTTATGGGTGGTGTCATTAAATCAAAAAAATGATAAATATTGTTAAATATTATTATATGGTTAGAGATCACATATATTTTCAGTATGAGAACTGTTTTTCTCTTGACTTACTAGATTATGTTCTAACAATGACATGATTTTGACCATGTTTATTATGCTTGTTTTATAATGATGTTATTGATAAAATCAATAAATAATTTGAATCTGATACTAGTTTGGTTTGAAATACAATTAAAGAGGCAGGTTTAATGAATCCATATATTCTTGTAATATGATAGTAGTAAAGATGAATCTAAATTATTGGTTAATTGTTTTTTTATCTTATTTGTTAATGGTAATGCCTCAAAAACCTGACGTTGAAATGTTTTTCATGAATAATAATAATTTAATAATAAATAAGAATTAGACAACTCACAGTTTGTTTAAAATATAAACAATTCTTGAGATCATGATTAAATAATTTTATAGTTTCTAATAGTTGATCCCTTAGGTTTCATATTGTTAAGATTTGTCAAAAATGAGTTGGTTAATTCAAGATATAATAAAAGTAGTTGTTTGATAAAGATAAATTTATAGTAATAAGTTATATTGTTTGATTTTAAAGGTTAAATTCCTTTTATTCAGGGCCTAGTTCCCCTATCCACCTTCTCTAATATTAGTTTTCTTCAATGTTCCTCTAGATTTGACCTATTATATGTGATGTAATTTGATCCTAGGATGGATGATGGATGATGAGATATGAGTGGAGAGGCTAAAGGATTGGGGTAGTAGTTGACACATGTGATGATGAGATAACTAGTGATATGAATAATGGTTTGGTGGGAAGAACTGGGTTAGAGGGAGTAGGTTAAACAAGGTATTTCTCAGTGTTATTCATAACATGGGATAATATATTTTTAATAAATATTTTTGAAGGTTTTATTATTGAATTTCTTAATTATACAGATTCCTTTAACCGCTGCTTGAGATAGATGGATATTACTGATTATGAATCTAATTTTCTGTAGCATGGGATGTCTCCTAGATTGTTTATAATTATGGAGTGATAATTAAGGATAATTTTTTTAACCCATGGGGTTAGTTATTTTTAGAATGAAAAAATGTATTCTAGAGAAACTGTGGACTCGGTTGGATTATGATTGGAGGGAATATAATACAACCTGATGGTTAATGAAATATAAATTTGTGAAATATAATCGAATAGATAATGAAATAATTAAGATAATAATAATTTTAAAAAGTAATGAAATAATTTTATATATGTCTCTCTAAATGATTATTTGATTATATGGTATCAATTTATTAGTTGTGATAATCGGATGTTCGCGTGATGATGGATTCAATTGAGCTTAAAAATACGTTCATTTAAACTATATGTTTATTATATATATTATAACTTGTATGTTTTATGATTTTATATGTTACACCAACCATGTTGGTAGGGAAATTAGTACCTAGTAGACTATATGAGGGTGTTTCCTCCAAAATTGAGGTTGGTGCAGGATATATGTATAATTAACATAAATAGCCCTACTCTCTCATCCTAATAGAATTATTTTCTCATATGAATTGTAATATCCCATGATTTTAAAATAATATATATTTTTTGATTTCATAAATTACATGCAACAGAAAATTTAAAATGTACTACACACAACAACATGTTTAAACAAAATGTGAAATTTTATTAAAATATTATTATTTCAAAATATATTTATAACCTAGAAATAAATTAAAAATTATGTGTATTAATAAAAAAATTATTATTAATATATCTTTATATTAATTAGTATTATAAATGGAATCAATTAAATGAATAGATAATGTTTTATGAAAAATAGTTTTTTTATTTTAAGAGATGCTTTAATTGTTATTAGTGTACATAATATAAAATAAATTTCTACCCCATTTATAAAATTAATATGAATAAGTAATTATCATATTTGAAATAGGAATACAGAAATAATTTTAGGGTTAATTTTTGATGTTTTCATGAAATGATTAATTTTATGCTGAATGGTAAAAAATATCGGATTTCAATTGAAAACTGCCTTTTCATCTATATAATTTGTAATGTTAAATAATATTTTTCATTGGGTTTAAAGTCAGAATAGTTAATTTGAAAATTTATTAATCTAATATATTTCATTGAAGTAATTTTCATATATATTTTAATGTAAAACTATGTTAATATTTTGAACATTCTCACATAAAAACCCCATCTTATCGTCATGTATTCCGTATTAATTTTTATTTTTTTCTTCAAATTATGTAAAAATAATTAGATAAAATGGATTAAATATTTTTTATAATAATAATGTACATTATTTATTATTGTAAACATAAATTTTAACCATAAATATTAGTGAAAAAAGTTCAAATTAATTATAGGTATTAAGGGAAAAACCAGTTTACATTGTGGTTAAAATAGATTATAAGGTGTAAAATGACCTACCAACTTATAAAATACCCATTTTATTTCTATATTTAAAACTTTACCACATTTAGATATTTTATTATGAGTTTTTGGGATATTATTCTAGGAAATTTACTTATATAAAAAGTTGAGTAAGGAAAAGACAAAAAAAGAACCATACTAACATTTAATATGTATAACGATTTGGGATAGTGAAAAAAATTAGTTTTGTATAGAGATATTATTTTAAAATATGAATTATATTATTTTATCATAATCATATACTTTTATTTTTTAGAAATAAAACAATTACTCAAAATGATTAAAAAATTTTTATGTACTAATTATTTAGTTACTAATTTACTAAAATAAACCAAACTAAAAATAAAAAAAGTATGGTAAATTGAATTAATTATTGTCTTAAATTTATTTTTTAGATTAATATATCATTTAAAATAAGTTTTAACTTAATTTATATATATTTCACCAATGTATTTTTATTTTTAAAAAAATTTAAATGACAAAAAAATGTCAAAATTGACATTATTGTAATTTTAAAATAAATGATATTTTATTAATTGTTTTTGTTACTAAAAAGAATAACTTCTGAAATATTATTTTCCATGTTAATAAATATAAAATATATTATATTCAGAGAAAAATTTATCTTTTATAAAAACACATTTATCCCTAAATAGTAAAAAAAATTCAGCGTGGTTAAGGTTAAAGTAGTGTTTTTGCACATTACATGCACTTATATTAAAATTAATTTCAAACACACATTTATTTTCAATTTTATAAATTAGATATCATATTTCGAATAATTGGGTCTAATATTTGTAATACTTATCAATTTATATTTGTCTTAATGGGTAAATAATCTATGTTATAAGTCGAGTTAATGTGCTAAAAATAAAAAAACAGTAAAATTGAGTAAACATAACGACTAAGGAAAAAATGATAAAAAAGATTTTTTGTCATGTATGTTTAGATATACCATTAATTACATAAACTCAATTAGTTTTTAGTTATGTAATCACATGAGATAAGGGATACCTTCTAAAAGTGAAAACATTTGAGTATTTACAATAATAACACTCCCCCTCAACTATAAAAGGGTACTCAGTCTCCCAACATCTCCCAATATATCAAACTATTTTTATCATCTAAAACCTACCAAAATAACTACTAAAATTCCCTAACATCTAGATAATATCATTATTTCCATTCTAGGAATGGTATAGTGAAAACCAAAGGAATATTTCTGAAGAAGAGGTAATATTCTTCTAACAAACATCTTTATTTCATTTCCTTCTCTATCTCCATTAGTAAATATTATACCATGATGATATAATAACCATAATATATTATATATAATGATATTTTTTTTATGTTTATGATTATACCTACAACCAGACACACTTCCATCAAATGGGTTATGAAATCATCATTCATTTGTACAGTGGAGTACTAGCTCAGGAAACATTTTCATTCATTTTTCCATTACCACCTCTCACAGTTTGGTATAAGTATGGATATAAATTTTAAATATGATATTTACAACACTATTAGACCTATACTGGCATTATATCATATATATAATCTTTTTTATACTCTAATACATAAAGGATACAATAATTTTGTTCATCTCTATGTCGAACTGCCAACTCATGATGTAATGTGAATCGTTTCCACTAATGCAAAAATTGAAAGGTAATAAGGGTAAATAAAATTAATATATGTGATATAAATTAATTTATAATAAAATAATAATATAATTATATATTTATAATAGAAATAAATCAAATTATTTTGTACAATTTCACCCATTTAAATAGTGATACCATCATTCCCGGACGTGTGGAATATCACCTCCTCGAAGCAACATGATTCCTTTTTTCATCAATAAATAAAAATATTAATTTATATAAGTTTATTTATTTAAATATATTGTTATTTATGATATAATATAAGTTTTTAAATGCAAGTGTTTCTTAACTTCATTCCAAAATGATCATTAAAATATAGAATCATTACTCATGCGTACATATGACCTACCATATACATTATTGTGATGTTATTTCATTTTTCATAACCAAAATACATGATTAGATTTAAAATTATAATTGATTTATAAATATGATTTTTATTGAATTATTTTTATTTAATATATGATTAAATAAATTTGTTTTAACCATAGACATCCAACCAAAGCAATTTTGACGCATAAAATAAAAATAATCCAAACATCTGACATACAATTAATCTATTAAGTAATTGAATATAACATGTTAATAAATTAAATAAATTTTATAATAAATATGAAAAATATTTTCAATAATTTAAATAATTTACATAGGATTATTATTCAAGAAGATAAAGATACATGTGACTAATCTAACTGAAGGTAAGGGACTTCGTCCCGATTTCATTTCATTATGACACATTTTCATATTATTATCATTAATTATTTTATAATGTGTATATACATCAATATTGACATGTTATATCATTCATTTAACAATTCTCAAGTTATTTAGTGCTTTTTATAATGTTATTTGATCATTGGGTTTATGATTAAAATATATCTACGGTGTAAGGGACATTTTATAAAATAATCATCTTTTAATGTTTTATTTAAAACCCTTCATTATCCATATCATTATTTTTAAAATGATTTTATTATGTTTTTATTGAAATAAATTATTTCATAATGTTAAATTTTTGTATCTTTTATATTATTTCAATGTTTTTTTAAAATTTAATCTTTTTTACATGTTATATACATAACATTTTGAATATTGACTAATGAAATGTTTAATTATTAACATACATAGTGAAAAAAGATGTTACTCCACTATGTACATTAATTTATTTCTATATTACATTGAAATATTTTATGTTTTATTCAATAAAAAATATTTATATTTTTAGGGTATTTTAGTGTTAAAAAATATAATTTTAAAAGAAAAGGGTATTTTTATCTAATAGTTTTATCATATGATTTCAAAAGAGTTTATAAAAGGTTTTGATGATGAAATTTTTTACTAATGATATGGTAATTGATAATTAAATGAAATAAATAATCCTAATATATATTATTCAATGGGAATATCCCCATTATAGCTCATGGGTGAGGTTGATATTGATTATTTTATGGGGTAATCCCTATTATAGCTCATAAAAAATGGGGTATCCCAATATAACCTATATGAAGGGCGAGCCCAATTATAGCTCTCTAATGCATTTGTTAATGGATACATTGAAATCTGGACATATGGTTATTCAAATTAAAATGGTTTTTGATTTTTTTAATTTTATTCTTTAAGTCACATAATATATGATTTAATTTCTTGCTATAGGTTTCAATGTATTTCTTTAAGAAAAACGAGTGTGCCATTTCCTGTGAAATGTTTTTATTTATTTCGCTCAAGGAACATTTATGTAAAGGTAAATATATTATTAGTTTCTATTTTTTACTATAATAATGGTTAAATTTCTTCTTATATCAAATTTTGAGGGTTTGTGATCATTACATGATTTTAAAACTATTTTCATAGGGTTTAAGAATGGGTAGGTAAATGAAAAGGTCAAGATAAAGTCATGTAGATTTTTCATGAACATAATTCGTTATATATTTTTAAAGTATTTTTTATGAAAAAATTGATACTATTTATAAGTGTCCATGTTTTATTTCATGATTTTTTATGAATGTGTAATGGAATATTTCTCAAAAAAACTATACCTGAATGTATCCTCAAAGAGAGAGAAAGTAAATTCATGCATAAAACACAAGATTATACAAGATTTCGGGTAAGGTCCGTATGGTTGGTATTAGTTATAGTTTTAGAAAACATTATAGGATAGGATTGTGTTAATATCATTCCATTTGAAGATTTTAGTTTATGGTAAAGATGAAATAATATAGTATTTTATTATTTCCATGTTGCTTCATCTAAACTATATAGATTTATAATGGGTTTCTATAGAAGAGATGTGAATGATTCAGTGTGATGGAATCAAGAGAAAAATTTCCTTCAAGATTATCATCTTAAGATGATTGAATTAGAACAAAATATATTTTTACATTGATGTATCAGTTTACTCACGCTATTAATGGTGGTGGTATCCATCCCATAGAGGAATTTGATCCACCATGAATGAACATGTTTATGGAAGAGTATTTCATGAGGAATCACCCCCATCATTCAAAGGATCCTATAAAATAGCGATATCTGAAGGATGGATCTATTCCCTATAGAAGATATATGAAGTCATGTGATATTTTAGATCCCTATCATTATAGAGATGTCTCATATTAATTTTAAATTAATATTTTAACCTTGTTTTTGTTATAAAATGGTTGGGTTTTTATATTAGGCTGTTTTAGGTGAAATTTTAAATATTTTTCAACATATGGGGTGCTGAACAGTTGGAAAACAGTTAGGGAAAACCATGTGGTTTTCCCATAGAAACAATATGCCCAATTTTTGAGTAATAGGAGGTGGCACATGGTTAGCACATAGTTTTGCCGAACCAGGTGGACCCCCTCCCAGAACCATGAGTCCTCTGACAGAGGGGAGGGTCATGGTTGGTGCATGGTTTTTCTAACCATATGAAACATAGAATAAATAACGTTCCATATATGTTGAGGTTAATTTTTATGGTACATGGTGTAGAAAACAATCTGCCTCTTCCCATTAAATCATGGACACAAGATTTTAAAATCCTGAAAAATTAATTAAAATTTCATAACTCTCCATTTTTTTCCCCAGTCTCTCATGCTCGACTTAAATTGATTTTCTTTTTCTTTTTGAGGTCTCGAAGTGGATTCCAAGACCCTCAAAACCTACTATTTGTTGAGTCAAATATTTTTTTGAAGTATCAGCTACTCCTTAGTAAGTTATTACTTCCAATTTTGGTTATATCCCTCCCTTTATCTTTTTCCTAATTAACATGAAATACATTTACAATACAGGTGATGGTTTAGATCTAGATTTTTATGGAACTTTTTTCCTTTGGATTTTGTTCTTAGTAATTGGTACTAAATCTTCCACACCATTGTGATTTAAATCTATCCACATTAATTTGGGGATTTATATTTGGAAAACTTTTGTCAACAACCTTGAGGAAGGTGTCCCAACTGTCACCTCTCATAGTCTTTTTTTATAATTGTTTGTATGTAATTTTGAAATTACAATTTCTACTTGGTGAAATTGAAAAATAAATTTAATTAGTTTATTCATTCAACTAGTGATTGTGAAATTGGTTAATAATGTGGATATGAAAATAATTGATGACTGGGATGAGAATGCGAAACCACAATATGTGATATTGATCATTGAGTTATGAGATATGGAAAACTTATCCATTTACCCACAGGGTGAAATACTTTCACTCTAGACACCCAAGATATATATATATATATAATGTTATAAATGAGTTAGCGGACATAGATGGATACTCCAAATAACCATGGGTTTCCAGACAACAACTCTTGGCCCCTGTAGTATGAATTTGAAATTTTAATTAAATTATTAATAAGAACCACTGAAATATTGAAATGTGATACCCCTTTCGTAAATGGTTCAGATTCCAAGATTGGATGATGTAGGTATTATAGGTTTGGGTGTCATTGTGAATCTAGGGTAATATGTGGTTAATTAATGAATATTAAATCTGAAAACTATTTACTGTATTATCAGTTCATTATTCCTTATTTAGATTCAAACACTTTTGTTGAATGTATAATGTTTTAAATATTTTTGGTTGTGCCCTATTATTTTGTACTCATGCCCTACTCATTATTCCTAGTTTGTACCCAAACATGATTCATGTTTTTGGGGAATGATAGGAGAGGTATCCCTATATTAGATAGTTGTGATAAGAGACAGAATGAATCATAGATGAGGGTACCAAACAAGATGAAGATATCCACTTGGGGTCTTTTAGGTATATTTAGTTTCAGTTTTAATTTGAAACTAGACACACAGATTTCATGAAATATCAACTGATTAGTTTTAGATGTTGATATCTCATTTTGGGATTATCATTTAATGTTAGTCATTATTGTTATATTATTATTGTGGTAATTCTTTATTATCATTTATCTATCATTTATTTATTTCCACTAGTATGATTATTTTATAAGGAGGTTATAGTCTTTAGACAATATAGATATAAGCCACTTGCTACTAGTAGGAAGCCTTTTGCATAAGGGGAGGCATTCCAACGGTCAAATAACCAATCGGAGTGGGGAACCAGGTTGTGCCACCTAGGTAAAGTCATTAAAAGTGGAATCAAAGGGTATTTATTTTATTTTTATTTTTGTTTATCTTTTGGAATTGTAGACAAGAGACTAAGATGAGTTGGGTCTTGGTCATGATCTCTTTTATGGGAGTGGAAAACCCATGTATCATGGAAAAACCTGTAACTGAGGGTGGGATTAATGTCCTTGATGTTTTCTGTTGTATTTGAATGTTATTAGACATTTATTGATAAATTTTTTTTTTCGTGTTATTATTTTCTGTGATTTTTATTATTCCACGAAATAGAGAGAGAGTTGGGTATACTTGCATCATTCTAGAAAATAATTATTTTATGTGACCTATATTATTTTTATACATTCATGGCGGTGAACATTATGAGTTTGTTGTTTAAAAGGAAATTTCATTATTTGTTTGAGGAATTTAAGTTAAAAATATGCCTAATAAAAGAATCTTAACAAATGAAAATGATTTTAAATATGGTAATCAAAATGTATAATTCAGTGTCTAATGAAAAACAATGTAATATGGAAGTATTTAACCCTATTTTTTCTATAACCATTTATCGGATGGTTGAGGGTACTGTTAGTGCCACTATTTTTACAATGTGGAGGTGTTTGGGGGATGAATTATTATATCATCATGTGAATTACTCAAAAATAATTTTGATAATATTGTGTTAACTATAAAAAGTTGGGTGTTCAGAATTGTAGAGATATGCCTCCACGAGGATGCATGTTGGTAGGATGGCAAACAGATATGGTCGGAAATGTTCCTCTACCAGAGGAACCAGAGGCTTCGATAGATCCAGGTGAAGAATCCAGAGAGTGTTTCTGTGAGAATATTGTGTGGTTTATAGAGTTTTTGAAATGGTACCTATGGCGGGTTGTGTGGAATATGTCCATATTGATATCAGAGTTATAGTTGTAACACCCTCTAAAATTCACTAGGGAGGGTTTACCAGAGGTAGTTATGTTATGCATTGTGTCAATCCAAATGATCCTAGATCATTTAGAGACTCTTATTGACAAGAGAGTTTTGTTAGATTCTTATATGTTACGTGGTCAAGTGAAGCATTGGTGGGACAACCAAACTTGGGATGAGTTGTTGGAGAATATGGTATGGAAAGGCATTTAAATGATGTTTCTAGAATTTTTTTACCTTGAGAAGCTGAGAAAAGAGGGGGCAACAATGTTAATGTAGTTGAACCAGGGATGTATATACATGATGGGTTATGTAATTAATTTCACCAATTTGAATTTATTTGATCTAGCATTGATATTAGATGAGGAATCTATGATGAATATTTTTTAGGATGGGATTAAATATGTCATAAATTATGAGGTTAACATTTTTTGGTTAAATATGTTTTCTATAGTGGGGAATAAAGATCCAATATCTGAGGAGAATTCAAAAAAGGATTCTATTGGAATGGAGGCAGTTTCTATGGGATGTCCAAGAGGTACATCTTCCAAGATTAGGATGTGTTTCTATGAGAAAATAAACTTGGGATATATAAAATATAGTTCCTAGGTAGGTAGATCAGTTACAAAGAGATTTAACTAAATATAATACCAGTAGTGTATCAGATCAGGTCACATTCATAGCCAGTGTCCATGACTACCTATTGGGTGCCGAGCCTATGGAATGATGGGTCACTTATAAAGGTATTACAAAAACCCTCAAATGATGGTTAATGCTAGAGGAACTGGGAATAGTCAAAGTGCTGGAAGGGAATATAAAACTTCTATCAGTTACACAATTGAACTAATTGTATCCATGGTGGTAAAGGTAGTTGAATTTGTACATTGGGGGAAGATCACTCGTATTAGTAGAGTGGTGAAGATCAGGGGACACAAACTAGAAAACATGGAAGAGGTGTGGGGAAATTCCAAGAGTTGTACATGTAAAAGTTTTTATCAATGCTCGGACAACGATAGTCAGAGGTATCATTTTATAGCATATATAATTTCTATTCCCTTATTTGATACATGAGCCTCTCTTTATTTTATATCTCCAAAATATTTTTATGGGTTGTTTTTTGGGAAATAGAGTTTTTGAGTGGTATTATCATGATATACACTCCATTGGGAGTATAATCAATTAACATATTTTCATATAAATGGTTTTATTTATAGGTAATGGAGTATCATATTCTTTAGGATCCTTACATACATAAAATGTTGGGTTTTTTACTTGATTATGGGTATGTATTCGTTCGTATCATACCAAGTCCACACCAGTTGATACCACATGATATCGACCTGTATGTCTCCTGGGGGGACAATTATGTTCATCATTTGGAGCGGGATATCCAGGAAATATATGTAGTTCTACTTCATCAGCAATAATGAGATATCACCACCTATGTTTTATGTTTGTTGCTGGATGATAGAGGGTATGAAGAATTATTATTGTCCATCAATAATGGCCTATTTTGAGGATGTGTTTCTTAAATTCTTCTCATATATTCCACCTGATATGGATGTCTAATTTACAATTGATCTTATATTTGGGTTTGATCTTCTCTCTATTTCACTTTATTTAATAGTTCAGATAAATATCCATGGGCTTAAGAATCGACTATAAATGTTAATGGATGAGGGGTTAATCCAACTGAGTAAATCACTATGGGGTTCTCTAGTATTATTTCAGAATAAGGTTTATGGGACCCTATGATTATTTATTGATGAATATTTTTATCCTAATGAATTTTAAGAACATGTTCATCTTCCACATATCGATGATATATTTGAATAGTTTATAGGTTATTGTGTTTTCTCTAAGACTGCATTTAGGTTGGGGTATAATCAGTTGAGAGTTAGACCTTCCGATATACTAAATTATTAGTTTTGAAATAGGTATAGGATATAAATGTTATTTGTGATGTTTTTCTGTTTGAATAATCATCTAGTTGTCTTTATGGATTTTTTCATTCACTTATTCCACCCATAACGTGATTAGTTTTTGGATGACATCTTTTTGTACTCTATGAGTCATTATGATCGTGATCAACATCTTGATATCATCTTCAGTTCCCTACGAGATTAGAAGATATATGCCAAGATATCTAAGTGTTAGTTATGGAACGACACGGTACATTTTGTAGGTCAAATCATCTTAGAGGATGGTGTGTCAGTAGACATAGAAATTTTTTAAGAAATAGTTTCATGGGAGAATCACTGGAACATTCTTTATGTTTTATGATATATATGGTTTGAGGGTTATTATCAAAGTTTCATTATAGACATTTCAAACATGTGTCGCAACATGTATGCTTAACCAAGAAAGGTATAATGTATGAATTTTACATATAATATGAGAATTCTTTGTATATGATGGAGAAGTGTTTGACTATGGACCCAATATTGATCCTACCAAAGTGGTGAGAAGGGGACATTATATTCTTTGATTCATGTAGGATCTAAATTGGATTATTTTAAATTTATTTTGATCATGTTATGGTGTATGGGTCATGATAGTTGAGGAAACATGAACATAACTCCCACACACAAGATATCGAGTTGGCAGTGGTGGCTTATTCCTTAATGGGTTAGAGACATTACCTCTTCTATAAGGACCCAACCTTAAACATAACCTATTATAGTAACTTTTTTTGTATTATTTTTTTTCATTCATTCCAAAAGATATTTTAGGTCTTACGTTTTAGTTAATTTAGAAAAAATATTACAATAAAATTCAAATTCCAGTATTGACAGGTCTACATATCATCATTTCTTTATAAAAAAAAATATAATAAAATGAAACATTATATCTTTTAAAGAGAAATATTCAACTACTTTTGTTATAGAATATTATTTAATATTAGGACATATGAGAAAAATATAAAAACATGTGATAATTAAAAAAAGGATAAATAATGGGAAACAATGGAAATATTTTACATGTGATATTAATAGATATAAATAAGAACATGAGGACTTTCATAAAGGAATGAGGATGAGGAATATCATAACAATAAGAACATAGATCACAACATGAAAATGTGGCTAAAACATTGAATATAGACATTTATAATAATAACACTGGGGTCTATAGCCATGGTGTCATATCACCCAGATCTATCCCTAAGGTGTTGTAAAAACAACCATGTTTATTCACCAAACTATCGTAAAAATTACCAAGGTTATTCACCAAGGTATCATAAGACATGTCATCTATAGAGATTAATTTTGTTACCCAATTCATTAGAATGATATCAGTGAACACACATATTATGTATTTATTTTAATTTGATCCAACTAGATCATCATAAAAAATTTCATAAATAACCAAAAAACAATAAAATAAATGAGTTTCATATCAAAATCGTGACGTTTTAAATAGTGATTGAAAACAATATCATTATGTCATTTATAACTCACGGAAAGGGAATAAGGGTTTTATGTATATAAATTCTAGAATCAGATATATAATTTATTTCTCTTGATGAATACCCCATGTAATAAAATAGGATTGGGTATTACAAAAAAAATAGAATTTCTTGAGAAAAATAGAGATATTTTGAGATTAAAATTCTGCAGCATAACAGCTATGCAACATGGTTTTTAAACCCATTAATAAGAGAGGGAAAACAGTATCCCATACATAATAGACTCATAATATAAAATTGGGATAGAATAAAATATAAAAACTATCATGGGATGAAATATTTAAAGGCATACAAGATAAAAGTGAACTTGAATGGAAAAAAGGGTAGTTGGGAATTCCCTTACGAAAATTCATCACCCTACCAACGTCACTTAAAAATTCATCAAAATAGTTGATGAGAGCAAAAGGGTCTCTGAAAATTTAGAGATAAAATTTAATTAAATAAATACATATATGAATATATCCCAACATAAAAAATTAAAATGAAAATTAATAACATAATAGATGTCTTTGAGAAAAAGAGGAGGGTGAAAGGTTCCCCTTCCATGAAGAGTATCTTCTAAAACACTATGATCGGGACATTGGGGGATTGAGGAAAGACTATAAGAAATACATGGGAGGTTTAACTATCAGAAAATAATGTATAATGATTTTTTAATGAATGGAAACTATGGAATGGGTGGGTATTTATATAAAAATGCGGGAATATTTTATTAATTTCAAAGGACACCTTGTAAATGGTATTTGAAAAACCAAGAGATTTCCCATGGTATTTTCCAATGATATTGGCCACTTGGGACAAATTATATTATACATTAATCCATAACAGTCGACCAAAATTGTATCTTACCCATTACATCATTATGAAATAATTATGATGTCATAAAACATACAGAAAACTCAAAACTATATTTTTACTATTTACGGAAAATTTGACTATTTTAGAAAAATCCAAAAAATTCACCCCAACCATTTGTTGACATTTATAATTCAGAAGTGAACTCCATTTTATAAAAATTATATTCTTTTTTATTAAATTATGTAATTTAAATACTAACACATAACAAATAATTTCTAAAACATTTATTTACTTAAACTATGATATAATTATATCACATTACAACTTAAGACGACTAAAGAATATTTATACCATCTTAATTGCGGTTAATATTCCATTGGTAAAATTAATATCCATAAGGGTAAAGTATCTATTCCAAAGGGTAATGATACGATTCACCAAAAAAATATTTTGAACTTATCAAACCACATTTTTTAGACAGATTACAACTATGTATGTCAGATATTCGAAAATCATTTCGGAGAAAAAGTTGTATAATAATAAAATAATCATAAAAAAAAATTCATAAGAAAAATTCATAAAATACAGTATTCATCAAATATAATTCATCAAATACAAAAAAAATTAAAACTTCTTTGAAAAAATGTAAAAATTTAGCCTAGGTTAATATTGAAATTATTTCTAATTGAATTTTGTGAAATTCATAAATAATTTATTCATTAGAAAAACTACATTAACTCAAGGATAATATGTCATAATCATCCAGAAAATTTATGGATGACATCAAAATTTTAAAATTACTTTTATTTTATTATTTATAATATCATTTATCTGAATCTATCATTAATAAGGTACTCACTACACATCATTATCATAAATAAGTTTATTTAAGTAATATCTAAAAATTATAAATATATTACCATGATGTAGGAAATATTTTTATATTTATAATGAATATTTATAGTCAAATAGATCACTGATATAAAACCATATTACAATGTTATACTTAATAAAAAAATGAGTGTGGGAGAGGCTTTAAACAAGATTGCATGGGAGGCATTGTCATTTTAATTAAAGAAGCTTCCATGAGAAGAATAAAACTACCTTTAATAGGAAATGTTTAACATTTAATTAAATAAACCTCTCTGAAACGATTTAAAATGGATTCCATGGGAGGGATAATTCTTCTAATTTAATAATATTCTATGAGAACCTTTATAATAGCGTCGAGGGGAAGCTTTATACTTTTAATTAAACAAGTTTCTATAAATATATTTACACCCTTTTCCATGGAATGGTTTATCCATTTAATTAAATAAGATTCTATTATAATCTTTAAACTTTCTCATCCAATAATATTATGACATGGGTTTGGGTGATTTTAAAATTTTATTTTTACCCATAATTACCTGATTTACCCTTATCCATGGTAATTTAAAATAATTGTTAAAGTTATTATTTATAATAGTAAAAAATAAGAGATACCAATTTAAAAAATTTTGACCTTCTGACTCCAAATATGGAAACCATTTTTCCAAATTAAAAACACATATATAGTAGTAATTATTTTAATATTAATTATTGTTTTCAAAATGATAAAACATGTTTTTCAAAAATCAATACCAATCAAAAGATTAACGTGTGTTTATGTCTCCTTTAAATGTGTAATTACTTCCTATGACCAAAACATGATTAAATGATAAAAATATACTCAATTTATACTTTAAAATTATTCAATAATATAGTTTGACCATAGACATTATCTTGAGGTAAAAAAGTTATTTTCAATTAAAATTTAGCTTATTTTTTCTATTCATCATAACGTGATAGCTATCAGAAAAATATCAAAAATTCAACCAAAGTGAATTTTGATGTCCTTATTTTAATTAAAAAGTTTATTTTTTACACATAACATATAAATATGACAAAAATGAAATTTAAAAATGGTTCTCCATCAAAATTCGGTAAAACTACATTTTTAGAAAAATACTTATTTTGTCTAAAAAATTGAATTAGTTCTTATATCATACTAAGAAACCATATAAGATGAATTTAAAAAGTTTTATTTAATATATAATATATATTTTTCATTAAATAAAAATCCATAATGGGTGATATGATTCTATAAACACAATTATTCTCTTTTTAAATTGGTTTTCATAAACACACATTCTTTATATTAAATTAGTTTTTATTTACAATTCTAAAAAAATTTGTAACAAATGAATCATTATATATACATTTTTAAACCATATTTTCTTAGTTCAGTTGATACTATTCATTACCGCCATTCTAATGGCTAGGTTATAATGATGTCATTTATATAATAATATTTAATTGTTCATTTAAGATCAATGTAGTTTATCTTGAATACTATTGAACACAATGTTTCTTTATTAAAACACAATATGTTATATCATTACCCCCTTGTGTTAATTTCATTCAAACAATTTGATAATTGGACAAGGAAACTTTATTGAAAATCTCACATCAGAAATAGAGTCAATAAAACTATCGCATTAAAATAATAAAAGAGAAGTACAAAGGTCACCCAAGATAACACATTATAGGATTACATGTAGGAAAACATTGATATGGAAGAGAAAGAAAACATCATGTAGTAATGGAGAGGGATGGAAAACATGACATAGAGAAAGTTAAAAATAGAAAAACCACAAACCTTTTATTGGTTAACCATTTTTTGATTTCATAGATAGAAAATTAATCAGAAAACTATTTTGTTTTATGATAATTTTTATAAATTTTATGAATTTATTTACAAGATTGAATAAGAACATAAGAAAACATAGTTACTTGTCATTTAGAGTTTCATCCTTCAATAATGTTTTACCAAAATCTCACCTTTTATCCAAATGAGGAGTATTCAAGATGAATTGGTAATACCTAAAAAAAATAATTAACTTATATAGAATCATTTAACCCAAAAAATATTAACTATAAATTCATCATATCTTAAAACATTAATGAAAATAAAAACATTTATAAAAATATTAGATAATCCCTCTAAAATATTAATCCTTTATAAAAAGAAATTCTACTCTTAATCACTAAAATTCAACATAAAATATCCAAAGTTCATTAAAGACATTTCAACAAAAAGTAGTCCTTAAAATTCATTAAAATAACCAAAAATAAGAATGAAACCCAAAATTCAGAAGGATTTGATCACATAGACTTCCACGATAAATATTAAAATTTATTTCTAAATAACATAAACTACTATTAAGGTTTCATATTTAAAAGTAATTAACCTAATCACACATTCTCCATTATAGGTTAATATTTTACATAAATAATGTAAATCAATAAATTTACACAATAGAAAAATAGATTAATATAAAATAAAATTCATCCATTACTCTTCAAATGAAATCCTATCGTATTTTCTTTCCCATAGGCATATAGTGTTTCCAATAGAGTGAATGTATTCTAAAATAAAAATTATCACTTAATCACCAATTCATTTTCTTATAATAACTATATCATATTGATAAAACATATGTTCCAAAAATTCACTTATTCTTATTTCATAATCTTGTTTAATTAACAATAATGAATTCATACTAACCAGGGACTTCACGTAGAATAGTGGTAGAAAAAAGGCATATCAATCTTCGGCTATGCAATTGATTCCGCCAGCCTTGTCCAACATTTTGTCACACAGTCTGTGTGTTTTACCTTTTTCTAAAACAATATAATTCTTATAATATTATAATATACTTAAAAATAACCATATTATGTTTCACCCAAGATTAATATCTCATACCTTTCTTTTTACATTCATAAAGTAATAAGTCATAACTACCTGAAAAAGAAATGTATCGAAAAATAATGTCAATCCCCTTGGAATTTTATAACATAAACATAAAAAGCGATTCTAAGAAACCAAAATTAGGATCAACCAAAAACTAATAAACCCATGTTAATACTTTCTATTCTCTAAAATTGTATAAACCCTGATCTGATACCAACTATAAGGGCCTGACCTTAAACCTAATTAATTCTATTGACTTTTGACAAGAATTTATATTACATCATTCCCAAAGATATATTAGGTCTAGTGTTTTTTTAGAAATTGGATAAAATATTAAATAAACAATAAATATCAAAAATTTGTTATGTCTAAACACCATGTATTTTTATAAAATAATGAAATATTAAAATGAAACTAGGTTTCTTTTCAAGAGGTATCTTCAAATAATTTCTTCATAGAATCTTTTTCAATATTAGGACCTATAGAAACATTTAAAAATTTGGGATGAGCAAAAAATTCATAGTAATGGAAAAAAATGGAAACAATTTACTTGTGATCTCGATAGATATAAATAACAACATGAGCATATTAATAAAGGGATGAGGAAGAGGAATTTCATAACAATAAGAAATTGGATCATAAAATAAATATGTGGCTACAAAATTTAAATTAAACATTCATAATAATATCACCAACTTCCATCCCAAAGGTTTCATATAACTATGGTCCATCCCCATAGTGTCGTAAAAATTACCATTGTTTTTCACCATGGTATCATTAAAATTACCATGGTGATTCACCTAGGTATCGTAAAACATGTCATCTCAAGAGAATAATTTTTTTGCCTAATGAATTGAAGTACTATCAGGGAGAACCTCTAATATGTATTTATTTTCATGTGATATAAATATATCATAAATAGAACTTTAATAATTTACCAAAATATAATAAAAGAAATGAGTTTCAAATCAAAGTCTCGATGTTTTAAAAAGTGCATAAAAACAAGATCATTATGTCATCTATAACCGACAGAAAGGGAATGAGTGCTTTAGGTCTTTCAATTTCATAATAAAATACATAATTTTTATTTATTTATTAATACCAATTGAAACTAAATAGGTTTGGATATTGACTCAAAAAAAAATAAGATAATTTCTTGAGGGAAAGAGTGATTTTATGACAAAAATTATCCAGCATAATGACTATGGCACATGGTATTTGAAAAAATTTAAAACAGAGCGGAAAAGAGTATACCATCCATAAATGAATCTTAATACAGCTTATTTACAGAATTAAATAAAAATAAGAACATTTATTGAATCTTGTAAGGCATACCTCATAAAAGAGAACTGGAATGTAAAAATAGATGTTGGAAATTCACATACAAAAAAACAAAGCCTAACGACTTATACTTAAAAATTAAAAAATGATTTAATGAGAGTGAAAAGGGTCTGTAATAATATATATAAAAAATTAATTTCAACAAGGATATAGATTAACATACCTAAAAATTAAAATAGATATTAAAATACATAATGTTAAATAGAAATTTTACTAAAAGTGGATGGTGAAAGGTTCCTTTACCATGAAGTGTAACTTCTAGAAATATAATATCAGGACCTTGGGGGCCTGAGGACACATAGCGGGGAATACATGGGAGGTTGAACGAGCCAAAAATCTTGGAAAGTTATTTTTTAATGAATGGAATCAATGGAATGGATGGGTATTTACCAGAAAAGTAAGGGAATATTTTATTAATTTCAAAGGACACCTCATTAGTGTTTTTTGAAAAACCATGGGATTTCACAAGGTATTTTCCAATGGTATTGGATAGATTAGATAAATAATTTATATTTAATATATATGAGTCTACCAAAATCTTATTTTATTCAATACATCATCATGACATAGTTATGATGTCATTAAACTTTCCAAAAACTCAAAACTGAATTTTTAATATTTACTGAGAATTCAACTATTTCAGAAAAATACTAAAAATTATCCCCAACCATTTTATAACATGTAAAATTAAAAATCAAACTCCATTTAAAAAAATATATTCATTTTAAATAAAATTAAATAAATAAAATAATAATACTTAACTATTAATTTCTAAACCATTTATTTACTTATATTATGATATAATTATATCACATTACCACTTAAGATGACTAAGCCATATTTATAATTATTTAAGTGAGTTTACTGTTCCATTGGCCAAATTACCATTCATAAGGTTAAAAATACTATTCCAAATAGTAATTCTACTATTCACCGAAAAATTATTTTGATCTTATTGAACCACATTTTCACCCTGATTATAACCATCTATGTTCGATTTTTGAAAAATCATTTCCAAAAAATTTTATTTAACAATAAAATATTTTTTAATATTAATAAAAAAATATATTCATAAATACAATTTATTTTAAATAATGATTCCTCAAACACTATTCATAAAATACTAAAAAATTGAAACTTCATTGAAAACTTCTAAAAATTCAGCCTATGTCAATTTTGACACTATTAGAATTGATTTTTATTAAAGTCCTAAGAAACTTATTCTTTTAAAAAAACTACATTAACTCATAAATAACATATCATAATCATCCCAAAAATTCGTGGATGACATCAAAATGTTAAAATTACATTTATTTTAATATTTTTAATATCATTATTTGAATCTTTCATTAATATGGTAATAATTACATCAACATTTTCATAAATAAATATATTAATGTAATGTATAAATATTATAAATAAAATAACATGATTTAGAAAATATATTTAGATTTCTAATGAATGTTTATGTTTGAATAGTTGACTCATATAAAACCATATTAAAATGAAATACTTATTAAAAACATTAGTGTAAGATAAACTTTAATCTAACTTCCATAGTATGAATTTTCCTTTAAATTAAAAAATCATCAACGAGAAGCATTAAAATAGCTTATACAGGAATATTTGTTCTTTTAATTGAAGAATCATTTATGATAATATTTAAAATTTCTTCTATGGGAAGCATATTTCTTTTAATTTAACAATATTCAATGTGATTCTTTATAATATATTATAGGGAGAGATTTATAATTTTAATTAAACAAGCTTCTATGATAAGCTTTATTCCATCTTCTGTGGGAAGATTTGTTCATTAAATTAAATAATAATCTAATATGACCTTTAAACTATACCATCCAATTAAATTATGACAAGTTTTAGGGTAATTGTATTATTTTATTTTTACCCTTAATAACCAAATTTACCCTTAACTGCGAAAAAATATAATTATTAAAGTTATTATTCATAATGTCAAAAAAAGAAAAATATTTAAACAATTTGGAACTTATGATTCAAAATTTGGAATCCGATATTGAAAATTTTAAAACACATAATATGTAGTAATTAAATTAAAATTAATTCTTACTATTAAAATGATAAAATGAGTTTTTAAAAAATAAATAACCATCAAAAGATTGACATGTGTATATCCTTATTTCAATGTTAAATTAGTTCCAATGACCAAAATTGGATTAAATTATGAAAATATATTTGATTTATACATTAAAACCATTCAATAATATAATTTAACCATATAAATTATCTTGAAGGAAAAGCTATTTTTAATTAAAATTTAGCCTTTTTTTAATATTCATCAAAATATTATAGCTATTAGAAAAATATCTAATATTCATCCCAAGTAGATTTTCACGTCCTAATTATAAATGGAATTTTTACTTTTTCAAATAGAAAATTTAAAAGCAACAAAAATTAATTTATAATGGGTCTCCATCAAAAGCATTAAAACTACATTTTTAGAAAAAAACATTCTTTTATTGGAAATAGTTAATTGGTACTTATATAAAATATAAAAAACATATAAGAAGAATTTAAAACATTAAATTGAATATATACCATATATTGTTCTTTAAATAAAAACACATAAAGATTTTAATGATTTTATACACACTATTATTATCTTTTTAAATTGGTTTTCATAAAAACACATACTTTATATTCACTTAGTTTGTATATCCATTTTTAATAAATTTAGTAACCAAATAATCCTTATTTAAACATGTTTAAAACATTTTTTAGAAATTCAATTGATACTATTCATTCCTTTCATTCCAATGGATAGGTTATAACAATAAAATTTAAATAATATTATTTAGTTGTTTTTTTAAGCTCGATGTAGAGTATCATTTACGCTATTGAACATAATGTTTCATTCACCAAACTCATGATATTATATTTTGGGGGAGAAGATTACTGTATATACCAATCGAAAACACTTAAATCATATATTCTCCTTGTGGTATTTAAATCCTCTATAGAGGAGGTGGTTTTAGTATATGTAGTCAAATGATTTTGATCTAACCTATACACTACAGAAGGGAAACAATGTTACTGACACTTTGAGAAGGAAAAAATAGAGTATGGTGATTAAGGAGTCTAGTTTTTAGTGGGAAATGATGACCTTGATAAATGTGATGAATATTGTGGATTAGGAGTTTTAGGAAAAGATATCCCTCCTATTTGTATTAGTAGATTACACACTTTTGAGTCATATTAGGGAGTAGCTATTTTATGGTTAGGAGTTTTTTTCATTGAGGGAAATACATGGAGGTGGTGATTAACCATCTGATTGGAAAATAGATGAGGATGATATCATATATGTTTAGAACTATTTTTTTGTGACTATGTGTATGTGAGATGAGTTAATGCATGAGTTTCATGACTCGAAGTGGGTAGTGCATCCTAGTATGAAAAAAATTTACAACGACCTATATCATCAATATTGGTGGTTAGAAATGAAAATATAGACTTTAGAATAT
Organism: Viscum album; assembly: GCA_963277665.1. Lineage (NCBI taxonomy): Eukaryota > Viridiplantae > Streptophyta > Magnoliopsida > Santalales > Viscaceae > Viscum > Viscum album. Next base: position 2,003,259,276 of record OY728136.1, read on the forward strand.
GTGATGTAATTATGCACCTATTGATAAGATAAGTCTATGAATCAATGAACTTCAGGTTTACTAAAGCTGTTGCCCATTCAGAAATTGAAGAGGGATGATAATACCATAAAATTCATTATGGGACTTTTGAGGACTCCTTGAGAAAATGATCATATAAGGGTGGGTACAGAATGATCAGTTCATCATTCTGATTTTTTTACATATATGGTAGTCATTCATAGTGGATCGGTTTGTGCACATGTACATTCATGTGATAGTCCGTTTATACAGGGTACCATGTATTATTCTTTCAGATCATAATTCGTGTTTTAACTAATGATTTTGGAAATGTTTATAGAAATATTTTAGTACCTAGGTATTTTTTAGTATGTATTTATACCCATATAAAGCCATAAAGTCAGAATATAATATTTATATTCTTGAGGAAATGCTATGATAAATCATCCTTGACATTGTTCAATCTTGGGTGAAGCACACAGTAGTCATTGAGTTAGACTATAATAATAGTTATTACGTGAATATTCTGATGGAACCATACAGTGAAATTTATGTATTTTTTATGTAGCTCACCACTATTCTAGAAGATGGATGGTGAGTTAGAGTTATTGGGACTATGTCTCGTGTATGATACATCAGAGTGAGTTCAGTAGATTTAATAAAATATAGATATGGATTAGAGTATGTTGAGGTCATATGCGGATCATCACTTGACCCCTTGAGTTTACTCGGGGTGATTATTTATTCCTTCAGTGGTCACCAATATTGAGTCACCATTGGATTTCAAGGTAGGCCATGTTAGTGCTAATGTTTTTGGACCATTTCATATCATGGAGATGATAGACCTAGTGGAATACATGTTACCTCTTCCATGGAGGTTTAGTGTTATGCATGGTGTTTTTCATGTTTCAGAACATTCTTAGTTTTACAATGAATTTTCTCTGGTGATCAAAGTTGATGATTTTGAGCTTGAGGTTGATGTATCCTTTGAGTAGGATCAGATTCAATTTATAGATCTTAGTGAGAATGTGTTGTGGGGAATCGTCATGCCAATATTGTGTGTTTTACGGATACATGGACATGTATAGAAGGAAGCATGGGAGAGGGAACGAATTTCTATGCTTAGGGGCCTAATATTTTTTTAACTCATAATCTTATATATTCACGGATGTACAACTTTGGGATGATATGTTATAAGGTGGGGATATTGTAATATCACAACCTTTCAAGAGATTCCATGTGCTCATTTTCAAGGTATTCTTTTACCCTTTTTTGAAATACATTTATTGGTTTTTTTCTAGGTTTATATGATAAAATTGAAGAAATTTTGAATCCCATGGGGTTGTTCATAGTTGTAACATGGTTCGGAAAAACCATTTAGATTTTCCAGCAAAACTATGCACCTCATTTTGGAGATATGAAAGCTGGTGTATGATAAGCACATGGTTTGGCTAAACCATGAATCCTCCATCCCAAAATCATGAAGCCTAAAAAGAGTATATTTTCACACTTTCCACATGGTTTTTGAAATATTTCACCACTCATGATAAAAAATGTGCCCCTATGTAGATGTTCATGGTTATGTTCCATGGTAAGTGAAACCACACACCTCTTCCCAACAAACCATGCATGTGGGACTTTAGACCCTTGAAATTTTTATTAAAATAAAATAACACCATAGTTTTTTATCACCATTATGATCCACTATACCTAAAGTGATTTATATAATTTTTGGAGGTCCCAGAGAGGATTAGAAGTCACTATAATTCTATTTCATGTTGAATCAATGATCCAACTGAAGGATTGGATCCTTGTTGGTAACTTATATCTTACTAGTTTGGTTACCTCTATCCCAAATATTTTTTCTAATGAATATGGATCCCTTCCCCTAGTGGTAATGTTTTAGATAAATAATTTACTGGTTTATGTTAAATTGGATCTTGGTTTAAGAAATAGTCAATGATCTTCTTCACCATTGTGATTTAAATCATTCAAAATCAAATTCAAGATTTCGGGTTGGTGAATGTTCAATATAAACCTTGGGGTAGGTGATCTACTTTTAAAATCCCATAATCTGGATTATAAGTTCCAATTTGTAATTATGCAATTTCAATTTCCACATCAAGTAATTTCATTCAAAATTTAATCGATTAATTGGTCCAATATATGATTTTGAAATTTGCGAATTATGATACAATGAAATTGACTGTGTAATGAGATAATGAAATTGATAGAAACCATGTGTTGTTATGATATGATTGAAATTATTATTTATGAATTATGATTGATTGATAGATGAATTTATGATATGGGTTAAATAATGAATTGTATATGTATTTTATGAATGGGTTGAGATTGTATAACCACAATATGAGATATTTATGAATGAGTTATGAGAAAGAGACTACTACTTCAAGTACCCATGGGGTTCCAACCATCTACTCTGAGACCCAAATATATATATATATATATATGTATGTATGTATTTCATGTGATCAGTGATTTATAGGACATGGAAAACTTCCCCAAATAACTATGGGGTGAAAGAATACTTTTTTAGGTCCTTATTGTATGGATGAGGAAATTGTAATTAAATGATTAATAAAAACACAAGAATGATTGAAATGTGACATCAATTTAGTGGATGGATCATACTCTGGAAAAAGTCAAAGTACTTACTATTTTGTTTGGTGTCCCCATGAACTCGGGTTAATTTATAGATAATTTAGGAATATTAAATAGGAAAACTATTTACTTTATTATATATTATATATTCTTTATATAACATATTACAATTTTATTGACTGGATATTGTTTTAGTTGCCATTGGTGGTGTACTAATAAATTATACCACACCCTACTTGAGATTCCTGATCCATACCCGAATAACTTCATATATGTAGGACACAATAAACGTGAGATCCCTATAATAGATGGTGGAATGAGGATGTAGGATAGAGCATATATGAGGGAACCAGAAATGATGTCAGGATCAACATGGGTAGTATTTACTATGTCTTTATTTTCAATTTTCAATTGAAACATGATAAATAAATTGCATGGAATATCTAATACGTGGTTTTGGATATTTCCTTCCTATTTTGCGATTATCATGTGATGTTGGACTTTTGTATGGAATTATTCTTGTCATTGTTCATTATTATTTGGATATCCATTATTTATTTCTTTTATCATTATTCTTTGATAATGATGGTATATTCCCACCATGATATATATTAGACCCTCACTAATATTTGGTATGCTCTTGTGTATGGGGGAATAACCTCCCCATGATATATATATTCGACAATCACTACTATTTAGTGGCCTCTCATGTATGGGGAGGAATTCTTGTGGTCACATAAAAAACCATTTTTAGGCACTGACACATGGAACCTGAGTTGCTGTCTTATATATGTTTGTAATGTCTAATGGTAACTCTTGAAAACATTCATTTTGATGATGAAGATGATCGATGGTGGCTATTAGTTGTGAATGCCAAATAGAAATATGATCAAGATGTTATGGAATATAAAACATTTAAAAATATTTTCCTTGAGAAATATTTCTCTATGTATTTTCCCATAGGATAGAGAAAAAATTCCATGAATTGAGGAGAAAAGAAGAATAATTATTTTCTATATATGATGAAAAATTAACAAGATTGGGCTGGTATATGAACAAAATTATTAATGAAAATGATGCTAAAATTAATATATTTTACTCGAGGTTAAATCCAATATTAAGAAGAGGATTGTAGATATTATAATTTATAATTTATGATAATGTTGTTAATTTTGCTGAGAAATTTGATATTGAGTTTTCCAATACCTATGTTCCATGAGATGAAAAGAGTAAGAAATTGTCAAGGTTGTAGGAAATGGATTAAAAAAACAATGAAATATGGATGTAAAACAAAAACATTTTCTAATTATGGTAAAATTAATTTCAGGGAATGTATGTTCAGATATATAATGTGTTACCTATATAGTATAGTTGGTCATAACATTCATGGAAATAAAGAAAAGAGTCCCAAGAAATCCAAGAGATAGATAAAATATATTATGTCAATGATGAGATGTTTTAGATATAATGAGTTGAAACATTATGATAACATGTGTCCTAAGTTACTTACTGAAGGTGGAAATCATTATTATCCAAAGAAAAAATGGGTGGAAAATCATTTTCTACTTCTATAGTTGATATTGGTCAATTATTTGAGGTGGTGAATGCACTATGGAGTATTGTATTTCTTTATATATGATCATAATATCAATTACATAGTCACCCTTTTTTATTTTTTATATAATGAATGAAAAATGTGATAATTTTATTAAATTTTCCTAGGTTTTTGAAGTATATGTTTTATTGGAAGACTTATTTGAGAAATAATGCCTTTAGATTTTATATACATAATTTTAATGGTATTAATATCCTTTTTGGTATATAATAACTTGATTTTAGTTAAATGATTTGAAAAATAATTATTAATGAATATTAATAATGAACCAATTGTGTTACATTTTATGTTTAGATATTATTTTATCATATTGGATAACATGTTAAAAAAAATTCTTTTTGGAAAATTGTAAAAAATGGACCAAAAGACTTGTTATTGTTTTATGGATCTTATGATCCATCAAAAGTGAACTTTAGTACTTCATGCGTGAAAGGATTAATTTTTTATAATCTTTTCTTGGAGTAAGCGATGAATTGAAAATTTATCAAATCGCAACTAATGGATGAAATTGATCTTTTGAAATAGAAACATATCAAGTATGTATATTTATTTATAATCATATATTCTAAAAAAGTTTCTCAACATTAGGAAAAGGATATTGAATAACATTTTTTCATATTACATTAAAATATGATGAATCAGATAGTATTTCAAAATATCACAGATATTTGGTTTTGAGGCCCTCAACATTTCATTGATCATTAACTTTATTGTGATCAATGAAATAAATCAACCTTATAAATATTTATAAACTTCTTCCATCCCCACCAATACGATCCTATTTGAAAACCATGTTATGTTTTATTGAATTTTATATTTTTGGTACCCTTTGTCACTTATTAAGAGGATGTTTTATTAACCCTTTTTATGATGTGGGTTTACAAAAAATGTAGTTTCAAATTACATTCATTTGATAATTGAGATAATGTTAAAATTATGATGAATTTTTTAAATGGGGGATAATGTAACACTCTAAATTTTAAAAAGATAAATTTTTTCAATAACTTGCGTTACACATAACATTAAGTTTAGCTTGTGTTACAAAAACATTGAGTTGAAATTAAACATGAAATATTTTTTAAATATTATTATTTAATATAATAGTTATAACTTATCGGTTAAATTTGGGGGGTTTTATATTACTAAAAATATTATAAAAAATATGGTGCTCACCTTATAAGTAATAAAATAATAATCATTTGAATTAAAAAAGAATATCTTTTAGAAAATAAAATTTTCATCTAAAATATTGTTTAATCATTCGTGGATCAAATAATTTAAAAATATGTTTTACTTATTTTAAAAAATTTATATAAAAAATTAATATTAATTTGTAAAATTTTAATAAAAAAATAACCATAGGGTTAATTTTTTGACTTTTATGAAATGATTCATTTTTTCATGAATAGTAGAAAATAATAGATTTTAATTGAAAACTACCATTTCATCTAAATATTTATATTGTTAAATTTTATTTTAAATTGGTATTAAAGTAAAAATAGTTAAATTATACATATATTAATCCAATATTGTAAATTTTAAAGTCTTTTATATTGATTTTTGATATTAAATACTATAATATTTGGAACATTTTTCACTTTAAAAACTCGCTTTCTCATCATATCTATGAGATTAATTTTAAATTAAATTCAACCAATTATGATAATTAAATTTAGAGAAATTTTTTCCATATTTTTAGATAGAAAAATTTAACTTATCTAATAAGTTCAACTAAATGTTTTTACCATAATGATTAGTGGAAAGTGTTAAAATTAGTTATAGTGAATTAGTTGAAAACGAGTATATATAGTGGTGAAACATAGAATATAACCTGTAAAAGTTAATGAAAACATATAAAACACCCATTTTCTGGTCATATTTTGACCTTATCAACTATGGAACTATTTCTAAAATTAATTCGGATACTATTCCATGAATGTGACTTATATATTATATTTTAAAAGAAAAACTCAAAAAAATAACCTTCCTTGTTTCTAATATCTATAAAGTATTGGGGTATAGAAATTTTTTTTGTTAATTTATACACAATTATTTAAAGATAATTTTTTTATCATAATAATTTACCTTTAATTTATACATAATATAACAACACTCAAAAAGTATAATAAATACCAATGTAGTCAATATTATGATTATAATTAATAAAAATTAATTACATAAAAAGTTTTAAATGTGAGGTAAATTTAATGAACAATTGTTTTCCATTTATTTATTGGATTAAATATCATGTTAAAAAGTTTTTATCTTAATTTATTCAAATTACATACTTTTATTTATATTTTTTTTTAAAAATTATATTAAGTAAATAATTTGAAAATTGACAATATAGTCATTCTATAAAAAATTATATTTTATTAAATACTTTATAATTTCTAAAAAATAATATTATCTAAAAAGTGAATTAAAATTTTTAATAAATATATAATATGGTCCATTAAGGGACTAATTTAACTTTTAAAATGAACATTTAGGCCCATATATAGATAAAATTTTGTTAGCTCGATTAGTGTTAAATGGGCGTTCTTTCCAGTAACATGGACTTCACATAAAATTAATATCCTAAAAAAATTGGTTTTTTATTTTATGAATCTGATATATTATTTATAATTAGTGGGTGTAAAAGTTACACCAATTATAAATTTATATTATTCTTATTGTATTAAAAACCATGGTTAGAGAACTTGTTACAATAGAAAAAAGTAAAAAGGGGAAAAATTGAGTAAATAAAATGAATGAAGAACACAATGATATAAATTATATTATTTTGATGTGGTGTACGATGGGATAGACCATAATTTGTATACATACCATTAGATGTAAATTTAGGAGGAATATGAGTTAACAGAGACTAACCAATAGTGAAAAATGTTGTGTATTAAAAAGAATGACACTCCTCCTCAACTATAAAAGGGAACTCTATCTCCCCAATTCGAAACACCTCTAAAATTATTAGGATGAACCAAAATCTACCATATTCACTCCAAATATTTCTTCCAATAATCATAGATGTCTTATGTTCGGAATAAATAAAACTTAGTAAGGTTTTAGTGCAATCTAAAGGAAGATACCCGAAGAAGATGAATTGTTTTTCAACAAGTATCATTAATTTCTTTCCTTGTACACCAAAATAAATTATTCATATATCATGATGATATGATAACCTCAATATATCCAATATAAAGATTTTTTGTTATGTTAAGGGTTCATCCTACTACCACACACTGTTCAGTCAACTCAATTATGAAAACATCATTCATTTTTCCATTACCACCTCTAACGTTTAGTAGTAATTATAGATAAAAAGTTTATATAGTATATTTATGAAATAATTATTATTATGTATTATTTATTTCATATATATCATTTTTATATTCCAGGGAATAAGGGATAATGTACCTTCATTTGTTTGTACAGAAGATTACTACATCATGAAGCGATGTGATTATTTTTCACTAACACATTATATAGATGGTAATAAGGGTAAAAATACTGAATATATGTGATATAAATGAAATATTAGTATATTAATTAAAAATTTCCCTCTATTTAATAATAATATAAAATTTTTTTTCTTACCTTCTCACTCACTGTAAAATGTGATGACATCATATGTGGACATGTGCTATTCTGCCTCTTTGAAGCTATGTGATTTCTTTTTTCATCACCACATAAAAAAAATTATATATATATATATAATTAATTATAATTTTATTTATAATTTAAATATCATTATGAAAAGTTAAATATTACTACCTTCTTTCAATAACAATCATTGAAAAATGAAAGTTTCACTCAAACGCATGTACTATCTACCATCTTCATGAATGTAATATTAGTTCATTTTTCATAAAAATATTCCGTTATTGGTTTTAAAAGTTTAATTACAGAATAAATATGATAATTATTTGATCATTGTTGTTATTTATAAGTTCAAATAATTCCATCCTTGATTATATTCAACCTACCAAATTTATTTTGACACATAATCCGAATATGGTCAAAACAACCAAGAATAAATTAATTGACTATGTAATTGTATATATATTTTTATTTAGTTAAATAAATCTAATAATACAAATTAAAAGGTTTCTAAAAAAATAAAATTATTAATATATGTTTGTTATTCTGAAATGAAAATACACATGTGATGAATTGGTTTAAAGGTAAGGGACTTCATCTCAATTCCCTTTCATTAATGCATACATTGATGTAATAAACCTTTATTCTTTTTTTTGTGGGTATATGTTGTACCTTTGATAGGTTAGATCACTAAGTTTACTATTGTCATGGTATTTAATTTTTTTTCAAAGTTATTCATTCATGTGGACATTTAGTCCATTATTTCCAAGGAAACAAGGAACATTTCATCAAAAAATCATCTTTTAATGTTTTCCTTGAAATATATCATATTCAATGTCATTTTTATATATTATTTGATAAAATATTTTTTATTCACAGAAATTATTTTCTAATTAAAAACTAATGAATATTTTAGTTAAATTTTTTTAAGAAGTAATCTTTTCTACATGTTTTATATGGAATGTTATGCCAAAGTCACAAAGAATGTTATTTTCATAACATATAAAAAAGAAATGAATTTTAAAATTTCATAGAAATTAATTTATTTTGGAATTTGATTTAAACATTTCATGTTTTATTTAATAAAAAATACCATTTCTGATCCCCATTATAGCTTATATGAATGGTTAATCCCTATTATAGATCATTAATAATAAATGAGTCTGATATAGCTTATATGAATGTTGTGGAACATAATATATCTAAATTTATTTGGGTAAATATTATATTTTTAAGAAAAATACCATTTCTGATGTTGTGTTGGTCTCACCTTCGAGTACTATTTTTTCTATTAGAGTACTTTTCATTCTGGATTTATCTTGGGGTTTGTTTCGGTGTATTTTGAGAAAAAATGAAGGAAATAGGGATATTCAAAGTTAGTATATGATTAAATAAAACTATGCACCCCAATCCAATAAACCGTGAAATAATGGATTTTGAGGTTTTTCATGGCCGAAACATTATTTTAAGAACCATCTACTCTAAAAAGAGAAACTATGAACCCATAAAACAATAAGCACACAGTTTGGAAAACCATAGGCCCCTTCCAAAGAAACCATGCACAATTTTGAATGTGTCCCAAAGTTTAATTTTAAAATTACCTAAACCCCTAGAACACCTCTATTTCAACCCACATTCGGCACTAGGATGTCTTTAAAAATTTTAGAGCTATTCAGATGAATTATATTCACTCCATAACTCCATTATTTTTGAATAAAAACCCATATTGATGATCTTCTACTCTCATGGTATGTGGATACTATCCTATTAATTTATTATTCATCCTCATTAATTCTCTCATTCATTTAGTGGGAATTAATCATCAATTTTTCTAGATCTAGATCTAGATTTGGTGAGTCTAGATCAAGGATTGTGGATCAAGATCTAGAATTGAGATATCATTTTCTGCTCAATATTAATTTACAGTTTTAGATCAAAATCTTGATATACACATTGTACTACCCAATTTCAAAGATATTCACTGGGAGATTTTTCATGAACCAATTAAGTTAGGTTCCCAATTATTCAAATCACATAGAATTATATTCAATTATCTGAAAGTGATCATATAAATTATTGATTTTGTATATAAATTCTAATTTTAAATTGAATTAATTAATTTGGATAATTAATTTATTGAGGAATTTTTCATTTTATTGAATAAGGGAAACTGTGTGATGTAGATAACTAATTGTTGACTTAGTTATTAGATTGCTGAATTTTTAATTTAGAATAATTAATTTATGAATTAATTATTATATATTGAGATTTTGAAATAGTTAATTAATTTTTGAATTGATTAACATTGAACTTGTGATTAATTAACATTTGAATAAATTACTGGGAAATACAAGGTTAATTAATAGTCAAATTAATTAAAATAAATATATATTATTTAATAATTTTTAAACAAGTTAATAGACATGGATTTTTTTAATTTTTAATTAATTGATGGAAAATATGGTGGTGAATTATGATAAATATATTATTGTTGTTCAATTATGGTTGAGGTGACAATGTGATAATATTTGACAATGATATAAATTTAATATTGTGATATGTTAGGATATAGATTTTCATGACTAATAAATGGGGTTCTAGACATGATGATCCCTACCAATGATATAGATAAGAATTATTGATAATCATGTTTCTAGACATGATGATCAACACAAATGATATAGATATGCATGATTGATAAATTGGGTGTTATACATGATGATATAAGAGAATGATATATTTATATATATATGAATTTTTGATAAAAGTGGTATTAAATATGATGATATATGATAATGACATAGATATGCATGGTGGATAAATGGGGTTCTAGAAAAGATGTTCTACACGCATGATATATATGCATGGATGATACATGGGGCACTAGACATGGGATTTAAAACCCAAAAACATTATCATTGGATATTGGATCCATGTGACCATAATAATGAAGTATGAATTGAATATGTAACATGGTTCAGACCCAGTGTGTTCAGAAGAACGTATTGATTTATTGGTGTCCTCAGAAACCTGATTGTAAATATGTTTTAATAAATATTAACTAATAATGTGATAAAAATATTGTTATTTGTTTTAATTATTCGTTTATAAAATTTCATTCACATTTATTTATTTTTATTTTATTTAGACACCATTGGTGGCAGCCTACATAGTTTTACTCACACCCTACTCAGCCTAACAAATTGATACATGAATAGTCTTTGAGTTTTCAAGATAAGTTAAGGGAAAATGCCATGTGGTAGATTATAGATTGGGTATGGAGCTTCAATTAGGTAACTATATTTGGTTTGGGACCTGCTTGGGAGTCATCAGTTTCTTCATTATTTTTTTCCATTTAGACACATTACAATTACATTACCATTCGATGTTTTTTATTTTATATGATTTTTGTATTTCCAGCTTTTATTATAAGGGATATTGGTATTTTTTATGGTTATTTATGCTTATGCTACTTTTTATTTATATAAATTTGTGTATTAATTAGATAAAATATAGTATATATACCCATGATCGACATAATGGACCCACACATCTAGTTAGAAGCCTGTAGAGTATAGGGGGTTTTGAGAGCCTATGTCCAACTGGTGGAACCTAGTTTGGGACATTATAACATGGTATAGGAGAACTAGGATTGTTTTCTTCTTATATTATCATCCAATTTTGGAATGGGAGTTATGATAATAGGAATATTTGGGGCATTATTATGAGATCATTCATGGGAGTTTTAAAACCATATAGGGGTAAAACCCTTGTACTCATGGTGGGATTTTAGTTATCTCTCTTTTCATTTACTATTAAATATTATTTCCCCTTGGGTGATTCACTTGTATGTAATGTGATTATTATTTTTCTAATTTTATGATAATTAAATCATGGCTATATGGGAAATGGTGTTGGGTCTACAAGTATCATTATATATTCACAGGATAATTTTTTAGCATACAACATTTTGGGCATTCTTAAAAAACATGGTTTGGGTATGTTGTTAAACATCTACAAATTTTCCTTACATGAGTTAAATTTATATGATAATGGTTCCTAACATGAAATAGAGAATGAAAAAATTATTCAAAATGTGAATAAACTGGATTCTAAATGAGAAACATGAATGTGGGATGTGTTTTCCTTTGTAAACCATTACCTAGGTGTGGAGAGGTTGAGTGTAGTGATAGAGCCTCAGTTTTGATCGTGTGGATAGACATAGGGAAAATAATTTTTAGGACATTCCATTAAAATAAAGGTGATAATGTTGTGTCTAGATTCATAAGAAGTTTGTTTGGAAATATAGTGTTATTCCTCAATGACGACGCCCTTTGATAGTGCAATAAGATGATATGGCCGGAGATGGTATACTAGTAGCAGAGCCTAAGGCACCGATTGTGATAGGTGAGGAAGCAGGGGTATAGTCCCAATATAACTTCAATATCTTTATGAAATTAATATAAAGATGCCCATAGAAGAATGAAATGATCTTCACTAACCTCATTAACAAAATTTTGTTGGAGGACCCTTAGAAAATTGTAATAGAGGGTGGACCTATGGGAGATGATTTCTTGGTTGTGTCCAATGAGACGATACCTAACCACATGGATACTCTTATTGAAAAAAGAGTCAATGAGGCCACTTATATGCTTCTAGGATTAGTTAATCACCTATGGGAAATTCATGCAAATACTGGGCCGGTTGATGGTATGATATGGAAGCAATTTTTGTAGATGTTATTAGAGAACTTATGCAATGAGATGCTGAGATAATATAGGGTAATAGAGTTTATGCGGTGTAATCAAGGGAGAATTAATGTGATGTAAAATGATGGATTCTTCATAGACCTGAAAAACATTTCTCAATAGTTATAAAGATATGAAAAATCTACAAAAAGACACTTTTAGGATGAAATTAAGTGAGTGATTAAGCCCCAATTTAACAGCTGTTATTTAAAGAAGTTTGTTGAGTGGGTGGATTATGATGTCAATGTTGAGGGGAAACTAAAGGAGGCTTTCAGTGTAGGGAAGGTGGTTACATATGTATGATCAAAGAGTATATATTCTGAGAGAAGGAAGGTCTTATATGACATCATTATCCTTAATAGTGGGAAGCAGAGTGGATAGTCAGGGGATGAATTACTCAAGAACTTACCAAATTTATTTTTCCCTGGTGTGATATTCTAGAACACTTTCATTAACATTTTCCCCTACCAACAACAGAGTGATGATACTATTATAAAATGGGAAATATATAGAGGTAATGTAGGAACCTGAGACAGAAAATTAGTGATGGAGGAGGTAGACAGATCTAGGGTACAGAAAGGGGATCTTTTGAAGCATATCAATCTGGTAGTTAGAGTTCCACCGGATGAGGCGATAGAAGATATTGATGCAGTTAGAATGGGGAAGAGAACCCATATCAGCAGAGTGTTGTAAATCAGGGGAGTAAAAAAATTAGAGGGAATATGGTTATGAGAGCTACATGTATTGTAACATACACTTGTGGATATAGAGGATGGGCCATCGATTGTGAGAGGTACTTTTATTTTAACTTATCCTTTAGAAAGTGACTAATTACCTATTAGCACCTCTCATTACATTGTATATACTAATAATTTTAATGTTTTTATCCGTTTGGTGGAGTTTTTGGGTGGGGTAATTCCTATAGATACACCATTAGGATTGTAGTTTAGATGTATCTGTATTTAAAGTTATATTCTCTTGGGTTCTAGGAGTATCTTCTTCTATAAGATATTTATATTCCTCACATGAATGGATTCAACCAATTCATGGGTATGGACTATAGAGTCACATAACTAGCCCACACAGAATTATACCACAAGAGAGTGGAATTTACATCTATTAAGGGTGGCCATTACATTATTTTGGGTGTTTGTGATATCAAGGGAGGATGAGTAGGGAAATAACTCTGCAAATGGGAGAGCTCATAGCCTAGTTTTTCTAGTCTATTATTGGATAATGGGGGTGTTAAAAAAATGGATTTCCAGTATGTTTGGAACTGTTTCATGATGTCTTTCTTCAAGAATCCCCAAGGCTACCACCAGAGAGAGATGTGAAATTAACTATTGAGCTCATTCTAGGGGCTAAGCCAAAATCTATCCCACCATTGTGAATGGTATAAAAAATCTTCAAGAGACCAAGACTCATCTAGAGGAGTTGGAGGATATGGTATTTATCATTCAAAGTATATCTCCATGGGGATCACCTATGTGGTTTCCACATAATATTGATGGGAGTTTTCACTTATGTGTTGATAACCAAAATATTAACTAGATAACTACGAATAAATGGTATCTGATTCAATGTAAGAATTATTTATTTTACTAGTTTAGGGGATCTTGTGTTTTCTAAAAGGTCAACTTGAGTTCAGGGCATCATCAGCTAAGTGTTCAAACTTTTAATATACTGAGGACAACTTTTAGATGTAAGAATGGCCTATATGTGTTTGTCGTAATTCTATTTGGGTTAACGAACTCACCTATAGTGTTTATGGACTTGATGAATAGAATAGTCCATCCATACCTAGATTAGTTTGTGGTAGTTTTCATAGATGACATCTTTATGTAATCCAGGACTCATAACAATCATGCCCAACATCTTGACTCTTCCTGAATACAATGAGAGGGTGTTGACTAAATGCCAATCAATCTTAGATCATATTTTTTATAGTCAAGGTACACTTATTAGGAAACATCATCCCAGATGAAGGTGTGTCGATGGACCCCGAGAAGGTCCAATAACTGGTTTCATGGGAACGACCAAATAATGTATTTGAAATCTATAGATATTTGGGGTTAGTTGGATGTTATTAAGGATTTATCCTTTAATTTTTTCCAATTGTAAGTGCTTATCTTGGGATTGACCATGAAGGTGATAATGATAAAATGATCGAAAGAATGATTGAAATCATTATAAGTATAAAATAACCACTTGACATAGACACCAATTTTGACCCTACCCGAGATTGGTGAAGAGTATATGATGTATTGTTACACTTTTGGGATCCATCTCAGAGCTATGTTAATGAAATAAGATATTTTCTTGGTGTATTGGTCTCATCACCGGTGGCCACATGAATGAAACTACCCTACACTTGAACTTGAGTTAGAAGAAGTGGTTTAATCCCAGATATTCTGGTTGCATTATCTTATGGGTGTGAAGTTTATGATGTATATTAATCAAAATTTCTTGAGATACATCTTCTAACAATGATATTTGAATCTCTAGAAGTGAAGGGTTGTATAGTATATACCATCATTAAATTTTGAGATAACATATATGTTGGAGAAAGTAAATTTTGTGGTGGATGCTTTATGTATGAAAACATAGTCATAGGTGGTTTAGGAGTCCAGTATTGAGTGGAAGATGATGACCTTTCCGTTTGAGATGCATGTGGTTGTTCTGGAGAGTCAGGAGTAGATAACATTGGTTTTGGTCTATGTTGAGTATATATTTTTTATCCACATTAGAGACATGCAGTAGGAGGATCTGGAGTGTTTGAACCTGATGGATAGTAATGAAGGTGGGGAGTCACCATCTGATTAGAGAATTTATTAGGATGAGATAATTTACATAAGAAATCTTATTGTTTTTCCTACATGCATCAGGAGGAGCTTAGGATGAAATTTCACGCATTAAAGTTGGTGGTACATCCAGGGGTAAAAAAATGTACCATGAACTATGATGAATGTTTTGGGGGACATGCATGAAAAAGGAGATAACAAGGTTCATGACATGATGCTTCACTTATTAGCAGGCGAAGGTAGAGCATCAACAGCTTGGTTCTTTTCTACATCATTTGGACATTAAAGAAATGATGGGGGATGACATGACCAAGGAATTTGTGGTCGGTCTTCTGAAGATGTGTATAAATAACAATGTTATCATGATTTTTATGGACAAATGATGAATGTAACACATTTATTACATATAGGGGATTCTCATTCATTCGATCCACTAGGAGTTTTTTATCTCTATAAGATAGCCTATCTACATTGGGTGATACAAAATATATATTTACATCATGACTCATGATTTAATTCATCCTTGTGATAGGGATTACATAGGGATCTCAGTAAACATTTATTATTGAGTATTGATTTTCACCCATTGATAGATGGGATGACAGAGTGTACTATACTGGTGCATGAGGATATGCTGCAGGCATGTGTTCTTGACTTCAGTAGATCTTGGGAGAAGAACATGAATTTAGAGGAGTTTTCATATATTAATAGTTATCAGGAATATATACATATTGAACCATATGAGTCTATTTATGGTAGGAAATGGAGAACCTCACTTTGATGAATGGAGGAAGTTGAGTCAGAGTTGTTGGGACCAAATCTCATGTAGGAGGCATCAGAGTAGGTTTAGTAGATTTATAATCATATTAATATGGATTTTAGTAGGAGTAATTTTTATACTAACATAATTAGATGACCCCTATAGTTCACAATGTTTGATTGTATATTACTTTAGTAATATCCTAGGATGGGTCATTGCATGATACATAAACATGTCATACTGGTGCCCAGGTTTATTGAACCATTCGATATTGTAGAGATAATCGGGCAAGTGATCTACTGATCAGATATTATCTAGAAATAAAGGGCTATGAATGATTATTTCCATGTATCAAAACATCGGCAGTATCACCCCCACCCTTATCATCTGATCTATATAGATGACATTGATTTAGAGGTAGGTGATTCCTTTGAAGACAATCCGATACGTGTGTTAGAATGAAGTGTTTAAGTGTTTAAGATAAATTCCATGATAATAGTTTGTGTTTTGTGGAAACAAATACATATAAAAGGGGATACATGGGTGAGAGATGTAGGTATAAGGGATTAGTGGCCCAATTAATTTTACCTGTAATCATAGAGAAGGTTGGGAGTGCAGATCGAGGAAACATTGTTATATGGTGGGGGATTTTAAGATCCCATCCTATTCTTGAGTTTCCCAAGATCATTTTTAGGTAGTATTTTTCATCTATTTGATTACTTGTCATTCTGGTTTTAAAATGGGTTTATATTTTTTGAATTTGAAGAAAAAATTTAAGAAAATATGATTGAGCATGATTGGTGTGGGTTTAGAGAAAACCATTCACCCAAATATAGTAAACGATGAAACCCTAGATAGTGAGGGTTTACATGGTTGGTGCATAGTTTCAAAAACCATGAGACCTAAAAAGAGAAAACATGAACCCCTAAATCAATATTCACACTATTGGCACTTATTAAGGGAAAACCATGCACCCCTTCCCTAGAAAATGTGTCCATTTTTAGAGTGGCCCAATGTTTTATTTTAAAATTCCACGTCCCACCAAAACTGACCTATTTCGACCCCCATTAGTCTTTATGACGTCTCTCATGATTTTTGAGCTCTACAGATGAATTTATATCCCTCACGACCACTTTTATTTCATAATTGAATCATGTATCAGAGATAATATCCTCCTCTTACAAGTTTATTCTATCCCATTTCATTCCCATTCATCATTTTTTATTATATCATTCTTTTGGTTGGATTTTATATTCTATTTTTAATGTCCTAGATTCGGTTTTTTAATCTAGATTTTGGATTTTTTATCTAGATCTATAATTGATAGATGCTGTTTTGGTTAATCTTGATCTAGGGTTTTAGATTAGGATCCCGATCTATGTCATTGTGTTGTTCAATTTCATGGATTTCAATTGGGAGACCATTTCTCACTCATTCGAGGTAGGTGGTATATTATTCAAATCCCATATACCCATTATCAATTATTTCCATGTCATATTATAATTTATAGATTTCATTTAGTGATTGGAATTACAAATTGAATTATTTAATGTGGTAAATTAATTAATTTGGGAACTGTGAATTTGATTGAATAATGGAAATTATGGGTTTGGGATATTTAATTGTTGAGATAATTATTCAATTTTTTAAATTTAAATTAAGAATAAATAATTGGTTAATCAATTTTTTTTTATTTTGAGTTTGTGAAATAGTTAATTAATTCATGATTTTATTAATGAAAGACTTCTGTTTAATTAATGTTTTAATTAATTAATGGGAAATATATAGTTCATTAATATTTGATTTTATAAAATTAAATTCATATTATTAATTAAATTTAGAATTAATTAATAGACATGAATTTTTCAATTTATGAATTAATTAATGGAATTTCTAGTGGTTAATTTTGATATGTAGATTAACGTTGTATAATATTTCCTACTGTGATAGTGTGAAATATATGTAATTATAAAATATATGTGATACTATGATATATTATTATATAAATTTTCATGATTGATAAATGGAGTTCTGGAAATGATGATCTATTCTACTGATATATATATGGACAATTTATAAAATGGGTTCTAGACATGACGATATATGGAAATGATATGGATATGAATGATTAAAAAATTGGGTCCCATACATGAAAATCTAAACAAATGATATAGATATACAATATTGATAAATGAGGTACTAGACATGATGATTTATGCCAATGATATAAATAGTCATGGTTGACAAATGAGGTGCTAGACATGATGTTGTACACTCATGATATATATGCATGGATTATAAACTGGATTCTAGATATGGAGATGTAAAACCAATAATATTGACATTTGAAAAGGGTTACATGTGGTCCTAATAGTGAAATATTAATTGAATAAGTATGATGGTTCAAACCTGGTGTAGGCTGAAGTAGGTATTGAGGTATTAGTGTCCTTAGAAACCTGGTTGTCTTTATGGTTTAATAAATATTAATTGAAAATGTGATAAAAATTCACTTATGAATTATAATTATATCTTTATACAACTATATACACATGTTATTTAAATGATTTTTTTTAACACCCCAATATTTCATTGTACTTTAATTCTTCAAAGTAATTCAATTACTTGCGCTACACGCAACACCATGTTCGAGCGCACAACGACTTACCAAACTAGCTGTTCAAAAGATTTTATGAATATTATTATCTAAATTTTTAATTTTATATATTCTATCTAAATTTTAACATCCATATTATTGGTTTGATAGACATAATATAAGAATGAATTCATTTTTTCAGATAAAGGAAGTATTTTTCAGAAAATGAAATTATGTCGCCTTTTAGTGGAGACCCCTTTTTAAATATGATATTTGACACTTTTATATATTCAATATTACAAAATAATCTTCTTCTTTTGAATCAGCACATACAAATTTAGTTTTGAAATTTTTTTGGTGTTTTCTGATAAATTTCTTTTTTTTGGTGAATAGTGAAATATCAAAAAAATTACTTGAAAACAAATTTTTTACGAAAATTAATTTATAGTGTTCAATTATACATTTTAATGGTTTGGATATATAATGAGACTATATTTTTTTCATTTAATACAATATAAATCATTATATATAATTTCACATTTAAATTGGACATAAACAGATGCCAATATTTTGAGAGTTTTTACTTTTTTAAAAACCCTCTTTTTGATTCTCATAATAGGAATTAATTTTAAATTAATAAGTGAATCATTTATGTTTTGAATTTGGTAAAATATACTTCATTTTTGTAATAATAATATCAAAATTATCTTTGGGTGAATTTTTGTATTTATCTAAAAACATTCAATTTTTGATGAATAGGGAAAAACACTGCATTTTTATTTAAACCTAGATTTTTATTTAAATAATAATTTATTTTATTTAAATTTATTTTAAGTCAACATAGATATATAATACCTATATAAGTTTAATATAATTCATTGGAGTCATTTTTTATTAAAATTAGATGTATAAAATGTTATTGAACTTTTTATCTTTTTTACCCACCTTCTTGGAGCATTTGCAAATTTGCATAAAACATAATTTTACCACTTTTGTGAGTTGAATGTAAAAAATACAAGATACACGGTAGAAATCAGTAAAGAAAATGTGGTTCAACAAGATGAATATAATTTTTGGTTAATAGTAACTTTTGAATTTTATTTACCACGGTTAAACATAAATAGATTAATTAAGGGTAAAAATGATATTATAATTACCCTAACACATGTCCTAATTATATTGTATAAGTGAAATTTGAAAAAAAATATCTTATGAATAAAATATTATCCTCTTTTTCCACTTGGATTTTATTAAGACATTTATTATTATTTTATTTACAGAAAAGTTAAAAGTGGTAAATTCAAGGTTTAAGATCTAAACCATTTTTAATATAGGGTTACACACAATATAAATTCTACTATAAATATTCATTACAAATATATATATATTTCCTACATAATGGTATTTTATTTTTAATTTTTAGGCATTAAATAGATTAATTTATTTATGACACAATGATGATGTAGTAATTACCTTATTAATGAAATATTAAAATATTTGATATTATAAATATCCCAAAAAATGTAAATTGAGACTTATGATGAATTAAAAAAACTTATTGGTTAGTATTACATGATAGGGTTGATTAGATAAGATTTTATCGAAGTGATAAGGTTGTTATTACTTTCATAGAAACAAAATACAAAATAGTGTCAAAATTGACATAAATTAGTTTTTAAAACAAATACTATATTATTGATTGATATAATATTCCTAAAAATATATGGTTTATCAAAAGGGGTTTAATAATATTATATATGTCATTAATGAACCACATTAGGTTCTTTTGGAAGTTTATAGTACATTTATTAACCATATAGTGTAAGAAAACAAGAAGACACGGTAAAAGTTAAACTATTTAACTAAGAGTCAAATATAAATGATAAGGTCAGAATGGTAGCGTAAACATTCCTAAAATGTACTGGTATATAGTATTTGAACCATAACCACGTAAGGCTCTAAAAAAATTCCTTTTGATCCATTATAAACAAAATATGATCATATAATAAATTAATATTTTAATCATTTCCTATAGTGTCCCCTCACCCCTCTTATAAAAGGGCACTTCCCCTTCTCTCAAAATCACACCTCCAATGCCATTTGGCTGGGCCAACCCTGGCCCAAATATCCTCCCAACATCCCTAATATAAACCTATATTCCTTACTTTTATTATAAAGCAAACCAAAGGATCTCTTTTGATCAACTCAAAATGAAACACTCGAAGAAGAGGTAATAATTTTACCAACCTATTTCAAGTTCTTTTCTTCTTCCACATCCTCATTTTTGTTCTTTTTATACCAAAATAATAACCCCAGTACCTTATACATACTGTTATGTTATTTTAAATAGGTTACAACCATTTTCATTATTCTAACCATCATATGAAGGATAATGTTACCATGCATGCGTACGTACGACTTATAGTCTCTACACAGTGGTGTAATTTGTTATTAAACACTTTGTTATCTGGATGGATATAATGATGAGTACTATGTATATAAATAATGAAACTAACCTTATAATTTCTCTATAAAATTAATATACCAACCAATTCCACACCTTTTAATCATTAAGGAAATGAAATTGTCACTCGTGTGCACGTACGACTTTCTGTCTCCACGACACGATGAGATCATTTTCCACATTCACCGTTCAACAATAATTATAAAAATATATATTATTAATAAGTATGTAATATATGAAATAATATTTCTAGTTAACAGATATATATATATATATATATGTGTGTGTGTGTGTCCTTACATATTACTTATTCAATTACTTCCATTCAATATGATATGAAAACGTAAACAACGTTTATGCATACGTACGGCCTACCGTCTCCGTAAATTGTGTTTTACATTTCATATATCAATATACTATACATATTTATTTTCTAATAGTATATGATATATAAATTATGTGTTATATTCTGGAAGTATTTAAATCATGATCTACATGATACGATTAATAATAACAAGTTAAAACACGTACGATATAGAAAGCTATTATTACCCGAAATGTAAATATGAAATGGAAATCATTATTAAATGGGTAGTATAAAGTTATAAATGAATCATATATGTTATAATAAATAGGAATATGGTTCTTTTCTAATTTAATAACATACTATGGTCATTATATAGGTGGATAAACGTATCCTCAACCAATATAAAGTGTAAGGTAAGGGTTAATTCCACAATCTATTTATTTTCCAAGGCTGTTTCTATGTAAGTATCTATTGGGACATATTTACTATCCATGTACATGTTTCATAAAAATAGTTTTCAAATGGATTATTTTTAAAGGAATTTTATTTACTAAATCATCATTTTAAATTATTTAAAGACTTATTCTTCTAAACCTTTATCCTTAATGTCCATGTTTTAAAAATGGTTATAAGGATTTATTTATATGGACATGAATGTTTTAAAATGATAATTTCTTTCAAAAGTTTCAATTTGGTATGGGACACATTGATGCAAAAATATCTTTTAAATTATTTACTTTATAAATTATCTATCTTTTAAATGATTTCTTGAAAAGGTGATGTTTCTATCAAAGATATTTACTGATCATTTTCAACTATGTCAACATCCTTTACTTGATATTATTTTTGATTGAGGTTAGTTTGTTATGATACAAATCTCCTGTATTCTATTGACGGTTTTTTGTTATGTTGGACTATGGATGTGTTATTTTTATACCATTCGTGGTTTATGTATAAAGTATTTACATTTTTATGCTATTTTTACTACGGTTGTTTATGTTATGTTTAAACCTTTTCAAATAAGGAATTCATTGGACATAGTAAGTGAAAGGTGGATCCCACTATAAATATTCAATTCAATATTAGGTCTCATGAGACAAACTACTGTCTTGGAACAAGGCATTGACATAATCATATTTGTAGTCTTGGAACAAGGCCTTGACTATGTGGTTATGAAGTCTGGCATTATGGATTCCATCATTATGAAATTGATTATTGATATTTCATGTTATTATTTGACGAATAGAATATCCATGTGAATAAGTAAATGGAATTATTTGATTTATCACTGCCATTTTATGCTGATGTTTAAGTTTAAAATATTTTGTTTTAGTTTTATACATTTCCTTAAATGATTATTCTTATTTGTAAAAGTTTCTTCTATATTTCTATCCTTACTGAGCGTTTGAGCTCACCCCTTTCTTATGTTTTATTTTGCCAGGATTTCAAGAAGTGTTTTATGATTGATAAGAAGGGTTATGATAGGGGATTAATGGAAATCTAAAAAGACCATTTATGTTGTGTTTTATTTTTTAATGTGTAATGTAACATTCATTAATGTAATCTATTCTCCAACACTTCTAATCTGATCGATCATTCAGGACTTTATTCCTTGTAATCATGCCAATGTATTAAAATAATGCACCGACGCCAGGCTTCTGGGGTCGGGGCGTTATAGTTGGTATCACATGAAGTTTTGCAGCTACCTTGGAAATAGATTTAGATAAACTCTGATTAGATAACATTACCCTAAGATATACTTTGAGGATTATTATGGAAGAACTTACTTGAAATTTAGTAATGTAGATTGTTTTCATATAATTGTTCAAGACAATGGGCCTTGCTGTACTCTTGGTTACGACACTCCCAGGGGATATGTTTAGGATAATTCACATTTTCATTACAGGCCATTATGAACGATTTAGGAGTAAATACATCCTCAAATAGAACATTTTATGTTTAAAGATTATATGCATAATCTTTTCAATTTAGGTTAGGTATTTTACATGTTTGAAATTATGCATTGAATTTCACAATCAAAGCTAGTGCATGCCATTGTTTAGAAATGGCTCCTAGTTGAAGGAAGGAGAATTCCAGGAATACGCATGATCGAAAGATTAAAAAGGATCATATCTTTCATGGTATTAATCCAACATTTAAAAATTAAATAATCTTCCATGTATTCTAATCATATGAAAAACTGTATCACGTGTTTATAAGATAATTAAATAATTTTCTGAGTCCTATGGCTTTGAAGGGAAGAAAGAGAAGAAAATGATGGAAGAGAGAAAGATAGATAAAGGGAATAGGGGAAAAAGGATTTTCCCACATGTCATAATTGTGGAAAGAATCACCTTAGTAAATTATTGAAGGGAATGAGAGTTTTTTATGAGTTTCTAGAATAAGTACACCAAGTACATGATTTCAAGGATAATAAAAAGGTTTTAAATGTACGATACTTCATCTGCAATGAGTTGGGACACTACGTGAATCAATATCCAAATCATTAGATTATACCCCCAAATACATCTATTGGATAATAAAGAAGTTATGATACTACCGAAGATGAAAATAAATGGTTAGAGTTATTATGTTTTTCTTAATAAATTGTGTCATTTGAGTATTGTATTAATGATGTACTTTTTATATTAATTATAGAGTATATAAGGATTGTACTGTAGTACTATTTCATTAAGGACATGAGGTTTTGTGGAACCAAGAAAAGTGACGCAATAAAAGGTTAAATCTTATGGAAAATATATGGTTTAAGGAAAGATAAATCATAATATGGTTCTGATTTTTAGGTAGTGATTTTGGAATAAGATATGATTTTTTTAGATAAATTATATTCAATATTTTTGACTTCCTTGAAGCTGATTAATGATTTTTATATTCCATCATTATTGGAGTTTACAAAAATTTTCGGATAGGTGCATATCCTGTATTCTATAAGTAATAATGGAACATGAATGTAATCAATATGGGTTTATAATAATTCAGGGTTATATAGTGTTTTAAAATAATTTCTGATGATGGAAGACACATGTTATTAGGTGGTAAAAAAGATGTTCAGTGTGTTTACATTCCTTATAAATTGTGGACAATGAGTTTTAAAAAGAAGTATTTTGGATAAGTCTAAATGTTGGAATCAAATAATTTTGACATTGGATACTATTAATAAGGGTAAATAATTTATTAAGATTATTTTTTAATTTTCATAAAAAGGACAACATGGAGGTCGGGTGAAAACCCATCACATCTGTAAAGTCCGCGAGACTTGAACCCACAACAGAAGGGCGATAAGGGTGCATCACCTACCACTGGCATATGTGATTTCCTGGTTTTTATAATTTATTTTTTTAAAATGGTCTTACAGATAAATTATAAATTCGTTTTTTTGAACCCTATATGATTTGAAAAAATAGAATATTTTTGAATTATAGTATCTTTTGTAGTGAAAGATGAGTTTGGGGTAAAAATTAGTTGAAGGATGAAACCTTACTTGTCGAGTATATATATATATATATGTATATATATATATATATTCCTCTAGTTCAATGAATAAAATAATTATTAAAATTTAGGAAAGTGATCTTAAAACCAAAAATATATTATCCTAATATCTTATGTTTTGTTGAACCGATGATATTTTAAATCATCATAGATTGATGGATTTGAGGCCCTCAATTTTACACTTGTTTGTGATTTATGACCACAATAACTCCCTATAAATATTTAAATTTTTCCTATAATTAGGTGTCTCTAACTTCACCAATGTACTTTTAATTGAGATCTTAATTTGGTGCTGACTTTTTCACTTCCCTTTCTCTCTTTTTAAGAATAAATTTTATTAACCCAATTTTTTTATGCGGGGTTTCCACAAAGGTATTTTTATATTTTTAACCATTTATTTTCAAAGAAAAATTTCAAATTGCGACAATTAAATTTCTTGATGGAGGGTAGAATATAACACCCCAGTATTTTAAAGTACACTATTTCTTCAATGTAATTCCATAACTGGCGCTACACACAACATAGAGTTCGTGCGCACCACGACTTACTAAACTAGTTGTTCAAAAGTAGTTATGAATATTATTATATAATTTTTAATTTTATAAATTCAATATAAATTTTAATATCCATATTATGAATTTCATAGACATAAAATAACAATGAATTCATTTTTTTTAAATAATGGAAGTATTTTTCAAAAAATTTAATTTTACCACCTTTTAATAAAGAACCCTTTTTAAATCAAATATTTTACACTTTTATATGTTAAATTTGAAAAAATAATATTCTTCTTTATAATCAGTACAAAAAAAATTAGTTTTGATAATATTTTGGTGTTTTTTAGTAACTTTCATATTTGGGTGAATAGTGAAAAATACAAAATTTTAATTGAAAACAAATTTTTTAATCAAAATAATTTATAGTGTTTAATTATGAATTAGAATGGTTTGGATGCATAATTAGATTATATTTTTATCATTTATTACAATGTAGTTCATTATATGTAATTTCACATTTATATTTGACATGAAAACCTGCCAATATTTTGATAGTTTTTACTGTTATAAAAACCTTCTTTTTGGTTTTGACAATGAGAATTAATTTTAAATTAATAAATAAAAATATAGGTTTTTAATTTTGTAAAATATACTTCATTTTTGATTTCATAATATCAAAATTATCTTAGGGAGAATTATTGGTATTTTTCTAAAAATATTTAATTTTTGATGAATAGTGAAAAACTATACGTTATTATTTAAAAATGTCTTTTTATTGAAATAATTATTTATTTAATTTAAATTATTTTTATTTAAAAATAGATATATAATAACTATATAATATCAATTTAATTCATTGGAGTCATTTTATAATAAAATTAAATGCATAAAATTTTATTAAACTTTTTAACGGTTTTTACCCACCTCCGAGGAGCATTTGAAAATATCCATAAAAGTTAATTTTACCACTTCTGTGAGTTGAATTTCAAAAGAATGAGAGGCATAGTTGAAATCAATAAATAAAATGTGGTTCAATAAGATGAAAATAATTTTTTTCAATAGTAACGTTTTACTTTTATTTACTACGGTTAAATGTAAATACAGTAATTAAGGGTAAAAATGATATTATAATTACCCTAACACATGTCCTAATTCATTTGGGTATGTGTAATACGACAAAAACAACCTTATGAATAAAATATAATCCACTTTGGTCCATTTTTATTAGATTAGGACATTTATTATTAATTTATTTAAAGAAATGATAAGAGTGTTAAATTCAAAGTTTAATAACTAAACCATTTTAATATAGGGTTACACACAATATAAATTCAAATATAAATATTCATTAGAAAGATAAAATGATTTTCTATTTAATGCTACATTATTTATAAATTTTAGAAATTAAATAATTTAATTTATTTATGACTCAATGATGATTCAGTAATTACATTATTATTGAAATATTGAAATAATTGATATTATAAATATCTATATAAATGTAAATTGATACTTCTGATGAATTCAACTCATTTTATAAGTTAATATTACATGTTTGGGTTGTTTAGATAAATTTTTTTTGAATATATAAGGTTGTTATGACTTTCAATAAACCAAAATACCAAATAGTGACAAAATTGACATAAATTAGTTTTTAGAACAAATATTATGTTATTGACTGATATAATATTTATTGAAATCTACGGTTCGGGAAAAGGGATTCAATAATATTATATATTTCATTAAGGAACCACATGAGATTCTCTTGTATGTTTAGAGTATGTTTATTAACCATATAGTGTAAGAATACATGAAGACACAATATATGTAAATCTATTTAACTAAGAGTTAAATCTAAATAATAAGGTTGAAATGGTAACCTAAACTGGTATAAAACCTATTGGATGATATGATTTCGACCCATAACCACCTAAGACTCGAAATAAATTTATTTTTAGCCATTATAAATAGAATATGATAGTATAATAAATTAATATTTTAATCTTTTCCTAATGTGACCCTCACCCCTCTTATAAAAGGGAACTTACCTTTCTCTCAAAATCACACATCAAATTCCATTTGGGTCAGTTAAAAGCTACCCAAATATCCTCCCAACGTCTCTCACATAACCCTAAAGTCCTTACTTTGATCAGAAAGACAACCTAAGGACCCCTTTTGATCAAATCAAAAGGAAACACCAGAAGAAGAGGTAATAATTCCACCACCCTCTTTCAAGTTCTCGTCTTCATCCACTTCCTCTTTATTTATTGTTTCCATATCAAAATAATAACTCTAGTAAATTATAAATACAGTGATGTTATTATCAATATGGAAAAACCATATTCATTATTCTATCCAACCTATGAATGATAATGTCAACATGCGTGCGTAAGTACGAATTACCGTCTACATGCCGAGGTGTAAATTGTTATTCAACACTACGTTATTTGGATGGATATAATGATGAGTAATATATATATCAATAATAAAAATAAAATTATAATGTCACTGTAAAATTAATATAACATCCAATTCAACACCTTTTAATCTTTAAGGAAATGACATCATACCCCATGTGTACATATGACTTACGGTCTCCACGATGTGATGAGATTCATTTCCTCATTCAACATTCAACGATGATTATAAAAATATATATCATTAATAAGTATGTATTATATGAAATAATAATTCTACTAAATATATATATATATATACTTGAAAATGTCTTATTCACTTACTTCCATTCAATATGATATGAAAACGGAAACAATATTTTTGCATACATGTGGTCTACCGTCTCCATAAATGATGTTTTAATTTTCATATATATATCTACTATACATATTTATATTCTAAATATATATTATATATAAATCATGTTTTATATTCTAGATGTATGTAAATCATGATCTATATGATACGATCGAGAATAACATGTTAAAACGCCTACGATAAATAAAGTGATTGTTACCCGAAATATTAATTTAACATAGAAACTATTATTAAATGGGTAGTATAAATTCATAAATGTATAATTTATGATATAATATAAATTAATATGGTTCTTTTATAATTTAATAACATACTATGTTCAATATAGAAGAGGTTAAACGTACCCTCGACCAAAGGAAAGTGCAAGGTAAGGGTTAATTCCACAATCTCTTTATTATCCGAGGTTGTTTTTACTTAAGTATCTTCTGGGAAATATTCATCATCAATGTCAATGTTTCATAAAACTGTTTTCAAATGAATTCATTTTAAAGGGTGCTTTTTAATAAAACAACATTTCAAATGTTTTAAAGATTTATTCTTCTAAACCTTTCTCCATAATTTCCATGTTTTCAAAATAGTTATAAATATTTATTTATATGGGTATGAATGTTTAAAAATTTCAATTCTTTTAAAATGTTTTAATTTTGTATGGGACAATTTGATTCAAAACAATCTTTTAAATGACTTCCATTATAAATTATGTGATTTTTAAATGATTTCATAAAAAAGGGGATATTTCTATCAATGAATATTACTGATCATTTGCAACTATGTCTACATCCATTATGAGATATTACTCATGATCAAGTTTGTTTTATTATGATACAAATAATCCATATTGTATTGAAGGTTCTATGATATCTTTGTCTTTGGATGCATTATTTTGATACCATTCATGATTTTTGGATAAAGAATTGACATTTCGTATGCTAGTTTTAATATGAATGTTTTTGTTATGATTAATCCTTTTCATATGAGGAATGCATTGGACTTAGTAAGTGATGGTTGAAACTTGCTACAGCTCCTCAATGCATCAAAAGGTCTCATGAGGCAATCTAGTTACTCAGAACAATGACTTGACACAATCTTATTTGTATTCTTGTAACAAGGCCTTGACTATGTGGTTATGAAGTCGAGAATTTTTTATTCCATCATTATGAAATTGACTATTGATATAGCATCTGATTATTTGACTAGTAGAATATACATGTGAATAAATAAATGGAATTATTTGATTTATCTTTTCCATATTATTCTGAAGTTTATGTATAAAAGTTTTTTTTGTATTATACATTTCCATAAATATTTAGGCTTATTTGTGAATGTTTCTACTATATTGTTATCCTTACTGGGCGTTTGAGATCACAGCTTTCTTATGTTTTATTTTCCTAGGATTCCATGATTTTTTAATGATTGATAAGCAGGGTTAAGCTAGGGGATTAATGGATTTCTCAAAAAATCATTTATGTTGTGTTTTATTTTCTAATTTGTAATTTAACATTAATTCATGTAATCTATTTTCTAGTACTGCTAAACTCATCGGTCTTTTAGGACTTTATTCCTTGTAATCATGCCAATGTTTTAAAATAATGCACTGACTATGGGATTCTAGGGACATGGCATTACATTTGTTATAGAAACCATGTGTTGTTGCCTACTGAGTTGTACTGACACTCTACATCAGCTTCAGGTTCGGTACCCGAATAAATATTGTGTTTTCAAGACAGGATATAGAAAAAGTCCATTGATTTGATTACTAATTGGGTATGGATCTCGGATAAAGGAACTAGATGTGGTTCCGGACCCACATTGGAGTTTTCAGTGAATTTATTTTCAGTTTTCATTTCAAAAACATGAAACATACATTATCATGTCATGTTTTCTATTTTGATTTAATATTTTACTTCTTATATAGATTATCATGATATATTGTTATTGTTTATGGTCTTTTGTGATTATGAGATTGTTTTTTTGGAGTATTACTCTGATAAAATAGGTTATAGTCTCCCCATGGTCAACATACCTGACCCCCTCTACTAATCGGTAGCCTCTAGAGTATGTGGATGCATGCTTGAGGTCATCGGACTAACACACTTTTGGCAGTAGTTTGTGGAACCCGGTTCGGGAAATTAAAATATTAGAATAACTATTTATATTTATTTCAATAAAAATTGGTTGGAAAGGTTATTTTGAATATGATGGACTAATTCATCAAAAATTAGTTCTTATTTCTTGATTTGGGGTTTAAAGGATTTATTTGAGAAAAAAATATTTGTGTTTGTCCTAATAAAATGTTTTATTTTCATCGGTTAATGAAAATTGATGTCAAGGAAAAAAATTTCTGGGTTTTTTTTCCAAAACTAATAGTTTCAATTATTTTAACATACCTGGTTAATATTTTTGTGCTTCACTAATGTTTTTAAATTGTTTTCATATGGTTTAAGCTGTGTAATGGAATGAATGAAGTTATGTTGAATGTACTAGAGATTTTCTATGATATTAAATCATTCCTTATTTTAGAAGTATTATATTATTGAAAAAATGGATACTAATTTGAAGTGTCCAATTTTTAATTCATAGATTTTTTAATGTATGATTTATTTCCAAATTATCTAATTCTCTAAACCTGAAAAGATCCACAAAGTGAAAATAGTAAATTTTTTACTAAAACCCAAGATTATGTAATGTTTAATATTGGGTCCCTATATGAGGGGTGTTTAGTTTTTTCATATATTTTAATGGAATACTGTAATGGATTTTATTTATTTTCAAAACACAAATATCTTGATATAGTACTCCATGAATTACTATAATTACGATGTTCATGGTATTTGATGGTTTGATAAATATTAGTCATTGAATGGGCTTTGATTGTTTGAGTTATATTACTTAAGGTGTGATACATGATATAATAGATGTAGTGGATTATCAAATATTACCAATTACTATCTATACAATTTCAATGGGATTATGAGATGATGAAATTCATGAGTTGAATTTTATGAAATAATATCCTAGGTGTCTTCAGGTGGGTTTTATTTGAGAGAGATAACTGAGGATGTACGACAGTATTGAAAAGAGAAAAACCAGTGGGGAATCGGTAGCTGGGTACCCATTTCTTCACAATATTTTGATAAATTCTATGCATTAAATGATGATTAATTTCAATTATATGGTTGGGAAATTAGTATACATAATTATGTGATGGGTTATATTCATTGTTTTGGGATTTGGAATACATTCTTTATCATTTTCATGAGTGGATTTGGGGATAATCTCACTGAGTATAATTTTTGTGTTCTTCATACATACATATTAAATATATTTTCTTGTTTTCAAGATAATGTTTGAGATCATGATTCACATTACACTCTTATGGGGTTTTTGGAACTTTTTTAGATTTATGGTAACTTTTGAGTGTAAATTTTGGTACTTATAGAACAATTTTCAGATGTATTAATTCTGGTATGACATTACATGCATGTAAATATGACCATTATTTTATCTTTATATCCTTGAGTTGATTGAGGTACATTAATTCTATCACAATATTATTTTTATTTTAAATGTAAATGTAACCATTTTTTATATATGATATACACTCAATGCTTATCACGAAATCATGGAATATTAGAGGTGGGATTCAGGCAATCACCATCTCCCATCTCTCTTTACTAGCCCCAGATATTACAATTAGTGGGAGGGACTTGTGAAATGTAACCCCTAAATAGTTAATATATCAACATCACCTCAAACCCAAACAATACTGATCCATTACAATACCAATTCCATCGTTTTTAATAAAACTAATATTTGAGTCAAATATTGTTAACCCTAAAATGATAATATATAAATATTTACCATACAACATCCCCAAAACACATGAATAAAATATCTATAGTAAAATTAAATTAAAAATAAAACACAAAATATATAAAATTGAATCTTGAAAGGGCCAATGGCATGTAGGCTATATAAAAATCTCTGAACATGAACCTATTTATTTAGTGTGAGAACCCATCCTGTTGAAGATGCGCGAAAATAATAGATTTCATACCTTGGTAGGTAGTAATACATTCATTATCAACCATCTATTAATTAACTTTATCTAATTTTTTTGGGAAATGATTATGAAAACTAAAAAATTGCTTAAACATACGAGGGTTTGTGAGAGAAATAACCCAATCCAGATAAGGGACTAGTATACAACCCAAAATGGTGAAGTCCATACTACTAATGGGGGGGAGAACCCTTGGACCCATTTGAAAAGTTATGAGGAGTAGTGGTGGACTACATGATACCATTAATAACCCATATATACTAACTTCCACTATGATTGATAAGACTATGATCCAATTTACAAGAATGGTTAATCACCCATGATCCCATTCATGAGCATGTGAGTCTGGAAGGACCAAAGTATTATTTTTATAAAAAACTATGGTTAATTCAATGAGACTGTGAAGATGGATCTTGAAAAGGGGGGAAGCCTACACTCGACTATATCAAGATTCGTGGAAGTAATATTCATTATAGATATAGATAGGTTTACCAGATTATCTTGTTTTTAGGGATTAACTCAATGAATTCAGCTCCCATGGCTATGAAATATGGATTTTAATGACCATGATGTTGACAATTTGAAAAACAAATCTTAAAAATATACTCATAGAATTTAAATTTATAGTTTCCACAATCTCAGCATATTGATAAATATATTAGATGAGAATGTACATGGAAAAACCATTTCAATGAAGAGGTAGGCACATCAAGGATATAAAATATTAAAGGTGATATAATTAAAAGATATGAGACACATGATCTAATCTGTTACACCCATAAAAATTACATGATTCCAAAATTAAATGGGATAGTTTTGAAAACAGATCCTCATGGATAATTGATAAAAAATTTCTCCCCTAGGTAAATCCATCATCCACCAAAATAGGAGAATGGGAGGAATATCACACCCCATAAGTTACATGACAAATCCAAGGAAACCCATCTTCTATGTGAAAATGAATAATGAAATTAAATTTATTGAGAGCCCCAAAAACAAATTCATATTTAAACAAAAAAAGAGTTTAAAAACCATTATATATACCCACTAGATTCCAGTTAGGACCAAACCTCACAACTAGTGTGTGGGAGTGGATGATAGTGGAATTAGGGTATTCATAAGTTGATAATGAGATGTCTGGATATTCCTTGAGTTATTTCGATGAATTCATTATTTTTTATAACAATTAATAATATTTATATTATTTTTATTCATTTTAATATACACATATATTTTCAATGTAGTTCATTAAATTAATATAATTGTTTAAAAAATATACATATTTGTTTAGAAAAATAATTTTTTTCATTTTTTAAAATAAAATTTCTAGAATTATAAAAACTGAATTCAATGATATTTTCAGATATTTTTAATTAAAATATAAAAATTATTAAATTATGTGAATTCAATTTTTGGAATAAAATATGTTTTCGAGCTAAAATGTTAGTTATAATAGGAAAGGGTAAAATGTGCTAAATAATTAAAATAATGAGAAATATGAAACTATATTTCTAAAAATTATAACTAGAATTTTTTATTAATGGAATCCACGGGTTACCATATATTTTTTAGATTTTAAATCAACTTTTCTTTTGAATTCACATTTCTTATACATTAAGGAATGTGTATCTTATAATATGACACATAAACTCATCTATAGAAGGACCCCTCCTCCACCCAATACAAAGAATAAAAAAATATGGTCTATGATCTAATATCTTCAGAAATTCAATACATAATAAGGAAATTTTATATTATGATCACTATGTCATAAAGACGGATCCTCAAATCAATTATAATAAAATAAGGTTACAAAAAGATATCATTTTTGTACATTGAATGTAAGAAGATCATTAGTTTTTTTTTCATTTTTTCATATGATCCTCCCAAATCATAAATACTATTCAACAATTCTGAAGAATCTAAAATTTATCATTATCATTCATCTATAATTATATTATAACGAAAAATGTTTATATTTATTCATGAAAATATAATATGTTGTTGTTTGGGTCAGTTTAACCAACTTCATGAATGATGCAATGATATATTCTTCCAAGATGATTATAAAATCCTAAATTTTGGAATTTTTTTTATAATGACGAAATTATGTTTTTTATTAATTAGGTAATAGTAATATACATAAATACATTGAAAAATAAAATGAATTCATTTTATTATCTGAAAAATTATAAATTTGAATTTTAAATTGTTCATTAGGAACCATTAATATAAAATCCAAATAATATTCATGAACCTCTAGAAATATATCATCAATATAAATATTATATCCTTTAATACGTGGGAGGAGATGAACACATGATAATAGATGATGTATTTCGATCTATATATCCAATAAACTATGATGCAAAGGGATTAATTAAATCCCGACTAATAATATTGACTATGAATAAATATAAAATGAATTATATTGAAATATAAATCAATTATATTATATAAATTAAATATAAATGAAGTTATTATAGAGTTATGAATAATAATATGTTGAATAAACATGGTAAAAGAGTGGGTTAAATCCAATCCACAATCAATGTATGTGTTTCTCATATTAATTTTTTGTCTTTGATATATATTCCATATTATCAAATTATTTTCATTAATATTTTTTTAAATCTCCAAATTGAAATATTTTATCAAAATGTGTATTTGATTCATGATATTTTTAATTTTATTTCATAATTTTTTTACTCTGGATTAATAAATTATAAAATTCCTAAAGGGATGTATTTCTATATCTTGTCAATTATGATTTAGATTATATTCTCCATTATCAATCATCATTATCTTTGTAAAATTTAAAGCCATATAATGTATGTTTGAATAATTTAGTCTTTTTTTATGGGATATATATATATATATATATTATTTTTCATATCTTATAATTGATTAATCATTAACGCCACACATATTAAGATATTTTTAATGATTTTATTAACTCAATATTCTTTCTTTGGTCTTACAATTTCTTCTTTAATTAAATTCTATTTTGTTGTATATATTCTAATAGTTGATATTTTATTATATCTTTACAATTAATTTTTATATATTTACATTTTCTTCTAAATATTTATTTTTTATTAATTCGTTTCTCATAAAATATAATGTTGTAGAGAATAAATTCTACGCTATAATTAAAATATATAATTTTTATTTAAATATTCCTTCATAAAAAGATTCTATGTTTCACTTGTTTGAAAAGTTATTAATTTATTTTTTGTCTTCTAATCTTTCTCATTAATTATATTCAAAATAAAATATAATATCTCTTTTGAAAAAAAATATATTTTTTATTATGAGAAATGTTAAATTAATACAATAATAATGTTGGTTGTCTAATGTAATATTGCCTATGATAGATGACTTTAGCATCTATTGATGTTACAAGTTAAAATTTATCATTTTTTATTTTTTTTCTAATGAATAATCTTATTATTTTATGTTATTTCACAATTTTTTTTATGTTTTATCATGATTAGAATGGATTTTGTTGTTTTATGGTTTATTTGGGTTACCCATAGATGAGTGTTGGTTACTATTACATAAGGCAAGTGTTACCATTACATTAGGCCATGTTACCCATATATATGTAGGTTGTTACCATTGTGTGGTTTTAGTTTTTCTCACCTTACAATTACATGGGTGGATCACTTGATTAACTTACCTTTAAGTGGGTCAGGGTACACTTATACGATTATACTTTTTGTTATGGACTATTATATAGTAGGAATTAACCCCTACATCTAGGTTAACACAACAATACATATGACCAGTTTATGAAACAAAATAGGTGAATAACCCTATGTACCATAATGAGGAAACAGATGTTGGATGATGATTAACCTTCAGATTGATAATCTAGCTGAATTACATTACTTGGAGATATCCATTTTGTATTTGTTACAACACCTTCTCCCTAATGATTCTCATACAACTATGTGATGAAATTATATTGTAAATTCTCTGTGGGTTTTATTTATTTATTTATAAGTATCCAATATCCATAATTTTCCTAAAAGTGAAAAAATTTAATGCTCATATAATGTTGAAGATGAGACATTGATTTATAAAAGGAAAGAGATGCAGTAGAGTTAAGGAATTTTTTATGGACCTCTTAGTGGTGAAGCTTACGATTGATGCTTAAAATATAATTATAGAGGAGTTCTCCATGGTTATGAGTTCAGTGAATGATGGAAGACATAAAAATAGATATTTTATGTATCTTGATGCGTCAGGTAAAGCACTAGAAATGGGTGTTTGATATATTTTTCTTCTTATTCTAAATGATTATCCCTAGAATATTTGTTTCTTATTGTTTCATTTAGTTTCACACATACTATTGGATTGATCCTTTAGTTTTTAGTCTTATAGTTTTCTTATTCCATTTTATACTTGATGTAGTTATAATAATTTATTTATTTCATTTCATAATTACAATAAATGTGGGTGTGGTTGTTTCTCTTTACATAGACTAAGATAATGGGATCCAAACCTCATGATACATTCTATTCTTTTGATTCTATTTTTTATTATCTATTTCACTGTATTGTTGCATGCTATAGTTGTTTTAAATTTTATAAATTGTTTTGTATTTCTTTTATTATATCGAGAATTTTTTATCTCAGACATTACTATTACTTTTTTAATGGTATGGGATGTGTGATATCATCTTTCACATAGTGTAGTGTATCCCCAATGGTGTCCGCCAATTAAAAATTCATATTATAGAAAATGGAATGAAATAAAAATATTTATTTTCATAGATTATAGGTTGTTAAGTTCAAAAGAGAGAATAATTTCATTTTATAGAGAGTAAAATGTATTCTCTCATTATCCTCTATGTAATTCATGATTACATAGAAGGATATAAGAGGAATATTGTCATTATATCTAATACTAGAGATTACTTGACCTATTTCTATGATATTGACCCTAATAATTTAAATAAGTCATATTCCCAATTGTTGTTGGGTCTATGTGATATGGTTTTTTGGGAATTTCCATGAAACATATGTTTGTTATGTTTGGTGGAATATTGGGCTTCTTTACATGACTATCTCACTTTGAGAAATGTTAGAAAAGAAAGAGAAATGTTATAATTTTCAAATGGTCTATGGTGCCACTATGAGGAATCATATGGATAAATTTAATAATATATATTCTAACCTATCTAGTGTAGATGTTTCTATTAATGATGAGGAATAATTTTTCTTTTTGATGAATTCTATTGATGGGTCATTCAATCCTCTTTTAGATTATATGATGTATTGTATGGGTTAGATCACATTAGATGAATTGAAATAATATTTATTGTATCTGAATATTTAAATTATTTTTATGAATATAAATGTAATTTGGGTGAATGATTGGGCTATGTTTCTCAGTGTGAAGGGTTAATTTAATGGTAAAAGAAAAGGTTAGAAGTGTGGTTGTTGATGTATGAATTGTATGTTATATAAATGTAGAAACAGTTTCCACATTAAAATATATTTCTCTGAGAATCCATTAGGGATATTATAGCCTAGAAAAATGTGGTAATCCTTTTTTATAGTATTAAGTTCCTCTGGGTATGACTATTATTCCTTAGTATAGTGTAGTTATGTCTCCTAGTTGTATTTATTCATCATTATTAGAACTAGCTCTACATGTTATTTACAATGGTCCTTGATTTTAATAGAGGGTGGGTAAGGGAAAAGTTTTATAATATGTTGGGTAACATGTGGAGAACATCATTTTATCATATTTTTATCTTGTTATGGTCTAATATTTTCATCAACATTCATATAGAAGTAGATTATTTTTGATCCATTTTATACATTAAAGTTATTTATTTTTTGAATTTTATTCTCTTCGATGAATTGGGTGTTTTTCTAGTTTCAGGGTTGGCCTTTAGGGACAAGAGTCCCAATTGATAACTCTGGTAGAATGTGTTTATATTAATGTAGGTATGTGATTTATAAGATTGGCTATGTGATTTTATCCATTTTTTAGTGTTTTTATAATATTTATTTCATTATATGAACATGTTTGGGTATCTATTTGCAGTATATGTATTTGTATAGGTAGACATGTTTTTTATGGTACATACTAGTTAGTTTGTCAGCCTAGCATGACTAGGTTTGATCTTTAGGTTTTTCTATTTGTGAAAAACTTCTGATCCAACTGATATTTTAGGCTAGTATAATCACACAAGAGTATTGACCCTGTGTTTTTTACATTTTATTTTCTGAAGCATTGATTTATAAAAAATGGAATTTTTTGATGTTAAAAATTAAAATATATATTTATATATTTATATTCAATGAATGACATTTTATTTTCTATTGTTTCACTCTTTGTTTAATTTTTATTAATAATATAATTTGTTCAGATGTTTTTAGGTTTATTTATTTCACCCATATGTGGGGGGGGGGGGTTACGATTACATGAAAAATGGGTTAATATTTGTGAGGCTCTATTTCCCTTACCTAAGTTAATTACATCCCATAACTAATTTTAATTTTTTATGGCATTACCTTATTTTTCTTAAAATAAATTAGAGTCACATACCATTACGCATGTTGGGGGAAACCTTAAATAGTTACACATTCAGTCAATTTAATTTTATATAGGAGGTTCTCACCCTTATGTAGTGGTGAATTGACCCATAATTATATGTATTTTACCATTAATAAATGGGTGATGACCATTTTAGAGAAGAAAAAGACCCTTATATAGCATACTGTGTGCCCTTTACCAAGATTAGCATGACAATGATCCTTATCTGAGGGAAATAGTTTAAAAAGTTTTTCTTCATATTCTTCTCAATGTTCTATGACTGCACATTTGTCCTGATGATATTTGGTGTTTGTTCTAGTGTTTATTTATTTAATCTTATGTAGCTAAGATCCCTTATTCTACTGAATGTGGAATAATTGAAAGCTCTTGGATGGTTATAGATTGAAGATATGTCAAGTGACTGTATGGTCACACATTAGAGGTGATTTCTTGTTCATGGGATTTTTGTACATGGAACATATGATTTACACTAAGAACTTGTTTTTTATCGGGATCACAAAAAAATTGAGTTCCATAAATGATGATAACAACAGAAATATATCTTATTTGGATTTTGACATGTGAGAGAAAACAATGTAAAAGGATGTTTGAGATAAGGAGTCGGCCTT
This sequence comes from Viscum album, assembly GCA_963277665.1. NCBI lineage: Eukaryota > Viridiplantae > Streptophyta > Magnoliopsida > Santalales > Viscaceae > Viscum > Viscum album. The sequence goes on from OY728136.1 coordinate 2,003,298,815, forward strand.
AAACATTACATAATCATGAATTAAATGAATAATTCACATTGAGGATCGTTTCAGGTTTATATTTTTAGAAAATTTGGTGATATAATTTACAAAACAAAATTAATATTACATGTAGACAATTCAACTCGGTATCCATTTCTTTCATAAAATATAATATCTTGAAAAAAGGAGTCATGTCTAGTTCCATGTTATAGGCAACCTGAATTTCTCCATTATCCCATCCTTGAACCTATTCCACTTTATGTCTAATGAAAAACATTTGAAAGACATGGTATGAGCCTAAAAATCTCAGTAAAAGGATACACAAATAAGGAAAACTATTTGTTTTTTAAAACAACATGTAAAACATGAATACTTTACCATAAGTAATACTTTACAACTTTATGAAGTAGTAAATACTCTTCACCGAATAAAAGATCATTTCTTACCCTTTTTTAACCAGATGATTACCATAAAACCCTTATAAAAAACACATAACATATAAAGGTTACTTGGGACATAGACATACTAAAATGAAATAACCATACAGTCAACTTCCATACATATCACTAAATGGAATAGCCATACGGAATAATTTCATACCCAATGCATTAGAGGTTATAATGTAACTACCCATCCTCATTTATCACAGCACCACCCATCATTTGGATTATCATGTAACCACCCGTCTAATGTTCAAATACAATTATAAAATAATAACACCTACAATATTGCAAATAAAAACATCTCACTAATAACATTTAATTTTAAATCACCAGAAATAATTTCAAGACATTGAAATAATCAATACATTTCAAAAACCATTTTCAATACAAAAGAACCCAAAAAGAAAATAAGGGATTTCTTTATCATTTTAGAAAACATTAAGGCTTATAGAGGGATCCAAATAACTATTATGGTGGTGGAGAGGTAATTGTAGGTGAAAAAGTTGAAAACATTCCATTTTTCATTTAGTAAAAATGATTCATAGAAAAAAAAGATTCCCTTTGAATGAAAGTAAAATTCAAAGGGTTTTATTATACACTTTGTAGAAGAAGGGTTATATTATCCAAATATGCCTCAATGAAAGGAGATTTAGATGAAGTCCCTTACCTCGTGTCCGACTTGACCCGTATGTTCTTTAATCTCCTGAATAATAAAGTAAAGTTCATTTATAATTGATTAAGAACCTTTTTCAAGTTTATTAATACTTTTATATCTATTAATACCGTGTTATAAACATTATGTAATCATTTATGTTAATAATAGTCATTTTGTCGATATTTGGTATTTGATTCAATAAAAATGAACACCTTATATTTACAAGTTGTCTATGGGGTCAATAGTCCATTATATCAAGATTGATATTCATTATTTTTATATCATATATATAATATATATATCTAGTATATATATTTATATATTTATAACCGTGTATATCATTTGGAGGTAATAAATTAAATGCACCGTTCATGGAGACAATAAGTCGTACGTATGAATGAAAGATACTTTCATTTCTATTTATTATTTTAATTGAATTAAAACATAATGATACATGGCTATATTATAATTCCAGTATAATATCATAAATCATATCATTAACTCTATCCTTTATACATTCCATGTATGGCATGAATGAGTCATATCACTTTGAGGGGGTTGTAGTCCGCACTTCCTCAAATGAAATTATCATGTTTACCAATAATGGATAACATAAAGGTATGATTTAAAAAAAAGCCTAAATAAAACATATACATAATACATATCATATATAAATATAGTGTTATATTAATGTCCACCATGATAGACGATATGAGTTAATCAAACAATCATCGTTTCGTGAGGTGTTAGTTTTCCATCAACAGAAACAATATGTTCTTTACCCATAAGATGGATGTGTCTATAAGTGTAGTTAGAATCCATCTCATAAAAACATCCTAGTATATTGAGGATCCTTTTTTTGTTATAAAATAAATTAATAAAAATATTTTAGGGTTGGAGAAGTAAAATAAAAGAAATGAATTTAAGAGAAACTGTTATCTTTAATTTGGGTAACATCATTTGGTTTGAACCAAAAGAACTTCATGAAATACCCTCTACTTGATGTAATGATTTTAGGAAGAGGAGGTTGATTTAGGGAGATTAATTGGGTATAGGATAGATGATCCAAAAGTCTTGAGAGGTGTGTGTAATTTGTTAGAAGTGAGGGATTTTTATAAGGGGGGAGGGTCTCTTTAAGAAAGTGTGAAAATATTATTTTATTATATCATGATATTCGGTTTCTAAAGGTCTGAAACTAATTAAAGTCATAGATAAGATGAATAATGGCCGAAATAAAATCATCCAATAAGAATTGGTTTGGTTTTGGATATTGTTTTAATATTTATAATCTTATTTTTTGAAATTATTAATTAATGACGTAAACACTGCATCATTATTATGTTGTAAATAATTTAAATTATTTGATGTCTAAAAATTATAAAAAAATACCATAAGGTATGAAATATTTTTACCTTTAAAAGGAATATTTATAGTCTAAATTATTACTTATGTAACCCCTTGTAAAAATTAATTTACTAAAAGATATTTGTTTTTTTTCCATTTTTTCCTTTACATTATGTTAAATAAAATAAAGTGTAATTATCACTTACAAGTGGATCCATGGGGTCCAAAAATTGACCCATAGATGTAAATGGTAGAAAATGACTCAACCAATATGGTCAGGACAATTGTTAATCTAATTTTTTATTGTTATAATATTATTTTCACCTTCAATGAGCCTATTTACCATTTATCGCGGTAAATAAAAGTAAAAAATTATTATTTGCCAAAAATTATATTATTCTTATTGAACAAAATTTTTTATAATAATAACAACCATGTATTTTTTTTCAAAATTAAATTCACAGAAAAGGTAAAATAAGCATTTAAATTAAAAAGTCAGATTTTTTACTATGACTTAGTGGTTTCACTATTCGTCCAAAATTGATGTTTTTCACAAAAATGGTAAAAAATCAGCATAAGATATTTTTGAAATTCTGAATTCAAAAATAATATCTATTTTACAAAATTCCGGATATATAAGTTCGATTAATTAATTTAAAATTAATTCCTGTTGCCAAAACAATATGCTTGTTTTTATGAAATAATAACTATCAAAGGACTGACCGTTGATTATGTCCTATTTCAAAGTGAAATTGCTTCCAATGACCAAAATTGGATTAAATGGTAAAAATATAATCTATTTACAATATAAACCCAATTAAAATAATAATCTAACCATATAAATAAATTATATTAAAAAGGCATATTTTAATTAAAATACTGTATTTTTTACTATTCAATAAAAATGAATCTTATCAGAAAAATACAAAAAAATTACCCAAAGTAAATTTTGATGTCCTGATTCTAAAGAAGAATTTTATATTCTAAAATATAACATATATAAGCGACCAAAACTATATTTAAAGAGGGTTCTCCATTATAAGATGACAAATTGACATATTAAAGTAAATTATTCTTAAAATTAGATTCATTCACATTTTAAGCCTCTAAATTTTATTGGATAAATGTAAATACATTTAACAAACATGTATAATTATATTGTAGTTAGTTTTGTTCATTCCCGAAAATACAACGGTTAGGAGTTAACTACCATTTAAAATAATAATATTATATTATTAGTGTGCAAAGTATGATTTCAAAGAAACCCATTGTTGTATATCAGGTACACCATCAAACATAGAAAAACCATTAATATAAAATTAATATATAATTCAAAAATATTAATAAATATAAAAATAAAATATTTCTTCATTTACCAGGGATGGTACATCCTTACCACCATTTGGGAATTGTGTCTTCCCAATTCCATTCACTTATCAAATAAATTGTGGTACTTATCTGTCATAGCATTTTCAGAATTCCATGTTGCCTCTTCAACCATATGCGTTTTCCAAAAAACCATTTCCTGCTGAATTACCTTATTCCAAAACACTTTCACTCTACGATAAGGAATCTGGAATGGTTTTTCCTTGTCAGAGTTATTCTCTTCCAACTGAACTCTCTCTAGGCTCATAACATGAGATGAATCCAAAATATACTTTTTCAACATTAAAACAGGAAAAAAATTGTGTACATGGGATAAACATGGAGGTAAAGCCACTCTATATGCAACTAATCCAACATTCTCTAGGATATCAAAGTGTCCATTGAACCTCGGACTCAACTTTCCTTTCTCACCAAAATGCATCACACTTTTCAAAGGAGAAATTATAAAAAATACATGATCACCTACCTCAAATGAAATATCCTTCCTCCCATATTCCGCATAACTTTTTTTTGCTCTAAGCCGTTCACAAGTTCTTCAGAATCAACTCAATGTTTTCTGCCATCTTTTCTATGGATTCTGGTCCCATCAGTTTCCTTTCACCAACTTCATCACAAAAGCTGGAGTTTGACACCACTTTCCTTATAATTCCTCAAACGAAGCCATCTATATACTGGAATGAAAAATGTTATTATAATAAAATCCAACTAATGAAAGATTTTGGTCCCAACATCCCTGGTAATCTAGTGAACAGGAACATAGAATATCCTCTATGTTTTGAATTGTTCATTCTTATTGCGTATCTGATTGAGGATGAAAAGATATAATAAAATTTAATTCAGTACCCAATGACTTCTGAAAGCCTTTCCACATGTTAGAAGTAAACATGGGATCACAATCAGATACAATGGAGACGAGAACTCCATGAAACATGACTATCACTTTAACATACTACCAAGAATGTTGATCTATAGAAAAAGTATCTTTAATAGAGAGGAAATGACCATATTTAGTCAACCGATCAACAATAACCCAGATTTCAAAATTACCCCGATATGTCTTTGGTAATCCCATAATGACGTTCATGGATATATTTTCCCATTTCCACTCTAGCACCGGTAAATACTAAAGCATTCCTTTCGAAAACTTACACCCTTATTTGACCTGTTGACAAGTCAAACACTTCATAGTAAATTCAACTGTGTCACTTTTCATTCCATCCCACCAATAATACTCTCTAAGATTTCTGTACATATTAGTACTTCCTGGATGAACTGAAAACGGGGAACTATGAGCTTTACATAACAACTCATTCTTAAACTGTGAATTACAAGGCACACATAATGTCTTCCCAGACCTCAAAAAACAATCATTATCAAAATTAAAATCAGGAAACTTACCCCTCTAAACCAACTCTACATTTTAATGTAACTCACTTTCTTCCTTTTGCGCTTGCTTAATTATATCTGATAGAGATGATTTCACTGACACCTGAAACAAAATAGAATAATTTCATGCATCAAAAACATCTATGCAAATTTTAAAAAAATAAAAAACCAAAGGATCTTGTTCCAAACATAGTATCTTCAATGAAGCATTACTTTTTCGACTCAAAGCATCATTCACTTTATTTACCTATCCTGGGTGGTAATGATTCTTGAAATCATAATCATTGGTTAATTCCAACTATCTTATCTTCCTCAAGTTCAATTCCATCTATGTGAATATGTACTTTTAACTTTTGTGGTCAGTATATATTTCACATTTTACTCCATACAAATTATGCCTCCAAAATTTTAAACCATAAACCACAGCAACTAATTCCAAATCATGTGTAGGGTAATTTAAAAAATGAGGTTTCAACTGTCGTGAGGGATAAGAAATTACCTGATCATTCTGTATAAAGACACAACCATATCCTTTCAATGAAGAATCACTCAAGATAACAAAATCACCATCTCTAGAAGGTAATTCCAAAATTGGATCATTCACCATTTTTCTTTTCAATTCTTGAAAACAATGAAGACATTCTTTTGTCCAAACAAACTAAACACTTTTTGGAGTTACCATAGTCATTGGACTAGATAACCATGAAAACTTTTCAACAAACCTCAGTTAATAACCTACCAAACCAAGAAAATTAAGAATCACTGTTATATTTCTGGGTATTTTACATTCTTCAACAACTTTTGGTTTAGAAGGATCAACATTTATTCCATTTTTATAAACAATGTGATCAAGGAATGAAATTTGTTTATCCAAACTCACACTTGCTGAATTTTCCTTACAGTTTCTTTTCTTTTATGTTTTTCAATTCAAACCTTAAATAACATTCATGATCCTCTTTAATTTTTGGATAAACTAAAATATGATCATTGAATACAACCAAAAACATATCCAAGAACACATGGAAAATTCTATTCATAAGATCCATGAATACAACAGGTGCGTTGGTTAACCCAAAAGGCATAACTACAAATTCATAATGGCCATATATTATATGAAAAGTGGTCTTTGAATTGCCTGCTTCCTTTACTTTAAATTGATGTTATCACATCCACAAGTCAATCTTCAAAAAATTTTGAGCTCTCTAGAGCTGATCAAACAAATCATCGATATGAGGGAAATGGTACTTGTTCTTAATATCGATGTTATTAAACGATCTATAATCAATGCAAAGTATCATTGAACCATATTTATTTTTATCAAACATGACAGGAGAACCCCATGGTGATGTGCTATGTCGAATGAAGCCTTTATCTAATAAATCCTATAATTTCTTCTTGAAGTCTAAAAGTTCAATTTGAGCTATTTGATAAGGGGGTTTTGAAATTGGCTTATCATCCGAAACTAAGTCCACAGTAAATTCTAATTATGATTAGGTATAATACTATGAAACTCATTGAGAAAAACATAAAGATACTCATTTACTAATAGAACATCATTAATCAAAATAGCTCCACTGTTTTCAACAATATGTGAAAGGTAACATTCATTTCCATATTTTATTAGTTTCTCAGCTTCCTGATAAGATATCAAAAGTAAGGGTTAATTGCTGTATACAAACTGAAAATCTTTCTGAAATGAAACCTATTTAGATCTACAGTTAATCTTAGTATGATAAACAGATATCCAATCCATAGCCAAAATAATAACAAACTCCACTTGAGGAAAAACAATAAGGTTTTTAGGTAGATTCTTTCTGCAAACAAGGACAGGTAGGTCCTTATAATTTCTTTTTGTCTCAACATTTCCTCCAGGTGTGTTTACCATAGGTTTAGTATTCATATCATGAGTTGGAATTCCCAATTTACTAGAACAATTCTATAGAATAAATGACTATGTAGAACCTGGATCAAACAACACATTGGTATAATCTGAACAAACCAACAATGTACCTAATACTACTTCATTCGATGGCCCAACATCTAATGAAGTAGTTCCCATGAATTTCACCACCCCTTTCTGCTTGTTGTCTGGTTTCATTCCCTCAGTTAAGTTCTTCGCTGGACACTCATTTGAAAAATAACCCATTTCATTACACTTAAAACATGTTACTGCTGGATTTCCATTTCCCGCATGATCATCTTCCTTATAGGTACACAGAATATGACTAGACTTACCACACAAGAAGCAGTTCCCAGACTTTGATAAACATAATCCAGGTGTTTTTTTACCACACTTCTCAGAAGATGGATATTTTGTATTCTTAACTTCAAGATTCCTTGATGTTTTCTTTCCCTTTACCAGCCAACTGGGCCTCTTATTATATTGTTTTTCAAAGAACACCTGATCATTAGAAAACTCGATTTCGACCTTCTCCGCACATTGAAAAAGTTTTTCATAACATTTGAACTCACGAGAGGCTAATGATCTTTGATATCGCGGATTCAGTCCTAAGTAAAATAGATTTATCTTACTATCAATATCTTAGATTAAATTTGGATCATACCTTTCCAGTTGAGTGAACTTTTCATCGTAAACAGCCACTGTATAATCCTTCTACCTCAATTCCATGAAATTTTCTTCCATCCTATGTTGAACCCCTTTAGAATTTTTTTTCAAGGAACAAACCATTGAATTAATACCTATCAAGAGAATCAATATCCTCACTATCCCTGATATTTTTCACCATCGACCCCCACTAATCAGCTTCACATTCAAAATGGTAAATAGTGAGACTATTATTTTGATGTTCTGAATAACCCATGAAATCTAAAATTTTATCCAGTGCTTTAATCCACCCTTCTTCTAGCACATGGTCAGATGATCCTCTGAATGATAGTGGATGATGCCTCATGAAATGATCCACTATTGACATGATCCTATTTGGTTGATCTGACTGATCTTGTGCATGGACACCACCACTATTTATAGCATGATTCAACTGTGCCATCACTACAACAAACAGTTCGGTTCCGATTCTGACCATCTCAGGTTGCTGATTTGGAAGGTTTCCTTCCTCCTGATGTCGTCCCAACATAGTTTCCATGTTTCCTCTACAAGAAACCATTATGAACACATAAATATCTTAGGTGAAGCAACATGTTAATCTGTAAATTCTATATCATTTCGATTTTACCAAAAATTAATTTAGGGACATTAATTTAACAATATTCTATCTTCAAAAGTTATCTAAACCAACACCTGATACCAACTATAAATACCCAACCTTAAACATTATTGAATGTTGAATTAAATGAATAATTCACATTGAGGATATTTTGAGGTTTATATTTATAGTGAATTAGGTCACAACATTTACAAACCAACATGAATATTACATGTGTACAATTCTACCCATTATCCATTTCTTTCATAAAATAAAAACTCTTGAAAAAAAGAGTAATATCTAGTTCCATATTATAGATAGCATGAATTTTTCCTTAATCCCATCCTTGAACCTATTCCACTTTATTTCCTATGAAAAACATTTCAAAAACATGGGATGAGCATAAAATGCTTAGTAAAGGGATACCCAAAGAAGGAAAACTGTTAGTTTTTCAAAACAACATGTAATCCATGAATAAATTATCATAAGTATTACTTTTCATCTTTATGAAGTAGTAAATATCATTTACTAAATAGAAGAGCATTTCATAGCCTTTTGTAAACAAAATATTACCATAATACCCTTATAAAAAACATATAACATATAAAGGTAACTTGGGACATAAACATACTTAAATGGAATAACCATATGGTTGACATCCACACATATCACTAAATTGAATAGCCATACAGCCAACATCCATACCTAAATAATTGGTGGTTATAACATAACCATCCATCTTGGTTTTTCACGGAACAACCGATCATTTGGTTTATCACGTAACCAATTTCAAATGTCCAAGTACCATTATAATATCATAACACATAAAATATTTCAAATACAAAAATTTCCCTAATAATATTTAATTTGAAATAACAAGAAATAATTTCAAGATATTGAAATATTAAATCCATTTAATAATCCATTTTCAATACCAAAATACCAAAAAACAGAATACGGTATTTCATTAATATTTAGAAATCATTAAATTTTATAGGGGAAACCAAATAATGATTACGGCGGTAGAGAGGTCATTATCGCCGTAAACATTAAAAACATTCCATTTGTTGTTTAGTAAAATTCTTCACAGAAAAAAAATATTCCCCTTGAATGAATGTAAAATTTAGATGATTTTATTATACACCGTGTAAAAGAAGAATGTATATGTTATCGAAATATGCCTCAATGAAAGGAGATTGAGAAAAACTTTCTTACCTCATGTCGGACTTGGCCCGTTCATTATTTAATCTTATGAATAAAAAACTAATGTTAATTTCTAATTGTTTAAGAACCTTTTTCAAGTTTATTAATCCTCTTATATCAATTATTTCCATGTTATAAACATTATGTAATCATTTATGTTAATAATGGTCGTTTTGTCGATATTTTGTACCGGAGTCAAAAATGAACACCTTATATTTACAATTTTTCCTTGTGGTCAATAGTCCATTATATCCAGAATGATATTCATTATTTAGATATCATATATATCATATATATACAATATATATATATATATATAACAGTACATATCGTTTGGAGGTATGAAATGAAATGCACCGTTCATGGAGATGGTAAGTCGTACGGATACAAAAATGCTACTTTCATTTCTATTTCATATTTTAATGGAATTAAAACATAAGGAAACATAGGTAGATTATAATTAATTTATAATATAATATATAATATCATAAACTAATCCTTTATATGTCCCACGTATGGCATTAACATGTCATATAACTTTGTGGGGCGGTAGTTCACACTTCCTCAAATGAAATTATCATGTTTCCCCATAATGGAACCCATAAAGGTATGATTTAAAATAAAAATATTGAAACATAAAAAAACCAAAATATAATATATATCATATATAAAAATAGTTCCATCTTAATGGCCATAATTTTAGGCGGTAGGAGATAATCGAACAATCATCGTTTCGTGAAGCGTTAGTTTTCCATCCACAGAAACAATATGTTCTTCACCAATTAGATGGAGGTGAGTGTAAGTGATATTTGAATACTTCAAATAACAACACCCTAGTATATTTAGGATATATTTTTCATTATATATGAAAGTAATAAAAAATGTTTAGGGGTTGGAGAAGTAAAATTAATGAAATGAATTTAAGAGAAACTGTTACCGTGAATTTGGGTAACTTCCTTTGGTTTGAACCAAAAGGCCTTCTTGATGTTCTTTATGCATAATGTAAGGCATCTATGAGGAGGATAGGGATGTAAGGAGCTTAATTGGGAAGATTTTGGACGATCCAAGAGGCTTTAGAGGTGTTAGTAATTGGTTAGAATTGAGGTACTTTTATAAGGGGGAGGAGTGACTCTTTTAGGAAAGTGTGAATATATTATTTTATTATATAATGATATTCAGTTTCTAAAGGTCCAAACCTAATTAAATTAAAATATAAGATTTATAATGGTCTAAATAAAATCATCCAATAATAATTGGACACGTTTTTAATATTTTTTAAATATTTATATTCTTATTTATTTGAATCATTTATTAATGAGGTAAACACTGCATCATTATTGTATCCTAAATAATTTAATTTCATTGAGGTCTAATTTTTTTTAAAAAATACCATAATATAGGAAATTGTTTTAGATTTTAATGAATATTTATAGTCAAAACAATAACTTATATAACCCCTTGTAAAAATTAATTTACTAATAGATATTTGTTTATGCCATTTTTTCCTTTACTTTAAGTTAATTAAAATAAAGTGCCATTATCACTTCCAAGTGGCTCAATGGGGACCCAAAATAGACCTAAAGATTACCATGGTCGTAAATGACTCAAAAAATAAGGTTAGGATATGTGTTATGATATTTTTTATTATTATAATATTCTTTTAACATTGAATTACCCTATTTACCATTAACCACGGTAAATAAGAGTCAAAAATTACTATTCACAAAAAAATATTTTTATATTATTGATCCAAATTTTACATACTAATAACTGACATATATGTCATATTTTTGAAATTAAATTCATTGAAGTGGTAAAATTTCATTTTATTGAAAAATTCAGATTTCTAACTACGACCTTTTGGTTTCACAATTAATCAAAAATTGAAGTTTTTCAGAAAAATAACAAAAAATTTGCCTTAGAAATATTTGATATTCTGAATTTAAAAATGATATTTATTTTAACAAATTAAAAACATATAAGTTGGATTAATTTTTTTAAAGGTTATTCCCATTCCAAAAATAAAAAATTATGTTTTTAAGAAATAATAACTAACAAAACATTGACAGTTGATTATATCCAATTTCAAAGTTAAATTGAATCCAATTACCAATATTGGATTGAATGGTAAAAATATAATCTATTTACACTTTAAAACCAATTAAAAGGATATTCTAAATATATAAATAAAGTAGATTAAAATTCATTTTTAAATTAAAATTCAGTATTTTTAACTATTCATTAAAAAATGAATCTTATCAGAAAAATACCAAAAATTTACCCAAAGTAAATTTGGATGTCCTGATTCTAAAGAAGAAATTTATTTTCACAAATAGAATATATAGAAGTGAAAAAACTAGATTTCATGATGATTATCCATTATAAGGTGGTAAATCGATTTTTTAAAGTAAATTATGCATAAAATTAGATCCATTCACATTTTAAACATCTATCTTTTATTAGATTAATATAAATACATTTAACAAAAAATTATAATAACATTGTAGATATTTTTGTTCATTCCAAAAAATAAAAAAATTAGGAGTTAAATACCATATAAAATAATTATATTATATTATTAGTGTAAAACATAAGATTTTAAAGAAACCTGTTGTTGCGTATCGAGTATGCAATCAAACATAAAAACCCATTAAAATTAAATTTATATTTAATTCAAAAATATTAATAAATATGAATATATCATATTTCATCATTTACCTAGGATGTTACATTTGACCTTGTTTTCCTTCTTTTTCCTGTTAATTATATCTAGTTCATATTTTAATATTTCTTTATATTTTAACATACTATCAAGTTATTCCACTGGTTTTGAGTCTGATCATGGTTTCTTCCATTTTATTGTTTCTTTAAAAATAATTTTTATTTTATTTATTTTTTAAAAAATACAAAATAAGGGAAGTAAGTGGTGTTCTTTCCACAGAGAAGAAAAAAGGGTTCTGAAACGAAAAACATCCCATATTATTTTCATTATTGTATTATTATCTTGATAACTATGGTTTTTTCATTGTTGTTGTGCCCATCAATTTTAGCTCATGTTATTTATTTAATTTATTTGAAATTTGTTTCATTTTCATGGATCAAATTTTTTTGGGGGTAGGCTTGGTTATTTGATATTTTCTCCCAATATGGAGTAGTGTATCACTTTTGTTGTTATCCACATAAAAAATAGAAACCCAAATTAAAATCTGTATGCACAATGGGTGAATAGGAATAGAGAATTAACAGAATATAGGGCCTTCATTCTAAATTAATATTTTTAGAAATCCAATATCAATATTTCCCTCATGCCACATGTGTATAATCTCTAGGTTCTAATTTATTTTCCCACTATATATTATGATATAGTAGATTATATACCTGTGAGTCAAATAAATCCCTTATAAGAACTTATAAACCAACTCAAAATCTTTTTCCATTAAATGTAAACTACTAGTTTAACTCATGTGAAAATGAACATCACAAAGTATCTCTTTAACTTCTACTATCAAGGATTTCCCATTAAAATAGAAAGAACAAAATTTAAATACCAATGTACTACTTGAGTCATGAATAGTTACTCCTCCTCTAATAAAACCGTGAAAACTAGCACCATCAGTGTTATGTTTGAAGCCCCTCATTAGGGATTTCCATCAAATACATCTTCCCATGTAATCACTTATATCTTCATTTGGTAGATACACATTTCTAAATACCATCATACTCATATAAAGGTAATATTATTTCTATTAAATAATTTACCAGTGTTTAAAGATAATGGATATAAATTTTGTATTAAGATGAAGGATGATATACATCCTTTTATAAATTTTCGTTTTATTATGATACTTCTAGACTGGCCACCATGCTACTATAATCACCATTCCTAGGACTAGATATTCCAAAAAGATAGTACCATGTCTTGGAACCAAGAGGATGTGTGATTTATATCATTTCTAAATATATGTATATACTGATATAATTCCAATTGGTAGAAAATCTATGATTAAACAACTCTCCTACAAAAAATTAAATGTTGTCCACCACTTTCATGTATTCACAGTGAAATCATTTCCATAAAACTGGATCCCATTTGAATATAACTCATGATTAGTGGGAATTGAATAGATGTGAACACAAAAAACATTGAAAAAATTTCTTCACTAATATATATTATCTCTATATCTTGTAAATCCATTTATAAACATCTTATTATATGTTAATTTTGTTTCTGTATTTAGAAACATTGAAATATTCCATGATTTTAGGAGTAAAAATCATATACATTTAGTTACTCTAGCATCTAAATGATAGATAAAAGTGTTTATTGTTCATTATCTAGAAAATATTTGAACATGGTTTGGATTTTTTTTCTTGGAAAAGTAATAAGTTTTGTATTGGTAACCATTTGATGTATAAATGTTTCCTAGACTAATTATCCCTAAAAAAAGTTGAACACCCTGTCCACAAATGAAACATATATGATTTCCAAAGAGTCTCATAGTTCATTAAATGATTCTCCATATTGATGAAAAATGCCCCTTATTCAAAAAATGTATATTGGAGTCCATCCTACAATTATTTTTTGTGGAATTTCCCCAATATACCTTCCTGTTTAATTGGTTCCCATTCAAGTCTTATTTTCCTATATCCCTTGTTCTCTTAAATATTTAATAGGTATACACTACCCCCATGAATATGCCAAAAATTAGATCCATTTTTCGTAGATATGTATTACTCTTTAATGAGAGTCCCAAATGAATCCTTTTAACACCATTTAAAGACGATATATGTCTTTCTTGGGAGTTTTAAGTACATAGTGTATATGAATAAGTATCTTGGGATACACACAGTGGAAAAGAATGATCCTTCCCATGAATGTAAAGAACATTCACTTGATGTTTTTTATAGAATAAGTCATCTTATTCAATAGATTATCAAAATGATAGATGTGTATTCTCCCCATAGAAAATTTCGATGTTAAGTATTCCATAAGGAATTATATATGGGTTATACCTATCCATTCCTTGACATTATGGTAGCACATAAATATGAACCTTTTTAGAGATATACATAGTACTATTGGCCATATTTATCAATTTTAAACCGCATTTAACATACATTTTTATAACCTTATTAATGAAAAGTATAAAATTTCTTCCCATATTTATAAAAATATCCTTTTATATTCATAAAATTAGTGAGAAACATATGTAATACCAAACATAAAAATGAAATTATATATATTCCAGGGCATTATTACAGATCTATATAACTACTATATATGTCTTAGGCTATAAGAAATAGACTAGGAGATAACAATCCACATGAAAAGTCTAATGACCAACTTGAAGAGTACGATATTTCTCACAATGAGTGATTTGATAAACCCAGGGGAGGTAAAACAATGTAAAAAAGTCCCAAAACCACTTTGAGAATCCATATATTATAATGAGTCATAGGATAAATATACAAATCATCCAATTAAAATATTTTCCTATATCAAATTTAACAATTATGTTAGCTCGAATAATTTTCTGATGTTGTTAAACTATAATTTCTTGTTCTATCCTAATAATCTATTAAATATATATTCTACTAGTAATACCTTGTTATTCATATTATATGATATTAGGAATAAGGATTGATGCTATAAAATTTAAGGTATAATTACATAAGAAAATATGCATGTACTAGTTCAACAAAATAAGATCTTTCACTTTGGAATTCAAGATAATATTTCAATCATATTATACTCTAACTAAATAAAATCTTATAAATTAATGATTAATATATTTAATTAATGTAACCCTGATAATATAAAAATCAGTCTTGGAAAAATCTCAAAAGGAGCCATCCACACATCGGGTACTGTTCGAGATATGGTTCTTAAAATATTTCTAAATTTTTATACACATATTTTTAATGAGATAATTGTAATATTAATTAATCCATATTAAAATATTCTTAAAGAGAGCAACATAACTAAGATCCATGGTATATCCTTCTTCTCTGCTCTAAAATTAACCTGAAACTAGACTACTAAAGCTAGTGTTTGTTTAATTTCTATCTCTTCCAAATTCACAAGTGTGGGAATTTTCATTAATCTATTGATTTAGATTCCCCACTTTTCACTTCCATTTAATACATGTATAAAAATATTCATTACTCATTTTTTCCTTCTCTAAACCACTAGGGTGCTTATCTAACTAACTAGTTTTTCACCTAGAGATGATTTTTAGGTAAATTTTGTTTCTGAGTAACTAGATGAGAAAAAAATTATTTTTACAATCATTATATAAGGCCAAAATATAGTTTTTTTTGTCATTATGATTCGGTATAGGTGTATACACATTAGGGAAATGCGTATTTAAATTCAATAAAGTATCCTTTATGTATTTCAAGTCTATTTTGTAAGGACACCCATGTAAAACATTATATGTGGAAGGTACCAGAGCTACAAACCACAATCATAAAATAGTTATATTATATACAAATAATTGATTGGATGAAACTCATAATGATATAAGTAATCAAATTCAAGCTGATCATCAATGGGAAATGATCATATGAAACCCTACCAATAAGATAAATACTGGTTTGAAGGTAATAAGAAATCCTTTTATTTTTTGCATAATTTATACAGTCTACTGCAAATGAACAAGTTGCCTCATTTTTCTCACAACATGTGAATTATTAACTGGAAAATATATATTACTTTTTTTCACTATTAATTGAAAAGGAATTAAAATCATGCATTTATTACCTATAGGAGATTCCACCCACTATTTTCGTTGAATGGTCTATAAAAGTGTTGAAGTCTCTCCATATTTTAAATAATAAAAATTTAGGATCAAATGATAATAATGAATCCTAAACAACCACCCATTAATTAGAATTTAATTTAACATAAAAAATAAACATATTAATATCTATTTAATTGAGTATATCCTTTTGTCTTGATATGCTCACTTGAAGAGTATGACTTCTCTAATTTTACCTAATATATTCATAATTTCCAAAAAATTAGTTTGCAAAGGACTATCCTAAATTCCATATCTGATGATGAGTTTATAATAATACACATTAATAGATGGTATTTCGTTTTTTGGATTGGAAATAAGTAATCACGATCTGACTACATTATAGTGTATTAAATAAGAAAACACATTTTTCAAAGAGTCATTAACCTTGACAATTCATATTAACACTAAAGTTATAAATAATAATTTAAATGATTCAAGAAGTTGGGAGACTCAAGAGCTCAACTAGCATTAAAATAATTTATGGATGTATATTTTTTCATGTATCTAATATTCATACCACCTGAAACTAAACTAGAAGATAATTTATAAATACTTATACCAAAAGAATCATTAAGGCCTAGTTATATATTAAAACTAATTTATCAAAGGGTTATTGATAATGAAATTTAGAAATGAAAATATAATATTATTCTTATATAGGAGACCACACTAGGGGAACCTATTTCTGGTAAACAGTCCATTAAAATAGAAATTTAGACTAGAAACATAAAAAATAATATAAATACTTTCATCTAATTGTTTAAAAATATTTAATTAATATTATTATATCTTCTTATAATCCATAATTTTTTTCCTCTTCATTATCCTTACTAATTCTCATGGACAAATAAGGAGGATATTATACGATTAAATTTAATATTTTAAATCCATTTTTTATATTCTATGAATGATTTTTGAAAGTCATATATATCAATTTTTTTATTAAAATTTAACTAAAATGTTAAGAAGTTATATTTTTATGACATCGATTCTAATTTCTTATTTGCATTATCATGGATCATTTTTAATGAAATATATATTTGTTAGTAATATATTTACAATATATTTATATTTAAATATTCATCGGTTTAGGTCATTTCCAATTAATTTTTTATATTTTTTCATTGTTTGTTTTTATTTCAATGCCTTATTAAAAATAAGTATTTTTTTATAACATTTAATTTGTTTTTTATCTTTGTATTTATTATTTTTCATATATTGCAAAAATATTTTAAATTAAACCATTTTAATGTTTATTATATTATAACCCCTAAGATTATAATAGTTTAAATTTTTACATGGAATGAATCAATCTTTTCTTCATTATCCGAATTCCTATGTTTACATAGTATTGTGTAGATGAACACACTATGGGTGGATTGGTCTATAACCATATATATATATAATTTAATTGAATATTAATAAGGATTTCATTTATAAAAATTCACTTCCATCTTGAATACTATACACTAACTTTTTTTATTACTGAGTTTTTCCAAGACTACCAAACAAATGAATTAATTGGTGAAATATATTGACATGATCACACACCATTCTATTCTACACAGTGTGAATACCTAATAATTAATTATGGTTTGTGGAAAAATTATATACCCCAATAAAGTAGTAGTTAAAACTTATATATCATGAATTGTCATTTAAAGAACAAATAATATTATCCTAGTATATTAAGATATGGAATATTGGAGGTTATTTTATTATAACATTGTTTTGGGACAAGTGATTCTAATAAGTTTTCATATTCACTATATTGATCCATAATATATGTTACGATTTTATATTATAATGTATGTGAAACTTTCTTATAGAAACCCATATTCCCATATTAAATTATCATAGTTCAATATTAACATTTTATGATTCCTTTTTTGTGATGGTGTATGTTTTTATTTTAGTGTTATCCTTATAAATTCTATTACATGGTCTATGATTATGTTATCATTCTTCATGATCACTTATTTTGAACCCATTATATTATTCCAAAAATCATCCCATTTTTATCGTGTTCATATATTTCTTACATTTATAATTTAATGAAAAATACACTATGGATTATTAATATTTTCCCCCATAGAGGGCATTTGAACTCACCCCTTTATAATGATTTTAAATTTATCCATGATTGAAAATATAGAAAGAGCTCTAGTAGATATTTACAATTTGAGAATATTTTAGTATATAGTGGTGTTTATACTAAAAAATAATACTGATGTGTGGTAAATCTAAACCAATAATAAACATTGTAGATATGGTTTTTATTTTAATATACAAAAGTTATGTATAATCATGTAAATTGATCGGGGCATTGTTTGGGAAACAAAATCATATCACATTTTTTCAAAAATAATGTAAATTGATGTGTCTATTTATAGTGAATCCAAATTAGTATCAGATTATGTATGGTGTACAAAATTTAGAGAATCAAATCCATGAGTATGGTTCTATGACAACTTTAGTTGATGCTAAGGTCTATTCGTGCATTTAATTATAATGTGGGATGCCATTTCTATAAAATCAAATATTTAGAATAACTAATATTTAATTTTAATTTATCAGTGAGCTAGAAACATACACTTATACCTTATGAATATTTTGTATGAAATAATATATTTGATAACATGGATATATATGAATCCATTTTATATAATATTTTTTATAATTTTTTATTGTTTTATATATGTTACGAGTTCAATGGTTAAGATTAAATATTACATGGGAATACAAGAGAATTATTTAGGTAAACCATCATTAGTGTTATGTTACTCACCAATAATTTAATATCTTGATGTATTTGATGATAATATTAATCATGATGTATATGATGTAATAGATACATTATTCATCAAAAATATATCATATGTATTGAGAACTACATTCTTATTAAATAAACCTTTCTTTACATGAAACTACATTTAACAATACAAAAGATATTTTGAGGTTTAGTTTAATTGAAAAAGAAACAAAATAAATAGAAGAAATAATCATTAAACATGTTACTAATACAATTAATAGATCTCTTTATAGGTTCATGAAATGATACTTTTACTGCATATAATATACTAAATAATGGGGTGACCATAAGCCTTTGTAAGGGAATAAAAAATGGAGATCCATATTATATGTCAAGGTGACATATCAATAAGGAATGATCTTATGAACATGATATATATAGTAATAGTAAGAACAAGAATCATTAAATTAAAACGTGGATAAAAAATAAAAATGATACATTCATAAGCATATAACTAATGTTTATCTCTAAGGTGTCATAATGCATATTTACCAATGTTATTTACCATGGTATTGTAAAATATTTCATTTATAGATATTGTTACACTAAATAATGAATTTTATCACTCTTAAGGAACATCATTAATATGTATTAGTTAATGTGATTAAATTTGAAAATAATAAATCATTTCATCCAAAATAGTGGGAGAATAAAGAATGAGTTTTATATGAAAACATTGAAGGTATAAGTTCTTAAAGACTTCAAAAATAGATTATTTTTATCACAAAAAAGGTAATATAAGTATAATTAATGTAAATAATTTATTAAACATAATATATATACAAATAAGAGAATTAACATGGGTAAGGAAGAGGTTTTGGTATTCACAATATAAGAATATTTCATGAGATATTAAGAAACCATGAAATGATTTTTAGAGCACAACGGTAGACAACATATATTAAAGGAAGAGAATAATGAGAGGCGAATTAGGTCTACCATTTGAAAAAGAATTTTCTTGAAGCATAGGGAAGATAAGAATGTGCTTGAAATGAAATAATAGTGGTCATTTATATGTATAAAAAAAGAAGACTACATGAATGAAAATGGTAGAAGAGGATAATTATCATACTATGAATATTTTCATCCCAAAATATGAGGGTGGAACATTAAACATTGATTTCACCTTAGAGGGAATATTTGAGATGTAAATGTTTAAAACATAATGGATTTTTAATTTGGAGTGGAGATGGATTGAAAATGGGTTGTATTCATACTTGAGAAGGGATGACTTTTTAAGATATAAATGTTTTTTATTTTATCACAAAAACAAACCACTTGGGGTATATTGAATGAAATCCAATTATATGGTTAATTAATCACTGAGAGAGTGTTTTTAGGCATTAATGGCCTTATTAAACGAAAAAATACCTTTCATACTAGCCAATAAATGCACAAAATCTAAAAAATATATTGTAGTTCAAAAATCAAATTTTCTATTTTAAAAAATAATGTCTAGATTTATTAATTAAAATTGAAATTAAACAATTAATTTGTTACTATTATTTAATGAAACATTCAATGATAAAAACTTTTCATAAAATTATTTTATCACATTTAAATCATAATGTTATTAAAAATCACAATGCTTGAAATGTAGTAATTTTCACATTTCGCCAATAATTTATCATTGTCATAAAATTACTAAAAAATAGCCCTCAGATAATATTGGAGTGATGAGTCCAAAAAAGGAAATTTACTTTTTTTTAAAACATTAACTATGTATTAAAATTAACACGGGATTTTTTAAAATATATTATTATTTAAAAATCATTAAAATTAGTGAAATATATTTTTATTTATAACTTATTAGTAAAATATCTTTCAAATATAATATTTTTATCGACTTATAAAATAATAAAAGTTTTATTTTTCATTAAATAATCCAAATTATTAATTAAACACCTCTATATTACCAATAATAATAATTAATAACTATTTTATTGACTAATGATTATAAAATTTATCAACTGTATTAATTAGAAAAATTAAATTTGGATGATCATATCTCACTATAAGTAGACCATCATTCTTACACATCATCATTCTCATCAATTCATATCAATGCCAATATAATTTAGAAAATGAATATTGTATTACTAACTCTATGTTCCTCAATTATATTAATGTTAATGGTTTAATGAGTCTATGGGATACAAGTAGAATGGATTTGTTTATTTCAATTTATTTAACCTCTTTTTTTCATCCTATTGTAATATTTACTATTATATTAGTTATTTTTTAGAATTAACTTAACATTCTTAAATAAATAAATATGTTATTATTGGATTCTTGTATCTTTTTTTAATTTTACTACATTTACATCTTATAAATAAATGATTTTTATAGTTCTTATTAAATTTATATTTCTATCAATGTGATCTATTGTAAATCAATTAAATGTTATTTGGATAAAATAGACCCATTAATAGAAAGAAGAACATTTTTTGGTCATTAAATTCTTCCTTGTTAAATGAAATTCTATTATATAAATTAGATTACAGAAGCAAAATTGAAAACATATCAGTGTAATTCTGCATCACTACTTCATCCAGTTCCCATGTAGACTCAATAAACAAGTGATATTGCCATATGGATTTCAGAAGACGTGTTTTTTTATTCCTCAAAACTTGTTTACTTGTGTGAAGTTTTTTGATTGGTTCATACTCATAAAATGTCAACTTCAAATGTATACAATTATATTCAAGTGCACAAGATGGGTCGGAGAAATGTTTTCTTAGTAAGGATGCTTGGAAGACATCATGGACATTTTATATATTTCTAAGTGTTGTAGTATATAATAATCCACTCCAAGACACTCTGAAATCTCAAATAGTATATTTTGACATAAACTCAGTATCCCCTACCAAATATCATAAATCTATTCCATGGTGATTAATTGGGTAACACATAATCCTAAACATGAATATCTAAGTCAATCCATCATTTGATGGAATATGTTTTTTTTCAAATTCTAGAACTATTGATGTGTTTATAAATCACTTGATTATTTTTGGTATTTTCATTGAAAATGTCTGGTCCCAATAATGTTGATCCATCAACTCCATCCCAACATGTTGGAGTTCTACACCATTTTCCATAGAGATCATTAAAATGTTCCATTTCAATGATCTAATGGAAGCTATTTTTATAATAGAATTAAAAATATGAAGATGTGTATCCGAAAGGGCTAAAAAATCAAGTGATATAACTCGTAACATTTCATAAATTTTTTGGATAGACATATCAAACAATTCATCAGTTATAGGATGTTATGTTGTTCTTTGATTCAATTTTCTATCCATTTGGGTTTTGATGGATCCTCCATAAATTATAAGTAAATTATATATCTCAACTTAAAATAATCGATAGTGGTACACTATATAGTCCAACTACATATTTAATATATAGGTGATCTAGAAAATATTTGGAGAATTAATTTCTTATGAAAAAGAAAATGGAATAATTTTTCAATCTATTGATGATTACCCATATTGATTTTCTACTCTTGTGTGTCTTCATAAATATTGTGGAAAATTCTATAGTGATTTTATTCTACTCCTATTTAGGAATGGTTGGTTATTGTAATAGCCTTTTAAGAATTTTTGATTCTATATTTATTTTTTGATACAAACATGAACCTTATAGTGTAATTAGTTATCTCACATTTCATATTATCCTATGAATAATGGTCACAGAGGCACTTATAAATTTTTGTGATTTCTGGTTGTATAGTTAATGTTGAGCTTGGAGTTTAATCCATTATCATCCTTATTTTTCTCCAGAATATGTGGTATATATATCATTGTTTAAAATTTCAATACCTCTTCTTGATCAATATTGAATTTAGGAAACTTATAATTTTCACAACACCTATCTTTTTTTTCATTAAATATTCATCTTCTGGAGATTTCATTATCTTCTATAGTGTTGTGGGTAGAGAAATATTTTTTGACGGCAGTGATTATATCCACTCCTTTATGATTACCATGTCCAAACATACTTGGCCCTTGATCATAGGATCCCATTAAATTATCACCATTGTAGGAACACCAAAATATTTCCCACCAAATTCATTTTCCACTTTTTTTCTCTTCAAGGGTGATAATTAATAGAATAATCATCATTTTTTGGATTATCCAAACACCTCCATGGCTCATGTTCAGTTACTTATATGTGAAGATATTATTGACACTTTGGTGGTCTATGTATATATCTATCTTTTCACCATAAAGAAAGTGTCTTTATATATTCATATTAAAAATCACTATAGATAACTCCATATTATTGATGGAAAAATGTATTCATGATTCTTTAACTGTAATGATGCATAAAAATCACTTTTTTATCTTCCATGACTAAACATCAAAGTAGCTTTATGGATTAATCACTAAAAATGAAAAATCCTTCCCTATTCTAATGTAATGTTTGCACAAGTACACTAACCAACAAATACATCATTTCATAGAAACATTATTCAGATTGAGTTAACTTAGGTATTTCGTTAGAAATCTATTAATTTTTTTTCACAAAACTTATCCAGTATTTTTCTAGACCAGAAAAAATACAGACATCAATTATTGTTTTAGGGTGTGTCTAATAATATATTATATTTTCATTACCTATATCCAATGATATTCCCTCACTGCAAGTGATTGTGTCTCAGGAATGAAACTTGTTGTAATCGTAATTAACATTTGATAAATTTACATAGCGACATATGCTTCCTCAACGTTCATAATATGACCCTTATATGATCTTCATGATCCTCTCTGATTATGGAATGAATTAGTATATCATCAATAAATAATACAATACAATTATAAAGGTAGTCTTTAAAGACTGTATTAATCAAATCCATAAATATAGTTGTGGGATTAGTCAAGATAAAGGGATACCAACAAACTCATAACGATAATATCATGGTCATAAGGTAGTCATTTGTATATATAGATTTATTAAACCTCAATTATGGATACCCAGACCAAAGATCAATCTTGGAAAATAATTGTGACCCACAAATATGATCAAATAAATCATCAATGAATGGAAGATGATATTTTCTTTTCACCATGAACCTACTTTCTTATCCATACTAAATGTAAAGAGTTATTGAATAATCCATCTTCATTACAGAGAGATGATGTTATCCCCAAAAGGCACAATTTTTCAAACCAAAACCTTCTATAAAGTATCCTAAAGTTTCTTATTTAATTTATGTATCATCACATGTTCAATTATATATTGGGTCATTGTGATTTTATTGGATATAGGTATGAGTAAAATTGAGAACTCGAACTCTCTTTATGGGTGACGTCCTATTAACTCTTTAGAAAATATATCAATATATTCCAAAAAATTTGGTACACATCTTATCTTTACCCTATCTATTTCTTCTTCATAATAACTAATCATTTATATAAATTAGGAAATAGGAGGGTGTTCCTGAAAAGGTTCACACTAGGATATGTATCCTTTTAATATGATCATATGTTTTCCCTCAAAGACTAATAACATATCATTTCTTCTACTGTTGATATTGGGATTATAATTTAACATCCAATCCATCCAATGAATTATTTCATACTCCATCGTCAGAATGATCACCATGCTATAAAAGAAATTATACTCAGAATATTTAATTGTTAAATACATATATATTTTTAAGGATCGAATAGTTCCCCTATGAGTTTTAGAAGAAAACTCTACCACAACAATTTTGTCATTTAACTTCATTTTATGAGTGAAAATGAATGAAATAAAAGAATACGTTGAAATAGAATCAAACATTGTACTTATTAGATTTGAGTAAAATATTATTATACATACCACTAAATTATTTATAGACTAAATTATGTCCATCATAATTGAAAATACATGACCTTTCCCCCTCCAACATTTTTGGGGTTGATGGTTATTTTTCTCCATTGTCATCTAATTTGGAAACTGGATAGGAAAATTCCAATGTTCTCTATATTTATATCATTTCACATCAAGTTGTAACATCATCATAAAACCTTTTTCATTAGAATTTAGATGATTAGGGTTTACATCTCCATAATAGGTTTGAGTTATATTTCTTTATCTTCCACACTAGTATCAATTTCTACATCCTTGTAAACAATTCTGAATTTTCAGCTTCTAGAATTTTTTACACATTGGATGTTGTACTTTCTTGTCATTCAGATTCATGCAATTTTTTTCCCAAATTTATATTCTTGTTATATAGTTTATGATTCCACTAATAAACACTATGATCTATTTCATCTTTTATAGAACAAAAAACTATATCTTCACAAATAAAAAATTCTCAGATATCATGATCCATCCATAGATGTGTCTTATTTCAACAAATAATAACTCTAAATGCTCATTATGATCAATGAAAAATAATGAAGAAAAATTCACAAGACATGTAA
Organism: Viscum album; assembly: GCA_963277665.1. Lineage (NCBI taxonomy): Eukaryota > Viridiplantae > Streptophyta > Magnoliopsida > Santalales > Viscaceae > Viscum > Viscum album. Next base: position 2,003,324,412 of record OY728136.1, read on the forward strand.
TGTTCTTCTCATAATTATACAATGATTCATTCAAAAGTTATTTCCACTCAATGAATTCACTCTCTATTTTTACTTGTGTTTTTGAGGAAAATAATTTATGAAAAAATAATTTTTTTCTTTTATCCAATGGAATCCACATCATCACTTATCATTATATTCTTGATCTATATCCACTAATGAACAACTTATCCTTAATGATGATATACTATTGATGTGGTATTATATTGTTTAGATCAATGGAGTACAAAAAAATATCTATTCTATAATATTGATTCATTGTTCCTTGATTAGTAGATTAGAGGTTACACTAAAAATACTTGGTCATTGAGGCATGATAGATTCAACAGCCAATAGTTTCTTCCATTGTGAAGAAGGGTGATCCACACAATTTGGATTTGTTTTCATGGCTTTTGTTAGAAGATTCATAATCATCATAAATTTATCAGATCTATTTATCAAAATATTAGGATGTTTATTGTCTAATTTTCCATTGCATCTATTGTTTGTGTAAGTCCTTCAATTTCATACAATTTATATTCAACAAGTAGAAAACCCACAAGATAATTTTTTTCATTTGGGAATATTATAATATACAATTCAAAAGAATGGATTAATCATAAAATTTTCTTATATCATGCATATGGGATGATTCCATTAATTCTCAATAAAACTTTTATATTATCGTTAAATCCTTTGTAACGGTCTATAGATGCATGGGATTACCCAACGTATACCCATTAAGAGTTTCAAACCCAGTGTGTAGAAATTATCCTTTTCCTGAACCAGTTACTAACCAAATCTATATTAATAGAGTATTTTTAGTGTTGTAACCCTTAGGTACATTTGTGGTTATTCCAATTATACTTGTAGTTTCCAAACATCGATTTATTTTCTTGTAAAACACTTTCTATTTACGTAAACAATGTACTTGGATGTTTTCTTATATTTAAGCTAATACATAATGTTTTTTTAATGTGTTTTATTTTGTGTGTTTACAAATAACTAAACCATCATTTGATACCTACCGTAGTGAGGTGACTTTTTATTATATAAAATTTCATTTCATTATACAAAATTTAACAATAGAGATGATATTTTGAGGAATAGTTTATTTGAAATAGGATCATCATGCAATTTAAAAATAAACATTGAAAATACTAATAATACACTTGTTATAATTCTTCATAGGTTATTCATAAAGTAATTTTACTATATCTCATATCATAAGGGCATACATCAAAGATAAGGGTGAGAATAAATCCAAATAAGTGAATAAACAAATGATATAAATAGAATATTAAAAATAATAACATCAATAATGCATGATCATAAATAATTGTAGAATATAATAATATAAAGATAATTAATAAAAAAATGAATATTGGATACAAAAAAATGAGTCATTAAAAAGATTATTGAAATGGTTTATCACTAAGGTTACATAAATCATAATTATCAAGGTTATTTCCATTTTTATTATAAAACATGTCATATCTAGAGATTAATTAATTAACTAATGAAATGGGTGTGATATTATGGAACAACCCTCATATGTTATAATTAATGTGAGAAATGTTTATCCCAACAAAACAAATCATCAATAACCCAAAGGTAATTAAGAATGTCATTCATATGAAAACATTTGGTAAATAAGTTCATAAGGACTTAAAAATAAAATCATTTTAACCCATGAAAAGTGAGTGAAAGTTTCATACATGTAAATAACTAAAAATATATATTATTTTTTATATCATGTTGAATTCACATGGGTAATAATGATGTTGAAGAATTCATCATATAATAATATTTCATGAAAAATAGAAAAATTCAAGAAATTATATTGACATCGTCATGATATACAACATAGATTAAAGTAACATAATTATGAGAGGAAAAGTAGGTCTACATTTTGTAAAAAAATATGTTTAGGGAATATTAAAATTTCATGAAATTAATGAATACTTGACATTTAAAATCCTCACAAATGAGTAGTACTTAAATAAAAAAATATAGAATAGTGGAATTCCATTAGCTTGAATATTTTCTTCCTAAAACAAATGGTTGGACCCTTCACACCACAAAGGAACATAGGGGGGGTGTTTTGGTGAGAAATGACCATAACATCAAGGATTATCAATTTTTAGTGGAGTTTAATAGCTAATGGTTGGTATTTATACTTTAAGAAATGTTGGTTTTAAAGGATTAAATATTTGTTATTTTATCATATAAGCTGGCCAATTTTATGTAAATTGAATTAAAACCAAATTCATGGATAACTAATTTTTGGTAGAGGGTTTTTAAGATTAAATTCCTTCAAAACATAACAGTATCTTTTAAACAACACAATAAATGTGAAAAATCCAATATATGAATTTCATTTTTAAAATAAAAACATTTCATTATAAAAAAGGTACATATTTTTTAATTTAAAATGATATTTCTAAAATAAATTTTATACTTATTAAATTAAATTTTTATTAGATTTTTGTTTTTTTAATTTTTTAATCATGATGAAATAATAATTATGTAATAATAGCATAGTGCTCAGAGTGCAAAAGTTTTCAGTTTTCCCCAAAAAATCAACTTTTTCAGAAAGTTTCAAAAAAAACTCCCAAAGGTAACTTTTATATGATGATTCCAAAAATGATATTTATTTTCTAAAAATTATTTTCTATGTATAGAATTTTTTTTCAAATTAATCATTATTTTAATAAAAACTAACAATTTAATGGAAACATAAAAATTCTTTAAATTTTAAAAATACATAGGGATTAACTAAAATATATTATAAATTAAAAAGTTATTTTATTAGATAAAATAAATTTTTATTTAATGCTTATATGTAAAACATATTTTTGGTCTAAATTTTTTATATTATAAAAAATTTATTATTTCTTGATTATTTCATTAAACAATCTCAACAATCATTTAAATGAAACCGCTTAATAAATAATAATAATGTCCAATTGTTTTATTTAATAATGGTCAAAATAAAGATCAAACATATTTGAGGAAAAATATAATTTTTGATAATAATATTTCCATTAAAATAAAACAACCTCATTACACTTCATCAATATTTTGGAATTATAATCAAGGTTAAATATCATTTCCAAAATGAATATTGTATTAAAAACTCTTTGTTCCTAATTAGACTGATGTTCACGGGTGTAATGCTTATAGGGGATCAAAGCTGTCCATATATTTATATTACACATTATTTATCCTCCTTTCTATTCCCATTTTAATATTTGGTATACTTTGAGGTGTTGTTAGGTGAAATTAAATGTTATAAACTCATAAAATAAATTTTTGTTGGCTTTTGGATTGTGTTTTAATTTACTATTCCATGTTATACTACTTCAGATCAATAAATATTGTTTGATTCACATATGAAATTTATAAATATATATCTATGATCTTTTATTTTATTCCATAATAATAATTTATCAAGAGTAGAAATATTCATTACTAAAAGAATAAATCTATTTGGGTTGTTACAATATGAGAAACTTTGTTTAAAGCTTCTTATTATCCTAATTTCATTGATAATGTTTGAAAATCCATGTTGGATATGTTTTGTTTATATAATTTTTAGTTATATTTTATATTGGATGGCTATTTTCATTTCCAAGTATGATATATACATTCATTCTATCAAAATTTTTTGAATATGCTTTTTCTTTTTTCATATTACTATATTTGTGTTACATGTTATTTCAATGTTATTTGATTATAAATTCTTCTTTCTTTATTATGATTCAACCCTATAAACAAGTTTACCCTATCCGAGAATTGAAATAATATGATCATTGATATTAATCATTCATTATTTGGTTATTATTTTTCAAAATTTTGGTAGGATTATTATATATAGAGAGACATTATAGGGGTTTTATGCTTTTAAATTGATAGAGTATGAGGATGTTTGGAACTGAAAACCCAATAGGTAATTACTTATGACATGTTGGGTGAAATATTGTTCTTAGTTTAAGATATATAAAATAAAATAAGTAAATATTATTACACCTAGAACCGAATGTAGAATACCCTATTAAGTTTACCTTAATGGATTAAAATATGTCATATCAAATAGAAAATATATTTATGGTGTAAATATGTTGTTCCATTTCCTTCAGTTTAATCACATAGAATTAAATATTTCAATTATTTATTGAGGATAGAAAAGGCTTACATGTTTAGACATAAGATAGTTAATGTTTATTAATATTATTTGAATTTCAAATATCTATTTCTACATTAATATATCCAATAAGATAATAGAAAATGATGTTATATTCTCCTAATATATGTATAAACTCTAATTTTTAATTCTAATGGTTAATGTATTGAATACAAAGGTTGGTGATTTATGTAAAATGTTTTATTATTTTATTGGATGTGAGATTCTTATATTTTTATTTTTATACAAATTTTTAATTTTTTGGTAATACAAATTTATTTATGAGAATCCAGTGTTATACGAGTAAAAGGCTATTCCTTGTATTTTGCATTAATTGGATAGAACTTCTGAATCATGTGATAATATATTGTTTAATATCATTATATAGTTGTTTCCATTCATATTTCATAGTTTTCCATGTTAATTTTTATATTATTTCTCGATTTTATTTACTAATTTCAATTTAATTGATTACCAAATTCTAAAGAAATATTATAAAATAGTTAAATCACAATTTATTCATATATTTAACACATTTTTATGGAAAATGTTTTCGGAACTCTTACATTATTATCTAATAAAATTTTACACAATCTTTAGATATAATAAAAATGCATTTATATAATTTGTAATAAGTGTTATGTTATGAATTGGATATGTTTAGTGGATTTGACTATTTCATTGAATATGAGTTAAATTCTATTATTTAATTGGATTAAATATGGTATATATAATAGTGGAAATTATTATAACTATTATGGATAATATTAAAATATAATAATGCATTCAATTATCTATATGATTTTATTATAAAATGGATTTTGATGATATTTTCTACATAATAAAAAATTGATAATCATCATTAAGTAATTGATGATCGATTAAAAATACTATCAAATGTTGAATTCATTAAAGTTATATGGATCAAATCATTGACTAAAATATTAGATAAATTGATAGATGTATGGAATTTAAATATTTTCCATGTCAAATAATCTTAACATACCTTGTTTTAATGAATCAAAGTAAAATTTTTTATGTCTCTAAATTTACATTCCACTGAATGAATATGTTTTACTATATAGAGTTTTTATGAGTGAATTATATGATTTGATGAACCGAAATTGTATATAAATGTTCTTGAATATGTAATATGAAGAGAAATGGTGTATATAAGATGTACACATGTAATGATAGAAAATGACATATATCCATCAAATGATAGAGTACAATATCAGTTGTTGTTGCAATTGAATCCAATGAACTCAAAATATAACTATTAGAGCTTTTATATAAAATGTCTATAAATACAAGATAAGGAATTTAATAACTGAAGTAATAGAATAAGATGTTATATAAGGATATATATAAACAATATATACCAATTTAAATTATTTTAAATATATTAATAATCTTATTTTCATGATGAGCTTAATTTTTTTATTTTATTTGATGTGATTGGAATTGAAAATCTATTTTAGGTTTTCATTGCACATTCTATAATATTCTCTATATTAGTATGGTTATTTATCTTATATTTAATTTTATAAGAGAGTCATAGAAATAGGATCATGAAGTATTGATTTGTTTGGTTGAGGTACTATATTGATTTAAAGGTAGATATCATCGATAGGGATATAGTTGACGAAGCATATGGTGATTGATCTTGCTATGTTTTATCATTGTGATTGAGGGATTTCAAGGATAAGAAGAAATTTTTTTATGTATAGGAAACTGCTATTGATCATTGGTTTTACAGATAAAGATATTTATATATTATATAAAGGACACGTAGATAAGGTTTTTAGATTTCCAGAATGATTACATCTACCACCGCAGAACACAACATATGGAAAAAATAATAGTAAATCCCACGCCTGAGGACTCGACCCCACAATCTGCCCTGTATACCACCAAAACCATTACCACCCCACCACCAATGGTGGGGTGGTATGGTTTTAATAATACCCTTACTATTTGGATAAAATTTATGTCTGGATGTGAATTTGAGGGAAATTTGTGAATAATATCCTTTATAGGTATTTATATTGTTATTATATTATCTGTTAATTTTTTTACATTGAATTGTAATTCTAATTTTCATAATGAATTTTCTATATTTTTCAAATAGTATATTTAAAATGACCTTGGATTTTAAAATGATAATTATTGTCTAAACACATGTGGGTTATGTTATATAATATTAAACACATATAAAACCTAGAGAACAAAAAAATATTATCTCATTAATAATGATCATTTCATTAGTCAGCTAAAAAACCAGTGAAAATTCGAAATATTACAATTTGAAAAAAAACATATAAAATAGAAAAGATAAAATAGTGAATTATGGATCACCCAAATATGATATAATCATTCCCCCCACATCCAAATATATTAACATTAAATAAAATATTAGTAAAATAATAAATATCACAGAGAAATAAAATATAACTTTAGGAACAATTGTAGTGAATTTTGTGTGAAATAATGATTTCTTATTTATAGGGAGAAATGTGACCATTGGAATAGAAATATTATATATAATAAAATATAACTATTGATTAATTTAACCATTTGTATATTTAAACATTGGTAAGTATACTAATTGGTAATTAATATTACCATTATAATTTGGGTTTATAAAGACAAATTATAATGATAATTCATGCATAAAGGATACATGATGGCCTCTTCCAATTGTGTAATGTTGTACGATGCCCATTTTTTAGAAAATTTTTGGGAGTTAACGTCACAAGTGTTATCCCTTGACCAATCCCAAGACACTATTCTATAATTTATGAATGATCAAAATCACCAACGTGAGATGTTCCAATCACTATAGATTACCACTTAGTAAATGTTAGACGAGCCACCCAATGAAACATCCACCATCACACACGTTACCCATAAAGAGCAATCCTAGGTAATATGGTGTTACATGTCCAGGACATAGCTATATAAAGTGTAATTGACCTTTTATAAATAAAATTAATATTATATCAATCCCCTTTTTTAAAAAGTATTCAATAAAATATTTTTTTATGTAAGATGAATTTGATAAATTGGTTGTTGAACAAAAATAAAACATAATTTAAATTTTAGAAAATATATACACATTTAAAATAAAATCAGGTATTAGGTATAATATTTTTTTAATTAAATAGTCTTTTATATCACTCTTATTTAAAATGAAATGATAAAACAATTTTAGAGTGTCCTAGGAAATTTTTAGAAGTGGAAGGGATTTTATTATATATTAGAAGTAAATATTTTTTTTTAAAAAAATAATGATGTTAATAATTAAAAGTTAAATATATCGTATTTAGAGAATTTATTAATATAACAAATATTATATTTGAAATTATAACATCTAAATTATTTTTAGCGTGATGCTTTTAATATTTTCTAAATACAGTATTTTTTCAGGAATAATAAAAATACATTTTTAGGTCTTTTGTTATGTTTTATGATATCATATTTTTGTTATAATTATATATTAAATAAATGAACAAAATCCAATACCTAGAATATGTTATTTTATTTGTTATAAATTTTTATTTTCTTTTAATCAATTTTCAAAACTATAAGTAACTTTATGAAGTCTGTTATTGAAAATTTGATTTTAAAAATATTATTTTGTGAAAAATTTACATTCCATAAAAAATGTATTAAAACAAAATTATCATATAATAGATTAAAATAACATAAAATTATAACCAAATGTAAAAAACCATGTGTAAAAAGGCATGGTTATTGTAGAGACCCGTAGCTTATCGTACATGGACATTACATTACTTTTGCGGAATACTTAGTACATTACAAAAAACACAGACACAAGGACCGTAATAGTTTAGTGTCTTTGGAAACTCGGACTATAATCTTCTAATCGTGGTGAAAGATCTTCAAAATCTCCCATAAAGATCTTCCTTTTTTTTTACCTAAAACCTTTCTTTATATCCTGGGGAAAAGAAAACATAAAAGGGTGAGCTCAAATGCTCAGTAAGGGTAAACAAAAGAAATATCAATCACATCATATACATAAGAACATAGCCTTTGGAAATCTTAACCTGCAAAAGAGCTCATAATATCATAACATGGGATAAATCATAGAAGTGAAAATGAGATCCCCATAATCATAACATAAAACTTGAATCTTTGTGGCATGCACACATAATCATGGAAAATCATTTCTTGTTAGTCATGACTCATTGCCAAGACTATCTTAGTGGACAAAGTCCCTTTCTGAACCGAGTTCACTCCTCGTTTCAGTCCTGTATCACTGAACCGAAATAACCTTCCGTTCCAGCCATGTCTATCTCATGAGATATAAAATCATTACCCAATGCATTGGAGGGAGATATAGGTCCCACCCATCTTATAATGAATCCTTTCTTATGTGTGCCACATAATCATAAAACATACATCATCGCATAACACATGTAACAAAAATGGGATTCTTGAAACATCATGACATCATAAATCAATTCATATAAGATAAAGGAATTCATAAAAATAATTCCATCACAACATGAACAAATCAATTTAATAATAGGGATAAAAACAGAACCCTTTATTATCTTAGATGGAAAATAATTTTGATAAAACACTTGAACTCCATTCTTGAGGAAAATATCCTTTCTTCTTCAAAAATATTTTTCCTTTCATAATATGTCATACAACTTTAAAATAAAAGAAGTTGATTAAAAATAAACTTGAAAACTTGTAAAGGAAGCTTCTTGGAAACAATTTTTTAAAAATCCATTCAAGCCATATAAGTTAAAAAAAACATTCTTCGTACTTTTGTCGGAAAAGTCAAAAAGTACCTCGTACGAAAAACGAAAAAAGATTCCTTTCATATCTTTTACTAAAAACTCATTGAAGGGTAAAATTGGATATAAAATATTGTAGAAGGATGGAAATAATATTACATATTGAGGGAACATGGATGTGGATGATAAAATACACCCCAGTAAATACTTACGAATAAACAATCTCGGATAAAAATGAGATTGTGATATTTCCCTTACCTTAGGTCCAATTTGCTTCGTATGTGTCCGAACCTCCTGTATAATGATTTAAATAATGTCATTGACTTATTACAGAATCATATTCATTGTTATGATATCATATATGGTTCACTTATGACATTATATTACCCGTTCTTTTGTAAATTCCATGTTAAAGAAGCGTTTTGGGTAAAATCGTTTCTTTTATCGTAGGTATTTTGACTTGTTGTTATTGACATTATTATTACTTATATCATGATTTACTTACTTCCAGAATATAAAATATGATTTATATATCATATATATTCAGTATATATATATATAATAGATAAATAAAATAAAAAACACCGTTCATGGAGACGGTAGTCCGTACGTACGCATGAACGCTGTTTTTCTTTCCTTATTGTCTTGAAATGGAAGTAAGTAGATGACATACATATGTATATATATACATAAATCCAGTAGCTTTATAATGTCATATATTTCATTATTATTTCTTATATATACATTATAATCATTCTTAAATGGTTAACATGGAGAATGAATCTCATCGCGTCGTGGAGACGGTAGTCCGTACGTACGCACGAGCGATGATATCATTTCTATAAATATTGAATTGAATTGGAGTAGATTATACAATATATCAGAATCAATATGATGTTGTAATAACTATGTATAGTTATTCTTTACACCATTATACCCATCCATGTAAGGTGGCGGTGGAAAATAGATTACACCACGGCGTGGAGACGGTATTCCGTACGTACGCACGCGCGGTGATTTCTTTTTCCGTAGGATGGATAGATGGTGAAATAGGGTTGTTTCATACTTATAATAACATATCAGTATATGATTGATACTGATGTTATTACTTCATAATGAAACAACCTAAGAAGAAGAAGTGGAAGAAGAAATAAAGATGAAAGAATTGGTAACGGTAATTACCTCTTCTTTGAAGTGCCTCTTTGAGACCTCCTCTTAGGGTACTAAAATTGGTCTTTGAGGAAGACCAGAACCTCTAGGATGTTGCTAGGGAAGTGGAGAGGATAAATTGGCAGGGGTTGGCCGAGCTTGAGTGCTCAAATTGGTGTGAGGAGGAGGGGGAGGAGGTGTCCTTTTATAGGGGAGGAGAGGGGCACCTTAGGAATATCTCAAAATATTATTTTATATTAAAGTCAAAATCGGTTTATAATGGTTCCAAAGGGTCTTATTTCGAAGCTAAAGTGGGGATGGGTCGAAATCCTATCAACCAATAGGATTTAGACAAGTTTAGGGTATTATTTTAACCTTATCAATTAGATTTAACTATAAGTTAAATAATTTAACTTTTACCGTGTCTTTTTGTTTTCTTACACTATATGGTTAATACACTTACTATAACATGCCAAACGAACCCCAAATTGTTTATTATTAATATATATATCCTTATCTAAGTCATTTGGCCGAACCTTAGATTTTTAGGAATAAAATAACAATTAATAATATAATATTTGATTTAAAAACTATTTTGTGTCAATTTTGACACTATTTGATATATGATTTTTGTGAAAGTCATAACAGAATTATATGTTCGAACCAAGTTGATTAAATCAACATTAATATATCATAGTAACCTATAAAATTAGTGGAATTCATAAAAAATCTCAAATTACATTTATTTTGGTGTTTATAACATCAATTATGTCAATATTTCATTAATAAGATAATTACTGCATCATCGTTGTGTCATAAATAAATTAAATTATTTGATGTCTAAAAATTACAAATAAAATACCATAATGTAGGAAATCTTTTTAGCTTTCTAATTAATATTTACAATCGAATTTATCTTATGTATAACCCCATATTAAAAATGATTTACTTATTAAACTTTGATTTTAACTATTTTAACCCTTCTTTAAATAAATTCATAATAAATGTCCTAATCTAATCCAAGTGGGCCTAAATGGTCATATTTTATTCCTTAGTTTGTTTTTGGTCGAATTACACTTGTCCAATAGAATTAGGACATATGTTAGGGTAATAGTAATATCATATTTACCCTTAGTTACCCTATTTACTATTAACCGCGGTAAAAAAAAGTAAAAAGTTACTATTCACCAAAAATTATTTTCATCTCATTGAACCACATTTTAGTCCTTGATATTAACCGTGTCTCTCGGATTTTCGAAATTCCATTCACAGAAGTGGTAAAATTAAGTTTTATGCAAAATTCAGTTTTTAACCTACCACTTAGTAGTTTCACTATTCATCAAAAATTGATGTTTTTCAGAACAATGCCAAAATTTCATCCCAAGCTATATTTCATATTCCGAATTCAAAAATGAAGTCTATTTTACCAAATTCATAACATAAAAGTTGCATTAATTAATTTTATAATTAAATCCCGCTGTTAAAACAAATAGCGTGTTTTTTAAGAAACAATATCTATCAAAAGATTGACACTTGTTTATGTCTAGTTTAAATGTGAAATTACATCCAATGACCAACATTGTATTAAATTGTAAAAATATATTCTAAATATACTTTAAAACCACTCAATTAATAATTTATCACTATTAATTATTTCGATTAAAAAAGTTGTTTTTAATTATAATTTAGTAATTTTCACTATTCATCAGAATATGAAAGTTATCCGAAAAGTACCAAAATTTCACCTTAGGCTAAATTCGATACTCCGAATCCAAAAATGAAGTCCATTTTGAGAGTTAAAATTTCTAAAATTTAAAAAGTGGTTATTACTATTCATAACGGCTAGTTTTAATAATATTTTAATAGCATATCATTGTTTCGTGAAACTCAGGATTACGTACCACACACGCTATCGAGGAAGGTTGCGATTGCGTGTAATGCAAGGCAAGTCAAGGATGCGTGTTGTGCAAGCTCCTTTTGGTGTAGCGTACAACACAAGACATTAATAAAATTAAAAAGAATATTTTTCATAAAATCTTGGGCTGTTACATTCTACCCCCCTTAAAATGAATTTCGCCCTCGAAATTCGTCGGGGTTATAAATGGTTTTCTATTCGAAAGTTTCCCACATCGTAAAAAGGAATACCAAAACATGGCTTTAAAAACTAAAGTATGAAATGTAACGATTACCCAAATAAACTAATTGTTGGGTTTCCACATAGGTAAAAACATGGATATGGAAGAAAAATCTAACCATCATGTTCTGATGGAGAGTGGTAGAGAACATGGCTATGGAAAAGCCAAAAATCACAAATCCATAAATTTGTGATGATATAAGGTACCATCTGATTCCTCAGGTATAAGATCACTAGGACAACATTTTTGGTTTTCAAGATCATTTCCCTAAAGTTGAAAATTTGAATTAGAATAAATACTTACTTTATTTTGGTACAATCTCACTGTTGTTCGTGCCTTGAACAATTTCCACTTCATCTCTTAAATAAATGAAGTTGAATTTGTTATTCGTGAAGTGTTAGCAGATAATGTGATAGAATGACGGGTCATTCCATCTGTCTCAAACATAAGGTTAGCAAAAATTATATGCATAAATCGATCTATAGTGAGATTAATCATATATGGTTCCTAAAATGGACTTATACTTCATATATCATACTGCTTAATATAATAAAACTAGTTTCTACTAAATAGGGACTTCCTGTAGGTCAGTGGTAGGCGACAAAGGCCAGTCGCACTTCGGTTGTGGGTTCGATTCCTACAGCCTTGTCCGAAGCGATGGGCTGTCGCCCGTCCTCCAGGTTTTCCTTTTTTCTAAAACTACGTTACTATAACATCCCATCAATAATATCGAAAATCTTATATCCTTAAACAATACTAACTTATGTCCAACATAATCCAGTCTAATCTTTAGGCTTATACATAATACTGTAGTCCACTCTCATAATATAGTGACAACGATTACCGGAGATTTAATACTGTCGTTGATCCCCACATATCATAAGATATCCAAACATTCAAAGTCCTTAATCGTGTATTCTCTTGAATACCTTAGTGAAAACATGAGTGCAGTTAAAAGTTAACACTTTCCACATACCAAAATCCTCAAAATTCTATATACTCAAACCATGATATCACTTAGTCCTTATATCAATCATGAGCTCATGAATACTATTAAACATTTCATTTTCTCATCTTCATTATGCGCATATCATGTTATTTCCAAAAAATATCTCAATCACTTTGAATACCACATCAATAAATATTGCAATACTCAATGATACAACATTATTTTGGAATCCCATTACATAAACACTTAATCATTCCACCACATCGTTGTCATATTCAACATTGCCAATAGTGATCGCATGTGATTTCCCTTTGTCCTTTGCCTTCAGTGGTTGCTCATGTTGATCATCACTAACCCTTGGATTAGGGCAATTATTAGCATAATGCCCCATTTCCTTGCACTTGAAGCATTGAAGTGTTGGCGGTGCGTTCTCTGCAGTGTTTGCTTTATCATTAGAAACCCTTTTTCCATTACTTCGACACTCAGCTGCTCGATGACCTTCTTTTCCACACTTAAAACATTTTCTAGTCCCGTTTAGACAATCTCCACCATGCTTCTTTCCACACTTTGTGCATAAGGAAACATTCATCTTCTTTTCACCATTATTCTGAGATTTCTCCTTGAACTCCATCTTTCGTTTCTTGTCAAAACCATGAGATGGATATGTAACACCAACTTCCATTTCTACCTTGATAGCACAACGCACAATTTCTTCATAGCTACTGAAGTCTCTTATAGCTAATGCCCTTCGAAGACTTGGTTTTAAGCCACTGAAAAATCGATCAACTTTACTTTCAGGTTGGATGATAATTCCAGAAGCATACCTTGCAAGTCTTGTAAAATTTGCTTCATAGGTACCAACAGATTCATCGTCCCTTTGCTTCAGTTCAAGAAACTCTTTCTCCATCTTTGTTCGAAGAATACGAGGGAAGTACTTATTGAAAAATAAGTTCTTGAACTCGTCCCATTCCATAGACTCAATTTCATCCCTTTGCCTTGTATTCTTAACAAGATTCCACCATTGATCAGCATCTCCTTCCAAACGATACACTGCTAGGATGACTTTATCATGCTCAGAACATTGAAGAACTGAAAATATCTTTTCAGTAGTACTAATCCATTGTTCAGCAACTAATGGATCAGTAGACCCGCTGAAAGATGGTGGACGCTGCCTCATGAAGGATTCAACAGAATGTTGCTCCCTCCTTTGTTCGTTTGGAAATCCTGCATGATTCATAGCTTGAGAAAGTTGTGTGAGCATGGCTACAAGATTTTGCATTCCAGCTCCCATATCGTTTGGTTGCTCAGGGGGACAATCATTGCATTGCCCATCGCATTCTGCATTAACACGGTTCCTTCGGGTTCCAGCCATCGTCTAAAACCCCAAAAGAATTGTGTGAGAGGCAAAAATCATGCTAGGGAAAACAACATAATAAAGGGTTAGTACCCTCAATATCTTACATATTAGGTTAAATTTGAAGATCATTAGCGCAATTCTAGGACTATAACCTATACGTATACTTAACCTTAGAGACATACCTAGACATACCTTAGAAATATCTCTAGGGATCTCACTAACGTTTTCGCATCCTAGTTTCCAAAGGTTGACTAAACCTTTCCTCTGATACCAACTGTAGAGACCCGTAGCTTATCGTACATGGACATTACATTACTTTTGCGGAATACTTAGTACATTACAAAAAACACAGACACAAGGACCGTAATAGTTTAGTGTCTTTGGAAACTCGGACTATAATCTTCTAATCGTGGTGAAAGATCTTCAAAATCTCCCATAAAGATCTTCCTTTTTTTTTACCTAAAACCTTTCTTTATATCCTGGGGAAAAGAAAACATAAAAGGGTGAGCTCAAATGCTCAGTAAGGGTAAACAAAAGAAATATCAATCACATCATATACATAAGAACATAGCCTTTGGAAATCTTAACCTGCAAAAGAGCTCATAATATCATAACATGGGATAAATCATAGAAGTGAAAATGAGATCCCCATAATCATAACATAAAACTTGAATCTTTGTGGCATGCACACATAATCATGGAAAATCATTTCTTGTTAGTCATGACTCATTGCCAAGACTATCTTAGTGGACAAAGTCCCTTTCTGAACCGAGTTCACTCCTCGTTTCAGTCCTGTATCACTGAACCGAAATAACCTTCCGTTCCAGCCATGTCTATCTCATGAGATATAAAATCATTACCCAATGCATTGGAGGGAGATATAGGTCCCACCCATCTTATAATGAATCCTTTCTTATGTGTGCCACATAATCATAAAACATACATCATCGCATAACACATGTAACAAAAATGGGATTCTTGAAACATCATGACATCATATATCAATTCATATAAGATAAAGGAATTCATAAAAATAATTCCATCACAAATGAACAAATCAATTTAATAATAGGGATAAAAACAGAACCCTTTATTATCTTAGATGGAAAATAAATTTGATAAAACACTTGAACTCCATTTTTGAGGAAAATATCCTTTCTTCTTCAAAAATATTTTTCCTTTCATAATATGTCATACAACTTTAAAATAAAAGAAGTTGATTAAAAATAAACTTGAAAACTTGTAAAGGAAGCTTCTTGGAAACAATTTTTTAAAAATCCATTCAAGCCATATAAGTTAAAAAAAACATTCTTCGTACTTTTGTCGGAAAAGTCAAAAAGTACCTCGTACGAAAAACGAAAAAAGATTCCTTTCATATCTTTTACTAAAAACTCATCGAAGGGTAAAATTGGATATAAACTATTGTAGAAGGATGGAAATAATATTACATATTGAGGGAACATGGATGTGGATGATAAAATACACCCCAGTAAATACTTACGAATAAACAATCTCGGATAAAAATGAGATTGTGATATTTCCCTTACCTTAGGTCCAATTTGCTTCGTATGTGTCCGAACCTCCTGTATAATGATTTAAATAATGTCATTGACTTATTACAGAATCATATTCATTGTTATGATATCATATATGGTTCACTTATGACATTATATTACCCGTTCTTTTGTAAATTCCATGTTAAAGAAGCGTTTTGGGTAAAATCGTTTCTTTTATCGTAGGTATTTTGACTTGTTGTTATTGACATTATTATTACTTATATCATGATTTACTTACTTACAGAATATAAAATATGATTTATATATCATATATATTCAGTATATATATATATATAATAGATAAATAAAATAAAAAACACCGTTCATGGAGACGGTAGTCCGTACGTACGCATGAACGCTGTTTTTCTTTCCTTATTGTCTTGAAATGGAAGTAAGTAGATGACATACATATGTATATATATAAATAAATCCAGTAGCTTTATAATGTCATATATTTCATTATTATTTCTTATATATACATTATAATCATTCTTAAATGGTTAACATGGAGAATGAATCTCATCGCGTCGTGGAGACGGTAGTCCGTACGTACGCACGAGCGATGATATCATTTCTATAAATATTGAATTGAATTGGAGTAGATTATACAATATATCAGAATCAATATGATGTTGTAATAACTATGTATAGTTATTCTTTACACCATTATACCCATCCATGTAAGGTGGCGGTGGAAAATAGATTACACCACGACGTGGAGACGGTATTCCGTACGTACGCACGCGCGGTGATTTCTTTTTCCGTAGGATGGATAGATGGTGAAATAGGGTTGTTTCATACTTATAATAACATATCAGTATATGAGTGATACTGATGTTATTACTTCATAATGAAACAACCTAAGAAGAAGAAGTGGAAGAAGAAATAAAGATGAAAGAATTGGTAACGGTAATTACCTCTTCTTTGAAGTGCCTCTTTGAGACCTCCTCTTAGGGTACTAAAATTGGTCTTTGAGGAAGACCAGAACCTCTAGGATGTTGCTAGGGAAGTGGAGAGGATAAATTGGCAGGGTTTGGCCGAGCTTGAGTGCTCAAATTGGTGTGAGGAGGAGGGGGAGGAGGTGTCCTTTTATAGGGGAGGAGAGGGGCACCTTAGGAATATCTCAAAATATTATTTTATATTAAAGTCAAAATCGGTTTATAATGGTTCCAAAGGGTCTTATTTCGAAGCTAAAGTGGGGATGGGTCGAAATCCTATCAACCAATAGGATTTAGACAAGTTTATGGTATTATTTTAACCTTATCAATTAGATTTAACTATAAGTTAAATAATTTAACTTTTACCGTGTCTTTTTGTTTTCTTACACTATATGGTTAATACACTTACTATAACATGCCAAACGAACCCCAAATTGTTTATTATTAATATATATATCCTTATCTAAGTCATTTGGCCGAACCTTAGATTTTTAGGAATAAAATAAAAATTAATAATATAATATTTGATTTAAAAACTATTTTGTGTCAATTTTGACACTATTTGATATATGATTTTTGTGAAAGTCATAACAGAATTATATGTTCGAACCAAGTTGATTAAATCAACATTAATATATCATAGTAACCTATAAAATTAGTGGAATTCATAAAAAATCTCAAATTACATTTATTTTGGTGTTTATAACATCAATTATGTCAATATTTCATTAATAAGATAATTACTGCATCATCGTTGTGTCATAAATAAATTAAATTATTTGATGTCTAAAAATTACAAATAAAATACCATCATGTAGGAAATCTTTTTAGCTTTCTAATTAATATTTACAATCGAATTTATCTTATGTATAACCCCATATTAAAAATGATTTACTTATTAAACTTTGATTTTAACTATTTTAACCCTTCTTTAAATAAATTCATAATAAATGTCCTAATCTAATCCAAGTGGGCCTAAATGGTCATATTTTATTCCTAAGTTTGTTTTTGGTCGAATTACACTTGTCCAATAGAATTAGGACATGTGTTAGGGTAATAGTAATATCATATTTACCCTTAGTTACCCTATTTACTATTAACCGCGGTAAAAAAAAGTAAAAAGTTACTATTCACCAAAAATTATTTTCATCTCATTGAACCACATTTTAGTCCTTGATATTAACCGTGTCTCTCGGATTTTTGAAATTCCATTCACAGAAGTGGTAAAATTAAGTTTTATGCAAAATTCAGTTTTTAACCTACCACTTAGTAGTTTCACTATTCATCAAAAATTGATGTTTTTCAGAACAATGCCAAAATTTCATCCCAAGCTATATTTCATATTCCGAATTCAAAAATGAAGTCTATTTTACCAAATTCATAACATAAAAGTTGCATTAATTAATTTTATAATTAAATCCCGCTGTTAAAACAAATAGCGTGTTTTTTAAGAAACAATATCTATCAAAAGATTGACACTCGTTTATGTCTAGTTTAAATGTGAAATTACATCCAATGACCAACATTGTATTAAATTGTAAAAATATATTCTAAATATACTTTAAAACCACTCAATTAATAATTTATCACTATTAATTATTTCGATTAAAAAAGTTGTTTTTAATTATAATTTAGTAATTTTCACTATTCATCAGAATATGAAAGTTATCCGAAAAGTACCAAAATTTCACCTTAGGCTAAATTCGATACTCCGAATCCAAAAATGAAGTCCATTTTGAGAGTTAAAATTTCTAAAATTTAAAAAGTGGTTATTACTATTCATAACGGCTAGTTTTAATAATATTTTAATAGCATATCATTGTTTCGTGAAACTCAGGATTACGTACCACACACGCTATCGAGGAAGGTTGCGATTGCGTGTAATGCAAGGCAAGTCAAGGATGCGTGTTGTGCAAGCTCCTTTTGGTGTAGCGTACAACACAAGACATTAATAAAATTAAAAAGAATATTTTTCATAAAATCATGGGCTGTTACAGTTATACCAGTGGTTTTCCATTTTCCACAACTTATATTTCCATGAAATGTGTTTGGAAATTCTTAAATAATTCTCTCACTTTTTCAATAAATACCCTCCAATTACACTCTTCCACTTCAAAATAAATATCACCTCCCTTTTATTTAGGAAATGTTTCCTAAAAAATATTCCCCAAGGCATCTTTACTCATTATGGTTCCATCCCCATGTCTTAAGAGAAGCTATTCAATGAAAGGGAAATCTCCTATTCTATTTTCAATTAATGATTTCTTTTCTCTGGTATGTCTTCTAAATACTAAAATAACTTATTTCCTCTAATTATTATTATCTAATTACAATAGTAATATTAATTTATAAATTAGATTCCATTGTTCCATCTCATAATCAATTTCTTCAATATAGGATTTATACCTGGGATGTGCTGAATTTATTTCTCTCTTTTACATGCGAAATTACCATATCCTGTGAATACCCAGTGCTCTTTTTTCCTTAAGTGTTCACCTAGTTGTAATGATATTTTTTAATTAATTTATTTTAATATTTGAGAACTAAATTCCATTTTTATTTGTTAATAATAATGTAATTATCATATATTTATGAACTTTTATATGCCATGATTTTGATATGATCCATTTACTGTATTCTCAAGGAGATATTAATGAAATTATTTGTTATGATCTATATGGATCACATTAATTAAGAAATATTAAGGGTTCTCCTTGAAAGTGATCTAATATATTGGGAAAATAATTAATATTCTAATATGACATTTTCTATGATTCTGTGGTGAATAACATTGGTAATTTTGATTTACGACACCTTGGTGATAAACCATAGTGATATTCCCATTAATGTCTCATTTAAAATTATTATCAAGATTTATATGTTATGATTCATGTTATTTTTGTAATGAAACACCTCATTCTATCTTTATTATGGAATATTGTTATGCCTCAGTATCTTATTGATAAGCCTCAAAATCAATTGCAAAATGTCATCAATTCTTATTCACTTTCTAGGGTTCATTCTCATCCCTTTCCTTAGATATATGTCCAGAATATATGAGATAGTAAATTTTACTGAGGTCGAACCCATGAATGTGACTTTCAAATATATTAGAAGAATTTTTCATGTTTTAACATATTATGTTCCAAATTTCTAAGAAACTAATCATAAAAATTTCCTATTTTTTTTTCTATGTAATGAGAACACTATATAACAAAATTGTTTAATTAAATGATTGGTATCAAGTGTACGTTTAGTTATTTAGGGATGTTAGGAAATAGAAACATTATTAATAACCCTATGGATACGTATATATATATGAAAATTACATGAATGTTGGGTGAAGAATTATGGATTTGGTTTCCATGAATGAAAATACCTTACTAGATACTATAAGTGGATGTGGATCTGGTACAAATTTACCTTGTTGTAGTAACCAAGAAAACAATATATTAAGCTAGACTCAATCAGGAATTAGTTCATGACAATCTTACTTGATTCACACCTAGTCTAAAACTCATAGGGAATATTTTTTTAATGAAAACAATTTTATGAAACATTATTAAGGTAATATAGAAAATTTAGTTGAAAAATATTATATTAATGTATGATCTTTTAAGACAAAAAATCCATTTATATTTAAAATATTTTTAAAAGTTACATGTTTCTCACAAAGGTTTTCTTTTTTTTTAAAAATTAAGGGAGATGGGAGGAACCATGTCAATGATGAGTGTTATAGATGATATATTGATGGGATTCCTATTATGAGGAAATATAAAATGGAAACATTTATGAGCCTGATGAATCAACTATATTGAGTTATAAATAATAACACGAAACTTTCTGGGCGACTAGATTCACCTCCAAGGTAACTATATGTTGTTTAGTCTTTCATGCATAAATAACCACATTCTATTAGTAGATCAACTAATCCTTTGAAAGATGAATAATTTTTTTCCTCTATAGAAAATATATGTTTTGTTCTCTACTATTAAGAGATATAGAAAGTCCCTATGGTAGTATAACTCTCTGAAGGAGATGTTTATTAGTGGTGGAAACTAATTAAAAATATGAATCTAATATTGTATATTGATTATATAGAGTATGGAGATTTCATAGAAATATTTTTCAATAAATATTTCACCGTGAAATGTGAAAATTTAGTGAAGATATTCATATATTTAATGAAAAACAACAATAAATTAGTTGGAATATATGAAATAAAATTTATAAGATTTTATAAATGAAAATATATCTTTATTATGGATCCTAAGGGAATGGTTGACAGAATCATCATTGGATTGAGAAATAATATATGGAAAATGTTGGAAAAGAAAGGTTATGAAAGATATGAGGAAATTGTATGATGTTTTATGATTTATGTATATGATATTAGATATATTCAAAGTTCACATAGGTCAAATAAAGAGAAGATGCCAATATATCCAATCTTATAGAGGAATTTTGATTATGTAAGGGGATGAATGAAAGATCAACACCCTACATGAAAAAATTGTTTGAGTAATCATTCATTTAATTTATTTAATTGCAGTGTTATGTGATTAAAAATTAGAAGAGAAGTCCATATAGATAAAAAACTATAATATTAAGGTGAAACCAAAACTTATCAACACTAAAGATACAGAGAATATAGTGAAATCCATGCTCAATATTCAATGCTTCATCTGTGGAAAACCTAGGTACATTTCCAATCAATGTAAAAATCAGAATATATAAGAGGGAAACAACCATAAATCATATAATAGTTAATGGGAGAAAGGTTGTTAATTTTCCATCAGGATGGATATAATATAGCTCCAAATGATGTGGTGTTAGGTACACTCATTATGATATTAAATCTAGAAATTTACTAGTTTTATTCTTATTATAAATAGTTTTTATTTCATCCGAGTTTGAAATGAATATATAATAAATACACGATATCCTAAATGTAGAATTATCATTCAAGATTGCAGGAGGGATTATCCCAGAATTAAAATTTTATAGTAACTCTAGTAATGAATTTTGAAATTTAAATCACATCACAAATCTAGAAGTCATTCCCAAGGTGGAATTCAACACTAATATAGGGATAAAATGGGTCAATAAGTATAATTATAAGATAAACTACCAAAATAAAGAAAATTATATTAGTAATGATTGAAAAAAGTATTGTTATTTTAAAAAGAGGGATCTATTGGCTTGATATTTTTATAGATGTTCCTCCCCCATCCTTCTTAGTAATGATGATCAGTGAAGAGGCAGAAGTAAATAAAGTTATAAAGATAGAAAATGTCCCTATTATTTAGGAATTCATTGATATAATTCATGAAGAGTTACCTGGACCTCCCATTTAAAGAGATGGATTTTTCTCCATTAAACTCATACTAATCTCTAAGAAAATATCGAGGACTCGAAATAGAATATAAAATGTGGTGTTAGAGGAATTAATGAAAAACATTCAAGATCATTTGGAGAAGGAATTTATCTGAAAAATTGTCCCACCTTGGGGGGAATTTATTCTCTTTATAAATAAGAAAGATAGATCAATGAGAGAAAGCATTGATTATAGAGAACCTAATGAGATTATATTTAAGAAAAAGTACCATCAACCCTGGATTGATGACTTATTTGACCATATTCAGGGGGATCAATTCTTCTCAAAGATTAACCTCTGTTATGGGTATCATCAATTGAGGGTGGGGACATGGGATATTCTAAAAACTACCTTCAAAAAATGATATAGTCATTTTGAGTTTATTTTTATACCATTCATCTTGAATAATATTCCTCATATATTAATTGATTTGATCATTGTAGTCTTTAAGTAATACCTTCATAAATTCATGTTAGTTTTTAATGATGATATTTTGATATATTCTCAAATTAATTAGGAGCATGAGGATCTTCTAAGGGTTATATTTAAAAATATGAAATATATAATCCATTTGGAAAATATAGAATATGTGAATTATGGTTACAAAAAGTTACATTCTTGGGGAAGAGTGTAACCAAATAATGAATATCTGTTTACCCTACTAAGGAAAAGGATTTAGAGGAGTGGCCTTATCCTACAGAAGTAATTGATATTTTTAGTTTTATAGGGTTATAAGGATATTATAGGAAGTTTGGGAGAAAATTTTAACAACTCTCTAATACCCTAACCATGTTAACTCAAAACTGAGATAATTTCATTTAGACAAATGTGTGTGAATGGAGTTTACAAGAACTAAGTAAGAGATCTGTTTCCACAACTATGTTAACTATATCCTCTATCAAAGAAGGATTTGTTATTTAGAGTTATGAAATACTGAAAGATATTGGGTTATTACTAATATAAAATTACAAGGTTATTACTTATGTATCTCAATTGTTGAAGCCTCATGATTTGTATTTTCATATACATGAATTGGAGTTAATTGAATTCATTTTTCTATGAAGATATGGAGACTATATGCTTATGTAGATTAATGTGATACATAAGCATACCTATAATGTTTTGTGTATATATTCATGAAAAATGAATAGAATATGAGATAAAGGATATGGTGGGATATTCTCAAAGACCCTAAATATTCAATTCATCATCACTGTCAAAGTGAAACAAAAATTCATGAATGAATTTTGTAATAAATACCCTTTGGTTCTATAAATGATAAGGATTAAAGGAGATCAATAGATTAAGTGTCTAGAAAGGTTGCTCTAGGGAATCATATGGTTAGGGAAATCACCAATTCAATCCTAAATGATTTCTCAACCATCATTACTAGATATGATCAAGACACTGAAAGAGATTATCCTTTGATAAAAAATAAGATATTCGATACTAAAAATGTGATGTTTCATGAGTTCAATATTGAACTAGAAGGTGTATGAAATTTTATACATGTATTTGTATCTTATTTATCCAAGGGATAAAAATAGTCATAATGGATGAGGTTTATTGCTATATATTCTCTATACATCATTGAAACACTAAAATGTATAGGGTTATTCAGGATAATTATTTTTGGGATAATATGAAAGGAGATATTTTCAGTTACACTAAAAAGTTCCAAGTATTTCAACAAGTGTTGATTGAGAAAAAAAATTCTTATAGGTGTATTTTAACTATTACCCATACCTAAATGGAAGTGGGTCAATATCAATATGGAAATCATCACTAGTTCTCCTAGGAAATCAAGAGGAAAAAATGTGATATGGTTTATAGTGGATTGACTCGAAAATAATGACTATTTCATTTTTATTCAGGAAGATTTCCCTCTTGAACAACTTTCCATTGTATATGAAATCGAATTGGTGAGGATTAATCGGGGACCCATTTTATTATTTATGATTCTAATCCAAGGTTCACATATACCTTCTGTAGAATTCTTCAATATTCTATGAATACCAAATTGAATTTTGGCAAGGCATATCACCCCCAAAATGATGTCCAATCTAAAATTAATGGTCAAATACTGAATGAAAATATATGAACATGATCAATGGAATTTAATGGTGGATGGGATAAACACCACCCCTTATTTGAATTCTCATACATCATCAACATCCACTCCAGTATTCAAATTGAACCATTTGAATCTCTATATGGGTTGTGATGTAGAACTCAAAATTGTTGGGATGAATATGGTGAGTGAATTCTACTAGGGATCAATCTTATGAAATTGATGATAGAAAAAGGTTTATTCTATCCTAAAACACATAATAATTTCTAAGAGTTGGTAGAAGATATATTCTAATAAGAATTTAATGGACTTAGAGTTTAATGTTGGAGATATAGTTTTCCTTCTTATAAAACCATGTAAGAGAGTAATATGATTTGTAATGAAGCAAAATCTTATCCCTCGGTACATTATCCCCTTTGAAATCATTATTCATAAAGGAGGAGTGGCATATCAGTTAGTTCTTACATCAAATCTGAATCGAGATCCTAATGTATTCATCATATCTCAATTGAGTATGTACACACTAGATTCATCACATATACTGAATTTGGAGGTGGTTAAACTATAATATGATCTATTGTATGAGGAGAAGCTAGTGGAGATCTTGGACATTAGAAATGAATTTCTGCTCAACAAGAAAACCCACCTTTTCGATGTATAATGGAGAAATGATAAGTATGAATATGAGACAAAGGAAACATAGGAAAAAATGAAACAAAAGTACCATCACATAATTTCATCAAGAATATGAGTTCAAATTTCATGGACAAAATTTTGAAATGGGATGAATAATTTAATAACCTAGGTAGTTCAAATGAAACATTTTTCTTGAATCATTATGTGTGATAATATATAATATTATAATCATAGAAAAATATACAAATACTAAAAAATTTATCTCATTAATAAAAATCATAACATTAGTATGCTAAAAAACTAATGAAAACAAAAAATTACAATTTGATAAAAACTAGAAAACAGAAAATCTAAAATGAGAAAATGTGGATCACCCCAATATTCTAGAAGCATCTCCACCATAGAAAATACTATGGAAATAAAAAAATTATTAAACCAATCAAAATCATAAAATATCAAAATATAATATTAGGAGTATTTATAGTGAATTTTTAGTGAAAAAATGAATTAGTATTTACATAATGAAAAGTGATAATATGAATATTAATATGACTATTGGTCAATATATTCATTTCCCTATTTGACCATTGGAACCTATACCCATTGGTAGAAATTTTACCACTAGAATATTCATTGTAATGAAAAAGGACAATTCATATAGGAAGTAGAAACAACAAACTCCACCATTAGAGTCAGGTTGTATGGAGACCCTTTATCAGAACATGGGATGGTGGTAGTATAACAGGGGTTCTCCCCTGAAAAAGTCTAAGGTAAGCTTAAAAAGTGAGGCTTCAACATTAAAACCTATGGGGTGAGTTAATGTTCACATATATTACTGATTTACAATAATAAATTTATTAAATTTGGGAATGTTAACATTTCAATCAAGGAAATCAAAAATGTTGAATGCCTAAAGCGTCACCCTATAAAATATTATTATAGTCATTCAAAAGGGATCTCATTTTTGAATATATAATGATTTCTTCACTCATATGACATTTACTCACTAATTGATCCATAACCTAGTTTCCCTCTCTCCACATGTGATCCGACTCCATACCCAAATCCAAAATCATCCTCCCTTTCCTAATAAAATCTATAAATTCCTATGGAGTACTCATTTTTATGCACAGAAACCCTACAAGAAACAAGGTTCCAGCTTCCACTTCTTACATAGAAAAGTTATAAATTATACACTGGGAAAGCCCACAGATCATTGCCCACACATAATCCTGGATGGATTCTCCTATGTGAAAATGATCACTGAAAGATAATTTGACCAATCCTTTACCATCCCAAATGAGACCTCCACATTTAATGACCCCACTACACAAGACTCTCTAAATTTAATTTTAGACCATTCCTTTGGAGAATCCATCACACCAATTCCTGGACTTCCAAATATCGGTAACACCTAAGATCATTATTCCTCTTGGAAATAGCTTCCTGAGATTACCTGATTTGAATCCGAACCATCAGAGATCATCTAGCTCCACCACCAATGCAACCAAATGAACTTGTATAATAGTAAGAGAATATTCGTTTATTTTATTTGCTTTATTTCATATTTCCAAATATATCCAATATGAAATAGAAATATACATACCATGTGACTTGGAAACCTCTGAGCTCAACTCCACCACTAGAACCATATATCCAGTTTCTCTTCCACGATTTCACCACATATTATGACATCTATACAGCCATTAAAATCCTTCTATGATTTTTACACCAAGTTGCATATAACGAACAAGTTTTATGTATATTTTTAGTGTGGATAGGCACAAAAAAAGTTCCCAAAATTAATATATATTCTTTTTGAAATTATATTGTTACACGCTTGAGGAACACATGCCCTCTTATGCCTCCCCATAAAACTACTAATAACTCAAATCATACCCTTAAGTGTACACAAGTGTATAAAGACTTAACTGTATATGAATGAGATACATAATGTGTATTTTATTTTATAATCAGAAAAGAGTTATTCCATTTTTCACATTTTTAGAATAATTATGTTTAATAAAATATATTTTTTATATAATATGAATTTGATAAATTGATTTCTGGACAAAAATAAAACATAGTCTTGAATTTTTAAAATATATACACTTTGAAAAAAAAAATAATTATCATGGATAATATTTATTTAATTAAATATTAATTTAAAACAAATTTATATAGAATGAAATTAATAGATTCTTTTATAATATCCTTGGAAATTTTTAAAATTGTCAAAATTTTGATTTTTTTTGAAAATTACTATTACTTAAAAGGGATTTTTATATTTATAAAATAAAATTATATTATTTATAAAATTATTTAGTTAAATTAAATATTAAAATTTAAATCAGAAAAATGAAATAAGGTTTACATAAAATCTTTATAATTTTATAAAATACACAATTTTTCAGTGAATAGTAAAAATATATTTTTATGTTTTCAGTATGTTTTGTGACATTATAATCATCTCACAATGATGTAATATTTTTTTAACTATACTATAACAAATAAAATATGTTATTTTCCCACTATTTATTATTTTAATAGTTTACATTAATTTTCAATGAAACAAGTGGCTTTCTAATGTCTAAAATAGAATGATTGATATTATAAACATTATTTTGTATAAAATTAACATTTTTATGTCTGAAATAGAATTTAAAAATTGTTTTAGGTTATAATTTATTACAATATCATAAAATGTGACTCTTATTTCCAAATAGTCTAGAATAACCCAGGGATAATAAAATCGTTTTTCATTTTCCAAAACCTATAGTTATAATACCTATATTGGAATTTTTTTTAAACAACAACCACACATTTTCTGTAAACAATTACCCATTTTACCATTCCCCGTCCCTCCAAATCAATAATTAATCCTGTATTTATTATTTTTCATACAAAAATATTCCCCTAATGTGTCCTAAATCATCTAAGGTTTCATCCACATGTTTGAGAGGAAACACTTCAAGGTAAGAAAAATCTACACATCTCTTTTCCATTTAAGTTCCTTTTTTTATAATGTCTTATAATTATAAAAAAATTATTTTTGACCACATTATATTATACCAATATGATAAGAATATAATTTATCAATGAAATAACTATTTTACTTCTCATATTCCATTTCTTTAATGGATGACTTGTACTTGTCCTTATACAGAATTTATGTCACTCTTTTACATGATAAATTGTAATTTATATTTTTCTGTGAATACCCAAAACTCCTTATTTTAAATGTCTATTCATGTAGATATAAAAAATTTATTAATTTAAATATTTACATATATTAAATACATATTAAATTTTAATGGGGCATGAAATTTTTAATGATTATGCCCTCAAGAACTTTTATTTTCTATGATTTTGATAATAAACCCGTTATTTATTCTCAACAGGTTATCAATAAAATGATTAATTATGTCCTTTTTGGATCACATTAATTATTAAATATTAATGGTTCACCGTAATATTACTCCAATACCTTGGTAAAAAAATAATCATTATAGATGACATGCTATATGAAACCTTATTGAATAACCTTGGTAACTATTATTTATGACACCATGTTATAATCATTTTGTTATTATTACACACACCTCATTTAAATGTTTTAGCCAAATTTCCATTTTATGATTCATGTAATTGTGGTTATTATATGCCTCGTGTTCTCTTGATCATTAAAAATTTGTATGCCTCATGTTCTTTTTGATATGCCTCTTGATCACATGAAATATGTCTCCCTTTCTTATTCCCTTACAGTAATTTATCCTTGCCATTTTCCTTTAATATATATCCCCATGATAAGAGATTCATTATAAGTAACATTGGGAAAACCCATGATGGTTCCATTCATGTTTATTAGAATAATGTTTAATTATTTCTCTTATTATGTTCTTAATTTCTAAGAAACTAAATGCTAAATGATCTTATGTTTTAATCCCGGAAATGAATATTTTATATATTAAAAAGTTGTAATTCCATTTGCTTTACTTCCAATATATTTATTTTCTATTTTATTTTCAAATTTATAATGATTAGGAATTTTCTTTCATAGAAACTAAAAATCCACTTATTTTAGATTTTATTCTAAAAGATATTCATATTTAATTAAAATATATATCTGTAAATAAATATAAATAATGGGAGGGATGAACATTTCTAGTAATATTATTCATAATAAATAACCGAATTTTTTAGTTCAATATCATATAAAATTCGTAATAAAATCTGGTATATGAGTGATGCACATCATTATCTCCTAATATTCTTAGTATTAGTTAAATTCTCTAATTATTTGTTCCATAGTCGTATTTTGTGGAAGTCTCACATTTCATACTATATATATGTTTAATTGTAACATTCAATAGTTTTATTACACTAACATGTTGAAGAAAGAGTTTTTGTTAACATGGAATAGTTTATTATCCAAATATGATAAGATATAAATCCATGATAACCAAACCTGTTTGATGATGTGGACAATGAATTTTGGTGTGACTTGATGAAGAAAATAATTATCATTATGTCTGTTGATAATTTTCAAATAAATATTGAAAATTAAGAAATTCTCAAGAGTTATTTATCTACTTTTAATCTTGATTAAAGGTCATTTCTTCTAGTGAAATAAATTTTGTAGAATAAATTTATTTAGAAAATAAAACACAATACCTTCATGTAAATTTCAACATATACGAATGTTAATGGAATAAGAAAAAATATTAAATTACTTTGTTTGGAACATACAAATTTATTGATACTCTAAGCTATATGTTGAGAGATGATTATAAAACCTCTTATATTCTACCTCAATAATCAGTGGAAGGGAAGAATCAATTCATTATGATAGTTATAAATGGTATTCAGTATTTATGTGAGAAGGAAATTTTAGGTGATTGATGAATAAAAATATGATTTATATTTTATGTAAGGAATTATAATTCAAGATAATGACTATATATAAAAGTAATATTTTGATGAATCATTGACTAAATATCTAATAGTAAAATAATTTAGTATGAAAAATAATTGAAGAGAGATACTAAGAAAGAGACAATAAATAATTGAGCCACATTCTCATCAATTTTTGGTTTTTTAATTTATGATGATCAGTAATATAAAACAACTACAACGAAAAAGTCAAAATATTAGCCACATGAATGAAATTTAGAAAATAATGATTTTTGATATCAATCATATTGTAAGGAGAATAAATAATATTAATTTTAAAAAATATATTCTCTAACCATCATAAGATTATAAAATTCAAATATTAAATTATAGATTATTGATACAATATTTTATATAAATGTAAGAAACTAGAGCATATCAGAAAATATATTACAATGCTGAATAGAATGGATTAGAAAGAGAAATTTTTAATGATAAAATAAATAAATATTTTAATGATACTACTGTTAAATGGAGTGTAATTAGAAATCCATCATATGATAGAATCAGTGATATAGAGGATTAGAACAAGAAGATTGTTGGCCACATCTCAAATATTCAACAGAATTACCAGTTCTTAATGGAGAGGGTAACTCTTAACATATTAGCTCAAGTATCTCTTAATAATAATGTTTATTTTTCATCACATGAAGAGAATATCTCAAAATAATCGATTTTTATGTGAATATTCCTTCAATAAAATAAATAATTATATATTTTGAGTTCTCAGAAAAAAAAACAGATAATGGATGAAAAATATCAATCATTCTAATGTATATATTGATAGACTTAAAAATTATATTTTAAAACATTCTTCGGATGTTTATAATAATTTCTATATCTTAATAAAAATTGAAGATAATTTTTTAGATGTTAGGAAAGAGAAATTTAAACTTGAAATAAATGTATCTAAATGAGAAATTTATAAACTAACTAATTAATTGAATATCAAAACCATCTTGTAAATACCATAGAAATATTGGAATGAAAATTTTAATATAGAAACATAAATAATGTTTTCAAGATATTATTATTAAAATTTTCCATTTAAATGAATTCATTTGTTTTGTTTAAAATATGTAATTCATACAATGATAACATATGGCCTTATTCATAAAACCAAATAACAATATATTTTTAAAAAAATATATGTTTTGAAGAGTTTATTCCCTTTTTATAAATATTATAGAAGAAAAAATTGGAATAATAATATTTTTAAAAAATGGTCAAATCAATTAGACATCATTAAAAAATATTTAAAATGGGGATGAATCAGTACTACATAATTTATGTTTGACAATATTGGAATTCAATAGAACAAGAAAAATTTGTTCATAATGTATATTATAAGTGCTAAATTAAGTGTTGATGAAAGAATCCATTTATTATCATTAAAAATTTCCTCATAAAGTGAACCTTTTATTAGTGATTTTATAGTGCTGATAATAGGTAACCTTTATCTTCACATTATTTTAGCTCTACTAAAGGATAATTTTATTAGTGCTTTATTATTATTGTTTATAAATGTTTCCCATTATCATCATGTATTTAGCACGGGTAAATGTTTCCCTTTATCAATTTTTTAAGTGATGATAGAGGTCTAGAATAAAATTAAAAATATGAAAATTGAGTAAATTAAGAAAAAATTTGAAACATTTTATTAATTTAATAATTATTGATAAAAATAAATAAAATTTATATACACACATATATATAGTTTATAAGTATAAATAAAATTTATTTATAAAATAGAGATATATAAAATAAATAAATATAATATATATAAAATGTTAATTAAAAACATATTAATGTATTATTAATTTTTAATGTTGTTTGAATTTTCAATTTAACCTATATCAAACCCTTTGTTTTTCTTTTAAATAACATATGTATATATATATTAATGTTTTTGAATATAAATGAACAAAAATATATTCATACGTAATATAAAGAAACACAAACACATAATATTTATGTAACATATTAAAATATTAAAATATTAATAATTTCATTATTTCATGTTACATTTAATATATATTATGTTTTTAATCTGTCAATTTTATTTATTGGTTTTCAATATTATAATTTCATGTCTGTTGTTTTTTATTTTTTAATTTATTTTTGACTTTGATCAATTTCGATTATTTATTTGCATATATTTATTTACTATGTTTTAGTATTTTTTATATGTATTCATCCACTAATATATATATATATATATATAACCATATTTGTTTAATAACATATAATAAAATAGAAAATTTTTCCATTTTTTAATATTTTAAAATTGAACACATTTTGAATTATTCAATTTCACTCATTTTTAAAATTCACTAATTTAATAATATAAATTCATTAATAATGTTGAAAATATATTTTAAATAAATATTTATAAATAATTATTTATTATAAAATATATCACTAAATGTATATTTACTATATTTTCAATTATTATAAAAAATAATTATGATATATAAATAATTATTACTTTTTAAATATGTTGTTCTATAATTATAAATAAATAATTATATATATTTAAATAGTTATAAAATTAGAATAATTTTATTTAATAATTATAAAATTATAATAAATTTATTTGAATTATTGCAATTATAAAACATTTATCTACACTTTTTGAGCAACGATAAAGATCAATCTTTATTGGTGCTGAAAAAGCGATGTTAAATGATATATTTATCAGTAGTTATACTCTAGCGTAGATGAATTGTCTTTTATTAGCACTTGTTTTTTCACTGATAATACTTGAGATTTATCAGTGCTAAAAAAAGATTAGATAAATACTTTTTAAATTATTTCTTATAAATATAGTTCTGTTAAAAGGGATGTTTATGAGCACTTTTTTAAAATCACAGTTAAAAGTTTCCTTGATCTATTTTAAAAAACCCTAACCATAACCCAGTCACTTATAATTATAAATATCTCGCAAAACTCCTCTACATATGGTGTTAATCCTCAAACATCTCTAATATTAATCAAGGCTAGAACCTAATTTATGATATTTTGTACTCTTCCTCTATAATGTTTTCATGTTTTAGCTTCCACACTTTTCATTTTTGCACAGTTCTTAACCATGAATAACCCATACATCTATTCTTTTCATTACTGAAATATAATGAATTTGGATCTATTTATTCTTCTCCATTCATATGTATTTGAGTTTCCAACCCATCTCTCCCAAGAGACCCACATAGATGTTTTACTCCACTCTCAATATTAACAAGTATACCCCACATCCCTCCTTAATTTTCTCTTCATCTGAATAATATACGGTTCCAAAATATTAGTAGTTTCTCAAATTTAATACCTCTTATATAATAGATTATAAACTCTATAGGCTTATTTATGAGGGGTTTTAAGGATTAGTGGATACCATGTTGTCGCCCTCATTTATGGGTGGTGAACATATAGGCCCCAGGTAAGTGTAAAATCCGTTTAAACATGTTTTTTGGATATTGTTTATTCAGGTAAATTGTTAATCCATGAAATGGGTTATTTAGAATTATGATTTTGTTGAATACCTTTTTACTGAATTTGATG
Organism: Viscum album; assembly: GCA_963277665.1. Taxonomy (NCBI): domain Eukaryota; kingdom Viridiplantae; phylum Streptophyta; class Magnoliopsida; order Santalales; family Viscaceae; genus Viscum; species Viscum album. The sequence continues at coordinate 2,003,358,046 of OY728136.1, forward strand.
AAATATTTAATTAAATATTCATGTTCAAAATATAATTCAATTAATTAATGTTTTGAGAGATTTATTTTATAATTAATTCAATATTGTAATTAATATTTAACCATGGGTTAAAAAGGGAGATGTATAATTTTTTTAGTGAGAAACGTTTTCTCTATTTTTTTCCACATTTTCCATTATTGCGTAGAGTTGAGATATATTTGGGTAAATAGACATAGAAATAAACTAAAACATATAAAAAATGTATTTCCCAAATGTATGTAAGTTATCCATGGATGGATATTGGATAAATAAAACAAGGAGATTTGATTTATTAATATATTTACTAATGAAAATAGAGAGATAAATAATTTATAGTATAAAAAAATAATTTGAAAAGCTATCTAACAGGATGAAAAAGTGTATAGAGAAAAAATATTGGTTCAAATATATTTTTTATGGTTTGTATATCTATGTCCTACAATTCATTTAATTTGTTATCTCGGTCCAAAATGAATAAAATAGAGATCTGATCCCCCATTGTAATTATCCCTTTATTGCTTTCTATAGAAAAACCTCTCTTATTCATAAATCATTGTTGATCACTATGTTAATGCACTATCACTCATCTGGTGATCATAGGATGATACCATAAAACTCATAAGACGTATTAGAGACTTGTCCTTTAATTACACAGTGTATAAATCTATTATTTTTTCAAATAAATAAATTTGAAATTGTATTCTGTCAATATCATATATGGTGATATGAAATATTTCGTTGTTCATCAATAAAATATGGATATTATATATAATGTGGTATTAAATATATATAATCTATGTATTTTAACTATGTTTTATCATATAATTAATTATATCATTAAATATTACTCTATCCATGGTGTGTGTGAAAATAGATGATCAAATCACAAATACAATATCACCTTAATTATTAAATATGACAAAATAAATATGATATCTCTTATCACATATGGTGTGAGTAGTCATGGTTTATTATTAATGTTTCATCATATAACATGATTGAGTTATACGAATACCTCTCTTCAATATTATATGATACAACTGATTATTTCACTATCACTTGTAAAGCAGTACATTCCTAGAGGTAATTTTTAATATACTCCAAGCAATGTGGAATTATTTTCAATTATGGGATGTATCTTTGGTTCATCTAGTAATTTGTTTTAATATATCATAAATATAAATTTTTGATTTAATTGAATAGATTCATTTCATTTATAAGGGTAAAAAAATCTAGGTCAATATTGAGAATTATTTGAAGAAAATCACCCATTAATGTTATGTATGTTATTGGATGAATCCTTCAGGGGATTAAAAAATATCCAAAATAGAAAGCTGAGGAAACCTTCAGTATATAGATTTTTTTTTCAATGTTTGGGGAGTGAGATTCATTTTTTCTATACCATTAGAGTAAATTTCTTCCAATTCCACTTCAATTGAGTGGGATTTTTGTGTGATTACATTAGAATAGTTTCTTAGGACACTTTAATCCTTAGACACATGATTGATTTCTATCTTTTGAAGAAGTAATTGATGTTGTCTATCCAACTATACTTCCTATGATTATCAAAATATGGATGGAAATCAAGCATCTGAGGATGAATTAAATAAAGGTAGTGAGAGTTAGTTGTAATTTATCATTAACGTATTATATCTCTATTCATGACAAAGACAATTTTCATACAACATGGATGCAATTGTGAACATCTAGTAATTTCGTGGATTTCATTGTTGTTATTTCTGAAAAATTAAATGATTGATTACTCATGTTGAAAATTTCTAATAAACAAGATGATGTTGCCAATACTAAGAAAGAATAGTCTGTTGATAATGAAACTGTAGAATTATCAGGGTATCAACAACATGTTTATGAAAAAATGAAAAAAATTAGAATGAAACATCATCATAGTATTGAATAAAATAATCAATGCAAGAAGCTATGATATAAAATGTGAGGGTGGTTTGAATCAAATTGACCAACCTATTGACCCCAACAGGTTAATGTTTATTTGTTATCTTGGGGTCACAATGGAGATAAATATTTCAATTGAAATTGACTCATGGCATTGAATCCAACCTGTAATGAAGGAAATCCTTTGTAAATATAAAATGGTAATGTTACAATACACATTAATTATTTTTTTGATAAATTATATAATGAAAAATTTATTTTTTTCATTATTTTTTGAAAACTTCTTCTATTTTAGTATATTTCCATGAAAAATTAATCTTAATAGTTTTTGGAAAAGACCACAGAGGTATTTTCGACTCTTTTGATGAAGTTATATATTAGGGATGCAGAGGGGAAAATAAATCCCCACCCACCACTGAGTTATATACACATTATAAATTAGGAAACATGGAATTTGTTATGAAATCAGAAAAAATCAATTCCAGTTTACTATGGTCAATAATATATTATTTATAATCAATTATTTTATCAAACATGATTCAAAATCGTTAATTAATGATATATCAAAAGACTGCTGAAAATAAAGAATGGATATCAAAACCGACATTCCACTATCATAAACAAAGGATTGGGTGCACTTCATTTGATAAAAAATTTATATATAATTTAAATAAATTTTTTTAATTGATTGATATGAATCAATATATGTTAATTTTTTATATGTAGATTTATGAATAAATATCTAAACCCACTTCCATCCCACTCTATGTGCTTTGGAAGGAGGATCATCTAAATAAGGATGGTAAAGTAGTTGATGAAAATAGAAAATCATTATGGGAAACATGTGTAAGTATGACATGATTTTAATTCTTTATGATTTATAACCATATTATATATATTTATATATGTTCATATTTTTTATGTGATTTAGACAAATGAATCAACATTGACCATACCGGATGAAAAACCACTTTCACTAGCTTTTAAGCTTCCTGAAAAATATGGTCATGATAGAGGATTAGATTTAGGAGTCTCTCCTTAAACATATTCGAGAAGATAAAACCACATGAATATATATATAATATGGTGAGATGAATTCTGGAACTAATAGACTCAATGTATGATATTGTTATTCTGTGTAGTTTGGTAGACCAATGTTTTAGAAATATCAAAGAAAACTGATAGTGGGGAAAATTTCCACACATGAATGAAATGATCCCACTATAATTGAGTCTAGTCACCCCCCCCCCCAACTGCATAACTTTCCCAGGGTAATATGTTTTTTATTTACACCTTATTCTAAATGGTAATCAAATAACTTATAAAAGATTTATATTACTAAAATTTTATAGGGTATAACTATATGTTATTTCTATCTATCAATACACATGTAACATCATGTTGCGATGGGTATAGTGTACAATATATAGGGATATCAACTACACAAGAAACCCCTCCCAAAAAAAGAAATCAGAGTGGGGATCGAGGTAGCTTATAAACCTACTGTTGACTTTCCTGTTCCACGTAATGGTTAGGTTATTACAATGGAAATGATGTTATTGGAGCTTTCATATCATGGTCATATAATATAATAAAGAAACATGTGGAATTTATTAAAAAATGTTCATATGAAAAACATGTAATAAATGATATCAGTAATGAAGTGTGGTGTGCTATTACATATGAATAAAGTGGTGTTGAAATGAATGGTCGAATCAGGAAAATTGTGTGAATTGTCTAAGAAAAAAAATGAAATTCTGAGAGTACCTTCTCCCCACCATTCCCAAATAAATATTTAGTATCATTACAAATGAATACAGAGACCACATTTAAAGATAAAATTATGTCTTACATTGAATCTGAAGAAAACATATATGGAGAATTTGTCATAGATTTAATTAGTTTGAAGACTCGAAAAAAAATTCTTAATCATGAATGGATGATCATCTCAATTTTGAATACATACATAAGGCCCATTTTCATAATACGACAATCCAAATAGGGAGACAAATATGTTTATTACAGTTAATAACTATTCATATTTTTTACATGTGTTTTTTATTAAAAATATAAAAAGGGAAGATCATGCAAATAATGATTTGGATTAATTAATCCATGTATCATTTCAACACTAAAAAATACTTCGGATATGGAATAAATACATAAAAAAATGAGATACTCAAAGGGTTTAATAAAAAAGAATCAGACGAAACAGAATTATTGATACATACAATTCAGTTGTAAAACTCTATGATATAATCACTTAAAGGATATTTTTAATTATTTTCATTAAATTAATATTTTATTTTTTTTGGAAACATTGGATGCTAATATTAGTCATCGTAGACACCACAGATATTTATTTTTTTGACTGAATGCATTAATTTCTAACGAACCGACCACACATTATGTGTATATTTAATATATAACACACCAAAGTCTACATTTTATTGATAAAATTATAATTATTTTTTCAGTATGTATTTTAATTATAATTTTTTTTGATAAGGCAGTCTCTCAATACAATAAATATCATGGAATAAAGTCAGCTTTTGAAAAGATAAAGCATGTGGATTACTAAAACTGGAAATAAATTAAGGCACATATATAATGATTTAAAAATAAAAACATTTCAAAACAATTTACTTATTTTTTTCAATGTTTCTATAGTATCTGAAACAATATAATGATATTTATTGGGGATATGATGTTTTTATATTTATGAGAGTAATCATAAATCCTAAAAAGGAATGTATCCACCAAAAGGCTATTTCTGAAGGTAATTACATTTTCTTTAAATATCAGTAATGATAATTTGTTTGTCTATATTTTTTCTCAGTAATATCAAGATTTACAACAATGGAGTTACTCCAAAAAAGAGATAAATTTGTTTAGAGATGATTGGGCATCATACATTTTGTGAAAATGTTTGTTAATAAAATATTTAGGCGATTGCATGTTATGTTTGTGATCTAGTATGAGTTATGAACATAGAAATATATTTGGGGAGTGAAGAATTTGTGTTATAATTCTTATATATTATTTTTGATCTCTTTCTCAATGAGATGAATAATGGATGAAATCAATTTGTTTTGAAACACTGAACTAAAAACAACAAAATTGTTGGGCAATCATAGAGGTGGAGGTGGTGGTGAAGGCAGAGGCAGAGGTGAAGGTAGAGGCATATTTAGAGTTGAAGACCAATATAGGGGAGCAGGTAGAGGTGAATATTGAGGTGGAGATCAATGTAGAGGATGATAAGAAGTATTGGCTGAAACAATAAAACTTATTTGGTAATTAAGTAGAATAAATATAATTACATGGTTATGATTAAGAAAAACTGTTGAAAAATGCACCAATACATTTCACATAAGATAAGAGTAATTGTTTGTATTTCAGTTTAAAATTACATTTTAGTAAAAAATAGATGTGTTGTACTCATGACTGTGAAAACACATTGGGATTTTTTAGTACTTTTGAACAATGATTCATGCATTATATATGATGTGTAGGGATTATCCACTCCACAATATGATCCATTGTGTAACTGATAAGACCTTATGTTTACGTTATTAGTTTAATATTGAAATTTTAATAAAAAAATTGTCAGTCAATGAAAACTGTGAAAAACATGGATTATCATGATAATTTGGGACAATGATTCATGATTATTTTTCGACATTTATGAATTGGTCTCATATAAAAATGACACATTATTTGACCTATATTTCTCATAATTCCTTTTTCCAATTTAAATATATATTTTAGTAAAACTGAGAAAACACATTCGGATTGTCTTGGTACTTTAGGAATACAATCCATAAATTACCTGTGAAAATTAGGTATTATACGCACCTCAATCTGATGCACGAAGTGATTAGTATAACTCCAAGTGTGTCTTTTTATTCAAAACTGACATAAATTGTAATAAAAACAAGTGACATATTGAATACTATGAAAACACAAAATAAAATTAGGTAATTTATTAATATGGAAGAAAGAGTAAAAAGATAGATAAAGGGGGAACCCAAAAACTAGGGACAAGGGAAAAAGATCCGAGAGGCATAATGAAATGGAGGAAAAGGGTGTCACCTCTAACGATACTCACAAGAACATAGGGTAAGGACCCCAAATGGGATAAGGAAATGAAATTCATTTGATGAGTGTACCATTAATCTAGGAATTCACTAACATTATTGACCTCCCCCAAAGTGTAAAATAATATTTTCGTGTAGTCAATTTGAGGCCTACACCTATTGATAAGATAGGATATGCTCCATAGAGTTTTACATTAGTATTCAAGTGAGATATAAATAGTCCTAGAATCAATTTCAATGATTGGGAGGGAGATATCCATGGAAAAGTAGAACTAGAGGCCTCTGAGTAAGGCCTACGCCACTGTCTGTAATGAATCCCCACAACCAATTCTTTCTCTATGGTCTATAACCACACTTCCTATTGGATTCGTAACAACCCCACCCCCTCCTAGTCCCATTAACAAATAGGCATTACTGTTTCATTTCAACCCATCAGCGGGGGGATTTCGGCAGATCTACTAACCTTAGGGATGATCTCTACCACCTGAATGATGTTTTTTATACATCAGAACCTAACTCATCAAGGGAGCCTCTTCCCACTTTTTCAGAAGAACATTGAAGTCGGAGATCAACCACATGATCTGAATGAACGAGTCCACCTTGAAGTAGGCAAGACAATCGTGTCACACATTGTTCCAGACTTCCCAAATTCACCAATAGACAATGGAAAGTATGGCATCTCTTGACTTCCTCTTATTTTCATGTCTATCCACTCATTGGAACAACCTATATAGAAAATTATCACAATGATGATCTGGGAAGGTCAATCTTATGAAAAAATCCACTACAACCCATACCATGTTTTCTAAATTTAATTAAAAGATTATGTATGGTGTTGTATCAACGGTATGATGAATATAGTAGGAGCATTTAGAGACAATCTGAAACCCTTTCTGAAACACCTCCTCATCAGTTGAGGTGACATGGTTACAAATGCTTCAAATGAGAAAATTATATTTCAGTGATAACTATTTGCACTAATGGAGATGGCCCCATAAATCCTATATGTGAGATTCGTGAATATGCAATTGGTATGACATGATAGAAAATAATTTAAATTTATAAGGATTTAATACACACCTATCATATTAGACTGCGAGCTCAATGATCTGTTAAAACTTAATAGAGTCCTTATTAATGTCTACTTGTGAAAAAAAAATTCTCTAGATAGTTTGAATTTAATTTCAGTAACCAAGAATCCAAAAAAGCCGAGAGAGATACCCAACCCATTATCATGCCAAAAGTGGATGTTTCCACAACCGATGATCCATCACGATGTGTGTTGGGTAAGAGACATGTTTCTTTTATTTTTTTCTACAAATGATGGGATTTTTTTTCATAGTTCATAGACACATGCCATACTTTTTCTTTAATAACATTTTCCCATAGGGTGAACACCTCCACAATCACCCATGAAATCATAGAATATCTGCATTTCATTATCTCTGAGACACTTTGCATCTCGATGGAACCCTCGTTAATAGGAATAACCAATTTAGACTATGTGGCCTAGTGGTAACTCCCCTCTGAATGGGAGTCCAATATAAAATTATTCATAAGCTTACCAATATTTATCATAATAGTTTTTGGAACCTTATGAACTCAGAAAACAGGCATGGGGATAGAGGTTAACACAATGTTTACAAGAATGATCTTCCATCAGAAAGAGAGGAACAAATTTTCTCAATTACTGATGTGAGAAGAGATCTTTCCAACCAAATCATTTGGATTCATTATAGGATGCCTCCTAGAAGTGATATGAGAACCTAGGTATTATATAGGTAGGATCTATATAGTAATTCCATTACTAGAGTAAATTTTGTTAGCTCGCCTATCTGAACAAGGCCTTGAAATATAAAGAATAATCCTTTCTCTATTTATAAGTTACCCACTCCACTTGCTGTATTCATCAAGAATGCTGCCAATACCCAAATAGAGTTTGAGCTACCATTGATAAAAAGAAACATTCCATCTATAAATATGCAAAGAGATAAATTATAGAAATGATATTTAAAATGAAAATGGAGAATGAAACCTTCTTTCATTCTACATATGACGAGTCTTATCAGAGCATCCCATGACAAGATGAATAGGCTTGGAGACAATCATGACCAGTCCCTCAGGGCCCTTGTCGAGACTCCCCAAATCCCACCTCTCGAAGGCCAGGGGTTGGTGGCTAGCCCCGAAGGCATTAACCTTCATGTGTGTGGCACTTTCTTTACTACCTGTACATACGCACACACAACCACATCCCAAGAAAACTGGAAAAGAGAACACGCATGCTACTAAACAACCACTATGTGTAAATGAAAAAATTAACGTAATAAGGATAGAATACAAACCCAACAAGAGAAAACTACAAAAAAGTGTATGTACGATATTGATGGAAAGCCATTCCCAAAAAACCCCACCTGATAGGTAAGTATAGAGTAGATTCCGAACACCGTATAAGAACATCTTGTATACAAGATATCACTGGGATCCACCTGGTCCTTGCCACTAAGTCCTCCTCTATTTCGTTGGTGGTATGCAGCAGATATAACACATGGAGGTGAATCCCTTGTAGGCACGAGTAACAAAATACTCAGTAGGGACCCCAAACCAACATAAGAATACCAAATATAATTCCACAAGAAATCCATGAATCATGATCATGGAGCAAGATAGATCATTCTAGGTATAATCCATAGTAGGAAAGTATGATAATCTGTCATATCACTGAACACCTTGGGATGTTGGGGTACCTCTCACTAATGAGTAACATGGGTATGATGAGTTACATAGAGCCACTCCCCACCGTGGGCCTACAAGGTCACACAGAGCTACTTCCCACTAGACATGGACTGTTGTGGTACACATCCCAAAATATTGGTGTGGTTAAGTTGGGTCACCATGTGTTGTGTCCCGCGGTGGGCTTGCCGGGTCACACAGAGTCGCTTCCCACTTTGGCATCTAATAGTGCTACTCCTTCCTGAAGAGTATCATGGGTCTTCCGAGTCACACAGAGTATCTCTACACTGTGGGCCTACTAGGTCACTGATAACCTCTTCCCACTATGACATTGTAGCTGATCCACACAAGGTGACTTTTCATTAGTCTTCTACTCTCAGCCACCTATAGAATCTATGCATGTAGTTCACTTGATTCAGTGTGAAACCAATCCTCAAATGATTTGTCGTATTCCATCTTCCATAAAAGCTTTATTATAGTATTCCAAAAGATTTATCTTTTCGTGTGGATTAAAATTCTCTGAAAATATCATCAATCCGACACTAGGTTTGAGAAATATTTGATTTCTAGTAAATAGGGACCGATTGCACCTCGGGCCGGTCCGACCCAATAAGAACGACCCGATCAACCCATTTTGGTGGCTCCACATGCCTCGTTGTGGTTTGGAAGACCCGACACAAACCGGTTAGGGTCTTGTCTGGCCTAGTCCAACCTGGCCAGCGGGCCAGGACCATTGGGCCTTGCTGGACCTGGCCTGGTTCAGACATGGGTCCAGCCCGACGCATCGCCCAATGATCGAGTTCCATCTGGCCCGACCAAAAAGGGATGGGCTAGTTTTTTTCTATCCCAAGATGTCCAGTGGCTCAGTTTTATCTAGCTATGCTGGCCTATGTCGTATAGAATCCCAGTTTGCATGACCTAATCTTGCCATCAATTGGTGGGATGACCTTCCTCAGCTCGGATGACAAATGGTGTCTAGTTTAGAGCATCATGGCCACTTAAGACGACTGTGATTCGTTCTCCACAGGTGTTCTCTATAACACATTCCATTGGAGAACCACTGGCCGCATGGCGCGGGCCACCCACTTATGAAGACGAGGGGGCACATCCCCTATCCACAAACCATCATCCATTACCGAAAACTCATATCCTTCACCATGGCCTGATCAAGTAGTGGAGACTACCCCTAGTGTACCATTCTGGTGCACCTCCAGTCGGTCATAGTGGCCGCCACGAGCCACCAGTGATGGTCTCCAATGGTGCCTTTCACAGACCCCCTGGTCCACATCGGTGGTCCGTTCTTCATATCATCTATACCTATGGTCTCCAATGGGTGCTGACTTCCCTACAAATGCATCAAAACCATCTGCCACCAATTCAATGGTTTGACCATGAAGAACACACATGTAAGTAGGGATTGGGACTTGTTCGTGTCTGCGAACGCCCTCCACATTAGAGTATAATAGTGGGTGGGGTTTAGGATTGAAATTATATCAAGGAAATAATTAATCCCAATATAAGAATCCAATGAAAAAATCACCCTCCTGTAAGAATGAGCGATATACGGATCATCTTATTCATTGGTTGATCCATGTTCTCCATTTCAGAATGAATGGTATAGAAAATGAATTAAAATAAAAACCCCCACATATGATCAAGTTCATCACTAGAGCGATCAATCCGTGAGAATCCACATTCCATTCTTTTAATCTATTGGCGTATGTCACGAACCAATCCTATTCTTCAAGGTTTTCCAATTTTTCTAGTTATTCGCTAGTGTTATTCATTGGAGAGAGAAAACATCACCCTTGGTTAGAGAAATTACACATTCTACTTATCCTACTTATTTTCTCATTAATTTAGAATTATGTCCTAGTGTTTTTGTTACGCTGTGTCGCTGTATCACTACATCATTTCATTAATGAAATAACATACCTATTCGACTTTAGATAAAGAGTCTCAATGAAGTAGTTTATCACCACCTCATTTTCGCACCAAAGTGATGGCATGCCACTAATCAAAAATTATGAAAGTAAAATAAAATAATTTTTTCTTTGTTTTATTTCTCTTTCGAAATGCCCAAAAATTATATTTTCCAATCGACCCTCTTCGGTCGAAGTTCTGTCCTTTCTAGGAAAATCTAGAAACACTGTATTCAATTATGCCCTCATATTTTTTATCCAATCACTGTTTTTAATGATATAAAAACCCACTTGAACATTTATTAAAATGATCTTTAAAAAAGTTTCAATATTCTATTCCTAACACACTGAGCCTTGGTATCAAGTTTCGTTAAAGCATCTCATCTCAAAATAATACCATTTATTTTTAAAATAAAATTACCTGGTATTTCTAAGACATTACATTACCCCCAGATTTATGATTTTATGTCCTCATAAGCCAATACAAATCCAAACGAACAAATGGGGGTACGAAAAATGAATTTGATCCTCCTGCTCCCATGTTATCTCTTAAAGATTCCTATTTTTCCATTGAACCTGAACAAGAGGAATCGATCATCAACAAAGAACCCACTCTTATTGATCCTCTATCTCCACTGGGATCTTTTGAATCTTCTCCCCATTGTTAGTTTCCATCTCACCTAAGTACATTTCATGTGATAGATAATGCACATACCTCCTCATCTATGACACATGAAAAACATCATCCACCCAATGCATCTGTGGGGGAAGAGCTTGGTGGTACTCCACCACGATAACTTTTCAAATAATATTGAAAGGCCTGATCACCCTCAAATATATCTAGTTGCACTTGAAAATTCTCTTCAATCCACATCAGGGTGAGACTGAAAGAACATGTGGTCTCTCTCCTCAAATTCCAAGGGCCTATGTCTCATATCAGTATAAGATGTATTCCTACACAATGTAGTCCTCATCTTCTCCTGGATGATCTGCACCATATTAGTGGTACCTCATATAGACTCTGGACCCATGAGTCTCTACTTCCCTAAGCCTTTTTAGCATAGTGGTGATCTACAATGTCTCCTGAATAATTCCACGAATTTTCCCATGTCAATGGTAAATGATAATTATTGTTTTATGAAAACTCCACTAGTGGAAGGCGGTCCACCCAATTGTGACCAAAATCAAGTATTCAAGCACAAAAAATTTCCTCCAAGGTCTATGTGATCTACACTCTCTAACCATCTATTTGTGGGTGAAAGTATGTTCTTAAAAATATATGAGTCCCAAATGCCTCCTGTAATCCCTTCTATTGTCAGTATGTGAAGCGAGATTCACTGTTTGAGATGATCGTCAATGGAACCATGGGCAGCCATGCTATATCCTGAACGTAAAGGCATCCATAGACCTCCTCCGATCATTTCTCCGGGATGGGTAAGAAGTGAGCCTCCTATGTGAGTCGATCAACAATCACCCAGAGATAATCATGGCCCTTGGACATGTGTGGTAATTCCATCATGAAGTCAATCGATATACCACCCCACTTCCACCCTGGTACCTCAAGAGGATGTTCCAAGAATGTTGGAACCTGATGCTCATCCTTCACATGCTAACAAGTGAGGCATCATGAAATGAACTCATCCACCTCTTTATTCATCCATGGCCACTAGTACTAATGCCTTAAATCCTGGTACATCATTGCCACTCCAGGATCTACCACCAAGGGGGATGTCTGGAACTCCATTAACAACTCCTCCCACAACATCACTTGTACTGTGGTGTTCCCTACGAAAAGGATTCCATGCTCTCCACCTATCAAAAATACATCGGGAGACTTTCTAGAGTATAAATGAGAACGTAGGGCCTCATAATCAACATCCATAAGATGTGCCTCCTGGCTTGATGTAAGAGTGTTGGAGCGACGATCATCTACTGAAGGTAATGTCCTCCATCATCATATAAAAAGGAAACCTCCATCATGGATAGCTGCTCCATCACCTCACTCACCAGCTGTAAACCGGACATCCTGTTGACTGCATATCCCACCACGCTCCCATTTCTATGTGTTAGACTATATCAAAGTCTTAGACCCAAATTAACTCCATGCATTATTGATGTCTCATGTTCGGGTCCTCTTGGGAGAGGATATACCTAAGACTCTTATGGCCAGAGTATATTGTAAACTACTCACCCATCATGTAATGCTGCCACATATTTAAAGAAAATACCACTACTGATAACACTTGGTCATTGGTTGTGTAGTTCTGTAAATGTTGCCTTAGATTCCATGGACCATTGAAAATATGTTCCTGTTCCTACATCATGATACAACCTAGCCCGGTCTCTAATATGTCACATAAAACAACAAACCCAATTCCCTCCTCTGGTAGTCTCATGTGGGGGTACTAGTCAATGTAAACCTTAAATCATAGAAACTCTCCTGGAACATGTTTGGCCACATGACAGGTTATCCATTCCATGTCAAATCTGATAAGGGTTATGATACTCTTGAATATTTTGGAATGAATAGACAGTATTATCCAGCTAACCCCAAAAAACTATGGACCTCGTTAATGATCTTGGGTGGCCCCCAAGCAAGAACTCCCTTTATCTTCACTAGATCGACTGCCACTCCTTCCAATGAGATAACATGTCTCATAAAGTGGACCTCTTGAATCCAAAATAAGCCCTTTGAGAACATCCCAAAAAGATGCTGAATTTGGAGTGTATCTAAGACTATTTGTAGTGGTGTAGTGTGCTCTTCCTCTTACACTGTGTACACCAAGATGCCATCAATGGTGGCCACGATGAACCGGTTACGGTGTGGTTAGATGATCCTATACATGAGTTCCATGAACACTGTTGGGGAATTATTCATCCCGAACAGCATCACCAGAAACTCATAGTGCCATACCGACACCTGATGATTGTCTTTGGTACATCCCCATATCGTACCCCAACCTAGTGAAATCATAATCTGAGGTCGGTCCTTGAGAACCGCCTCACATACTTCAACTGATTGAATAAGTCATCATTTATAGGTAGTAGATGTTTGATCATTACAGTCACCTTTTTCAACCACTGATAGTCCACGTATAACCTCAATCTTTTGTCTGCCTTCATGGAAAACTACAATCGGTATTTTCAGATTTAAACACTAGGCTTATGAAACACTTCTTCTGTAAGTCCCCCAACAATCCCTTCAACTCGCAATGTTCCGCGAGAGCCATTCGATATGCTGGTGTAGAAATCGATGTTTTCCTAGGGTGTAGGTCGATATAGAAGTCTACCTCCCTGTGAAGAGGTAGTCCTAGAATGTCCCCAGGAAATACGACATCATACTCATCCACCACTATAGAAAAACATGGATTCCTCTTGTCCACCACACTAAGGTAGAGGCTATCCAACTGGTGAGTGATCAGCTGCACCCTCCTCCGAGAAATTTTTTCCTATGATAAAAATGTACCCTTCTCACCGGTGAAGGAAAAAATGGTCCCATTCTCACAAACACACCGCACTCTACGCCCAATATAGTCGATATGATCATGACCTGTAGATAACCAGTCCATACCCAATATGACATTGTAAGGCCTCGACGCCGCTAGTAAGAGAACTCAGGTGAAGCTCTCAACTCTAAGAGTGTGCTCACACTACCGACACCAGTGTGTAATCATCAAATCCTCTCCCATATAAGTCTCTAAATGTATGGATCGAATCAAAATATCCAATGGAAATTTCGAGACTCAAATGAGGATCATGGTTAAGAAAGAGTGATTGTCAACCATTTCAATAAGAACAATAGATAATGTGGAGTAGAAAAAAATATTACCTCTAATCATCTCTGGAGAATTGTGTTCATAGGCCTCTACTTCCTGAAGATGAGCTCTCCCCTATCCAATTTCTTCTTGAGGCCATGGTGGACCACATTGGGGAGGTTGTGGTGGTACCTAAAACTGTTTCCCACCACATGCTTCTTGTTCTGATGCCATTCCACATCCATCACCCTACAGAACTACTCTTTCAAAACATTACCTCTTCCTTGGGGGTCCCTCGACTGTTCCTCGATCACCTATGTAGTGGGTTGGGTAGTCATGAGCCATGTCTCCCACCCACCCACAAATTAAGCACAACTTGGCTCTCTTCTGCCTCCCTCTACTCTGGGAGCCCGATAATAATGACCCTGAGTCCAATGGTCATCCCATGAATGATCTAACCCGCTTGGGTCCAAATTTCTGATTCCTGTTTCTCTCCAAAAAAAAATCTTCTTCCTGATGTCTACTGGTGGCTTCATCTATCAGTTCCCACTCTATTTAGAATCTCTCTACATGAAGGGATCACTCCAACTCCCCCACCCTGAGTAATGATACTGAGAGAAGACATGGATGCCCTGATCTCCTGAAGGTGTCCTTTCTCAATAGTCTGGTCTCTGATGAAAGGGTCGAACACCATATCTGTGGAGATTTGGGAGAGGTCTGTAAACCTCTAAGAGTATATAGACACTAACATGATTCCCTTCTAATGGTGAAGTATCTTCTGTATACACATTGAGTGCAATGTCTTAGGGAATAAATCCTCTATTAAAATTCACTTAATGTCATCCCAGGTGTGGGTCTCCATATCATGATTCTGAATCATCAAGATCAACAATCTCCCTAGTGATCCAGGAATAAGTCCGGCAGCTATGATCTCTATATGGTCTAGTGTAATCTTCCATTAACGAAAGACACAAGTCACCACCTCCATCCATTCCACATCGACCTAAGGATATGTCCCCCCTGAACATGGGAGGTCTTTATCTTTGAAACTCACGCAAGACATTGATTTTGTAGGCCTTCTCTATGGGTAACACAGAGAGTAACTGCTAATCAACATGTGGTGGTAACACTAGAGCACCACTCTGTGGGGCCATCTCTAGCACTGGTTCCTCAGCTAACGCATCATCGCTTGTCGGGTTGTCCTCATGGTCACATATTGGAATCCAAGCTGGATTTCTTATTGAACGCATCCTGATATGTATCATGATGTACCACAGTCAGTAGGTAAATCCTACTGAGATGAATATTATTAAAGGAAATAAGGAAACACTAAATTCCTATATTATGCATGCAATAATTTTTTATGTATATATCTAAAAATTATAATTCAATATCTTAGTGTATGGATGTGTTAGCCTCCGCACCAACATTGTATTCAATGAATCAGAATGTCGGAACCCCAACATTTAACAATATTTCCCCATAACAACAGACTCTTAGTCATTAAGGTATAAGTAACCATCTTTTATAACACTTTTTCATGACCCATCCACTAGGACCCAGGGCATGACTCACTCAATACCACCTTTCGAAGGCTAGGTTTTTTTCACTAGTGCCAAAGGCATCAACTTGCAAGTGGGAGGCATTTTATTGACTACCTGTAAAAACAGACAACCACATCACAGGAATACTGGAAAATAGAACTTCCAAGCTACTAAATACCATTATGTGTGAAATTACAACTAAAAGAAAATGGGACAGAATACAAACCCATAAATAGAAAAATAAAACATGAGTAAGTATGAGATTGATGGAAAGCCATTTGAAAAAACATAAAAAGAGGGATAAGTATAGATTATCTATCAGAATCCTTAGAATCATGTCCTACCTACTTAATATCACTGGGAGCCACCTAGTCCAGGGGCACTATGGCCTCCTCCATGTCATTGATCATCTGCTCCAGACACAACCCATGCAGGAGAATCCCATGCAGGGGTGAGTAACAAAATACTCTATACAAACAAGGAAAGACCACAAAGTAATCCAGAAGAAAATCATAAAACATGACCATGAAGCAGGACAGCTCACATCAGGTATAATCTAGAGTAGGAATGTAAGACCATCAGTCATATCACTGAACACCTTGGGTTGCTGGGTTACTTCTCCCTAATTAGTATCATGAGTATGTTGGGTCACAGAGAGCCGCTCCCCACTGTGGGCCTATCGGGTCATACAGATCCACTTCCCACTATACGTGGACTGTCGTGGTATTAATCCTTGATGATTACTATGGGTATGTTGGGTCACACAGATCTTCTCCCCACTGTGGGCCTGTTGGGTCACACAGAGCCACTTCCCACTCTAGCCATCATACCGAGGTACTTATTCCCAATGAATATCGAAGGTCTATAGGTCACACAGAGATTCTCCCCACCATGGGCCTACCATTTCACATAGAGACACTTCCCACTGGTCTATCGTCACTGATCCACATATGTTCGCTTATCAGCAGTTTTTGGGTCTCAGTCAGTCGTGAGATCTCCGCACGTAGTGTGCTAGATTCTGTACGAAACTAATCCTCATTCCATTCATCATATTACAACATCTATAAAATCATTCCTATTGAATGTCAAAAGATCTTCCTCTCCACAAGGATTCAAGAATCGTAAATATCTCTTTAATCAGAGGACCGACTTGACAGATATTGGATTTTTACTTAAAAGTGGCCAATTGCATCTAGGCCCTGTCTGACTTGGTGGGACCAACCAGAACATCCCATATAAGGGGTCCCACATGACCTAGTTTGGTTAGGCTGACTGACCTAACCCGGTTCGGGTCAAGGTCATCCTAGCCCGACCTAGCCAATAGGACATGCCTATTGGTCCTTTCTTGACCAAGGCTGATTCAACTGGGGGTCTAGCCTACCATGTCTCCCAACGACCCAGTTCTATGTGGCACAACACGTAACTGGCGGTCTAATTTGTTCCTATCCCAAAAATCTGAAAACCCATTTTTATCTCGATGATGAGGTTCGTTACACATAGAATACAGACTTGCGCACCCCAATCCATCCCATAATAGGTGTGATTTCCTTCCTCATCTTGGATTCCCAATGGAGTACGATTCAGCGTGTCATGACTAGCTATGCTGACAGTGTTTTGTTCACCCCACTGAGTTGTTGGACCGCATACCAGCAGAGAACCATGGCCCACGCAGCGCGTTTCACCGACTAATGTGGATATAGGGGCACATTCCCTCTCCAACAGCCACCGATCATTACCAAAAGCTCATGCCGCTTCACGGCGGCCTAAGCCGGCCATGACTGCCACCTATGATGCCTTCCCTAGAACACTGGGTCTAGTCTAGTGGTCTTTTCTTAATTTCATCTATTCCTCTAGCCTGTATGGGGTTCCACCTTCCCTTATATGGCCTCGAAACCTTCTTGAAACCATTTTGAAGGTTCAACCATGAAGAACGCACAAGGTGGAGGGGCTCGAGCCTTGTTCATGTCAGCTTATGCCCTCTGTATTATATTTTAATCATGCGAGGTGTATGATTGAAATTCAATCAAACAAATAATTAATATCGATACTAAAATTACATGAAAAATGCACTCTATATCTAGAATGAAGGATCCATGGATCAATCTATTCATGGGTTGATCTGCATTCGTTATTTTAGAATGAAGAATGGGGGAAATGAATAAAAATCAAAACAACCTCTACCCATGATTGGATTTATCATTGGGTCAATCCATTCATTGGAATCCACATTCTATTATTCAAAGCCATTGGTGTTCATCGCACATCGTTCATGTTCTTTGAGGTTTTTTGATTTTGTTAGTGATTTTCCAGTGTCATTCATTAGAGAGAAAAACCTTCTCCATCAATCAGTGAAATTTCACCTTCTGATTCTCCGACCTATTATCCTATTCATAGGGAAACATGTCATGATGTTTCTATTATGTTGCCTGACCACATTGTTATGATGTTTCATTAATGAAACATCATACCTATTTCTATTCAATTATAGAGTATCATTAAAGCAGTTTGTCTCCACCTCATCAATGCACCACAATGCTGTCATGACACCGCTCATCGATGAGGAAATGAAAATAAAACAACTTTTTTATTTATTTTATTTCTCTTTCAAAAATTTGAAAAATTATATTTTCCGATCGACCCTTGTTGGATGAAGTTACGTCTCTTTTAGGTGAATCCAGATGCTCTGAGTTCAAAAGTTCCCTCATATTTGTGATCTGAGCACTGGTATAAATGTTTGAAAAACCCACTATCACGTTTATTTAAATGAACATTAAAAAAGATCAAAATTCTCTTTCGGATCACCGAGACACATAATCAGGTGTCGTCAATGTGTTTAGTCTCAAAATAATCCCATATAATTTAAAAAAATATTTAAGTGGTATTTATGAGACATTACAAAGACAATGGTTTTCCTTTCCTAAGGTCACAAACCAATTTGAAGAATCCCCTTATTCTTCCCATAGAACACATTGAGAACCATAGATAGCTCACACATCTAAATAAGAGGTCAATTTTCCAAATAGAAAAACCCATAAAATTCAATACCTTAATGATAAATACCCACTCATATTTTTCCTAATATTTCCCCATAAAAAATTTAATGATAATGTTCGAGCCTTTGGATTTCATATTTATGTATAGAATTATCTATTGTGCTAGTCCAGTTGAAACAATAATGGAACTACCTCTCCAAAAACGATGATGCTCTCTAGAGTCCTGGAATGGGAGATTTCGAGAGATCCTCATTTTGAGAACACATGAAAGGAATTGATAAGAGAAATTACATATACTTATTTTACAAAACTACTTATGAGATGAAGGTTCATTAACCCTAGGGATGAGAACTCGGGTTGTTTAACAAGCCACCCAGGGGATGCTACATCCATGAATGAGGTCTAGGAATACCTATATTAGATCATTCCTCACAATACTCTAGCATGTCATATAGAAGGACCCAAGAAAACCCTCGTTTCTAGGTGAACCCTCTTGTTTGAGACCTTGTATCACATCCCATATCTCCTTTCCCTTGAGAATGGTTTCTATGAGGTGATTAGAGATTTTAGATACCACCATGGGAATGCATCCAATATGTGGGAATATCTTCCAGAGAACCCATCTGACATATATGGGTTAAGTCCTAGAGAAAGATATTTAAAAATACAGTCATTCATACCTCCAAAAAATTCAATGTCATTTTAAATGTCCTATATTTTAGAAGAATATTAGTCTTACTACTATATATACTTTATTTTATACATGTGTTTAAATAGCATGTTCTTTGATCATGAGCTTGAATCCACAACAATATAGACTTAATCCATGAAATATATTCTTGAGATTGGATAAGTTCATCCCAGATGCTCTTATTATAATGGAGGAAACTACAACGGGATCAAAGCATCAATTCTGTAGTCTTGACTCCATTTTCTTCAATTCTATTTTTGGAGACTCCATTTACTATTATAAGTCAGGAAATCTAATCTACCAAATTTTCAATGAATCGTTCAGCCATTTCAGTTTTTATGTGGGAATGTCCATCGAATCCCCTATGTTGGATTAGACCAAGAGGGGAGAACCTCCTGTTGAATTCATTGGTTTGAATTCTAGTTTCCAAAGAAGAAGAAGCACTTCCTCCCCTCATCCCTGGACTACAAACTAATCAAAAGTTGGGAAAAGTCTGAAAGGTCATGAACAAGGTGGGGAACAGAAGAATTCTGACATGAATAAATCATAGTCAGTTGGGATAGACATAGATCCAAAAGACAATAGTTATTCCTATGACATATTTGATTGTTACACCAAGTAGAAATCATAGGCAGTTGAGATAGACCTTGATCCAATGGTAGTTAGTTATTCCTATTGCATATTTGATTATTACACCAAGTATATTTTTCCCCTTTGTAAATAAAATCCATAAGACCATTATGATAAATGAAATTGAAGATGTCCTAACATGATTTCCTACAAATGGATCCCCTACGTTATTTTTTGGGGGGTCAATGAAGGAATTAGTGTCACCTACAACAAACCACGTAGATTCTCTAGGATCAATGGAGAAAATATATATCTATAGAAACTCCCTAGCCTACAGACAACATTTGTCACCAATGAAAGAAACATGAAAATGGTGCATGCCGAGAGAGATCCCTTTGGTGAGGTGTTGATCAAAAGAAACCACTAATTCCATTGAGTTGAGAGAGTTCCAGGATAACCAGACATGCCAGTTTGTGGGATGGTCATGAAAAATTTGGTGAAATCTCATTATCTTAGCATAGTTTTAATTGTTGGAAGATTTTTTTGGGTTCTAAGGTAGATTCTAAATACAAATTGTTGATGCGAGAATAACTGGAGAGGTAATTCGTTTTCACCTAAGATCATACACCATAGGAGTTCCAAATCTATATATTTATCATTGATATTGAATAAATCTTTGTTTTGATCTTATTGTTAGAGACTTATTTGGATAACACACAGAATCAAGTTCCTACTTGGATCTCATATGGGTTCTGATGACAGATGGCAAGGGAGTGACCATGATTGGTGGGTGATATGAATATTACATCTCTTACACCATAATGGATATATTTTCAAGGATTGGAAATATTTTAGAGGAGGGAACTTAGAAACATACTGAAGAGCTCAGATCTTTGGGAACCTACACAACTGGGGGGGGATGGACGCCGCATGGATTAATTCCCTTTATGGGGAAGCATTAGAAGTATTATAGGGTGGTGTTCAAGAAGAGGAAGAGTGAGTTTGAAAATAACTAGGGGAATATTGGAGGAAGGAGGGTACAAAGGAACAAGTCCAAATACCATAGGATGAGATTATAAAGATGAAAAGAGGAACCATCCGGAATAGATAAATGGGATAGAAACCCTCTGAAGGTAAGGGGATGGTGGAACTTATGACTTGAGAGGAAACCACTGGATACTGAATGGAGTGTCTTGGCATGGGAATTGCTACAGGGACCTAAATTATAATACACATCTTCTGGAAAATATAAACGACATGGATGTGGAGATGGAATGGTTTTCATTAAATCATTGCAGAGTCATAGAAATTTTTTCTACACCATGAAAAAGAGTCACCAATGTAGAGGATAATATTTTCTTGAAGCTCAATAGTGAGATACATTTCCCCACACAGACAGAAATATGAAATGTCATGGATCTATAGAGACCTTCCATCTGAGCAATTAATGAAATTAAGAGAGTATCTAATATATTTCATGATCTAAGAATTGAGAAAACGAAGCAGATACACTGGTTATCTGAGTTAGATAACAGCATAAGGGGAGTATTTCCCTAAGTGAACCACCATCAACCACATGAAAATATGGAACTGAAAATTTATGTAAGATCATGATATCTTGGACATGATTTGAAGAAGTATTACGTAGATTAATGGACCACATAGAAGGATCTACCATTTGGCACAGATACCCTTTCCATTGATGTTTGTCACCAAGAAATGATGTAGGCCAAGAAGAACAAGAGAGGTGGATTATTTGCGCCCAACTAGGCCACAAAAGTCTACTTATAAAGGGATATAGAATATGATAATACCACATTCGGAATGTAGAGAATCAGGAAGAAACCAACACATGGCAGTCAAATATGATTTATAGGAATGCTGGGTAAAGGATAAAAGTATCTAGAACCAACCGAGAATCTTCTCATATGAACATCCTTTGCTGGGATACCAAGAATTGTGCATTTTCTGAAAGGACAAGGAGGGAGTATAACCTGAGAATCTAGTCATGAATAAAGTAGGAGATGAGGAAAAGCTATCCCATCCACTGCATGATAGTGGGATCCAATGGCGGGCAAGGCGATGAGGGCTAAACTGCTGAAAAAATTTTAATGGAAGATGGTGCCGTGTTGGGTGCATACATTATTAGTGTACCAACCATGATTAATTAATATAATTCACATAAGACGTTTTAATCTAAAACATGGAATCTGAAATCAGATTTTTTTAATTTATGACAATGATCTATACATCAGTTTTGATGTCTAGGGATCATCCACACCTTAGTCCAATTCACAGTGTCACAAGTATTACTCCAAGGTCCCATTATCATTTTAAAATTGACATTTTAATTCAAAAAAGTGACACTCACTGAAAACAGAGAAAACATTATTTGATTATCATGAAAATATTATACAATGAATCATAATTCATTAGTGATGTGTATGAATTATTTTCATGTCAAACCCACACATGATTCCACTTTTGTGGCTGAAAGTTCATTTTCTAGTTTAAAATGATATTTTAGTAAAAAACACAAGTAATAAACTCAAATTTTTGGAAACACATTCTGACTGTTTTTAAAAATTAGTAAAATAATCCATGCATCATTTGAGATGTTGAAAATTCATCCACCCCTCAATCGGATGCACGATGTGACTGGTATGACTCAGAATGCATATTTTTATTCAAAATTGATATTAATTTTAGTGAAAAGAACTCACATATTAAAAATTGGGAAAAACATATTCGTATTGATTTTATTTACATTAGGAAAATGGTCTATAAATTACTTGTGATGTGTTTGGATCAGATGAACCACAATCTGATTCATCGTTTAACATATATGAATCCATGTGCAACTTTTTATTCAAAACTGACATTAATTTTAAACAAAAAAACAACAAGCATACTATAATATGATAAAATGGATTTTGATTGCTTTTGTTATTTGGGAAAATGATCCATAAGTCCTTTGTAAATTGTATGAATCAGTGAAATCTCAATTAGACTCACGATGTGACCGATTTGACTCCACATGCACATTTTTATTAAAAATTTACATTAATTTTAGTAAAAAATAAGCTACATACTCCATAATACTATTTTATTTTTCTTTTATTTGTGTTACAATTTTTTTCATTTAATTTCTGTATTTGTATCATATTTTGGTAATTTATTTTGTTGTTTTGGATGATGTAGTGTATTGTTGTTGTACATTGCACTTGTTTTGGTTGATGCATTATACTACATCATCATAGTAAATATTTCACCATTATTAGAACTAATAAACGCACTGATAAAAAAATGGTTTATCAATGAAATTAGAGGATCTTATAAAGCTTCCATTTATTATAAATTTATAAAGATCAGATAAATAGTACTTTTTCAGTTAAAATAAAAGAAATGATAAATAAATCATTTATCAGCACAAAATATAAGCGCATATAAATGGGGAAATTTATCTTTACATTAATTTGTGCATATAAATCTACCATTTATCAGTGAATTTTTTGTGTTAATACATTTTTTTACTTTTAGTTGCACTAAGGTAGAAAGCACGTTTCAAGAACTGATGAAGACTAATTATATTTCTGTTCAAGGATAGTTTTTTAGAATTTCAACTATGAAACATAGAAAAGTTATACTTATGGGGGATCATAAATATATTTCACTGTTTTATTCTGACCCAAGAAAATTTTAGTATCTTATTATTCCACATAAATTTTTATGAATTTTATGAAAGGTGGAAAAATTTATAAGATGTAGTTTTTATATAGTGGTAACATTCAATATATGGTAGGAGGAAAGAAAAATTTATGGACTATAAAAATGAGAAGGGATGATGAGACACTTTTGGAACCATGAAGAATGTATTAATAATTGTATGCATGATGTTTTTAACAAGGAAATACATCAAATTATGATGTTATTTATGATTTTAGAATTAATCATAACCATATTAAAAATATTTATTATGTGATGATGGTTAATCTCTAATTTTGAGGAAGGATAAATTAATTTAAAAAAGATTGGACATAATGAACTATTTATCTTTTTAATGGAATCATATAGTTTACATGATATATTTAGAAGACATTAGTAATCAAAATTTATCCAATATTATTTCAGTAAAATATTTTTCATTTCATTGAAATTTTTTATTCTGAAACAATAATGTGTGAACCATTATTATGATATATAGAATTCATGTAGTAATGGGTCTAAATGAACATAAAATTTATTCTTTTTTTGAATACGGTCCTTGAAAATTTGATAATAAATATAATTCGATATCAAAAAATTTTAGTGCAGTGTAAATGAAAGATTCATTATAGTTAGTTTATATGAATACTTTTGGTCTTTTAAAAAAAAATTTACTTGAGATAAACATTATGAGTTTGCCATAGTTGATGATTACACCCAATATAGTTGATATTACTTACTAGAATGTGAATTAGTTCTACTCATGGATTTGAAATGTTTTTATCATATAAAAAAATTAAAATATTAATAAAGTAACTATCTAGTGAAATTTAGGTGTGGAGTTTTTACTCTATGATTTAGAAACTATTTTATAGTGGAAAGGGAATAACTCATAATTTATTATCCCTATGATCTCAACAAAATAAAACTATAGAATAAATAAAGAATATAACCCTTTAGAAATTTACCTATTTATTATGGTGTAAATAGTAAATAGATTTGTGTTTTTGGGTAGAAGTAATAAATTAAACATTAACACCATTACTGGGTTTTTTTTAACAAAACCTCTTCAAATTGTGTACTTGATGGTAACGCAAACATCGATACTTCAATTATTTTCATGAATTGTGTTTATTTTTAATACAAATGAAAATCATTAGATCATTTACCCAAAATATGATGAAGGTATACTTCATCAACATTCACCCAAAAAAAGGTATATTGGGTTTTCAATAAATTTACACATCATGTTGTTGAAATAGTACATGTAATGTCTGATGAAACTAGTACTGATTAAATCCTAAAACTTCTAGAATTTACATATCTAGTTTGTGATTTTGAATGTACTCAAGTTTTTTTATCAGAAATGGAATCTGGTCCACATGATAATAATAATTTAAAAATGTGATTGAAAATAATATAACATCAAGAAGTCATTCGGATAGAAATTAAAAAATTGGAAAATATAAAACAAATTCCTTTTTACAAACAAGTTAAACAATATTAAGGAATAATCCCACAAATAATATCATTGGTGTTGTAAAAAAACTAGTAAAACTATAAATCACTAATATAATAAATTCTAGAATATCAAATCTAATCAAAAATTTCATTTAAATAGTAGAAAAATCCATTAGAGAATAATGTTAGATGTTCTCCATGAAAAAGATATTAATCAATTTGAATGTAGCAGTTTTTTTACCTTAGCTAAGCATATGAATTATCTTTTTATTAAATGAGTAAAACAACTTATCTAGAATAAATTTTATGAAAATGGTATTATTTCATAGAATATATAAATACTATATTCTAATGGATATAATTATTAAAATGGAATAAATTATGGATTCTCTTTTTATTTGGTAGCTAGGTTTGAGTCCATCCATATACTTCTATATTTTAAAAATCACTTTAATTTTATTCAATATCAAATGGGTGAAAATATTTACATCAATAAAATATATGTTCAGTAATAAATTTACATATAATAACACCAAATTTTTAAAAAAAATTGTAACAAGTGTTTAATGTTACTAGGGAACATCAAGGACATACAAAATATTCAAGAACATAGTAAGATCATTTTTCTTGTTTTCAAATCTATTTTTAAAGGAATTTCTTACCCAAAGTATTTTATAGAGAAATATTTTTAATAAATTCAATGTTGTTAAAATTTATATTTATGACATTATATTTTTATAAACTCCAAAAAACCTCATTGACAATTTCCTGAAACATAAGTGAAGTGACTTATAGATTAGCATGAGTGGTTAAATAATCTTATTTCTTAACATGAATATAATTTTTAGATTGGAGCGATGAAACTTATATAATCAATTATAAAAACTACATACATAATAAATATGATTTTGTAAATGCCTCTATATTATGTAATCTTGTAAGTACCAATTGTAAGCATGACCTTCATGTATCAGGAAATTTTTTAATAAAAAATATTCAAAGGGATCATCATAAGATTACATTATATTACATAAAATCTATCCAAATGAAGAACATATACTCTCTATTATTATGTACATGATTCCAAAATAAATATTAATTAATTAAACTTGATGATATTTAATGGGTTATTTTTTTAACCTCTTAGGATCACTAGAACATGGATTATTATATTTAATTATAATTAAATTAACTACTATGAGTAATTGTAAAACATATTTTTAAATAAGTAAAATTGATCAGAAGAGATCTGATGAAACTTTTAATTATTTGGATTAATCTTTAGTGACATGGTATAATATAAAAAACACTTAGTTTTAATTTCTACTAATGTGTATGAATATGTAATATCTAGATGATGCTTGGGTTAGTTGTTGTGGATAACACAAAAAAACACACACATTTTTGTATCAATTTTACAAAAAGATTGATTCTTCCTGAAATAACCCATACAATCTATTTTTCTATAAACCCTTGATATGAATCAAGAATAAATAAATATACATTTTGACTAAATATAATAAGAATATATTATTCCCAGTAGTATCCATAATGAAAATCACCTTAATATAACTATCACTAATTTTATCAAAATTAATTATTCTCATTTCAATAATGTTTTGAAACTAAAAAAATCCCCATGAAATAATGGAAGAATTATTTGTCATATAATTTTAATAAAATGTTCATTCATGAAATTTAAACAATTTAGAATCTCATTAAATAGAATTCATGAAATTCAAATTTAATTTTTTTCAAAAGAACAACTAATGGAAATATTTGTTAGTTATGTTAAACAAAAAATAACTATATTAATATATAATTTACTTCACATTTCTATTTTTATGTATTATTTTTATACTATAATTCTTGAAGTAATTTTTTGTATTCCAGGATAAATTTTATATATTTATTATTTTTTAATGATTTACCCAATTTTTGTATAATGTACAGATTCATTTTAAAATTGGACATAGTTTTTTATTTTTGGTGGATGATAATGTAATCTATTTTAAAAAATTTCCAAAACTGACATTCATAGAATAATATCATCGTTGTGTATTATAAGATAACCCCTTTAAGGTTAAATATTATCAATTTCTTCTTATGTGTACATTAATCACGAAATCCATTAATTCCCAAACATATTGAAAGGTAGTTATTTTTCATGGTTACTACTGAATTAACGAATAACCTATTATTTCTATGTTTTATTATTACTATATAAATCATTTTTTCAAAATATTTTTCCATTGAAAAGGGGTGTAAATATAAAAGGCATGCAAGAATGGGATAGATTTTATTTTTTTATTAATTATAATGAAATTGAAAATTTCATAACGAATTAAAAATATAATAGAGCAAAACATGTCATGTCCGGGAAGAAATATATTAGGGATGTTCATTTAAAATAATTATATTAATTAATATTTTTAATATTTATTAACCCAATGTGATTATAAAGGAAAAGGTATAATTTTCCATGAAATTATAGTTTGGGGAGGTTAATTATATTGTTTATTTCACAGACATTTCTTTATGAATTTTTTAAATTATAGATTTTACATGAAATTAACAATTTTGGTTTTTTATTAGAAAAATTTGGGTGATATTTTAGTCAATGATCCTTATTATATTTTTTATTGATGAATCAAGGTACACTTTATTATGGCTTTGACATTTCTATTTCTTTATTTTTAATGTATTTTTCAATGATATTTTTCCAAAATTCTATGTTTTAATGAACATAACCTTTCATTGAATATTTCCTAACATAGAAGGTCTATTATAATGGAATACATATGATGCACAAATTCAAAATTTATTTAAAATATTTAATCATCAGATGATATATTACAATGTTTTATGTTGTTTTAATCGAGCCACGAGAACTCTTATTTTGAGCGTTGGAATTTTTTATATGGATTCCATAAATTATAACAAAATTCATCAAGGAATAGAGGCTTTAAAATAAATATAAACATATGAAATTACATGAAAAATATCCATAGTTATCATTCATTTTGATTGTATTCATCCTCTTGTTTCCATTGAGGTATTTTTAATTTATTATCTTTATGGTTTGGTACATAGATCAATGATGTGAGGTTTAGATTGTAAATACTCTACGATTTTCGAGCTTGTAATTTTTCTTTATACTATCATTCTTAGTTGAATAGATTAAAGGCCTTAGATATTGCGTTTTCTGATATTATTGATCGTTGGAATTAAAGGATAAGAAGATATAAAATTTTGTAATGGTTTATAGTGAATAAAGAGTATGGTTATTGAGTTTCCACCTTTGATCATGGAGATTGAGAGATTATAAAAGTAGGAAGATAGAGTGTCTCACAAATGGACACAGATAACATCTTATGGGATTAAAATAAAAGTAACTTCTATCCTATAACAAGGATACCTGGATCATGTTTGTAGATCCTTCGAAAAATTTGGGTAAAAGTGAATGTTTCATGTAAATTAAATTAAGATTTCAAATTTATATACTTTTTGGGTATTCAAAACATTATATGATACTCCATAATTTTTTTATACTACATTGTGTCCCTAATTTTTATATTAAGGTTTTTTATATTTATTAGATAATATTTTAAATTTTTATGGATTTATTTTCCATTTAATATATTTCTTTATATTCGTTAAGAGTTTATCTTGTAATGATCACAATTTACCCTACACTAAGCTTTAATTCCCTTATATACTATTATATAATCAGAAGATATATAATCTGCTCAAATTACACTTTGAGTGAAAGGAAAATTTGTAGTCATGATTTAGACTACAATTAACCACACTAGTAATTTGATATCATAACCTATTGGGAAAAAATATTATACTATAATAATATAAGTTACATATTACATTTAAAAAATACCAATATATTATAAATATTAAAGATGAAAGGGAAATTAATTTTTTTAATAATTTTTAATGAATTGGTGATATTTTTAATTAGATTTAGAGAAATAATAGTAGATTCTATATGTTCTAGGATGGTACATCCTGACATTATAGATATATTTGATGTTATGCTTATTATTGTTAATGTTCACAATTTAAATAAATTCCTATTAAATAATGTTCATGATCTTCTAATACCATATTAATGAGGATTCGAGATATGGTAAAGATGAATTGTGAGGTTAAAAAAATTTAAATTACAACCTTTAATAATGGGAATTTTTTTAAATGATTTTATTTATGAATATATTTAAAGAGAAACAAAGGAAGGAATTGAGATGAATTTGGAAAAACCCATGCCACTTATCCCATGGAATGCTTGAAAAAATGAATTTATGTTATGATATGTTACAATTAAAATGATTCAATTTTGGATCTAAAAATTACTTTTATATTAATTATTCTAGGATGCAAGAGGATTATGTGATGATGATAGTGAATTGTTATCAATATTTTAATTAAAAAATCTAAAAAATTAGTAAATAGAAGTTTAATTATAAAAGGAAAAGATTAATTAATAAAATTTTATGGGACGAATTATTTTTCAAATCCATATGAAAGAAGAAAATTATCGAAGGTGGTGAATATTTTAAGTTTTTATGTAAACCTGATAAGATAACCAGGACTAAAAAAGTGAATATCAATTAATTTAATGATAACGTATCATGTTTCAAAATGGTTTAGAATTATTCCTTGTTGAAAGGAATCAATATTAGTATAAGAAAATGAATATTTAAAATGTTTTTCTTATTGAGGGGAAGTAATTTAAAATTTTAAAATAGTGAAGAGAAGAAAGGTAAATTGAACAAGAAAATAATAATCAATCATTTTAAAGCATAGAAATTATATGAAACAATTTGGTTAAAATTATTATTTTAGGATGTTATATAAAATATTAAGAGCAATGGAAAAATTATTGATGCATCAAAAAATCATGTTAACTTAATTACTAAAAAATTATATTTTCGATGAATATATGGGTAATTGTTTTATGGAAGGAATATATAATTTTATCCGAATTAATATCAGGTTATGTTTTTGGCACCTAGGGATGAATTATACAATTTTTTCGGGGTAAAAAAATAAACACCCAATGAAAATATTTTAAAAAATGGATGAAATAAAAATATTTATTTATTATTTTTATAAGTTAATTAAATCATATAAATTTTTTTCATATTTGTTTTTCAAAAAATAGAAACATGAACGTATCGCATACTGGAAAATGAAATGTTATTATGATAATATTTTTTTTATTTGGTGATTTTTAGTTAGAGAATTATTTCAATATTATATCGTTGAATATTTTATTTGATGATTTATTTTATAAATATTATATGAAATTTTAATATTATTATTTTATGGAGTAAAATCCCAGTCAATTAAGTAACATTCATTGGAAATATGAAATTTATAATGTAAAATATAAGAATATGAAATCAATTGTCAAAGTATTTACATGGAATCTTTGACTTATAGGTTAATTATACATAGAATTTATAACATAATTATTTTCATAACTAATTATGTGAAAAAAAAAATTCGTCGAAAATGTTGAATTGTAAGGAGTGGATATTTTTTGTTTTAGTCACCTTAAATTCTGCAAAAAAACAATCTATTTTATAATGAACCATGATTTTTATTAACATATAAAAGAATAAATGAAACTATTAAGGGATTTTATAAGTACATTTATTGAGCCATTATATTATGAAATCATGGATCTGAAAATATCTAAGGTTTTTTCTTAATAGAAATTGGTGATTAGGATTTTAAATTGATGAGTGAAATGATTATTTATAGTTCAAGGAATAAGAAAATAACTCCATATTAACATAAAATGAAGCATATGAGGTATTTTTTAGTAAAAATTAAATCTTGGTAAATATTTACAACTATTATTATGTAGAGAAAAGAGGATAAGGAATAAGATATATCTTGTTTCATGTGAGAGAATTCTAAATCAATTTTTATTTGATGAAAAAATAAATGGATAATATATGAAATTGATATCTTCTCCACGTGTGGAAAAATAAAATGAACATATTACCTCGTACCGAAAATTTTCAAGATGTTTAAATTCCAATAAATAAATAAATTTGGTTTGATCACTATATCAAAAAGTGATCCCAATAATTATTTATGGGTTTTCTAATTATCTTTCTGTTAATGAATTATAATGACAATGATAGGTAACTCTAGATATAACACTATTTAAAACAATTCCCCGAATTTTAGATTAATATCATTATGAAAAATATAATAATAATAAAACCTATATTAAAAAATATATATACTAATCCACTAAAATTGATTACCCTTTGATGATAACTTCTATATATGATTTATTATTAAAAAGGATTGTTCCTTCTAGAATAATATTTTTTATAAATTTTATATTTTTCCAAAATAAATTAAATTAACCAATATTGAAAATTAATTATATATATAATTGAATATTAATATGATTTATAAAATAAAATGATATGAAATGTCGCATCCTAACCCTAATAATTGTATTGAAAAGTGATTATGTATCACTAATATTAGTTGACATTCCCCAGACACCAAAGTTTAGAAATAAAGAAAAATAATTTAATTGGAAATAGGTGGACATTTTACACTTTTGACACTCAAACACACACAAACTCACTCATAAAACCATTAAAAAAACTAGGACAAGAACACTATATCAGTGGTTCATGAAAAAGAGTAAAAATTAAATGTATAAATATAAATACAATTACAGTCACAATGAAAATAAAATAATCCTGAACAACTAAAAGTGGCAAATAAAGATACTCATAGGCTCCATGATAGAATTTCTCTAAACTCCCAGAATAAGAACACCTCACAATATTGATCTATAATATAAATGGATTTTAATAAATAATCCCTAGTAGTGAAATAGGAAATTGTACCCTTTCATGTATCTTGAAAAAAAAAAATTTCATATGCACCAATGTGAATATGAATAGGTGGGTATGAGATCTTAGTAGGAAAAACCCCAACAAACATTTCCCACATTTCACTAAAATAAGATTCAGTTTAGTTAGGTAGTTTTTTGTAAAATATTTTTATAGTAAACCATGATGATTAAAAAGTTTCACAACGTATATATAAAATATACCAAATGAAAATCAAGAAAATTCCACTAAAAATACTATTCAAAAAGGAAATGATGTAGTTTTTTTCGAATCACTTGGACAAACCATTTCAGGTTCCTCTCGTCTGTATCTCACATGCATACCAAATGAATTCTATCTTCCCTTGAGTAAATATACATCCAAAAATAAATTCAACCCTTGGGGATAATTGTGTTCCCAAATTATCCATGCTATCAAGTCCCAGATGGTATGGTTCAGGGCACATGAACACACACCAACCTTTTTGTTACAAAAAACACATCAAAAATATTTATTTACTTTTTTAAAATTATTATAATCATTTCATCGACGAGCATGTAGGAATCACTCATAACTAGGATTAAATAACAGCCAATTGAGTGCATAATCTAGTATATTTTTATTATGATAATTTCATTCTAATGTAGGAATAAATTTTTTGTGAAACAATAGCATACATAGTCATTATAAATTGGAATGAAATAAAAATCAACCACCTAAAATAAGATTGACATAAGTAATCATTACATGATATCTCAATTATAGACTCCTTATTTCATTCCTCTAATGAAGAAGAATATTATTAAATCCAAACCTAACCTATCCAATAGAAATATCAATAAAAAACATGTATATGGTTTCTATTTAGAGAAAATAACTTTATCTATATTAAAAGGTATGAATAAAGATCTTATATAGGGTTCAAAGATACATTTCCCAATGGTTAATGGTATATGGAATCTCAAAACTGAATATCCCAAAAAAATATAGAGCAGGGATAATGATCAAGGGAAAATTATAGGGAAACTAAAATTAGTGGTTTTCTGTGAATTTATTATTTTAGATCAAATTTTGGGATTTTATTTATAATATATCATTGTTAGTTTTCATGGATATGAAATCTTTTCAACAAACTTATGAATCAACACTATAAAAATATTCCAAATCACATTGTTATGTCACATTTATAATAAATCCTTATTCCAAACATGAACCAACCTAGTACATCAAAATTTTACCCGGCACGGTTTCCTAGAAAATTTTCATAGTGTACCTTATAAATTATTATACAAAGCATCCCTAAGAAAACATCCATCATAATTTTACAAAATCCAAAAAACTCTCGAGACTCAACCCAACAATTATATATATTAAAATAATAAATAATGACGATAATTACCTCAAAATAGGGTGTCATATAGATTGTATTTGGATCCCTTAAAAAGTATATTTTTTATAAATTAGTTTCTCATTATAATGTGATGTTTCCTTCAAAAAAATTATTGAATTATTTAATTTTAATTCTATAAAATTTACATTTTTCTAGTATTTCGATATTATATAAAGGATAGTTTTTTTGTTTTTTCAAAAAAATTATTTCTCTGTGAATAGTTAAAACATAGTTTTTACAACTAATATAAATATTATGAGTTTATCATTATATATGAAAAACAAAAATGTTAATGAAATAATTTAGTTTATAATGGAAGAATATAAGGAATAAATTTATATGGTGAAGTAAAAGAATGAATGATGGAAATACTGAGACTGGGAAATTTCTCACATCAAAATTGTGATTCTAAAATCTCAAATTTCTATATACATATTTAATCAATGGACTTGTCTAATTAGGTGTTGGAAATATCTCTCTTGAAGTATGTGTGGTAAGTAACTGAAAAATAAAGGTTTCTTATGGTAGATTGGAACTATAAATAGGTGGAATCTGAGTTGAAAATCACTCTTCCATAATGAAAAGTAAATTATTTAATATATTAGATATAAAAATCAATTACATTATAAGAAGGCTCATGCATATATCTGAAAATTAGAAAAAACTGATGATTGTGGCTTGTTGATGGAAGCTGATGCAGATGCATTGTAATAATGGTATTATATTTTCATGTTATCTCTTAAAAGATTCATTTAATATCTAAAAGGTAATAATACTTTCTCTAATGTGGACCTCATGCACTGAATATCACATTAATTTTTTTTTAATTTTAGATGGACTAAAATGAGATAATGTTAATTTCTCTTCAATTTGGATAATAAATTTGACATAAACAAAGATTAGAACTAGAGAAAAACTAATGTGAATGATGCATTTTTCCTCTTTGACTGGGATATGAACATTAACTACTTTAATAAAACGCATTATGAAACTCAAATATGATTTAGACTTCATGGTTTTCCATGGTTGTTCCAAAATCCAATTATTCACAATTCCTTAGCCTCATGAATTGTAATACCTTTAATGTTTGATCACTAAACTCTCATTATAGAAGATGGTATGTATTATTGAATTTTTGATGAATCCAATATAGAATTAAAGCAGAAAATTGTTTTTTGACTTATTTTCAGTGATCATAAGACTTTGGTGTAGGTAAACTATGAATTCATGCCACAATTTAATGATATATGCAATATGGTTGGACATTAAATTTCCAAATGAGGACTGATCAAAATGAAAATTAGATCAGGACATGAAGACAAAGAAAAGGATAAAGTCGAATAAAATTGGAAGAGAAATTCACATTTTTTATAGATTGAAGATCTTGTAATGAAATCTAAATCCAATATATCAGTCAATGGTCAATAAAAACCATTACTTATTGAAATAAATTGGTTGTAGTTGTTGAAGAAATAGAAAAAGATTGTAATCCTTCTAGTATCCTTGTTAACGTTGGTCACATTATATTTGTTAATGATGGGGATAAAGAATGCATTACTTTATTATATAGTTTAGACATCAGAAAAATTATGAATTTTTCTGATTATTTAAAGGACTTGGTTGTTTCATTTCATTCACATGATTGGTAAATTTATTTATTTAATTATGATAAAGGAAGATATAGATGCCTCTAAAAGATGATAATGACTCTGGATTAGTTATTAAGCACAAAATTTATATTATAAAACATGTAATCTCAATTCATTTAAATGTAAAATAGATATTCTCATCATATTATAATTATTAAGTTGTAGTATAAGATGAAAAATAAAATAGGAAAATGAACATTGATGGTGACCAATCAGGATAGTGGGTGTATGTCTCTCTTAATTTTCATTATATATCCTCACAAAAACCTAAATTGTAAATGGAAGAGGTGGCTGAATAATATGTTTCAAGGGATTATTTTGTCCCAACTTCAAATATTAATGAAGAATCTAGAAATAAAATTGATATATATGATAATCCTGGATTCAATCACACTAACATTGATCCTAAAAATACATATGGGATAAGAATTTCTAGAAGGTTGATTAAAATATACCAGAAAATAGAAGGGGTTCCACCACATCATGTATCATATATTGAAAGTTATAATTGAAATTTTCAGGGTTTAGAAGAGCTTAACACTATAAATTCCTTTATTATCCTTATTAAAAACCATAAATCAATGTTTATTGGGTTGGGTGACACTAAATGTTCCTTCTCTAATATATTTAATTTCACATTAAATTTGAAATTTCAATTTCTAGGAAATAGTCACTTGAACTATGAAATAATAAGACATTGGGTCTTGCATAATTCAATAATTTAATGTCCTACTATGTTCATTTTAGTGAAAAATGGTAACATGTAATTTTAAATGGGAAGGGGAAATTCATTTTTTCCTTTTTCACTTCTCATTCAATAGGTATCATGATGGAATATCTTTGCGGGTGGATATTGGTTCCCTATCTCAATATATCATTAATATATGGATTTAAATCGAGATTTAAATTCCATTATAAATCTAGATGAGAATATAGGACCTCTAAAAAATATGGTTGATTGAAGGGAATCTAGGACCTTCATTGAGAATAATAATCTCTCTAAAATCAACCAAGTTGGAGAATAATTAATGTGGTATAGAAAATCCCTCAACAGAATGGTTTCTAGTATGATTTGTAGAGCATTCTCCAATAAATAATATTTGAATTCCTAAAGATCTATATCATGTTATACATTAGTGAGATTAAATTATGAATATCATTCTACAATCATGTGTCTAATGGTAAGATAATTTATGCATCCCACTCCATTTTGGTTTAATAACTCTTGGGCTCTCCATCTAGATTGTTAAAATATTAACAAGGACATATAGAACTTCACTGAATACAGGGAGAATATAATGGACTATATTTATAAGTTGTTTGTTCTTAATATAATTAGTAAATTGTGGAGAATGTCATATTTTTCTAATTTTGATATTTATATTTCTTCACATGAATATAACATACAACTCATTCAATAATGGAACACTGGAAGAGTCTTTTCTGATAATATAGAATATGAAACTAATTTTCTAACCATGTTTAATGGTACCTTATGTCTCAAGGGTGATTAAAAAATGTTCATTAAAAACCAAGTGGTTTAGTGATGGTGAAAAAATTAATTATTTCAACTCTCTTCAAAGACTCTGAAGGGTTATCTTGCCACTCTCTTTAATGAATGATAGAGAAAAATCCATGGATGATAATAAGTAAATTTCTAATCATGTAATATCATCCTATATGAATATATTTAATGGGACTACATGTAATTATTAGTTAATGGAATATATAATTTTTAAAGAGGGTAATTATGAAGATAAATTAATATTGACCTCAATACTATCAGATTTTGAAATAAAATTTGTTTTATTTGGATTAAATATTGGAAGAGTACATGGTATAATTTTTTACTAATTTAATCTTGCATATTATCTTGGATGTTATTTAATATTGGGTTTCCAAGATGGTCAGTCACTTTTTCAAGGGTGGGGATCTCAAAAATGATTTAATTTCACAATTTCACATAATGATTCTTGATATGGAGAATGAAAGCTACATAGGTTCTTTTATGTAATTGGATCTGGTGAATATATTTCATAATTTATTGTAAAATTCATTTAAATATGTTTGAAGGAATTGTTAACAAAATTTTAAATGGGAATCAATATGGATTTATTGATGGATGTAGAATAATGGTTTTTCTGATCATGAGGTCAAAGTGTGTTATTTTATTAATAATTTCTAACAATGAGAAGCTTTTAATTGAATCATGAAATAAAAAAATCATTTCTTGTGATGCATTTTGGATTCATTTATAATGTTATTACCTGTTTTGGATTTGATGATGGATTTATTAATTGGATCAAAACACTTCTATCCTTATCTCAAATATCTATCCTTATTAATAGATCTCTTTAGGTTTGAGTTAAATTCTCAAGAGTGTTTAGAAAAGGATATACTATTTGAGCTATTATATTTTCCATCCTAGAGGATTATCTTTGCAAGATTTTTATTAACATGGTGATGAATGGTATGTTGAAGACCATTAGCACTGATAGTAATTTAATTTCTCCAAAACATCTATTATATGCTAATTATTTTATCTTTTTACTAATTGGAAAAAATAAATATCTTTAATAATATTAATTCCCCTAACAATATGAAGTATTATTCGGTCGTATTATCAACATGAGTAAATAATATATATTTATTGGAAATAATATCTCTACAAGTAGAAAATATGACATGACTTATCATTTGGGTACCAAATAGATGGTATTAATATTCACTTACCTATGTATTCCTCTATTTTAGGTAAGGATTAGAACCATTCACATCAATCATATATTGGGACTGGTTTGAAGACTCTTGGCATCATTGAATGGTAAATTTCTCTCAACGGTGGGAAGATCTTATCTTCTGAAGCATGATATTTTTTCTATGTTTGTATACCCTTTAATGGGATAAAAATGTCCCACCACTTTTCTCGAGGATATAAATACTATAAAAAAATTATAAAGAGGCTCAATCCTAGAAAAAAATATGTCTCATTATATAGAAGCAATGTTTTAAGATATATATAAATGTAAGAATTGAAATCATGAACCTTACCTAAATTATTCAATCCAAGAAATATAATTTTATATGGATATTGATTAGTGAAAAATACGAATTTCTTGGTTTTCCCTGATGTAAATTATTGTGAAATTCAAAATCGAAAAACATAAACTATTTTGAATCCCCAGTTTGGATGACTTTTAAAAAACTATTTTTAAAAATTTCATTAAAATTTTATTTTTTGTTAATTAAATATCCTCTGTGAATTTTTGTCATGAGAATTAGATTGGGATAATACAGGTGGAACTTATCAACCATTGTAATTAATATTCTGATCTCAACACCTCAATTAATGAGTAGATAAACAAGTTGGATAACATCCCACGGTGAAACATGTGGGCTGTGATGAATTAAAATTTCATCAACATAGATGATATTAATATATCAAAATATAAAATTAATGTTATGATTACATTAAGTCTATTTTATATTAATTTTAACATTTTAATGTTTCATATTCAGATCAATAGATTAAACAAAAATTGGGTGAATCCCTCCAGAATAATGCTAGTTTGGAGGACTGATTTTTCCAACTATTCAGTTGATTATTGCCTATATTCAGATAGTATTTATTTTATCTCATGATGTGGAATTTCACATTAGGAAAAATAATATGTCAATAATATCATTATAATATGCAATAAAACCTCGATGTTATGATAGTTGAAGATCGATTTAGTTTAGGTCTGATCGATGTCCACATATTCATTCCAAAATTTGAATACTGTTGGTTTCAACCTTCATATATCTCAATAAATGATGAATATATTCACATTGACCATTTATATGTCATGAAAAATTATTTGTTCTATAATAAATATGAGCATGCATGTCAAACCAAAGATCAAAATACAATCTTCTTTGACTGAAATTATGGTGATGATTTAGGATGTCAATGCTATCAAGAATTATCACTATAATAACTCTATTCAAGACATTTACATCTAATATGATTTTTTTTCCTATTTCAGGTAATTTATATCTGCCTAAATTAATATTTTATTTCATATATAACTAATATTTTTTATGGATCCAATGAAATACAGATTTGTTTTCAACAAGGAATCTTTATCCTGAGGGCTTTCGTAATGTTTTTAGAGATCAAAATGGGAACGTCATGGTTTTCCTTTTTAGTACGTATAGATCGACATCATCTGTTGAGGTGGATATTCTTTGGTTGATCAAAGAGGTTGAGATTCCATGAAAAACACTATGGAACATTTTATGATTTCAAGACGACTCCACTACTATAGTGAAAGATATTAGCACTGGTGATTCTAATTTATCCAGGAAGATGATAGACGGATGGACCAAATTCCCTAACTCACTCTCAATCAATAATTACTTCATCACTTATGTTTTTAGGAGTTATACTACCATTCAGATATTCATGAAAATAAAATGATTAATGTTGTGAATCACACATATTCATTAGTAATTCCAGAGGAATTGACACCTCTCATTCAAGGAGACTTTTGTAAAATTCCATAATTCAGAGTGTTGTAAATTTATTTAAACTTTAATAAAAATTGATTTCCAATACAAAATTAAATTAAATTATAAATATAAATATATTATTTTGAATTTAGATAATTCAACTATAACACATTAAAACTTATATTATAATTACTTTGATGAAAAATATTTTTTATATGTTACTTTTATCTATGTATCCATAGGTGGAATATAATGTTGGATCACCATGAGAGACACAAAAAAATTATTTGGATTTCAAATAATAGAATAAATTTTTATAACATAAATCTATTATTATCATTTAAATAAAAAATAGTTATATTCTTATGATAATCATATTATATATTCAGAAAAAGTACACTTTTTAAAAAAATATTTTTCACACAATTTGTGCACTGATATTAAAATTTATTTTTACCACCATAAAAATTTTAATTTTAAAAAATGGGTTTTATATTTGAATGAATCATTTTTAAATTATATAAAAATTACATATTCTTTTTTAGGTATTAAAAATAAATTACTTAAATATAAATTAGTTACCATTGTAAAAACCAAAGAATGTAATAGTGTTAAATTTAAGAGTAAAATTAATCACAATGAAAAGAACACAACAAAAAATTAATGTTTATTTATTTATAGGCAATACCCTTTCCTACTATATTATTTTTCTTATTTTATCCCTTTACCATTGAACATTTACTTTGAATTTTTTATTATTATAAAAATTCAACCCATATCCATTATAAATGTTGCCATCGCCACCCCACTTATATTCATGCCCATAGCCTCATAGATTTAACCAAAATCAGATAAAATTACTACTCAATACAAATGTAAACCTCCTATTGTTTTTTTTATTTTATAACACCACCTTTCAGTGCCATAATCCAATTTCAAAAGGGCTCTTTAAAAGAGTAATGTAAAATTCTCAATTACTTCTTTTTTATTTACTTTAAATTGTTTATTATTTTAACTGATAATAGTATAATCTAATCATTTTAACATAACTAAATCAGTTTCATAATTATACCTAATTTCTATTATTTTTATTGTATAACCATTTTCTACCATTATCTTAACAATTGGAAAGATGAGACTATCTCTAATTTTAATTAAATACTACTTTATCCAAAAGTAACGTAATATGTTTTTCATAACTACCTAAAATGGATGAATAAAATGTGATATTTAATGTGTAAATATATTTTTACATCCTGAATAATTTTTTAAAAATATAAACCAATTCCAAACTTATTTTATACTTTCAGATAACAAGAATTTTGCATGTGCGTACGTGCAGATTACCCACTCTAAGAAAAAACATATTTCAATTTTTATATAGAATTTTTATTATTATCGAACATTCAAAAATTATAATTATGAATCATAATAAAAAAATATATAAAATCATTATATTTATTTAATAATGATATTATGCCAAAGGATTCACTTTCTAAAACATTCTCACATATCGATTATTGCATGTTCATGATTAATAATATTTAAACACTTACATGAATAATGCTATAAATTTATATCATGGATGAATATGGAAAATTAAATACCAGTATTATTTTACATGAATTGGGAAATAATTTTATTTTTATACATATATAATTTTTCAAAAATATGTAAGACATAATTAAAAACAACATTATGTTTTTCAAAAAATTATCAAAACAATATCATATGAAATTTCTTCTTCATGAACCATGACTAAAATTATCAAGGAATGTGATTAGAAATTAATAGATATTTATAAAAAATTTATGGAAGAAAAAATAATCTACTAATTATTAAATTGATATCAATGAATGATAATCAATATTGATACTTTAATTCATGTGTTACAAAATCACAATCACAAACATTTTTAGATGAAAATGAACAATAATCATTTAATTAGTGTATAATAAAATATTATAATTAAAGAATAAAAATTGTAATGGATATTAACTTGTTATTGAAATAGCCTATTTTGATTTTGTTGATTTATGATTCATTAGATTACTATTATTTAATGGAAGTCAAGAATAAAGGTAAATGTGTTTAATTTAAATTCTATTTCATTGAGACAGGTTTCATTACAAAAAAGTTAATTTAAATGGTGTTTATACATTCTATTAGATACAAAATACCATGAATTATTTATTTGGTATTTTATGTTCGATTTAAATATCCCTTTTCCAAGGTGTTTCTATTAAATTGGTT
The DNA here is from genome assembly GCA_963277665.1 of Viscum album. Lineage (NCBI taxonomy): Eukaryota > Viridiplantae > Streptophyta > Magnoliopsida > Santalales > Viscaceae > Viscum > Viscum album. Next base: position 2,003,400,113 of record OY728136.1, read on the forward strand.
TTAGATTTATAAAGAGTTTTCAAGACTCAAAATATTTTATTGTGTTATAATTATTCTTCCTTGATAATTGTTTTATAAGATGGTTTTATTAGTTTATATGATTATAATATAATCACATATATATATAGGGAAATTGAAAAATATATTTAAAACATTTTACCTTGATTAATTATTTTAAAAATGTATATATATGTTAAGAATAATTTTCATCCACTGTGATGATGGTATCCCTTCCTTACAAATAATTTATATTCTTGGTAATCATCTCATTTAAATTTATAAATATAATTATTTTTTCTCTCATATTACAATTATATATAAAAATTATATATTTTTTAATAGTTAGTTTAATTTTTTATTATATGGTAATTTAGGAAAGTTGTTTTAAAATATTAAAAGGGTTTTACTTTCATAATCATATGTTTTATCTTTCACTACACATTTTCAATAAAAAACTAGTATGTCTCTCCAAGGTTCCATTATTGAAGATTATGTTTAAAATTATATGTGTAAAAAATTTCCAATTCATATTTTTTAAAATTAATTTTTAACGTAACCCATAAAATCTTTTTTTTATTAATATAGTAAAATAATTTTTAAAAACTCATACTATTTATTTCAGAATCTTACAAATTATTCTTTATAAAGATTCTGTTGAGTGTCTTATAATTTGTTTTAAAATGGTTTTAATTTTTCATTATTTTAAAAAATGAAAAAATGATATATTTTTCAAGTTAAAATATTAATTTAAAAAGTAAATATTAATTTTAAAATATTATTTTAGTGTCTTTTTTTATGAAATAATCATTTAGTATTTTTCAATATCAATGATCAGGACCCTTTTATAGAGCATAAAATATTAAACATACTTTTGATACAAGGTTATGTTGGAACCCAATATATGATGAGGAAAATGAATTAAGAAAATGTGAAATAAAAATAAAATGGTACCAAATATCAAATAAAAAGAATATATCAATAAAACAAATAATGAAAATCTCATTTCCCCTATGAGTAATAAATAATAGATAGATCCATCGATGGTGATGCATGTCTCACCTTATGAATATCTTTCACCATGATGGAAATCCAACCTTGAAGCAAACTCCCATGTATTTAAGAACACGTGGAAGGAATGTCGGATGATAGTTGGCAACCCACTAATCTCTATTTCATACCACACACCTGAAAAAAAATATTGAAAAAATCACAGCACTACAAACATGATGCCATGATAAATTAAATATAAATAATTATTAAAATTCAATTTATTGGTACACATCCATTAAAAAAGTCGAAAAATGGTTGAATGATACATATTTGTACACCCACCCCTCTTTTGAGGATTCCCACCAAACTGTTTCTACAAGAAGCCACAACATTATCCAAATGAAATGAGAACAAATTAAAACACAAAATATACATTTGAAACCCCATAAAACATACATTCTATGAGAACATAGTGGATTCAAAATAGAAATTGTCAAAGATGATCCATATGAACCAGCCATGTAAAATCATAATTGAAGTTTGAAAACTATCCTCCGCCAAATAAATGATCCCCAACATCAAACATGAAAACACCACCCATAAAACAAGTTTCATTACCATATGTAAATTAAAATATTTTGATATGTTGATTTTCTATGATATTGTAGAATAATTATGTATGGATTTCATTATGATAGGATTAAGGTATGATAAATACCACTGATAGTTAAGGTCATATAAATCCCTATGATTTTCTAGGTCTATTAAATCATTTCAATTCATTGGTTAATGTTTGATGTAAAATTAGATAATGATATTTTATTTGAGAGTTATGTCATTTCAAAACATTTATTTTGGGAATTTTTATTTACAATAATATTTATGGGAAATTAATTTGTAAACAACATATTTCAGGAGAGTTTTTTATAAACAACATATATTATAATCATTCTTTGTTCATATCATGATGATTAGGAATTTATTTTATCACACCATGAATTGTGGATAATTTTCTTTCACAACATGAGGTGTAGATAATTTTTTTACTAACAACATGATGTGTGGGAAAAAAATTATTCACAAAATTAAAATGGACATTAGTTTTAACATATAAAGAATAGATTTTTTTTACAAATTCATGTGTGGAAATTTTGTCTATTTAAAATAAGATGCATGTACATGTAGTTCTCTATAACCTAATGGGTTAGAATGATTTATTTTCATCAAATTTTTTAAATTTCACTATTATTATATATTGTTCAATAATTCTTTATTATGATATCTTATAATGAAATCCTATATTTCTACATCATATACCTATTGTTATTCTCTATGGGCCATGTTTATTATCATACACTCTTATCACATGGTATATATATGTTTATATTATATACATGACCCACTATCAAAACTATTGGGTGAATTATCCAATTACATGTTTTGTTATTATGATATTATATTCATGATCTTGTTTTCTGATATTATTATAATCTAACCCTTGATATAATATTGAAATGTTTTATAATTCAATGTGTTTTAGCTCCCCCAATTCTTATGTGACCATTCCCAATGTTATGAAGATGGGTATACACTATGAGGAGTGTAAAATAAAATCCAAGGTTGTGTGATTATAGTGAAATTGTTCAAATAATCACAAAATAAGTTACTTGTGGAACTGATTCAAAAATACATTAAACATTACATTGTTGGGATTATGAAATTTTTTGCAGATTTGATGTTTGAATTGTGTATATGATATAAAATAAATTTATTTTTGTATTTAGTCTACTTATCTTTTATTATATAATGTTTTTATTGAATTTTTTTCTTGCATTGGACTCGATTTTGTATGTATGTAGGACTTCAATTTTTATCTAAGAAGGTTTATGTTATATTTCTTCCATTAGTTTTGTTATTTTTAGGGATTATGATAAAATTAATTTTTTGAAACCCTCTAAGATAAGTCTATGTATAGGAAAAACACCATTAGTTTTTTTAAATTAGAGACAATTTTTTTTCCAAACAATGAAATCCTTTTTATAGAACAAGTGGATACAAGCACTAGAATAGATTCACCTATTAGTGATAACACCTAAATTAATGGTTAAATATTAATGTGATCTTCAAAAGGGGACCATAAAGAGACCTAAATATAATCTGGGTCTAAAAATCTTGAAGGTTATTATTGTGTAACTCACTCTCTCATTATAATACATTGTATATAATTTTAATATATCTTAGATATACTAAATGGAAATGACCATTGATAACATATATTAAAACATAAAGAGTAATTAGTTAAGGTGTATATTAATTGATATGTCATTTTATTGATAAAGGTTAATTTGAATTTTGGGAGAATATATTTAAATATTTTTTCTGTTTAGATTATTATAAAAATGTTCGTTGTAATTTGGGATAATAATTTTTAATTAGGAGAAATTATGAACAGAAACTATTGAAGTATTGGTTTAACAGATAGTGATATTGTATGAACTAAATGATTTGTAACATAACATGGATCAATTACAGATTAAAGTATCTTATTGATTGATTTTTCATAATTTTCATATGATGAAAACTGTTAAATGCTCATGTTAACTCTATTTATTGCATTAATGGTTGGAGAGAGAGGTAACAATGATTATAAAGGATGCAATTTAAATAATAATATTATACTAATGAGAAACTAAATAAGATAAAATATGGTGTTGAAAATTACTTGTTTATTCTCACCAAACTATCTCAATTAATTATTGATAACATATGTCTTTCCGAACACCCAGAAACTCTGAAGAATAGAGGTATTGATTTTTATAGGAGATAGGGTTGTGGAGAAGATTATGTAATGACTATTCAATATCTTATATATACAAAATGTGGGATGGATCAAACTTGGGAATATATCAACGTAGAAATGGAGGTATGTTGTATTTTTAGGGGTTTTTTATTTAAACAGTGACTGTTGGAAAGGTTTAAATAATCCAATCAATGTAATAAAGTGTTTTGTTCAATAATTATAAATCTATTATTTTTAGAAATATAAAAATCGATACATTAAAACAATGGATAAAAAGGATAATGAATATTAGAAACATCATAATACTTGGGACTATGGGAAATACAATTCTACCCCTAGAAGTAAATTTACGTCATGAAACGAAGGGTAAAATATATACATAACATCTACACTATATTGGAGGAAATACTATTATATTCTTGTTATAACCACACAAGTAAGACTTGGAAGATTTATAAGAGCATTAAATCACCACACCAATGATTTTATAATGAAACAGATGAATTTAATGAGAATTTTATTCTAGTTTAATTCTTAAAGGAAAATGGATGTATTATTATCCTTATTTTAGATGAATTTGAAATGGATTTCTTATCACCAAAAAACTCTATATTAATGAAATAGTAAAATAATATTTGATAACTAAAAAAACTAAACATCAGATGTGAATAAATGGATGAAAATGAAATCATTAGAAATTGAATTCCATTATATAGGCCTAACACCCAGTTATCGATATTATTTAACTTAAATGATTAAGAAGAAAATCATTATTGTGATATGTTTATTATGAAGGAATAAATGACTTCCCAAGACTTGTCCATGTTACAAAGGTTTATAAATTCATATAAATAAAATTCTCATTGATGTACAACTTATAGAAACCCATAAATATTTTATTAGTGAGTAGTAATTAAATTTCTCCAGAGATAATTTATATAATTGGAAACAATATATAAAACCATGATTTTGTTAAATATATTTTCTTCAAATAAATGTTATTTTCTTGCAATATTTTTCCAAAAGAAACATTGAAATAAAAAAATACACAATATATTATATAAATATCAATATGAAAACTAGATTAATAATAATACATCTAGTAAAAAAATATCACTGAACTAAATATTCTTAAACTTAGATGATAAATAATTCATACAATTTAATGATAAAAATGAATGTTACTTATTGATTAATTAAGTTTATAAGAGATTTATATTTTATCCGAATAAGTTAAATTCACATATGTCAAAATATTATTATATATTAACTAATTTGTTAATATTATTAAAATTAGAAATAAATTTTAAAAAATATTAACAGTATATAAAATGAATTTTTTAATAAAAATATTTTTTATTTATAATTTTTATTTTCATTCAATTTTTTATAAATTTCATAATTTTAATTTTATAAAATGGTGTATTAACATTTAAGAATTATCATAGGAATGCTCTCTATTATTTTTATGAAAGGATTTTTTTAGTGAATAGTGACAAATATAGATTTCAACCACACTATATATGTTACAGTTGTTTCATTAAATAATAAAAATAAAAATTTTTAAAAACTATTTAAATTGATTAATTGTCAATCTATGGAATAACATTATTTAATTTAAATTATTATGTTTTATTTAGAAAACAAATCTTTATCTTTTTGAATGTTTTGGGATATTTACTTTGATAAAAGAAATTTGGGATCGTTCATTATAATTAAGTATTCATATGGTGGAATTATATTTTTTTTCTAATTTTAAATACACATTGTAATTATTTAGATTATAATAAGAAATTAATATAAATGATATCAATATAATTTATAATTTCATCTTTATAATAATTTACAATCATCAAAATATACATTTTTTAAAATGTTTTTTATATGTTATTTTACTTAATATAAAGATTTATTTCATTACCCCATTTAATTTTATTTAAAAACATTGATTTAATATTTGGAATATAATTTCAAATGTTTGGTATTAATTTTAATTATAATATTTGTTATTAGATGTAAATTACATTGGAATATTTTTTACAATGTTATGAAAAATAGGTGAAGTGAAAAAAAAATACAATAAAAACCTATTTTAAATGTAGGAAAATGAATGCTTAAATATTTATAAACCTTACCCATACCCTAGGACAGTATATTTTAGTAAATGGTCTAATTTATTAGTGAATATTAAAATTCAATTTTTATATCATCACAAAAATGTCACTACCCTCTTAACAATAGAAGGCATCACGAACCCACATCCCCTCAAACATTTAGAAATTAATATTCAACCAAAATCATTTCATATAATAGAACACAACATCACGATCAATCCTATATGTTTGGGTTTTATGAAAATATAAACTCTCAAATCCTAAATCAACTTCTAAATGGACATGTTCTAATGTGTATGGTATAATTCAAAATTACACTCATTTCATTTGTTTTTATTTATTTATTTTTCTAGATAATCCAAATATTATGTAACCTTGTCGACATAAATATAATATTATCAAAATTATAATAATATTTTATAATTATTTTGGGATAACCACATTCTAACCTCTTCAAAACCATTCGAAAGTTGAAAATGACAATTATGTTATGTGCAGACTACGACCTCCATATGAAATGTGATATTTTTTCCATAATTTCATATCATATTTTTTTTAAAAGAGGTATTCACAAATAAATATTATATTTAAAACCTAATTATGTTCAAAAAAATATAATCCAATTCTCACATTCATTTGATTCTATGGATAATGTTAACATCACATGTGTGTATGTGCATACTACTATAACGTCCTGGTCCCAGGTGCCACGCATTGGGTGCCCCGAACCCGGTTGGCCACGTGACCTCAAGAGCATTTCCCCAAATGACAGAGACTGCCGACTAGCAACAAGGGCATAGGTCAGATAGTGGGGAAACTATGCCCTAATTTGTCAAAGTGTAGTGGAGCGGAATATAAATAAATATACAATAACAGCGGAAGAAGTAAACCATACAAAATTGAAATAAACATATGCAGTAGATATAACCAACATTATATAAATAATGATGCTACATGTCTCAAGTTCTATGAAAATAGCCAGAACATGTTATACATCAATACAGTACGACCAAAAACAGAGTACAGTGAAACAAGAAAAACAGATGGCAGCAGCATCGTAAGCCTAGGCTCGGTCCCATGCCCTCATAATCCTCAGAAACAGTCAAGTACCTATATAGGGACTCCTTCCCCTATCCTCACCTACAGAGACGTAATCTGTTTGGGCCGAAAAGCATGACCCAAACAGGGTGTGAGAAATATATCTCAGTAGGCACCCACCAAAGGCCCGTGCCCAACTGCGTGCAGCATGCAACAATAATGTTCAAAAGTAAAATGAAATAATGTAAGAAGTACTCACAAGTAACCAACTTAACAATTTGATTTCCATTTTAATATTCATTTTAAACATTTAATTTTAAAATATCACTATAGTGAATATTCTATGTAATTGCTAAAAGTCAGCAGACGTGTAAAACCCTACCCTCATGTAATGAGTATCCAACATAAGAATCTTCCCTCAGGCATAACAGAATTTTTCCTCAGGTGTAGTTCGTGTCTCCCTCAGGCATAGAATCAGTTTCCCATAGGCACAGAATAAGATTTCCTCATGCCGAAATAACTACTGCCCTCGGGAAAAATAGTGCAGTGCCCACGGGCTAATCACAATAATTCCTTGAGGCTAAACAGGTAACCAGGCCATGCCCAACATGTAAACCAGCAATGAAAAAGAAATTCCTCTAATGGAAATTTACAATTACTACTTTAATGGCATACCCTCGGGTATCTTGGCCAAATGGCTAAACAGTGGAACACACCACGGGATGGTTCCAGATCCAAGAAACGGTCCCAAACAGCATTTTTACAAATTATTTAATTAAATTTACAGTTCTAGGTAGTTAATATAGCCATGGCCTCAACCACATGACAACCTAACATCGGTTCATGGCATAAAAATGCACAAAACACATGAAAGATAGAAAATTAAACACCAAGCCACCTACCTTATATGCCAAAGAGCGGTATACCCGAACGTCGACTCCAGAAACGCCCATGAACGGAGTAGATCTGATGAAGAACAAAACTCGATTAACCTCAAATAACTCCCGTTAGGAGAAGAATTGGTAAGCAATACACTAGGAGAAGAGAGGGCTTACCCGTGAGGTTCCAACGAGATCGTCCATAGCGGAATCAGATTCCAGATGCTCGATCGGTGGATCTCCAAAGGTATGATCGTCCACTCTCTCTCCTTCCACTGGGTCTAAGCCTTCCCTCTGAACAGGGGAGGATACTACCCAATTTAAGCAAAAAAACAAAGTAAACAGCATGTACTTTCTAGTACACAGTGTGTACTCCCTTCATTTATTTGTTCCTCTGGCGGCACCGCCATATTGTTCACCCGTCGACATGAGTACACGACATGTACTCTTGAGTACACGATGTGTACTGTCCCCCAGCTGGCAGCTACTCCACCACCATACTGTTTTGGCATGCCGACTGGCTACACGGTGTGTAAGGACCAATACACGGTGTGTAGTCGGTTCCTACACCTTTTGTCGCAGACATGGCTACATGCCATGTGTACTCTTCCCTACACTGCCAGAAGTACACGGCGTGTGGAAAAAGTACATGGCGTGTACTTCAAAAATTTAGGATTTTTACTTATTTTCCATATTTTATTAAAAACACTTAAGGAAAAGAGAAAAGAAGAAGCCCATACCTCAAATATAAGAACCTGGTTCTTACAATCTTCCCCCCTTATAGTAATTTGTCCCCGAATTTCCCTTCTAAGGCTGGTGATTGCCCTTCTAAACGTGGTGAAGATATAGCCGTGAAAAACTCCAGCCATTGAGCATGTACATCGGTTTCCCACTCCCTAGTTTTGTCCTACACTCGGCCATGCTTCCATAGCACCTGTGTGAGAGGAACTGACCGGCCTCAGAGAACCTTCGTGCTCCTATCAATGATACGAAATGGATTCTCCTCAATGAATGCATCTGCCTCCATCTTAACCTCCTCGGGCCGAAAGATGTGAGATGGGTCTGAATGATATCAACGCAACTAAGATATGTGGAAGACGTCGTGCATGGATCGGTACCACTGCGGTAACCGCAACCGATAAAGAACCAGCCCGACTCTCTCCAGAATCTCAAATGGCCCTACATACCACGTTGAATGTTTACCATGTCTCCTGATCTTCTTGTGTCCCAGCCTCAGCGAAACACGTAGTAAAACCTGTTCCCCGACCATGAACTCCAATGTTTTTCTGTAGCGATCAAAATAAGTCTTCTGACGAGACTGTGCGGTAGCCATCCGCTTCTGAATCAACTGGACCTACTCAGTTGTCTCCTGTATGAGCTATGTCCCTAGTATGCTGCCTCACCTGTCTCTAACCAGCAAAAGGGTGATCGGCATGGCCTACCATATAAATCCTCGTATGGTGCCATCTCAATAGTCTCCTAGAAGCTATTGTTATAGGAAAACTTGACTAAGGTTATATGCTTCTCCTAAGAGCCCCCAATGTCTAGAACGCATGCAGGAGCATGTCCTATAGTACCTGTATCATACGCTCTGACTGGCCATCGGTCTAAGAGTGGTAGGTTGTGCTCAGAAGCACCTGTCTAACCAGTGCCCTCTGAAAACTCTGGCAGAAACGATACATGAAGTGGGCATCCCTATTAGAAATGATAGAACGAGGGACCCCAAGAAGACGTACGATCTCTCAGATATACATCCTTCAGAGCTCGTCAACATCGAAGATCTCCTTGATTAGCAAGAATTGACCTACCATCTTGAGTCTGTCCACAACAACCCACACGACATCATTGCCACTAGGTGACCTCAGCAATCGAATCACAAATTCCATCACGACATCATCCCATTTCCATTCTGGAATGGGTAACTGTTGTAATGATCCGGCTGGCCTATGATGCTCTGATTTTACCTGTTAACAGGTGGAACACCTCGTAACAAAACCAGCTACGTCTGTCTTCATACCCGACCACCAGTACTGACGTCTCAAGTCATGGTACATCTTGGAAACCCCGGTATGAACTGCCCAATATGAAGCATGAAACTCTCAAATCATCTCCTCACGTATATCCCCTGGAACCCATACTCATCCATGGAAATGCAAAACCTCATTATCACATGTCATCCACTGAGGATAAAGGTCCTCACTAGCCACTGACTCCCATAGAACTAGGTGTTCTGGACCAGATAGCTGTCTTAACCTCACTCTATCCAGGAGGGTAGATATCATAGCTAAAGATGAAAGATAATTCTTTACCTGATTGTCATGCACATCCAAATACATCTCAGGGAACAAAGCCATAAGCTGCCACTCACCACTGGCCTCCTACACAGCCTATATCTGAGTCTTCTTGCTCAGTTCATCATCTACTGTATTACCTTTTACAGGTATATAGGCAAGCTCAAAATCAAATGACTTTAGGAATTCGACCCACCTCTTCTACATCAGATTCATGTCATGCTGAGTAAAAATATACTTGAGGATTTTGTGGTCAGTGAAAACCACAAAATGCTCCCCCAGTAGATAATGTATCCAACAGAAAAACGCATGTACAACTGTGGATAACTCGAGATCATTCATCGGGTAATTCCTCTCAAGTGGCCTCAATTGCTGAGACCCATACGCAACAACTCGGTCGCCCTGCATCAACACTGCTCCCGTCCCAATCCCTGATGCATCACAGTAAACTGTATAGATTTTCCCCTGATCTGGGAGTATCAGGATCGGTGCTGATGTCAACCTTCCTTTTAGGTCTGGAAAGGATTTCTCGCATGCTTCCTACCATACTATATTCACACACTTCATATTCAGACCTATCAACAGTGCTGCTAAGTGGGAGAAGTATTGTATAAAACGTCTTTAGTAACCATACATCCATGAGATACTCCATATCTTGAACACTTTATTAGGCTGCTCCCAGGAAAACACTGCTCTCACATTCTCTGGGTCTACTGAAACTCCTGCCTCAGAGATGATATGACCCAAGAAATGTATTTAGTCCATCAAATAGTGGCACTTTGAGAGCTTAGAATATATCTGATTCTCTCTAAGTGTACTCAATACGATCTCATGTTTGGAGGCATGGTCGTGTCGAGTGTGAGAGTACACCAAGATGTCGTCCTTGAATACTACCACAAAAGAATCCAGATAAGGATGGAACACACGATTCATCAGAGCCATGAAAACTGATGGCGCGTTCGTGAGTCTGAACGGCATAACCGTATACTAATATAAACTATACATACTCCTGGAAGCTGTGAGAGGTATATCAGTTGGTCTCATGTGCAGCTGATGATATCCTGATCTCAGGTCTATCTTTGAGAACACCCATGATCCACGAAGCTGATCAAAAAGATCATCAATCCTCAGTAATGGATATCGGTTCTTAACCGTCAACTGGCTCAACTACCGATAATCCATGCAATGTCGGAGGGTACCATCCGCCTTCTTCACAAAAAGGACCAGAGAACCCCCAGGAGATGTACTTGGTCGGATAAAGCCCTTTGCCTGCAACTCCTCCAACTACCTCTTGAGCTCCTACAACTCAGGTGTAGCAATCCTATATGGAGGAATGGACACCAGTGCTACTCCCGGCACAAGCTCAATGGAGAAATCCACCTCACACTCTAGAGGTAGACTTGAAAAGTCATCCGGGAAGACATCCCTGAAACGATCAACAACTGGAGGGAAATTCATCTGAAAAGTCCCATGATCATCCTGATATAAACACACAATATAGGTTGTGACTCCACCTCGCCCATGATGCTCTGGTCCAGCTCGACTCGCCTGAACATCCCATTCTCCCTTGCATATAAACTCTCCACCCTCTGGTGACGTGAAACTCACCATACAATGATAGCAGTCTACAAAGGCTCGAAAAGTAACCAGCCAGTCTATTCTAATAATGACGTCATAGCTCGTCATCTCTAGGACGTAAAGGTCCCAAAGGAAGTGACACCCACCAACCTCGGGGGGTCACTCCTTGCACTGACGCACACCAGCCGTCTAGTTCCCAAACAGAGTGTCTAACGTCATAATATCAGATGATGAAGAAACACAGAGCCCAAGGCTCTCTACAATGGGTATATATATAAAAATATGCGTAGAACCCGTATCAAAGAATACTGAAGATAACACAGAAGCTACTAAAATAGTAGCCTTGACTGTAGATGGTCCGGGATCCTGCTCATGCTGGGTCTGTTGCACTGCATATGCCTGTCGAGTTCCGCAACCCTACGACACAGCCTGACTACCCTGAGATGTCCCGCCCTGCTGCCTTTGAGATCCTTGTGTCTGGCTACAACGTCCTTGACCACCATATTTGCTTGCATACCCTGACGTATTCTAGTTCCCCAACTGGTATGAAGCCACTGGTCCTACTCCCGCATGTACAGTCTTCACAGAACCCCTCTCACTAGCCATTGGTGGAAACGCCCTGCAAAAGCGTTGCAGATGAACCATCCTACCGCAGGCTCGGCACTCCACTATGTCTCATGAACACTATGGTCTCTTGTGCCCCTCTCTACCACACTGGTAGCCCATAACCTGGCCACCTAAATCTTTCTTCCGACATGTACTGCCACCCTGAGAGAAGTCTGCTTGTCTCTTCCTTTTTCCAGCAGAAATAGTACCAGTAACGGGTGATGAACCGCCCTGGCCCACACCACTAGATTCTTGATGGTTCCACTCTGTGATCAGTGCCTGGTTCACAATAGCTTGTACAGTAGGCAACCTGAATACATTCACCAGCGCTCGAATGTCATACCAAAGACCATCCTCAAAACGTCTGTCTCTCAAAATCTCATCACCCACCAACATGGGTGCAAAGCGCTAAAGCTCGTTGATATGAGTAGAATAGTCAATCACAGACATAGTGCCTTACTACAGATTCATGAACTCTCGAGTTCTATCTGCCTTCAGCGTCTCTGGGAAGAAGAATTCATAGAAGACTCCCTAAAAATCTTCCAAAACCATGTCCCTGTGATTCCCTAACTGGGTGGTAACATCCCACCACCTCTTGGCGGAATCACGCAACATATACATCACGAGCTTTACCCTCTATCCTGAAGGTGTCCTAAGATGCTCAAAAAATAGTCTGCATTGACCCCAGCCAAGACATCACAGACTGTGGTCCGCCATCCCCTAAGAACATAGGTGGATGCTGCTGCTGGAAGATATGTGTCAGCTCGGCCATAGATGTGGCAGCATGCGGTGATCTTTGAAAGTTCTGAATGAACCACATAAAGCCACCACGGAACCGCGCTTCTGTGCCTATGTTCGGTATAGTAGTTGGCACTACATCTGGCTCTGGTGGAGGATCAACTGGTAGCCCATGGCCCACTATCTCCAGAGTATAGTCGTCGCCTCTCTCCTGGAGAACAATGCACGGTCATCTAGGCGGCATGACACTACAAGGTCAAAATCAGGCCCTAGATTCAAGATTATTAAGGCTGAAAAGAAGAAACCACAAAGGGAAAAAGAAGAAGAAAGCATTTCAAAAAGTGAAAAACAAGACTACATGGCGTGTATACTGACTACACGGTGTCTACTTGACTTCCCTTCCCCTGCCCAGGTCCTTATGCACGACTAAGGCAGACAGCTCCTGTTTGAACAAAACTAAACAACATGTATGTTATCTACACGGTGTGTATGGTGATATTTTCCAACTGCCCGTGTCGTTTGTGACATGGATGACTACTCGGCTTGAAACTACAAAACATGTTACACCAGTACACGACGTGTACACCACCTCGTTTCCCTAGCCACATGGCTAGGACCACACGGTCTGACCTCGGACAGGACTACACTACGTGTCCCATAGGTACACAACGTGTTCAAGGAACAGTGACATCGACCCGTGTTGTTAGTTACATGACCAAGTCCCCAGGTCACACTGCACTGTGTGTTCATCATTGACACGACATGTTCTGTACAGGATTTCACCGACCCATGTTGTTAGTTACATTTCTGGACTCTGGGTCAAAACTGCACGGCGTGTACATCATGTACACGATGTGTCTTACCCAAGCCTTCCCTAACCCGTGTCGCCACCCACACGGTTTGTGACACGGGAAGAGACTACACGGCGTGTACTCAAAAAGTTTGTTTTTCTTCCTGAACAAAAGACCATACATAGCGTGTTTAAAAATACTACATGGTGCGTATACTGGGTTTCCAAACAGTATGCCTCAGAAACTTCTTTGGAACCCATAAAATTCAAAATCCCACACATAAGTGTCAAATTCCGACCCGTGAGGGCCTATACTCCCCACGAATCAAATTTTACATCTTATCTATGTCATAACTAATAAATAGTCATTGATCCCCCAAATTCCGGTCAATGGGTGCCCATACTCCCCAAAAACCAAAATTTGGCATCCATTCTATGAACACCTCACACAAAAATTACCCTATCACAAGGCAGGTATTTTATCAGAGCAGCTATCACAATAGCATTCTCTTCCAGCACAACAACTATCACAACAACATGCAATTTCTAATGCACCTACATGACATGGAATTATGCATGGCATGTGATTTCTAGCATGTGCCTAAATGATGTGTGAGACGGCATAACCTCATCTCCTCGGGTTGCAACTAAATAGAACCCACAGATAATATATAACATCACAATACCATGTGTGTCACCCAACGGTGAAATCAAATCAACTATAACATTTGCTAAATCAGAAAAATTTCAAAATATTAGGTAGACTGTCTTTTCGCTATACACGGGTTAGCTATTCCCGGGAATAGCTTATTAGCAACTATCATTCGTCATATCCCTGACTATAGTTCCAAATAGTAAGTCAATGAAAAGAACCACTCTGATGCCACTTTGTAACGTCCCAGTCCCGGGTGCCACGCAATGGGTGCCCCAAACCCGGTTCTCCACATGACCTCAAGCGCATTTCCCCAAACGCCAGAGGCTATCGACTAGCAGCAAGGGCCCAGGTCTGATAGTGGGGAAACTATGCCCTCATTTGTCAAAGTGTAGTGCAGCGGAATATAAATAAAAATACAATAACAGTAGAAGAAATAAACCATACACAACTGAAATAAACATCTGTAGTAGATATAACCAACAGTATATAAATAATGGTGCTACATGTCTCCAGTTCAAAGAAAACAGCCAGAACATGTTATACAACAATACAGTACAACCGAAAACAGAGTACAGCGAAACAAGCAAAACAGCTGGTAGCGGCATCACGAGCCTAGCCTCGGTCCCATTCCCTCCTACTCTTCAGCAACAGTCAAGTACCTGTATAGGGACTCTTTCACCTATCCACACCAGAAGAGACGTAATCTGTTTGGGCCGAAAAGCGTGACCTGAACAGGGTGTGAAAAATATATCTCAGTAGGCACCCACCAAAGGCTCGTGCTCAACTGCGTGTAGCATGAAACAACAGTGTGAAGTAGAAAAATGAAATAAAGTAATCAGTACTCACAAGTAGCCAACTTAACAGTCAAATTTCCATTTTAATATTCATTTTAATCATTTAATTTTAAAATATCACCACAGTGAATATTCAAAGTAACCGATATAATTACGCAGACGCGTAAACCCCTACCCTTAGGTAATGAGTAACCAACATAAGTATCTTCCCTAAGGCATAACAAATTTTTCCCTCAGGAATAGGTAGTATCACCCTCAGGCACAGAATCAGTTTCCCACAGGCACAGACAATGTTGCCCCTAGGCCAAATAACTATTGCCCTCGAGCGAAACAATGTAGTGCCCACGGGCTAATCACAACAATTCCCTCAAGCTAAAAAGGTAACTGGGCCATGCCCAACATGTAAACAACAAGTGAACAGGAAATTCTTCTCAAGGGAATTCTATAATTACTACGTTAAAGTAATACCCTTGGGTATCCTAGCCAAATGGCTAAACAGTGGAACACACCCCCAGCGTGGTTCTGGATCCATGAAAAGATCCAAAATAGCAGTTTTACAAATTATTCATTTACCTTTACAGTTCTAGGTAGTTAATATTGACACGGCCTCAGCCACATGACACCCCAACATGTGTTCGTGGCATAGAAATGCACAAAACACACGATAGTTGGAAAATCAAACACGAAGCAACCTACCTTATATGCCAAAGAGCGGTATAACCGAACGTCGACTCCAGAGACGCCCAAGAACGACATAGATCTATTGAAGAACAAAACTCTCTTAACCTCAAATAACTCCCGTTAGGAGAAGAATTGGTAAGAAACGCACTATGATAAAAGAGGGCTTACCCACGCGGTTCCATAGAGATCATCTAAGGTGGAATCGGATTCAAGACGCTCAATCGGTGGATCTCCAAAGGTCTGGTTGTCTACTCCCGCTCCTTCCTCCAGTTTTAAGCCTTTCCTATGAACATGGGGGGATACTGCTTGATTTAATCAAAAAATAAAAATACACGGCGTGTACTCCCTTCATTTAACTATTCCTCTGGCGGCACTGCCATTCTGTTCACTCGTCGACATGAGTACATAGCATGTACTCCTGATTACATGGCGTGTACTATCACCCAGCTAGTGGCTACTCCATCACCTTACTGTTTTGGCATGTCGACAGAATACACAGCGTTTAAGGACCACTACACGGCGTGTAGTCGGTTCCTACACCCTTTGTTGCTGACATGGATACACGCCCAGTGTACTCATCCCTACAAGTCCATAAGTACACTGCCTATGGAAAAAGTACACGGTGTGTACTTCAAAAATTTAGGAATTTTCCCCATTTTCCATATTTTATTAAAAACACTTAAGGAAAAGAGAAAATAAGAAGCATGTACCTCAAAGATAAGAACCGAGTTATTACAACTACCTCCTCTATGAAGAAAAATATTTTTTTTTTCTTATATGATTTTCATCATCATAAAAATAAAATAAAATATTAATAGTTTAATATCCTAACTCTAAACATTATCTAGGAAATATTTTAGGTGACAATATACTTATGTGACATCCCCAAGATGTAAAAGTCCAACAATAGATGTTAGGGGTTTTCCTAGTCTTTGGGGATGATTTTAAATTTTTATACAACTTAATCTATTGATTATAAATAAAACACCCCAAACCGACTAAATGATTTATGTATTATAAAATAAACCCACATGAAAAAAATAAAAACAACAATATTAGAGTTTCATTAATAAAATATAACATAGAGACTCCAGAGAACCAAAAATTCTCAGATGATACTATAGTAATGTGTCATCAACCCAACCAATTAATAAAAGGAATCCAATATCCAAATATAATCCTTATAAATTAGCATAATGATGTTTCACTACAAATATAAGATATCATTAAATTAGCTTTTTATGAATAACAACATATACATTCACAGAATAGGTCATATGCAAGGGGTGAGTAATCGTACCATATAGTATTTCCCCAATGGAAATCAAAAATAAATCCAATAATAAAAAAAGAGTTACTCAATGATCAAAATATAATTTATAAGAAATAATATGGAATAAAATTTGTTAAACAATTTAGAAAATTTTAAATTAACAGAAAACACATTTGTCCATTAAAACCACTAGGAATACCCAAAAAACACCCATTAACTCATGCACACAGTCATACTGAATTGAAATCACAATACTCATTATAGTGACTCATCCTTAACCAAGGCACTGAGTACCACTTCCAAAAATAGATGTCCCCACACAAGAGAAATATGAACACATTCCACCAATGTATTCCATATTCTCACACAATTTCCATCCATGTAAATCCATTATTTAATTTAAAACATAAATTTAAAAAGATTTCTTTCATAAAAATAATTGATAATTTAATACCATAATTTAAATGGTTATAATAATCCATTTCAAATAAGCATGATTTCCAAACCATAAAATGAGCTAGTTTACCTCAAGAAAATATTCTAATATTTCTAATAAATATAAAATATAAAATATAATAAATAAAAATATTCATGTTACAAAATAATGTGAAAAGGGAGACAAGCCACATACCTCTCAACATGAGAGAAAACAAAAAATAAAAAAATAAAACCTCTAGATCATAGCTGGAGACTATATTCCTTGAATTGTTATATATAATATCACAATATGAAAACTTCATAGATAGTACATATATCAAAAATTAATTATATATATAATTCTATGTGTGAGGATATTTCGATATCCAATGATAGTGAGCATAAAAAGGTAATTACCCTTGATTCCAAAGATCTAACTCACATAAATCAATCAAAACAAGAATTTGAATCAAAATTAACCACCGAGAATGATTATGAGAGTAGTAGTCTTCAATAACAAGAGAGGAGAGGATAAAATTTATTGTCTGAGGATTTAAAAGTGATTCAAAATATAATTTTCATAGAATTAAATTCACATAGTATTGTTAGTACGCACTGTTTGGGAATCTATGCACTAACCATGTGCTTTCTACTACCTCCAAAGTCCAATATTGCATGGTTAGTACAAACACATTGAAAAACCATGAAGTAACAATGATTGTACCATTGTGTCCACTTACAAAAATTTTCCTACCCTCCTATACATATTGGAAACACCATGCGATATCTATGAGAAACATATTATCCTCTTAATCCAATAAAATGTTTTCCTAGAGAAAACCATGTAGTTTTTCATAATCAAACTCAAACCATGTAACCATAAACCAGAAATAAAACACAACAAATATATCCCAAAACAACTGATACTCAACACAACTATTATATATAGTAAAAATAAATAATTAAATGGTCTATTAACTCAATCTTATTCAGTTACATTATCCCAACCATTAGCCTTTTTTCCTTAAAATTTTCAAATTTATGGTACTTTATAAATGTTTGGGCCATTATCCCAGCGTCTCTTTCTCACATACACATGTTTCTTTTTGAATTTGACAACGTTTCCTCGAGAATTGATCTATTGGAATATGTTATATATTCAGAACCTTATCTTCATTAGTGATGATTTTAATCATTGAATAAAAAAATAGAATATTGTTCATGATCAATCGATCCCATCAAAACATATGACTAGAATCATGGTGTTATTTATATAGTTGAGATACATTGAGGAAATTAGGATCATATTGAATAAGGGTTGTAAATCTAACTGAAAGGAAATATTATAAATTATATCATGTATATTAAAATGCATAACATAGAGAGTATATGTCATCCATTTCATACCTAATCGAGGACTACTCATCCTCAAAAAAAAACATTCAAGAACACATGATCTCTAAAAGAAAAATGAAAATGTAGAGGATGATTATCTATATAGAATTTTTGAAAACAATAGGTTGAAATCATCAATTCCTCTATCATATGGTTTTCATATATTATCCCTTGGATAAGGATTGGTCCCAATAATGAATCTTATAATGTTTGTACCGAAAAATGTGATGGTTGATGAGGAAATATATGCAATTCCTAGAATGGAGACATATGTATCATGATCTAATAGTAATTGTTATAAGAAAATTCTACTAAAGGTAAATGATCCTTCCATGTGAAACCAAAATCTCTAACAAAAGTTTCAATCATGTATTCCTGTGTTAGAATTATTTTTTCTAATTTTACTTCGGATTGATTAAGATACATTATTCTTATGGATAGTTGTGTAAGAAAAAATTATTAAATTTATTTCAAAATATAAGAGGTGAAATGTGGATTAGGTGGGAGATGATCAAACTGGTATTTCATGAAATTTAAATTTTTTAATTTAGATCATTTCAAATTAATCTAGTGTATTGGAATAATGAATTGGGATAATGTGGAATAAATTTTTGAGTTGGTCTAAAATCACCAAAATAGAATTAGGCATTAGAAGTATTTTTGGCCCTCTGACAAAGTATATAGTGGTCTTCTCCAATTTCTAGATGCTTATAAGAGAGGATTGCAGAAATATAGTTGTTCTATGATTCCCATCCTCTATTTGTTGAAATGTTTGGAATTTTGAATCAAATTCATCCATTTTTTGTTTCTTTCATGCCCACCAAAAATGGATTCTTAGTCCCTATTTCATGTTCCATATTCCTAGGTGAACATCCGATTTTGAATGGTGATATGTAAAATTACATTGTTCTTGATAAGGAATTGCGATGAAAATTAAATCCTCAAAAGGAATTTTTTATTCATTAGAATTTACCAATATATTAATGGACTCCCATAAATTGATTTTTTATATAAATGTAAGGAACCAAAATCCATTATTTCGGCATTAAGAATGGATTTCAATTTTTTAGGTGTATAAACAAATTCAAAGTATAACATATAGAGATATTCAATAAAAATTCATTATCTCAGGTAAAAATTTATATTTGAAAATATATATTTCAAATATTTCAATTCAAAAAACATAGTGAATTTCTAATTAAACATATGATTATTAAATGATTTCAAATCATGAAACAATAAAACCAATTCTTATTAATGGGTTATATAATTTTTTTCATGAATTCACAGCTATTATGATGCATAAAATATAACCCAATATCCATTTTTTAGAACATAACATAGTCTAAATTAAGATGCACCAAAATAAACAACATATCACTTCCCATTTTCTAGAAAAAAACAAGAATTTATGTGGTAGTGAGCCTAGAATAAATCTCTAAAATCGGTTGTAGAAAATCCTCACTCTAATGGAAATAAGTTCTATTTCTCTTGAGAATTTTCATGGGTGATGTGAGATGTTAGATGTCCCCAATAAGGAAATGATAGCCATTTGTTAATACATTAAAATTATATATCTCAAAGAAACATTTCAGGGTTCCCAAAATACAATATCTTATATATTTTTAGGGTCTAAAAATACTAAAATCATATAAATAACATTTCAATTAAGTAAAACATATTATATCCATAAATAACATTTATAAAATTAGGAATATTAACAATTCTCTTGTAAAATTCTCAACACAATCTATAAATGTTCTAAATTTATATTATTATTTTGAAAATACAGGGAAATTTCATCCACAAAATACACAAAAAAAGTTTCTAGGGACATCTAAAAGACATGATTCATCAGTTCCGGGAAAACCATCAATGAATTTGTGACACCAAATGGAATGAACAAATATTCAGAATTAATATAGTTACTAATGAATGTTGTCTTATGAATATAATATTTCTTAATGAATATTTTGTGATACCTAGTATGTAGATCAATTTTAGAGAATCATTGGGGTCCCTCACATTGATTGAAATATTTCATAAATACATTGAAGATGATATCTATACATTATAATAACCCGACTGTGTTTATGATAATCATAAAAGTGTCTTATTTAACAATCATCCTCATTCAAAAAAATGAAATGGAGTATCCCAAGGTGACATAATCATTTTTCTGAACCCTTTAATTTCTGATTCCTTAACTTTTAACATCAAATATTCAATTCAGTTGCTTCTATTATATATAATTGAATTGAAATTGTATTTTTTGACTGATGGAGATCAAAAAATATTTCACTTCATTTTCAGTTGATAAAAGAAGAAATTATTAAATAAATTAGGACAATATTTTATGATAGAAAGAAATTTTCAATTTTATAATTTATCATTAGTCTAAAAATTGACCACTAATAATTTATAGGATATATTTCCAACCACTAGTGATAAATATATGATTTTAGTATTCTTCTTATATCCTCCATTAAAGAGATTCAAAATTCAATCAAAGGATATAAACATTACCCTTATCACATAAAAATTAATTTGGACCTGAAACTAAATAACAAATGTATTACCCTGATCAAGTAAATGATATCTATATCCAAAAAAATCTCAAACAAGACTCTATAGATTTTTGTATAATATTTTACACATTTAAATCCCATATACTCTCACTGCCTGAGAGGTGTCTCGATACTCATCATTTTGGGAATCATCTTGATATGAATCACTATTTTATTAATGACGTATGATAAAATAAAATATTAGGATGGACCACTAACAAATGGAAAATTAATAAGAGTTGAGTTATGTATAATTGTACCCCATAAATTTGAAGGACCTGATTTGTGTTTTGTGATCATCTTATCTACACTTTATAATATTATACTCTCCCTCCCTTATTCATATCGTACCTATTATTGTTATTCTTCTTGTGGAGTTAGGGTGTTATTTTAATCAACCATTTTCACTCATTTTTTATTATTAGAATTGTTCTTTTTTTATTATCTACTGGAATCACATCAATTTGGAGACACATGATATGTGTTTATAAGAACCGCCTTTGTAGTGGTAAAACATTAATGCTAGATATGAACCCTCTTATAAAACTTTTAACATGCTCAAGGTGGTGACCCACATTAGTTCATCTAATTATTTAATTTAATACATTAAAAACATATATTCATGCTACTATGTCATGGATTAATGTTCACATATATTGTGGCCCAATTCTATACTACTCCAAGACCTTTGAAGTAGGCTCTCCTCTTCCACTTGTTTCCAACATTAGAGATCCCACCTATTCCCATGTATACAAACATATGTCCTCTTTTAGTATTCCCAATAATAACTATTCTCACTACTATTCTAATATTAGCCATGTATGTATAATCCTAAATAGAGATCAAACATATCTTAGAGAAAAATTATTGTCTTAGTCTAGACTTAATGATTAATGCCTTAATGGTTGTGTTTGGAAGTAATTATATAAAAATTTAACTATTTTCATAAAAATATCTAAAAATTACATCATTGGTCTATTTTATATATTTTGGATGAAGAAAATATTGTTTCTACCTATCCTAAAGGTGCATAGGAAGAATTCTTTGCTGAATAACTCATCAAATCCCTACCATATATGGAATTCAACATATTTATGGTAGATAGATAAATCAAACCATTCGCGTACAATATTTGATATCATGTATACCACTAAAATTACCCTTATATCAACTAGGGTTCTAAGGAAATCAATTATTTGTTTGATTCTATTATGCCAGAAATCCTCATTTTCCGGTTCTAAAACCCCTTAAAAGATTGTTGTATTTTTTTTATAAAATAAATTATAATGATCCTCCTCTCATGGTTCATAATTTTGATTTCCATTAACAATATCTTGAAAAACATGAAGAATTATATTAACATGTTTTTGGTACCAAAATGGTTCATGGGAAACCAAGATTTATACTACCTCTTCTCAGTCAATATCAACATCGTTTAACGAGTTCCAATTATCTATTGTTAGAACAAAACATCTTTTATTCATCACATACATGATTAATGAAGGATTATAAAATAAAAAATTATCAATAGAAATAATTATTAGAACCAATTTTTAGAATCCATAAATCTTATTATAAATAATGTTTTTATAGTAGGAAAATTCTGTATTAATTAATGATATGATGCACTCATTGGCTAAACCCTTGATGGTGATATTAAAACAAAAGTAAAAATGTTATGGAATAGTATATATTCTTCGAAAACCTGAGTAACATGAATATAAACATGAATAGGTTATCAATGTGTTTTTATGTTGTATATTTCAAGTTCTTAAATGTTATATCTCTTTGATTCCATCGCAATATGAAGGAATGACCAAGAATAATACAATTTTTGACATCATAATTAAAACCAGTAGTTTGAAACGAGTTAATGTGACAATAACCATAGGTGACATCTGTCACACCCCAACCTTAAATGTCTATTTATTTTATATATTTTTTTATGGTTTACTCGGTCTGGATTAAATTAGATGAGTATTAGTTGGGACCTCGTTTGAAATTTTTGATGTTTCATGTTTTGGTTGGCCTTGGGCCGGTGTACGGTCACCACACCATTAGCGGTTACTATGCTTTCGGTCCGAGTGAATGCACGGAGGTGCGACACATAAAACAAATAATAAAATTGAATAAATAAATTAAGCTAATTGAATAGGGAATCTAAATAAAATATTATATTGATAAAGCAAGGTTAACGTTTAAATTTTCATAATGAGAATATGTTTGCGTGATTGGAAATATTATTATTATTTAATTTAGTAATAAAACTGTTATTATTAAATTTTTATAAATATAATTGTTATTAAAAATGAAATGTAACAAAAGTTTAATTTTAATTATCCTTGAGTTTATTATCAAATTCATATTGTCATTATTAATGTAATTATTATTATTATTAACTTTTTTGTTTTTTTATATTTTATGGCTAAAAAAGAGGAAACCATACCTTACCTGGCGGCGACCCCTTCCCCCCCCCCCACCATTGTTCATTCTCCCTTCCACACCCAGGACCCTGCCCTCGGTCCCCCTTCCCCCAGAATCGCCGCTCCGACACCCAGCCTACATTTTCCCCTTGCCCCCGCTCAGCCTTCCGTGCCCCTGTTGATCCACCCTTCCCATGCCTCATGCTCCCAGCCTTCTCGCCGCTCATCCCTCCCTTGTGTCGACCACCCACAACGCCACCCCCTTTCCGGAGACCTCCACCAGGGCGACCCCCTCACTGGTGCACACGACCCGGCCACGCGACTCCCTCCTCCGACCTCCATCCTGACATAGCCAGCAGCCCCTCACATGCTCTCTGCCTCCTACTTACACATGGTCTGGTACGCTGCACTCTCCCTTGGTCAAGCATCTCCTGGAAGGCCATCGCACACCCGCAACCCTCTCGACCAGCAAGTTTGTCCGACAATCCCAGTAGGGTGCACACACCCCCTGGCTAGTCATCTCTGTCTGAGTCGCCCCTTTTTGGTGCCATTTCCTCTTCCGTCAACCGCGACCCCAACCGCTGACTCCTCTTCCAGCGCGTCGTCCCCCGGGTAGTATCCTCTTCCCTCCCCCCAAGGGTTTGAGTTCTTGTTAATTGGGGTTTTGGTTTTCTAATGGTAGGAGTGTCTGATTTCAGTGTTGATTCTTGATATATTTTTTCGTTGTTTCGGTTGTTTGTTTTAGGGTCCGAGTTGGATCCCTAGTGGTGTGATTGGGATGTGATTGGTGTTTGACACCAATTTTGGGAGTTGTCGACAACCGATGTAAGTTATTCCATGCCCTAACGCCATTTTATGAGTTTAATGTGCTTAACTGAATTTATTAATGTGTTCCTTAACTTGTTTATGTGGTGAGAAATCTATTCTTGGAGTGTTTTGACATGCGTTCAAGTGGGAAATAATTATTTTGATGTGTTCTCCTTATTGTGCACCCGTGAATTTTTTTTATAATAATTTTAATAATTCTCTTTGATCTGTTTAAATAATTTCTCAAGCCATTCATGTGATGCCAATTCGGGTGTGAAATGGTACTTTGTGTACGTTTGGTTTCAAAAGGGTGGATTTTATGGGTATTTTGGTGTGAAGTTTTTTGGTTTTTCTTGAAATGATCTAATAAGTAGTTTAATGATTTATTGAATTATTTAGATGGCGCGAAAGTGGTTTTTTGAAAGTGGTGATTATGCGTTTATTTGTAATGTAGTGTGTTTGTATAAAATAAGACATGTTCTTGGTGTAAACCCCTTTTTGTGTCACATGGAGGTGTTTTAAGTCTTCAAAATGGATTTTTTTGACATGTGTGTATTTTTATGAAGTTGTGATTTGGGTTTTACTTGTGAAAATGGTGATTTCTATAGAGTTGGGTTTTGAATCGTATCTTGATTTCTTTGTTTTGGGTATGTTTTTTTTCGTTTTCACCAGTGCTATGGTGGATTTCACTCTGTCTATTCATTTGGATTATTTTAAGACAATATTTTGGGGTTTTTAGATTCTTTACGTTGTTGCAGCGCGTTGGCAAGGTTTTTCCATGATGTTATGGTCTTCGGTAAGTGGCACGTGCTTGTGCGCAAGTTGGGACGTACCGGATCGTCATCATAACCGAGCTGCGAGTCGAGTTAGGTCCCCCACTGCACTCACCTTTAAATTTAGAATTTATTAATTGCTTTATATTTTTTTAATTTCAATGAATGAGAAATAAAATAAGATAATTAATTTTTGAATGATTATTTGGTGTGAAAAGAGCCGTTTATTTTATACCGAACACTTGTAACATTTTCTTGATGAGTGGACACCCAGTATTGAAAGGATGTTCATTTATCATTTAAACATAATTCATAGAATTTCAAATGTACTTTTATTTTTAAAGATAAATGATTTCTTATGAACATGTGTTTTGGGTTTTCTCGAGAAATGAGGTTTGGCTTTAAAATTGGAGAAGGCCCATTTGGTACTTTAATAAAATAAATTATTTTGGAAAACCCACTCAGGGGTGATCATTGGTGTGCGTTGATTTCATGAGTTCTGTGTGATATTTGTGCATCATGACTGGTTGATTTAAATTATTGACGCACCCCTTTTATTGTATGTGTTGACATGGGAACCTGGCATATTGAGTGAATTTTCTGAGAACGATTGATGCACTAGTTTAGAATACGCACTGGCTAGTGGCCCTATAGCAGGGGAATACTAAGTTATTACTGCTATGGGGATTGGTCCCCTCGGTTAGGCCATGTAGGTCTATGACGAGCATTAGGGATTTATGACGTCATCGAGTTAGGGAATGCCTTCAGGATAAGTCACATGTATAGTATGATCTGTATTGTTCACGATATCCTAGGTTCGACCCATGTTTCTATTAGTGTTTATTTGTATGTGGTGGACTGTTGAGAGGCCTAGTCCAGTTTCTGGCCCGTGTGCCACTTTTTCCTTTTCCCTTGGTGTGTGTTGTGTGTTATGTGTAGTTTAATTTTTGGATAATAACTAACATTTGGTTTTTTAATTTTTCACAAAATTTTTTTGAAATGTAATGCACCTGTTCCTTTCAAAACGTTAAGAATTTTTTTAAATTAAAAAGGGCAATGGATTGATACTTATTTTAGAAATGAAAGTGTGTGTGTGAAAACCAATATTTTGTATATTTAGTTCAAACCTAGAATTAGTATTTCTCTTTATTTAAAGGTAGTGCATTAGGAATAGATATCGGGCTATCCTACTGAGTTCTAATACTCATGCCTATAGTTCTTTTCTGTTTTTAGTGTTTGTGATGGCTACATCTTGGGTGCATTCGCCTTGGGAGACTTTTGGTCGTGAGTTGGAGAGTGACCCTCAAGATCACACAGAGATAGTGGTTGTCTCATTCGGCTAGTTTTATTTTCTTTTGTTCTTATTTAGTTACTTTATTCTATTTATTTATTTTATGATGCTCTGTTTTATTTCAGCTGCCTTATTTATTTATTTATAATGGGAAAAATCATTCCCATAGCCTCTGTTGATGCCCTGGCACTTGTCGCCAGCCTCGGAGGATCGGGAATGCCTCTCTGGCCATGTTGCGGACCAGCTCAGGTGACCAGTTCAAGGTTGACCCAGGTTGGTTTGTGAAAAAATGGTATCAGAGGAGGTTGGCTCTTAGAAGATCCCACCGTTTCAGAGCACCCTTTGTTATTTGGGATGTACGGTAGATGGATATTAGGATTGTCGGGGCGCAGGAGGTAGGTTACAGGTCGGTGCCTGATCACCACCGCTCGTGACGAGACCTGAGTTACCAGGGGTAGTACGAGATTTGAGTCTTTCTTCTTTGGTTATTTTTGATTGAGGGATGATGATGGAGGAGATTCAGTTCACTTTGCAGCCTCACGTGGGGTGGTGTCCGATATGGAGTCCAGGTGCCTGTTCTAAGGTCCTCTTAGTGTTATGCCTTACTTGGGGCATGGCTCAACACCATGTCGATGGTCTAGATATGTGCACTAGTTCCTCATTCTAGTGGGTTATTACTACTATTGTTTTGTTTTAGTCTCAGTTGATTTGAGTGTGCGTTAAAAGTGAAGTTAGTTTTTTTAAAAGGAAAAGTGTTTCTTCCAAAAAAAATTGTAATTATTAAAGTGGGGTTTTTTAAGAGAAGGTGTATCAGTTTGAAAAAAAAACATGGTATGTGAATGTATTTGGTAAGGAAAAGAAATGTTTGAACCTTAGAACCCCTTATGGAGGGTCACACATGCCTGGGTGTGTATGTAAAGTGTGTGGGGCACTTTTTCATAGATGATATGAGCAGGATTGAATGAACACACGTGTGACGGTTCATAAAGTTCCATAGGTGAGTTTCAAATTTTTTTAATGAAATAACAGTTTTGGAAAAGTGACTTCTCATTGTGTTGTATTTTTTGAATTATGGGCCTATTTTTCTTGGCTTGTGTTGTCACTTTGATTGAATTTTGGCTTGATGCGGGTTTCGATGGTGTTTTTCATGTTATGAGTATGCCGCCCAGAATGCCTCCCAATGTTGTCAATGAGTTATGCTCAGTTCTCAGTTCCTTTTGTGTGTTTCATGCTTACCGAGGTAGTCGAAATCTGTTAGAGGTAGTTGTATTGTTTTAAAAGATTATATGTCTTCGGGTTGTTGGGAACTCCCAGGATAGTTAAGGATCATACCTCCCTAGAGTAAGTTGAGGGTTCAGCTTTGGACTAGAAAAGGTGGGATGTCTCATCGTCGTTGAAGTTTTGGGTGTAATTAATGGTGATCGACTTCTATAAAGGTTCCCCACCTGGCAAGGAGTGTGGGGCGGTGAAACCTCTCTCCAAGAAACCATCCTTGTCAGACCGCTCTCTCGTGCGCCACCTCTATGGCATGTCCAGATGTTCTAAGTCGTCATGTTGCATTCCTTTGAAAACATATGACCATCATGAATCTTTGAAACATTGAACAAAAGGAGTTAGAGACCAGAAGATGAAAATGACTGACTGTGAGGTAGGAGATTCTTCCGCCATCAAGGCCCCGGCCACAACTCTCGGGGTGATGCTCACGCACAGTCAAGAGTTTCCGAGGGGGTTGTGGAGCCTCGGTCCAAGTAATGTTTTCAGCTTTGGGGGGGATATATCCAAAGTTCCCTTGTTCTGTTCTTGTCATCATTGTAATATCATCATAGTTGTGGTGATGTGATGAACATGTTCTACTACAGTCTAACCAGTCATATATATTCTCTGTGTGTTTTCAAATCGTTCGGTTTTCCTTGAAGGCTGTTGGGCCCGCGAATGAACAGGTCGTTCCAATTTTGAGTTGGGTCACAGTTTTTTTCGATAGGGGGATTTTTGGTTTTATGAAATCAACGGGCGGTGTTTTGGGGTCCTTTCTGAGTTCTGGCTAGGAATTCCCCCGTCTTTGATTGCAGTGAGGATTTCATTTGGTCAGTGTGTAAGGGTTTGATTTAATTCCTAATCTTTGGGTTGTTGGGTCGTTTCGTAGCAAGCTTTCCATTGAAGTCTCTGGGTGTTGTTTGGTCCATGTGGAGAAATTAAATGTGTTCGGTTTGGGAGTTCCCGCGTTGCTCCCCCCCTCGAGGTGGTGTGATCATGTTTCAAGCTTTCCATTCTAGTGAATTCTTGTGGTGGGGAGAACCCTCTCATGTTCTGCCCTAAACCTCGGGCTTCAGTGTTCTCTAGAATTGGTCGGGTGTGATGTGTGGGGAGTGAGGTCATCCCGAGATTCATAGTTTTTCCTCAGTTTTTTCTGGGCATGGACTCATGTTATGTTAACTGTTGGCTTGGTGACTTTCTGGGGGCAGAAAGGTTTGTGGTGGGGAGAATTTTCACACCCCAACCTCAGAGGTCTATTTATATTATTTTATTTTTACTGTTTACTCGGTCCGGAGTCAATTTGATTAGGTTTAGTTGGAACCCGGTTTGAAATTTTCGATGTTTGATGTTTTAGTTGGCCTTGGGCTTGTGTACGGCCACCTTACCATTAGTGGTGACTAAGAGTTCAGTCCGAGTGAATGCACGGTGGTGCGACACTTCAAATAAATAATAAAATTAAATAAATAAATTAAGCTAATTGAATAGAGAATATGAATAAAATTTTATATAGATAAATCAAGGTTAAAGTTAAAATATTCATAATTAGAATATGTTTTCATGATTGGAAATATTATTATTATTTAATTTAGTAATAAAAAAATTATTATTAAATTGTTATAAATATTATTGTTATTTAAAATGAAATGAAATAAAAGGATCATTTTAATTTTCTTGAGTTTACTATTAAATTCATTTTGTCCATATTAATACAATTATTATTATTATTACCTTTTTTGTTGTTTTATATTATTTTGATAAAAAAAGAGGAAACCCTACCTTACCTAGAGGTGGCCCCTCCCCCCCCCCACCTTTATTCGTTCTCCTTTCCGCACATAGGACCCCGCCCTCCGTCCCCTTCCCCTGGCTTCGCCACTCCGAAGCCCAGCCTACATTTTCCCCTCGCCCCCGCTCAGCCTCATGTGCCCCTGTTGATCCGCCCCTCCCATGCCTCACGCTCCCAGCCTTCTCTCTGCTTGTCCCTACCTTGTGTCGGTCTCCCGCAACACCTCCGCCTTTTTGGAGACCTCCGCCAGCATGACCCCCTCACCGGCGCACACCACCTAGCCGTGTGACTCCCTCCTCCGACCTCCTTCCCGACGCGGCCAGCAGCTCCTCGCAGGCTCTCGGCCTCCTTCTTACACTTGGCCAGGTATGATCCACCCTCCCTTAGACAAGAATCTCCCAGATAGCCATAGGAAACCCGCAACCCACCTGACCAACAGGTCCATCCGACAATCCCAGTCTGGGGCGCACACCCCCCTGGCTGGTCAGCTCTGTCCGAGGCACCCCCTTTTGGTTCCAGCGCCTCTTCCGGCAACCGCGACCCCAACTGTCGACTCCTCTTCCAGCGCATCATCCCCCAGGTAGTCTCCTCTCCCCTCTCCGCAAGGGTTTGAGTTCTTGTTAATTGGGGTTTTAGTTTTCTAATGGGAGGAGTGTCTGATTTCAGTGTTGATTCTTGATATATTTTTGGTTGTTTCAATTGTTTGTTTTGGGGTCCGATTTGGATCCCTCGTGGTGCGATTGGGCTGCGATTGGTGTTTGAAACCAATATTGGGAGTTTTCGACATCCGATGTATTTTTTTCCATGCCCTAACACCATTTTATGAGTTTAATGTACTGAACATAATTTATTAATGTGTTCCTTAACTAGTTTATGTGGTGCGAAATGTATTCTTGGAGTTTTTTGACATCGGTTGAAGTGGAAAATAATTATTTTGATGTGTTCTCCTTGTTGCGCACCCTTGAATTTTTTTAAATTATTTTAATAATGCTCTTTGAGAATGTTAAATAATTTATCAAGCCATTCATGTGATGAAGATTCAGGTGTGAAATGGTTCTTTGTGTACGTTTGGTTTCAAAACGGGGGATTTTATGTGTATTTTTGTGTGAAGTCTTTTTGGTTTTTCTTTAAATGATCTAATAAGCAGTTTAATGATTTATAGAATTATTTAGATGGCGTGAAAGTGATTTTTTGAAAGTGGGGAATATGCGTTTGTTTTTAAAGTGGTGCGTTTATATAAAATATGACATGTTCTTGGTGTAAACCCCTTTTTGCGTCACTTGGTGGTGTTTTAAGTCTTCAAAATGGATTTTTTTGACATATGGGTATTTTTATTAAGTTTTGATTTGGGTTTTAATTGTGAACTTGGTGATTTCTATAGAGTTGGTTTTTGAATCGTATCTTGATTACTTTGTTTTGGGTTCATTTTGTTTCATATTCAACTGTTTCGTGGTGGATTTTACTCTGTCTATTCATTTGGATTATTTTAAGACAGTATTTTGGTTTTTTTAGATTCATTGCATTGTTGCAGCGCATTGAAAAGGTTTTTACATGATTTTACAGTCGTCGGCAAGTGGCGCATTCTTGTGCGCAAGGTGGGATGTACCACATCGTCGTCATAACCGAGATGCGAGTCGAGGTAGGTTCCCCACTGCACTCACCATTAAATTTAGAATATATTAATTTCTTGATATTTTATTAATTTTAATGAAGGAGAAATAAAATAAGATAATGAATTTTTAAATGATTATTTGGTGTGAAAAGAGCTGTTTATTTTATACCGAACACATGAAACATTTTCTTGACGAGATGAGACCCAGTATTGAAAGGATGCCCATTTTTCCTTTAAACATAATTCATAGAATTTCAAATGTACTTTAAGTTTTCAAGATAAATGATTTCTTCTGAATAAGTGTTTTGGGTTTTCTCGAGAAATAAGGTTTTGCTTTAAAATTGATGAAGGCCCGTTTGGAACTTTAATAAAATAAATTATTTTGGAAAACCCACTCACGGGTGATATTTATTGTGCGTTGATTTCATGTGTTCTGTGTGATATTTTTGCATCGTGACTGATTGATTTACATTGTGGATGCACCCTTTTTGTTGTATTTGTTGACATGGGAACCTGGAATATTGAGTGAATTTTCTGAGAATGATTGTTGCACTAGTTTAGAATACGCACTGGTTAGTGGCGCCATAGTAGGGGAATACTGAGTTATTGGTGCTATGAGGATTGGGCCCCTCAGTTAGGCCATGTAAGGATATGCTGAGCATTAGGGCGTTATGACGTCATCGAGTTAGGGAATGCCTTCAAGATGAGTCACATGTATAGTATGTTATGGACTGTTCACGATCTCATAGGTTCGACCCATTTTTCTATTAGTGTTTATTTGTATGTGGTGGATGGTTGAGAGGTCTACTCTGGTTGCTGGCCCCTGTGTGCCACTTTTTTCCACTGTCCTTGGTGTGTGTTGTGTGTTATGTGTAGTTTCCTTTTTGGCTAATAACTAAAGTTTGATTTTTAATTGTTCGCACAAATGTTTTAAAATGTAATGCACATGTTCCTTTCAAGCATTATGAATTGTTTTTAAATTAAAAAGGGAAATGGACTGATACTTGTTAGAGAAATGAAAGTGTTTGTTTGAAAACCAATATTTTGTATATTTAGTTCAAAACTGGAATTAGTAAATTTCTTTATTTATAGGTAGTGTGTTGGGAATAGATATCGGGCTAGCCTAATGAGTTTTAATACGCACACCTATAGTTCTTTTCTGTTTTTAGTGTTTGTGCAGGCTACAACTTGGGTGCGTTCGCCTTGGGTGACTTTTGGTCGTGAGTTGGAGAGTGACCCGCACGGTCACATGGAGATAGTGGTTGTCTCTTTCGGTTAGTTTTATTCTCTTTTGGTCTTGTTTAGTTACTTTAATCTGTTTATTTATTTTGCGCTGCTCTATTTTATTTCAACTGCCTTATTTATTTATTTATAGTGAGCGAAATCATTCTTATTGCCTCTGTTGATGCCCTAGTGCTTATTGCCAGCCCAGGAAGATCGGGAACACCTCTTGGGAAATGTTGCGGACCGGCTCGGTTGACCGGTTCAGGGTTGACCCGGGTTGGTTCGTGACAACATCTCTAACACATAAAAGGCTGATAATAAATTACACAGTTATGCCTATATTTTGGTGGAAGATTTGACATTTTTAAAGAACACACCCTTTTATGAAAAAATAAAAAACAAACAAACCAATGATATGATTGACTTGTTATAAATAATAAAACCTAAATAAAAAACAATAAAACAAAAATAATATATTATTAGTGGTAAAGTACAAAATGGTTACCCAAGAAAGCTATGTTATGTAGCTATGTAGAAAAACAATTGTGGAATCACTCCAAAAACTCCATGAGAGGAATCCAATCCACAAATGCCATCATGGGAAATTAGCCTCGTTATGCTTCACCAAATAACATGGATAATATTCCTTTACATATGTCCTAAAATACATTCTATTTAAACACCCAAAATAGAATATGTAATGAGATTGTAATCATACCTAGTGTGATTTATCTAAGATACATCCCAACCCATTATAGTAGGATAAGAACAAATTACCTCATAGTTAAGAATTTAATTCATTTCAAATAGAGTAACATCCAATAAATTTACATATTTGAAAATTTTTAATTAAAGAATAATTTTAATGGAATAAACCAACATGGACATTCCTCTATGGTCCCCCATAAATCAGAGGTGTCTAGGAAGAGTTTGGGTGTGTCTTGAAGGCTATGGGAGGGACTCGGTCCATTTCAGAGGCCACTATCACCTGGTGGAGGGTGTGTTGCATGGCCTTTTGGTCATGGAATAGACCAATAAAAAACATACAACACCTAAATTCTTGATAATGGTGAGTAATCCTAGAGGACTTCATATTAAAAACATACAAGAGGGACTCACTACATCATGGACTTTGGCATAGTTTGGGAAAAATACCTAAGTAACTGGTTCCATGTTATACTGTCCTCTTGTGGAAAAGGATAAAATAATCACGACATCATGGAATAAGTTATGTTATAATCCATTGTGTTGTCCAAATAAATTTTTTAAAATGAGAATAAAAAAGGTAAATAGTTGGTCAATATAGATTTCCCTTTGACCAGGACCACCAAAATCATTTTGGATGTCCACCACAGCATTGCCATGTTCCATGAGTGACCCTTATAAATTAGAAGGCGAGACTTAATTGAATTGAATTTTTTGACTTCCTATTAAACCATGGCCTACCCCGTACCCCCTTAGATCATATTAAACATTACATTTATAGAATATATCACCTTAAATCAATCGATTATGTATTTTGGATTACTATATGATCTTTGTTATTGTATTTTATCATTATTCTTAGTTTTTTATTTTCTATATGTTTTAACCCAAATGGAAGTCATTTTTATGTATTCAATGAATGTGTATTGGTAAAGAAATTTTTTGGGTAGGTTTTAGAGAAGTCACCTTTGAGTTTAGTGGGGGATTAATCTATTATTTCTTCAATTCAATTTTGTGGCTTCCTTTTATGGTTTAATCAAGGTAGGGTATCCATCATCTATTCTTATATAGATATACATGTGGGAATATCATTATTATTTATTCCATTGTATATATGGTATATATCTTCTTAAAAATGATAATTGGACGAAATAATTTTTATTGAAGAGGAATAGAAGATATCACATGAGTTGTAAATGTTCCTTGGATTTTTACTATATTGTTGTGCATACATATATCATTAAAATTTTGACCTTTAATGAGGGTGGTGTGTTATGTTCTTAGTGTTAGTGGTTCCCTTGTGAGAAAAGGGATAATAATATATGTACATCAAATGAATTGGTTATCCATGGAATCTTGAATTGTGGTGAAAATACTCATGTAATTACTAGAGTCTTAATGATGAATTATTTTTCTTAATATTAATGTTACGACATGTGGTGGTTTTGATTTATAAGGGATGATATGTGAGGTGGTTGTGACATGGGATGGTTATGAAGTGTTATAACAAGGAATAAGATTTTTGGGTTATTGTGTGTTTTGTTGTGTATCGGAGCAACACCCAAAGCTTCTAGATATGTTTTCCTTTGGATAATGTAATATCTTACAGTGTATGAAACTTCGAGATTCTAACACACCGCGACCAATCAAAGTAGCCATTTTGAATATTAATACCCACTTATTAATTTTTTTTTAATTTTATCTTTTAAAAATGGGCTTCATTTTTGGATTTGGAATATTGAAATTACCTTAGGGAGAATTTTTGGTATTTTTCTGAAAACATTTAGTTTTTGATTAATAGTGAAAAAAACATTGAGTTATAGTTTAAAAATGATTTTTTAATTAAATAAATATTTATTTTAATTTAATTTATTTTAGGTCAAAATAGATATATAATATATATATATGTTCAATTTAATTCATTGGGGTCTGTTTATAATAATTTTAGATATATAAAAATTTTATTGAACTTTTCAAAGTCTTTTACCCACCTCTTAGGAGAATTTGCAAATTTATATAAAGCATAATTTTTTCACTTATATGAGTTGAATTTCAAAAATCCAAGAGACACAGTTAATATCAAGGAGTAAAACGTGGTCCAATAAGATAAAAATAATTTTTGGTGAATAATAACTTTTTAATTTTATTTACCACGGTTAAAAATAAAAAGACTACTTAAGGGGAAAAATGATATTATTAATACCCTTAAACATGTCATAATTCTACTTTATAAGTATAATTTGACAAAAAATAAACTTAGTAATAAAATTTGAACCTATTTTTTCCACTTGGATTAGATAAGGGCATTTATTATTATTTTATTTAAAGAAGAGTTAAAAGAGTTAAAATCATAGATTAATAAATAAAACATTTCTAATATAGGCCTAAACATAAGATAAATTCGACTATAAATATTAATTAGAAATATAAAATTATTTCCTAAATAATGGTAATTTATTTATATTTTTTAGACATTAAATAATTTAATTTATTTATGACACAATGATGATGCAGTAATTACTGAATTAATGAAACAATTAAATTTTGGATATTATAAATATCCAAATAAATGTAATTTGAGACTTTTTATGAATTTCACTAATTTTCTAGGTTAATATGACATATTAGGGTTAGTTAGATTAAGTTTTATTGATGTAATAATGATTCTATGAATGTAGAAAAAACAAAATACCAAATAGTCTCAAATTGACATAAAAGAGTTTTTAAAACAAATATTATATTATTACTTGATATTCTATTCCTAAAAATATATGTTTTGGAAAAAGGACATATATAATTATTGTTGTATCATTAATGAACCACTTGGGGTTCTCTTGGAAGTATATAGTATGTTTATTAACCATATAATATAAAAATACAAATAGACATGGTAAATGTCAAACTATTTTACTAAGAGTTAAATCTAAAAGATAAAGTTAATATAGTGACATGGACATGTATAAAACCTATTGGTTAAGTGGTTTTAGAGCCATACCCACATTATACTTTATATAATCTATTTTCTAGCCATTATATACCAAAAATGAGTTTATTATAAAATAATATTTCTATCTTTTCCTAATGTACCCCTTACCCCACTTATAAAAGGGCACTCCCCCTTCTCACTAATTATCACCTTAAAAGCCACTTGGCTCACCCAATCTCTTACCAAATACCATCTCCACTATCCTCCCTTCATCCTAGATTCCTTACTTTAGTCATAAAGCAAACCTAAGGATCCCTTTTGATCAAATCAAAAGGAAGAACCCGAAGAAGAGTTAAATATCTCACCTCCTCTTTCAAGTTCCTTTCTTCTTCCACTTCCTTTTTCATTCTTATTTACATTCTAAAATAATAACTACAATATATTCTATATAATTTGATGTTATTATAAATATGGTAAAACGAAATTCATTATTCTATCCATCCTTTGAATAACATGTCACCATACACGCGTACGTACGTCTTACCATCTCCACGTCGTGGTGTAATCGTTATTCAAAACATTATTATTTGGATGGGTATAATAATGATGTGTAATTGATGTAAATAATAAATATAAAATGATAATGATTCTGTATATATGATATACCATCCAATTATATATTATTTAATATTAAAGAATGATATCGTCACTTGTGCGTACGTACGGATTACCGTCTCCACATAGCGATGAGATTCATTCCCCATCATATCCATTCAAGACTAATTTTCATTTGATGATTTAAAATAATGTTTAAATAATTCATATAATTCTGGATATAAATAAGATACTTCGCATCCATAACAAATATGACTCAGATAACAAATAATATAAAGGAAAACTAATCTGTTAACACCTGAAACGACAATAATAGTAAGATATTATTAACAAAGCAATGTTAAAAGATCAGATATGAGATCATATTAATGTAAATTATTCTTTTTTAATTTAATAAAAAATATTTCACCATTATATAGGATGTTAACCTTCCATCGGCAAGTAAAAGATAATGGTAAGGGTTAATTCCACAATCTCTTCATTATTCGAGGTTGTTTATATGTGATTATCTACTAGGACCTCTTTATCATTATCATCATTTATTTATTCATTGAAATGGAGAGAAAAGTACAAATAGAATTCATTATAATATGGAAAAAAACTCATTCATGCCTAACATAGTGGTTAACACATGCATCCCGTCTATCCAAGTTCATCAACTTAGCGAGAAATGAGTATGTGCTATTGAAGAAAGTATTGGTGTTATCATTGATGATCATGGATTCCAAATGGCCCATGAATTAATTGACCTTTCAACTTGGTTTGAATATATGATGATAGAGGTGGATTATGATTCTACATGAATAATATATTTATATATCCTACAACTTAGAGAAGTTTAATTTCATGTTTGATGCACTGATAAAGAATCCATCAAGAGATTTTTTTCAAAAGCCTAGGGATCCTTGGATGACGATGAAGGAGTTGACAACCCTGAACCCAGTAATAAGCATTATTGAAGGAAAATGGTTATTTTTTAAGGTAATAGTGTAGTAATTAGTGATATAATATTTGGAGTAGTTTTAATCAGGAGATTTATAAATATAGGTGAATCCTAACAATGTTGGGAATGGTGCTGATCCAAATATAGGATCGAAGGATGGTTAGAACAAGATGTGGTTTTAGGGAAAATAGTTCATCCTGATAGAGATTTCTGAGGGAGTCCATCATGAGATTAAGGCCCATCTT
Organism: Viscum album; assembly: GCA_963277665.1. Classification (NCBI taxonomy): domain Eukaryota; kingdom Viridiplantae; phylum Streptophyta; class Magnoliopsida; order Santalales; family Viscaceae; genus Viscum; species Viscum album. The sequence goes on from OY728136.1 coordinate 2,003,438,319, forward strand.
TAATAGTACAAAAATTATTATTGAAGATGTAATGTGGGTGGTTTTTATAGTTCATTGTTCCAGATATGAGATGGGTAGTGGAAAAGTATAGGGCTCAGCATCATGTTTTTGTTATGGTAAAGGCATAACATCATGTTCCCATGGTTTTTATAAAGAACATGGATGTTATTAAGTGGGAGTGGGGTGATATATCGATGGATTCCAAATTTTACTCATTTATTAATAACATTTAATCTAATAAACTTAATTATTTTCATGGAAATGTGCACAATTGGTGTGCAATAGATTGGTTTTAATATTAAATATAATTTTGGGAAATATTTTAATTAATTTTGATTTGATTTATTTTAGTATTTTAATCATAAATTTTACCCAAATTATCTTAATTGTGTGATTATTATTTTGTAGGATTCCATATTAAAAATAGTACGAATCACCCAACTAGAATATTTTTTATTTCATCCATATGAAGGGACATATGTGACACACACAATTGGACCACTAGATATGTCATCAAAACTGGACCATCCAAGAGGATTGAATTTCTAGCCTAGTTTTAGAAGCCCAAATTTGATGAAAGCCCATAATATGTTCTAGGATATATGAATACGTATTGGGTAAACATTTAACGGTCCATGTAAACTATTAAGTGTCTGAATTGATTCATGAAATTCCATCTCCCAATTCTATATTGGGAACAATCCCAAATTACTAACTGTAACCCAATAGAGAAGACCAATTGAGCTGAAATTTTGTGTCAAATAATTATTGATATATACTTCAATCATTTTTGAATTAATGTTTCAGATTTTAGGGAATATTACATTCTAAAAACCAATTCACATTCTATCCTTGAAAAAATCTATATAAAACTAGAAAACAATATATATTTTATAATCTTGGTCATAATTTTTTTTATACAAGTCCAAAGAATTCCAAATTTTTAGTTCAAACTCTCAAAATTCATATATACATCATTAATGAATATTAATTCTCTATATATTAATTTTTTCATGGTCAAAAGGTTGATCCAACTCAAGGGAGAATTATTGTAATTAAAACTATCAACCATCATGGGAAATAAATACCCTCACCTCACATCCTTGCAAGAGGTTGTCACTTCAACACTTAATTATAAGAATTGGTCCTCCAAGTTTCATTTTGTTGTTCAATTGTGATGGGTTTCAATTGAACTAGGGTATTATTTCATTTATATTTCATTTAATAATTGGTTTTTAATATTAAAAATCCTTTCAAAATCCAAATTTTTTAGATTTATTATCAATTTATCAAAATAAATCCAATTTTATTTGAATAGTTTATCTCTTTCATTTTCTCACTTAATTCAAATGAATGTTTATATCCCTTCTAGTGTTTGTGTTTAGTGAAGTACACTTATCTTGTCTGACTATATTTCTTCACTTTTATATACATATTAATCATAAACCAAATTACAAACCATCATAATGTGTGATTAAATTGATAATTAGGGTGAGTCATAATTTTTGGATGCTATGTTATTGAGAAATGTTTCTCCATTAATATTATTTGAATAGATATTTTGTATGTTGAATGTACTATTTCATGGTTTAAGGAATTTCTTTATTTTACATGTTGATTTAATAGATTATTTAAACTAAATTTACAAATGGGTTCCTAAAATATTATAACATTCATAAAAAATAATAGATTGACATAATTACACTTGTCGAGGCTTGGATTAAATTCATACAATTTGTAAATTATGATAAAAAAGTATCTTATGAAGTGCATGTTAATTTTATTACATATATTAAAAACCTCAAGGATTTCAAAATAATAACACCCTAGATATGAAATCACCCTAACCATTATAAAATCATTAAATTAAATCAGTTAATAATTTATTTTACTAAATCTCAACATAAAAACCCCCATTCAATTCCCAAAAAACAGTTTTCCCCAAAATATAGTACCATCAATGTAGATTCGACCCAAGTTATGTTGTAAAAATTAGAAGAGAATCGGTTGAACAGTTTATATAAGATAACTAGTCTCACTTAAAATGGTTCCATTTCTGGGAACGATACAATATATATTAGATCATTTTTCTTAAAAAGATAAAAACATATGAAAAATAACCACAAATAAGAACTCACCTTGTTCATCCATTCAAAAATTTTATGAATGCATCAAATCCACCAAAACAATACATTGGGTTTTTCTGATATTGAAATTTATAAAAATATTCACCGAATTAGGGGGAACAATAGAAATAATGAAATCACCCAATAACCATTAATTTCCTATCCTATTAATCTATATATGACCAATCATAGGGGATATAAACTTAATGAAATCTCTATAATGGATATGAATTGGAAACCCATATTAATTAAATTTCATTATACATAGGATGATTTTGATCTCAAATTAGGTTTTATTAATATTTTACCACATTTCCACAGACCTGTCAGTGAAGATACATAACTTCACCAAAATAAATTCCACGACATATTCTCTACTATAAATCCTTACTGGGGTTCTACATAAAAAAATCATACTTCTAAAATTACCTTTCTCCCTAGAATACACTTCCAACTCATTGATCTATTACCCACCTCTTAGTTCCATAAAAAAATTGAATTACATGATGTGTCTCTTCTTATAGAAATCATTACCTACTTCTCAAACTACATCAATCTGAATGTAAATTAGTAATACCTATATTTTTGATAACGAATCCATCCATATATATTGTGAGATGTTGAAAAATAATTTGGGTTTTTTTATGCAACACGAAATCATTGGAAAACTATTTATCCAACATTTATTTGAATATTTAATTTCTTTGGAGATAACTCTCACAAAGGTCAAAAATAGATACCCTCTAGTTGAAAAAACACATACAACTTCACACGATTTTATAGGAAATATCCCTAAAAACATATTGAAATTGAATATTAAAACATATTATTAATTAAGAAAATCATAACATATTCAATCCATATAGCTTGAAAATATAATCAAGTACATAAGTGAGCATACATGAATTGATCAATAACGAGTTGTGGCTATAAAATCACCATCCACATATTCTCTACAATCTAAATTCCCTATACATATAAAAACTAGGCAATCAACTGGTCGGCATATCATCAGACTGACACATGTCGACAACTACATGATGATCCCAATTATTCTTCTAGTTCAATAGATTTCAACAATTTATATGCTCTACGGAACACCAACCCTCAATAACTAGGTTAAGTTTGATATAAATTCCAACCTACCCCACTCGTATACCTTCTCTTCTACAAACAACCCATTCTTGAAGTATGGTAATCCCATCTCTATTACACCTCAATTCCCTTATAAAAATCCAATCAAATTGTAACATGTTCAAGTTGGTGGTATCTTCCAATAACATTTTCCTTTTTTATCAAAATCAAAATATAAATGCTCCTCCTAATCCACATGTACTCAACTATCATAGCGAGTTTCTCAATTCTGAAACCAATAAAATAATGTTCCCCAAAACCCAAAACATGTTTATCGTAATATGGGACATGCTTATTCTTATATGAAACCATAAGAAATTGTTATAATGATATTTTCTCCTTAACTCAGTATAAAATAAAAAACATTAAAAACCAAATTTGTCAACATGAATGCTACCATAGTTATAAACATAAATCCAATTCCTTCCAACTCCCATATAATCTATTTCCTAACCCCATGTGTAATGTAAGTGAAATTACAATTTTATGTGGAATGAAAATTTCTATGACTCATGAGGAATCCATAAAATTCCCTTTAAACATTGATATGGGAATATATAAGATAAAATATATATAAAAAGAACCTGAATCCACTTCCTCTACTAATTCTATCCCTATAAGGATCTATATTCCTTTAACTAAATCCATGTATAATCATAATAATTAGTTTATTACAAATTATAAAATGATTGCAAAGTTGATTCATGTTGATGTTAGTATTCCCATTTTATATTCCACCAAAACATCTTTATGTGTGTAATGATTCTAAAGGAATTGTGAACCCATAAGAGACATCATATGTCCATTAGAAATTATTCAACCCAATAGTGCATTCCCATGAAGCTCATTTATTTGGGGACATTTATGGTTCTATTCCAAAAAATGATTTCCAAATTTGACGATACACTCATATACCTGGAATCCTCAATAAATTTCACTCCCAAATCAATATTCTACAAAATTGTATATTGTTCCTTGCACCCAATGAGTGTAGTCAACCAATTACCCAATTGATTCACTGCCATCCCTGAGAAAATAATTAAGGATTAACTTATATGGTTAAATGATCTTATATCCCCAACTTATATTTATTTCCACGAAATTATATTTGATTCATCTTCTTCTCATTATCTCCTTACTCTAGGATGCCCATTATTCAGGATATCCAAAACTAAAATTGTTGTTCATGCAGTCGATATGTTAGTAGAATTTGGTGACCAACTGGTCATGTTCCATATTTCTAAATCCATCAAATTCCCAAATGGGAATAACTGTTAACTTTCAATATATTCTTCTCCATACACTTACGAGATTATATTGACATTCTCTCCATTATGTTCATCTACTTATAATGGGAATGGAGTTTTTTAAATTTTCACCATGATAAAAAAAATTCAAAAATGGAGAAGTTGATGTTAAACATTATTTTATAGATTCCATAAATATAAAATTCATTAAAAATCTTTTTAATCCTATATCACCTACAATATATAATATTCAACCATGGAAAGTAAATTTTTAAGAAGAATCATAACAAACTAGAATACATTCTTCTATTGATATGTTTTCTAGAACCTAAATAAAGGAGGGAACAGGTCTAAAACCCAATCCTACACACATTAAGTATTCATTCCATTATCATTATCACTATTATCATGTCATTTAAATTAATACACATAATAAAATTTTGAATTAGAAATATGTTTTTTTTGTAAAACAAAAATTTCATAGGTTTAACCTATATAATATTCCATGAATTAGCTCCACACTTTTCAAGATTCTCAACCATCATGAAGAATATTACAAAACAATTAGATAAATTAATGGATACTAAATCCTCTCATACTTGAGTTATTTATGGATGGTATCACCAAGATTACTTTGTCTGGTATTATCAACTAAATTTATAATAGTTACTGGGTTAGTGTGATTCATGTGGTATGTAAGAAATGTGGGATATCATTCGTAGAATATGAACACGGATAGGTGGTAATAACTTGAATGAAAAAAATATTTGTATGTATCGACTATAATAAATTGAATTTTGAAACATTAATACATCACTATACCCTAATGTTTCATGATTTAATTATATACATATTATCCATAACTCAACATTATTTCTTCTTTGATCGATATATAGGCTACTTCAGAATCCAAATCTCACCATACAACCAAGAAAAAACTACATTCACTTTCTCATTTAGAGCATATTCATATAGGTGAATTCCTTTTTTCTTTTTAATACTCCTACAACATTTTATAGGTTTATGATTATTACCTTTTTGTAATATGTTTATCATTTGATGTAGGTTTTTATGGATGACTTTTGCAGTTATTGTGATTCATTTGAATTCTCCGTTCATTCAATCTCCCAGACCCTATATTTTTTTTTAAAATGTATCATTGTGTTAAATTTTTAATAATTTAATTTTGTTGAAAAAATATGAATTTTCTAGGATAAATAATTTATAAATAGGGTATTCATGTTGATAGATCTAAAATTGAGGTGATCAAATCACTTCCAGAAACAAAATTTGTTCAATAAATCTACTGAATCCTTGGTCATGTTAGTTTCTATTAGTGATTCATCCAAAAAAATTAGGGTTTCTATACAAATAACTATTATACCTTAAAGTGACATTATGTAACCTTTTGATGATTCTTTCAAGAGGTCCTCTATTGAACTGAAATCTATTCTTATATATTCTCCAATAATCCAGCCACAGATTTGTCCTTACCCTTATAATTAATGTCTTAATCTTTTGATAGGGACATTGTGGGTTTCTCATGGTCATAGAAGAGAAACAATCCCTCATGTCATCTATTATTTCTATAATATACATTATTAAACTGAATTTCAATACACTATCAATGAAAAATAACATTTATCAGTGGGTTTTCATTAGATAAATTCCACCCCTACCTCTTAGGTTAGAAAATCATCATCTTCACAAACCATTAATCTTTAAAAGTATTATTCATAAAAATTGATTCTAAACATATTATAATAAGGATTATTCTCATAACCAAGAGTTTTACCTTGATATCAATGATATATCAAAAAAATAAAACTTTTTAGTAGATCAGTTTGTTAGAATTTATAATTCTTCTCATTTTGAAATAACAGATCCTTAATTTTTAACTATACACCTATCATATCTCACTATAAAGAAACAATGATATACCCTACTTGTATATTACTTGGTTATTTTTGATTTCCTAAAAACATTCAACTTAAAAAATGATGAAAAGTGATTAAAAATACCATTTTTTAGATAATAATCATTGGAAAATTGGGGATGAAATGGTTATTAGAAGATGTGTTGATGAAGATGATTATTTTTCTAAAATATAATTCTATAAATCAATGATTGATAGTGTCAAAATTTGACCACAATGGTGATACCAAAATTTCATTTAATCTAGATTCTTCTTCCCTTCACTCTTAAAGGACACACATGAGTTCCATCAATCATATCCCAATTACCAAAATTTTGGATCAGTTTCTAAAAGAAATGAAATCCCCCAAAGCCCATAATATTTTGTGAGGTATTCAATGTTTTTGGAATCCATTTTACGAACCCATTCCCCCTTTCAATGTATTATCATACATTATTATTGTTGTTCACATTGTAATTAGTTTGGTTGAGGCCAAAACCACTAGAAACAGTATTGTACATACTATTAATGAGTACCAAACAACACATATCATCTGTGAATTTGGAACTTTATGTTTTCGGTATGTGATTTGGAAACCCAATTATGTAATCTAACCATGAGAACTGTTCAACAAAAGGAAAGTATTATATATATATATAATAAAACTATAATATCCCAAAAATAATATGGATATCAAAATGTATATGAAATACCCCATTAGAATGTCTAATTATAGATTAGTTTTTGGTAAACTGCGTCGTTTAGCTATGGAAATACAACATATGTCATTTGGGTATTTGAAATTTTTTATTTTTTATTTTTATTAATTGGGTGAAGAGAGATTGATGTGGTAGAATGAATTAGTGGATCATCAACATGATTCTTACATGAATTTATATATCTATTATGGAATGGTTATGGAACTCCAGGAAAACAAACCCTGTGAAATGTTTTCCATGATAGTGAAAATGTAATGAAATTCATATATGTATTTCAACTTCATCTATGTAATATTGATTCTCATTGGTAATGATATTATATTATTTAAAATGTATACCAATTTGGTACATTTGAATTCTAGGACCCTCTTCCAAAAGGATATTAATGGTTAATGTAAATTTGTAAAAGTAACACCATTAGAGAATACAAACCCTAGGAAAAAATTGACATCGAATAAATCCCCAACAACTACAGTCAAACCACTATTTTATGGAGACAGAGACCCACCAAATCTAAACCATGGGGAACCAATTCCCCATTTGCTCCCTCTACCTTTCACTCTCTCCTTATTATCTCTCTATTTACCACTCTCTGTCATCCTTTTTTCCTTATATATATCATTTTACCACTTTCTTCATTTTAATTTTTCCAAATTCCCTTTTATATGTGAATTTATTAAAAAATGAATCAAAAAGTGTCAAAATTAGTTAGTGTTAAATTTTGAAAATTTGACCAATAATTATTGGGTTTCGAAGGACATTCTTTCATCTTCAAAATATTTAATTTTAATTATAAACATGGATAAAAAATTTAATTTTTCAAGACCAGTACATTTTTAATGTCTAATTTTTTATTGGAAAACAATTATTCCACTACCATGGGTTAAATTTATAGCTTCAATACCAAGGTCACCAATGAGAATCAAAATATCCATATATCCTCCCATTACCATTAAATTTATCCTCTCTTAGAAATACACTTTGAGATGATGAAAAACATTTTATCTATATGCACATTAATAGAAAATAATGTTTTCTTACCCAACATCAAAATAGAGATTAATTGCATTATTTATTGAAGTTAATGTGTGTGGTGAATGGATTACATATTGGGAGCACTTTTCTTTATTTTTAATTTGTTTTCACATGATTCTAGGAAAACAATCATTAAATTATAGTTTAAGGGTTTTTATTTATTGATATTTAGAAATATATATTTTTCATGAATTTCATTATAAAATATAACGAAAAGTGTTCTAATTTTTATTGGAAAATTTGAGAAAATGAAGAAAAAAAAATATTATTTTGTGTCTTGGACGGGTAAAAAATCACACTTCACCAACCTTTGATCTAGTTATAACTATTAAAATCTCTTTTTTGTGAAGATAAAACAAGGTTTGGGAGAAGAATGTGATATTTCTTCCATGTACATCAACCAAATAAGAATATTATAAAAGGGAAAAAAGAATATTGGGATCATCATTTCTAGATTCCTTGGGAGAGGTTGTGTGTTTTCTATATTTTTCATCATTTAAATATCTTCCAATTATTATGTCACATTTGTTTATTTTACTAAAACAATAATTAACTTTAAAATTTGTTTTTCCATAAACTTCAACGTCTCAATTCAAAAATAGTGCATTTATTTTCTATATTGGTTCATTTCCCCTCATTAACTCTCTTTTGGAAATAATATTTCTATTGTAACATAGCTGCTAAAATTCCGTAAAAGGTCCTATTTATTATTTCGAACAATATAATGTGGGAAAAATAAGAGATGTATTGTAAATTCAATGATTTTTACTTTTGGTTGTTAAATGTGTGAACATAATTGAATAAATATACATCATCGTTAGGGGATTAATGTTTTAGTGACTATATTTAAAAAATATTACATCATAAATTAATTTTTTTTGACATAGGATTATTGTATAATATTATTTTAGAATTATTTATGAATGACTGAACTACTCTTGTTTCCCCGAGATTGGTGAAAACAAAATAATAATATTTTTTTGTGAGTGAAAATTCTATTGTTTTTTTATTAATTTTACATTTGGTAAATCATATTAATTATTGTATGTGGGGGGGGGGGCTGATGTTATTAATTTATTCATAAATTTTTATCTATTACATCTGATGATTTTCAAGGAAAGAGAATAATTGGTTTTAAATGACCCTGAATTAATATTAAATATATTTTTGAGAATTATTTAAATTAATGCATATTTGATTTATTTTACTATTTTTATTATAAATCTCATTGATATTATATAATTTGTTTAATTATTTTTTTTATGATTCCATTTTCAAATTACCAAAAATACATAAACATCATAATTGTTTAATTTTTCCATTTTTAGGGCCACATGGGAAATAAAATATGGCCCACCGAATCTGTGATTAAAAAAGACATGAAATTATGATTTAATTAATGGACTCAATAAAGAACCTCATATGTCATTTATTTCTATAATAAATTCTAGGATATTGAAATAAATTTTTCATATAAAATTTATGGCCCAACTAAAGAAATAAGTGTCCCGATTTATACCTGAATGTCCAACCCAAAATTCTGTATAAGATTTGGAAATAGTCCAGAATTATTGACTTTTCTATCCATATTAAATTTCAATTGACAACTAAATTTATGGGTAAAAATTCAAGATATAGACAAACATGTTTCTATAATATACAATTTGGATTTGAGGAAATATTCATAGAATAAAGCCGAGTAACATTGTAGCCTATGAAAAACAATAGAGAAAACTGGACAGAAGAACATAGTTTAGGAAAATAGATATGAAATTAAAAAAAAGGTATAATTGAAACCCAATTTTATGGGTGAAATATGAAAATCAGTATATAAAACTTTTAAGAAGATTATTTCTATATTTTTGTATTTTTTACAGTCATCATGTCATCCTAACATGGGGTAGAATTTTGGAAAGGAAACAATGCACCTCCATAGTATTTAAATAAACACACCTCTTCTCCTTCCAATCAGTTTTCATATAAGAAATTAAGGTATATAATTGAAGTAAACATATCCTTTAGAAAGGACTAGGATGAATCTACACACTATTGTTTGAACAAGATAAACCTCTCCACCACTTTTCATTTCCTATTCATTTTAATTGGTTTTGAATTGTAATCTCCATATGTTGTTTTCATTTTAATTACATGTATTGAATGATTTCAATTATGAAAAACACTTTATTAATACAATTTTTTTATATTTGTTATTAATTTCATAATACACATTCAATTTTCTTTTAATATATTTCCCCTTTCACTTACTAATTCAATCCAAATGCATGTTTAACTATCTCCATATTTAGTGTGTGTGTACGACTAATAACTCTTATCTTATCCCAATATATTTATTCCCATTTTAGTAAATAAAGATAAACGTAATTAACCATATTAGTACAATCTAAACATCTGTTTAAATATTCAATTGGGTTGATTCTTAATTTTATGATGTTATGTTATTGAGATCCTTTTCTTGACTCGTATTTGTTACATTGATTTATTATATTTTGAACATAAAATGGAATGTATTAATTATATGATTGGTTTGAAATATGTATTACATGGATTCATGGAATTAAAATTACTCATGAGTATATGAAATATTTAACCTTACATTAAAATAATTTATTTAGATAAGTACCCCAAATATGACTTGGATTAAATCAATAACATTTGGTAATTCCGATAAAAATATTCTTGTGAAGTGGGTGTTAATTTCAGGAAATATTGAGAATAGGTAAAGGATATTAAATGTTTATATGCCTATTGATGAAATGACTACAATAACTACTCAATTTTTTATCTATATCCAAAAATCATTTGTTTAACCTAAGATATACAAGAAAACTCCCTATTCAAATGAAAAAACAAAAAAAAATTTGACTCTAAAATATAGTACCATCACCGATTATTCAACCCACGTGACAAACAAAACATTATAAGAGAACCATTAATTTGAATGGTTTATATTTGAAAATAATTCATTATTAAATTCATTATAATATTACACCTAGATATGGGATGAATAAACACATTGTGTGTAATCGTATATTTCCTGTTGAAGTTTTCTCACTTCATAACAATCAAAGATAGGATAAATAATGGTTTTTTAGGAAGTATGATTACTGATGAATTCATATAGTTTCATTGAGTTATGATATCCCTTATTATTGAAAGTAATTATTATTTCCCTCTTATGTATGGATATAATTTTATTATGATTTTTGGAATTTAGATAAGCCACAACACTTCTTTCCACCCAAATAAAAACATAATGATAATGTAGATCATCCCAATGCTACAAGTTACAATGTTAGTGTGATCCTAGAGTTTGGTGTATTAAGGGAAAATATGTTTCAATTGGTTGAGTACAATTATAAAAATATATTATACTCATCCTTTAGTATGACTTAGCTTAAAGTATTTTAATGGAGTATATTTCGATCCTCGTTGTATTTCACTAAGGTTAGAGAGTTGATTATTTTTTGTCCCAATATTGGGAATATATTGATTTAGAAGGATCATTATCTCAAGAGTGGATTGATTTCGTGTTTTTAATATAAAAATATTATATCAATCATAGTAGGATACTCATGGACTTAGAGGATGGGGACCACATGTTCTTAATGGTCTCCCTACATTGGGGGCGATAAATATTTTGCAGGAGGAGTAACCTTTCTCTGGATTCATTAGACCATTCAAGGTATTTGAGAATTCTTTAATGGTGAAATTACTGTTCGATCTCCCATTGTGGGTATAAAAAACCCTTAATAACATCCATATTTCCAAACTCTAAAGAAATCTTTACAGTTACTCCCGTGTTAGTGACATGTGATAATTAGTTATCGAGGAGGACCTAATGTTCAAGCAGTGACCATTTAATATCAAAGATCGTAGAGAGATAGTGATGTATAGAAAAACCACTCCTCTACTTCATGTGTATTAGTTTCACGGTTTATTTATCGAATCTGATAAATTTATCATATATTTATCTTAAAAAAATGAATTTCATTGATAGCCTGTAATACAGGAAAGTCGAAGTCTAAATGAACCATAAGATAGTATATCCTTACAACCAAAATGTTAAATTGATGTTTTGAATAGAAGTAAACAAAAATAAATAAATATATGTATAATTATTTTAAATAAATAATATTGAAAAATAAATTCTCATTTTTTCAATAAGTTTTCATATGCTTCAGAAATAATTTTTTGATAAAAATTGGTTTTAATTTCATTATGTCTGGGAATAAAATTATTTATTTTTTAGAATATATATATTTTTTATTGAAAAAAAGAAAATAAATTTAGAATCATCATTTCAAAATTACCTTGGCATGATTTGTTTTATAATTTTCATAAAGGAGTGATTTTTCAATGAATTGTGAAAATACATATTTTTTAAAAAAATAATATTTTTTGTTTATTGAATTTAAAAAGTTACATTTTCTTAAAATGTTTTTAAAAACAATATTAGTACTTTCATATTGTTAATAATTTTATTAATTTCATAATAATTAATTTAATTTTGTATTTTGGAATACAAAATTTTTATACATAAGAAATAAATTTTCAACAAAACTATTATTTGGTCTTGTTTTACTAGATTAATTAAAATTTCAAAATTTTAATTTATATAAATTGAATATGAGAAAGTTGATTAAATTTTTGTAATCATCATTTATACATTATTTAATAAGCCTATTATTATATTTCATCATAATTAATAGTGAAAATCTTTAAGAAAAATAACATCGGTTAATGTTAAACCGAGTTTACTTGGGGTGGTTAAACCAAGAGATAAGGGTAACATCACCTGTTGAACATATCTAAATACTATTTTATTTTGTTATTAAAGACTTATCCAATCCAAAATTTTGATTTATGACTATTTGGAATATTTCTTCTAGTGTATTAAATTGTTATATTTTAATCATTTATGGAATTCCAAGTGTGTATACTCCCTCACTTATAAAAGGAAATCACACCTTTCACTTCATTATGCCACATTAATAAATCAATATAGACCAAAAGATACCCAATTATTTAATAAAAATCTATTTCGAGGAATAATTGGTTATTTTATTAATTAATGACCTTTCCATGGGTCCCTTTGAAAGGATATTAAGCTAGCCTATCAATTACTAGGTGATCATCATACTCGATCATTTTAAATTTATTTCTTCATCTACATCTTATGAATATTTGTTATTAAACATAAATGAATTAATTTAGTTTAATAAATTCAATTAAATTTTATTAATTTTATGTAATCACAAGTGTGAACCCTCTTTCTATTAATTGTGAAGTGAAATTACCTATTGTGAAAATGTGTGGATGACCACCTACACATTGAGATAAAATTATATTTCATTTTACCATATTTCATGTATGGATTTTATTATGGGATTAACATTTATATATGATTTTTAGAAAATAAATATAATTTTATAATTATAATATCATAACTTATTTATTACATACTCATCAGTTGGAAAATAAAAATGTCACAAATAAGTATGTGAAAACTATGACCTCCCCAATAAAATGAGATTTTTTTAATTTTAGATTCACATGGATAATAATAAGGATTTATTTAAAGAAAATATATATTATATATGATATTATATAGAATTTTTAATGGTAAATTATTGTTGATATTTGTTTTATTTTTATTGTTGAAATGTGAGAAAAGGATCCATACATATCTTTGACAAACTATCATTATAAATAGTGTAATTAATTTTTATATCTCTAAATTATATGTAAAATATATATATATATATATATATAATAAATATAAATTATATTAATATCATGAATAAAAATTTGTATATAATTGAATAGGTATCAATGTAAAATAACCATAACTATCAAATCAAAATTATCATCCAAAATTAAGGTGTTAGCACCCAGAAACAACAATTTTATTATGGAATAATTAACATAAAAGTGTTGAAAAGTTTTAAGTGGAACATATATTATATTATTCAAATTTAAATAAACAAGTTATTGAATTATAATAAATTTAAATTTATTATTTAAATTATTAGAGTGTATTCCATAAAATTCATACATGAGGCAAGGAATTTATATAAAAATTTCACTACATACTAATATTGTATATGATTAAGTTTATGATTATAACATATTATGATATTATTCTCTAGGAAGACATGAATTTTTTTATAATATGTTTATTCTTATATATATATATTTTTACTCTCATTTTCATATAATTATGATTACAAGAGAACAAAATTATATTTTTCAGTTAATCTGACCTTATTTATTATTACAGTTGAAAATACTTTTCTCCTTGACCATGATTAAAAAAAATTAGTATTTTTTAGGAACTTTTAAATTCATTTTTAACAATGTTTTAATTTTCATTAAAGTTTGGGGCCAAAGCCTCATTATTATTCAATAAAAAGAGATTTTTTTTAACTAGGTAGAGGGGGACCCATTACATAGCTTGAAGGCCTTAGGCCAAGTGGCCAGAATATAATGCTTGAAATCCCATTTTATTGCACAAATATCCCTTTAGTGAACAGTACTGCTCTAGTACACAGGATTTTACATTAACTACTATAGCAGCACCACCGCAATAGTCATGTTGCGGTCCGCCGCTTCTAGAGTACTGCTATAGTGTCCTGTTACAGTGCTTCTATATTAACTAGTAAATTTTTCCCTACATGGATTCGATCCTTGGTCTTTTGGTTTCTATACAGGAGCTTGTACCACTTGGGTACATGATCGTTAAAAAATGTGTTTAATGCTAACATTCCTAGGCCCATTTGGGGCTCCTCTAAGCCATTACATGCTGCACGTTCCCTATCTATGCAAAAAATTTGAATCACACTATGCATAATATCTACAATGTCCGAGTCTAGAGGGACATGATCGAGATCCAGTTCCCCCAGACAGTGAGACAGACCAACTGCAGAACCGCTCGATGTACTCTATAGGGTCTTTTTACCAATGTTTTAATTTTTATTTAATGGTTTAAAATAAGTCTCATTTTAATTTTAAGAAGATGGTACTTTTCAATATTTACCACAAATTTAAAATGAATCATTGTATCAAAATACACTTTATAAATAAAATTTCAATCCATCATCATGAATTTTTTTATTAATGCTTCAATTACAATATTACCAGTTAATTTTTATGAATAGTTTTCCTTAATATTTGGAATATTATAAGATTTTAAATAACTGGTTTTCAAGTGAAAGGGGTTTATTCCTCCAATAAATTTCAAGTGGTATTTTATGTGACTTTTCCTTTTGTGATAACATCCTTTGACCGAAATTATTACCTACTAGATTTATGATCAAATTATACACTCCATATTTACTCATTTGATGGATTATAATGATGAGGATTCCTGAAAGATTCTATGAACCATATCTCATTCCCATGGGTTAATTATGTTATGAAGAAAGATTTATGAAACATGTTTCCTTTCCATGGGTTATGATGTGATGAAATATTAAGGAAACCTACTTTTCCATGGGTTATTCTATAATGAAATGATGAACTATTTATTCATGAAATTTCCTTTCAATGGGTTATGAAAAAATTATTCGTTATGATATAGTCACACATATATGTATAGTTTTTATTATGTGAATGGTAGTACTAGAATTACATACCCTTCAATGAATTGGGTTTATATGGATATCTCATGAGATAATAATGAGTACAATGAGGAGATAAACAAATTATGTTATGGATATTGGAAACTATGATAGTCTATGGAGAGAAAATTATCTAGGGATAAGATAGAATGAGGAGTGAATCCAATCAACTATAATAGTCTTGATAGTGATCCTTGACTAAGTAAATTATTTCTTATAATTATGTGTATGGTAATTTTTTTATTATTTCAAAGTTATGTGATCAAATATCATGTTCATTTATTATACTATTACATATTTCTTATTAACATATATACTTTTTTTCTCACTTAATATTTTCATCTAGGATATGTTGAGTATGGTTTAAAAAATTTATGGTGTTTTTCTTATATAATTATGCTCATTTTATTATAATGTGATCATTGATATCTCCCTTAATTACCCTTATTTTGAATTTCATTTCACCCAATATTATGTTTCAATTCTCTGGGTTAGGAAAAAATTTGTTAGGTGTGATTTTTTAAATAAGGGTCTTAGTTATTATGATCTTACTAGGAGATAATATAGATATGTTATTAACTAATTTCTATTCTATCAATATTTCCAATTACACTAATGATTTATAAATATAGATTTTTTTATTATGTTAAGTATTTATTATCCATCTATCAATATTTAGTATTTATATATAAAATTTATGTGTTACTAATATTGGTATCGTATAACAGATTATTCACCTTTATAAATCAAGAAGAAAAAATATTATTGAGAACCCATATGATAATCCTATTTAAAATAAAATTTACTATGTGATTTTAATGAATGTAATATGTATTTCCAAGACAAATGAATCCTTCTTGTGACTAAATGTTGACATGGGGTTGGTATGGATTCATCTTCTAGTAATAAACCCAAAAGTAGTTATTTGAGTATATCTTGAACATTATTATGGTACACAGTGAGTTTTCCCCAGTAATGCACTTGGTTTGACACTTCATGGGTTTATTCATGGGTTTAATCACATTTTAATTATAAATCCTTTTAAATTATTTGAATAAATGAAGAATATGGTTGATATAGGTTAAGCCTATGGGGAATTTGATTGAAAATAATTTGACATAGTTTTGATATTCAAAAATTGTTTTTTCATGATTTTGTGGTTTCCAAATAAGAGAATTTAAATATTTGTACATTTTTTAGAGTGATATCAGGATATTTTTAGGTATTTTATTGTTATTAAATCTATAAAATTGATGGGTGTGGTTAATAAGGGTATGTTTGGGTGAATTATAAGAATTTTTTTTTTAAAAAGTGGATGTGGACAATTTTCTATTGGTCTGTACAAACCATGCACCTGTCAAGTAGAAACCATGCGTTTGTTGGTCATTTGAGGAAGTATATTTGGTTTAGTTAAATCATGGTTTGGGGGAATGTAGAGATACCATGTGACAACCCATCAATGAAGTGGCTAATGTACGGTTTGTGCATAGTTTTCCTAACAATGCCACTAAACCATGTGTGGGCTGACACCGAGAACCTAAAATTTTGGATCTCAATATTTTTCAACATTTAGTAACTTGTTCCACAAATTATGTATCCCTAACTCGATATTATTACTTAAAAAATATAAGGGATGTTTTCCCATCGACTCAAAGGGGTTTTGTGACCATAAATAATCCGTTATTCGAGATTAGAATCCTAAATTGATGATCCGCTCTCTAACCAATAAGTGGACCTCATCCCAATGCATTTTATATTCATTATCCTCTATCTCCTTAATAATTTCATGGAGGAAATAATATTTTTTCTCATAACTAATCCTATTTGGTGAAATATAGAACTATGATTGGAGATCGTGATCTAGTTTGATTATATCTAAATATCATGATTATGATTTAGGGATTTAGATTCAAAAATCATAGGTCTGTCATGGTGCTACCCACATTTTCAGAATATTCATTGAGTGAATATCCATAAATAAATCCATGTAGGTGTTTTAAATATTATTCCTATTTTCATGTATTTGATATCAGTGTTTAAAAATTGTACAATTGAGAGCATCCTTTAGAAAGTAATTTTCATGAATTCGGTTAATTAGATTTTCCAATTTATTTATCAAAAGTTTGTTGAAATATGTTATCAATTGCGGAATTAATAATGATACTAAAGGGATACACTATTAGATAATTAATTTGGGGAATTTTATTATAAGAGGTTTGGGTTTTAACTTATATACATAATCAGGGGATTAATTATCAATCATTGAAATGGCTTAGTTGAGATAATTAATTGTGTATTAATTAAGTGCAACTGATAATATGATCCAGATAATTTATGGTGTGATTAATTATAGAAATTTGATGTTATAATTAGATAACTAATTCTAGAAAAATTTATTTATAAATATTCATTGTGACATTTATTAATTAGTTGATGAAATAATTAATTTTTTGAAGGATGTAGTTAATTTTTATGTTAACCAAATGAAATTGATGTGTTTAATGAATTTTTTAATTAGTAATGAGATTTAGGTGGATAATTAATTGAAAAATGAATTATTTGATAATTAATGGATACATGTTCATTGTAAATTAACAAGTAAAAATGGTATCATGGCCTTCGTACATATGAGTTAAGAGAATGGGAAAATTGTTTTCCTAAATTGAAAATTATAATGGAAACATAGTCATTAAACATATGTGAAAATAGAATGAGAACATCATCATTATATTGAGGAGTAAGCATGGTAACATGGTCATCTTACTTACAATTTTGATATTGGTAGCTTTGGAAATGTTTCTTATAAATATAAAATAAAAGATTTTAAATAAGGGAACTCCGAGTTTTGGCCTCAGCCGAGAATATTCAAAATCTTGGATGAGTTTAATTAGGTACTAAGATATCATAGAAAAATTGAATACCTAGAGATTCAGTGAATATCATGTACTAAGACATGATATTTACTAGGGAACAATTCAGGCTCCAACATGAGTTCAATCTATATTGGGTTATGAGTCTCCTTGGGAACCATGGAGTTATTGTAGGTAGATTAGAATAAATGATAATATAATAACAAGTTATTTTTTTATTGTACATAATTCGTATAGAACTAAATGAACTATATTTTTATTGGACTATAATTAGTCACCATTAGTGGTGAAATACAAATTTGTACTCATATCCTATCTAGGCTACAAGATCAGTAAATGAATACATTATATTGTTGCAGGACATGATTTGAAAAATGGACCTGGGATGGAGTGTTAATTTGGGATGGAGATTGGATGTGGAGACCAGACATGGTTTGGATCCTACTTGGGGAGTCATAGTTTCTTAAATTTGAGTTTCATTATATAAACATGACACTTATATTATCATATCATGTTTTTCATTTTGGTTGAGTATTTTATTTCATGGTAGGTTATCTTGTGACAAGATTGTTTTTCTTGTTATATATAATTATTTGACTTTTTATTTAATTATGTTGGTATTTTACTCTAATAAATGATGCTATAAACTCCCAATAATTGAATTACTAAACCCAAATTCTAGTAGGAATCATCTTGAATATGGTGAGGTGAGCTTGAGGTAATGTAGTGATCTGGATCGAGAACCATTGCATCGCACCAGGGATGGGATGTTACAACTTGGTATCATATGTCCAGTTTTATTTCTTCATCATTTGAATAACTATTTTATGAAAGATAGAATTTTTTATAGAAATAGTAAGGTCTTGGTAATGATATCATGTATGGGAGTTACAATCCCATGTATGGGGGAAACCTGAGTACTAAAGAAGGTATTGTTGTTATTCTTGTTTTCTATTATATTTGAATATTATTTTACCTTGGGGAAAAAACTTATGGTGTGATGTGATTATTGTTTCTGATAGTTGTTGTGTATTTATTTATAGACCAAAATGGAACCATTGTTGAGTCTCCATGCATCATTCTAGTCAATCGTGGGTATTTTGACATGAATCATTTTAGGTACACATGGGAAAAGGGGTTATGGGTTTATTGATAAACACAAATTGTTTTCCATATTGTGAGATAAAAAATGGTTCCTAACATGAATTGAGAAAGATTATAAAATGATTATAAAATAGAATAATTAGGTGACCAAATTAGAAACTCGATTATGATAGTATGTTTTGTTGGGTCGGAAGAAAAACAAGGGATGATGGCAAGAGGGGGGTGAATTGCCTTTTTAAAAAATGATTAACAAATTAAAATCAAAGTTGAAATGCAGCGGAAAATAAAAGAGGCAATCACACAAGAAATTGATAACGGAGTTTGGCCAAAACCCGGCCTACGTCTCCGCTACCAAATCAACCGTTGAGAGATTCCTACCGCTTGCTTTTCAATGGTTTTAGCAAGAAACCCACTAGGCTTTGAGGTAGCACTAGGACCTATTACAGCTTGCTTTTGAAATGGTTTAGCAAGAACCCACTTGCTTTTAATGGTTTAGCAAGAACCCACTATCCTTCTTACAGGTGAAGGATAGCTCACCTATGTCTCAAGCTTTTTAATGGAAAAGCTTGTGAACCTCTTCACACCTTAGTGGTGATGTGAAACCCAAAAGAAAAGGGGATGGGAAAAGGGTTGGGGTTTGTAGGCACAAACCCAATTTTAAAGCTCAAAAAAGATAAAACAATAAAAACCGTATTTTCAGAAGCTTTGGGCACCTTTTATTGGATGGAGATGTTGAAGGCCGCTTCCAAGCTTCTTTGGAGGAGCTCCTTGGATGTGGAAGTTGTTGGAGCAATTGGGGTTCCCTTGGAGGAATGCGCCGGAGGTACGCCAAATGATCAACAAGGTGTCCGTGGGCTTCCGTATATTTCCGGTAGGTGTCCGGGGCTTCCTTGGCCTTTATTTATAGGCATGGAACCCTTGGGGAGTCTTCGGAGCCGTTGGAAAAGGCCTCGGAGCCGTTGGAGGCCAAAAATGAGTTGACTGGTCAAAGCCAACGGCTAGTTTGACTGGGCTACCGGCTGGCCGGTGCAGGGCCACCGGCAGGCCGGTGCCTTGGATGTTGAGAAGTCCTTCTGCCTAGGCAGCACCGGCCGACCGGTGCCAGAGCCACCGGCTGGCCGGTGGGCAGACAGTAGCCAACACTGTTGGGGCTGGGTGCCACCGGCTGGCCGGTGCTGAGGCCACCGGTTGGCCGGTGGGGAGGCAGTAGCTACCCCTTGAGTCTGGGTGCCACCGGCTGGCCGGTGACAGAGCCACCGACTGACCGGTGGAACCTGGCAGTGGGAAATGCCTCTGCCAGGTCCACCGGCTGGCCGGTGCTATCACACCGGTTGGCCGGTGGACTGAATTTCAGTCCACTTCTTGTCCATTCTTGGGCCAATCCTTTGGCAATCTTTTGCCTATCATCCACAACACTTAAAAACAAGGTTAGACAAACATGAAAGTGATTGTGATCATGAAAATTAAACCACGAGGGGATACGAGAGGTATAACAATCTCCCCCTATTTTGATGATCACAATCACCAAAACAATCAAAGTAAAATATTGAAATTAAATACATTCTTAAAGGATAATTTGAAAATAAATCAAAGCATGATAGAAAAGATTCTCCCCCAATCAATCAAGAAATTTCTCCCCCTTTGTGATTATCAAAAAAGAATGGGGCATAAAACTTGATTGAGGGAAAGGAGATTTGAAAAACAAGAAATGAGAATTGAAAAAATCAATTGAGATTTTTGAAATTGAAATGAAAATTTGAATAACAGTTTGAATTGAAAGTTTTGGAAAAAAAAACGATACCAACTGTTGGAAATTTAGAAATGAAAATTCAATAGAAAATTTTGAATTGAGAGTTTTGAAGCCAAGTGTTAGAGTTTGAAATGAAAACTTTGAATACACAAAAAGGCTTAAAGATCCTAACTCCCCCTAAATAAAAACAATGAATCACCGGGGAGAGGGATTTTGAAAAGAAACAATTTTAGGCCCGGAGAGACTCGCTAGAAGGGATTTTTCAATCCATACTTGTCTCATGGCGGGTCTTCTCCTATAAAATTCATCGGAATAGAAAAAAGACTTAGGTTGGCCGTACCGGGCGTTTTTGCAATCACACTCATAAATGAGGTGCCCAGGTTTTTTGCAATAATTACAAAATTTAAAACAAGAGCTCCCCCTTACAAAAACAGTGGGTGCATGGGAGGAGGAAGCTTGGTTGGTGTAGCCAAGTCCATTGGTGGTTCTAGATACTCGTTGAGAACCTAAGAGTTTGGACAAATTTTGTTCCCCTTGGGTGAACTTGGCTAGGGATTCTCTAAGGTCTTTGATGGTTGATTCCAAAGAATCAACATTTGGAAAATTTTGGATTTTTAGGGAGAGTTCCTCCTTCTCTTTGAGAAGTTGGTCTTTTTCGGAGGAAAGTTTTTTGAAAGACTTTTTCAAAGCAACAAATTTTGAAGAAAGCTCATGAAAACCATTTTCAAGTTGGTCTCTTGCATGTTGGAGTTCTTCATATGATAAATGATTAAATGAATTGGAAGAACTAGAGGAGGAAGAGGAGGAAGAGGATGAAGATACCTCATGTTTTGCCATTAGGCATTTTTTACCTTGGTCGCTTGAGGAGAAGGAGGAGAATGAAGAGGTAGAGCTATCACTCCATGTTGTCTTTGAAGCCTTCTTCTTCTCCTTTTTCTTGGCCCTTTTCTTGTGAGGTGGGAAAACGGGCTTGAACTTTTCGTCGGGTTCTAGCTTTTTGACGGGTTCTTGCTTTTGATCGGATTCTTGCTTTGGAGCCATGCTAGTACCTTTATAGGTTAGCTCTAAAAATTTCCAAATATCATGAGAAGATGTGCAAGAAGAAATACAATTAAATATATTACGGTCAAGACCACAATGAAGAGCGTTCATGGCTTTGCCATCAAGCTCAAAATTTGCAATGTCTACGGGGGTCCATTTAGACTCATCAGGAGAGGAGAGGGAAAATCCTTTCATAACAATTTTATAAATTGGATAACCAATACTTTTTAAAAAAGTGGTCATGAGGGTTTTCCAAAAAGAATAATCGGCTCCATGAAAGAATGGAGCACGATCCAAAGAATGTCCTTCGGGGGATTGAGAGGAAGAAGCGGTAGAAGCCATCAAAAAGATAGGATCTTTAATTTGAAACCGGTTAGGGAATTATTCAAATACGTCCTCTGATACCAATTGTTGGGTCGGAAGAAAAACAATGGATGATGGCAAGAGGGGGGTGAATTGCCTTTTTAAAAAATGATTAACAAATTAAAATCAAAGTTGAAATGCAGCGGAAAATAAAAGAGGCAATCACACAAGAAATTGATAACGGAGTTCGGCCAAAACCCGGCCTACGTCTCCGCTCCCAACTCAACCGTTGAGAGATTCCTACCGCTTGCTTTTCAATGGTTTTAGCAAGAAACCCACTAGGCTTTGAGGTAGCACTAGGACCTATTACAGCTTGCTTTTGAAATGGTTTAGCAAGAACCCACTTGCTTTTAATGGTTTAGAAAGAACCCACTATCCTTCTTACAGGTGAAGGATAGCTCACCTATGTCTCAAGCTTTTTAAAGGAAAAGCTTGTGAACCTCTTCACACCTTAGTGGTGATGTGAAACCCAAAAGAAAAGGGGATGAGAAAAGGGTTGGGGTTTGTAGGCACAAACCCAATTTTAAAGCTCAAAAAAGATAAAACAATAAAAAACGTATTTTGAGAAGCTTTGGGCGCCTTTGATTGGATGGAGATGTTGAAGGCCGCTTCCAAGCTTCTTTGGAGGAGCTCCTTGGATGTGGAAGTTGTTGGAGCAATTGGGGTTCCCTTGGAGGAATGCGCCGGAGGTACGCCAAATGATCAACAAGGTGTCCATGGGCTTCTGTATATTTCCGGTTGGTGTCCGGGGCTTCCTTGGCCTTTATTTATAGGCATGGAACCCTTGGGGAGTCTTCGGAGCCGTTGGAAAAGGCCTCGGAGCCGTTGGAGGCCAAAAATGAGTTGACTGGTCAAAGCCAACGGCTAGTTTGACTGGGCTACCGGCTGGCCGGTGCAGGGCCACCGGCTGGCCGGTGCCTTGGATGTTGAGAAGTCCTTCTGGCCAGGCAGCACCGGCCGACCGGTGCCGGAGCCACCGGCTGGCCGGTGGGCAGACAGTAGCCAACACTTTTGGGGCTGGGTGCCACCGGCTGGCCGGTGCTGAGGCCACCGGTTGGCCGGTGGGGAGGCAGTAGCGACCCCTTGAGTCTGGGTGCCACCGGCTGGCCGGTGACAGAGCCACCGGCTGACCGGTGGAACCTGGCAGTGGGCAATGCCTCTGCCAGGTCCACCGGCCGGCCGGTGCTATCACACCGGTTGGCCGGTGGACTGAATTTCAGTCCACTTGTTGTCCATTCTTGGGCCAATCCTTTGGAAATCTTTTGCCTATCATCCACAACACTTAAAAACAAGGTTAGAAAAACATGAAAGTGATTGTGATCATGAAAATTAAACCACGAGGGGATACGAGAGGTACAACATGTTTACCCTTTCAATAAAAAACCATGGTGTGTGATAGTAATGGGTAGTGCTAATATCTATATTCTGGTTATGTGGAGAGGTGGGTAAAAACTATTATTGTGATCATTTACACTTACGTAAATGTTATAATGTTCAGTTATGTGATCTGAGATGTGTTTTTGTTATTTTATAGAGTATTCCTCCACGATTCATCTTTAGCGGAATGACATAGGGGCATTTAAAGGAATTATTTTTCTTATTAGGAAACTTGAGGCATCGATTTTTCCATCAGATGATAAAGAACATAAGTTTCAAGAGGATATTTCTCGCTTCATGTAATTTTTAGAAAGAGTCCAAGTGCGAGTGGTGAAGAGTATGTCTATATTGAAAAGGGAGTTTCATTTGAAGATCACATAGACTTTAACTAAAGTGGGAGGACCTGAGGGAGCTTAATTCTGGGTTGAGTCTATAGAGATAATTCACAACTCTTTGGGGACGCTAAATTAGAGGTGGTTTAGGTTGTTTTCTTATATGATATGTAATCAACATAGTGCTGGTGAGACATTTATGTGTGAATTGGAAAGACCGACGGTATGTTATGGAAGGACATCTTTGAGGGGGTCCTGGAACACATTTATCTAGAGATGCTAAGATAAGAGAAAACTATTGAGTTCATGCATCTAAAAAAGGGTATCATGTACATGATGGACTATGCTACACGCAACATAGATCTACAGAACATTTCTCTAACATTATAAGGATAAGAGGCAACTATGGAGATGTGTTTTTTGTATGTACTATATGATTGAGATTATATTCGAGGTGAATATCATAAGGAAGAAGATGTTTATAGTAGTGATGGATATTTCTCTCATAGTTTAAGGGAACCTATGGTAGGCTTATATTTCTAGATAAGTAGTTGTTTCTAGATGGTTTGGAGATGTGGATTGCAAGAGTAGGAAGTGTCATTATGATAAATTTATCCAAGGTAGTAGGAAGAATAATATATAGAAAGAAGGGTTGTCTGTACTGGACCATAATGGGGTGATCTATCATTAGTGTGGGAGGTCGGGAACTATCTTCGACACTATTCGAAAACACCAATAGTGTGTGTGGATATTTCATAATGAAGGGAAATCAATAAATGTTTTGTAGGATACGATGATAGATTTCTACTGAAAGAGTATCTGGTCAAAGTCAAAGTATGAGAAGAGGATCTTCTAATCCATATCGGTCTGGCAGTTCGAGTTCTACTAGAAGAGGCAGTAGATGTAGTGGATGTGTTGATTCTAGGTAGGATCACCCTCATTTTTATATTGGTGTTATTGAGGGGAGTCACACAACATCACATGGAAGGGGAGAAGCACAGTAATTTTCAATACAACTTAAAATTGTTGATAGAGTGGCTACACCATCGACAGTGAGAGATATTATTCTAGTAACTTCTACTTTAGCTAGTTATTTGTTTGATATTGGGGCCTCTCATACCATTATATCTACAAAAAATGTTAATGGTATGATATTTATGGTGTAGTTTTTGAGTGGAGTTATGACAATAGATACACTATTGGGAGTACAATCTAGAGAGATCTATCTATTAATGGGATGTTCACTAGAGCTCAGGGAATAACATTTTCTATGGGAACTCTATATTCTTGATATCTTAGACTTTGCCCTAATTATGTGTAAGGACTGGCTAGACACAAAACAAGACCACATTGATTGTTACTGTTAGAGAGTGACCATTTAGTCTCCTAAGGGTGACTAGTATATTCATATTGGAGAGTGGGATATCCATAAAGGCCGAGCAGGGACAATTACTTAGTAACTGCGATATCTCACAACTGAAGTTGATATTCTATTGTTGGATGATGGCAGGTTTCGGGAAATATGTCCTTATACCAGTAGTGGAACTATTTCAGGATTTATTAACCGAATACTTTTTAGGGATACCACATATGAGATATTGGGAATTCACTATTGACCTCATGTAGGGGGCTGAACGGTATGTAATCTACCATAAAATATTTCACCAACTGAGCATCAAGATCCTAAGACTCAATAAAATGAGAAGGATGATAATGGATTTATTATTCCATGTATGTTACCTTGGGGGTCACCTATTTTGTTCACAATTAATGATGATGGGATTTTATGTTGGTTTATCGATTAACAGATGTTAAACAAAATGATTGTGATGAATTGATATCCTCATTCTCATATTGATGATCCATTTGACCAATTTAAGGGAGCTTGTGTATTCTTAGGCATTGATTTGAGTTTAAGGTACTATCATGAATGATTTTGGACATTTTATATACTTAGGAATTCTTTCGGGAGATGGTATGGGCATTATGTGTTTTTAATGAAATTTTGGTAGAAAATTGGTCTAGTACTATTTATGGCCTTGATGAGTGATACCATTCATCCATATTTGGATCAGTTCATGGTTTTGTATGGGGTAGACATATTGGTGTACAATAATACTCATTATGATCATGCCCAACATCATGGAATTGTCCTAGGTACACTAAGAGATAATTATTTATACACCAATCCATCTTAGTGTCCCTTTTGGAATGATTAGGTGCACTTCACGGGTCACATCATTTTAGATGAAGGTGTGTCTATGTAACAAAAGATGTTTTAGGAAGTTTTTTATTGGGTGAATCCCATGAATACTTTTGATATTAAAAGATTCTTGGGATTAACTATATATTACAAGATATTCAGCCTTGAATTTTACAGTTTAATAGTTCAATATTCAGGCTTGACGAAAATAGGGAAAATATTGAATACTCATAGACTTGTGAGAGATATTTACAGGAGTTTAAGAAGCTCTTAATATTTGCACCAATCTTGATCATTACTAAGTTAGTTGAGGATTATACAATTTAATGTGATTCTCATGGGATTGTACATAGAGCTATGTTGATTCAAGGAGATCGAGAGGCGGTATATAGGTATTGGAAGTTGATTCCTCATGAAAGGAATTACTCTATACATGACCTCAAGTTGGATGTAGTGGCTCCATATCCTAATTTTTTTAGAAAAATATTTTGGGAGAAAATATTATAGTCTATATAGACGAAAAGAGTTTTATGTATATATTTTCACATCTGATTTGAATTTACAATAGTGGAGATAAAATGAGTATATGTAGTCTTTCTATTTTGAATTAGAATGTATTCTTAGGAAATGAAATGGTTTGGATGATTCCTTTATATAGAAAACTCAGACTCAAATGGTTTAGGAGTCGAGTATAGAGTGAAAGATGATGACTGTCCTAGCTGAAATGCATGTGGTGGTTCTAGAAAGTTATGGGTAGATGAATCTGGTTTCAGTTGTTGTGGAGTCTCTACATTTCAGATTGATAAGGTATATAATATATAATGATACCATGTTATTTTCTTTAAGGGAACATTTTGATGGCGGGGAGACATCATCGAGATGGTTGATAGATAAATATGCAATCATGTGAAGAATCAAGTTTTGGTAACTACGAGCATGCGAGAGGAAATCATGTAGGAAATTTAATTCCTTAAAATGTGAGGTTCATTTAGGTGTAACTGAAACATACCATGACCTATGATGAGACTTTTCGTGTAAAGTCATGAGAAAGAAGACAACATGGTTTGTAATAACATGGTTCATCATTAAGTAGGTGAAGGCATAGCATTAACAACCTGTAGGATTACTACAATTGTTTTCTATCCTTAAATGGAAGTTGGATGATGTGACCTTGGTTTTTTATCAAGTATACCAAATTAGATTATGAAGAATAAATATATTTTGGTCATTATGGATCAAATGATAATGTTATCAAATTTCCTACATATAAAAAAACCTTTACAGTAGAATAGTTGGGATAACTACATGATAAGAGATAGTCCATCTAGATGGAGTGCCACAAATTATAGATTAAGATCATAATTCATGATTTACATCCTGATTTTGGTAGGGATTGCATAAAGAACATAGAAAATTGGTATTTTGTGTATCTATTTCCACCCATAGATATTTGAGATGTTGGGACGTACTATATAAGAGCTTGGGGATATGAAATGGGATTGTGTGCTTGAGTTTAGTGGATACTGGGAATATTACATAGATTTAGTGGAGTTCACCTATACAAATAGTTATCAGGAAAATATATATATGGAACCATATGAGGATCATAATGTTTGTCCATGTAGATAAAAACTATTTTGGATGGAGGCTAGCGAGTTAGAGTAGTTGGGACCGACTCTCGTGCAAGAGACATTTGTGTATGTATCGTTGATTCAGAAACGTATTAATACAACTTAGAGTAGATAAAATTAGTATTATGATAGATAGATATGACTCCTATAGTTTATAGTGGGTGACCATGTAATATATTGGGTGTCCACTAGGTTGGGTCACTGATTGATTTGGTGGTAGGTTAAGTGGGCACCTAGGTTTGTTGGGATTTTTGAGATAATAGAGAGAATCGGGTCGGTGCCATACTGATTTAATCTAGTTCAATTCATGATGTTTTCCTTTGTCATTTCTATGGTGGCATAACCCTGACCCTTCTCATGTGATCGATGTGGATAAGGTTGACCTTGAGATAAATGAATCCTTTTATGAGCATCTGATACATGTTTTGGATCGTAGTGAGTAAATGGTGTGGGGAAAACCCATGTTGATAGTTCATGGGTTATGGAAACATGGACATCTACAATATGAAACATGGGAAAGATGAATAGATACAAGGGCTCAATGGCCCGATAATTTTGGCTCAAAATAATATAAAGGAGTTTAAATGTAGATGGATGATGATATTTTATAATATGGGGATATTGTGATATCCTAACCTTTTCTAGAGTTATATCGGGTGTGATTTTAGTTACTTTATTTGGTTTTACAAAATTATCTTCTGTGGGAGTTGTGACATGGTGTGTGTTTGGGTGATATCTAAGAAAATATTTTCGAAAAGGAGTCATGCATGGTTGGCACACAACATGTAAAAACTGTGAGGCTATGTAGTTGAAACCGTGTGTTCTCTGGTCATTTGAGGTATTTGATTTGGCTGAGTTAAAGCATGATTTGGGAGGCCATGTGGGGAGATCATGTGAGGAACCCTCAAAGTAGTGGTAAACACATGGTTAGGGCATTGTTTTCCTAAATGTGAAACTATACCACGCTCAGGATGTCAGTGAGATCCAAAAATTATTGGATCTTATTCATTTTCAACTTTTAATGGAATGTTTCCAATCATATACCACCCTAATTTGATATTTTGCTTTCCAAAGGGTAAGGTATGTTTCTTCCACTAACTCAGATAGATTATATTTCAATACAAACTCCATTATTTATGATTGAAACATCGAATCGAATATCAACTCACCTTCCAGTAAGTGGATCTCTTCCTAATGCATATTCTACCTATTCTCCTCTCTCACCTTCATCCTTTGGTGATGGATATCATATTTTTACATAGATATAAAATTATGTGGTGTGATCTGGATCATAGATTTGATATATAGATCAATTTTGATTATATCTTGATATCATGATCTTAATTTTGGGATTTAGATACAGAACTCATATCTACATCATTGTGCTTCTCCGATTTTGGGAATTTTTGTTGAGGGAACATCTATAAAAAAATTGAGGTAGGTGGTCAAAATATAATTCCCATAGTCATGGTTTTGATAGGTATATGAAAAAATTGTAGAATTTATAGAATACATTAGAAATTATATTTCTTAAATTGTTTTTTTAGATTGACTAATTGATTTATCGAATCATCATTGAAATAGATGATTAATTGTGGAATTAATCACGAGACTAAGGGGATTCCATATTAGATAATTAAATTGGGGAAATTGTTTATAAGAGGTATGTATTGAAATCTATAGAATTAATTAGGGGATAGATTTTGAGGTATTTATATAGAATAGTTGAGATAATTAGTTACAGATTTAGTTTGTTATTTTGATAATATGAACCAAATAATTAATTGTGGGAGTAATTATTGAAATTTGAGATTAGAATCATATAATTAATTCTAAAAAAATTAATTATGGAATATAAGTTATTATATTTATTGATTAATTGATGAATTACATAATGGTTTGAAGCACTAATATAATTGATGAGTTAGATGATGCAATGGGCGTGTTTATCAAATTGCAGTATTAGTAATGAGATTGTGGTGGAAATTTAATTTATAAATAAATTATGTGGTTAAGAATGGGAACAAAGTCATTCTAAATTGTCAAGTAAAAATGTTAACTTGGTCATCATAAATATGATAAAAGATAATGGGAATACAGTCATTACAAACTGATAATTATACGTTGAAACATGGTAATTATACATATGAGTAAAGATAATGTGAACATGTTCATTATATTGAGAAGTAATCGTGGTATCATGGTCACATTACAAACTTTTTTGATATTTGTAACATTGGAAAAGTGGATTTTAAATGTGAAACTAATGAATGGAAATAATGGAAAAAAAATTTATGGTCTCACATAAGAATATTATAACTCTAACATGAGTTGAATCTAGTATGGAGATATCATAGCACCTTTGAATACGTTATATTTGGTGAGAGGCATGTATTAAGATATAATATTAACTAGGGAACACTTTGGGCTCTGCCCCAAGACCATGTTAGTATTTGAGGTATCGATCTCCTTAGGAATTGTGGAGTTAATGTAGTTAGTGAAGAATAAATGATTCCCTAATAATTATATATTTATAAATTTTACTTGTTTATTTAGAACTGAATACACTATATTTTGATTGGATTGTCTTTAGACACCATTAGTGGTGGCTTACTGAGTTATACTCACATCCTATTAAAGCTAAATAATTGGTACTCGAATAGATTATGTTACTGAAGGATAGGATAAGGGAAACAACCATAGGATGGAGCATGGTTGAGAGGATTGGGCATGGTTCAAAACACGCTTAGGGAGTCGTAGTGTTTTTACATTTAGTTTCATTATTAATAGTTGGCCCTTATATAGGCATATTCTGTATCTTTTTGAGTTCATTATTGTATTTTCTATTTGGTTATCTCGTGACATGGGTATTATTCGGCTTATATATATATATATATATGTTTCCATGGATGAGTATTTATTTATGCTAGTATTTTACTTTGATAAATGGGGTATAGTATCCCGAGGACTTACATACCAGAGCATCACTGCAAGTCAGTAGCCTCTAGAATTTGGGGAGGAAAGCTAGAGGTCATATAGAGAACCAGCTTGGGGAACTGTCACGTGGCACCCAGATCAGTGCATTATAATAATTTTCACCCACATTGTTTTTTTTGTTTTATTCAATGGTTGAAACCCAGTGAATCTAATTAATGATGAATGTGATAGACAATACAATTATTTTCATCCTAACCAACCAAATGTTTTGTAAGTTGGAATAAATAATATTATCGTTTTTCTAACGTAACATTCTTAAGATATGAATTATTATGAGCTTCAAAATGGGTAAAGTATTAATCAAAAATAATTGAGCCTTTCATGAAGAAATATCTCACATATTTTCATAGGCCCAGTAATTCAGTAGTATTAGTGTAGTAGATATATACCATTAAAAATATATTTTCTATTCTACAGTATTAAAAACGTTAAATATATTTAAGCAATTTATCATTTATAAGGGGAATCAAATCAATGGTCTAATATTTTCATCAATATGAGGAAATGTGAAGAAATTGACTCTATATATTGGGATGAGTTTAGGAGATTATTTTTGAATAATTACATTATTCATATAATTCATATGAAAATATAGAATTAATTTTATGAAATAATATATAAATATGAGGAATCTATTTTTACTTGTGATGTAAATTTTAAAAGACATACATGATACAAAACATGATTTATCATTCAAATTGAATGTAAAATTGATCGACTACATTGTGGATTAAAACCAACTATCCATCAAGAATTACCAATAAAAGTCTTCAATGGATATGAATAAATAGTTTGATTTGATATTAAGGAAGATATGGATATTGTAGTTTCCCATTAGTATCATCATTTTTATAAGGAAGGGGAGTTGGAATTCAATGAAAATTGTCACAAAAAATAATCGAGAGAAGAAGATATGATTTCATTCATGATCAAACTCAGGAAAGAAACATTGATGAGATTTTCTATAGGGGATTAGTAAATTTTATTTAGTGAGTAAAGGATGGTTATTGGGTAATTGAATGCCAAAGTGCTGAGAGGAAGAATTTATCTAATGATGGAGATAAAACACCATAAACCACACCACCCATACTCTAAATATTCAAATTCAAGATGAATGAGATTTTTTTTACTAGAGAAAAATTAAAATGCTTAATGATGATGATCAATGTCAGTTATATATTAACCCAGTAGATATATGTAAATCTCATCCTATCCCTATTTCTTATGAGGGGTATGAAAACTATGAGGTGAATGTTAAACGTATTATCCACTATATATCTACTAATGTCTTCACAGATTATCAAACGACATAATATTTTATATTGGATAATATGTATATGGGTATTAATGTACCTCCTCAATGATTAAATTTTAAAATAGCTATGATATATCATACTTATATGATGATCATACCTCATTTCTATGAATCTCCATTGATTTTTTTCTTCTTAATGTTAATATTTTAAATCTTATTATTATCAAACTAGTTTAATTTGATTATATTATATGCATGAATATGATTTTGTTAAATAAATAATGTATAAATTAAAAAGGAAGGGAAGTATCATTTAATATTCAGAACCTACAAATGATTTTCTATTTTTCATACTATAACTATTAATTTATAATGTAAATTTCATCCATTTTATGGTTCTAATTCCTATAAATAATTAAGATTTATCCTGGAGTTTTTGGTAAAATATATATATCAACTATATTCAAATTTTATGAGAATTTTTATGTCTTTATGGATGGTTTTATTAATCTTACACCAAATCCATAAGTTGAGTTTTGAATAAAACTGAAAAACTGGTTCTACACCAATTTCAAATAGACCATATAAAATGAACTCGATTGATTTGTAGGAATTAAATAAAAAATACAAGATAATTTTAGTAATGGATTCATTTGGACATGTGTGTCACCATTGAGTGAAAATCTAAATTTTTTTGAAGAAAAAATGGATAAATTTGATTCTACATTGATTGATGGGAATTGAATAATATCACTATCAAGGACAAGTATCCTCTACCCCATTTTGATTACTAGTTTGAGAAACTACACAAACATAAATATTTTTCCATGATTTAACATCAAACATGACATCAAAAATTGAGGGTAAAAAAAGATGATATACCCCAAAAAACATTCCAAATACTGTATGAACGCTTTAAATTTAAAGTGAAGTCATATGGAATTATAAATTCCCCAAATATATTCAATAATTTAATTAATATAGTCTTTAAAAGTAATATTGATCGTTTGGTTGTAGTATCTATATAAGAAATTGTTATATATTAAAAGGAAACATAAGAGATTGAAATTCAATTGGGGAATGCTCAGAAGACACTAAAGATGGAGACACTATATAAAAAATTTATCAACTGTAAATTTAGTACATATAAAGTTTCATTTTTGTGTCATATAATCATAAGATAGTGTATATTTATGGATCCGTGAATGATATAATTCATCGATGATTTCTCCAAACCAAACATGGTAACTGAGATCTATTTTCTTCATGGACTTTCTAGATAGTATCAACTCATTATGGATAATCTCTCATGGATATATAGTATACACACTATGATAAGTTGGAAATAAACTAATTTCTATTGGATAGATAAATGTTGGAAAAAGTATATTGAAATGTTGAGATTTTTTGTTAGTGAAATTATGGTTACACTACCCCTTAGAGGGGAAGGGTTTGTGATCTATGGTGTTTCATTGAAGAATATATCAGGAAGATAACTCATCCAGAATGAAATGGCTATAATTTATAACTTATTCTAATTGATAATACATGACAAAAGTAACCTCACACAATATTTTAAGTTTACTATGGTAATTTTTACACTAAATATATATAGTAATTATAGTTATAGATAAATGTGTTATATATATACCTATAGTAACTATTTTAAGTAATATATTCCCCTATATAGAGGTAAATATTTTCCAAAACATTTGGTGAAAATTGATTCAAGATTATGACTACCTAATAAATCATCACCCTGTGAATAGGATCTGGGAATGGAGATTCACTATGTTGAAATGATCATAAAAAATTATATATAATGATGATCATTAACAGCAATGGACCACACAATCATATTTGGTGATAAAAACCATTATCATTACATTTCTAGATGTGATATCGGTAATGTTGACCCAATTTTAACAATCCTATCGTTAAAAAATCAAAACAAAATATCAGATCACATGAATACCCAAAGGCCATATATGTTTAGTGTTTTATATAGTTAGGATGTGTCCTTAAACAAACAATACCCATGATTTCATGATATTTTTCTTCCTACTATTCCTATATTTTCATATTCTATATTTTTACTTTAACATATCCCAAGAAACTTTACACCTTATTACGCTTATTTGAAAAAAAAATTAATGTCATTATTAATTACTTAAGAAAAAGGGAACACCCGAAGGGGGAGATCAAGAACATCTTAAAGGAAAAAATAACCATTAAAAATGATTTTCATCAGTGATTAATTTTTTTCGAATTATTGGATGTTGAAATTATAAAAATACACGAGAATATGATAATAGAATCATACACATCAATACATATATAATCAATTATGGAAAATGGAATAAGGATTTAATACTATAAAGTGTAATTAGAATCAATAATCATGAGCCATGTGATGTAAATATTGATCAAAAGTAATATTTATAGCCTATATTGAGAAAAGTTAAATCATGTTGGTATCGTGGAACATCATCTTCAAAGAACCCTTACAGAACCCTTACTAATTTAATAAACAAATGATAGAATTCTATACCTAATTAATTGGAGCTCTTTCTAGGTTCACCTATCGTATAAGATATATTAGGATCACTTATGATATATAATCGGGATATAAACTTCATAAAATATTACAATGAACCATAACATTAAAAAAGTACATCTAACATTCACCACATCATCAAACCCCTTAAAATAATATTTATTCCTTTCATAACATGATTAACTTGTGGAAAAGAAATAGAGTACATAGAAATGTATTTTGAAGGATCATAATCTATATCGAGAAATAATTTGGATGAAATCATAATAAAATATACCCAATTATGCATAAGTCACCTCAAGAGATGTTTATCATTTATAATGTTAAGACCAATAAAAATCTTTAAAAAAAGTTTAAATAAAATTCATTTTTTTTAATTTAAAATATATTTTAAAAATTTCAAATTCACAATATATTGCGAAAAATTATATTCATTTAAAATACCCTTGAAAACAATCAAATTAATGTTCAATTAAAATAATGACCATGAAAGTTTAAAAACCAATTTATGTGAGAAGTTTTAAGAATAAATAATGTTATAGAATAGTGTAAAATGAGTCAAAAGGGAATCATTTGAAAAATGTTAAGAAATAGCCTTTTTAAAAACTATTAAAAGAAGGTATAATATTTTTTAAAATAACTTTAGGTAATATTTTATGTTTACAAAATATGAATTTTGAAATAATTTTAGAAAAAATCGAATATAAAAGAGGAAGACACTTGTTTTAATGAAAATGAAAAATTGACATAACATATAAAAACATTTTTGATGTTTCTTAAATCCAAAAGTGATGAAATGTATATTAAAAATTTTGAAAAATGTCATAATGGTAAGGGATAGAAATAGTTATTTCTCTAGAAAATAATATATCATTACTTCCATAAAAAAACCTTCCTCGTGAATAGTCTTGAAACAAAAGGAGATTGTAACAGAAATCAAATTTTGCATTGGAATATTTTCAATCTTAAGCTCCATGAATGAAATAAAATAAATTGATGCATAATAAAAAATGAACATAAAGGTATTTATGATATAATATATAAAAGGTAAAGTGTACATAATCCTCATAAAATAAATTTGGATGATATAAAAAAATATTCCTCAATGAAATGAAATCAAGATGATATGACATATAGATTAGGTAATCTATGGATAAATACACCATGAAAGAGGGAAACACTTATGGATTTCGTAATAATAATTATATTGATAAAAAATAATAAAAGTAATTAATTATTAATATCTACACCACATTGTATAAATAGGGGGTGAATAGGCATATGTCACACAAAAATAAATGTGAGATATTAAACCCTTAACAAATTGGTATCTTTTTATCTGGATGCCCGATAAAATAACTTTTTTCAAAGAAAATTTAAATAATAGTAACATAAATATATCCATGATATAACATTTCTACATTGTAGTATACACACCAAACAAAATAATTGGTGAATATGGAATATGTGTTTGCGAAGTAAAAGTGAGATGAGAAACCCTTACCCATAGTCTAGACCACCAATGTTTATCCTTTAGATCATATATAATAAACTATTATCAATTAATTTATATTTTTAGTTCATATTAAAGTTTTAATAAATTATAAAAAAAAAATTTATTTGATTAATTTTAATGAAAAATATAAATATATAATGTTTTAATTCCATATTAGATATTTTGAAGA
The DNA here is from genome assembly GCA_963277665.1 of Viscum album. Classification (NCBI taxonomy): domain Eukaryota; kingdom Viridiplantae; phylum Streptophyta; class Magnoliopsida; order Santalales; family Viscaceae; genus Viscum; species Viscum album. The sequence continues at coordinate 2,003,475,300 of OY728136.1, forward strand.
TGTTCTATTTATATTTTCAAAATGGATTTTTTCTGTTGATCGTAGTCAAATAAGTCATTATTCAATAAAATCCAAAATAATATAATTAAATAATTATAATTATTATATATAAATTATAATTTAAAATAAATCATAAAATATGTATTTGTAGAATGGACCTCGTTCAAATCCTACTGATGGTAGGACGTATGAAAGCATGAGTGACATTTCCATTTTCCAAATATCATTAATGAAAGAAGGTAAGTAACATTTTATAATTATAGAATTAAAATAATACAATACATAACATATTAATTCATTAAATTTAATTTTATATATCAGTCATGAGATGTGGTTATTAAAAAATAATCTCATCTCTTTGTGGAGGCTTTCTTCCCTACATACACATGAATGAATTTGTCATTTTTTTAGTAAGGAGGAATGTAAGATTAAAAATTATACACTATATTTTTAGAATTATAAAAAAGAAAATTTATATCAGTTTTTTAATAAATATCACATATATTCATTAGTTTTTTCTTTATTACCATTCATATACAGCTTTATTAAAAACGAATTACATCGCTTTTCAAGGCGGTAGTCCTCCATAAAAAAGAGACACATTATCATATCCCCCACGAAATAAAGAGTAATATGGTATACGAGATATAATATTTCCATTAGTTTACTTTAATTATAAATAACAAATATATACATTAAATTTATTATTATAACCATCGACAAATTAGGTGATGGAAAATATTAAAGGTGTTTGTGAGGTTGTAGTCTGTGGTACACATGAATGACAGTTTCGTTGTCCACATGATGGAAGAGGGGATGGATTTATATAATTACTATAACATAATAACATATAATTATATGGGAGATATTTGTATTTTATTTACTCAAGGTTTATTATTATCTTAATGAGTTCTATAAAGAAATAAAACAACAATGCGTGGTTATGAATTATACATAATCCTCAGAAAACTTATTAAGGATTACACCAAAATAATTCGAAGATTAGTTTTCTGATCAATAAAAAAACTATGTTGTGGGAAGGAAAGTAAGTAAGGGTTTTAATAAATTAATTTCCAAAAAATTTATCTATGGGGGTGTGATGATGATAGGAGAGGAGGTGGTAGTTTATATATCGGGGAGAGGACACTGTTGAAACATTTGAAAAGAAAACGTGAAACCCAATTTTTTAACATGAAAAAACATAAAAATGGAATATTTTAGAACATTATATTATATAGAGTTATAATATGGGAATAAAATATAATAAAGGAAATTTATAAGGTTATTTTAACCCTTATACTTTTAGTTTATCCCCCGGTAAATCCATTTTTACATTAACTAAGATAAATGTTTTTTATTTTTTTCACGATAAATTATGAAAAAAATTAACATATTATATAATAAAAATTATTTTGATTTAAAAAATTTTAATCAATTTTTTAAAAAATATATTTCAATGATGTAGTTAAATAAAATTTATAATAAAAGTAGTAGATGTAATTAAAAAATGGGTTTTGAAGAAATGTATTTTTCAAGCATAAGATGTTTTTATATTTACTCTGTAAATAGAAAAAAATCAAAATTTGAATTTAAATATATATTTATAGATATAAAATTTATACATTTAATTTAAATTAATCTTCATTAGAGTTTATTTTAATTAATTTAAATGGAGAATCATTATTCATGTAAAAATAGTTTCATCAAAATGCATTCCTTAATTAACTAAAATAAAATTATACTAAAATCCATCATAATGATTATTACAATATATTTAATAATATTAAATATAAATAAAGAATAAATATGTTATCTGAAATAATATTCTAAACATAATGGTACTTTTAAATTTCTTGAATTATTGAAATGAGATGTTATTTTTAAAAAAATCTCTATTCTTCACTACTCATAAAAAATCAATATATTATGAAAATTATAAAATATTCAGCCCATGAAAATTATGATATAAGAATTTCAAAAATTATTTCAATTTTATCTAATGAATTTTATCAAAATATCTATAAACTAATTAAAATTTTTTCTCACAAAAATTATTAAAAATCATCTTTGATGAAATTGTATTTTTGAAGAATAATGTTGAGTTACTATAGATTTATTGATTATTTAATAATAATTTATTATAAAATTTATATTTATTAGGAATTATATATATATATTCATAAATTGGGTATATTATTCATCCACTCTATTTTAACGGTTAATTTATAACAGCCACGTATTTTACTGGATTTTTAATCTCGTTGTTGCATGTCGTATACGATATCCAATATAATGTTTCTACATTAAAAATCATAGGCTGATACATATCCCCCCCCCCAAATTAAAAAAAATCCTCTAAATTTAAATATGAACTCATTTTAGAATGGTTTTATATTTCAAAATTCGCTTGTTTAAATCCAATATAAAAAAATTCTAATTCATCATCCACTTGAAAAGCGAGACAGAGATCTATGAAGGTCCTATAGAATAATTGATAACTACGATTCCATGTTGAAAAAAATTAGTGTGAATTAACTATATTGACATGGAATAAAAAATAATTATTATACAATGACTTAGTGTGAAAATGATCATTGGTAACAATAATGTGAATGATCATGAGAAAGTTAGTATCCACAAAACAATAAACCAAAGTTGTGTTAAATAGACCACTGATTTCATTATAAATCAGTGTAATAGGCTATAGTTTTTGTTTCAAGATCCCTTTCATAGAGTTAATGAATTTGGTTTCCATATAAACTAATAATATAAGAAAACACACTTAATTTATGAGTATAATCTAATTCATTAATCAATTTCCAATTAAATCTCATCTTTTTCTCCAAATGATTAGTAGTCGAGATGAATTTTTCAGGGCTAATGTTCTGAAATAAATGTTTAATAATATCTATATAATGGAAATTAATCTATTCTTAATATATTTATACATTAACCTAAATAAAAATGATTATCATAGGGTTTGATAATTATAAATGTAACTAAATATTTATTTGATAAAATAATACAATAATATAAAAATCTCAATAGAAATATTAAAATATAAAACTAAATTAATCCATATATAAATGACTCCATATCCCAATGAACCGTAAAAAATATTAAATATATTTTTAAACATAATTTCTATATCATACCCCTCATATTACAACAGATAAAAAATTGTTATCTTCCTCTAAAATAACATTAATTACTATGTAACCAAATCAGTATTTAATCCCATGATCATCTGTATGAAAAATCATGTGTCCCCATAATGACAGCAATATACATGATCATATAAATCAAGTATTTTATCAATACATTAAAACATATTCCCAAAAAATGTAAATGAATGATTTACGTTAAACTAATGAATTAAAAATACTTCAAATTAATAAAAAATATCCCAAAATTTAATTAATCATAAGAAACTCACATCACTTTTAACCTAAGGGGGGTGGGTATAATACTTTTAACATATGATCAAAAATAATTTTGTAGGAATTTGATGGTATTCATAAATATTTAGATAACATCATATGAAAGAATTATAACATCCAAAGATATGTAAAATTTAATTTGATACAATCTATAATAACCCTGGTCCAGCACACCGGGATCTAGAGATAAAACACTATACCATCACATTTATGGATTTGATACCGATAATGATAACATAAATATTACAATCCAATAAATTAAAATTTAAAAACTTTATTACTTTCATTACCAATAATCTTGTAGATTTAGAGTTTAAAATAATTATAAAAAACATATACATAGTAAATAATAATAACATCTAGAGAGTATTCTTCATGATATACTTACCTCTTAATATTCCATATTAAGTCATCAACATCTCCTGCAAAATCCTTCAAATTATAAACTATATTTTACATAAATCATTTTAAATAACACTTTATATCCTTGATTAAAGGAAACATAAGAAGGGTGAAATAAAATTATCAATGTGAGTAAACACTAGCATTAGAAAATAAATGTCCCTCAAAGAGAAGAAAGAGATCATACTTGTAAGATAACATAATAAAAGTTGTTTATAATTTCATTGGATAACTTATAACCTTCAATACATGGATAATTAATCATGAATCATTGAATAAGTTTTTAATAGTTTCATGATTCATAAAAACAAATAATCATGAACTATCTAATGTTAATCATGATCAAAAAAAATTTTATTTCACATTAAATGCGTAATTAAAACATGCTGTTATTTTGGAACATCATCATCATATAACCCATATAGAACTATTGCAAATTGATAATAAGTATTTTTTATTACATACCCAATACATTAGAGAACTATTTAGGAACACTGATTTTATAAGATACATCATGCTCACCAATGAGATTTAAGGGGATAAACCCATCATGAACACTTTATTAGAACCATAACAGGAATAAAGTACATATAAAATTAATATCATTACAAAAAAGTCCCTTATTCATTTCATAACTTGATTAACTTGTGGAAAAGAAATGACATCCATGAAAATCTCTTTAAAACATTATTAACCTATAGAAAAGAAATTGGGGTTTGGGAAACATTATAGAATAATTCATATTATATCCAAAGGGTGAATGAAGATGATATCATTTTAAAATATCCAAATTAAAATATGTAAAATCATGGGTTGTTGACATTGATGAATTTAAATACCATTAAAATATTTTTAAAAACATTCTTGAGAAAAATAATTTATTTACATAGAAAATAATTTTTTTTAAAAAAATAAAGAATTATAAATTGAAAAAAAAAATTGATTTTTTTTTGGAAAATTATAAATAAATTTAAAAATTAATAAATGGTATTGATAGAATGAAAATTAATTCATTTCAAAAATGTTAAAAAAAAGAATTTTTCAAACATTCTGTATGAATAGTCAAAAGTGATTCATTTGAAAAATATTCAGAAAAGTAAATTTTAAATCCATTTAAAATATTTCAAAAGATCAAGTAAAACATAATATGGATATACTTTATGATTATTAAAGTAAAATTTTTTATACATATTAGAAAACATGGATATGATAGAAAAATATTCCAGATTTAATAGAAGAAAAAAGAACGATACCACTTAACCACATTGTTATTCATTTTAAATTGATAAACAATTGAGGAAATAGAAATTAAACATGTGAAGCATTCTTACCAATAGGGTAAGAAAAGTTATTTGTTTAATGAAAATAATATCACATTACTTCCTCCAAATGACATTCAATATATAAAATACTAAAAATAAAAAAGATTATAACATAATTCTTTTTCCACATTGGTAACACTAAAATCATAAACCACATATAACAAATAAGATAAAAAGAATCATTTTTAACCATTTAATGATATTTCTTATCAAATGGTATGTTTATATACAACTCATATATGAATATAGGTTCACAACAAAAAAATAATTTTTAAGGAATGTAAATTGAGATAAAATCTTTTACTTCTTGGATAATTTCGTAATCTATCCCCATGGAAGAGAGAAACACACTTATATTTTCAAATTATAATAATTTTCATGATAATAAAAATAAAATATATTCATGGGTATTATTTACAACACAAAGTATAAATATTTGGTTAATATGGCTTATGTCTCACAAAAATAAAAATAATATGAGAAACCCTTACCATATTGGAAAAATTTGAATCATAAGCCCCATTAATGAAATAAATCATGATGAAACATGAAATATGTTTAATTTATATAGATTCATAAAATAACATGTAAAATTGGTAGAATTTATACAACACATAATACGTATGCGGTGAATATGAGAACTGACTACCAAAAAACAATGTGATATGAGAAACCATTACCTTGGGCCCAAAATTTGCTTACATGTCCTTTAACTAATATATTATAATTATATATAAAATAATTTATTCATAAATTATTTTTCTAGTTTTAATACTTTATTAATAACTAATTTATTTAATTTACATTAATGATATTTTTAAATTGTTTATTAGTAAATTCCACTTCAGTTGTTGTGAGGATGTTTTGTCCACATTTTGTAAATGGATATTGTATGTAGACCACTTTAAAATTTATTATTATCCATGAATTATATATTAGTAATCATAAAATAATTATATTTATTATAAATATATTATAATTTTATATCCAATCATGATATATGGTTATGAAAAATGAACTATATTACAATCTTGGAGACGATAGGTCATAAATACACATTAGTAATGTTTCAATTTTACAAATTCCATTATGGAAATGAGGTAAGTATTTTTTTATTTATATAATGATATTAACATAATATATATGACATAATTTATTAAAATATACCAATATATATCATTCTTGTGATTTCGTGATAAAAAATAATCACATACATTTGTGGAGGTGGTATTCTATATATAAAGACAAACCACATTTTAATATTTTAGTGTGATAGAAGGTAAGAAATAAAATGATATATTACATTGTAATAATATAGATACGTCACTAATATAATAATTATTTCATATATATCACGTATATTTATTTACATTATCTTTATTACGATCCATGTAAATCATTAGTGAAAAACAAATCACATTACTACGTAAAGCGGTATTCCTCTATACACATGAGCGATGTTATCATATACACCACATAATATAATGTAAGAAGTTATAGGTTATATCAATATCAAAGAAGTATAGTCATGTAACAAATAATATATACATATATATATACTTTGAATCTATCATTACAATCATCCATAAGAAGAGGGGTGGAAAAATAGTTACATTGGTTCATGAGGCAATAGTCTATTATACACATGAACAATAGATGTTTTCCCACATTATAGAAGAGGAGATATTGTAGGATCAAAATAATGATATAGATGCTAAATATAAAAGAGAGGTGTTGATTTGTATACTTTAGAAAATTATTTTGGAACTTTTAAATATGGTAATGTTTAACTATGTAAAACAAGATAAATTCACAAAAACTCTCAGTTCTACAAACATCCTTGATTCCTGAAATATTGTTCCATGAATGTAATTTTGGAAATATGGTTCTGGAAATGAAACTTAATAAATGTTTAAAACGAAAAGTATTCTACCATAAAGAGTATTTAGTCTTACTAATAAAATTGAAAGTATAAGAAGTATAAGATAGTTATACTTTCCTTAACAACAAAAATGCAGCGGAAAACATGAATCAATAAATATAACATGTACTAAATACTTTAACTGAAAGAGAATGGTATCCAACAACCTTGGATAAAGGTCCCTTTGATTTATACATTCATGAAAGTCTATCTTTCCCACACTAGGGTAATCCCCTAGTAAGAATAGAAGAGTCTATCTTGTTATCCCCGCAAGACCTAGAACTACAAGGTAGTCGACACCTCTATCTTCCTATCCCTAGAACCCATTGAATGTACTCAGCAACATTCAGAGTCACACGAAGAAATTCTAAACAAGATGTTCAGTATATACAATTCATGAAAATATCTCTCTATAAATTACTTCTGTAGTATGTAATCTCTAGATTTGTAGAACAATCGTGAGATCATTCAAATGAGCTCATATTTATAGGTACGAATTCAAAGGTCGGGTTTCTCTCCAATGGTCATACATTTCCTTAATATTCGGAGGGACCTATACACGTGTCAATCAAATAATGGTTAGTTAGTAACAGAATGTACGACACCATTTAATAACTAAAACAAGAGTAATCAACATATGGTTGCTCAACCAAAATCAATTATCAGAGTATAAAGAAAAATATTAAAGTTCAGAGTCTAACCAAAAAATCTTTTGGTGTCTATAATACATGAATATTAGGATTATATCTTCAAAATAATTCAGAACTTGAATTCTATAGAATTCATGATTCTCTGTTTCAAGGAAATTCGAAGTCTAAATTCATAAGAATTCGATGTCTGAAATCAGAATTCTCGGAGTTTTAATTCATAGAATTTGGAGTCTTAACTCAAAAAGTATGTATTCTAAATTCAAAGAACACAGAATCTAATCTCAAAAACTTCGTTTTCGGAATCATAGAATTTGGATTATGAAATCAGAATGGCCAGTGTCTTAATTCAAATAATTTGGAACCTGAATTCGGATCCAGAAAACAGAATTGTCTATATCTATGTATTTATAATATCCCAAGGATTTGGATATGAAATCGAATACAATACATAGAGATAAAACGAGTTAGTTTTAGAGAATATATGATATGAAAAATGAAAACAAGGTAAGGAAAAATTTCCTTAGGGAAGGAATATTAAATTTTGCTTGAGATAAAGTGATTTTTATTTTCAAAACATGATGGAATGGAGAAATCATAAGGAAACCTTATTGACTCTATAATCTCCCAGTTTTTGGAAAGCACAAACATTCTTACAAAAAAGAATATAAAGACTTAGAAAATATTTTCATGGACTTTGAAAATTAAACAAATCTCCCATAACAAATGGGAAATGATGAATAAGACTAACTCCCCCTTACGCTTTAGAAACACCGAGGATCGTATTCTTGATTTCAGGATTAAGACATAGCATTTTATTTCAAATGGAAATCTTCATATATAAGAACTCCCCCTTAGATGAACTCCCCCTCACTTAGGGAAATTTTTACTAAGTGTTATTTTTTACATTAATTTCTCGCCCTTTCTGATTTTCAAAAGAATTATAGGGAATTTAAAGGAAATTTGGTACCTGAAATATTAGTATTAAACAACCAACAAACCAAAAGAGAAACAAAAAATTTATTACAATTGGAAAATTTTATACAATTAAGGAATACAACAAAATATTGGAATTGAAAAATATTATCCTTCCTTTTCCTTCTGCATCAAATTCGTCACAATAGTCTTCAGCTTTTTTAATTCCATCTGATCCTCCTCTACTTATTTGAGAGGCTGATCAAGATCCTATATTTTCTTCTCTAAGGCTTTGATTTTTTCTTCCTCAGACTTAAGAATATCATCATGAGACTTCAAGGCATCTTCTTTCTTAACAAGCTTTTCTTCAATATCAATTCTAAGATCTCTTTCTCTCTTCTAACTTTGAGTAACTGAATATAACATCCAATTCAAATCCTTCACTTCTTACTGATGAGTATTTTCTTCAAGAGAGAGCTTCTCTTGGAAATACTTATTATGATCTTTGAACTTACAATCATCAGTTTCAAAATAATCTTTGACATTATCTTGAAAATCATCAATAATTATAATATCTTCCATTGTTTTCTTTGACCATCTAGTCATCATATTACATGATCATTTTTGAGCTTCATATATTATGAAAAAGGTTTTGAAATCAGCCTCAAGCTTGATGCACTTATACATCACCATGGATACTGAATCTGATTTTTGATTTAAGGTGTGTTGTAGCATCTGACATATGGATTCTATGCTTGGAAATAAAGGCATAGTTCCAACAAGCTTTTTCAATGATTGGAAAATAATATCATATACAATAAAGGATGATTCCGATTTAGAGATTTTTCTTGGTGAAGATTATTTTTCAATATCAACAGATTTCCTCTTCAATGAAGCACCCACTTCTTTCATCTTCACCAATGCTTTTCTAGGTGTATCAAAAACCACTTGTTTTCCCTTATCATCTTTTATAATTACTTCTTCTTTACTGGATGATTTAATTTCACTATCTGATAATTATAAAATTTTACCTTCATTTACCTCTTCCTTCTCAGCTCCTCCCTCATCATTCTCTGGCTGAATGAAATCATGGATGGAGCATTCATCATTAGAAACTTTATTTACTTCTTCTTCACCAGTCACTTCATCATTCCCTGGTGTAGCAAGTTTTTATAATTCGTTTTGGGTGGTTTGAAATGATAATTTTTCAGAAATTCTTTCCTTCTCATGAAAATCCTCTAATAGGTTTATCAGGTCTTCAGTATTAGCACTGTCTTATTTTTCATATTCTACTTGTTTTTCTTCTACTCATTTTTCCTGGACTTTTTTGGAGTCACAAACTTCTTTTCCAGAGTCTCTAGTAAAGGTTCTATTAGGAATGATTCTGGTACCATAATATTATAAGATTCTTTCTCAGTAGCCTTAAAAAGTGATTGGACTATTTCTACTACAGACAAATTTTTTTTCTACTTCTTACCTTTCTCTTTCCTCCCAAGCTCATCGGCTATTTTTTCCTTCAAATATTTTTCCTCAGCAGGCTCCTGGCCAAACATAGGCTCCCCTTATTTCCAGTTATTTTTATCTTCTCTCCACATAGCCACTACTTCACTATGATATGATTTTTGTTTCTTGGCTTCAAGGGCTGCAGATTGAATTTATTTGGTCGCTGGTGTTTTTTCATTCTCTTTTACTTCCTTTACCTGCCTCTTTCTTACACCCTTTTTAGAGGTTTCATCCACCTTCTGTTTCTTTCAAATAGCATTAACATCCTCTTCCAGAAAATCAAATAATTCTTCAGATTCTTTAGAAAAACAAAATTTCATCCTTCTCAAGGTGTCATCACTCAGAAACATGACATTGTAATTTATTGACATATATTTTCAAGGAATTATAATAGATTCAAAGAAACAAACAATCATCCTTGAAAAATGGCTGGATATATAATAATTTGAGCTTTCAGATTTCCATTCTTTATGTTCTCAATAGTAACTAGGATATGATTAACCATGTTGATCTTTCTTATGTTTACCAAGAAATATAGAAAGTATATTTCACTCTTTATAAATTTATCCTTATCACCTTTTCTCAGAATGAAGAATCCATGAACCCAAAAATCAAGAATCTGAAAATTTTTTGACAGGTGAAGAATCTTCGGAGTCTTTACCCCTTAAAGACCAAGAAAATCCATTGCTTTTTCTTTAATAAAACATCAGTGAACATCATGAAGCTTATGAGAGATGAACTCTACTTATACATCATATGGGATTCCAATCAATCTAGCAACCTTAGTATAAGAAAGAGAATATGTCATCCCGTAACACATTAATGAAAATATTATCCCTCCTTCTTCCTTGAAGAAAGTTATTGTCTTGTAGAATTCAATTAGCAACTCCAAATACACCGGATCTGGTGCTTTCAGTTTCGAAATGCAAACACTCTCCCACCCATTATTCATTATATTCTTAGAGATAATGGAATCATACATGGTGAAGAAATTCAGATGAACCAACCTTTCTCTATAAACCTACCACTTAGAGATTTCCTTTACAGATGAAATTTCATTTTGAGACAAAGCTTCAACAAACATTTGGAATAAAGGAAAATCTAAGATGTTCAGAACCGGATTTTGTAGGAAGGGCAGTGCTTCAGCATGTAAGAGCTTTGAGATCGATGTGGGAAAACTATCAGGGGGTACTTTATATAAGCATTTGAGGTAAAGATTTAGCTTCACTGATTGATCGAACGGTTGGAAGCATCTTGATAAGATCTGACAGTTGAGGTAATAGTCGCAGAAGTAAATTTGATAGATTCTGATCTTTTGAGGTTTTTTAGGAAAAACATTCGGATTTAAGGAAAATTGAATCTGAAAAATTTGAAACCAAAAAAAATACCAGCAAGTAAACAATGATTATGAAAACTTATGGAAAGAAATCATACCATTCAGATTTCTAGGATGATTATTTGTAAAAAGGAAAAGTATTATGGATGAACATTAGATTCATTGAATTTTTAAATACGAAAAACACTATTACAAAAAAATTTTAGTACGAAAAATGTCATTACAAAAATTTAAATGTATGAAAATGTTCATTACGGAAATTTTATGTATGAAAATTTTCATTATGAAAATTTAATGTACAAAAATATTTTTTACGAAAATCTTATGTACAAAAGTATTCATTAAGTAAATTTCAAGTACACAAATCTTCATTACGAAAATTTCAAGTACGAAAATCATTATTATGAAGATTTTCAATACCAAAAAGTTTTAGGCTATGAATAATTTTAGACTATGAAAAAATTAAACTATAAAAAATTTTAGACTATAAAAATTATTAGACTACGAAGTTATTATATATATCTAACAAACAAATATACTCATCCTATGAAAAGGAGTTTCTTACTATAAGGATATACGTTTCAATAAGAAGTTAACATGGAAGATTACCTTATGGTTATCATTAATAACTTATGTTCAATGTATTAAAATCTATCATAGGGTATTGATTTTGTGAAAATATCAGCAATTTGATCTTGTGTTCCGATAAATTGAAGAATGATTTATCATTTTTGTGTGTGATCCCTAAGAAAGTGATGCCTAATATCTATATGTTTTTCACGAGAGTGATGTGTAGGGTTTTTACTTACGGAAATGACACTAGTATTATCACACAAAATTTGTGTTTTGTTAAAACACATACCATAGTTTGTGAGTGTGTGTTGAATCCACAAACACTTGAGCACAATAACTTCCAGGTACTACATATTCAGCTTTAGCCGTGGAATGTGCTACCTAGTGTTTCTTTTTTGCATGACCAAGAAACTAATAAATCTCATACGAAATGAAAAGTTCTAGATGTACTATTCCTATCCATTCTACATCCACCAAAATCAGCATCCGAGAAACATTTTAAAACAAAATCATTTCTAGATGTATAAAAGATCTCTAGATCCATGGATCTCATTAAGTAGTGAAAAATTATTTTCACTTCGTTTAAATGGGATTCTTTAGGATTGGATTGATATCTTGAAAAGGAATCAGTTAAAGATTGTTGAGTTGAACCAAAAATATTGTCATCAACATAAATTTGAAAAATAAAAACATTTTCTTTATCGTTATTTATAAAAAGGGTTGGATCTTCATTTACCTTAACATTATTATTTTTGAAGAAAAAATATTGTAATTCCATCATACCAGGCCTAGGGTCTTGCTTATATTCATACAATTATTTGGAAAGTTTGAAAACATGTTCATGATGTTTTGTATCTTACAATCCAGGAGGTTGTTGAACAAAACCTTCCTCTTGATCGTAACCATTATAGAAAGAACACTTCACATCTATTTTAAAAATTTGAAATTGAAGAAAGCTGCAAAGGCAAGTGGAATACGAATAGATTCATATCTAGGTACTGGAGCATAGGTTTCTTCATAGCCTATTGCTTCTTGCTGATTCTCACATTTAGCTACCATTCTATCATTCTTTCTTAAAATGATTCCATTTTCATCACATTTATTTTTGAAGACCCATTTCACTCCAATAATATAAGTTTCCTTAGTTTTTTTTAACCAAAGTTCAGACATTATTCCTTTTTAATTCATTTATCTCGTCTTTCATAGCTTTTATCCAATCATCATCACCTAAAACCTCATCAGTGTTTTTTGGTTCTAATTTTGAAAGGAATGCTAGATGTTCTACTTCATTTTTTTAGGATCTTCTAGCCAGTACAGGTCGATTTACATCACCAATGATACTATCACTGGGATGATTCTTATGAAACAACTGATTTGGGTTTTGTAAAACCTTTTCATCAACATAGGGTAGGAAATCTTTTGGGGTAAATGTTTTAGAAATACCTTCATTAACCTTTTCCTTATCTGAAGGATATTCTATCAGGGGTTGATAGTCAGTTTTTGAAAACACATATGAAGATATAGGTTGAGGATGTTTAAAAAAAGATCAGTTTCATCAAGTTTAACATGTATTATCTCTTCAACAGTACAATTTTTCTTATTGAAAAATCTATATGCCATAGAAGTTGTGGAGTGACCAAGGAAAATCCATTAATCTGATTTTGGTGTGAATTTGTGTAGATTATATATGGTATTTAGAATGAATACCTTTCAACAAAAAAAACATGACGAAGGAAAGTTGAGTTTTTCTACCATTCCATAACTCATAAGCTGTTTTATTATGTAAATGTCTAATCAAAAAATGTTTTACACCATAGAAAGAAGTATTTACAGCTTCATCTCAAAAATATTTAGACACTGAATATTCACTCAACATGGTTCTTGTTATCTCTTGAAGAATTTTATTTCTTCTTTAAAAAACACCATTTTTTAGGTGTTCTTGGTGCTGAGAAGTTATGAGTAATTCATTTTCTTCTAAAAAAAGATTCAAAATCAGAATTTGGAAATTCTCCTCCATGATCACTATGAATAGTTATCAAGGGAAGGTTTTTCCCATTTTTAACTTGGTATCTAAAACTTTTGAAATAAGAAAAGGGTTTAGATTTCTCTGCTATAAAATAGACCGACATAAATCTAGTGTAATCATCAACTAAGACAAATACAAAATATTTTCCTCCAATGCTTCCAGTTTCTGTTGGACCAAAATGATCCATATGCACTAATTTTAATGCATCAGTGGTTGAGAAATCACTAATTGATTTAAAACATGATTTATGTTTCTTTCCATATTAATAAGGATCACAAAATTTTGAAGAATCAAATCTATACTCCGGTAGATCCTTATCAGGCATTTTCATAGAGAGTTTTCATAGGTTCCTAAGGTTACAGTGTCTTATCCTTCTATGACACAACTAAGAATGATCTTCCATTTCACTAAGGAAAGTTAGATCATTGGCTTCTAAGGTATTCTATATTTAGTGTGTAAACATTCAATTTCTTATTAGAAGAAAGAATAAAATCATTCTTGGAATTGTGTACAAAGCACTTTTCATTCCTAAAATTCACACGGTAACCTTCATCTCATAATTGAATTAGGCTAATGTGGTTGTTCTTAAGACTCTTAACATATATAACATTTGAAATTAACTTTTTCTCATGATGAACGGTGTTACCTGTTCTAATAATTTCTCCAATAGCATTATCTCTGAAATTTAATTTTCCTCCTTTCATATTGATAATATTTTCAAAGAAGTTCTTATTACCAGTCATGTGTCAGGAACATCCACTATCCATGTACCAAGTATTTCTATTGGTTAATTTTTTATTTTATTGAAAATAAGAGATTTATACTTTCGGAACCCAAAATTTTTTGGATCCGGAAACATCAAAAAGAAAAATTTTAGGAATCCAAATTTTCATAAAAAAATATACTCTTTATGAAAATGTAAAGACTAAGTTTTGTTTAAGAGCCATTTTTTTCCAATGTCGGCCACACTCACACATATTGCTAGATGGAGCACTTTGAGGAACAAAATATTTGTTACTAAAAATCTATTTTGAACTAGTATAACCAAAAACAGAATTATTCCTAAGAGGTCGAATTTGAGAATACATCATATCAAAATTGTCTTTCCCTAAGTTAATTTTTGATAAACACTTCCTCAAGGAAAATATTTCTAACTTTATTCTAACAATTATGCTATTATCCATAAAACATCAGTTTTAACCCTAGTGTTATGATCGAAAACATTTTTCTTAGAAATTACATTTTCTAGATCCATATAAATTTTATCCTTATCAGAATTAACATCCCCAAGGTTTTTTGAAATACTTTCAATGATAAGGGTTTTTTATATAGATCCTTAGAATGATCTGATATTTCTTTGGTAATAATAGTAAATCTAGAAATTTCCTTATCATGTTCTTTCTTGAAATTAAAATTTTAATTCCCAAGGAGCTTAGCAAACCTTGAAACGTCTTCACAGGTAGGTAAAGTATTACCCTCATCAGAAAAATATTGTTCATATGAAGATACATAATATTTACTATCAATATAATTATTATTAAAGGATACATTGGTCATAGATTCATCATTGTGTACCTTAGCCATTAAGATATGATTTTCAATAGGTAGTTTGGCTATTAGACCAAGATCCTTTTATCCAGAAGATTCGTAATCTGATGATTCCTTAGAAGAGTCTCCACCATTGGAAATCCATGTTCCATTAGCTTTCAAAACATTTTTAGCTTTAGCTTCAAATTGCTTATTTCTATTCATTTCATAATTCTTTTTCCTTTCTATCTCTTCTCTAAATCATGGGACAATCTGGCCTTATATGTCCATCTTTTTTTCATTCATAACAGGTGACTTCAGAGTCTTTCTTATACTTTATTTTTTCTTATATGTAAACTAAAAATATTTCATCCCAACTATCTTGTTCATCCTTTGAGCAAGATAATATAGTTTATTCTCAGAATGATCACATTCACATAATTCAGATAAAATAGTTCCCTTCTCAGATTTTGATCTCGTAACTCTCTCATGAGTCTTGGCTTTTATATGATTATAAGAAGTTGTCGAATAAACACTTCCATTCCCATTATTCTTATTAACATTTTCTGCATATTTCTTCATTCTAGTCTCTTGTTGAAGGAGTGTTCCAAAAATATCATTAAGAGTAATCTGTGAGACTTTACTACTCTCATCTATAGATAATCTCTTAGATTTTCTCTCATTGGGCATGATGTCTATAATCTTTTCCACATGAGCTTAATCATATTAAATTTGATCACCTATAGATTATAAGCTGTTGACATTAGTCATGAGTCCCTTTTTTACCTTACATTTGGGTTCTCCATAAGGAATGAAAAAAACATGATACTCAGCTCTAAGCATAGCTCTTCTAGATTCAATAACATTGGAAGTACCAAAATGAGTAACTTCACGAATATTCTAAATACAATTTACTGCTTCATAAGAATAAATATAGATATAAATATTCCTAGTCATGGAACACAACAAAGTATTTTATACCTTGTATTTTAGTTGATATTCTGACTTCCCTTGATTAGTAAAAGTTCTAACGTCCTTACCAGAAATCTTGTAATCTCTAGTAAGCATAACAAAGATGTCCACTCCAGTGTTAATAATAAAATTCTTAATATGATCTCTCCAATATTCATAATAATTCCCATCAAATATAGGCGTTCTAGTAGGATTGTGATTTTTAATTTAACCAAAATTCATTCATGTCATCTCGAAGATAATATCTTTCCTCACAAACTTCATATTAATAAAATTTTGTAAATAAGGATAAAAATATACTAATCAAGGAAAATATAGAACAATGAAAAACTTGAGCAAAAGAACATATATGTGGATATAAGTATTTCAGAGACCTGTTCTAATACAAATTGTAGGATCAAAATAATGATGAATATGCTCAATAAACAAGAGGGGGGAGAATTGTATACTTTAAAAATTCCTTTGTATCTTTAAAGATGGTAATGTTTGACAATGTTAAACTAGTTAAATTCACAAAATCTCTTAGTTCAACAAACATGATTGATTTCAGAAATATGGTTCTGAGAATATAATATCATAAATTTGGTTCCAAAAATGAAACTTATGAAAAGTTTACAACGAAAAAGTTTCTAACGTAAAAATTATATAATCTTACTAATCTGAGTATATGAATAAGAAGTATAAGATAGTTATACATTCCTTAACAACCAAAATGAAATAGAAAACAGAAACAATAAATAATAGTAGTAAATATTTTAACTGAAAGAGAAGGGTATCTAACAACCTTGGATAAAGGTCCCTTGATTTATAATTTAATGAATGTCCATCTTACCCACAACAGGGTAAGCCCTCGATACGAATATCAGACTCTATCTTGTTATCCCCACATGCCCTCGAACTTCATGGAAGTTGGAACCTCTGTCTTCTAATCCCCAGAAGCCCTTGAATGTACTCAACAACATTCGAATTTGAAAAAAGAAATTCTAAACAAGATATTCAGTACTCACAAAGCATGAATTTATCTCTCTAGAAATCACTTCATCATTAGGAAATCTCTAGAGTCATAGAATAGTAGTGATCTCATTCAAATGAGCTCCTATTTATAAGCACATCTTCAAAGGTCAACTCCCTCCTCCAATGGTCTTTATTTTTCATGAATTTCATAGGGACTTGTAAATGTGTCAATCAAACAATGGTTAGTTGTTAATATAAAGAACAACACCATTTAATAACTCAAACAAGAGTATGAAAAATATGGTTTATCAATGAAACTCAATTATCGGAGTCTAATAAAAGAATAAAAGTTCTGATTCTGACCAAAAAAAACCCTTCGATGTCTATAATACATGAATGTTTAGATTTAGTCTAAAAAAAATTTAGAACCTGAATTATATAGAAATCTGGATCTTGTGATTCAAGGAAACTTGGAGACTGATTTCATATGACTTTAGAGTCTGAAATCAGAGAATTCGGAGTCTGAATTCATAAGAATTTAGAGTATGAACATAGAGAGTTTGGAGTTTGAATTCAGATAACTCAGTGATTGAACTCAAAAAGTTCGATGTCTAAATTTAGAGAACTTGGAGTCTGGACTCAGAAATTTCAGAGTCTGAATTCAGAGGATTCAGAGTCTAAACTCAAAAATCTCAGAGTCTGAATTTAGAGAATTTGGAACCTGAATTCGGATCCTGAATAAAGAATTCTTTATATCTAAGTATTTATAAGATTCTGAGTTTTTGGATATGAAACCTAATTTTATACTTAGAAAAAAAATTAGTTAGTTTTAGAGAAAATATGATACGAACAATGAATAAAAGGTAAGGAAAAATTTCCTTGGGGATGGAAAATAAAATCTTCCTTGAGATAAAGTGTTTGTGATTTTCAAAACATGAAGGAATGGAAAATTCATTAGGAAAACACATTGACTCAACAGATATATCTAGGTTATTCAAATTATAATGGTTATAATTTTATTATTATTTCATCATGGTTTAAAAATATTTAAAGGTGGTGGAATAAGAACAAAAACAAAAATGTTTGATTAAGAACGACCCTCTGTTCTAGATAACATTTTATTGTTTCCTCCAAAATCATTCAATTATTTGTATAATGATGAAAATATTTTCTATAATATGTGTACATGGACTAAATTAATAGATTTTTATAGGTATTTCCCCATCCAAAAGGCATTTTAGTTTTGCTGAATAGAGTTGGGGGTGGTATTTTATATTTGGGTGGAGGATACAATTGAAATCATTAAAAAAACACAATACACACATTTTTGACATTAAAAAATACTCAATAAACCATTATCAAGAATCATATGATGTCTATTTTATATATGGATATAAAAATTAATTTAGGAAAAATTTTTGTCTTCTGAACACCTATCCATTTAGTTTATCCCAACGAGTAAATCCATTTCTACCTTAATGAAGGTAAAATATTTTCTCTATTTTCACACATCCTTATGAAATAATTATGTTGACTTAATTCACTAATATAAATTATTCTTATTTAAAATAGTTAATCCATTTTATCACATTCAATTTAAATATTTGGGCAATTTTTATTTAAATTAAAACCCACCAACGTGATGAAAAAATGGGGTTTCCAGAAATATACTTCTCAAACATATAATGATTTTACGTTAATAATATGACTATTAATCATCATTATATGATTTTACATAAATATTTTTTTTATATAATTTATATATTTAATTTAAATTATTTAGTATTATGTGTATTTGAAATTAATTAAAATGGGGAATCGTTATGCACTTTAAAACTATTTTTAGAATAAAATCATTTTTTAAAATGAAAAAATATACTCAAACTAAAAAAAAGATACATACTAGTATAATTTAATTACGTTTAGAAAATATAAATAAGGAATACTTATATTACATTAAATAATATTTTGAAAATTATTTTTCTATTATGTTATATAAAATATTGAAAATAAATGTTATTTTTACAAAAATTAAGATTTTTCAGTATTCAGTGAAAAATCAAAATTTGATAAATTTTTTCACCCGAAGTTAATTTTGGTATAATGATTTAAAAATTAAAGCTCATTTTATCAAATAAAAATTCAAAATTATCTTGAAATTTATTATATTATATTATCAAAAAAAATCAAAAATTGTTTTTTGAAGAAAACATATTTTTGAAGAATAAAATAACTACATAAAAAATTGTATAATTATTTACTCAGAATTTATCAATAAATTATTACAGATTAGGATGCATATATATCTCATGAAATATTTCATACTATTCATACACATTAATTTAATTACATGGTTATCAAAATCTTATATTTTTAGAGCTGCATACACATGATGTTGTGTGTTGTATATAATATCAAATATTAAATTTTTCTTATTCCAAATGATGATATAAGATATTTCAAATGGATCTAAAGTTAGTGTCTCACTATAAAAATTTTGAGGAATAATTTTTTTAAAAATAATATCAAGGTTTTATATTTATTGATAATGAATTATTTTTGTGAATGTAAAAAAAGATAAATTATATGGATTAAATTTATCCTCATAGGGATATATATATATATATATATAAGGAAACATACTTTTCATACATGTATAATTCACCGTTTTAGGTAAATATTGTATAAATTTTACAAAAATACATAAATGAGGACTAACAAGGATCAGTGTATTTAGAAACTTTGATACGTAAAAAATTAGTACATTAATGATTCATATCATTTCGAATTTATTACATTAAATCTAGAACCCTTACTAGGAATAACAAAAATCCACTATCAATAACTTCAGGAAGGAAAAAATAAAGGTAATATGACCTTATATTCGTAGTAAAGGTAAAAAATATAGATACTAATAAATGATGACAAGTGAGAATTACATAATCATAACAGTTTGGGAACAAAATCTAAACAATATAAAATCATAATGATAAATTAATTTATCATATTTAGGAGACATGGAATGATGTATTTTTATTTTAATGTATAATACATAATAGTATAAACTTCTCAATAACCAATCATTATCTATAAAAATATATCATAAGCACAATAAAAATAACTTTTTAACATATATAAATATAGAAAATAAATTTTAACTCAAGAATCATTGTCAGGTCAATCATTGTGGATTGGGTTCACTCCCCATGGCATCATTTACTTAGTCAAGGTTCACTCCCAAGACTATCTCGTTGTAAAATTTCCCTTTTTAAATTGAGTTCACTCCCGACAATTTTCCTTCTTATCTCAAGAGATATCAATATTTACACAGTGAATTAGTAGTCCATAAGATCAGAAAGTGAACATAATAAAATAACCCATATAAAAGTTCCATATTTCATAAACATTACATCAAAATATTTATAAAACAACCAAATAATGAATAAATTTTGTGAATTTGGATAGTATCTCAATAAAATAATAAGAAACATCAAAGGATGTTTTTCTTGGTGAAAGTAGCTTTAAAATATCACTATGAAATTTGTTGAAAAAAATGAACTTTCATTTTTAAATTACATATTGAATATATAAAAATTTAATAAATATTAAGGATAAATTTTTCTTTTAAAATAGAAAAGGATAATAATGATGAATATTATAATTTTATATTATTCATGATGCTGAAAAATAAATTCATGTAGTGTACATTAAAACAAGAATTCCGTCCACATTAATGGGAAAAACTGTAAGTACATTATTTTGAAAAGGAATACAAAAATCATTAATAAAATATAGAATGTAAAAAAGGATAAAAATTAAATTATTAAATCTTAGTATTAATATAAAAACATTCTTGAAATTATTTTTAACTAATTATAATAATGAACAAAATGATTACAGACTGAAAGAAAAACGCGGTCTATTTTCATTGAAAACATTCATTTGGTATTTTAATTAATTGAAAATATATAATGAAATTAAAAATATATAAATCCAAAAATAAATTTTATATATAAGATTAAATATTATTTAGGAAATAAAGATAAAATAAATCCTTCATTAAAAATTCAATAATAGACAATCAGTATAAGAAAATGAGATTGTAACATAAAATCATTACATATTTTCTAAGTTTTATTCCGGAACTCCATGATATAAATAACATCAACATAAACCATAAATATTAAAAATATATAATATTTATGATACAATATATCAATTTGGTAGTAGATACACATCATATAAGTATATAGGTGTATAAAGTAACATAGGTCCCAGTGATTTTAATTTCAGACGGTGAACCCTTATCACTTTGGAAACAATCAAATCAAATAACATTTGATTAAATAATTAAAAAAATTTATTTCAATAAATGTATTTAAGAATAAAACATGATATGACATGTAAAAGTATTAGTATATTCACCTCATAAACATAAATAGGTTTGTAACAACAAATATGTGTCCTGAAAACATAATTAAGATGAATAATCTTTCTGAAATTAGTAATTTTTGAATAAAAATTTATTGGAAGCATAAAAATATTATGAATTTTTGAATAAGAGTAATTAAATTATGTATTATTATAAATTAATTTATTTAGTATTATATACACACGTAAATAATAAATTAGTTAATAACGTTAAAATAAGTCTCAATGAAGTTAAATTGAGATGAAATTTTTACCTCATGTATATATTTACTAACAGACTTTATAACATGATATATAATATATAATATTTCATTATAATTCTATTATATAACCAAAATCATAAGTATAATTTCATACCTCATTTAATGATAACATTATATCTCCATATATTTTATAATCTTTTATTATAATCATCATTTTGGGTGATAACCACTACGTCTTCAATGTATGTTTCCATTGGGATGTTATGGTCATTTTATTTATTTCAAGGTTACCTCATCTCCAAAATGATAACCATAGTATAAATATAATATATTTTAATTATATTTTTATTTATCATGATTCAAATAACACAATGATGATAAATGAATTATATCACTATGTCGAGATTGTATTCCATATGTGTGCACATTTGATGTTTCTATTATTAAATGGATTGGAGGAATGAAACATAAATATTTATTCTTATTTTCTTCAAAAATATTATAATATAAAAAAATATAAACATTAAATATACCATAATAAAAAACCAATAATTTTGTTTGTGGGAAATGATTCATATTGATATGTGGAGGCGGTAATCCACATGTACGCATGAGAGATACTATAGCTTTCATTTGAGTGAAAATAGGAGTAAATAGTTAATCCATTATCAAAATAAAATTAAATTACATATATGATACTGGATTAATAATGTTTTTATGTATAAAAACTTTTATTTTAAGTAAAGAATAAATTAAATTAAAATAATTTGGTAAATATCTATAAAGATTCTTTTATAGGCCTCTGTTGAATTACACCATAATCCATGAAGGATTAGAATTATTAGTATTATAGGATATATAGGATGAAGGGATGGATTATATGAAGTTTTTTTAGTATATAATTTTTGATATATAAAGATAAAATAGTATTAATATGGGAGTTGGAGAGGTTCCCTTTATAACTGAGGGGAGAAAGACAAATCGAATTTCATATGAGATTTCAATTATCAAAGGCCATGTTCATGAGTAAATTAATTGATGTGGAAATAATATTATTATATATCATTATATAAGATTTAAATATATTTAAATAATTATTATTATATATTTTTGGTGGTAATCCTACACGTTTGTTTTGATTTAACCCACAGTAAACTTATTTTAACCTTAAACGTGGTGAAAATATTTTACGGTTCTTACTCTTAAATATGACCAAAAATAAAGTTAAAAATATTATATTATATTAATTTGTTTGATTATGAATAAATAATCTATTTTTAAATATTTAATATTTGTATGTGGTATGATTTAATTTAAAATAATGACACCACCTGCGATGAAAACTCATTTAAAACTAAAGGCTATTTCACCCAAAACCTAATAATGTTATATTAAATTCATTATAAAAAAAATAAAGTGAATGATAAAATATTTTATTGAATAAATTATATATAAATTTAATTAAAATAATTAATAAATAAAGAGTAAATAAATATAATATTTTAAGGACACATTGTGCACATAAATACAGTTGTTAGGTAATGTGTTTTTTCATCCCTAAAATAAACGTATACCAAAAGAAAAGTATAAGGATTATTCTTATGAAATTATTTATATGATATATAATTAAATGTTTAGTAATTTAAATTTATATAAATTTCAAAACATAATGGTAATTTAAATTAAAAATAAATGACAATTTATACAATTTTTTTATTTTTAATTATTCAATTATAAATAAATATTATTGCAAAAATCATAAAAAATCAGACTATGATAGTATTTATAGGTTTAGTTGAATACATATATTCATAAAATAAAATAAAATTTCAGAAATTTTTATAAATTAATTATATGTCCTATGAATGAAAGATAAAATAAAAAACTTTGATGACAATACCTTATTGAAGTATAAAATGATTTTGCTAAAAAATGGGATATTATTTATTATGTATTAATCAAAAAAAATTAAATATTTAAATATTTTTACATATTTACCAAAATGTGTATTTTCAAATTAAAACATTACAATTTTAGAGCTATGTAATGTTTTTTACTATATCATAGTTCAAATAGACTTAGGGTTATATGAAATAGAATTTATCAATCACTTACTTTTTTAGAAGAAAAATATATTATACAGTATCATGGTGTTACATTATCACAACTTAAATATTGAAACCTATAAATTTTTATATTGGTAACCAATTTATGAATATTATAGAAAATCATAATGGATAACCTTTATTATAAAAATTGGTAATAAATGTTTGTTTGAAAAGAAGAACTGAGAAACCTAACAGTTACCTAAAATAACACAAAATCAATCCCACATTAGGAGAAATGTACTGGGAAGTAAAAATATGGACATGGAGGAGAAATATAATTTTGAAGTAATAATATATCGTAACATTGAATATAGTAATGAAAATTTTAATGGCCACAATATTATAAACTCGTGAGAGGTAAAAACAACCATCAACTACTCAGATATCACCTAAAAAGGAAAATATTTTCAACATCAGGATTCTTTTACCTAGATTTAAGGAATACTTTTACCATTGAATATGATAATACATACTAACTTTATTTATTTCCATTTCATAAGAATAATGTTAATCTTTGTTTTTGATTCAATTAATTACCACTTATATCTAATATCATAATCAAATAAATTAATATTTAAGTTGAATTTTTCATTCAGGATGTAATAAAATTATCTTGTATTTAGTCATATGAACTATAGAATAATGATTGGCCATTACTTATATCTCTGGATATTTACCAAATATAAAAATGATTTACACAATTTATCCAATATTGATAATTATATATATGGGGAAGTAATACTTTAATCATTTAATCCTAAACAACAATACCTAAAGTTAAAATTAAATATTTCTATAAATTTGTAACCTAAATACACTTACAAAATTTTTCTAAACTAATTCAAATTCAAAAAATTAGTTAAAAGATAATAAATGCTCTAAAATAACGTAAATTGTATCCTCTAAATAAGATAATGTATCTCTTAATGCGATATATCAACCACATACTATACACTATATTCTCTTAAAATATCATAATACCCTTAATCCCCATAAATCCTTAATAATAACATCTATTCTACTCAAAAAGTTAACTCTATCATTATTCTATACCTAAAATCATAGACTATACACTATATTCAATAAAAAATATAATAATCTTTATCGAATATAACATATTTCTTATATACCAATACATTAACACTTTAATTATTCCACTTCAGTGATTGAAATAACATATTCCCTTCCATAGTCTAAGATTTATCCCATAGATTAGGATATTGTCTTAGAGAATTCCCATGTTACCCATATATAAGATATTTAACTATAAATTTTACCGTATAATGTAATTTTTTTACATCTACATAACTCTTCATGTTTCACTAGAAATTAATTTATTCCTATTATTCTTTTATATATAAAAACATTTTATTTCATTAAGACATGTATTCGTGTTTTTCTTCCAATATTATTGACATAGAAGAATTTTAATCACCATTTATCCATTATATTCATTAAAATAAATTTTATCTTATTTTTCTAATTAGAAAACACAATAATGTTCAATTTACTAATCATATAAGTAGATAGATGATTATAAATGGTTATTTTCTATTTAAATACACCTAAATTACCTATTAAGGAAATTTTAGTTGACCTATGTATACACCCCAAGAATGTCAAACCTCGTGCACAATAAAGGCCCATTTACTTTACACTAGAAAAATAGTCAATATTTACTTAGCCAACACTTTTCATATTTATCTACCCTAGATGAATAATTTCAAAAAACATATCATGTTACATTGTCCAAATATGGATTATTTTATTAAGGAAAAAACTCCTTTATTTAAAATATATTAGGGTGTTATCATATAATTATGATTATCCTAAGGGTTCTAACTATTGTATCCACATCCTAGTTTTGAAAAAATAATAAACCATTCTTATTATACCAACTATATTGAACATTTATTTTCATAGATTATTATTACTCCATTATGGATTATTATCCCATAAATTTCCAAATAACACAAACATGTGGACGATAGAGGATTAGTGGGTTTTGAAAAAAAATTGTAAGTAATTACTATTTGAAACATATACTTCATTTTCTATTTATATGTACATGATCAAGACCATTCTATAACATAGAATACTTAAAAATTATTCTACATAACCTAGGTATGAGAAACCTAAGAATGGTTGAGTTATGATTATCAGTAATGGTAAAAATAAGAAATATAAATAAATGATCATAAGTGATTATAAGAAAATAATTATTTCATAATAATATGATCTATTAATTTGGAAACCATACCATCAATAAATAAAACAAAATCATGAAACATGGAATAATTTTTTCTCAATTGAAATACATTAGACACAAGAGTGTGATATCATCTGAAATCAATCATTTTTCATAAAAACACATAACAATATTAATATATAAGTTTTTTGGAATAGAAATAAGCATATAAATTGAGTTCCTTATTCCGGGATCGATTCCAGATCTATCATAGAGAATTGGGTTCAATTCCCATTCCATCACTTCAACAGTCAAGTTTCACTGCTAAGAATATATTATTGGACATAGTCCACTATTCATGTTAGTTAACTCAATATTTTTGTTCTTATTGTCAAATGAGATATACTTATTTATCCAACACATTGGTGATATATATAATTTGATCAAAAATATTATACACTGAAATCCATAAATTTTTTTTCCATAAGTTCATAAATCAATTGTCATATAATCATATAATAACCCTTGAAAAGCATACTCGTTTCATAAAAATTTCATCATCATAATCATATACCATCGAAAAAAATAATAAAGACAGAAATTATGTATAATTTGCAAAGTAAATCATAACAAATATTAATGGATGTTATTAAATATTAAAATATATATAATATCACATAAAACTTTTATGTGGCAAAGCCCATTTCATTCTGACATCACTAATTTAATAAATGAAAATTTCAAAATTAGTATGAAAAAAATTATATGAAAATTAACAAGGAAAATTATAATTTAATATCTATATAAATGATTATTCATGATGGTGTAGAAATCTATTCAAATAGGGTATTCAAAACCAAAAATTACTATTATATTTTCATTATAATTTAAGAACTACCTTTCTCAAAAATTTACAAGAATATTCCGTTAAAAATTTTATTTAATGTAATACATGGGTAAATATATATTTAATTAATAATTGGAGAATAGTAAAAGCATTCATGAAGATAATTTAAAGAAAAACTAGAGATGGAATATAATATACCTCACTAAAGAGACAAACATGGTTGGTTTTCCATAAAAACAATATTTTTTGTATTTTTATTATATAATTGGAGTAAAATAAAATAAAAACATGAAATTAACATGTATAGATAGAAGGGAATGAATGGAATAATATTCTGGATAGATACACAATATTATTCCATGATCATAAATTTAATCAATAACAATCCCAAAAATATTGAGATGGTAACATGAAATCATTTCCACTATGTAAATTTTTATTAATGACACCAAGAAAGAAATAACATCAAATTAATCAATACAAATAATTAATATAGGGATATTCATGAAAAGAAAATTTCTAATTGTTTTTTGATATATCTAATAATACAAAATAGGTGTATAATATTACATAATCCCCAAAGAAGATAGTTTGAGATTTTAAACCCTAAAAACATTTGAAAAATATAAATCAAATACCCTTGGATGAAATAATTTGAATTGAAACATCAAATACACTGAATTATTAATGATCCATTATTTAACATTTAAATGTATTATTATATAAACAACATAAACATAAATAGATGAATAACATCATGTATTTTAAAATGATACAAAATTAAGATCAGGAACCCTTACAACTTTAGTAATTTTATAATTGAATGTAATGGGATGATTGAAAATAATATGGTCATATAAATCCATCTAATTAAATAATGTATTATATAGTAATTAATAAATTGTAATTATATTCACCCATAAATATGAAATTGGTATATAAAATTTAGAAAACAAAATCTATAGAAATTGACATGAAACCCTTACCTCAAGTCTATATTTCTAAAAAAGTATATTAACCTAATATAGAATACATTAAATATTTTATAATTATATATTATAACTATAATAATACCTAAAATTTACTAAATTTATTGCATATATCATTTTGTAACATTTTCAATGATAATAATTTATTATCGTCAACTTTTCGGATGTTAGGTTCTTATGTTTTCATATAGGTTTTAAATTATAAATAATATTCCATGTACGTTGATAATAGTTCATTCATATAAATTATTTTTACATAATATCAATGTAATATATATTCATTATATACAAATTTATTTCCATTAATATTAAGCAGTGATGGAAAATGGATTACATCACTATATGGAGATGATAGTTCGTATGTATGAATGGGCGATGTTTCCATTTTTAGACTAATGAGATAAAATAAAGTTAAAATTTCATTAAAATTTAAATATTAAATATTATAATATTATGATAATATATAAACGTTAAATATATTATAATGTCCAACCATGTATAACTGATGTGTAAAATTAATGTATTGCAATGAGTAGGTGGTGGTCCACACGTATGCCTAAGAGATAAATTAATCTACAATGGGACTGGGAATAGGGCATAAATGATTATTAAATAATAATTATAATTGAATACATATATCCTAATGATATTGGAATAAACATGTTTTTATGGATAAAAAAGTATTGTGGATGTAGAGGATGAAATAAAATAGAAATAACATCATTATGATATATACATCTTCTTTAGGTGACCTACATTTCATTAATAATTAATACTTGAATGATTGGTCTTTGTATAATTAAAAAATGAATATAATGAAGGTAAGGATCCTAGGAAGGTTTTATATTATGTATTTTATGACATATAATGCTCAAATCGGTTGCATATGGTAGGAGAAGAGGAGACCATTTATATGTGAGTGGGGGACACACATGGTATTTCTAAAATATTTAAATTACAAAATCCCAAATTCATGGGATAGTGGATCCAAATTGAAAAATACTAGAATAAAGGGAAATATAAATTTTATGTATCTTCAAATGATTATAATCATATGTGTTTGGGTGGTAATGCTATCCTTATATCATGGTTTGTACCTCGGTAAACTCATTTTAACAACAAGAGTGACAATTTTTTTAAACTATTCTTAATATTCACTATATCCAAAAATTATGTTGACCATATATTATTATATTATATATTATGATTAAAATTTTAAATCCAATTTTCTAGATTCAACTTCTATGTGTGGTAGAATTTAATATTAAATAATCGTTCAACCCGTAATGAAACACCGTTTAAGAAAAACATGAGTTCATTAGAAAAAACAATGGTTAATTTCATTACAATACTAGTAGAAATAAAATGAATATTAAAATATATGATTGAATATATAATCTATAAATTTCATTAAAAAATAATCAATAGATATTAATTTACTTTTCTAATATAAAAAGACATTGCATGCATGAAAATAGTTTTTATGAAATTGTGTTGTTCAACTCATAAATAAACCTATACTCATATTTATAACTATGGGAATAATAAAAGAAATGTGTAAGAATAAATTTTCAATAATAGTATACATAAGATATAAAAATTGATGATCATAAGTGATCATTAGATACATACATTGGTATAGGGGAATAATCGAGGTCAATAACATTAAAAAATCATATCCAAATAAATATGGATCAACAATAAAAAGTAAGAGTATTTGGATCAATGAAAAATACATAAAATGAGTCATTAAATCATGATAACATTGTAGAACACAATAATATGTATAAAAAATAATAATATAAATCATAACATAGTTGGTCATGAAATCACGTACAGGTCTCCCATATCATTTTTGGTTTTTGATTCACGTCCCTATCGTTGAAAACAAATTTGATCATGAATTCACATAACATTGTCTCATGATTATCTCATGATATTATAAAAATTACCCAATTAATTAGAATACTATATAATTCACCCCACCACATAATGGAAAACCATATATATTTGTTCCAAGAGAGCATGATGATATTCATATTTCAAATATTTCTAAGATTAAACAATAGAAAAGTGACATGTTTCCTGAAATATTAAATATGAAATTTTATAAAAATGATATAAAAATAAATTGGAGTGTATCTAAATATAATATTACCATTTCTGAAGAAGATAAATTATATGAAGTTTTTATAGAAGAGAAACACTTTATAAGAGTGTTAATAATGATATGGATAATGAAGGAGGAATACTATTAATTTTATATCTTTTGAGAAAAATTTTATTTTAAAAAGGGATGATAATTTTATTTTAAAAAATTGAAAAAATTATGATGAAGTTTTCTAAAGGGATATAGTAAATGTAGTCAGAAAATATGACACTATGATAGCATTTAAAAAACTATGCCATTCAAATTTTGAAAAAAGGAAATGTTAGGAGAAAATGACCATACCAAAATGAGTAAAAGTGGATTTATTTAAAAATATTAAAAAATTTAATTGAAAAATACCTTATTAAAACTTATAAATACAAATAGATACATGAATTAAAAAATATAAGTAATATGGACATGGAAGAATATGTTCTTAAAAAACAAGAGGTAAGGTTGTTTTTATTAGAAGTATCATTTGAGTGAATTATGAACAAAATAAGAAGTGATATGGTAAGATAACATGTAATCATAATGAAAAAACCAAATGAGGATAAAATAATTATCGTTTTATATACAATGAAAACAAAATGACACAGATAGTAATTTGGTCATATCAATCTTCAATTAAAAATGATATTAGAATGAGAAACACTTTACTTTTTATCCATACATCATGAATGCAATGAAAACTATTATATAATTTACATAACTATATAAATTGACCATTTTAAATCATTATTAATATATATATATATATACTTCTATACTATTTTAATTTATCCATTAATTATATGTTCATTAGTTATTTATAATTTACATAGACTATCATAGGATTGTAAGTTCAATTTTTTGGCACATGTTTTGTAATATGATCTGGAACCTAATTAACTGAACCAAGTTCATCAGTCATTTATTATAGATTTTAAAATCAAATTTTTCACTGATTTATATTTACCCATGTTAATAATATGAAAAAATGGTAACGGTTTAAGAAAATGTCATCCATGATGATTTTTTGATTAATTTTTAACTATCAACATATTAATTTATAATGATAATCAATTCATGTGTCACCATTTTAGAAACAAATTAATCATATATATTAAACAATAATATCATATCTATTCCTAAAAAATAATTTTGAATCATCCATGTATGTCAGTAATGAAAATGAAATGAGTTTTCCATAGATGTGATAGTCCCCACGTACTCAGGAGTGATTTTATTATTTCTAAATAAATAAGATTAAGAGAAGATAAATAACAATTTGATATTTAAAAATAGAAATTATGTAATAAATATCCTATTTATTCATAAAATTTGTTTATATAACTAATCATATGTGGTGGTTATAAAATACTACATCATTCTTAGTGGTAGAAGTTCACACATAAACATGGATAACATAATCAATTTTTTACTTATGAGAATGGAAGATTGTGGATAATGATTATCCCATAAATGAAATAAAATTTCTCTATTCTAATAATACATAAGTTATTAGTGTAGGATGGTATATCATATTGATGTAAATTAAGAATACATAGAAAATTTTAAATGGAATGGTTTGATTAGATATTTTAACCAAAATTCTTATAATAACACTTATTTAAATTTGAGTAAAGAAGGACAATTATTATTTTTTGTGATGAGTTATTGTATACAAAAAAAATATTGTCACAAATAATCCTTTGAAAATTATTATAAATTTTTTATAAGTAAATATTTTTCAATGGATATTTTTATGTTTTTTATGAGGAAAAACTTATTTCATTGAAAAAGGCTTTTCCGTGATTGTATGCACTATGAAAAAAATATTTATTTGTTTTAAATTTCAGAATCCATAGAAATTAGATTTTGTAGAATAATTATTTGTGAGAGATCCATGAAAAATAACCTTTTTTAGATTATTTGTGATCTTTTTTCTCAAAAATAATCCTAACACTATTTTATATGTGACATATCGATCACAAGTAATCATGATGAAATGTTATTGGTTATAGCTCTGTCAAAAAATTATTATATCCAACAGATTGGTCAAAAATAAATTAACACCTAGATTATTTACGATGGATCATCTGGAAGATATTGTTTTAATCATGTTGGATACATTATTTTTAATTGGTAAATTTTTATGGAATTTTATCTTTTTTGGAAAAACCATTACAAATAAGAAATTCGTCAAAAATAATTATCACAAACAATCTAGCTACAAATATACCTTCACTCCACTCATTACCTCCTTCTCTTTAAGGGCTCTCTTTTTCTCTCATTCTCTCAAAAGCAGCTTCTCAGTGTTAAGATTTTCAATTCCCCAATTTCATGGTATTATTTAATTTATTTAATCATTAATATTTTTTCTTCATTTAATTGTTTAATTTATTATTAGTTTTATTTATTTATTTATTTATTTATGTAAATTTCTAATTAATTTAATCAGGTAAAAATTATTATTAATTAATAAATAAAAGTATATTTATATTAAATATAACATATTTATTTATTAATATATCACTAATAAATATAATTAATACAAAATTAGTATAAATTATTATTATAATACAGATAATTAAAAATAATTAGAACAAATATACAAAAATTAGAATAAATTAATATATATTATTCTAATTTTTTAAATTGGTATAAATTAATTAATATCAATTAAAATTAATACTATTTTAATTATATTAAATTTCTATAAATTAAGTAATTTTTTTATAAATTAAAATAAATTCATCATCAAATAGTAAAAATTAAAAAAATTATTATAGTTTTTATAAAGGTATATAATATACAATAAGATTATAGAAATTAAAAATAATTGTGTAATATTATTAAATAATCATATTAATATTTCATTATTTAATATATTTAATATTACAAATGGTATAAATGAATGCAAATTATTTTGAAATTTTATATACTAGGTAATCATTAGATAAATTTTTTGAAATTATATTACAGTAATAAGAATTTATACAAATTATTAAAAATAGTTTAAACTAATATACATTATGATAAATAAAAAAAATAAAAATTATAAAAATTGTTATAAATTTGTTGGTAATTACTATTATTAATAAACTCTTTTATAAATCTGGATAAATTAAACAAATAAATTATATATGGATTTAAATTATAATTAATTAATATAAAGAAGTGTCAATTGAGAGAGTGACACTTTACACAACCTTGGGGACTCTACCAGATGATTGTAAGATTATTGAATTGTGTATAATATCTAGGCTTTCATTACTTTAACCAATCATGAGTTTCTGATGATGAGCCACCACTATGGTTTCTAAAAAAATAATGAATTTGTGTGTAATAAGATTTTATGAAAATAAAAATAAATGTATTTATAAATAAATTTGTAAAATATTTTAAATCCTTATAAATTATGATAATTTCATAATTCTATTTCAAATAATAATAAAACATTATATAAATATGTCAATAATTAGTGTTATTGTCATGAACCGTCCCCCAGGGCCCGTATCGTGACTACCCCAAGCCCGCCTTCCCTAGGCTAGGGGCTGGCGACTAGCACCAAAGGTGTAAATCCCATATATGGGAAGGAAATTCCTTTAAAACTGTAAACAAAACATCAGAGTACACAACTGGAAGCAAAACACTAAGTAAAACTGTATACAAAAGAATTGCAGGAAATTAAAAGGGGCCGGAAATACAAGCCCAACAGGAAAGTAAAAGTACAACTGAAAAGAAAGTACAAATGAATAAAAGTAAATCAGCTACTGGGTCATCCTCCGGGGTTCCAACCTAATAGGTAGGTACAGATGGCCTCCTCAACATTCCACATCCATCCATCTCCTCTGTGTACTGTCACACTGAGTGGTCTGCCTCTGGATACTGTCCAGTCATGCTACTCTCTACCTTAGTCAGCACAGTCTGTCGTCTGAAACCAACACAATGATGTGCGAGCATATCCCATGAAGAGGTGAGTATAATGATACTCAGTAGGGATCCCGAGACCCTACAGGTCTCACAAAATCAAACAAGGATAAACCACAAACTATGAAAAAAACATATAACCATTACTTATTTATATGCCTATACATATACCTAAGTTATCTAGTAACCCATCTCAATCATGATCAAAACACAAAAGTCGTTAACTCAACTCAATCCACGATTTTTATTATCGAAATGATGGCTGGTGTCGTACTCCTCCTCTATCGAGTACAGTGGGCATGTCGCGTCACACAGAGGCACCTCCCACTATCTTTGGACTGTTGAGGTACTCCTCCTGTTGATTACCGTGGGTCTGTCACGTCCAACAGATGCGCTCCCCACCATGGGTCATCAATGCTCACACAAAGGCTCTTTTCCTCGTAGCCTACTGAGGGACTCCTCCTGTCGAGTACCGTGGGTCTGTCATGCTCACATAGAGGTGATCCCCACTATGGGTATGTCTCATCACATAGAGGAACTCCCCACTGTGCTAGTTGAGTCACTCCGAGTCGAATCGGTCATGCAGTTGTTAAGTCTCAGCCAGCTACTAGGTCTTCGTATTCTGTTCGCTCCCCTTTGGAAGCATCCACTCCATGAAATACAGGTCGATACTCCAACTGTCACAATGTGCCACAAAAATGTATCTCAATGGTCTGCCATGTCATAGGGGTCTCAACGCAACAGACAGCGCATCGATCGGATGACCGGTCTATGAGTTATTATATTTTTTGTCCCAAGGGCCTGGAAGGATTCATGTACGATCCAACCTGACCATATCTCCACTGTACCCTGAACTCCAGTGCGGTATTTTCAAAGGGATGACTTTGCTCCAAGAATACTGGCACCGCTGATGGTTCGAAAAATGGATGTCTGGTGCCAATGATATGGCCCAAGAAGGTACTGGGGTCAATAGTAGTCCTGTGTCCGGTCCGACCTGGTCGGATCAACTCGGCCAAACCCAGTATGGGCCAACCCAGTCGGGGTCGACATGGTCAGTCTCGCTGGGTCTGACCCGGCCCGTTGGGTGGGTCAGCCCGCTATGTTTGGCCCAGTGTGCTATTCCCGGGCCACCGGACTACTGGGGCGGTTCGGCCCGGGATAGGGGCTAGTTCAGCTCGGAGCATTACCAGGGTACAGCCTGATGCAAATCGGCCCAAAGGGCGCAAGAGAGCCGGGACGCCGACTCAGCTTGAAGATTACGGTTCGCGCAATGGCCGGCTCGGGGCGGCCGGTTTGGGGTGACGCACATGGAAGCTGGCTAGGGGCAGCCAAGGAGGCCGCGGCAAGGCACCGGGCATGCCACGGGGGCGCCTCCAGGGCATCGAGCTGGGGGTGGGATCTCCGAGAAGGGCGTGACAGTGGCCAGTCAAGCAGCAGGGGTGCCGGTAGGGCATCGGGAAAGTCGCGGGGGTCGCGGTAAGGCGGTCCACGCGCCGACCTGGTCTCCGAGGGGTTGCGGTCAGGTGGGATGCACACCCAGCAGGGCATCGGGCGGGTGTGGAGAGGTAGGCCTTAGGTTGGGTAGGACACCGGGAGGCCACGAGCAGGCAAGCCTCACGCCGGGTAGGGCGTCGGGAGGTCGTGGGTAGGCGGGCCGAGTGCCGCATAGGCTGGCGGTGTTCGGTCGGAAGCATCGGTGCACTGCGGGGGCATTACGATTCTTGGAGGCCCCGGGTAGCACAACCTTCTTCATTGCCACCTTCATTGTCACCGCCTCATCTCCATGTGGTAGAATACCACAATAAGAGAGAAAACAATGGAGGATGTCGGGCCATGTTAGGTTGGCCCACATCCTCCGCATTTAAGAGGTATCATTTGGCTCATTATGAGTTTAAGATGATGAAAAATATGTCCACATCGATCCCTTATTATCCTTTGAGGAAGGTATAAAAAAGGTACTACGTCAAAAAGTAATAACCCCCACCTTTAATTCTCTTATCATAGTTCGTTGGCAGAGTATTGGAAGGAAGACAATGATGATCGTCGTTCGTTGCTTCCGCCGCACGTCCCCAATCCTGAGCTCTGTCGGTTCATTGACGTTGCAGAGGGTAGGTTGGTTGGTGTTTGGGGTAGAAGTCCGAGGAATAAGTTGAAGAAGAATCATTGTTGGCATTCTTCACATTATTTGTTGGGAGCTTTCTCTAGTAATCCTTTAATCCTCCTCTTCCAACAAAATGAAAAATTCCCACGAAATAATTGATTGTCTATTATTTTAATGTTGGCATGTAATTCAAACACGAAGAATTTATTTATGGAGGCTCCTATAATTTAATTCAATAGGTTTTCACATTAATTAAAGGGAGCTGGATCCATTTAATTAAAGGGTAAGGTGGAGAGGTTCTCCCTCATTAATGGGGGATAGTTGAGAGGTTATACTCTCCTCCCATTAATAGGGGTCAGGTGGTCTCCACACCTATTATTCAAAAGAGAGGTTATGGTCTAGGGTGGTCCCCACGTCATACCCTCTCACGAGAGGTTATATTCTGGTGGGCCCCACCACCATAACCTCTCATGGGAGGTTAGGGTGTGGTGGTCCCACCTCCAACTCCCAGGAGGAGGTTTTAACCAACAATCACACACAAGGAAGCTTAAAATAAAATAATTTTTTGTACACTTTATTTTATTATTTTTTAATAAAAAAGCCAAAAAAATAAATTTTATTCTCATCTAACTTTCATCGAGGTGAAAGTCTTTTTAAAAAAATATCGGTGATGTGAGTTCAACGGTGCCGTTATATTTCAATTCGGATCACTAGTTCAAAAGTTATAAAACCCTGCTCGTACATTTACAAAATATACACAAAAATTTTTTCCTAATTTGATTCTGAGCACACCGGGCCTCGGAATCAAGCTCCGTAAATTTTCGTGTACTCATAAAAATCCCATGTATTTATGAAAAAAAAATCAACAGAATTTCTAGGTCATTACATTCTCCCCATCTTAGGGCTTTACATACCCGTAAGCTACAACGTGAACTATGGGAAAAAATGGGGGTGTTGAGCACACATTTGAGCCTCCTGCTACCATGTGCTCTCTTGGAGGTTCACGTGCAGCTAGAGTATGCACACCATAAGTATCGGCCATCCATGTAGGACCCGCCCTTTATGATCCTCAATCTCCTGTGGAACGACCGTAAAAGTATCCCCATCGTCAATGTCCAGCTCTCCATGGTCGATGATATGGGAAGGGTTGTGCACATATCTCCTCTGCTGACATACGTGGAAGACGTCGTGAACCCGGTGCAACTGAGGTGGAAGAGCTAAGCAGTAAGCCACCTCTCCTACTCTGCTAAGGACCTGGAAAGGTTCGATGAATCTCATAGATAACATGTCTTCTCGGCCAAATCTCCGTAGACCTCATCGAGGTGATACCCGTAGAAATATGTGGTCACCATTCTCGAACTCTAGAGGTATCCGTCTCTTATTAGCATATGACTTCTGGCAACTCTGTGCAGTCTTCATCCATTCCTGGATGATCTGCACATTCTCCACAGTATCTCGTTCCATCTCTGGTCCCACTAGGGCAGACTCCCAAGGTTTAGTCCAACACAAGGGTGATCTACAAGGTTGTCCGTATAAGGCCTCAAAAGGGGTCATCCCAATGGTGGAGTGATATCAATTGTTGTAAGAAAATTTTACCAAAGGAAATTGATCCTCCCAGTTGCGACTGAAGACAAGGACACAAGAACATTTCATGTCTTTGAGGGTCCGAATGGTCCACTCAGTCTGAATATTTGTGTGAGGATGGAAGGAGGTGCTCAGATTTCACTACGTCCTGAAATCATCCTAGAACCC
The DNA here is from genome assembly GCA_963277665.1 of Viscum album. NCBI lineage: Eukaryota > Viridiplantae > Streptophyta > Magnoliopsida > Santalales > Viscaceae > Viscum > Viscum album. The sequence continues at coordinate 2,003,513,521 of OY728136.1, forward strand.
ATTCTATAGCCAGGAAGTAAACCGTGCATCACGGTCAGAACAATAGCATAAGCTACTCCATGTAGTCACACAACCTCCTACACATAGAGATGCCCAAAGATATCCATTGAACCCAGCTCTCTGATCGGTAGGAAGTGGGCCAATATGGTGAGTCGGTAGATGATCACCCAAATTGAGTCGTGACCTCTGGATGTACCTGGAAGAACCTTCATGAATTCCATGAATATCCCATCCCACATCCACTCTAGGACCTCTAAAGGATGAACCAAGACTTCTGGTTCCTAGTGCTATGCCTTCACTTGTTGACAAATGAGGCACGATGAGACAAAATATGTTACTTCCTTCTTCACACCTGACCACCAGTGTTGTCGTCGAAGGTCCTGGTACATCTTTTCCACTCCGAGATGTACCGTTAGAGGGGATGTGTGGAAGTCTCTCAAAACTTCTTCCTAATGTGCCACTGGTACCATGGTATGTCCTCTAAAGAGGATGGCGTGCTCCCCACCTTCAATAAATATATCAGGTGCATATCCTGTGGATATCCGAGAACATCGTGTCTCACATTCAGCGTCCCCTCGTTGTGCAACCCTGACTCACTGAAGAAGTGGGGGAGTGACTTTAAGTGACTTTATAAAGGCTTCTCCATCCCTATACACAAAGGATATCTGTAAAGTAGTCACCTGCTCTTTCACCACACCTAGAAGCTATATACCAGTCCTCCAGAAGAGTGCATCAGCAACAACGTTTCCCTTTCCTGGAGTATAGACTATCTTGATGTCATGGTCCTAGATGAACTCAATCCACCACCATTGTCTCTGGTTCAGGTACATCAGAGGGAAGATATACCTGAGACTCTTGTGATCAGAGTACATGGTAAAAATCTCACCAATCAGATAGTGCCACCACATCGTCAAGGCGAATACCACTACTGCTAACTCTAGGTCACGGGTTGTGTAGTTCTGCTTGTGTTGTATCAGGTACCATGAACCATATGCGATCAAAACTCGATTCTGCATTAGGAAACATCCAATTCATGTCCCTAATGTGTCTTAGTAAACTACGTACCCTACGCCCTCCTTTGGAGGCCTCAATATGGGGGCACTATTCAGCCTATGCCTCATCTCCTAAAAGCTCTACTGGCATCTCTTCTACCACACAAAGGGTTTCTCCATCTTTTTCAAGGATGATAGTGGTTTTGTAACTCTAGAGAAGTCTGGAACGAACCTTTTCTATACCCGACCATACCCAGGAAACTTCATTCCTTTGTCACACTCCTGGTTGGCTCCCAAGAAAGTACCACCTCGTTCTTCCCTGGATCCACTGCAACTCCAGCCTCTGAGATGACGTGTCCCAAGAACTGAACCTCTCAAATCCAAAACTGGCACTTCAAGTGCTTACTATAAATCTGGTGATCTCAGAGTATGTCCAGTACTAACCGAAAATGGTAGGCAGGTTCCTCCTTAGTATTTGAGTAGATCAAAATGTCTTCGACAAATACCATGACAAAGCGATTGAGGAATGGATGGATGATCCTATTCAGGAGTCCCATGGAGACTGCTGGAGGGTTGGTTACGCCGAAAGACATAACCAAAAACTCGTAGTGGCTGTAATGAAACCTGAAGGCCACCTTTTGCACATCCTCATCTTGAACTATGAGCTGGTGATAGCATGATCTGAGGTCTATCTTCAAGAACCAACATGCCCCCTTCAACTGATCAAAGAGGTCGTCAATCCTCAGAAGTGGGTAATTTCTCATGATGGTCACCTGGTTCAGGTGACGGTAGTCAACACAATGCCTCAAACTCCCATCCGCCTTCTTGGTGAACAGAATCTAGGCTTCATAGGGAGAAACACTGGGCTTGATGAATCCCTTCCCCTGCAAGTCCTCCAACTGTACCCGCAACTCACGAAGCTCAACAGGAGCTATCCGATATGCTAGAGATGATATCGGTGCCGTCCCTGGGTATAGGTAAATGTAGAAGTCCACCACTCTATGAGGAGGTAGTCCTGGAAAATTATCAGGGAAAATACCCACGTACTGGTCTACCAATACAGGATAAATCGGAGTCTCCACATTAACTTATCCGAGAGTAAGTCAAGCCAACTGGTGAGTGATTGGCTATATCCTCCTTTGAGTAAGTCTGTTATGTGCTGCAAAGGTTACCTTCTTGCCGATGAAGGTAACCTGGTCCCATCCATGCAAGCACAACACACTTTTCGCCTAATACAATCTATCTGAGCATGGTCTGTAGATAACCAGTCTATACCCAAGATGACGTCGTAAGGCCTCGATGCCGATACTAGGAGATACCAGCCAAAGCTCTCATCTCCTAGAGTAATCCCACACTATTGACACCAGTGCATAATCATCAAATTAGATATCTTAAGAGTCTCTAGCCGTAAAGATTGAGCCAAAATCTTTGTCGAAATCACTGAGCTCTGAACGAGGGCAGTGGAAATGAAAGAGTGATTGGCACTTGTGTCTATAAAAACTATAGCTAAGGTGGAGTAGAAATAGATGTACCTAGAATAATATCTCGAGAATAGTGATCATAGGCCTTAAATTATTGAAGTTGAGATCTCCCCTATCCACCCGCACCCTGCAGTCGGGGTGGGCCTCCTGGTGGGGGTGGTGGTAACACCTCGTAACATCTTCCACTTCCAGTTGCATGTACATTTCATCTACCACGTCCGCCTCCTTTTGAAGGACCAACTCGTTCGAATCTATTCCTCTACCTGGGAGGTCCCACAATAGTCAAGTGATCATCTGAATGGCGGGTCAGACAGTCACGATCCATGTGACCCTGCCAGCCGCATGAGTAACACTACCTGCTACTGGCATGTGTCTCTCCCCTCCGTGTGCCCCGCACAACCGATCCTGAGTCATGCGGTCAACCACCTATTGGTCTGGTCCTCTTGGACCTTTATAACATCTGTCTACTTCCATCTGCATAATACTCCGCTGTGTTTCGGCTAGTGGTGGTTCTGGATGCAGGAGACTGCTTAGCATGAAAACTCTCAACCAAGAGGGTTCTCTCTAGAACCCACGTCTACATTAAAATGCTACGTGAGATCATTGGAGATTTGATCTCTCGGATGAGACCCTGATTGAAGGCCCGGGACTTGAATAATGAGTCACACACCATATTTTTGGAGTTTCATGAGAGGTCGGTGAACCTCGTTGAGTACTATTCTACTGTCATGCTGCCCTACTGCAGATAAAGTAGCTCATGTATCCGCACCGCACGAAGGGTGGCTAGTATAAACTCCGCCTGAAACAGGCTATCGATGTCTACCCAAAGTAGGGTCGCCTCGTCATGAACCTGGAGAATCAGGCTCCACCATCTTTCTACTGATACCTAAAGGAGACTCACAAAAAGAATCACTATGATGTCTTTTGGTTTCCCTTATAGCATGAAGACTCTCACCACAGCCTCCACCCAATCCTCAGTCACCTGTGGGTCCATCATTCCCCTGAACCTGGGTGGCCTCTGGAACTAGAACTCGTGCAATGCACTCAAGTGGAATGCATCATCTACTGTTGGGGCTGGTGGCATCGATGGCCCAACAGGAATTACTACTGCTAGTGCCTCTACTGGAAAAGGTCCATGCACCGAGGCCTCATCGCTCGGTGGGAAATCAGTGCGTACGACTCTCAACGCTATAACTGTTCATTCTTAGGGAGGCATCCTAAAAGAAAGTGATGTGACGTGTTCAAAAGATTATACCTGGTGAGCGGAACTGGTTGAGATGTCTTTAAGAAAACGTTTGGAAACATGCACAAAATCAGTGTATTCGGGCACTGAGATAGAAATTATAAGTCAGGGTCCTAGTGTATGGATTCCTCAGTCACCCACACCAAAACTGGACTCACTGAACTGAAAGCCACACTTAGTAACCTTAACACTATTTCTTCATATAAAAGAAAGATCAAAGTTCTATGTTATGTAGTAGAACCTACCTCTGATACCAATTTGTCACGACCCATCCCCCGGGGCCCGTATCGTGACTACCCCAAGGCTTCCTTCCATAGGCCAGGGGATAGCGACTTGCACCAAAGGTGTAAATCCCAAAACTAGGAAGGTATTTCCTTTATAACTGTAAAAAAACACATCAGATTACCCAACTGGAAACAAAACACTAAGTAAAAATATATAAAAACGATGTGTTGGAATGTAAAAGGGGACAGAATTAGAAGCCCAAAAGGAATGTACAAGTACAACTAAAAATTAAGTACAAATGAAGAAATGTAAAGAAGCTACGTGGTGGTCCTCCAGGGTTCCTACCTAAAGGGTAGGTACAGATGGACTTCTTATCATGCCATGTCCGTCTGTCTCCTCTGTGTACCATCACACCAAGTGGTCCTCCTCCGAGTACCATCCAGTCCTGCTACTCTCTACCTCAGTCAGCGTTGTCTGTTGTCTGAAACCAACACATTGTGGTGCAGGCATAGATTGTTTAGGGATGAGTATAACGATACTCATTAGGGACCCCAAGACCCTCAAGGTCTCACAAAATCCAACATGGATAAACCAGAAATATGAAAACAATATATAACCATTACTTATATATATGCCCATATATACACCTAAGTGACCTAGTAACCCATCTCAATAATGAGGAAAACACAAAAGTCATTAACTCATATCAAAACATGATTTTTTTATCGAAACCACAACTGGTGGCGTACTCCTCCTCTATCAAGAATAGTGGGCCTATCGCGTCACATAGAGTCGCTTCCCATTATCCTTGGTTTTTGGAGGTACTCATTTTTTCGAGTATTGTGGGTCCACCGCGTCACACATAGGCCATCCCCACCATGGTTATACTGCTCTCAAATAGAGGATCGCCCCACCGTGGGTCTGCCGGGTCACAAACAGGTGCTCCCCATTCGGCTAGTCGGGTCACTCCGAGTCGAATCAGTCAAGCAATCGTCATGTCTCAGCCAGCTACTAGGTCTCTGTACTCTGTCTGATTGTCTCTGGAAGGATCTGATCCACTGCTATTGGTCAATACTCAAACTATCACGATGTTCCAGGAAAAAGTATCTCAAGGTCTTCCATGTCATAGGGGTCTCAATGCAACAGACAACGCGTCGATCAGACACCTTGTCAATGAGTTATTAGTCTTTTTGTCTCGGGGGCCCGGTTGGATTCGTGTACAATCCAACCTGACCATATCTCAAAAATACCCCGAACTCCCGAGGATAATTCTCAAAGGGACGACATCACTCCAATAATATGGGTGTCGCTAACAGTTCAACAAATGGACGTATAGTACCAATGATATGACCCAAGAAGGTAATTGGGTCAATAGTGGGCTCGGGTCCGGTCCCACCTCATCACACCGACTCGGCCCAACCAAGTCTAGGTCAACCCTGTCTCTATTGACTTGGTCAGTCTTTCTGGGTCTGACCCAGCCCGTTGTGTGGTTCAGCCCGCTACGTTTGGCCCAGTCCCCTGGGCCCGGCCCAGCGGTCTGCGGGGGCAGATCGGCCCGGGCTCGGGGCCAGTTCATACTGGAGCGTTGCAAGGGCGCAACCCGGTGCGGTCTGTCCTGTAGGGCATGAGGGAACTATGACGCTAGCTCGGCCGGAGGCGTGCAGGTTGTGAAAAGGCCGGATCAGGGGTGGCCTTTTCAAGGTGCCACGCGCGGAGGCTAGAATGGGGGCGGTAGGGCAGGAAACAGTAAGGCACCATGAAGGCCACGAGGGTGCCAGAAATGGCGTTGGGAGGCCGCGGGTAGGCGGGATGTGCATCGGGAAGGGATCTGAGAGGACGTGGTAAGGTTGGTGGCATGCCAAGTTGGTCACCCGAAGGTCGCGGGCAGTCGGGCCGTGCACCAGGTAGGGCACAGGGAAGCCGCGGGAAGGCGGGTCGGGAACTGCTCAGGACGGTGGTGTTCAGCCTGAAGTATTGGTGTGCCGCGGGGGAGACGCGATTCGCGATGGCCGTGGGTAGAGCGGCATTCGTCGTTGCTGTCTTTGTCGTCGTCGCCTCATCGCCATATCGTAGACAGCTAGAAGAAGGGAGAAAACAACAGAGGTTTTCGAGCCATGTTAGGTTGGCCCACACCCTCCGCATTTATGAAGGTATCATTTGGCTAATTATGAGTTGAAGATGATCAGAAATACATCCCCATCAATCCATTATTATCCTTTTAATAAGGTAAGAAAAGGGTACAACTTCAACAAGTAATAAACCCCCTACCATTGATTCGTCATTCATTGTTCATTGACAGAGTCGCGAAAGGAAGACGATGAAGACTGTCATCCGTCGCATCCTCTGCACGTCCCCAATCACGTGCTGCGTAGATTCGTTGACGTTGTGGAGGGTAGGTCGGTAGGTGTTCGAGGTAGAAGCCCGAGGAATAAGTCGAAGAATAATCGGTGCCGATGTTCTTCGCATTCTTCTTTGGGAGCATTCTCTAATAATCCTTTAATCCTCATCTACCAGCAAAATGAAAAATGCCCACGAAAAATAGATTGTCTATTATTTTAACGTTGGCACGTAATTCATAAAAGAAGAATTAAATTAAAGAGGCTTCTCCGATTTAATTCAAGAGGTTGGCACATTAATTAAAGGTGGTTGGCTCCATTTAATTAAAGGGGAAGGTGGAGAGGCTCTCCCTCATTAATGAGGGAGAGTTGGGAGGTTATAATCTCCTCCCATTATTAGGGGTTGGGTGGTCCCCATCCCTATTATTCAAAAGAGAGTTTATTGCCTATGGTGGTCCCCACATCATAACCCCTCACAAGAGGTTATATTCGGGTGGGCCCCACGAATATAACCTCTCATGGGAGGTTAGGGTGTGCCGGTCCCACCTCCAACTCCCAAGTGGAGGTTTTAACCAACAATAACACACACGTCATCTTAAAATAATATAATGTGTTGTACACTTTATTTTATTATTTTGTTTATAAAAATCCAAAAACTAACTTTTATTCTCAGCCATCTGCTGTCGAGGTGAATGTTTTCTTAAGAGAATATTGGCACTTCGAGTTCAACGGTGCCCTTAGATTTAAATTCTGAGCACCGGTTCAAAAGTTATAAAATCCCACTCGTACGTTTACTGAACGTACCAAAACAAAACTTCAGAATTTGATTCTGAGCACACCGGTCCTCAGAATCAAGCACCGTAAATTTTCGCAGACTCTTAAAAATCCCATGTATTTACAAAAAAAAATTCCATGGAATTCCTAGTTCTTTATAGTTATTAACAAAAATATAGTTCAAATGAGTAATAAAAAATTTCAATTTTATATATTTTTTAAAATTTGGATAAATTAATAAATACAATTTTAGAATTAATAGAATTAATTTAATCTAATAAAAGCCTTTATAAATCAATACAAATAAAATAAATTAATATAAATAATGAGAAATGAAAAAATATTGTCAAATATTAATTTAAATGATAACAATATATTATAAATAACAATGTATAACAGAATAATAATAAAAATTAATATAAACCTAAAAATATTAATTTGTATCAATATTTTGCTAATAATTCCAAATATAATAGTTTAAATTTTTATATATATTGAAAATTAGATACAATTAGTATAGATTTAAGAAAAATATGTTAAATTATAATATTTTTCTAAAATCATTGAAATTTAGTTATAATTTTCAAAAATTACTGTAAAATAATAAATCATAGTATAAATTTGTAAAAAAAAATTAAACAAAATAAATTTATTTTTAATTAAGATAAATTATGAAATATTATTAATAACTATATTAAATCAATTAATAATCAATAAAATTTATAAAAAAAATAAAATGGGTAAAAATTAATTAATAATATTGAATGGTAATTAATATTTCATGCAAATTTTAAAAAAATTGGATTAAATATTTCTGAAAAAAATTTAAAAATTTATAATTTATTATAAATAAAGAAATATTTTATTAAAAATTATTAACAATAAATAAAATTTATCAAACATTAGTAATAAATTATAAATGTAAATAATTTTACTTTTTTTCTTCAAATTCTATAATATATTGATATATATTATTAATAATGTATAAAAGAGTATAAACTAAGAACAATTTGTACAATTTAGCTTAAATTCATATAAATTATGTCATTTTAATTAAAAAAATTAAATTGTTATCATTTAAAACAAATATATATAAATTAGTATAAAATTATTAAAATTTGTATAAATTTGTATAAATGAATAATAATGAGTATTAATTCGGATAAATTAATAAAAAATAAAACAAGTTTTTATAAAATATCACAAATTATCACAAATTACAAAAATATTAATGAATTAATATAATTTATATTAAATTTATATATATACATGTATATTTTTATAAATTTTTTTAAATATGAATATAATTATTATAATTTTTACAAATTAGTATAAAATAGTAAAAATATATTTCTAATAAGAAATATTAATTAAAAATTATTATAAATGAATATAAATGAATATATATTATGTAAAATTAGTATATTGTTGAAAAAATTTGTTTAAATTTATATAAATAAATGGTAACTTATTTTTAAAATATTGTATAATTATTGAATAATTTAATGGTCATAATTTTCTATATAAAGTTTGTTTTTTAGATAAATCATTAGAAAAATCGAAATGGTTCTAGTATAAATCATTAATACGTTGTGGGTATCATTGAATTAATATCATTTAAAATTTCATATTAAGTGTTTGTTTTATTAGAAAAAATTTATTCCACGTGTATGAAGCTTGATCTCAAAAGCTAGATAATATTTGGTAATGTTGGGGTACATATTTTACGGTTTTGTTTTTGGAGGGATAATGACTGTTTGGGTCTATGTGGTGAGATAAATTTAGATGGAAATAAAAAAAATTAGTTCTAGAATCATCACACTTTTAAAATTTTGTATATAACATTATTGAACCATCTATCAATATTGGAACTCAAAATGAAAATATTAATCATGAATTATAAAAATATGGATTTTCGAATGTGATATATTTTCTAGATAAAGAATTATATATTGGATGTAGAGTAAGTAAATATAAAGATATTATAAATTTTTCAATATTTAATAAAATTATGGAACTTGAAATCATTTTTTTGATCAAATATTTTATTTGTCTGAATCATTTTTTATCGAAGGGAATACATTTCCTGTAAATTTTTATGATAGGAAAAAGATGGTTCATAACATGAGACATGTTTATTATAAGATTCTTTTTTTTCTAGTGGATTTATATTTTATTTGGGTGAATATTAATAATTTGTTAATTTTTCATCATGCAGACAATTGAGGTATCAAGAGGTGAAACGAGGAATGTATAGATTTATACCTAACAAATAGTTGACGAATTTTCCAAAAAAATCTTGTCTGTATTGTCTAATTATATATTTCAATATAAATACATTCAAGGGATGAAATAAATCAAATGATTATATCAATAAAGTCTTGAATCGTCATTATTATAGTTATTCATGGAAGAACATTAATCCGGTTCATCTTTGTTTTACTTTAGAATATCATAATAAATTATTGGGTCTTTCTATTAATTTTTTTTCATTTGATGTTTATTAAAGGTAGTATTCTTATTCTCCTGTTTTGAGAACTCCATTCAACTTACCTTATCAGAAGTTGAATCACACCACTATCTAGGATCCCTCATATCTTTACCACTCATGGGATTGTCCAGGACAAAATCCTCACCACCTACAGATACCACGTCACATGATGTGTTGGCCACTGTATACATGTTGCTCACAGATATAAGAGCCTTTGTGGGAAGCTTTACCTTACATGCAAAAACAGTGATATGGGGACTGGGTAGGTTTGAATACTCCTTCATACGACGTGCCAACCTATTGTTATTAATAATTCAATCCAAGTCGATAGTAGTGCATTTTCCTTTCTATGTGGAGGATCTGGGATATTCCTTCTCAATGACCATTTCCTTGAATTCTACAGGGAAGTCCAAAGGGTTGTCAGTCTCCACGTGGGATGCTCTATAATCCCCCAAGTGGTGCTTCCCCTGTCCATGTATGCCCTCAATCCCATCTTGGTATGCAATGGCTTCAAAGTCATCTTCTCCCAACACAAAAAACTAGTTTTGACAGTTCATATTTTTTCACGAAGATATTACCTTCTCGGAATGAGAAGGGATCACCTGTAGAGACTTTATTGGAAGCTCGGAGACTCCCTCCTAATGAAATCCTCGTCACATAAATTGAATGTTAATTGACTAATTCTCGTAAAGAAAAATATTTAGATCCCTAACCGTTGTCTTCGACTTCTCATACTCCTTTAACCACCTCAGTTATTTTGGCCGAATTTTCTGAATACATATAGATTTCCATATCCTCTTGAATGACCTCCTTAACTCGGTCTCCGCTGCCACCATCTGAGACACCTTATAGAAACATGCATAGGTTTTTCACCACCTCTTCACTGCATCTTGAAACTACATTTTCATGGGGTTCCATCTCACCAACACACATGTCTGATGTAGATTATTTTCTCTCAATTTCCCCTAGAATGTGCTACCCCAGATCTCCCTTAATTTCGTCACACACCTTTTCTATACTTGGGTTTGGATTGGGGATTAGAAAATGACTCAAAGAACTCAGAATCGAATGACCATGACAATATCCCGACACCGCCTTCACCTATTTCATGCCAGCTTCAAGACCACTATTTACTCACACTAGTTTGACTTCCATAGTATTATTTCTATCTTCACCCTTGCACAACCCTTGCGATTGTATCTTATATCATCAACCTATAGGGGAGCCAAACCATCCTCACACAATTAATGGAAACCACACAATGGTCCAGTTTCATGCAGGGATTACAGAAATCGAACCAAGTTTCATAATCTATAAGTTTTTTGTGTTGAAGGTCTTCCTCTACTGTAATCCACACAAAATCAGGGGGAATTTTCAAGACATAAAGTTCCAAATATAACTATTGAAAATCAGATGGAAGAGTTCCCATGTTATTAATTAAGTGAACAAATATCTATTGATAGGGTTTTGACACATCATCAAGATATAGGGTTCTTGAAAAGGTATATGGAGTTCTGAGAAAATAACTCAAATCATAGTCTTAGGGTAGTTGTGTTGTAGGTGGATGTCATACGACCAGTGGAATACGTAGAAATGATGACCATCACCACTACATTGGGGCACTGGACTATATTTATCCATAAAATCCTCTGAAGGATAGAGAATACATATATTCCTGGAATCAAACAAACCCACTTTTGATCTATCGTGCAGATCACATGACCCAAATATGTACATGTTGAATTAATCCACTGAGGGACAATGCTATTTAAAATGTGTAATTAGGGAGGATTCAACTGACCCAAATCCTCAGTGAACTCGGAGGACAAGATCAAAATGTTTGGAAGTCCATTTATCAAATATGGGACTTTACAGATAAAAGTAATCAATGTAATGGAGGGATGAAAATATATTTTTGAGAAGGGGATGAATGAGGAAACCATTCTTGTGAGAGACATCATAGGTCCCTCCCCCAATGTGGGAGGAGGGACTTGAACGGGATTTGCCACTGTCACTGGAGGGGGAATCCCTCACGAATCATCTCCTCACCACTTCATCATGGAAATTATTAGTTAATTTAATGTGTTTAATTTCCATGATTTTCACATAATAATTTATATCTTAACTACCATTTACCTCAATGGGATATAAAATTATTTGATTTAGGATGCATTGACTGAAATAACATATTTCTTCCAATAATTTTATATGGAAACAAAAATTAATATGAAATGTATACAATAAAAAATAGACGTTATAAATTAATGTAAATTGGGAAATATATTTCAACCAAACTTATTTAATTCATTGGCATAGTAAATTTTTCATTTGACATATAAAGATAAATGTTGAAGGCCAATACATTTCAATGGATGTTCCCGTTTGAGAGATGTATGAAAACATTGATGAATAATTTATGTAATAAATATTCTATTAGAGGGTCAGTTTTCAAAGTGTACTTGACATAGTAAATTTCATGTATTTACTAGTATTATTTTCAATATGAATAACCATTAATATATAATTTAATGGGATACATTGAGGGAATGTTTTATGATTCCACATTCCATTAATAAATTTAATTTAGTAATCCTAAACATTGTAGTGAATGTTATCATGAATTATGACCATTATATGAAGACTAGCATAGATCTCACAGATATGTTAGACAGATTAGTGACGAAATGAGATAATTTTTATAGTAAGTAATACATTTTTAACTGTATTTTTTTAAATAATCACTAAAAGTAAATTTTTAATAAGTAATTTTTAAATTATATGATGATAACAAAAAAAATAGTTAATGCATATTACCCTAGTTTCTATTGATGAACAATAGCAGTAAAACCTTCTCATTGATTTCAACAAATTATGCATTAAATTAATTATAATATTATAGAAGAATATAATTTTTATTTTATATATAATTATTCATTTGTCTAATTATCTATGTATCAAAGCGTGGAGATATGTTTTATAGTTGATTTTTTTCACTAAATATTCCACCATATGAATTAGTCTAATAATAAACGTATTATCTGGTTAGTGGATTTGGATTTAATACCTCGGAATATGTGGAGTGAAGAATAAAATAAATTAGTATTAGTGTTTTTTAAGAAGATATAATCATAAATAAAATTAATTGTTATTTTTATGGAATTCTGAATGAAATAATTTAGATTTTGTAATTTGGAAAAAATTAAATAATAATGTTTAAATATAATTATTCTATTACATATCAAGTGTTTCATGTCCATTAATTACATGTAATCATTGATATTTACTATTAATGTGTTCATGCTATAAATGAAACTTTTTTGGAATATCAAGAACAAAAATATTATTTTGAAAAGAACTATTCAACTTGGTGATATTTAAATGATCATTTTAGTGTTAAAAAATGAAATATAATGAAAATTAGTTTAGCATAATATTATTTATGTTGAGATTCATGATCTATAATATTTTCCAGAAGCATCACCAAATATTTATCTTAATAGATGAGATACATATATTTATGATATGGTACCATAGTTAAGGGATGGTTGTGTTTATAATGTTCAGTATATTTCCAATGACATTCATATTATAAGAGAGGACCAGATTGAGAATTTTATAGTTGTTAACATTGAGGATGAGGAAGTTGAAGGTATTGAAACTGTTGAAACTAAAATTAGAGATAAAAATAATAATAAAATATATGAATTTTGTATTATTTTTAATAATAAAATTTTTTAGTTTTTTATATTTAATATTAATTTATCAATTTTTTCTGGTAATACATTTTCATCTAGTTGGTTTTAAAAATAATGTTCTATAAATTTTAAATTGATTATTGTTTATAGATTTTAATTTTTATTATAAATTTATTTACATGTTTCACATGGTCAAAAATTATAATTATTTAATTCATTCTATGACTAAGTATATAATAATCAATAATGATCATCTTGATTTTATAATTTGAGGTGGATGACACAACATCGCCTATTCGAATGGTTATGTTCCTTGTGTGAATTTTGATTCCAAATCCCATTCTAGGGTGACATATAACACTTGACATTGATCCTTGAAAAATTAAGCTAGTTCAAATAAGAATTTTATTCAATTTTTATTTAATTTAATTTATTATTTTTTAATGTTAATAAATTTTTTTATTTTTATATTTTTTCACATATATATTTTTTTCAGATAATTCTATTTTTTTAAACTATTATTTAGATCTATGGGCTTCATGTGTCAATGTTCTTATGGAATAATATCACTGTGTGTTCTATCACTGGGTGGAATATAAAAGATAATTTATTTGAACATAAAATTATATAGTTATTATTGAAAATATTTTTAAATATTTGTAAATTTTATGGTGTCTTATTTCTATTTCATGGGAGTCTCTATTTGGAAGGCATGTGAATATTTCATAGATGATTATTTCCATCAGTTTTTACATAGTATTCGAAAGTGATATTTCAAGAGATGATATGATACTATATTTAATGAGTCATGTAGGCCTCATCAACCCAGTTATTTCCCCAATGAGTCTTGAAAGGGACTATGAACATACCATATTGAAGGGACATTCCATAAGAGATCTAGTTCTAGTAGCTAGAATTGAGAAAGACAATATGTCACACATAAAGCTGAATATCATAATTTTAATACAAATCATCCTCATTTGGTATGTAATTATATGTAAAAAATTTATATATTTACATTAATATTATTAGTTAATACTATATATACATGATATATTTATACATTAATTAACATATCCATACATTAATAAATCTTATTTGGATTGTAATATTTACAATGCTTGTACTTAATAGATTATTTTTGAGTGAAAATGTAACAATTTCATTATTTTTATTTTTATACATTGTTCAAATAAAAAAATTTATTTTATTCTTCTTAATTTATTTTGATAAATCTTCTTGAGATATATGAAATAAATGTATCTTTTATGAGAGATAGTTAGGGCAAGATCGATGATGGAAATGAGGGCTCATGCAAGTCATGTTTAGTTAAGGTGGAATCCAAACAGGTGATAGTGAGAGTCCTTTAGAAAGATTGGGTTATCAGTATTGGATCATGTTGAACCTGATATAGTTTCTATGTTATTGAAATGATGTCATCATATATCTAAAATGGTATATCATAGTCATTTTAATTTTTTGGTTTTGATAACAAGGTGAGTTAGTGTGTTCAGGTTGAGTTATAGAATCATTGACTAGAGATTAAGTTGAGAATAAATGATTGGAAGATCAACCACATTAAATCAATTTAATTTATGAAATATCTCACATCTGGATTTAGTATTGAGTTCCCTCAAACAGCTGCACCTTATCATTACACAATGCCAAAACTAACCTCCCAGTTTCCGAGTGACATTTTAAAAAGTATTTCAATTTAAATTGTTTTTATTTTATATTTAAATTTAAATTCAATAATGGATGTGTTTTATTTTTATTATTATTATTTACCAAATAAATTTTTGATTGTTTTTTATGAAAATATACTTCCTTCCACAATATATTTAATCACAATTTATTTTTGATTGAAATAATTATCCATCAAAAATAATTAATTATAATAGATTAATCATTTTATTGGAAATAAATATTTGTAATGTAATAAGATTTCCATTGTAATGAATTTTTAATAAAACATTTTTTGATGGAATATATAAAAGATAAATATTTTTTATATGTTTAAAAAATAAATTCAATTTTTATTGGATTTCTATTACAGAATCCTTTTTGTAATGGAAGTCTGTCACAAATGATCTGTCCAAAAAAGATGTTTTTAATGGATTAAGCCATTGAGAGGTGGATTTTTAAGGAATCCAAAGCCCTTAGGATGTTTCTAGATGTATAGAGAATATATTTGGGTATATTTCTTTCAAAAGAAGGTCTTGTTGGTATGAGGATAAATTAAGCGGTGAAGGGTTCCTTCTATAAGTAAGAGGAGTGGAATTATTGTAATCATAGGTGCACTATTCATGGAAACTGAATCCAAATGAGGAAAATAGTAGATATGGGAGTGGTTATCTAAATTTAAATATCATCCATAAATAGATGGGTTCTTCTAGGTAATTTAGGTATTTTCACAACAATTTAACACATTACAATAATTTTCTTTTATCATGGTATCATATTTTTTTAATATCAATAACCTATTTTTATAGGAAAATAATTTCCTTTATTTGATAATTTAAATATGATGATTCCAAATAAGAAACCCATTATTTATTATAAATTTACATAAATTAATTAAAATTAATTTTTTAATTTTAAAATTTATAACAAATAATAATAGTTTTATTGAAATTATATATTAAGGTCTTAAATGAATATTTTATTTTGTAGTAAATTTAAATTAATATTTTTAAATATATAATAGTACATATAAAACACATTTTTTTATTAATTAATCGGTTTATATGTTTTGCTACATAGTCCATGCATCCTAACGATATCATACAATTCAATATATCTATAAAAGTAATTTTAATTATTCACCTAAAAAATATTTAAAAAAACAAAATAAAATTATCCAATGTGAATTTAGTTATGAATAATCTACAAATAAATGTCATTTTTCCAATTCACATTCTAAAATAGGAGTATTAATTTTATAAACCAAAATTCAAAATATAATTAAATACTATTTTTATAGAAAATAAAATTTCTAAACATTACTTGTTCTTAATTATATATTATATTTTTAATTACCCACCTCAGATCACTGAAAATAGTAAATGGGATGTACATCCATTGGACTTCAGGTGTGCCTCTCATTATGACAATGGATAATCACTGTTTATCAGTGTAGAATATACACTTACTATCAGAGTTCCCAATGTAAAAATAAATTAATAAAACTATTCCATCAATAAAAAATCCATTGAAGTACAAAGAAAAAATAAATAGAAAAATAATTAAATTCAATTTAACATATAACTAAACATTCATACTCAAATAAATAAATTATCACCCACTATTACAATAAAAATATTAAAAAAATATGAAAAAGAAGATAAAATATAATGGAGGCATCATCACTATACTCGATATTTACATCCAATATTCTATTCCTACTTGATATGTTATAGCTCAAACCTGAAATCACATCCCTCTACCTAAGCTAAACCTCCAATAAGTGAGATCTTCTAACGTACCCATGATTCATGGCCACCAAATAAAGTTCTTTGTACATAACTTACTTGGGTAAATGAACATGGTCCCACACTATTCAAACAATACATTGATATGTGAATGTGATATGCTCAAAATTATAATATAAACCTGAAAAAAATAAGTAAATAACAAAAATTAAATAAATTCCTCATTCCGACATGAAAATATATCTTATCACGTCATTATGAAAATGTAATACAATAAAACCAGAATATATTGGGAATATACATATAACCAGATCCTAGAAAAATAACATTCATCGATCCAAAGTTGAAGACCCTAATTGAAAGAACCATCATTGTCTAGTTTCGAGGTCTTTCCAGAATTGATAATCTCTTCAAGGGAACCTATAATAATTCCCTATGGATCTCATTTTCATAACCCTGTTATGATTAGTATCATAACCTAGGACATCACCAAGAATCCCACATCCTCAATCCCTATTGGTGAACCTCGTGGTATTATATGTGTGTTCATCATAATCAGTAAATCACCCAATTACTAGGAGTTGGAGGCCATGGAATCTCATTTATTTCAATGAAATAATCAATCTTAATAACCCCAGGTTAAGAAAGGGAACATACTCCCTTGATCCCCCAAAAAATATTCTAGGCATGCAATTTCTCATAGATCCTTAGCAAAATAACAATGGATAATCAATATGATCGTATGGGGTATCCTTGAAACCAGTTTAGGGGATTCAATAATCATCCATTAGATTTTAATAATCTATTTTCTAGTATATACAACCTCCTAACACATCATAAAACCATTAAAAAACATTAATCACAAGAATTCAAAATATTCTATTTGTATCATTATTAGATTCATGTCACCAGGCATTCAGAACAGTATCATAGTATTCATGTAATAACCACCTTCTTAGGAATTCATACATACATGGAAATACATTCGATGATGATTGATCATAGGTACCATCTCTATTCATAAATTATTGTATCACCCAAATCCAAAGATGTTATCAGAGCTACACATTCGACCACAATATATAACATCAAAAGATCCCCAAAATATCCATTGTCTACATGTCTCATCCATATCGATAGTTTATTCCCAAAAATCCCATTTAATCTCAATAATTTCATTGTAGGAGAAATATTTCATGAATATTTGGAAATAAAAAATCATAAAATATAATAAAATAAATAAATCATTGGATGGATGAATAATTGTAAGAGATGGTGTCCTAGAGCCAACTGGTTTTACATTGATTACATGGATATTTAATGTATTATTACATATTGTTCATTGTTGTGTATGATTATATGGTAATAATTCCCTAGAGTATTTTTTGAATTGATAAGGTATTGGATGTTCCCTGCTACGACGAGAACCTTGAAATGCTATTACAATATTCTTAAATATAGTTCTATGGTTGGATGACATGCTACGATGGGACATATAGAATTAAGATCATTAGTTGCAAGGATTCATAAGTATATGATACTTCCTCTCATAATTTTATCACTTGGAAATCTCTAAGGTAAGAGATTATGAGGACAGACCCGCTAGTAGGAATTCCGCATGTTTTGTTGTAATCAGATATTTCTTTCTACGAGCATGTGTAATGATCCTTAGACTTTAAGATTATCATTAATACATGTCAAGACTTATGCACTTTGATTTACTGACGAAAACTGTCACACAAATAGTTGGGGGGAAGTATGGTAGGTTGGGTGCGTCATAGTGGCATGTTATTAATGGGTATGTTGAGTAAGGATGTGTCCCTTCAATTTATGGAAGTTTATATCTCAGCGCATTGATTCAAATAGAACCGTCACACAAAATTCTATGGCCATGTTGTAACGATTATTTTATTTCAAGCAGGAAAGAATGACATATCAAGCATGAAAGATGATGACACAGTCATGAAACCTTTTTTATTAGATATTGTGACATCGGGATTATATTACACAGTGAGCATTCATATGTGGATGTTGTTGTTGTGACTTTACATTCTTTCTCTTGGGTGCCTTGAACCGTTTATAGACAGTATTCTTGGACTATAGGAAAGCTCGTCTAATTCAAACGAGAAATAATCCTAGAGGGTCAAACACTTGATGTTTTTCAGTACTGGGAAGCTGGGTTTTCTGAATGCTTGTATGCCAATGGTTCAACAGAACTGTTGGTATAGGGGTATAAAACAATTATTTCCAATTGGTTTGAAGAAACCGTTGGGAAATCTAAAAATGTTTCTCCCTTTCCCATTGGTTTTTACAAACCGTTGGTAATGTCCAAGACTTAGGAATGCTTTCCCAACAGTTTGTGTAAACCGTTGGGAATGTTTTCCCCTAAAATCCCAGACAACCCGATATCCCAATCCATGCGATTGAACTGCTAAAGTTGACACCTAATATCTCTCTCACTTGGAAAATCAGTCCACCAGATCCATATTCAATCACAAAGTTGTTTTGTTCTACACATTAAATCTGTAAGTAGTATGTTATGTTTAATGTTTTGCATCTAATTTTTTTTCTTTTATGTTTTGATTTGGATTAAACCTAAGGTTCGTGTAGTATGGTGTACCCAAACATTTCAATTCGATTTGTTATTTGTTTTTTGTTTTTGTTCTGGTGTCATGTGTGAATCAATTTTTTGTTCTGTTTTTGTTTTCTGTTTTTGTTCTGGTGAGAGGTGCTAGGGGTGCAGGAGGTGGGGGGTGTGCTGGTGGGGTGTTTAGGTGGGGGGAGGGGGTGTGCTGGTGGGGTGTTGAGGTGGGTAGTTGTACAGGTGGGGGTGGGCACGGGTTGTGCAGGTGGGGATGGGGGGAGGGTGGGTTTTGCAGGTGGGGGTGCAAGTGGAGGGGTGTTGTTGTGCAAGTGGGTGGGGGGGAGGGGAGTGTGTAGGTTGGGTGTAGGGATAGGAAGGTTAGAGTCTGTTCGGGGTAAGGTGGGGGTTGTACAGGTGGGGGTGGGGGTGGGTTGTGCAGATGGGGGTGGGGAGGGTGGGATGTTCATTTGGGGGGTGAAAGTGGAGGGGGTGTTGTATAAGTAGGTGGGGGAGGAGAGTGTGCTGGTTGGGGGGTAGGCTGGGAAGGTGGGAGTCTGTTGGGGGTGAGGTGGGGGTGGGGTTTACAGGTGGTGGTGGGGGGATGGGGGCTGTGCAGGTGGGGGTGGGGGAGGAGGGGTTGTGCAAGTTGGGGGGGGGTGTAGGTGGGGGTGGTTGTGCAAGTGGGTGGGGGGAGGGGAGTGTGTAGGTTTGGGGTGGGATGGGCAGGTGGGAGTATGTTGGGGGGTGAGGTGGGGGTGTACAGGTGGGGGTGGTTTGGGGGAGGGGGTTATGTAGGTGGGGGTGCAGGTGGGGGGGGGGTGTGCAGTGGGTGGATGGGAGGGGGCTGTGCAGGTGGGGGTGGGGGAGGGGGGGTTGTGCAAGTGGGGGTGCAGGTGGGGGGGGGGGGGGGGGGGGGGGGGTTGTGCATCCTGTGGATGGGAGGGGGGTTGTGCAGGGGGAGTCTATTGTGGGTGAGGTGGGGAGGGGGGGTTGTGCAGGTGGGAAGTCATCACTTCCATAGTTCACCAATAGGCACAGGGAATTCATCATTTCTAGAGATTTGGATAGTTTTGATGCCTCTTTGGTTTTGGTTCTTATCTGGTCATCTTGATGAGTAAGGAATCACATGATCTAAAAGTGACATCAACTCTATTAGATGAATTCCTTCTCCGACAACACATTTTTCTATAAATAATACATCCTTGGAAGGTTGTGGGAGCCTTTTAGAATCCAATGCCCCAACATTTCCCAATTGAAAACTTGATACCATCCTTTTATCAGGTCACTAATCCTACCAAATTGGATTTTCACTAAAAATACTATTCAAATCCTTAACACCCATCTTTTGTTTTTCATAACTTGAATGAAAACCCAATTAAATCTCATAGCTCTCAGTCACACCCCTATGGACAGCTCACCCACCCCCCAGGACACCCCATACCCTCTGGACAGCCCTGCCACCCTTGTGGACAGTCCGCCCACCCCCCTGGACACCTTGTACCCCCTGGACAACCACGCCACCCCCGGTGGAAAGCCTACACACCCCCTGGAAACCCCCCTACTCCCTAGATAGCCCCCAACCCCGTGGACAGCCCGCCCACCCCCTGGACACTCCCCCACCCCCAAGACACCCCCACCCCCTAGACACCTTGTACCCCCTGGAAAGCCCCCCCCCCCCCACCCCCGTGGATAGCCCCCCCTGGACACCCCCTCCCCCTAGACAGCCCTGCCACCCTTGTGGACAACCTACCCACCCCCTGGACACCTCGTACCCCCTGGAAAACCCTGCCACCCATGTGGGCAGCCCGCCCCCGATTACACAAAAGCAAATAACTCTGCATTTCCCCCGATTTCCAGAAGCCCTTGCACAGGTGAAACCCTAACCTGAGGTCTTCCATCTGATCAGCCGTAACCCCCCCCCCCCCATACAGGATAGACTCCATCATCCTATTCCCAATTATAGACCTAGAATCCCCTCATTGAGGTAATTGACATGGTTGGGGTAGTGGGGTAGGTGGTTTTCCTTTTTTTAGTGGGGTGATATGGTAGTTTCTGTGGACTTTAGTTTGGGTGTTATGAAATTTACTACCTTTTAACAATATTTCCATTTTTTAGAATCAATAACTTATTTAAAAAACTATCTTTACACATTCTGCATCTTTCATGAAAATCCTTCACTTTGTAATATCTTGAACAATGTTTTTATCAGGTATATGGTGTCTTCTTGGTATGTGATAAATGAAAAAATTACAAAACACATCTCACCTCAAATCTGGGCACACATAACTGAATTATTTAGTAAATCTTTACATTGTTTTAATAGTTCACTATATCAACTAGAAACTCCTTCCTTTATCATTTACATAAATGTATTTTCTATTAAAGTTCAATCCTATTGAATTGTTTATGACAAAATGACTTATATAAATTCTTTTTACAGAATGAAAAAATGTTGGATGTATGAAACCGATCGGTTCTCAAGCGATTTTCAAAAAAAATTTGGAGAGCTTTATAGATTTTTCATTTCACAATGCTTCAAATAGTGGTCGCATACACTGCTGATGTTCCAATTGTGTTGGTATACCTTGGTTGAGCCGTGAAGAAGTTAGTTACCACATAACCAAAAATGGTTTTCAAGCAAACTACATTGTGTGGTATCACAATGGGGAGAAAATGAAATCTCCAATTGGTGATGATCGAAATGAAAGGACTGGAATGGAGAATTTGATAGATGATCGGTTTCTGTTTATTCTTCATCATGAAAAAGAATGGATTTTGACTCAAGAAGACTTCTATATGAGGACAGCTGATGCATCTATTGAAAATTATGATATTGATAGGGTGAAAAAATTGTATGATGTTGCCACGACTCCAGTATATCGAAAATGCGATAAAATGAAAAACCTGGAATTTTTAATCTGATTGTTTCAATGAAAACTATGTATGGTATTTCTAATACAGCAATCGATTACATTCTTACCCTCTTGAAGGATTTACTTCCAAACGATGCAGATATTCCCTCAAACCACTATATGGCATGGAAGTTAGTTGAGGAACTTGGATTTTTCAAGAAACAAAATTCATGCTTGCCTGAAAGATTGTAGTTTATTCTGAGAGGAAACAACTGAACGAAATGAATGTATAAAATGTGGCACATCCCGCAGGAAGTCAACATCTGATAGAACACTATCTTGTGTTCCACAAAAAGTAATGTGGCACTTTCCATTGATCCCCAGACTCCAGAATATTTTTCTGTGTGATGACATAACAATAAAAATGATATGGCACGATACCAAGAGAAAGAATACTAATGATGAGTCAGTTCATATTGCATATGGATTTTCATGGAATAGATTTGATGCTCGACATCCTGATTTTGCAGCTGACGTGCGTAATGTGAGGCTGGCTCTTTCATGCGACGGTTTTAATCTATTTGGATGGATGCTTACTTTGCACAGCACACGGCCAGTTTTTATACACATTTATAATCTTCCCCCATGATTGTGTATGAAAAAATGTTTCACTTTCATGAGTGTTCTCATATCTGGTGCTTCTTTTCCCGACATTTATATTGATGTCTAAATGAAACCTTTAATAAAATATTTGAAACTGCTTTGGGATGTGGGTGTGCGCACTTACGAAGCATGTTCAAGAGACATATTTCAGATGCGTAATGTGCTTATGTGGACGATCCATGATTTTACAGCTTATGCAATGATGTCTGGATGAAGCACGGAGGGAAAATTTTCATGGCCAGTTGTTATGAAGAATACACGTTCTAGAAGACTGAAACATCGATGTAGTTTCAGTTTTATGGGACATCGACGATTCTTTCCATAGGATCATCAATATAGAATGAATCGTGGAAGATTTGATAATACCATAGAGACCGATGATCCACCTCAGTGTATGGCTGGAATTGACATTCTTAATGAATTGAAATATTTTAGTTATTCGTTTCGGAAGGGTCAAATGAAATCTGGAAAGAGAAAGAATGTTTCCACTACAACCTATTACAATTGGAGGAAGAGGAGTATCTTTTATGATTTCCCTTATTGTCAACCAATTTGTTACATCATTGCTTAGATGTAATGCATATTGAAAAGAATATATGCGAAATTTTTCTTTCAATTCTTCTAAATATCAAGAGGAAGACAAAAGATGATTTACGATATCGGTGTGACTTGGTGGATTGGGGCATCAGACCAGAATTACATCATGTGCGTATCAGTGAAAAATAAATGGAAACTTCCATGTGCTTCTTATGTGATGACACCTAAGGAAAAAAACAATTTCTCGATGTATTAGAGACTATTAGAGTTCTTGATGGCTATTCAAGCAACACATCTAAACGGGTTAACAGAAGAGAGTTGAAGCTAAAATCTTTGAAGACTCGTGATTATCATGTTCTACTGCATGAGTTGCTCCCAATAGAAATTTGTAATCTTTTTTCCAATAATGTAAGGGTGGATATTATTCGGTTGATCCATTTTTTAGAGATATTTGTGCTACGAAGTTGTCCAAGTATATCATGAAAAAAATATTGACACATGCCCCATTAATTTTGTGTGAGTTGGAGAAAATATTTCGTCCATCATTTTTCACTTGCATGATGCATCTGACTAACCATATTCCCACTGAAATACTTCTCAGAGGACCTGTTTCTTTTCGTAGGATTGTATCCAACAAAAAGAAATATGATCACATTAATGTCTTATGTCCGAAACCCGAAATCATCCCGAAGGTTCTACTGTGAATTGTTACTTAGCTCAAGAATGTAGGTATTTTTGCTCGATGTATTTGTCTGATCATACTAAAATATTGAATAGACCAATGAGAAATGAAGAAGAACAGTATGAGCAAATTGAACCCAGTTTTCCATCACTTCCTCAAATACGAGTAATTCCTGGATTATATACGTTGAATACATTAAGCCATGAAGAGCGGGAGATGGCACATCACACAGTTTTGTTCAACTATGATTCGGTCGATGACTATATTAGGTAACTAAATTGATTATGTATATCTTACATATATATCTGTTAAACTATTCATATTTTTTTATCTACAGGGAACATAAAAAAAATTATAAATATTAAGAATCATTCTTTATCTTTGAGAATGAGAGATACATTTCATAGCAAATAGTTTTCTGCTTGGTTAAAATTGAAGGTATAAAAAAATTAATGTTTAAAATAATTATATCAATATTTAATTATGTTTAATAGTCATTTATATTGTAGGTATTGAGATTGTCTGTTGAATCTGTCTCTGAGGAAATAAGAGCTTTGGCTTTTGGCCCTAATATCGTGGTTCATGACTGTAAATCAATTGTTATCAATGGTTACAAATTTATTGTCACTAATAGAGAACAGAACATGAGAACAAAAAATGATGGTGTTATGGTTACTGCCACAACAGATTGTTATGCAAGTGCATCAGATAGTAGACCACGATTTGAAAATGTGGGTTATTATGGAGTTGTTGAGAAAATAATAATATAGGATTATTACTCTCATGGATGAGTCATAGTGATGAAATGACTTTGGTTTGATTCGATGACGATACATGGAACATTTATTGATGATTTTGGATTTCGAGTAATTAATATGACTCGCACTCTTGCTACCGAAGAACCATATGTGTTGGCATCAATGGCTAAAAAAGTTTTTTATGTCAAAGACCAACTTCGACCTGAATTTGGTGTCATAGTTGATGTAATTCCAAGAAATATTTTTGATGATTGTGATGATGGAATTGACACTGTCCCAAGTGCCATTGGAACCAATCCATTTTTTCTTTTGATGACTCAAATAGCTCAATTTTCAGAGTTGATGGTGAACCTTAAGTTGTGGTTGAAAAAGTATAAAATCATTCATCCTTGTTCTCAATTATTTTGGTTTACCTCGAGTTGGGTGGTTAAGGTTGGTAATATTCAAATTGATTTGTTATTGATCACAAATATGTTTTAGCTGACTTGACCATTATGTGAATTTTCAATGTTTATTGGTTGCAGTTTTATTTGAATTTCATTTATCTATTTTGGAATTGAACTGTATTCAAACATAGTCATACAATATTTCTAACTTGGTGAACATTACAACATGTATGATTTATTAAATCCATTCAAGTTCTTCTAAAATAATTAATAGTTGACTTGACCGTTATGTGAATTTTCAATGTTTATTGGTTGTAGTTTTATTTGAATTGCATTTTAAAATTTGGAATTGAACAATATTAAAACATAGTCAAACAATATTTCTAACATGGTGAACATTAAAAAATGTATGATTTATTAAATTCATTCAATCTCTTCTAAAACAATTGATAACTGACTTGACCGTTATGTGAATTATTAATGTTTATTGGTTGTGGTTTTATTTGAATTGCATTTTCTAATTTGGAATTGAATTGTATTCAAACATACTCAAACAATATTTCTTACATTATGAACATTACAACTTGTATGATTTATTAAATCCATTCAAGATCTTCTAAAAAAATTGATAGCTGACTTGAACATTATGTGAATTTTCAATGTTTATTAGTTGTAGTTTTATTTGAATTGCATTTTCTAATTTGGAATTGAACTGTATTCAAACATAGTAAATCAATAACTTGGTGAAGAATACAACTTGTATGATTTATAAAATCCATTCAAGCTCTTCTAAAACAATTGATAGCTAAATTACCAATGAATCCCCACATTCCCTCATATATTTAGTTTTTTTGGGTTACAGATTAGTTTTATTTTTCTAATTAATTACATATTTGTTTTCAAAAGCAGGAAATGAAGCCAATTGAAGAGAGACGAAGGAAAAAGATGATCGAGAACAATCGTCGAATGTTGAAGTTGGGAATTCCATCATTAGTTCCTGTAGTGAGTAATTTTTTTCAAATTGATTTATTTAAAGAATATATAATGTCATGTGATTAATTTATTTGTAAAAATTTTTGTAGGATCCACCTATACGTCGACAGTTATTCAACGAGGTGCCTAGTGATGGTCCTAGTACTCAGGATGGTGGTATGAGGAGGGTTCGTACCAGAGGTGGATGAGCAGATTTGCGTACTCGACTACACCCTGCCCCTCCCACTGACATGTCATCCTTCCCACATTCTGATCCCGGTGTGTCTTTAGAGAAACATGGGATATTTA
The DNA here is from genome assembly GCA_963277665.1 of Viscum album. Taxonomy (NCBI): domain Eukaryota; kingdom Viridiplantae; phylum Streptophyta; class Magnoliopsida; order Santalales; family Viscaceae; genus Viscum; species Viscum album. The sequence goes on from OY728136.1 coordinate 2,003,539,932, forward strand.
GGCCTCCCATGTTTTCGCTACCTTCTGCATCTTCTGGCCCATTATTTTCACATCCCATGATGATTCCCACTCCCCAGTCAGCATCCGGTCAAACAGGTGTCCCATCTTCTTTTCCATCTACTTCTGTCTCTCCGAGCTTCTATATTCCATCGTATTTGACTCCTGTTCCACCACATGGTGTTTTATCAGTTTATGTGGAGTGATCAGACCGTCACAGGTATACTTATAGAAGACTAACAAATTTTTATAGCAATATTAATTTTCATTATAACATGTTTTGATAAAATCATTTTTTTTCATTCATGAAAGATACATCTACTAACATGAGGCATGGGCAGGGGCGTACAAGCATGTGTTCGATGTGGAACTTCCGCACACATGTTATGGTGGATTATAATGAAGACAACCAAATGGTTGAGAAAACGGGGGAGCAGTGTAGGAGTTTTCTAGCGACGCTTTCCAAATACTCTGAAATCATTCCTGATAGCCCGTTATCATGGAGAAATTTTCCACATGAGGTCAAGGATAGAGATTGGGCAGAGATATGGGTAAAAAAATCTGTTTTTAGTTCCATGAATTATTTTTGTATTTATATTAATTAATATTTTGATTTCAACTTCAATTTAATTTTCCCGATGGTGATGGTGCACGACCGGAATGTCTAAAGGATTTAGGCGAGCTTTGGAGAGACTAAAAGCATGAGTTGTGTATTGGCTGGTTTGCTAGAGTTGGCACTGAGTTAGTGGTGGTACTAGTGGTGGATGATTGTCCTATAGAGCTGTATTGTCAGATGATTACTCATCGGACGAGTACCCGGTTTAAGGTATTAATAACATTTGAGGTATTTAAATAATAACTTTCATGTTTTTCATTAATACTATCTGTTTCATTTTCGAATTTTATTTAGGAGTAACCTGGAAAAAATAAAAAGAACATTAATGAAAAAAAAATACCTCCACACACTGGGACTCACTACGATGCATGATCATGAGAGGAATCAAATATGACAATTTTTATAAATTTTCTTTACGACTTAAACTTTCTTTGGATTCCCCAATTATTTAATAGTTTGATAACGTTTTCATATAACTTTAGTTTTCAATGTCATTGTAGAGGAAAATACAAAATATTGAAGGATGTGTGCCTCAAGGAAAACTGTTTTGCTCGAGTAGATGGAAAAAGGATGGAAGTGCCATCAACGAAGCGACTCAGCAACAGATTGTAAGTTTTAATCTGTTGAATTTATATTTTCATATCTATTTTGTAACATAGTGATATATTTATATTTGTATTAGGCTACTTTAGAGGCCCTCGATTCCCAAGAAGCAGACAATTTTGGGCCAACAGATCACTTACTTCAGGTGTTGGGAGATGAGAATTCTGGCAGAGTACGCTGCTGACCTATGATAGCCCCGACGAGGTATTGGCCCTCCTCAGGTATGAGCTATAGTGCCATCGAGCTGCAGCAAGTTAGAGCATAGGCAGAAGAGGCTGAGAAATGGGCCATAGAGACAGCAGAACAGTCTGCTAGGGAAAATAGTGCTTTTATAAAATTTATTGAAATTCTACATCCTACAACTCCAAAAGAGGCCAGCCCAGCTTTTGATGAGTATATGTCGTTGATAAGTTCTATATACGGTGCACCAGGTGGCAGTTCTAGTGGTGGTCAGGATGATGTCCAGCTTGACGATGATGACGATGAGGAGTATGATGTGGAAGAGGAGGGAGAGGATGAGGGTGAGGCGGGTGGCGATGGCGATGAGGAGGGCGAGGATGAAGAGGAGGGAGAGGATGAGGAGGGAGAGGACGATGATGGGGACGAGGACGAGGGTGATGATGATGGTGATGATGGTGATGGTGATGGTGATGTGGGAAAAGTTGATCCATTTCATTTTTGATTGGTATTACTAAGATTTGATATTTAATCTATTCTAGTTTTTGGTTTTATCTAGACTCATAGTATGATATTGGAGTTGAGTTATTTTTATATATTATCTTTTTTTATGGATGTTGTTGTCTTTTAGTGGTTGTGTGTTTTGGAACCCCCCATCCTTCCTGGACCCTAGACAACACCCCACCCTCTTCCCTGGATCCCGGACAGCCCCGCCAAACATCCCCCCAGACAGCCCCCCCGAACAGGCCCCCCACCCTCTTCCTTGGACCCCAGACAACCCCCCGAACACCCCTCGGATAGCCCCCAGATAGCCCCACGAACAGCCCCCCGAACTACCCCCCACCCTCCTCCCTGGACTCTAGACAGGCGCCGGACTACCCCCCAGACAGCCCCCCGGACAGCCCCCCACCCTCTTCCTTGGACCGCAGACAACCCCCCAAACACCTTCGGACAGCCCCAGGACAGCCCCCCAAACATCCCCCCAGACAGCCCCCCCACCCTCCTCCCTGGACCCCAAACAACCCCCCGAACAGCCCCCCAGACATCCCCCCCGGAGAGCCTCCCCACCCTCTTCCATGGACCCCGTACAACCCCCCCCCCCCCCTTACACCATCGGACATCCCCCTAGACAGCACCCCAGACATCCCCCCACCCTCCTCCTTTGACCCCAGACACCCCCCTGAACACCGCCCGGACAGCCCCCCGGACAACCCCCCACCCTTCTCCTTGGACCCTGGATAGCCCCCCGAACAGCCCCCGAGAGAGCCCCCCCCCCCCCACCCTCTTCCTTGGACGCCAGACAACCCCCTGCAAAGCCCCCCACCGTCCTCCTTGGTCCCCGGACAGTCCCCCGGACACCCACTGGACAGCCCCCCGGACAACCCCGCCGGATAGCCCCCCCCCCCCACCCTCCATGATTTCATTTAATAAAAGAAAATCTATAATATATATTTTATTTATTTTCATCATGATAATCAATGTAAATAACATTTACACATCTAATCAATATCATAGACTCTTGGTATGTTAGAAAAGAGATGTATTCAATCGGCAAGACATTGTTAGCTCCGAAATGATTCATAGCATTATAAACTAAAATCTAAATCATACTAAGAATGATATAAAAATAATTTATATAAATATCCATAAAATTTTATGTAAATACCATTCCACTAATAGACACATGAGGATTCTCATAAATGGACAACATTTTATGTACATATGGAAAACCGACCAAACGCATTTGGTTTCCATTTAAACTTTAGGAGAACGATCCATGGGTCATATGTGATGTGTACGAATCAACCCCGCCTCAATTTGAGGCGCTGTGTGGCCGCGACCACTCAAAGTGTCTGCCTTTTGTTTCAAAAGAATGTTATTTTAATTGAAAAACATCAACTGGAATACGGAAAACTGACCTAATGCATTCAGATTGTGTCTATACTTTAGCACAACGATCCATGGGTCATATGTGATGTGTACGAGTCAACCCCGCCTCAATCGGAGGTGTGGTGTGGCCACCACCACCCAATGTGTCTGTCTTTTGTTTCAAAAGGACGTCATTTTATGTGAAAAACATTAACTAACATACGGAAAACCGAACAAACGCATTCATATTGTGTTGTTACTTTAGAACAACGATCCATGGGTCATATGTGACATGTACGAGTCAACCTCGACTCAATCCAAGGCGCGGTGTTGCTACCACCACTCAACGTGTCTGTCTTTTGTTTCAAATGGACGTCATTTGAAGTGAAAAACATCATCTAGCATACGGAAAACTGACCAAATGCATTCAGATTATGTCAATAATTTATCAAAACAATCTGTGGGTCATATGTGATGTGTACGAGTCAACCTCGCCATAATCTGAGGCACGGTGTGGCCAGAATCACTCTAAGTGTCTCTCTTTTGCTTAAAATGGACAACATTTTAAGTACATATGGAAAACCAACCAAACACATTTGGTTTCTATTGATACATTAGGAGAACAATTCATGGGAAATATGTGACGTGTATGAATCAACCCCGCCTCAACCTGAGATGCGGTGTGTCCGGCACCACTCAAAGCGTCTGCCTTTTGTTTCAAAAGGACGACATTTTAATTGAAAAACATCAACTAGTATACGTAAAACTAAACAAACACATTCGGATTTTATTGATACATTATCAAAACGATCCATGGGTCATATATGATGTGTACGAGTCAACCCCGCCTCAATCCAAGATGCAGTGTGGCCGCCACCACTCAAAGTGTCTGTCTTTTGATTGAAAAGGACGTTATTTGAAGTGAAAAACATGAACTGGCATACGGAAAACCGACCAAACACATTCAGATTGTGTCGATACATTAGAACAAAGATCAATGGGTCATATTTGACATGTACAAGTCATCCTCGCCTCAATCCGAGGCGTGGTGCGAACAGAATCACTCTAAGTGGCTCTCTTTTGCTTAAAATGGACAACATTTTAAGTATATAAGGAAAAACGACCAAACGCATTCAGTTTTCGTTTAAACATTAGGAGAACGATTCATGGGTCATATGTGATGTGTAAGAATAAACCCCTCCTCAATCTAAGACGCATTGTGGCTGGAACCACTCAAAATGTCTGCCATTTGTTTCAAAATGACGTCATTTTAATTGAAAAACATCAACTGGCAAACAAAAAACCGACCAACGCATTCGGATTGTGTCGATAGTTTAGAACAATGATCCATGGGTCATATGTGACATGTACGAGTCAACCCCTACTCAATCCAAGGCATGGTGTGGCCACCACAACTCAATGTGTCTGTCTTTTGTTTCAAAAGGACGTCATTTGAAGTGAAAAACATCAACTGGCATACGAAAAACCAACTAAAATCATTCGGATTGTGTCGATACGTTAGCACAAAGATCCATGGGTCATAGGTTGCGTGTACGAGTCAACCCCGCCTTAATCTAGGGCACAGTGTGGCCGGAATCACTCTATGTGGCTCTCTTTTGCTTAAAATGGACAACATTTTAAGTACATACGGAAAACCGACCAAACACATTCGGTTTCCTTTGAAACATTTGGAGAATGATTCATGGGTCATATTTGACGTGTACGAATCATCCCCGCCTCAATCTGAGATGCGGTGTGGCCATCACCACTCAAAGTGTATGCCTTTTGTTTCAAAAGGACGTCATTTTAATTGAAAAACATAAACTGACATATGGAAAACCGACCAAACGCTTTTGGATTATGTCGATAATTTAAAAAAATGATCCATGGATCATATGCGATGTGTACGAGTCAACCCCGCCTCAATACGAGGCGCGATGTGGCCTCCACCACTCAAAGTGTCTTTCTTTTGTTTCAAAAGGATGTCATTTTAAGTGAAAAATATCAACTAGCATACGGAAAAGTGACCAAATGCATTCAGATTGTGTCGATACTTTACACAATGATCCATCGGTCATATGTGACGTGTACAAGTCAACCCTGCCTTAATCTGAAGCACGGTGTGGCCGGAATCACTCTAGGTGGCTCTCTTTTGTTTAAAATGGACAACATTTTAAGTACATATGGAAAACCGACCAAACACATTTGGTTTCTATTGAAAATTTAGGAGAATGATCCATGGTTCATATGTGATGTGTACGAGTCAACCCCACCTCAATCCAAGGTGCGGTGTGGCCGGAACCACTCAACGTGTATGTCTTCTGTTTCAAAAGGACGTCATTTTAATTGAAAAACATTAACTGACATACGTAAAACCGACTAAACGCATTCGGATTGTGTTGATACATTAGGAAAACGATCAAAGGGTCATACGTGATGTGTATGAGCCAACGGCGCCTCAATCTGAGGTGTGTTATGGCCACCACCACTCAAAGTGTCTGCCTTTTGTTTCAAAAGGACGTCATTTTAATTGAAAAACATCAACTGGCATACGGAAAACAGACCAAATGCATTCGTATTGCGTCGATACTTTAGCACAACGATCCATGGGTCATATGTCACGTGTATGTGTCAACATCGCCTCAATCCAAGGCACGTTGTGGACTCCACTACTCAAAGTGTATGTCTTTTGTTTCAAAAGGATGTCATTTTAAGTGAAAAATATCAACTTGCATACGGAAAACTGACCAAAAACATTCGGATTGTGTCGATACTTTGGCACAACGATCCATGGGTCATATGTGACATGTACGAGTAAACCCCTCCTTAATTTGAGACACGGTGTGGCTGAAATCACACTAAGTGGCTCTCTTTTGTTTAAAATCGTCAACGTTTTAAGTTCATATGGAAACCAACCAAACACATTTATTTTCTATTGATACATTAGGAGAATGATCCATGGGTCATATGTGACGTGTATGAGTCAACCCCGCCTCAATCTGGCACAGTGTGGCTGGCACCACTCAAAGTGTCTGTCTCTGTTTCAAAAGGACGTCATCTTAATTTGAAAACATCAACTCGCATACGAAAACAGACAAACGCATTCGGATTGTGTTGATACTTTATCACAACGATCCATGGGTCACATGTTGATGTGTACGAGTCAACCCCACCTCAATCCGAGGTGTGGTGTGGCCGCCACCACTCAAAGTGTCTGCATTTTGTTTTTAATGGACGTTATTTTAATTGAAAAACATCACTGGCATACAGAAAGCCGACCAAAAAACATTCGTATTGTGTCAATACTTTATCACAATGATACATGGGTCATATGTGATGTGTAAGAGTCAACCCCACCTCAATCCGAGACGCGGTGTGGCCTCCACCACTCAAAGTGTTTGTCTTTTGTTTCAAAAGGACGTCATTTGAAGTGAAAAAACATCAACCGACATACAGAAAACCGACCAAACGCATTTATATTGTGTCGATACTTTAGCACAATGATCCATGGGTCATATGTGATGTGTACGAGGTCAACCCTGCCTCAATATGAGGCACGGTGTGTCCGCCACCACTCAAATTGTCTATCTTTTGTTTCAAAAGGATGTCATTTAAAGTGAAAAACATCAATTGGAATACGGAAAACCGACCAAACGCATTCGTATTGTGTTGATACTTTGGAACTATGATCCATTGGTCATATGTGACATGTATGAGTCAACCCTTCCTCAATCCGAGGTGCGGTGTGGCCGTCACCACTCAGTGTGTCTGCCTTTTGTTTCAAAAGGACGTCATTTTAGTTGAAAAACATCAACAGGCATACGGAAAACCAACCAAATGCATTAGGATTGTAGTCGATACATTAGAACAACGATTAATGGGTCATATTTGACATGTACGAGTCAACCACACCTCAATCCGAGGTGCGGTTTGGCCGCCACTACTCAAAATGTCTGTCTTTTGTTTCAAAAGGACTTCATTTTAAGAGAAAAATATCAACTGGCATACGGAAAAGTAACCAAACGCATTCGGATTGTGTCTATACTTTATTAAAACGATCCATGGGTCATATGTGATGTGTACGAGTCAACCCCGCCTTAATCTGTGGTACGGTGTGGCCGTAAACACTCTAACTGGCACTCTTTTTTTAAAATGTACAACATTTTAAGTACATATGGAAAAATGAACAAACGCATTTGGTCTCTAGTGAAACATTAGGAGAACGATCCATGGGTCATATTTGACGTGTATGAGTCAACCTCGCCTCAATATGAGACGATGTGTGGCCAGAACCAGTCAAAGTGTCTGCCTTTTGTTTCAAAAGGACGTCATTTTAATTGAAAAACATCAACTAGCATATGGAAAACCTACCAAACACATTCTTATTGTGTCGATACTTTAGAACAACAATTCATGGGTCATATGTGATGTGTAAGAGTCAACCCCTCCTCAATCCGAGGTGCGGTGTGGCCGCCAACACTCAAAGTGTCTGTCTTTTGTTTCAAAAGGACGTCATTTTAAGTGAAAAACATCAACTGGCATATGGAATACTAAACAAACTCATTCGGATTGTGTCGATACATTATCACAACGATCCATGGGTCATATGTGACGTGTATGAGTCAACCCCTCCTTAATCGGTGTCACGGTGTGGCCGAAATAACTCTAAGTGGCTCTCTTTTGTTTAAAATGGACAACATTTTAAGTACATACGGAAAACCGACCAAACACATTCGGTGTCCATTAAAACATTAGGAGAATGATTCGTGGGTCATATGTGATGTGCACGAATCAACCCCGCCTCAATATGAGACACATTGTGGCCGGAACCACTCAAAGTGTCTAACATTTGTTTTTCAAAGGATGTTATTTTAATTGAAAAACATCAACTAGCATACGGAAAACCGACCAAACACATTCGGATTGTGTCGATACGTTAGAACAACAATTCATGGGTCATATGTGACGTGTACGAGTCAACCCCGCCTCAATCTGAGGTGCGGTGTGGCCGCCACCACTGAAAGTGATTGCCTTTTGTTTCAAAAGGACGTCATTTTAAGTTAAAAACATCAACTGACATATGGAAAACTGACCAAACGCATTAGTATTGTGTCAATACATTAGAAAAGCGATCCATGGGTCATATGTGACAAGTACGAGTCAACCCCTCCTTAATCGGAGGCACGGTGTGACCGGAATCACTCTAAGTGGCTCTCTTTTGTTTAAAATCGACAGCATTTTAAGTACATACAGAAAACCGACCAAACACATTCAGTTTCCATTGAAACTTTAGGAGAATGATACATGGGTCATATGTGACGTGTAAGAATCAACCCCACCTCAATCTGAAATGTGGTGTGGCCGACACCACTCAAAGTGTCTGTCTTTGTTTGAAAATGATGTTATATTAATTGAAAAACATCAACTGGCATACGGAAAACTGACCAAACACATTCAGATTCTGTCGATACTTTAGCACAACGATCCATGGGTCATATGTGATGTGTACGAGTCAACCCCATCTAAATATGAGGCGCGGTGTGGCCGGTAGCACTCTCGTTGTATGTATTTTATTTAAAATGGGCATCATTTCAGGTAAAAATATACGGTATACAAAAAACCGATCAAATTATGAATTGGCTTCTGGATTCCACAAATAATTGTCATTTAAATTTTTAATTGAATTCTAAATGAATTATGTATGTTTTAAAATTATGTTATGAATTCTAATTTAATTATAGATGTGTATAGTTCCAGCATTATATGTTAAATGTGTATGAATTTATTCTCTATATTTAAGTGTTAATTGGTTATTGCAGGTACAATAATTGTATATGTTTTTGTTATATTATTGCAGGTAGAATAATTGGATTGAAAATGAGAGGAACCCACAAAATGAGACCTGGTGGGAAAATTGCACAGCTGCTAGCCAAATTGCAGAGCTGTTGTGCAATTTGCCCAGGATAGGCTATGCCAATGGTTTCAAAACTATTGGCATATCGTCTCTGGATTTTCTTTTTTCCAATGGTCAGAGAACCGTTGGTAAAACGCTTTTCCCAACAGTTTAGAAACTGTTGGGAAAGATGAGAACTTGGGTTTTTCCCAACGGTTTGGCCAAACCGTTGGGAAACACTTGGTAATTTTCTCACTCTATCCCAACGGTTTTCCAGAACTGTTGGGATATTGTGATTTTTATCCACCCTATCCCAATGGTTCACTGTAAACTGTTGGGAAAAGCTTTCCCAATAGCTTACATGCCTACGGTTTGTAGAACCATTGGTATAACATATACCACCGGTTCTGCTGCCTTTCCCAACAGTTCTAAACCATTGGGAAATCATGTATTTCTAGTAGTGTTTGGTGGTATCGGTTAAATTATATTTGAATTTAATTAATTCAATAAATATTCTTCTCAAGACCATGGAAAATTATTATTTAAGTTAAAATGATTTCATAAATTTAATAAAATATATTTATTTATTTTATTGAACATTTAATAATTATTATTTTTCTAGTTAGTAAACAAAATATTTATTTAAGAGAATAAATTATATATTTATTTATTTGGGTGTTCAGTAAATGGAAGGGGATTTTGAGCAGGTAATGGTCGGTCTAGTTGTAAAATAATTATTTTCAAGATAGTAAAAAATTATTTAACTAGTTGACACAGATTAAAATTACAGTACTATTATTTTGTGATGTGGAATTATATTTATAAATCTATTTTTCACAAGTTAGAGAACAATAAATAATGATGCATTATTATTATTAAATTCATGGGTTTTCTCTAAGTTCATGAATGTATTTACTTTTAGCTATGAAATTAAATATTTTCATTAAAATTCGATTTATATAAATAAGAAAATATGCCAATTGTTCCATACACCGCAACACACGCTGGGTGAATTGATAATTATTGAACCAACCACTTTCTCTCTCGAATCTTCTTCTATCCCCTATCAAGAACATGATTCGTTCATCAATGCTGAATAACTGGAGATCATGAACAATGGAAACAAGACACTCTATTTTCCGCTCTAGCACCGGGAGAACGAGCAGTGTCGATCAGAGGCCATCAGAGCACGTGTGGATCACCACTAGAGGAATTCAAGTTTGGTTCCTTACAAGTGAAACAATATAATCCAGAAGGGTAATTCTGGATGATCAACATCATCAACGAAGAAAATTACCCAAGATCCATGTCTTATTTTTTTATATAATTAATTAAATTAATTAAAAAAAGATGTAAAAGATCCACTATAAAGGTTTCAGGCCTCCTCATTATTTATCTAAATCGTGGATTATATTCCGTGGAGACTGGCATTCATCGTCATATTGATCCCAGAATAATCCTTGATCATGGTAAAACAATATTGGGTCCCGTCCCAACCACGCTTCGGCTGCGCCCAAAACCTTAATGTGGCATCAAAGGGGTTACATAATAGTTTATAATTATTTAAATATTTCGTAGAGGAATTTCACATTTAATAATATTTTTGATTCAATTCAAGTTAATTGTTATGAAAATCTAAATCTTAATATCTGCTCCTCCGCTTTTATTTCTCGTTCACCTTATAGAAATAATAATTTCATTTATATTTTTATTAAAATAAAATAGAGTATCTCATTAAGAGGTGACAAAGATTCATGGACATACAACACTAGAACACACTGCGTGTATTCAGTAGTACACGCCATGTAGTTATGATTCAATGCTTCAGATTGGTCCTCCAATTTGAGATGTGTGTTGTAGCCTTTATAAGACATAAATGACTCTGTGTGTAGACTACGAACAGGTGGAATGTGGATTCTGGATAACATGTCTTGTGGACCAATATACATGGCATGTAGTTCCTTTAGGTTAGGGTTGGACCGTGTACCCTGGACAAGGCTTTCCCAGCTGGAGACCATTTAACAAAGAACTACACAACATGTGGCCCACTGGAAACTCTGTGTATTCTAAATATTTCCGATGTACACTCACACGTCATTTCCTTGAGCGTGTACTTCAGATACACGGTGAAAAATAATACTTGCTTTTTAGTTTGAACCACAAATCATGTACTCATCCAAATTACATAGATATATTAATTTTTTATTATATTTTAAAAACCCCTGAGACATATAGCATCTTGCGGGCATAAAGCTAAGTCAGAACATGTGATATGTGTTATATATATATGTGCTTAATTTAACATCTGTTTAATGTTCATTTCTACTCATTGGGTAGCTATGAATAGGAATCCACAGGGTTTCCTCCACGGTACAAGTTTTGTACAAAGATAATTTTAAATGAATTTATTTGTTTAAAATTATGTTGTATGAGAATCTCATGGAAATACAGAAAAGGGATTAAGATAAAATGATTGATTAATTAATTATGATAATTAATTTATTGGAGCATGAATTATCTTAAACATGAACCATTAAAGAATTGATCGCTAGTTTTATTTATGCATCAATATTTCTGCATGTATGGATGATCATGATATAGACCATGAACATTGTATGTGGATGGTTTCTTTTAATTTATTTATTCAAATTATATTTTTTGGCCTGCGTGCCTTTTCCTAATAAATATATTGAGCCTAAGTGCCCAAGGTTTCTTTTATATAGAACCCCGTTTTACCCCTCACCGACATGTTACTTAAAAAATCCATATATGATAGATGGAACTCCCAATATAGTGGAGGCGATTCAAGCTAGATCCGAAACTAAACCAATCCCAGGAGATACAAAGGTTGACAGGTGGAAGTTGTAAACATTAACCCAAAAGTTTCTAGATGATTCTTCCTAGGTCAGGGTTAGTTAATCAACTGCTAGATAAACAAACCATTATAAAATCTCATTATCATGCCATTTACTTTATTTTATTTTTTTCAGTTTCATGTTTTATCATTATGGATGAGTTTTCACTATCAAATAATTAATGAATTAAACAAGCATGCAAGATGGAACTAAAATAAACTAGACTTATGAATAAATATTATCAACACATCGGTAATCACATAATTAAGTTACACATAATATTAACATGCATGAGATGATGATAATAAACAATTCATGCAAAAGAGATACAAAAATCCCTCCAATAAAATATTAAGCTAGAACAAGCCATTTGTTAGTTGATTAAGGGAAAAACTCAATAAAATGATATGTTTGACCAACCCTTGGTGGGACACTTACATTTATACAAGAGTCCCTAATGAAAGGTTTCGGGTTGACATAACCATATTACATCAAGAGGAGTTTCCCTTTCTATAGTTGGTGTAATATTGGAAGCATGTGTTGAGGAAATCCAAAGTCATGATTTTAGGATTTGGGAGTCCACTCAGCATATCATGGAGCTGCAAGCCTATAGTTGGAAAAGACCAACCTACCTAAATTCCATCAAATAGCTTGAACAACACTTTTTGGTGTTATGCAAAGGGAAATATGGATCCGTGACACTAGAATGTCATGGAAACTGGACATTCCGAGTTCCATGGTGAGGGCTATTAGAACTTGATAAAATACTGGGATAGTTAATAAAATTTCTAATTTCTTATAAAAATGAAATCAATAAAGTACTAATCATCTACACTTTTAACTGTAGAAAAAAATTACAAAATCATCACCCACATTATCCCTACGATCAATCCTTGATAAAGAAAACATCCTCACGAGTAGTAACTTCTAGGTGTGGTTTAGACATCTACATGTTATCCTACACCATGAACAGAAGTCTAACATGCTAGAGTCAGCGTCACCTAATCCTCCTTCCAATGAGGAAAATGATGAGGATTTCCTGGTCTATGAGAAACATATGAATGATGCAATCAAAATTCAATTTTTGATGTTATCATCAATTTCTAGTGAGCTCATTAAGTCTAATTAAAACATGGATGCTTATATCATGCTTGAGCACCTCTATGGTCTTTACCAGGAGAGATCAAGACAAGAATGATTTGAGATCTCTATGTAAATCATTCAAAGTAACATGGGATAAGGTTCTTCAGATAGACCACTTGTAGTCAAGATCATTGGATACATTGATTTCATAGAGGTTCTAGGGTTTAAGCTCCCCAAAGAATAGGGCACTGATCACATTCTTGTATCACTCCCTCCTGGATCATATACGTTGAATACATTAAGCCATAAAGAGCGGGAGATGGCACATCACATAGTTTTGTTCAACTGTGATTCGGTCGATGACTATATCAGGCAACTAAATTGATTATATATATCTTACATATATATCTATTAAACTATTCATATTTTTTTATCTACAGGGAACTTAAAACAATGATAAATATGAATAATCATTCTTTATCTTTGAGAAAGAGAGAGACTTTGAATAGAAAAGAGTTTTCTGCTTGGTTAAAATTGAAGGTATAAAACAATTAATGTTTAAAATAATTATATCAATATTTAATTATGTTTAATAGTCATTTATATTGTAGGTATTGAGATTGTCTGCTGACTCTGTCTCTGAGGAAATAAGAGCTTTGGCTTTTGGTCTTAATATCGTGGTACATGACTGTAAATCAATTGTTATCAATGGGTAAAAATTTATTGTCACTGATAGAGAAAAGAACATGAGAACATAAAATGATGGTGTTATGGTTACTTCCACAATAGATTGTTATGCCAGTGCATCAGATAGTTGACCACGATTTGAAAATGTGGGTTATTATTGAGTTGTTGAGATAATAATTATATTGGATTATTACTCTCATGGACGAGTCATAGTGATGAAATGCCTTTGGTTTGATTCGATGACGATACATGGAACATTTATTGATGATTGTGGATTTCGAGTAATTAATATGACTTGCACTCTTGCTACCGAAGAACCATATGTGTTGGCATCAATGGATAAAAAAGTCTTTTATGTCAAAGACCAACTTCAACCTGAATTTGGTGTCATAGATGATGTAATTCCAAGACATATTTTTGATGATGGTGATGATGGAATTGACACTTTCCCTAGTGCCATTGGAACCAATCCATTTTTTTTCTTTTTATGACTCAAATAGCTCAATTTTCAGAGTTGATTGTGAACCTTAAGTTGTGGTTGAAAATATATAGAATCATTCATCCTTGTTCTCAATTATTTTGGTTTACCTCGAGTTGGGTGGTTAAGGTTGGTAATATTCAAATTGATTTGTTATTGATCACAAATATGTTTTAGCTGACTTGACCGTTATGTGAATTTTCAATGTTTATTGGTTGCAGTTTTATTTGAATTGCATTTATCTATTTTGGAATTGAACTGTATTCAAACATAGTCAAACAATATTTCTAACTTGGTGAACATTACAACATGTATGATTTATTAAATCCATTCAAGCTCTTCTAAAACAATTAATAGTTGACTTGACCGTTATGTGAATTTTCAATGTTTATTGGTTGTAGTTTTATTTGAATTGCATTTTAAAATTTGGAATTGAACTATATTCAAACATAGTCAAACAATATTTCTAAAATGGTTAACATTAAAAAATGTATGATTTATTAAATTCATTCAAGCTCTTCTAAAACAATTGATAGCTGACTTGACCGTTATGTGAATTATTAATGTTTATTGGTTGTGGTTTTATTTGAATTGCATTTTCTAATTTGGAATTGAACTGTATTCAAACATACTCAAACAATATTTCCAACTTTATGAACATTACAACTTTTATGATTTATTAAATCCATTCAAGATCTTCTAAAACAATTGATAGCTGACTTGAACATTATGTGAATTTTCAATGTTTATTAGTTGTAGTTTTATTTGAATTGCATTTTCTAATTTGGAATTGAACTATATTCAAACATAGTCAAACAATAACTTGGTGAACATTACAACTTGTATGATTTAATAAATCCATTCAAGCTCTTCTAAAACAATTGATAGCTAAATTACCAATGAATCCCCACATTCCATCATATATTTAGTTTTTTTGGGTTACACATTAGTTTTCTTTTTCTAATTATTTACATATTTGTTTTCAAAAGCAGGAAATGAATCCAATTGAAGAGATACTAAGGAAAAAGATGATGGAGAACAATCGTCGAATGTTGAAGTTGGGAATTCCATCATTAGTGCCTGTAGTGAGTAATTTTTTTTCAAATTGATATATTTAAAGAATATATAATGTCATGTGATTAATTTATTTGTACACATTTTTGTAGGATCCACCTATACGTCGACAATTATTCGACGAGGTGCCTAGTACTGGTCCTAGTACTCAGGACGGTGGTATGAGGAGGGTTCGTACCCGCGGTGGACAAGCAGATTTGCGTACCCGACTAGACCCTGCCCCTCCCACTGACATGTCATCCTTCAAACATTCTGATCCCGGTGTGTCTTTAGAGACACATGGGATATTTAGGCCTCCCATGTTTTCGCTACCTTCTGCATCTTCTGGCCCATCATTTTCACATCCCATGATGATTCCCACTCCCCAGTCAGCATCCGGTCAGACAGTTGTCCCGTCTTCTTTTCCATCTACTTCTGTCTCTCCAAGATTCTATATTCCATCATCTATGACTCCTGTTCCACCACATGGTGTTTTATCAGTTTCTGTGGATCCAGTGGCACTCAGCGATCAGACCGTCATAGGTATACTTATAGAACCCTAACAAATTTTTATAGCAATATTAATTTTCATTATAACACGTTTTGATAAAATATTTATTTTTATTTCATGACAGATACATCTACTGACATGAGGCATGGGAGGGGGCGTACAAGCATGTGTTTGGTGTGGAACTTCCGCACACAGGTTATTGTGGATTATAATGAATACAACCAAATGGTTGAGAAAACAGGGCAGCAATGTCGGAGTTTTTTAGCGACGCTTTCCAAATACATTGAAATCATTCCCGTCAGCCCGTTATCATGGAGAAATTTGCCACATGAGGTCAAGGATATAGATTGGGCAGATATATGGGTAAAAAAATCTGTTCTATTTAATTCCATGAATTATTTTTGTATTTATATGAATTAATATTTTGATTTCAGCTTCAATTTAATTTTCCTGATGGTGAGGGTGTACGACCAGAATGTCTAAAGGATTTAGGCGAGCTTTAGAGAGACTGAAAGCATGAGTTGTATATTGGTTGTTTTGCTAGAGTTGGCACTGAGTTAGAGGTGGTACCAGTGGTGGATGATTGTCCTATAGAGCAGTATCGTCAGATGATTACTCATTGGACGAGTACCCGATTTAAGGTATTAATAACCTTTGAGGTATTTAAATAATAACTTTCATGTTTTTCATTAATACTATCTGTTTCATTTTCGGATTTTATTTATGAGTAACCTGTAAAAAATAAAAAGAACATTGATGAAAAAAAATACCTCCACACACTGGGACTCACTACGATGCATGATCATGAGAGGAAGCAGATATGACAATTTTTATATGTTTTTTTACGACTTACACTTTCTTTTGATTCCCCAATTATTTAATAGTTTGATAAATTTTTAATATAACATTAGTTTTCAATTTCATTGTAGAGGAAAATACAAAATATTGAAGGATGTGTGCCTCAAGCAAAACTGTTTTGCTCTAGTAGATGGAAAAAGGATGGAAGTTCCATCAACGAAGCGACTCAACTGCAGATTGTATGTTTTAATCTGTTGAATTTGTATTTTAATATCTATTTTGTAACTTAGTGATATATTTATATTTGTAACAGGCTACTTTAGAGGCCCTCGATGCCCAAGAAGAAGACAATTTTGGGCCAACAGATCACTTACTTCAGGTGCTGGGAGATGAGAATTTCGGCAGAGTACGCTGCTGACCTATGATAGCCCCGACTAGGTATTGGCCCTACTCAGGTACGATCTGTAGTGCCATCGAGCTGCAGCAAGTTAGGGCACAGGTAGAAGAGGCTGAGAAAAGGTCCATAGAGACATCAAAACAGTCTTCTAGGTAAAACAATGCGTTTATAAAATTTATTGAAATTTTACATTCTACACTTCCAACAGTGGCCAGCCCAGCTTTTGATGAGTATATGTCGTTGATATGTTCTATATATGGTGCACCAGGTGGCAGTTCTAGTGGTGGTCAAGATGATGTCCGGCTTGACGATTATGATGGCGAGGAGTCTGATGTGGAAGAGGAGGGAGAGGAGGAGGGCGAGGCGGGTGGCGATGGTGATGAGGAGGGCGATGATGAAGAGGAGGGAGAGGAGGAGGAGGGAGAGGACGATGATGGGGACGAGGACGAGGGTGATGATGATGGTGATGATGGTGATGGTGATGGTGATGTGGGAAATGTTGATCCATTTCATTTTTGATTTATATTACTGAGATTTGATATTTAATCTATTCTAGTTGTTGGTTTTATCTAGACTCCTAGTATAATATTGGAGGTGAGTTATTTTTATATATTATCTATTTTTATGGATGTTGTTTTCTTTTAGTGGTTGTGTGTTTTGGAACCCCCCCCATCCTTCCTGGACCCTAGACAACCCCCACCCTCTTCCCTGGACCCCGGACAGCCCCGCTAGACATCCCCCCAGACAGCCCCCCGGACAGGCCCCCCACCCTCTTCCTTGGACCCTGGACAACCCCCCGAACACCCCCCGGATAGCCCCCGGATAGCCCCACGAACAGCCCCCCATACAGCCCCCACCCTCCTCCATGGACTCTAGACAGGCCCCGGACTACCCCCCCCCCCCCCCAGACCGCCCCCCGGACAGCCCCGACCCTCTTCCTTGGACCCTAGACAACCCCCCGAACACCTTCGGACAGCCGCCGGACAGTCCCCCAAACAGCCCCCAGACATCCCCCCACCCTCCTCCCTGGACCCCAGACAACCCCCCAGACAGCCCCCCAGATAGCCCCCGGACGGCCTCCCCACCCTCTTCCATGGACACCGTACAACCCCCCCCCCCCCCACCGTACACCCTCGGACAACCCCCTAGACAGCAACCTAGACATCCCCCCACCCTCCTCCTTTGACCCTGGACAACCCCCCAAACACCGCCCATACAACCCCCCGCACAGCCACCCACCCTTCTCCCTGGACCCCAGACAGCCCCCCGAACAGCCCCCCAGATAGCCCCCCACCCTCTTCCTTGGAACCCAGACAACCCCCCGCACAACCCCCCACCCTCCTCCTTGATCCCCGGACAGTCCCCCGTACACCCACTGGACAGCCCCCCGGACAGCCCCGCCGGATAGCCCCCACACCCTCCATGATTTCATTTAATACTAGAAAATATATAATATATATTTTATTTTTTATTTCATCATGATAATCAATGTAAATAACATTTACACATGTAATCATTATCATAGATTCTTGGTATGTTAGAAAAGAGATGTATTCAATCGGCATTACATTGTTAGCTCAGAAATGATTCATAGCATTATAAACTAAAATCTAAATCATACTAAGAATGATATAAAAATAATTTATATAAATATCCATAAACTTTTAAGTAAATACCATTCCACTAATAGACACATGAGGATTCTCATAAATGGACAAAATTTAATGTACATATGGAAAACCGACCAAACGCATTTGGTTTCCCTTGAAACATTAGGAGAACGATCCATGGGCCATATGTGATATGTATGAATCAACCCTGCCTCAATTTGAGGCGCAGTGTGGCCACCACCACTCATAGTGTCTGCCTTTTGTTTCAAAAGAATGTTATTTTAATTGAAAAATATCAACTGGAATACGGAAAACTGACCTAACGCATTCGAATTGTGTCTATACATTAGCACAATGATCCATGGGTCATATGTGACGTGTAGAAGTCAACCCCGCCTCAATCAGAGGTGTGGTGTGGCCACCACCACCCAATTGTCTGTCTTTTGTTTCAAAAGGAAGTCATTTTATGTGAAAAACATTAACTAACATACGGAAAACCGACCAAACGCATTCATATTGTGTTGATACCTTAGAACAATGATCCATGGGTCATATGTGACATGTAAGAGTCAACCCCGACTCAATCCCCGGCGCGGTGTGGCTGCCACCACTCAATGTGTCTGTCTTTTGTTTCAAATGGACGTCATTTGAAGTGAAAAACATCAACTGGCGTATGGAAATATGACCAAATGCATTCAGATTATGTCAATAATTTTTCAAAACAATCCATGGGTCATATGGGACGTGTACGAGTCAACCTCGCCATAATCTGAGGCACGGTGGGGCCGGAATCACTCTAAGTGTCTCTATTTTGCTTAAAATGGACAACATTTTAAGTACATATGGAAAACCGACCAAATGAATTCAGTTTCCATTGAAACATTAGGGGAACGATTCATGGGACATATGTTATGTGTATGAATCAACCCTGCCTCAACCTGAGATGCGGTGTGTCCATCACCACTCAATGTGTCTGCCTTTTGTTTCAAAAGGACGTCATTTTAATTGAAAAACATCTACCGGTATACGTAAAAATGAACAAACACATTCGGATATTGTTGATAATTTAGAAAAACGATACATGGGTCATATATGATGTGTACGAGTCAACCCCGCCTCAATCCAGGATGCAGTGTGGCCTCCACCACTCAAAGTGTCTGTCTTTTGTTTCAAAAGGACGTCATTTGAAGTGAAAAACATGAACTGGCATACGGAAAACTGAACAAACGCATTCAGATTGTGTCGATACATTAGAACAATGATCAATGGGTCATATGTGACATGTACGAGTCATCCTTGCCTCAATCTGAGGCGTGGTGCGAACAGAATCACTCTAAGTGGCTCTCTTTTGCTTAAAATGGACAACATTTTAAGTATATACGGAAAACCGACCAAACACATTCAGTTTCCGTTTAAACATTAGGAGAACGATTCATGGGTCATATGTGATGTGTTAGAATCAACCCTGACTCAATCTGAGACGCGTTGTGGCTGGCACCACTCAAAGTGTCTGCCATTTGTTTCAAAAAGACGTCATTTTTATTGAAAAACATCAACTGGCAAACAAAAAACCGACCAACGCATTCGGATTGTGTCGATACTTTAAAAAAAATATCCATGGGTCATATGTGACTTGTACGAGTCAACCCCTCCTCAATCCGAGGCATGGTGTGGCCACCACAATAGAATGTGTCTGTCTTTTGTTTCAAAAGGACGTCATTTGAAGTGAAAAACATCAACTGGCATATGAAAACCCGACCAAACGCATTCCGATTGTGTCGATACGTTAGCACAAATATCCATGTGTCACAAGTTGCGTGTACGAGTCAACCCCACCTTAATCTAGGGCACAGTGTGGCCGGAATCACTCAAAGTGGCTCTCTTTTGCTTAAAATGGACAACATTTTAAGTACATTCGGAAAATCGACCAAACACATTTTGTTTCCTTTTAAACATTAGGAGAATGATTCATGGTTCATATATGATGTGTACGAATCATCCCCTCCTCAATCTGAGATGCGGTGTGGCCAGCACCACTCAAAGTGTCTGCCTTTTGTTTCAAAAGGGCGTCATTTTAATTGAAAAACATCAACTGGCATATGGAAAACCGACCAAATGCATTGGGATTATGTCGATAATTTAGAATAATGATCCATGGATCATCTGTGATGTGTATGAGTCAACCCCGCCTCAATACGAGGCGCGATGTGGCCTCCACCACTCAAAGTGTCTATCTTTTGTTTCAAAAGGATGTCATTTTAAGTGAAAAATATCAACTAGCATACGGAAAAGTGACCAAATGCATTCGGATTGTGTCGATACTTTACACAATGATCCATCGGTCATATGTGACGTGTACAGGTCAACCTTGCCTTAATCTGAGGCACGGTGTGGCCGGAATCACTCTAGGTGACTCTCTTTTGTTTAAAATGGACAACATTTTAAGTACATACGGAAAACCGACCAAACACATTCAGTTTCTATTGAAAATTTAGGAGAACGATCCATGGGTTATATGTGATGTGTACGAGTCAACCCCGCCTCAATCCAAGGTGCGGTGTGTCCAGAACCACTCAAAGTGTCTTTCTTCTATTTCAAAACGACGCCATTTTAATTGTAAAACATCAAATGACATACGGAAAACCGACTAAACGCATTCGGATTGTGTTGATACATTAGGAAAACGATCCATGGGTCATATGTGACGTGTACGAGCCAACCGCGCCTCAATATGAGGTGTGTTATGGCCGCCACCACTCAAAGTTTTTGCCTTTTGTTTTTAAAGGACGTCATTTTAATTGAAAAACATCAACTGGCATACGGAAAACAGACCAAATGCATTCGTATTGTGTTGATACATTAGCACAACGATCCATGGGTCATATGTGATGTGTATGAGTCAACATCGCCTCAATCTGAGGCACGGTGTGGATGCCACTACTCAAAGGGTCTATCTTTTGTTTCAAAAGGATGTCATTTTAAGTGAAAAATATCAACTTGCATACGAAAAACTGACCAAACACATTCGGATTGTGTCGATACTTTAGCACAACGATCCGTGGGTCATATGTGACATGTACGAGTAAACCGCTCCTTAATTTGAGACACGGTGTGGCCGAAATAACTCTAAGTGGCTCTGTTTTGTATAAAATGGACAACATATTACGTTCATATGGAAACCGACCAAACACATTCAGTTTCCATTGATACATTAGGAGAACGATCCATGGGTCAGATGTGACGTGTATGAGTCAACCCCGCCTCAATTTGAGGCGCAGTGTGGCTGGCACCACTCAAAGTGTCTGTCTTCTGTTTCAAAAGGACGTCATTTTAATTGAAAAACATCAACTCGCATACGAAAAACAGACCAAACGCATTCAGATTTTGTTGATACTTTAGCACAACGATCCATGGGTCACATGTGATGTGTACAAGTCAACCCCACCTCAATCCGAGGTTTGGTGTGGCCGCCACCACTCAAAGTGTCTGCATTTTGTTTTTAAAGGACGTCATTTTAATTGAAAAACATCAACTGGCATACGGAAAGCCGACCAAAAACATTCGGATTGTGTCAATACATTATCACAAGGTTACATGGGTCATATGCGATGTGTATGAGTCAACCCCGCCTCAATCCGAGACGCGGTGTGGCCGCCACCACTCAAAGTGTATGACTTTTGTTTCAAAAGGACGTCATTTGAAGTGAAAAACATCAACTGGCATACGGAAAACTGACCAGACGCATTCATATTGTTTCAATACTTTAGAACAACGATCCATGGGTCATATGTGATGTGTACGATTCACCCCTACCTCAATCCGAGGCACGGTGTGGCCACCACCACTCAAAGTGTCTGTCTTTTGTTTCAAAATGATGTCATTTAAAGTGAAAAACATCAATTGGCATACAGAAAACCAACCAAACGCATTCGGATTGTGTTGATACTTTAGCGCAGCGATATATGGGTCATATGTGACGTGTACGAGTCAACCCTTCCTCAATACGAGGTGCGGTGTGGCTGCCACCACTCAATGTGCCTGCCTTTTGTTTCAAAAGGACGTCATTTTAGTTGAAAAACATCAACAGGCATACGGAAAACTGACCAAATGCATTAGGATTGTGTCGATACATTATCACAACGATTAATGGGTCATATGTGACATGTATGAGTCAACCCCGCCTCAATCCGAGGTGCGGTTTGGCCGCCACTACTCAAAATGTCTATCTTTTGTTTCAAAAGGACTTTATTTTAAGTGAAAAATATCAACTAGCATACGGAAAAGTAACCAAATGCATTCGGATTGTGTTGATACTTTATTAAAACGATCCATGGGTCATATGTGATGTGTACGAGTCAACCCCGCTTTAATTTGTGGTACGGTGTGGCCGGAATCACTCTACGTGGCAATCTTTTGTTTAAAATGTACAACATTTTAAGTACATATGGAAAAATGACCAAACGTATTCGGTCTCTAGTGAAACATTAGGAGAACGATCCATGGGTCATATTTGACGTGTATGAGTCATCCTCACCTCAATATGAGACGATGTGTGGCTAGAACAAGTCAAAGTGTCTGCCTTTTGTTTCAAAAGGACGTCATTTTAATTGAAAAACATCAACTAGCATACGTAAAACCTACCAAACACATTTGTATTGTGTCGATACATTAGCACAACAATTCATGGGTCATATGTGACGTTTAAGAGTCAATCCCTCGTCAATCCGAGGTGCGGTGTGGCCGCCACCACTCAAAGTGTCTGTCTTTTGTTTCAAAAGGACGTCATTTTAAGTGAAAATCATCAACTGTCATATGGAATACTGACCAAACTCATTCGGATGGTGTCGATACATTATCAAAACGATCCATGGGTCATATGTGACGTGTATGAGTCAAACCCTCCTTAATCGGTGTCACAGTGTGGCCGGAATCACTCTAAGTGGCTCTCTTTTGTTTAAAATGGACAACATTTTAAGTACATACAGAAAACCGACCAAACGCTTTCGGTTTCCATTGAAACTTTAGGAGAATGATTCGTGGGTCATATGTGATGAGTAAGAATCAACCACGCCTCAATATGAGACATAGTGTGGCCGAAACCACTCAAAGTGTCTAACTTTTGTTTCCAAAGGATGTTATTTTAATTGAAAAACATCAACTAGCATAAGGAAAACTGACCAAACGCATTCGGATTGTGTAGATATGTTAGAAAAACGATTCATGGGTCATATGTGATGTGTACGAGTCAACCCCGCCTCAATCTGAGGTGCGGTGTGGCCGCCACCACTCAAAGTGTCTGTCTTTTGTTTCAAAAGGACGTCATTTTAAGTGAAAAACATCAACTGACATATGGAAAAATGACCAAACGCATTAGGATTGTGTCAATACATTAGAAAAACTATCCATGGGTCATATGATACATGTACGAGTCAACCCCACCTTAATCGGTGGCACGGTGTGACCGGAATCACTCTAAGTGGATCTCTTTTGTTTAAAATGGACAGCATTTTAAGTACATACAGAAAACCGACCAAACACATTCAGTTTCCATTGAATCTTTAGGAGAATGATCCATGGGTCATATGTGACGTGTAAGAATAAACCCCACCTCAATCTGAAATGCGGTGTGGCCGAAAGCACTCAAAGTTTCTGCCTTTTTTTTGAAAAAGATGTTATTTTAATTGAAAAACATCAACTGGCATACGAAAAACTGACCAAACGCATTCGAATTCTGTCGATACTTTAGAACAACGATCCATGGGTCATATGTGACGTGTACGAGTCAACCCCACTTAAATCTGAGGTGCGGTGTGGCCGGTATTACTCTAGCTGTATGTATTTTATTTAAAATGGGCATCATTTCAGGTAAAAATATACGGTATACAAAAAACCGATCAAATTATGAATTGACTTCTGGATTCCACATATAATTTTCATTTAAATTTTAAATTGAATTCTAAATGAATTATGTATGTTTATAATTATGTTATGAATTCTAATTTAATTATCGATGTGTATAGTTCCAGCATTATATGTTAAATGTGTATGAATTTATTCTCTATATTTAAGCGTTAGTTGGTTATTGCAGGTACAATAATTGTATATGTTTGTGTTATATTATTGCAGGTAGAATAAATGGATTGAAAATGAGAGGAACCCACAAAATGAGACCTGGTGGGAAAATTGCACAGCTGCTGGCCAAATTGCAGAGCTGTTGTGCAATTTTCCCAGGATAGGCTATGCCAATGGTTTCAAAACTGTTGGCATATCATGAATGGCTTTTGTTTTACCAATGGATCAGAGAACCGTTGGTAAAACGCTTTTCCCAACAGTTTAGAAACCTTTGGGAAAGAGGAGAACTTGAGTTTTTCCCAACGGTTTGGCCAAACCATTGGGAAACACTTGGTAATTTTCTCACTCTATCCCAACAATTTTCCAGAACTGTTGGGATAGGGTAATTTTTATCCACCCTATCCCAACGGTTCACTGTAAACCATTGGGAAAATCTTTCCCAATAGCTTACATCCCTACGGTTTGTAGAACCATTGGTATAACATATACCACCGGTTCTGCTGCCTTTCCCAACAGTTCTAAACCGTTGGGAAATCCTGTATTTCTAGTAGTGTTTGGTGGTCTCGATTAAATTATATTTGAATTTAATTAATGCAATAAATATTCTTCTCAAGACCATGGAGAATTATTATTTAAGTTAAAATGATTTCATAAATTTAATAAAATATATTTATTTATTTTATTGAACATTTAATAATTATTTTTTTCTAGTTAGTAAATAAAATATTTATTTAAGAGAATAAATTATATATTTATTTATTTGGGTGTTCAGTAAATGGAAGGGGATTTTGAGCAGACAAAGGTCGGTCTAGTTGTAAAATAATTATTTTCAAGATAGTAAAAATTTATTTAACTAGTTGACACAGATTAAAATTACAGTACTATTATTTTGTGATGTGGAATTATATTTATAAATCCATTTTTCACAAGTTGGAGAACCATAAATAATGACGCATTATTATTATTAAATTCATGGGTTTTCTCTAAGTTCATGAATGTATTTACCTTTAGCTATGAAATTAAATATTGTCACTAAAATAACATTTATATAAATAAGAAAATATGCCAATTGTTCCATACACCGCAACACACGCTGGGTGAATTGATAATTATTGAGCCAACAAATTTCTCTCTCTAATCCTCTTCTATCCCCTATCAAGAACAGGAGACGTTCTTCAATGCTGAATAACTGGAGATCAAGAACAATGGAAACAAGACACTCTATTTTCCGCGCTAGCACCGGGAGAACGAGTGCTGTCGATCGGAGGCCATTAGAGCACGTGTGGATCACCACTAGAGGAATTCAAGTTTGGTTCCTTACAAGTGCAACAAGATAATCCAGAAGGGTAATTCTGGATGATCAACATCATCAATGAAGAAAATTACCAATGATCCATGTCTAAATTTTTAATATAATTAATTAAATTAATTAAAAAAAGATTTCAAAGATCCACTATAAAGGTTTCAGGCCTCCTTATTCTTTATCTAAATGGAGGATTATATTCCGTGGAGACTGGCATTCATCGTCATATTGATCCCAGAATAATCCTTGATCATGGTAAAACAATATTGGGTCCCGTCCCAACCACACTTCGGCTGCGCCCAAATCCTTAATGTGGCATAAAAGGGGTTACATCATATTTTATCATTATTTAAATATTTCGTTGATGAATTACACATTTAATAATATTTTTGATTCAATTCAAGTTAATTGTTATGCAAATCTAAATCTCTATATCTGCTCCTCCACTTTTATTTCTCGTTCACCTTATAGAAATAATCATTTCGATTATATTTTTATTAAAATAAAATAGAGGATCTCATTAAGAGGTGACAAAGATTCATGGCCATACAACACTAGAACACACAACGTGTATTCAGTAGTACACGCCATGTAGTTATGACTCAATGCTTCAGATTGGTCCTCCAAATTGAGACGTGTGTTGTAGCCTTTCTAAGACATAAATGACTCTGTGTGTTGACTACGAACAGGTGGCATGTGGATTCTGGATTACATGTCTTGTGGACCAATGTACATGGGATGTAGTTCCTTTGGGTTAGGGTTGGACCGTGTACCCTAGACAAGGCTTTCCCAGCTAGATACCATGTAACAAAGAACTACACAACATGTGGCCATCTGGAAACTCTGTGTATTCTGAATATTTCTAATGTACACTCACACGTCATTTCCTCGAGCGTGTACTTCAGATACACGGTGAAAAATAATACTTGTTTTTTAGTTTGAACCACACGTCATGTACTCATCCAAATTACATAGATATATTAAATTTTTATTATATTTTAAAAACCCCTGAGACATGTAGCATCGTGCAGGAATAATGCTAAGGCAGAACTTGTGATATGTGTTTTATATATATGTGCATAATTTAACATCTATGTAACGTTCATTTCTAGACATTGGGTAGCTATGAATAGAAATCCACCGGGTTTCCTCCACGGTACAAGTTATGTACAAAGATAATTTTAAATGAATTTATTTGTTTAAAATTATGTTGTATGAGAATCTCATGGAAATCCAGAAAAGGGTTTAAGATAAAATGATTGATTAATTAATGATGATAATTAATTTATTTGAGCACGATTTATCTTAAACATGAACCATTAAAAAATTGATCGCTAGTTTTATTTATACATAAATATCATTGCATGTATGGATGATCATGATATAGACCACGAACTTTGTATGTGGATGGTTTCTTTTAATTTATTTATTCAAATTAAATTTTTTGGCCTGCGTGCCTTCTCCTAATAAATATGTTGGGCCTACGTGCCCAAGGTTTCTTTTATATAGAACCCCGTTTTACCCCTCACCTACATGTTACTTAAAAAAGCCATATATGATAGATGGAACTCCCAATATAGTGGAGGCGATTCAAGCTGGATCCGAAACGAAACCAATCCCAGGAGATACAAAGGTTGACAGGTGGAAGCTGTAAACATTAACCCAAAAGTTTCAAGATGATTCCCCCTAGGTCAGGGTTAGTTAATCAAATGCTAGATAAACAAACCGTTATAAAATCTCATGATCATGCCATTTACTTTATTTTATTTTTTTCAGTTTCATGTTTTATCATTATGGATGAGTTTTCACGATCAAATAATTAATGAATTAAACAAGCATGCAAGATGGAACTAAAATAAACTAGGCTTATGAATAAATATTATCAACACATCGGTAATCACATAATTAAGTTACACTTAATATTAACAAGCATGTGATGATGATAATAAACAATTCATGAATAAGAGATACAAAAATCCCTCCAAAAAAATATTAAGCTAGAACAAGCCATCTGTTAGTTGATTAAGGGAAAAACTCAATAAAATGATATGTTTGACCAACCCTTGGTGGGACACCTACATTTATACAAGTGTCCCTTATGAAAGGTTTCGGGTTGACATAACCATATTACATCAAGAGGAGTTTCCCTTGCTATAGTTGGTGTAATATTGTAAGCATGTGTTGAGGAAATCCAATGTCATGATTTTAGGATTTGGGAGTCCACTCAACATATCATGGCGCTGCAAGCCTATAGTTGGAAAAGACCCACCTACCTAAATTACTTCAAATAGCTTGAACAACACTTTTTTGTGTTATGCAAAGGGAAATATGGATCCGTGACACTAGAATGTCATGGAAACTGGACATTTCGAGTTGCATGGTGAGGGCTATTAGAACATGATAAAATACTGGGATAGTTAATAAAATTTCTAATTTCTTATAAAAATGAAATCAAGAAAGTACTAATCATCTACTCTTTTAACAGTAGAAAAAAATTACAAAATCATCACCCACATTATCCCTACGATCAATCCTTGATAAAGAAAACATCCTCACGAGTAGTAACTTCTAGGAATGGTTTAGACGTCTACAAGTTATCCTACACCATGAACAGAAGTCTAACATGCTAGAGTCAGCGTCACCTAATCCTCCTGCCAATGAGGAAAATGATGAGGATTTGTTGGGCTATGAGAAACATATGAATGATGCAGTCGAAATTCAATTTTTGATGTTATCATCAATTTCTAGTGAGCTCATTAAGTCTAATGAAAACATGGGTGCTTATATCATGCTTGAGCACCTCCATGGTCTTTACCCGGAGAGATCAAGACAAGAATGTTTTGAGATCTCTAAGTAAATCATTCAAAGTAACATGGGATAAGGTTCCTCGGATGGACCTCCTGTAGTCAAGATCATTGGATACATTGATTTCATAGAGGTTCTAGGGTTTAAGCTCCCCAAAGAATAGGGCACAGATCACATTCTTGTATCACTCCCTCATAGCTTCTCTAACATTGTTTTTAATTTCAATATGAAAAATATTGAGATGTTTCCATCTGATCTTATTATCCTCATTCACTAAGTGTAAAATGATATGAAGTGCGAAAATCATTTTATTCATGTAGTGAATAAGAGGAAAGGGAAAGAAAGGAGATATAATCCCAAATCTACTTCACGACCTTCCAAGAAAAGGACGATCAAAGGGGAGTAAAGGGAACAAGAGGCTGTTTGTTTCAAATTTGGCTAGAAAGGCCACTAGAAGAACTGTAACCAGCCTAAGAAGCAACGGGAAGCTTCGGGTTAATTTTTTATTGAATGAAATCTCTCTATTTCTACAAATTGGTTATTAGATACAACTTTTGGTGCTCACATATGCATCCAAATACAGGAACCAAGTAGATTAAAGAAGACTGATGGAGGGGAGGTAGATATACGAGTAGAAAATAGAGCCAGACTTGTAGTTGTAGCTATTAGGGACTACCACATCACATTTACAAATGAGGTGATATTGGTATTAAAGGGTTTTTACTATGTTCCTTATGTTACTAAAAACATTATTTTTGTATCTAGATTAGTTATAGATGGATTTTTTTCACATTTGGAAGTTAATGTTTCTTATATTACAAACATATCATTTTTTATGGTAGGTAACATTTATACAATGGACTTTACGTGTTGGATTACACAAACCATGTAATGGAAATTGATAACAAAGATACATCACATGAATCATACCACACCCAACTTTGGCATCACTAGTTAGGTCTTGTAAATGAGAAACGCTTGAAAAATTATCATTAAGATGTATATTTATATTCTTTCGAACTAAAACCACTTGGCATATGTCATGCATGTTTACAATGAAAAATGATCAAATTCCTATTTAGTGGGAAAGGTGAAAGGGCTAAATAACTTATTGAATTGGTTCATACTGATGTGTGTAGACCATTTCTAGTTAAAGTAAGGGGAGGGTACTCAAACATCATAACTTTTACTGATGATTTTAGTAGATATGGATATACCTTCTTAATGAGGTATATGTCAGATTATTTTGGTAAGTTCAAAGAATTCAATAAAGAAGTTCAGAACTAGCTTGGTAAAAAGACAAAGAAACACCACTCAGACTGTGTTGGATAATATCTTAATGAATACTTCATTGATTACTTACATGATTTTGGGATCCTATCCAAACTCACTTTTCCAAACACACCTCAGTGGAATGGTGTGAGAGAAAGGAGAAACCACACCCTATTGGACATGGTGAGATCAATGATGAGTCATGCGAGTATTCCATTATCATTTTGGGGATATGCGTTAAAAACTCCAGAACACATACTAAAACAAGTACTAAATAAATCGATAAATGGTATTCCATATTGGTTCTAGAGTATAAGAATATCCATGTTATTAAATTTATAGGTGTGGTGTAGAGAATCATTTGTTATTTATTCTTCAGGTAACAAACTCCCACGCCGAGGCACAAAGTGTACCTTTAGAGGATACCCCATGGAAACAAGGGGATATTACCTACACAACCCCGTGGAAAAAAGGATATAGTGGAATGACATGCCATATTCCTTGAGAGGGAGCACATCTCCAAAAGGGTTAATGGGAGCGAGATAGACTCTGATGATGTCGAGGATCAAGGTACGTAAGAGTTGGTAAAGGAATAGATTCCACAAAGCCTCTTGGAAGAAGAATCTTCTCCAGATACACATGTACTGCGTAGGTGTGCAAGAGAGGTTAGAGATCCATAAAGGTATGGTTTTTTAGTTACTCGGGTTGGTGACTCCTTATTAGTAGATTATAATGATCCTCTAACATACAAGGAAGCAGTAAGTGTAACTAACGTCTCCAAGTGGCAAGAATCCATGAGTTCTGAAATGGATTCCATGTACTTAAACCATGTTAGTATTTTGGTAGATCCTTCAGTTGATGTAAAGACTGTTTGTTACAAATGGGTATTCAAGAAGAAACTAGACAAGGAAGGACAAGTCAGTACCTATATGGAACGATTGGTTGCAAAAGGTTTTAAACAGTGTCAAGGAATTGACTACAATGGAACCTTCTCACCAGTTGCAATGATGAAATCCATTAGAATTATCCATTCTATTATGTCTTAACAGTACTATGAGATATCAAAAATGGATGTCAAAAAATCATTACTTAACAGGAACCTTTTATAATATGTCTACATGACACAACCTGAAGGGTTTGTGACTCCAAATGATGCCAATAATGTTTGAAAGTTGCAGAAATCCATTTACGGATTAAATTATTCATCCAAGTAATGAAACATTCATTTTGATGAGGCCATAAAATAATTTGGTTTTATCAACAATGAATGTGAGCCTTGTCTCTACAAATGGTTTAGTGGAAGTGAATTTGTTTTTCTAATAGTATTTGATGATGACATATTACTTAATGGAAATGAGATAACAGTCTTACATTTTGTAAAGGAATGGATGAATCAATGCTTCTCCCTAATATATGTGGGCGAGACACTGTATATTCTTGGGCTAAAGATACATCATGATAGATCCAAGGGTTTTCTGGGCCCAATTCAAAGTACAGACATTGATAAGATAATGGAGAGATTCATAAAGAAAAAATCCAACAAGGGATTGTTTCCAGGTTCACATGGAATTCATATTTCTCAGAAAATGTGTCCGCAGACACCTGTGGAATGAATTATAATGGAATGGACTCCATACACATCATCAATTTGTTCAGTCGTGCATGTCATGCTATGTACTAGGCTAGATGTCACCTACACGTTGAGTGTGGTAGGGAAATATTAAGCTGACCTAGGTTATTGCCTTTGGATGTCATTCAAGACTATTATAAAGTATCTAAGGAGTATTAAGGATATGTTCCTAGTTTAGGGAGGGGATGTGGAACTAGTCATCAGAGGATATGCATATTCTAGTTTCCAGACTGATCACGATGACATGAAGTCACAAACGATATACATCTTCACTTTGAATGGAGGTGCAGTGATCAAGAAGAGATCAATGAAAAGTGTGGTCACATATTCTATAGTAGAGTCCAAGTATATCATAGATTCTAAGGCAGATAAACAAGAAGTTTGGATAAGATTCTTTGTACATGAGCTAGACGTGATACCAAGAAGTAATGATCTAATCACACTATATTGTGATAATACTTCAACAGTGGCTCTCACAAAAGAGAAGAGGTCACTCATCAGTCAAAGAACATACTTCAGAAGTATCATTTATTGAGGGATTTTTATCAGAGAGGTGATGTTGTAGTGAGTGGTATTTCCACGGAACACAAAGTGGAAGACCCCTTGACTAAAGCCTTGACTCAGCAGAATCATGATCATCATGTGTGGTCTAGTAGACTGAAATTCATTGGCAGTTGGCTCTAGTCGTAGTGGGAGTTTGTAAGATTTTGTGTCCTAAAAAAAACTAGTTTTACATTGATTCCATGGATATTTAAATTATTATTACATATTGATCATTGTTCTGCATGATTATGAAGTCATAATTTCCTAGAGTATTTGATGCATCGATAAGGTTATGGAAGTTACCCTCTATGATGAGAACCTCAAAATGATATAACAATATTCTAAAATACAGTTATGCATTTTTATGAAATGCAATGATGGGACACATACCATACAGACCATTGGGTGCAAGTACTCATAAGATGATGAGACGTCCTCCCATGATGTTATCACTTGGTAATCTCTAAGATATGAGATTATGCGAACAACCCCTCTAGTAGAAATTCCTCTTGTTTTTTTGTCATTATATATTTCAATATTCTAGCATGTTTAATGATCCTTAGACTTTAATATTATCATTAATATGTGTCACGAACTACACACTTTGATTTATAGATGAAAACCATCACATAGACAGTTGGCAGGAAGTAGGGTATATTGGGTGCATCACGAGTGGCATGTTATTAATGAATAATTCGAGGAAGGATTTGTCCCTTCCATTTATAGAAGTTGATATCTTGACCCTTTTATTGAAATAAAACCATCACGGGAAATTCCATTGACAAGGTGTAACGACGATTTTATTTTAGGTAGTCAAAGAACAACATATGAAGCATAAAAATTGATGACACGGTCATGACACATTCTTGATGAGATATTGCAACAAAGGGATTATATTTTACAGTGAGCATTCGTATGTGGATGTCATTTTTGTGAAATTATGTTCTTTTTCTTGGGTTCCTCAACTGATTGCTAGACAACACTTCTAGACTTTAGGCATGCCTGCCTAATGCCAATGAGAATGAATCCTAGAGGGTCACACACTATGTGTTTTTTGTGGTATCGATTAAATTATTTTTGAATTTAATTAACAAAATAAATATTATTCTCAATATCGTGGAAAAAAATTTATTCATGTTAAAATGATCACAAAGATTAAATAAAATATATTTATTTATTTATTGAGCATTTAATAAATACTTATTTACTTGTCTGTAAATAAAATATTTATTTAGGATAATAAATTATTTATTTATTTATTCGGGTGTTCAATAAATGGAAGTGGGGTTCAAGAGGACCAAGGTCAGTCCAGTAGTAAAATAATTATTTGCAAGACAATAAATAATTATTTAACTAGTTGGAACAAATTAAAATAACACTGGGATTATTTTGTGATGGGAAATTGTATTTATAATTTTGTTTTGCGCAAGTTGGTTCACTATAAATAAAGATACGATATTATTTTAAAATGCATGGTATTTCTCTACGTTCATAGATGTATTTAATTTTTTATATGCAATTAAATATTGTAACTTAAATTCCATGTATATATATAGGAATGTACACCTATTGTGCCATATACCACTCAACACGCCTGGTGAATTGAGAATTGTTGAACCAAACAATTTCTCTCTCAAATCCTCTTCTCTTCCCTCTTAAGAACAAGAGACATTCTTCAAGACTGAAGAATAGGTGATCAAGAATGACCAACATAAGACACTCGCTTCACCATGCTAGCACTCAAAGAACGAGCAATGTCGATCAGAGGCCATCAGAGCACGTGTGGATCACCGCTATAGGGATTCTAGTTTGGATCCTTACAAGCACACCGAGATAATCTGGAAGGGTCATTCCAAACGATCAACATCATCAATGAGAAAAATACCAATGATCCAGGTATTATTATTATTTATGAAATTAATTAAATTAATTATAAAGAGGATGTTCAAGATCCTATATAAAGGTTTCATGCCTCTTTATTCTTTATCTGAATATTTTATTATATTCCATGGAGATTGACGTTCACCGTCGTATTGATCTCGAAATAATCCTTGATCGCGATAAAAATAAAATTGGGTCCCATCCCAACCACACTTCTACTGTTCTCAAAACCTTCAATAATGACGTCCGCCACAAAGTCTATATCCCCACATGATAACATGTTCATTATTGGTTCTTTTTTACACGTACTACTATCTATACTGATATACATATACAACCACCAAGCATAATATATTTTAAGGAAACATAAAATGGTTTCAATGGTAATTAATATAGTGAAGTCAACCCATTCAGGATGCTTGATCACAAATGGTCCTTCATGAAAATGGCCAATACTCAGACGAAATTATTCCCCCCAACATCATTAATTAATCTCAAAAACTCATAGGGATTAGGCATATTCGACACCTGAAATGGTATTGATAGATGTATCAAGGCCCAACTCTATGTCTAGGGTCACGCCATACTAGTTACCTCACCCAAACCATATTAAAATTTCCTATGTTCAATCATTATAAAACTAAAACATATCACATGTCCTCACCCAACCTTCTAAGCCAATCCTTCCTGAGTAACATTTATCCCCCTTTTTAGGTTTCTAGTTGTTGGGGTATTTTTTATTCTATCCTTTAACCATCGGCACCCATGGTGTGCACCAGACCCCATGTCTCTATATTTTTGGGTGCCTTTTCAATCAATACAAGTTAATATAAATTATAATATAAAAATTAAATTAAATAATTAAATAAAAAAGGTGTACATCACCCTTCTATAGAGTTATAACATAAAAATACAAATAAACATCATTTAATAGTCCATATCACTTGTATCAAGACCATCGTCCTCATTTTGAAGTGTTTCTAGTCATTTTACAAAGGTCTAATGTTACTTCCATGTTGCACCAAACCCCATACAAGATTGTTCGACCATCAAAATCCTCTAACATTTACCCAAAATCATTAATTAATTATTTTTTCAATGTATAATTAATTCAATTTATTTTAAATTGATTTAATTTAATTTAATTTGGTATAGATTCCAAAATATAAATAGAACTCATTGCACATGACTAATGTCCAAGGAACTATAGATGTTATACAGTGGACCCTCGAAAAAATCATGAGTGAATGTAATATTGAAAATAACCATTTACATAACTATATAAATATTATTTTATGGAAACCCCAATTAAAAGATCATTCTGTGATGTACATCCATCGAATCAATGAATGAAAATGGTTATATGTTCTCTTGGTATGACATCTACAAGGCATTACTGAAAATCACAACAAACTCAGTTGATTCCACCAAACTCTTTTGGAATTGGAAACAAAAATAATGATCATAGAAGAATAAAATTAGAATTGAGTAAGGAGGGGACTAAAAAATACTAGATGCGGTGGAGACCAACCTTAAATAATTGATGAAGGCCACTCCAAGCACCATGTTCAAGGTTAATGTTGGAGGAGAATAATCACAGAAATCCCCATTATCTTGCATATAAAGTGAACATGAGAGGAGCGTTTCCCCCTCATTAATCTTTTAGGGAGGAAATTTTAATTTTACCCCATAAATACCTCAATGACTATCCAATGTCCCCCATGTGGCACCAGGCCATTTCCAGTTTGTACCAGCTATCCAGTTGATAAAGACTACAATTGGTATTCATTTCAAATTCCTACCAATTCCTGAAAACATCATTTTACCTCTATTTGACATCCAAAAAATCTTTTTTTAGGATTTAGAGCACTCAAAAATATCACCACAATGTTTTGTTCAAAATCAATATCATCCACCAATTCAAAAAATCAAATTTCTTCTAGAATTTTCCAATTTATACAGACATGAGGATGTTAGAATATCACTACCATGAATCTTCATATCCACTAGGATACTTTATAGTCCTCCATTAACATCTCATGAAATATATCGATCATCCACATGCTGTCAAATAACCGTGTTCTATTCACTTATGATTGATGTGATTCCAAATGAAAATTCAATAAATGATGCTCAGTATAACAAAAATTGATCCATAGGTTGAATTCAATATTAAAACATCAATATAAATGTTAAATGTCAAACTTCATCTCAAGATAACCACATTTCATCATCCAACTAATCATCCATCATAAGGTTATCCCCAGTATATAATTATTCTCATAATTGACAAATCTGAGGCAACCACACAACCATAATAACAATTGATTACCAAAGTACTAAATTTTTATTCAATTAAAATTTCCAATGTAGTTTCCCAACGTATCAAGCATAACATACAAAAAGAGTTTAAATTAAAGTAATGAATATCATTTCAAAATTTAAATTCAATTCGACTATTTATCCATCACCCACACATAACATGATCATGATGGATCCTCACCAGAATTATCCATCCAATTATTGAAACATTTATATCATAGATGTTATGGTTATCTCGATGTTTTTCCAAGCCACAAAAACCAATGAAATGTGAAAACAGAAGTTGATCATCCCCTAGTTGATAACTCCAAAAAATTATTAGCTTTTCCATAGACTCACCAAAAATCAATATTTTTTTCATTAATTTACTCACAAATTCATAAAAAAATAATTTTCATTCAATGAAAAAAGTTTTTACCCATCTTATGGTTTAACTAAAGGGTTGGATTCCAAACATCCAAACATTTCTCATGATTTAGCATACCACATGCATCGAGATGTCTCCAAAATGATCATGGTTGGGTCATCTCAATTCTTCTTAATCCCAAAAATAATGTTCAAACTCTAATAAATGTTAGATATGAATTTATGTCTAACATTAACCAATGAGTCTAGATGAAATAAAATCCAATAATTCACTAGTATTAAAATTATATAATGACCTTCCATTGATCAGACACTTACCTCTTTGACATATCTAGTGTGTGGGTTGTATTTCCATGATTAGAATTACAATTGAGACCATAGGTTCAACCTTATCCTGACAATATGAAGCCAAATTATAGAACCTAGTGTCCCACAAACCATCCATCATATTACATCACAAATGGAATCACCATGTTTCCCCATTTTTTAGCACTAATAAGAATCATAAATTACCACCCATTTCCAACTCATGGAAAATGAATCCTTGATAACCACCCAAATAAAATTCCTAATGAGCATCATGATCACAAATAGTTGATTTTGAAAACCCCATCATATGGGTTACAATATTTGAATCCATAAGAATCAACTCAACAAGTTGCATCTGAAAAATAGGTGTGTCACTACTTCTATGCCAGGCTCATTCAATTATAAATATACAAGCCCAAAAAGGAAACCACTAAGCCTCTCAAGTACTCGATTCGTACATGGCCATCACCTATTTAAAACTAATCCTATTTCATGCATAAAATATAGTGTCTCCTAGATATCTATTAAACACAATGTCCACATACATTAGTACCACCCAATCCTAGAACCCTACGCTTGCTCTAGTGCGTCACACACATTGAAACAAGGCCAAAACTCCTACACAATTAATGATACTCTAGGGAATGTTATTACAGTCCACCTCGAGCACCCCTATTGATCATCGTCAACAAATAATCACACATATACCTAGATATACAAATATTCTAATCTTCTATAAAACATCATAGTAAAATGAATGAGTTTCCATTGATGCTTGTATCATACTAATAAAGCACATCCATATTAACTATACATAATACTAAAAGTGACAGCACTCACAGTTTCTAAACATAAGAAAACTAAGTCCCAAGCATCCCAAACCATGTACTTAAAAAAACATTCCATGATCGATCCCAAAAAGAACCCACCCATTCATTGAATCTATAAAAAACAAAACATAGTCAAACACATCTTAGGGGTTTCCATTGACCATAAAAATCATAGAATCGCTAAATAGAAACTCAAAAAAAGGGAATTCAGGAATTCCACCTATCCAAAAACTCATGTATCACCCAAACTATAACCCCTATGGAGCTAACCACACACCCATCATAGAATCCCATGAAAACCCATATACCCACAACAACCAATCGATTAAATCATATATATAATTAAAATCCCTGAAAAACAATATACTAGGTAA
This sequence comes from Viscum album, assembly GCA_963277665.1. Taxonomy (NCBI): domain Eukaryota; kingdom Viridiplantae; phylum Streptophyta; class Magnoliopsida; order Santalales; family Viscaceae; genus Viscum; species Viscum album. The sequence continues at coordinate 2,003,578,266 of OY728136.1, forward strand.
CCAATTATCCCAAATAACACACCAATGAGATTTATCCCTTTAGATTCGTGATCTCATCGATCCACACAACCAAAAATAACAATATCATTCTAGGTGATCTGAATCAATGAAAACCACTACCATTCCCACACTTAATTTTAAATACAGTCTACCCTAAATTGGAAAACTCCATATATGTAGTCGCTTGATCTTTAAATAACTAAGCCTATGAAACATTCAACAGACCTAACTCTATGGAAATCTGTATCTACAGAACCACAATCTCACAATTTAGTTAAAAATATTTTTACTCCGAGTTATATGTAAAATACCATACATGTTGTTTTTTGGAGATTTATATAACATTACTAGAATAAAGAAAACTCATTAAGGGTTTACCAATTTTGAATCATGTGCCTAAAAATCCTATTAGGCTTATTGAACCTGTTGTTCACATTGAACAGTGCTATTTCAATTTTCAGTAATCGTTTCATGATAAAATCTACATAAACATCCAGTATGAGGAAATAAATATATATTTTATTGTTTCTATGTGGAATTACAAAAATTACATATATGGTAATATTATAATTGGGGATTTTAGGGAAATTTATGTAGTTAATGTAGGACCCTGAAACACCCTGAGAGGGGAGGGGTGAATCAGGGTGTCAACTTTTTCATTTAGTGTGATGGATTGTGCTCCCATGTTGGTGGGAACTTGTTAATGCTGTATGATGAAAATAATCAGAATGAAAACATTCACATGAAGAGAGTCAACACAACACTTTTTACATGGTTCACCACTAAGGGATACGTCCAAGGAGCATAGGCCGACAGATTTTCATTCATACCAAATTCAACTAATCTTCACTAGATGTGGATTACAAAGGTTCGGGAAGAGTTATGCTATCACAGGCTCACTGCCTTTACAAAAGGTTTAGAAATATCTCACTGCTTCCCTTGGGTCACTCCCATTGACTCCCCCTGGATCACTGCCTTTTGTGAAGACCCACTCAGTTTATAGATGTGAATGTATCTTCATCATTGCTAAAGAATACATCTTATATTGCAGGTAGATGCTCTGTTGAATTCCAAATCTCTCATGTGGTCTAATCTAACTTCCCATCGAGGGTACTGGGCAATGTCCCAACTTTCATGCAGCTCAAAAACACTGGCGCGCTTCTTTACTGCCTGGCGCGCAAGTCACCTGCACATCACAAATTCGGAATGCATGTCTCACCAACCCATATCTGCAACACCTCCTTCTTCCATTCCACACTTGCACGACTCACCGACTTTTAGGCCCAAACCACCTTGGACGCACACCCAACAACTGGTGCGCAACTTGTACTTGTGCGACCAAACAACAACTTGCGTGACTCCAACACTTGTGCGATGAGAGCCTTGAAAATTTCCATGTCTGGAAATTGGTTACAAATGAGGAGGGGAGGTCCACAATGTATATAAAAATTGGACACCTTTCACAGTGGCGTGCAAGCCTCCTCTCGGCGTGCAGGTTCCGGCACAGAGCAAAATCCGCCATAGCCTCTATCGCACAACACACTTGCACGACCCAACCAATACTTGCATAACTCTCTTTCCATTTCCATATTTTAAAGATCTAATCCCAAAAAACATTTGGCGTGAAACTTTCCAAACATCCTAGGAACCGTCGTGCAAGTCCCTTCATAGCGCACAATTCACTTGCATGACCAAATCTATACTTGCGCAACCCTCTTTCCATTGCCATAATTTGTGGTTCTGTTCTTAAAAAACAATAGGCGTGCATGTTCTCAAGCCTCCATGTAGTCAGCGTGCAATTCCCTTTTCCAAACAGCACTATTTTCCCCTTTTGTTAATTTTGAGGTCCAGAAATTTGGTAAACACAGGAAAATAGTGCCATATTCAATATTGTTATCTGCTCGACCTGTATGAGCACTTTTCTGGCATACATTCTGAGCTTCCTTTAAGGATTGAAAAAAAAACACAAACCATTCCCTAATTCACGCATAGATGACCATGGTTCCAACAACATCCCCCTTTTTCGTTTGTTGGCATTTAGTAAATAAATTCAATAGATTACCATCCACATGCACACCAAAAACCCAAGAATAAAATCAGCCAACAATCTAAGTCTACGTGAGAAATTATCAGTGTAGAAAAAAGAAAGAAAGCTTGGATTGGGTTCTTGTGTTTAAGAATTATCATTGACACCCGTGAAATTATCTTACAGTGTCACATAAGCATTACATGTCAAATGTGTCCTTCCCATCCTATCATCGACATTGGATTCTCAACGTGTCAAAAAAGAATTACACTACATGCCTGAATTAATTCCTCCTTCCCCTTTGAAAATAAACCCAAAGACTGGTAAAAGTCCATTATTCAGCTCAAACCACAGTCCCCCTGGATAGTATCTCCCCCACAAACCCACAACTCATCCAAAAAATAGATTAAAAAAATTAACCTAACCGGAGAGATGGGATATCTGTAACCTCCTTATGCAGTAGGAGGTGGCTGAACATCAAGGTTCAACCGATGCTTCAAAAAAACAAACATTGATAGTGGCTTGGTCAGGATATCAGTGACTTTCTCATCAGTTCCCACATGATCTATTCTAATCACACCTTGTTCGAATTTCTCTTTGATTAAATGATACCGAATTTCATTATGTTCTGTATGAGAATGCTGAACTCGATTCTTTGTAAGATCAATTGTGCTCTTGTTATCACAGTAAATCGCCATTGGTTGCTTCACCTCATCACCAATATCTGTTAATTGCTGCTTCATCCATAGAAGTTAAGTGCATGCCTTTGTGGCAAAGATATACTCAGCTTCAGTAGTACTAAGATAATTACATTCGTGTTTGTTGCTCAACCAGCAAACACATTTAATCCCAATATAGAAAGCTCCACCACTGGTGGACTTTCTGTCCATAACCTCGCCAGCCCAGTCATCATAAAAAAATGCAGATAATTCATTGTTCCTTCCTGCAGCAATGTATAATCCATAATTGTGAGTGCCTTGAATATACGTCATGATTATTTTTACTGCTGCCATATGTTCCACTTTTGGATTACTCTAAAAGAGGGCCGGAAGACATGTGGAAAAGACAATATCTGGTTGTGTCGCTGTCAGGTATAGTATGCTTCGAATGATCCTCCTGTATATGGTGGGATCTACAGTGGTCCCATCCTCATGCTTTCCATATTTATTTCCAACTACAATCGGAGTTGTCATTGGTTTGAAGTCTTGCATATTAAACTTCTTCAGAAGGTTTCTTTCATATTTTTACTGAGAAATGAAAGTGTAATCCTTCTTTTCAATCACCTACAACCCCAAAAAATATGTGAGCTCCCCAATCATAGACATTTTGAATTCTGATTTCATGTGATTGGAAGATTCATCCACTGATTTCTGCCTACTTCCACCAAATATGATATCATCAATGTAGACTAGAACCATGAATTGTTATTTTGGCGAATTCTTCACATATAGATTGTGATCAACTCCTCCTCTATTAAATTACAGCTTCATGAGATATGAATCAAGCCATTAGTACCACGCCTGTGGTGCCTGTTTCAAGCCATAAAGTGAGTTCTTTAGTTTGCATAACTTTTTTTCATCAGTACCAAGAATATAACCCACTGTTTGTTCAATTTATTCTTCATATTCGAGTACAGCATTTTAGAATGTTGTCTTGACATCCATTTGATATAATTTATATCCTCTTTGGAGATCCATGGCACGGAACATCCTAATTGACTCCGCTGTAGCCACTAGAGAAAATGTTTCTTCAACATCAACACCTTCAATTTGGGAATATCCCTTACATACCTGTCGAGCCTTATTTCTGAAAACACATCCATGCATATCAAACTTGTTCTTGAAGATCAATTTTGTACCAATAAAAATGTGACCTTCGGGTCTTTTGACAAGATCCCATGTTTGATTCTTGTCAAACTGATCTAACTCTTCATTCATGGCTTTCACCCAAGATTCATCCTTTGCAGCTTCTTCAAATGAGGATGGCTCCACAACTGACCTAAATACATATTTTTTGTTATTCCTCATCCTCTTTGTTTGAGTGGGTGCACTCCTGTACCCAATTGTGTTAGATGGATCAATCTTAGCTCTGTGATTTCTCATGTGCGGTTCAGTCGCATTTTCTCCAGCCACAGTATATTCATCAAATTATTTTTCCGAGTCAAAATCATGATGTGACTGTTGAGTGTTTTGTACAGCTTCCTCTATTTCTATAGTTGTATTTTCTTCTCGTTCACTTTCTTCCTCACTTTTTATCACATTAGCATATGACATCCTTGAAGAATTTGTGGGGTTTTCTTCAATTATCATAACATCACTACTTACCACAATCCTTCATAATCCTTTGTTGAAACACTTGTAGGCTTTGGTGTTCATTGGATACCCAAGAAAATTCCTTCATCAACATTCTCACCAAACATCCCTTGATTTCCTTCTTTGTTCTAGATGAAAGAATTGCTTCCAAAAACATGAAATTATTTCAATGAAGGCTTCCTTCCATGCCACAATTCATATAGTGTCTTAGTCTCTCCCATATAAAGCCATGTTCAATTCTAAATGTGCACTAAAGATTCAACAGCATCCTTCCAGTAATGGAAAGAGATACCGCTCTCAATCTGCATAGTCCTGTCTATATTGTTAACATATCTATTTCAACGCTCAATAACTCCATTTTGCTGTGGAGTTCTCACGGTAGCTACCTCTTGTTGTATCCCATGCTTCTCCAGGTAGTTTTCAAATTCAATGGATGTGTATTTCCCTCTATTGTCTGATCACAACACTTTGATTGTTTATCTAGTATCATTCATTGAAATTCGACGATACGTTTTCATGCAGTCAAGCACTTGTCATTTCCAATGTATAACCATTACACTTGTCATTATAATATATCAATCTATGAAAAGGAGGATGTACCTTTCTCCATGACTTCTAGAAACATTTACCGGGCCACATACATTTGTATGAATGAGATCAATAAGATGCGATTCCCTTTTCTTCTTTGGCCGATATGAACTATAGACCAGCTTCCCACGAATACAATCATCACAATATTTTTCCCGTTTACATTTCAGAATGGGGATATCCATGACTATCTTCAACTTAGATATCTTTTCCATGTCTTGATGGTTAATGTGCCCTAGCCTTTGATTCCAGAAATTGTTTTCTTCTTCAACAGACAAATAACAGGAGATCACTTTTTTATCGACCTGATATAAGTTTCCATCTGTTCTATAGCCTTTCAGAAGAGAATTCCTTGTTTTTCGCTTTATAGTGCAGCCTTTTTGATTGAAAGTTACTATGATCCCTAAGTAATAGAGTTGACTCACACTAATGATATTGTGATATAGACCATCCACATAAAGAACTTCACTCTTATTTTTCTCTCCATTGGTGAGAGAAGTATTCCCACTTCCTTTAATCTTCAAAGCACCATCATTACCAAACCTCACTGTTCCATAAACCTTCATTTAAATGTTCTTAAAAAGCTCAGAATTTCCCATAATATGGGAAGATAATCCACTATTAAGAATTCAGGTGTTGCTGCTCTATGTATCTTTGAGGGATACTTCTGCAAGATTGGATTTCTCTAACTTCTAATTTTTTTTCCATGAAATGCTGGATCGAGTAAAGGATACTGATGGCCTTATAACATTTTCTTTCACAAAATCTGATTCATCATACCCATAATATTCTTCCAGAGGAGAGAAACTGTTTGTGAGAACAACACCATCAGGAGGGTGAAAACTGACCCATATCTGAGAGTTGTATCAATTTATCATGTCGTACCTCTACCTACAATACATAGCTTTATGTCCAATGTTTGAACAATGAAAATAGTAACCATAGAAGATATTTCTTCTATAATATAAAGGATATGAAATCAGTCACTTTTTTTGACTTCCCAATTCTTACCCATTCAAGTAGCTTTGTTCTGCTTCGCAATATGACATGGTATGACCCAGATAGCCACAGAACTTACACTCCATGAGGGGAAATGTCTTCTCATTTAAATTTCTCCTCATTTTTTCATCCTAGGGAGAATGGTTGGACTGCCTGTTATTTCTGAATGATTGAGGATAGTCTTCAGTTCTTAATTTAGTTTGGATTAAGGGTTTCTTTTTAGCACTTCAGGAAACATTTCAACATGTCCAACTTTAATCTATTCTTTCTTTTGGCTCTCTTCAATTCCAATAGTTGAAGGACCAGATTCACATCCAATTCCACTCTTTCCCATGCATGTGGGTTTTTGATCACTCAAGATTTTTTCATCCCCATATGAACCACTCCAGGCTCTTTCCAGTAACTCTGCATCTGTGAATCTTCCAAAATGAATTTTCATCTTACCCTCATATGTGGTTGATCAACGCTCAAGTATTATTCTAAGAATAAAAACTTCTTCTTCAAGACCCTCACCATTATTGGAATTCTCTTCCAGTCTGGATGTTTCTTCATTTATGACCTTTTCTTGTCCTTCAATTCAAAGTTTCAATTCTGCAATGTCGTCTGTGCTTTCAAGGATTGATGATTGAACTCTCACTAGTTCATCTAGTCGTTCAATTTCAGCTTCAAGCTCATCCACATATTTTTAAGATTATTTCACCATTTTTTTCTACTTACTACATTTCTCGAATTTGTTCTCATGCTTTGAAAATGAATCATTAATTTTAAACTTGGGATCATAATTATAAGTCATATGATTGTCTATGTCTTTGTCGATAGAGGGTTCTAAATTTTAAAAAGTAGCCATCATGGAAGTATGCTTTCTAGTTTTAAATTTGTGTTCATCTTCTTCACAGAGTTCAATATCATCCTCTTACCCTTCACAAACAAAACTCTTCTTCTATATTTTCTTTCCAGATTTTATTTCTCCCTTTTTGGAAAACCTTTTCTAAGGATTCTCAATGTATTCTGCATCACGTTTTTCATCATTGAACTTTCTTTGGCATTGAGAGGCAATGTACCCAACTCTTCCACAGCGAAAGCATTCTAGAGGTAACTTACCTTTAAATTTACCTTTTCCCTTCTCCAGCTTCATGGAAATAAGAGAAATAATTTCTTATTCCTTATCATATTTATAAAAACTATCTTATGAAATTTTCAGGTTGTCCATGGATTTGAATTCCATTTCATTTCCAACATGAGTCGTAGCATCTTTGGGTTTGACTCTCATCTCATATGCCACTAGACTACTTAGAAGATCATCCAGAGATAGTTTAGATAGATATCTTTCTTCAAGGGATGATACCATTGCATTGTAAATAAGATGAAGTCTTTACAAGATTTTCTTTACAATATCAATGTCTTTGATTTCCTCTCCAATCCCTCGAATTTCTCCCACAACTTCAGTGACTCAATTGAAGAATGAATCTGCATTCTCATCAGTATATATAATTAGATCATCATACCGGTTATGCATGAATTTATGTTTTGCCTCTTCTACATTGTTGTCTCCTTCATATATATATTCATGTTCATCCCATATAGACTTTTCTAAGGTGAAACTCGTCACCTTTAGATAAATTTGATCAGAAAGAGCTGTAGTGATAGCATTCTGAGCATTAACATCTACATCAAGTACATTCCTGTCTGTATCAGTCATATCCAGACCTGTTGGATCAGTAACATGTATTACTTGCACATTAGCAAAGAGGAATTCTATTCCAAGAGATCTTAAATGAGATCTCATTCTATTCTTCCAGATCTTTAAATTACTTCCATCAATGAGAGGGACTCCCCTAACATTGATTGCATTCTCCATGACGTCAAAGGACAGATTAAACACCAGCAACTTCCCTCTGATACCCCTTCTAGGACCCCAAGACACCCTGAGAAGGGAGGGGTGAATTAGGGTGTCAAATTTTTATTTTAATATGATGGATCTTGTTCCCACATTGGTGAGAACTTGTTAAACCTGTATGATGAAAATGATCAAAAATCAAAAATTCACATGCAGAGAGTCGACACATCACTTTTTTCTTGGTTCACCACTAAGGGCTATGTCCATGGAGCATATGCTGACAGATTTTCAGTTGTACCAAATTACTAAATCGTTACAAGATGTAGATTACAAAGGATCATGAACAATCACTCTGTCCCAGGCTCACTGCCTTTACAAAAGGTTCAAGAATAGATCCCTACTTCCCTTGGGTCACTCCCATTAACTCCCTCTGGATCACTATCCTTGGTGAAGTCCCACTCAGTTTATAGACGTGATGGTCTCTTCATAATTTCTAAATAATACATCCTCTGTTGCGTGTAGATGCTCTGTTGAAGTCCAACTCTTACCTGTAGTCTAATATCACTTCCCACTGAGGGTAGCGGAAAATCTCCCAACTTTCACACAGCTCAAAAACACCAGTGCGGTTCTTTACTTCCAGGCGTGCAAGTCTCCTACATGGCACAAATTCGGAACACAAGTCTCAGAAACCAACTTTCACGACACCTCCTTCTTCCACTCCTCACTTGCGCGACTCACTATCTTTTAGGACCATATCACCTTTGACGTGACGCCAACAACTGGCGTGTATGTTGTACTTGCGTGACTCCAACACTTGAACGATGAGAGCTCTGAAAATTTCCAATTCTGGAACTTCATTACAAATGAGGAGGGGTGGTCCACTACTTATAGGAAAATTGGACACCCTGCGCAGTGGCACGCAAGACTCTTCTCGGCACGCAGGATCCAGCACGCAACTCTATCTGCCCTAGCCTCTATCACGCAACTCACTTGCGCGATCCAACCAATACTTGCACGACGCTCTTTCCTTTTCCATATTTTGATGATATGATCATGAAAAAAATCTTTTGTGCAACTTTCCAAACCTCCAATGTACCAGTGCGCATGTCCCTTCATGGCGTGCAAGTAACTTGCATGACCAAACCAATACATGCGCGACCCTCTTTCTTTTTCCATATTTTGAGGTTTTGTTCTTGAAAAATAGCAGTCATGCAAGTTCCCAAGCCTCCATGTAATCGGCGCGTAGGCCCCTTTTCCAAACAGCACAGTTTTCCCCTTTTGTCAATTTTGAGGTCCAAAAATTTGGTAAACACTGTAAATCAGTGCCACCTTCATTACTGTTATCATCTTGACCTGTATGAGCACATTGCTAGCACCCATTCTGAACTTCCTATTAGGATTGACAACAAACACAAACCATTCTCTAATTCATGCATAGATTACTATGGTTCCAACAGTTAATCCTATAATAAAATAAACATCATACCAAACCAACTATATATGTCTTATGAAACATATGTGCCAACTCATGATGCATAATATGTCACTATCCAACATTATTGAAGCCCCAAATCATATAATTGGCTTGGTTCCAATAGGTCGTGAACCATAAATCCCTAAAAATAACAAATAACAAAATTCAATGAGAGTGAGAAATGGAGAAAATCAAATAGATGGTTACAACAGAAATCCAATACATAAATAACACACTTATTAAATGTGTAATCAAACCAGAAGTGTTGTTCATGACATGATATCATTGTATTCATCATAGGGACCAACACAATCCTATACCTCCATTATAACAATTTCAAAATAGTAATACAAAAATAAAATTTCCCAAATACCAATTTTTTATGTCCATACCCATCTCACACATAATATAAACTAGGTCATTCAACCACATGATATAAGATGCACCTACCATATGGCATAGGCTTAAAATGAAAAAATTGGTTCTAAAATGTCAATAAGGGGAGACTGTACACCCTATATCAGTGTATTAAATCATATAATAAATAACTAAAACTCATCCATCAATATAAACACCAATTAGAGTTTTCCAAATAAAAAATTTATAAATATTGAAATGAAATAATTCATATAAATAAAACATTCATGATTACAAATCAGACTAATCACCCACTAAGACAATCCAAAATATATATAAAGAAGAATGAAAATAAAATAAAATACACTTCATGTCTCATCACTATGCATGAACCTCACATCCAATATACAATTCTCATTCAATCTGCTCCAGGTTGATCCTAATAACTCAGGACTCCTTCCAAACTAAACCTATAATATGTGAGATCTTCTTGGGTAACTGAGTTCTATGGCCTTAAGATCATGGTGTCAGTAACTAACTATGTAGGTGTTGATGCTCCTTTTCATCACATTGTCTAAAATAATGGAATGGGAAATGACTTAGCACAAATTGATTCATCCTTTGAAGAAACCATCACAAATCAACAAAGGATTGAACATGGTTTCAAAAGCATAAGGGTCGCGCAAGTTCCCTCACTATCGCGCATGTATACTTGTGCGCCACCTAATGGTCACGCAAGTGACTTGCACACCCAAAGGATAACTGCTTGGGGTCTTCTCCAGCTTATAAATACACCCAGTGGGCCCTCCATTTCGAGATGATTTTTTTACAGAATTCACAGACAGAGCTCTGAATGCCCAAGTCTCTTCTTCAGGACTTCCAAACTCTTCTAAGGTAAGTCTTTACCTAGAATGGAAGGTCTAAACAAGAGCAATAAGGTCTCAATGTTATAATTCACTAACACATGCATGCCTAAGTGTTTTACCCTTAAGGTCAATGAACACACTTGGGCGCCGCCCTACTTCTTCATCAGAACATGCGCACTATCTTCTGGAAAGCCTCTAGGGATAATACCAAGGGTTTGAGCCAAATCTCGCCCAAGCATTACTCAAGGACTGAAAATCGCGCATCTTACCATGTCTCGTGCAGGTACACCTGCGCGACCAGGACTTGTGCGCCCACGCAGTACATGCGAGCCTTCCAGGACTTGCGCGCCCCTACCTTTTTGGGTGCCTTTCCTACCCACTTTATCCCTCTTATTCCATTCAACTTCTCCTATTCAAGATTCAGTCTTCAAGACACTCTTCAAAGCCATTTATGGCATGATTTCTTGATTTGGATTCCTTATCTGAAAGGAACATCATGGAACATCTCTAAAAAATCTAGTGATTTATAGATCTTTATGCCACTAATGATTGAGATTTCATTAATTCACCCTCATCATTTAAGATGATAGAATCCTTAATCTGGGCCTCCTTTTCAGGAATAATCCCCAGTCATAATTCTCAAACAGGGGCTTCCTTTTCAGAAGTAATCCCCAATCTAAAATATGGGCTTATTTTTCAAGAGTAAGCCCCGATCTCAAATATGGGCCTCCATTTCCGGAGCAAGCCCCAGATCCCCTAACCTGGGCCTCTTTTTTAGGAGTAAGCCCGAATCCAAATTCCCAAATCTGGGCATCCTCCTTAAGAGTAAGACCCAAGTCTTATTTTAACATGGGCATCCTTCTCAAGAGTAAGCCCCAACCATAATTCCCTTAACCTGGGCCTCCTTTTCATGAGTAAGCCCCAGTCTCAAATATTGGCCTCCTCCATAAGAGTAAACCCCAAGTCCCTTTAATATTCAAATCCCTTTAATCTGGGCCTCCTTTTTAGGAGTAAGCCTCAGTCTTAATTTCCTTTTGTTCAGGGCTTCTTTCTTAGGAATAAAACCCAATCATAAGTCCCCCCTAACTTGGGCATCTTCCTTAGGAGTAAGTCCCAAGATTAGAGTATCCAAACCTCCATAAAGTACATATAACTTATGGACCCTATTCCTAGATTTCTTCCCAGAAATAGATCTTAATACTCATCTATTTTGGGCAGTCATACATACATAAGCCTCAAATCATTTCTTATGATTCAATCTTTCATGGCACAATTGTCTGGTTTTACCAATACCTCTTGTTTCTCACACCGAGCATGACTCACGTGATTTTAGAGTGTAAATGTAAGTATGACATATTTTGTTGAGCCATCAATCATAAACATCATTCCCCCTTATTCAAACTACGAGGGTTCTAATTACTTTTCCAAAACAAAGGATACGTAGGTGGCCCATCAATGGGTACCATCCTAATTCTGAAATAATCCATGTCCTCCTGAATGACAATAAACTTCAAGTGCCCCACTGAGTGGATTTAAAACCAGTATGGTCATCATAACAACCAAAATAATTTTATGTATTTGAAGGATACCATCACCTAAGAATCTACAACAAATATAGATAATTCTTTATCGATGAAGAACCTAAAATACATATAAAAGATTCTCTGAATTTATTACATATCAATCATTGATTGTCAGACTAAAGGAAATATCATTTTATACTTGGTAACATAATAAGGAATCATGAACTTAACTTAAATCTTTAAATAGAGTCCCAGAGTAGGCAATAATTCCCCTCAAAAGGTTTAATGAGTCCGACCTCCCATCATCTCGGCCAATGCAAATTCCTATGCCAAATCAGTCCACAACTAATGAGAGCCTGCCTTTGGAAAGTATGTCCAAATGGATATGGAGTCATTGTATGTTTCCTGTTCTACGAACAAACCCATTATAAACCGATTGAAATGTTTGAACCTTTAATCAACGAGGTCATCCCTGATTCCAGAGGGAAACAAAAAATGGTGAACCTGATGTGAATCCTTAACCAAGTTAATATAATGTTTTTCTTATTTGTTAGGCCCATATTTAAAACTCAATGAGAGGGCCAAAAAAACAATCATTGACATATGTGCTCATCCAAAAGATGTAGCGGTCTAATTTATCTTGATTACGTCTATTATATCAAACATGCACTCTTTTCCAAGATTTTCTGCATTCTAAGAAATGGCTGCTCTCAAGTTCACACCCGTGAATACGTCTGCTGTGAAAACCATTGATGCGAATGCCATTACTGCTACTCCAAATGGATCATCGTCTACTCTGAGGATGACATCACCTATTCAGCATCTTCAAAATTGTGTATCAAACGCACTGGTTAAAGAGTACTGTCAAAATGGTACAATTCCAACTATGGAGGCCACACGACAAGCCCTCCAAGTGAACAATTCACCTTGGTCGTCCGGACAGCGATGACCAGTGATCAAAAGTAGGTTGTGCTAACCACCATCTCCAACCGTTTTAGGTCATTATCCCTGGAACACAATCACCATTCACTCCCATATTCTGGGGAGGTGAATGAGTAGGTTCCATATGGCCTTAATTCAAAGAAGCAGGAGTCCTTACTGAGGGCTCCTATCAACAATCACCACCAGACTCGTGCGACAGTACGCCCTCAATAGGATGAGGGTACCGACTCCAGGCGTTTGGCTCAGGTTCCTCGAACCCGAGCAGGCAAGACAAATCGCCAGAGGTGAAATCTGATTAATAGTGAGCAGGTTCTCATCTCTGCCATCTCTGGAGAAGTCCACCAACCTAATTTGGTGGCATGCAATGAGTGGGCACATACACCTACCTGTTTTAATTCTACATTTCAGCTGACTCATCTGGCAGCATCACGCCAATCCCGCAGGGCAATTCTGGAAGAGTACCATAGGCAGGATCATATACCTGTTTATACATCATCAGCTAGTCAGTAGGCTCGTATGACTACATATGATGGAGCTCATCAACCACGTTCGGCGAAGTACAATCAGCAGGCACATACACCTGCTAGTATTAATCAAGCTTACCAACAGTCTCACTCAGTAGAACACGGAGAAGTCAGTCAGAAAGCTACAGCGACAAACAGGAGGAAGACTCAACTCTTTTCCCCCACACTTGAGTACTTTCAGGATTCACTGACAGGAAAAAGGAGGACAGGAGCAGGCACATACAACTAGTCCAAGCACGGAATGGACGTATATCCCCGTTCTGGCAGCTGAAGTCACCAAGAATATTCTATCAATGGTGAACGAGCAGAAGCAAATCCCTGCTCATATTCTGGATGCCTACCAGGATATTATAATAGCTGCAGCAGCATCTCAGGGAAAGACACATAAATCTATCCCTACCAGTGGAGTGACACATCAAGAGTTCACTCCAGAACAAACACACACATCTGTTCAAGTCCAAGAGGGTTGTGGGGCATACTCCCCCATATTATACGGACAACCAAGTTAGACACATACACGTAATTTGAGTAGAGATTGTCAGCCTAACCTAGCCATCTCTCCTGATCAGGAACATACACCTGCTCAGAGCTTCCACTTTCGTCAACAAGTTGTTTCCAAGGCGAGTAAGAAGGCGTCTATGAAGAAGAACCGCCCATCACAGTTAGGAGATCAGGATCTAATCTGTAACAAGGCCTCGCTCGATGCTGCAGTTCTTGAAGCCCTCAGATAGTTATCTGTTGGAATGCAAGATTCTACTCCCTCATTTCCCAATAGTGCGAACATTAATTCCGAAGGTCTTCAACAGACACTTTTTCATGAAGGATTGCTTCATGAAAATTCGGTCGATCGTGAAGTTTCATCATCAGATGAGAGCCACAGGAACCCTCTGTGTGGTCAGAAGACCAAGGATAATGACATCTCATCTGTTTCTGTAACCCACCATGGTGGTCCTCCCCATGGTGATGAATTTTTCTACGAATGTACTCTCCACAGTAGTGATGCACATTACCCGAAAAATGCTCTAGTGGACAATGTAGTGTTGAGAAATCCCTCTTATCTTGAGGCACTTGAGAATGTGAAACCAGTCATGTCTGATGCTTCATCGCTAGCAGGTGAAATACTTTCTCAATCAGATGATAGCCCAGGGTGTAGTTCATTCTTCGATCCACCCCTAAGTCGTGCATCTTCTAGTTTGATAAGTGGTCTTTCTACCAATCTTGTTGAATCTGATGAAGCAACAAGGAAGCACTAGATCTAGTCAAATCAAGTAGAAGAATCTTCATTAAATGATAAAGTGGAAATGAAGAACATGAGAAAACAACTGGCGAAGGGTGAGGTGCCAGTCATGTTTTCGCCCCAGGCTGACTCTCAGTATGGCATTCTAGAGATGTTGACGGAATATGGGATTCATGATATTCTTCTCAAAATATGGAAAACTCTTTGTCAATTGAAAAAGAAAGTACTATCTTATGATGAATATGAAAATCATCTTAAGATAATATAAGGGTTACAATGTCAGATTGATTTGGAATCTCTATCAGTCTCTCGATATCTGAAGGCTGAAAAGTAGTAGAGAGACATTCAACGTTCATTCCTTGGTGCACTTAGATGATTTCGCAAGTTAATTCTCAATGCCTTATCTAGTATTCATGTCAGAGGATGGGGTCTTCATGGAGAAATACATTTCACTGTGCTCTCCGGTCAGCAAAGCCCACCAAAAATGGTCTCATGCAATGTTATTGCCTGTGGCCGTCCACAGTCAGTGGTTTTTGTTTTAATAAAAAACATTCCCAAGAACAGGCCTCAACTAGTTCTTCTCAAAATCAAGAATATAGAGAACAAGTTGTTGAATTACTCCTTCATCAAGAAAATGAGAATATTGAACATGCCTCTCGTATGGAGAAAACACATCATCAAGTGACATAAGTTTCAGAAATCATCCAACGGTCTTTCGAGCTAGGTGATAAAAGTCGATACAGGTTGATGCATCCAGCTAATTTCTGGACTAAGGTCCACAACATTTGGAGATCTTTTAAGAAAGTCTCAGACATTGCATGTCAAGAGCCACCACATCTTTCCAGACTGGGGACTCTTTTAAACCAACCCACAGAATCAACAAATAGAATTCAAGGAGTTGAGCGGGAACAGTAGGAACATCCCTAGTCTACCTGACTAGGGAATTTTTCAAATCATCAATCCCCTCCTCAGAAAAAGTCGGTATTTTCTCGATTGGGGAAGAAGCCTCAAGAAGAACGAAGAGCCAAATTATCAGGATATTCCCTCCAAATTACAGTTTTTCAAGAAGTTCCTAAGGGATTGAATCAACAAAAGGAAATGTCTCATCAAAGACATGGATGAATACAATATCACAGAAACGTTGATAGAAGGGATGTGATGCGTTATGCATCAATAAATGTCATTAATGCCATTATTGCTCAATCACCAGATGAGGCTCACTCAGGGGACTCAGATGAATAGGTTCCTGCTCAGGAAGTTGTACACACAGACACAAATGAAGAAGGTGTGCGTACACGAAATCAATGATTTACCCAAAATCTGGGTGTTCCTTCAAATAACCCACTTCCCCCTCTCTGAAAGGGATCAAACAAGGGGAGGGGAAAGAATCAGGATACATATCCTTCCTCTAGAGAAGGAAGATCGCTCTCACTAGAGAAAAGATTTGCGCAACAGGAGGAAGAATTGAATGAATTGAGGAGGATGAATGCAGAACTACTTCAAAGAAGTCTTCCTCCTAAGCGTGCTGGAGTCAGTTAGCCAAGGGAGTTTGTTGCAGCTACTGAGATGGACCAAGAATATCCTCCTTTATTAGTACACCCTCATATGTCTAATACTAAGGGTCAAGTGCAACAACAATTGGCAGTGCTTCCATTAGTTGCAGTACCAGCCACCACATCTGTCCAAGCATTATTCATTACACATACCCAAGTCCAAGTTCAACAGGATGTTTTTAAATAGTTAATAACTACCATTGAGTCATTAACAGCTCGGTTAGAGACTATGGAAGGGAAGCCTGTGCATGTTCAACCGGAAAATAAATCTTACCCTGAATGGGTAGATTCAATATCTCCCCCCATAAAATTTTGGGAATCCTGTATTCCCTATTTTCAATGGATCAGGAGATCCTAGATAGAATTTGATGCATTATGTGTCTTTTTGTGATCCTATGATGGGAACTCCGGAGAAGCAAGAAGCAGTGAAAATCAGATTCTTCGTGCAAAACTTGCAAGGACCAGATTTTGTCTGTTATATAAGCTTGAAATCCCAGTCAATTACTGGATGGGAAGATCTCCGTCGACAATTTCTTCTTCAATTCGGCTCAACTTTTCCAAAGACAACAGTTTTTGATCTTACAAACTGTAAGCAATTGGAGAATGAAAGAGTCACTAATCTCATTGCTCGTTGGAAGGTATTAACATATTCCCTAAGCTTAGAACTCCCTCAAGAGGAATTGTTTCCAATCTATGTGGAAAATTTGCATGACGAATTATGCACGCCACTGATCCTTGTGAAATACACAGGAGGGTTTCGAGACTTTAATTTAATCGCTCAGAATATTTAAGATTCTCTTATACAGACTAAGGATAAATCTTGTGTAATTCCATAAGCTCCATGAAGGATAATGGGTAAAGAAGAAACTGCTACAGTTATGCTTAAAAAAGCACATGTACCAGATTCTACCTCAAAACCGTCATCTTCTCGAAGGGCTCCAGCTCTTGAGCATCAAAAACAAAGGTTGTTTCATCAAGATGATAAAAGAGATCAAAGACGGAAAAACTTTGACGATCTGAAGATTAAAATATACTCTTTCCAAAATTAAAATGTTCCAGGTTACTTCATTTTGGCTCTGGAGAATAATTTGGTTCAGCTGCCAAGGTCCAAGACACCAAACAAGGAAGAAGATGAAGATAGTCCCAATTATTGCCCCTTTCATTAAATGATGGGACACCTCATCCAGGAGTGTTTTGACTTCAAAGACCTCCTGCAAAATATGGTCGACTCGGGATAAGTCAAAATTTAAGGCTCTTCAGCCTAGGTAGCATTTGTTATAGCTACAGTTCCAGAGGAGGAAGGAGACTGTAAAGAAGTCAAAAGCCAAAAATGCACAAAAATATGATTATTGGATGGTCAGAAAGATGATCAACCGAACTCATGCTATTTTGCGAACACAATGGATGAAACCAATTGTACCTTCTACCATGAATACTGCATTGAAATCCTCTTTAGAGGGCAAATCCTCAAAAGGGAGGCATAATTCCAAGAAGGAAAAATAATCAGATGAAGATGAGTACGAGTCAAAGCCTAAGTTGTCTTTGACCTTTGCAGATTTCATGCCATCTACTTCAAATCAATGGGCACCACCCCACCAAACGACACAACTTAAATTGGATAGTCAGGTAGAATCCTCATCAGATAGAGAGTTGATTCTCAGTTCTGTTAATATGATTCAATTAACAGATCCATATGCCAATTGTAGTTTCGATTTCGATGCGCCTAAATTCTCTATATCAAATAGAGGAATTAGAGGAAGTTCCAGAGGATCAGGATAAGGGGAAGACATGGATCTTTCAGAACCCACTATTCCAATTATACCCTTGCTAGAACTGTGCACGCAACAAAAACCCGTGGTAGAGCCCTTTAGCTAGCTTAGCAAGAACAAGAAACTTCTTCTACCAATAACAAATTCAGTCCTAGCACAGTTATTCTAGAAGACTAGTTGAAGGTTTCATTTTCTTCCTCTCAGCTATTGATTGGATCTAATCTGTATAATCTTCCAAAACTAGGAATATTTCCAACTCTTATCCCAATACAAGATGCATCAACTTCCAAAGCATCTGCTTCCAAGGATCCTGCTAAACCACATGTTCATGTTGGGAATTGTAGACCTCTAGATAAAAAGTATGATGTATTGAAACACTTGGACCAAGTACCATCCATGTTATCAATTCTGGATGCTTTGAATCTGTCAAAGGATCTTCGGGAGGCACTCATTGAGGCTTTGTCAAGTCCTTAGAAGTTTGAAACTGAAATTGATACAGATGAAGTCTATCACATAGAGAATAATCATGTGGAATGCCATGCAGTGATATCTTTCACTAATGAAGATGAAGATGATGTTGTGAATGGGAATATTAGACCTTTGTACTTATCTGGAAAGGTCAATGGCGTAGACGTCCGAAGAGATTTCACTGACAATGGTTCATGAGTCAACCTCAAGCCCATTCGTACACTTCGTTGAATGGACCTCGCAGAATATGATTTATCTCCTTTTACCATGATGTTAAAAGGATATGATAAAAATGAACAAGAACCACTGGGCAAAGTTACACTCAGAACTCAGTTTGGAGATCTTTTATCCAATTAGGATTTCACGGCTGTTAATCAAGACTCATCTTTCAACATCCTTCTTGGAAGACCCTGGCTACATCAACATGAGGCTATCCATTCAGCATACCATCAATGTCTGAAATAATGTTTTGATGGTCAAGGTTGGACATTGTATGGTTATAAGGAAACGTTCAAGACATGTGAGAATCAATACATTGAGTCGCAATTCTATCACATGAATAGAAGGGAGAAATCCACAACAAAAGTGATTACCAAAGTTAATTATCTATATGGTTTGGAGAATATTCCAGTAAATCCATTTGTGCATGTGAGTACAGATTATGTATTTCTTATTAGTCAAATTGACTATATGGACCCAAATAAAAAAACTCTTATAGAAAGATCTATAATTTCAATTACGACAATCGAGCCAGAACACATGGGAGAAATTGGCGATCCTCCAAGCAGTGATGAAAATTCAAATGGAGACGTCTTCATTTCATCTGCTAAAATCCAACAAGTCTATACTTCACCAAATCAGGCTAGAAGAAGTTATAGCAACATCAGAGGTGAATAATTATGTTGATTCTCAATCCATCATCTCCTCTTTATTACCCAAGAAATACCCTTCATCATCAATTGGGTCGGAAATGGAAGCTTCTTCTTCAAGATGTTCAAATTTTGTCATCTCTTCTGATCATGAAAATTCTACTTCATAATCTACTATGCAAGTAGAAACAGAAGAAATAAAACATGTTGATGAAGAAGAGGAAGATCTCATAGATTCTCCTCCAGAATTTTAAGATGGTATCTCTACCACTGTGGATGAACTCAGTGAAATAAATCTGGGTACAAAAGAAGATCCACCGACCACTTTAATCAGTACGACCATGACTCTTGAAGAAAAAGAGATGTATATTTCCTTTTTAAAGAAAAATCGAGACATATTTTCTTGGAACTATACAGAGATGCCTGGGATTGGTCCTGATGTTGCTACTTATCATTTGAGTTTACAAGAAGAACATCGAGGATTTAAGAAAGCCGCGAGAAGAACACACCCAAATTATGCTTCCAAAATTCAAGCTGAAGTGGATAAGCTTATCAATGATAACTTCGTCAGAGAAGGTCAATATCCCAAGTGGTTGGCTATTATTGTCCCTGTAAAGAAGAAGAACAGACAAATTAGAGTTTGCATTGATTTCAGAGATCTTAATGGGAATTTTCCTAAGGATGATTTCCCAGTTCCGATTATAAAACTTTTAATTGATGCAACAGGTGGCTATGAAGAACATTCCTTCATGGATGGATATTCCGGATATAATCAAATCTGAATGGCCCCAGAAGATAAGGAATCCACAGCCTTCAGATCCCCTCAGGGTGTGTTTTGCTACCGGTTAATGTCCTTTCGCTTAAAGAATGTAGGTGCAACATATCAGCATGCCATGAATCGTATCTTCAAACCCTTTTTAAGAAAGTTTGTTGAATGCTATGTAGACAATTTGGTGGTTAAATGCAAACAACATTCTAATAACTTGGCTGATTTGGAAGTCATATTATGCAAGCTTCGACAACATAATTTGAAGATGATCCCCTTAAAATGTTCTTTTGGGGTAACCTCAGGAAAATTTATCGACTTTGTTGTACGCCATCGTGGTATTGAAGTCGATCCTGAGAAGAAAAATTCAATCCTTGGTATGTCACCTCATTGAAACTTGAATAAATTAAGAGGACTTCAAGGACACTTAGCCTATATTTGGCGTTTCATCACCAATTTGGCAAGAAAAAGTTTACCCTTCACCAAATTGATGATGAATGGAGTCACTTACCAGTGGACTGAAGACTGTCATGAAGCATTTGATATTATCAAGAAATACCTCTTGAGTCTGCTGGTACTCATGGCACCTGTTGAAGTATGACCACTTATCCTCTACGTGATAACTTTAGAGTGATCATTGGGTGCATTTCTTGCTCAGAAGAATGATGCTGGGAATGAAAAAAACCTCTACTACCTCAGTCGAACTATGATTGAATTAGAAACTCGGTAGTCAATTATTGAGAAGTGCTACTTGGCATTAATCTTTGCAGTTCCAAAATTGAGACACTACCTACAACATCACGAGGTCCAATTGGTATCTCACAATAACCCACTCAAATTCATCCTTACTTATCCAATGCTTACAAGATGTCTGGCACGGTGGGCAGTTATTTTACAGCAATTCAACATTCAGTATGTGTCTCAAAAGGCAATAAAGGGCCAAGCTCTGGCTGGTTTCCTAGATTAACACCCTTCGGTGGATGACACATATTCAGATATTTAACTTCCTGATGAGGAAGTCTTCTCTATTCAAGAAAGTCCTTAGGCATGGGAAATATATTTTGATGGTGCTTCCAGAAGACCAATAGGGAGGAAAATGGAAAATCCTAAATTCTACAAATTTGGCTTGAGAATTGTGCTCATTTCTCCAAAATAGGCAGTGTTACCTTATTCTTTCTTATTGTGGGAAGGTGGTACCAATAATGAAGCAGAATACTAAGCTCTCATCGCAGGCTTGGAATTGGCGCTTCAAGCACAAGTGAATCACTTAAAGGTGAGAGGTGATTCAGAACTGGTAATCAAACAAGTCAATGGGGATTATGACATCAGAAAAGAAGAACTAATCCTGTTGTATGATTACGTCTGAGAGTTAATAGTGGAATTCCCTTCGGAACTGACATTTGCTTATGTCTCGCGATCACAAAATGCTCAAGCTGATGCACCGGCTAATATATCCACAACTCTAACAGATCCAAATCGGGATGAGACAACCATCAGTATTTCCCACCATTGTGCAATTCCACCTTATGTTCAAATCAGAACAGAGAAAGTTATTGAAATTTGACCCATTCCTGAACGGTATGGTCATACTACAGGATGTATGTCACCTATCAGGGAATACCTTCAAAATAGAACACTTCCACCTGATAGAGTTGAGAAAGAACAAATCTGGTGACATGTGGTCATTTTTACTCTTTATGATAGCCCAGATCACCTAGAGAAAATTCTCTACAAGTGTGGTTTTGATGGAGTTCTCTTTAGATAAATTGATGGTGAAGAGACAATGGCTGTCATGAAAGAAGTGCATGAAGGAGCCTGTGGTGCCCACCAGTCTAGACATAGTCTGTCTGATCAGATTTGAAGACATGGATACTTTTGGCCTTCAATGATACAAGATTGTGTTGATTTCACAATGAAGTGTCATTCATGCCAAGTACATGCCAACATCATTCATCAGCCTCAAGAGTTGCTTCATACAGCTAAATACTCATGGCCATTTTCCAGATGGGGAATGGATGTGGTGGGACCTTACCCTTCAGCTACGACCAAGCAGCTTAAGTATATTCATACTACTACTAATTCCATTTCCAAATTGGCAGAAGCAATACCTCTCAAGGAAGTCAGTTCTAAATTCATTGTTATCATCATCAAGTCTAACATCATTACCAGATTTCGTGTCCCTCATACCATATTGACGGACAATGGAACCATCTTCTGTTCATCTGAGGTGAGGAAATTGTATCAAGAATAGAACATCAAATCCAACCATTCATCTCGGTATCAGGTAGTGGCCAATGGCCAGATAGAAGCCTCCAATAAGACTCTTTCAAATATACTGCAAAAGATGGTGGATTAAGATAAGAAATCATGGATTGATAAACTCTTCCATTCTTTATGGGCTTATCGGACTAACACCCTCACTACAACGTGGTCAACTCCATATTCATTGGTATATAGAACAAAATAATCCTTTCCAATTGAAGTTCAGCTACCCTCGCTCAGAGTTTCCATTTGTGATCAATCATCTACAGATGAAAAATCTCAAAAGAGATTGAATGAATTGGAACAGTTAGATGAGAAGCGATTGTGCACTTTGCACCACTTGGAAGTCTATCAAAATCGAACAGCACAAGCTTTAAAAAAATGTTCGTCTTCATTCATTCACTCAGGGAGAATTGGTATTACTTCTCAGAACTCCAATGACACTAGAAAAGAAACCTCCCAAGCTTGAGCCAAAATGGGAATGACCTTACTCAATACATAGGGTCTACTCCAATAAAGCTTATTCATTAATCTCGATGGATGGAGAAATCATCACTACTCTATCCAATGCCAGATTTCTGAAGAAGTATTTTGTATAAACACAAAATATATCATCATGGTTCGGTATGACCTTAAACTGCACCACCGTCCATCAAGACGTTAAAATGCATCATCAATGGTCCATGCATATGACTCTAAACTATTTGCAAGTCCCTTATGTCCAGCAAGACGTTAAATTTTGAAAAAAAAATCCCTAATTTGTCCTCACTGCATGACATTAAACTGCACAGTCCACCTTCTGTCCAACATGACGTTAAACTGCACCATCCACGGTCCATGAATATGACCTTAAACTATTCTCACTTTCGTCCAACATAATGGTAAAATGTATCATCCTCTTTTCGTCCAACATGACGTTAAACTATGAAAAATAGTCCTTAATACGTCCAATATGACGTTAAAATGTGTTCTCTTTTGTCCTTACTACATGACATTAAACTGCACAGTCCTCTTTCTGTCCAACATGACATTAAACTGTTTTGTCCCCATCATCCTAACTACATGACTCTAAACTATACAGAAAGTCCTTTGATATGTCCTACATGACATGAAACTATACCTTTTCCCTGCTACATGACACTAAACAGTGATGCACCAATAGTCCTAGCTGCAAGACTTTAAACTGCATAGTCCCTTTATATATCCTACATGACATTAAATTGTGCATCATTAAGGTTTTTGTTACCTCTTGTTTCTCACACTATGTATGAATCACGTGAGCTTTGAGAAAATTTCAACCATAACACCCTATCTGGGCCGCTAACCACGCATAAGTCCCAACATCATTTTATTTAGGTCGTTGTCCCCACGAACAATTTGATCATTAATTCATTATTTAATTGAACTATGCGGACTTTTATCCTTGCCTTCCAAGAAATTTACATAGGAAACCTCCCAAGGATCAAGCCCAAAATCAATCACCTCACATTAATTGACCTCCATCTCATATGATGTTGATTCGTGAAACCGCCCCTAGAATCAATATCTTTACATTTGGTTCACTTTCGTCATTGCTATATGACGTTAAACTATACAACACTATTTTTCCTAGTATGAAAATAAAATATAACATTCTTTGATACCCTCACCTGAGAGGGAATCATTATTTAAATTTATTTTAAATCATGTTTCATTCTAAAGACTATGTGCATTCATAAAAATGCTCGAACCGTTTATCCTGGGTTAAACCATCAGTACATTAAATTCCCCTTGCACCCTTCACATGTACGAACCAAATTTGTACATAGGGTAGTTCTAGAACTACGTGGGCTTGATTCCCATACTTATGGGATACGTAGGAATGTTCGAGTGTCCCTCGAATCCAGCCCCAAGTCTTTGGGCCTAACCCCAAATTCCACTTTTAGTTCCTTGGCTGAAAAGTCCCCATGAAAACACGCATTGTTTATTTATTATAATGGTCCAAGCTCTATGACCCTAAACTAAGATCTATAATACTTTTGTCCCACATGACATTAAACTTTAGTTTAAGAACTACGTATGGCTTGATTCCTATCCTTATGGGATATGTAGTGAAGTCCAACATTTCCATTCAGAACCCAGCCACAACATGATTATGGTTAGCATTGATCTGTGTATCTCTGTATACATTGGAAAATACCCTTATTTATATGTCATAATCCGAACCTTAAATATTTTCATATCTTCATAACCCTTTCCTTGACTTTTAGTCACAAAAATGTCAAATTTGTGAGAGTTCTTCTACATAACTATGCAGTATGTGCCCTTAGGCGGCCTTGCATAAGTAGTCTCCATAACAGATTTGTCAGCCAAAGGATACTATTATCTGACTATGCAGCCAATGCCCATAGGTGGCCCTGCATAATTCAACCCCCTAACGGGTTTATCAGACACTAGTATCTTCATTCTTGGGAAGAAATCCTCTTTTGTCTTTATTGATCTTAAATGATAGTATGTATGGATCTGAAAAAATAGCCATCCTTAACACATTTGTCCCATATCCTTTTTCATGATCTGAAAGTATTCAAGACTATAATTTGTATTCTCCTTCCCTAAGTTTGGGTTAGACCTTCGTTGGAGTGATATCCATCTAGTTCGTCGATAATCTTGTTTGGAAATATCTTCTCCATATTCAAGTACCTCTTTCTATACAACAAAATCTATACTTTGGAAAATTAGAATCTCCATAAACATTCACTGGATTTTTAGCACTAGGAAAGTAAATTTCTGAGAGTTCTTTTTCCTGACTATGCAGCACGTGCCCTTAGGCGTCCTTGCATAAATAGTCTACATAACAGACTTGTTAGCCAAAATATACTATTTATTTGACTATGCATCCAATGCCCTTTGGTGGCCCTGCATAATTCAACCCCCTAATGGGTTTGTTAAATAATGGTAACTTCATTCATGGAAACTACTTCTTCTAACGCCTTTTATCTCTTTTTCATATCATTCCTCACATTCAAATATTCTAAAGTCAATGTTTACATATTTTTTCCCTCATACTTGAGTATGGTAATCTGTTTTCAGATAAATTGTAAAATAATTGAGTCAATTGTAATTCATTCGGTAAAAGATATTTCAACCTTAATCATTAGCCTCTTTATGTCCGACGTGCATGGATTTTAACTTCCCACAAAAGACAAAGGAACTCTGAATAAAAGTCAAGTTCCAGCTCACTAAACATACATTTTGTATGATTTAGGTAATATTGAGAAATTAAAAGATTCAATGTTTGTAGGGTTATTTATAATAATCCTCCTAAAAGTCAAACTATGATTACTAGGCCCATTGGCTTAGGTAAAATTTAGAGCATGTAGCAAAATAATGAAGGTACAAGTGATTGAAGATGGAAGCATTCTTTCCATTTTGATGCACAAGAATTAGAGGGACATCCACAGATTGGAGCCTCTTCTCTTTTTCAGGAAATTACAAAAGACTATCAACATAAGTCTTTAATTGATAAACTACATCCCGAGATTCATCGAAACCTACTTGAATCTCATTCACTCGACCAACTTCACTCTTTTCGGCCTGATGGAGTGCCTTATTGTCATCCGCAATGGTCTTCATACCATTCTTTTGAACTCCCTCCAGTGAATTATTTAGTTTTTCATGTTCCCCTGTAATAGCATCTAACTGTTGCTGAAGGTGCATCTTCTGGATGACTTTTTCTCTGATCTTATGCTTCATCTCCTTCATCTTGGTAGTATAGTCAGCCTTAGCTCGGGATACCATAGCCTCAAATTTGTCGATGTTGACTGACAGTTTCACCCTTGTCATATCTTTGTGACACTTTTTCTCTTTCTCCCTCCTGAAGATGACTTGTTTCACCGTGGTATGGATCTTTTGGTATCCAAAACTGCCAAGTCCTAGCATGATAAAATGGGATGAAAATCGATGGATCTTCAATGGTAGCTCTTCTAAAGTCACCTCAGATACGATTTTCCATATATTGTTCCAAGCCTTGGGTCATTAGAAGCTGATCACCTTAAGCACCTCTGGGTCTGATTCAACATCATCATTACAGGGGGGCATGTAATCAAGAATTAATGCACTTAGGGAAGTGCCCTTTTCGGCTTCATCCCCCCTGAACCTGGTTGCTTCACCTTCTACTACTGTTTGGGCGGAGGTTGAAAATTCACCTCCAATTCTAGCCATTGAAGTTGATAGTCCTGTTTGATCAATTAAAAGAATGGTTAGTTTCATAGAATAATGGAAGTTGGTTGTCTATCTTGAAAACTCAGTCCAATCATTACCTAACAGTAGATCAACAGCTTGAGAAGACTCCTCCCCGTATTTCCCAATTTCAACAGGATTTTCAAGATGGGTCTCAGGAGGGTTTTGTGGGTTTAGCTCAACTTGAGCTAATGTTTCTGAAATGGTAGGGTTGAGATCAATGTCCACACCCTCTTCAGGCATTGGCAGCTTAGCAGCTTTGTGGGATCGAACTGCATATTATTTTCAGTCATGATTAGAAGTGTAAATTAAAAAAATATATATTTACTGGGCGAAGGATAACACTCACGCCCATTGTATTCTAAACCACAAGACAACTTACCATGGTCATAAAATTCTTCGAAAGACATGCCACGATTCATCAATTCATCCAATGATATTTCAGAATCCTGGTTAGTCTCACCAGTGGAAGCATTTGATGTATCCTCTTGGAAACCCTTATTCTATGGCCCCTGACCCTGGAAGCCTTCTTTAGAAAGGATGACAGATTCGGTTGCTGTGGGCGCCAATTATTCTGGTGTAGGTTCTTCTCTACTTGTAGGAGTAGTAGGAGTATTGCTGGGAATAGATGTTGGCTCTTTTTTAGAAGTAGCCAAGTCAACTTGAATTTGCGTTTGTTCCACAGAACCCTCTGTGGTCCTTAAGGGAGGATCCGTTTTTTTCCCTCAGAGGGGAAATTGAATAAGACCCTAAAATCCCTTGAAATATGAGCAACCTTTTCATGGGTATAGACTAATGATTACCCAAAGGACTTACCACTTCTACTGAATCATTTAACTGTGGACATCCTCCTTAGTTACCATGGATTCTTCAGTTTTTTGGGAGTATCAACATTCTCACTTATTGGCACCTGGATTGGAGAATGAAAATCCGTTGCCAGCTCCTCATTCATGGCCTGCTGGCCTGGAGATATCTCGCCTGGTTCATGAAGAGAATCAGTAGAAGCCCCGTTGGCAGTACCACCAGGGCTATACTGTGGCGAAGGAACCTCAGTAGTTCCTTTATTTTCAAGCTGCAAGATGAATAAAATAACTTCCTTAAGTAACAAATCTTAGACTAAAATCATGTTGCAAAGAAAATAAGGAAAGAAAACTTACATCTTCAGGATCCACGTAATCGTGCCACTCCTCATCAGTCCCCTCAGCGGTGCCACGATCAATCAATTCCTTCACCAGCCTGGTGATAGGAACGGACTCATCAGTGGCATATATGAGCATTTCAAGCTCTCTGATGTAATCCCGCACTTCATTGGGGTTATCCTCGTATTGAATATCTGTAGAATCCAGAAGATTCCCTATTCCAGGAAGTTGTAGGCCCTCACAAAAATCCAGCCAGGCAGTCTCAGTACCACAGTATAATCTCTGTCATAACTGGACAACCTCTGGTCTTAGATATGAAGGCTACGAGGAAGGTCCTACAACTTTATACTTCAATTTCTTCCCAGCCCCTGCAACTGCAGATAGTGAATAATAAAATAAGTCTTATTGCTTTATAAAGTAGCAGTGATTAAATTACCACAATGAAGTAACTCTCCAGGAGTTGATGGAGTAGGTATCTTTATTATAACTGGAGGATTATATTGGTCACGAGGCTGCTTTTCCACTTGTTGTGCCTCATCATCACCGTCATGGGAATCTGGTGAATCAGTCATAGAGGAGGAATCTGGCGAATCGGCTTCAGGTGTGGAAGCATCACCTTCATGAGGGATGGTTTCTTTATCTACAGTCCTCTTCCTTTTCCCCACCTGATAAACTAGGTGATTCAGCATCCCTTTTGGGTATGATTCTATCCAGTGCTTGACATAATATGTAGTCAAGTTATGAGCCACTTTTTCAACTGGTAGATCAAATACCGCCCGAGTCTTCTCCCTTGACGTCAGAAACCACAGTTGCCGAGCAACCATCAGTTGTTTCTCTAAACTGACATGTACTAGGGGAGATACAAAAATCTGTTTCAGACACTTAAATTGACATGAAAATCAATATAGGACATAGGCCTCACATATAATTTCTCCGTCATTCCTGGAAACTAGCACACCATCTCTACAAGCTAGCATGTATGCCCTCAAATCCATGTGGGGTGTTCCATCATCATCAAACCGCCTGGTTGGCGGATTTACATAGGGAAAGATGAAGAATTCCTTGAACATTCTCAGCCTCACTTTCATGTCATAGGCAGTAACATCTAACGGAGACAATACAAAGAATTCTTGCACTGACGACCAAAGAGAACTTCCCGGAATTTGTAATCCATTCTGTACATTGTAAGTCCTGAAGTGAGTGTAAATCCATCGCCATAAAACTAGGAATGGTCCCACTATTCTTAAAGGATATTTACCCATGAAGACATGAATTAAACTCCTGGGAATATTTTCTTAAATGGGGGTAGCCAACCCAACCATTTTTCCCTCATCCAACTTTGCCGCAATGACGAAGGTCCTGGGCCTAACGCCTCCCTTCGAATCCCTTACTGGAAAGAGATAAACACTGAGCCACATAGACAAGAAACCCGCCAGACGAGTATTCTTTTGGATCCTTTGATTCACCTCATATCCCCATTTCTCAAACTCTCTTGCTTCTAGAGTTAGCCAGAATGTGCCAGGAGCACCCCTCTTCTCAGGTTTTGGGCAGGTGGTAGGACGTTTGGGCCTCTTATCCTTGGATTTATTTTTCTTGGATCCCTTCTCCTTTGGTTCCTTATATTTCTTCTCAGTAAGAAATATATTCATCCACTCCTCTAGATGAATATCCATTCTAGAATGAGTTAATGAGGTCTCTGAACTCTTGATCCTATGGAAGATCTTAATTAATTCCCAATCTAAAGCAGGAGTATTCTCTGAATCATTCCAAGTCACCTTGGGAGGAATGAATTCATAATACATATCACCCAAAATTTGAGCCCCTGAGATATTGTGGACATCCCATAGACTGATACCTACTTCCCCATGAGTCAGATGGAAATAATTATTTTCTGGGCTCTAGTGGCTTAGTATCTCCGTCATGAAGTTATCATGTCTGTAAACATGTCTTTTCCCAACCCAAACATCTTCATATATCGCCACTCCTTTCAGATCCCCGGCAAACTCTGCACAGGTTTTTCACACCCAGTATGCTGACATCCAAGTTTGCTTCACACCTCCCCCAAGACGGAATTCCCAACTTTTCATCCATCCTTTGGATTGATCCATCTGAGCATTTCGGAAGATTGAAGGATAAAAATGTGGACGTAGCTCAGGCGTATGAGGTTTCAGATCTGGCATTCAACGGATATGCTGCATCATGTGGGACTTATCTATTGTTCCAGCACTTATAAATACTCATCCACATGAGATATCTTCTGAAGCCAAGTTGGTATAATCCTGAAACCACGAAAATGGGAGATAGTTTTTTGCTTCTGGAATAGTAACTTATCGCAGATGACCATATCCATATAAAGGCAAATAAATTCTTTGGGGGATGACGGAATGATATTTCTTCAGATACTTATCCAAATCCGGAAGAGTGCTACTTTTGACGGTATAATAATCATGGCCAATGACGTTCATCATATCATCAATCCGCATGCTATCCAGTTCATCAGCTATTCCGGTTCTAAGAGCCATTGATTCTGAACAAAATATGAAAAAAATTAACTTTTATGTAAGTTGATTTTTCATAAAATTTGTGAAGGAATTTTAAAACAATGGAAAAGGCATTATGGCTCACCTGTCTAAAACATGACGCACAAGTATTGATGATCGCGTAAGTGTTAATGTGCCGCACATGTTTTTGGCACGCAAGTATCACCATGCAAGTCTTATTACCTTAAAAACAGTGCGAAAGTGTAGAAACAGTGGAAAATGAGCGACTTGTGCGGCGAAACGGACCTGCGCGATGACAGCTCGAAAATCTGAAAATCAGATGCTATGTGCGGAAAATGACCACATATTTATAAGCCAGGAAACCCACCTGCGCGCATACACCCAGCACCCTCCATTTAGCATGCTCGAGCCCTACGCGACTCAAACCTGCACGCCACTTGTTTGCACACTGAACACTTGTGCGCCACATTTCCCTTAGTTTGCATCTTTTCTTTAGAGTCACATCCTCATTTCTTTCGGATCCAACTCGTTGGGGTACTTTTTTTATGCTCCTTTTCGTCACATTGTCTAAAACAATGGAAAGGGAAATGACTTAGCACAAATAGATTCATCCTTTGAAGAAATCATCAAAAATCAGCAAAGGCATGAACAAGGATTTAAAAGCACAAGGGTCGTGCAAGTTCCCTCAGAGTCACGCAAGTATACTTGCGTTCCACATAATGATCGCACAAGTGACTTGCGCTCCCTAAAGGATAACCGCTCGGGGTCTTCTCCAGCCTATAAATACCCCCAATGGGCCCCCCATTTAGAGAGGATTTTTTTCCAGAATTCACAGACAGAGCTCTGAAGGCCCAAGTCACTTCTTCAGGTCTTCTGAACTCTTATAATGTAATTATTTACCTAGAATGGAAGGTATAAATAGGAGGAGTAAGGTCTCAGTGTTAGAATTCACTAACACATGCGCACCTAAGTGTTTTACCCTTAAGGGAAATGATCACACTTGCGTGTCACCCTACTTATTCATTAGAACTTGGGCGCCATCTTCTGGAAAGCCTCTAGGGATCATACCAAGGGTTTGAGACAAATCTTGCCCAAGTATTACTCAAGTACTGGAAATCGCACAAGTACCCATGTGTCGCGCAGGTACACCTTTGCCACCAGGACTTGCGCACCCTTACCTTCTTGGGTGCCTTTCCTTCCCACTTCACCCCTCTTATGCCATTCCACTTCTCCTATTCAAGATTCAATCTTCAAGACACTCTTCAAATCCATTTATGGAATGATTTCTTGATTTGGATTACTTATCTGAAAGGAACTCCGTGGAACAACTCTAAAAAATATAGTGATTTATATATCTATATGTCACTGAAGATTGAGATTTCATTCATTCAACCTCATCTTTTAAGATTAGAGAATCCTTAACCTGTGCCTCATTTTCCGGAATAATCCCCAGTCATAATTCTCAATCATGGGCTTCATTTTCAGAAGTAATCCCCAAACTCAAATATGGGATTACTTTTCAGGAGTAAGACCCAATCGCATATATGGGCCTCCTTTTCAGGAGTAAGCCCCAGATCTCGTAACATGGGCCTCCTTTTCGGAAGTAATCCCCGGTCCAAATTCTCAAATCTGGGAATCCTCCTTAAGAGTAAGCCCCAAGTCTTCTTTTAACATGGGCATCCTTATTAGGAGTAAGCCCCAACCATATTTCCCTTAACTTGGGCCTCCTTTTCAAGAGTAAGCCCAGTCTCAAATATGGGCCTCCTCCTTTGGAGTAAACCCCAAGTCCCTTTAATTTTAAAATCCCTTTAACTTGGGCCTCCTTTTCAGGAGTAAGCCTCAGTCTTAATTTCCCTTTGATCTGGGCTTCCTTCACAGGAATAAAACCCAATCATAAGTCCCCTCCTATATTGGCAATCTTCCTTAGGAGTATGTCCCAAGATTAGAGTATCCAAATCTCCATAAAGTACATATACCTTTATAGACCATGTTCCTGGATTACTTCCCTTAAGTAAATCTTAATCCTCATCTATTTTGGGAAGTCATACATACATAAGCCCCACATCACTTCTTATGATTGCATCTTTCATGGTACAATTGTCTGGTTTTACCAATACCTCTTGTTTCTCACACCGAGCATGACTCACGTGAGCTTAGAGTGTAAAAGTAATTATGACATCTTTCTTTGAGCCATCAATCATAAACATCATGATCCCTTATTCGAAATACATGGGTTTTGATTCCTTTTCCAAAACAAAGGATACATAGGTATCCCATCAATAGGTACGATCCCAATTTTGAAATAATCCATGTCCTCCTAAATGACAATAAACATCAAGTGACCCACTGAGTGGCATTAAAACCAGTATGTTCATCATAACAACCAAGAGACATTTATGTATTTTAAGGATACCATCAACTAAGAATATCTAACAAATACAGATGGTTCTTCATCAATGAAGAACCTCAAATACATATATAATATTATCGGAATTTATTACATATCAATCATTGATTGTCAGACTAAAGGAAAGCACATTTTATACTTGGTAATGTAATAAGGATTCACGAACATAACTTAAATCTATAAATAGAGTCCCGGAGTAGACAATAATTACCCTCAAAAAGGTGTGATGAGTCTGACCTCCCATCCTCTCAACAAATAAAAATTAATAAATCTCATCATTCCACAACTAATGAGCGCCTACCTTTGGAATGTAGGTCCAAATGGATATGGAATCATTGGATGTTTCCGGTTCTATGAACAAACCCGTTAGAAACTGATTGGAATGTTTGAACCTTCAATAAACGTGGTTATCCCTGATTCCAGAGGGAAACGATAGGGAACTACCAACACGATATCATACTATACTAGAAATGAAATAATATGTTCATGTAAAATGTTAAAAATAAATAAATAAGACATATAATAGTAAATAATTTCCAAAAATCAATAATTTACATTATCCCAATGTCAAAATATATGTCGGTATTTAATGATAATCTCTATAACTAGAATCTAAACCTCCCAAAGGGAATATACATTTTACCATAACAATCGAAATAAAGAATGTTGATCCTCATGACCAAGACCCCCATCAACCATATTGGCTTCTTCCAATGATAGGGTGTCTCTGAGAATAAGCATCACAATAGGGGAACCTCTACCCATTCCATAGGGATCCCACACTCATGGCTCCAACATTAATAGTAACAAACCGTATTGAAACTACAAGAATCCATATTCCTTAAGACATTAACCCGAATCTCGTGGTAGTACCTGGGTATTTATCTCTAGCATGCTTTTTTCAGAATTCATAGATCTGATTCCCTAGAAAATCCCATATGTCTATAGGTGGTTGATTCTTGGGTGAACAAGATAATCAAAGGTAATACCCTACCTAGATCCAATATCCAATATGATGGGAATCCAACATCACACAACATCTAAGATGAACGATCATAAGTGCATCTAGTTGATCCTAGGGGGTATCTTATGTATTGATTCAAGGGATCCTTTAGTCACACTCGATGTCTCCAATATTTTACCTTGAGAATATATGTTAACCCAAAACCTCATACCATAATTTTAATATTAGGTATTACTAGAATTCATAAGTGGATACTAGTATCTCTATTCAATTCAATGCACTTATGAATTTACAATTTCATCACAATATTATAAATATAACTACCATAATTAGAATTAATGTATATTGGAAACACATGATTTGATTATTAATTATATTTACAACCTATAGGAATATACAACCACATCATCCTGATTAATAGATGGAAGATGATCTTGGAATTTACACCAAAAATTTCATGAGGTTGTATCACAAACAACTTTTTAATCCTAGTTTCTCATCCATCTCAATTGTGTATTCTTTGGAATTATAAGCAATCGTAGTAATTTCAGGGAAAATAGTTGATTATAATGGATCATAGGAAATCAAAAACTATAAAAACACACTAATATTTAATAAATAATATGCTAGAAAAATTCCTATTTCCACCACACTATCCATATTCCCTTAGGAACACATGTTTGGTATGAGTTCTAGGTGACACCCAATAAAATCTATAACCATAACCTAATATAACTGCATAGGGTCATCCATCAAAAGGGAACTTATAGTTATTATCTAGGTCAATACTATAGTAGAGTAATCCCAATCAGGAACCTCGATCACAACTAGTCCAATAGTCAAGTACCCAATATTCGGAGGAAATCATATCCGACAACATCATCCGGCCATCTCATGGCCTCAAAAACCTCAGGTTCATGCCACACTAGTGATGATAATAAGATATGGATCAAAGTACATCTCTATGATTAGTGTCACTCCATGCCTATTTGCTCACCCAACCCATATCAACCCTATATAATGTCCACCCCCAAGGATTAACACAACTCCCAGGTCATCACCCAACCTAGTAAGTCAATCCCTCTAAATTAACATCCTACCCATTCATGGAGGTGTAATGGAATTTTCATAATCCGATACATGGACATTGAGAGATAAGGAATCAAGATAGTGCATGAGGTCTACTATGGCCCATTTACTTTGTATCATTTTGTTCGGGTGCTTATTCAATATATCCATTTTCATTTAAATTATTCAATTTAAATTATTTTAAAAAAATGAAGTGGGGAATTTCTTTTTTGAATATCCATCACATTCACATGGAAAAACATTCATCAATTAGCCATAAAGATAGTACTGAGACCACCTAACTCATTTCATATCTTTTATACTCATTTTCCAAAGTCTGGGATGTGGTTCTAGTGCCCATCTAGGCTATTCCAAGATCATCCAACAATCCTAATCTTCTAACTCAAAAAAATTAATATTTAATTAAAATAATTAATTAATGAAATATAATTTCATATTATTTTTAAAAAATACAAAATTTGAATTTAAATACCTCATAATTCTATAACCTTGAACATCAACACATTGGAGGTCTATAGATGACTACCAAAATCATCATGTGACTAATATTGAACATCATTCTCTATTTTTATGATTTAAAAAAATTTAATTTTAATGAACTTACATTGAAAGATTCAAAACATAACATACATTCATCAAATCGACGAGTGACAATGGGATGAAGTCAACTCTGGAAATCGTCCCTGATAAATGATCGAAATCCCCATAAATCCAAACTGATTTATCCATTGTTAGTGAAATCCAAAACAGAACCCCTGATTGAGAAAAATGAAAACTGTAACTGTGGAAAGAGAATATTAACCTTAACTAGAAGTGGTAGCATCATACAATAAATCTCTAACAATGTCAACTAAAATAACCCTCTTAAAGGGTATCTAGAGAAGATAATAAGGCGACAGATTAAGGTTTTTTTAAATGTGGAAGATTTAGGACAACATGGAAGAATATAATTTTTAGTGTTAATCTATGAACAATCATTTATCCACATGAAAAATAATTCCATTTCCAATTATAATGATAGAAAATTTGACTATTAAAAACAATGAAACAAAAATAGGAAGATCTTCAGAAGTAATTTATAATTAGTTTTTGAGAAGAGATAAACATACATCAACTATTAATTACCTCTACATTTATGATCCAATTGACATTATCTCAGGATACCATAATCGAGATATATGATCCATGTGAATAATTCCAATAATTTTGATGCAAAAAAACCAGAAATTTTTGAACATCATCGGAGAAGCATTGGGTACTTGCAAGGATGATCCTAATCGCATGTGTTGTGTAAAGACCCATAAATTTCAATGAATTTTGTTTCTTAATTTTCTTTGGAATTTTACAAGAGCGCAGTCTATGACGGCACCTAATTCCGAGGCCCGGTGTACCCGGAATCATTTTCCGAAGTTTGGCTCGGGTACGTTTAGTGAACGGACGAGCGGGTTTTTCTAACATTTGAACCGGTGCCTGGAATTGAATTCTGAGGGCACTGATGATATTGTAGTGCCGGTATTCGCTTAGAAATGCCTCTTCCGGAGTTGCGTTTGCTCAGGTGTGGTTTTTAATTTTTTGGCTTAAAGTTATGAAATAAAATAATTTTGCGACAACTTTATTTTATTTCACTTAATCCACTTGGAAGCCACATGAAGCCACTTAAAGACGGCTTAAAATGAGTTGATCCGGATAGGATGCTATCCAGAAATATCCTCCCCCCTTGGTAGGATATTTGTGAGGTGGGGCCCGCACGAGCCCCGCCGTTTCTTTCCGCTAAGTAATGCACCCTCGAAAACCCGTCATTATGAAATTCAACTAACGCGTTTTCTTAATTTCTTAACAGACCATTTAATTGGGCGGTTTATTTCATAAATTAAATGAGCTGTTTCTTTCGTTGAATTAATTCAACGAATTGATGGTTCGTTACTTACCGTTTTTCATGTGTTGGCATAATAATAAAATAAGACCAAACAGTCTTTTGAAAGTTTGCGCGTTGAGAGGATTTGACAGAATCTTTGTACCTTCTTTCTCCTTCGCGAATAACGCGAAGAACGCGAAGAACGCAAATAACGCCGTCAACCACAGAAATCGACGACGCTCCAATCCGAGACATTCTTCCCCGCCCCGATCTCCGATCACCAACCATTTGAGGTGAGTGATTTCAAGATTCTTCTAAAAGTTCTTTGTGGTTTAAAATGAAACACAGATTTAATTATTTATAATTAAAATCTGTTGTTTCTTGGTCCGTCGAGTTCGTCGACGCTATGCCGGATTCTGCGACGACGCGATCCCCTTCCACGACGATTCGACGATCCCCACCTTCCGCGACGAGCAATTCCGCGAAGAACACTCACGCGCGACGACTACGAGGTAGGGAATTTATTTTTGGAATTACCCCTTTTTATTATTCCCGTAAATGTTTCTTTAAAAAGTTAAAGAATCGGATTTGTAAACAATTTTAAATTTATTAAAATTGTTGTTTTCTGTGTGGAATAAAAATTCTCCCGTTGTTTATATCTAACGCGGAGGGTGCGGGCCAAACGAACACGGCCCGACGACCCTCTACCATTCCTCGTTCTTGTGCGGATTTGACGGGCGACGACGGAACATGCCACAACAGAGGTTTGATGATTCCACAGTGAAGAAAGAGTCCCGAGAGGAGCAACGGCGCAGACGGGAAGAAAATCGGGCCACCGGAGCGACTCCAGCGGCCCGCGGAAGCCGCCGGCGCGCCCGGCGCACCGCCGGAGAAGCCCGCCGCGACAGAAGCCGCGACGGCTGCACTCACGGACCCGCGACCGCGCGGGTCCGGCGCGTGCGGGACGCGGCTGAAGCCGCGTCCGGGTGTCTAAGCGGCACCCCGCGGGTGCCGCGTGGTTGTCACGTGGGGGCAGCGGCTCCCCCCCCCCGTCGCTCGGTTTTCCAGGAAGACACCCCGCGGGTGTCGCGGGGGTGTCACGCGGGGGTGGCGGCTCCCCCCCCCCCCCCCACGCGCCGCTCGGCCGAGCCGAGACGGGCTGGCCGAGCCAGGCCGGTCCGACCGGGTCGGACCGCGTTGACCCGGTTCGGACCCGGTTGACCCAGTTCGGCCGACCCAGGGGGGGTCGGGCCGGGTCGGCCCGGGCCCGGACCCCCCGTCTTCGGACATTTTTCGTTCAAATGGACGTATCTTGAGCTACGGGCCTCCAAACAACATTCCGTTAGTGGAAACACGATCCTTGGATCGAGACGGTCGTTTTGGTATATCACATTCAATGTTTCGGAATACTTTGTGTTCGGCCGGGTTGGTTCGTACACAAAACCAACCGGGCCCTCGGAGCAGAAACGCTCATATCTTGAGCTACAGACGTCCGATTGACGTGCTGTCAGCTTCGTTGAATTCCTCTAAGTGAGACGGATCTTTTGGCACACTCCGCCCGAGGTTTAGACGCAGGTGGAGTACGGTCGGGTTGGTTTTGCCTTAAAAAAACCAACTGGGCCCCTGGGACTAAAAAGCCAATAACTCTCAGACCGGGCGTCCGATTGACGCGTCGTCTACGACGTTGAGTTCCTGTTGACGATATGGAACTTTTGGATACATCAACATCGGAATTTTTGTCAGTTGATGTATCAGCCTCTCGGCTCGTGGAGCGGACCCTCCCGAACGAGCTTGCTATGTGCGGGAACCCTAGAGCTGGCTGCGACTGCTACGTCGAAAGCGACGACCGTGAAGAGATCCACAGTGGACTGCGGCAACGACCGTGCAGAGATCCTCAGTGGACTGCGATGACGACTGTGCATAGATCCTCAGTGGACTGTGACGACTACAGCACTCAGTGATCCTACGTGGATCAGTGCTACAGGTCCTGTGTGGGACAGATCCTGTGTGGGTCTGATCCTGTGTGGGTCAGCGCTCTGCGGTTCTGTGTGAGCCAGTGCCTACAGGTCCTGTGTGGGCCCAATCCTGTGTAGGTCATTGCGGGGGTTAGTTACCTATCGATCCTTCGTGGGTCCGACGACATAGATGGATCAGTGATCATCTTTATCGTCATCCGAAGAAGTATACCTGTGTGAGCTGAATCTTGTGTTACTCTCCTTTGTGGATTGTGTTGAGCTATCCAGTGTGGATTTACTGTTTACTCTCCTTTGTGGATTTTGTTGAGCTATCCTGTGTGGATTTACTGTTTACTCTCCTTTGTGGATTGTATTGAGCTATCCTGAGGGGGTATACGTTTTGCTTCCCTGTGTGGACTGGGTTGTGTTTGGGCTCGGACGTTGGAGCCGAACGGGAATTGATGACTTAGGTATATGTATGGGAATATACCTAAGCCGTGTCAGATGTTACTTCGTGATTGTATATTTCCTTTGTGGATTATCCTTTGTGGATTTAGGGAGACCCTTGGGGGTCTCGGGGTCCTTACTGAGTAGCTTATACTCACCCCTGCACGGGCTATGCCCGCACTACGTTGTGTTGGTTGCAGACGACAGACAACGTTGATCGTGGTGGAGGCGTGCGGAGCAGGACGGTACCTGGAGGTGGACCACTGGGCGGGATGTACTCGGAGCTGTCAGGTGGACCCGAGGAGCAGTGGAGGCTATCTGTACTCACCATTCAGGTGGGACTTCCAGAGGACGGCTCGACGCTGCAGTTTTTCCTGTCAGTTGCTATTTTTCCTTTCAGTTGTACTTTATAGTTGGGCTTGTATTTCCGGCCCCTTTTACTTTCAGCACAGCTTGTACCGTTTTTACTCAGTGTTTACTTTTCCACTTGCTTACTCTGTGGTGCTTGTTTACTTTTCAAAGGCAATGCCTTCCCTTTTGTTGGGATTTACATCTTGGTGCTAGTCGCCAGCCCCTGGCCTATGGAAGGCGGGCTTGGGGTAGTCACGGCACGGGCCCTGAGGACGGGTCGTGACATGTTGTTTGTGGTTTATTATAGAAGTATTCTTCTTAAATGAGGTAGGAATTTTAATGTTATCTCGATAGATTGATATAGTGTGATTATAAAAGACATTTAGGATCTCTAGATCTCTCTCTTGGTCTAAAAAGGGTCTCCCTCTAACCAATATGATGACATTTCATTTTGTAATTTGATATAGTTATATATTTATTATAGTAGGTTTAGGGATAGAAAAACACACAAAACTACCTTTACAAATTCATATTTCTTAGTTGAAATAGTGTTCAATAATAGTTAAATTATTTTTAATCTATTGAAAACAAGAACATGTCCAAAATATAAATAATTTATTTTATATTATTATCATTTTGGCAATTAAGCTCTCTCCACTATCCCTCAAAAACATTTATTGATCCTTGAATAATGACTATACATTTAATAGATAAATATCACTGTGTAACTCATCAAAAAATATAACAAATTTTAAATTCACAACTCCTTGTAATTAAATGTTTTCTGTTATTATTTAAATCAAATTTTCATTCAAATAACTATTGTTAAAATCATTTCAATCAACCATCATGGAAGGAAATTATTTATTATAACTTTTAAAAAACAATACATAAGATTATTTTATATTTTAGATACACTAGTGTGTGAACCTATTTGTTTCTCTCTTGTTGGAATTGGGGTAATCTACACAAATTAAGATATTTACATATTGAAACACACCCTGGAACCCATAGAAAATGATATTAATGTCTTAATGACATCCAACATCTTAAAAATTATTACTAGTTAATATAATCCCCTTATCATGAAATCTAAAATAAAAAAGGTTGTATGATAGTTCCATCATCCTATTTGATTGTTGCCTCTTTCATTTCCAATCTATAAATGAACTATCCAAATAAAAACAAGGCTAGGGTTCATCTTTTTAGTTTCATTCTATTAAAGGTAATGAGATATCAATTTCCATCAAGGGATAGAATGTATAAATACTTTCTTGTATTATCCCTTAATACAATATCACTCATGAATTACCCAATACATCATACCTCTACTCGATCACATATCATCATGATTTAAGTTAATGGATCAATGTCTGAAAGCCCTGATACACATGAACTGTAATATTATTTTCTATGAATCAACACACAAGTCCGCTAATAAGAACATACAAGGACGCATGGAAATGTGAACTTCATATTTATGAGAATGTTCTCATGACCTCATATAAAATATATTACTTATGTGGAACACCATGAGAAGGTGTCTCAATATATTTTGATTATAATACTTGAGATACAATTTGTCTTATATGTCCTATCAAACATTATCAACCTTCCATAGAGAAATATTTTTGAAAACAATTGCAGCACCTCTTTTTTATCACCATATTAGTGAATTTCTATAATCTTATATTAAAAACATACTCTTCTAATATTTTCAAAAAAAATTATTCTCCATAAAATAATAATGAATCAATAATAAAAATAATTTATAATAAAAATATATACATAGGTATTATGAAAATTGGTTCTAGGGAACCAACTACAATAGAATCCAACTTTCACAAGAGAAAATGGATAAGAACTCTCAGTCCACTAGATCCCACATGAAACTCATGAATCTGATAAGATATAGCCTTCTTCATGGGGTCTACAAGATGTTCCTCTATGGATACCCTCCTCACTATAACTTCTCCACATTAAGAAAACTCTGATGTGAGATGAATCATTTGATGTATGTTTTTTCATTGGATGCATCCTTGGATCATTTGGAAGATTTATTTGAGTAGGTCTATCATCATAAAAAATGATAGTTCCTTGAAATCTAGGATCCGCATCAAGATCTTATACAAAATTCTAAATTCAAACTACATTATTGATTCCATTTGAATCTATAATATACTTAGAAAATATGGCAGAATCACCAAAAAATAACTTCTTATAATTTTGATATCTAAATGCTCCTCTAACAAGCAAAGAGGAATATCTGGAAAAAAACATTATATCATCATGATCTATTTAAAATCATGTATATGTATAGTAATGTCATGTGTTTTCGAACTGTGTTAAAATACAATGTTTTTTTGGAATTTTTTATCAGTTCATAAATGGGACTTTTTTTTAAACCATGATCTATAATTTTATTATGAGTGTTGGAAAACTTAAAGGGTTTATTTTTGGTCATGAATAAATACCCTATAATTTTATAGGTTTTCCCGATGAGTTTTGAGAGCACTGCATCTAGAAAATTCCACTTTAATGGTAGAAGGGAAACATATGGTTGTAGTCAAACCTGTGTAGTTTATCCTTTTTAATAAATTATTTAATTTAATTAAATAAGATTATATGAGTGATTGTGATTAATTAAAAGAACATTTTTATAATAATAATAATGAATTTATTATTATCTTTATTGAGGGTGAATAATTAAATTTGTGATAAAGAACAAATTAAATGATGGTTAATGAAATTAATGTGGATTTGGGGTTTAGAGAAGAATAATTTTTATTAAATAAAGAGTTTCAGAATTATTAAAGGACCATTTATAATTAAATGAAGGAATGTTCAAATAATAATAATTTTATTATTATTATTTTGGTGTCATAATTTATTTTTATGTTTTGAGATTATAATTTCATTTAAAGGAGTGTATCATTTATGATTATTTAATATTTCTTTTGAGCTTCTCAAAGATACATTTAATAAATTGAGGAGTTTCAGATTTAATGAAGGGTTGTTATTAAATATAGTTGTTAGGTTTTTCAATGGTTTCAAAAATAATAATAATGAGATTTTTTTAGTTTTATGAATGTAAAGTTTTTTATTATAATAGAAATTAAAATAGTTGTTATGGGTTGTATTTTTTATCATAGTAATGATATTGTAATAAATTGGGGGTTTGGGTTTAAAATAAATTAAATCTGGAATA
Organism: Viscum album; assembly: GCA_963277665.1. Lineage (NCBI taxonomy): Eukaryota > Viridiplantae > Streptophyta > Magnoliopsida > Santalales > Viscaceae > Viscum > Viscum album. The sequence continues at coordinate 2,003,620,772 of OY728136.1, forward strand.
AGAATTATTATTCTGTTATTATTATATTTGTGGATATTTAGGTAAAGGATTTTTAAAATAATTTAATGATAATTTGGGAGTTTTATATGTAATTAAGAAATTTTTATTAAGATAATAATAAACGAAAAAGCTTATTTAACTAAATGTAGAGTTTTTCACTTATTAGATAAGTTTTTAATGTGTATATAAATAATAATAAATTGATTATTATTATTATAATTATTAATTACAATTTAATAGATTAATTTAGTGGAAAATAGAAAATTAAAAGTGGAGGTACGACCTGTAGGTGGTGTGGCCCCCCTTGTTACTCTTCCTCCATGTGCGACACAAAAGTATCTCCAGCCTCCTCTTCCTCACGACCCTCATCCTCGAGACCTCCAGCAATGTGAAACCCTTGGGAGACCCTCCCGACAGTAGGTAGACACCCGGGCAGAGATCCTGCACTGCAAAACCCCCACAGTGTGACCCCCCTCCAGGAAGTACTAAGAGTCACACCACCCCCTCTTCCAGACTTCATTTTCCACATGATGATTCCTCTCAGAGTCTTCATGAATGTTTTATAACTTATCAAGGTGAGTCCATTTTCATATAACACATGATTCACATCAGCCATTTTACTCCTCTATCTTAAATTGTTTTCTCAGACAAAAACCTAAGGTTCAGGTTTAATTTGATCATTGTGTTCCTCTATTTTATTTAGGATTTCTGATATTTGACTCAGGACCCATTGGTCCGTAATCTGGCATCCACTGCCAAGGGTGAGGCAGATGGTCTTGAATTTTTTTTTTCGTTGTTGGTTCAGGTATGCTTCCAAACCCTTTCTTTAGTTTTGTACTGGTTATATTATGGACTTTTCATTTTTATGAGTCTACGGTACCATGTTAGAGGTGCTTTGTTCATTTCTACTTTGATTATGTCTACCTGTTTAGTATATTGATTTTTTTGATCAATGTAGACAACACGCATATATATATATAAAGGGGTATGAGCATGTGACTGTGGACCAGTTTGGGAATGGTTTCCAATAAGTACATTAAACTGCTGCTGAATAAAAATGGTCCCACCCTGAGGTAGGGTCCCAAATCCATAACCCTTTATTTAAGAATTATATATACATTAAATAATATTATAATGTGTGTTTTTTTGATTATGGAACTACTATGTTTAATTGAAATTATGATAAAAGATAAATTTTTGGTTAGTGGTAATGTCATATCACGCTTACTTTGGTTTGGATTTTCATATGTCTTTTTGCAGGAGCTGATATTTGATTTGTCGATGCATGACACATTTGATTTTATTAAATGATGTTGCCCACGTGAGATTAATGAGGACTTGAACAAGTGTTGATTTAAAGCTTGTTTTGATAATTTGGTTTATGTGATATGATTATATAGTTAAAATAATTTAATGTACAAACTGGATAATATGATAATTAATTTTATAATTAATTATCAAGTCATGAGTTGGAATAAAAATGTGGATTTTACTTATTATTGATAATATTGAATATTTGATGTGTTCAGAATATAAATTGGTAACTCGTAATAATTAATGGATTGATTAATTATTACATGTTAAATGATAAATGGATAAATAATTAATTATTGGTTAAAGAGATAAGAATTAATTAATCAATTTTTGAATTAATTTATTTGAAAGAATTTAATTAAGAGAGTGAATTGATAGTTTTTTATGACTGTTGGCCAATGGTACCTTTTGATATGTGTTATTTTTTCATTACTTGTGTATTCTGAGATTGTGTTGTCTAAATATATGATATGTTGTGTGAGATTGTTGCTAACTATTTGGGCTTTGTCCATCATGTTTTGAAATGATTATAATGTGTATGTAAATTGTTAATGTCCTGGACGAATCACTATTTGAGTGGATGTGTTCTTACTTTATAATGAATTTGGACAATTAAATGTTGAGTTAATTATTTATTTGTCTTGATAAGACTAATTATTTGTTAATTAATTATTTAATATTAAGGTGTTGAATGGTAAATTAATTGTTGACTTATTTGACGGGAGAATTATGTTGTTAATTAATTGTTGATTTAATTAATGGATTAAGTTAATTAATTTATGAATTAATTAATAGATGGATTTGTGGTGTTAGACATGGATTTATGCACCAATGATAAATATATATGTATGATTGATAAACATGTTGTGAGACAAGGATTAAAGCTCTAAATAATAACAGGGTTCTAGACACGGTGTTCTACACCAATACTAAACATATATTTATTATTGATAATTAGGTTGTGAGACAAGGAATGAGGCTCCAAGTACTCACGAGGCGCCAGACATAGCGTTCTACACCCATATTGCATGAAAATATTATTTTATGGGACATGGACTAATCCTCCAAAAACCCATGGGTTGTGAGACAAGGACTAAAACTCATATACTCACAAGGGTTCTAGACATGATATTCTACACCAATTTATTGACATTGTATTTTCGGTCTAATTGTTCGTACATTTAATAAATTAATGGGTAATTAAAACTATTGTGACATAATGATTTTTTAATTTAATATGAGAATGTGTTTAGACTTATTAATGAATTGAGTGTATCAATGTTAATGGAAGGACCCAGGATTGAATCCCGATTTTCAGTGGATGGTCCGGGTTATATTATATGAATGATTAAATTGAATATCTTTAGACACATTATCCAAGCCAAATCAAAATCTCAGATTCCGTCTTTACTTTGATTACATTGATGGTATTTAGATATATTTGTGGTGAGTGACATATATGGGGAAATTCGTTGTAAGGAATAATCATGAGAATTTAATATTTTAATATTTTTTTAAAAATTCATAAATGAAAATGATTTCATAAGGATTTTTGAGTATGCATGAAAAATTTATAATGCAGGTTCAGGTACCAGCTGAGGGTTGGAGCAGGTACTTGGTTATATATTTACTTTGTAATGCTTACATTATATATGCATGCTTTCTCATAGTTTAAATTATTTATGAAATTTTTGGATTTACGGTATACACTGATGGTCCCGACCTACTAATATTTATATATCACACCCAACTCAGACCTCCATTGCACTGAGGTACCCGAGTAGATTCTATTTGGTGGAAGGATTGTGTTGTTTGCATTTACTTGGGAGATAAGAGCATAGGGCTGAGCGAAAACTCAGGATGCTAGAGGAGACCTCCCTTCGATATTTGAGTCGTTGTTTATTTGTTTCTATATTGGAATATAATTCATGTAATTTTTTCACTATTTTTTTTGTATCATTATCATGTTATGTAAGAATCTGATTTATTTTTGAGTTTGGCCATTTTTTGTGCAAGATTTATAAAACCTTCCTTCCACTAATTTATCATTTATTAAAATTTGTACTCTATTTATTGACATTGTCTATTGTTTAACTCTAATGTGATGTTATAGTCTCCCCACTGACTATCCATAGACCCACATTGTAAGTCAACAGCCTTTGGCATATAGGGAGATGCACATGACGTCATGTGGTAACCGGTCCGTCCACCAATTTTGTGGTGAGATGGGTCGGGACGTTACAAAATGGCATGAGAGGTTTTTTTACATTGTCTTACTGTTTTGGGGTTGGTATATAGGAGATTTGGAATGTGTTGGCATTTGGGTTAATAGACATTCTAAATATTGATCACCCCATGTATGGGAAATGACCAAGGGTCCAGGGCTAGGAATTCAGGTTCATGTTTTTTGATATTATAGTTGATATGATTTCACCTTGAGTGACTGGTGTATTTTTCCACTTCTTAATGATTTTGTGAATTTTGAAAAACTATTTTCTTGGACGGATTTGTCAAGGAATTTTCATACATGCATCATCTTAGGCACTTAAAAATTCACATGTCATCCATATAACATTCCATGTAGTTACATAAGTAGGATTCCTTCATTTTTATATTGTGTTCCTTGTGTGAAATTCCATGTTTTCATATTCTTCATCATGCCTCTATAGATATAATGTTTTGGTGATTGATATAACATTCTTGAGTTTTTATATTCCATAACTATTATAATGTTTTGATTTTTTCCATACTTCTATGTTATATCATGCTATTGTGTTACTGCCTATGATAACATGCTGGATATGTATTGATGGGTGAAAGGGTTTCTAAAGATAAAATTTTAGATTAATATTGATTATTATAAAAGGGATCCAAATGCTAGTGATAAAGATGTATGGGTTCCTTATAGACTTGTAGATGTCCACCCATGTGTGTGAACCTTATATAACCATTGTATGATTGAAAATTTTTATAAATGTAAAACTACTGAGTATTGATTGAAATGAACTATTTTTTGGTTTCATTTTGATGATCCCAGATTGAATAAATGGGACCCTCAGACATCACGTTCTTGGTAAAAATAATTTAGATGTTAAATTTCCAGTTTAAATTTGAATAAATCTAAATGATAAATTATTAAATACGATGTTGGTGATGGCATGCCTTTTTTCATAGAGAGTATTTTTGAAAACCAAGTGGCTAGTTGTGAAAAGTAATTGTGTGTTTGTTGAAATTCGGACAAATGATAAAAGGTTGAAATGAACCAATTAAAATGGCTAAAATAAAAAATGGGCTTTTGAATCTTCTGATTTTGGGTTTGTGTGGCCACGAGAGAGGGTCGGCGTCTATGTTTTTTAAGGGGATAAACAATTGTAGGTAACACCATTATAATGTTCCAATCCTCTAAAGTATGTTCGTCCCACTACTGAGGAGGAATTCTGTGGACTCCTCTATTATGGCGCACTGATAGGCATATGTTTCGACTTTTGTGATCTATGGTTGACATGATGATTTTGATTCGAGGAATGTTACACGAATGGGTTAAGTGTTCTGAAAAAGCACCCAAGTGTGCATCTAATCATTTATTTTGACTTCATTCACAATCCTAAGGTCGTTAGAGTCATATATTTTTCATTAAAATGTCAGAATGAGATGTCAAGATTTATGAATTGTGTTCTTTGCTAGAAGTTCGACTAATATTCTTAATGACATTGGTTTTCTCTTAGTGCGCCATTATGAATATGACAAAGATGTCCCCTATCTTGAACTATTCATTGAGACACTAACATAGTGTCGGTATTATATCATGTTAATGTTTCAAATGTTGTTTTGCTTGATAAGTGGCTTTTATCTTGGTTATACGTGGGATGCATGGTTCCTTTTAGAAATAACATTATTCGGGTTAGAGTAGGATTATTTTTAAAAAATCCTTGCGATTCCTTGACTTTGAAATTTCCCCAGAGGCTGGGTGAGGACTTCATTATACATGCGGATGGTATTGGAATAGTTTTAATGGAACGTTGTCTGATAAATGAAAACTGTGGTTTTTGGGTCTGCGACGTCTTTCGAGGGAAGCATGTAAAACCTCTTCTATTGGTTGACTGAGATTCAACCATTATTGTTGATGAGGTCTCCGTAATGGCCTCAGATAAAAGCTTTGTTTTGATGTTTAAGCTATAAAGTGATCTTTGGCTCTGGTTTTAATGGCATAGCTATTAGGATTGTAAAAGTTTAACGGTGCGTTTGGATTTGGGAACACATCACTTTAGTTCAAACAAGATAAAATGAAATTGGAAGGTTGGTTGTTTTAGTAGTGTTTCTCGGTGGATTCTTTGAGATGAGAACTTTTTAAGGTGGGTAGATTGTAAAGTACCATCTTTTTTAATTAGGTTAAAACATGATGGTTTTCAAAAAAAAATCTGTTTATCAATGGAGATTTTTTTAAACCGATCTCCATAACTTTATTCTGAGTGTTGGAATACCGAAAGGTGTCATTTATTGATATGCGTAATTTCCCTATAATTTTATCGGGTGTCCTGATGAGTCTCAGGAGCACCGAATCCGGAAAAGTACAATTTAATGTATATGCATGGGCAATGCATGGTTGCTGTCCAACACATGTAGTTTATCATGTTGAAAAATTATTTAATTTAATTATGTAAGAATAAATGTGAGATTGTGATTAATTAAAATAATGTTTCAATACTAATAACCATGAATATGTTATTATTATTATTGTGTTTGTTTAATTAAATGAATGATAAATAATTAATTAAATTAAGGTTGAATAAATTAATGTTGATTTGGGGTTTATTGAAGAACCATTTTAATTAAATAAAGTGTTTCAGAATTATTAAATGACCATTTATTATTAAATATAGTAATGTGATAATAATAATAATGATATTATTATTATGATTGTGTCATAAATTATTTTGAAGCTTTGATATTTTAATGCATTTTAATGGTGAGTATCATTTATGGGAATTTAAGGTGGCTTTTGAGCTTCATAAAAAAATGTTTAATTAAATGAGGAGTTTCATATTTAATAAAGCATTGTTATTAAATTGTGGTGTTGGGTTTATCAAAGGCTTGAGTAATAATAATATTGGGATTATTTTTATTTTTGTTTTATGAATTTAATAATTTTGATTATTATGGAAATTAAATTAGTGGTTATGGGTTGTAGTTTTTATCATATTATTGATATTTTAATAAATTGGGGTTTTGGATTTTAAATAAATGAATGTTGGAATAATATTAACAATAATTTTATTATAATTTTAGTTGTTGTTTAGTTAAATAAATGTTAAAATAATTTAATGATCTCTAGTGAGATTCATATTAAATTATGAAATGTTTATTAAGAGAATAATAAATGAAGAAGTGTTTTTAATTAAAAGGGCAGTTTTGCAATTATTATATAAGTGTTTATGTGTAAAATAATAATAATACATATGTATTATTATTTTAATTATTACATTCAATTAAAAGGATTAATTTAAGGGAAAATGAAAATAAAATGGAAGGCTTGACCTGCTCGTGGAATGACCCCCAATGTTTCTCCTCCTCCATGTGGGATGTAGAAGCATCTCTAGCCTCATCCTCCGCACGACCCTCCTACTTGGGACCTCCAGTAGGACGGAACCCCCAGGTGACCCTCCCTATAGCAACAAGTCACCTGGGTAAAGCTCCAACAACACACAACCCCCCTCCAGGTAGTACCAAGAGGCACACCACCCCCTCTCCCATACTCCACTTTCTGTAAGATGATTCCTCTCAAACTATTCATGAATCTTCTATTCCTCTTCAAGGTGAGTTCAACTGTGTATAACTCTAGATTAGAAATTTCCATTTGACTCCTTTCTCTTGCCTTGTTTTCTCAGAATAGACTTCAAGGATTGAGTTTAATCCGATCATTGTGTTCCACTATTTTTTTTGGATATGTGAATGTTGACTGGGGAACCATTGTTCTATAATCCAACATCAGCCACCATGGACGAGGTGGATGGTCTAAAATTTTTTCTCCCCCATTGGTTCAGGTAAGCCTCCAAACCTACTGTTTAGTTTTACACCAATTATGTTAAGGCCGATTAATTTTTTATGAGCCCACAGTACCATGTTAGAGGTTCATTGTACATTACAACTATGATTATGGGTACCAGTTTAATATATTGAATTTTATATCAATGTAGAATTCACACACACACACACAGATATATATATATATATATATATATATGAAGGTGTGCACACATGCGACTGCAGGCCAGTTGTGGATTGTTTTCCACCATGTACATTCAAGCATTACAGAATAAAAATGGTGCCACCCTGAGGTAGGGTCCCAACTCATTAACACCTTATTTAAAAATTATATATTCATTAAATAATTTTATAATTTGGGTTCCCTTCAGTATGGAGATGCTATGTTTTCTTGAAATGCGGATTAAAGATAAATTTATGGGTAGTGGTAATGTTATATCATGCCTGTTGTGGTTTGTGTTTTCATTTGTCTTGTTTCTAGAGCTGATATATGATATGATGATTAATTCCACTATTGATTTTATTAAATGATGCTGCCAATGTGAGATAAACGAGGATTTGAACATTTGTTGACTTTAAGCAAGTTTTTCTGATTTGGTTAAAGTGATAATATTAAATAGTTAAATGATTTGAATTGGTAGAATGGTAAATTGGGTAATTTATTATAGAATTAATTTTCAATTCATGGGTATGAATAAAAATGGGGCTTTTACTTATTATTGAGAATATTGAAAATTTGACATTTTCAGAATATAAATTCGATTCTTGTAATAATTAATAGATTGATTAATTTTTACATGTTAAATGGTAAATGGTTAATTAATTGATGATTGGTTAAATAAATAAGATTTAATTAAATAATTTTTGAATTAATTAGTCTTCATGTATTAAATTATGATTGTGAATTGATTGTTTGTTATGAATTTTGGCCAAGGGTACCTTTTGATGAATTTCATTTTTCCATACCTTATGTTTTCTTAAATGGAGTTGTTTAAAAATATTATATTCTATGTGAGATGATTAATAAATATATGGGCCTTGTTCAACATGTTTGAGATGATTATAACATCAAAGTAAATAGTTAATGTCATGGATGAATCATTGTTTGAGTGGACGGGTTCAGACTTGTTAAATAATTTGGATAATTAAATGTTGATTTAATTATATAGTTAGTTTTCTGAGAATAATTAATTGTTAATTAATTATTTACTATTGATATGGTGAGTGGTTAATTAATTTTTGACTTATTTGACATATGATTTATGTAGTAAATTAGTTATTTAATTAACTAACAGATTGGATTAATTAATTTAAAAATTTATTAATTGATGGTTTTGGGGTGTTATACATGGTGTTATAAACCAATTAAAAATATATATGTATGATTGATAAACGAGTTGTGATACAAGGATTGAAGCTCCAAATACTCATGGGGTGCTAGACATGGTGTTCTACACCAATGATAAATATATATTTATGATTTATAAATGGGTTTTGAGATAAGTATTTAAGCTCCAAATACTCACAGGATGTTAGACATGGCATTCTACACCCATCTTGCAAGAAAATATTCTTTTATGGGACATGGACTGATGCTCCAAATACCCATGGGTTGTGAGACAAGACTGACGCTCAAAATACTCACAAGGGTGATAGAAATGATGATATACTCCTATTAATTGACATTGGATTTTCGGTCCAATTGGTCATACATGAAATGAATTAATGGTTTCTGAAAACTGTTCTGGCATAATGATTTGTGAATTGAATATGAGAAAGGGATCAGACTTATTAATTAATTGCTTGAATCACTATTAGTGGTTGGACCCATAATAAAATCACTATTTTCAGTGGATGGGCTCAGTTAAAGTTATGAAATATTAAATTTAATATCTTATGACACATTATCCAAGACAAAGCATAAGCATGGATTCAGTCTTTACTTTGACTACAAAGATGGTCTATAGAAATAACTGCGGTGAGTGAGCGTAGGCCGAATCTCATGAATTATAAAATTTAATGAGGGTTGAATAATTTATAAATGAAAATGATTATGTAATGATATTTGAGTATGCATGAAAAATTTATAATGCAAGTTCAGACACCAGCTGAGGGTTGAAGCAGGTACTTGGGTATATAGATACTTTGTACTGCTAACATTATTTATGCATGCTTTCACATAGTTTAAATTATTTATTAAATTTTTGGATTTGGGGTAGACACCAGTGGTCCTAGCCTACTAAGATTTATATATCACACCCTACTCAGTCCTCTATTGAACTGGTGTACCCAAGAAAATTCTATTTGTTTGTAGGATTGTGATGTTTTCAATTACTATGGAGATATGAGCAGAGGACTGAGCAGAAGCTCAAGATGCAAGAGGAGACTGCCCTCTGGTCTTTGAGTCATTGTTTACTTATTTCTATATTGGAATGTAAATGAAGTTGTTTTGTTCTATTTTTTTTACCATTTGTATCATTATCATGTCATGCCTGCATCTTCTGTATAAGTGGAAATGTCCATTTGTTTTGTACAAGATTTATAAAATATTCCTTCCAATAATTTAACATTCATTCCAATTCATCCTCTATTTATATCTATTGTCTATTATTGAACACTAATACGAGGGTATAGTCTCCCCACTAACAATCCATACACCCTCTCCACTAGCCAGAAGCCTCTGGAGTATATGGATACGTGCTTGAGGTCATGTGGTGACCGGTCCGATCTCGTGTTTAGTGGTGAGCTGGGTTAGGATGTTACAAAGTGGTATAAGAGGGTTTATTTCCCTTTGACATACTATTCTGGGGTTGGTAGAAAGGAGACTAGAAATGTGTAGGCATTTGGGATAATATCCATTCTTGGGACCAATCACCCCATGTATGAGAAATGACAAAGTGTCCAGGACTGGGAATTAATGTTCATTCTTTTCGATATTACATTTGATATGATATCATCGTAAGTGACTGGTGTATTTTCTACAACTTAATGATTTTTAGAATTTTGAAAAATAAGTATCTTGTCCTGATTTCTAAAGGAATTTTTATACATGCATCATCTTAGGAACATATAGATTCATATTTCATGATTATAACATTCCATGTATTTTCATTAGTAGGATGTTTTCTGATTTGCATTTTGTTCCATGGGTGCAATTCCATGTTTTTATCTTCTTTAGGGTGACTCTATATATAGCATGTTTCAGTGAAAAATATAACATGCTTGAGTTTTTGTTTGCCATAATTATTAGAATTTTTTGATGTTTTTTATACTTCTTTGTTATATCATGCTATTATGTTACTGCCTACGATAACATGTTGAGATGTTTTCATGTGTGAAAGGCATACTAATGTTAAATTGTTAAATGATTGTGGATTGATATTAATGGGATCCAAATTCTAGAAATAAAGGTGTATGTGCGCCTAATTGATTGGTAGATGGCCACTCATGTGTTTGAACCTTATATAACTATAGTATGTTCTAAAATGGTTATAAATGTAAAACTGCTGATTTTTGGTTGAAATGAACTATTGTTTGGTTTTTTTGAAGAACTCAGATTTAATAACTTGGACCCTCATATGTCTCATTCTTGGAAAAAATAATTTAGATGCTAAATTTCCAATTTAAATTTTAATAAAACTTAATGTTAAATGATTAATGAGGATGTTTTTTATAGGATACCTATTTCTTTAGAGGAGTTTTTTTGAAAACCAAGTTAATTGTTGTTAAAAGTAATTGTGTGTTTGTCGTAATTATTTAAAATTACAAATGGTTTAAATAAATTTATTGAAATGGATAAAAGGTAAAATGGAATTTTGAATATTATGATTTCGGTTTTGTGTGACAAGGAGAGATGGCTGGTGTTTATATTTCGTAAGGGGCTACCCCATCATAGGTAGTACCCTTATAATTTTCTAATCTGTTAAAGTAAGTTTTCCCCACTACTCGGTAGGAATTCATGGGACTGTTTTTATGGAACGCTTATAGGTTTATGTTCTGACTTTTCTGATCAATATTTGACATGGTGATTGTGGTTAGAGGATAGTCACATGCATGCGTTAAGTGTTCGAAAATAGATTTCTGGTGAGCAGATGATATATTATTTCGACATCACGGAAAATCTAGAGGTGGGTAGTGTCACATCGTTTTTGGTAAACGTGTCAGCATGAGATGCTGAGATTTTAGAAAAGATTGGTTCGTTTGTAGTTCGATGGATCATCTTAATGAACATGGTTTTCTATTAGTGTGATTTTCTGAATAATAATAGCATGTTACCTATCTAGAATGCATCATTGAGACACTATGATACTTTCATTCTTATGCAGTGCAAATTTTTTAAATGGTATTTGACATTATAAGTTATTTTGATCAGGATTTTAGGCGGGAAACATGGTTTCTTTTGGTTACTCCTTTATTCGTGTAGGGGAATAATTATTTTTTAAATATACTTGTGATTCCATGACATATAAATATTACTATAGGTCAGGTGAGGACTTCGTTATACACGTAGATGGGTTTGGAATAGTTTTAAATGGATGTTTTTAGAAAAAGGGAAAATCTGGGTTTTCGGTGCGCAATATCTTTCAAGGGAAGCATGTAAAACTTGTTCTATTGGTTGATGGATATTCAACCATTTTCTTTGACAAGGTCTCTGTAATGGCCTTAGATATAAGATATGTTTTGATGTTTAAGATATAAAGTGATCTTTGTTTCTGGTTTTAAAGGCATAGCTATTAGGCTTGTTAAAGGTTCAAGGTGTGTTTGGCATTAGGAATAAAACACATCAGTTCAAATAAATTTAAATGTCCATTGTAGGTTTGTTGTTTTAGTAGCGATTCCCGATGGATTCTCACGGATGAGAATTTTTTAATGTTGGTAGATTGTAAAGTCCCATGTTTTTTGAACTGGGTTAAAATACGAAAGTTATATAATTTTGTTTGGTTTATCAATGGGTCTTTTTTCTAAACAGGTATCTATAATTTTATTCTGAGTGTTGGAACACCTAAAGGTGTCATTTTTTGACTTCTGTATTAAACATATAATTTTAATTGGTGTCCCAATGAGTCTTGGGAGTACCGGATCCGAAAAAGTTCACATTAATGGATATGCACGAACAGTGTACGGTTACGGTCAAACCCCAATAATTTATACTATTTAATAAATTAGTTAATTTAATTTAATATGTTTATATAAGAGATAATGACTAATTAAAAGAATGTTTGTATAATAATAATGATGAATTTATTATTATTATAAATTTGGTTGTTTAATTAAATGAATGATAAAAAAATAATTCAATGAAAGTTGAAGAAATTAATGTTGATATGGGGTTTATCGAAGAATTGTTTTAATTAAATAAAGAATTTCAGAATTATTAAAGGACCATTTATTATTAAATATGGGAATGTGGTTATAATAATAATGTTATTATTATTATTATTATGGTTTCATAATTTTTTTTTGATGCTTTGAAATTTTCATTTCTTGTTAAATGTTTATATCATTTATAAGAATTTAATATGGCCTTTGAGCTTCTCATAGAAACGTTTAATAAAATGAAGAGTTTCAGACTTATTAAAGCATTGTTATTTAATAGTGGTGTTGGGATTTTCAAAGGTTTCAATAAAAATAATAATGATATTATTATTATTTTAGTTTGAAGAATGTAATAATTTTTATTAATATGGAAATTTAATTAGGGGTTATGAGTTGGATTTTCATTATATTATTGATATTGTAATATATTAAGCGTTTTTGTTTTAAATAAATGAAATTTTGAAAAATAATAATAATTATTTTATTTTTATTTTAGTGGTTATTTAGTTAAATAAATGTTAAAATAATTTAATGATCAATAGGGAGTTTAATATTTAATTATGAAATGTTTATTTAGAGAATAATAAAGGAAGAAGGGTTTTTAATTAAATGGGGAGTTTTGCACTTAATAGATATGTATTTCATGTGTATAATAATAATAATAAAATGATTACTATTATTTTAATTATTAAATTCAATTAAAAAAATTAATTTAAGGGGAAAAAGGAAAATAAAAGTGGAGGTGTGACCTTTAGGTGGCGCGACTCCCCATGTTTCTCATCATCCATACATGGAGCAGAAGCATCTCCAGCCTCCTCTTTCGCATGTCCCTCCTTATCAGAACATCCAGCAGTTCACAACCCCCAGGTGACACTCCCAACAATAGCACGACACCTGGGTAGATCTCATGCAGTGCGTGACCACCCATGTTTTTCATCTTCCATGCACGGAGCAGAAGCATCTCCAGCCTCCTCTTTCGCATGTCCCTCCTTATCGGAACATCTAGCAGTTCACAACCCCCCGGTGACAATCCCAGCAACAGCATGACACCTACGTAGATCTCCTGCACTGCGTGAACCTCGTGGCGTGACCCCCCTCTGGACAATATCCAGATCTAGACCACCCCCTTTCCCAGACTACACTTTTCACACAACGATTCTTCTCAGACTCTTCATGAATCTTGTCTACCTCTTCAAGGAGATTATGTCTTCATATAACTCATGATTCACAACATCCATTTGACTCCTCCCTCTTGCCTTGTTTTCTCGACCTAAACTCTAAGGTACAAATTTAATCTAATCGTTGGGTTCCTTTATTATTTAGGATATGTGGATGTTGCCTTAAGGACCCATTAGTCCAAAATCTAGTATCTACCGCCAAGGGCGATGCAGATGGCCACAAAGTTTTTTCTACTATTGGTTTGAAAAAGCTACCAAACCCACTTTTTATTTCATTACCGATTATATTAAGGCCTGTTAATTTTTTATGAGTCTGTGGTACCTTGTTAGAGGTGCGTTGTTCATTACTACTTTGATTATTGGTACTTTTTAAATATATTTATTTTTTATCAATTTAGGCAATGAAAACACACACACACACACACACATATATATATATATATAATAAGTTGTGCGCGCATAAGACTGTGGACCAGTTGGGGAATGTTTACCATCAAGTACATTAAAGCGTTCGGAAATAAAAATGGTTCCACCCCGAGGTAGGGTACCAAATCCATAATAAATTATTTATAAATTATAGATTCTTTAAATAAATTGAGAGTGTGAGTTTCCCTGATTATGGAACTTTTATGTTTTCTTAAAATGTATATTAACGATAAACTGCTAGGTAATGGTAATGTCATACCATGCATGTTGTGGTTTGTCATTTCATTTTTCTTCTTGCTGAACCAGATATATAATATGTTGACGCATGACACTTCTGATGTTATTAAATGATTCCTCCTGTGTTAGATAAATGAGGACATGAACATTTGTTGATTTTATTCAGGTTTTCGAATTTGTGTAAAGATCTATGATTAAATAGTTAAATTATTTAAATGTGAAGAATAGGTAATAGGGTAACTAATCATAGAATTAAGTTACAAGTCATGTGTTGGAATAAAAATGGGGCCTTTACTGATTATTGCAAATATTGAATATTTGACTTTTTCAGAATATAAATTGGAAACTAGTAATAATTAAAGGATAAATTAATTATTACATGTTAAATGGTAAATGATTATTTAATTAATTATTAGATAAATATTTAAAATTTAATTAAGTAATTATAATGAATTAAATTATGATTGTGAAATTATTATTTGTTATGACTTTTGGAAAAGGGTACATTTTTATGCATGTTATTTTTCAATGGCATAATTTATCTTAGATGGAGTTGTTTAAAAAATTTATTTGTTGTGTGAGATGGATGCTAAATATATGGGATTTGTTCAACATATTTTGATATGATTATAAAGTTAATGTAAATTGTTAATGTCGTTGATGAATCACTATTTGATGGGATGGGATCAGACTTCTTAAATAATTTGGATTATTAAATGTGGATTTAATTATTTAGTTTTCCTACATGTTATAATTAATTGTTAATTTTTTTATTGAGATGTTTAATGGTTAATTAATTGTTGACTTATTTGATGGGTGATTTATGTTTGTTAATTAGTTGGTGAATTAATTAACAGATTGGATAAATTAATTTATGAATTTATTAATTGATGGTTTTGATGTTTTAGAAATGGTGTTCTATACCAATGATAAATTTATTTGTATGATTGATAAACAGGCTGTGAGACAAGGACAGAAGCTCCAAATACTCACGGGGTGCTAGACATGGTGTTCTAAAACAATGATAAATAAATAGTTATGATTGATAAATAGGTTCTGGGAAAAGGACTGAAGTTACAAATACTCATGGGGTTCTAGACATGGAGTTCAACAACCATCTTGTCTGAACATATTGTTTTATGTGAAGGGTAATAATGTTCCAAATACCCATGGGTTGTGAGACAAGGACTAATTCTCCAAATACTCACAAGGATTCTAGATATGATGTTCTAAACCCACTAATTGACATTTTATTGTGGGTCCAATTAGTCATACATGAAATTAATTAATGGTTAATGAAAATTATTTTGACATAATGATATGTGAATTTAATATGAGAAAGGGTTCCAACATATTAATGAATTCAGTGAATCACTGTTAGTGGAAGGACAAGGAGCGAATCAATATTTTTAGTGGATGAGATCTGCTATATTATATGAAAGATTAAATTTCATATCTTATGACACGTTATCCAATCCAATGCACAATATGGGATTTGGTATATACTTTGATTTCTTAGATATTCATTATAGAGATCTGTTGTGAGTGACTTATTTGAGAGATGTTGGGCATATGCCAAATCTTGATACTTTCAAAATTTAATAAGGATTGAATAATTGTTAAATGAAAATTATTGTGTAATTATTGTTGAGTATGCATGAAAAATGTATAATTCAAGTTTAAAAACCATCTGAGGGATGAAGTAGGCACTTGGTTATATAGATACTTTGTACTGCTTACTTTATTTATGCTTTTTTCACACGGTTGAAATTATTTATTAAATTTTTGGAGTAGGGGTATACATAAGTGTTTCTGGCCAACTGATATTTATATCTCACACCCAACATGGGGCTCTATTTCACTAGGTTTCCCGGGTAGATTCAATTTGGGTTCAAGATTGTGTCGATTGCCTTTACTTGGGATATATATGCAGAGTACCGAGCAGAATCATGGTATGCTAGAGGAGACCGACCTCATGGATTTGAGACATTGTTTACTTATTTCTGTTTTGGAATATAAAGCATGATATTTGTTTTCACTATTTTCTATTATTGTATCATTATCATGACATTCATTCATCTACTCTATAATTGGCGTTGGCCATTTGTATTGTACAAGATTTATATAATATGCCTTCTGATAATTTATCATTTATTTGAATGCATACACTATTTATTACCACTGTCTATTATTGAACTCTGATATAATGGTATAGTCTCCCCACTGACTATCAATAGACCCTCGCTACTAGTCAAAAGCCTCTACTGTATGGAGAGACACGCTTGAGATCATGTGGTGACCGATCTGGCCACCTATTTAGTGGTGAGCTGATTCGAGACTTTACATGTATAACCTGTGATGAATACATCTTCATATCCTGTATAAACACGGAAGAAAGACTTAGAATACCTCAGATACTTTAGGATAACCTTAATATTATTTAAATGTTGTTCACATAGATATTTCTGATATCTGAATATCATGAACAATGAATAGGAACATAAATGCCACAAACCATCTCGGGTAACCTGGTAACTCGATAACTGAGCTGACCCTAACATAGCCTGAAGAGCATTCCTGATCCCCACGGGTCGGTGACTAGAACCTGGCATCATACAACATACAAGTGGGAATGATTTTTCCACAAGAATTTGGAAGCAAGAGTAAAACAAACAGTATGCATATCAAAAGAAACTCCACTAGGGGTGATGTACTAGAATACAAAGAGGCATAATATTCCAAAGTAATACATCCCAAGTAAAAAAAGGGAAAATAGACCCAAGGTCCCAAAGGACACAACTCACCAAGTCCAGAGATCAAAAACTGGATCAACCTTCAAGAGGTCCCTTCCCTTTACTCGATCATGGAAGAAGAAAATCTACAAACACCCGAAGGAAAAAGTAGGGTGTGATCCTAAGCCCAGAATGATAACACCAAAGATTCTGTAAAAAATTCTAATATAGATTGTCTAGATAAAATCTTTCCATTTTTAAATAAATAGGTTTGACATTTCAAAATCATTTTTTAAGAAAACATGCTATACATTTTCAAATGATGGAAAAACCATTTTAAACAATGGTTTTACAAATGATGGAATATTTTGAAAACAATGTCTTATGTAAAACATTTAAATAAAACATTTTATATAAATTCAGCAGGCATGTAAGGCAGTTCACAAGAATTGGAAAACATTTATATCTCAAATATAATTAAACAAGGCAGCAACATGGTCATCTACGAAAAGGTATGATAGTATTACCCGTTATAGGATTATGCACTCTCTATGTGAACTCAGAATAATGTGTATACACACGTCCCTATGACTCTGGCCAAAGGAGACTCGTCACCAACCCATCGAGGATGTGCCCCGCTACAAGTATGTTTTAGAATGTTGTCATAGCATAGCGTGTATCTAAATAACTCACTAACTACCTAAGGCTTACATGCGCTCTTACATGATTGGAGAACTATTTTAAGAATGTTTAAAAATACGATCAATCCCATTCTTCCATTTCAAAAGTTCCTATTTCATTCTATTTAAAACCAAAATAGGTTTTATTCAAAACATGCCTTTTTCACAAGATAAAACCTATGGGTTTCTATCAAATCATTTTAATAAATTTTCATAAATTTAAATCCATTCAAAACCAATTCCATCATTACACATTTCATTTCCAAAATTAAATTCAACAATTTAATTGAAAACATTTCCATCAAATCCACAATTTAAATTAAACAATATAAATTGACCAATTTTCCACAAACACACCCAATTCAATGGAATTGGGGTTTTCTGAAATGTTTATGCCAAAACCATTTCAATTATCTCAATTCAATGGAATCGAGTTATTATCAATTTTATTGAAAGAAACTTGAGCAATTGAATTTAAATCAAAAATTGAATTAAATCAAGAAAATACAATGATAGTAAATTTGGAATGTCGGGATGGAACCACCTACCTTGATTTATTGAGAGGAGTTAACCCAAATAGAAACCCCAACCACCGAGGGGCACAACGACATCAATCAAAAATTGGATCTAAATCCTTAAAACCAAAATTAAGATCAAACGGATCAAGATCTGGAAAAACTAGATCTAGATTCACAATCATAGATCTATACCTCAACTCATAGGTATAGATCCATGGAAACAAAGGAAATATTCCATGAAAAGATCATGGAAAGATAGTGGAATAAACAAGATATGCAACGGGATGAAATCAACTTACCGTGACGAGAGTGTATCTTCAATCCAAGCCTTAAATCTCAATGAAAGATGTTTGGATCACCATGTAATCTCTCTAGGAGGATTTGGAAGGACATAAAAAGAGATAATCCCGATCAAAGGTCGAAAATATGGAAGTCCCAGGGGTTCGGGTGGTTTCAAAAGAAATTTTCGAAATTAAAAAACACCCACACAGTTTACCTGGGAAAAGGCACATGGTTTGTCAAATAGTGCGCACACTGTGCAGATCTCACAATCCAGAGATACATGGTCCACACGGTTTTCTCACAAGGTTTGTCAAACCATGGGCACACCGTGCATACCTCTCTGTCCAGTGCTTCTTGATTGGCACAGTTTGGTCGCACGGTTTGTCAAACCCTGCGCAAACCCTGCACACGCCATTGCCCTTCTGTTTTACTTAAAAGTTCACCCAAATACACCCCCAAGTCACTACTCCAAAATATATGTGCTTAGAAACATCAAATGTACCAGTAAATGTAACGTAGTGTTACAACCTCCCCACTATTAGATCTTTATGTCCCTAGAAAGCCTATGAATAAACCTCTACATCAAAAAGATGAGGCCACTGATCCCTCATTAGTGCCTCCCTTTCCCACATCTCATGAGAATCAGAACCATGATTCCATAGTACACGGACCAGAGGTATCGTTCACCCACGAAGTACCCTGGTCTCTGAATCAACAAGCCTGACTGGTCATTTAGTAACAGATAATTCTGGTTCACTCACAAGATCACTCCACGTCACAACATGGGATGGATTAGAGAGATACTTTCTCAGTTGCGATGCATGGAACACATTATGTATCAACATCAGTTGTGGTGGTAGAGATAAACGGTAATAAACTTTCCCCAGAAGTCCAATAACCTCAAAAGGACCCACAAAATGAAGAGAATGCATCCCTTTCCTCCCAAGACGTCGATGACCTAATTGGGGTGACACTTTCAAGAACACCTGGTCACCAACTAAGAACTCTAAAGGTTTATGGTAACAATTAGCATAAGACTTTAACCGACTCTATGCTGTCAACATTCTCTGACCAATAAAATAAATCTTAGTTGTCGTCTCTTTGACCAAACTCAGTCTTACCAAAGAACTTTCACCAAGCTCCGACCAACATAAACGAGATTTATAAGGATGGTCATACAGAGCCTCAAAAGGTGCCATTTTGATCGCAGAATGAAAACTGTTATAATAAGAGAACACAACTTGCCCTAGATGATCATCCCAACTCCCACCAATGTCGAGAACACATGGGTGGAGCATATCATCAAGGATCTAAATAGATCTCTCTGTCTGGCCATCTGACTGTGGATGGTAGGCCATACTCAAATGGACCTGAGATCCTAGTGTCTCCTGAAGGCCTCTCCAAAAGCGATAAGTGAACCAATGATCCCTATCAGAGACTATAGCAGATGGAACTTTGTGAAAACAAACAATTTTTTTACATAGATATTTCCCAACTCCTCAACTTTGGTTGTATCTCGAATAAGGACAATGATAGACAACATGGTTAGTATTTCGATCACTACCCATATCGTGTTCTTATTCATCTAGGTTTGAGGTAACCCAACCACAAAGTCCATAGATATTTCATCCCACTTCCAGGTAGGGACTGGAAGTGGTTGTAGCAAACCAGAAGGCTTTTGGTTCTCGTCTTTCACCCGTTGTCATGTATAGCAACGAGATACAAACTCAGTAATGTCTCACCTCATACCTGACCACTAGAACATCTGCTGCATGTTATAGAACATTTCTATGGTTCCTGGGTGCACAACACACTGAGAGTTATGGAAAACCCCCATCACCCCCTTCCATGACGATAACGGCACAACGTAATGGTTTCGATAACACAGAACTCCCTCTATGGAGAATGACCACTGGGTGTTGGTCACCCCACCATAAAGAGAGTCCCTAATGCTATGGAATTCATCATCTAGTTGATGTTTCAGAAGAATCAATTTGAGGAGAGTAGAATTCAACTAAACACGGGCTAAAGAAACTTCATTCCTCTTCCACTGAACTCAAATATGCAACGAAGCAAAAATATCCATCAAACTCCACTATTCTGAAGATTCTTTCATAGCCTAAGTTGGAAGATTCCTACTTAACACATATACAATGACATTTCCTTTCCCTGGGGCATAGGCAATGTCAAAGTAGAAAGATTACAGGTACTCCCACCAATGAATTTGGCAAAGATTCAAATCTTTTTGAGAGAAGGTATTACTCATGCTCTTGTGGTATCAATACACAATAAACACCTCTCCATAAAGGTAATGTCTCCAACACTTAAGTGCATGCATTACAGCTTCATGTTCAAGGTCATGGGTAGGATAGTTCATCTAAAGAGGCATAAGCTGACGAGATCCGTAATCAACAACATGATTACCTTGCATAAGGACACATCTCAGACCTGAACCCGATGCATCACAGAAGTCCATGTAACCTATTCTATCCTCAGGAAGAGTTAACACCAGAGCAGTAGTCAAAAGACACATTAGATCGATAAAAGAACTCTAACATTTATCGTTCCAGGAATACTTCACTCCATTTCTAGTCAGAGCAGTCATTGGAGAAGATAACATTAAGAAGTCTTTAACAAACCAGTGATAATATCCTGCTAAGCCTAGCAAAATCTGAATCTCGAAAACATTTCTTGGTTGTTCCCAAGTCATAATAACCCTCACCTTCTCAGGATCAACTGATATTACATATTCTGACACCACAAATCCCAAGAATTTCACTTCCCGAATCCGGAAATTGCACTTTGAAATCTTGGAATAAAGTCATTGATTCCTTAGAAGACTCAGAACTGTTCTCAAATGCTGAACATGATCCTCCTCAGACATGGAGTAGACAATAATTTCATCCAAAAAGACCACCACAAAAGTATCTATGTACTCATGGAAAATTGTTTTCATCAATGCCATGAAGACTGTAAGAGAATTTGTTAGGCCAAAGGGAATAATAAGGTTCTCATAATGGCCATACCTACTTCGAAAAGTGGTCTTATGAATGTCAGATTCATTTATCCTCAACTGATGGTGACCAGATCGATGATCAATTTTTGAAAACCACCTTTCCCCTTTCAATTGATCAAACAAATCATCAATTCGTGGTAACATGTATTTTTTCTTTATCGCAACTCGATTGAGCATTCGATAATCAAAACATAAGCGAAGAGAACCATCAGCCTTATTGGAGAAGAGAACTGGTGCAACCCAAGGTGACACACTCGAGCATATAAATCCTTTCTCAAGAAGATCGTCTAACTGAGACTTCAGTACTTTTAGTTCACCTGGAGCCATTTGGTAAGAGGGAATATAAACCGGTTGAGTACCAGGTGTTAGGTCTATAGAAAATTAAACCTCTATTACTGGGCAAAAACCAGAGAAGTTAGAATGAAACACACCTGGAAACTCAACGACGACTGGAGGAAGATCACCTTACATTGAATCTCTCTCCAGATCAAAATAAAATGGTCATATAACTTTTCCCAACTCTGGAAATGAGGGTCCGACTCTACATGAACTTGGGTCCCACTCTCCTTGAAAAACAAGGGGTACACCACTGGGTGTAGTAAGCTAAACCCGTTGAAGGTAACAATAGATCCGGGCATTATTGGCAATGAGCCAATCCATCCCAAAAATGACGTCCAAATATTTCATGTCAAGAACCAAGATAATCCATGCATGATCAACATCTGATAGAGAGAAGACACAAGAAGGATGATAGAGACCCTTTTGTCTCATTACACCAAGGGGTTTAGTAATATCCATCACACAAGATAAAAGTTACATAGGTAGATTAAGCATATTAAAAAAATGGGTTGAAATGAATGAGTGAGATGCACCAGTATCAAAAAGAGCTGTCACTAAAGATGATGCTATAGTTATGGTATCTCTCACAGTTGCAGGACCTGCATCAGCTACCTCTGGAAACTCTTCTACTTCCTGAAGAAGCTTTGTTCTGGATGCGTGTAGCTGGAACCCTTTTTTACGTGAAGTATTTGATTTCCCCGTAGTTTTGGAGGTGCTGATGATCTTGTTCCACCACGTGGAGTAGAGAAGTGATGGCATAATATCTGTAAGTTCCCTAAACATCCACAGGAGCTACAGTTCTTGGGTACCTCAATGAAAACCCTCTTAGAGTGTCATGGCTTCCCACACGGATATCATGTCAAAGAAGCCGCTCCTGTTGTCACCGGAGGTTTAGAATGACTCGGCTGTCGAGAACTACCAAAGGAACATCACACTTCTATTTCCATTAAAGGAACTCACACTGCCACTATGAGGAAAAAGAACCTCCTTCAACCCTGACATTACATCCATGTCCATCTCAACCATCATCGCCATATCCATAACATCATCATAAGTGGGTAGATTCAGTAAGAAAACCTGAGAATGGATATATAATCGAAGTACCAAATTGAATCGTCGAGACTTCGTCCTCTCATTAGATACAATCTTAGGAGAAAACTGTACCGGCTCAGAGAAGCGATTTGAGTACTCAGTAACTGTTTTTTTGGCCTACTCAAGCTTGAAAAACTCAACATCCTTGGCCAACAAAATTGATTCTGGATAGAACTAGTTAGTTAAAATAACCCCAATGTCTTTCCACTCCAAACCCTCATTTTTCCCAGTAATCACCATTGTGCCCCACCATCTCCTAATTGTTCCCTCCAGTACGGAGGTGGCACAATTCACCTTGATCTCATCATGTGTCTCCAAGAACCCAAATATATGTTAAATCTTACTCAACCATTCCTCAGCATGTTGGGGATTAGTAGAGCCTTTGAAAACCGGTGGTATCTAGTAAAAGAACTCTTGTGAAAACATTTCGATTATCACCCCCTAGGTTCCATAGCTAGAGCCAAAAGGGGTATTTAGAGGTGGTGACTATCATTGAATTTGGACAATTCGCACAATCACCTCAACTAGGCTCGGTTCCACTGGAGGATTCTCTGAAATATGTTCAGCAATAGCGCCTTCCGGGATCCGATTCTCATGTCTTCTCATAGGTATGATGCTACACAACATCAGCAGACAATAAAGAAAACATTAGTTAATTATTGTACATAGCAACGAGGGAAACATGATCCTAACTGGTAGACCATACATGATTTGGATTTCACTCTATCCAAATCAAAATAGGGAAAAGACTAGAAATAATTCACAAGTCGCCTTTCCCTAACCACACTTAGTGAATTAAGGTTCATTGCAGTGAGAGCTGGCCAGGCACTCAATCACAACTAACTCCTCAGTCCTGATAGGAATACTCAAATTCATATTGTCTTCAAGGAAACATGCTTAACCTCCCTCTAATACCACTTTGTCACAAACCAGCCCGGGTACCCTGGTAACCCGATTACTGAGCCAGCCCTGACATTTCCTGAATGGCAGTCCTGATCCCCATGGGTCGGTGACTAGCACGTGGCATCGTACAACATACAAGTGGGAACGATTTTTCCACAAGAATGTAGAATCAAGAGTAAAACAAATAGGATTCATAACAAAAGAAACTCCACTGGGAGTGATGTACCAGAGTACAGAGAGGCATAAAATGACAATGTACTACAGCCCAAGTACAAAAAGGGAAAACAGACCCAAGGTCCTAAAGGACCCAACACACCAAGTCCAGATATCAACAACTAGATCCACCTCCAAAAGGTCCCTTCCCTTTGCTCGATCCTGGATGAAGAAAATCTACAAACACCCGAAGGTAAGAGTAGGGTGTGAGCCTAAGCCCAGTAGGATACCACCAAAGATTCCGTAACAAATTCCAATATAGATTATCTAGATAAAAGCTTTTCATTTTCAAATAATTAGGGTTGACATTTCAAAAGAATATTTTAACAAAAGATTCTATACATTTTCAAATGATGGAAAAACCAATTTAAACAAAGGTTTTACAAATGATGGAATATTTCAAAAACAATGTCTTAAGTAAAACATTTATATAAAGAAGTTTATATAAATTCAACAGGCAAGTAAGGCATTTCACAAGCATTGGCATACTTTTATATCTCAAATATAAATAAACAAGAGATCGATATGGTCATCTTCCAGAAGGTATGGTAGTATTAACCAATTATTGAATTCCACACTCTATATGTGAACTCATAAAAATGTGTATACACATGTCCCTATGACACTGGGCAAAGGATACTCATCACGAACCCGTCGGGGATGTGACCCACTACAAGTATGTTTTAGAACATTGTCGTAGTGTAGAGTGTATCAAAATAACTCACTAACTATATAACGCTAACATGAACTCTTACATGATGGGCGAACTATTTTAAGAATGCTTAAAAATACTATCAATCCTATTCTTCCATTTCAAAATTGCCAATTTCAATCCATTTAAAACCAAAATAGGTTTTATTCAATACATGAATTTTTCACAAGATAAAACCAATGGGTTTATATGATATAATTTTAAGCCATTTTCATATGTTTTAAATCCATTCAAAACCAATTCAATCATTACACATTTCATTTCCACAATTAAATTCAACAATTTAAGTGAAAAAATTTCCATCAAATCCACAATTTAAATTAAACAATTTATGTCAACATATTTTCCATAAACACACACAATTCAATTGAATTGGTTATTTCCTAAATTTCTTTGCCAAAACCATTTCAAATATTTCAATTCAATGGAATTTTTTTCTTATCAATTTAATTGAAAGCAACTTGAGAAATTGAATTTAAATCAATAATTGAGTTAAATCAAGCAAATAAAATGATAATAAATTTGGAAAGTTGGGACGGAACAACCTACCACAATTTATTGACGGGATTTAACCCAATAAGAAACCCCAACCACCATGAGGCACAACGACATCGATCAAAAACTAGATCTAAATCCTTAAAACCAAAATTAAGATCAAAGGGATCATGATCTCCCAAAACTAGATCTAGATTCAAAATCCTAGATCTATACCTCAACTCATAGGTACATATCCATGGAAAAAAATAAAATCTTCCATGAAAAGATCAAGGAATGATAGAGGAATAAATGAGATACGCAACATGATGGAATCCACTTACCATGGGGAGAGAAGATATTCAATCCAAGCCTTCTATCTCGAAGAAAGATGTTCGGATCCCCTTGGAATTTCTCTTAGAGGCTTTGAAAGACCTAAAAATGAGATAAGCCCAAGCCAAGGTTGAAAATATTGACGTCTCGAGGGTTCAAGTGATTTAAAAAGAAATTTTTGAAATTAAAAACCACGCGAACGGTTTACCTGGGTAAAGGCGCACGGTTTGTCAAACCATGCACACACTATGGGGATCTCACTGTCCAGAGCTACACGGTCCACAAGGTTTTCTCACATGGTTTTTCAAACTGTGCGCACACTGTGCATACCTATCTGTACAGTGCTACTTGGTTGGCACGATTTGGTCACACTGTTTTTCAAGCCATGCACAAACCGTGCACAAGACATTTCCATTTTTTTACTTAAAAGTTCACCCAAACTCACCCCAGTCACTACTCTAAAACATAGGTTCTTAGAAACATCAAAAGTACCTGCAAATTTAACGTGATGTTACAATAAATCCTCATAAATAAAATGAAATATATGATTGAAGATGTCGTGTAAGAATCCAATATCTTAGTCACTATCTCTATTTCCTCTTGTGTATGAGGAAATAATTGCATAGAATAATGTAAAGTATTTGATATTAGAACAAATGTACTCTTATATTTTCCAAAAATATTTTGTCAATGTATATACCTTGACTTATTCCAATCATCATGTTGGATCAATCATGCATGATCTTGATCCAATAAATGTAGACTGCATCATCTAAGTATTTCATAGAGAATAACATTCACAACCACTCATTAAACTCTTATAAAAACATTATACAATTTATAATTAGTAATATTCCATCAATATATACTAAAATGAATAAAACCATACTCCCAATAATGTATATGTAAATATATGGTTAAAATGTTCCCTTAATGAAATTAATTTTTTTAATAGAATAATCAATCCAAATATTCCATGACCTAGATGATGACTATATTCCATTAATGGAAATCTAATGCTTTCATATGTTTTAGAATTTATGGGAGTCAAAAACCATTATGGGTTTTTCATATAAACATCCTCTTGCAGGTTCATGTTATTGAAAGTAGTTTTGACATCCATAGGCCAAATCTCACAGTTATGGAAATATGTTATTTGATTAAATTATTTAATGGATTTGAATATAGAAACTCGATATAATGAACCTTCATAGTAAAAAAATTGAAATTTTATAATACATTTATCCCTCATGAATTAATTATACGTATTTACATTAACATACATATCTATTTTTCTTTTAAATACGCAATTTCCCCCAACATGCACATATCAACCAGTAAATTGATTAGTATAACAACATAGATTGGATGCATGGAATAAATCTTATAATTCATTTGTTTTCTTCATATTGTTGATTTTGATCTCCTTAAAACGTCCTTATATGAGAGAGGATCATTTTTTAAACCAATAACGAGTGACTACCAGTAGTTTCTACAAAAATTTATATATATAGTTCTCTTACCTCTATAGTACTATAATACAATACTAGTGTTTGTATGACAACTTATTCTATAGGGACCTTTGGATACTATTCTGATACTAAATATTATGTATATTTGGAATCAAAATCATCTAATTTCATCTTCCTACACTATTATAGTTATAGAGTTCCTCATTTCATTAAATTTTTAATATATTGTAATTGTTACATTTTTGTTCAGAGGGTTCAATAGAAAATATCCCTATATTTCATTAGGATACCCTGTATTGAAAAACATCATTTAGAGGGGCACTTTTTCATTGCATGATATTTCTTTAATGAACTCCCCTGAACCCTATGAATGATGATATAAAAATAAGGTTTTATATTCTCTATATAACATGAAGTTAATTCCATTTTCAACATTAGTTGGTACATTGTTTAGTTTGTATAATTTCATTTGTGATATATATCCCCAAAAGGATAAAAGAATGATTTCTTGACTCATCATTGTCACATAAATGACCACAAAATGTTTAGTAATTTATAGTTACTCCATTCTCAAAACCCATTAAAATATAGATTATAAAGTACAATTAATTGAGATAAAATATCATACTCCCATATAATGTTGAAATATTATTGTATATGATATTCAACACTTGATCCAATCAATGATTAGTTATCTTTTAACCATGTTTATTTTCAAATTGTTTTTTAATATTTCTTATCTTCATAAAGTATTCATCCAAAAACCTAATCAAAGTAGATATACCTATACATACTCAAACCATAATTAAAATAAATGATGTATGAGAATCCACATCTAACTTCTACATGAAAATTTCCTCACATATTAGTGGGTACAAATTCTATAAGAAATGTTTCCATTTCACTTTTACCACTGGATATTTTCTTTTTCAAATTTTCATTTTAATAATCAAGACATCATTAATGTATTTTAATCATTATATATTATATGTAAAACTATTGATAGATATTTTTTAAAAACATCATGTTTACAGGAATAAAACGGTGATGAAACAACTTTTTGTTAATTGAGTCCTCTGTATTTATTTATTCTAAGATCTCATTTATTTTTTTTCATAATCTAATACATAAATACCATTATTAAACAATTAAAAACAATTAAATATGAAATATTTTTAAATGTAGAATACCATATTTATAGAACTATACATAAATCCACAATTTATAAAAAAATTGAAATTATTTTCATGCTAAAACATTGAGAAAAATAAAATTTATATAAAATAAAAATTTATCATGTTGTTAATGTGATATTGAATTATCCAATGGTAATATCATCCAAACTCATGACATTAGAATCATATAGACCAACCTCACCTCTGAAAACCTATTAAAATCTAAATTATTCCTATATTTGTATAAAAAACTGATTAAAAAAGGTATCATAACATACTAACTTTTGAATATAAAATTTTTGAAATAGATAAAAAATCACCCAAAGCTTCACCTTATTTAATTGGCTAGGTGAATGTATTCATTAATTTGACCTGCTTGACCCATGAAAAACAAATCGCATCATGTTTCATTCCATGCAACTAGATCATATACATAATGGAATGAAGGCTTCCTATATAATTATACATGGAATGATTCTTTGGCCACTATTACATTATATTCTTCTAATTATTCATCATAAGAGATATGGTCATGTCACAACCCATATATTTATAAATATGTCCAAAATGGTTATGAATTTGCAAAATTGTTTTCTCGTTATTTCTCATATTATAATTCTATGTAAAACTAGATATATTATTAGATAGTGAGTAAGTAATTATATATTTAGACAACTAATAAATAATCATAATCCAAATTATTTAAAAGAAATAAATTTATCTAATAATTGAGACAATTTTTGGACCATCTAGCACCAACTCAACTATCTTGTTTGTGAATAGTGCATCGGAGATCTCAAGTCTCTCTGATCATTCCTTATTTTGATAGAGCTCCTAAAGGTGAGAAATGAATCTATGGTCATACATATTCTAATATTAGTTTGTATGGCCACTATAATAGATGATAATATCATAAATGTGATGTCCAATATGTCCTCCATGCATTTTATATAGAGAGATACTTCATACTCATAATCCACTTTGGAATGTGATTCCAAAAGTGGGGTTTCAGACCAATATAATTTTCTTTTGTGGCATAGTATTACCTCAAATATCCAATAACATTTGTTGAAATTCATGCTGGTGATAAGTTTACCCCAAAATAATATATATTTTAGCGAAATTTATCATGTCATAGAATTATACATATATGAAAATTAAAACAAGATTCTGAATAATTATTTGGTTACTAAAAAATATTATTAAATTAGGAAATAAATTAAATTCCATTGATCACCCATAATATTTTCGAATCCTCATATCCCTCACCATTATATTTAGAATCATTTATCACTTAGATATTCTTTAAGAAATGATCCTCATTTTACTTCTCATAACCAATACATGATACTAAGAATTTATATGATCTTCTATAAGTAAGAATAGATTTACAAATGTATTAACTCAATGTTCCATGATCAATTGTGTAGACCCTCCAATCAGAAAACCATGGTCAAATATTTTCTCAGCCCTTTCCTCTTAGTTACAAAAAGTCCAACTTGGTTAGTTTACCATTAATGTTAAAACAACATAGTCAACACAAAACTCTAATATGGGTGTTCCCAGATAAATCAAAGCCCCTTAACATGGGATTTTCAATCACTCAGAACTATGAAATATATTATAAAGTAAGTACTACAAGGTTATGCTGACATAATATTTTAGATAAGCTACTTTCAACATACAAATAAATACCATTTTTTTATTATCACAAATCTTATTAATATTAAGTGGATTTTACAAAATTTATTACACATTCCAGATATAATTTATGTATGATATAGTTATATTTTATTCCATCTTTAGGGATATATTAATTCATTTTTTATTGGATCACATAGTATTCACAAAAATAAAATATTTTACCATAAAAATGATATAAAAAATGTATGTGGCATAATTAGGGAGTACATTAATTGGATTTTTATCTAGTGGATGGTAATATATCCCACTACACTAGGGGAAAACACCATTAAAGATAGAATGGATTGTGTTGTATCATTCCAACTAGGTTCGTATGAATCACCTTAATTGTTTTCACATTAGATCATAAACATGGAACACCATGTCTCATATAGGAGATCTATCATACCATTATCTTTAACAACATGTCGGTGAGGAAGACCAATGGATTGGATAAAAGATGATTTATAATAAAATAAACCAAGGAACATATTCCCTTACATAATTATACAGTCAAAATTAAAACAAGGCCCTCGATTTTAATTTAATAATAAAAAATAAATAAAACCAATATCATACGCAAGGAAGGTATAATATAATGATCATTCATACAAAAAAAATAGGTCTAATTTCTCAATAAAGTTATCAATTATTTAAATTAATTCATTAATTAAAAAAACATTCCATGAAATAATACAATTAATTCAATTTATCTTAATTCCTTCCCAAAATCCATAACAACCAATTATATATATTTTGAAAAATAATTCATTTTAAATTATTGGAGTTAAAATATTTACTTGAAAGAAATGATGTGTACTCATCCAAATCACATTGGCTTATAAATTTGGAATTCAACATTGTAATTAAATTAATATATAAATAAAATTCCCAGGAAATGATGTTTATCATCAAATAAATGAGACATGTAACACATATAAATATGATTACAATAATATTAAATTTTTTCTTGATGTAAAATTAATTAAATGATAAGTAATTGATTACACTTGATATACAATATTTTACCCATTTATACAGTACATGCTGATGGGTAGGGTGTATTATCTAATATGGTTCAGTTAGAGGTAAATGTCATGTTATCTAATATACAAATTGTGTGTCATTGAGTTTCATAGAATCCCTATTTCCATGTCATGTATCTAATACATAAAACATAGGGTATAGAAACCCAATCCTTAAAAAAATATAATTAGATGATTTTTAACATAAACAAGCATTAAATTACATCCCAAATATCAGGAGGCCATGTGTAATTGGAATTAAATGATCAAAATACATCCTAGTGAGACTTAAAATAAACCTCATTACTTTATTATCTATATGGATATCCTAAATCCTTTTGATCTCCTAAAAATAATACCTATATCCTATGTAATAAATAGCTAAATGTGGGGTGCTAAAAAGACCAATAAGGGAATAAATATGCTATGGTAATATAATATGTGATTCAAGTTCATAATATGAGATCAAAAATATTGTCACCTTATCTTTTCATTCAAAGATATTATTACTTTTTACATTAATTCTCAATACATTACACAAAAAAGTATGTGGACTATAATGGTTTAGTGTCTTTGGAGACTAGTAACAAAATCATATAATTTGATGAAATATCATCAACATATCCCTTAAAGATCATCCTTTACAGTACTCTTTACAATAATACACTACATAAAACCATTCTTCATAACAAGGGGAATGGAAACGTAAGAAAGGGGGTGCTTAGGTGATAAACAAGTGTAGAAAAGGAGATATGTAAGAATTACTTGGACATATGGGCATTAGATCTAGATCATAACATTTAAAAACCATACCCCACATATTAAAGAACAATATATTAAGTCATGTCAGAAATATTGTTAGATCAAAAAACATTATTCATATGGTAATCCTGGAATGAGTTCCATGAGATCATAATATTGTAATAAAACATAAAATTGATGTATCCACAGCAGATTATAACATTGTGAAATTTATAAATATAAATAGGCTCACTAATTATGATAAATAGATGAAATGAATTCCTTTTATAAACATATGGACATTAAACCATGTCCAAACATATCATTATCAACATAGAAGATATGTCAATGCATAAAACTGCCAATATTTAATCGTGTTCATACATAAATATTTGAACACATAAAATTTTCAACAAGTAAAAATGTTCATTCCTATAATTTTGAACAATAAATTAGGTTCAAATATAAAATAATTATTCATGAGTTATTTATCTTTAATAAATAAATTGGAGGGTGATATAGGTCCCTCCCATAACATAGTGAAAATCAAAATTATGTGGGCCACAAGATCATAAAATATTCATCATATAATAAATCATGAAAGGAAATGTGTTTCAAAAATATATGATTATATCATGACCTATAGAAAAGATATATGTTTTACAATCATTTCATCATTTCATTATGGGATATCCCTTAGAAAAAGAAGCATATTTCAAACGAATTTTATCATGGTATAAACTATGGTAGAGAAACAGATTTCATAAAAATATTTTAATGATAATACATTCATAGAAACAATAATAATGTTATTGATGGTTAATAAAACCAATGAAGAATACGATACATCTAAGGATATAATCATAGATGAAAATTTAATTTGAAATATCACATGGAATATTTATTGAAGAAAAAACATTTATGTGATAATTGATTTCCAAAATTAAAAAATCATAAAAAATATTGAAAATAGCTATGCTTATAAAAAACATAGGAAACCAATAAAGGGATCATGAAATGGAATACTCCACATGATATATAAAAACTCCATTTATGTAATAGTTGTTAAAAGAATGATTCAATTTACATTTTTGGTAAAAGTCGAATGGGCGTTGGTTGGAAAAGAAACATGAAGATTAATTGTAATATTTTATATTAAATATGTGTAAAAATCTCATTAATAAATAATTTAAAAAATATTAATTACATATTTGAAATAACTTCTAAAACCATTATTTTTTTTGAAAATGGATTATTGACTGAATTTAGAAATAAATGTGGATGTTCATAAAATAAAATTATAAATTATTTTATGTTTTAATGAGTGGAGAAATATTACAATTACATTGAATTACCAATGAATACCATACTGGAAGAAATTTAATTAGAATTACTAATTGTAATATCAAAATATTTCAACATATGATACTCTTTCATTAATAATACCAATAAACGATGAAATTTTAACATAAAATCGTTACCACATTGTCGACAATTGAGACATAATACCAATTAAATATATATCCTAAAATTTATATTTAATACACATAATTCAAATAATACACATCATAAATTACATTCATGGGAAGTACATACTCTACATCAATGTAATACATATTGAATTTGGCTTTTGCCTCACAAGAAATAAATGTGAGACAGAAATACCTTACTACATGAATATTAACATCATTTAGATATGTTAAAACTACATGTATAATAAATATTTGTTGGTTATATATTTATTAAATAATAATACACATATTTATAATATCCTATATCACACCTATAACATTTCAATACCAAATTATTAAAAATTAATTTATTAAATGGATATTAATGGGTGATTACTGTTTCATTTATTCATGTTATTTTTGGTTTATAAGTTGTATTTTGTGTACATTGATCATTGTTACATAATATAAATAACTATTAATGTGATATTAATATCACATATGTTAATTATATACATATTTATATTCACTAAAAATTGATAGAGATATAATGATGAAATGCACTGTTAATGGAGATTGTGGGCCGAAGATACTCATGAATACTATTTCCATTTTTCAATGTATGGAATAAAAGAAGATAAACTAATTCTTAATCATTAATTAATTTTTTTTTTGTTATTATAAATAACATATTTTTATTAAAATAATATTTATGATTACCTTCCATGTAAATAGTTAGTTATAATGAATCACATTGCTTCGCAAGGGGGCAGTCTGCAACACACAGGTGTAACATTATTTTATACCATGTAAAATAGAATATAAAAAACAGTATATGTGATATTATATTTGAAAATGTGAAATTATGTTACCAATATCATTTAAACATACTAAATATATTATTACACACCAACATGATAGGTGGTGGTGGAAAATGAATTTTGTTCATTTGCAAGGAGGTAGTCCGCTCTACACACAATCAACGGTTTCATTTCCCACTTCACTGAAGTGGAATTGGGAAAATGTTATTAAATTAAAATAATAACATATAATTATATATTATTTAATTTTATTTTTATATTATAAGTTTTAATACCAAATTAATGTTGAAAAGTGGATGTAAAATAGAAAGAGATTAGGGAAGAAACTTACATTCCCTTTTAAGAACCTCCTTTAAATCTCTTATTAAAGACCATGTTGTTTGTATTTTGGGATGAATAGGTCATCTTGAAATTTGATATAGTTTTTTTGGGATGATTTGATATATGGTATGGAGTATATATATTTCTTGATAGATGGGAACAATTGGATGGTGGTGGTGGCCTTTTATTTGTGGGGGAAAAGAACCCACATGGAAAATATGTTGAAATTTCCACAAAAGAATACAACATAAAAGTATCATTCACATGGAAAAATAATACCAATTACCATATATTAAAATTTTGGAAGTATAATGTTTGAATATTGACATCAAATTTGAATTCTATAACTATTATAATGATTTAAAATCATATCTTCTTAATTTATCCCTAAAAAACCCATTATTACTTTAACCACCGTAATTAATTTTACTATTTTAACTATTAATTAGTGTAAATATTTTTTTAAAATAATCTAATAATATAAATGGTTATGATTAAAAATATTTAATTCATATCTTCAAATTAAATTAACATGATTCAACGTATTTAATTTAAAATTAACCTTGTAGAGGCGATTAGAAAGAGAGTTTTGAAAGAGAAAATATTCAAAATATTACAAGGATAAAATATAAAAATTATATATAAAAATTATTAAAATTTCTTGAATTGAATTAATATTTATATAATAAATCTGATTTTAATTTTAATCTAATTATAAATGAAATTTAACTTTAAAAATAATTTAAATGAAAGTCACATCCTCGATTAAAAACCAGTGTTTTTAAGAATTCATCAAAAACTTATCCTTAAAAAATAATCAAAAAATTTCACCCAATGATAATTTGACAGGATGATATAAAAAATGTAATATTATTTTATCAAATAATATTTCAAAAGGTGTTAAAAATATTTTTTAAAACATCCACGTAAAAATGAGACAAAACATATTTTTAGTATAATATTTCTATTAAGAATAAAATTCAATATATAATTGTCTCTTGTATAGAAATAACATAAGACATATGATAAATATTGAATTAAATATATAATATATACATTTTATTAAAATCATTCACCAAAATTGGTTTTTTAATTTTTTGATTAAAATTTCTTTGTTCTTAAAAATAGTTTTTGGATAATGATTTCCTTTATTTTAATATAGTTTTCATTTTCCTTATTAATTAATTAGGCATCAAAAAATAAATTTTATATACATTTTTAAACCAAAATGGAATAATTTAGTTAATACATTTCATACCCACTATTCCAACATCTAGGAGACAACATTTATTTTAAATAAAATTATTTTAATTGTATGTCACGTTTCATTTCAACACAGTGTTTTCTGTAAAAAAAGATAAACATTGTGTTGTTTATAACATAAGATAAACTTAGTGATTCAAGTAATACAAAATTTCAAAAATAATAAATATCTTAGAATAAAATATATTTCATAAGCTCCAATAGTGTTACTTTATACCACACTTAAAATGAATTTCACCATCTAAATTCATCAATTTTGTACCAAAAATGAGGACCCTGAAACTTTATATCCTCATAAAGTTCCCATGTACCATTTTTATATTGGTGGTATTATCATAAAGCATTGATAATTTTAGTGGTTTTTTTCACAACAGTTTCTCTATATAATCCAAAATCTCAAATAATTTTTCCTTATATGACTGATATGATCTAGTTTTATAAACTCTCAGTTCATCACATGTAAAGAATAATTTATATTTTTACTTGTGAGTGGTTCATGGAACAAATCATAAACCTTAGAGATGTTTTTTGGATGCATCAAATGATAAGATATTATCCTGATATGATTTAGTATTTTTAAAGGGCCAATATAACTAGGGTATAGTTGTCCCTTATTAAATCCATGGAAAAATTTATAAAATACCCTTCTCAAAACATCCAATATTATAACACATTAATGAATATAAGAATAACATTTCATAAAACACTTTTTTATCCTTACTTTTTTATGAAAGACTCTTACCTTCACTACCATACAATAAACATTTGTAGGTCCAAATAGCATTCCTTATGAATATTCATTCCATTATGATGGATTTGTAGAATTATTTACATAAAGGGATTCATAAGGATCCATCCAAATTCTCAAGTGAATGTTATATCTATAAAATTATTCATCTTGGGGAAGATGTTGATCACAAATAAATTTCAAATTAATCGAATAAGAACCTTTCATATACTATTGGGTTTAAATTGTACATGCATATTGATCATCTATTCAAGGATGATACGAATTAAAAAAAACACATTGTATAATGATCATGTTGAAGACTTTTACTAATTATCAAGGTCATCATAGGCCCCCGATAATATACAATAGATTATCATAACCAATGAAACATTACCACCTCAAGAATGTATATTCTTGAAATAGGATCTAGAGATAATTTTTATATGGAAGCAACAATGTATTATGACTCTATATGATAATCCAATAAAACCCATAATTTCCTCAATATTGTTGATAAGATAGACCCTTAAGCATACCATTACCATTAATCACATCTTCACAGTGTTAAAATGAGTTCCTCCTCAAAATAATTATTCACTAAGACATATGAATATTAAATGGTTTATATTACAAAAAATTCCTCTTAAAAAATCCATAATCATTATAAAATATTAATAAATAGAACAACAAAATGTGTTTTAATGACTATGAACATATGATAAACTTTAAAATCACAAAATCATTATGTTGTCCACAAATCTTATGATAATATTATGTAGAGACATAAACACTTCCAAATGTTACTTCACTATTTATTTAATATATAATAGTTTACCTTATACAAAAAAATCATTGGAAGAATGGATTCATCCTTGTACTGATAAAATATAAAATGTGATTTCATTATTCTAGGATTTATATAGATGAATATAATCACATGAAATTTCCGTATAGTGAGAATGATAATATTTTTATTAGGATCATTGAAACATTAAATTCTAAATTACGGAGGGGAGGATATTCATTCCATAATTATCATGATTTGATTTTGCCATTATGATTCATATGTTTTACAATATTACATTTCTTGTAAAGGTTGTTATGGTATGTCATCCAAGATTATCCAATGTATTGGGAAAATATTTTTCATAATGACCAAAATCCTTACACTTGAAATATTAGAGTGTAGGTGGTGCATTTGGTTGATCTCCCTCACCATTCATTTCATTGACAATCTAATTCACAATACGTTTATATTATTTTTCTAGATAGTCATGACTCCCACCCTAGAAACACATTAATTTTCATATATAGAACTCACCTATGTGCTTCTTTCCATAGTTTTGTGCAGTAGTAGTTGGAATTATTTTCTTCCCTCTATGTGAAAAACCATTGAATTTTCCATGGAACCCCATCTATCATTTCTTATGACTAAAACTATGGTGTTTTCTAGTTTTTATTCACTTTTACTTCACTTAAAATTATTTCATTATAGGATATACCTTCCTCTATGGGTAATTACCTATGATGAATTTCTTTTGTTCCACCAAATAATCATTCCACCTTACATTTATGAATAATGATAATACTGAAAGATTAGTTCAATATAATTGTATAATTTTATTCACATGTACTAATAGATTCATTATACTTCTTCGTAAGTTCCTGGAATTCCTTCTCTCTCTTTTTACGAAGAATATGAGGAATGTAAATATTTAACAATATTCTATTAAACTTATTCTACTTCATGGAATCAATTATTCAATCATTCCCCAATATTATTACTAAGAGTTTATGATCGTCCACACCACCAAACAGTGGAAAAGCAAAATGAATTTTTCTCGCTATGATAATAAGGGAACACAAAATATCATTTTAGTGGTACTAATCCATTTATTAGTAACCAGAGTATCACAAGAACCATTAAAAAAGGTGGGAATTTACTTATTATGGACTCAATGGAATTTTGTTCACTTCTATTATTATTTAGATGTTTTTCATGATCCGTAGCTTGCGAAAGATATATGAGCATATAAATAATGCTTTTCATTTTATCTCCCATTAAATGTAGTTTCTCATGAGATATATCATTACATTTTATATTTAATTAACAATTAACACATTTCCTCTGTGTTCCGGCCATGACTATAACCAAAAACTATAATATACGAAGAAATAATCATTTAACTGATCCATAAAATCATGATAAATAACTTATAGGGTGTCTAATTCTTCAAAACATATTTTTAATCAATGAAATATTATGTTTTATCATTGAACAATCAAATTCAACATTTATATAATCATTCATGATATGTTGTATGGAGTTTTTGAATTTTCAAAGCATACCCCTGGATGTTTCAAATGTAGTGTGGAGAAAGGCTCATTTGTGTGTACCAGGTAATGATCATGTCATACTCAATGATCCCATTTCAGATTTATTACACCTAGGTATCATAATCCTAAATCCACATCCACTCATAGTATATTTACATGGATTTATTTTCATGTAAACCACTCACTCTATCCACTTCCAAAATTCCAGGACATTTTCCTTTACTTTGAAAAAGTAATAGGTTTATCCTTAGACACATGCCTAGAAATATCCTTATAAATATCCATATAGATATCAGTAATGTTTTGTCATCCTAATATTCAAAGGTTAACTAAACCAATCCAACAATACCAACTATATTGACCATATATTATCATACATAGACATTATATATTTTTAGATGAATATACAATACATTACCAAAACACATTCCTGAGGACCACAACCATTTAGTGTCTTTGGAGAATAGGTATAGTCTTCTAATTTGGTGAAAGATATTCAAAACATTCCATATGTATTTTCCCATTTATTAAACATCACAAACATACACTACTAAAATTATTTCTTCATAACCTAGGGAGATGAAAAAAATAAAGGGTGACCTCAAGTGCTCAGTGAGGGTAAAAAATCAATATATATAATATAAATATAAACTTTAGTTTTTGAGATCTTGAGAACAACATTTTAAGACAATACCCTATATATAAAATATCATTATCTTAGCTTATATCATAAATATTTGATTTTAATAGGAAATA
Source organism: Viscum album (assembly GCA_963277665.1). Classification (NCBI taxonomy): domain Eukaryota; kingdom Viridiplantae; phylum Streptophyta; class Magnoliopsida; order Santalales; family Viscaceae; genus Viscum; species Viscum album. The sequence continues at coordinate 2,003,660,354 of OY728136.1, forward strand.
AGTCATATAAGAATCAAATAAAATGGTTCATGAGACCAAAAAAATTTCATAAGACATAAAATTGTGTCATAACAATTAGATTATAACATTTTGGAGAAGAAGAAATAGAATTTGGTACACACATTAAGATAAGGACATGAAACAAGGTCCTCACATCAAATTTTGGACTTATAAACTTTTCCACATACAACATTATGCACATAGAATATAGGTCTACACATATCACTGAGGACATGTAATAAGGTTCAATCATAACATTGTGTACATGTAAGTAGGATCAATCATAACATTTTAAACATGTAATCCAGTTGATGTATAACATTTTGAACATGAAATCAATTTGATGAAATCCATATTTACTCAGGATTTTTCCATCCTTACCCAAGTAAATTGGTGGAAGATATAGGTCCCACTCATCACATAACAAAAATAATATTTATTTGTGTGTCATGGTCATTAAATATTACTCAAATAATAAAACATAAAATGATTTTGGTTACAAAAACAATTCATCATATCACAAACAATGGAGAAGATATAGGTTTTTTAACACAATAAGATGTTATGAAAATATGTTTTTTGAAATAATATAATCATTTTTATATTTTTTTTATTTCACACAATATTGAATATATGTTTTATTATATTTAAAAACTATGTTAACATTGCATTATATGAAACAACTAGTTCATATTTTTTTACCCGCAACACATGGATTAGCTCAAGGAATACAGAACAATATTCATGGGGTACTAATTTGAAAATGCCCATTATAGGTATTAATGGGATCTTCTCGACATTCCCATTAATGAGGGATGGGGTTGAACATATTTTCATTTTCCTTGAAACCGAATATAAAGATATCCTCCAAAAGCAATCACAAGACCTTCCTTCATGGTTTTGAAGCTATTGCTCCTCTTCATCTTGTTCCGGGACATATCCAGATAGATATCCAAACATGACTGTACTTGATATGAAAATAAGATAGGAATAATGCACACTAAAATTCCCTCCCTCGCCCCTTTTTCTCTAGCACCATCTACAAGCATACAGAGCAAGGTATGAGATCATCAGATCCACTACCTCAAATTGTTTCTTACGCTGGGCTTGTCTCACATTGGCATGGAGGTTTTTAGTGATCATGACATCCATGTTATCAGAAATAATAATAAATGATTCCCATATGGTATAATACCAAATAACATCCCCATAAATGGGAATTCCCCAAAGATAAATTCCCCAACAACAATTCAAACGGACCTCTAATACGGTACATTCCTTGAAAATCATTTTACATCCTTTTAAGGGTCATATTTTCATATAAACATCGTAACTCGTTTATTATATGGTATTACCCCCAATCATATTAAATAAAAATGGGTAACTACTATGTCTAAGCTTCGTTTTAACAAACATGACACATTTAATGGTCCTCCTTTGTAGTTTTTGTCCCAATCCAACTAAACTATGTGGGATTTGATTCCAAATAATAGGGATATTTAAAAGCCTCTTTGACGACTAAACTCGGCATATAAGTCACCCTAATACTCTCCAGGCCATATTCTCAATAGGTTCACATCCAACCCGTTGTGCCTATATCCCTTTTTGGTCCCTTCCATTATAATACATATTGGTTCATATCACCAGTAAGATCATTCCCCTACATGGGAGACACCCATATCTTCCATTTCCCTCATTCCACCTTGACGTAAATTGCACATAAATCCTAGATTAGTAATCTTCAGTACAAATGTCCTTGCAACATGTTGTTAAATTTCATGGATGGTTCTTCATCAAAAACCCATACAATGTTATGTTTCCTACAATTTGACAATGAACTATAATGGTTTTTATTCTTGTCATGTGGATAAACAAGAATCCCATCTTATGGGTTTGATTCCGATATTGGTGTAACTTCGGTCCCCACTTATTTGGAGATAAATTCCCTAAAGCCACCCCTTGTGTTTTAAATACTACATCATGTGAGTGAATAAAAAAATAATCTTTTATTTTTATATAAAAATTTGACATTGATAGAGAACCATTGGTACATATAGGTAATTATGTATCCATGTGTAATCAGGATTAATCATCATCCATTGGTAATCTGAAAACACATGTGTGGGAATGACACAAGGATTCATGAACATATGAACATGACTTAAATATATAATTGAGTCCTAGAATAGGCAATAGTTCTGCCAAAAAATGTGTGATGAGCCTGAGATGACATCCTATCAACCAATGTTAGTTCGTATGTGTCATTGTACAAATAATATAATGAACACCCTCCTTTGGAATGCAGTTCCATTAATAATGGATGCGAGAACTATTTCATGTCTCTATAACTAGGAACAAACCTGTTGGAGATCATTCGATGATATTTTACCAAACACCAGTGATTGCATAAATGTTAACACCCTGTAATAAATCCACATGTGAAAAGTCCCAATTGAATCATAAACTATATAGTTAACCATACATAACTAACATTGCTATTACAACTACTTCCAAATATAAAAATGATATATTTCATAGTCCTCAACATACCATTATATTTTAGTTACACTCACATAATTAGGTGAAACAAAAATGGAAATATCACTGTGAATCTTTAATTATGGTGTTAGTTTTACCCCATAATAGGCCCTTTTCGAATCCAAAAAGGAGGAGAGAAAAGAGAGACACCAATTATTCATGTCATCATGAGATAATAAATTTACGAGGTTTTGTTTCTTATACTTTTCAATTATATGTAAGTAGTTATTTTCAAATTCATTCAATCCAATGGAATCCTATAAATTCACATATATGTGCTTTTTATCTAGTACTCTGGATTGGTATTCCTCAATGATGAGGAATCTATGACCTACCCAACACCTCCAATGATATGTCTCAAATGTTCTGATCCCAGAGTACAATCATAAAAGTACTATCCCAACCCTAATGGTATAAATACGTGCTATTTAGATGAAAAAATCCCATAAGGTTTCTAGATAGCAGTAACCAGTGGCCATGAATAAGGTATATCTATAGTTTTACTCTAATAGTTTTTGGAGCATGTCCCTAGAATTCCAGAATGAGTGCCTCCCTTACGTTAGAGAGGTTGATGAAGTCATCAAAAACAATTTCATCCCATAATAAATGGGTTCACTCCCTAGGCTCCCTTCAAGAAATCATCACCCCAATTCCATGAATCCTAGTATCCTCTTCCAAAAGAGGATATCACCATGAGGTCCCCTACTAAAGTCCAATGGACCTCAATCCCACGAGTGGCACACTGAGGGAAAAAATCTGATTATTAGGAACTAGTTATGACCCTCATTATTAAAGAAGAAATCCAAAATTCAAATAAATCCATAAATTAGGTGTATAATTAAATTTTTCCTCCCTCTTATGAAGTCAACTGGGTAAAATACTGGCACACTATGAGAATGCAAAAATCCCCAAAAATGATCACCGAAACCACCTAAAAAATATGGACAAAAATTATAGGTATATTCAAATCTCCAATGATTAATACGAATTAAATCATCCAAATAGGATGGAATGTGAGAAGACTGAAATACCTACTAACGAATTTGAATCCCATCAGTCAAATATGATGGAAAATATAGAAAAAAGTAGGTGTATCCCAACAATAAACTAGGGTTAGACCCATTCATCTACTTTTATATGATAGATCTATCCGTATCCATTTGAAGGACATGGAGGACTAGGGCATGTGAATATTCATACTCAGATATCAAAATGTGTATTTACTACCATTATATCCATGTACATATCTCAACACATCCTTGTATTGATGGAGAATCATAAATCAATTATAGATAATATATTGATGACTAGTCAAGATGTAATTTAATCCACGACGATAAAAAGGTTTCCAGCCTACACTTCTTCCTCTAAATTTGGGGTGACATATTAACACAATATAGTTGTCACTATTGGGAATAATTCATCCCTCCTTTGATCTATGAGGTTCATCAGCCATATTCCATTATTAATAGACTACTGAAATGGGAAAAAATAACCATTCCAATTGTGGGACATCAAAAAACCACGATGGATACACCGATGTATTCATATATCCATTTCAGATCTCAACATTCTGATTAGTGTATCTTTATGGAACCATGAGAGCCACTAGAATATGTACGCATATGTGAAGGCCATCACACCTAAAAAACATCCCTGGTTACCCACAAAAAAATCGCGAAAAACATAAATCACCCCTGTGGACGTAGGTTAATAAATATAATATCCATAACCCTTCTCCGCTGGAAGATGGAGTTATTTACTCCATCATACACCTATCAATGGTGGCTCAAGATCGTATCAACCAATTAACGAATTATGGATGTGGCTGTATTAGTTGAGAAAAAATTTCCTGCAACATTATTACCAGTTTCTATCATAGTCATCCTCATAGAAAAATGAAGGCTTACATCATGAAAAAAATCATCAGTCATGAGATCCCATATCTGATGAGTGTCACGGTAGCCCTACTCATTGCCAGATGTTTGATAAATGAGAAGGTCCTCCACTTTATGTCTTCTGTAATGATGGTCCTCCCTAGGGTATACACTGCGGATATTCTCATTGCAGTCAGACATAAATCTGGGATGGTCGTCCTCACCATAAAACTATTAAATATGAATGTGCTCTATATAGTGAAATATAAATTCATTGAGAATAATCTCCCCTTTTAAACATCCACTCATGTGGTCCTCCCTAGGGTACACACTTCAAATATTATATAGGATACTGTGCATCAAACTATTATGGTATTCCTCTACATTGTAGCAACATCTATGAAGGTCATCCCCGCTGTGATGTTCCATGATGGTAGGATGGTCCACCCCATGCCGAATAAAATGTATGAAATCCCTAATATGTTTTGGCACTTGTATGGATGGGTCAAGTATGTCAGATACCATTTTTATAAAAAGTGGAATCATTTGAAAAATTGAGGATGGCCTGGGGATACACGCATCAATTACAAAACCTTAGTACTATTCACATAAAAACAAGACCCATAACATCCCCACTAATTTCAATAAAATCATCAAGAAGAATTCAATTTTGTCGGATCAAGTGGAGGTTTCCCGTGTTGATGAAAAAAATTATATGTTTATCAGGAGATGACAATTATTTTAGATAAATGTAGATATATTCAGAGTTATATATGTTAAAAAAAGATATAACCTTTGAGGTTAATAAAATCTGTAATTTTGAGGATATTGAGGTTATTTTTGAATAAGTGTTTTGTATAAACACAAAATATATCATCATGGGATGGTATGACTTTGAAATGCTCCACCGTCCAGAAAGACGTTAAACTGGATCATCAATGGTCCATACATATGACTCTAAACTATTTGAAAGTCCCTTACGTCCAGCAAGACATTAAAGTGTGAAAAACAAATTCCCTAATTTTTCCTCACAGTAAGACATTAAACTGTACAGTCCCCCTTCCTTCCCGCATGACATTAAACTACACCATCCACGGTCCATGCATATGACCTTAAACTATTCGCACTTTCGTCCAACATGATGCTAAACAGTATTGTCCTCTTTTCTTCTAACATGATGTTAAACTATGAATAAAAAAGTCCTTAATACTTCCAACATGACGTTAAATTGTGTTTTCTTTTGTCCTTACTGCATGACATTAAACATCACAGTCCTCTTTTTGTCCAACATGAAATTAAACTGTGTTGTCCCCATCGTCCTAACTACATGACTCTAAAGTGTACAGAAAGTCCGTTGATATGTCTTACATGACATTAAACTGTACTTTGTCCCTGCTACATGGCACTAAACTGTGCAGCACCAATAGTTCAAGCTGCATGACTTTAAACTGCATAGTCCCTTTATATCTCCGATATGAAATTAAATTGTGCATCGTTAAGGTTGTTGTTACCTCTTGTTTCTCACACCGAGTATGAATCACGTGATCTTAGAGAAAATTTAAACCATAACACCCTCTCTGGGCCACTAACCACGCGTAAGTCCCAACATCATATTTTTAGGTCGTTGTTCCCAAGAAGAATTTGATCATTAATTCATTCATAAATTGAACTACGCGGACTTTGATCCCTGAATTCCAGGCTGGGTACGTAGGAAACCTTCGAAGGTCAAGCCCAAAATCAATCTCTTCACATCGGTTCACCTCCATCTCATATGATGTTGATTCGTGAAACCGTCCCTAGAATCAATATCATTACATTTAATTCACTTTCGTCCTTGCTATATGACGTTAAACTATACAGCACTATTTTGTCCAGTATGCAAATAAACTATAACATTCTTTGATACCCTCACCTGAGAGGGAATAATTATTTACATTGATTCTCAATCATGTTTCATTCCAAAGACTACGTGCATACATGGCAATTCTCGAACCTTTTATCTTGGGTTAAACCATCATTGCATTAAAGTCCCCTTTCACCCTTCACATGTACGAACCAAATTTGTACATGGGGTAGTTATAGAACTACATGGGTATCATTCCCACCATTATGGGATACATAGGAATGTTCGAGTGTCCATCGAATCCAGCCCCAAGTCTTTGGGCCTAACCCCAAATTCCACTTTCAGTCCCTTGGCTGAAAAGTCCCCATGAAATCACACATTGTGTATTTCTTATAATGGTCCAAGCTCAATGACCCTAAACTAAGATCTCTAATCCTTTTGTCCCACATGAAGTTATAATATAGTTTAAGAACTATGTATGGATTGATTCCCATCCTTATGGGATACGTAGTGAAGTCCAACATTTCCATTCAGGACCCAGCCACAACATGATTATGCTTAGCATTGATCTGTGTATCTCGGTATACATTGGAAAATACCCATCTTTATGTGTCATAATCCTAACCTTAAATATTTTCAGATCTTCATAACCCTTTTCGTGAATTTTAGTCAAAAAAATTTCATATTTTTTAGAGTTCTTTTACCTAACTATGCAGTACATTCCCTTAGGCAGCCTTGCATAAGCAGTCTCCATAACATATTTTTCAGCCAAAAGATACTATTATCTGACTATGCAGCCAATTCCCATAGGTGGCCCTACATAATTCAACCCCCTAACGGGTTTTTCAGACACTGGTAACTTCATTCTTGGGAAGAAATCCTCTTTTCTCTTTATTGGTCTTAAATGACAGTATGTAGGGATCCGCAAAAATAACCATCCTTAACACATTTGTCCCATATCCTTTTTCATGATCTGAAAGTATTCAAGTCTATGGTTTATATTCTCCTTCCCTGTGTTTGGGTCAGACCTTCGTAGGAGTGATATCCATCCAGTTCTTCGATAATCTTGTTTGGAAATATCTTCTCCATATTCAAGTACCGCTTTCCATATAGAAAACTCTATACATTGGAAAATTTGAATCTCCATAAACATTCACTGGCTTTTAGCACTAGGAAAGTAAATTTCTGAGAGTTCTTTTGCCTGACTATGCAGCATGTTCCCCTAGTCGGCCTTTCATAAACAGTCTACATAACAGACTTGTTAGCCAGAAGATACTATTTATATGACTATGCATCCAATGCCCTTAGGTGGCCCTGCATAATTCACCCCCCTAATGGGTTTGTTAAATAATGGTAACTTTATTCTTGGAAACTACTTCTTCTAATGCCTTTTAGCTCTTTTTCATATCATTCCTGAGGTTCAAATATTCTTATGTCATAGTTTACATATTTTTTCCCTCATACTTGGGTATGGTAATCTGTTTTCTGATAAATTGTCAAATAATTGAGTCAATTCTAATTCATTCGGTCAAATCTATTTTGACCATAAACATTAACCTCTTTATGTTCGATGCGCATGACATTAAACTACCCACAAAATTCAAAGGAACTCTAAATAAAAGTCATGTTCCAGCTCACAAAACATACATTTTGTATGATTTAGGTATTATTGAGCAATTAAAAGATTCAAAGTTTGTAGGGTTATTTATAATAATCCTAGTAAAAATCAAACTATGCTTACTAGGCCCATTGGCTTAGGTAAAATTTAAAGCATGTATCAAAAGAATGAAGGTACAATTGATTGAAGATGGAAGCATTATTTCTATTTTGATGCACACGAATTAGAGGTACATCCACATATTAGAGCCTCTTCTCTTTTTCAGGAAATTACAAAATACTATCAACATAAGTCTTCAATTGATAAACTGTATCTCGAGCTTCAACAACAGCTACTTGAAGTTCATGCACTCGAACAACTTCACTCTTTTCAGCCTAATGGAGTGCTTTCTTGGCATCCGCAATGGTCTTCATACCATTCGTTTGAACTACCTCCAGTGAATTATTGAGTTTGTCATGTTCCCCAGAAACAGAATCTAACTGTTGTTGAAGGTGCATCTTCTGGACGAATTTTTCTTTGATCTTATGATTCAGCTCCTTCATCTTGGCAGTATAGTCAGCCTCATCTCAGGATACCGCAGCCTCAAATTCGTCGATGTTGCCTGACAGTTTCACCCTGGTCAGATCTTCACGACACTTTTGCTCTTGCTCCATCCTAAAGATGACTTTTTTCACCCGGGTATGGATCTCTTGGTATCCCAAACAACAAAGTCCTAGCATGATAAACTAGTAAGACAATTGAGAAATCTTCGATGATAGCTCTTCTAAAGGCACCTCAGATATGATTTTCCATATATTCTTCCATGCCTTGCGTCGTGAGAAGCTGAGCGCCTAAAGCACCTCTGGGTCTGATTCAACATCATCATCACTGGGGGGCATGTAATCAAGAATTATTACACATAGGGAAGTGCCATGTTCTACTTCATCCCCCCCTGACCCTGGTTGCTTCACCTTCTACTACTGTTTGGGCGGAGGTTGAATATTCACCTCCAACTCTAGCCATTGAAGTTGATAGCCCTATTCGATCAATTAAAATAATGGTTAGTTTCATCGAATAATGGAAGTTGGCTATCTATCTTGAAAACCCATTCGAATCATTACCTAATAGTATATCAACAGCTTGAGAAGACTCCTCCCCATCTTTCCTAGTTTCAACAGGATCTTCAAGATGGGTCTCAGGAGGGTTTTCTGGGTTTATCTCCACTTGAGCTAATGTTTCTACAATGGTAGGGTTGACATCAATGTCCACACCCTCTTCAAGCATTTTCAGTTTAGAAGCTTCTTGGGATGGAACTGCATATTATTTTCAGTCATGATTAGAAGTTTAAATTAAAAAAAATTATTCACCGGGAAAAGGATAAAACTCATGCGCATGGTATTCTAAATCACATGACAACTTTGTGTGGTCATAAAATTCTTTGAAAGAAATTCCACGATTCATAATTTCATCCAATAATATTTCAGAATCCTGGTTAGCCTCACCAGTGGGAGCATTTTATGTATCCTCTTGGGAACCCTCATTCTGCGGCCCCTGACACTGGAAAGCTTCTTCAGGAAGGATGAAAGATTCAGTTTCTACGGGTGCTAATGATTCTGGTGTAGGTTCTTCTCTACTTGTAGCAGCAGCAGGAGCAGTGCTGGGAATAGATGTTGTCTCTTTTCCAGAAGCAGCCAAGTCAGCCAGAATTTGCATTTGTTCTATAGCACCATCAGTGGTCCTTAAGGGAGGATCTGTCCATTCCCTCAAATGGGAAATTGAAGAATCCCCATCAATCCCCATAAATATGATCAAGCTTTTTCTTGTGTATAGACTCATGATTACCCAAAGGAATTACCGCTACTAATGAAGCATTTAGTTGTGGACTTCCTCCTTCGTTACCTTGGCTTCTTGGGTTTTTTGGGAGTATCGACAGTATCCCTTATTGGCACCGGGATTGGAGAATGAAAATCCGTTTCCATCTCCTCATTCATGGCCTGCTTTCCTGGAGATATCTCGCTCGGTTCATGAAGAGAATCAATAGCAGCCCCGATGGTAGTACCACCAGGGATATACTGTGGCGAAGGAACCTCAGTAGTTCCTATCTTTGCAAGCTGCAAGATGAATAAAATAACATTCTTAAGTAACAAAGCATCGACTACAATCAAGTTGCAAAGAAAATAAGGAAGGAAAACTTACATCTTCAGAAGCCACATAATTGTGCCACTCCTCATCAGTCCCCTCAGCGGTGCCACGATCAATCAATTCCTTCACCTGCCTAGTGATAAGAATAGACTCATTAGTGGAATATATGAGCATTTCCAGCTCCCTGATGTAATCCCGCACTTCATTGGGTTTATCCTCGTATTGAATATTTGTAGAAGCCAGAATAATCCCTATTCCAAGAAGTTGTAGGCCCTCACACAAATCTAGCCAGGCGGTCTCAGTACCATAGTATAAACTCTTCCATAACTGGAAAGCCTTTGGTCTTAGATATGAACGCTGCGAGGAAGGTCCTACAATTTTTGACATCAATTTCTTCCCAGCCCCTGCAACTACAGATAGGGAATAATAAAATAATACTTATTGCTTTATAAAGTAGCAGTGATTAAATTACCACAATGAAGTAACTCACCAGGTGTTGATGGAGTATGTATCTTGATTCTAACCAGAGGATTATATCGGGCACAAGGCCTCTTTGCCTCTTTTTGTGCCTCATCATCCCCTTCATGGGAATCCGGTGAATCAGTCCTAGAGGATGAATCTGGCGAATCAGCTTCAGGTGGGGAAGCACCACCTTCATGAGGGAGGGTTTCATTATCTACAATCCTCTTCCTTTTCCCCACCTGATAAACTAGGTTATTCAGTATCCCCCTTTTGGGTATGATGCTATCTAGTGCTCAGCATAATATGTAGTCATGTTATGTGCTGCTTTTTCAACTAGTAGATCAAATACCACCTGAGTCTTCTCCATTGACGTCAGTAGCCACAGTTCATGAGCAACCATCAGATGTTGCTCTAACCTGACATATACTGGGGGAGATACAACAATCTGTTGCAGACACATAAATTGACATGAAACTCAATATGGAGCATAGGTCTCACATATAATTTCTCCATCAATCCTGGAAACTAGCACACCATCTCTACAAGCTAGCATGTATGCCCCCAAATCCAAGTGGGATGTTCCATCATCAACAAACCGCCTGGTTGGTAGATTTCCATAGGTAAATAAGTTGAATTCCTTAAAAATTCTTAGTCTCAATTTCATTTCATAGGCATTAACATCTAATGGAGAAACTCTAGAGAATTCTTTCACTAACGGCCTGAAAGAACTTCCATGAATTTTTAATCCATTCTGTACATTGTAAGTCCTGATGTGAGTGGCAATCCATCCCCATAAAACTTGGAATGGTCCCACTATTCTTAAAGGATATTTACCCATGAAGACATGAAGTAATCTCCTGTGAATCTGTTCTAAAATGGGGGTATCCAACCCAACCATTTTTTCCTCAGCCAACGATGCCTCAATGACGAAGGTCCTGGGCCCGACGCCTCCCTTCGAATCGCTGACTGGAAAGAGATAAACGTTGAGCCACATAGCCAAGAAACCTGCCAGATGAGTCTTCTTTGGGATCCTTTAATTCGCCTCATATCCCCATTTCTCAGACTCTCCAACTTCTAGAGTTGGCCAGAATGTGCCAGGAGCACCCCTCTTCTTAGGTTTTGCACAGGTGGTAGGACGTTTGGGCCTCTTATCCTTGGATTTATTTTTATTGGATCCCTTCTCCTTTTGTTCATTCTCTTTCTTATCTGTATGAAATATATTCATCCACTCCTCTGGATGAATATCCTTTCTAGAATGAGTTAACTAGGTCTCTAAACTCTTGAGCCTATGAAATATCTTAAATAATTCCTGAGCTAAAGCCGGAGTCTTCTTTGAATCATTCCAAGTCACCTTGGGAGGAATGAATTTATCATACATATCACCCAAAATTGGAGCCCCTGAGATATTGTGGACATCCGATATACTGATACTCACTTTCCCAGGAGTCAAATTGAAAGAATTAGTTTCTGGGCTCCAGTGGCTTAGTATCACCAGCATGAAGTTGTCATGTCTGTAAACATATGTTTGCCCAACCCAAACAGCTTCGTATATCGCCACTCCTTTCGGATCCTCGACAAACCCTACACAGGTTTATCACACCCAGTATTCCCACATCCAAGTTGGCTTCACACCTCCCCCAGGATGGAAGTCCCAACTTTTCTTCCATCCTTTGGATTGATCCATCTAAGCATTTCGGAAGATTGATGGATATCAATGTGGTCGTAGCTCAGGTGAATGAGAATTCAGATCTGGCATACAAGGGATATGATGCATCATGTGGGCCTTATCCACTGTTCCAGCACTTATAAATACTCCTCCACATGAGATATTTGCTGAAGCAAAGTTGGTATAATTCTGAAACCATGAAAATTGGAGATAGTTCTTTACTTCGGGAATAGTAACTTCTCACAGATGACCATATCCATATAACGGAAAATAAATGCTTTGGCAGAAGTCTCAATGATATTTCATCATATACTTAGCCAAATCCGGAAGAGTGATACTTTTGACGGTATAATAATCGTGTCCAACGAAGTTCATCATATCACCAATCCACTTGCTAGCCAGGTCATCAGCTATTCCGGTTCTAAGAGCCATTGATTCTGCACAAAAGTTGAATAAATTAGCTTTTATGTAAGTTGATTTTTAATAAAATTTGTGAAGGAATTTCCAAAAACTTGAAAAGGAATTATGGAACACATGTATAAAACATGGCTCACAAGTATTGATGTATCACACAAGTGTTATTGTGCCGCACAAGTTTTTGGCGCGCAAGTATCACCGCGCAAGTCCTATTACCTTAACAACAATGTGAAAGTGAAGAAACAGCAGAAAACGAGCGACTTGTGCGGCGAAGGGGACCTACGCGAAGAGAGCTCGAAAATCCGAAAATCAGATGCTATGCGCGGCAAATGACTGCATATTTATAGGCCAGGCATCCCACCTGCACGCCTACACCTAGCGCGCTCCATTCATCGCGCTCTAGCCCTGCGCGACTCGAACCTGTGCGCCACGTGTTTGCGCACTGAACACTTGTGTTCCACCTTTCCCTTAGTTTTCTTCTTTTCGTTAGAGTCACATTCTCATTTCTTTCTGATCCAACTCTGAGGGGGGAGTTTTTTTGACCCTCCTTTTTGTCACATTGTCTAAAAGAATGGAAAAGGAAATGAATTAGCACAAATTGATTCATTCTTTGAAGAAATCATAAAAAATCGACAAAGTCATGAACACGGCTTCAAAAGCACAATTGTCGTGCAAGTTCCCTCATTATCGCGCAAGTATACTTGCGGGCCAAATAATGGTCGCGCAAGTGACTTGCTTGCCCTAAAGGATAACCGCTCGGGGTCTTCTCCAGCCTATAAATACCCCCGATGGGCCCCCCATTTAGAGAGGATTTTTTTCCAGAATTCACAGATAGAGATCTGAAGGCCCAAGTCACTTCTTCAGGTCTTCCGAACTCTTCTAAGGTAATTCGTTACCTAGAATGGAAGGTCTAAACAGGAGGAGTATGGTCTCGGTGTTAGAATTCACTAACACTTGCGCGCCTAAGTGTTTTACCCTTAAGGGAAATGAACACACTTATGCACTGCCCTACTTCTTCATCAAAACATGGGTTCCATCTTCTGGAAATCCTATTGGGATAATATCAAGGGTTTGAGACAAATCTTTCCCAAGTATTACTCAAGGACTGAAAATCGCGCAAGTACCCATGTGTCGCGCAGGTACGCCTGTGCGACCAGGACTTGCACGCCCCTACCTTTTTGGGTTCATTTACTTCCCACTTCACCCCTCTTGTGCCATTCCACTTCTCATATTCAAGATTCAGTCTTCAAGACACTCTTCAAAGACATTTATGGCATGATTTCTTGATTTGGCCACCTTATCTGAAAGGAAATCCGTGGACTAACTCTCAAAAATCTAGTGATTTATAGATCTTTATGTCACTAAAGATTGATATTTCATTCATTAAACCTCATCCTTTAAGATTAGAGAATCCTTAACATAGGCCTCCTTTTCAGGAATAAGCCCCAGTCATAATTCTCATACATGGGCTTCATTTTCAGAAGTACGACCCAATCTCAAATATGGGATTCATTTTCATGAGTAAGCCCCAATCGCAAATATGGGCCTCCTTCTCAGGAGTAATCCCTAGATCCCCTAACATGGGCCTCCTTTTTAGGAGTAAGCCCCAGTCCAAATTCTCAAATCTGGGAATCCTTCTTAGGAGTAAGCCCCATGTCTTCATTTAACATGGGCATCCTTCTCAAGAGTAAGCCCCAACCATAATTCCCTTAACCTGGGCCTCCTTTTCAAGAGTACGCCGCAGTCTCAAATATGGGCCTCCTCTTTAAGAGTAAACCCCAAGTTCCTTTAATTTTCAAATCCCTTTAACCTATGCCTCCTTTTCATAAGTAATCCTCAGTCTTAATTTAGTTTTGATCTGGGCTTCCATATCATGAATAAAACACAATCATAAGTACCCTCTTAACTTGGGCATCTTCATTAGGAGTAAGTCCCAAGATTAGAGTATCCAAATCTCCATTAAGTACATATACCTTTATGGAACCTATTCATAGATTTATTCCCTAAAGTAAATATTAATCCTCATCTATTTTGGGCAGTCATACATACATAAGCCCCACATCATTTCTTATGATTGCATCTTTCATGGAATAATTGTCTGGTTTTACCAATACCTCTTGTTTCTCACATCGAGCATTACCCCCGTGATCTTAGAGTGAAAAATTACATATGAAATCTTTCTTTGAGCCATCAATCATAAACATCATGCTCTCTTATTCGAACTATGTGGGTTCTAATTCCATTTCCAAAACAAAGGATACGTAGGTAGCCCATCAACGGGTACGATCCCAATTCTGAAATAATCCATGTCCTCCTGAATGACAATAAACTTCAAGTTCCCCAATGAGTGGCTTTAAAACCATTATGGTCATCATAACGACCAAGAGAATTTTATGTATTTTAAGGATACCATCAATTAAGAATCTCTAACAAATACAGATGATTCTCCATCGATGAAGAACCTCAAATACATATAAAAGATTCTTTGAATTTCTTCCATATCAATCATTGATTTTTAGACTAAAGGAAAGCTCATTTTATACTTGGTAATATAATAAGGATTCATGAACATAACATTAATCTATAAAGAGAGTCCTAGAGTAGACAATAATTCCCCTAAAAAAGGTGTGATGAGTCTGACCTCCCATCCTCTCAACCAATGAAAATTCCTAAGCCTCATCAGTCTAAAACTAATGAGTGCCTACCTTTGGAAAGTAGGTCCAAATGGATCTGGAATCATTGGATGTTTCTGGTTCTACGCACAAACCCATTAGAAACTGATTGGAATGTTTGAACCTTCAATCAACGAGGTCATCCCGGATTCCAGAGGAAAACAGTAGAGAACTACCAACACGATATCATACTATACAAGAAATGGAATAATATGTTCATGTAAAATGATAAAAATAAATAAATAAGACATATAATAGTAAATAATTTCCAACAATCAAATATTTACATTGTCCCAATGTAAAAATATATGTCGTTATTTAATGATAATATCTGTAACTAGAATCTAATCCTCCCAAAGGGAATATACATTTTACCATACAAAACGAAAAAAAGAATGTTGATCCTCACGGCTAAGACCCCCATCATCCATATTGGCTTCTTCCAATGATAGGGTTTCTCTGAGAATGAGCATCACAACAGGGGAACCTCTACCCATTCCATAGAGATCCCACACTCATGCCTCCAACATGAATAGTAACAAACCCTATGGAAATTACAGGAATCATTAATCCTTAAGACATTAACCCAAATCTCATAGTAGTACCTAGGTATTTATCTCTAGCATGCTTTTGTCAGAATTTATAGATGCGATTCCCTATAAAATCCCATATGCCTATAGGTGGTTGATTTTTGGGTGACCAAGATAATCAAATGTAATACCCTACCTAGATCCGATATCCAATATGATGGCAATCCAACATCACACGACATCTAAAATGAATTAGCATAAGTGCGTCCAGTTGATCCTTGGTGGTATCTTATGTATTGATTGAGGGGATCTTATAGTCACCCTCAATGTGTCCAATATTTTACCTTGAGAATATATGTGATCCCAAAACCTCATACCATAATTTAAATATTAGGTATTACTAGAATTTATAAGTGGATACTAGTATCTCTATTAAATTCAACGCACTTATGAATTTACGATTTCATCAAAATATTATAAATATAACTACCATCATAAGAATTAATGTATATTGGATACACATGATTTGATTATTGATTCTATTTACAACCTATAGGAATATACAACCACATCATCCTGATTAATAGATGGAAGCTATGATTGGAATTCACCCAAAAAATTTCATGAGGTTGTATCACAAACATCTTTTTAATCATAGTTTCTCAGACATCTCAATTATGTATTCTTTGGAATTATAAGCAATCATAGTAATTTCAGGCCAAATAGTTGATTATAATGGATCATAAGAAACAAAAAACTATAAAAACAAACATAAATTTAATAAATAATATGCTAGAAAAATTCTTATTTCCACCACACTATCCATATCCCCTTAGGATCACATGTTTGGTACGAGTTATAGGTGCCACCCAATAAAATCTATAACCATAACCTTATATAACTATTTTGGGTCATCCATTAAAAGGGAACTTATAGTTATTATCTAGGTCAATATTATAGTTGAGTAATCCAAATCAGCAACCTCGATCACAACTAGTCCAATAGTCAGGTACCCAATATTCGGAAGAAATCATATCTGACAACATCATCAGGCCATCTCATGGCCTCAAAAGCCTCAGGTTCATGCCACACTAGTGATGATCATAAGACATGGATCAAAGTACATCTCTATGATTAGTGTCACTTCATTCCTATTTTCTCACCCAACCCATATCAACCCTATATAATGTCCACCCCCATGGATTAACATAACTCTCAGGTCATCACCCAACATAGTAAGTCAATCCCAATCAATTAACATCATACCCCTTCACGGAGGTGTGATGGAGTTTTCATACTCCGAGACATGGCCATTGAGAGATAAGGCATCAAGATAGTGCATGAGGTCTACAATGTCCCATGTACATTGTATCATTTTGTTCAGGTGCATATTCAATATATCCATTTTCATTTAAATTATTCTAAAAAAATGAAGTGGGGAATTTCTTTTTTGAAGATTCATCACATCCACATGGAAAACCAATTTATCAATTATCCATACAGATAGTACTGAGACCACCTAACTCATTTCCTATCTTTTCTACTCATTTTCCAAAGTCTGGGATGTGGTTATAGTGCCCATCTAGGATATTCTGAGATCATCCAACAATCCCAATATTCTAACTCAAAAAAATTAATATTTAATTAAAATAATTAATTAATGAAATATAATTTCATATTATATTTAATAAATAAAAAATTTTAATTTAAATACCTCATAATTCTGTAACCCTGAACATCAACACATTGGAGGTCTATAGATGACTACCAAAATCATCATGTGATTAATATTGAACATCATTCTCTATTTATATGATTTAAAAAAATTAAATTTTAATGAACATACAATGAAAAATTCAAAACATAACATTCATTCATCAAGTCAATGAGTGACAATGGGATGAAGTCAACTCATGAAATTCTCCCTGATAAATGATCGAAATCCCCATAAATCCAAACTGATTTATCCATTGTTAGTGAAATCCAATACCGAAACCCAAAATGAGGAAAATGAAAACTGTAACTATGGAAAGAGGAGATTAACCTTAACTAGAAGAGGTAACATCATACAATAAACCTCTAACAATGTCACCTAAAATAACCCTCTTAAAGGGTATCTAGAGAATATAATAAGGGGGAAGATTAAGGTTTTTTTAAATTTGGAAGAGTCAGGACAACATGGAACAATGTAATTTTTAGTGTTAATCTATGAATAATCATTTCTCCACATGAAAAATAAATCCATTTCCAATTATAATGATAGAAAATTTGACTATTGAAAATAATGAAACCAAAATAGGAAGATCTTAAAATGTAATTCGGAGTTAGTTTGTGAGAAGATAAAAAATTACATCAACATTTAATTCCCTCTACATTGATGATCCAATTGACATGATCTCAGGATACCATAATTGAGATACATGATCCCTATGAATCATTCCCGTAAATTTGATGAAAAAAAAATTATTAAACATCATCGGAGAGTCATTGGGTACTCGTAACGTTGATCCTGATCACATGGGTTGTTTGTGGTTTATTATAGAAGTATTCTTCTTGAATGAAGTAGAAATTGTTATGTTATCTCGATGGATTGAGATAGTGTGATTATGGAAGATATTCAGGATATCTAGATCTCTCTATTGGGCTTAAAAGGGTCTCCCTCTAACCAATATGATGAAATTTCATTTTGTAATTTGATATAGATATATATTTATTATAGTAGGTTTAGGTTTAGAAAAACACACAAAACTACCTTTACAAATTCATATTTCTTTGTTAAAACAATTTTCAATTATAGTAAAATTATTTTTAATCGAATGAAATGAAGAACATGTCCAAAATATAAATAATTTATTTTATATTATTATCATTCTGGAAGTTAAGCTCTATCCTCTATCCCTCGAAAACATTTTTTGATCCCTGAATAATTGCTATACATTTAACCTCTGTCTGAATCTCATGAATTTTAAAATTTAATGAGGATTGAATAATTTATAAATGAAAATGATTTTGTAATGATTGTTGAGTATGCATGAAAAATGTATAATGCAAGTTCAGACTCCAGCTGAGGGTTGAAGCAGGTACTTGGGTATAATGTAACTTTGTACTGCTAAATTTATTTATGCATGATTTCACATAGTTGAAATTATTTATTAAATGTCTGGATTTATGGTAGACACCAGTGGTCCTGGCGTACTAAAATTTATATATCACACCCTACTC
This sequence comes from Viscum album, assembly GCA_963277665.1. Taxonomy (NCBI): domain Eukaryota; kingdom Viridiplantae; phylum Streptophyta; class Magnoliopsida; order Santalales; family Viscaceae; genus Viscum; species Viscum album. Next base: position 2,003,679,320 of record OY728136.1, read on the forward strand.
AGTCCTCCATTTAATTGGTGTACCCAAGAAAATTTTATTTGTTTGTAGGATTGTGATGTTTTCAATTACTATGGAGATATGAGCAGAGGACTGAGCATAAGCTCAGGATGCAAGAGGAGACTACCCTATGGTATTTGAGTCATTTTTTACTTATTTAACTATTGAAATGTTAAAGAATATGTTTTGTTCACTGGTTTCTATTTTTGTATCATTATCATGTCATGCCTGCATCTTCTGTATAAGTGGAAAAGGCCATTTGTTTTGTCCAAGATTTATATAATATTCCTTCCACTAATTTAAAATTCATTCCAATGCATCCTCTATTTATATCTATTGTCTATTATTGAACATTGATACGAGGGTATATTCTCCCCACTAACAATCCATACACCCTCTCCACTAGCTAGAAGCCTCTGGAGTATATGGAGACGTGCTTGAGGTCATGTGGTGACCAGTCCGACGTCCTGTTTAGTGGTGAGCTGGGTTAGGATGTTACAAAGTGGTATAAGAGGGTTTATTTTCCTTTGTCTTACTATTCTGGGGCTGGTAGAAAGGAGACTATAAATGTGTAGGCATTTTGGATAATATCTATTCTTGGGAACAATCACCCCATGTACGAGAAATGACCAAGTGTCCAGGGCTGGGAATTAATGTTCATTCTTTTCGATATTACATTTGATATGATTTCACCGTAAGTGACTGGTGTATTTTCCACAACTTAATGATTTTGAGAATTTTGAAAAATAATTATCGTGTCCTGATTTATAAAGGAATTTTTATACATGCATCATCTTAGGAACATAGAGATTCATATGTCAATATTATAAAATGCCATGTATTTGCATTTGTAGGATGTTTGCTGATTTGGATTTTGTTCCTTGGGTATAATTCCATGTTTTGATCTTCTTTAGGGTGCCTCTTTATATAGCATGTTTCAGGGATAAATATAACATGCTTGAGTTTATATATGCCATAATTATTTGAATGTTTTGATTTTTTTTATACTTATGTGTTATATCATGCTATTATGTTACTACACACGATAACATGTTGACATGTTTTGATGTGTGAAAGGGATACTAATGTTAAATTGTTAAATGAATGGGGATTTATATTAATGGGATCCAAATTCCAGCAATAAATTAGTATGTGCGCCTAATTGATTGGTAGATGGCCACTCATGTGTTTGAACCTTATATAACTATAGTATGTTCTAAAATGGTTATAAATGTAAAACTGTTGAGTTTTGGTTGAAATGAACTATTTTTTGGTTTTTATAAGAACTCAGATTTAATAACTGGGACCCTCATATGTCTCATTCTTGGTAAAAATAATTTAGATGCTAAATTTCCAATTTAAATTTTAATAAAACTGAATGTTAAATGATCAATGAGGATGTTTGTGATAGCATACCTATGTTTTTAGAGGAGTTTTTTTTTGAAAACCATGTGAATTTATGTTTAAAGTAATTGGGTGTTTGTCGTAATTCATTAAAATTACGAATGGTTTAAATGAAATAATTGAAATGGATAAAAGGAATTTTTTTTGAATATAATGATTTCGATTTTGTGTGACATGGATAGAGGGCTGATGTTTATGTTTCGTAAGGGTCTAACCCATCGTAGGTAGTACCCTTTGTATTTTCTAATCCATTAATGTATGTTTATCCCACTACTCGGTAGGAATTCATGGGACTGTTTTTATGGAATGCGGATAGGTTTATGTTCTGACTTTTCTGATCAATATTTGACATGGTGATTGTGGTTCAAGGATAGTCACATGGATGCGTTAAGTGTTCTAAAATAGAGTGCTGGTGAGCAGGTAATATATTATTTTGACTTCATGGACAATCTATAGGTGGGTAGTGTCACATCGTTTTTGGAAAACATGTCGGCATGAGAAACCGAGATTTTAGAAAAGAGTTGTTCGTTTGTATTTCGATGGATCATATTAATGAACTTGGTTTTATATTAGTGTGATTTTCTGAATATGAATAGAATTTTCCCTATCTAGAATGCATCATTGAGACACTATGATACTGTCATTCTTATGCAGTGCTAATTTATCAAATTTTGATTGACATTATAAGTTGTTTTGATCAGGGTTTTAGGCGGGATACATGGTTTCTTTTGGCTACTCCTTTATTCATGTTGGGGAATAATTATTTTTTAAATATCCTTGTGATTCCATCACATAGAAATATTAATATAGGTCGGGTGAGGACTTCAATATAAACATAGATGGTTTTGGAATAGTTTTAAATGGACGTCTTCAGAAAAAGGGGAAATCTGGGTTTTGGGTTCACAATGTCTTTCAAGGGAAGCATATGAAACTTATTCTATTTGTTGATTGATATTCAACCATTTTTGTTGACAAGGTCTATGTAATGGCCTTAGATATAAGATATGTTTTGATGATTAAGATATAAAGTGATCCTTGGTTCTGTTTTTAATGGCATAGTTGTTAAGCTTCTTAAAGGTTCAAGGTGTGTTTGGCATTGAGAACAAAACACATCAGTTCAAATGAATTTAAATGACTTTGGTAGGTTGGTGGTTTTAGTAGCGATTCCCGATGGATTCTTAGGGACGAGAATTTTTTAATGTTGATAGATTTTAAAGTCCCATGTTTTTTAAATGGGTTAAAATATGAATGTTTTATAATTTTGGTTGGTTTATCAATGGGAATTTTTTCTAAACAGAGCTCCGTAATATTATTCTGAGTGTTGGAACACCTAAAGGTGTCATTTTTTGACTTCTGTAATTAACGTATAATTTTAATGGGTGTCCCAATGAGTCCCGGGAGTACCAGATCTGAAAAAGTTCACATTAATGGATATGCACGGACAGCGTACGGTTACGGTCCAACCCCTGCAATTTATACTATTTAATAAATTATTTAATTTTATTTAATATGTTTATATAAATGATATGGACTGATGAAAATAATGTTTTTATTTTAATAATGAGGAATTTATTATTATTATAAATTTGGTTGTTTAATTAAATGAATGATAAATAATTAATTCAATGAAAGTTGAAGAAATTAATGTTGATATGGGGTTTATCGAAGAACTGTTTTAATTAAATAAAGAGTTTCAGAATTATTATAGGACCATTTATTACTAAATGGGGGAATGTGGTTATAATAATAATGTTATTATTATTATTATTATTATTATTATGGTTTCATAATTTATTTTGATGCTTTGAAATTTTAATTTCATGTTAAAGGTTCATATCATTTTTATGAATTTAATGTGGCCTTTGAGCTTCTCATAGAAACGTTTAAAAAAATGAAGAGTTTCAGATTTATTAAAGAATTGTTATTTAATAGTAGTGTTGGGATTTTCAAAGGAATCAATAAAAATAATAATGATATTATTATTATTTTAGTTTCAAGAATGTAATAATTTTTATTAATATGGAAATTTAATTAGTGGTTATGGGTTGGATGTTTCAGCATATTATTGATATTGTAATATATTAAGGGTTTTTTTTAAGTAAATGAATTTTGGAAAAATAATAATAATAATTTTATTTTTATTTTAGTGGTTATTTAGTTAAATAAATGTTAAAATAATTTAATGATCACTAGGGAGTTTAATATTTAATTAGGAAATGTTTATTTAGAGAATAATAAAGGAAGAAGGGTTTTTAATTAAATGGGGAGTTTTTCACTTATTAGAGAACTATTAAATGTGTATAATAATAATAATGAAATGATTATTATTATTTAAATTATTAAATTCAATTAAAAAATTAATTTAAGGGGAAAAAGGAAAATAAAAGTGGAGGTGTGACCTTTAGGTGGCGCGAACCCCCATGTTTCTCGTCTTCCATACATGGTGTAGAAGCATCTCCAGCCTCCTCTTTCGCATGTCCCTCCTAATAAGAACATGTAGCAGTTTGCAACCCCCAGGTGACACTCCTAGAAACAACGCGGCACCTGGGTAGATCTCCAGCAGTGCATGACCCCCCGTGTTTCTCAACTTCCATGCACGGAGCAGAAGCATCTCCAGCCTCCTCTTTCGCATGTCCCTCCTAATCGGAACATCCAACAGTTCAAAACCCCCAGGTGACACTCCCAGCAACAGCATGACACCTGGGTAGATCTCCTACAGTGCGCGAACCCCGTGGCGTGAACCCTCTCTGGACAGTACCCAGAGCTAGACCACCCCCTCTCCCAGACTACACTTTTCACACAACGATTCTTCTCAAACTCTTCATGAAAGTTTTTACCTATTCAAGGTGATTCTGTCTGCATATAACTAATGATTATCATAAGCCATTTGACTCCTCTCTCTTTCCTTGTTTTCTCGACCTAAACTCTAAGGTTCAAATTTAATCTAATCATTGTGTTCCCCTAATTTTTAGGATATGTGGATGTTGCCTTTGGACCCATTGGTCCAAAATATAGCATCTACTCCCAAGGGTGAGGCGGATGGCCTCAAATTTATTTTCTACCATTGGTTTGGAAAAGCATTCAAACCCACTATTTTGTTTTTCACCGATTATATTAAGGCCTGTTAATTTTTTTATTAGTCAATGGTACCTTGTTAGAGGTGCGTTGTTCATTACTACTTTGATTATTTGTACTTTTTTAATGTATTTTTTTTATCAATTTATACAGTGGACACACACACACACACACACACACACACATATATATATATAAGAAGGTGTGCGTGCATAAGACTGTGGACCAGTTGGGGAATGGTTACCGCCAAGTGCATTAATGCGTTGTGGAATAAAAATGGTTCCACCCCGAGGTAGGGTCCCAAATCCTTAATACATTATTTACAAATTATAGATTCTTTAAATAAATTGAGAGTGTGACTTTCCTTGATTATGGAACTTCTATGTTTTCTTAAAATGTATATTAACGATAAACTGCTAGGTAATTGTAATGTCATACCATGCTTGTTGTGGTTTGTCATTTCATTTTTATTCTTGCTGAAGAAGATATATAATATGTTGATGCATGACACTTTTGATGTTATTAAATGATACCTCCTATGTGAGATAAACGAGGACATGAACATTTGTTGATTTTATGCAGGTTTTCAAATTTGGGTAAAGTAATATGATTAAATAGTTAAATGATTTAAATGGGATGAATATGTAATAAGGTAATTAATCATAAAATTATGTTCCAAGTCATCCGTTGGAATAAAAATGGGGCTTTTACTGATTATTTCAAATATTGAATATTTGAATTTTTCGGAATATAAATTAGAAACTAGTAATAATTAAAGGATAAAATAATTATTACATTTTAAATGGTAAATAATTAATTAATCAATGATTGGTTAAAGAGGCAATATTTAATTATTTAACTTTTGGATTAATTAATTTTAAGGGATTAAATTATGATTGTGAATTTATTATTTGTTATGACTTTTGGAAAAGGGTAAATTTTGATGCATGTTATTTTTCAATTTCATAAGTTATCTTAGATGGAGTTGTTTAATAATTTGATTTGTTGTGTGAGATGGTTGCTAAATATATGGGCTTTTTCAACATATTTTGAGATAATTATAAAGTTAATGTAAAATTTTAATGTCGTTGATGAATCACTATTTAAGGGGATGGGTTCAGACTTGTTAAATAATATGGATAATTAAATGTGGATTTAATTATTTAGTTGTCCTACTAGTTATAATTAATTGTTAATTTATTTTTTATTATTGAGATGTTTAATGGTTAATTAATTGTTGACTTATTTGATGGGCGATTTATGTTTGTTAATTAGTTGTTGAATTAATTAACATCTTGGATTAATTAATTTAAGAATTTATTAATGGATGGTTTTGATGTTTTAGTAATGGTGTTCTATACCAATGATAAATATATTTGTATGATTGATAAACGGGCTGTGAGACAAGGACTTAAGCTCCAAATACTCACGAGGTGCTATAATGGTGTTCTACACCAATGATAAATAAATAGGTATGATTGAAAAATAGCTTTTGGGAAAAGGGCCGAAGTTACAAATACTCATGGGGTTCAATACATGGCGTTCAATAACCATCTTGCCTGAATATATTGTTTTATGTGAAAGGGAATAATGTTCCAAATACCCATGGGTTGTGAGAAAAGGACTAATGCTCCAAATACTAACGAGGCTTCTAGTTATGATGTTCTAAACCCACTAATTGACATTATATTGTGGGTCTAATTGGTCATACATGAAATTAATTAATGGTTAATGAAATGTATTTTGACATAATGATTTGTGAATTGACTATGAGAAAGGGTTCCAACATATTATTGAATTGGGTGAATCACAGTTAGTGGAAGGACCTAGGAGCGAATCAATATTTTTATTGGATGATCTCTGCTATGTTATATGAAAGATTAAATTTCATATCTTATGACACGTTATACAATCCAATGAACAATATGGGAATTGGTATATACTTTGATTTCTTAGATAGTCATTATAGAGATCTGTTGTGAGTGATTTATATGAGAGATGTTGGGCATGTGCCAAATCTTGAGAATTTCATAATTTAATAAGTTTTGAATAATTTATAACTAAAAATTATTGTGTAATTATTGTTTAGTATGCATGAAAAATGTATAATGAAAGTTCAAACACCAACTGAGGGATGATGTAGGCACTTGGTTATATAGTTACTTTGTAATACTTACATTATTTATGATTTTTATTCACACTGTTTAAATTATCTATTAAATTTATTGAGTTGGGGTATACATCAGTGTTTCTGGACAACTGATATTTATATCTCACACCCAACTTGGGACTCTATTTCACTAGGGTTCCGGAGTAGATTCAATTTGGCTTCAGGATTGTGCTGATTACCCTTACTTGGGAAATATATGCAGAGTACCGAGCAGAATCATGGTATGCTAGAGGAGACCGACCTCATAGATTTGAGACATTGTTTACTTATTTATGTATTGGAATATAAAGCATGATATTTGTTTTCTCTATTTTCTATTTTTGTATCATTATCATGACATTCATGCATCTACTCTATAATTGGCGTTGGCCATTCGTATTGTACAAGATTTATAAAATATGCCTTCTGATAATTTATCATTTATTTGAATGCATACACTATTTATTACCACTGTCTATTATTGAACTCTGATATAATGGTATAGTCTCCCCAATGACTATCAATTGACCCTTGCTACTAGTCAAAAGCATCTGGCGTATGGAGAGACATGCTTGAGATCATGTGGCGACTGATCTGGCCACCTGTTTTGTGGTGAGATGATTCGAGACTTTACATGTATAACCTGTGATGAATACATCTTCATATCCTATATACACACGGAAGAAATATTTAGATCACCTTAGATTCTTGAGGATAAACTTAACAGTATATAAAAGTTGTTCACATAGATATTCTTGATATCTAAATATCATGAACAATGAATAGGAACATAAATTTCACGAACCAACTCAGGTACCCTGGTAACCTGATAATCGAGCCAGCCATAACATAGCCTTAAGGGCATTCCCGATCCCCATGGGTTAGTGACTAGAACCTGGAATCATAAAACATACAAGTTGGAATTATTTTTCCATAAGAATGTGGAAGCAATAGTAAAATAAACAGTATACATATCAAAAGAAACTCCACTGGGGGTGATGTACAAGAATACAAAGAGGTATAAAATGTAAAAGTAATACTCCCCATGTACAAAAAGGGAAAACAGACCCAAGGTCCCAAAGGACACAACTCACCATGTCCAGAGATCAACAATTTGATCCACCTCTAATAGGTCCCTTCCCTTTGCTCGATCATGGAAGAAGAAAATCTACAAACACCCGAAGGCAAAAGTAGGGTGTGAGCCTAAGCCCAGTAGTATACCACCAAAGATTCCGTAACAAATTCCAATATAGATTGTCTAGATAAAAGCTTTCCATTTTCAAATAAATAGGTTTGACAATTCAAAATCATATTTTAAGAAAACATGCTATACATTTTCAAATGATGGAAAACCCATTTTAAACAAAGGTTTTACAAATGATGGAATATTTCGAAAACATTTCCTTAAGTAAAACATTTAAATAAAAGAGTTCATAAAAATTCAGCAGGCATGTAAGGTGGTTCACAAGAATTGGAATACATTTATATCTAAAATATAAATAAACAAGCTAGCAACATGGTCATCTACCAAAAGGTATGATCGTGTTAACCAGTTATAGGATTCTGCACTCTCTATGTGAACTCAGAAAAATGTTTATTCACACGTCCCTACGACACTGGCCAAAGGAGACTCGTCACCAACCCATTTGGGATGTGCCCCGCCGCAAGTATGTTTTAGAACATTGTCGTAGAGTAGAGTGTATCCAAATAACTCACTAACTACCTAAGGCTTACATACTCTTTTAAATGATTGGAGAACTATTTTAAGAATGTTTAAAAATACAATCAATCCCATGCTTCCATTTCAAAAGTGCCTATTTCATTCCATTTAAAACCAAAATAGGTTTTATTCAAAACATTCCTTTTTCACAAGATAAAACCTATGGGTTTCTGTCAAATCATTTTAACCCATTTTCATAAGTTTGAAATCCATTCAAAACCAATTCCATCATTACACATTTCATTTCCACAATTAAATTAAACAATTTAATTGAAAACACTTCCATCAAATCCACAATTTAAATTAAACAATTTAAATCGACCAGTTTTCCATAAACACAACCAATTCAATGGAATTGGGGTTTTCTGAAATGTTTTTGCCAAAACCATTTCAAATATCTCAATTCAATGGAATCATGTTTTTATCAATTTAATTGAAAGAAACTTGAGCAATTGAATTTAAATCAATAATTGAATTTAATCAAGAAAATACAATGATAATAAATTTGGAAAGTCGGGACGGAACCACCTACCTCAATTTATTGACGGGAGTTAATCCAACAAGAAACCCCAACCACCGAGCGGGAAAACGACATCGATCAAAAATTGGATCTAAATCCTTAAAACCATAATTAAGATCAAAGGGATCAAGATCTAGCAAAACTAGATCTGGATTCACAATCTTAGATCTATACCTCAACTCATAGGTATAGATCCATGGAAACAAAGGAAATATTCCATGAAAATTTCAAGTAAAGATAGTGGAATAAATGAGATACGCAATGGGATGAAATCATCTTACCGTGAGGAGAGTGGGTCTTAAATCTAAGGCTTCAATCTCGAAGAAAGATGCTCGGATTGCCTTGGAATCTCTCTAGGAGGCTTTGGAATGACCAAAAAAGTGATAATCCCGAGCCAAGGTCGAAAATTTTGATGTCCTGGGGGTTCGGGTGGTTTCAAAAGAAATTTTTTAAATTAAAAACCACGCACACAGTTTACTTGGGCAAAGGCACATGGTTTGTCAAACCGTGCACACACCGTGCGGATCTTACAATCCAGATATACACGGTCTGCACGGTTTGCTCACAAGTTTTATCTAACCGTGCGCACACTGTGAATACCTCTCTGTCCAGTGCTTCTTGATTGGCACAGTTTAGTCTCACGGTTTGTCAAACCCTACGCAAACCCTACACAAGCCATTGCCCTTTTCTTTTACTTAAATGTTCACCCAAATGCATCCCCATGTCACTACTCCAAAACAAGGGTTCTTAGAAACATCCAAAGTACCGGTAAATGTAATGTGATGTTACAACCTCCCCACCATAAGATCTTTATGTCCTTAGAAAGCCTATGAAGAAACCTATACGTCAAAAACATGAGGTCACTAATCTCTCATTAGTGCCTCCCTTTCCCACATCTCATGAGAATCAGAACCATGTTTCCATAGTACACGGACCAGAGGTATCGTTCACCCACGAAGTACCATGGTCTATGAATCAACATGCCTGACTGGTCGTTCAGTAATAGATAAATCTGGTTCAATCTCAAGATCACCCCACCTCACAACATTGGGTGGATCAGAGAGATACTTTCACAGTTGCGATACATAGAACATGTTATGTATCGACGTAAGTTGTGGTGGTAGAGCTAAACGATAAGAAACTTTCTCCACAAGTCCTATAACCTCAAAAGGACCCACAAAATTAGGAGCAAGCTTCCCTTGCCTCCCAAGTCGTCGATAACCTAATCCGGGTGAAACTTTCAAGAAAACATGGTCACCAACAACCAACTCTAAAGTTTGACGATGACAATCAGCATAATAATTGTACCGACTCTGTGTTGTCAACATCATCTGACCAATAATTTGAATCATAGTTGTCGTCTCTTTGACCAAACATGGTCTTACCAAAGAACATTCACCAACCTCTGACCAAAATAAAAGATATTTACAAGGACAGCCATAAAAAGCCTCAAAAGGTGCAATTTTGATCGCAGAATGAAAACTGTTATTATAAGTGAACACAACTAGCCCCAGATGATCACCCCAACTCCCACAAATGTCGAGAACACATGCGCGGAGAATATACTCAAGGATCTGAATAGATCTCTCTATCTGGCCATCTGACTGTGGATGATAGGCCGTGCTCAAATTGACCAGAGATCCTAGTGCCTCCTGAAGGCCTCTCCAAAAGCGAGAAGTGAACCAATGATCCCTATCATAGACTATAGTCGATGGAACTTTGTAAAAAAGAACAATTTCTTTCACATAGATATTTCCCAACTACTCAACTTTGATTGTATCTCGAATAGGGACAAAGTTAGCCATCTTGGTCAGTCTATCGATCACTACCCATATAACATTCTTATTCCTCTGGGATTGAGGTAACCCAACCACAATGTCCATAGATATTTCATCCCACTTCTATATAGGTACTGGAAGTGGTTGTTGTAAACCATAAGGATTCCGGTGGTCGTCTTTCACCAGTTCGCATGTATAGCAACGAGATACAAACTCAGCAATGTCTCGCCTCATACATAACCACAGGAACTTCCGTTGTATGTTATAGAACATTTCTATGGTTCCTGGGTGCACAGCCCACTGAGAGTTATGGAAAACCTCCATCACCTCATTCCTTGATGATAACAGCACAACGTAACGGTTTCGATAACACAGAACACCCTCTATGGAGAACAACCACTTGGTGTTGGTCTCCCCACTATAAAGAGTGTCCCTAATTTTATGGAACTCATCATCTAGTTGGTGTTCCTGAAAAATCAATTCGTGTAGAGTAGAAGTCAACTAAACACTAGATAAAGAAACATCATTCCCCTTCCACTGAACTCAAATATAAAAATGAGAAAAAAGAGCCATCAAAATCCACTATTCTGAAGATTCTTTCACAGCCTAAGTTGGAAGTTTCCTACTTAACGCATCTACAATGACATTTCCTTTCCCTGGGGCATAGGCAATGTCAATGTTGAACGATTTCAGGTACTCCACCCTACGTCTTTGGCGGATATTATAATCTTTTTGAGAGAAGATATAACTCAATATCTTGTGGTCTGAATACACAGTAAAACTTTCTCCATAAAGGTAATGTCTCCAACACTTAAGTGCATGAATTACAGCTGCATGTTCAAGGCCATGGGTGGGATAGTTCTTCTCATGAGGCTTAAGCTGACGAGATCTATAAGCAACAACATGATTACCATGCATAAGGACACATCTCAGACCTGAACCTGATGCATCAAAGAAGACCACGTAACCTATTCTAACCTTAGGAAGAGTTAACACCGGCGTACTAGTAAAAATACACTTTAGATAAACAAAAGAACTCTAACATTTATCGTTCCTAGAAAACTTCACTCCATTTCTATTCAGAGCAGTCATTGGAGAATCTAACATTAAGAAGTATTTAACAAACCAGCAATAATATCCTGCTAATCCCAAGAAGCTCTGAATCTTGAAAACATTTCTTGGTTGTTCCCAAGTCATAATAGCCCTCACCTTCTCATGATCAACTAATATTACTTATTCTGACACCACATATGCCATGAATTTCACTTCCCGAATTTTTAAATCACACATTGAAAGCTTGGCATAAAGTCGGTGATTCCTTAGAAGACTCAGAACTGTTCTCAGATGGTGCACATGATCCTCCTCAGACATGGAGTAGACAAGAATTTCATCCAAAAGGATCACCACAAAAGTATCTAGGTACTCACATAATATAGTGTTCATCAATGCTATGAAAACTGCAAGAGAATTTGTTTGGCCGGAGGGCATAATAAGGTTCTCATAATTGCCATACCTACTTAGAAAAGTCGTCTTATGAATGTTAGATTCTTTTATCCTCAACTGATGGTAACCATATCGAAGATCAATTTTTTAAAACCACCTTGCCCCTTTCAATTGATCAAACAAATCATCAATTCATGGTAACGTGTATTTGTTCTTTATCGCAACTTGATTGAGCATTCGATAATTAAAACATAAGAAAAGAGAACCATCAGCCTTCTTGGTGAAGAGAACTGGTGCAGCCCAAGGTGACACACTCAGGCATATAAATACTTTCTCAAGAAGATCGTCTAACTGAGACTTCAGTTCTTTTAGTTCAGCTGGAGCCATTCGGTAGGAGGGAATAAAAACCGGTTGAGTACCAGAAATTAAGTCTATAGAAAATTCAACCTCTCTTACTGGTGGCAAACCAGAGAAGTTAGAATGAAACATGTCTGGAAACTCAGCGATGACTGGAGGAAGATCACCATACATTGAATCTCTCTCCATATCAAAAGAAAACGCTGATATAACTTTTCCCACTTCTGGAAAAGAGGGTCTGGCTCTACATGAACTTGGGTACCATTCTCCTTGAAAAAAAGGGGTACAACACTGGGTGTAGTAAGGTAAACCCGTCGAAGGTAACAATAGATCCATGCTTTATTGGCAATGTACCAATCCATCCCAAAAAATGACGTCAAAATATTTCATGTCAAGAACCAAGATACTCCAAGCATGATCAACATCTGATAGAGAGAAGACACAATAAGGACTACAGAGACCCTTTTCTCTCCTTACACCAAGGGTTTAGTAATATCCATCACACAAAATAAAAGTTCCATAGGTAGATTAAGAAGATTAAAAAAATGGGTTGAAATGAAAGAGTGAGATACACCAGTATCAAAAAAAGTTGTCACTAAAGACGAAGCTATAGTTATGGTACCTATCACATTTGTAGGACTTGCATCAACTACCTCTGGCGACTCATCCATTTCCTGAAGAAGCTTTGTTCTGGATGCCTATGGCTGGAACCCTTTTGTACTTGAAGTATTTGATTACCCCGTAGTTTTTGGAGGTGATGATGATCTTGTTCCACCATGTGGAGTAGAGAAGTGATGGCATAATATCGATAAGTTCCCTAAACTTCCAAAAGATCTACAGTTATTAGGTGCCTTAGTGAAAACCCTCTTAGAGTGTTATGGCTTCCCACAATGATAGAATGTCAAAGAAGCCCCTCCTTTTGTCACCGGAGATTTAGAATGACTCGGCAGTCGAGAACTACCATAAAGAACATCATGCTTCTGTTTCCTTTAAAGGAACTCACACTGCCACTATCAGTAAAAAGAACCTCCTTCATCCCTGACTTTACTTCCAAGCCCATCTCAACCATCATCGCCCTATCCAGAACATCATCATAAGTGGGTAGCTTCAGTAATAAAACTTGATAATGGATATCTAATCAAAGTCTCAACTCGAATCGTCGAGACTTCATCCTCTGATTAGATACAATCTTAGGAGAAAACTGTACCGACATAGAAAAGCGATTTTAGTACTCAGTCACTTTTTATTTGGCCTGCTCAAGCTTGAAAAACTCCACATCCTTGGCCAACATAATTGATTCTGGGTAGAACTAGTTAGTGAAAAGAACCCTAAAGTCTATCCACTCCAAACCCTCATTTTTTTCAGCAATCACCATTGTGTCGCACTATCTCCTACTTGGTCCCTCCAGTACGAAGGTGGCACACTTCACCTTGATCTCATCAGGTGTCTCCAAGAACCCAATCACATGTTAAATCTTACTCAACGATTCCTCAGCATGTTGAGGATCAGTGGAGCCTTTGAAAACCAGTGGTTTTTGGTAAAAGAACTCTTGAGAAAACATTTCGATGATCACCCCCATGTTCCACAGCTAGAGCCAAAAAGGGTATTTAGAGGTGGTGACTATCTTAGAGTTTGGAAAATGTGCAAAATAACCTCAACTAGGCTCAGTTCCACTGGAGGATTCACTCAATGATGTTCAGTAGTAGCCCTTCCTGGATCCGATTCGCACGTCTTCTCATAGGTATGATGTAACACAACATCGATAGACAATAAGGAAACCATTAGATAATGCTTGTACATAGCAACGAGGGAAACATGATCCCCACCGGTAGAAAATACATGATTTGGATTTCACTCTATCCAAATCAAAATAGGGAAAAGACTAGAACTAATCCACAAGTCGCCTTTCCCTAGCCACCCCTGGTGAATTAAGGTTCATTGCGGTGAGAGCTGGCCATGCACTCAATCACAACTAACTCCTCAGTACCAAAAAGAATACTCTAATGCATAATGTCATCAAGGAAACATGCTTAACCTCCCTCTAATAACACTTTGTCACAAACCAGCCCGGGTACCTTGGTAACCCGATAACTGAGTCAGCCGTGAAATTTCCTGAAGGGCGTTCCTGATCCCCATGGGTCCGTGACTAGCACTTGAAATCGTACAACATACATGTGGGGACGATTTTTCCACATGAATGTAGAAGCAAGAGTAAAACAAATAGTATGCATATCAAAAGAAAATCCACTGGAAGTGATGTACCAAAATACAAAGAGGCATTAAATGACAAAGTACTACAGCCCAAGTACAAAAAGGGAAAACAAACCCAAGGTCCTAAAGGACACAACACACCAAGTCCAGAGATCAACAACTAGATCCACCTCCAAGAGGTCCCTTCCCTTTGCTCGATCCTGGAAGAAGAAAATCTACAAACACCCGAAGGTAAAAGTAGGGTGTGAGCCTAATCCCAGTAGGATACCACCAAAGATTCCGTAACAAATTCCAATATAGATTATCCAGATAAAAGCTTTCCATTTTAAAATAAATAGGTTTGACATTTCAAAATCATATTTTAACAAAACATGCTATATATTTTTAAATTATTGAACAACCAATTTAAACAACGGTTTTAAAGTTGATGGAATATTTCAAAAACAATGTCTTAAGTAAAACATTTATATAAAGTAGTTTATATAAATTCAGTAGGCATGTAAGGCATTTCACAAGCATTGGCAAACATTTATATCTCATATATAAATAAACAATCGAGCAACATGGTCATCTTCCAAAAGGTATGGTAGTATTGACCAGTTATAGGATTCCACACACTCTATGTGAACTCAGAAAAATGAGTATACACATGTCCCTATGACATTGGCCAAAGGATACTCATCACCAACCCGTCGGGGATGTGACCCACCGCAAGTATGTTTTAGAACATTGTCATAGCGTAGAGTGTATCCAAATAACTCACTAACTACATAAGGCTTACATGAAATCCTACATGATGGGTAAACTATTTTAAGAATGCATAAAAATATGATCAATCCCATTCTCCCATTTCAAAAGAGCCAATTTCAATCCATTTAAAACAAAAACAGGTTTTATTCAAAACATGCATTTTTTAAAAGATAAAAACAATGGGTTTATATGAAATAATTTTAATACATTTTCATAAGTTTGAAATCCATTCAAAAGCAATTAAATAATTACACATTTCATTTCCACAATTAAATTCAAAAATTTAAGTGAAAACATTTCCATCAAATCCACAATTTAAATTAAACAATTTAAATCCAAAAATTTTCCATAAACACACACAACTCAATAGAATTGGTGATTTCCTAAATTTCTATTCCAAAACCATTTCAAACATATCAATTAAATGGAATCGTGTTCTTATCAATTTAATTGAAAGCAACTTGAGAAATTTATTATAAATCAATAATTGAATTAAATTAAGAAAATACAATGATAATAAATATGGAAAGTTGGGAAGGAACCACCTACCACAATTTATTGACGGGATTTAACCCAACGAGAAACCCCAACCACCAAGAGACACAACGACGTTGAACAAAAACTGGATCTAAATCCTTAAAACCAAAATTAAGATCAAAGGGATCAAGATCTCACAAAACTAGATCTAGATTCACAATCCTAGATCTATACCTCAACTCATAGGCATATATCCCTGGAAACAAAGGAAATATTCCATGAAAAGATCATGTAAAGATAGAGGAATAAACGAGATGTGCAACGGGATGGAATCCACTTACTGTGAGGAGAGCAGATATTCAATCCAAGCCATCAATCTTGAAGAAAGATGTTCAGATCGCCTTGGAATTTCTTTAGGAGGCTTTGGAAAGACCTAAAAAAGAGATAATCCCAAGCCTAGGTTGAAAATATTGATGTCCCGGGGGGTTCGGGTGGTTTTAAAAGAAATTTTCGAAATTAAAAACCACGTGCATGGTTTACCTGGGCAGAGGCGCACGGTTTGTCAAACCATGCACACACCGTGCGGATCTCACTGTCCAGAGATACATTGTCCGCACGGTTTTCTCACACAATTTTTCAAACTGTGCACACACCGTGCGTACCTATCTGTCCAGTGCTTCTTGGTTAGCATGGTTTGGTCGCACTATTTTTCAAACCATTCCCAAACCGTGCACAATCCATTTCCCTTTTTTTACTTAAAAGTTCATCCAAACTCACCCCCAGTCACTACTCCAAAACATAGGTTCTTAGAAACATCAAAAGTACCTGGAAATGTAACGTGATGTTACAATAAATCCTCATAAATAAAATGAAATATATGATAGAAGATGTCGTGTAAGAATCCAATATCTCAGTCACTATCTCTATTTCCTCTTGTGTATGAGGAAATAATTCCATAGAATGAAGTAAACTATTTGACATTAGAACAAATGTCCTCTTATATTTTCCCAAAATATTTTTTAAATGTATATAACTTGACTTATTCCAATCATCATGTTGGATCAATCATGCATGATCTTGATCCAATAAATGTAGACTGCAACATCTAAGTCCTTCATAGAGAATAACTTTCACAACTAGTAATTAAACTCTTATAAAAATATTATACAATTAATAATTAGTAATATTCCATTAATATATACTAAACTGAATAAAACAATACTCCCAATAATGTATATGTAAATATATGGTTAAAATGTTCCCTTGATGAAATTAATTTTTTTAATAGAATAATCAAACCAAATAATCCATGACCTAGATGATGACTATATTCCATTAATAGATATCTAAAACTTTCATATGTTGTAGAAATTATGGGAGTCAAAAACCCTTAAGGGTTTTTCATATAAACATCCTCTTGAAGGTTCATGTCATTGAAAGTAATTTTGACATCCATAGGCCAAATCTCACAGTTATGGAAATTTGTTATTTGATTAAATTATTTAAATGATTTAAATATAGAAACTTGTTAAAATGATTCTTCATAGTAAAAAACATGAAATTTTATATAACATTTATCCCTCATGAAATAATTATACGTATTTACATTATCATACATATCTATTTTTCTTTTAAATACCCAATTTCCCCCAACATTCACATATCAACCAGTAAACTGATTAGTATAACAAAATAGATTGGATGCATGGAATAAATCTCATAATTCATTTGTTTTCATCATATTGTTGATTTTTATCTCCTTACAACGTCCTTATATGAGAGAGGATCATTTTTTAAACCAATAACGAGTGACTACCAGTAGTTGCTACAAAAATTTATATATATAGTTCTCTTACCTCTATATCACTAGAATACATTACCTGTGTTTGTATGACAACTTATTCTATAGGGACCTTTGGATACTATTCCGATACTAAATCTTATGTATATTAGGAATCAACATCATCTAATTTCATCTTATTGCACTATTATATTTAGAGAGTTCCTCATTTCATTAAATATTTACTATATTTTAACTGTTACTTTTTTTTTTCAGAGGGTTAAATAGAAAATATCCCTATATTTCATTAGGATACCATGTATTGAAAAACATCATTCAGCGGGGTACTTTTTCATTTCATGATATTTCATTAATGAACTCCCCTAAACCCTACGAATGATGATAATAAAATAAGGGTTTATATTCTCTATATAATATGAAGTTAATTCCATTTTAACCATTAGTTGTTACATTTTTTAGTTTGTATAATTTCATTTGTGATACATATCTCCAAAAGTATAAATGAATGATTTCTTGACTCATCATTGTCACATGAATGACCACACAATGTTTAGTAATTTACAGTTACTCTATTCTGGAAACCCATTAAAATATAGTTTATAAAGTACAATTAATTGAGATAAAAAATCATACTCCCATATAATGTTGAAAAATTATTGTATATGATATTCAACACTTGATCCAATCAATAATTATTTATCTTATAACCATGTTTATTTTCAAATTATTTTTTAATATTTCTTATCTTCATAAAGTATTCAGCCATAAACCTAATCAATGTAGATATACCTATAAATAATCAAACCGTAAGTAAAAGAAATGATGTATGAGAATCCACATCTAACTTCTACTTGAAAATTTTCTCACACATTAGTGTGTACAAATTCTATAAGAAATGTTTCCACTTAACTTTTACCACTAGATGTTTTCTTTTTCAAATTTTCATTTTAAAAATCAAGACATTATTAATGTATTTTAATCATAACATATTATATGTAAAATTATTGATAAATATTTTTTAAACACTTCATGTTTACATGACTAAAACGGTGATGAAACAACTTTTTGTTAAATGAGTGCTCTTTATTTTTTCATTCTAAAATTTCATTCATTATTTTTCATAATCTAATATAGAAATACCATTATTCAATAATGACATACCATTAAATATGAAATATTTTTAAAAGTAGAATATCATATTTATAGAACTAAACAGAAATCCACAATTTATAAAAAATTTGAAATTATTTTCATGCTAAAACATTGAGAAAAATAAAAATTATTTATGATAAAAATTAATCGTGTTGTTAATGTGATATTGAATTATCCAACGATAATGTCATCCAAACTCATGAAATTAGAATCATATAGACCCGCATCACCTCTGAAAACCCATTAAAATATAAATTGTTCCTAAATTTGTATAAAAAACTGATTAAAAAAGGTAGCATAAAATACTAAACTTGTGAATATATAATGATTAAAATAGATAAAAAATCACCCGAAGCTTCACCATTGTTCTTTGCCTAGGTGAAATTATTATTTAATTTGACCTTCTTGTCCCATGAAAAATAGATCGCATCATGTTTCATTCCATGCATCTAGATCATATACATAATGGAATGAAGGTTTCCTATATAATTATAAATGGAATGATTCTTTGGCCACTATTACTTTATATTCTTCTAATTATCCATCATAAGAGCCATGGTCATGTCACAACCCATATATTTATAAATATATCAAAAATGGTTATGAATTTTAAAAAAAATTCTCGTTATTTCTCATATTATAATTCTAAGTAAAACTAGATATATTATTTGGTAGTGAGTAAATAGTTATATATTTAGACAACTAATAAATAATAATAAGCCAAATTAATTAAAATAAATAAATTTATCTAATAATTGAGACAATTTGTGGACCAGCTAGCACCAAATCAACTATCTTGTTTGTGAATAGTGCATCGGAGATCTGATATCTCTCTGATCATTCCTTATTTTGATAGAGCTCCTGAAGGTGTGAAATGATTCTATGGTCATACATATTCTAATATTAGTTTGTATGACCAATATAATAGATGATAATATCATACATGTGATGTCCATTATGTCCTCCATGCATTTTATATATAGAGATACTTCATCCTCATAATCCACTTTGGAATGTGATTCAGAAGTGGGGTTTCAGACAAATATAATTTTCATTTGTGGCATAGTATTAAATGAAATATCCAATAACATTCGTTGAAATTCATTCTAGTGATAAGTTTACCCCTCAATAATATATATTTTAGCAAAAATTTTCATGTCATAGAATTATACATATCTGAAAATTAAAACAATATTCTTAATACTTATTTGGTTACTAAAAAATATTATTAAATTAGGAAATAAATTAAATTCCATTAATCACCCATAATTTTGTTGAATCCTTATATCCATCACCATTATATTTAGAAGCACTTATCACTTAGATATTATTTATGAAATGATCCACATTTCACTTCTCATAATAAATACTTGATACTAAGAATTTATATGAACTTCTATAAATAAGAATATATTTACAAATGTATTAACTCAATGTTCCTTGATCAATTGTGTAGACCCTCCAATCAAAAAACCATGGTCGAATATTTTCTCAAACCTTTCCTCTTAGTTACAAAAATTCCAACTTGGGTAGTTTACCATTGATGTTAAAACAACATAGTCAACAGAAAACATTAATATGGATGTTGCCGGATAATTCAATGCCCCTTAACATTGGATTTTCAATAACTCAGAACTATGAAATATATTATAAAGTATGTACTACAAGGTTATGCAGACATAATTTTTTAGCTAAGCTAATTTCAACATACAAATAAATACCATTTTTTATTTATCACAAATCTTATTAATATTATGTGGATTTTACTTAAGTGATTACCCATTCCTGATAAAATTTATGTATGATATAGTTATATTTTATTCCATCTTGAGGGATATATTACTTCATTTTTTATTAGATCACATAGTATTCACAAAAAAAATATTTTACAATGAAAATGAGATAAAAAATATTTGTGGAATAATTAGGGGATACTCTAATTGGATGTCTATCTAGTGGATGGTAATATATCCCACTACACTAGGGGAAAACACCATTAAAGATAGAATGGCTTGTGTTGTATCATTCCAACTAGGTTCGTATGAATCACCCTAATTGTTTTCATATTAGATCTTAAACATGGAACACCATGTATCATAAAAGAGATCTATCATACCATTATCTTTAACAACGTGTTGGTGAGGAATTCCAATGGATTGTATAAAAGATGATTTATGATAAAATAAACCATAGAACATATTCCATTACATAATTATATGGTCAATATTAAAACAAGGCCCTCGATTTTAATTTAATAATAAATAATAAATAAAACCAATATCATACGCAAGGAAGGTAGAATATAATGATCATTCATACAAAACAAAATAGTTCTAATTTCACAATAAAGTTATCAATTATATAAATTAATTAATTAATTAAGAAAACATTCCATGATATAATCCAATTAATTCAATTTATCTTAATTGCTTCCCATAATCCATAACACTCAATTATATATATTTTGAAAAATAATCCATTTAAAATTATTGGAGTTAAAATATTTACTTGAAAGAAATGATGTGTACTCATCCAAATCACATTGGCATATAAATTTAGAATTCAACATTGAAATTAAATCAATATATAAATAAAATTCCCAGGAAATGATGTTTATCATTAAATAAATGAGACATGTAACACATATAAATATGATTACAATTATATAAAATTTTATCTTGATTCCAAATTAATTCAATTATATGTAATAGATTACACTTAGTATACAATCTTCTACCCATGTCTATAGTACATGCTGATGGGTAGGGTGTATTATCTAATATGGTTCAGTTAGAGGTAAATGTCATGTTATCCAATATACAAATTTTGTGTCATTTAGTTTCATAGAATCACTATTTCCATGTCATGTATCTAATACATAAAACATAGGGTATAGAAACCCAATCCTTAAACAAATATAATTCGATGATTTTTAACATAAAAAAGCATTAATGTACAACCCAAATATCCGAAGGCCATGTGTAATTGGAATAAATGTTCAAAATACATCCTAGTGAGACTTAAAAGAAACCTCATTACTTTATTATCTATATGCATATCGTAAATCCTTCTGATCTCCAAAAAATAATACCTATATCGTATGTAATAAATAGCTAAATGTGAGGGGCTAAAAAGACCAATAAGGGAATAAATATGCTATGGTAATATAATATGTGATTCAAGATCATAATATGAGATCATAAATATTGTCACATTGTCTTTTCATTCATAGATATTATTACTTTTTAGATTAATTCTCAATAAACTACACAAAAATGTATGTGAACTATAATGGTTTGGTGTCTTTGGAGACTAGGAACAAAATCATGCAATTTGATGAAATATCATCAACATATCCCTTAAAGATAATCCTTTATAGTACTCTTTACAATAATAAACTACATAAAACCTTTCTTCATAACAAGGGGAATGGAAACGTAAGAAAGGGGGTGCTTAGGTGATAAACTAGTGTAAAAAATGAGATATGTAAGAATTACATGAACATATGGGCCTTAGATCTACATCATAACATTTTAAAAACCATACCCCACATATTAAATAACAATACATTAAGTCATGTTAGAAATATTGATAGATAAGAAGATATTATTTAGAATGTAATCATGGAATGAGTTCCATGAGATCATAATATTGTAAAAAAACATAAAATTGTTGCATCCACATCGGATTATAACATTGTGAAAATTCATAAATATAAATAGGCTCACTAATTATGATAAATACATTAAATGAAGTCCTTTTATAAACTTATGGACATTAAACCATGTCCAAACATATCATTATCAGCATTGATGATATGTCAATGCATAAACCTGTGAATATTTAATCATGTTCATACATAAATCATTGAACACATAAAATTTTGAACAATTAATCATGTTCATTCCTATAATTTTTAACAATAAATCAGGTTCACATATAAAATAATTATTCATGAGTTATTTATCTTTACTAAATAAATAGGAGGATGATACAGATCCCTCCCGTAACATAGTGAAAATAAAAATTATGTGGGACACAAGATCATAAAATATTCCTCAGATAATAAATCGTGAAAGGAAATGTGTTTCAAAAATATATTATTATATCAAGACCTATAGAAAGGATATATGTTTTTCAATTATTTAATAATTTTATTTTGGGATAACCCTTAGAAAAAGAAGAATGTTTCAATCAAATTTTATCATGGTATAAACTATGGCAGAGAAACAGATTTCATAAAAATATTTTAATGATAATACATTCATAGAAACAATATTAATGTTATTGATGGTTAATAAAACCAATGAATAATATGATACATCAAAGGATATAATCATAGAAGATACATTAATTTGAAATATCACATGGAATATTTATTGAAGAAAAAACATTTATGTGATAATTGATTTCCAAAATTAAAAAATCATAAAAAATATTCAAAATAATTATCCTTATAAAAAACATAGGAAACCTATAAAGGCATCATGAAATGGAATACTCCGCATGATATATAAAAACTCCATTTATATAATAGATGTTCAAAGAATGATTCAATTTACATTTTTTGTAAAAGTCGAATGGGCGTTGGTTGGAAAAGCAAGATGAAGATTAATTGTAATATTTTATATTAAATAGGGGTAAAATATCATTAATAAATAATTTAAAAAATATTAATTACATATTTGAAATAACTTCTAATACCATTATTTTTTATGAAAATGGATTTTTGACTGAATATAGAAATAAATTTGGATTTTCATAAAATCATTTTATAAATTATTTTATGTTTTAATGAGTGGAGAAATATTACTATTACATTGAAATACCAATGAATACCATACTGGAAGAAATGTAATTAGAATTACTAATTGGTATATCCAAATATTTCAACATATGATACTCTTTCATTAATAATTCCAATAAATGATAAAATTGTAACATAAAACCGTTACCACATTGTTGACAATTGAGAAATAATACCCATTAAATATATATCCTAAAATTGATATTTAATACAAATAATTAAAATAATACACATCATAAATTACATCCATGGGAAGTACATACTCTAAATCAATGTAATACATAGTGAATTTGGCTTTTGCATCACGAGAAAAAAATGTGAGAAATAAATACCTTACTACATGTATATTAACATCATTTAGACAAGTTAAAACTACATGTATAATAAATATTTGTTGGTTATATATTATTAAAAAGTAATACCCATATTTATAATATCCTATATCACACCTATAACATTTCAATACGAAATTATTAAAAATTAATTTATCAAATGGATATTTCTGGGTGATAACTGTTTCATTTATTCATGTTATTTTTGGTTTATATATTATATTTTGTGCTCATTGATCATTGTTACATAATATAAATAACTATTAATGTGATATTAATACCACATATGATAATTATATTCATATTTATATTCACTAAAAATTGTTAGAGATATAATAATGAAATGCACTGTTAATGGAGATTGTGGGCCGAAGATACTCATGAATACTATTTCCATTTTTTAATGTATGGAATAAAAGAAGATTAACTAATTATTAACGATTAATTAAAAATTATTGGTTATTATAAATAACATATTTTTATTAAAATAATATTTATGATTACCTTCCATGTAAATAGTTAGTTATAATGAATCACATTGCTTCGCGAGGGGGCAATCTGCAACACACAGGTGTAACATTATTTTATGCCTTGTGAAATAGAAAGTAAAGAAACATTATTTGTGATATTATATTTAAAAATTTGAAATTATGTTACCAATATCATATAAACATACTAAATATATTATTACACACAAACATGATAGATGGTGGTGGAAAATGAATTTTCTTCATTTGCGAGGAGGTAGTCCGCTCTACACACAATCAACGGTTTCATTTCCCACTTGATCGAAGTGGAATTGGGAAAAGGTTATTAAATTAAAATAATAACATATAAGTATATATTATTTAATTTAATTTTTATATTATATGTTTTAATACCTAATTAATGTTGAAAAGAGGTAGTAAAAAAGAAAGAGATTAGGGAAGAAAATTACATTCTTTTTTAAGAACCTCCTTCAGATCTCTTATTAAAGACCATGTTATTTGTATTTTCGGATGAATAGGTGATCGTGAACTTTGATATAGTTTTTTGGGATGATTTCATATATGGTATGGAGTAAAAATATTTCTTGATAGATGGGAACAATTTGATGTGGGTGGTGGCCTTTTATATGTGGGGTACAAGAACCCACTTAAAAAATTGTTGAAATTTCCCCAAAAGAATACAACATAAAATTATCATTCACATGGAAAAATAATACCAATTACCATATATTAAATTTTCGGAAGTTTAATATCTTAATATCGACTTCAGATTTGAATTCTATAACTATTATAGTCATTTAAAATCATATCTTATTAATTTATCCTTCAAAAAACCCATTTTTACTTCAACCAGCATAATTAATTTTACTATTTTCACTATTAATTAGGGTAAATATTTTTTTCAAATAATCTAATAATATAAATGGTTATGATTCTAAATATGTAATTCATATATTCAATTTAAATTAACATGATACAAAGTATTTAATTTAAAATTAACCTCCTAGAGGCGATTAGAAAGAGTGTTTTGAAAGAGAAAATATTCAAAATATTACAAGGATAAAATATAAAAATTATATATAAAAATTATTAAAATTTATTGAATTGAATTAATATTAATATAAATGATCTGATTTTAATTTTAATCCAATTATAAATGTAATTTAACTTTAAAAATTATTTAAATGAAAGTCACATCCTTGATTAAAAACTAGTGTTCTTCAGAATTCATAAAAAATTTATCCTTAAACAATAATAAAAAAAATTCACCCAATGATAATTTGACATGATGATATGAAAACTGTAATATTATTTTATCATATAATATTTCAAAAGGTGTTAAAAATAGTTTTTAAAACATCCACGTAAATATGCGACAAAACAGGTTTTTAGTAAAATATTTCCACTAAGAATAAAATTCAATATATAATTATGTCTTGTATAGAAAGAACATAAGACATATGATAAATATTGAATTAAATTTATAATATATATATGTTATTAAAATAATTCAACAAAATTGGTTATTTAATGTATTGATTAAAATTTCTTTTTTCTTAAAAATATTTTTTTGTATAATGATTTCCTTTATTTTAATATAGTTTTCATTTTCCTTATTAATTAATTAGGCAACAAAAAATAAATTTTATATACATTTTTAAACCAAAATGGCATAATTTAGTTAATAAATTTCATACCCACTATTCCAACATCTAGGAGACAACATTTCTTTTAAATAAAATTATTTTAATTGTATGTCACGTTTCATTTCAACACAATATTTTTAGTAAAAAAAGATAAACATTGTGTTGTCTATAACATAAGATAAACTTAGTGATTCAAGTAATACAAAATTTCAAAAAGAATAAATTTCTTAGAATAAAATATATTTCATAAGCTTCCATGGTGTTACATTATACCACACTTAAAATGAATTTCACCATCGAAATTCATCAATTTTGTACCAAAAATAAGGACCCTTATACTTTATATCCTCACAAAGATCCCATGTAACTTTTTTATGTTGGTGGTATTATCATAAAACATTGATAATTTTAGTGGTTTTTTTTTCAGGACAGTTTCTCTATATAATCCTAAATCTCAACTAATTGTTCCTTATATGAATGATATAATCCAGTGTTATGAACTATCAGTTCAGAACATGTAAAGAATAATTTATATTTGTACTCGTGAGTGGTTCAAGGAACAAATCATAAACCTGAGAGAAGTTTTTTGGATGCATCAAATGATAAGATATTTTCCTCATATGATTTAGTATTTTTAAAGGGCCAATATAACTAGGGTCTAGTTGTCCGTTATTAAATCCATGAAAATATTTATAGAATGCCCTTCTCGAAACTTCAAATTTTATAACACATTAATGAATATAAGAATAACATTTCATACAACAACTTTGTATCCTTACTTTTTTATGAATGACTCTTACCTTCACTGTCATACCATGAACATTCGTAGGTCCAAATAGCATTCCTTATGAATCTTCATTCCATTATGATGGATTTCTAGAAATATATCCATAAAGGGACTCATAATGATCCATCCAAATTATCAAGTGAATGCTATATTTGTGAAATTAATCATCTTGAAGAATATGTTGATCCCAAATAACATTCAAATTAATCAAATTAGAACTTTTAATATCCTATTGGGTTTAAATTTTACATTAATATTGATCATCTATTCAAGGATGATATGAACTAAAAAAACCACATTGTATAATGAACATGCTGAAGACTTTTTCTAAACATCATGGCAATCATAGGCCCCCGATAATATACAATTGATTATCATAACCAATGAAACATTACCACTTCAACAATGTATATTCTTGAAATATGAACTAGAGATAATTTTTATATAGAAGCAACAAATTGTTTTGACTCTATATGATAATCCAATACAACCCATA
This sequence comes from Viscum album, assembly GCA_963277665.1. NCBI lineage: Eukaryota > Viridiplantae > Streptophyta > Magnoliopsida > Santalales > Viscaceae > Viscum > Viscum album. The sequence goes on from OY728136.1 coordinate 2,003,706,710, forward strand.
ATTACATCAATGTTGTTGATAAGATAAACCCTTAAGCTTACCATTACCCTTAATCACATCTTCACAGTGTTAAAATGAGTTCCTCCTCAAAATAAGTATTCACTAATACATATGAAAAATAAATGGATTATATTACCAAAAATGCCTCTTAAAATATCCATAATCATTATAAAATCTGATTAAATAGAACAAAAAAAAGGTGTTTTAATGACTATTAACATATGATAAACTTTAAAATCACAAAATCATTGTGTTATCCATAAATCTTATGATAATATTATGTAGAGACATAAACACTTCCAAATGTTACTTCACTACTTATTTAATATATAATAGTTTACCTTATAATAAAATCATTGGAAGAATGGATTCATCCTTGTAATGATAAAATATAAAATGTTATTTCATTATTCTAGGATCTATATAGATTAAGATAATCACATGAAATTTCCATATAGTGAGAATTATAATATTTTTATTGGGATCATTGAAACATTAAATTCTAAATTAAGGAGGGGATGTTTTTCATTCCATAATTATCATGATTCAATTTAGCCATTATGATTTCATATGTTTTTCAATATTACATTTCATTTAAAGGTTGTTGTGGTATATCATCCAAGATTATCCCATGTAATGGGAAAATAAATTTCATAATGACAAAAATCCTTACACTTGAAATATTGGAGTGTAGGTGGTGCATTTTGTTGAGCTCTCTCACCATTCATTTCATTGTCAATTTGATTCAAAATACCTTTATATTATTTTTCTTGATAGTCAGGACCCCCACCATTGAAACACATTAATTTTCATGTTTGGAACTCAACTATGTGCTTGTTTACATAGTTTTGTGTAGTAGTAGTTGGAATTATTTCCTTCCCTCTATATGAAAAAACCATTGAAATTTCCATGGAACCCTATTTTCCATTTCTTATGACTAAAACTATGGTATTTTCTACTTTTTTCACTTTTACTTCACTTAAAATTATTTAATTATAGAATATACATTTCTCTATGGGTAATTCTCTATGATGAATTTCATTTATGCCACCAAATAATCATTCCACCTTAATTTTATGAATAATTATAATACCGAAAGATTAATTCAATAGTATTGTATAATTTTATTCACATGTACTAATAGATTCATTATCCTTCTACGTAAGCTCATGGAATTCCTTCTCTCTCTTTTTATGAAGAATATGAGGAATGTAAATATTTTACAATATTCTATTAAACTTCTTCCACTTCATGGAATCAATTTTTCTATAATTCCCCAATATTATTACTAAGTGTCTATGATCGTCCACACCACCAAACAATGGAAAACCAAAATGAATTTTTCATGCTATGAAAATAAGGGAACAAAAAATATCATTTTAGTGGTACTAATCCATTTCTTAGTAACCAGAGTATCACAAGAACCATTAAAAAATGTGTGAATTTACTTTTTATGGACTCAATGAAATTTTTTCACTTCTATTATTATTCAGACGTTTTTTATGAGTCATAGATTGCGAAAGATATGGGAGCATAGAAATAAGGTTTTTCATTTCATCTCAGATTAAATTTAGTTTCTCATAAGATATATCATTACATTTTATATTGAATTAATATTTAACACATTTCCATTGTGTTCCGGCCACAACTAAAACCAAAAACTATAATCTACAAAGAAATAATCATTTAACAAATCCATAAAATCATGATAAATCACTTATAGGGTGTCTAATTCTTGAAAAATTCATTTTAATCAATGAAACATTATTTTTTATCATTGAAAATTTAAATTCAACATTTATATAATCATTCATTATGTGTTGTATGGAGTTTTTGAATTTCCAAAGCATACCCCTGGATGTTTCAAACGTAGTGTGGAGAAAGGCTCATTTGTGTGTACGAGGTAATGATCATGTCATACTCAATGATCCCATTTCAGATTTATTAAATCTAGGTATCATAATTCTAAATCCACACCCACTTATATTATATTTACATGGATGTATTTTCATGGAAACCACTCACTCTATCCCCTTCAAAAACTCCAGGACATTTTCATTTACTTTGAAAAAGTAATAGGTTAATCCTTAGACACATGCCTAGAAATATCCTTATAAATATCCCTATAGATATCAGTAATGTTCTATCATCCAAATTTTCAATGTTTAACAAACCCAATCCTACAATACCAACTATATTGACCCTATATTATCATAAATAGACATTATATATTTTTAGATGAATATATAATACATTACCAATACACATTCCTGAGGACCACAACCATTTAGTGTCTTTTGAGAATAGGTATAGTCTTCTAATTTGGTGAAAGATATTCAAAACTTTTCATATGTATCTTCCCATTTATTACACTTCACAAACATACACTACTAAAATTATTTCTTAATAACCAAGGGAAATGAAAAAAATAAAGGGTGACCTCGAGTGCTCCGTGAGGGTAAAAAATCAATATATATAATCTTAATATAAACATTAGTTTTTGAGATCTTGATCCCAACATCTTAAGACAATACCCTATATATTAAAGATCATTATCTTACGTCATATCATAAATATTTGATGTTAATAGGACAGAAGTCATATAATAATCAAATAAAATGGTTCATGAGACCATAAGATTTTCATAAGACATAAAATTGTGTCATAAAAATTAGATTATAACATTTTGGGGAGGTATAAATAGAATTTGGTTCACACATTAAGATAAGGACATGATACCGGGTCCTCACATCAAATTTTGAACTCATAAACTTTTCTAAATACAACATTATGGACATGAAATTTAGGTATACACATATCACTGAGGACCTGTAATCAGGTTCAATCATAACTTTGTGTACATGTAAGTAGGATCAATCATAACATTTTAAACATGTAATCAGGTTCATGTATAACATTTTGAACATGAAATGAATTTGATGAAATCCATATTTACTTAGTATTTTTCCATCCTTACCCAATAAATTGGTGGAAGATATAGGTCCCACTCATCACATAACAAAAATAATATTTATGTGTGCTCATGGTCATTAAATATTCCTCAAATCATAAAACATAAAATGAAATGGGTTACAAAAACAATTCATCATATCACAACCTATGGAGAAGATATCGTTTTTTACACAGTAAGATGTTATGAAAATATATTTTTTGAAATAATATAATCATTTTGATATTTTTTTATTTCACACAATACTGAATATAGGTTTTGTTATATTTAAAAACTATGTTTACATTGCATTATATGAAACAACTAGTTCATATTTTTCTACCCGCAACACATGGATTAGCTCGAGGAAAACAGAATAATATTCTTGGGGTACTAATTTGAACCTCCCCATTATATGTATTAATGGGATCTTCTAGACATTCCAATTAATGAGTGATGGGGTTGAACATATTTTCATTTTCCATGAAACTGTATATAAATAAATCCTCCTGAATAAATCCCATAACCTTCCTTCAAGGTTTGGAAGCTATTGCTCATATTCATCTTATTCTGGGACATATCCAGATAGATATCCAAACATGACTGTCCTTGATATGAAAACAAGAGAGGAAGAAAGAACACTAAAATTCCCTCCCTCGCCCTTTTTTCTCTAGCACCATCTACCAGCGGACAGAGCAAGGCATGAGATCATCAGATCCACTACCTCAAATTGTTTCTTACGCTGGGCTTGTCTCACATTGGAATGGAGGTTTGATGTGATCATGACATCCATGTGATCAGAAATAATATTATATGATTCCCATATGGTATAATACCAAATAAAATCCCCATAAATGAGAATTACCCAAAGCTGAATTCCCCAACCACAATTCAAATAGACCTCTAATACGGTACATTCCTTTAAAATCATGTAACATCCTTTTAAGGGTCATATTTTCATATAAGCATCCAAACTCGCCTATTATATGGTACTACCCCCAATCATATTAAATAAAAATGGGTAGCTACTATGTGTTAGCTGGGTATTAGAAAACATGACACATTTAATGGTCCTCCTTTGTAGTTTTTGTCCCAATCCAACTGAACTATGTGTGATTTGATTCCAACTAACAGGGATATTTAGGAAGCCTATTTGAGGACTAAACCCAGAATCTAATTCACCCTAATACTCTCCAGGCCATATTCTCAATAGGGTCACATCTAACCCGTGGTGTCCATATCCCTTTCGGGTCCCTTCTATTATAATCCATATTTGGTCATATCACCAGTAAGATCATTCCCCCACATGGGAGACACACATATCTTCCATTTCCCTCATTCCACCTTGAATTAATTTGCACATATATCATTGATTAGTAATCTTCAGTACATATGTCCTTGCAACATGATGTTAAATTTCATGGTTGGTTCTTCATCAAAAACCCATACAATGTTATGTTTCCTACAATTTGACATTGAACTGTAATGGTTTTTATTCTTCTCATGTGAATACACAAGAATCCCATATTATGGGTTTGATTCCGATATTGGTGTAACTTCTGTCCCCACTTCTTTGGTGATAAATTCCCAAAAGCCACCCCTTGTGTCTTAAATCCAACATCATGTGAGTGAATAAAAAAATAATCTTTTATTTTTATAGAAAAATGTGACATTGATAGAGAACCATTGGTACATATAGGTAATTATGTATCGATGTGTAATCACGGCTAATCATTATCTTGGGGTAATTTGCAAACACATGTGTGGGAATGACACAAGGATTCATGAACATATGAACATGACATAAATATAGAATTGAGTCCTAGAATAGGCAATAGTTCGGCCCAAAAATGTGTGATGAGCTTGAGCTGACATCCTCTCAACCAATGTTAGTTCGTAAGTGTCATTGTACAAATAATCTAATGAACACCCACCTTTGGAATTCAGTTCCATGAATAATGGATGTGAGAACTATTTCATGTCTCTATAACTAGGAACAAACCCGTTGGAGATCATTTGAAGATATTTTACCAAACACCAGTGATTTAATAAACGTTAACACCCTACAATAAATCCACATGTGAAAAGTCCCAATTCAATCATAAACTATATTGTGAACCACACATAACTGACTTAACTATTGCACCTCCTTCCTAAGAAAAAAATTATATATTTCGCAGTCCTCAACATACCATTCTATTTTAGTTTCACTCACATAATTAGGTGAAACAAAATTGGACATCTCACTATGAATCTTTAATTATGGTGGTAGTTTTACCTCATAATAGGCCCCTTTCTAATACAAAAAGGAGGAGGGAAAAGAGAGACACCAATTATGCATGTCATCATGAGATAATAAATTAATGAGGTTTTGTTTCATATACTTTTCAATTATATGTAAGTAGTTATTTTCAGATTATTTCAATACAATGTAATCTTATAAATTCACATATATATGCTATTTATCTAGTATACAGGATAAGTATTCCATAACAATGAGGAATCTATGACCTACCCAACACCTCCAACGGTATGTCTCAAATGTTCTGATCCCAGAGTACCATCAAAAAAGTACTATCCCAACCCTAATGGTAGAAATACGTGCTATTTAGTTGACAAAATCCCAAAAGGTTTCTAGATAGAAGTAACTAGTGGCCTTGAATAAGGTATCTCTATAATTTAACTCCAATAGTTTTTGGAGCATGTCCCTAGAATTCAAGAATGAGTGCCCCCCTTACGTTTGGGAGGTTGATGAAGTCATCAAAAACAATTTTATCCCATAATAAATGGGTTCACTCCCTAGGCTCCCTTCATGAAATCATCACCCCCATTCTATGGAGCCTAGTATCCTCTTCCAAAAAAGGATATCACCATGAGGCCCCCTACTAAAGTCCAATGGACCTCAATCCCATGAGTGGCACACTGAGGGAAAAAATTGAATGATTAGGAACTAGTTATGAACCTCATTTTATAGGAAGAAATCCAAAATTCAAATAAATCTATAAATTAGGAGTATAATTATATTTTTCCTCCCTCTTATGAATTCCACTAGGTAAAACAGTGGCACACTATGAGAAATCAAAAATCCCCAAAAATGATCATCGGAACCACCTAAAAAATATGGACAACAATTATACGTATATTCAAATATCCAATGATTAATAAGAATTCTATCATCCAAATATGATGGAATGTGAGAAGACTCAAAGACCTACTCACGAATTTGGATCCCATCAGTCAAATATAATGGAAACTATAGAAAATAGTAGGTGTATCTCACCAATAAACTAGGTTCAGACTCATTCATCTACTTCCATATGAGAGATCTATCAGTATCCATTAGAAGGACATGGAGGACTAAGGAATGTGAATGTTCATAATCAGATATCAAAATGGGTATTTACTACCATTTTATCCAAGTACATATCTCACAACTTCCTTGTAATGATGGAAAATCAGAAATCAATTATAGATAATATATTGATGACTAGTCAAGATGTAATTTCATCCAGGACGATAAAAAGGATTCTACCCTACATTTCTTCATCTCAATTTGGGGTGACTCATTCACACAATATAGTTGTCACTATTGGGAATAAATTCATTCCTCCTTTGATCTGTGAGGTTCGTCATCCATATTCCATTATTAATAGACTACTGAATTGGGAAAAATAACCATTCTAATTGTGGGACATCAAACAACCACGATGGATAAAACAATGTATTCATATATCCCTTTCAGATCTCAATATTCTCATTAGTATATCTTTATGGAACCATGAGATCCACCTGAATTTGTACGCATATCTGAAGGCCATCACACCTAAAAAACATCCCTGGTTACCCAAAAAAAATAACTGAAAACATAAATCACCCCAGTGGAAATAGGTTAATAAATATAATATCCATAACCGTTATCCGCTGGAAGATAGAGTTATTAACTCCACCATACACCTATCTTTGGTGGCTCAAGATCGTATCAACCAATTACTGAATTATGGATGTGCCAGTATTAGTTGAGAAGGATTTTCCTGCAACATTATTACCAGTTTCTATCATTGTCCTCCTCATAGCACAATGAAGGCTTACATAATGAAAAAAATGATCAATCATGAGATCCCATATCTGATGAGTGTCATGGTATCCCTACTCATTGCCAGAAGTTCAAAAACTGAGAAGGTCCTTCACTTTATGTCTTCTTCCATGATGGTCCTCCCTAGGGTATACACTTCCGATATTCTCATTTCAGTCAGACATAAATCTGTGATGGCAGTCCTCACCATAAAACAATTAAATATGAAGGTGATCTACATAGTGACATATAAATTAATTGAAAATAATATCCCCTTTTAAACATTTACTCATGTGGTCCTCTCTAGGGTACACTCATCAAATATTCTATAGGATACTGGACATTAAACTATTATGGTATTCCTCCACATTGTAGCAACAACTGTGAACTTCCTCCCCGCTGTGATGTTCCATGATGGTAGGATGGTCCACCCCATGCCAAATAAAATGTATGAAATCCCTAATATGTTTTGGCACTTGTACGGATGGGTCAAGTATGCCAAATAACATTTTTATAAAAAGTGGAATCATTTGACAACTTGAGGATGGCCTGGGGATACACTCATCATTTACAAAACATCAAGACTGTTCACATAACAACAAGACCCATAACATCCCCACTAATTTCAATATAATCATCAAGAATATTTTAATTTAGTCAGATCAAGGGGAGGATTCCCATGTTGATGAACAAAATCATATGTTTCTCAGGAGATGATAATTATTTTAGATGAATGTAGATATATTTTCAGTCATATAAGTTAAAAAAAATATAACCTTTTAGGTTAATAACCTCTGTAATTTCGAGGTTATTGAGGTTATTTTTGATATATATTAATTTATATATTGAATTATTTATTTTGAAATTTATATATTGAAATTTAATTTTGAATATTAATATATTATTTCAACAAATTATGTTTTAATAATTTTAATAATTACCATACCCTGTGAATTTTTTTTAGTTTTGGATATTGTCTATAGACTATAGAAATATAATTTTATCCCTATAAGGGTTTTGTGATTCTTTAAAAGAATACTTTAGTTCTCTACATGTGATATAATTCATCTTTAATTCTCATCATTTGGAGAAAAGGACGATATTATGGTGGAAATTGATTAATGAATGAAATTAAACTCATCATGTAATTATATATCATTATTTTATTAGTCATGATAGTAATGAAAATTTTCAAATCTAAGAATTGGATATTGAAACTAAAATTTGGTCATTTTACTATCCTTTCTGATGAAATATATGATCTTTTCACCCCTCTTCAACTTATGGATTTGTATATGTTTACGTTATCGGGATCATTTACTTGTATATGATCAATGTTCTGTGTCACTATACATTATTAATTTTACATTTTTTGTTTTCTTCCTTTTCTATAACTTCACTTCCTACTATCATTTTCAACATGGAAACCTAGTTACTCATTACTCTAGATGACCTTCATACTTCCCTCTATCACACATCACGACAATGTTTTATTAACACATATTCAATATGGTATGAAAAAAAGAGTATTTTCATGGTTAAAACCATTTCTCACCAATATAATGTCAAAATTATGAGGATTAAATATATTAAATGGGGTATAATGTACCAATATAATATTTTAAAAAGAATACCATTATGTTTGATAGAATATATGACACACAACGCCATGCATAAATGTCCCGAGAAATATATGATGGTTATAACCAAGCTTTTTAATTAAAGGGTATGAATAATATTTTCTACATTATTATATATATATATATATCATAATCAATAAAAAATTACTGGTAAATTATTAATATATAATTAATTAAGTATTTATAAATTAATTTTATTATTTAAAAATACATTTTCTTAATATACATTTTTGTTGTTTTTTGTGAGAAACTATTTTAATAAATTTTTATATATTTTTTAAGATAAATTTTATAAAACTAAAATACTTTTTTAAATCATCATATCTAAAGTACCTTATGGTGAAATATATGGGGTTTTCAGAAAATATTTATATTATGGTGAATAGTGAAAATACAATTTTTTCAAAAAATGCCAATTTTCAATAACATGTTTAATTTAAAAGCAACATTATTTTTTGAAAATAATTTAGAATAATATAATTATTCATTGTTTATGTATAATCCTATTGTTTAAATATTAATCATCTTATTATTTTATTTTAGTTGATGAATATTTTTGGTATTAAAAAAATTCATATTTATAAAAATTGTTTCAAATGTAAAATGACTCTAATTAGTAATTATTAAAATAACCTAAAATAAGTAATGATTTGAATTAAATTAATTTATTATATATAATTATTTATTTATTTTAATTTATATAAGGATGATTAAAATTTATAGTGTTAAAATAAATAATCTAATGCTAAAAAAATACATTTATTAAAAAACCCCTTTTTTCATCATGTCTAAGAGTTTTATTTTAAATAGAATTATTCCACATATTTAAAATTAAATATGTAATGTTGATTTAAGATTTTTAATAATATATATATATTATATAATACATAATTATTAATTTTTGGTCACAATGAAAAGTGAAAATAGTAAAAAACATTTACCATAGTGAATTTAAAAATAGAGTTATCATGGTTCAACTAAATGTATTAGGGATAAAATAACCAAAAAAATTATAAATTCTATTTTTAGACATATTTATAGTGTATATTATATAATTATTGATTATTATCCATTTATGATCCTTGTGGCATGTGAAAAACGTGTTCATAACATTTTATTTCAAAATATTTCAATTATGTATTCTCTCCCACATATAAAAGGCCACCATTATCCTCTCAAATTAACACATATAAATTATTTTTTTATAAACAATATTAATATAGCATACTTACTTCTGTTCCCACATCTTAAATTAGTTTGTTTTATCAAAAAACTAATTTAGGAACGATTTCGGGGTGAACATTAAGTGGTTTTTCAACGAAGAGGTATCATTCTTTAACGAGCATTTTGTTATTTTTTATCCCAGTAACAAAAAATATTAATCAACCATGTAGAAATAATAACACAAGTACATATTATAAAATGATACATTATTATTGATATTTATTAACAAATAACCATATCCATTTCCATCATGTTCAATCAAAAATGTATTTCATTTGAACGATAGACTACCAACTCATGAACAATTGTAATTCATATTGTCTCACCTCCAATTATTGATGGTTAGAATTTTTGATCTAATTTAAATATATATAAGATATATTTTAAATAATTATACTTATATTATTCTTAAATCGCATATAAATTCATATATTCCACCACGTGGAAGAAATAATAATGATGTACCTGTGTGTGACAAACACTGCCTTGCAAAGTGATGAGATTATTTTTTCACTAATGCTTTAAAAGGAAGGAAGTAAGAAAAAATTAATCAAATATACCTGATATATATGAAATAATTATGATATAAACAGAAAATGTAACATTCTTAGGTGTTATTATATCATTTTATTTCGTACATTCTTACTCACTAAAAATGGAAACCTCATTCATGTGTGTTCATGGTCTACCGTCCCTATGAAGCTATTTTATTATTTTATCATCACCAAAATAAAATGGATGATGTATAAAATTATATAAAATATAATTATATGTTATTTATTATATTATAAATAATATTTATATATATAATAATATTTATATTATTTTCATAACTATTTTTTAAAAATAGAAATTTTAATCATTTTTATGTACGACCTCCCATCACTATGATTGTAATGCTGTTCATTCTTCATAAAAATAATTAATGATATGATTTAAAAATATAATTTACATATAAAAAAATAAATATTTCATGGTAATTATTATATTGATGAAGAAACTATGAACCATTTGACCATGATCAACATAAATAATCCATTTTAAAAATACTGACCTAACATATTCAAAAAACATGATGTGGAATTAATTAATTAAATATTTAATGATTTCACTAATATAAGTAAAATAAACTTATTATGTATATGGTATTAAACATGGATAATTATATTATGAAATTATATAATTTATATAAAAATACTTTATTTTACATAAATACATAAATGCAATGTATGAAATCAAGGTCTGGGTTTATCATCTCACATTCACATCTTTGAGATATATTCTATATTATACAATGATTTTTTTTGTTTCATATATACTGGCCCATAGAAACAATATATCCAAAATCCATTTTTCCATGGTATTTAAATTTCCATTTTTATTATTAATTACATAGGATATACGATTCAAAAATTACCAAAGTGTAAGGGTTTCTCATCTCAATTTTATTTATGTGAGACATATTCCATATTCAAAACTATTTTATACTATGTAGAGTAAATAATACACATAAATACTTTTATGATTATTTTCATGAATATAATTTTTATTTTAAAATCCATATGGTTTTTTATCTTTCATGGGGGTTTGATCAAAATATTACCAATGTTTCAGGGGACTTCACCTCGATTTACATTCATTGATGCATTTTTTATTATTAGGCACATAATTTCTTTTATACAGTGTATATAAACCTCCAATTTTATTTTTATATCATTAATACCTTTATTATCATAGTATTTCTTGTATAATATATATAAATATATTCTTGTGGGTATATTATTGTTATGTTATCAAAAATGAAAAGGCAACATGCTATGATAACCTTTCATTTCATCTTTTTCAACATTGATGGTTATTTGGAGAAAATAATATGATCTTATTTTATGAATCCACATATTATTAATAATTAATTTTAGGAATGTTTCTTGAATAATTAATTTAAATTTCATCCCATGTTTATTAAGGAAACCTCAAAAAGTTGTTTATAAGTTATATCATTCTTGAATTACTTTTAGATCATGAATATTTCTCTTCCAAATCAATTTTTTTAAAATGTTCTAAAAATATTTCTTTTTATAAACATATATTATTTACTAAAAATATTTTATGTATTCATTTACCTTCTTCTACATTGTTTTAAAAATTAAATATTTTATCAATTTCAAAAAAAAAATCACTTTTGACTCTTTTTATGAAATGTATGAAAATAATGTTAATATTTATCATTTCTAACCTCTATAGATATTAACACCTCCATGGAAATTAGTTTATTTAAAAATTTATTCAAATGTTTCCAAGGTTAATTTAAAATAATTAGATTCTTTAAATATTTAGTGATTTTTAATATTTGAAATTTACTTTTCAACGTAAAAAAATTATTTTCCATGTAAATGTTTTTAATGAACTTTAAAAGGTATTTAAATTCATCAACATATAAAAATCATGATATTGCTTATCATCCATGGGGGATATTTTAAAATGATATCATCCTCATTCTCTCTTGGGGAGGATTATGTTTTTTTAAATATATTTTCATGGAACATGTTTATTTTCGACATTTTAATTTGATTTCAAAGTGATTGTCTTGGAATAAATTTATTTTAAATGTGAAAATCGTGTTATGAAATGAATTATGTTGTTTTTATAAATTTAATGATAATGTTCATGTTTTATATACTGTATTCTTATTATAGATCATGAGTTTCTAAAAAATGTGTGGATCCCCATTATAGCTCACATGTGATCATAAAATAGATTACAAGATGGGTGAACCCAGATAGAATTACAATTCATTGGACATGAAACACAATCATATTATTATTAAATTTGTAAGGGTTTTGTAAGGGTTCTAAAAATTTTATGTTCCAAAATACCAGCATGTATTCATTATTCTTTCTATGGGTTATAAATGATTCATTAATAAAGATTGATATCACGTGGATCATTATTATTCATTCTTATGAGTCTTTCATTTGTTAAATCATTATACCATGTTTTGATGATTAATGATTCATGAATTTATCAGTATGATATCTCTTATGATTTTATCTTGAACCTTTTTTATTTCATTAGTGAGAAAAATATGATCATAAGTGTATGACTTCATAAAAGGTACCTGGGTATGTAAGTGATATAATTTTTCAACATAATGTTTTAGTGGTTGGATATTGAAAATTAGGCCACCATTCTTAGTATCTGAACCAAAAATGTAACGATAATGTGTTTTAGTACAAGATCATTGTGTGCGGGTCTAGGGCTATTATAGATTCTATTTATTAACCTTCATTTAAGGCATACTGATTTAAAATAACAAATTCTAACTTCATTCATAGGAAATTTATATTTAAGTTATAGTTATTGTAAGAATTAAATATGTGTTAAACAGCACTATAAAATCATTTCTCCAAATTTATTATTGTGATAATAGTTAAACCATACATTATCATGGTTGAGGGTTGATATCCATCTATATACCACATATTTTTATGCTTTTTACTATCTACATGGAATATTATATCCTAAATCCAATTCCATTAATATGTTTTTCATATTGGGGAGAATTTGTATTAAATGAAAATAAGTTACAATTATTTAAATTAATCATGTGTGTATTGGTTGAGATTATTTATATTAGTTTATTTTCATTAAAAATTGTAATGACATTTATATATCCTATATACATGATATATTAATGAATATGATTGAATGTGATTTTAATAATGATTGATATTTTTTTCTACTGAACACATTGAAAATATTATTATTTCAAAGTTTCCTATTCCACATAAATAACATATTCTAATAAATTTTTTATTGACACCTCATTATTAATAAATTAATAATTAAATTTATGAGGATTTTTTATGAAGTTATAAAAATCAATTCTGGAGATTATTGAGATCGTGTTTTATAAATATATAATTTTATGAAAATGGTGATGGTGTATTTTATATTCAATTGAAAAAAGTAACGTGATGTACATTGTCATAAATTATTTTTAATGTAATTTTTATTTATAAATTAATATTATTTATTAAATCATTTATATTTCAATGATATTGGTTTTTTAAATTCAAAAGTAAATATGATGTCTATATTAGTTTATATTTAGATCAAGGAACATTATAAATGTTTCTAGAGGTCAATGAGATGGGGTATAAAGAATTTCTCTACTTATAACCTTATTGGTGTGCACTAATTTCTTATGGGAATTATGGTGATTATAAAAATATGTACTTATTATTACTATATAATCGATATATAGATGTACATATTTTTATTAAGTGTTAGAGATGTATTTGATTTATTATTATTTTACTGGATAACATATTAGGTATTGAATGGTTTTCGATAGAGAACAACATTTTTTAATATTTATTTGATATAAAGATGGGTTTTCTACTAGTTCTTCCTCCTACATAGCCTATAACATAACATTGATATATCCATTTTACCTAACTATTATTTTATCATTGTATAAAATTTAATGTTCTATTAATAATTAATGAAGTAAATTGATGTTTTTTTGAATTTTAATTTTAATGATAATGTTATAAGAGTTCGTTGGATTTTTTTGAGAGAGTATGTCTAACTAAAGTAAGTTAATGATCGATAATTACTGTGTGAGACACATGAGAGGTTTTATATTAATGTAGTAATAGAATTATTTCATGTATGTATGTTTTATTACATAGAATAGAAGATAAAACACTTATATTAAGTATGATAAAATTTTTTATGCTCTGGTTGATGATGATCATAGTTACTTATTATTGTTTCACATTCAAGTATTATTTCTTGACATCAACCTATCATAATAATAAACTAAGAAAATATTTTTATAATGACTAAATTATTTGTTCATGGGGATCCAAATATCATTAATTAAAAATATATAAATAAATATTGTTGATTATTTCTAAATAAATGAATGTTCTAGAATAATTAATAAGTTCATAAATGTTGTTTAAATTTACTATAATCATTTTACATGTATATTAGTGTATTATTAGATGAGATAATTCATTTTTACATGAGTCCAATGTTATTATATACTTGATCTATTAACTAGATGAACCAAGTATATCCTATGGAAATAGATTATTCATTATAATGCCTACAATTTATCTATATCACTTGAGTAGTTAACCTCAAAAAGCATTAAGTCCATTAAATGATTAATTTCCATAAAAAAATTTAATAAAAAAATACAATATATTTATTTATCAACAAATATAAATAAAATAATTTTTTTTAAATTATAAATTGAAAATTTATTTATGGATTCAAAACCCCCATATCAGTGAATATATTGAGATACCTTCTATATAAGGACTGAATGAAGAGCTCAAAATGGTACTAAATAGTTTCTTTTCTGAAGTAATCATTTAAATTATCATTTAAATAATCCTAAAATATATCATTACCTCATGTGCAATGATAGCTCAAAATATTTTATATTTTTAAAGGATTTTTATACATTTTGTTAGAATAATGTTTCTAAACCTGATAAAATGATTCTTCATTTTAATGATATAGATTTATTATATTTTATTTTATTGTAATAACACTTAATTAAAAAATTAACTTCATTATCCAAACATTCCAATTATTGGAATATTATTTTAATATGTATTCATATTTAACTATAGAATAACCATAAAAAATTACATTTATCCATTACAACTCACCACCCAATTATTTATGCAGGAAAATATTGATTGGAATATTCAATCCTATTTTCCATTATTAAAATTTATATTTTTGTGACCATTTAACACTAGATCTTATTTAACTCCAAATACTAATGATATTTAATTATTTCATCATAATATTTTAATGATATTATTTATAAAGATTTAATGATAGTAAATAGGGTCTAATTTATATATTTTTGGTCTATATGAAGATCTATGAAAAATGGGGTAAATTTCAAAACATTGAATCCATGGAATTTTTTCTCCAATTAAATGGAATGTTATTCATGTATGTTCTCTATAATTTTTAATTAGTCCATTGTGACATTGGTATATTTAATCCATGTAAATTTAGAAATGATCTATTATTGGAATTATTAATAATAAATCAAAATCAATATTAATTGATATAATTTATGAATCATTCAAAATATTTTTTTAATAAATTACATATATATATATAGCTTGTTTGTAAGTAAATTATATTATTACTTACATAATGAATAATTTTCAAAACCAAGTCCTTTAGGGATATAATATTGTCATATTATTTTTAGAAATAAGGTTTATTATCCACATTGAAATCAAAAAATAAAATTCTAATACTACTAGTAGTATTTGAAATTGAAGATTCATATTAAATTTTATTAAATCATAATAATTTTATTAGGTAATTATAATTAATTTTCTATCATCAATTTGAATACATGAATCAATAAATTGATTCCTTTATGTTTTGAACAATACAATTATTTTTATGATCACAAAACCATTTGATAGTTTAATTTAAACTACCATAAATATATTCCATTAAGAAATGACGTTTTAAAATAAGATTTTTAGATATAATAATAGTAATATTATCAAGTATTTAATAAAACCATGTTCAATTTTTCTTTGATATTAGAGAAATTTTTACATCAATGACTATATAATGAAAATGTTTGAAAACATTTTCCACTAGAAGACCCTTAGAGGATAAAAATTTATATATATGTTATTTATATTATTGAAAACATATTTTTATCATATAAACCTAACTCTTTAAATATATTATTGTTTTCTAAAAAATATATTTATATGAATGGAATATAATAAAGTTTTAATGTGCTATAAATAATTATAAAAATAAAATAACTAAATAGATTCTTAATAGTAGTTTGGTGGGTTCCATGGCGAATATAAAACAATACCAATTTTAATGGATAAATACATATATCTATATATATAAAATAGATCAGGGTTATTATTTTACATGAGTTAGTTCAATTTACAAAGCCATTAATGAAACAATCTAAATTATTATTTAAAAAACAATTTATTTTTAATGGTACTTAATATATCAATGAAAAAAATTCCTCCCATAGGTTCATTGGGAAATCAATTACAACACATAGAACAAAAAATTTAATAAAAAATCATTTCAACTACTAATATATTTTAAATATAATAACACATAATTTTTATTATGATACACAATATTAAAAACTTTTAATTTTTAGGTTTCACTTTTTTAAAATATATTTGTTGTGTTTAAAATTAATAATGATAAATACTTATGAAATTAAAACACTTATTCTTCTAAATAAATATATAAAATATTTTCATTTAATTTTTTATAACATTAATACAATTTACTATATAAGTTTTATATTCTATATTAAAAAAATAAATTAAATAGGATGATCAGATAGATTTATCATTGATCAATTCAATATTTTTTTTTAAATTTTTACTCATATATATATCATATTATTATTATTTTTCATATATGGGTGTTTTATAAAAAAATTAATACCTGTTAAATGATTAATTACTCATGTATTATGTATTTATATCTAAATATAATTATAACATATTGATTATCATGCCAAATTGTTTCTCATTTTTTAAACAACATAAAAAAATGCAATGAATATTTTTTGTTATCAAATAATATTACCCTTCCAACTAAAATCTTTTTTAAATTTTATAAATTATTTTCACTACCACATAACTGTATGATTACTAATCTATATAAGCTTATATGTATTTGTATAAAAAATAAATAAATATTTATCATTTTCCACTAACATAATCCTATTTCATATTCCTAATAATGATAATTCTTAAATATTAAATGATTAAAAATACAAAATTCCAAAAATACATCATTACAATGTCATGTATTCACCTCATTTTAATACATCTATTTTGACATTTCCAATGGAATTTAATATTAGAATTATTAATCATAACATTTTTATTATATTTGGTATATATTTTATTTTTTATGTATATAATTTAACTAAAATTATTCATATGTTAGGAACCATGTGAATATAAGGACGTGTTTAGTGTTAAAGAACCAGACGGAAGGTATTATATAAAAGGTTGATTTTTTAATATTTATAAAGATGACATCTATCTAAAAAATATATTTTTAATTATAAAATATCTTTAATTAGATACCGAATATAAATATTCATTATATATGATTTATTGAATAAAAAAATTGATATAGAATATTAAAATTAAATTTAAATTGGTTAAAAGTTAATAAATATTGATTAATAATATCTTTGATGATAAGGATAGAAAAGGAGTTAATAGTCATGTATAAAAGTTAAAGATAATTAAAAAAGGATGGGAAATATTTGTAGTGTATATATACGTGGGAGGGGATTTAATATAAATGGAATATTTTTAGGTAATAACACTTTATGTTTTCCAAAACATATTCTTTTTTACTACTAGTAAGTATTCAACGGGTTTATGGATTATTTATGTTCCTTGGAGGCACTGGAGGAGGCCAGTTCATATAGGATAAAGAATGTCATTCCATCAGCATTCATGTGGTATTCATATAGGATAACAGATCCACCAAAATTATTTCGTCTATTAAGTGACACCTAATAGAAATAAATTCGGTTCTATCATGTTTTTAGGGTGGAATGGTTCATTAATATTAAATATTATCATCATCATTAAAAAAAAATTATGCCACCTTTTGAGAAGGAGTATCCATATGTGAAGTGTAAAAAGTCACATCCTTTTAATAATATATAAACAATATTAATTTTTAGTAGTCATTAATATTGTTTCATAGAAGCAATTTTATTATATATATATGATTCAATTTCATGGACAAAAACGAAATAATTCTATTCAAACTAAAATTAGTTTCAAGAATTGTACAATTTTATGGAAAATTTTAATTTCCAAATTTTAGATTAATAATTTTAAAATATAGAATTATTTATTTAAATCGGCATATCATAAATATTTAGGGAGAGTTTTTTGGATTTTCTGCAGAAAAATAATTTTTCTGTGAATATATGGAAATACCATTTTCATTTTTATTAACACCATCATTTCATTTCTTGTATTAAAAAAGTCACATTCAATATTTTTATTGATTTTAAAATATTATTAGTTTATTCCTTTAAAAAACCAATCCATTAAATTTCATTAGGATCAATATTTCACTTATTTTTTAATCGAAACCATTTTGATAATTCAATGTTATTATTATGGAAAATCATATTTCATCTTGTTTCTTGGGTTTATTTTTAATATATTTCCAAAAATAATAGAAATTAAATTTTATAGAATGTAATATATATATAAATTCATAAATTCTAAATATTATAATTGCCTCACTTTTTTTTTGGTACAATGAACAATAACATTGATTAAATAATTCATTCACCCTGGTAAGAGTTAAAACATGTTTAAAGTGTAAAAAATAAAACTATAACAAGTTAAATAACCTATAAAGTAGAATAAATACTATTTGTAGACACTATTTCTGCTATATTTCATCTCCTATTAATATATAAGTCATTTTTAGAAAACCTGGATTGAGTAATATATTAATATATTTTAATCTCTTAAATAATTCCAAGGGTGTCATCTCCCTGACTTATAAGAGTAAACCACATAACCTCTCTTATCCATATATCAAGAGACTCTCAGATATTCCAATCTTGATCCAAATAATTTACTAACATAAATCCCCACACCCAAGGAGTACATGTTAGATCTGAATACCATCATACGAAGGATTTAAGAAGTAACCTAAAGAAGTTGTCTGAACAAGAGTTATAGTTTTACAAAAGATTATTTTTTCGTCTATTTCCACCTTAAAAACTCAAAAATCCATTGTGAGATGATAACATAATTTTCTCCCATATAATAAAATGATTTTGTGTTTATGGTTTTACCATTTTCATCTACTAATCTAAATAATAGAAATTATAATTTTTTTTATGTGTATGTATGGACTACAACATTGTGAACTGAAGTATTTTATTTTTCATTAGCACATCAAATTTATGGTATATATTGGTTGATTTAATAAAATAACAGAATATTAATTCTATAATTGTCATTTTTCAATCATAAAATAAAACATAATTGGTTTCCCCCATTTTATTTGAGATATAAAAACATTTCTCTTTTTCATGTATTAACTATCTGCCCCTTGTTGTAACATAATTCATTTTTCCATAACCACCATACACAGATAACTCTAAAATTATATTAAATGTAAAAAATAATAATTATAACATCATTTTGACTCATTAAATCGTTTAATAATGATACTTTTGACCTCTGTAAACCTTATGATGTATTTTCAGACTTATGATCCAAACATTCTCAAAAACAATTTATAAAACATAATCAATCAAGTTAATATATATAACATGATGAAAAATGAAATAAAAGTAAACATTAAAAATAATGAAATTTAAAAATATTCTTATGAATATACATATTTAATATAAATATATTATTAAAGAATATAAATAATGTATGTGACAAGTTGGACTCATTGTAACAGTTATTCTGAAATAAAACATAGTTTTAAAATTTTTTTTAGATTAAATTAAAATATTTTTAGTCAATGTTTATACTTTTTGTCGTATGTGTAAATATTTAAATAAATGAATTTTAAATTAAGTGTTACCTCTTGATAACAATATTACAAAGGTATTTTAAGGGAATAATTTTTCATATTTTATATAGAACATTTGATTTTTAAAAAAAAAATTAAAAATGAATGTTTTCTCGATGTATACATCATCAATGAATTTTTATTCTTCAATAAACAATATTTGATATTTCGATTCCATTAAAATATTAAATGTTTTCCTCTTATGAAAATCCATATAAGCATTATAATGGGATTTCAAGTTTTGAAAATGTAATGCACCAACCTTAAACAATAAATAATATTGAGTTATGTTATGAATTAACATTTAGGAACTTTACAAGTTTAGAGTTTTAAAGAAATATGAAATAATTATTACATTATACATAAAATATTTCAATTAGACACTTCTACTCTATCTATGTTTTTTCAAAAAATTAAAATAACCTAAAAAATAGGACATCATTTTTGGATAAAAATATAATTTAATTCTTACATTCTCGTACTATTTTTTATAACTAGTGAAAACATTTCAAAAACATGGGATGAGTATAAAAACCTCTGTAAGGTTTATAAAATAACAAAATATAACATTAGTCAATGAATACAAAAAAATAAAAAAATTCATACTTTTCAATCATAAAACCTAATATCATTAATATTACTTATAAAATTATAAAATTTATGAATAAATAATAGAAATCATAAATCTTAATTGTATCATTTGGCCTCTACAACATACTCATGTTACATATTTTAGAGCTACATGGGGAGTAACCTTCGTGGTTACGTTTGGAATGCCCATCATAGTATATTCCTTAAATCTATTAGGGGGAACCATAATGTCTACCTTCTTCACATTACCAAATGAATTGGAAAGATATCATAGGCTTACCTTCCCTTAATTTATCATATAATCACCTGTATACATAATCAATGCCCAATAACCATAACACAATCATAACACATAAACAAACATGCAGAAAAAATAACATTTCTACATTGCAATCATAAGACGTCATATCATGATATTGATATCATCAATACATTATCAAAACCATTTTCAATACTATAATACCTTCAAAATAATATGGTATTTAATTTTCTTCTTAAAAACATTTTGGTAAGTAGAGGAATCCAAATATCAAATAATGCTCGCAGTGGTGGAAAAGTCATTGTCACCACGTACGTTAAAAAGGAACATCACTTTTGTCATTTAGTAATAATATTCATAAAAAATGATTCCCTTTGAAAACCGATGAATGAAATTAACAGAAAAAGGTTTTGATTATACACAACATAAAATAAGGTCATATATATATATATATCAAAATATTCCTCAATGAAATGAGATTGAGATTAATTCCCATACCTTGATTCCGACTTGTCTCATTCATTATTTATTTTCCTGTATAATAAAATTAGGTTAATTTATAGTTTATTCAGAACAATTATCATTTTTATTATTTATTTTACATTACTTATCATTATGTTATAAAAAAATACAAAATTATTTAAGTTCTTATTGGTCGGTTTTTCGATATTCTGTATTTGATCCAAAAATGAACTTCATTGATGTAAATTGTCTTTGTAGTAAAAATTCCATCATCTACAAAATGTTATTCATTATATAAATATCATATATATTCTGTATATGTGTGTTTATAATTTCCATAAAATTTGGTGATAATAAATTAATTGCACAGTTCGTAGAGACTGTAGGTTGTATGTAAGCAAGAACGCTACTTTCATTTCATTTTCACATTAAAAGAATAATAATCAAGATATATAAATGTATATTATAATAATATTATTATATTTATATCATGTATGGCTTGTAGTATTAATAAAACCATGTGTTATATATATTGTGTAGATCATGTACAAGTCATATCACTTTGAGGGGGCCGTACTCCACACTTACTCATATGAAATTATCGTATTTACTTATAGTGGAAAGAATGAAGGTATATTATAAATTAAAATTAAAATTAAATAATCATAGAGACAATATAAATATAATAAATATAATATATAAATATAGTTCCATAATAATGTACACCATGAGATGTGGTAGGGGAAAAATGAACAATCATCATTTCGTGAGGAAGTAGTTCGCTATAGATAGAAACGATGTGTACATATCCATTAGATAAAGGTTTTTGTAAGTTTAGATTGAATACATATCATAACCACATACTAGTATATTTAAGACACTGTTTTTTTATGTAATCTATGAATAATAATATTATAGGATGTGTATATGCTAAAATAAATGAAAGGAACTTGCGAGAAGACATTACCTCTAAATTAGGTAACTTTTTTTGATTTGATCCAAACAACACTCTTTAATTTCATTCTAATGATGTTATAAATTATAGGATAAAGGGATAGATGTTTTAATATATTTGAACAAAATTTGGACGAGCCATGAGGCTTGAGAGGATTGAGTAAGTGGATAGTGGTGTTGGCATTTTATAAGAGGTAGGATGGTCACTTTAGGGATATTTTTAAATATTATTTTATTGTAAAATTAATTTCAAATTTTAATTGATAAAAAGAGATATAATTATATGATGATATTATATTGGGTTTAAATCCTCTAAACCAATAGGTTTTGGCATGTTTAAGACAAAAAATTAACCTTTCTTTTTTGCATCAACCCTTAGTTAAAAACACTAACTCTTACCATTTCTTCTTGTATTTTCATAATATATGGTTACAAAAGTTACTCAAAAATTACAAGTGATGAAAAATTTGATCATTAATAAGATCTAAAACATTATATAATTCATTTGGCCAAATATTATATTTTTAGGACTCTTATATCAAAATAATAAATTAGTATTTGATTTTAAAACTTATTTATGTCAATTTGGACACTATTTAGTAATTTATATTTGTTAAAGTCATAACAACTTGATTCCTTCGAACCAAAGTGATTAAATCCAATGTAATATTTCAATATCCTAGAATTAATTTTTCTATGTCATAAAAATAATCAAATTATTTTTATTTTAATATTGATAATACCATTTATTCGAATCTTCCATTAATAAGTTAATCACTGCGTCATCATTGTGTCATAAATAAAACAAATTATTTAATTTCTAAAAATTATTAATAAAATATAATGATTTAATAAATAGAATTATCATTATAATTAATATTTATAGTTTAATATATTACTTATATAACCCACTATAATTTTTTTTATGAATATACATGTTTATGTTATTTTTCACATTACATTAAATTAGTTATTATATCATGCCATTATCTCTCACATGTGGATCCCAACTTCTAAAGGATCGGCCTAAGGATTCTAATGGTCGGACATAACGCATAAAATATGATAATGACACGTTTTAGATCAGTTTTATATGATTAATAGATAATATGTTTTAAACTTATTTACCAAATCATCCATTTAACCATGGTAAATAATTTTTTTATTAAAGTAACTATTCAGAATGTACAAAAGTAAAAGGTACTTATTCGAAAAATTTGGACCTTTTTTATTAAAAATAAGGAATCCATTTTTACAAATTCAAAATACATTATCAGCATAAATTAATTTATAATTAATTCCTGTTGTCAAAACCAAAAAGCATATTTTTTAGATTAAAAACTACCAAAGGATTGACATGTGTTTATGTCCAATTAAAAAATGAAATTACATAAAGTTAAAAAAAATTACATTAAATTGTAAAACATTGATCCAGTTAAACTTTAAAAAACATAAAATGACTATCAAAATATATAAATAAATTAGATGAACATAAGATTTTGAATTAAAATGTAGTATTACTCACTATTCATTAAAATGAACATTATCAAAAAAATAACAAGAATTTCACCAAAGTAAATTTTAATTTACTGATTATATAGAATAAGATTATTTTGTAAAATATAACAAATATAACTAAAAAAACTATATTTAGAAAGGGTTATTCAGAAAAGGCATTAAAGAAACCTTTTAAAAAAATTAGAATGTTTCATCATTAAAATCAGATTCATTCATATTTTAATATACTAAAAATTATTGGATATATGTAAAAATATTTAACAAACATGTGTAATAATATTATAGTTAGTTCTGTTCATTTCACCCAATATAATAGTTGGACATTAACTACCATCTAAAATAATAATAATATTATTGTATTATTTTCCGACTTAACTCAATGTTGTGTGCAACGTTAGATTTCAGAGAAACAAATTGTAGCGTGTCGAGCACACTACAAGAAAAATAGTCCCATTTAATGTTAAAATAATATATTATTCATTAATATTAATTGATAATACAATTTATGGTTCTATAAATACCAGGGATCTTACGTCACTACCTTCTTTTAGAAAATGTGTCCCCACAATTTCATTTACTTATAAAATAAGTGGGTGTATTTATCCCTCATAGCATTTTTAGACTCCCACATTTCCCCTTAAACAATATGGGATTTCCAAAGAACAATTACATGATGAAATATCTTATTCTGCAACACATGATCTCTATGGGAATGAATTTGGACGAGTTGTTCCTCATAAGAAATATTCTCTTCTAACCGAACTACCTCTGAACACACAAAAAATATGGATCCGCCATATACATTCTCAATATTTAGCCATTAAAAACATTTTTTACATGGGATAAACTTTTTCGTAAATTCACTTTTAAGAAATTTAAAGAAACTTTATCGAGAATTTCACAGGTTCCAATGAACCGCATGCTCATCATTTCCATTTTTCACAAAATACATCACACTTTTCCACATAGAATCTTTTAGAAAAATATGATCACCATCCTTGAGAAAATGATCCTTCCACCGGTTATCTGTATAACTTTTCTACCATCTCTAAGATATTCTCAGGTGATTCTGAATCAATAGAAATTGTTCTCCCATATCTTTTACCAATTCTGGTCCAATAAAATTCATCTCACCTACTTCAACTCAAATTTTGGAGTTTGAAAAATCTTTCCACATAATGATTCAAATGGTTCCATATATATAAATAAATGAAAACTATTATTATAAGATAACTCAACCAAATAATGCTTTTTGTCTCAGCATCCTTGGTAATCCATTGAACAAGAACGTAACATATCTTCCAATGTCTAAATTTTTTGTTCTGACTTCCCAAATGATTGTGGACGAAAAGATGTACAAAAAATTAAATTAGTACCCAACATCATATGAAGGCCTTTTCAAAAGTTATAAGTGAATTTGTGAACATGATCAGATAAAATAAAAAAGGTGAACTCCATGTAACATGAATATCACATTAATATAAAATCGATAAAGTTGATCTAGAGACATTGTATCTAGAATAGGAAGAAATTGAATAGATTTAGTCAATCGATAAACAATAACCCAGATTGAATTGTTACCTTGAGAAGTGTTTGGTAATAAAACTATGAAATCCATGGATATTTTCTCCGATTTACTCATTGAAATAATAAAATTCGAATTCACACCATTCTGTAACATCCATTCTTTTCTATCCTTTGGACAAGTCAAACACCTCACAGTAAAGTTTGAAATATTTCTTTTCATTCCCTCCCACCAGATATACTTACAATGATCTCTTTATTTCGTATTACTACTAGTATGAACTAGAAACTGAGATCTATGAGTTTCCAATAACAACTATTTCTTCAAATGAGAATCATAGGGAACACATAATCTCTTTCCCAACCTAAAAACATAGTCTTTATAAATGATAAATTCAGGTAACATACCATTATGAACCAATTCACGCATTTTCTGGAACTCACTATCTTCTTTCCTCGCTTGCTTAATTCTGTTTGATATAGAAGATTTCATTACCACATAAAACAATATATAGGAATTTCCTGCACCAAACACATTCAATGTGAAATTTAGAAAACAAAAAACCAAAGGTTCATGTTCCAAATATAGAAAGGTCAATTTACCATTACTCTTTAGACTCAAAGGGGAACACACATTATTTCCCTTTCATAGATGGTATTGAATTTGGTAGTCATAATCATTGATTAACTGCAGACATCTATTATATCTCGTATTTTATTCTTTTTGAGTGAATATATACATCCCACTTTTGTGATCGGTATATATTTCAAACTTCACTCTATACAGAAGATGCATCCAATTTCTTTTAAATAAAAATCAACAACAACTAATTCAAAATCGTATGTAGGGTATTAAACTAATGATTTTTCAACTTACGTGAAGTATAATAAGTTACATGATCATTTTTCATTAGTACACAACAAATACCTTTCAACAAAGAGTTATTGTAGACAACAAATACACTATTTCTAGAAGGCAGTGCCAAAACTGGGGAATCCACTAGTCTTCGTTTCAATTCATGAAAAAATTCATCACATTCTTTTCTCCTGATGATCTTAACACCTGTTTGAGTTACCTTACATAATGGGATAGATAACCATGAAATATTTTCAATAAACCTCCTATAATAACTTCATAAACCAAGAATACAATGAATCTTGTTCAAATTAGAAGGTCTTGGCCACTCTTCATCAATTTTTGTTTTAGAAGGTTCAAATAATATGCCATTATTAGAAACAATATGAACATGGAATGAAATTTGTTGTAACCAAAACACAAACCTGTTAAATTTCACATAGTTTTTCTTTTCTTCTATGGATTTCAAGACAACCCTTAAAATCAATTTCTGGATCATCCTTAATTTTATAGTATACCAAAAGATAATCAATAAACACCATAAAAACATATCTTTGAACTCATGAAATGTTATATTCCTACGATCCATGAATACAGCTCGTACATTGGTTAACCCAAAAAGAATAACTACAATCTCATAATAGCAATATATAATATGAAACAACCTATTCAGAATGAATTCTTCCTTTACATTCAACTGATTATACCGTTATCTCGAGTCAATCATCGAAAAACACTGAGCTCCCTAATTCAGATCAAACAAATCTTTAATACGAGGAAAAAAATAATTTTTCTTGATAGTGATGTTACATATGAATCTAAAATAAATGCATAGTCTTATTGAACCATATTTATGTTTAAAAAACATATTATGACCACCATATTGTGAAGTGATAGGTCCAATTAATCCTTTATCAAGTAATTCTTGCAACTGCTTTATTATCTCTAAAATTTTAATAAATGGAATGTGATAAGGGGGTTTT
Organism: Viscum album; assembly: GCA_963277665.1. Classification (NCBI taxonomy): domain Eukaryota; kingdom Viridiplantae; phylum Streptophyta; class Magnoliopsida; order Santalales; family Viscaceae; genus Viscum; species Viscum album. The sequence goes on from OY728136.1 coordinate 2,003,734,381, forward strand.
GAAATTATATTAGAATCAAGAACAAAGTAAATAGTAAAATCAACTACACGATCTGGTATTATATAAGGAAACACATCTGAAAAAACATCAAGATAATCTTTGACCAAAATAAGATCATTAATTTGAATAGTTCCATTATTTTTATCAATATGTGAAATGTAACATTCATTTCAATAATTTGTTATTTTATTGGGTTCCAGATGTGTTTTCAAACATAATGTTTCATTCTTCTTCACAAACTGAAATTCATTCAGAAGAGAAAACTATTTATCTGTACATTCAATAATATCATGATAAACAAAAATCCAATCTATACCCAAAATAACATCATACTATACTACAAGAAAAATTATATTATTTGTAGGTAGATCCTTTCCGCAAACAAGGATAGAAATGATATTATAGTTAATTTTGTCGCAAAATTTCCCCCATGTATTTTTACCACATGTTCAAGATTCATATATTTAGATAGAATTATCAATTTACTAAAACAGTTCTCGATTTAGAAAAAATGTGTAGACCCATAATCAAACAACCCATTGGAATAATATGAAAAAACAATCAACGTACATGATAATACATTAGTTGATGGACCAACATCTACTAAATTAGTTTTAAATGATTTATCCACACTATTATGCTTGTAATACGGGTGCTTTACATAATCTAATTTCTATATTAGACACTCATTTTCAAAATGACCAATTTAATTTCATATAAATCTTTTTACTGAATATAAATCATATTTGGTCTCACCATTACCCATATCTTTTCCAATGAAATTACAAGAATTATGTCTAATTTTACCACATCATATTGGCTTACTAGATTTCAAAAGTAATACTACAATGTTATTTTTACCACAATTCCCACAAACTGTAAACATAAGTTTCTTTCCATCGGACTTTTGTGATGATTTATTCATGTTCTTATGCCTAATGGACCAATTATTTTGTTTTTTTGTTGAAGACCACCTAATCCTTAGAAAACTCCATTTCCACCTTTTTCACACATCAAGAATGTTTTTTAATAACTTTTTAACTCACGAGAAGCTAATGCACTTCGATACATTGGATTTAATCATGATAAAAAATTACTTATTTTACTATCAAGATCCCTTATGAAATTTGGAGCATACCTTTCCATTAGAGTGAATTTTTCTTCATAAGCATCCACCGAGTCATCCTCCTGCCGCAATTCCCTGAATTATTTTTCCATCCTAAGTCAAACTTCCAAAGGAAAATATTTCTCATGGAACTTAACTTTGAATACATCTAAATAAAGTGAATCAATCACATCACTATCCCACATATTTTTAATAATCAAGAACCACTGATCAGATTCACCTTCAAAATATAAAATAGAAAGACAAACCTTTTAATGTTGTGAACACTCTATGAAATCAAAAATATTTTCGAGTAATTTAATCCACCCTTCAACTAGAACATGGTTAGATGGTCCTACGAATGATGGGGTATGTTTTTTATTGAAGTGATCCACTAACAACATGTTTCTTTGTGGTTAATCTAGAAAATATCGTTCATGTATTCCACAACCATTTATATCTTCAGTAAATTGTTCTATCATAATAAATAAATGTTCAGTTATGATTCCAACCATTTATGTTTTCTGATTTTTAGGGTATTTTCCTCTTGATGTCATCCCATCATAGCGACCTTATTTCCTCTATAGAAAACCATTATAAACACAAGTATATCTTAAAATAATAAGGATAGTAATATGCAAATGCTATATAATTTACATTATAATATAATGTAAAAATAATTTATGGATATTAATTTAACAATATTATTACACCTAATGTTATATAAACTGACCTCTAATATCAACTGTAAGGAACCAACCTTTAAAAATAAATATTATTGAGTTATGTTAATAATTTACATTGAGTGTCTATTTAGGTTTAGAGTATTTTTGAATTAGGCCATAAAAATTACTTTACATATAAAATATAACATTATAGTCACTTCTACTCTATCCAATTTTTCCATATTAATAAAACTCTTTAAAAACCCAATTTTATTTGATAAAAATTTCTATTAATTATTCCTTTTTATTAACCATCCTTATACGCTATGAGAATTTTTTCATGTACTTGGGATAAGCATAAAAATCTCCTTAAGAGTTATAAAACAATGAAATAAAATATTATTCCATGAATACATAAAAATGAATGACATTATACTTTTCACTCATAAAACATAAGCTCATTAATATACCTCATGAAATATTAATATTTATGAATAACTCATAGAAATAATAAATCATAAAGGTAAAATTTGGCATCCACAACATACATACATTATAGCTTTCAGAGCTTCATAGGGTGTAACCTTCATGGTTAAATTGGGAGTACCCATCACTGTACCTGCCCTACATCTCATAGGAGAAACCTTCATGTTATCCCCTTTCATGTTTCAAATTAATTGGATAGATATCATGGTAACACATACACTCATTTTTTCACGGAACCACCCATATACATAAGCAATGTCCAAGAACCATAACATAATCATAACATAAGAACAAACATAAGGGAAAAATAAAATTTCCACATAGAATTAGTAAGACATCATATCAAGATATTGATATAATAAATCCATTATTGAAACCATATTATATTCCAAAATAAATAAAAGGGAATACTGTATATAAATTTCCTTTTGCAATCATTACGGCTTGTAGAAGATTCCAAATATCATATTATGCTCATAGTAGTGGAAAGGTCATTTTCACCGCATTAGTTAAAAGGAAACATTCCTTTTGACATTTAGTAAAAAACTTCGTAAAAAATATTCTATCTGAAAACAATTAAATAAAGTTAAAATCCAAATGGTTTGATTATACACTATATAAAGTAAGGTCTTATATAAACCAAAATATTCTTTAACTAAATGATATTGATATGATGTCCATTACATTGTGTCTAACTTGTATCATTAGTTCGTTATCTTACTAAAAATTAAACATTGGTAAATTTATACTTTCCATAGAACCATTTGGATATTTATAATTCATATTATATTACTTATCATCATGTTATTATAATTTTATAATTATATAATTTCATATTGGTCGGTCTGTCGATATTCGGCACTTGAGTCGAAAATGATGTTGTTTGATGTAAATTGTCCATGTGTTCAAAAGTACATCATCTATAGAATATTATTAATGATTTAAATATCATATATATCATATATTTATTTTTATAATTTCTATAATATTTAGAGATAATAAATGAAATGCAATATTCTTGAAGAAGGTTGGTCGTAGGTACACATGAACAATAATTTCATTTCATTGTCATATTAAATGAATATTAATCAAATGATATAAATGTAAAAAAATATTAAAAGTACTATATTTATATAATTTGTGTCTCATTAGATTAAAGAAACCATCCTTTATATGTTTCTCATATAGAATGAATGTTTCATATGACATTGAGGGGGAATTAGTCTATACTTCCTCAACTGAAATTATCATATCTACACATCATAGAAAGTATAAAGTTCTATTGTAAATAAAAAATATAGATGCATATAGACAATATAAATATAATATATATAATATAAAAATACAATTCTATCATAATATCCACCATAAGAGGTGGTAGGGGAAAATTGATCAATCATCTATTTGTGAGGTGGTGGTTCCCCGTACATAGAAACAATATGTTCGTATCCATTAGACGGAGATGTCTGTAAGTGCAGTTTGAAACCTTATCATAACAACATCATATTATATTGAGTATATTATTGATGTTATGTAATCAATTAATAATACATTTATTGGGAGTGATGAATGAAAAATAAAATAAATGAACTTGAGAGAAGACATTACCTCTAAAATGGTAATTTCTTTTGATTGGCACCAAAAGGCTTTCTTGAATTACGATTTACCAAAGTAAATGCCTATTGAAGTGATGGATAGATGATGGGAGCATATTTTATCAGATTTTGTATGTTCCAAGTTGATTTATAGGTGTGAGTAAGTTGGTATAAGTGGTGGTCTTTTTTAAAATGGGGGAGGGGCACTTTAAGAAAGTACTGAAATATTATTTTGTTACAAAATTATTTTTCAATTATAATATTTTAAAACTTATATAATTCTAGGATTCATTGAAAATGGGTTGAAATCATCTCAACCAATAGGTTTTGGATCGGTTTAGGTCATAAAATTAACATTATCATTTAGCATTAACCGTTGGTAAAAAACCCAAACTCATACCATGTCATCGTGTATTTTCATAATATATGGTTATTATAGTTACGATAAAATGAACAAATACCCTCAAATAAATCCTTAATGAAATTTTAAACAATATATATGTAATGTGGCTGAATAATATATTTTTAAAACTATTATATCATTTAGTAAAATTGTATTTGTTTTAAAAACTCATTTATGTCAATTTTGACACTATATAGTTATATATTTTTCACAAATTCAGAAATACAAGATTCATTTGAAAAAAGTCATTTAATTAAATATAATTTGTCAATATCATCTAAAAAATTAATCTATGGAATCTAAATAGTTAAATTACATTTATTTAATTTTGATAATATCATTTATTTGAATCATTCATTAATAAGGAAATAAATACCTCATCGTTGTGTAATAAATAAATTAATTTATTTGATGTCTAAAAATGATAATTAAAATTAAATGATTTATTAAATAGTTCTATTTTTTTAATGACTATTTACAGTCTAATAAGTCACTTATATAACCCTATATAGTAATTGTTTTGGTAAAAACATACATGTTTATGTTATTTTTCACTTTACATTAAATTAATTATTATAACATGTCATTACCAACCCCATGTGGAACCCAAATGGTAATAAATTCCTAAAAAAGAATATAATATTTATAAATAACTCAAAAAATTTTATTAAGACACATATTATTATAGTTTTGTGTTTTTAAATATTATGTTTTACCCTTATCTACCAGATTTACTCATTAACCATGGTAAATAAAAATAAATATTGAAGTTAATATTCACAATGTACCAAAATAAAATGTACCTATTCACACAATTTTGTCCATCATAATCCAAATGTGGAATCAATTTTTTCAAATAAAAAAAAAATAATTTTTAGAAATTATTTTAAAATTTTGCCCTGTTGTTAGAATTAGAATACCTGTTTTTGTGAATTAAAAACAACCAAATGAAATGAATGTGTTTATGTTCAATTAAAATGTAAAATTACTTCAAATTACCATCATTGGATTAAATGCTAAAAACCTAATGCAATTACAATTTTAAAACAGATTAATGTGAAAATGTAGTTGTGTATATAAATTATATGAAAATGCTGCTTTGAATTAAAATGTAGTGTTAATCACTATTCATTAAAAATAATCATTATCAGAAAATTACCAAAAAAAATATCTAAAGTATTTTTTGATGTCCCTATTATATATAAGAAGTTTAAATTGTCATATATAAAATAGTAATGTGGAAAAAACTATATTTTAAAAGGGTTTTCCATTAAATGGTTGTAAAATGGGATTTAAAAAAATATTCGACTATTTCAAGATAAAATTCCGATTAATTATTTTTTTGAGCCTCAAAAATTTATTTGATAAATGTAAAAACATTTAACAAGAATGTTTAATAATACAATATTCAGTTATTTTCATTCCCATCAATATAACGGCATAGAATTATCTACCATTTAATATAATAATAATATTATTGTATTATTTTCTAGTATAACTCAACTTGTGCAATGTATGATTTTGGAGATACCCATTTTTTCTTGTCGAGTATTATGTTGGAAAAAGAATCCCCATTGATATTAAAATAATATATTATTCTAGTATATTAGAATAACTAAAAAATTATTATTCTCTGGATACCTCGGATCCTACAAAAAGTTGGTTCCTAAATAAAATGGATATATTAATATTGAAAAATGTTATACTTATTGGTTCAAAAGTAAATTTTTATAAGTTTGTTCAGGGAAATTCACGATTATATGTGTTTTATTTATGTTTTAGTCCTTGTAAATTATTTATGTTGATGTTTGATCCATATATAACATCTCAATTCATTGATAAATGATTATTTCCTACAAATATATTTATAAGCATTAATACTTTATGTTATTCAATTTAGAAAGGTTCTTGAGATGGTTGTAAGAATATTTTATCCAAAGTAACCTAAATTAATTTCATATATTTGAAAAATATTATGAATGATAAAAAATTTATTCAATAGAGTATTATTATAATGTTTTATTTAATGTAATGATTATTCTCTGTATGTGTAAATGTTATCCTTTTAATAATATGTTTTTTTTGAGTTCTCATGTTTTCTATGAAACCCTTATGATTATGATTATTTTTATAATTTACACCTTCTTATAAAATATTTTAGGTAAATCATTGGGTATTAAATATTATTTCATTTATATTTAAATGATTATTTCCACTCAAATATTATATGTTAATGGAAAACACTACTATATGAAAACATTATTTTTGAAATGGACAATATTTTTTCTTTTATTCTTTGTATATATCCCTTATTGAAATTCTCATCCTCATAACTTTGTTTCAAATTTGTTTCATAGGTTTTAAGGATTATTTGGAATACTTATAATATCAGGTGGAAAATAAAATAAATTTTTGATAAAAAACATGTTTCATTTTAAAATAATTATATTATTGAAAATTAGCCACTAGGTAGATGTGTAATCTTTTTAATGAATGGGTTTTTATATTATATTTAAGAAAAAATTTAGTGAAACTATAAAACTAAAAAAACCTAGGTAATAAAACAAAATGAATTATTTTTTGATAAATTATATTATGTGTTGAATATATATATTTGGTTTATATAGTGGTTATCTTAGTATGGTTATAATAATTCTATAGGTTGGGTTAATGTTTGTAATTAAACCTAAGAGATTTTATTTTACGGTTATGTAATGAAGGATTTTAAATATTACCATGTTCCATAATCTAATCTATGACTATTTAGTGTTGTTACCAACATAGAAAAGTGGTACGAAAACTTTTAATGGAAATAAGAGGAAACTATCCATCAAATAAAGCTAAAATGGATGGAAATATAATAGAAAAGTTTGATATTGTGATATATCAATTTAAATAGAATATTAATAATTGTGACATCTATTATAAATATAACCACATCCACCATAGAGGAACATATAAATAGTAGCGGATAACATTGAATAAAAGCATCTATAATTTAGTGGATTTTTGTAACCAAGAGGTAGAATGGGGATATATTTAAAATTTGGAAATGAAATTCAATATCATTGGTTTTTTGGAGAATAAATAGTAAATTATAGTTATTTATCATATTGAAGATGAATCCAATCATTGGTGGTTAATGATAATGAATACAAAGGGAATATGGGAGATTGATTCCTTAAAATGAGATGAATTTGTGAATATTTTCTAGGAAAAATATTTTCTAAGGGATGTATGACTTCAAATAGAAATTAAATATGGTAATTTAGGTATATATTATTAGAATTTGTGGCATTGTTTGAAGAAAATATTACTCGATTTGATATATGTACAAAATATTCTATCAGAAATTTTTAAAATAAAACTAATGTGTTTTACTCAAGATTGAATCCAATATATCCAAGGGAAATGGATTTTCATGAATCTAATAGTTATGAGACTTTTGTATAATATGATGTGAAGAAAGAATTTGTTTTTTTGATGATCAAGGGTTCTATGAAAACCATTATAAAAATATTCCAATGTTGTAGGAAACGGGGAATCACCCATCGGGGAAATAAAAATGTAAGAATATCATGTTCCTATATTTTGATATGTGTTATAAGAAGTAACATGGATAATTTATTATAAAATATAGTCCTTTATTCTGATATGTTTGTTTTGACTTGTGTCAAGTGATTGGAATGAAAATTATCATATTAATGATCTAAAAAATAATGGAAATTCAAAACTAAGGTGTTTTAATTATAATTATATAGGTCATTATATAATTACTTTTATGAGTTTTGGAATGAAGGATTTAAGTCTTCATGATCCAAAGTGTAAAGGTGTGAAGAACCTATTTATAACTAAATTATCATATGTTTGACCATCTAGATATGTGGTATTAGGTAGATTACATGTTTATTCATCTTATTCTAATATTTTGTGTAACATCCACAACTTGGGGGATAGTAAACTGGTTCCCAATCTGGGTTGCTATATGACTTCATGCACACCTCCCCATATTCTAGATGAATATGTGGAGCAAAGAGGGTTTAATAGATAATGTGGGGGATACAATACTCTCATCACTAGAGTAATCCACAAAATAAAACATATGTAATAAATTAAATGACAAACAATTAAATAGAATCCTGAATTAATAACCGTGTCCAAAATATTGTGAAACCCAAAAAATGATAATTATACCACGTCAATGATACTAGTTCCCAAAATGAAAAAAATTAAAAATAAATAAAATAGGGAAATCCCAAACCACGGTCCTGACTCCTGGTCCAGATCCTTATCCATGCACTCAAAATCCCAAATCATCTATCTAGCATTAGACCTTTCCCCTTATCGTGACTTTTAAATATGCAATATTGACTGGTACCGAATGAACAACCATTCATGTTATGAGTACAACTATCTGGGCCAACAGTAAATTTTTCAACAAAATATCGAGTCTAAATATATATTTCATGTTAGTAATGAAAAAAATTGATGGTAAAAAAGAGACTTCTTAGGAACCATTAGTTAACTACGTTCACTTTATCCATTTTATTTACCTAAACCATTTCCTAACTTTTCAATGGGTTTGGCATTTACCTATTTTACACAATAGCCAAATATGGTCAATTACAATGCATATAGAAATAATAAATTTTTTCTATCAATCTATGTATTATAATTTCAAAACAAATACAATACACATATCTTGGCGCCTCAGTCTAGGAAATCCCATCCAATGAAACTGTTCTGGGTGTATATCATCAGTATGATTCCCTAACACATGCACTCTATAGAGGGGTTTAGATCCACATTCTAACCCAAAACATTGTAGTATCATCAATACATTATCCCAAATCACTAATCCATGTTCACATGATTATTTAACAATTCAACATATACACTGTTTCATGAACCACACACAACCAATTTATATAACATTTCCAATTCACATTTTATAAAACATATAAATCAAAATCAATTACTTACCCATGAAAAACTTTTCCTTTTTTACATAGAATATACCATTAAATCAATTTCTCATTTCATTCCATAATTTAATCACCATAAATCATCCTTTAACATACAGTAGACCATTCATGAAATTCAATTACAAACTCACAATTCATTTGACATAATAACTTTATTCATGTTTAACACTTTTTAAAATTCATACAAACAATCCCTTATGACAAATAAAATAATTAGAATAATCTATCATTAATTCTCATATTATATACAAACAATTGTACCAATATATTTATCATGGGGTATACCTTAGTACATGTATATTACATGCTTAACATTATAATTTGTTGGTATGGGAACATTGGCGCACCCCATGGGTGGCGGTAATCTGGTGTAGTCAACCACAACAAAACCCATGGGGATCGTGATGGGTTAATTTTTTGATTATAATACCATTTTATTAAATCATAATCAAGGAAAAATATATACAATAAGAGGGAAGAAATATTGGTACCACACATCCACAAAAAGATAACAAAAAAACATGATATATCATGAAGATAATCGATCTCAAATATGAAGATGAACATTCCCATAACCTTATCCTTATATCCAGATTCTATCTCCCTTTAATCCCTAACCTATGAGATTTTGGAAAATATGGGTTAACAGATTCAGAAGAAGAACAAAAACAAAATACATAATTTTGAAAAGATAAGCAGGTTGAGAATTAGATTTACCAGCAGCTTCGATTTTCATATAATAGCACAAAAAATGGCTTTGAATAGAAACAGATTGATTATTGGGAGTTATTGAGAGTTTAGGTTCTTCAATAAGGATATAAGAGGATGAAATGGATAGAAATTTGGGTGATTAAAAAAATATACCAAAAGGGAAATTTGGTAAATAATTACATTTTAATGGTGACTAAGGTTTGGATACATTGATTTCAAACCCATGTGAAAACCATTTTCCTTCTACTGTCCAAGAGGGGTTGAGGTTGGATGGTTACCTAGGTAGATCCTTATGGTTTGAAAAACAATAAACAAACCTTTCAAACTGCATCTCTTTAATCTTTAATGGTTTGTCTCTCCCCCATTGCACATTTTAACGAACCCTACATCCCTCCTCCTAGATAACATGGTTTGGTCATACAGTTTATCCCAATCATGTTCCAACCATTAAATGTTTATTGAATAGATATACATGTACTATTTTCATGTTCAAAACCCTCATAATACACCCAAGATCTTCATAAACTTGGTAAACATTTAATTATACATAATTAAGGGTTCCAAACAAAAATTTAAAAAACATACCTCCAAGAATTTCCAGATCATAAATCTTATTTGATTAGGGGTCTATAAATTAATTAATTTCTGATTACTTTATTGGAATATTTTATATTTCACCTCAATAAATGAATCTATATCATTTGGTAAAAACATGGGGGGTAGTATCATAAAAAATGAAATTATAAGAATCATCAGGTTATTGTCTATAGAATGGATTTACCGGATACGATTTCTCTCATTCCCCTGTTAGAATTTGAGGTTATTCATGGTATAGATTAGATTTATATTATTCAGTATAAGGTTTACTAAAATTATAATTGGTTTTCATCATAATTACCTATGGTTTTACTACAAGAATGAATTAATATAATTGATAACATATGAATAATCCTGGAATGTGATTATATATATAAATGAATTTTTACATGAACATATTGTTGAGAATAAAAAAATTGTTCAAATTTTTTATGATCATATAGTAATTGAAAATATGCTTGTATTAATTAAAAAATCTCTTATAATTTTTCATAATTGAGATATTTCATTTTCAATTGATGTATTTTCTTTTTCTATTCCTATATCAAAACATCTTTATCAAATGACACAAATAGAACTTTTGGAATTGAAAAATTAGTTATAAAAGTTTCTTTATAAAGGCTTTATTCATCCTTCAACATCACAATGAACTTGTACTTTTTAGTTTGTTAAAAATAAATATTGTTCCATGCAGATTTTAATTGACTATAGAAAATTGAATTATAACACTATTAAGAATAATTATATGATTACTCATATAGATGAATTGTTTGATTATCTCCAGAAAGCTCCATATTCTTTAATTATTGACTGAAGGTTCGGGTATCATTAATTGAACATGAAGAATGATGGAATTCAAAAGAAATCAAGTTTATCTACATGTATGTATTATGAATGTTTTTCCATTGTATTAGTGATAAAATATTATGAATTTGTATTTATTGATATCAATAATATATTTCTCCAAGATATATTGGATAAATTAGTGGTCTTGTTTATTTAATTCATTCATATATATTATAAAAGCTATGATGATCAAGAGAAACATTTAGGGGTTTCTCTAAAAACTATAATAGAAACGTTATTGTATGGAAAATTTATTAAATGTGAATTTTGGTTTTTAAATATTTCATTACATAGACATATTGTAAATGAAGAAGGAATTAATGATGATCATTGTAAAACAAAAGTTGATAAAGAGTGGATAACTCCAAAAAATGTCATATTGATTCATAGTTATCTTTGATTAATGAGTTAATACTGACAATTGGATAAAAATAAATTCATACTAATATATAACACTATCTATGAAAATTCAAATTGGATTTAAATTCATATGGGTAAAACAATTCTTTAAATTTTGCATGGAATTAAAAACATGAATAGTGAGTACTCTAATATTTTCCTCCTCTTCCCGAAAAAAAACGACTTATTTAACTTCAATGTTGTGATATTATATTTTGATATAAGGTATGTTATCCATATATAACACCAAAAATAAAATTCTAATCTTACTAATAGTATTTTAAATAGAATATTCACCTAAAAGATTAATAAAACCAAACAATTTTTATGGTTATTATAACTAATTTTATACTTTCTATAAGAAAACATGAATCAATAAATATATTAAATTATGTTTTGAAAAGTACCATTCTTATTATGATCACAAAAAGATTTTGATCGCTTAATATAAATGTCCTGAAATACATTCCCATAAGGAATGAATTATTGAAGAAAAAAGTTTGATATAATATTAATAATAAGATCGAGTGTTTAATAAAATCATGATGATTTTTTAAGCATAATAGAGAAAATGTTACTTCAATGTCTATATAATGAATATTTCTGAAACAATTTTCCACTAGGGGACCCTTATAGGTTAAAAATTTCTATATATGTTATTTATATTATTAAAAATATATTTTCATCATATGATCCCCACTCGTTCAGTGGGTAATTTGTTTTCAAAATATAATAGTGTGAATGGAAATAAATAAATATTTAATATACTGTATATAATTTTAAAAAATTAGAAACAAAATAGAATCCTTATTGTAGTTAGTTTTTTTCCTTGTTTTACATAAAATAATCAAATTTTAATGGAAAAATTAATATATCTACAAATATCAAGGTGATCAGGGTTCTTCTATTACATTAGATAGTTAAATTTACATAACAAATAATGAAATTATGTCATTTTTCATTTAAATTTTTATTAATTTTTAATAAATATATGAATGACCAAAATTTTTCCAATAGTTTCATTGATAAATAAATAAAAACACAAAGAACACATAATGTAATGAAAAAAACATTCAAACAACCAATATATTTTATATATAATAATATATCACTTGGCATAGGATATAAAAAAGTAATAACATTTCAAATTTAGGTTTAAATTTTTTAGAATCTATGTGTTGTATTTAAAATTAATAATGATAAGTACTTATGAAATAAAAAACAATATTTTTCATAGTCAATATATAAAATATTTTCATTTAAGTTTCCATAACCTGAAAAATATTTATTGTGTAATTAATAGATTCTATAGTAGAAACAATAAATGATATAGGATAATATTATAGATTCACCATTGATCAAATTAATTTTTTGAAATTTATAATCATATATATATATATATATTATATTATATTATTATAAATATATGAGTGTTTTAGAATAATTTCATTCCCTTTAAAATGATTAATTACTCATGGAATATGTATTTATAACCTACATATAATTTTAAAATCTTGATTATCCTGAAAAATGGTTTTTTAATTTTCTTAACACCATAATAAATGATTTTAATATTTTATGTTGTCGAATAATATAAATATTCCTAGTAAAATAATTGTTAATTTTAATAAATTATTTTTACTACCACTTGAATGTATGATTACTAATATATATAAACAAATATGTATTTTTCTAATAAATCATTAGTTTTTTATCATTTTCCACTAAAATAATCCTATTTCATTATCCTAATAATTAAAATTCTAATGTACCAAATGATTCAAAAAAATTCTAAACATACATCATTATGAAGCCTTGAATTCACCTTATAGTTATACATCTAATTTGATAGTTCCAAAAGAATGTATTCTTAGATTAAATAATCATATCAGTTTTATTATATATGGTATATTTTATATTTTTTATGTATATAATTTAAAATAAATTATTCACATTTTATTAACCATGTAAATTTGAGGAGAAGTATGGAGCTAAATAGCCAGAAGAAAAGTAATTTAAAAAAGGGATTTTTTAATAAGTATAAACATAACATCTCTCTAATAAATATCATTTAAGTTTGTAAATGACTTGAATTAGATAAATAATTTGAATAAAAATTATACATTATTTATTGGATAAATAAAATGATATATAATATTAAATTTATATTTAAACTTGTGAGAATTAAATAAATGTGGGTAAATATGCTATGAGAGGATAAGGATTGAAAAAAGATTAATTGGACATGTATAGAAGTGAATGATGATTCTTTATGGTAATTAATATAAGGTTATAGATAAGAGTCGAATGATTTATGATAAATTATATATTTTGAGGTGACAACCCTTTATATTTTACAAATCATATTCTTTTTTTCTATTAGTAAGTATTTAAGGTGTTCAAGGGTTATGAAGGATCCTTGGAGGCACTGGAGGAGGCCGGTTCATTTAGCCTAAAGGATGTAGTTCCACCAGATTTAATGTTTTATTCCAAAAGGATGCCAAATCCACTATAATTATTTTATCTAGTATGTGACAACTAATTGAAATAAATAGGGTTTTACCCTGTTTTCTAGCGTGAAAAGGTTCTTAAAACGTATATATCATGTTCATTATTAACTGAAATTTATCCATCCTTTTTAGAAGGAGTTTTCATGTTTGATGTGTGAAATGTGTATTATTATTTATAATAGATAAATTTTATTCTTTTTTATTATTCATTAACATTGTTTCTTAGAACCATTTAAGATTTAAGAACTATAGGAAATTTCAGGTTTAAAAAGAGAATTATTTTATTCTATATAAATTTAGTTTTAGGTATTGTATTTTTTTCAAATTTGTAATTTCAATATTTGAGAATATTAATTTGAATAAATATAATTATTTAGTTCAATAATTATATCATAATTATTTTAGAGTGATTTTTTTGAATTTTCTCTAATAAATTGAATTTAGGGTGAATATATGAAAATACCGATTTCATTTTTATCAAAACATTTTTCTCGTTTTTTGTATTTAAAAAGTCACATTAAAAATTTTAATTGGTTTTAAAATATTATTAGTTAATTATTTTTTAAAAATAATCCATTTGATATCCTTATGATCAATATTACACTTTAATGTTTTTATGAAAACATTTTTTATACTTTAAAGGTATTATTCTAGAAAAACAACTTTCATCCAGTTTTTTGGGTATATTTTTAATTTATTTCTGTCCAATAATAGATATTATTTTAATAGAAAGGAACACATATATGAAATCATAATTTCAAAATATTATAATCGGTCCAGTTTTTTTTGTTGTCATAATGAACAATAACATTTTTAAAAATTCATTCAACATGGTAAGAGTTATAATATGTTAACAGTTTTAAAAATAAAACCATAAGAGAAAAAATGGCCAGTAAAATAGTAAAAATATTATTTCCAGACACTATATATAAACAATTTCATCTCTTATTAATATACAAGTAATTTATAATCAACTTGTATTGTGTAATATTTAAATATATTTTAATCATTTGAAAAACCCCTTGTGTGTTATATCCCTCACTTATAAGAGGAAACAACATAACCTCTCTTATCCATTTATATATAGACTATTAAAAATTCCAATCCTGATCCAAATAATTTATTAATATTATTCCTCACACCATAGAAATATTTTTTTGACCTGAAAACCATCATATGAATAATTTAAGTCGTAATTTAAAGAGGTTGTTTGAATAAGAGTTCTAGTTCAAAACAATATTTTTTTATTCTTTTACCACCATTAAAAATCTACCATCCAATATGAGATAAAAAAGTTAGTTTCACCCATCAAATTAAACTTTATTTTTTTCATGGTATTACAATTTTCATCAACTTATCGAAGAAATGGAATTTAAAATTTCTTGTGTGTGTATGTACGGGACTATAAGGCCCCGACCTTAAACCTTACTAAATCGTGAGTTATTACAAGATTACACATTGAGGATCTTTTCAAGTTTAGAGTTTTTGAGAATTAGATCATAAAACTTGCATTACATTACTCATTTAAACTTAGTGGTTACATAAAAGATAGTATTCATTTTTCCCATCAATGAAAAAATATTTAAAATAAAACATGGATTCTTTCTTGACACTTCCTTGACACTATCATCATATCATGTACCATTCCCTTGACCTGTGAAAAACATTTCAAAAACATGGAATGAGCATAAAAAAGCTCTGTAAGGGTTATAAAAAGTATGGAAAGGAAACATGAGTACATATATACATATGAATGAAATCATACTTTACCCATAAAACATATTCACTTTAACATACCTCATAAAATCATGAATAAATCATAGAAATCATAAGACATAAAGGTAACTTAAGGCATTCATAACATTCTTACGTAGGGAGTAACCCTCTTGGTTATGTTTGGAATACCCATCACAGTATATTCCCTACATCTTTTCGGAGATACCTTAATGCTTAACTCCTTTATATTACCCAATGCATTGGAGAGCTATATCGGGCTCACCCGCCCTTAGTTTATCACGAAACCACCCGTCTTCATAAACAATCCCAAAGAACCATAACATAATCGTAGCACATAACTTAAGCATAAAGGAAAGATAACATTTCCACATTGTAATAACAATATAACATTTAAGATATTGAATCCATTCTAAAAAAACATTTTCAAAACCATTTAAAACAATTAATAAAGAGATTTTTTAATCAAAGTGTCCCATACAACTTTGAAGCTTTTAACATTTAACTCCATTAATATCAACATAAATAAATCCTTGAAACCATTTTGAAAACATGGATATTAATGAGAGATATTTATAAGAACAAATCATTAAAACATTTAAAACGATATTTTAGTTAAAGGGTTTTTATCAAAATGAGACACTTGAATACAATAATTGAGGAATAACATTTAATCAGAACTCTATAATATCATGAGAATAAAGGTATTCGTGATATAATATTCCAAAGTACAGTATATACATCATATAAGAGTTAATTGGTGCATAACAACAATGAAGTATCAATAGAAATGTAAAATGAGATAAAATCCCTTATAAAGAAGGTATCCTTAAATTACGGATGAATCAATCTCATAAATATGTGTGACAAACATAAATACAACCAATATAAGTGGATATTAAGTGAAAAACATTGAAAGGTCATTCACACATATTAAAAGGATATCATATTCAATAACTACATGTTGAACCCAAGTAAATCGAAATTGGGTTAAGAAGTTCCCTTGGTAAAATTCGACAGCCTAACGACGTCACATTAAAATTCATAAAATTAGTTGATGAGAGAGAAAATGGTATCTCATCACCTGGACATAAAATTTACTTCAATAAGGATATATAAGAGCATATCCTGATATAAAAATATGTAAATTAAAATACATAACAAAATAAGTCTTTTTAAAAGAGGAGTGTGAAAGGTTCCCTTACCGATTTGGAAAACTTTCAAAACGTACACCCCATGAAAGAAGGGTCATACAATGAAGATGTAACTAACCATAAATGAGAGTATATTATATTAATAGTAAAATAATGGGCAGTACATACACCACACAAAAAGTAAATAGTGGCCAATGTGGCATGGATCTCATGGGAACAAAAAGTGAGATGAAAATCCCCTTATGAAAATTTGGCAGCCTAACGGCGCCACATAAAACTTCCAAAAATGGATTGATGAGATCAAATAGGGTCTCCCATAATATGAACATAAAAATTAAAGTATGAGGAATATAAAATAACATCCCCAAACAGAAGAAATATGTTCTTAAAACAAATGACATAAAAGAGAGTACTTAAAAATAAAGAGAGAGGTTGGATCCTTTACGGAAATTTGGCAGCCTAACGGCGCCAATCAAAACATCCAAAATGGATTGACGAGAGAAAATAGGGTATCTCATAATATGAACATAAAAAGTACAGTATGATTAATATAAAATAACATCCCAATCATAAGAAAGAGGATCTTAAAAGAATTACAGGAAAGAGTGTACTTAAAAAGAAAGAGAGGGGTAGGATCCCTTACCTCGGGTCCGACTTGACTCGATCGTTCTTTAACGTCCTGAATAATAAACTTGAGTTAATTTATACTTTCTTAAGAACCTTTTTAAAGTTCATTATTTCTTTTATATGACATATTCCCATGTTATAAACATTATGTAATCATTTAAGTTAATAATGTTTGTTTTGTCGATATTTGGTTCTTAAGTCGAAAGTGGACTTCTTACAATTACATGTTGTTCGTGTGGTCAAATGTTCATTATTTAAAGAATGATATTGATGATTCAGATATCATATATATCATATATATCCATAATATACATGTATTTATAATATTACATTATCATTTAGAGGTAAGAAATGAAATGCATCGTTCATTGAGACGGTAAGCCGTACGTACGCATGAACACTACTATCATTTCTATGTCATATTAATGGAATTAAAACTAAATGAGAGGTATGTATATTTTAATTCCATAATTATATTAATCATTTATATGTAACATAAATCATATATAATTACTTTAAATCCATCCTTTATACATCTCACATATGTCATTAACGAATCAAATCACTTTGAGGGGGCGGTAGTCCGCAATTCTAAAATGAAATTATCGTGTTTACCCAAAATGGAATCCATACATTTATGCCACAAAAGAAAAATAAAGAAGCTTAAGTAAAACATAAACATATTATATATCATATATAAATATAGTGACATCTTAATGGCTACCTTTTAAGTTGTTATACTAGTGTTGAACAATCATCGTTTCGTGAGGCAGAAATTCACCATCCACAGAAACAGTATGTTCATTAACCATTATATGTAGGTGTGTGTAAGTGTAGCTCGAATTATTCTTATAACAACATCCTAGTATATTTAAGATACTATATTTGTTACAAAAGAAATAAATAAAAAGAGTTTAGGGGGTTAGAGAAGCAAAATAAAACCAAAGAACACTAGTGAAGAAAATACCTTAAAATCGGGTAACTCTCTTTGATTTGAGCTGAAAGGCTTCCTTGGGAATACTTCTGCCCAAAGTGTGGCTTCTAGGAGTAATAAAGGGATTTGGAGAGGCAAAAATGAGCAGGTTTTGGCCGATCCAGAGGATTTAGAGGTGTGGGTAAGGTGGTAGAGGTGGGGGCCTTTTATAAGAGGAGAGGAGGGGCACTCTTGGAAGGTGACAAAATGTTACATTATTTTCAAATGAGTTTCGGATTTTAAAGGTACAAAATTTATTTATTTCGAGTATAAGGTGGTAAGGGTTCTAAATATACAAATAAAATAGGTTTTTGACACGTGTAAGTTATAGTTATAACATTATCTTTTCATTTTATTTAAATCCTTTATTAATGAGGTAATCGCTGCATCATCATGATGTCATACATAATTTAATTTAATTAATGTCTAAAAATTATAAAAAAAATATCATGATGTAGGAAATAGTTTTATCTTTCTAATGAATATTTATTTTCAAAAATATGACTTGTATAACCCCATTTAAATTTTTTTTAGTGAAACATTTCGTGCTTGTGACATTTTTATTTTAACTTTAAATAAAAAGTTATTTATGTCATTTTCCAACCAAAGTGGATCCATGGGGTCCCCATGTTGACCCATGGATTATCTTGGTTATCCATGACACATAAAATGAGGTTAAGACATGTGTCTAGGTCATTTCACATTATTAAAACATTATTTTTACCTTAAATTACACTAATTACCTCTAATCGCGATTAAGAACATAAAAGTTACTATTCACCAAAAAATTATTTTAATCCCATTGGACCACATTTTACTTCCTAATGACAACAATGTATTTTTTATTTTTAAAATTAAAAACACATAGGTGGCAATGTTTCATTTAAATGAAAAAAATTAGTTTCTTTATCTACCACATAGTGGTTTCACTATTCATCAAAAATTGAAGTTTTTCAGAAAAATAACAAAAATTCACCGTAAGCTATATTGGATATTCCAAACTCAAAAATGATGTCTATATTAGAAAATTAATAACATATAAGTTGAATTAATTAATTTAATAATTAATTCCCGCTGTCAAAACAAATAGCATGTTTTTAAGAAACAATATCTATTAAAAGATTGACACTAGTTTAAGTCCAATTTCAAAGTGAAATTAATTCCAATGACCACCATTGGATTAAATGGAAAAAATATATTATAATTTTACTTTAAAAACAATTCAAAAGATAATATAATCATATAAATAAATTAGATTAAAAAGTGGTTTTGAAAAAAATACAACATTTTTTACTATTCATTAAAAAATGAACATTATCGGAAAGATACCAAAAATTTACACAAAGTAAATTTTGATGTCTCGATTCAAAAGAAGAATTTTATTTTGTCACATATAACACATAAAATTTTCAAAAAGTGGATATAAAAGAGGTTCTCCATCAAAAGGCGGTTAATCGACCTTTTTAAGAATATTAGAATGTTTACGCTTAAAATTGAATTCATTCACATTTTTAATCCTCCAACATTTATTGTAAAAAGTAAAAATATTTGACAAACATATATAATCATTTTGTAGTTAGTTCTTTTCATTCCCTCCATTACAACGGCTAGGCGTTAACTACCATTTTAAAAAATATTATTTTATTATTATAGTGCAACATAAGATTTCAAAGGAACTCATTGTTGCATATTGGGTAAGACATAAAGAATAGCATTCCCATTAAATTAATGTTAACATTTTATTCACAAATAGGGATAAATATAAAATATCATATTCTTTATTTACCTGGAGTGTTACATCCTTCCCCCCTTTTTGGAATTGTGTCCTCGCAATTTTAAAACTGGGCTCGGAAACATCCTTGAAAGTCCCACATCGGAACACGAGTCGGTAAAACAATCACTCTAAAATAACGAAAGAGAAGTACAGAGGTCACCTGAGTTAACCCATACTAGGATTCCATGTAGTAAAACATAGACATGGAGGAGAAAACATAGGGTCATGTTCTGATGGAGAGTGATAGAAAACATGTTTAGGAGAAAGTTAACTACAAAAAAATCACAAACTTTTGAAGGGTTAAATTGTATTCGATTACCCAGTAGGAAAGGTTAATAGACAACATTTTTGTTTTATTTTAATTTTTATTGAGGAATTTATTCCTAAGGAAACATAATTAATTATCATGTTGACTTTCATCTTTTATTAGATTTCTTACACGAACTCATATTTTCTCTAAAAGACGAGTATTTAGGACGACTTGTTCACTATAATAAACTTCTAGAGAATCACCTAATCCACAAAAGAGAACTATATACTTCCCATTTCTTTAGACTATAACCAAAACCAAAACCAAAATGGTTAGTACAAGATCAGATAATCCAGAAATGGATAACCCTTTATAAAAAGAATATCTATTCTGAATCTCCAAAATTTGTCCAACAAAATCCAAAGTTCAATGAGGACCATTTGATAAAAAAATTGTCCATAAAATTATTCAAAGTAAACCAGATTAAGATTGAAACCCAAATATTTGAAGTATTTAGTCACATAGTCTTCCAAGGTACAAATTATCTTTTATCTCCAAATAACATCAGTTGCTCTTAAATTCTCATTTTGAAAAGTAGTTAACTTTATCACATATCCTCTATGATAGGTTAATCATTTCCATAAACATACTTTTGATTCATAAAATCATCTAACTAAAAAGAATTTGTCAAACTAACCAGGGACTTCACATAGTCAAGTGGTAGGAGATAAATATCAGTCGCACTTTGGTTGAGGGTTCGATTACCGTAGCTTTGTCCGACGCGGCGGGTTGTCACACGGTCTCTGTGTTGTCCTTTTTCCAAAACTGTATAATTCTCAAAACATTCCCTAAAACAAGAAAAAATATTCAAAAATAATCATAACATATTTTAACCTGATGTTTATCTCATGACTTTCATTTTCTATCATAAAATATAATAACCCATAATTACCTCAAAAGTAAGGATCATATAATCTCTAATGGTTACCTTTATAATTATTACCTGAAATTCCACATCGATTCGTCATCTCGTACATGATGCATTACCGATCATACCAAGGTTCATGTGGTTGATCATAACTCCTTGATAGTTGGTTTAGAACGACCACCAGTTTCCTCATTAAATCCCCCATTTTATCTATTATCTTAATCAGAGAACCACAACAGTTTGCTTCAAACGTGTTGTCTCTTTGGTGCCTGCTAGATCCATCCATTCACTAAAAATAGAAATGTCAGTGTGAGTATATCATCAAAACCATCATGTACCAATGAGGAAGGTAAACACTAAGATATACTTACTCATTCACTTTATCTAAAACTAGGACTCTTTCTGAAATCCTAACCATTATAGTAATGTAACTTATTCTTAGAGAATACCCTAACCTCAAAAGTTATCTAAACCAACCTTTGATGCCAACTATAAGGCCCTGACTTTAACCTTACTTAATCTTGAGTTATTACAAGATTACACATTGTGGATCTTTTCAGGTTTCGAGTTTTAGAGAATTAGATAATAAAACTTGCATTAAATTCCACATTTAAACACAGTGGTTACATAAAAGCTAGTATCCATTTCTCCCATCAACGGAAACATATTTAAAATAAAACATGGATTCTTTCTTGACACTTCCTTGACACTATAATCATATCATGTACCATTCCCTTGACCTGTGAAAAACATTTCAAAAACATGGGATGAGCATAAAAAGCTCATTAAGGGTTATAAAAAGTATGGAAAGGAAACATGAGTACATATATACATATGAATTAAATCATACGTTACCCATAAAATATATGCACTTTAACATACCTCATAAAATCATGAATAAATCATAGAAATCATAAGACATAAAGGTAACTTGAGGAATTCATAACATTATTACGTAGGGAGTAACCCTCTTGGTTATGTTTGGAATACCCATAATAGTATATTCCCTAAATCTCTATGGAGAAACCTTAATGTTCAACTCCTTCGCGTTACCCAATGCATTGGAGATCTATATCGGGCTCACCCACCCTTAGTGTATCACGAAACAATCCATCTTCATAAACAATTCCCAAGAACCAGAACATAATCATAGCACATAACTTTAGCATAAAGGAAAGATAACGTTCCTACATTGAAATAACAATATAACATTTTAAGATATTGAATCCATTCTAAAAAAACATTTTCAGAACCATTTAAAACATTTAATAAAGAGATTTTTTAATCAAAGTGTCCCATACCACTTTGAAGCCTTTAACCATTTACACCATTAATATCCAAATAAATAAATCCTTGAAAACATTTTGAAAACATGGATATTAATGAGAAATATTTATAAGAACAAATCATTAAAACATTTAAAAACGATATTTTATTAAAAGGGTTTTTATCAATATGAGAGACACTTGAATACAATAATTGAGGAATAACATTTAATCAGAACTTTATAATTTTATGAGAATAAAGGGATTCATGATATAATAATCCAAAGGACAGTATATACACCATATAAGAGTGAATTGGTGCATAACAAAAATGAAGTCTCAATAGAAATGTAAAATTAGATAAAATCCCTTATAAGAAGGTATCCTTAAATTAAGGATGAATCAATCTCATAATTATGTGTGAAAAACATAAATACACCCAATATAAGTGGATATTAACTGAAAAACAATCAAAGTTCATTCACACATATTAAAAGGATAACATATTAAATAACTACATGTTGAACCCAAGGAAATAGAAATTGGGTTAAGATGTTCCCTTGGTAAGATTCGACAACCTAACGACGTCACATTAAAATTCATAAAATCAGTTGATGAGAGAAAAAATGGTATCTCATCACTTGAAAAAAAAATTACATCAATAATGATATATAAGAACATATACCAACATAAAAATATGTAAATTAAAAGACATAACAAAATAAGTCTTTTTAAAAGACGACTGTGAAAGGTTCCCTTACCGATTTGGGCAGCCTTCAAAATTTACACCCCATGATAGAAGGGTCATACAATGAAGATGTAACTACCCATAAATGAGAGTATATTATACTAATAGTAAAATAATGGGCAGTACATACACCACACAAAAAGGAAATAGTGTCCAATGTAGCATGGATCTCACAGGAACAAAATGTGAGATGAAAATCCCCTTATGAAAATTCGATAGCCTAATGGCACCACATAAAACTTCAAAAATAGATTGATGAGATCGAATAGGGTATCCCATTATATGAAAATAAAAATTAAAGTATTAGGATTATAAAAGAACATCCCCAAACATAATTAAGATGAGCTTAAAAGAAATGACATAAAAGAGAGTACTAAAAAAGAAAGAGAGAGGTTGGATCCTTTACCAAAATTCGGCAGCCTAACGACGCCAATCAAAACATCCAAAATGGATTGAAGAGAGAAAATAGGGTCTCTGATAATATGAACATAAAAATTACAGTATGAGTAATATAAAATAACATCCCAATCATATGAAAGAGGAGCTTAAAAGGAATTACATAAAAGAGTGTACTTAAAAAGAAAGAGAGGGGTAGGATCCCTTACCTCGGGTCCGACTTGACTCGATCGTTCTTTAACGTCCTGAATAATAAACATGAGTTAATTTATACTTTCTTAAAAACCTTTTTCAAGATAATTATTTCTTTTATATCACTTATTTACATGTTATTAACATTATGTAATAATTTATGTTAATAATGTTTGTTTTATCGATATTTGGTTCTTATGTCGAAAGTGGACTTCTTACAATTACATGTTGTTCGTGTGGTCAAAGGTTATTTATATCAAGAATGATATTAATTATTTGGATATCATGTATATAATATATATCTAGAATATACAAGTATTTATAATATTACATTATCATTTAGATGTATGAAATGAAATGCATCGTTTATGGAGACGGTAAGCCGTACGTACGCATGAACGCTACTTTCATTTCTATGTCACATTAATGGAATTAAAACTAAATGAGAGGTATGTATATTTTAATTAAAAAATTATATTCATCATTTATATGTAACATAAATCATATATAATAAATTTAAATCCATCCTTTATACATCCCACATATGTCATTAACGAATCAAATCACTTTCAGGGGGTGGTAGTCCGCACTTCCTAAAATGAAATTATCCTATTTACCCACAATGGAAACCATACATTTATTCCACAAAAGAAAAATTCAAAAGCTTAAGTAAAAAATAAACATATTATATATCATATATAAATATAGTGACATATTAATGGCCACCTTTTAAGGTGTTATATGAGTGTTGAACAATCATCATTTCATGAGGCAGAAATTCGCCTTCCACAGAAACAGTATGTTCTTTAACCATTATATGTAGGTGTGTGTAAGTGTAGCTCTAATTATTCTTATAACAACATCCTAGTATATTTAAGATACTGGAGTTGTTACAAAAGAAATTAATAAAAAGGGTTTATGGGGTTAGAGAAGAAAAATAAAACAAGAGAACACAAGTGAAGACATTACCTTAAAATCGGGTAACTCTCATTGATTTGAGCTCAAAAGATTCCTTGGGAATACTTCTGCCGAAAGTGAGGCTTCTAGAAGTAAGAGAGAGATGTGACGAGGCAAAAAGAGTAGGGTTTTGCCGAGCCAAAGGCTTGAGAGGTTTGGGTAAAGTGGTAGAGGTGGGGGCCTTTTATAAGAGGAGAGGAGGGGCACTCTTGGAAAGTTACAAAATGTTACTTTATTTTCAAATGAGTTTCCGATTTTAAAGGTCCCACATTAATTTATTTCTAGGATAAGGTGGTAAGGGTTAGAAATATACTCATCCAATAGGTTTTTGACATGTGTATGTTATAATTTTAACATTATCTTTTCATTTTATTTAAATCATTTATTAATGAGGTAATCGCTGCATCATCATGATATCATAAATAATTTAATTTATTTATTGTCTAAAAATTATAAAAAAAATATCATTATGTAGGAAATAGTTTTAGATTTCTAATGAGTATTTATAGTCAAAAATATGACTTGTAGATCCCCATTTAAAAATTGTTTTAGTGAAACATCTCATGCTTGTGAAATTTTTATTTTAACTTTAAATAAACAGTTATTTATGTCATTTTCCATCCAATGTGGCTCCATGGGGCCCTCAAGTTGACCGATGGATTTTCTTGGTCAGACATGACACATCCAATGAGGGTAAGACATGTTTCTAGGTCATTTCACATTATTAAAACATTATTTTTACCTTAAATTACACTAATTACCTCTAATCGCGATTAAGAACATAAAAGTTACTATTTAACAAAAAATTATTTTAATCCCATTGAACCACATTTTACTTCCTAATGAAAAACATGTATGTCATATTTTTGAAATTCAAAACATAGAGGTGGAAAAGTTTCATTTAAATGAAAAAAATCAGTTTCTTTAACAACCACTTAGTGGTTTCACTATTCATCAAAAATTGAAGTTCTTCAGAAAAATACCAAAAATTCACCCTAAGCTATATTTGATATTCCAAACTCGAAAATGATGTCTATTTTACAAAATTAAAAACATATAAGTTGGATTAATAAATTTAATAATTAATTACGGCTATCAAAACAAATAGCGTGTTTTTAAGAAACAACATCTATTAAAAGATTGACACTATTTTAGGTCCAATTTCAAAGTGAAATTAATTCCAATGACCACTATTGGATTAAATGGTAAACATTTATTCTAATTTTAGTTTAAAAACAATTCAAAATATAATCTAACCATATAAATAAATTATATTAAAAAGTGGTTTTGAATTAAAATACAACATTTAACACTATTCATTAAAAAAATGAACTTTATCGGAAAGATACCAAAAATTTACACAAAGTAAATTTTGATGTCTCGATTCTAAAGAAGAATTTTATTTTGTCATACATAACACATAAAATTTTCAAAAGGTGGATTTAAAAGAGGTTCTCCATCAAAAGCGGTTAATCGACCTTCTAATGAATATTAAGATGTTTACGCTTAAAATTGAATTCATTCACACTTTTAATCCTCCATCATTTATTGTAAAAAGTAAAAATATTTGACAAACATATATAATCATTTTGTAGTTAGTTCTGTTCATTCCCTCCATTACAATGGCTAGGCGTTAACTACTATTTAAAATAAAACTATTTTATTATTGTAGTACAACGTAAGATTTCAAAAGAACTCATTGTTGCGTATTGGGTAAGCCATCACGCATAGCGTTACCTTTAAATTAATATTAAAATTTTATTAAAAAATAGGGATAAATATAAAGATGTCATATTCTTTATTTACCAGGGGTGTTACATCCTTCCCCCCTTTTGTGAATTGCGTCCTCGCAATTTTAAAATTGGGCTCAGAAACATCCTTGAAAGTCCCACATCGGAACAAGAGTCGATAGAACAATCACATTAAAATAAAGAAAGAGAAGTACAGAGGTCACCCACATTATCCCATACTGAGATTCCATGTATAAAAACATGGACATGGGGGAGAAAACATAGGGTCATGTTCTGATGGAGAGTGATAGAAAACATGTTTAGGAGAAAGTTAACCACAAGAAAATCAAAGACTTATGATGGGTTAAACGGTATTCGATTCCCCAGTAGGAAAATTTAATAGAAAACATTTTTGTTTAAAGTTAATTTTTATTGAGTAATTTATTCATAAGGAATCATAATAACTTATCATGTTGACATTCATCTTTTATTAGATTTCATACACAAACTCATATTTTCTCCAAAAGACGAGTATTTAGGAAGACTTGTTCACTATAATAAACTTCTATATAATCAACTAATCCAAAAAAGAGAACTATATACTTCCCATGTCTTTAGACTTTAACCAAAACCACAACCAAAATGGTTAGTACAAGATCAGATAATCCAGAAAAGGATAACCCTTTGTAAAAAGAAAATCTATTCTTAATCTCCAAAATTTGTCCAACAAAACCCAATATTCAACGAGGACCATTTGATAAAAATATTTGTCCATAAAATTCTTCAATGTAAACTAAACTGTGATTGAAACCCATATATTAGAAGGATTTAGTCACATAGTCTTCCAAGGTACAAATTAAATTTTATCTCCAAATAACATCAGTTGCTCTTAAATTCTCATATTGAAAAGTAATTAACCTAATCACATATCCTCGATGATAGGTTAATCATTTTCATAAACTTACTCTTGATTCCTAAAATAATCTAACTAAAAAGAATTAGTCAAACTAACCAAGGACTTCACATAGTCCAGTGGTAGGCGATAAATACCAGTTGCACTATGGATGTGGGTTCGATTCCCGCAGCTTTCTCCGACGCGACGGGTTGTCACACGGTCTGAGTGTTGTCCTTTTTCCAAAACTGTATAATTATTAAAACATTCCCCAAAACGAGATAAAATCTTCAAAAATAATCATAACATATTTTAACCTCACGTTTATCTCATGCCTTTCATTTTCCATCATAACATATAATAACCCATAATTACCTCAAAAGTAAGGATCATATAAACTCTAATGGTTACCTTTATAATTATTACCTGAACATCCACATTGATTGGTCATCTCATATATGATGCATTACAGATCATACCAAGGTTCAAGTGGTTGATCATGACTCTTTGATAGTTGGTTTAGAACAACCACGAGTTTCCTCATTGAATCCCCCATTTTATCTAGTATCTTAATCAGAGAACCACCACAGTTTCCTTCAAACCCGTTGTCTCTTTAGTGCCAACTAGATCCATCCATTCACTAAAAACAGAAATGTCAGTGTGATTATATCATCAAAACCATCATGTACTAATAAGGAAGGTAAACACTAAGATAAACTTACTCATTCACTTTATCTAAAAATAGGACTCTTTCTGAAATCCTAAACATTATGGTAATGTAACTTATGATAAAAGAATAACCTAACCTCTAATGTTATCTAAACCGACCTTTGATACCAACTATAAGGCCCCAACCATAAACCTTACTTAATCTTGAGTTATTACATGATTACACATTGAGGATCTTTTCAAGTTTAGAGTTTTAGAGAATTAGATCATAAAACTTGCATTACATTCCACATTTAAACAAAGTGGTTACATAAGAGATATTATTCATTTTTTCCCTTCAACAGAAACATATTTAAAATAAAACATGGATTATTTCTTGAAACATCCTTGACACTATCATCATATCATGTACCATTCCCTTGACCTGTGAAAAACTTTTCAAAAACATGGGATGAGCATAAAAAGCTCAGTAAGGGTTATAAAAAGTATAGAAAGGAAACATGAGTACATATATACATATGAATGAAATCATACTTTACCCATAAAACTTATGCACTTTAACATACCTCATAAAATCATGAATAAATCATAGAAATCATAAGACATAAAGGTAACTTGAGGCATTCATAACATTATTACATAGGGAGTAACCCTCTTGGTTGCTTTTGAAATACCCATCACAGTATATTCCCTAAATCTCTTCGGAGAAACCTTAATGCTTAACTCCTTCACGTTACCCAATGCATTAGAGAGCTATATCGGGCTCACCCGCCCTTAGTTTTTCACGGAACCACCCGTCTTCATAAACAATGCCCAACAACCATAACATAATCATAGCACATAACATAATAATGAAGGAATGATAACATTCCAACATTACAATAACAATATAACATTTTAAGATATTGAATCCATTCTAAAAAAACATTTTCAAAGCCATTTAAAACATTTAATAAAAAGATTTTTTAATCAAAGTGTCCCATAACACTTTAAAGATTTTTATATTTTACACCATTAATATCCACATAAATAAATCCTTGAAACCATTTTTAAAACATGGATATTAATGATAAATATTTATAAGTACAAATCTTTAAAACATTATAAACGATATTTCAGTTAAAGGGTTTTATCAAAACGAGAGACACTTGAATACAATAATTTAAGAATAACATTTAATCAGAACATTATAATATCATGGGAATAAAGAGATTCATGATATAATATTAAAAAGGATAGTATATACACCATATAAGAGTGAATTGATGCATAACATCAATGAAGTCTCAATAGAAATGTAAAATGAGATAAAATCCCTTATAAAGAAGGTATCTTTAAATTAAGGATGAATCAATCACATAATTATGTGTGAAAACAAAAATACACCCAATATAAGTGGATATTAAGTGAAAAACAATCAGATTTCATTCACATATATTCAAAGGATAACATATTCAATAACTAAATGTTGAACCCAAGGAAATCGAAATTGGGTTAAGAAGTTCCCTTGGTAAAATTCGACAGCCTAACGGCGTCACATTAAAATTCATAAAATTAGTTGATGAGAGAGAAATGGTATCTCGTCACATGGACACAAAATTTACATCAATAATGATATATAAGAACATATCCCTACATAATAATATGTAAATTAAAAGACATAACAAAATAAGTCTTTTTAAAAGAGGAGTGTGAAAGGTTCCCTTACCGATTTGGGAATCTATCAAAATGTACACCCGATGAAAGAAGGGTCATACAATGAATATGTAACTACCCATAAATGAGATTATATTATACTAATAGTAAAATAATGGGCAGTAAATATAGCACACAAAATGGAAATAGTGGCCAATGTATCATGGATCTCACGAGAACAAAAAGTGAGATGAAAATCCCCTTATGAAAATTCGGCAGCTTAACGACGCCACATAAAACATCCAAAAATGGATTGATGAGATTAAATAGGGTATCCCATAATATGAACCTAAAAAGGAAAGTATGAGTACTATAATATAACATCCCCAAACATAAGAAGGATGAGCTTAAAAGAAATGACAGAAAATAGAGTACTTAAAAATAAAGAGAGAGGTTGGATCTTTTACGAAAATTCGACAGCCTAACGGCGCCAATCAAAACATCCAAAAATGATTGACGAGATAAAATAGGGTATCTAATCATATGAAAATAAATAGTACAGTATGAATAATATAAAATAACATCCCAATCATAAGAAATAGGAGGTTAAAAGGAATTACATAAAAGAGTGTACTTAAAAAGAAAGAGAGGGGTAGGATCCCTTACCTCGGGTCTGACCTGACTCGATTGTTCTTTAACGTGCTGAATAATAAACTTGAGTTAATTTCTACTTTCTTAAGAACTTTTTTCAAGTTAATTATTTCTTTTATATCACTTATTTCCATGATATAAACATTATGTAATCATTTAAGTTAATAATGTTTGTTTTGTCGATATTTGGTTCTTAAGTTGAAAGTGGACTTCTTACAATTACAAGTTGTTCGTGTGGTCAAAGGTTCATTATATCCATAATGATATTCATGATTTGGTTATCATATATATCATATATATCCAGAATATACATGTATTTATAATATTACATTATCATTTAGAGGTATGAAATGAAATGCACCGTTCATGGAAACGGTAAGTCGTACGTACGCATGAACGCTACTTTCATTTCTATGTCATATTAATGGAATTAAAACTAAATGGGAGGTATGTATATTTTAATTACAGAATTATATTCATCATTTATATGTAACATACATCATATATAATAACTTTAAATCCATCCTTTATACATCCCACATATGTCATTAACGAATCAAATCACTTTGAGGGGGCGGTAGTCTGCACTTCCAAAAATGAAATTATCGTGTTTACCCACAATGGAAACCATAATGGTATGCCACAAAATAAAAATACAGAAGATTAAGTAAACAATAATCATATTATATATCATATATAAATATAGTTACATCTTAATGGCCAACTTTGAAGGTGTTATATGAGTGTTGAACAATCATCGTTTCGTGAGGCAGAAATTTTCCATCCATGGAAACAGTATGTTCTTTAACCATTAGATGTAGGTGTGTGTAAGTGTACCTCGAATGATTCTTATAAAAACATCCTAGTATATTTAATATACTGTATTTGTTACAAATGAAATTAATAAAAAGAGTTTAGGGGGTTGTAGAATCAAAATAAAACAAAAGAACACAAGTGAAGTCATTACGTTAAAATCGGGTAACTATCTTTGATTTGAGCTCAAAGGCTTCCTTGGGAAGACTTATTCCCAATGTGAGGCTTCTAGGAGTATAGGAGGGATGTGGAGAGGCCAAATTAGTAGGGGTTGTCCGAGCCAAAGGCTTGAGAGGTGTCGGTAAGGTGGTAGAGGTGGGAACTTTTATAAGAGGAGAGGAGGGGCACTCTTGGAATGTTACAAACTGTTACTTTATTTTCAAATGAGTTACAGATTTTAAACGTCCCAAATTGATGTATTTCGAGGATAAGGTGGTAAGGGTTCTAAATATACTCATCCAACAAGTTTTTGACAAGTGTATGTTATAGTTCTAACATTATATTTTCATTTTATTTAAATCCTTTATTAATGAGGTAATCGCTGCATCATCATGATGTCATAAATAATTTAATTTATTTAATGTATAAAAATTAAAAAAAATATCATGATGTAGGAAATCTTTTTATCTCTATAATTAATATATATAGTCAAAAATATTACTTGTATAACCCCTTTTAAAAATTTTTGTAGTGAAACATCTCATCCTTGTGGCATTTTTATTTTAACTTTAAATAAAAAGTTATTTATGTCATTTTCCAACCAATGTGGCTCCATGGGGTCCCCAAGATGACCCATGTATTTTTTTGGTCGGCCATGACACATACAATGAGGATAAGACAAGTGTCTAGGTCATTTCACATTATTAAAACATTATTTTTACATTAAATTACACTGACTACCTCTAATCGTGATTTAGAACATAAAAGTTACTATTCACCGAAAAATTATTTTAACCCCATTGAACCACATTTTAATTCCTAATGACAACCATGTATGTCGGGTTTTTGAAATTCAAAACACATAGGTGGCAAAGATTCATTTAAATGAAAATAATCAGTTTCTTTAACTACCACTTAGTGGTTTCACTATTCATAAAAAATTGATTTTTTTCAGAAAAATACCAAATATTCACCCTAAGATATATTTGATATTCGAAACTCAAAAATGATTTATATTTTACAAAATTAAAAACATATACATTGCATTAATTAATTTAATAATTAATTCTCACTATCAAAACAAATAGTGTGTTTTTAAGAAACAATATCTATGAAAAGATTGACACTAGTTTAAGTCTAATTTCAAAGTTAAATTAATTCCAATGACCACTATTGGATTAAATGGTAAAAATATATTCTAATTTTACTTTAAAAAAATTCAATAGATAATCTAATCATATAAATAAATTAGATTAAAAAGAGGTTTTGAATTAAAATACAACATTTTTCACTATTCATTTAAAAAATGAACTTTATCGGAAAGATACCAAAAATTTACACAAAGTAAATTTTGATGTCTCGATTCTAAAGAAGAATTTTATTTTGTCAAATATAACACATAAAATTGTCAAAAAGTGGATTTAAAAGAGGTTCGCCATCAAAAGGCAGTTAATCGACCTTCTAAAGAATAGTAGAATGTTTACGCTTAAAATTGAATTCATTCACATTTTTTATCCTCCATAATTTCTTATAAAAAGTAAAAATATTTGAAAAACGTATATAATCATTTTTAGTTACTTCTATTCATTACCTCCATTACAACGGCTAGGTGTTAACTACCATTTAAAATAATATTATTTTATTATTTTAGTGCAACGTATGATTTCAAAGGAACTCATTGTTGCGTATTGGGTAAGCCATCAAGCGTAGCGTTCCTTTTAAATTAATAATAACATTTTATTCACAAATAGGGATAAATATAAAGATGTCATATTCTTTATATACCTGGGGTGTTACAGGGATACCGCCTCATGAACTGATGTGTTTTATTTTTCATCAACACCTCACATTTCTGGTATATGTAGGTTGATTTAATGAAATAATAATAAATTTTATTTATAATTATCATTTTTTATTCATAAAATAAAACATAATTTCTTCCCCTCATTTTATTTGAGAGATAAAAACATTATGCTTTTGTATGTATGACCTATTACCTCCATGATGTAACATACTTAATTTTTCATAACCACTATTCATAACTAGATTCAAAATTATAATAAATGTATAATATTATAATTATAACATTATTATAATTCAAGAAATCATATAATCATGATAGTTTTCAACATTATAAACCATACGATGTCATATTAGACTTATGATCCAAACATCCTCAAAATGTTCGAATAAAACTATTAAATCAAGTTATGATTAATTATGGAAATTTATTAAAGAGAAAAGAAAACAGTACAAGAAAAATACAAAAAAAACACCAAAACCATAAAAAATGGTTAAGGTGAAAAAGAAAGAACCCAAAGATGACAAACACCCAATAAAAAAGGGTGGGCTATGGGATGAGGCCACCAATGCCGCCAATGAAGATCCAAGCCAGATCAAGTAAGATATCTCCACGACAGAAGAATCTCCATCAGCCCTGGCCTTTATTAGCCAAAAAACAGCAACATAAAATCCTTCCTTCAACCAAAAGAAGCCTGCAACTAAGCCTCCAACCCGCTCCAAACAGCACACTGATTCCCAGAATTTGGGAAACCAAATGAAGCCAACAACTCTGCAGACTCCAGCCTGCTCCAGATCAGCACACTGATTCCCAGAATTTGGGAAACCACAAAAACACGACACAGCAAAGCTCTACTGCCATCCTGAAGAAATAGAAACAAGACACTCCAAAAAAAACAAACAAGCCCCAAAAGAAACTTACAAAAGTCTAAAAATGGGGGATTTGTCACGGTCCTTATTAATAAAAATAAGGAGATCATCAGGAACTTGATCAAACCAAACAAAATCAACACTATTAACACCTTTATTAGCCAGACCATCAACAACAAAATTGGCTTCCCTATAAATGTGAGTGATAATATGATTCAAAGAAAAAAGAGTCTCTAAACAAATAATCCAGCAATTAGTAAGCTTCCAGGAAAAGTGATAAAGACCCATCCTAATTGCAAAAACAACAACAGAAGAATCACTCTCAAACCATAAATTATCACAACCATGCTGCACAGCTTGATCAACAACAACAATAATGCTAAGCATTTCGGCCTCAAGTGAAGAGGCAAAGCCACAAGAACCGTGAAAACAACCAAGGACATCCCCTTTATGATTCTTGAAAACAGCACCATAACCAGAATGCCCCAGATTACCCATAGAAGCACCATCTGAATTTACTTTTATCCAACCAAAAAAAGGTTCCTTCCATAGAACTTCTAAAGTACCACGCGGAGGCTTGAAATTACCCTTAACACCTATCCTGTTCATAACGGACAAATCATGAACCGAGTTAAATAAAAAATGCTTCCTTGGAATAACAACATTACGCATAGCACCAAGAATAGCGGATAAAACCCCACTAACCGAGATGGAAAATTTATCATGAATCATCTTATTTTGAGAAAACCAAATAAAATGATGGAGTTCAGAAGCAGCAACTCTATAAAGATCCAACAATTGGGGAGAGAGCGAAATAGAATTCTAGCTTTGAAGGAAATGATGAATTGAAGACATATTAGGCATGGGAATTTCAAAGATATCAAAAAAAGCCTTCCACATTGAAGAGGCACTGACACAACTAATAAACAAATGATCAATATCTTCCCTATGTTGATGGAAAAACACACATGAAGAGCAGAGTGAGATGCCACATTTCTGAAGGAAACAATCATTAGGAAGTTTCCCATGAGCCAGTCTCCGGGTAAAAGAAGATCGAGAGGGCCTAATAAAGTTCATATGAAGATCCCTCATCCATTTACACCCTATATTGCAAGATAGAGAATGAAAATAAAAAATTTTAGAATTCAACAGGCCATTAAAAGTAGGTTCCCAAGCCCAAAAATCCTCTCTGTTAGAGAAACAATAAATATTGATAATAGTAACAATATGATTAGGGAGACCCCCCATATTATCAAGCTGATCCTTAATCGTAGCATCCATATCAACATTAAAATCATCATCCAACAAGGAGTCAGCTAAAGGACATCCAGTCCAATTGGCCTTCCAAAAGGATAAAGACGAGTTCGTTGAAACAAGCCATTTGGCATGAGAGTCAATAGAGGAAAAGATGTATTTAAAAGCAGGACAAACAGATGAATCCAGATAATTAAAAAATCCATTCCTGAGCCTATCCCTGAATTTATAGTGGAGAAAGTCCAGAGACTCAGATTTATCATTGACATGCCTCCAAATGAACGAGGCCCGTAAAGAATCATTAAACACCTCATGATTTTTAATACCAAGACCCCCATCATCATAGGGTTTACAACAATTATTCCAAGAAACAGGAACTAATTTCCTCTCTAAAATATTGCCACTCCAAATAAAATTTTTAATAGAAACGTTAATGCTCTTGATAAGAGAGATCAGCCACTTATAAATCATGAAAGAATAAACAAACTTAGAAATGATAACAGCTCTAACCAAACAAACCCGACCAGCCAAGGAAAGGGACTTACCCTTCCATGTAGCAAGATGACGTCTGATTTTACATACAATATCAGAAAAATAACAAGCTTTAGGCCTCCCCCAAAACATAGGAACCCCTAAATAAGTAAAGGGATAAACACCTTCATGAATACCCAAATCCCTAATAATGCCAGTCTTCCTAGAAATAGGAAAATTCCTTCCAAAATAAACAAAGGACTTATCCCAGCTAATCTCTTTCCCAGAGACTTTTTCATAATGCAAAAGGGCACACATAATATTTTTAATATTTCTCTTATCCCCTTTATTGAAAAGAATAATATCATCCGCATATAACAAGTGAGTGGGAGCAACAAAACCTCTACCAACACTAATAGAATACAGATTCCCATTACCAGCCATAATAGAAAGTAATCTACTAAGATAATCCTCTGTAATGGAAAAAATAATGGCCGAGAGAGGGTCACCTTGTCTGACACCTCTAGAACAAGCAAAGAAGCCCTCAGGGGGGCCATTAACAAGGACAGAGATACGAGCTGACTCGAAAATGATTTTAACCCAATTAATGAAAACATCATCAAAACCAAAAAAAACGAAGAACCTTATAAATGAAATTCCAATTTATAGTATCAAAAGCTTTCCTGACGTCCAACTTGAGAGCAATATTACCACCCCTTGTGGATTTATTAAGAAGATTAACACATTCATATGCAGTAATAAGAAAATCTTGAATAATCCTACCTTTAATAAATCCAAACTGATTAGGAGAAACAATCTTACTGGCAATAGAAGACAACCTAGTAGCCAAGATTTCGAAAATAATTTTAAAAATAGTATTGATCATAGCAACAGGTCTGAACAAATGAATCTCATTAGCATTCTCATTCTTTGGAATAAGGGCAAGGAATTGAGCATTCAGACCCTGAGTAAGAGAGCCACCTTTAAAAAAGCGAGTAACCAACCTACAAACATCCTCATGAATGACGTCCCAGTAAGTCTGAAAGAAAAAATTCCCAAAACCATCTGGACCCGGGGAGCTATCAGAATTTAGACTAAAGGTCGCTTCTTTAATTTCAAATTCCAAAGGAATGGATGTAAGACTGGAATCATCCTCTTGATTAACAAGAGTCGGAATAATACTCTCCACAGGATCATCAAGAGGGAAATAACCAGAAAAGAGATCCTTAAAATAAGAAACAACATGCTCAGAAAGGTCCCTTCTGTTATCAAACACATTATTCCCATTTCTAACCAAAGAGAGATGCCTTGAGAAATTCCTAATTCTCTGCAAAGAATTAAAAAATTTAGAATTTCTATCCCCATCTCTCAACCAATTATCCTTAAAATTATCACTTTGCAAAGAATCTTTAAGATTAAACAAATTATTAATCTTGGAAACCAGCTGAGTCTCACCCAAAATATCATTAGAGATGTTATTTGAATAATTCTGTGCCTGCATTTGTTGAATTGAATCCTAAATAGAGGAAATTTCAGAATCAAGGGAACTGAAACGATATTTACTACATAATTTCAAATTTCTTTTAAGAAGTTTGAGCTTAATGACGCAAGAAAAATCATTATCCCTACCATTCCAAGAATTTCAAGTTTGTTCAACAATAGTTCTACATTCAGGATGATTAACCCAAGCCTTATTAAATCTAAAAGGCAAAGGAGGTTTGGGATCCTTACTCACAAGGTCAACAAAAATAGGATGATGATCAGAGTTGATTCTGGAAATAGTCATACAAGAAATAGAGCCCCAGAAATCAAGACAAGCCTCATTGACAAAGGCCCTATCAATTCTACTAGCAACAAATCGGTCCAAAACCTTCATGTACCAAGTATACTTAGCCCCAACAAGATTAACATCAATGAACCCACTATTATTAATACATGCTTTGAACTCCCTAGAAGAGATGACATTAGACATGGCTCCAATCTTCTCATCAGAATTCATGATGGAATTAAAGTCACCATGAATAGACCACGGACCAGAGATCGAAAAATTGAGAGACCCAATATCCATCCATAAATTCCTA
Organism: Viscum album; assembly: GCA_963277665.1. Taxonomy (NCBI): domain Eukaryota; kingdom Viridiplantae; phylum Streptophyta; class Magnoliopsida; order Santalales; family Viscaceae; genus Viscum; species Viscum album. Next base: position 2,003,772,706 of record OY728136.1, read on the forward strand.
CGACCCTGATAACAGTTATGGGCATAAATAAAAGAGCAGAAATGTTGCAAACCTTGAAGAAAGAAAGAGAATGTGACATGCTGATCAGAATTAGAAATTAGGGAAATATGGGATAAAGAATAATGACCCAAAACCCATAACCTTTTAATATCCGATGAGGATCTATTGGATTCCACAAAATGAAAACCAAGGTTTTCAAAATTGGAAATATTAAGAGAAAAAACCCTTTTGGGTTCAGACAGACCAATAAGAAGGGGCCTATGCTTTAAAATAAAAATCCTAAGGGACCTCATAGTATCATGATTGGCCAAACCCTGACAATTACAGAAAATAAGCTTCATTTAAACCTAAGATCGAGATGATTTCCCCCTTTTTTGACCCCCACATTAACCTGTTTTCCAGACTTAGGAGACCTTCCAGCCTTTCTCTTAGTACTAGAGTCCACCTGTATAAGATCAATTATATCTAGACTGTTGATGGTACCTTTTCCATTTTTAACAACATCAGTAAGGATGCCAACTGGACCAACAAGAACCTCAATAACCTCAACCAGTGAAGCAGTACCACCAGAAGGAAAAGGGGCCCCGATCACCTATTCCGAAGGAGCAGAATTTGACTTGAAAGAAGGAGTTTCCACTCCTTTTAAAGCAGAATCTGCAATGGGAGGAGCAGGAGCTCCAACCACCTGAACTGGGGAGGTGATGGGTGGAAAAACAGGATCAATAAAGACCTGGGAAAACCCAGAATTCTCACTATCCTGAATAGAAACCACAAGCTCACAAATGTTATCCACCAATTCCGAAAACATGATCAGGTCATGAATCTCATAATATAAATTATGATCCAAAATGTGATCCTCTATGCACGTGAATCCACCAAATTTATCCATTTCCTGACCAAACCTAGCAGGAGGACTAGGCAGATCAGGAATCCTACCTTGTTCAACATATTTAGAGATATCTGCCCAAGATTTATTAGAAGTGACTATAACTCTAGAGGGACCAGGTATATCCTTTAAAGGACCCTCCTTTTCCAAAAAAATCTTCTTATTATTTTTATTCCAATTAACCTCCTTCCAATCCTTCTCTTTGGGAACCGCAAAAAATTTCTTTTGAAGCATCCTACAGTTCACCACAAAATGACCAACAATCTTGCAAACCTCACAAAAATAAGGAACACGTTCATATTATATTTTAACAACAATCTTATTACCATTAGCTATCCGAGTGACATTATCCGACCTTTTATTTTCCAGGTTTACATCAACCAGAATTCTATCAAAATAACCAAGATCCCCCTCAAATGTTTTCTGATCCAATCTAACAGGAGTGCCAACACATGAGGCAAGGTCATTAAGGATCTTAGGATGCCAATACATCCAATTCAACCTGTGAAGTCTGATCCAGATCTGAGCATTAGTTTTCTTAAGGTTAAAGGGGTTAAAATTAACATCCCATTCGGATAATCTCAAAGTACCAGGTTTGAGATAAAGATTTCCAAAATCCCACGCCTTATTAAAATCATCTCCTGATTGAAGGATGAGATGAAAAAAACCTCTCCCAATAGGAATCAATTTCCAATTACTAAAACCCCAGCAATGAGAAATTCTATCTTTAAGATCCGCATAAAACCAGGGTTTATCACCCTTGGAATAAATAACGCGACCATGAATTGAAAACATACAAAGATCAATGCGTTGCTGCAAAGCCTCCGGATCCGCTACTACAGAAAAACCACCATTCTTAAGTCTAGTAATGTTTGAGGAATGAGACATACCTCTATTTCTCAAAACAGACGAATCGGAAAGAACTTCAGCAAAAGAAACACCTTTCTTTCTCGCCCCCGAGAGATCTACAGGATTTGATGAAGAACCAAAACCGTTAGATAAGAGTCGGTCAACCTTGAAAGCAAACTCCCAATCAGGATTGACTAAACTCATGGTGAGAATCAAAAAATACTCCAGGAGCGTACGAAAACGCCATATCTAGGTTGAAGAAAAAGTTCTGTTGCTCTCGCTGCTTTCGCCGCTCTCGCCATCCTCAAGTTATCATTAATTACATGGTGAAAATTAAAATAAAAGTAATCAAAAAATATAACAAAATTTAAAATTTTTATTATCAATTAAAATAATTAACATAAATAGGTTATTCAAAAATATAAATATCATATGTGACATGTTGGACTCATACTAAAAGATATTGTATCATAAAACACATTTTTTTAAATGATTTGTAGACAACATTAAAATATTTTGAGTCAATGTCCATATTTTTATTTGATTTTTAAATATATAAATAAATGAATTTAAAATTAAAATTAACCTATATTTAACTATAATACAATGGTATTTTAAGGTAATTATTTTCAAATTTCATACGGAACATTTGAGTTTATTTTAAAAATTAAATATGAATGCTTTCATAATGTATGTATCACCAATGAATTTTTATTCTACCTCAAAAATTATTTGATATTTGGATTACTTAATAATTTTCAATGTTATCATCATATAAAATCTCTTATACTCTTTGTTCTAGGAATTATATTACTGAAAATGGGGGCTTAAAGGATGTGGATATATTAATATTGAAAAATGATATACATATGTGTTTAAAAGTATATTTTTATCTGTTTGATGATGGAAACGCATGATTTTATATGTTTTATTTATATTCTAGTCCTTGTAATTTTTTATGATGATGGATTATCTAACTATAACAACCCAATGCATAGGTTAATGATTATTTTCTCTAGATCATCTGTCTGATTCCCTATCCCATACACTTTTTGTTGGTGTTTAGATCCCCTGTCCAACCCAAACCGTGGGAGTATAAATCCATTATCCCACATCACCAAGCCATTGGCACATGCTTATTTAACCATTCACCACATATACCATATCATGAACCGTACACAACCAATATAAATAACATTTTTAATTCACAATTAATACAAAAATTGAATCAACATCAATTCATTTCCAATTAACATATTTACCTTTTTACATAGAATATAACATTTAACCCACTTATCATTCCACTACTTAATTGATTCAGAATATATCATAAATTTACATGCATTAACCCATTGATGGAATTTAATTACAAACTCACATGTCATTTGACACATTAACCTTATTCAAATTTAACACATTTTCAAATTTTTCCAAACAATCCCTTATTCCACAGACAATGAATAGAATAATCTTCCATTATCTCCTATATAGTATAAAAACTAACATGAAAATATATTAATCATGGGATCATCCTTTTTACAAGTCAATTACAGACATATCATTACAATTTATTAGTTTGGGGACATTGGCGCACCTAATGGGTTGCACTAATCTAGTATAATAAACCACAACACAAACCACATGGTTTATTAGGTGTTAAATTCATTGATTATCCAACTATTTTAGGAAATAATTCTCATGGAAATAAATATACATCAAGAGGGAAGCAATATCAGGACCATGCACGCAAAAAAGGTAACAAAACCATTTTATTTATCTTATAGATGACCTACCTCAAATACGATGAAGAACCAACCCATAAACATTCCCTAAGATCCATATTTAGTCTCCCTTGGAATCCAGAACCAAGTTTTTGGATAAAGGCGTTTTTAGGGCACCAGAAGAAGAACAGAAACAAAATCCTTAATCATGAAAAGGGAAGCATGTGGAGAATTAGATTTTCCCGGTGCCTCGATCTACAAATAACAGCACTAAAAATATCATTTATTCGAATGGGATTTATCATTGGGGGGTATTGGTAGTTTATGTTCATCTGTAAGGATAGAGGAGTAAGAAATGGCTAAAATTCAGGCAAGGAACACAAAATACGAAGGGAAAATTTGTAAAATAATCATTTTTTAAGGGAATGTAGGATTTGGCTAACTGGTTTTCAAAACTATGTGAAAACTATGTTCCTAACTCAATCCAAGAGGGTTTAAGGTTTCATGGTTACCTAGGGAGATCCAAAAGGATTCAAAAACCATACACAAAACATGAAGAATACATCAGTTCAATATATCACTGTTTTTATATCACCCATTGAAATGTTTCCCAAACTGTCCATCCCTCATATTTGAAGAAAAATTCGGGCACATAGTTTACACGAACCATGTACCAACCATTAAATGTTCATGGAATCGCTATATTTCTATTATTTTCATGTCCCAAACCCTCAAAACACACCTGAGATCCTTTTAAACATGGAAATGATTTAATTATAAAACATTAAGGGTTTCAATACCAAATTTAAAAAACATACCTTCCTGAAGTTCAATATTTTGTATCTTATTTGATTAGGGGTCCCAAAATTCATTAATTTCTGCTAAATTTATCAGTAAAATTGAAATTTCAACTTAATAAATGAATCTATGTTGTTTGGTAAGAAACATTGGGTTTTATTATGAAAAAATAAATTATTTGAATCATTAAGATCTTGTCTAGGGAAATGATTACACAAAAAAATAATTAATTTCCTCTTTTAATGTTTGAGGTTTTTCATGTTATAGATTAGATTTAAATTTATCAATCTGAGATAAATTATAGAGATAATTAATTCGTATTTCAGAATGACTTTTGTTTTTACTACATGTATTAATTAATATCCCTAATAACATATCAAGAATATTATAAATTGATTATATATTGAAATGAACGATTAATTGAACATATTGTTGAGAATAAGGAAACAATTTAAATAGGTTGTACTCATATAGTAAATGAAAATATTTAAACATTCATTAAATAATTTTCTTTAATTATACATAATTGAGTTATTTGATTTTCAATAAACTTAATTTCTTATGCTAATCCAATATCAAAACATCCTTATCAAATAGAAACAAATAGAACTTTTGGAATTGAAAATTTATTTAAAAGGGTTTCTTGTTAAATGCTTCATTCATCCTTCAACATCAATATGAGGTTTTCTTATTTAGTGTGTTAAAAATAAAAAATAACCAGGAGGATTTTAATTGATTATAGACAATTTAATAATATCACTATTTCTAATAAATATATGATTCCTCATATAGATGAATTGTTTTATTAGCTCTAAGAAGCTCGATATCCTTCAATGATTTACTGATTGTCTTGGAATCATTAGTTTAATGTGAAGAAGGATGGAATTCCAAAGATATAAATTTTAACTAGGTATACGTATTATGTGTTTTTTTCATTCTATCCAAGATAATGGATGATGATGATTTATTTATGGATATTAATAATATAGATCTCTATGATTTCTTGGATAATTTTTTGGGTTTTTATTGAATTAATACTTATATATTTTAAAATATATTTTGATCAAGAGAAACATTTGTGGGTTTCTAAGAAATCTATAAAAGAAAATATGTTATATGGAAAATTTAGTAAATGTGAATTTTGGTTTCGAAATATCTGTTTCCGTGTACATATTGCAAATAAAGTTGAAATTAATATTGATCTTATAGAAACAAATGCCTATAAAGAGTGGATAACTCCTAAAAATGACATATTGATTTATAGTTATCTTTGATTATTAGGTTAATACTGATAATTTGAGAAACAATTTCCTAATTAAATATCCCATTAACTAAAAAACACAAAAAGGATATAAATTTATATGGATGAAATAATGCAGTAAATGTTTCCTAGAATTGAAAATAATAATATTGAGTACTCTAATTTTTTCATGTCCGTCCATAAAATTTTATTTTTTACCTACATCAAATCATTTCTTAAATGGATATGGTTCTATGTTAATGAAGAATGATCTTTTAATTACTTATGAATAATGAAAATTCAAATCTTTTGTGGTATATTATTTAATAAATGATCTTGATTTGGATGATATTCTTTTTTCTTTAAAAATATTTTGAAATAATTTATAAGAAGTAATTTATTAATTATATACGAAAAAAATTTATTATATTCACTAAAATATTACAATACACAAGACACTACAGAACGTTATAACTAAATAAATTTTATGACTTCATGATTCATTACAATCCATTGAAATAAAACAAAACTATATCATTCTTTAAGTTGGAAAGATAATTCCTCATTAAATATGCTACGAACAAATATTATTCCATTTATTAATGATTTAGTGAATCATGGATATTATATTTACCATGTAAGAACATCCTCTATTTTGTTTCAAGTTTTATTGCAATCATTATTGTCTAACATAATAAAGAATGATCAGATGGAGGATTGTGATGTATATATAAAAGTATAATTTCTTAAGAATGTTATGTCTCATGAACATATCAACCAAAAAGAAGGATTTTTGGGATTCTTAAAAATAATATATATGATTCAGGATTCCAATTTGAAGAAATAAATATTGAGTGAATATCACAACTATCTATTTTATATTTATCCGGATGAAACTAAGATATATAGGGACCTTCATGAAATTTATAGTTGGATTGAATGAAAATATATATTTCTAACATTACTATTAAATGAATGAATTTTTAACAAGTTAAAGTGGAATGAGAACTACCGAATGGTATGGATCATCCTTTTCTAATATAAAATTGGAATTGAAAGAATATATCGATGTATTTTGTCTTTGAATTTCCAATTATATCATGTTGTAATAATGTAAAATGGGATATTTTAAAAGGTTTACCAAATTTGAATATTTCTCTGTTTTAGATAATATATATTTGGATAATCATTTTAAAAATTATGTAAAAAATATAATGAGAGTTCATCGAGACCCACTATCTTTTGTATCTAATCATCAACCAAAATAAACCTCTAATTTTTAGAAAATACAACAATAGTAATATGGAACTAAATTAAATATCTATACCACTTTTCATCCTCAATATAATTGATATTTAGAGTGAATTATTTAGAAATTGAATGATATTCTTTAGTAATGTTAATTGGTTCACCATTGAATGTTGGATTAAAAAGTCTCACTAGTTAATTTTTTTCTAATAAAAGTGTTCACTCTAGTATATTGATGACACAATGAATTGAACTATATGTATGTCTAAAAATATTAGGAGATTTAATTATTGATTGGATTTTAATATGATTTAATATTTGGTATATGATGTGATTTATGTGTCACTGTTAAGGAATTATGTGCTTGATGAATCTCATGTTTTGAGTCCTAAAATGATTTAAATGGAAGAGAATATTTCTAATGAGGAATAAATTATTAATATTCCTAACTGTACAGAAAATGTTTTAGAGAATATGCTTATCCACTAGGTTAGTGTTTGGTTTAAAGACCATATGATTGAGGAAGAAACATGCTAATATAAAAAATTATATTGAAGAAAAATATCCCACATAATTTAATAACGGAATAAAAATTGTGAAGGATATATTTTTTAAAAGGTGATAAGAATGTGAGAACCCATGTAATATTAAAAATAGATCAACATAATTATTTATTTATATTCATGAAATATTTTGGATAGATCAATATTAATTTAAAGAATAATATTTTATTTTTTAGTCAAGGAAAAAATATTTTTATTTGATCTAAATAGATTGTCCTGAATTATATAATTTTATTAAAAAGAATAAGATCAAAAAATTAGAATATTAATTTATAAAAATGAACATCAATTTTGATATTAATAAGTAAAAAATTGATTCCTTATATATATATAAATTTCAGAAGTTGAATTCTGGGAGAAGATAATAAAATATTATTTTTTATAGAATATATCATTAATTTTGATATATTAACAATGTTACATTCAATTTTAAATAGGATTTAATATTTATTTAATTTATGATCAATATTTCACTTGATGGTTTTTAATAAAATTATATTTAAATGAATTTTTTCAATAATTTTGTTTTTCATCAGATTTTGTGGTTTTGATCATATATAAATCTCATACAAATAATTAAAATAAATTTGATAAAATTATTTCCATTTTAATAAATTTCATATAATTTTTTTATTGATTCTACTCTCCTTTTATATCATTATTAATATTATTTTTTTAAAATGCTTCAATTATCATTATAAGAGTTAAAAATGAATAAATAGTTTAAAACTAAAATTATATGGGTCAAAAAGACCTAAAACTAATTCTATATACTATTTAATGGACATGTTTAAAACATATAAAATCTATTACATGAATATTAGTCAGTATAGAGTGACTCTGATAGATTAATATATTAGTATATCTTTATCTTTTGGAAATTTCCAGGTGTCCCCTCCCTCACATATAATTATCATTTTTTACATTAACTATACATTTAGAAACTATTATGAATGTTGGATATGAAAAATGAATTATGTTACATCAAGGAGATGGCAGCACACATGATTCAATGAGTAAAATTTTTATATTTCCATAAACAAGAGGGAATGAAGATAATTGTTAATTATTCTTTAGATATTGATAATAATATCATAACTCACATAAAATTATATTTTAATGTATTTTTTTTCATATTACATTTGGAATTTATTTGTTTCATTACTGATTACAAAGAAATGAATTTTATATATATAACAATACAGACATATCCTATATGAAACTAGTATATTATATACTAGAAATTGAGTATCGTATGTGTTTGTTTTAAATCCACACATGGATGATCAGAGAGTATGCATGAAAAGGGATCTCACAGTTTAAGAAGGCAATAATTTTGATGGTGATTTTATTTCCTACTTTTTTCTAAACATGTGGTCCAAAAAATCGCAGACCAGTGAAATGTTATATTGTCAAATTAATTGGAATGAAATTTTTATATTGGAGTGTAAAGTTGATAAAAATTAATATTTTAAGGTCATTAAATCATAAAATGAATATTTCAAGAAGTGCACGCAATTTATAAATTTGCGTGAAACGTTAGTTGTCTTATGTTTACACAAAAAGAGTTATGATAAGATGATACTTGACCACTATGGGAAATATTGTGCAATTTTGTTCTCATGTTCAGTAATTCCTATAAATAGGTGTCTAACTCTCTCATTATATAGAGGTTAAACACTCATATAAAAAATGAGCTCTGAAAAATGTAGGTGGTGAGTTGCCCGAAAGTAAGGATTTGTGAAAAAGTAAAGAGTTACATGTATACAAGAAGTTTCACGTGAGAGGTGAGTTGCATGAAAGAATAAAGTTACACACAAATTTTTCCTCGACTCTATCAGGATCAAGAGAATCTTAGGGTGTGGATACACAAATGTGAAGGGTTTCATGGAATAGTAGGGTTTCATGAAAAATAATAGTTTCACGAAAGTCAACATGCATGACAATACTAAACGTGTGTGCCTGAACATGTGTTATGCTCAAGTAATTAGTTGAGATGATTTTAGATTTAGAATATTTGTTATTAGTTCATTTCTTTCAATTTCATCAGTTCATTAATAAAATTAATACTGAGTCTCACACTATAAAGAGATAAGGACACCAATTCAAATATATGTTATTGACCTCTATATTGATAAACTATGAAAATCTTCTCTCAAAGAAGTGATCTAGGGGGAGTCGACATAAATTATCTATGGTACATTGTGTAATCACCCTAATATCATGTAAAGGTAATGTTCATGGCGTATAGTGACTTTGGAAAAACTTATTTAGTCCACATATAGTGAGTAATAGTAGATTTAGGTATAACCAGCACAAAATTAGTACATTATCCATGGACTAGTCCTTATTAGTGAAATACAAAAAATTACTCAGTTTTATTGATTCTTTAAATTATTTTATTTACTAGACCTTACCATCAGACAAGTTTAGCAGGTTCACACCAATGTGGTAAAAAGATCTATCACCTGAGAAGCAAATGATGATGCCGTAATTCACCCCTCTCCTCTTAGGGTGTTACGGGGACCTTCAATTGGAATCAGAGGGTAATTATTTTTAGTGTTATATCTATATCTATTTGATGTTATAGTTTATTCAGTTAATGTAATGGTATTCCATCACTTTTACTAAAGTCAAATTCAAATATGGAATAACAGGATGATATCACTTCTAAGTTCTCTTGGAATGGATGTACACTTACCGACCTCAAAAGGAATACATCAAACTAATCCAGTAAGGTTGTTTGTGACAGATACTGAAAGGAAAATTATTAATTCAAATGGTGAATCATAAAATTTCCACACTACCTATTTTTCTGATCAAGATTATATAAATGTGGTCATTTTTACCTATATATAGCCTATGAGATAAAAACATGACAATATATAAGAAGACGAAATCAAAGTAATGAAAGTGAAACATAAAATTTTTTTAAGCAAGTTTGATGATCTAAATATGCATCCGGATGAAGATGGAAATACCTTTTTCAATCTAATTACTAAATTAGTAGGAGAAATTCGTGGTATTATGGAAGAAATCAATAACGTTGACATTGTAATGAAAATATTGATAATTCTTCCACCACTTTATAATCGAAAAGTGTCAACCCTTGAATAAAGTGATCTTTTAAACCTCTCCTTGTATAATATAATGAGAAGTGTGGTAGCATATAAAATTAGAGTCAAAACAGAGGATACAACATGTTGTTTTAGTAATGAGATGACATTCAAATCCATGGAAAAATATGAATGTTCAGGATACTGATCTAGTGATGCTAAGGAAGAAGATGAAATTCCATCACTCTATTCCAAGATATTAAAGAGAGGAAAATGTATATTTGAAGGAAATATCCCATTGGAATGCTTTCATTATGGAAGAGATGGGAACACTTACTCTCAATGCTCAAAGAAGCTTGATAATCAAGTATGCGAAGATAGAAACTCACCAAAGTCCCAAAAACGTATTTTATCCAATGGTAGAACTTGAATCTGGAAGGAAATTATTGAGAAATATATTTTTCAATGAAGAAAAAAATGATGAAAATTAATTTTCCTAGGAATAAGAACCATAGTTTAAATCTGGAACCCAAGAATCTATGATGGGTATAATAGAAAAGTTAGAACCATCAAAATAAAATGCTACAAACACTCATTTGAGTGGTGATGATGATCTAAAGTGGCAACATATATATTTTATTTCAAATATTTAGAATAATAATAACACATGAAAAAATTATAGAGAATTTTTGGAAGAATCAATAAAATGTTTTTATCTGGTTGGAGTAAAAATTGAATCACATTATGAATTAAGGAATATATATTCAATGATCATTAAAATAGTAGAATATATAGTAGAACCGATGCATAGAGTTGATGATTATGAAAAGTTCATTAATGAACATTCATCCAAACTAGTGGAGAGTTCCATGACTAATGAATTTATTCAAGAAGAAGTCATTACTCTCAAAATTAAACATGAATGTAAATAAAAAAAAGAATATTACGTTTCGATGATTCTTAGATACCGAGAAAATAGATAGAGCTATGTGTGGTTCCTAAGGAATAGAAAATAATTTATATGATCAATGTTCTATGTGCATAGAAAAAAGGGAAACTTTTTATGATAATGAATCATCAAAGGCTTGAAATTAGATGAACCCATATAAATGGATGCCGAAAGTTGAACAAATCATATTATCACCTAATGTCTAAAAAAATAATACTTCAAATCATACTGAAAATAAAACTAAAACCTATCCACATGTTTCCTTAAATTATGGTTAGTTTAAATATTTCCCTAGGTAAGGAGACATGGTGAGGAAAAATAGTGGGACGACATTTCCTTGTATAAAAATTAAATTAAAAGCATATCTGGGACATACCATGACATACTATGAATATGTGAGGATATATTTGAATGGAAAAGTTCTTGTAATTCAAACTAGAAGAACAAATTCATATCCTACTTATTATAGAATAATTACATTCTATGTATGTTGTTTTTATTTTTTCTAACTTTGTCTATAAAGATGTTTATTGTTGGTAGATGAAAGGAATGAAAAATTCATATAGAATTGAAATAGAAGACAATACTAGTCAATCACACGGTGTTTCACATATAAATATATTTTTTCCTCTTGAAGAAGAGTATTATTATAATGAAACAGTGCACATAGAAAATAGATTTGGAAGGTTGTATACGTCCTTCACTCAAATTAATATTTTATGGATGGAAAATAAGAATATTACGAAATCTAATCATACTGATGTCATTATCAAAGAACAAAAGAATAGTATCACCTAGATTCATAATAGAAGGTTCTCATCCCATATGAAGGTAACTACTGACTTATTTAATGATGTTAGGAAAAGGGTTGTTGAAATAGTATGTTTTCGCAGTGATGGTGGTCCTATGATCTGATGATGTTGGACAACCTAGCATTGAAATAGTGTAATTAAGAATAATAATGTTCTTTACGTGGATAGTTTACATCACATTCTCATGAGTGTTATTCTACTCTGTGACTCATGACTAATAGTGACATTAAATCTAAAGGGATTAACTATAAAAGGAAAGAAATTAAATTCTATCATGAAATAATATCAAATAGATTGAAACATATGTCAAGATAATAGTAAAGAAAATATTTCCAATTAGACATTAAATGAAGAAACAAACTTGTGGAATCGATATTTTGGTCACATTAATAATAAAGACATGGAAAATATATCTATGTTAAATATAGTCATGGATATCCCCAATCATAAGCGTGGATGGGAAAAGAATTGTTATTCATGCATACAAGGTATGTTGGTCTGCAGTTCATATTGGCCAAAGAAGAAAAGGGCATCAATAATCTTTGATTTCATCCATACAGATATATGTGGACCGATATATGTGGCATGAACATATAGAGAGAGGTAAATCATTTTTTCTATTGAATATTATAGTATAATGGATTGTGAAATGGGTATACACAAGAAATGAGAGGATCTTGATTGCATAAAAACATATTGAGGAATAGATGATAATTACACAATATAGACAATCAATGTTCATTTGTCTGATAATGGATGGTAGTATGCATTAATTGAATTTAAATGTTACCTAGAGAAACATGGAATACAACATTAGGTGGCTGCTATGAGAACTCTATAAAAAATTTAGCTGTTGAGCATAGGAATCTATAGGTAAACAATATGGAAGGGACTATGTTGACTGAGTGTCTTATCCTTCTCCATTACTGGAAAGAGGCTATTCAATCAGTAGTGTACACTCAAAATCAAATAGTGATTTATATGGGAGAAACAAAGAAACCATAAGAGTTTTGTCATGGATGGAATCCCTCTTTGAATAATTTTAATTTTTTAGAATGTAAATGTTTCATCCAAATCCATGTAGTAAATTAAGGGATGTATTATGATTCTAGATATTAAATTATATTACTCAGATATTATATAAAGATAAAATCCTAGAAAAATTCAATAATCATCTCTGAAAAATTATAGAATGTAGTTATGTGAATATCCTTGAAGATTAAGACACAAATCCCTTAAGGAAGTTTTATACATATATGATAAAATATGAGGAATAATTTGGTCATGGAATAGACCAAATATGTATATAAGGTGTCGAATTCAAAATATTTAGGTATCAAAAATAGTTGTTGATTCATAAGAAGAATCAGAAGAGGAAACCATGGATGAAGAAAATTATTCTGGACTTCATAGGAGAAGTTTAAGAGTATAGATTGATCAACCTTACATCATTGGGGATTGGAAAACACTGACATTAATGTGGAAAATGAGTAATAATACACAATATTCCTTCGTATCAGTTAAGAACCCATTATCATTTGATGAACATGAAAAGGAATAATCATTTGTTAAAGTCACAAATAAATATTTATATCAAATTGACATGAACCAGACATGGGATATGTTTCCTGACCCAAAAGTCACAATGTAATTTGATAAAATGTATCATTAATAATAAATCTGATGAGTTAAGTAATATAATCATAAATATGGAGTTATTTTTGTGTAAGGGATATTAATAAAATAATGGTACTGATTTTGAAGAAACATTTTCTCCAATTTAACTACTATAGTTTATTATAAATTTCATTACCATGGAAATTCAAACACGATACAAAGTGTATTGTATGGATAAAAAAATATTTTTCTTTAATGGTGTACTTGACTACGAAGTATACATTGAAAAAACTAATTAGTTTTCTACTTGGTAATGATGAAATGAAGGTTTGTAGATTAAAAAATGCACTATATGGTCTGGAATAGGCACCATAGAAATTGTACTCTCTATTGGATTCATAAATAAAGAGGATCGACATTAAAATTGGAGTATTGGATAAAAATCTATATGTGAAGAATTATTAGGAAATTATTTCATATTACTAGTGTATTTAGATGATATTATATTTTGTAAAAATATACAGGGATCAGTGGATGAATTTTTCTATCACATGAAATTAGAATTTTAAATGTCTTTGATTGGTGAATTAAAATTCATCTTTGGGATAAAAGTGATTAAGATGAAATAATACACATATATTTATTAGGAAAATAATTTAAGAGTTTTGTAGAAGAAATTCATCACGCATGGTTCCAAACCAATGTCGACTCTAATTTCAGTTAGGGAAAAACTGGGAATGCAAGATGATAGTTCATGTATAGAACTTACCATGTATATGATAATAACTAGAAGTGTATTTTACTTTACTATGAAATGAACATATATTATATTTTCAACATTAATAAAGGTCTTAATTCAATATAATCTAATGGAATAACATAGGGTGACAGTGTTAAAAATCATGATGTAAATTAAGGTACTAACAATTATGGATTATATTTTTCTGTAAGAAGAGGTAATGAACTATCAATGTATTCTAATGTTGACTGGACTAGAGATGTTGTTGAAATAATTTCCATTAGGGGTGGATCATTATTTATTATCAGGAAATGTGTGTTATAGTTGAGAAATAGACAATAATGTACCTCTTTAAGTACTACTAAAAATTAGTATATCTCTACAACAAAGGCTTTTACGTAAATAATTTTAATGATGAAACAACTAATTGATATTTTTGAAGAGGTGAAATATCCAATGCTGATTCAATATAATTACAAGAGAAACTTTAATTCTACTAGGAATCAAAACCAAAATTCTCCTAAGAAACACATTGAAATCTAATATCAATTTATAATGGAAAATGTTGAACAAGGCATGATTAAAATGTATCGGGTTAGAACTAATGATCAAGTAGTAGACATACTGACCAAACCATTATTAGCACATGTGTGTTGAAATAGTGGGTTCCCTAGACCCAACTATGTAGTACCTTTGATTACTGTATCATATGTATTATTAGATATTCATGATGATATCTTACCATTACAGTGCAGAATTTTCTGTGTCCACTATAATAATGGTAATGTCCAAAGGTTAGTTGTCATGTCGAGAGGTTATAGTTGCTCCCAGGCTATAATGAGAACCTCAATATACATTGACATTGATCATAAAATATATGTTCTATAGTCTAGATACATATTATTGACTGGACATAGTAGATGTCTGACTATCTGGTGTTGGGGGCTCATAAGCATTGAGACTTCTTTTCATGAAGTTCGCACTTGGTGATCTCTAGTAGTGAGATCCTGAGGTGAGACCCGCTAATAGGAACACCACATCTTTTGGGTGTCATTGGTTGTTCCTATCTACGGACATGTGTATTGGTCTCCTGACTTGATACCATTACCAGTTTATATCATTTAATTACGTACATTAATGCAAGGTAAAAACCAAGGAAGTAATTTCGTGGAGAGGTAGTTTGTGTGGGGTGCATCATTAGTGGTACGACGTTTGATGAATGGCCAAGAAAGTATATTTTTCTTCCAAGTTTAGGAAGTTATATATCTCCAACCTGGTTGATCAGGATGATTCCACCTTCATAAGTCTTTGGCTAAAGTAGTATAAAGGAGAATCCATTTGGATAGATCAATAAATAATAAAGAAAGATAAGGACGATGACACAAGGGTGCGTCCCGCTTTATGAGATATTTAATGACAAAGAGACTGTAGTACACAGTGAGTGTTTGTAGGATGGTAGTGATTGCAATGACTATCCTTATGTCTATAGGGGCCATGATGAGTTTCTAGACTCCTCTCTTGGTCTGTGGATTTTATTCACTGCTATCGAGATGAGGGCCTAGAGGGTCACACACAATAGAGTATTAAAGAATCCATCCTATTTAGTTGAATAGGTATAAGGACATAGTGGGCCCCACCAAGGGGTCTGAGTGTTGTCCAAGTTGTCGATCACCAAAAGAATTAAATAAATTCATTAATATTCATGTTAGGAATATTTGGGATAGAATTTATTTAATTTATTTATGAGTACAGTAAATACGAGAAAATATTAATCGAATGAATATTTTTTTAATATTCAAGGTCCGTTTATATGAAGCGAGAAATGAGAGTTGAGATAAAAGGCTAGGTTTTATCACGTAATATATTTTATATATATTACAAGTATGTGATAAAATAAATAAATAATATTGACACAGTTATAAGTCATCATAGTTATTTATTTAGAGAAAGTTGATATTAATGGGGGTTGGGGATCCCTACAATGTATTTATCAAGGTCTCTATAAATAAGAGAGGAGGCTCTATCTCTTTGGTGTGAAAATTACTATTCAATCATTTATGGAATGAAAATTGAGAGCCTCTCTCTCCTCTCGCTTCCTAGAGAGAGAAGCTGATGATCCAAGAGTTCGGATCAAGTTCTTCCTCACACATCGCAAGATCAACGATGCAGTGATCGTCGAGACGTCTAAGATATCGTTGAATCACCACACTAGTACCTGGAGCTCGATGATCGGCATTCCCATGGATTTTTGGAGCACATGTGGATGATATAGAGGGATCCTACTTTGGATCCTTCAAGCGACAATCGCCATCAGCTAGCAGCAGTGGACCACGCCTTTGTATTTGAAACAGGTACATTTTCATTTTAATTTTGTGCTCTTAATAATCTATTCAAAATCCTTAGACCTCTCTGGGGCTTGTATCATCGGTAACGACATGTACCATCATTCCAGAAACGAAAATTTTAAAATCCCAGGCACACCGGATTCTGCTATGGGATATAGAAACCTAACAGTGGTTTCAGAGATAGGTTGAGTATATTTTCTGAGCCAACTAAAATTAATTTTAATAAAATTAAGTTGATGGTTCAAAAACGGTCGCATTGGTTCAAACCATGCTTCGATTAGATCTCGAACGACCAAGTTATGGCCAGTTTAATATTTTCGGATTGGATCGAAGGTGCTGTTTGATCTCGGGTTCTAATTTTATTTCATATTGTCGAACCGATTAAAATGCAATTGGTTTATTAAAAATAAAATTAATTTCTGAAATTTTATTTTATAAATAATATTATTTGCACAATAATTTTATTATTATTATATTAATTATTTTATTATTATAATAATATAATAATAATAAATTATTATTTCATTATAATAATTATCTTATTATTTAATTTAAAAGGCTCTCTTTAGCCTTAATAATATTAATGGAAAATACATGAAAAGCTAAGTCTTAATGTTGTTTAAAAAAAATGGGTGGAACCAAGACTTAAATGAAGTCTTTATAAAACACAAAAAAAAAACAGGGAAAGGGGTGCAGCTGCGTGGAAACAGAACACACAAAAAAACAAATTGCAAGGGGGTCTGAGCAGACCCCCTCCTTCCTCCCACGCGGTGCAATGCAGCACCGCCGGGTCACCACCCAGGCGCGACGATTCCCCATCGGACAGGTCATCCCACCTCGGCCTCTCACCCTGCTGCCATGGCGGAACCCCCTGCAGAGGCCGCCCCGTCGCCCGCAGAACCCCCCCCCCCCCCACTGGCTGATGCACTCCGGCTTGACCCTCCCTCCTGCAGTGCCGCATCGCGCTCCACCCGCACAGAAGACCAGTAGTAGCTTCCCAAACTCAGTAGGGGCTCCCCATCGGCACGTCGCCTACACCTCCCTGCGCAACGCACATGAGACCTCCTAAGGACACCGCCCACGCCGACCTTCCTCCGATGGCTGCCCCTCTCCTCCGCATGCCATACCGACTGCTCCTCAGGCTAGCACCACTGCCTGCCCACACCCGATGGCCACCCGATCGAACCCCCTCCCATTGCGTGGCGCACTGAAGCGCCTTTTGGCTGCTTTCGCAGTGCGACCTGCTGCAAAACTAGGATGACACATCACCGACGACAGCAGCCTCGGGAACCAGCCGCCCGAGGCTCTCCCACAGACCACCCTGTGCAGCCGGTTCCCTAGCACGCAGCCCCCACGCTCTATCGAGATAAGTGCCGCCTCCATCAGCGGTAGACCACGCAGTGCGCCCTCCCCGAGAAGTAGGTACCTAGTTCATCTTGACCCGACATGTGACCGAGCGGGTCTTCTCAGCCAGGATCGGGCATTAGTGGGCATGCCCATCCCAGAACTCCCTTACATGGGCCCGGGTTAATTAATTAGTTTAATTAATTAAATTAATTAAATTAAATTAATAAATATATTAATTTTACTATTAATAATTTTAATACCTGAGGTTAAAATTAATTTTATTTTTGAAATTAAATTAATTAATTAATTAATTTAATTCTAAGTATTAAAATTAAACTAATTAATGGACCGATAATGAATTAAATTATTTGAATTTGTTAATACATCTAATATAATTAAATAACCCTCATATTTAGTTAATGCATTTTAATTTTTATCGCACAATATTTTGTACCCGACTACTGGTCTTGAGCATTGGCCCCATATGTCTGCTTTTAAATTATTTATTTATTTAATTATTTTAAACTGCGTGCGATGCGTGTAATTAATTAAATGACGGACTATGCATCATCTTTGTTTTTGGTTAAAATGTATAAGGTCCTACTGCCCAATTTATATGATGTACATTTATAGCGGAGTCCCCCTCGCCTGCACGCGAGTATCCTTGTACATTGGACAAAGACGACGAGCGACGTAGACCCCACCAAGATGAGGCAGTGTACGCTGATTCCAGACGACGCGTGGATTCCACCAAGGAAATGCGTCACTCCATGACTTGACCTCGACCCCTCCATGACATGGAGATAATGCATAAAGAAGTGGCCTATGATTTTCTATTAAAGTTCAGCTGTGAGTGTGAAAACATAGATGAACAAGATTAATATAAATGGATTAAATTCGTTGAGAGAAAAACATAAAACCCTCGAAGAAAATATTAAGCCACAAACTGCCTTCCATCATTCATGTTTGAAAAAAACTGGTTGTTCGTGGTGCCGGTTCATGCCTCAGCTGAGGGTGCCTCTTACTACCAAGGAGTTGTCATTTGTGTGGTCGGTCGACATAACTAAAATTGAAGAAAAGATATAGCCTTATATAGTTTATGGTAATTTTAGAGGGAAGCGTTGAGTAAATCATTAAATGATTTTGAAAGCTGGGACTTCACTCAACATATCAAGGAACCACAAGCTAATGTGGTTGGCTAGTCAAAAGTCTACCTTGGACCCTCCGAGTAGTGGTGTATCCCTAGCTTGTAGACTATGAGGGAGGTTCATGGATCCTTGCCACTAGAATACTCAAGAGTATTTGGATTCTAGTACAGATGGTTCCTAAAATTTGAAAAATCAGTTGGAGACATTTAATGATTATATAATCAGTAATATCAGATTAGGTAATCACGTAAAAGTACAATTTTCTAAAGTATATTTGTAGATAATGGAAAATAATACCACAATAAAACTAAGATAAATATTAGACAAATTTAATGTATAAACCAAGAAAGAAATTCCATGTGTAGTATAGGCGCTTGCGCACATTACTACAATAATGGAAATTCAAGGTGCTTGTGTCCCAGCATGTTAAGCCACCTCAGGAAGCGAGGGTCTAAAACTGCTTTCAAAAGACTTATGAATAAAGAATATGATGGTTATATCATAGTGCTATCACCAAATTCTGATATTAGTTGTGGTCGCTACATCATGACTTGGATGATAATCACATGTAGTCTCATCTCCAATATCCTTTTGAGGAGAATGAAAAACAAGATTTGAATGTGATGATTACACTCAGTTAATGTAAAGTGAAAGGTAGTTCACAATCTTTCATGCCATCCCATTTCTTATACCATTTACACCCAATTACTCTAGTTTAATTTATAGGTACAAACAAATGGTATAGAGTAATCACTTCGTTATCTTTAAGATAAAATTTTCCAAGTAATAAGAATATTGGAGATAACGCCATATTTTATTCTTATAGAGAATACATTGAATGACATGGTTAAAAGGATTGTGGAATGTTACACCAAATGGAACCTTCATCATGTCCTACAATAAAACTGGTTGGTTATTTAACAGGAGTTTATTTTCATTACATAATGAAATAAATTCATGGAAGTTTAAAACTGAAATACAAGAAGCAAGTACCCGCTTCTCGTTCAGTTTATATTCATAAAATAAAGTTATTGTTTTCTAGAGTACTTCTTGGGTATTAAAATACAATATGTTTTTCACATATATGTATTGAAATACAAGAACCAAGTAAGTCGAGAAACGGTTCTAGAAGTAAAGTGTCTTCTTCAAGAAGCTGAGAAAGGGTGATTCCTAAGTCAGCGGGGAGAAACACATAACTTCTAATTGCCAAGTGATTGATTCAAATTGAAAAGGTTGTGGAGTATAACCAAAAACATTTATCTCATGTGCCCATTTAGACATGATGACACATTATTCCGTGTTTTGGAATGAATGTTGTTTGGGGTAACGTACTCAACAAATAGTTCACTATTATTTGAATCAATGGAAATACATGATGTAAGACCTACCTAGTTGTGGAAAAGTGATTCTTTGTCAAGTAAAACAAAAAGAAGACGTAAACTATATACCCTTTATGGTATTTAGGCTCGGTACAACTAAACACTTATGGTATTATTGATACCCTTATTTTAGACAAAGAAACCTTTAGAAATAATGGTATCCCATAAAGCTTTTCGAGGTTAGTTCAACAATAAAATGTGAACTATTCCAAAGAAAGAAATATGTAAAGATAATTCATAAGTTTCTTTTAAGTCATTAAGTAATAGTGAAGTATATGTTTGGTCAGAAGATATGAGTTTCGTCAGATCATCCAGCTAAAGAATATCTTGACCAAGCAATCATCAATCATGATAATATAGCGTAGAGTAATTCCTAAACACATGTTACCTTATCTATATCTCCGTATTGATGTTCATAAAGAGGATCGATGATAAAGTATTACATATTAACATTGATCAACAAACATGTAGTGTGGAGAAATTCGTAAAGGCATATGTTACCCATAAAAGTTATGATGTAAGTTGTATAAATGTTGCAACTTGTGTAAACGTCCATCATATTTCAAAATGTGATTTTCAAATAATAGCATAAACCCATAACCAATATGCCAACTAAAATGAAAAATGGATATCATACGAGTCATAGTATGATGGAAAATCCATTATTTCATAGGACCTGTTTAAATGAAAAGTGTTTGTTAGGATTTAAACAAACCTGCTTCAAGTTAAACACGTTGTGCATCTATGTTAATTATCCTAACAGATGCTTAAGATATTACCTAAATCCCTAAATTGAAAAGATGTAGCCAAATATTAGAATACATTTCTATACATGCGTGAACATATCTATTAGAGATAGTGGGGGACGAACTGACTTGGACTTAGTCAATACTCGAGATGCACAATGGTTGGCATAGGGAACAAGTTCCACAAGTACATGTGGAATAGGAATGTTCTAGAGACACATACTGCGTACGAATTATAAAACCATGGTAATGGTTTTATATACACTGCAGTCAGTGATATATTATTCATTAAGAATAATAAATCCTAAAATTAAGCAGTATATGGAAACAAGATAAGATTGAAAAGATCAACTAATATTTAATAATGGATTCCATGTATAAAATTGAAAACGGTTTTATAAATTGAATATTGCAGTGGGTATTAAAATTAAATGATACATGGATGGTACATGTATGGTAACATAAGGCTCGATTGGCTATACCAAGTCGGTATACCTAAATCTATTAGAATTTTAATTGTAATATCTGAACTTCTAAGATTATTTTTATTGGTCATTCGATGTCAATATCATTTTTTGTGGAAGGTGTCTATATTACGCAACCAGAAAGAGATGATGACATAAAATGATTCCAATAAGGGTTAAAAGTTACTGAAATCCAATTCTAAATTAAAGTAAGCAACAACATCTTAGAGCATTCATTATAAATGAATCATTGACTTCTGTCTACCAAAGGTTAGTAGGAGCACCAATGTTTTCCAAATGAAATATGTTTTGCAACATATGGAAAATAGATTTTGATCTTACAGTTAGATAAGATCAGGATAAAATACATTCTCCATTGATTGACATCATGTAGAAACATAAGTTCTAGGGAACTGGATCCACTGAGGTAGATCCAAAGGTTTTTTGGTCCAAGTCAATCATAAATATAGTGACATTGTATTGAAAAAATACAAGTTGGAACAATTCGAGTTCAGAATTGTTGCCTATGTCAAATGGCTTAATCTCTCTAGTTTAACATGTTTGGATCATGTGTATAGATTAATGTTTTGAATTGATACCATATGATTTAGAGATGGATCAATCACATATTCCATATTATGTACAATAATTGATACGTCCAGGATATAATTTATTATAGGCAGATATCAATTACTTCCATGAGCACTACAAGTGATGCAGTCTGATCTTTAATCTTGTACTTCGGTAAGTACAAATGATATGAACTTGGAATAAGTAGAGGAAGGTATAATAGTTATGGTGGGATATATACTATTAATCCTTAGATCAATTTGATCTAGTATCGCAGTTAGGAAAAGGAGATGAGCGAGTCAAGCTAATAAAAGCTTGTGGTAGCCATACCAACAAATACCGAGTACGTTGCAGCTTCTAAAGCAGCTAAGAAGCAGTTATAAATTGCAAGGATTTTTTCCAGTTATTGGATTCACACCTAGAATGAAAAGTATTATCATAATCTGAAATATGATATTCTTAATATCCAAGTTTTCATGTTATGAAAAAGGGAAAAATGATATACTCGGGGATACCTTATCTTGAGAAGGTTTTACTCAAGCAGAGGAGTTCACATATAGCAAATATTCCATGAAGAAAAAACGTGGCAGGCCCAACAGTTAAAGCTATTACTCAGCAGAAGCATGGTATTTATCATGTGTGTAGCTAACAGGTTTAGTTAGCAAGTTGGATCTAGTGCAAGTGGGAGTGTTGAAATAGTGGGTTACCTAGACCCAAATATGTAGTACTTTTGATTACTTTATCATTTCTATAGTTAGATATGCATGATGATTTCTTACCATTATAGTGTAGACATTTCTGCATCCACTATAATAATGGTAATATCGAAAGGTTAGTTGTCATGTCGAGAGCTTATAACAACTCCCAAGATATAATGAGAACCTTCAGATACAATGACATTGATCATAAAATATATTTTCTATAGTCTAGATACATCTTACTGACTGGACACAGTATATGTATGACTATCAGGTGTTTGGGGCTCATAAGAATTGAGACTTCTTCTCATGAAGTTCATACTTGGTGATCTCTAGTAGTGAGATCCTGAGGAAACACCCGCCAATAGGAACACCACATGTTTTGGGTGTCATTGGTTTTTCCTATCTATGGACATGTATATTGGTTTCCTGACTTGAGACCATTACCAATGTATATCATTTAATTACATACTTTAATGCAAGGAAAAAACCATGGTAGCAATGTCGTGGCGAGGTAGTTTGTGTTGGGTGAATCATTAGTGGTATGACATTGGTTGAATGGTCAAGAAAGAATTTACCACTTCCAAGTTTTGGAAGTTGTATATCTCATGCCTGGTTGATCAGGATGGTGCTGCCTTCATAAGACTTTGGACAAAGTAGTAGAAAGATGAATCCATCTGGATAGATCAACAAATAATAAATCAAGACAAGGATGATGACACAAGAGTGTATCCTACTTTATGAGATATTTAATTACAAATAGACTATAGTACACAGTTAGTGTTCATAGGATGGTGGTCGTTACTATGACTATCCTTATCTATTTAGGGGGCATGATGAGTTTCTAGACTCCTCTCTTGGTCTATGGATTTTATTCAGTGCTATCGAGATGAGGGCCTAGAGGGTCACACACAATAGCGTATTCAAGAATCCAGCCTATTCAGTTGAATAGGTATAAGGACGTAGTGGGACCCACCACGGGGTCTGAGTGTTTTCCAAGTTGTCTATAACCAAAAGAATTAAATAAATTCATTAATATTCAAGTTAAGAATATTTGGGATATAATTTATTTAATGTATTTACAAGTTTAGTAAATTCGAGAAAATATTAATCGAACGAGTATTTTTTTAATATTAATGGTTCACTTAATATTAAGCGGGACAAGCGAGTCGAGTTAAAAGGCTCATTTTTATCATGTAATATATTTTATATATATTAAATGTATGAGGTAAAATAATTAAATAATATTGACACAGTTATAAGTCATCATAGTTATTTATTTAGAGAAAGTTGATATTAACGGGGGTCGGGGAACCCTACTGGGTATTTATCAACGTCTTTATAAATAATAGAGGAGGCTCTCTCTCTTTGGTGTGAACATCACTATTCACTCATTTATGGAATGAAAATTGAGATCCTCTCTCTCCTCCCACTTCCTAGAGAGAGAAGCTGATGATCCAAGAGTTTGGATCATGTTCTTCGTCACGCAGCGCAAGATCAACGATGTGGTGATCGTCGGGACGTCAAAGATATCGTTGAATCGTCGTGCTAGCACCCGGAGTTCGATGATCGGCGTTCCCGTGGATTTTTGGAGCATGTGTGGATGATCTAGAGGGATTCTGCTTTGGATCCTTCTAGCGAAAATCGCCATCGGGTAGAAACAGTCGACCGCGCCATCAGATTTGAAATGAGTAAATTTTGATTTTAATTTTGTGTTGTTAATAATCTACGCGTGATCCTCGGACATCTTCCGGGATTGGATCGTCGGCGATGACAAGTAACGTCGTTCTGCCTATAAAAATTTTAAAATCCTCGGCCCACCGGCTTCCGTTATGGGCCTCGGAAACCTAACAATGTGTTAAAGAATAATCTATTCAATTTTGGTGTTCAACCACCTCTCATTGGATGAGGAGGTTAAGGTTGTTCCACTCTCCCCATCTCAATTAACATTTTAAATTCATTTTCTAATGTTATACAGGATTATGGGGGTGATATGATCCAGAGAGATTATGTTATAATCATTAAAAGTCAAAATCATGCTCTTCAAGTTTATTGGAAAAGGGGGAGAATGGATTCATTCAATTTTTCAATGGTTCATAGGGGTAGAATGATGAGTTTAATGATTAAAATTGAGAATAGGGAAAAACATTCAGTGTTATGAGTAAACCATAAGATCTTAGCTGTAAAAAATTTAAGCATTCCAATACATTAGAAACCAATTCATACTTGTATTTTTTTTCTTTTTTGAGCATTTCTAATGTAATCATAAAGAGTTAGATGAGTTATTTCTTTTGTATCAAGTTTTAATAATGGATGGTGATTCAATGAATTTATCAACGTATTTATATCCAATTGAAAGGGGTAGATTAGTTGAAACTAGTATGCTCTTTACTGGAAATTGATTATGGTATGTGTTTGTTTTCAATAATCACATGGATGGTCTGGGAGTTTTCAAGGGATTGTATCCTACAATTCAATCAGAAAATAGCTTGGATGGTGACATTGATTCCTATTGTTTTCCATGTTTTGGTCCCACCATTAGAGAATGGATAAATGTTCATTTGTAAATGGAAGTTGTGTAAAAGTGTTAATAAGGTGTAGAAAGTTTCACACAAGTCATATTTCAAGACCATTTCAACCAAAATGGAAATGTAATGATGTGTGTCAATGTTAATTATTTTAGTGAAAGGTGAGTTTATGTATTTTTTTATGAAAAGAGACTTATGTGGATGATAAATTCACGATAAGGGAAAAGATTTCTATAAGATTAGAAATACCTATAAATATGTGGCTACTCTGCTAATTCTATATATTTTCACCACATGGAGAATATATGAGCTTTAAATAATAGATGTGGTGAGTGTCTTTTAAGTAGGGAGTTGTCCACATACAAAGAATTGTGTGTAATATAGGAGTATCATGTGAGTGGGGAGTTTCATGAAGGATGGTAGTTCCACAAAAAGTGTTCCATGACACTATCAAGACCATGTGAATCTTATAGCATAGCTGTTTGAAAGAGGAGTGTCATAAGAAATAGTAGGGTTTCATGAAAGAAAATGATTTCATGAAAGGAAACTTGCAATAAAACCCTAAAAATTTAACTCCTAAATAGTTTTTTCAATCAAGTACTATGTTGAGCATCATTTATGTTTTGAATATCATGTTTTTTAGTTTAGTTCTTTTATGTGAATTAATTCAAGACTTCGATGCAAGTAGTGTCTCATGCAGGAAAGATGAAAATACTTCAAGGAAAATATATTGAGGTGACCTTCATGTCATTTAACTAAGTTACACTTCTATCAAATTAGTGATCTAAGAGGAGTCGATGAAAGTGTATATGGGACATAATGTTCATTTCTTAAATTATTGTAAAATTACTGTTCCTGGAACATAGTGTCCATGTCTGATCATTTATATTTGACATCTAGTGAGAAATAGTAGATAAAGGCACGTCAAAAACATTGTTTCCATATTCCCCTAAGAATATCCCATAACGGAGACCAAGTAAATTTTTCAATTGTCTTTCTTATTCTGAATTTTTCAATTAATTCAATTTATCATCAGACAAGTTTAATATGGTATTACCAATGTGGGAACAAAATCTACCATAGGAGAAGAATAATTTGACACCCCAATTAACCCTCTCTGGTCAGGGTGTTTCAGGGTTTTTCATATCCTTCCCCACTACCATGATTTTATATTTTTATTTAATTAGAAGATTCCATGTTTTCATAAAATAAAATTTTATCCAATTTTTATGGATACATTATTATTTAAAATAGGGTTTTAAGGGAATGAGATATATAAATATTAAATAAATGATTTATAAAAAGTTAAAGTGTGTATTTTTATTATTTGGTTTATGGGAATGTAATATATTATGTGTTTAATATATGTTATGGTCGTTATAAATTGATTATAACGACTAGTAATCTTGATATATCTTTCCAATTCATTGCATAATTATTACCTTATCTGTAGAATTTTATTAGAATTAATAACTAGGATATTCAATTTATATGGGTTCTATAAAGTAGTTTTCCCTTGGAATCTAATTTTATTTTCTATTCTTGAAAATTATTTTTATGAAAATATTTTGATTACAAAACCAAATAAATATCAACATTTATGGAATGATTGTTCATTTAAAGGGTAAAAGGTTTATTTTTAATAAAATAGTTTTCATGGGATCTAATTTTTCTATGAAATCAAATTTCATATGATTTTCTCCTTATGTCTTCTTATAGGGATTCCAAACCTCACTTAATTTAATACGAGGAATTACTGGATAAGTTCACCACATGGCCTCAAGCACACCCCCAAATGGTAGAGGATGACAACTAGCTTTGAGGGCCATGGGTGTGTCTATGAGGATACAATGACACCATATCCATGTATGAAAATACCAAATAAGTAACTAAACCCAATAAATCACATATAAAACAAAATCATAAGTTGATAAATATAAATATGTGAAAAATAAATAAAGGTTTTAATTACTAAAATAGATATTTCATACATATAAAAACTACCCACTATGTTGATAACACTTTCATGCTTGAATAAAGGAATCAAAAAAAGTTTCTCCAAAATGTATTAATTTATAAAAAATATCATGATCCATTTATAAATATAAGTAATACTAATAAATATGTCCCAAGCCTCATCCCAACTAATGTACACAACAAAGTGAATGTTTTCTCTAGTACCAATCTACCATGGTAGCCTGAGCAGTATGTGAGTACAAAACAGTATATGTAACTACTAACATAGTATCATAAAAATCCATTAAAATTTGGGTATTTGTATGTGACACACTCAAATTTATAAAAATACTAATAATAAATAGTATAAAATAAATTAAATAGAAATGTAATATATAAGGACTGATGGCTACCCTGGTCGGACCATACCTTCTTTAGACAGCGCTAGAATATCTCTGAGGAAGCTATGTCACCATAGAGGGGAGACAAGTCATATCCACATGAAAAAATTTATTTGGATTGGCTAAATTGAAGGTAGGGTTCGTGTTACAGAATAAAAATATAATATGTAAGTAATCTACATGGATCCTTGGTGTCCTAAGAAAATCACTCAATCTACATATAACGATGGAAACTATAAGACATCTTGATGTTCAATATTATTTTCTAACATTATATTTTTATGTCCTGGTCTCTATGATACAGAGATATTATAAATTTTTATTAATTATTATGGGGATGAACCTTAGGAAATATTAGTGGAATAGTTTTATGCTTAGAGATAATGATTTAAAATCCATTAATCATCAGCTCAAAATTCTATTACCAAACACACAAAGAAAATAAAATCATGGTTCCTCCACATGATCATTAAGAATATACTAGGAATCCATTGAGGTGATCTCCATCTACCTCGAGATAATCAAAAATATACTATTTGGGGGAATGAAGACATATAGTGACCATTATCATCACTAATATTCTATTACGCTATGAATCTATCATGATGCAATATCTAAGTGGTTTTTCCATGTTGAAATAAAAAACCTTATCTATTATCCTGATGTAGGGATAAATACTAGAAACATCAGGAATTCCAATAGTAATAATGATCATGAATGGATCTTGAACTCACTGGTAATCCAATATTTTAAAATATTTAATTGCATTTAATTCAAACAAGAAATTTCAATTAACAACTATCATTATAAATTAAGAGGTGGATAATAAACTATTTTGAAAAAAAATTGATAATTAATTTAAGAGTTGTTTCCCAATACACAAATAATTATATAAATATTATTATTTTTATTAAAATAATATATATTTTTCACATTTATGATTTAGGTGGAAGGAATATCCTATGTAAGGGAAAGGTAGGGTCAATTCCTAGTAGAACCTCACACCAGGCCATACATGTATGTTATGGATACATCCCCCTTATGAACTACTAACTCCTCTATAATTTTTGAGGACTAGTCAATTAGAATTATCAGATGAAATATTTAATTCTCTATATAATTTCATAGGGTTCTCAGATTTACCAAATCCATCTTACTATGTGGTATGTATTAATGTCCATTCTTGTTCAATTTTCTTTTGGGGTATACCCATTTTCTCGCTTCCTATTCCCAATATCCCCATTACCATTGTCAAAATATTATCAGGGAACTTATCCAAAAGTCCCCATAATGTATATGTCTACAGACAAATCCCACCATGATCTACATTTTCATAGATGGTCACTGATTCACCTAAATGAAGGTGTCTTGGTTTCCCCCACCCATTAGGAATTATTTTGACACCCGTAAGGATTTATTTCAACCAAATTAAAATTCATAGGATACAATCACAACCTATGATGACAAAATAATTAATCCTATCACCATGTGACAATAGTGTACCTTAACACATTTCTCAAAATTTAGGTTGAGGGACTATATTTTTTTTAAACAAAAAATCATCTTAATTGATTAGTTTCACTAGTTCACTTAGGTAATACATTTAATTATGGGTCCATCACAATAACTAGCGTAACTCGATAACATATCAGAACACGTATGCAGGATAAATTATATAAAGTGATTGTTTGATAAAACAACTACATTTAGGTATTTATCCAGTTTATTTCCATGTACATGTTTTTGCTACCAAGTCTCATCCAAGACCATTCAAGGTCCACTGACCATAGAAAAACCTCATGAGTCCCAGGTAATCAATTAAAATTAAGCTACCATTAACAGGGTGTGGACCAATAAAAATGAACACCAGATCCTGAATGACATGATGATGAGAAATAACGAGACACAATCTTCTATTCTCCACTAGTTTGGATCCCAAATAACTTTGATACAATTATGTGATTTCACCATCCTCTAGTGAAATCTAAATTTTGACCTAAAATGATCACCTCAAAAATCAACAACAATTAGATAATGATAAATGATAGGAGGGGATATATGGAACTTACTCATCAATACAATGTGTTTTCTCCTAGAACCACAATTTCCAGTGGGTAAATGTGGCCAGGATTTGTTAGATGATCTATTTATATAATCCACTACATTTTTATATGAATGATGTTGGTGAATCCCCATTTTAAATTTAAAAAATAAAATCAAATTCATGGGGTGATTCAAAGAATCACCCAATAAAATTTTAGGCTTTTTCCCTAGAATCATTTTTGGTCATAAAACCTCCCAATGCCTACTTTATGAAAAACTTTCACATCGTGATTAACTATTTATGATGTCAATGGCCTACTAAAACTTTTTTCAATATGCCAAGTTGACCGTTATTTATATAGTTCTCTCCCAACACTCTAGTAATTCAAACAAATCAATAAACACGTCCCAAAATCATTATTTCAAAATATCCAAATTCTTATAAAATTTTAATTATTTAAAAATATAAAAACGTCCCCTATAATAAATGAGAAATGTTTAAAAAACCAAAAAAAATAATCCCTTATAAATTTTTTTCCTTAAAACCACCCCACCTTAAATCTTTTTACTCTATGAAGTCTTGTTGAGAATTTATTAGTAAACTCGAACTACTCAGGTTGTTAGACCAACCTATATTCACCACCATCTATTCGGGAGTATTGAATGATCGTCCACTACATAACACTAGTGTAGATGTGAATCATGAATTAAAATCTTATCCACTACTCCCATATATCACTCCAAGTAATTAATGGGTTTCCTTTTTTTTTTGAGACAACCCGCATCATGAACAATCACATTACCTGAATTATGGTCATACCTTCCAAGGGTCTTTACTTTCCAGAACCAATTCTCATCCATGATACCAGAACCAGCAATATTTAAAATATAAACATGAACCTTTTATACTAAAAATTCTCTTATGATGATTTTCCAATTACTACACTCATTCAAACATGAGGATGTTTCTTTTTGTCCTTGATTCTAATCTAGAATGGTCGAATATCACTCGACACTGGTCAACCAATCAGAAAATATTTTCCTTAAAAATCTAGCCTTTGAGCTTCACCAATGTATTCCCAATGTTGTTACTAATGTTTTTCCTCCTTAACCAAAATAAATTGTCTGTGTGAACATGAACTGACCCCCACTGGTTTACATCCTTCTAAATTGATCAGTGCATGCTTACAACAAGTCACTAAAATTTAGTCACAGTGACTCTAACCCTTTGGAATCACTATATCAACCCATTACACAAATAAATTCCTTGATATGGATTCCATTATAAATATTGGGATGAATAATCAACTTCATATTTCCACCTATGGGCTACAACATAATGACGATGGAATTACTGATCCAACAGAATTGGAATGTTAGAATCATCCAAGGTCCAATTCCCATGCATGGAATTCTCCCTAGTCTATAATAAAACATATCATTTGAATAATACTTTTCATTGCACTACTGAAATAAGTCCCAAATATCTGATGAACATGCCTCATATATCAGTGATCATAATGTTTTTCATGGTTATAAAACCACCCACTCTCACGTCTTAATGAAAATATCACTTATCACCTATGTATGACTCATGAGAATGTCAAAAATGGAATTTGGATCATTTCAAATCATTACGGTAAAAAAACTCTTGATCCATATCATAGAAAACTATAGAATTAGATCCATGTTTATCATCCCAATCCACACATATCTCAAACATGGAAATGGTTTCCTTTAACAAAACCCTCATACTATTTCCCTCAAAAATTCATTTCAAGGTCCACCATTGGGTCAACCTTTCCATTACAAAAGATTCAATTATGATAGATACATTATTATAGTGTAAATTATTCATTTTACATGGATCTCCTAGTCATTATTCTCACTAATAGTTCATTATTTTCCATCATACCTAGTCACATACAAGACTATAACTGCTTTCATACCTCAAACGAATTTAATGTAACAAGTGCATGTTATCCCTAACTTATTAAGAGAATTAGTGTACAATTATACAACACCATGAGATAGAACTCTATTAACTATAATTTCAATACTATTCTACTAATTTCAAGATGAACAAGGTTTATATAACATCAGTCTCAAAAGACTTAGAGTTCCATAGGAACTCGCCTCTAAAACTTGACACCTCTCTTATGCAATGATTCATCCCCAAGCACCCACACCATTATGTAGTTATAGTATAATAGGTTCTCATACTTGTTATAAAGTGTTCCAAAATCATCCACACACTAAGCCTCTACCTGATGGTGTCCCTATCATGAGGGTTCATCAATGCTCTGACCAATCTCTTATTAGTACACCCACTTATCAACATTTCTAGGAAACTGAATTGTCGTATTTTTCAAAACTAATCATGATACCCAACAACTCTATGTGATTACCCAGAGACTAAAGGAACCATCGTTCCTATGATAGATACTTTGATATCATATCATTCATTAGTCTCATATATAAGAGATTGTATCTATGCTTTACCAATATGAAAACTGCCAACAAGTTCGGCCCTTCCCTTGAGAACCCCCACAAAAAACCAAATACCATTGGACAACAGAATAAGAAATTAAAAGACTCCAAATATCTCACCATGCCCTACCTACCAGTTATCATGTTGGGGTAACAAGTTCCATCATCCAATCCCATAGTCCAAACCAATCCCGAATCTTGCATCTTATAGGACATCAAAAAAGATCCAATATTCAAAACCCATGACATTGAAATATGAAAACATCCACTAAAGTGGTCTAATATATGATGGTATCACTCAACAAGAATCACACACGACTAGGGAACCCCCATATAATTCACATCCTATTTAAATTATAAATCTCTGGAGACATACATGTTCTTGCCTCAACTATAACATGAGAAATAACACACCTGAAGAACCACTCTAAAAGTGCAATTCCCAAATATAGTTCAAGGTATCATCAACATGTGATGTTTAAAACATACCAACATGGTTTTAGTTGTATATTTTTTTTAATTTCAATTTATATAGTAAAACACTGTATAATTAGTAATTTTCATCCCATTTAAATGAAAACCATTGATAAAATATTAATTTAAGTGGAGTTTTTAAATTACTTGTCCATTTAAGGAATAAAATTCCATACATCAAGGTACCAAGAACTAATTACCTATAGGCATCCTTGTTTGGGAATTATCAATAAAGGGTGAAGTTATCAATGTATAAATTGTGATAAAATGAAAATCCTTGAGTTTTTATCTAAGGTAATACCCCCTCGAGATCATAATTCACCGTAGACAAAAATGGTACATATCAACATCATGTTAGATGATCAAACTAAATGACAAAAAAATGAATGATAAAGTTGTATAATTTTGTTAAATTTAAATGAAAAACATTTTGATGGTTGTTATTAATTATTTGACAAAAGATACAATAAAATAAACACCCATAATGGGTCACATAAAATACCTGATGTTCCGATGAAGGCATATAAGAGACAATATTGAGGCATTCAATTACAATTATAGCCTTATAAAGTTGAGAGAATATCCATGAGTTTCTAAAAGAGTCTCATAAAAGGCCCTATCAAGGAATCACATACCCCTAGAGAACTACTATACCTACAAATGTGCACCGAGTACCTATAATAATCTTCTAATGGTGGTTTCACCTCTTATACATAATGTGGTATATTTGTGTCCCAATCAACCATTTGTATCATGACATAGCCCACATGGCCGATCATAATATAATGTTAATAATAAGGTCCAACAGTGTAGAATTCCACCATGAACCTATAGGGGAAAACACCATTCAGGTTTTTGTTGACACTATAAACAGTAAGACTCATCGTCATTAATATAACTTGCATACTAGCAATCCCATAACATATACATCATATATTAATTATATTACATGTGATAAAAAATCTATTTTCATTATAAGCTAAGGGTAAAAATAAAATCACATACCTCTTGACAATGGTACAAGTGAGAGAAATCCAATAAAGATCAAATAACTAAAACCAGAAGGGAATCACACCAATATTAAATCATAAACTCTTTGAACATAACAAACTAATAACATCATTTTCATTTCCATGGTTACCTAGACATCTTACTAAAAAAATCATTCTTGAAACACATTCCTAATTTCAATCACAAGATCTGACACATTCAAAATTACCATATCTACCATATCCTAAATAGTAAGATAATATGAATGCAACATCTCATATATCACGTCTACATGGCCCAATAAAGTGGATTTTCTTTCATTATTTTTTCATATTTTTTTATAATTATTTGTCTTTTAATAATAACAATATTATTTTTCATTAAATAATTTTCTAAAAAAAATTTTCTATTATATAATTAAAATAGCTAATATTAGACATAAAATAATAATTTTATTTTTTATTTAATTTAGGTGGTTTATTTCTTTATATTAAAAATGATAGTGAAACCCAAAATTTTTGTTATTTTTTGTATGATTATAAATTTAATGATTATAAATTTCTTATTCATTTTATTTATGTAGAATTATTTTATCTTTTTATAATTGAAGTCTGGTTTTATTATTACTTATGTAATCAATAAATAATTTTATGTTATACTTAATTTATACAGTAAACAATAACATTCACTATAGGTATTTTGTGAGGAAGTCACTACCCCAAGGAATTTTCAAGTGGATATAAGAATAGTCACATTAAATTATATTAAGATGTCAGAATTTCAAAAATACCATTAATTATCTTCCACCCTGTCATGTTTCATATTCAATGTCCATATAGTTAATGTGAACCAATTTACAATGATATCATGAATGATCCAATTAAGATACTACGTTTCATGGTATAGTGATTGAATTCCCATATGCATGTGTTATCTAAAAATTCAAGCCACAATTAAGAATAACCTATCCTGAGAACATATTAACTTGAGAGTAAGAAGACATAGTGTGGACCTGTGACTATTTCGTTATCATGGGTGAATTTGACCACAAAGATGTGATGATTAAATAAGACTAGACATTACAACACTTCTGAAGAGGGATCTGATCCTCATTATGCTTGAAGAAACCAACTCCCACCGCCTTGATTGTGAATCTAAATGATCAGCCCTAATAGAGATCCACCATGTTATTGATACAAACACCCCATATCAAACACGTTGACCCAAACCACTGTGTACCATGATATCACCAATAGTTCTACCAGACATGATCTATGGACTAATTTAAGCCATCCATCACCGATAATGAATTGTTAAGGTGTGACAACAATCCTTGAGTAATCGTGTTTTTTCAAACACAATGATTGAAATAATCTATTACGTAATAAAAACATACCCTTTCATAGATGAGTTTAAATTTGGGGTATTGAGTGATAATTATTAAATATAAAAGCAAGAACATGTGGTGAAGATTAAATATGGGAAATGACTTTCCCGTGAGATCCAAATCAGGACCCATTGTACTATTTTAGAAAGATGATTTGAATAACATCTGATCATAGAATGATTTTCACCAAAGAATGAGTATTGATTCTGAGGCTCTTATTTATGGATGAAGAATATCATATCAATTTATGAACAAATATAGAAAAATCTTTATTGACCATCAGAACAAGAGTGAGAACCAATTGATGGAGGCCAACAAAACATGTCCAAAAGATATTAAAATATTTAGGTTAATGATTTTAAAACTGGATCCCCTCATGATGATATTTTCATTCTTTTAATAAATTATAATGATGTTTTTATAGGGTTTAGGAGGCTTGATTTTAATTATTTTTCCTTATTTATATGATTTTTTATCATTGAAGAGCATTTTAATTTTGAATATTTGATTGATGGATATCATTTTTTATATTTTTATGTTCAAATGATGAAGATAATGGAGGCTGTGAATGCCAAAATTTTCACAACTCCAACATCATTTTTTTGTGCACAGTGATTTGTGTGGATTGAAAATAGTTTTGAGGCATCTATTCTAATGATATGTGATTATGTTGTATAGTTATGGGAGTTATATATAGAAGTCAAGATGAGTTAATTGAAGAGTGACTATAAGATCAAAATTAAAATTGGTGTGTACATTCTTATTAAAATGAAGAATTTTAAAAATGGAGAAAATACAGAGAACAACCCATCATTATAGAACTGATAATTCATCATTATCAATTAATTATGATAACACAAAACTGTGGGGGGAGATTAACATCACAAATAAGTATGAGATAGTGTAGAATTATATGGGGAGGGGTAGTGAACATTAAAAATAAGATTCGTGAATGTTCCACCATCTTTTCTTACTCTATTTTGGAGAATTCATTGAATTGATTTTTCTTTTTAATTCTTATGGTGAATAGATTAATAAATTAATTGTTTTTTGTTGGTCTGTTTTGAAATTATTATTTGGTTTTTATTTAAATTTACATGATTTTTTAGTGCTATATAAGCTCATAGATATCATTCTCATTATTAATTAACATATATTCTACAAAATTCAACATTGAAATACAAGATGACAGTGGACACTGATCCATTGAATTTTAACTGAAGTACTAAGAATAGAAGATGATAAGATTCTCATATCAATTAATAAACATTTCTATTCCCAAGTGTGTAACTGCCCTGGTAAATAAACATTATAAAATTTAAATATCTTTTAAAATTCACGAATTAAATATTAATTTTTCTGTAAAAGGGATGCTATGTTCAATGGCGTACCCTACACGTAACAAGTTGTTTCTCTAATTTATTTTGTTTCACACAATGTTGAGTCATACTAGAAAATATTATTATTATTATTTTATTATTTTAAATTGTAGTTAAATACTAGTCATTTATTTGGCAAGAAATGAACAGAACTAAACATATTATTATTAAACATGATGGTTAGTTCTTTTTAAATTTATATCTTAAAATTTAGAGGCTTAAAATGAGAATGAATCAAATTTTAAGTTTAATACTCTAATATTTTTAAAATTTAGTTTCACCACCTTTTTTTGGAGACCCCATTTAAAATCTAGTATTTGTTGCTTTTGTATCTTCCAATAGTCAAAATAAAGTTCTTTTGTAGAAACGGGTCATTAAAATTTACTTTGGGAATTTTTTTGGTAATTTTTTAATAATGTTTAATTTTCATTGAATAGTAAAAAATACATCATTTTATGTCAATAATATCTTTTCATATATTTTATTTATATGGATTGATTATGTTTTTAATTTGTTTTAAAGTATATTTAGAATTTTTTTACTATTTAATCCAATTTTGGTCATTATATGTAATTTCTCTTTGAAATTGGACATAAACACATGTCAATATTTTGGTAGTTTTTACTTCCAAAAAACATTCTTTTTTGGTTATGAAAAAAGGAATTAATTTTAAATTAATACATACAACTTCTTTGTTTTGAATTTCAAAAATTGGATTCCAGATTTGTAATCAGGAGGTCCAAATTGTGTAAAAAGGTATCTTTTGTTTTTAGACATTATGAATAGTAACCTCAATAAATATTTTATTTACAATGGTTAAAGGGAAAATCTGGTAAATAAGGGTAAAAAAAAATTTTATAATAATATTAACTTACCCTAAAACAAGTCATAAAGTGATTTTACGATAAATGTCTTACAATGGGCATCGTTGGGTCTATTTTGTGACCCCATTGAGAAAATTGTAAGTGAAAATGACATGTAATAAAAATTAATTTAATGTTATGTAAAATGTAACATAAACAAAAATATTGTAGTAAATCAATTTTTATACATGGATATATAAGTGATATATTTGACTATATATAGTCATAATAATGATAAAAAGATTTCATACTTCATGATATTCTATTTAAAATTTTAAGACATTAAATAAAAAATTAAATTATGACACAATGGTGATTCAATGATTACTTCATTAATAAAGGATTCAAATAAAGGATATTATAAATTTTAATATAAATGTAATTCTGTTATTTTTACATAATTCATGAATTTTTTGCATGCTATTTACATGTTATATTTTTATTAATGAATTATTTTATAAGCAACCAAGTTGTTATGTATTTTTAGAAAGTCATGATATAAATAGTGTTAACACTAACAAAATTCATATGTTAAAATTTAAAATACATTTTTAAATATTATAAAATTATATAAAAATATGATTCATATAAATATTTATCATAAGTCTCAAATTTTATTAACAACTCTCTATTTGGATATCTTTCATGTTTTGGTAACTATTATGATTTTCAATGTGTTAAATGCTTGAAAAACTAGTAAGAGTAAAAACTGTTTAAATAAAACTATAAGGATTTAAAAGTATCCAAAACCAAAACAATTATTATTGGATGATTTTATATAGCCTTATATTAATCTAATATATAAATTTAATTATTTTTTGACTTTTTTGAAATAGAAAATCATTTTATAATAAAATAATATTTTCAAACATTCCTAAAGTGTCCCTCATCCACCTTATAAAAGGCCATCACCTCTAATCCATTACACATACCTATAAAAGACCATTTCTTGTTCCAAAAATGATAATATAATCTTCAAACATAGCCATATTTCTTTTATAATCAGTCCCCTAGTAATAAGGCAATTAACCAAATTTTTTTGGTTCAGACCAATGGTAGTTATTTGAATTAAAGGTAACATCTGCTCTCTTGTACTTTTCTTTTATTTTCTTTATCCACTCCCTATGCTATTCTTATCCATAATATACATAAAAACAATAGTATCATAAATATACTAGTTTTTTTTCTATGATAATTATTCTAACTACACTTACACACACCTCTGTCTAATGGGGATAGATCATAATGTTTTTGTGGATGGTGAACTACTGCCTCACGGAACAATGATGGTTGAATCTTCTCCTACCATCTATCATGATAGACATTTTTACGGAAATATAATTGTATATTATATATATGATATTTATTTTATCTATATGGTAATTTAATTCTCATATAGAACATACCTTTATGCATTTCATGTTTTATAAATATGATAATTTCATTTGAGGAAGTGCGGACTACCGCCCCCTCAAATGAATTGGGAATTTCATTTCATATTTCAAAATTTTATGGAATATTATAAATACATAAATTATATATATATATTATATATATTATATCTAAATAATTAAAATCATTCTGTAGATAATGTATTTTTGACCACATGGACAATTTATAATTATAACATGTTTATTTTTTACTCATGTTATGAACATCGAAAAAATGCTCATTATGAACTCAAATAATTAACTAATTGTTGTATCATGGTAATATTTGATATAAAAAGAACAATAAAATTTAAAATTGTTTTGAAGAATGTATGAATTATCTTATTTTTATTATTTGGGAAGAACAAGTAACATATGAGACAAGTCGGACTCGAGGAAAGGGAAATTCTTAACCCAATTTCTATTCTTTGGGTTGACCTTCTACTTCTTGATTATGTCAATAAATGATTATGTAAAAAAAATTGATTTTATATATTGTATTTATATATGATTTATGTGTTTTTATTGTAAATATCCATAAATGGTCTTTTTAATTTACAAAATTTTCTTTGTAGCTAAACTTTTCACCATCATCTTTTAGTCAAAGACTTATTCTTTTTTATGTCTTTTAATTTCCATTAAATTATATCGGGATACGTTCCTGTATATCCTTATTTCTATAAATTTTATTTCCAACATATGAGATACCATTTTCTCTCCCACAAACTCAATTTATGAATTTTAATATGACATTTTAGGCTTCCAAATTTTGGTAAGGGAATTTCTAAACTCAATTTTCACTCTTTGGGGTTTAAAAATAACTTGTTGATTATATGATGCCATGATTATGTGTGGGATCACTTTTTAGTATTTTTGTTTTGATTTACACATACCTTCATGTGGATATATTTTTTATACACATAAGCACAACATTTATAAATTCTTATTTCATTTATACAATCATTGTAGGGGATTTTGTCTCAATTTACATTCCATTGAGACTTATTTTTTGTTATACACAAAATCACTTTATATGGCGTCTATAATACCCTTTGAGATATTATATCATGATTCTCTATATTCTCATGATATTATAAGTTTTGATTAATTTAATTATTTAATTAATATTCATAATGTATTTTTTCATGTTTTAAATAACTCTTTAACATAAACCTCTTTTTAAATGTTCTAATGATTAATTATTATAAATCATTCTCATTAATGGAATTTTTTTCAAAATGGTTGTTAGGAATTATTTATATGCACATTAATGTTTTAAAATTTTAATTAAATTAAATTTTTCTAATATTAATGGGACACTTTTATTTAACAATATATTTATTAAATGTTTTAGATAGTCTTGAAAATTTTATTGATAATGTATTTAGTATGTCAATATCATTAATTGATATCTTGTGATTGAAATGTGAAAATTTTATCTTTCTATTATTCTTGTTTTTTGTGTCATGATTATATTATGGAACTTGGATATTTTTTCATATACAGGTGGTTCCACGATAAACCTAGGCCGGGTGAGCCCATGATAATTCACCAATTTATTGGGTAACATGATGGAGGTAAACATTAATATTTCTCCTAAGAGATTTAGGAAACATACTTTGATAGTAATTCCAATGTAACTCTTGACATAGCGATGAAAGATAAAACATAAGTATGTTACAGATAACACAAGTTACCTTTTTGATTTGTGATTTCTATGTATTATTCATAAATCATATGATTTCTTGAGGTATGTTAAAGAGCTTATATTTTGATTGTATTGACGGACTAATGTTTTCATCATTTATTTTATTACACTTACTGAGATTTTTATGATCATCCCATGTTTTTTTATTGTTTCTCATAGGAATTGTGGTTGAATAAGGTAATT
Source organism: Viscum album (assembly GCA_963277665.1). Lineage (NCBI taxonomy): Eukaryota > Viridiplantae > Streptophyta > Magnoliopsida > Santalales > Viscaceae > Viscum > Viscum album. Next base: position 2,003,813,713 of record OY728136.1, read on the forward strand.
GATGGGTTCATGGAAAATTCATGTTGTTTAAAACATAGAACTAAAAATATTATTTCTTTTAAGAGTTTATATTTTATGAAAAAATGGATACTGAGTAAAAGTGTCTACATGTAATACTCCAATGTTTTGTAAAATTTATTTCTTAATTAAATAAAACTCTAAACCTAAAAATATAATCAATGTTAATTCTTGATTTAACTCAAGATTATGTAATGATTAATGTTGGGGCCTTACAGTTTGTATCAAAGGTCGGTTTAGACAACATTAGAGGTTAGGGTGATATTTAAGAATAAGTGATATAATAATAATGGTTATCATATCAGACAGAGTCAAAGTAATTTTAGATAAATTAAATGAGTTTAATATAACATTTATATGTATATTTTGGTGTTTTCCTTTCTCATAAGATTGTATACGATGATTTTATTGATATAATCACACTGACCATTTTGGTTTTAGTAAATTGATGGATCTACCAGGCTCCCATGTAACCATGATTGTAAAAAAAACTATGATGATTTTCTGAGAAAGAAACCAAATTAAATGGGAGCTTGAATGAAAAATATTGTGTTTATTCTCAACCAATTATTTGGATTTATGATTGACAACCTAATAATTAGTTATTTTTATATGGCCTTATATATGAGAGAGATGAATCCAAATAAGAGTTTATATAATAACCATAATAAAATGTATATTCAAAGACATCTATGTCAAGGATGTGGAATGAAACACATAGGAAAATAATTTAAAGTTATGTGAAGATGTTTCATATGTCATAATGAAGGTCATTATGTAATAACCTACCATGGAAAAAGGAAGCGTCCAGTTGACTCTAGAAAAGAGAATGAAGTTATTTCTAAAGGATCAATTGAATTTTTTAAATTTTGTGTGCATAGTAATTATATAAATATATGTCCTATGAATATGGTTTGGTATTGGGATCAACAAGACAGTACACATATTTTTTTTCCAATACCTAATGCCATTCTAATTGAGGATTATGAAATTAAAAATGACAAATTAAAGGTATGGATTCTTTATTAGATATTGTTTTTACATTATTGAATATGAGGAAATTATTCATGATTTTTTTTGTAGGAAAGACGAATTGATGTGTTAGATAGAAAAACATGGATAAATGATCATGATGAATGTTTGATGAATAAAATGTATACATTTTAGGAATTGAAGAGTTATACTGGATCTATGGATGATGATATGTTTAATTGTGTTAAAGAAAGGATTAGTTCGGAATACTATTTGTACTACCTGTAACCAAAAAGTTTGATATGTGATAATTTTATTCAAGGAAGAATTAAATTATATTTTGGGGATATAGTTATAATGAACCATTTGGGTTTATATGGTCCTTGAATTTGAGGCAATTACAAGTTATTATTTTTTGGGATGAAAACATGATGTATGAGATAACATTTGTGGTTAAAATAAGTTATTGTTATTTTTGAGGAATTTAACTCATTTTTGGGAATGTTATAAAATTATATAATTTTTTAAAAAGTACTACACACAGACTATGTGAAAACCATCACATCAGACAAAGCTATGTGAATCGAATGCACAACTAATGTGCAGTTGGGATTTAATGCCTACCACTAGACTATGTGAATTTCATTTTTAATATAAACAATTATTTTTAGTTAAATGATCTTATGGATCAATAATAACATGAAATTATTAATTTTTGTTTTATAAAATTTTCATCCTTAGTACAAGAAAATGATTTTGTGATTAAGTGATAAAGGTTATTTTGAAAGATGTTCTCTCCTTTTGGTGTAAATTATATGCCTAAGTAATATTGAATACTATGAGATTTCACTTGTGGAGTAATGGTTGAAATTTTATTTTCCAAGAATATATGTTTTTATTATTGACATAAGGTTATTTGGGTTATTTATGGAAATGACCTACCTATAATAGAGAATATGATATTAGGTTAATTACTTTTTATAATGATACATTAAGAGTATCCGATCTTATTTGGAGATGAATATTATGATTTTTGTGGGAAACTATGTGATCAAATCCTTCTTAATTTCAGGTTTCAATATTATTTTGGAATATATTGAATAATTTTATTGAAAATTGTGTATTTAATGGTCCTTGTTGATCCTTGGGTACAATTTTTTGAATTTTGGAGATTAGGAGTACTATTTTTTTCTATAATGGAGTATCCTTTTGATGATTATTTGATCTTATAATAACCATTTTTTGGTTAATGTCTAAATATAAAATAATTTTATGGTTTGACTTTTGTGGATTATGTTATTCTCTAGAAGTTGATTCTAGCACTTCAGGTGTGGCCAGGTCATATTGAATACTAATTATTTGGATAAAAGATGATTTTTTGGTAAAAACTTATTAAAGGATGAAACTCTACTTTAGACATAAGTATATTTCCTTATGTTCCCAGTATATATCATAAATAAATTACTCAACATTTTGAAAAAAGTAATTAAAAAAATATATTTCATTTATATGTCTTACTGGGGAATCAAAGCCCATTTAACCCATGACAAGTTTGTGGTTTTCCGATTGTAGTCTTTCTTGTAATCATGTTTTCTATGACTCTCCATCAGAACATGACACTTATTTTCTCCTCCATATCCATGTTTTCATTGAATCCTAGTATGGGTTATCTCGAGTGACATTTTTAATTAAATTCATTTATTTTAATGTGATATTTTTATGGAATCTTTTTCTGATGTGGGACTTTAAATGAAGTTTCCATGCCCAATTTTAATATTTTTAGGATTTAATTTCTAAAAGTGGGAGGATGTAACATCCCAGGTAACTAAATAATATGAAATTTTCATATTTATTAATATTTTTGAATTAAATATTATTTTTATTTTTAATGGGATGATGTGTTCAATGGTGTACCCAACACGTAACAATGGGTTTCTCCAAAGTCTTATGTTACACACAATATTGAGTCTTACTAAAATAATCATAATAATATATTATTATTATTTTAAATGATATGTAACACCTAGTCATTTTAATGGTTTGAATGAACAGAATTTACCATATTTTTATTGATCATGTTTATTAAATGTTTTTACATATATCCAATAACATTTATAGGCTTACAATGAGAATGAATCAAATTTTAAGCTTAAATGCTCTAATATTTTTAAAAGGATGTTTTACAGCCTTTTGTTGGTGAAACCTTTATAAATATTGTTTTTTCACATTTATGTGTTACAATTTAAAAATTAACTTATTATTTAGAAAACAAACATCAAAATTTATGTTGGAATTTTTTTGGTATTCTTCTGATAATGTTTATTTTTAATGAATAATGAGAAATATTTCATTTTAAGTAAAAAAGTTATTTCATCTAAATTATTTATATTGATAGATTATCTTTTTAATTAGTTTTAAATTTTAATTACATCATATTTTTACAATTTAATCTGATTTTGGTAATTATAACTAATCTCACGTTGAAATTGGACATAACCACATTTCAACCTTTTGGTAGTTTTTTCTTCTTAAAAACATGATTTTTGGTTTTGAAAATGGGAATTTATTTTAAATTAATTTCTAAAACATCTGTGTTATGAATTTTCAAAAATGGATTCCATATTTTGAATGATGAGGTCCAAAATTTAAATAGGTAAATTTTATTTTTAGACATTATGAATACTAACCTTAGTTATTATTTTATTTACCACAGTTAAAGGGAAAATCTGGTAAATAAGGGTAAAAATAATATTATTACTATAATAAATTACCCTAACTCGTGTCATAACTCTATTTTCTAATAAATGTAGGACCATGGGAATCCTTGGGAAGATTTTGGGACACCATGGAGCCACTTATAAGTGAAAATGACATTTTATATAAATTAATTTAATGTTATTGAAAATATAACATAAACATAAAACTTTTAGTGAAATTTTTTTTATATGGGGTTATATAAGTGATATTTTAGTCTATAAGATGTAATTAGAAATATATAAAGATTTACTAAATCATGGAATTATATTTTTAATTTTTATACATTAAATAATTAAATTTAATTATGACATAATAGTGATGTAGTTATTACTTCATTAATAAAGGATTCAAATAAATGATATTATATATATTAAAATAAATGAAATTTTGATATTTTGATGTCATAAATGAGTTTTTTGGATGATATTTACATTATATATTTGTATTACTGAAGTTGTTTCGAATAATCAATTTTTTATTGATTTTCAAAAAAAGTAGTGACATTAATAGTGTCAAATTTGACATAATTCATATTTTAAAATATAGAATATTTGATTAAAAATTATAAATTTCCAAAAAAATAATATTCAGAAACATCTTTCTCATAAGTCTCAAATTTGATTAATTACATTTTATTTGGATATTTATCAGGTATTGTTAATTATTGTGATTCTCAAAGTGTTAAATGCTTGATAAAACAGTAAGAGTAAAGAAGTGTTAAATAAAAAAGACAAGGATTAAAAAATATCCAAAAAATATAAAATTATTATAGTGTGGTTTTATTTATACTTATATACACTATATATTATAAATTAAGGTGTTTTTGACCTTATGAAATAGAAAATAATTTTATAATAATATAATACATTCCAACAGTACTAAAGAACCCCTCCTCCCCCATATAAAAGGCCATCACATCTATGCCATTATACACACCTCTAAAGCCCCGTGGATCGTCTATACTATGCTCCAATAATCTTCCAATATCCCTCTATTCCTCATAGAATCATTCCACTAGGAATAACATAATTAATTAAATCAATTTGGTTCAAACCAAAGGGAGTTACCCGATTTAAAAGGAACATCTTCTATCAAGTTATTTGGTTTTGTTTTCCTTCTCCACCACATATGATATTATTATTCATTATTTACATAAAAAAATAGTATCCTCAGTTTAATAGGTTTTTATGAGAATTATTCGAGCTACACTTACACAAACCTTCGTCTAATGGGTATAAAATATATTGTTTTTGTGGACAACTAACTACTGCCTCACAAAATGACGATTGTTAAATATTCTTCTACCACCTATCATTACGGCCATTATGAATTCACTATAATTATATATGTTATATATGATAGTTATATTATTCCTATTATTATGCAATTCTCATTTAGAACATAACTTTATGGTTTTCATGTTGTATAAATATGATAATTTCATTTGAGGAAGTGCGGACTATCGTCCCCTTAAAGTTATATGACCCATTCAAGCCATACATGGAATGTGTAAAGGATGTATTTAATGAACATATGTAAATTATGTAAATTATTATATTATACTGAAATTATAATAAACCTATGTATCATTATTTTTTAATTCTATTAAATATTAAATAGAAATGAACGTAGCGTTCGTACGTACGTACGACTCACCGTCTCAATGAACGGTGCATTTCGTTTCTTATATCCAAATGTTATGGACTATTTTAAATATATATATACTGGATATATAAAATATATATTATTTATAAATAATTAATAAAATTCAGGATATAATGGACTTCTAACCTCATGGGAAATTTACAATTATAACAAGTTCATTTTTTACTCAACTTCCGAACATCGACAAAATGTGTGATTTGATCTCAAATAATTAAATAATTGTTGTATTGTGGTAATAAGTGGTATAAAAATAATAATATACTTTTAAAATGTTCTTAGTAATGTATAAATTATCATATGTTTATTATTCAAGAAGAAAAAGGAACATACGAGACAAGTCAGACTTGAGGTAAGGGAACATCATAACCCAATTTTCATTATTTGGGTTGACATTATACTTCTTGATTATGTCATGATATGATTATATAAGAAATAATTTTTTATGTACTATTTTTATTTATAATTTATTTATGTTTTTTATTGTAAATACCCACTATCAATCTATTTTATTTAAAAAATGATCTTTGTAAGGGAACATTTCCCCATCATCTTTTAGTCAAACACTTTCTATTTGTTAAGTTTTTTAATTTCCATTTTCTTTCTTTGTGATATGTTCTCCTCTTTCTTATTACTGTAAATATTATGTCCATGTGATGATAAATCCTCTTTCCTCCCATAAAATCATTTTCGTAATATTAATATGACATTGTTAGGCTACATAATTTTCATAAGGGAATTTCTATACTCAAGTTGCACTCTTGGGGTTTTATGCATACTAAATTGATTATATTATGCCAAGATTATGTGTGTAGTCACTGTTTATAAATTTTTTATTTAATTTCTAGTTCCTTTTGTGTGGATATATCTTTTTTTAAACATAATCACCTAATTGATAAATTCATATGTCATTTATATGATTTTTGTAATTGATTTTTTTTCTTAATTTAGATTACATTGATACTTATTTATTTTTATACACAAATTAACTTTATATGGTGTATATACTACCAATTGAAATATTATATCTTTAATTTACTTATTATCATGCGATTATATGTTTTTTTTGATTTTATTCTTTAATTATTATGACTAATGTATATTCTAACGTTGTAAAGTAATATTTAACTAAAATATCATTTTAAATGTTTTAAATATTTATTCTTCTAAATATTTTTCATTAATATTCATGTTTTCAAAACTGTCTTTAGGAATTATTTTTATCGAAATTATTGTTTGAAAATTTTAATTACATTATATGTTTCAAATTGGTATGGGACACTTTGATTAAAAAATCTCTTCATAAAATATTTTAAATTCTGTGGAAAATGGTTTTCATAAAGAATTGATTATTTCAGTATCATGAAATGATATATTTTGATTACAATGTGGAAATCTTATCTTTCATTTTATTCTTCTTTTATGTGTAATGAATATATCATGGTTCTTGGGAAAAATTTATTTATATGGGTGGTTCCATGATAATCCTAGGGCAGGTGAGAAAAATATAGCTCTCTGATGCATTGGGTAACATGACAGAGGTAAACATTAATGTTTCTCCTAAGTGATTTTGGGAATATAGTGTGATGGTTATTCCAACATAACTCCCTATATAGCTGTGAAATCTATAACATAAGTATGTTATGGATGCCACAAGTTACCTTTATCATTTATGATTTCTATGTGTTATTCATAAAATTTATGATTTCATGAGATCTGTTAAACAACTTATATTTTTTACATATTGATGGAAAAATGTTTTCTTTCTTTATTTTATAACCCATACTGTTCATTTTATGCTCATCCTAAATTTTTGAAATGTTTTTTCATAAGAAATAAGGTGTAATAAGGTCGAGGATGGGATCACGTAAAATCCATGTTGTTTAAAACATACAACATATTATGTTTTTATCTTTTAAGAGCTTTTTATGAAACAATGGACACTGGGTAGAAGTGAATACATTTAATATTCAAGATGCTTTGTAATAGTAATGGCATAATTCTTTAGGACTATATACTAGGAAATATCTTCAAAATTAGTTCTTTATTTAACTCATGATTAAGTAATGTTTAAGTGTGGATCCTTACAATGTTTCTCTCCAAATATCATTTATATTGAATGATCAAATAGTTTGGTTGTATGCCGAATCAAGAGATATTTGGATAATCACAATTTCTCTAAAAACTTGTATAGTTGTGGTATACATATGTAGGGATTTTTTATAAAACAAATCATACTAGTTAAATCTCCCAAAATTCAATCACTTTCTATTTTTTTCTCTATACTTCAATGCCATACCTCACATCCTTTCTACTTAATCAACTTTTCCATTCCTTCATTAACTACCTAGTTTTTATTTTTTAATTATTATATTTTATTTTGGTCACACTCACTTATAACTTTCATTGTGGAATCAACTTCCCACTCACCATTATAAAATTAAAAATTATGTTTTATGAAATACAAAATTATCATGAGACTTAAGAAAGTATCACCATATTCATGATGTTTCCAACTAGAATCATGGAACTAATGTGTTTCAGTGATGACAATATTATATCATACCAGTGTGAGTAAATAGTGGAAAGTAAAAAATGACACATAAATAATAAAATGAAAATAAGTGAATATCAATGTAAAATAGGATATAATGAAATAAATATAGTAAGGGACTAAAAACCGATTCCATGCATTCCTCTAACACCCATGAGGCTAGTTACATATAAATACTAGAATAAAAGAAAATAAAAAAAACATTCCCTATAATAAACAATGATATAACACATACCATGTTCCATGTACACATCTAAGAAATAAGACTTTATCAGTCTTGAGACACATTAAAACTAGTTCATAGAACCAAGTGAATTTCATCTTGGGTACCCAAGAGAAAAGATATCATGATATGGGTTTGAGTAAAGAACTCAGTGGGGAACCACTGATATTTTCCACTTATATAGCCTTTAAAAACACGATATGTATATGTGATATACTTCACTAAATTATAATAATATTAATCAATAATTAGAAATAAATTGAATAACTAATGAAATACTGAGGGCCTAATCGGAATAGTGGTCTGACTATACCTTATTCGACAATGCCAAAATATTTGTACTGTAGCTTTGTCACCAAAGGTTTATATAATTAATATCCCAAGGATCACTATAAATCACCCCCCACTGAATATAAGGTAGTATTATAGGTATATTCTAGAAATATTTTATGAAATGAATCATGTATAATCCTAGGCATTATAGGAACATCCCTCAATCTGTGAGTAAAAAGTGGAACCCATACAATATCTTAGTGTCCCTAGTCCTGTTTGGTGCATGATTCCTATGGTTTAGATCACAAGAAATAAATATATTTGGAAATGGATAAAATAACTAAATAGATGATACTTAGGAAATAATAAGGCAATACTCTCAAAATAAAAGATGGTAACTTAGTATCTATCAATCATTGACCAAACAGACTTTTCCCTGACAGGTTTGGGCATAGAATCATAATGAATCCACCTGATCCAATGAATTATCCAAGGTATCAATCAAATAGATCTTCATCAGTAATTTGTATTTCACAAAATTAAAATTCTTGGGGAAAATGAGGCCACCCAGTGACCTCTGGTATTACTTGTTCCCCTTCTATCTAGGCATTTTGAGTGATAAAATTTTAATAGCGGTTTCCCATATGTACTCATAAACCTTCTATATTTTCAATTATAGGTAGGAATACCAAAAACAATAGTAATTATGGAAATCATAACATTCATGGATATATCATGAACTAACATGGAATATTAGTTATCAAAATAATTTATTACTTTTAAAAAAACATTTACCATAGAATAAATTTTTTTTTATTAATTAAGAAGGGGATCTGAGTAATTTGGGAATAAAATTGATATTTATATTAAGAATTATGTCCATATATAGAAATAAAAAATTATTATAATATTATACATCATATTAAATTATTAAAATCAAGAATTGGGTTTAACTGAAATACCGGGTAGTAAAAAGGTATGGTTGGGCCCTAGGTTACTGTGACACTTGACCATACATGTAGCTATGGGCGGAATGTACCTCTGGAACAACAAGTTCATTAACAGTTATCTAGGTCTAGTAAATAACTATTTGGAGGATAAAGTATTTAATACTCAAACTAAAGAGAGTTGGTTTATCTAAGGATCAAACCCATCTTTTTATGTTGTATGACTTATTGGAAAAAATAGTTTATTAAGAATTAGGTGGATACCCTTGGATATCACTATAGGTTCAGAAAGCCTCTCTTACCAGGTTCGTAAATTATTTGGGGTTTACAACCCAGGGTCACGTTAAATTTCGTGTCAAGGGATGAAGCCCTCATTGCACCTATTTCTCAAAGAAGGTCCCAAAGTCACTTATATCTAGTACCTCTATGATTGCATCTCAAATTAATGATTTATGGTATCCCCATTAGTCTCCACTTCGAACCGAGGTGGTGTGCTAGGATATGGTCATGACTTACACTGGTTGATGGGTTGGCCCATTCCTATGGGACTATAGTTTCTGTTGGCACATATATCTAAATATATGTTAAGGAAGAATATTTATATTATAAAACTTATACAGATATTTTATTAATATGACTAAATAACATGTATAATACATTTTATTAATGATCACCCATCATTAGTGGTAGAATCCAAGCACACCCCAGATCACAAATTCAAAAGAATTTTACATAAATAGAATGTACAATAGACCACCTTCCATTAAGGATATTTAAACATTATTTCTAACTGAGGGAGGTATATACAATTTCATATAAAATCTCATCCATGTATAACTTGATAGCAAAAAATCTTATGAGGTATGGGTCATCCAACCATGCTAAAACTACCTACAATAGGGTGTTTTCCACTGACAACACACATCAGATCCTCAACAGAATTTTGTTTGAAAATACGTAAATGTATCTATGTTTATACACTAAATATAAATAGAAAAAACAAAAATAAAATTGAAATTTTCACCATCCTCCAGTCCAATCACCATACCGTTCTAAAATAATATCCATGAAAATAGAAACAAGAATAGAATGAAAAATTATAGATGAAGTAGAGATGGAACATCCCCACTAACACCATACAATTACACCTAAAACCCCACAAAATGGTTTAGAAATGAGGGAGAGAACTTCTGGAAGATTCCCTACTGCGTGACAAAACTCTTCCAATTTAATGATGGAGAATCCCCCTTTTGAATTTAAAAAACATACATACAAATTTCATGGTGTGAGGCATGGTGTCACTCCATGATATTTTGGTCTACCCTCCTATGACTCATTTTTATTTCCCGGAACAATTTGGAACGTACCTCTTGAATCCCTTTCACATCATGAATCTCTATTCATGATGTGATTTATTTTTGCATCTATTTCTAAATGCATATTTTCTTCATTACCACATTGATGATCACATAATCCTATTGAACTTCCCTCAAATGTTAAACCACGTTTCAAATGAACCATTTATTGGAATTTCAAGATCTCACAACATTGACATGATTATTGGTTATCAAAATGACATTAAAAAATCATCCCATATGGCCGTGAGTTCTTCAAAAAGTGTTTTCTATTTTTTTTTTTGCATAAAATAAGATTTCTTGTTTTTGTCAATGATTATTTGAGCTCAAATTTAACATTTTAATGTAAAATATATTATAGTATATAATATTTTTTCAAAATGGACCAAAATGTTTATTTTATTCTTTTTCTATACCCTTACAGATATAATTGTGTTAAAAACACATTTTGAAGTGGTTTTCCATGTTTTTTGATGATTTGGAATAATGAAGAATTTATGTTGAAAATCATGAATATTTTTCGTGATAAAATTTTGTTTTATTTATAAAATATTATAATCTGAAAAAGATTGAGACTTTGTGGATCTGTATAATTTATAAATCATGTAAATTTTATATTAGTTTTTTACATAATTCTCTAAATATATATACATGTAAATGTCCTGATGAAAAAAATAAAATGAATTATTTTTAAATAACATAATTATGTGTTGAATAAGGATTGGGAAATTATATGAATACTTATGTACTCCTATTAATTGTTGGTGGTTTCTCCATTATTCTATGCATGTTTTTAATTATATTTGAAATGTTGGATGGACCATCATAATTATAACACACTTCTATCTTCAAATATCTCTTTTAATTATAATATATAAATATCTCCTCCAATGTTTAATACAAAATGATTTTTTAGTAATTTTATTATTCCCAATTTTAATCATTTATTCTTAAACCAAATGATTATCCATGATAATATAATCTCTTCTAACCCAAGGAATATGGTTTCATGAATTTATCCTAATGTTTCACTATTATATTCTATATTTTTATTGTGTAGTCCCACTGACTCATCAACCACTTAAACTGAAAAGTATGTTAATATATTTAGACACCAAATAGATAGATTTAGACATACTTAGTCTTCTAAAATGAGAGTTGGTTTTGGTATACCCTGGTAGAAACTATTAAGTAGGTGGGTTTTTCATTGTAATTTTCTTTTGAGTGAACTAATGGGCTAGTTTAGGGATTCTGAATGTGACATGATACTTTTATAAGGAAGGGGTGATTGTTTTGAAGACTCCAAGGACCTAGTGGGTTTAATTCAGAAGTACTGATTAAATGAAGTTTTGAAATGATGAAAAGTATCCCAAATGAATTTAATTTTATAATTTTTATTATATAAATTATGGAATATTGAATACTTTGGCACCTTGAATATGAGTGTGGAATGAATTGGTAGAATTTATATGATTTTTCCATAATAGTAGTGACATTTAATTCCATATTTGTTCAAAATTTTCCTTTATGAAATTTTTGTGAATGTTGGGGTGCAATTATGTCTTTCGATTCAACGAATTGCAGTGCTATGTAATTCATCCAGATAGCTGGGGGATTCATTCTAGATCCATTACCAGAAATTCTATGTCATAGATTCCCCTTGGATTTATGTAATTTCTAAAATTATTGAATTGAAAAGAACAATTCCATGTATTCTTAAGTGGTACCAATATTTGATGCTGGAAGATGAGCTCCCCATATTCAACATAATTGTTATTTGGGTGGAATAACTCTGTTATGTGACTTGAATTTAAAAATGTTATATATCTATATTTTTTGGGTGGTCTCATGAGTTTATAACTATATAATGTTTTATCATGGGGATGTATTGATGGGGATCCATTTTTGATCATTCTAGATTCACATGGGTCACACGAATGTGGATTCTTTAGCGGCGCACCTTGGAACTAGATTGGCCCATGATACCTACTCTATATTTAGAGAGTAGCCGAAGATGATTTATGAATGGTCATCTTAGGTCTACTTTTGATTTATTCCTGAAATGGTTCCATTAATTTTTATAGGTGTATATATTACTACTCAATTTATTTTTTCGCAATATTATTCCATAAACATGTAGATTTCATTATTTATTAAGAACTTTTGGTGGTCTCTAACTTAGTGCTACTCACATACTATTGGAGAAATAACAAAGTAGATAGACATACTTCATGGATGTAGGTGATGATAAGGACAGTCACCCAATAATTGATTCTTGATTATATGGATGGGTGTTGAGTTAGGAGCTGGGAAATAGTCTTGAGTTCAAGACTTATATGAATTTTTTAAATATTATTATTTTCATTTGTTATCTTTTGGGGATTTTTTTACTTTAATGGACATATATGTTTGTCTTCATTTTCTTATTGTTGCATCTATATGATTATGTATTATTTTTGACTTGGTATATCTTTATATGTTTAATTTATTAACATGTGATAAATAATAATTTTCATTGATTTCCACTATATATGAATATGGGAATATGGTATAGTATAACCATTGTACCACCATTGTTCTGTCATTTCATTTTGATAGGATTTTTCATATAACGAGATGTGGTAGACGCTATGTGGTCTCGATCTTAGGGAACTAGTTTAGTGGCATCTCATTCGGGTAATTAAAAAAAGATATCAGTGCCTCTTGAATTTATTTTATTATATATGCCTAGTAAACCGGAGGCTGTATATGTTAAAAATTGGAAATAATCTTATGGATGAATGTTTTTTTCATATATATGAGATAAATTCCATACTTTGATATGAGGTAATTAATGTTCAAGGAATAAATTTATACATTTTATCACATTTCACCTTGAGTGAGGTATTTTTTATGGGGTTATTATTTATGGGACTATTATTCATACACCTATATGGAAAGAGGGTATGCACCATGCATAATATTGGGTATGTATGTTTTAACATTCCATTTCCTTGATTCACTGATTGTATTCATGTATAGTCTTAGTATGAAATTTTATGGTCATTTATATGTGACATCATTAATGAAAATAATGATTTACTATATATTTTAATGGCAGAATTATATCTAAATAGTATTTAAATAAATTATCATTTGAAATTATGACCTCTTGGTAAAATCTAAATTGGTGGAAGATAAATGTAGATCAGTGAAAAAATAAAATGGGTTTCCATCTAAAATTTTCATTTTACACCCTGTATAACGATACCAGGGTGATGGTGTTTGAAAATATTTGTGAACTAGAAAATCATAATTATAATAATATGTATGATATATGATATCTATATTAAATTAAATGTTGTATTGGGTTAAATAAAATATCAGTAAGAAACATATAAATTGATTCCTCTCATAACATGTGAGTGGGATATTATTTAACACAGACTAGTGACATAAAGCTTACTCTTATGTGTGGAATGACACAATGGTTGGTTGATGGGGATAGTGATTTTGACTGAGTTGTGATTAAATGAGGATATTTTGTTTTATTATTTCATTAAAATGTGATATCAAGAAAATTAATAGTAAAGTGAATTGAGATGTTCCTTGGAATTCCTAATTAAATTCATCCTCTTCATCCACAAGATGATCACTAGGATTGAACTAGAGAGAAATAAGCCAAATTATAGAGTTTTAAGACACCAATGGAACTGATCTTGGGTATTGATTCTCATATTATAGTGACTTTTGTTCTTTTCATATAGTATATAGATGGGGATGAACCTCAGGGCACACAAACATGTATAAATTTATTCATGATTTTTAGTTACATAATTCACTTACTTTATTTAAGGTGGGTATCCCTCATACATATTAGACGTGGGTTGAAGATATGTGCACCATCTTAGAGAATCTAGAGGCACCCTAAGAGAATTGAAAAAATATTTCTACCTATATGATTCTAGGTCATGATAGGAAATAATGGGATGTTATGATTCATGCTAATTGGCACATGGAAATTGTCTGTATGGATTTACAAACTAGTTTCTTCAAACAATTTTTCTTTCAATCCTATATTCTAATGGTGAATTGAGGTTCCATCACTTATATTAGGGGAGTTTATATATCATGGAGTATAACTCTTAGTTCACTAACATTGTTTGGTTCAATATATCCTTACTAAATAATGAATTTCCTATATTTAGACGCTTCATGGATGGCTCTAGGTAGTAGTTCAAGTCATCGATGGACATATTATATCTGATAAAAATATATTAGATGGGGAGTCAGGTCTTGAATTATGATAGCGGTCTTACAGTGGAATAAAACCAAGGGTGTGTAGAAATAGTCGAATATAGATTTTCTAGTTGTATGAATTGCTACTTTGAAGGATCCTAAAAGAGTGGTGTGGGAAAATTAAAGTAGGGGGATAGTGTGAATTTATTTTATCTATGTGGAAAGGCTGGTCATTAACAGTGGAACTGTGATCCACTGGTTGAGTACTAATCTATTGGGAGTATGGGTATTTGATAGTGGTTTCACATGGTTATATCATAAGATACCCATGATAGAGTATCTATAATAGATTAGGGCCTCATATATGTATCCACAAAACCATGGTATGTGAGTATTGTGAGTTAAATTAATGGTTCCCAAAGATAGGGTTAGTAATTTTGGAAGGATAGTGAACAATCAAGGATCTAGGATGGGATACTAGTCCAACATTCTTGGAAGATACACTCATGTTATAATACTCACATAGGTCAGGATGTTGAGCCATTTATCAGGACATAAATTATTTTGGTGTCATTGAATTTAGAATTTTTTCACAAGAAAATCCCAAAATTTTACATCCACTTGATTCATGGATGCTCTGGATTAATATATAATGAATATAAGTGGGATGATTTCTATTTACACACTGAGTCTTATCTAAATGAACTTATCATTTTAGGGATTTTATATTTATATCAAAGATTACACAATTCTATAGGACCTTCTAATGTTAGATATAGTTGATTTGACATATTTTTTTAATATATTTAATGGTTCTCTTTCAAATTTATATATATATTTCTACCACAAATTAATATAATTCATTTACCAATGTAATCTACTATGTTCACAAGGGATATCTAATCATGTATGTGGTTGAGTAGGTTTTATTAAGAATATGCTTTCTGGGTTTGGAGCCTATTTTTTTCATCCATCTTCTAGGTGATAGAGGGTGTATCTAGTAGTTTAACATCTAATGGTGGTCTTGTTTTTGGATATTTTCTTTAATGAATTTTCATGATTTCTATCTAATAAATAGAATTATTTTACCATTGATCATGTGTTTAGAAATAACCTTATTTTTATTCCCCCATATGAGATGACTCTGAAAGAGAATTTTATGTTGAAGAACCTACTGGAGGACATAGACATGAAAGGGGTTATCTTACATAATAAAACCCCTTTGTGTTATCACATCCTCTTGTTAATGAATTTTTTGGATACTTTACAACCATGTGTAGACTATCAGTTGATAAACAAGGTTAATATTTAGAATATATTTCCCCTACTACCCAATTATGTTATTTTTTGATCATCTTAGTTGTTCTTAGAAAATCTCCAAGAAATATTTGAGATCAGTTTATCACAATTTTAGAGTGATACCCATTGATATACGATATAAAAATATACAAAGTAGGTAAAACCTCTATGATTACATGGTGATGTCTTTGGTCTTAAAAATCCACCTACAATGTTTTTGAACATGATCGAATGTGTATTTTGTGATTACCTTGATGCCATTCTGGTGGTTTTTTGTGGATGATATCCTTATGAAATCAAGTATTAGGTAACATCCTATGAAACATGGAGAGGTAATTTTGGTAACACTACTAAATTATAGGTTTTATGTTAAAAACATAAAATTTTATTTTTTGGTTATAAAGTATACACTTTTTGGGGAAAATCATATAGGAAGCGAGTGTGTATTTTTTCGTTAAGAAAGTGATAGATTTGATTTATTGGGAGCATCCCAATAAATATTTTTATATTAAATGATCCATATGATTGGATATATATTACAAACATTTTATATAGGTATTTTCAAATTTGTCAATGACAATGATAGGGTATAAAAAAGGGTGTAAAGATTATTTTATTAGAATCTTGTGAGATTGCTTCTAAGAGTTGAAGGGTAGATTGGCCTCTCCACTGATCAATGTATTTTTGGCACCATGAGGGGAGTATATCAAATATTTATATTCATTAGGTATCAAAATGGGTGTAGTTATGATATATGTGGATTTAGTAATAGATTGCAGTTCTTAGTTGTTGAGGCCTCGTGAATATAATTTCCTTAAACATGATCAAATGTTTTCAATTTACTGCATGTATTGAAATGATTGGGGAATTATCAATTGATAGATTGGTTCATTGTCTATACATAACATAATACATTGATGTAAATTTTTTCTTACGGGAATTAAAACCTTATGCACCGAATTTAGGTTATGTACCTATAATATATATACCAATAAAGGTAAATAAATTTACTGATGGTACTAGATGTATATTATATCATCTCGATATCCTATTGTTGAGAAGTGATTTTATACTAGTATAATTTTATCACTTAAATGCCTCTATATATTCTAGAGGACAATAGTTAAGAAATTATTCCATGCAAATATATTTTTACTTTCTCTTGTATCAAAATAAAAGGAGTCATCTTTTTAATCTATAGTTCCTTAAACTAAGTGAATGATTTGATGTTGGGGAGTTTCCACCACCCTATTCTAAAAATAAAGATGATATTATTCTTGTCCTCATATGTAATTTAGTGACCAAAATCTTGTGAGAGGAGTTATTTAGGTAATATCATATGTCTGGGTGGGATGTAAAACTTGTATTGTTGAATTTATATTGTGATATTAACCATCTATATAGGTGGTTGGTCAGGATGAAAGTGGTTTCATTGTTTGATACATGGTGATATACTTGTTAGTAGGCAAATGATTATCATCAATAGCCCACTGGAACCCTATAATCCATACAAATTATAGAGTAACAATATAAAACATTCAATATGAAATCTATTAGTGGTTTACCAAATACACCATAGTCTAAAATATAGTATGGGTCATCATGGATCAGATGATAAAGGATTCCCATTTTTGACAATACTAGGATACCATTATAGTGGATGGGATGTGAACATTATTTTTCTAGTAGATCATACATCTACACAAGATCCCATCGAGAAACAATTCTGATGGATATTCCAAGTTCACATTATGGGTATGGTATGGGATATAGAGATAATTGGGAACTACGTGTATTTGAATATATCCTTCCATATATGGACTTATGGATAATATGGGTAATCTATTCCATTTTAGAAGGACATGTTGTGGTATTGTGTCTATTAATTTTTTGTTCCTTTGGAGAACAATACGGAACTCATGTAATTTTCCTATCTCAAAAATTACTTAGTGATGATATAGATAAAACCCTACATGTCTTTATATGGGAGGCCATGTCGTTAACCCTTATGTTGGCGAATGGTAGGTGATGCAGTGATGGTTGGGTTGAGTCTCATCTTGGAGACATCAATGAATTCCCAATTAATTAAAAATAGTTTGAATATGGTGTAGATTTGGAATAAATCCTATTCATATCGATGTCATTGATCCCTAATATTTGAGAATAGTGACCAGAAAATTTTATATGATTCACATATTCTGGTAAAAATTCATATAAGAATGTATATAAAGCTAGTGAGTAGGTATGTCAGACTATTTGAGATTATAGAGATAGATGACCTAGTGGAACATAAACTACATATTCCCTAAATATAAAGTTCCTTGAATGTTGTATTTAATTTATCATAGCTGTGATGATACATTCCCAATCTATCTCACATGATTAAGTCTATGTAGGTAGAAGAAGAGGAAGACTCACCCTTTTTAGAGGATTATGTTTTTATTATGGATCATAGTGAGAAGACCCTATATTTTTAATATATTGTTCGAGTATGGGGGTTATTGCAACATGGGTGTACCAATGAAGACATGTGGGAGTATTGATTAGACATACATGACCAGTGGCTATACATTTTCATCAAAGAGGCCGGTGATGTTTATAGTGTAGATGAAGGATGTGATTTCTTGAGGTGGAGATTTTGTAATACCCCATTTGTATTTTGAGTTAAAGACTATTAGAATTTTAGAAAACCTTCTTTTTTACCTTTTAGGAAACATGGATGGGATATTTTATGGTCATGGATGTGTCTGTGAGGTTGAGAAGGATTCTAGGTCATGCATCCAAAAGACATCCATGCCACTAACTAGCTTGTGGCCTTCCAATAGGCTTATAAATCCAATAAAAGACCTATAACTATCTAGTGAGGCCCACAAGACATCCAGTGGATTATAGGATGTTATTAATGAATTTTTTTATTTCGGCCCATAAACTCATATTATTTAATAATTCATATAATCCAATATTTATGGGAAGTATCAGCTGTATAAAATTCCCCTTATCCTCCTCTTAGTTAATTGGTATTTCTCCCTTAATCCAGCATTGTTATTTCTTCTATTTTTTTTGTTTTGGATGGATCTTGGTAATTTTACAAGTCATATGAAATACAATATCACTTTTAAATTTCATCCAAATCCCTCACACCTTATTTTTTAATAATTACAAAATATTTAATGATTTTTTAGTTTCTTTATTTCTCTCATTTTTACTCAAACCGAAGGCTAATACTCTGTTAGTTGATCTTTTATAACAATTGGTAGGTGGTATCAATAATTTCTAGTAATGTATCACAATCATACTGCGCCGTTGTCCTATGAGGTCATGCATACAAATCAGGTTCTTGAACTAGAAATTAAATTAAATGGTTTAGAAACCATAATAATGTATTGGAACATCCTTGATCTTAAAAACCTTGTTGGTATTAGTAAAACATTGTTGAAACTATTATATAGTTGGGGTTACCTTACGAATTTTTTTGATTAATTAATTGGGTAGTTTATAGATTCCCATAATGAAATAATTCAATAATATAGAAGGTGGGATTCTTGGCATAACTCCACGGACCTAGTAGGGTTAGTGACAATGGAATTCTTAAATATAAATGTGGATTGTGAAAAAATAGAGAGCTCATATTGAGTTATATAACTATTTATTATTTTAATTGTAGAATAATGATATTTTTTAAAATCCTATGATGTTATTATGAGTATGGAATGGTCTAGAGGACCTCCATGGATTCCTCATGAATGATAATGACATTAAATTCCTTAGATGATTCTTATATTTCATTAAGGGAATCATGTAAATGTAATGGTGTGATTTTTCAATAAGGTTTAATGATATCCAATTATATTGAATACCTTGAGAAGGACATTGGATTCTCTGTACATTCATTAGTAAAAATTCTAGGGGGTGTCCCCCCTTGTATTTTGGTAATGTCTATACATATTGGTTTCCAAATAAAAACATCATGTATTATTTAGGGGTACCATTAATTCATTGTATGATACCATAACATTTGAATCAAATTTTATTGGTTTGGATGTGAGGCTTGGATTCTAACTAATATGGCACTATAATCATAAAGGGTTGTCCCTTGAGTTCAGAAATAACCAATGGGGGTTTTTTTAATCGCTAAAATGGAATTCCTAATTGGGACACATGGATTCCATTAGGTTACATGATCATGGTTACCTCAGTGTTACACCATGAAAGTATATTTTATTCAGGATACCTCCATCACAATCAGAGACTAGTATAGGGAAATGTATGGATGGTTTGGATGGGTTTTCTACATGAGACCTAGAACAAGAATTAGTTCATTTACTTTTTCTACATTGTTATTAAATGGATGAAAAAATGGAATTTGGTTGATCATTGTTATTCGGTTGGGGAGTATTGTGGGAAAATTTTAGTAAACTAAAATATAAAGGATGTAATATTAATAGAGAGAGTGAGTGAGAGAGATTTAAAAGAATATAGTTATTGTGGTGAAACCATGTATGATGGAAAAGAAGAGGATTCCACTTAAATTTATATAAATATTAAAAATTAAAATAACTAGGATGTAACAATGAAACATCTTCATTATATTGAGATATGATTTTATAATTTGAATTAGTTTTCACAACATGGATTGGTTTCAATTATGATATAATAATAGAAAAGAAACTATTAAGGGATAAATTATAAATCTATCAATGTTCATACCTATCTATTTAATGTTATATACCCAAGAAAAATCATATAGCCATATGTAATGGGAAAAAATAACCTAATAATTAGTTACTCACATTGAGTAATAAATCATTTAAATCATAATGTTATTATATATTGAATCATGTGTGATATCTTATAGGCAAAGAATGTTGAAAATAGGAATTCACACCTTATAAATATGATTAAAAATTTATGAGTAGTTTTTATTTATAAAATAAAATATTGAATATATATTATGATTCACCCACACCTTGGGGTTTCCATATCATACCCATGTATACTAGAAATTTGTATTATAGTAGTGGTTTAGTTTATTTTTTATTATTTTTCATACCTTGAAGGTGGAAAAGTTTTCTTCTTCATTTCTAGTTTTGGATAATTATTATTTTTTATTTTTACAGATCACATAAATAAATCTAATAAAATGGATTAAGTATATTCAATGATAATAATTACCACATATATAATGATATAATTAATTCATATTTATTAAATCCTGGTATTTATTTTGATTATGTATTGAATATCAGTTATATTAAAAGCAATAACGTTTCATTAGTGACATTTATGAATAATATAAAAATTAATTATGATGGCATAGCCAAAAATTAAATCATAGGTTCAGTATCAAATTATGATTTCAGAAATAAATTATGGGAAATATGATAAAAATTGAATTTGGGACATTATTAAGAATATCATTGAATGTGAACATAATTTAAATTACCATTGAAAGTGATCTGGTGAGAATTATTTGAAATTTTTGGTACTATTCATGATGAGATGGTAAATGGGTCCTTATATATGGTTAATGAGATATTAATCACCCTAATAGGGTATAAAGATATGTTTGATGATTCAACCTTTATCATAGAGAAATTTATTATCATACTAGATGGATTTGATACTATTGTTTTTAATTGTCAACAATAAGATCTATAGAAATTTTTTCATAGTTCAGTAAAAGTTATCTTGAATACATATAAGGTGAGAAAATAATAACTACCAAAGAGAATGTCAAATCTAATACAATGTTGGATAGTAAGAATATTATAAAGGATAATATTAATGAGTAATATAGATCAATATAAAATTTATATTTATAGGAAAAATAAATTTTATTTATATTAAATAAGGTATTATAAGTTATTTCATGAAATGATTTCAATGGAATCAAAAAAATTTATTGAAAAGTTCCATTACGGTGTTTCTATTTTTGTATTTTTAGAAACATTTTATTGAAACAACCAAATAGTTTATAATACAAAAAATGAGTATTATGATAATTCCCCAAGGGTTTTATTGAAGATAAATCTTGGATATTTACCCATGAAAAGTCATATATTAGGTATAAATAGAACCATTATTCTATAATAAAATGAAAAATATTTCATTTCAATATAATGGATTTAATCATTGAGGTTACTAGTGATGAAAGATATTAATCAAGTAAAAATAAAGAAAAAATATTTATTTTGACATGAACAATGAAATTTCGAGTGGAGATGAAGGTAACAAAAAGGTGAATAAATACATTATATTATTTATGATAATATTTAATTGATGTAGTTCGTCACTTTTATTTGAATCCATGGGAGAGTGAAAAAGAATTTGAAAAAACACTCTTATATCTAGTGTTATGATGATTTTTCTATCATATAAAATAACTTAGTTTGAGTAAAAGTATCTAAGATGTTAAGGATTATCCTGATGAGGTTAAGATAATCGATTATGTATTTGAAAATATTATTCCTTCCAAAAAATTTATAATGAAACACAAATATTTTTATGGAATCATGGAATCCTATTAACAAGTTAGAATTTAGTTTTCAAAATATTAGTAAAGAGTTGTAGAAATATCTAAGGGAATAATTTAATAGTTTACTATTATAAAAATAATTCTAATTTTAAAATGATAAATTATTCAATATTTGGTTACTTGTCTAATTTTTTATTTAGTAAAAAATATTTATTATCCACTAAGAAGAAATTTGTGATGTTTGTTGTATCATATAATGATAGATAGTGGTTTTCTTAATTAAAATAAAAACCAATTTAAGACCATACTGCAAATGGAATGTCTAAAAATTTAGGAAAAATATCTAAATTAATTATTTAGAAATGTATAAAATTATGATTTTTTTCAAAAATAATCTCATTATAAATTTAATAAATATTTAAAACTATAATGAATAAATTATAGAAAAATAGATATTTTTAGTAGAGAGTTAGTAATTTGGTGATTTTATTTGTGTCTTTGTATTTATGAGAAGATGTACATATTTTTTTTTAAAATTTAGTCTTAATTTTGACATAAATTATTTCAGTTGTAAGTATTGAAGGAGAGATTGTCAACTAAAATATTACAAGTTCACCATAATCATAAAAAAACAAATGTTGAAGTCATAAATGTATTTAAATTAATAAATTATATGGGAATAAAATTTAAACAACTTATCTATTTTTGTAATTATTGTACCAAAATATAAATTTATTTGTTTTTCATGAAGAAAATTACATTATGTGCTTATTTTCATGTATATAGAATAAAATTATCTAGTGGTATAGTGTTATCAGTGAATGATTAAAATAAATACTTCCATTTATTATGGATAATTTATACACATATAATTTGACTATTGATATAAATATTATTAAATTACTTATAAAGTGAATATAAGGCTCTATAATTATTATTAATGTAAATTTATTCACATTAGAGGTGTTGATTGTGTGGAAATTTTATACATAAATATGATGATGATGAATACATTATTTTATAATGGATACAAGTATAATATACTCAAAATAAAAAATATATATACTAAATTATTTGTTTTGACCTATAATATGGAAATTTTAATTGAGAAAAATATGAAATATTATTATATATTCGTCATTTTATAATAAAAATGTTATTATATTTATATTTATAAAATTACATATCATGGATGATAAGAATAATTGGATATAATTCATTAATGAGATGATTTTATTAACATATTAGTCATAAGAACGTTTATTATTTTAATGTGTAAGTAATAAAATATACTTTTAATAGTATGGTTAGTATAAAGAAAATAAATTGAGAGGAAATGAATAAGTTAAATAACTTGGTTAGCATGATTAATGTTCAAAAATGTTAAAAGATTCATTTGACTTATAGATTCATGGTGGTGAAAACAATCTAACATATTTCATCCTATTTTTAGGGAACATATAGATGTTAAAAAATATGTTAAAAGATGGTATTTTTTTTGAAATATGAATCTTTTTGAGTTTACAAACTCATACATCCATAGCATATTAAGAATAATTGTTCATCAATGATACATCACTGATGTTATAATTGATTCCCATCAAGGAGATTGTGAACAATTTGTTTAATGAATAGAATATGAAATATGGATTTTATAAAAAGATATTAATGTTAAATTAATTACCACTATCACCTCATGATTGTGGTATATATATATATATATACTTCCCCTTCCTTTATTTCTTTAGATTATTATTTTCAAATAGAGAGAATGTAATAAATCAATGAAATGTATAAATACTTTCATAAATGATAGCGAATATTTGTTTGGAAAAATAAAAATAAAGGGGAATATATGAGTTTTAAAGTATTTAGTCAACATATTTTAATGTTCTATTTAATAATTTTTATTTGTGATGATTTATCTAGGATTATAGAATGAAATTATAATGTCAAATTAGTTCAATAAAGATACATAATGTTGTATATGGGACTATGATGTTGAATGTTTCTTTAAAATTTGTATCTCTTTCTACTAAATTGGTATTAAGGGAGGTGTCCAGAAATTTAGTATGACCAATTTTTTATATATTTATCCATAAATACTGTATTAAATAGAGAATGATTATATAAAGATGGTTTTATTTGATTAATTTATTACTTAAAAGATGATATATAGAGTGTTTTGATTAATTATTTCATTTATTTTCTTAATTTTTTTACTATTTCTTATCTATTAAATGTTAGAAAAATATAAATGGTGAGATTTACAATACCCATGGAGCCCAAGATATGTATAGCTTTTTTAAGACATACGAAAAGTTAGTTACCAAAAGGGAAATTTATTTAGAAGTATGTAGATGAAGTGTCTAAATAATTTTTATTTTTTTTACCATATATATGAACTATAAAAAAATAAAAAACTACTCCCATATATGATTAAATAGATGAAGAAAATGATAGATAAGAGTATGTTTTTATTTACACATAATAGATATAATTAGTAGAAAATGAAAAATATCTGAGAAAAGAAGAATGGAAAAAAGTATTGACATTTAATTCAAATAAGGAGATATAAACCCTGTCTAATTGTAAAGGATAATTAAAAATGGTTATGTAACATATGGAGAGTTTCAGTAATCATTGAATAGAATATTTGATAGGTGTGAAATTATCTAATTTATTGAAATAAATGTATCATTAATCTACTTTTTGAATAAGTATGGATTATGAAACATAAGAAACACACAAGTATGAATTATAGTTAAGTGTTCTATGTAATGGTTATTATAAAATAGTTACTCTAGTATGAAAAATAATGAGTATATTTTTTATAGAGTTGTGGAATAATGAAACTGATAATTGGAATGGCTGAATAAGGGTTTATAGATGGAATAATAATGAACTATGGAATGAAAATCATATATATGGTTCTGTAAGGATTTTCCTATGGCTCAAATAAAGAATGCCAAGGATATATATAGACAAATCTAGTGCTCAATAATGGTGATCCAAAATTATTAATAAATGTGTAATAAAAGAAATATACAAATTAAATTATGTTAAATCACATCATCTCTCTCGTTTTTCATCATTTAATAATCTCATTTTTATAATATAAATCATTAAATATGTTAATTATACTATGGATAATATTATGAAGACGTTGAATCTTTTTTATTCTGATGAATAAACTGATTTTTTATAAATATTTCCAGAATTAACTAATGAAGATGTGTATTCATGGTTGAAAAAAAATTATAAAATAACATGATGATAATGTTTGAGGATGTTTGTGTGGTCACGAAAATATTTTGGGCTAGTTATTGTTTTACTTTAAATAAATTAGAGAAAAATGAGAGTGTGTTGGGTAGGAATAATATGTATTCATTTTTTATATATCCAAAATTGAAAAAGATCAAGTGGAGTATATTTGACTATATCCACAGAGTGATGAATAAAAATAAATTCGATGTCTCTATAGGACATCCTAAAATATATATATAATGAATTTCATAGTCTGAATGAGATATAATAAATTGGATTCATGGAAATAATTATATTTATATACTTTCACATACACTATTAATAGAAATATTTAAAGGGGGTAAATGATAATAACCCTTTCTCTAATAGTTTATAAATAAAATATATTTATATTATATGGGATAAAAACTACAAAATACTATGTATTATCCACTCAGATTGAGTTGTGAACATTTAAAATCATTGTTTGTTGAGATATGGGCATAAATATATATATATATAGTTCTATAAGTGAATTAATGTGAATTAAAAATTGTTAATTTTACTAATTAATAAATTATAATTTAATAAGTGTTTTTAATAAAATATTTTTTTACATGAATACATAGATTCACCCCACTAAAATATTATCAACGTCAAACATGGGGCACTAATATTATATCCAAATCAATAAAAAAAATTATTATTTTTATACAACAAATATTAATCTAAACAAAAAAATAAATCCATTCGTATTTAATAAATTAATATAAATCAAATTAAATTTTATGGAAATAACATAAATTTTTAATATTCAGTGAACTAATAAGTTTTTTATATATATGTCACAACCTTCCTTCCCCAAGACGAGAGAAGGGACAAAAAACTGCCAGACCCTTAATTATTCATGTTTTAGGAGAGATAATGACCCCTGAGACCCACCTTCAACAGGCCCTAGATTGGTGACAAGCACCAAGGGTGTAGAATCACACATAATTTGGAAGGAATTACCCATTTTATTTTTTAGGACCAGGAGATAAGAATATAAATTCCAAAAACACCGAAAATGAAATTAAAGTACAGACAAAACAATCCATTCCCATATGAATGTTCCAAAACAAAGTGCCACAAGGTAAATGAAAAAATCCAAAAAGAATTACTAATGAAAAGAAAAAAAGAAACAACTTTAATCCCAATGTCCGGTCTAGTTGGGTCCGGCATGGTCTTGGTAGTCCTCCTTGAGATCTGAAAGCAGTTTTATATACGTAGGGTGAATATACATGTATACTTAGTAGGGAAAACCAAAATCTCTCATGCACAAGTGTGGAGGCATTCTATTGTCCCATGAGAGAATGTGATAACCAAATCACCTAGTAAGGAAGCTATCAACCCAAACCTCACACCAAGGTGAGATACCCAAATAATTCAAGTCATGTAACATAATTGTAATAACACATCAGTGTTTGGGAACCCAACACCACTTTCCCACTTGTTATGGAAGTCATCCTATTTGTCACACCTCCCCCTTCATTCTCACAGGAGTCTTACTAAATCCCCAACAACAACCTTTTGGACCACCATAACCACAACTACCCCTGAAAACACCTAGGCCAGAACAACTACCCCCACACCCTTAAACACCAAGGCCAGAACAACTACTGCCATGCCCAAAGACACCGGGGCCTCATCCAGAAGACATATGGGAAAAAAACCTACCTGCAAACACCTGGGACAACCACCAATACATACCCTACCTGAAAATTATTGGGCTACAATGTACCTCAGGTCATCACAGTCTACCTGAAGATTCTTGGGCTACTCGGGAAAGGGATCAGAAAAGCAGTTAATAACCATCCACTCATAAGATTGTTGGGAAAAACACCCTCCCCCATGAAATGCGGGTGTTCAACACGACGTTCTCAACTTGGGTGGGATGTGAATAAGAAACATAAGAACTAAATTATACATATTAGTAAACAAGAACTCATAAAAACATAGGGGTTCAAATTTCATTCCATACATAATACCCTTGAGACTATTGATTCATAAAAATCACAACAACTACAACCATTCCATAACCCATTCTCGGAAAGCAGTTCACCAATGAACCCATTCTTATTATCATATTCAAGGGAACCCATTTAAATAATTATTCACTACCGTTCAACTAACATGCATACCCACAAGACATGAAAAAAAATATCCAAGCATCAATTTAAGAAAACACACCCTGTTCTCTTTTAATTTCCCAACAACAAAAGGGATCTATGAGATCACTCGAAGTACTAAATCCAATCAAAGCCCCAATATACGGTCCCTAACAGCCTCATATCCACAACCCAACAACTTCACAACAGGGGATCCCATCTCCATCCATGTCACCCCATAAGCATCAACCCGAATATCTGTACAAATAACCATAACAATGAATGGGACTTTTCAGATTCAAACACACCATTAATTAAATTCCTTCATTCTATTTGGTTAACCGGGGTGATCACGAAAGGATTACTACTCATTGGGAAAATATTTAATCAACAATGATTACATGATTAACCATCTTCTATGTTGCATCTATTTAATCGTTAAAGAATTATGCAAAAAATAGAAGTTCATCAGTGTGAAATAAAAGACCAACAACGACCATGATTTTTAGTGGACATAATACCATACAATTAAAAACATATAATAAAAGGTAAACGAGTGTAGCATCACCATCGAACACACACATTTATTCTTTAATCACCTTTTATAATCATTATTAGTGTTTGGTTTCCTCCATCCCTGAATAAAACATTATAATACCCACCCTGCATGATACACAGTAAGAGTGATGATGGGAAATCCCTACTTTGATGATCAATGGTCCATGTTTTTCTCCACGTGCCATGAACTGGGGATGCATGACTTATAGGGGAGGAACACTGAGGACTCCAAAAGCGAGCAAGAAAGGCTCCAGAATAGGAATACCACTTTTCTCAAGAAGGGGGACTCCAAAAACCCCAAGGAAAGGAAAGAGACCATCAAAGAAGAAGGAATAATTCCATTGTGATAAAAAGGTGAGATCATGGAGTTACAAGATATGAAATTTTGAATATCTATAAAGGAGGATCGTGGTTTCACCACACTGTTGGATGGTTACATACACTTTAATTAATTGTTATTTAATAATTCCCATCGAGTAGGTGGTCATAACAGTTGGGAGTTAAAGTTTTCCTTTAAACAGAGGGGAACACGTAACATGGGAAGAACTAGAATGTAGGGTAAAAGCATGTGACACTGAGGAAAAGGCCACACTTTTTGGAATGTTAAGGGTTGCCCGGAATTTAGGAGATTTTTTATATCATTTATGGGAATTTAATGTCATTAAAAAGGGTATTAATACACTTTTATGTCAAAACATAAGTTGTAAGAGTGGAATTGGAAAAAGAAACCAAGGGTGGGACGCCGTTTAGTGAGACATCGTAAGTGGTGCCACAATCATGGTCCACTGTTAGGGTGCCACCGTAACCGGTGCCACCATTTCAGTGTGCGACAATGATGATGCGACCATTATGGAACCACCATCACGGTGCCACTGTTTTGGTGTGAAACATTGACAGTGTGACCATTGTGGTGCCATTGTCACGGTGCCACCATTTCGGTGTGCGAAAGTGACCGGTGGCACCTTGATGGTGTCACAGTGACAGGTGCTATCGTTTTGGTGGAACTGTTTGATGGAACCGAGTTTTTGGAAATCTCCTTAATGATTCATTGTCTGACCCATTACATCAGATACCTCTTAAACTATTCTCACCATCAAAAATAAAAACTATACCTGATGAAATGAGAGGGTTCCAAAAAACAAACTCGAAAGATACCTCTCAAGAGTAAACCTCCTCGACATCTTGGAAAACCTCTCCCTCAACTAACCGAACAAGCATGTAAATGGAATACTATTAAATAATATAGATTGGGATTCCCTTACTCCACATCAATATATTATCCACTTTGGATGGAACTAACTCGCCCGCATGAGTTTAACCGCATCCACTTTGATGCGTTTTGATTAGGGATCTGGTCTTCCCCTTCCAAGAGTAATGACTTTTCACACACATTTAGTGAAAAGGGAAAAATTCATATTAAACAAGTTTATCCACTACATCTCAAAAAATACGAAACAAAACAGAACCAAACTCAAAACAGCTCTGGGTACTGGGTGCACATATGGGCCTCCCGTTCATAGTTACTCGCCTTGATGTCTCCATTCCTCTCTTACACATGAACAAAGGGAATGGTTCATCCATGAAGCACCTTCTCTCGAGGTTCCCCGACCCTCACTAGTTTCTCTACGAATGTTGTGTCGTCCTTGATATCTAGCTTCCCCTAGTCGAGGACGTCTGAATCATCATGTAGATACCAAAAGAGCAGAGACACAAGGAAGACGTCATGCACCCTCAGTAGCGGCAGTGGTTACGCCAGCTATTAATGAACATTTCCAACCCATCGCAATACCTACAAGGGTCCAGCAAACCTAAGAGAAAGGTTACTTCCCCTACCAAACCTCTGTTTCCCATGCTGAGGGAAAACCATTAATAATACATGGTCCCCAACATCAAACACCAAGGGTCTCCTCCTATGATTGTAAAACGACTGCTGCTGGTCATGAGCCTCCTTCATCCACTCCAATATAAGCTAAACATTCTTCCTCATGCTCTTCACTACCTCTAGGCCATGGACACCCGCTTCCTCGACCTCTTCCCAACACATTGTTGAGCGACACGGCCTACCATAAAAATCTTCGAACGGAGCCATTCCAAATGAAGAATGATAGATATTATTATAGGAAAACACTACCAGAGGCAAGTGTCGTACCAATGATCCACCAAAGATCAAAAAACATGCTCGTAGCATATCCTCAAATGTCTAGATGGTGAACTCTGTCTGCCCATCTTTCTTGGGGTGGTAGGTAGTGCTGAGGCATAGTTGAGTTCCAAAAGCAAGTTGCTCTCCTATCCAAACCCATGAGGTATACTGGGTATCCCGATCCAAGACTATGGACCTCAGAAATCCATGAAACCGTACCACCTAGTCTACGTACTTATGTTCTAAGGCATCCATATCACTCTACTCAATGATTTCCAGGAATTGAGCTGACTTCATCAGGTGGTCTACCACTACACAGACAACATTGCAGCTTCCCGGATCCCTCGGTCATCATGTGACGAAATCCATCAAGATTTCATCCCACTTACACATTGGGAGATGTATGTTCTACGAAAAACATAATGGGATGCACTAGTCAACCATCACTTGCTGACACCCCAGGAACGTTGCCACAAACCATTACACTGCTCGCTTCCCCCCAGGCCACCGAAACTGAATTTTCAAGCCTTGATTCATCTTGTAAAATCCGAGGTACACCGTCAGAGGTGAGTTGTGGAAGTCAAATTTATCTTTCTTGCACATTTCCACTATGAAAAACAACATTATAGGAATCAAAATCTGATTTTAGCCATCTTATGACCATCGTTCTAGAGCATTGCATTGGCTTACACTGTCGCGCATCACTTTAGACTCTATGTCTACCCACTGAGGCTCACTCACCTACTGCAAATGAAACAAATTCAATGTCATCTGAAACAGACATCCTCTACAATTATCCACTCTTTCATCTATGTGTAGGTGCCCCAAATCCACGATCGCCTTCCAAGAATCTGTTGATTCTCGAATCACATCCTTCTACGACTTTTTTCTCAAGGAATCAGCCACCACATTCCCATTTCCGGTGGTGTCCAAAATATCAAAGTCATATTCCTGAAGAAAATCCATACACCACTGATGTCGAATGTTCAGGTCCCTTTGGGAGAAGATATACCTCATGATTTTGTGATCCGTAAAGACCACAAAGTGTTCCCCAACAAGGTAATGTCACCAAAAAATTAGTGAGAAAATTACAATTTCAATCAGTAGATCATGGGTGATACAGTTACACTCATGGAGACAAAACTTCCTAGACCCAAAATAGATCACCCCTATTATTGTATCAACAAACACCCCAATCCTTTTCCATAAGCATCAAAGAACACTTTAAACATCACCTTGTCCCCTTGAATCCTCATTATCAGGGCACTAACTAGATTCCCAATCTGATAACTGAAAGCTTCCTAGAACTATACACTTCATATAAAAGCCTGGTCTTTCATGGTCATGGCTATCAAAGGTGATGAAAATCAGGAGATGTTGGGAACGAATCTCCGGATGTAACTTACTAGACCAGTGAAACTACAAATATCCATCAAATTCTTGTGTGATTCACAAGAAACAACCACTTAATCCATTGATGGATCAACCACTATTCCCTTCTCGGACACCGCATGTCCATGTAATTGCACCTACCGTGTCTAGAACACGAACTTGGACAACTTTATGTAGACCCGATGCTTTCAGAGGACCCCTAAAACCATTCTCAGAGGCTCAGGGGGATCCTCCTCTAGTATTGAGTAGATCAGTATGTTGTCTATAAACATGACTATGAACTAGTTTAGAAAATCCCTGAATATGGTGTTCATGAGCCCCATAAACACATATGGTGCGTTCGTTACGCCCAACAACATGACCATGAACTCAATGTTACCATATTTGCTCTAGAAGGCAGTCTTGGAGATGTCACCCTCCTTCACCATAAACTGGTGATATCCTGATTGCATTTTGATCTTGTAGAACCATCCTTTCCCCTTCAACTTCTCATAGAGGTCGTAGATTCCCAGTAGAGGTTAAAGGTTCTTGACAGTTACCTAGTTCAGCCTTCAGTAGTCTATACACAACCTGATACCACCATCTTCCTTATTTTCAAACAAGAACGGGGCACCCCATGGTTACCTTCTTGGTTAAAGAAAACCTTTCCTCATCAGTTTGTTTATCTGAATCTGTAACACATGTAACTCAGAAGGAGTCATCTGATAGGGTGACATCGAAATCGGACAGGCACTAGGTTGCATCTCTATCCCAAACTCAACATCACATTGAGGGTGTAGAGTCACCACATATTCAGGGAATACATTGATGAAATATCTGAAAATACCTATGACGTCCACCATATATGTATCTACTTACTCCACTGATAGTTCAGCTAACATGGAAAGATGGGGATCCACTTGCTAGCTGCCTTTCTAGAAACTCTACTAATCGATGAAATCACATGTTGTCCGACCATATTTAAAAACATGACCCTTCATCAGAAGAAGTCGATAACAGAACTAATAGAGAACATTCATTCAATGCCTATAATTACACAGTATGGTTGTATCTACAGCAAAATAAGGTTCCCACTAGACTGATGTGGTCACAACATCAGTCTACATCCTCAGTAAACATTAGACAAGCTTGTCTAACCTCTAACATGAGTAATCAAAACTAGGGGTATGGGAAGTATCTCTACATCTTGACATAATGAATTGGATAGACTGGGTGAAACAATGGACTGTGAACCTCCTGAATCAAACAAGAAATAGGCAAGGGTAATAAACAAGATGATTGTACCTCGATTGACTTCTAACCCTACTAAAACTACCACCTCTACAATGTTTAACATCCCACTACCAGCTCCTCTGCCCCATGGCTATTAGACACCTCCCAAACCACACCCTGGTCAAGGTCCCAGAGGAGTTCCCTAAGGATGACCTCCTCTTATAATGTATACTCTTAGTGGATAGAGAGCTCGATGTCCCTGATTTAATTGCTAAAAAGGCCTGGCCAAAAACTATTGCTCCTATGGGGGGCGTTGAACCTTCCCACCCCCACTTTACAACACTCGGTCTAGGAACTGATACTGATGGTTCCCATGACTACCATAATGGAATCATCTTGGACCAGGACCCATAATAAGGGTTCAAGGACCCAGAGATCGAAACTAGAATTATGGGGTCCTACTCCCCATTAGATGAAACCAGGAAGGCCCTGATGCTAGAGGCCTGATGCTGATAGCTTTTCCCTTTGACGAGACCAATTTGACCCCCTCTTGGGGCACACCTCCAAACATGTGCATCCTCTCAACCCCTCCCTCCTTCTTCTAAACCTCCATGTATGTCGGTAGAGTGAAGGGATTAATAACATACAAAAGGGAAGGTCAGAGTTCCTCCTCTAAAAGTCTTACTAGAGACTCCACATATAGAAAGAGGATCGAAAAAAATCGAATGATATCAATGAAATTGATCCCCAGCTCCCTCACTGACATACTCCCCTACTGAAGGGAGAGTAACTCTTGCCTCTTCTCATCCTTCATTGTTGAAGAGAGGAATTCCACCTAAAAATCCCTCTCGCTGTCAGTCCACAAAACCGCATCCTCCCCCTTATCCCCATGATAATGTTTCCATCACTGATGTTCGCTCCCCACATTTGTCTTACAGCCCGAGGAAACCTGTACTCTATCAGAGCTCAGAACAAGATGAATGTTATCACTAGCTCCCCTGACCATCTCTCTTTCTCCATGTCTGAGATACTACCCTCATGCTTCCCGAGGGTCTGTCACTGAAAGGTATGAAGCATCTTTTTCCACAGGTCATCCTCCTCCCCTCGATCATCCATTTGCTGATAAGCTAAACCATCTTCTTGGGCCTCTCCCTCCCATACAAATTGTGGTCATTGTCAGGGTTCCATAGCTGCAAGGTAAACAAGGAATGCCTTAGCCCGAGTAGTGTAGGAAATTGCATTAAATTTTTTCATAAACATAATATTTATTTTAGATGAAAAAAGTACCTAAGTCACACAAGAACACAAGACATTATGATGAATGTACCATTCCTGGGGTCTCTACTATCCCATGAAATCCTCACTATGACTAAATTTGGGCTCCACGTTTTCTCTCAACCTCCCCTCTAATACAATTCTATCATTTCCCGCCTTCACCAAGATGAGGGAAGGGACAACAAACTGCAAGACCCTTCCATATTCATATTGAAGGAGTGATAATGAACCCCAAGACCTTCCTTCAATAGGCCTTGGAGTGGAAACTCAAACCAAGGGTATATAATCACACGTAATATGGAAGAAATTGCACTTTTTATTTAGTAGGTTCAGGAGATAAGATAGTGAATCCCAAAACACCAAAACATGAAATGAAAGTAAATAAAAAACAATCCATTCCCATATGCATGTTCCAAAATAGGATGCATAAAGTTACATGAAAAAAATCAAAAGGGATATACCTAAGAAATGAAAATCTATAACAATAACTATCCCAATGTACTAACTAATAGGGTCCGACACATTCTTGGTTGTAATATTGGAAACCTAAAGTAGTTTTATATATGTAGGGTGAGTATACAGGTATACTCAGTAGGTAAAACCAAATGCTCACGTGAAGAAGTGGGGAGGCATTCTAATGCCCCATGAGAGAAGGAAAATAACCAAAGCACCTTCAATTCCACTATCCCCCCAAACCTCACACCATGACGCACACCCAAAATGACGCATGTTATGTAATGTAATAGTAATAACACATCGATGTTTGGGTACCCATACCACTTTCCCTGTTGTGATTGAAGACATACTACGCGTCAGTACTCCCCCATTATTCTCACTGCAGTCTCACTAACGCCCAAAAAACAAACTTTTGGGCCACTATAACCACAAATACACCCACAAAAACCTGGTCAAGAACAACTACTGCCACACCCGCAGACCCTAGGGCCTAAAAAACTACTGTCACACCTGAAGACACATGGTCCTTTTCCTGAGAAACATGGGAAAACTACCTACCACCAAACACCTGGTCTAACCACCGTAACATACCCTACTAGAAGAATCTTTCACTATAATGGGCCTCAGACTGTCACATCCTACTTGTAGAGTCTTGGGCTACTTGGGAAAGGGAGTAGTAAAAGAGCTAATAACCATCCACTCATAAGTGTGTTTGAAAAAACACCATCTCCCATGAAATGGGGGTGTTCGACATGAAGTGCTCAAGTTGGGTGAGGCGTGAATAGGAAACATAAGAACTAAATTATACATATAGGTAAACAAGAACTCAGCCCTACCTCGGGGTTCCAAAGTCATCCCATACATAACATCTGTGTTATTATTACATTCAATAAAAGCACAACAGAAAAACCAAACCACAACACATTCCCATAATTCATTTCCCCAATAAACCCATTATTGTTATCATTTTCAAGTGATTCCATTTAAATAATTCTTCACTACAGAGAAACTAATAGGAATAGCCACAATCTATGGAAGGAAAAACAACAAAGCATCAACTTAAGAATTCACATTCGGTCCTACTTTAACGTCACAACAATAAAAGGCATCTATGAGGTCCCTCAAAGTACTAGAACCAAACAAGCCCCAGCATAAGACCCCACACAACATCAGATCTACAACCCAACAAATTCACAATAGGGGATCCCATCCCCATAAACACCACCCCATAAGCATCAAGTAGAACAACCATAAACTTCACCTGAACAGAGCATGCGATTTTTCAGATTCAAACACAACATTCATTATGTTACTTATTTCTGTATGGTTAATCGGGGTGATCACACAAGGATTCGTATTTATTGGGCATCCATTTAATCAACTAAGTTTAATGATTAACCAGTTTCTAGGTTACAACCATTAAATCATCACAGAATTATCCAAAATATAGATGTCTGTCAGTGCGCAAGAAAAGACAAACAACTACCATGATTTTTAGTGGGCATAATCCCATATAATTCACACCATATTATAAAAGTTAAAATAGTATAACATCATTATAAAATATACCAATTGATTCTTTAAACCCCATTTATTATCTTTGTTATGTTTTGGATTCATTTATCCCTAAAGGAAACATTATCATACCCACCCCTCATGATACATTTTAAGATAGATGATTGAAAAACCCTACTTGGATGATCAATGATTGATGTTTTTCTCCACATGCCAAGAACTGGGGATGTGTGAGTTGCAGGGGAAGAACTCTGAGGAATCCAAGAGAGAGAAGGAAAGACTCAACCACATGCGTACTACTAGCCACAAGAAGAAGGAATCAAAAAACAACAAGAAAATAAAAGATACCAAACCAGAAGAATGAATAATTCTCATGCGATAAAAAGGTGAGATCTTGGAGTTACGAGATATGAAAATTTTAACGACATTAAAGGTGTATCATAGTTTCCCCATGTGTTTGGATAGTTATACAAGATGGAATTTATTGTTATTTAACAATTCCTATCTAAGAGGTGGTCATAATGACTATGAGTTAAAGTTTTACTTTAAATAAAGGAGAACACAAAACATGGGTAGAACTAGATTGTATGAGAAAAGGGTGTGAGACTGAGGAATAAACACATGTTTTGGTAAGTCAAGGTTTGCCCAGATCTTAGGGGATTTTAGATATCATTTATGGTATTTTTAATGTCTTTTAAAAGGGTATTAAAACAATTTTACATCAGAAGATATGTTATAGAAGACGAAATGGGAAAAGAAAAAATGTTTGGGACAACATTTAGTGAGACACCGTAAGAGGTTCCATGGTCACTGTACCACCATCACGGTTCCAATGTAAGCAGTTCCACCATTTCGATGTGCGACCATGAAGGTACTACTATTATAGTGCACCCATCACAACACCACTGTTTCGGTGTGTGACCATAACTATGCAACTTTTATGGTGCCACCGTCGTAGTGCCACCGATTCAGTGGAACACCCTAAGCGGTGCCACCGGTTCGGTGTGCGACCGTGACTGGTTCCACCGTTACAGTGTCACCATGACTGGTGCCATCGTTTCTGTGGAACCATTTGATGGAACTGAGTTTTTGGGAATATATTTATTGATTCATTGTCTGGTCCATTACAATATAGAATAAATATTCACCCCTCTAATAGAAAAAATTCATTTACTAATTATTGATATATAAATTTATTTTTTCATTAATAACTCTCACTGAAATTAAAATAAATTTATATACTCATATTGTTGTAATGAACAATTGTATCTAATAACCATTAATAATTACTAGGAATATCTATTTGTATAGAAAATATTTATTAATACCCATGATTCATATACATATTTTTACTCCATTAAAACATATTAGATGATATCATGCAATAAAAAAGATTAATCATTAAAAAACATAGTCGTGAAAAAAATTCATCTTATACTATATTTATCTTTTTACAAATCATCATTTAATGTAGCAGAGAAAAATATTGTATATGTTTCTATTGAAGTAAAAATTATTTAACAATAAAAACACTTCTAATGTTATGAGACCATTCAGTACCATTATATATTTTAATTTTATCATTATTAATTATATATTTCATTAGATTATTTGTTTTTTGTTGAATTTTATTATGGTACTTAATAATATATTTTTAGTGTGTATCATGTCTTACATAAATATTCAATATGGAATTTAAGTCAATTTTATTCCAAAATAAATGATGACCCCATCAATAAAATATGTTATACATCGACCATATGTATTTAGATATGTTCATATAATAATAAATGAATATTTTGGTAGGATGACATAAATTTCAGATAGTTAGGTGGCTTATAACATTCCATATTTCTTCTGATATACCATACCATCGATATACCTTGACGAAATTATCTGTTATTGTAACCCAAAAAAATTATAACCCAAATCTATAGTCAAATAATCATTTTCTTCCATTACATGAAATAGATTTTCCATTAAAATGTAAATCATTAATATAATACGCATTTAAATTATTGAGGTGGTGATGACTGGTCATGAAAATAAATATAACACCATGATATTTTATATTTTAAAAATAACTAAATGATTAATTTATATATACACATAATGAATATTTCAACATATAAAACCACAATAATTATAAATTCTTTTAGTTCTTTAATTTATTCATCAAATGGTTGTTTAAAAAATTAATATATTTTGTAACATGTTATTAAATATTCCTTATATAATTTTAAATTTTTGATATGATTCTATAATAAAATCGATAATTAAAATAATTGAAAACATACCCAAATTTATCAAATGAAAATATTTAGTGAAATTGATTTCATTTAATAGATTGAAATTATAAGAATAAAAAATATTACTCTTAACCACATATATCACTATAAATAACTAGGCCCAATTTTCATTCTATATTGTTAGTTTCCATATTATAGAGAAGTATGATTGAAATATAGACTATCAATATTTTAATACAAGGGAATGATTTTATGTTAGAACAGTGATTTGATATCAACAGATATAGGAATATATATATATATATATTTTCTTTTGAATATAATAAAAAATATGAAATCATGGTTTAATTAAATTAAATCATGTTCAATATTTGTCAAGATATTATTCGAATGTAAGGTATGATATTTTGAAAGAAGTATTTAATAACCTTATAGGAGAAATAATAATTTTAAAATATAAAAACATGATATGATTATAATATTTATAAAAATGAAAAAAAAAATTGAGAGAGCAATTTATATATTTGGAATGATTTTTAATTTTTATTCTACTTTGTTCACAAACAATATGAAAAAATTAAATAATATTGAGTATTAAAATTTTATATAATTCATAATGTAAAATATATAAAAATTCTATAAATAAAATATGTCACATCCATGATTTTATTTTGATGTATTACAATTTTTAAATTTTTTCTTATAATTATCTCTCGATTTCCCATGGAGATTTTAGCGAAAATGGAATTATTGGACCATACCGTAGGTGCTGCATGGGTGGCACATGGTTTGGGGAACTGTGTTCCCACCCAAGGAAGTTTGTGAGCCATAGAATGTGGAATTGTATAGGCCACACTTCTTATGATACATCGTTGCACCATTCCATTGAAAACCATGAATCCTCGTTCCTCATGGACCATAAGGGACACAAAGTTTTTGCACGATTTGGAAAACTATGTGAGATAACTGTGCGACCAATCATGGTCATTAATTTGGGAAATTTTATCTTTTTTACCTCATAACATTTAACCCTAAATCCCCATTAATTATATCCTTATTGGATTTAAATCACTATAAACATCCTTTGTTTCTCCATAGAGCCCCTTATCCCCAATCAATGGATGGTTTTGGTATTGTTTCTTCATGAAATCATTAAGAATGTCTATTTTCTTTCGATTTCTTCCTTCTTATAGGGATTATATTCCCCCCTATTTGGGGTTTTAATTTATATCTTTTATATTTACCTAATAATTTTTTGATCATGAATTTTTTATTTATATCGTGATGACAATATTTTGATAATTCCTTTATAGGTTTTATTTGAGGTGTGGTTGTGGACGTCCCTTGGATTTCAAAATTTTCCTTGTTTGAAGTTGGTGGTTACATTCAATTAAATTATTTTTTGATTTTAATATACACTCATGGTATCATAAACATGTTTTATGGATTTTAATTCTGTTGAGAAATTAGTTTTCAAAATTATTTGAAGTGTTCATGTGTTGTAATATGGGTTTCAATGAGAAATTTATTGTGTTTCATGTTTTCCTTTTAATTGTGATATATATATATATATATATATATATTTGTGTATCTGTGTGTGTGGGTGTGATCAATGGATTATGTGATGAGTAATAAATATGGTTTGAACTATTTTTTAGTTCCATATGAGACTAATGTTTTTTTCCCAAAATAAAAGATTTTTTTCTTGTGATCTTATTTGTTATGATTTGGAAAATGTTCTGTGAATTGTGAAAGTTATCTGAATAAAGTTTAAAAATGGATTTGATGTGAAAAATGATATTAAATGGTCATTAAACATGGAAATGGTTTTATTTTATGTCCTTAATTCCTTTTTTGTTCTTAAATTGTTTTCATGAGTTGTTGAAGTGGTGGGAAATGTATTTTGAAATTGATTTGTTGTGCGTTTGAATTAGAATGAGGTTTTGTTTATGGAAAATTGTGGTTTTCATGTGATCTTTCATTATTGGATCATAGTGTTTTTTGAAAATGATGATTTAATTTAGTGTTTAATAATCTTTTAATGTCCCTATGAATGTGTTGATTTATGTGACATGTGAAATTAAATTTAAGCAAAAAGGGTGTAATGTATTAGAAATTACACATATTTCTTTTATTTATATAGAATCATTCTGAGACAGTGTGCTCTAATGACACATGATTCCAAGGCTCGAAGAGCCCAGAATATAATTTTGATCCTTTTTAGGTACATTAAGAAAATTCACAAGTGGTGTTTTCAAACCATTCATCCAATACTCATGTTGAAAATATGAGGACACATTTGAACTCGAAATGCCAAGATTCGCCTATAATATACATAACCCCAGCTAAAAAGGGTCGAACATAAACGTTTATTATTGAGAATTTTTAGAAAACAATAAAATTAATTTAAAAAGTAATTTTATTTTATTTTTTTCACTGATGAGTGGAGACATTATGACACTGTAGTGCAATGACGAGCTAGTAACGAGGAACATTAATGAGGCTCATTAATGTCCCTTATCATGCATCATAACTATGAAATAATGGATGAATAATAGTGATTCTATTACATAAATGAAACTATGTAATGAAACGACATCACAACATAACTAAAACATTGGGATGTAATTTCCTTTTATTTTTCCATTGCATTAGAGAGAACATAATTAATCCTTTGAAAATCTCTTACAAATCTAAAAAAGTATTCTTCTCCAATGTAGTACGAAACAAATACTGGAAAAACATCATCGTCTTCGACACTCCCTCAACGAACAAAGATGGAAGTGACAACATTGACACCATGAAATATAGAGGAATATTTTTTCAAAACCAAATGTTAATAAGATAGTGGTTTTATTTTTATTCCAAAT
Organism: Viscum album; assembly: GCA_963277665.1. Lineage (NCBI taxonomy): Eukaryota > Viridiplantae > Streptophyta > Magnoliopsida > Santalales > Viscaceae > Viscum > Viscum album. Next base: position 2,003,855,526 of record OY728136.1, read on the forward strand.
GTCTTCCCTGCTCTTCTCTTTCTAGAATCGAGGAACACAAATCCACACACGAATAGGTTGATCTAAGATTTGTGTGTTTGTGTGAAAGGGTGAAATTTCTTATGGATTTATTATCTTATAATAAAACATGGTATGAAATTATTAAACCCCAATCCCAAACCACCCCATCAATTAAACCACCAATGAGGAGGGTCCGAGCCAAAACGAACAAGGAAAGAGCATCTCCTCTTGTGCGTTCTTGGTGGCTGCATTCTCAAAGTGGGGGTAGTTTGATTTTGAGGCCTGAGTAGGGATGGTGGAAACATGAGTGATCCTTTGGGATATATAAGTTAGATAATGGACCACCATTGAAACTTCAGTGGCCCGTCGGTGATGGAGGCAGTGTTACCGTCGGCGCATCACAACAGAAGTAAGATACGGTCGGCTGGACTCAGAGGATAGGTATCACAGCTTTGGGATCCATGTGGAGGGGGTGTCCCATGTTTGGGCTTCCTTGGTGGTAATGTGCCAGGGTTTGTCGACCACAGATGGAGGGCCCACCGCCTCTACAGGGTTTTTTGGAGCTCGACGCGGCTCTGACGCCACGTCCTACCCAGGTGGCGTTCCCTCAGTCTTCCCCCTGGCAGATCGGGCTATGGAAGGCAGGCCACAACCCCATCTAAGTAAGATGGACTGAATAGTGCAAGTTTCCCGGGCCCACACCGACATCTAGGACCCACCCCCTTCGGGCTAGGTTGGACTAGAATGGGTCATCGGGGACCCGTCGAGCTGGACCCTTGGCCAAACCGGGAAGGGTCCAATGAGCCTTGTGGGGCTTGGCCCACTATCAGGCTGTACCAGACCAACCCAAACTCAATCCAGGACCGAACGCGTTTTCTAATTAAATCGGGGTATGTGGGAACCTTGGGATGGGTTTTTTTGTCAGTCTGACAGAGTTAGATGGGGCCCCATCACAATTGACCCCCTATTTTTTGAAATGCCCATAACTTGAAAAACATGTGTCCAATTGATGAGAAATTTGTAGAGTTAATATCCTCTTGATTTTAAGCATCCTTCAACATGAATTTCGGTGACATTCATAGTTTTTAAGATGTGATAATGTCTTGTAGAGATATTCTCCCAAGTGTGCCACGAACAGACCCTAAAGTTGGCTGAGACCCAAAGACTATATGGTGCAATCCTGTCTGACCCAGAAGGCCTAGAGTGGGGACCGGTTCTATAGGACCTGGAAGTACCATGGTACTCGACATGAGGAGTACCTCAATTTGTCCATGGTGGGATGTAGCTACATGACCTGGCTGGCCCACGGTGAGGAGTGGATCTGTGTGACCGAGCATACCAACAGTACTCATTAGGGATGAGTACCACAGTAGACTGAGGTTAGAGGGAAGAGGCTCTATGTGACCTGGAAGGCCCAAAAATACTCAATTGAGGAGGATTTCTCAAGCATCCAAGGAGTTCGATGATATGAATGATGATGATTCTATCACAACCATAGAGTATACCTTGTGTGAGCTATATCATATACTTTGTGTTATTATGTTGAGGTCTTTCGTGGTGGTATTACCTATGTGGTTTTTTATTTATGGTGTTTTTTCTTGTAATATACTCATGGACCATTGGTTGTCTTGGGTCCCTAATATTAATTTTTATACTCACCCCTGTATGGGATTCCGCTTCACATGTTGAGTCTGTTGATGAAGATGAAGTTTGGACAGGGGTTCTAAGGGGTGTGGGAATGATGGATGCCACAATGGTTGACCTGATGTCCTAGGATCAACTGGATCCTAGTAGGACCAGTTGGGAAGGACATACTACATAGGTTTCTAGTAGCTTCACTACTCTCATGATCCGGTGGGGTTTTCTATAGATGGCCATTGGAGTTTCATTTTTTACTTTGGTGTTTTCAATTCATTGTTGGGTTTGTATTCTGTAACACGTACATTCAATTTTACATGGCCTCAAAATTATTTTCTTGGTATAATATTTCCCACATTCAGTGCGGTGTGGAATTTCAGTGTACAGGTTTAAAGGCAATGCCTTCCCATTTTGGGTAAATTCCTTTCTAGTGATAGTTTCCATCCCCTGGCCTATGAAAGGTTTCCATGGGGTAATCACGACATATGTCTTGGGGGACAGGTCAGGAAAAAATGGCATCAATGGGCAGTCAGTCCTACAACAATGACCATGAGTTTGTATTTTTTTTGTAGAAACATTTTTAAGTGTTATGAGTCTGAATTTTAGATTCGGGGAGACCAGTGTATGTGCGGCGGATGACCTATCCATACATCAGGACCTTGATTTCTTCGTTTTGGCTCAATACATGAAAAACATATTCTCTATGTGTTCCTTATATTCTTTTGATTAAAATTATGCTCAACATGTATGAACTTATAACTATGGTACATCATGAACTATCTCAGGATGCCACCATGTAAACGACCAGCTAGGATCCCGATATGAGGTCATGAGGACATCACGCCTAGCGATGAGGAATCCATTGTAACACCCCAAGATTTCATATTACGTCATTTCTTCAAAGTAATTCAATAACATACACTACATGAAACATCGAGTTCAAGCGCACCACGACTTACCAAACTAGCTGTTCAAAAGCGGTTATGAATAGTATTAACTGAATTTTGAACTATATATAATAATTAAAATTTTAGAATCCATATTATGAGTTTCATAGACATAATGTAAGAACTAATTGATTTTTTTCAGATAAAAGAAGTATTTTTCAAAAAATATATGTTTACCACATTTTATTAGTGAACCATTTTTAAATCCAATATTTGAATCTTCTATATATTCCATTTGACAAAATAAATTTCTTCTTTATAATCAGGACATAATAATTAAGTTTCAATTAATTTTTGGTGTTTTTCTCATAACTTTCATATTTGGGTGAATAGTGGAAAATAATATATTTTAACTGAAACAACTTTTTTAATCAAAATATCTTATAGTGTTAAATTATACATTTTAATGGTTTTAAAGTATAAATCTATTATATTTTTACCATTTATTCGAATGATGGTCATTGTAAATAATTTCACTTTGAAATTGTACATAAATAATTGTCAAAATTTTGATAGTTATTATTTCCTAAAAATACGACTTTTGGTTTTGACAGAGGGAATTAATTTTTAATTAATAAATGCAACTTATATTTTTTGAATTTTGTAAAATAGACTTCATTATTTAATTCTAAATATCAAAAAAAATTAGGGTGAATTTTGGTATTTTTCTGAAAACATTAAATTTTTGATGAATAGTAAAAAACAACAAGTTATTGTTTAAAAACAAATTTTTATTAAAATAATTATTTATTTTATTTAAATTTATTTTAGGTAAAAATAGATACATAATTCCTATATAATATCAATGTAATTCCTCGGAGTCAGTTTATAATAATTTTAGAGATATAAAAATTTTATTGAACTTTTCACCGTCTTTTACCCATCTCCTAGGAGAATTTGTAAATTTACATAAAACATAATTTTATCGCTTCTGTGAGTTGAATATCTAAAATCCGAGAGAAACGATTTATATCAAGGAGTAAAATTTGGTTCAATATGATAAAAATAATTTTTGGTGAATAGAAACTTTTTACATTTATTTACCACTGTTAAAAGTAAATAGGGTAAATAAGGGTAAAAATGATATTATTATTACCCTAACACAAGTCATAATTCGATTGGATAAATGTGATTCGACCAAAAACATCCTTAGGAATAAAATGTGACCCTTTAGGTCAACTTGTATTAGACGAAGACATTTATTATTAATTAATTTAAAGAAGAGTTAAAAGAGTTAAAATCAACGTTTAATAACTAAACCATTTTTAATATAGGGTTATACATAAGATAAATTCGACTATAAATATTCATTAGAAATATAAAAATCTTTCCCACATAATGGTATTATATTTATTATTTTTAGAGATTATATAATTAAAGGTATTAATGACATAATTATGATGCAGTAATTACCTTATTAATGAAAGAATCAAATAAATGGTATTATAAATATTAAAATAAAACTAATTTCAAAGTTTTTATGAAATACAAGAATTTTCTAGGTGAATATGAAATGTTAGGGATGATTAAATGTATATTTTTCTATGTAATAATGTTTTTATGACTTCCACAAAAATAAAATACCAAATAGTGTTAAAATTAACATAAATTTATATTTAAAACAAATACTATATTATTGGTTTATATAATATTCCTTAAAAAGTAAGGTTCGGAAAAAGAGCTTAAATAATATTATATATGTCATTAAATAGCCACTTGAGGTTCTCTTGGTTGTTTAGAGTATGTTTATTAACCATATAGAGTAAGAATACAAGAAGACACAATAAAAGTTAAACTATTTAACTAAGAGTTAAATCTAAATGATAAGGTTAAAATGGTCACATAAACTTGTCTAAAACCTTTTGTTTGTGTGTATTTCGACCCATAACCACCTAAGTCTCGATCTAAATTCATTTGGAACCATTATAAATCGAATACGATTGTATAATAAATTAATAATTTAATCTTTTCCTAAACAGACCCTCACTCCTCTTATAAAAGGGTACTTTCCCTTATCTGAAATTAACACCTCCAAGGGCATTTGAATCGGCCATAACCTGACCAAATATCCTCCCAAAAATCTTATTTTCATCCTAGAGGCCTTCCTATGGTCATAAATCCATCCTAAGAAGCCATTTTGATCAAATCAAAAGGAAGAACCCGAAGAAGAGGTAATGATTGCACAGACCTCTTTCAAGTTCTCTTATTCTTCTACATACTATTTCATTGTTGTTTCCAATATAAAATAATAACTCCAGTATATTCTATATACTATGATGTTATTATAAATACGGCACAACTATATTTACTAATCAATCCATCTTTTGAATGATAATTTCACCATGTGTGCGTACGTACGACTTAACATCTCCACATCGTGGTGTAATTTTTTATTCAACACTATGTTATTTAGATGGATATAATGATGAGTAATATGTATATAAATAATGAAAATAACATTCTAATGTCTCAATAAAATCAATATACCATCCAATTCCACATATTTAAGTAAATGATATTGTTTCTCATGAGTACGTCTGGATTACCATCACCATGACATAATGAGATTCATTTCCACATTCAACATTCATTGATGATTATAAAAATATATATTACTAATAAGAATGTAATATATGGAATAATAATGCTACTGTATATATATATATATACTTATATATATCTTATTCACTTAGTTCCGTTCAATACGATATGAAAAAGGAAACAGCATTTATGCGTACGTACGAACTACCGTCTCCATAAACAATGTTTTTCATTTCATATATATGTCTATAATACATATTTATATTCTAAATTTATATGATATATAAATGATGTTTTATATTCTAGAAGTATTTAAATCTTGATCTAAGTGATACAGTCAAGAGTAACAAGTTAAAACACATACGATAAAGAAAATGATTATTACCAGAAATGTTAATTTAACATAGAATTTATTATTAAATGGATAGTATAAAGTCATAAATGAATCATGTATGATATCATAAATATTAATATTGTTCTTTTATAATTTAATAACATACTACGATCTTCATACAAGAGGTTAAATTTACCCTCAACTAATGGAAAGTGAATGGTAATGGTTAATTCCTCAATCTCATTATTATCCGAGATTGTTTTTGTGTAAGTATTTACTGGGACAATTTTATCTTCCATGTCCATTTTTCATAAAAATGATATCAAAATGTATATTTTAAGGATATTTGAAAGGTACACTTTATCAAGATAATAATTTTAAATGTTTTAAAGATATATCATTCTAAATATTTTTAATTAATGTCCCTTTTTTATAAATGATTTTAAATATTTATTTATATGGACATGAATGATTTGAAATGATAATTATTTTCAAAAGTTTCAAAGTGGTATTGGACACTTTGATTCAAAAATAACTTTTAAATTACTTCATTTATAAATGTGTGACTTTTAAATGAATTTACAAAAACGATATTTCTCTCGAAAACTTTTACTCGTCATTTTCAACTATGCCATCATCCTTTACTGGATATTATTTTTTATTGAGGTTGATTTATTATAATACAATATTCCATGTTGTATTGAATGAGTTATGATATGTTTGACTATTGATGTTCTATTTTCATACCATTCATGGTTTATGGATAATGTAATGACATTTCGTATGCTAGTTTTAATACGAATTTTTGTGTTATGTTTCAACTTTATCATATAAGGAATGCAGTGGACTTAGTATGTGACAGGTGGAGCCCGCTATAGCTCCTCAATGCATCAGTAGGTCTCATGAGGAAAACTAGTGTCTTTTCACAAGTCCTTGACAAAAATTTTATTTGTAGTCATTGAACAAGGCCTTGTCTATGTGGTAATGATGTACGGTGTTAGGAATTCCCTCATTATTAAATTAGTTATTACATGTGATTATTCGACTATTATAATATCCATGTTCATGTTTATATGGTAATTTTTGATTAATTTTTTTCATTTTATGTTCATGTTTATATTTGAAAAGGATGTTTTTTATCACACATTTATCCTTAAATTTTTATAGCTTCTCCTAAATTATTTATCCTTACTGGGCATTTGAGCTCACCCCTTTCTTATGTATTATTTTCCCAGGATTACCAGAAGTGTATTATGATTTATTTGAAGGGTTAAACTAGAGGTAATAATGGAATTATTAAAGATATTTTTTTGTATTGTATGTTAGAAAGTGTAATGTAATGTTCATGTATGCAATCTATTTTCCAAGAATGCTAAAATGTTCGGTATTTCGATACTTTATTCCTTGTAATCATGCCAATGTATTAAAATAATGCACAGAATTTGGGAATCTAGGGTCAGGGCATTATAGTTGGTATTAGAGGAAGTTTAGCAATAACCATTGAAACTAGATTTACAAAAACAATGATTAGAGAACATTACCGTAAGATAGACTTTGAAGATTAGTAAAGAATAACTTCATAAAATTTTGGTAATGTAAAGATTTTGTGAGTTTTCTCAAGAAAATACATCTATGTCTGGATACGAGTAAGTAGAGGTGGCTCTGGCACAAATGTAGCTATGGGTAAAACCCAAAAACACCACTTTGTGCTAGACTCGAACGGGAACTGGTGCACGACAACGGGCCTTGAGACACTCTTGTTTAAGACACTCTCGGGGGATATGCTTAGGATAATTCTCGTTTTCTTTACAAACCACTATGAAGGGTTTATGAGTATACACCTCCTCAATGAAAATAATTTTGTGATTGTGGATTATATCCATAAACTATTCAACTTACGTTAGGTATTTCGAATATTTGGAATAATGAATTGTGATTCATAAATTGACATAGTGTATGCCATTGTATAGAAATGGCTCCCAATAGAAGGAATGAAAACTCCAGTAATATGTATTATCCAAAGAGTAAGAAGGATCATATCTTTCATATTATTAATCCAACATTTAGAAGGGAAATAGTCTCCCATGTATTCTCAACATATGAAGAAATATTATCATGTGTTAATAAGATAAGTAAGAATTCTCTGAGTCTTGTGGAATTAAAGTGAAGCAATAAAAGAAAAGGATGGAATAGAGAAATATGGATAAAGGGAAGAGAGAAAATAATAATTTTCCCATATGAGATAAATGTGGAAAGAATACCCATGGTAAATTATTGAAGGGAATGGGAGTTTGTTATAAGTGTGGAGAAAAAGGACACCAAGTACGTGATTGAATGTGTAAGAAAAAATATCAAATGTATAACGCTTCATCTTCAAGGAGTTGGGACACTACATGAATCATTATATCAGACATCCGAGTATAACTTAAATGATTTTATTGGATAATAATCATGTTTTTATAAAACCTCATGTAAAGAGGAATGGATAGTGTTCTTATGTTGTTAATATATAATTATTTCATTTGAGTGTTGTATAAATAATATAATGGTTATATGAATTATGGAGATAAATGAGGATTTTACTAAAATACTATTATATTGAGGATTTGAGATTATATGGTTCTAAGAAAAGTGAATTAATAGTAAGATACACTTTTTCGAAAATACATGGTTAATGGAAATGTAATCCTTAATATGGTCCTCATAATGATGTAGTGATTTTGGAATAAGAGATAGTTGATTTGGATAAATTAAATTTGATATTCTTGACCTCCTTGAAAATAATTATGAATTGTATATTGCATCATTTTTTGAGTTTACAACATTTTTTGGATAGAAGGAGTATATCCAGTATTCTATAAGGAATAAGGGAGCATTAATATAATCAATAAGGTTTTATGGTAATTAAGGATGTTGTGGTTTTTTAAAAGAATACACGATGAAGGGGTTCACATGTAATTACCTATAAAAAAGGATATTCATTGTGTTTAACTTCATTATAAATTTTGGACAGAGAGTTTGGATATTTTTTTTATAATTCTAAAGGTTGGAATGGATTCAGTTTTAAATTGGATTCTATTGTTCAGGTAATTTTTGGATTGTTATAAAAAGGACATCCTAGAGGTCGGGAGACTACGAGTCATGTCTGTCAAGGCCACGAGACTTGAGCCTGCAACTGAAGAGGGAAAAGGGTGTATCACAGATGACTAGACTATGTGATGTACTTTTTTGTATAATTTACCTTTTTTTAAATAGTCTGATAAATTAATTATAAATTCATTAATTTTGGAACCCTATATGAATAAGATAAATTTTTTTTTTGAAATCTTTTGGAGTGAATGATTATATTGTGGTAGGAATTAGTTGAAGGATGAAACTCTACTTGTCAATTTTATATATATATATATATATATATATAATTTTTTCCCTCTTATTAAGACAAAATTTTATTAACCCAATTTCCGATGTGGGTTTTACCACAAAGGTATTTCCAATTTTAAACCATTTATTTTCAAAGAAAATTTAAAATTGAGAGGACGCAATTTATTGAATGAGGGGATAATGTAACACCCCATGATTTCCTATTACGTTAGTTCTTCAAAGAAATTCAACAACTTACACTACATGCAACATCGAGTTCAAGCGTACCACGACTTACCAAACTAGTCGTTTAAAAGCAGGTATGAATAGTATTAACTGAATTTTGAACTATATATAATACTTATAATTTTAGAATCCATATTATGAGTTTCTTAGACAAAATTTAAGAACTAATTCATTTTTTTGATAAAAGAAGTATTATTCAAAAAATATACTTTTTCCACATTTTAAGGGTGCACCATTTTTAAATCCAATATTTGAAACTTTTATATATTCAATTTTACAAAATAAACTTCTTCTTTAGAATTGGGACATAATAATGTAGTTTCAATAAATTTTTGGCGTATTTCTAATAACTTTTATATTTGGGTGAATAGTGAAAAATACTATATTTTAGCTGAAAACATATTTTTTAATAAAAATAATTTATAGTGTTAAAGTATAAATTTTAATGGTTTGGAAGTATAAATAGATTATATTTTTACAATTTAATCCAATGCTTGTAATTGTAAGTAATTTCACTTTGAAATTGGATATAAACAAGTGTCAAACTTTTGATAGTTATTATTTCTTAAAAATAGGCCTTTTGGTTTTGACTATAGGAATTAATTTTAAATTAATAAATGCAGATTCAATGTTTTGAATTTGGTAAAATAGACTTCATTATTGAATTCAGAATATCAAAATTAGCTTAGAGTGAATTTTTGATATTTTTCTGAAACCTTTTAATTTTTGATGAATAGTGAAAAACATTAAGTTATAGTTTATAACCGAACTTTTATTTAAATAATATTTATTTTATTTAAATTTATTGTAGGTAAAAATAGACACATAATACCTATATATGTTTAATGTAATTAATTGGAGTCATTTTATAATAATTTTAGATATATAAAAATTTTATAGAACTTTTCATCGTCTTTTACCCACCTCCTAGGAGAATTTGTAAATTCCAATAAAACATAATTTTACCGCTTTTGTGAGTTTAATTTTTTAAATCTGAGAGACATGGTTAATATTAAGGAGTAAAATGTGGTTCAATAAGATAAAAATAATTTTTGGTGAATAGTAACTTTTTACTATTATTTAACACGATTAATGTAAATAGGGTAATTAAGGGTAAAAATGATATTAGTATTACCCTAACACATGTCATAATTCGATTGGATAATTTTAATTCGACCAGAAACAACCTTAGGAATAAAATATGACCCTTTAGGTCCACTGGGATTAGATTAAGACATTTATTATTATTTAATTTAGAGAAGAGTTAAAAGAGTTAAAATTAAAGTATAATAACTAAACCATTTTTAATATAGGGTTATACAGAAGATAAATTCGAATATAAAATTCATTAGAAATTTAAAAGATTCACTAGATAATGGTATTTTGTTTATAATTTTTAGAGATTAAATAATTAAATGTATTAATGAGACAATAATGATGCAGTAATTACCTTTTTAGTTACGGAATCAAATAAATGGTATTATTAATATTAAAATAAATATAATTTCAATGTTTTTATGAAATCCACAAATTTTCTAGATTAAAATTACATGTTAGGGATGATTCAATGTATCTTGTTCGATGCAATCTATTTTTGATGACTTTCACAAAAAGAAAATACCAAATAGTGTCAAAATTGACATAAATTTATATTTAAAACAAATGCTATATTATAGGTTGATATAATATTCCTAAAATTGTAAGGTTCAGCCATATGTCATTAATGAGCCACTTGAGGTTCTGTTAAAAGTTTAGAGTGAGTTTATTAACCATATAGAGTAAGAATACCAGAAGACATGGTAAAAGTTAAACTATTTAACTAAGAGTTAAATAAAAAATATAAGGTCACAATGGTAACCTAAAATGGTCTAAAACCTATTGGTTGAGTTTATTTCCCCCCATAACTACCTAAGGCTCCAAATAAATTCATTTAGAACCATTATAAACTGAATATGATAGTATAAAAAATTAATACTTAAATCTTTTCCTAAAGTGATCCTCACCCCTCTTATAAAAGGTCACTTACCCTTCTCTCAAATTAGAACCTCCAAAGCCATTTGGATCAGCCAAACCCTTCCCAAATATACTACAAACTATCCTAACTTCATCCTAGAGGCCTTCCATTGGTCATAAAGCCAACCTATGAAGCCATTTTGATCAAATCAAAAGAAAGAACCCGAAGGAGAGGTAATGATTTCACCAACCACTTTCAAGTTCTCTTATTCTTCCACTTACTCATTATTTGTTGTTTACATTATAAAATAATAACTATAGTATCTTATATATACAATGATGTTATTATAAATATGTCACAACTATATTCATTAGTCTGTCCATCTTATGAATGATAATGTCACTATGCGTGCCTACGTACTGCTTACCGTCTCCACGGCGTGGTGTAATTTGTTATTCAACACTATGTTTTTTGGATGGATATAATGATGATTAATATGTATATAAATAATGAAAATAACAAGATAATGTCTCTATAAAATTAATATACCATCCAATTCCACACGTTTATGGAAATGATATTGTCCCTCGTGCGTACATGCGGATTACCGTCTCCACGACGTGATGATATTCATTTTCATGTTCACAATTCATCGATGATAATAAAAATAAATATTACTAATAAGTATTTAATATATTACATAATAATACTATTGGAGATATATATATATATATATATATATGTATGTATTTATGTACTTACATATATCTTATTCACATGGTTATGTTCAATACATTATGAAAACAGAAAAAACGTTTATGCGTACGTACAGACAACCGTCTCCATAAACGGTGTTTTTCATTTCATATATATACCTATTATACATATTTATATTCTAAATATATATGATATATAAACGATGTTTTATATTCTGAATGTATTTTTAATCTTGATCTAAGTGATACAATAAAGAGTAACAAGTTAAAACACTTACGATAAAGAAAACTATTATTACCTGAAACGTTAATTTAACATGGAAATTATTATTAAATGGATAGTATAATGTATTAAATGAATCATGTATGATATCCTAAATATTAATATCTTTTTGGTATAAATTGATCACATAATTAGATCTTTATACATGAGGATAATCATACCCTCGACTAAAGTAATGTGCAAGGTAAGGGTTAATTCCTCAATCCCATTATTATCCGAGATTTTTATGTGTTAGTATTTACTGGGACATTTTTGTCGTCCATGTCCATTTTTCATAAAAATGATTTAAAAATGAATATTTTAAGGATTTTTGAATGGTAATCTTTATCAAGATCATAATTTTAAATGTTTTAAAGATTTATCAATCTAATTCATTCCAATGAAGGTCCATTATTTCAAAATTATTTTAAGGATTTATTTATATGGACATGAATTTTTTGAAATGATAATTCTTTTAAAAAGTTTCAAAGTGGTATGGGATACTTTTATTCAAATTATCATTTAAATTACTTCATTTACAAATGTTTGACTTTTAAATGATTTTACAAAATGTATATTTCTCTCAAAAATTTCTACTCATCAATTTCAACTTTGTCAGCATACGTTACTGGATATTATTTTCGATTGAGGATTATTTATTATAATACAGTATTTCGTTCAGGGAACTCTGTTTGAGATGGCCCTACCAGGTGATCCACTAGTGGTACCACCACCCGATGGTCAACATCTACTACTAGCAGTTCTGGCATGGGACATTTATATGGTTAGTTCCCTGCACTTATTTCAGAGATAGATACCTCCCAGGTTCAGGGGAGAGACATATCCTCAGGTCGCTAAGGATTGGATGGAGGTTGTGACATGGGTCTTTTTCTTAGTGATGATATTGTATGTCCAGTTATAGATCTTTCTAGTGAGCCTTCTATAGGGCTCAGTAGGGATACAGTGGAGGTTGACCAGCCAGACTCATGATGAGGAAACCCTTACCTGGGCTTACAATGATGAGATTTTCAGGGAGATGTTTTCCCCACAACCTTGCGCTCTGTTGGCATTCCAGAGTTGCTTCACCTTCATAAGTGTAGCATGATGGTAGTTGACTACTCAGAGAGGTTCACCGAGCTATCTCGCTACTCCACATACATAGTTCCAGACCCTTCCTTCATGTATCGAGCCTTTGAGTAAGGACTCAGAAGGGATATAAGGTCATCAATGTTGTCTCTCAGCATCCCTACCCAGTTTGGGGTGATGGAGTGGGCCCTAATTGTTGATAGCTTCTTGGACGAGCAGGTGCCGACAGGTAAAGCTGCTAGAAGACCTCAGGTAGTGGAGTCATCAGTAGGTAGAAGACAATAGATGTGTGGGCCCAATGGGATAGGACATTCAGAGGGTGACCTCAGGACTTTGGGTCGGTATTGCAGGTCTTCTTGTCCAGGGGGTGTCAGTAGGGAGAAAGGCAGTGTGTCATATCTGGTGGGAAGGGAGACATGGAACATGACTCCCTTTCCCATCATACTAATTATTAGAAGATGGGCGGGGGTCCATCGTGGTAGTGGCATCAATTCAAGAGAAGATGTTTACATGTCGGCAGACATAGGAAGGGATCTGGCCAAGTGATATGGGGTGGAAAATGGTTTACGGTGTTACCGCCGCCAACCTTGTGTGGTCCACCCCAACCTTTGGGAGTAGGCGGGTAGGGGAGATATCATCTCCAGGCTGTATGGGCTTATTAACATGATGCTCTAGAGATGATCTGATGTATGATTTGTGTCATCTCCACCCTAGTTTTTTTCTTATATAAATATATTCTAGTCACTATTTCCTTGCCACAATCATCATTTGGATCTCAGATATTCTAGTAGATTAGTTGGCATGATATTTATTTTTAGAGACTCCCATGGGAGATGATTCTATGATTACAAACATGTGAAGGTAGTGTGAGCTTACACTAGGAGGTGGGATATTTTACAATGATCTCCTAGTAGCGATGTCAAGTCCTTATGAAGTCATAATGGATTTGGACTAGTAATCTACATTCTATACACAAATAGAATATTTTAGGAATACAATGTGGTGTATCCCTGGAGATTGGACCATGTATTCCTTCACCACTGAGAAAGAAACCCTTATAGTGCAGGGAAAACTATATCGGTGGAGGGTGCATCCAATCACTCACCATTTGGCTAGCATCACCCTCAGTGTAGTGGATGAGAGGATTCCAAGACATCGTGTAGTGGTAGAAGAGTACCAAGATTTTTTCCCTGAGGATGTTTTGGGGATAAATACTCATAGAGAGGTAGACATTTTCATTAACATATACCATAGGATTCCACCGATATGCACAATGGCATATTGGATGGCACCCACAAAGCTTATTGATCCGAGGGTACAACAAGGGGACTTGCAAGAGAAGGGGTTTGTAAGGCCCATCATTTAACTAAGAGTTATTGGTTATTTCATTTTTTGTTTCCAATGCCCCATTTTTGTTCATGGGCCTCATGAATAGGATATTCCATTCTAACCTTGAACAGTTCTTCATTTTCATCATTGATGACATCATGTTGTACTCATCGTTGAAGGATGAGCATACTAAAAACCTGAAGATAGTCATGTATACAGTCTGAGAGAACCAGCATTATGGTATGCTCTTAAAGTGCCAGTTTAGGATTCAGTTGGTCCACTTTCAGGGACACATCATCTTAGAGGTTGTAGTTGCAGTAGATCCCTCAATTATAGATGAAATGCTTTCTTGGGAGCCACCTTGGAGCGTGACTAATTTGAGAAGCTTCTTGGGGCTGGCTGGTTACAATCGAAGGTTTGAACCTGACTTTTCCAGAATAGAAAAACCTCTTTTCAGCCATGACTTGGAATGGAAATCCCTTTATATGGACATAGAAATGCAATAAATGTTTCCAAGAGCTAAGGAAGAGACTAACCAATGCATCCCATATTGAGACTACCAATAGAGGTTGTTAGGAATGTAGTTTACTACAACACATATGGGACCAGACTGGGTTTTTTCCTAATGAACTAGAAGGCAGTGATGGCTTATGGCTCATGCCAGTTGAGGTAGCATGAGAAGAACTACATGAACCATGACCTGGTGTTAGTAGTAGTGTTCTTTTCATTGAAAATGCAGGAACACTACTTGATTTGTGATTGGCTTACAGTTGACTCTGACCACAAGATTATTAGTTATATATTCTCCATGAAGGACCTAAACCTGATATAGAGGCGATGGATAGAGTTACTCTAGGACAATAACTTCGAGATAGTCTATACTCCTGTGAAGGGGAACACGGTGGTAGATTCACACAGTAGGAGGACCAGTTTGCAACTTCTCTATGAGGAGAAAGAGTAGTCATCCAAAATAGAGATATCCTTTATGGATTATGGTTGATCCGCCTACCTTCGGTCAATGACTATTACTCCTCACTATTATTGCGAGTTAGGGAGGAACAAATGGTGTAATTGACTACGAGGACTGACGTGGTCAATTATCCATCGGATGAGCTCCTTTTGGAATTTCTATTTGTAGGGAGCAAACCATCCCTTTTAGAGGGTGCACCATAGTACCAGTGATGTTTCGAGGGGAGGTGTTGAGGGTGTTCAATACGTCCTCTTAGGTGGTATATCCCAAAGTGGAGAAGATGTACTAGAACATTCGATAGATGTACTGGTGACCGAAGATGAAGAGAGTGGTGGCAGATTTCATTTCACAAAGCCTCACATGTCAGCAAGTGAAGGCTTAGAATTAGGTTCTAGTAGGCTTGACCCATCCACTTCAGATACCACAGTGGAAATGGGATTGTATCTCTATGGACTTCATGAAGGGTTACCACATTCTTATAGGGGCCATGACTCTATTTGGTTGATTATTGACTGACTCACCAAGTTAGATCATTTCATACCAATCTAATAGTAGTGAACAATAAAGGGATTGGGAACCCTCTACATCTAGGAGATAGTGCACCCCCGTGGGCTACCTGCGATGAGAGTATTAGAACGTTATGCACTCTTTACATCCCAAATGTGAAAGGTATTACAATAGGTATTCATGACACATCTGTTCTAGATTAATTCTTTTTATCCCAAGATGGATGGTCAGATAGAGTGGACGATATAGATCAGGGAGGATATTCATTGTTCTTGTTCCATGACTTTGGTCACAGCTGGGAGGACCACCTGACATTGGTAGAGTTTTCATACAACAACATATATCACACCACCATCAGAATTCCAAAGTTTTAGGACTTCTATCGGCGACTAGGTAGATCTCCAATATGTTGGACATACATAGGGGAGACGACATTCATGGGTCCATAGTTGGGACGAGTTTCCACCGAGATGGTGCAGATCACCCAGGAGGGGATGATGACTGCACATAGTAGGTAGAAGAATTATGCTGACATGATATAGAGACCCTTGGAGTTTGAGGAGGAAGACCATGTATTGCTTTAGGATTCACCTCTTCAAGGATTTTAGTGATTTAGAGAGGGATTCAAGTTACCTCGTAGGTTCATTATTCCTTTTCTCGTCATGAAAAGAGTTAGTGAGGTGTCATACTACCTAGACCATCCCCCATATATGCACTAGGTGAATGATGTTTTCCATGTGTCACTACTGAGGAGGTACATGCATGATCCATTGCATGTCATCCACTAGGGTGATCTGGACATTGATGATGGGGAGATGTTTTGAGGAGTTCCTGGTATAGATAGGGGATCGATAGGAGTAAGTCATATATGGGTGGTCAATTCCTCTCGTATGAGTTCAGTGGAAGCATGGGAATGTCCATGAGAGCACATGGGTGTGGGAGACTCTAATTCGTGCTCAGCAGCCCCATCTATTTGATTAGTTTTTGATTCGGATTTCAAGGATGTAAAGATCTAAGGAGTAGAAAATGTAATATCTTGGAAATTCTATCTAATTGTTTTACTAAATTGAATTATCTGAGATAGTGCACTCTAAAAGAACCAGATTATGAGACCTGAAGATCCAGGAAAAGATTATTTGTTTTTTAGGTACATATAGTGAATGTGTGACCTTGTTTTTTAACTATAAACCAATGGTTGGATTGAAAATCTGAGGACACCCATGATATCAGAATTCCAGGATTCACATATAATGGATTGTACATCAGCCAGCAAGGGACGAATAGAAAAGTTTATTTTTAGACATTTCAGAAAATAATAAAATAAAATTAAAAGTTAATTTATTTTCTTTCATAAACGATTAGTGGTGAAATGGTGACACTGTGGTGTAGTGACGAGGAAAAGATGTGGCACATTAATGAGGATCCTTAATTGACTATACCACATATCATAAAGATTAGATAAAATATGTGTAATAGTGATGCTGCTTCACAAATGGAATAGTGTAATGATGTGACATCGTTGCATAACTGAATCTCTAATATGTGGTTTTTTTCAATCATTGGTGAAGATGGAATTAAACCTTGGCATCTGTCTGAATAATCTCTAATGGAATTTCTATCCAATGAAAAATGATAAAAAACACCAGTGAAACTTCATCATCCTCGAAACAGCCATGAAGAACAGAGTCATATGTGACGACGTCGATCACTTAAACTCTCAAGGATGATAGATTCTACATAAATCGAAAATGGGGTAGGGGTATTATTTTTATTTCATTGTTGTCACTACACTAATCAATCTAGAAACAATAAACACGAATCAAACCATGAATTGGTTGATCCATGATTTTTTCATTTATGCGAGAGGGTGATTCTTCTTGGGAATTAATTATTCGCGATTCAATATCATCATGAAATGATTTAACAGCAATCCTAGAACCTCCCCATAGATTTAAACCTCTATCGTGGAGGGCCTTGGCCAACATGAACAACGCCTTGGCACCTCTGACCATGTGTTCCTAGTGTCTTTATTCTCAAAGTGGTGGAAATTTGATTTTAGATTCTGAGTTGGGATGGCAGTGACCCGAGGGATCCTTTGGCACAGAAAAGTTAGAGAATGGACCACCGGAGAAACTATGGTGGCCCGCGACGGTGCACCCATCGGCATGCCTCAATGGTCGAAATCCGTACTCGGCTGGGTGATGAGGTATTGGAAACTGGGTGGAGGGTGTGTCCTGCATCCAGGCCACCCAGGCGGCGACACACCAAGGTTCGTCGTCCGCAGTTGGAGGGTAACTACGTTATACGGGCCAGCAGGAGCCAAATGCGGCTCAGCTGCCGTGTACCGGCAAGGCGGTGCACCACTTGTCCATCCCAGGGCGGACCAGACTACGCTTATTGGGTGACGCTCCTATCCCAGTAGGTCTGGCTAGTCCCATGACCTAGAAATCTGGACCCATGATGCTAGGCATGTTTCGCGCTAGCGGGCTTGACCAATGACATCGGGCCAGGCCGGACAAGACTGGGTGGCCGGGAAACCTTGTGGGTAGGACCATTGGCGATATCGGGCCAGGTCCATTGATGATTTTTATTCCTTTCCAATTATCCATGCCGGACCAGATAGACCCCACCCATACCAGGTCAGGTGTAGTCTATCTAATTAAATAAGAGTATGTGGGACCCCCAGGTCGGGTTGTTTGGTTCGTTCTGCCCGCGTCAGATTAGGCCCCACTGCAACTTCCCCATGTTTACTAAAACACTCAACTAATGAAAATCATGCATCCAATTAATGAGACTTTTGTGGAGTTGGTACCCTTTTGATGAAGTTGATATTTTGGAATTACTTATTATGAAATTTATAGATGTCAAGATGCGACAAATGGATTGTGGGGAGGTTCTACCATGCACGACATGTACAAAACCCCGCGGTTGGATGAGACCTAAAGAAATTTCGATGATGAAGTAGTTGTAAGAGTCTATATATAACCCATCTGTCCCATGTTGGGGAGCAGTTCTGTTTGACCTGACAGACCCATGGTACACGAGAAGAAAAGTACCTTAGTTTGGATAAGCTGGGGAATCTTCTATGTGTGACCTTGTAGGCCCATGGTGAGGATATGCTCTTTTTGAACCATCATACCCATGGTACCTATCATGGACGAGTACCACAACAATAAGGTTAGTGGGAAATAGATCTGTAGGACCTGGTAGTCCCACTGTACTCAATAGAGGACGAGTTCCCCAGCAGTATATGTGTTCGATGATATACAATATGTGGCTACTATTACTACCCCAAAATATACCTGGTGTGTGATGTGTCTTTTACATTGTGCTATTTGGTTGAGGTTATTCATGGTGGTATTACCTATGTGGTATTTACATTGTGGTTTTTTCCTTCATGGATTTTTGGGAGACCTTCAGTGTTCTTGGGTTCCTTACTGAGTAATGCTATACTCACCTCTCCACAGGCATCACCTACACAGGTTGTGTCTGGTGCAAAAAATTGATATTTTGATAGAGGTGATAAGGCTGATGTGATTGATGGATGTTATGATGGTTGACCAGGTTGTCTAGGATCATGTGGGTCCTAGTACAACTGGATGTGAAGGACATACTACTTAGGCTTCCAGTAGATTCACTACTCTCGTGATTAGGTGGGGATTTCCATAGATGTCCATTGGAGTTTCATTTTTCAATTTTCTATTTTCAGTTATTTTTTGGGTTTTAATTCTATCCCACTTTCATTCACATGTGGTATCAGTCATCGTTGTTTTAGTGGTATACTTGTTTCCCCCTTTCAGTGAGTTAGAATTTTTGTGGGCATGTGTGTGTACAGGTTAGAAGGCAATACTTTCCCTTTTTTGGGGATATTCATTTCTGGGGCTAGTCGTCAGTACCTGTCCTATGGAAGTCAGGCTTAGGGTAGTCACAGCATGGTCCCTGGTCATGGTTCGTGAAAAAGGTATTCTTGGGTGTCTACATGGGAGAATAAGAACTAGTACAGTACTTTATTTGGTGGGGTATTGGTCTATTCTACTCTAGATGGATTGATGTTACAACAATAAGTGAACATGGGATATGATCAGATTATATTAGACATTAACATGTGATTCCTTTCAGTGGATCATACACGGTAAAACTATTTTTTTTCCTTATGACATTGATACCACTATACCATGGGATGTGTTCCCCTATAATGGGTTGTGCTTGAGGATTTTGTTGGTTTTTTTGAGGATTTTGATCACTACGGTATAATGTTCATAGAATTCCAGTTATTCTACATACATATAGTTATTTCCCACGGTTTCATCTTATTACATTGTTATTTATGATGTGGTTTTTACCATTAGTATAAATTAAAACACGTAGAATTAATTTTTTTTAATGAAAGTATCTTTTGAGAAATTTATTCCAAAAAAAGTATTTTATTAAGTGTTTTCATTAAAATGCAACAAATTTTTTATCGATAAGGTGTGTTTTAGTTTTTATTCTATGGTTAGTGAATGAAATTTTTTCTTTGGGATGAATTTTAAAGGGCTTTGGATAACACCCTATATACACCCTTAGGTGTATGTATACATTTTTATATATGCCCTAGGTAAAGGAAATAGGTTCTATGGTGATGGTGGATCTATTTTATAGTGTTCCACTTCATATAGGTGTTTGTGATGATGTATTGGGCATGATAACCCTCTCATTATATGTAGGTTTTTGATATGTGGTTTAGTAGTTCCACATCCAATTGTGGTATTTTGGGTTTGATTAAAGATGTTAAACATTGAATCTGAAATTTTTTGTCAATTTTTTGTTGAGTACTTCTATTTATTTGATGATGTCTTATTCATGTTGGTTGTTTTTTTGTTAAATACATGGCCCCAATCATACCCAAAAGATCATTGGTGATACCAAAGCACTAGATTGTAACGTTTTGTTAGTAGGATCTCCCTTTGGCCTATATCTCCAGTTGGGTTGGCTGTCAGGATAGATGAAACCCATCTATGGTTCATCACAAAAATGGTATCCAAGATATGTTTCTCTCTTTTTAGATCATGAAATTTTGAAATATTCTCGATATAATAAAGCAATGATTTTCAGGGTAAGAGGTTCTGGTTGCGGGTGCGGTGTATGGCCAACACACCTCATGATAGATCCTGATTAATCATGGATTTTTGGGAAAATTTGGTTTCAATTATCTTCTAGGTGAGACGTTGATGTTGCTGACTATGTGTGGACAACATGAAGGGGTGATGTGGTTTGGTTTGTTACTAGTAATTTTATGGTTATGTTTTAATTTAAGGAAGTGTGTGGTATTTTTTTTTGTTGTAAAAAATTTCCAGAATGGTTGTATTAATGGGATTCTATTGTGATGGTTTCCTATTGTAGAAAAATTAATCCCTAATGAACTCATATGAATCCATCAAAAGAGGATGGAGATATTTCTTTCTCACTAATAGATTATATAATTGTGTAATTCTTGGTTCAGGTTATCCATGCTTAGGGTTAGGGAGTGGGCTATAGTTCATCTCATGTTAGGGAATATGAACTAAGTCCTAGAACATACACGGCTAAAGATTTCCTCCCGATAAAGATTCCTTCCTACTAGGGTTGCAAGGATCCCCATGAAACAGAGGATTGGAATGAGAAAATAGAGAGTATATTTGTGATTTCTTGATAATCCTTAGGTAATTTGGGAAATGTGTTATTTTTTCATGTTGTATAGTCCATGTAGGTTATGGTGGGAATCAGTTGTCATAGGTAGGAAGTAGGACGAGATAGTTTCGGTGGATTTTAATGTTTTATTTAATGAGTATTAATTCTCGGATACCTTTCCATTCAAAAAGATCCAATTTTTTTCATAAGATCATTAAAATTCGATTATGAATGGGTATGCAAGTCGTTTTCTTAAGAGAGTATAGTTCGCAACCATGGATGTTTCTAGTGAGCAGCTAATTTATCAAAACATTGATATGTGACTATGACCAGATATATAATCCAAAATATTCTTATTAATGTTGTAATATTATACTGATTTGGTTGATCATACTAGGATGGTTGAGATTAAACATAGTGTTAAGGAGATTTTCATGGGATAAATATCAGAATTGAGCTAGGGAATTGGTATCTTATTTCAGATGAAGAGGATGTAAGATGAGAAAGTGAATACTGGTGGTGGTATATTAGGCCATCCATTCCAAACCATCTTCATCTGTGGATTTTGTAATTGGGTTTGTAGTGTACCATCAGTCTGGGAAGTTGGGTCATATATGATCTTCTTGTTCATCTCCACCAAGACCCCTCCATCGATTCGAGGATATGAGGAACTTGAAAAAAAATGTAAAGGTGTAATTCCCATATTAATGCGGAACATGATTTATATAATTAAATGTGATGCTAGATCAGTAATGACCATCTAGGATAGAAAGTTATTGGTTTTAAGTTAATTTCGGAGGTGATGGATCTTCCTCAAGATAGAGTTAGTATTGGGTGGAGCCATAGGTCAGTGGTAAATCCAAGGGTTATGATCAGATATAAATAATTCATGCTCTAGAGTGAGCACTAGTGGAATATAATTTAGGGCCCATCACAATTCATGGTACTATTCATATCACATCCTCATTAGTTATTGTTTTGTTTGATAATATTGCCTCTATTTCTTTTATTTATTCACATATTGTGGTTGTATTAAAGATTAGGACGGAATATATTCCGTATAAGATTTATCTAGTATTGCCTCCTAGAAATAACAGAGAGTAGGGTTCTAGGTGTTTATATTGTGAACTCACTATGTTACAGTTGGAGATGTAATGAGATTTCCATGTTTTGGAAATAGAACGATTTGGGGGTGATTTCGTTATGAATTGGATGATTGTTTTTTATGTTTATATCAATTTATATCTTTACTAAGTCATTTCTTTGGGGTTGAGTGGGATCCTTAGTAACGATTTATAGGACCTCCACATCTAGTATTGGGATGTTTCATTTATCAGATCTCATCACTCATGTTGTAGGATAGTGATAACTCTGTGGAAGTTGGATTACATCTAGTGGTGGATGAGTTCCTAGAGGTATTTTTATTGGATTCCTCTTGTTTCCACATGAGTGGGATGTGGATTTTACCATGGATTTGGCATAAGGAACATAATTAAAATCTCTTACCCCTTTCCATATAGACCCAGCTGAGATAATGGAATTAAAGTTATAATTGGATTATTTAGAATCCATAGGATTCATTGTCTTCGTCATCTCACCTTGGTCTACCCTTTATTTAATTAAAAAAAAGGATGATAGTTCTCCCTATTTGTGTATTGATTACTATAATTTGAATAAAGTGAGGATCAAGTAAAAATTTACATTTCCCTAATGATAATTACCTATTCCATCATCTTATTGAGAGAATGTGGGTCTCCAAGACCAATTTTCTTGTTGGGTATCAACTATTTTGAGTTAGAGTGGTGGATGTTTCAAAAATATCCTTCTGAAGATGTTTCTAAAACATTACATATTTGGTCATGGATTTAGGTTTGAAGATTTTTCTAGTGGTAATTATGGTGAATATGAATAGGGTGTTCAGTATCTTGTGTCATTTTTTGTGGAATTTTTGAATACCATCCAGGTCTATTCTAGGACAGAGGTGGAACATGAATGTAATTTGAGGATTGATATGGAAACACATAAAAATCAACATCATTCTATGATTTTTACCAATTTTACATTTCACAAAAGGTTAGTGATGTTTCAACGAAAAGTGATTTCAGGAGGTTTTTCAGGGGACCCCAAGAAGACAAGTGCAGGCATTTTGTGGTAACAACTACAGGTTTTATTTTAAATCTAGATATTTTGGATTAAGAAGGGTATTATAGGATATTTTATGGATTTATATTAGGTTTGTTAATCCAAGACTAAACATACCAAAAATGATGAAATGTTTGAAAAGATCCCAAAATATAAAGAGTCCATTCAGGAACATAAGTGGTTGGTGACCACATCCTCTCATGTAATATTTCTAGAATATGGACAGGGATATGTGCTCTGATGTGATGCCTTATGTATTGGTCTTGGGTGTGTCATTATTTAGGCTGACCATGTAGTGGCATACAGTTAGTGACATCTCTGACCACATGAATAGATTTATCAAACCCATTACCTAGAGATAGCAGTTATGATTCAGTTCTTGATAACATGACATCATTACACTATTGAGGGCAATTCTGGAGTTTATTGTGATCATATTACCTTGGCCTAAATTTTCTCCCTAAAATATCAGAATTTGAGGTAACTTAATTGGGGTGAGAACCTCTAGGGGTATGATTTTGATATCATTTAAACCACATAAAAAGTTTACATGGTGGCATATAATTTGAGTTAGAATGTTCCAGTGAATGCATTGAATGTATCCATTGATTAGTGGGCTAAGTTTTTTTATTTATCAGATGCACTATGAATCCAAGGAATATAATAGAGGAATGTTCCAAAAAAATTAGTTGGCACCATCCATTTTGGGGTTAATTTATATAAATAATCTGAGTGATGAGTTGTGCCAATTTTCTATGCAGCTAATAAATGATGGGGAGGTGCCTTATGGGTGGTAATTGTCACCTAAGGGATATTTGTGTTTTTAGGGTTCTTTTTTCTATTTTCACCATTGCATATACTGGTGAAGTAGGATAACAACCATTCATAGTGGCCCATTAAATCTAGTTTACTAATATGTTTTATGATATGTGAAGGATGTTCTGCTGGCTTTGTTTGAGGTGAGGATTAGGTGACAATGTTTTACATTGTTATACATGGAAGAAAATTAAGGATGAGCATTAAATACACTATGATTTTATTTATCCTCTACTGATTCCTATATTGATGTGGTGTGAGATCACCATTGATTTAATTGTGGGATTACCTCATACACCTCAGGGAAGAAATTTTCTTTGGACGGTGATTGAGTCTTTGACAAAATAATCCCTTTTTTAACCAAGGATTCCTCCCATGTTGCTGAGACATGTTAGTTTTATGTTTAAATGATAGTGAGGTCTCATGTTATAACCTTCATAATTTTATTAGGTAGAAACCCTTATTTTACCTATTTTTTTGGATTGTCTTAAGAAAGAAATGATCTCGTAGGTTTAGATGAACACAACATACCACCAAAAAATGGATGGTCAGGAAGAGTAAGAAAACTAGAATTTGGAATATATGATTTGACCATGTCTGTTAGGTTTTTGGGGTTTTTTGGATATTCATTTAGGTTCATTAAAGTATTATTATAACAAAACATACCAATTTTTATTTAAATGGATCCCATTTAAGAGATTTATGGTGGCCATGTTGGTCTCCCATGTGTTAGTATGAGGTGGTCGACACCTCTTTTTCTAGGATCGAGCCTTGTGAAGCAAATATTTGGTAATTTCATGTGGATGAGACATTGATTGTTGACGTCTCAGTGTCTCCATAATACTTATACTGATCAGAGGTGCCGAGCATTGGAGTTTTTCTTGGATGCATGCATGTTTCTAAAAGTGGCACCTCTCAAGGGTCACCACCATTTGGGTAAGAACGGAAAGCTATCTCTGTGGTATTTCAGACCATTTTTGATTACCATCAGAGTTGGTAAACTAGAATACCCATTGAAAATTCCCTCATTGTTTATTCCAATTCATGATGCGTTCTATGTCTCTCAACAAAAAAAGTATAATAGAGATCTGTCCCCTGTGTTGAATTGGGAGGATATGGATTTGGTGCCTGATCTATATGTATTTGAGTGAGAAGTTTATATTGTGGATTCAAACATAGGATTAATTCATGGGAAGCCTATTATATTAGTTATATTTCAATGGATAAATGGTACGAATTATCATGATTCATTTGATATGAAGTCTTAGGTTGTGGAGGGGTATCCATTTTTATTCTCTGATCATATTTTGGAGTGATTTTTCTTTGGTGGAAAGTTTTCATGGTGAGTATAATGGTCAAATAATTGAACATATTTTGAGGTATTCCATATTTAATTTTTGTTATTGTAATTATCCCACTATTTCCCTTGGTTTTTTTGGAGAAAAATGGAGTTTTTGAACCCTACAACATGTAGTGCATGGTTTGGGGAAAATGTGCGCTATCCCAAGTGAAAAAAACTCACCATAGACAGTGGAACTATCTAGGATGCACAACCATATGAACAAGCATGCACCCTTCCCTAGGATTTAATGCAACCTTGTTCATCTTGGAAAAATAGGGACACATGATTTTTGCAGGGTTTAGAAAACTATGAAATCTGACCATGTGCCCTATACAAGTCATTAAAAATGGGTTATATACTAAATTTCCATCATTATATTTAATAAAAATTCAAAATTAATTATAGACTAATGATATTATCATCCATGGGAGATTCCTCCACTCATTCTTAGACCCCCTAAGTCCCAATATTTTTTTAGTTTTTTGCATTGGGTTTTCATTAAATCAGTACGTAAGTCTCTTTTATTTCCTTCTCTTCATTATTCTAGGGTTTCTCTTCATCCCTATATGGGTATTAATTTTCATTAGGTTTTTTGAACTAATAACGATTACATAATGAGTTTTTTGGTTAAATATTGATGTTTTTGGTTTCTTCATCCCTTGATAGGGTTCATTTAAGGTGTATTTGTGTTTTTACACTAGACTCTAAGATATTACAATTATAAGGTAGTAGGTTCCATATTTTTCATTACTATATGATTTTTGTATGCTTTCCTGGTTTCATAAATGTGTTTTGTATATTATATGTGTTGTTTCAAATGAATTTCAAAAATGATTTGATGCGTGAATGGGTTAAAATATGTGTTTATAAGATAAATTGATTTTGTTTCATGTGTTCCTTTTAATTATGTTCTATAAATGTGTTCAATAGATTTTGTAAAATGTAGGAAATAGATTTTGTAAAATGTATGAAATATATTTTAAAGTGGGTTTGAGGTATGTTTGTGATGGAATATTGTTTTCCAAAAGAAATGAGTCTGGTTTCACTAAGCTTATTTTTTATGTTTTCGGAATATGTTCTATGAATTTTGAAAGTGATGGGAAACATGTTTTAAGTGAATTTGGGTTGCATTTGGAATTTAAAGGCTATTTTACCCTCTAAATGGTTGGATTTCATGTGGAACCTTATTTTTGGGATTCCAAATGGTCTTAATGAGTTGTATAAGTGTTGAAAAATGTATTTTCAAATGGTTTTGTTGTGCGTGTGAGTTTTAATGTGGTTTTGTTTACCGAAAATGGAGGTTTACATATGAGATTTTATTGTTGGATAATCATAGATTAGGAAAATTTTTATTTAATTTTTTTATTGCAATGTGTGTGTGATAATTATGATTTATGTGGAATGCGAAATTTAATTTGAGATCAAATGCATTCTATGGTGTCTTATTAAGATAACTATAACTTGTAAGCAAGTGTTATCGGCAGGACTGAGGCCAGGTTCCTTCTAGAGGGATTTATTATACCACACCAAATTATCATATGATACTATAAAATAACACTAGAATATGGGATGAGATCACATATATGGGATTATTCATGATAACAATATTGGTTTTTTCATATGATATGGGGACTACAAGACATTGTTATGTGCTCCCCACTAGTGTCTTCTTCATGAAGACGTTATTGGTTTTTTGGAGGATTTTGATCACCGAGGTATTAGGTTTATAGGGTTACAGTAGTTATAGATACCTTTAGGGATCTCCTAGGGTTCTCTCTTGTGACATGGTCCTTTATGATATTGTTTTTACCATGGGTATATAGGTAATTGTTTATATTTTTTATAATTTTTAATAATGTTTTTTTGAGACATTTTCTCATCCAATAGGTTTTTCATGAATTTTTTTATATAAAAATTCAAATGTTCTTAATAAAATTAGTATGTTAATTTTTATTGTAATGTTATATTAGGTAATCATTCTATCAAGTGCCATCCTACTGGGATTTTCCTCACCCCCATCATACACTCTTGGGCGGTTGTAGAATTTTTAATGAAAGAACCAATTTAAGGAAAGATGTTTTGTGGGGTTGGTGGATTGAGTTCCTAGGGTTCCATTTCCTGAAGGTGTGGGTGGTGAAAGATTGTGGATGATATCCGTCTCATTTCATTGAGACATTTTACTTGTGGTTTAGTTGTTCCTCTACTCATTGGGGTATTTTAGATTTGGTTAATGTTGAAAAACAATGAATATAAAATTTTTGGAAAACTTTATTTTGTGGTTACTATTAATGAGATGATTTATTATTCATTATGGTTGATCATTTTTCAATTCAAGGGTGATATAATTCCCAAAAGATTATTTTCGATAACCAAGAAATAGTTTCTGGCCTATTGTGGTTGGGAACACCCATCGGTTTATGCCTCATCCTAGGTCAGGTGTTTGCTTGGATGACACCCTGACATGGTTCACGAAAAAACACATATATAGATTATTTCTGTACATAAATAATAAATATGAATGATTTAGATTTTTTAATTATATAGTAAATATAAACACTTTAAATTCATCAAAAAGGGTAAATTTATATAACACATGAAATCATTATATATTTTAAAATTATTTAAATTATTTTGTATTACATAATGTCACACCAATATGAAATGAACCAATAATTAACATCTAGTTAAACATTCCTATGATAATTCATTATTATAAATAATTAATATTTTATGTAAACATTGAAGATATTTTAAAAATAAAAAATATGGGTATTTCATATTATAAGGGAATTTTATGAAGATATCATTATTTAAATATAAAAAATTTATATTTCCACCTTTTTTTAATTTATAAATATTTTATAAATTTTAGTGCATCTATAAAATGTGTCAAAAAACGTTTCAAGGATATCATATTATACAACAGAAATATATCATATGATAAAATATAAATATCCCCCCATTAGTTTTTGGGGCATAAGACTATTCAACAATGAGATATTTCATATATTAAAATGAAATTATATAATAGAATATTAATATATCAATCCTATAATATAATTTATCAAGGATACCTAATGTATTTAATGAACATATTATATATTGTGAATAAAAATAATTATTTATGATATCATTATATTGAAATTTTTATGTACAAAAATTTTTGTGATATTATCTTTTTCATACAATATATCATACCCATCCAACTAATGTAGCACACCAATATATTTTAAACATCAATAATTTTAGACTATACTAGATATTTAAAATTTCCATTTATTATAGATACTTTAAAAATACAATAATATATAATATTATAAACTATTACATGCTAAATTGTATCATTTGTTTTATGTCACACCTTATAGTATAACTAAGCAGAACATATGATTGATTAATCGAAATATTTAAACTTTACCGGAGAATATTATAGCCTACGATATACCCATATCTTATTATGTGATATAATATTATACTTTTTGAAATCAATATATAAAATTTTGAGATAATATTATCATTATAATTTTTTTATGAGTTTCCAAATCAACCAAAAAAATAGTTTTTGGTGTCAATGATTCAAATTGGTCATTATTATTTAGAAAAGTAAAATGGACCTTTCTCAAAAATAATGCTAACATGGTATAACTTATATCAAGTAAAGTATTATTTTTTTGTAATGATAATATAAGAATAAATATGTTATTGTATCTAAAATTAGCCACCCAATAAGTATCATTTAAATATTATTATTTTTGATTCCATAATTAAATTATAATATAATTACAGAATATTATATTAATAATAAATAATAAATCATTTTCATTGGATGTGTGTTCAGTTAAAATATATATCTATATTTAATAATACTATAAATTAATTATATTTTTCAAGACTTCTAAATATAATACAATTTTATATGTTAAAATATTATCATTGAATTTCCATAATACACAAATACTATATTCAAAAATGTAAACCAAAATAGGAAAAATAACATTTTATGGTTTTTATAAGAATAATATAAATTATTTCCAATATTTTCCTCCCCTCAATAATCTTAGATATAATCTATTAAAAACTAATATTTTAATATAAATACAATAAAATGAAATATTCAACAAATAATTAGATGAATTTTAATTAAAATAAATTGTTTATAAAAAATTTGATAAAACAATTATGCCCCCTTCCATTTATTTTTAAAAATTTAATTCCCCAAATAATTTAAATAGAAGGATTAATGTCCATTATTCATTATGGAATTAAAAAACATAATATATATTATTACAAAACAATAAAGGATTGAATTATAATACAAGTATATAATTGAATGAATTAAAATTGAATCTTTCTAAAATTGGAGAATTTTTTTAAATGATATATTTTTCTATGAAAAATTACAAATAAAATAAAATAATTTATTAAAAACAATCGATAAATTACACTTATTTAATGAAATTAATAAAACCTAAAATTTTAATGATATATTTTGGTACACATTAAAACCTAAATTTTCTCCAATTTTATTATCCAGAAAGGGAATGATCAAAATAAGTTTCAATAGTAGGTAATATTTAATTGTTATAAGGTAAAATTTTGATTTAAATAACATGAATATTATTATATTTATTCATTACTTAATTCTTATCAATGATTTTATTTCTATAAATAATTTTAAAAATATATGTTTCATAAACAATTATGCAACCATATAATATATCAAACTATTTAATAAGGTGATATCAATGAATAATTTTAATATATTCCATGTATGAACAAAAGAATTAATGTATTTCATCATTTAATGTTCATAAATTATAGGACATAGAAATATAAATAATAATATATGTATAAGAATTATAAAAATGTTAATTATTGAAGAAATAAAAATATATGAAGAATTCATAAGTATCATTTATTTCATTTTACTTGTCGTTGTTTACCAGTCTCACATTACCGATTAATGATTCATGGGTATTTTCATTTATCACATATTTTCTAAATTCCCTAAAATTGTTCTCTTAACTATATATGTAAGTTCATTGTGATTGTCTAATCTTTATATGAATTCGATTATTATTAATAATTACCAGTGAGAGAGAACGAAGTTGTATTTAGGATTAAACTCTGAATGTAGTATCGATAACAATATATGTCTCACATGTCACAAAATTTATGGTCTCTGATATCATGTAAGTAGTTTCTATAACTTTTAAAACAAATACTACAAGATATTAATTTTGTATTGTGTAGTCATTTAATAAAAAATTTTAAGTTATGGCCTTCTACAACAACTACGTACTAATAAATACATATTCTTTTAATCATATATTATTCATAACCTATTTACCCCTTCAATTACTATTTTTATCTTTTCTTCATCAACCATTTCCTATTTTGTATTATCATTATAAAAATTCTAACTATTTTTTTTATAGTATCACATAAATCCTCGATCGTATTCATTTCTATGTCATTTTATTTATCTAAATAGGATGTGTATGGTGTATCTGTAGGATGATTTACCACTGCCTAAGTGGTGGATGTAGCTGAATGTAGAATATATAATATATTTGGTGTATAAAAAGACAATAGATCTACCTAATAAATAAATTCAGTAACCATTTTTCACTATGTAATTTATTTCATTGGAGACAAGGTAGAAATATATTCTATCAATTATAAATTTCATTAATCCCTAAGAAATTTATCATATCCTTCAATGTGTATTCATGAATTTATGCCATGTAATCCATATTAGAATCTTCATTGATAAAATTTATAAAAATAAATTAATAAATATTATTCACTATTTATAGAGATGTAAGAATATAAAATTATGTTCCTTGAGACTTAATTCTATAATAACATGATTAATAATCATTATCTTTTGTTCTTTTCATTACATATTTTTGGAAATAACAAATTCATATTTTCACCCATAGTATCCATTTCATAAATATATGTATCCGAATTAACTAGATCACATTCAATGATAAAACTAGGTATGAAAAATAAAAATTCGTTAATGTCTTCGAATATAGAATAATTAAATTTCCACCCATATTGTTGATACATTGTTCTTGTGGACTCTGACATGGTAATTTTGGATTAATTAGTAACTAACATTATGTACAGTTTTTACTACTTATATCGTGAATCAACTTGTAATATTATTTCAATGATACTCAGTTAACCCATTTTTATAAATGTGAGGGTTTGAAAAATCAATGAGTAACCCACATATTTGTATATTTATGTTTGGAACTCTTCAAAATTATTATTTCATGGTTTTCTTTGGGGTCATTTAACAATTCCATATAATTGGAATTTTTCGTGTATTTCTATAGATCAATAAAAAGGATCCCATATTTTTCCTCCAAGATAGACTACAGTGAAAAAATAAACTCAAGAATAGAAAATTACATTATAATTCACTTCTACAAGAACAAACAATTTTTTACAACATTTTTTTATGACAACTAGATAGATTCATAATGTCTTATGTAATCTCTGAATAAATTCACCAAAAAAATTTTAGTAATTCGTAAATGTGGATATTTTAGATTCCTTATCTCAATATTTCTACTAAAACACTATAATGTGGTATTTATGGGTTTAATAGAAGTCCCCTTTATATTATTCATCTGATGAGACTCTTTATTTTCTCTTTCTCCTTGAATTACATTAATATCAAGTAGAGGTTTCAAAATAAATGATTAGTTTGATGTTTTTTAGAATAAAAAACCCTTTATTTAGTGAATGGTGTGGTAAATTATATTTAGAGATTTGGTTATGATGACTTCATTCAGATTCATGAGATTTATCTTGGTAAAAGGTAGCTATATCGGCTTGAGGACTCTCAAAAAGTGGGATTTTGATGGATGGTTGGCATTTATAGATTTCATAGAAGGAATGATATGACATGATCCATTTATTTTATAGAAATATTTTAACAACTATAATTCAGTAGAACATCTGTTTATTAGAAGACATTTTATTACATTAATGGTTTCAATTATTATCATTGATTAATTTTTGTTTAATATATGATATTTGGAATGTATAATGATAATGTAAATGTTAGTGGAATACGAGGAGAATTAACCAAAACAACATAGTTCAAGTGGTTTCTTTGTTTTTAATAAATATTGGGGCATTGAATATTTATTTTAAACACAAGATAGAAAACAGTGCAATAATGGGTCCATACATAGAAATCCATCTATCATTCAATGAAAAGAATAATGCAAGAATTCCTAGAAGATCATATTCTAGACGAATAAAATTCTCATAATCTTTATAGTAGTTAGAATCCTCCCAAATGGGGATAAAATAGGTATCTTCCACCCTTCAAACATACATAAAAGATATTTATGTTGTTCTTATAGTTGAATTAATATGAGAATAATCCTTTTGTTTTGGAATTATTATTTGTAACCAATGGATGAAATTCATCACACTCATTCTTAAACATAGTTGTTTCATCCCTATACGATCTCCTTGGAGATATATCAAAATTTTCTATATCATCCTAATTACCATAATATTTTTTGAACATTCATTGGTTTATTAGTTCCTTCATGATGAGTAGTCTTAGATGAAGAGTAGCACTTATTTCCACATTAATGGGGTGGGAATTTGTGAATTGATATTTCTTTTTAGATTAACCTAATCCAACTGGATTCTGTGAAACAAAAATAACAAACAAAAATTATTTTTGTTCTCAATACCATTATGATTATGAATCCCATGAGATTTATTTGAATCAAGAAAAAAAATATTACCTTTTCAGGCCCACATGGGGTTGTGTATAGTTGGTGTATTCCATTGAATATATCATTCCACACACCACACACCCTAGTACAAATCTATACATCAATAAATTAACATATTTCACTTAGAAATTGAACTTTCATGTATCCATAGGGAAAAAACCAACCTCATATGCATTGGAGGTTTATAAATTCATGTAACCTTTTGTATAAGAGTGTATTAATTCCCCAAATAAGGTTGACCCAGGAGCACACATTGTCCTAGAATATGCCTATTAGACAACCCCAGTCTGGAATATTTTCATTACATAGTGTATACCTACCATGTGGTCCAGAACCAAACCATCCCTTACACATTTTTTCATATAAATAAGTCCTCTAAATATTGTAATATGACTTTGACAACATATATTTATTATTATAATTTCACTATATAGAATGAACCTCTATAATATATCTATCATAAACTGAATAAATATATTTCACTTGAATATACCAATGAAATTATGAATCAATGACCTCCTCCCATTGATCTACTTTCATGGATTAACATACCAAACTACCTTATACAATCATGTTTAATCATTCAATCCCATATTTTGGGCAATATTATTTCATAAAAAATTTAGTTTATAATCCTAAATAGTTTTTTCTATTTGATAAATGGAATTAGAATATATTCAGAACTATTTTATAAATTATAATAATAGAACTAACAACACATTATCCATTCATAGTAAAACATTACAACAATGTATATGAAAATATGTATCAACCACACGGATTATTACACACTATGGATTGTTACATTCAATAAATGTGATTAATGTAGTTGAAAAAAAATAGAAAAGAATAAAATATTTAACACATGATGATCTCATAGATCATCTCCACATATGGAGATCGCCAGTATCAAATAAAAACCAATAATGTTGAAGAATATAAGGAATAAAGAATGTATATTTTGAGATAAAAAATGAAATCATTAGAAATGGAGGCACAAGAATTAAAATTTTGATTGTAATGAACGAGTTTAGTAAATAAATATATAAGAATGAAATCATGCCATTGAAAATATGGTCAATGGAAATATTTTAATTGATTATAAATATATAGAATAAGTTTACTGATGTTTTTTATCATTAGTAGAAAATTTAAAATAATATAATTTAGTAAAGATAATTAAAAATATAATATTAAAATATAATATTTTTTTATTTTTTAAGTTTTGTTACTTATAAAAACATATCTCAAAATAGAAAATGTTGTTATGGAGTGATATTGTTTTTCAATATATATATATTTATTTATTTATTTTAAAAACCCACGATTAACGTTTTTAATACTAAGAAATAATTTTCTTTCAATGAACTTGAATTATATCAATTGATATTTCCTTCCTATAATTATGTCATATAGTATAAATCACATTAAATCACATTTAGAACACAATAAAAATAGTATAAATGAATTTAAAATGATACAAGATGTATTTTTAGATGTTAATATACGTATAAGGATGAAATGAAAACTAGACCATAGGAATAGTAATATTACCCTTATGGATAGAAAATTATCCAAATGAATAGTAAAGTCTCCCATGAATTTAAAAATTAAATTTATTAATTTTATAAATTCATTTATGATATTATTATATCATAGAATACATAATTTATTTTTATAAACGTTCTTAATTAAGTGTTGATATTTTTTTGATATAAATATTTAATTACAATTTTATGAATAATTTTATAATATAAAAGAAAATTTATTTTCATAATGTTTCGTAAAAGTATAATGTTTAATTTTATTATTATTTTCATATTAATATATGTGACATTAATTATTTTTTCAAATTCTTATAAAATCCGTTATAATTTTCAAATATGTATTCCTTGGGAGAAGTGGAAATTATAATTAAGAATTATATTTCTCATATTTAGAAAACTATTTTCACCAAATGGTGTTCATTTTTGGAAATAAAATGTCTAAAATTTGATGTAAATAATTTTTGGGATTTTTCTAAAATAATTTAATTTTTTGTATTTCACTAAAATAGATGATTTTTTTGTAAATAAAAAAATTTGAGTCCAAACGCTCAATTTATTCGTAGAAGGGGATATAGTATAATATAAATCACGAAA
The DNA here is from genome assembly GCA_963277665.1 of Viscum album. Lineage (NCBI taxonomy): Eukaryota > Viridiplantae > Streptophyta > Magnoliopsida > Santalales > Viscaceae > Viscum > Viscum album. Next base: position 2,003,891,284 of record OY728136.1, read on the forward strand.
CAAATAGTACAAGGATGAAATCGACTAGAATATATCTTGAGACCTCACTGAGACCCACAGGAGCAGCTACCAACTGAGCTGCACCCTATGAGTAATGATTTGTGAATAATAATATTAGATAATTTACGATAAATGCTAAATATATAAATTTCTGGGTAATTATTGATATAAATCAGAGGAGGCATAATTATTTATAACTCAATGCATTATTTACTATACTTATTTAAAATAATTAAAAAAAATTCTTTTTCGGAGCTGAAATATTATATTAAATATTAAAATACTGAGAATACCCTCTTCTCATCAACTCTAAATACCACCCTCACCACCTATTGTCCTCACACCATAAAAACATGTATCACTATAAAAATTCTTCTTAATAATCTTATAAATTCATTCCCCAATGTCCTAGTGCCTTTTTTTCTCATCAAGGGAGCAATGTTGTTTTGCTAAGGAGGTTCTCAAGGACAATAATCCCCTATGTTTTATTTTAATTTATTTTAAAATTATTTTAATTTTTTATTCTCACATTACTACCCCACAACCAAATGGAATGATAACCCCATTAACATAACTATAATATAATTTTATTATGTTAATGTAATAATCTATCATCAATACCTCTTCTCCTCTCATTTTTTCGTAAATGAAATCATCACCTGCGATGCATCAATTTATTGACATCATAGAAGATTAACTTTAATTTTCCATTAATTCATGAAAAGATGGTCCTAAAACCATTTAAATAGTTATAAAAAATAGTAATATATTTATTATATCCTATTTATTGTTATTTAATCATTATATACACATAATGTCAAATAATTGAACAAGATAAGTTCATAGGGAGAAAAAACCGCCAAAAATAATCCAAATATTTATAACTAACTTCTCATCTAATGATTCATCCTCACCTAAAATAACCAAATAAATTTTATAAAAAAATTACATCTGGGAGGATCTTTAATAAAATATTACTTAATTTCTATATTCCTATTCACTTTTACATGAACTGTCTTACACTTATATAAGAGAACTAATTATGGTATCTAAGAAAACGAGCACTCTTGAACAATGAAATTGAACACTATAGGTCATAAAACACACGAAAAATGAACATGTTAAAATTTAAAGAAATAAATTAATTGTAAAAATGTTTTTTAACTATTAATTAATTAATATAATTTGATTAATCATTACATTATGATTTTATGCAGGATCGTTTCATACACATAGTAGGGGATTCTACCTGAACCTCCATTTTTTTCATTGTGTTACGCTTATTCTCCCTTTACCCCAATGTCATTACTTTTTATTTTTATGTAAATATTCTATATTTTGTGTTTATTTTAAAATCTCACATACAGAAATAAAATCATCCCTCCTTGATGGAGAAATACTTGTTTTAAAATGGTTCCCTTCATAATTACTCCTAATAAGTAAGCCTAATTAAGGGAAATTCACGATTTAATACCTAGTTTCAAGTGTAGTAGATAATCTATTAAAGTATAAAATTTCAAATATAAAATCATTTATTTTTTCATGAATATCTATATTTTTTCATTTCTAGTTTTAGTTAATCAAATATTCCCTTTCCTCTATAAATTTTGTTCAATATTTTTCTGAAACCGTACTAAAATGTTTCTTTTATAATGTTTAATAATGATTTTTCCATATGTTTACACTTAAATTGGACATAAATTATCATTCTATATACCTATTTTCCCTTAAAAAATCCATTTATGATCTGAATAATGTATTTCTTGTACATATTTATACTACGGTCATTCTTATGAATAGTGACATGATTATATTACCCATTTCTTTCCATGGGTAACCCATATGTTTTTTATTCATGTGGAACACATATTTGTGAACATGTTATGATGGGTTCACCAATATAGTGGTCTAATTCATTTGGTATTGTTTATTCAAATGATACATAATGATTGGATAGGGATGGAACCTAAATCCTTTGTGGGAACTTTTCTACCATGTTATGTAGCCTTGGATGTTTTCCTTGAGTAATGTTTATGTCATATTATAAATTGTTTAAACATTCTTATGATGGCATGGTGATATGTTAAAATGTTATACTTGTTATTAATCCTTATATTTTTTCATGTTCCATACCTTTTATTATATCATGTTATGTCTTATATCCCATGTGTTATGTTTTATTCTTATGCTGATATCCTTAGTGAGATTTTTTAACTTACCTCTTTTGTTTATGTATTCCACTGGTTGTGTGTGTATATGTATGATATAAATGGATATTTTAATCACATTACGGATATTATATATAAGAAATTATCAGGTTGGATTCATGTTTTCAAATTATGTACCTAGTCATCACAAGACAATACACTTTATAACCATTGGATAGTAATTTGATGGATAATTATGCTTAAAATCATGGAATTAATTATATAAAAGGATGTGATATTTATAAATGGTATCATAGAAAGTTTATGTTATTTTTGGGATTATGATTAGAAAACTCTATTTTAATCAATAAGGATAATTCTTTGTTCTTGAGAACATCTCTAATAATCTCATACTATAGAGAAATTGGTTTATCATGATAATTCATCTAGGACAAGATACTTTGAGTGGGAGAGGTTTTGTAACACATGAAACTAAGAGTTACAAACCTAATAAGGTTATCAGATCCCAACTCTAGTTAATATGGTATGAGACAATTGGTCTTACTACATAATAGGTTTGACAATCTCGGGAGGGGGTATTTTTTATTAAATTCATAATCTCTTTATGAAATATTATTAAGGGAATAATATTTTTATAAGAATATGTATTAGGAAAAAGATCATGGTTAACCTAGATTGGAATATAGTGAATCAAAATTTAGGATAAAATTTTCATTTACAAGATTATCCATTTACGTTTATAGATTCCTATTATGATGATTATTTGTTATGTATTAAATAACACAAATTGAAAAATCTTCCTATTAGTTAATGGATTGAAATAGAATAGCTCATTCGAAATAGTGAATGCAATAGAAAATGTGACCATTTCTCTAGAGATATACCAATTTTTATGGGAATGGGCGATCAAATATTCATGATATTACTTTCTTAACAGACTCATGTTATAAATAATTATGTCCATATTGTGGAAAGCCCTCTTTATCTAAGGAGAGATAAGGTCATGGGGAAATACTTTATACTGAAATGTCCCCCTCCAATTTTTAGTGTATATCTTGATCCCCTACTAATATAAGAATATATTAAAATTATTGAGAAGATATTATCTATCCTCTATTTATAAGAAGAAGATAAATTCTCATGGGAAGCTTATAATTTTGATGGGGAAGCTGATCTGTAGTGGACACTAATCAAGAACCAAATATCAATGGAGTAAATTGATTCCATAATTTGGTAATATTTCTATAAAATAAATTCCAATATCTATTTTCTCCAAAAAAATCCATATTATTATGGAAATAGAGTTCCTGGGAATGAAGAAAATAAAATACATTTGTATTTTGGTGTATATATAAAACATCACAAGGATTCCAAGATATAGCTCCAGCTTTGTCAAGAACAACTAATGAAAAGTGATCACATCTTCAAAAGATTATAGCCAAGTCTATGAAAATAATTGGTGATTAAATAAATTGATAGGTATGCAGATATTCTATGTTGTAAACATAAGTTTGAAATATAAATTTGATAATCTCAATGGTCATGTGGTCATAGGGAATGAAATAGAAAAATGAAGTTTTATATGGGTGGATGAAAAGATAAATCACATGATGGAAATATGACCCCGCATATCGTGTATCAAATGTGTGGCAAGAAGTATCATGGAAACTACTTAATAGAAACTGAGAGATGCTTCAAATGAATAAGAGAAGGGCGTATGGATAATAAATGTTGAAAGGATACGAATAATCCCTCTAATGCAGAACAAGAAATAATGGTTCCGAAAAACACTCATCTACATGGTATGTGTTTCAAATACAAGGATCATGGTCATTATACAAGCTATTCCCCTAATCCAAGGGTTGTTGTAGTCAATCAAAAAAAGAATCATCAATGGAAATATAGAAGGACATTTGCTATAACTACAATTGAGGTAGAGCCTGAAAATTATGCGTTGATGGATATTTATTTAATAGTTTAAGAATATATATTTTACATTTTGATTCTGGTTAAACTCAATTATTTATGTTATGAATGTGTAGTAGAAATATTCAATCACCACCTCAAAATTTGGATATATAGTTTCAAGTGAGATACATAAAATGGGAAATTATTTCATCCTACGTATATAACTCCTTCACGAAAAATGTTTGTGAATTAAACCACTAAGAAAAACATTTTAAACTTTATTTTCCAGAGTTTGATGCTATATTGGGAATGGATGGTATATCTTTATATATAACCTACTTTTATTTTTGGGAATGTGATATCACTCTTCACATCCAGAAGCATTCTCTAATTCTGTATAATTGTATGGATGAGGATGAATCACTTACAGAATAAACATCTAATGTATGGATATTAGTACATTATTATCTTGTATATATTTCTCAAATGATTTATACCAGGGGGAGAATCATGTTCAAAAACAAGAACATTATAAGGGAAAACTCTAATGTGTCCCCCTGAATAGTTTCCTGGTATTCCTCCTGGTCTAGTGTTTCAGTTCAGAATTAATCTTGTTCATGAATCTCTACCAATATAAAATACAAATTACAGTATTCCCATATTTAGCTAGAGGAAATTAAGATGATGTTACGTGATAATATAGAAAAAGGTTTCATAAGACCATCTGCTTCACCATGGGGTTCAATAGTCCTATTTTTCAAGAAGAAATAACTGTCAATGTAAATATAAATTTATTATTTTGAGATCAATGAAATTATAAGTTTCACCTCACAAATATAGATGAATTTTTTGATCATATATGTGAGGCCGTTTATTTCTCTAAGGTGGACCTTCAGTTTAGATATCACTAATTAATGATGATTAAGGATGACATTCCCATGAATGACTTTTCAATGAGATGTGGAAACAATGAGTTCATTGTAATTCAATTTGGAATCACAAATAATATAGAAATTTTCAGGGGTTTAATAGATATAGTCTTTATATATCATCTTGAATAATTTTTGGTAGTCTTTATTAATGATATTATGATATACTCCTAAAGCAAGGACGAACCTGAGGTGAATTTGAATAATATGCCTGATAAATTTCTAAGGGATAAAATTTATGCAATATATATTAGATGTCAGTTCTAGATGGAGTGATTATTATTAATGAGGCATTTTATTACTAATAATTGAATATCTATGGACCCTTCCATGACCAAGGCAATATAAGAGTGGCCAAGTCCAATAACTGGAATGGTGACTTGGAGTTTCCATGGTCTAGTTGGCTATTAACAAGGACTTTTAAGGAATTTCTCATGATTTTTGAAGCCACTAAACAAGATAACTCAAAATAAAGTAATGTTTTTCTAGACAAGTGAATGTGAACACTGTATCAATGATTAGAAGATAAAGCTTATCACTGCACCAATTCTCACACTTGTGAAAAGTGGTTATCTCTTTATGGTGTAAAATTATTCTTAATAAAAGATAAAAGACTATGTAATAATTAAAAATGATAAATTGATAGCTTTCACCTCAAGTAGGAGTAAAATTTTATATAAAGACTATCCCACACTTGATCTAGAGATGGAAGTTCTGTTATTTATATTGAAAATTTGGAATAATTTTCTCTATGTGGAGAAGTGTGAGATTAATAATGATCAGAAGAGTCTCAAATATATATTGAAATAGAATGAGATTAATATGAACCCATGAAGATGGTATGATCTCATAAATTATTATAACTACACTATTTGTTACAATCCTCATAATGAAAATATGGTAGTTGATGCTCTATGTCGAAAGGGTAATGCTTATTTATTAATGATGATTGTTGAGAAGGATCCAATATTCTTAGACCTAAAAAATATGGATAAGGATATAACAAGTGAAGGAACATCATCAATCATTTCTCAAATGATTTATAAATAATTCCTTATGGAGAAAATAAATAATTTTCAAGGAAATGATATATAAATTTAGAAAATGGTTGAAGCTAACAAAAAAGTGAAATCCTCCCATTTAAAGATCATTGGCGATGGATTTGTAATATTTGAGTTACAATTATGTGTTTCATCAGATCTTGACACTAAGAAGGATCTTCTAAATGATTCTCATAGATCAACCATCTCTATTCTCCCAGGGATCAAAACAATATATCCACATATCTGAGAGAGTTATTTGTGGGACAATATTAAAAAGAAGATCATTGAATATACATCGATGTTCCTGGTATGCCAAAAACTGAAGGATTAAAGACACAAGTCTACATAGATGACACAACCACTATCATTACCAACATGGATGTTGGAGAACATTACCATGGACATTTTTAGTGAAATTCGAAGGAAATCCAGATGAAATAATGTTATGTGGGTTGTTGTGGATAATATTACAAAGACTGCTCACTTTTTCACAATTTGATAAGACTTCTCAGTGGATGAAATTTGACAGATATACATCAATGATGTGGTAATGATTAAAGGAGTACATATATATATTATATTTTATCAGGATTTGAGATTCACCTCCACGTTCTAGAAATGTCTCTAACATGATCTATGAACAGATATGAACTTTAGTGTCGCCTATGATACTCAAATTGATTTCCAATATGAGTGGACTATTTAGACATTGGAATAAATGTTGATAGCGTGTTCTGTGGACTTCAAATAAGAATCAGACCAACATATCATTCTAGATGAGTTCTGTTACAACAAATATTTCCACCTGATCATCCAAATGGATCCAAATGAATCCCTCTTTGAGAAAAGATATAGAACAGAAGTGTGTTGGTATTAATTATGTGAAAAAAAATATTCTAGCAGATAAAATGGTAAATGAAATAGTGGTAAATCTGAAAACTATTCCACAACACATCATGGTATCCTAATGTCAACAGAATAGCATCACAAATAATTGTCAACCAGACCTTGAGTATAGGGTTAGAGATATGGTATTCTGCATCATATCTCTATGGCAGAGGATTGATGAGATTTAGAAATAATGGAATGTTATTCCAAGGTACATCAGCCCCTTTGAGATCCTTGGTCATGTCAGATTTGTGGCTATCAACTAGCACTTTCGCCTACTATATATCAAGTACATGATGTAGTGCATGTATCCCTCCTGAGGAAGTACATACCAGATACTTCACATGTACTAAATTCAAAGATGGTATAATTTGATATTGATTTATCTTATGAGGAGTATCATGTGAAGATCATGGACCATAGAGAAAATGTTCTACATAAAATACCACTAAAATAGTCAATGTAATTTAGTCGAACAATAAGTACAAAAACACAACATGGAATCTTGAGGAACCAATGAAGGATAATTACCCTCACTTGTATTACACATAATATGTAAATTTAAATTTTGATGGTGAAATTTGAAAATAGGGGAAAATGTTTTGACCATGAATCCTATAAATGGAATACCCATTTTTTAATTAATTAATTTAGTATAAACCACATAGAATCAAATTTAGAACACAACACATACTTTATAAATGATAAACGAATGAAATAAGATGTATACCTATATTTTACAGAACCTATATTGATGAAACAGAAACATGACATTAGGAATAGTAATATAACTTTTATGAGTTGTAAATCAACCAAATTAATAGTAACCTCTCCAATAAAAGACTAAACAAAATTTAGGCTTCTTATAAATGAAATTATGATAAGATTATATCAAAGTATACATAAATACATGTTTTAAAAATTATTAATCAATCATTGATATATTTGTAAGTTATATATGTTAAATTAAATTCGTAGGTTTAATTTATTAATATATATGATAATATATTTTCATAAAATCTATTGATAAAAATTATTTTATTGTCTTATAATTTTAAGATAATTTTATGAGACATTATTTAATTTTTCAATGTGTTATAAAATCATTTATTATTTTTAATACATTATTTCTTAGAAAATGATCATTTTAAATAAGAATTAAATTTATTATATTGAGACATTATTTTCATAAAATATAGTGTATTTTTGTATTCAACACATTGAAAAATTATGTAGGTGAATTTTTGGGAGTTTTCTAGAAAGCATTAATTTTTAGTGAATAGTAAAATGCATGAATTTATGATAAATTTTAAATACATGATTTTCTTAGTCATTGTTGTTGTAATGTTCAATTAATTAATATTATTTCAATATAACATGAATTAGTTACTGTTTTTATTCATAATAATCAATACTATATTTTTCTTGATAAAAATAAATATATACTGCATAAGATAATGAGAACACACCCCTCTCCTCCACTATAAAAACTACCCCTAAGTGCCTCTTCTCCTATAACATTCAAAGATTTGAGCCTTGTCAAAATTCTTACCCATACACTTATATAGAACCTCCCCTATGGAAATAATCATTTTCTCTAATGAAAATACCAAAAACTTTTCAATAATAATTTAATCAAGGGGGGGAATTGAAGTGGCAAATTGCTCATTCTTTCTTTTAATTTATTTTCATATTATATTGCATTATTATTCTCTCCACACCTAGAATAATAAAAATGGAATGATAACACTAGTAACATATCTATAATGTATTTTTATTATGTAACTGTAATATTCCATCATCAATATCTCTTATCATCTCTTTTTTTTTCTTAAAATTATATCATTTCCCATGATGTGTCAATTTACAGACATCGTGGATAAAGCACTCCAATTTTTATCTAGCACCTCCAAGGCTATCCAAAAGCCATTTTTTGGGTAATCCAAAGTATTATATAGTTATTAACTAATATAAAGTGTTTATTAATCATTATTTACTCATGATGTAAAATAATAAAAAAAAAATAAGATTGTTGTGAGTGAACACCACCCAAAATAATCCAAACAAATATCAGTAATATATTATCTAAGGATTAAACCTCACACAGGCTAACAAAATGAATTATATATTAATTATACCTTTTTATGTTAATTAATAACTGATTACTTGAATTATGGATTTAAATTTCCATTTTACATGAACTTCTATACACTTGTACTGTAACGCCCCGACCCTAGCTACCCAGAGTCGGTGCATTACTTCGTAACATTGGCCTGATCACAAGAAAGATCAAATCCCGAAAGACCGATTGGTTTAGTAGACTTGGAAACACTAGATATAATCATAAAGTTTTACATTACATTTCAAAGTGAAAAACTACTACAACAACAAAGTCTTCATATCCACACTATTAACCCCTCATAATATCCCTGCAAGTCATTCATAATTTACTTCTTCACTACCTGGGAAAAATAAAACATAGAAAAGGGGTGAGCTCAAATGCCCAGTAAGGATAACAATATAGCGGAACATTCAAAATAATCATAAACATTTAAGGCAATGAATTACTAAAACAAAAGCCTTTTAAAATTGAACTTCAACATAGTATGGCAAAAGTAAAATGAAATAATGCCATTTACTTATTCACATGGATATTCTACTAATCGAATAATCACATGAAATATCAATAACCACTTTCATAATGTTGGAGTGCATAATGTCAAATGTTAATTTCATTGTCTAGGCCTCATCCCAAGACCTAGGGGTTACTTCTAACCGAAACCCAACCCGGAGTGCCTCTAATAACCGGACACCAACCCGGAGTGCCTCTAATAACCGGACACCAACCCGGAGTGCCTCTAATAACCGGACACCAACCCGAAGGGCATACTTTTACCAGTCCCTAACCTGGAGGGCTTACTTTAACCAGTCCCCAACCTGGAGGGCTTACTTTTACCGGTCCCCAACCCGGAACATACTTGTTTAGCACATTCATCTGAAGAAAAGTTTGAAATATAACATAAACATTCGGATTAAAACAAGCATACGAAATGTCAATAGTTTCACCATAAACTATGAATGGTATAAAAATAGCACATCCACAGTCAAACATATCACAAAAACTTCAATACAATATAGAAGTTTTGTATCATAATAAATCAACTTCAAATAATCTTAAAATCCATCAAAGGATGTTGACATAGATGAAATCAAAATTCTTTTTAAATAAGTATCTCCTTTTATTTTGAAATCATTTAAGATCCATATAAAATAAAACATTTTCTTTGAAAATATTCTTATAAGATTGTATGGAAAGCTTCGACGATTTTATAACGGCGGAAAATAACCGCACCCGCCGTATAAGTTAAAAAAAACATTCTTACCTCAATTCAGTCGAAAAGGTTAAAAAGGACCTTGTTTTGAAAACGACGGAAAGATTCCTTTATAAACCTCTTATAAAAATTTAAACAAGGGTATAAATGACTTTAACCCATATTCTTGTAAATAGTAAAAATGTTTTGAAATACATTTCAAAGAAACATGGATGTGGATGATAAAGAGATCCCAGTAGATTATTACGTATAATACAACCTCGGATAATGAAGAGATTGTGAAATAACCCTTACCTTGTACTTTTCCTTGGTTGAGGTAGGTTAACCTCCTGTATAATGGTGAAATAATTGTTATTAAATTATACAATAATCATATATATTAATATGATATCATATATGATCTTTTAACATTGATTTGTTAATAATATCTTAGAATTATCGTCGTTTCGGGAGTTAACTTACTCATTTTCTTTTATATGTTTTGTTACATAAGACATGGTTGTTGTATCTTATTCATATCCAGAATGATATACAGTCCTTAAACATCATTTTTAAATCATCAAATGATAATTATACTTGAATGGATACGATGGAGAATGAATCTCATCGCGTTCGTGGAGACGGTAGTCCGTACGTACGCACGAGCGACAATATCATTCTTTTGATATTAAAATAATATATAAATGGATGGTATATCATATATACAGAATCATTAACATGTTATATTTATTATTTACATGAGTTACACATCATTATTATACCCATCCAAATAATATTATATTGAATAACAATTACACCACGACGTGGAGACGGTAAGCCGTACGTACGCACGTATGGTGACATGTTATTCAAAGGGTGGATAGAATACTGAATATGGTTGTACCATATTTATAATAACATCACAGTATATAAATGATACTGGAGTCATTATTTTAGAATGGTAACAACAAAGGGATAAGAAGTGGAAGAAGAAATGAACTTGGAAAAGGGGTGGTGAAAACATTACCTCTTCTTCGGGTTCTTCCTTTTGATTTGATCAAAAGGGCTCCTTAGGTTGGCTTTCTGATCAAACTAAGGCCCCTAGGTTGTAGTGAGGGATGTTGGGAGAGTATTTGGGCAGATTTTTGCCGAACCAAAAGGCTTTAGAGGTGTGAAGAAAAGAGAAGGAGGAGTGCCCTTTTATAAGAGGGGTGAGGGGCACTTTTGGAAAAGCTAGAAATATTAATTTATAATAAATTCATATTCGGTTTACAAAGGCTCCAAAGTTGAATATTCAAAGGATTAGGTGGGGATAGGTCGAAAACAACTCATCCAATAGAATTTAGACAGGTTTGGGTACTTATATTAACCTTATCTTTAAGTATTAACTCTAAGTTAATTAGTTTCACTTTTACAATGTCTCTTTGTATTTTTATATAATATGGTTAATAAACTTACTATATACATCCAAGAGACCCCCAAGTGGTCCATTAATGATTAACCTATCATAATATAAGTCTCTTGGACGAACCTTAGATTTTTAGGAATTTAATATCAATTAATAATATAATATTTGTTTTAAGAACTCTTTTTTGTCAATTTTGACACTATTCAATAGTTGATTTTTGTGAAACTGATAACAGATTGATTACTTCGAACAAAGTCAATTAAATCAATCCTAATATATCATATTATCCTAGAAAATTAGTTTAATTCATTAAAAGTTTCATATTATATTTATTTGGGTATTTATAATATCAATTATTTTAATTTTTCACTATTATAGTAATTACTGCATCATCATTGTGTCATAAATAAAATAACTTATTTAATGTCTAAAAATTATAAATAAAATATCATTATGTAGGAAATCTTTTTATCTTTCTAATTAATATTTATAATCGAAAATCCAACATGTATAACCCTATGTAAAAATTGTTCTTCTAAAAGATGTTAGCTTATGCCATTTTTATTTTTATTTAAGCTTTATTAATATAATGTGTCATTATCACTTACAAGTGGATCCATGGGGTCCCAAAATTGACACAAAGATGCCCATGGTCGACCATCTATCAACCAATAGGGTTAAGACACGTTTTTAGGGTAATTTAGTATTATTATAATATTATTTTTTTAACCCTTATTTACCGGATTTACCCTTAACCATGGTAAATAAAATATTTACCGCAGTAATTATTCAAAATGTCTAAAAATAAAAGTTACCTATTTATACAATTTGAACATCCTGATTCCAAATATGGAATCCATTTTCCTAAATTCAAAACACAGAAGTGGCAGAAATTAATTTAAAATTAATTCCCGCTGTCAAAACAAAAAGCGTGTTTTTAAGAGATAATAACTATCAAAAGATTGACACTTGTTTATGTTCGGTTTAATTGTAAAATTATGTCCAATGACCAACATTATATTAAATGGTAAAAATATATTCTAAATATACTTTAAAACTACTAAAATTCAAAATTTATCACTATTAATTATTTTGATTAAAAAAGATGTTTTTAATTAAAATTTAGTAATTTTCACTATTCATCAAAATATGAAAGTTATCCGAAAAGTACCAAAATTTCACCTTAGGATAAATTCGATATTTCGAGTCCAAAAATGAAGTCCATTTTCAAATATAAAATATATATAATTTCAAAAAGTAGGTATTACTATTCACAACGGCTAGTTTAATTAGTTGTGGTGTGTGTTAGAACTCGAGGTTGCGTACAACACACGCTATCGCATTATTCAAAGGGAAACGTACCGTAGAAGCTTGGGGTGTTTCATTTTAAATTTTTTGATGTCCCCATTTAGTCAAAAAGTTTAAAATATTGTATTTAAAAAGGGTTCACTATTAAAAGTTGATAAAAGTGCAATACTGAAAATGAATTTGTTCTTGCATTATATCTAAGAAACTCATAATATGGATTCTAAAATTATAAGGATTATATAAAGTTTAAAATTTAGATAATACTATTCATAACCTCTTTTGAATGGCTTTTTTTTGTAAGTCATGGTGTGATTGAACTCGGTGTTGCGTGTAGTGCATGTTATTGAATTATTTTGAAGAAATAACACACTATGAAATCTTGGGGTGTTACATTCTCCCCTCCTTCAATAAATTGCGTCCTCGCAATTTGAAATTGTTCTTCGAAAATAAAAGGTTGAAAATAGAAAATATAGTTGTGGGAAAACCCACATTGGAAATTGGGTTACTAAAATTTAGTCTTAATATGAGGAAAAGAGAAATCAAAGGGTCACCACCAAATTATGATCTCGATTAGGAGAACATTGGTGGCAATTAGAGACATATAATCGAAGGAAAAACGTAAATATTTATAGGTAGTGATTGAGGTCATCAATCACAAACAAGTATAAAATTGAGGTCCTTAAATTCATCAATCTATGATGAATTGAAATACCATCGGTTCAACAAAACATAGGGTATTAGGATAACACATTTTTGACGTTTCAAAATATCCTAGTTGAAATCCCACATCGAAAAATGAATTAATGAGGCCTCTATTTAAAATAAAGAGTCGAAAGTATGAAGATTACCGAAAATAACACATACTAGGGTTCCATGTAGTAAAATATGGATATGGAAGAAAAATCTAACCATCAATTATCTGATGGAGAGTGGTAGAGAACATGGCTATAAAAAGGCCAACAATCCCAAAGCCAAAAATTAGTGATGATTTAAGGTACCATCTAGGAAAACATTTTTGTTCAAAGTTTCTTTTCTTAATATTGAGGAATTTATTTATGAGATTGGCTAAGATCATAAGGAGATATACTTACTTTATAATTAGAGTTTTATCCATTAATAAATTTCTACCACAAACTCATCTTTCACTCTAAAAGATAATAGAATGTAAAAAAAATTCTATTTACACTATTCGTATAGGGTTCTAAAATAAACGAATTTATAATTCATCTACATGATCTTTTAATAAAAACTACATTATTTAATCCAGGACATCTCATGGTCCAGTGGTAGGTGATACACCCTTGTCGCCCTTCGGTTGCGGGTTCAAGTCTCGCAGCCTTGCCGGACGCGACGGGTTGCCACCCGACCTCCGGGTTGTCCTTTTATGGCAATCCAAAATAATCCAAACTAGAACTATCCAAAACACTTCTTTCCAAACTCACAGTCCAACATTTATAAGGAAGGTAAACATAATGTAGAACCTTTTTACCCCGTAATAGCATATGAATACCTTCATCATGTATTACCATATTCCTTATTGATTACATTCATGCTCCCTTATTCCATATAGAATGCTGGATATACTTCATTAATCCAAAAATGTTTTAAACCCCAACAATGATGGAATATACAAATCATTAATTAGTTCCAAGGTAGTCAAGAATATCCAATATAATTTATCCAAAACAATCACATATTATTCCAAAATCACTACCTCAGTATTAGAACTATATTATGATTTATCATTCTCTCAACCATATATTTTCCAAAAATTTATCCTTCTATTGAGTCACTTTTCTTTGTTCCACATAATCTCAAGTCCTTAATGAAATATTACTGCAGTACAATCCTTATATACTCCATAATTATTATAACAAGTACATTGTTGATACAACACTCAATTTATATAATCAACATAATAACTCTAATCATTCCTCTTCATCTGTGGTAGTATCATAACTTTATTATTATCCAATAGCATCATTTGCGGCATAGTCTGATGACAGGGGCATAGGTTCGCGTAGTGTCCAAACTCCTTGCAAATGAAGCATTGTACATTTGAAACCATTTTCTTACCCTTGCAGTCACGTACTTTGTGCCCTTTTCCTCCACACTTATAACAAACTCCCATTCCTTTCAGGCAAGTTCCAGGGTGTTTCTTTCCACAGTTACCACATATGGGAAAATTCTTATTTTCCCTCTTCCCTTTATCCATATTTCTCTCTTCTATCCTTTTCTTCTCTTGCTTCCCTTCAAAGCCATAGGACTCAGTAAACTCTTTACTTGTCTTATCAACACATGATATTATTTCTTCATATGATGATAATACATGGGAGACTATTTCTCTTATAAATTCTAGCTTAAGACCATGAAAGATATGATCCTTCCTTCTCTTTGGATCATGTGCATTTCTGGAGTTCTCATTCCTTTTACTGGGCGCCATTTCTAAACAATGGCATAAACTAGATCAGTTTATGAATCAAAATACATAATCCCATACTTATAAAACACTTAACATAAATTGAACTATTTATGGATATAATCCATAATCATAAAAATGTTTTCTTTGAGAAAGTATATACTCATAAACCCTTCATAATGGTTTGTAAAGAAAATGAGAATTATCCTAAGCATATCCCCCGGGAGTGTCGTAACCAAGAGTGCAGCAAGGCCCGTTGTCGTGCACCAGTTCCCGTTCGAGTCTAGCTCAAAGCGGTGTTTTCGGGTTTTACCCCTAGGTACATCTGTGCCAGAGCCGCCTCTACCTGCTCGTATCCAGACAGGGATGTATTGCTCGGAAAACTCACAAAATCTCTACAAATACCAAAATTCTAGGAAGTTCTTCTATACTAATCCTCAAAGTTCATCTTAGGTCTATGTGCTCTAATCATAGTTTATCTAATTCTAGCTTCCAAGGTTTGTACTAAACTTCCTCTGATACCAACTGTAACGCCCCGACCCTAGCTACCCAGAGTCGGTGCATTACTTCGTAACATTGGCCTGATCACAAGAAAGATCAAATCCCGAAAGACCGATTGGTTTAGTAGCCTTGGAAACACTAGATATAATCATAATGTTTTACATTACATTTCAAAGTGAAAAACTACTACAACAACAAAGTCTTCATATCCACACTATTAACCCCTCATAATATCCCTGCAAGTCATTCATAATTTACTTCTTCACTACCTGGGAAAAATAAAACATAGAAAAGGGGTGAGCTCAAATGCCCAGTAAGGATAACAATATAGCGGAACATTCAAAATAATCATAAACATTTAAGGCAATGAATTACTAAAACAAAAGCCTTTTAAAATTGAACTTCAACATAGTATGGCAAAAGTAAAATGAAATAATGCCATTTACTTATTCACATGGATATTCTACTAATCGAATAATCACATGAAATATCAATAACCACTTTCATAATGTTGGAGTGCATAATGTCAAATGTTAATTTCATTGTCTAGGCCTCATCCCAAGACCTAGGGGTTACTTCTAACCGGAACCCAACCCGGAGTGCCTCTAATAACCGGACACCAACCCGGAGTGCCTCTAATAACCGGACACCAACCCGGAGTGCCTCTAATAACCGGACACCAACCCGGAGGGCATACTTTTACCAGTCCCTAACCTGGAGGGCTTACTTTAACCAGTCCCCAACCTGGAGGGCTTACTTTTACCGGTCCCCAACCCGGAACATACTTGTTTAGCACATTCATCTGAAGAAAAGTTTGAAATATAACATAAACATTCGGATTAAAACTAGCATACGAAATGTCAATAGTTTCACCATAAACTATGAATGGTATAAAAATAGCACATCCACAGTCAAACATATCACAAAAACTTCAATACAATATAGAAGTTTTGTATCATAATAAATCAACTTCAAATAATCTTAAAATCCATCAAAGGATGTTGACATAGATGAAATCAAAATTCTTTTTAAATAAGTATCTCCTTTTATTTTGAAATCATTTAAGATCCATATAAAATAAAACATTTTCTTTGATAATATTCTTATAAGCTTGTATGTAAATCTTCGACGATTTTATAACGGCGGAAAATAACCGCACCCGCCGTATAAGTTAAAAAAAACATTCTTACCTCAATTCAGTCGAAAAGGTTAAAAAGGACCTTGTTTTGAAAACGACGGAAAGATTCCTTTATAAACCTCTTATAAAAATTTAAACAAGGGTATAAATGACTTTAACCCATATTCTTGTAAATAGTAAAAATGTTTTGAAATACATTTCAAAGAAACATGGATGTGGATGATAAAGAGATCCCAGTAGATTATTACGTATAATACAACCTCGGATAATGAAGAGATTGTGAAATAACCCTTACCTTGTACTTTTCCTTGGTTGAGGTAGGTTAACCTCCTGTATAATGGTGAAATAATTGTTATTAAATTATACAATAATCATATATATTAATATGATATCATATATGATCTTTTAACATTGATTTGTTAATAATATCTTAGAATTATCGTCGTTTCGGGAGTTAACTTACTCATTTTCTTTTATATGTTTTGTTACATAAGCCATGGTTGTTGTATCTTATTCATATCCAGAATGATATACAGTCCTTAAACATCATTTTTAAATCATCAAATGATAATTATACTTTAATGGATACGATGGAGAATGAATCTCATCGCGTTCGTGGAGACGGTAGTCCGTACGTACGCACGAGCGACAATATCATTCTTTTGATATTAAAATAATATATAAATGGATGGTATATCATATATACAGAATCATTAACATGTTATATTTATTATTTACATGGGTTACACATCATTATTATACCCATCCAATTAATATTATATTGAATAACAATTACACCACGACGTGGAGACGGTAAGCCGTACGTACGCACGTATGGTGACATGTTATTCAAAGGGTGGATAGAATACTGAATATGGTTGTACCATATTTATAATAACATCACAGTATATAAATGATACTGGAGTCATTATTTTAGAATGGTAACAACAAAGGGATAAGAAGTGGAAGAAGAAATGAACTTGGAAAAGGGGTGGTGAAAACATTACCTCTTCTTCGGGTTCTTCCTTTTGATTTGATCAAAAGGGCTCCTTAGGTTGGCTTTCTGATCAAACTAAGGCCCCTAGGTTGTAGTGAGGGATGTTGGGAGAGTATTTGGGCAGAGTTTTGCCGAACCAAAAGGCTTTAGAGGTGTGAAGAAAAGAGAAGGAGGAGTGCCCTTTTATAAGAGGGGTGAGGGGCAATTTTGGAAAAGCTAGAAATATTAATTTATAATAAATTCATATTCGGTTTACAAAGGCTCCAAAGTTGAATATTCAAAGGATTAGGTGGGGATAGGTCGAAAACAACTCATCCAATAGAATTTAGACAGGTTTGGGTACTTATATTAACCTTATCTTTAAGTATTAACTCTAAGTTAATTAGTTTCACTTTTACAATGTCTCTTTGTATTTTTATATAATATGGTTAATAAACTTACTATATACATCCAAGCGACCCCCAAGTGGTCCATTAATGATTAACCTATCATAATATAAGTCTCTTGGCCGAACCTTAGATTTTTAGGAATTTAATATCAATTAATAATATAATATTTGTTTTAAGAACTCTTTTTTGTCAATTTTTACACTATTCAATAGTTGATTTTTGTGAAACTGATAACAGATTGATTACTTCGAACAAAGTCAATTAAATCAATCCTAATATATCATATTATCCTAGAAAATTAGTTTAATTCATTAAAAGTTTCATATTATATTTATTTGGGTATTTATAATATCAATTATTTTAATTTTTCACTATTATAGTAATTACTGCATCATCATTGTGTCATAAATAAAATAACTTATTTAATGTCTAAAAATTATAAATAAAATATCATTATGTAGGAAATATTTTTTTCTTTCTAATGAATATTTATAATCGAAAATCCAACATGTATAACCCTATGTAAAAATTGTTCTTCTAAAAGATGTTAGCTTATGCCATTTTTATTTTTATTTAAGCTTTATTAATATAATGTGTCATTATCACTTACAAGTGGATCCATGGGGTCCCAAAATTGACACAAAGATGCCCATGGTCGACCATCTATCAACCAATAGGGTTAAGACACGTTTTTAGGGTAATTTAGTATTATTATAATATTATTTTTTTAACCCTTATTTACCGGATTTACCCTTAACCATGGTAAATAAAATATTTACCGCAGTAATTATTCAAAATGTCTAAAAATAAAAGTTACCTATTTACACAATTTGAACATCCTGATTCCAAATATGGAATCCATTTTCCTAAATTCAAAACACAGAAGTGGCAGAAATTAATTTAAAATTAATTCCCGCTGTCAAAACAAAAAACGTGTTTTTAAGAGATAATAACTATCAAAAGATTGACACTTGTTTATGTTCGGTTTAATTGTAAAATTATGTCCAATGACCAACATTATATTAAATGGTAAAAATATATTCTAAATATACTTTAAAACTACTAAAATTCATAATTTATCACTATTAATTATTTTGATTAAAAAAGTTGTTTTTAATTAAAATTTAGTAATTTTCACTATTCATCAAAATATGAAAGTTATCCGAAAAGTACCAAAATTTCACCTTAGGATAAATTCGATATTCCGAGTCCAAAAATGAAGTCCATTTTCAAATATAAAATATATATAATTTCAAAAAGTAGGTATTACTATTCACAACGGCTAGTTTAATTAGTTGTGGTGTGTGTTAGAACTCGAGGTTGCGTACAACACACGCTATCGCATTATTCAAAGGGAAACGTACCGTAGAAGCTTGGGGTGTTTCATTTTAAATTTTTTGATGTCCCCATTTAGTCAAAAAGTTTAAAATATTGTATTTAAAAAGGGTTCACTATTAAAAGTTGATAAAAGTGCAATACTGAAAATGAATTTGTTCTTGCATTATATCTAAGAAACTCATAATATGGATTCTAAAATTATAAGGATTATATAAAGTTTAAAATTTAGATAATACTATTCATAACCTCTTTTGAATGGCTTTTTTTTGTAAGTCATGGTGTGATTGAACTCGGTGTTGCGTGTAGTGCATGTTATTGAATTATTTTGAAGAAATAACACACTATGAAATCTTGGGGTGTTACATGTACAGGATAACCAATCATTAAATCTATGAAAATAAGTACCCCCGAATGATGAAATTGAACACAATAACTCATAAAAATGGCCACACATAAAAATAATGAAATTATAATAAATAAAATACATGTATAAATGGTTTTTAAATATTAATTAATGAATATAATATATTTATTAATGACATTAATAAGAAGATAAGAACCCTTCCAGACATAAGGTAATGGATTGTATACTAACGTCCATTTTTCATCTAAGTTACGCTTAGACTCCCTTTAATCCAATTTAATTATCATTTTTTTGTGTATTTATTCCATGTTTTTATTTTATGTTATAAAAAAATATATCTAGATCTTATCAACCCTCTTTTATGGTGAAATACTTTTTTTAAAAGTGGTTCCCTTCTCAATTCTTCTCCATAAGTAGGCCCGATTCAATGGAAGATCCAATTTTTACCATGATTCATTTTCACTCCATAATCTATTTTAAGAAACCATTATTATTATTATAAATTCAATAATTTTTTCATTAAAAACAATCTATGTTTCTTTCTAGTTTTATGAAAAAACATGTCTTTTCTGCTTAAAATTCTCCATAATGATTTCCTTAAACGACACTAAATTTTTCATTTCTAAAGATTCATAAGAACTCATTTTAAAATTTTCCAAATCAATTTGATTTAAATAATGATGAAATAATCCTATTTGACCTTATTAATGTCCATGTATAATTTTATTCCATTCATATATAGACACATTTATGATGTGTTCATTTTTATGCCCTGTAATATGATTATAGTACCCATTTCCTTCCATGGGAAACCCTTTTGTTTTTTCTCGTGGTGGAAAACCTATTCACTAACTTGTTACGATGGGTTCTCTCAAATAGAACTGCAATTAATCAGGTAATTTGTAGTCTCATGAGATATAATGTTGGGATATGGAGTGAACCTATTTTATTTATGGGACTTTGATTACAATGGTATATACATTTAATAGTTATCCTTGATTCATGTTTATGTCTTTTTATATGATGTTCCCACATGAATATTATGTCATGGTAAATGATACCATATTATACATGTTATTATTACATATTTTTATTCTTATTCCATTCATTTTATGCCATAATTTCATGAGTTCTAACCCATGGTCTATGTTTTATTCTTTTGTATATTTCTATTCTGTGATTTTTAAATCTTCACATTTGTGCAGGTATTCCCTAGGTTATCATATGAAGATGCATGATGTCAATGTAAGTTAGGAGATCATTATGGATATTAAACAAAATATGTTTTTAGTTTGGATTCATTTTTTAAAAAATTATGTACCTATTCATCTAATAACACTAGACTTTATGATCCATGGCCGGTAATTTGATGGTTAATTATGCTTCAAATCATGTAATCAAATGTGTAAAGAGATATGGTCTCCATAATTATAAATTTTGAAGTCATTTTTATTTTTAATATATTATTAGTAGGTTATACTAAGGTATTTACTTATTTTAATGTCACAAAATAGTTTTCTAGTTATTAATAAAATAATTAATATTATAGAAATCAATAACATTAATAAATGTGTTCTCATCAATTTTTCGTTTTATAAAAATACACTATTTAAAAAAATTATTTTATCATATTACAGGTGCAAATATTAAAATTTATTTTCCATAAAAATATATTTTTATTTAGTAAAATGGATTTTAACCCTCTTTTTTGAGGTCTAAATAATTTAACAAGGCAAATTTATTATAAATTTGTTGTTCAATAATAATAGTCATAGAGTGATATTACACAGTGAGGGGGGATCTGTGTATGAAAAGTGTTTGAAAATTTAATACCATTGTTCTGATAAAATATATCATTCTATAATTTATATTTACCTATCAACCTTTTGGGTCATTTATTATGTTATTTTAATAAATATAATTTTGGTTTATTGATCTTATTTGGTGTTCATGCATAAAGTAAATTGGTACATGAGAATTTACATAGTTCTCCCTCACTATGATACATATAAGGATCATGCCTCAATAATGTGTCTATAACCAAAATAACCTATCACAAATGAATAATGGTGGGGGTTTGTGTGGGTCACCACTTTCCTTGGATCACTTTGTAATTTTTTTTTGGGTTGTCTCACTATCAACCAAGGCTCCATTTCCATTATCTCACTTCAATTGCTGGAGCACTGTTATATCTCTACCCATGCTAACTATCCTTATAAAATATCTAAAAAATAATTTATTGACATTTAGGCCCCTTTATAGAATAAATTAATGCACCTATAAACAATTATATATTCTCTATTGCATTCCTATTGGGAAGATAATTCACTTCTTATGAATTACAAATGTCTATCAATGTCTTTTTCAATTTACAAAGCAAGTATAGATTAACATTAAATTTTCTCTAGTAACAATATTCTTAATTTCTTATTAAAATTTTAATCTTTATGAATAATAAATGTTCCTTATTTTTTATAGACCCCTCACCATGAATCAATATTCTTATTATTTATTGATTTTATTATTTATTTCAAACACTCATCATCTCCAATTTAGTTGTACATAATCATCCTTAATTAAAAATAATATTATATTTCATTTAAAATCTCCATGAGATCTCACATAACTAGGGCATAAATATATCGCAATAATCATTCCATTTTATCCATAATCACTATTAATTATTAATATTTAAATTACATTCATATTCAATGAACATGGACAATATGAATAAAACAACTATTTACAGAATGGATTTAAAAGAGTACATACCATTTAATTCATCATTTAATCCACTGGACCCACTCATCAAAATCATTTTAATCATGAATAGAAAATGGATTTGAATGATTATTGAGTCATTAAATATATGGTGGTGGTATATTCTTTGTAATTTAACCTAAAATTTTCAATTAACTCATTTATTGGACCTTAACCATATAATTCAAAATAAATAATTACTATTTTTCCAAAAAAAATGTAAAAAATATTAGTCATGGTCTCTGTCACGAACCAGGCTAGGTCGGATGATGACCCGGCACCCGACCAGGTCCGCGACATGGCCCGATGGGCGTTCCAGATCCCCACAGGCTGGAAACTAGTGTCCGGCATCAAAATAAACCAGTTGGGAACGGTTTGGCCCATAACAAGATAAATAAACATAAACTGAACAAGCATATAAATAAAATAAAATAAACTGAACAACGTGGCAGCGGGAAAAAGAAATAAACCAAGGAACATGACATACCTCAGGTGAACCTGTGGATCACCACGGTACGACAACCACATTCGCTCCCAAAAGTGATCCATGACTGAAACCTGCAACTGAAAAGTAAAGTGGGTGTGAGCACCGAGATGCTCAGTAGGGAAGCCGAAATATAACCACATCATATGCCTCTACCTTTATTAATAAATCCAACTATTCCAGTTTGAAAATAAGATATTATAAAATATTGTTTTCCCTTGTTTTAAAATTCAAGTAACGAGTTTTCATTTTTCAAATAAAGAATTTCACTCTTACCACATTTTCAAAATAGGTTTCAATCATGTATTAACATTTCAAAAAGAAAAGAAACCAATTTGGAATAAAATGTGATTTTTTTACAAACAAGACATCA
This sequence comes from Viscum album, assembly GCA_963277665.1. Classification (NCBI taxonomy): domain Eukaryota; kingdom Viridiplantae; phylum Streptophyta; class Magnoliopsida; order Santalales; family Viscaceae; genus Viscum; species Viscum album. Next base: position 2,003,915,010 of record OY728136.1, read on the forward strand.
GGTATGAAACAACTGAAAAGGAAGTTCCATCACAAGCAGCATGTTACAAATGAGCACTATGGGTAATCCCTATAGGTAGCTTGGAGAAGTGGGAACCTAAAGACCTCGTACCTCAGTGAAACGTGTCTTAGAAGACCACGACCCTCAGAAAATGTGGCTTAGAAGTCCATAACCCTCAGAAAATGTGGCTTAGAAGACCACGACCCTCAGAAATTCATATGTTTAGTTAGTGTTGTTGCGTCAATCCAGCTAGACAAACCAGGAAGAACCCCTTCTGTGTCATCTAGTGTACTAGTCCTGGTCACCCACCTAGATACCTGGGTTTCTCATGGTGCTCTATTTGAAATGGTGGTGAGTTTTCTTTATCAAGAAATCAAACAAGTACATTAAACTTTCTTAATCTAAATATCATACAACCTCTCATCACCACTCTCCCAACTTGAGTGCATTCCCCCTCTTTACATCACACAATCACGCACAATCCTTTACACTAGGCACATATCACAAACCGCTCATTAACAGTTGCATCACATTTTATTTTCGAATTAAGGGGATGACTCAAAATGGGTTTTTTTCCCAAATCAAATCTTATAGTGCCAAACGGGCCTCAATAGATTCTTTTTTCTATTTCATAAAACATTCTTAAGTTGCCAAACATGCTTAATTACAAAAAGGGAACACTTTTTCACAATCAACCAGCCAAAAAGGCTAAACACCTTTGGAAATTCCTCTTACCAATTCAAAACCACTTAAGAAATCAATTTCTCAAGAAAAGCCACTTAAGACCAATGGCTTTGAAATACATTTTCAGTTTTCCAATACAAGGCATAATAGTTTCTCGCAACAGAAATTAGGTTCCAGAGCATGTGTATATAGAATAGTGTAAAACATGTTTTTTAAATAATCAAGGAATTATGAATATCAAATTAAAAGCTTAGGCATAGGGGACCTACCTCAAGACACGCAGCTTTTGACGATGGCAGCATGAGACCGCTTCACCTACACACATATAAATTTTCATATATATATATATATATATATATATATATATCCTTTGATCCGGGCACATATTCCCCGAGCCATGAGGGAATATGCGCAAGGAGGATATGTATATATACATGCCTACCCATGTATATATATGTAGGCGTTTTTTGTCAACCACACAAACTCACAATGCGATGACTAACACACTACAAGATACTTTAATAAATAAATCAAAACATAATAAAACATTCCCAAGATGCGAAACTAGACCTCGCTCCAAAGACACACTCAATTTCACGTAAGAAAAGCCACTTTAAAAATCAAACACAGACTTAATCTTTTTGAAGACCATGTTCACACCACACACACAATTGAATAAATCAATAAAACCATTTATGAAACACTTGAAAACTATCACTATAAAATTTTCACCAAATTCTCTCCGGATTTCATATAAAAACACCACTTTAAAACTGAATCCAAAGCACAACCATACCAAAATATGTTTTTCGTTACTCAAACTATTTATAATTTAACTTCAATGGTGCGAAATAAGTTCAACATGCCAAAATAATACATTATTCCTTCAAACCACATTTTTAATACACTCGCACCTTGAGTGCTTTAGAAAATATTTCACACTTTCAAAACAAGGCTTGAAACTCTTTTCAAAAAACACTACAATATGATGCGCAGGACACACAACCATTTATTTTGTAGAAAAAAATCATTTTTAACACATATACAAATTAAACTATTACGAAAACATACTTTTCACACCTAAAATAAATAATTGAATGTTTCCAAGAATTCCCACAACAAGACCCTATGAAAAACCTGACCATTTGTCAAAGAAGACCCAATTCCATCGCACATGAATGCCAAAATATTTCCAGAACACATTTCACACCACCCAATTTTACTATAGGACATGTAAACCTTAATTTAGTAAACAAATTAAATCATCAAATAATGTTAGGGAATGAAATCACCTCGGGTGAAGAAATTCCAAAATATTTTGTGGATCTTCAACCGCACCAAATATGCATCACAAGAGAACCGAAAAGAACCTCGAGGTAGAGAGGGTGCGGCAGTGCTAAAGGGACTCATCCAGGAGGGATCTAGTCGTCGGAGGTGGATTGGCCAGCAGGGGGTGCGCCGGAGGCGTGCGGGCAGGGAGGGAAGTTCGCGGCTGGCGGGGTAGCACGATGAAGGGGAGGCTGCCAGACGTGGGAGGGCAGGGCACCGACCAACAACGCATAGGGAGGAGGCCAAGCAGGCTCGACGTGAAGGGGAAGGTCTGTACGACATGGTTCGGTGTGAGACGTTGTTGTGCGGCGTGATGCAGGTCGGCACGAAGGTGCTCGGGCAGTGCGAAAGGTGCTTCGTCGGGGCGCTGGGATGAGGCTTCACCGGAGAGGGAGATGGAGGGGAGCATCGACTAATGAAGAGAGGAAGGGTGCTAGGGTTCCGGGGGGGGTGGTGTGTGACGCGAGGGAGACCTTCGGTTTGAGGGTGAGGGAAAAACGCAGGTAGGGGGAAAAATTGGGGGGGGGGGGGTGGTCGCGGTGGGTCAAGAAGGGAACAAAGAAAAAAAATAAAAGAAAAAAAATACTAATAATAATAAAATAAAACTAAAAAATAATAATAAAAGAAAAAAGTGAAATAGGAAATAAAAAGAAATTAAAGGAAAAGAATATTAAAATAAATAAAATATTAACAAATAATGAACATAATAAGAATTTTAATAAACTCAAATAATAATGATAATAATATTGTTCTTAAGGACTTGAAAATAATTATAATAAACTTGATAATAACAATATTATTAATCATAATAATAATAATAACTATAATCACCATTATTATAATTATTAAACTAGATCATTAAAAACTCATTTTATTTATTTGTCTTGTACATGAGGCAGGCCGCACAATGACCCGAGCAAAGCCGCGCGACTTTGAACACGTCGTGCCCATGCATCGGACGCTGTCAAGGGCAAAGCATTAATTCATCAACGAAAAGCAAAAAAAAATTCAAATAGGCTTGGCCCGCAACATGATAGAATGTTTCAATGTCTGATAAAATAACAAAATAATATTAATTTAAAAGTTCGGGTTTGACAATTCTCCCCACCACAAAAAATTTCTACCCCCTGAAAGTCACCAAGCCAAACGAGTAAACAAACTCGAGTTCGAAACTATATGAGGCCAAAAAAATCACAACTCGGCGTGACATTTCTCTCCATCAGCCACACCCGACCAACTCTGAGGGAATCTGAAAAGAGAAGAACCATTAGGAAATGAGGAGGGTTCTCCCCACCACAAGAACCTGACTAGCACAACCGACATTGAGACTCTTAGCATGGGCTAACACTGGAACTGCTAACTTGATCAAAGAGGGTACCACCGCATAGACCGAACCTCAAAGAAGGCACGGAAAACCCATGGTGGGTCTCCCCACCATTTAAGAACTAACCAGCTTAAACCAACCAGTATAAACCGACATGAGAACATCCAACCCAAAACAGAAACCACTGACACAAGAGAAAACCAACAGAAGAATTCTACCAAATGAAAAACTTAACCATCACTCATCATTTCCACAAGAGGTGAGCATCCCCAAAATGAGAAAGTACTAAAACAAAAAGGGGCACATTTGAGGAGGCACAACAACTGAAATTTCCAAAAAGACAATATTACCATGCCTTCTTACAACCACAGTGGGGTGATCAAAGAACAATGAATATAACGAGAAAAAGATACCTTTAAGCCTCTTACATCAAAACTGAACCTTCAAAGACGGGGAAGCATGATCCAAGAAATTTAAACTCTCCCTATTTTAGCACTGGGGACAAAACATAGACCAATGTGACCCACACCCATTGATTCTTGACTACGTGGAAAGATTCGCTCCGAGACCTGTGGCTAGAGCTCTGATGTCTTGAAGCATCTGCTGCCCCGCAGTCAGGAGCTGACATCCTTAGGTCGAGACTCTGGCTGGCGATGCTGCTAGTGGAACCTCTCTAAGTTTCCCAAATGGCACTCCGACGACAAGTCTTCGAAGGATGATGACAATTAGACTTAAATTACCCAAGCCGAGCACACAAGAAGCAAAGGGGGGTCGCCCAACTAATATAAGATGGGATTGAAAAGAAGACTTGTCCAAGACACGTTCCTCCGATTCTCTCTTATCACCAGATGGGGAACCATCTCGAACACCAAAAAGAAACGGTCCTGGACCCTGGATGAAGACCCCACACAAGAGAAACTTTAACTGATTTCATGATGCTGCCTCCAGAGAGAAGGAAATCAACCCCTTGAAAAGCCGGACGTAAGCCTTCATTGTTCGTTGGCCTCGTTGGATACTCACGAGGTTTGCCACTTCCTTGCTTTCACCTCCTCGGGAATAAACCATCAGATGGAAGTGGTCTTAAACACCTTTTAAGACATCCCATTATGCAACGACGCTAATATTTTTCTCTCACACCAGTCTAAAGTTGCACATTCAAACTGACCCAAACCAACAATGACACTCATAGCTTTGGGAGTTTCCAATAACTTGAAAACACCAACGACTTCACCAATCTAGTTCGCTACCTTCAACAGATCATGATCACCACAGAATATGAACAACAACCGAATAGAATTCAATTCCACCACCCCACAAAGAGTCTGGGTAGAACCAACAACTAAAAGAGACTCACTAGAATCTTCTGAGACTGTTCTGGGAAGAATACTCAAAAACAAGAGGCACAAATTCGAATCAAAACTCATCATAAATCAAAATTCCACACCACAATCACAAAAAAATGCTCAAACTCAAATCACTATTCCAACCAAAATTCAGTATGTCAAAACCAAGAACTCACGAAAAGGAATTCCCAACACGAAAAGAGATTAATAAACAATTTCTCGCTAACTTTTCTAAACATTTGAAAACCCCTTTTTGAAAACCATTTTTCAGTAAACAAAACAACTTAAATATCCATCATTGGTATCCCATGAAGTCTTGCACATACATATCCAGTGCGAGCTCAAGCACCCATCCACTCACATCACCAATTCCCCCAATTTCCACATGTACACCTCAATGTATGTGATCACTCATAGGAATACCAAGGGTCAATTCAAGACAGTTATCATTTTCAAAATAGATCATTCAGCATAAAGCACAAATTCCAAACCAATTTGAAAAAGTAACTTATCATCCAAGAAATACATTTCCAATTTCCAAAACATTTTCCAATTCACATTCCAAAAAGTGTTACTGAGATTCCAAAACAACTTCCAAAACACCTCCCATTTTCCCTTTTGAATCCACACATTCGTTATAAGAAAACAATTTCCATTTCAAAACCACTTTTCCAATCTAACACCACATTCCCATGTGAAACCACCTTCACAAAAATCCATTTTCATTTTTGAGATGTACTCACACCAACCAAAACGAAGGTCAAACATAACTCACATCAAAATCTCCAAAAATAAGGGACTAGTGGCTATGCCAACCTGGTAACATGGCTTAGCAGACCATGCTCCGAGCGGGCATCAACCATAGGAAGTATCTTGAACCGTGCACTCGGGCCGTACATGGGTTGCTACTCCATGCAGGCTCATCGCGTAACACCAGATCACTTCCCTTGCCATCCCTCATCCACACCGACCAAGAAAAAGAAAAACTCAAATCCCATACTACCCCTAGCAACTCGAGTCTTAGGACGGGCATGTGTTCATGACGTCCTTCCCAAACCTACCTCTCGAGTCCCGACATACCTAATCACCAAGCTACATGACACCCCAAATAACAAGGTCACCTCTGATACCATTTTGTCACGAACCAGGCCGGGTCGGATGACGACCCGACACCCGACCAGGTCCGTGACATGGCCCGAAGGGCGTTCCTGATCCCCACGGGCTGGCAACTAGAGTCGGGCATCAAAATAAACCATTTGGGAAAGGTTTGGCCCATAACAAGATAAATAAACATAAACTGAACAAGCATATAAATAAAAGAAAATAAACTGAACAACGTGGCAGCAGAAAATAGAAATAAACCAAGGAACATGACATACCTCAGGTGACCCTGTGGATCACCACGGTATGACAACCACACTCGCTCCCAAAAGTGATCCATGACTGAAACCTGCAACTGAAATGTAAAGTGGGCGTGAGCACCGAGATGCTCAGTAGGGAAGCCAAAATATAACCACGTCCTATGCCTCCACCTTTATTAGGAAATCCAACTATGCCAGTTTGAAAATAAGATATAATAAAATAATGATTTCCCTTCTTTTCAATTTCAAGTAATGAGTTTTCATTTTCAAATAAAGCATTTCACTCTTACCACATTTTCAAAATAGGTTCCAATCATGCATTAAAATTTCAAAAATAAAAGAAACCAGTTTGGAATAAAATGTGATTTTTTTAAAACAAGACATCAGGTATGAAATAACTGAAAAGGAAGTTACATCACAAGAAACATGTTACAAATGAGTACTATTGGTAATCCCTATAGGTAGCTAGAACAAGTGGGAACCTAAAGACCTCGTACCTTAGTGAAATGTGGCTTAGAAAACCACAAACCCCAGAAAACGTGGCTTAGAAGGCCACGACCCTCAGAAAATGTGGTTTAGAAGACCATGACCCTCAGAAATTCATATGATTAGTTAGTGTTGTTGCGTCAATCCTACTAGACAAACCAGGATGAACCCCTACCGTTTCATCTAGCGTACTAGTTCTAGTCACCCACCTAAATACCCGGGTTTCCCATGGTTCTCTATTTCAAATGGTGGTGAGTTTTCTTTATAAAGCAATCAAAAAAGTACATTACACTTTCTTTATCTAAAACTCATACAACCTCTCATCACCACTCTCCATACTTGAGTGCATTCCCCCTCTTTACATCACACAATCACGCACAAGCATTTACACTAGGCACATATCACAAACCACACATTAACACTTGCATCACATTTTTTTCGAATTAAGGGGAATGACTCAAAAGGGGTTTTTTTCGCAAACCAGATCTTAATGTGCCAAACAGGCCTCAATAGAGGTTTTTTCTATTTAATAAAACATTGTTAAGATTCCAAACATGATTAATTAAAAAATGGGAACACTTTGTCACAATAAACCGGCCAAAAGGCCAAACACCTTTGGAAATACCTCTTACCAATTCAAAACCACTTAAGAAATCAATTTCTCAAGAAAACCCACTTAATACTAACGACTTTGAAATACATTTTTAGTTTTTGAATACAAGGCATAATAGTTTCTAGAAACCGAAATCAGGTTCCATAGCATGTGTATATAGCATAGTGTAAAACATGTTTTTAAAACAATCAAGCAATTATGAATTTAAAATTAAAATCTTAGGCATATGGAACATACCTCAAGACACGCAGCTTTTGACGATGGAAGCCCGAGACAGCTTCACCTACACACATATACATTCTCATATATATATATATATCCTTTGATCTAGGAACATATTCCCCACGCCATGAGGTATCATGCGCAAGGAGGATATGTATATATACATGCCTACCCATGTATATATATGTAGGCGTTTGTTGTCAATCACACGAACTCACCATGCGACGACCAACCCACAACAAGATAATTTAATAAATCAATCAAAACATAATTAAACATTCCCAATATTCGAAACCAGACCTCGCTCCAAAGACACACTCAATTTCACATAGGAAAAGCCACTTTAAAAATCAAACTCAGACTTAATCTTTTTGAATACCACTTTCGCACCACACAATCAATTGAATAAATCAATAAAACCATTTATGAAACACATTCAAATTAGCACTATAAAATTTTCCACAAAAACTCACCCGATTTCATATAAAAACACCACTTTAAAACTCAATCCAAAGCACAACCCTACCAAAATATGTTTTTCGTTATTAAAAATATTTATAATTTAACTTCAATGGTGCGTAATATGATCAACATGCCAAAATAATACATTTTTCCTTCAAACCACATTTTTAAAACACTCGCACCTTGAGTGCTTTAGAAAATATTTCACACTTTCAAAACAAGGCTTGAAGCTCTTTTCAAGAAACACTACAATACGATGCGCAGAACACACAACCATTTATTATGTAGAAAAATTCAATTTTAACACATATACAAATTAAACTATTAACAAAACATACTTTTCACACCTAAAATAATTAATTGAATGTTTCCAAGAATTCCCAGAACAAGACCCTATGAAAAACGTGACCATTTCTCAAAGAAGACCCAATTTCATCGCACATTCATGCCAAAATATTTCCAGAACACATTTCACACCACCCAATTTAAATATAGGACATGTAAACATTAATTGAGTAAACAAATTAAATCATCTAAGAATGTTAGGGCATGAAATCACCTCGGGTGAAGAAATTCCCAAAACTTTTGCAGATCTTCAACCGCACCAAATATGCATCACAAGAGAACCGAAATGAACCTTGAGGTGGAGAGGGTGCGGTGGCGCTAAGGGAAATCATCCAGGAGGGATATGGTCGTCGGAGGTGGATTGGCTAGCAGGGGGTGCACTGGAGGTGTGCGGGAAGGGAGGGAAGATCGCAGCTGGCGGGGTAGCACGATGAAGGGGAGGCTGCAGGCGTGGTAGGGAAGGGTGCCGACCAACAGAACGCAGGGAGGAGGCCAAGCAAGATCGACGCGATGGGGAAGGGTTGTACTGCGCGGTTCGGTGCGAGGCGCTGTTGTGCGGCGTGATGCAGGTCGGCATGAAGGTGCTCGGGCGGTGCGAAAGGTGCTTCATTGGGGCACTGGGGCGAGGCTTCGCCGGAGAGGGAGATGGAGGGGAGCTTCGACCAAAGAATAGAGGAAGGGCTCTAGGGTTCTGGGGGGTGTTGTGCGACGTGAGGGAGAGCTGCGGGTTGAGGGGGAGGGAAAAACGCCGGTAGGGGGAAAATATTGGGGGGGGGGTCACGATGTGTGAAGAAGGGAACAAAGGAAAAAAAAGAAAAAAATACCAATAATAATAAAATAAAACATAATTAATAATAATAAAAGAAATAAGTGAAATAGGAAATAAAAAGAAATTAAAGGAAAAAATATTAAAATAAATAAAATATCAACAAATATTGAACATAATAAGAATTTTAATAAAATCAAATAATAATGATAATAACATTGTTCTTAACGACTTGAAAATAATTATAATAAACTTGATAATAAAAATATTAATAATAATAATAATAATAATAACGATAATCACCATTATTATAATTATTAAACTAGATCATTAAAAACTCATTTTATTTATTTGTCTTGTACATGAGGCAGGCCACACAATGACATGAGCAAAGCCGCATGGCTTTGAACATGCCATGCCCATGCACCAGACGTTGTCAAGGGCAAAGCATTAATTCATCAACGAAAAGCAAAAAAAATTCAATCAGGCTTGGCCTGCAGCACGATAGAAAGTTTAAAAGTATGATAAAATAACAAAATAATATTAATTTAAATGTTCAGCTGTGATAGTCTCCTTATATTGACAATTTTATCTTGTTGTACAACATATACACCATAATTTCCTTTTAGAATAATCACACTCATTTTTGGATTCTTCATGTCATATGGGGCCTTGTGAATTTCACAATGCTATATTCAATAGTGTTTTCTCTCCCATATTAGTCAATTTCAAATGAAAATATTTATTGCAGAGCACACTATCGTCCATAAAATATTGATAAAAATTATCATAATTATCCTACCACATTGAACACTGTGAAATTCATAAAAAATATCTTATCCATGTTAGCTTAAAAATACCTATGTCTTCAATAAATTGTCTTTATTTTTCTATGGTAACTCTGATTTTTCAATGTCAGACACATCCTCAAAAAATATTCAATTTATATCAAATTATATACCACGAACACCACCACACATTTAATATTCGTTTCCATATTATACAGGAACTTTGGATCTCCACCACGGGGACCAATATGGTGAGGTCCCTTTCAAGTTTCCTATGTTGGTCATTTTCTTCTCATTCTTCCCAACATAGTGGGTGTGGTTCACCTTGTACTATTCTACACCATTACCAAATAATCATACTCCAAGATTAATTTCACCCACTGTTTGACTATATAGGCTCCTTTTTAATATATTCTCCCCTATGGAATCCAATGAGACATCATTCCGTAATTTGATTGGATATTGTTCCCAACAAAAAAATCATTTCAAATCATTGTCATATACTCTAATCATCATATAATCAATCCCATTGTTTATAGTACTTTTAATATCACTTTGACATTTTTCATTCTCATCACAGTCTATTAAAATCAACATCCTTGTATTAATAAAATTCATTATAATTAAATATAATATAATATTTTGGTATTTATAAACATATTCAACTTTTTATTTTAATTAAAACATCTAACAATTAGAATCCCAAAATAATATTACCCTTTTTTATTTTAAATGATAGATAATGGGATCATATTCCTCATTAAAATATATATATTTTACATTCCACACAATAATTAACTTTTAATGGGATCCTTCTGTAATAATTTTCTAACAGTTATATCCCTTGATGTATGGGAGTAACCACTACAAATGTTTTGAAATTCCTTTGTGAACATAATCCTGGAGGGATTCCTCACCGTCTTCAACCATCCACGAGGATTTTGAAGAATTTATCATATTTCACGTCCCGCCTCCCCGGGTCATGAACCTTATCATCTAACCCCATGGGTCTTCTGTAATACCTTGGTTGGCTTCTAAGAACACCACGTGCTATTACCCACTAGGGTCACTTATCAGACTAATGACTATCCCCATACGCTAACACATGTTCATTCAGTGTGTTTTTTCATCACTCACACACACCCTGGGATACTTCCTAGAAGGTCACCCATCCTGACTAATACTCTTGGTCATGAATGCTTAAATATAGAGTTATAATCAGGTAGGCTCCGAAAAAGAGAGGTGCACCTTGTTAACATTATTCATATCATTTATCCTTTTTTAAGTCTCAATTTTCCTGGGGTGTTACATTATCCAACCCTTTAAAGAACAAATACCTCATTGTATACCCCAAGCCTCAAACCCAGGTAGTGCCTAAGCACATCCGACTGGGTATTGGCTCTCATACCATTTATGGTCCCACTAGTGCTGACCCCCCCTGGGCCTATCCATCATAGTGGTGATCTTCAAGGTCAACCATACAAGGCCTAAAAAAGTGTCATACCGATGGTGGAGTGATAGCAGTTGTTGTAAGAAAAATACACAAGTGTAAAGTGGTCCTCCCACCTTTGACTGAAGTCGAGGACTCAAGCATGAAGCATGTCATCTAGGGTCTGGATGGTCCTCCCGGTCTGATCATCAGTCTAAGGTTGGAAGGTGGTGCTCAAGCGAAGCTGTGTCCCAAAAGCATCATGAAACCCCTTCTATAGCTGGGAAGTAAAATGTGAATCTCGGTCAGAGACAATAGAAGAAGGTAATCCATTAAAACACACCATATCCTACATATAGAGGCATCCCATGGTCTCAACTGAACCCTGCTCCCTGATTGGTAGGAAGTGGGCCGACTTGGGGAGTCAGTCGACGATCACCCAAATCGAGTCGTGACTCTAGGATGTACGTGGAAGACCCGTCACGAAGTCCATGGATATCCCATCCCACATCCACTATGGGACATCTAATGGATAAACCAACCCTGTGGGTACCTTGTGCTCCACCTTCATTTTTCTGAAAATTGAGGCATCATGAGACAAATTCCACTACCAACTTCTTCATACCTGGCCACTAATACTGTCGTCGAAGGTCCTGGTACATCTTCACCAGACCTGGATGTACCGTTAGAGCAGAAGTGTGGAACTCCCTACACACCTCCTCCTAAAGTGAAACTGGTACCATGGTATGTCCTATGAAGGGAATGACGTGCTCCCCAACTTCATAAAACACATCAGGTTCTTTCCTTATTGATATCTGAGCACGTAGAATCTCTCAGTCAGTGTCCCCTCGCTACACCTCCATGACTCTCTGAAGAAGTTGAGGAGTGATTGTAAGAGTCTGATGATAGGCTACTCCATCCATATCCAAAAAGGATATCTGTAAGACAGCTAGCTACTTTGTCGCCTCTCCATCCAATTGAATACCAGTCCTCCTGCTAAGCGCATCTGCAACAACATTCCCCTTCCCAAAAGTATAGACTATCTCGAAGTCATAGTCCTCAATGAACTCAAGCCAATGTTGTTGTCTCAGGATTAGGTCCTTCTAAGAGAATATATACCTGAGACTCTTGTTATCAGATTATACGGTAAAATGCTTTCCAATCAGATCGTGCCTCTATATCTTCGAAGTGAAGACAACTGCTGCTATCTCCAGGTCATGGGTAGCATAGTACTACTCATGCTGTCTCAACTTCTGAGAACCATACATGATCACAGCTCACTCCTGCATCAGGACACACCTGATTCGGGTCCCTGATGCGTCTTAGTATAATACATACCCTATGCCCTCCTCTGGAAGACTCAAGATGGGGGCACTAGTCAGCATCTACCTTAGCTCCTGAAATCTCTAATGGCATCCATCCGACCACACTGAGGGTTTCCCCTTCTTCGTCAAGGAAGAAAGTGGTTCTACAACTCTGGAGACGTCTGTAATGAATCTCAGATAGTATACAGGAAAGCCCAGGAAACTTCGTACCTCCATCACACTCTTGGGTGTCTCCCAAGAAAGTGCCACCTCAATCTTCACTAGATCCACTGCAACTCCAGCCTCCGAGATGATGTGTCCCAAAAAGTCTACCTATCGAATCCAAAACTGGCACTTCTGGAGATTACCATAAATTTGGGGCTCTCGGAGTGTGTCCAGTACTACCTGTAAATGGTATGAATTCATCTCCTTGGTAGTTGTCGAAATCAGTATGTCGTCGATGAAGACTATGAAAAAGCAATGGAGGTATGGCTAGAATATCTTGTTCATGAGACTCAGGAACACTATTGGAGCATTGGTTACACCGAAGGGTATAACCATGAACTCATAGTGGTCGTAATGACAACAAAAATCCATCATCTCCACATCCTCGTCTCGAACTCTGAACTGGTGATAGCCTGATCTGAGGTCTATCTTCGAAAACCATTATGATCCCTTGATCCGATCGAAGAGATTGTAAATCCTTGGGAGTGGGTACTTGTTATTCACGATCACCTGGTTCAGGAGACGATAGTGAAAATAGAACCTCAAGATCCCGTCCTCCTTCTTGGCGAATAGAATCGGGGCTGCCCAGGGAGAAACACTGGGCTGGATGAATCCTTTCCCCTGCAAGTCCTCTAGTTGTACCCTCAGCTCGCAATGCTCAGCGGGAGCCATCTGATATGCTGGAGTAGATATCAGTGTCGTCCCAGCATATAGGTCAATGTAGAAGTCTGCCTCTCAATGTGGAGGCAGTCGTAGAACATCATCAAATAAAACATCTACGTATTGGTCCACCACTACATGATAAGTCGGACTCTCTATATCAACTATTCCGAGGGTGGGGCAAGCCAATTGGTGAGTGATCGGCAGCACCCTCCTCTGAGTAAGTTAGTCCTATTCTTAAATGGTTCCCTTCTCACTGGTGAAGGTGAACTTCGTCCCATCTGTGCGGACACACCAAACTTTTCACATTATATAGTCGATCTGAGCATGGACTGTAGATAACTAGTCCGTACACAAGATGACATCGTAAGGCCTCGATGTCGCTATGAGGAGATACCAGATGAAGCTCTCACCTCCTAGAGTAATCTCACACTACCGGAACTAGTGCGTAATCGTCGAGTCTGCTCCCGTAAGAGTCTCTATCTATAAGGATCGAGCCAACAGCTCTGTCAGAATCTCTGAGCTCCGAACGAGGGAAGTGGCAATGAAAGAGTGACTGGAACCTGGGTCAATAAGGACTACATCTATGGTGGAGTGGACACAGATCTTACATCGTATCATCTCTGTAGTGCCATGGTCATAGACCTCAGCTGCCTGATGTTATGATCTTCCCTATCCACATGTTCCCTGTGGTAAGTGTGGACCTCCTATTGGTTGTGGAGGTAGCACCTCGTAACGTCGTCCACCGCCAGTTGCACGACCATCTCCTCTGCCACGTCCGCCTATTCCCTAAGGACCGCCTTGATCAAACCACTTCATGTGCCTAAGAGGTCTCTCAACTACCTGTTTATCATCAGAGCGGTGGGTTGGACAGTCACAATCCATGTGACCAAGCCCACCACAGGAGTAACATTGTTCGACCCTAGCATGACTGGCTCTGTCTCCACTATGGGTGCCCCGCACAACCGATCTTGAGTCGTGTGGTCGACCACCTATAGGTCTGGTCCTCTTGGACCTCTATGTCATATATCTACTTCCGGATGCAGAAAACTTCACTACAAGTAAACTAGTGGTGGGTCTCGCTGCTGGAGATTGCTCAGTAAGGAAATTCTTCACTGGGATGGCTTCCTCCAACACCCCCGTCTGTGTCGGGATGTTGTGGGAGATAACTGAAGCTCTGTTATCTCACCTGAGTCTATACTCAAAGGTGCAGGGCCCTGAATAATGGGTCATGTTCCATATCAGTGGAGTAGCGAGAGAGGTCGGTGAACCTCGCTGAGTACTGATTTACACTGATGCAGCCCTACTGTAGATGAAGTAGCTTTTGTATCCTCACCCATTGAAGGGTGTGTGTTACAAACTTTGCCTGGAACAGGCTCTCAGAATCAGCTCAAAGAAGTGTCGCTTCATCATGCATCTAGAGCATCAGGCTCCACCTTCTACCTGCTTCTACCTGAATGATGCTGGTAGCAAGGATCACCATAATGTCTGCCGATGACCCTACCAGTCTGAAGACTCTCACTACAGCCTCCAGCCAATCCTCAGCTGCATGTGGGTCTGTGTCTCCCCTGAACCTAGGTGGCCTCTAGCGTTGGAACTTGTGCTACACACTCAAGCAGTGTGCATCGTCTCCTGTCGGGGCTAGTGGCATCAGTGGCTCAATGGGGAGTAGTATCACTGGTACCTCCACTGGTGTCTCAACTAGAAGAGGGCCTTGTACTGAGGCCTCGTCGCTCAGCGGGATGTCAGTACGTTCAAATATTGGGTCACTAACTAGTCATCCGTGGGGTGGAATCCTCAAAGAGACAGATGCGACATAGTCAAAAGAGTATACCTACTGAGATGATTTGGTTTGATCTGTCTTTAAAAAAATTGAAAACACACATGCAATCAGTGTTTTCGTGCACTAAGTCGAAAATCAGTAGTCAGGGTCCTGGTGTACGGATATATTGGCCGCCACACCAACACTAGACTCCCTGAACTAAAAACCACACTCAGTACACTTAACACATTAATTCATTGGACTCATCCACATATTGATTATCTCAATCATTTTAAATCTAATGAGAATAATTTATCATTGGAATTCCCAACTCCATAAAATTTCCTTAACAGATTATGTATCCCCACTACATTGTATCAAAATATTAATTATGTAAATTCACAACATGAATATAGATATGATATTGAATCCTATAAACCTATTGAACCTGATCTTGGGGTAGGAAATAAATTTTTATAAAAAACAATAATTTTATACATGCAACACATGTATTCCAATGAAAAAATCATCACAAATTTGACTTTTTTACATCTCTAAACAACATATTCCTTCAAAAACACTTCTTGTCAAAATGTTTTGTAAGAAAAATTAGATACCATGATTTTGAAGATAAAACCACCTGTTAAAATAGTTACAAATTGTGAAATGTATAGTGAACCCACATGAAAAAAATATTCTCTTCTGATCAATTTTTGTTATAATTAAATTACTGATAAAGATAAATACACATTAAATATAGAACAAAACTCCCTATAGGAATTTATAAATTAACATCAGTTTTTGAGATTCATGTTGGGGACAAACATGTTGTAGATTCGTAATATCATATTTTAGCTACATATATATGACTATAATGAATAATATCCTCATGGATTGTATTGTCCCCTAAATTCTGCACCACGTACTTGTTTTTTATAAAAAATATAGAAAATAGGGAAAACGATTACTCAAACATACTCATGTATAACAATGGGGATAGGAATATTTGACTAACCTTTTTCTATCCACCATTACCATTACTAACGTTAGGTTTTGGGAGAGGGATTTCATCATCTTTGAAAAATCATCATTATTTTCTAAAATGACTTTATGAACCCATTTCAAAAGGATATCACTTCCATGAAACCTCTAACATAATTTTCCTTATAGATATCACCATTTTCATCATTATTTGTCTTGTAAATTTTCACTATTTTGGAATTAATCATAATTTAATATGTAACCTCTTGTATAATATCATTGTGGATCTCGAATCAAGATTTATTCTCCACTATAACATCATCTTTTTTCCTTTATTTGGTATTCCCTAAAATTATTTTATCAAACATATTATTATAATTCCAATAGTGTTATCTAGGAATACTTCTTCTTTATTTATGGATTCTATGTTACTTTTTGTTAATCCTTTAACAAATTTAGTACAATAGAATTCTTTTACATCAATATATTATTTCATTTCATTCAATAGTATTTGGATCTTGGTTCTTGATATATAATTTATTTATTCCCTTTCTAATTATCTATAACAGTGAACATATTTTCCTACACCATATTCCTTTCTCTTGGATAAACTCTTTTTTCTTATGTTACAGTAGCAGAGTGTCTCCATATTAAATATTTACAGTTTTATACATTCATCTAATTCCATTACCATTATTTTTTATTGAGTTTATAGAAATTATATCATTTTAAATATTAATAATACATTTTATGGGTTCCCTTTTCTTGGGATAATGTAACAACTATATTTCTTCTCACTTCATTGGGATTGTTGGATGTAGAACACCTACTCACCATGTTTCAAAAACTTCTATAATATTATAACTTTTCTTCCACCTATATTTTGGAATAACCATTTATTGAATAATAATAGATGAATAATTTTATTCTATATTTTACATATATACAATCTATTTCATTTTTGAATACTTTGTTAAGGATTTTCATATTCAAATTTTTTATATTTATCCTCACATTGAGTTCTATAATGTTTTCATCATTGTTATTAAAATTGTAATACATTTCATTTATTCATAAATCAGTATCCATTTTATTTTTTCTTCTTTATTCAATAAAATCATTGAGTGGAATGATGGTCCCCTTAAATCCTTATCCTTTTATATTTTTTATAAAATATATTGGGAATGATATTCAATCATGTCATTTTTCTCCTTCAACAATGTTCAAATTGTATTTTTTACAAAAAGTCAAGTCCACTAACTCCTTTATCTATCTCTTGTTTTCCTGGTATACATTATTTTTCCTTGTATAATACAATCCCTAATTTACATTACACTAAACTTCATTGACATTTGTCTAGATTCCAGGGTAATTGTATCATGTTATTGATGCCTCCCTATCACATATTTGTTGTAGAACCCTAATAGTTTCTGAAATAACACATTTTTCCCCTATTATAATATTAGAATCAATTATAACAATATGAGCTTAAATTAACTCAATTGGAGAAAAAAAACTCCACAAGGAATTATTCTTGTAATTATTCTTCTTTAATTTTATAATATGGATATTACCTATTGGAATTTATTTTTGGTAAAAAAAACTCCCAATTAGATACAAATTGATTTTGAAAAACATATAATTATTTATTTTTTCATGCATACCTTCCTCGATAGAAACCTTTATCTTTTATTTGACATTAACATAAATTATAATACACATTTTCTATATTTTAAGGAAAACATATTATTTGATAAAAAGATAAACAGTAACTTCTTTATGATCTCATGTAACTCCAATTGAATAATATATTTATTTAATGAACTCTTTTTTTCATTATCATAAATTATTTTTATAAATCACTAGGTAATTTATTGTGAACTATTTTTCTCTTCACAAAATTTATGACAAATTCTGAACCGAAAAACATAATATTGTAAAACCATTCCCCTTGATACCAATTTTTTTCCCTAAAATGTGGGTTATAGTGAGATTTCATAGGGCATAGTGAGTTACTATATGTATAGTTCTAAACCAATTAAAACACATGTTCCATTAATTTATCACTATCCTAATATATATATAAATCTAAAAAATGGTACAGTTATTTCAAAATTTTGTAAAATATTCATTAGGTTTCTTTTTTTTTATTTTTTTATACATATATAATGTAAATAGGGATACTATAATTTAACTGCATAACCCTTACTAATCTATGTCTAATTATCATGAATTATTTATTTGACATGAAATAAAATCCACCCATCATATTGAATAGAATTGGGGGTTGGGATAGGCTAATCCATTCTCTTTCCTATTGCCCTATAATGGTTTGTGTTTACTCATTTTTTCCCATGGATCATGACCATTACATTGGCTCACTATCATTGTAGATTCATTATCATATTCCTAATACTTACAGTAGGGTAAAATATACACATTTTTTTTCGACATGTAGGTTTGTTCGCACCATCATTGAATGTATATTTAATTGAATATTAATACTATATTATAGTCCTATTAAAATAGCCCCTCGCATCTTGTGAATTCCACCTTGAAATAACCTTATTCTTAATTTTCCTAAAAATATTTGGAATAATCTTCAATTTTATATCGGCACAACAGTCATAATTTCTTCATCCAATTAAAATAGTTATCAATTACACATTTTCCATAAACATTCCAACCCCCTACACGGTATCAATCTTCTTATTTAGTAGTAATTTTCTCATTTTTATGGAATCATTACGTCTATAAATTGGTTGTTCATGAACATATTTAGTAAATATAAGAATTGTGTTATAATTAAAATCAACATTTCTCATCACATAATTGGGTTATTAATATTACCCAAAAATCACCACACGGCTTTTCATTACCTACATAAATTTTTTATCCCAAAATAATAGACATATTCAATGCACATGGTCTCCTGGAATAAAATTTCATTTTTCAAAATGGATTTAAATGATATTTGAATCCCCGTTAACAAATTATTTAAAAAAATAACAACACTTCAATAAATCATCAATAATGGATAGAAAAGGTGTCCCATGATTATTGAGTCACTAAAATTCTAGAATAAATATTATTTGACAGATTTATCCTAAAATCTAGATGGAACATATTGACATGCTATAGTTACCCATTATTTACTAGTGACTTCATTTCATTAATAAAAATGTGTCATATTATATATTATTTGACACGTACAATAGATACAAATTTAATAACATGTCATTTCATTAAAAGTGATTGTGAAATTATTCAGAAACTAAACCAATGAAAATTAGAAATATTATAATAGGGAAAATATTAAATTGAAATAGTATAATGGAAAATATGGATGATTCCAAACATCTCGAATAATCACCCCCATGATCAATAATATAGAAATGAATAAAAATATTAATAAAACCACTAATATGTTAGAAAATTAAAATGTAGAACCATATAGTTAATATAAGTGAATGTTTATTATATTAATTATGAGTTATTTGTTGAAGGTAATTAAACTATTGGTATAGTAATGTGAACATTGGAATAGTGACTTAATAATTGGGGATAATTACATGACCATTGTGAATTGTATCAAAAAATATAGAATAGTGTTTTCACCAAAAAATAATATAATATAATCTAAATAAAATTTATCAAGAGAAATTTAATGAAATATATATATTATAATTATGTTGAATATATATAATGATTAAACAATTAGTGAAAATATATGCTCGTCTTTAATAAACAATATTTTAATGTATATCATAAAAATAATACTTTTATATTAGAAAATAATATTGAAAATATTTGAAAATAATTTAAATCAATATTATATTTTTTAGAATAATAATGATAAAATTTAATATTGGAGATGTTTTTGGATATTTTCTAATATACATCGAATTTTCAGCGACTAGTAACTCTATACTTTTTCTTAACAAATATAATTTAAATTATATCACTAATGAAATAATAATGACCCAATTAGTAATAGAAAATTTTTATTGGGAAAAAATATTTAATTTGTTAAATGAGTAATTTATATTTTGAAAAATGTTTTCATCACTAGAAAATCATTTTTGAATGTCTATATTCTAAATTATTCTGTTAAAATATAATTTTGTAATTATTCATCCATTACATTTGATTTAACAAATAAATTCAGATAATAAAGTGATTTAAATCTTAAAATTCATCCTATTAAATTATATTTAAAAACGTCAATAATTTCAAAATATAATGTTTAATATGGAAATATTATGTTTTTCAGTATTATAACTCAAAACAAAAATCTCTTCATGTTTAAATAACATCTCACCCCTCACATGTAAAACCAATCCTCCCATTCTTAACAAACTTAAAAAAAATACCAAAATACCATATATAAGGGCCATTAGAATCATTTTGGATGTTCTAGAGTAATAAAACTCCAATATTACAAGATTTTATGTCCTGTAGAAAAAGAGAAACACTGATAAAAAAGTGTGTTTTGATAAACATATATTCAAATATTCTTATTCTCAACTCCATTTCGGTATTCCTTGAAAACCAAAACATTGTAATGTTAATTGAGTAGTTTTATTAAATTTCATTTAAATTAATAAAATACATTAATGACTATTTTTATAAGATTTTTAAATTTCAATATTTATCTCCACTTTTTACAGTTACCTGTCAATGGTTGGTTAAACATATTTTAAGATATTTTCAACTCTTTGAACATTTCCACCTTCATGGATGGTTGAATTTAATTATATATATTATATTAATATTCAATTATATATATTATTATCTTGTTGAAATGATTATATATGCATGTTAAAAAACCATTCAACAAAAATATTGAACCCAAAACTAGAAGGGATAACTTAAAGAAATCATGATATCAAAACAATTGATATTTAAGAAATAATATTATAAAATTGAATAAAAAAATTATAACTGATCCATAGTAACATAAATAACAAAATAATTCATATGTAATATTTTAACAGACATAAAATGTTTATATTGGATTAATAAAATTGACGAAATAAATCACAGTTTGTTATATGGGTTCCTCGATCCCTAACTTATTCTATTTGAGTTGTCTCCTATTTAAAAAAAAATTTACATAGAAATTATAAGAATGTTCATAAATTTTTATTTCACTCTAAATTCATGTTTATTTCTGGCGATATATATATTTTTGCACTTTCAGAATACATTCTAATCCATTTTCAATGATTTTTATAAAAGTGAGTAAATTTTGAAATATTTTATTGAAACCTATTGAAAAAATTCTTATCCACTATATAATGATTATGTTTTATTACATAATATTATTTCTATTTTCCAATTTTGAAACCAAAAGTTATTCATGAAATTATACTTAAGGATACCTTTATGAACCCAATTTCTTTCTAAAGGTTTATTTCATCACTATGATGGTTTTATGTTCGATTTGGCATGCATGATTAAGAGAATCATATAATGTGATGGGTTGTACTAGAATTATATTGTCATCCAATACATTTGGAAATGGGTTATATCTATTAATATTATGTGTTTTATATATGAACATGACTCTATCATTGTTAACAACCATGATTTTATGATTCATATTGATATTTTTTGCATTATTATGGTGATATCCATATACAAAACTATTTTTGGTATTTGGACACTATGATTTGATGTTTCATTATTATAAATATTCTACATTCAATGAATTTTAAAAATATTTCCCCAATGAATTTTATAATTATCCTTATCTTATGAAATTATTTTTCTCACCCATGTACTATTGATTAATGTTCATTAATAATCTCTATACTTATATTTTTCTCATAGTTTTCTTTAATGTATATCTTCTAACAATTATATATACTAAAGATAACATAAGTGTTTTAGGATAATAAATAGAAAATAGAAATCAATAAAATTTAATTATTTTTATATAAAAGTTTTTTATGAACTATTTTTTCCAAGATACAAATCCTTTTGATCATTTAATAATTATTATTATGTTTTTTATCATAAAAAAAAGAAAAGTAACACAAATATAATTTGGATTTCAATATTTGTTATGATAGTTATTCATTACAAATATTTTTAATTAGGTTGAGAAAATGTTTATGAAAATTATATGGATATGTCTAAATATAGATATACAACATGTGTGTTTTTTTATGTTTATCATCTTGTGGTTTCTGAACAATGAAATCCCTAAATAGATAATATAAGTGGATGAGGATCTGGAATAGTTTTTCCTAGGTGTTATAACCCAACAATTTTTGGATTTTGAATTAAATAGATCTTCACACAGTGCATGAAAAATAGTCTTGGTGGAAAAATTGTTTGATACTCTCGAGGGATATGCTTTAGTTAATCACAAAATCTATACAAACAAATATAAAAGATATATATATATATATATATATATATATTAATTATTACAATTAATGTTAAAATAGGATTAATGTACATAATACGTGAAAAATAATTTGAGAAAATGGTTACACCTAGGGATCCCTTAAGGTATAACTTTATAAAATATTTGTGAATATGATTAAATTACTTATTGATTCATCATTGAATTTTGTTGTTAAATAATTTTATTTTTGTTAAAAATATTTGAAACCCAGTGAAACTAGAACAATAAACCATGTGAGGGAAAAGAAATTATTGAATGTATAAAATCCCTAATTTTATGTGTTGTGAAGTTCAAAATATTATGGAAATTACTCCTTGTATGTCTAAACATATGTACAACAACATGAATCATGATCAACATCCACCATCAATAATGAAGTGGAAACTAGTCAATAACTCATTTATTTCAAAACACCCACTATCATTAAATGGGTCATCCAACACACTTTTCATAGAGTACTGTGTTAACTAAAAAGGTAATCTATTTTCTGGTATTTAATTTTATATAATGTAGAAGGTTACTCTGGTGATCTATCTTTATGATAGAGAGTATGGTAAATGGTTTCCATTAGAAAGGAATTCCATGCTAAATGGCGAAATGTTTTAAATTGAATGGGATGTCTATAATATATTTGTCCTTAACATTTATTTCCCTCAATATATTTTATTTATTATATAGAGATAATTCCTAGATATTAAGTAAAAAAGGATTAATCTTTAATGACTTATGATGAAAACATTTATTTTCTTTTAAGGTACCCCCATGATTTTTATCAGTGATGATATAATAATAGATAGATTATTTATTGATTTAAAAGGAAAAAAATTTATTTTTCTAGATTTTTAATACATTAGGAGTTTTGAATAAGTAGTTCTACATGATCTCAATGTACAGATGGTGTTCAGGTAAGTTTCTGGGATTTTGGATATGAGGAATGAAATATAGAGATTCAGGTTAGAGAATCAATTAAAATGGGAGAAACGAATTTCCAACTACCATCATGTAAAAAATATTGGAATAAACATAAATATAATTTACTCAACTAAATATGTAAATTATCCATGTGAAAGATAGAATTAGACCAAGCTCCTGACTCTCAATGAGATGTTATGACGTTTTAAAATGTGATGGGGGAATTTATGGCACTCCCAAATGCAC
Organism: Viscum album; assembly: GCA_963277665.1. NCBI lineage: Eukaryota > Viridiplantae > Streptophyta > Magnoliopsida > Santalales > Viscaceae > Viscum > Viscum album. The sequence goes on from OY728136.1 coordinate 2,003,938,670, forward strand.
TACTCATGGAACAATGTTTCAACAAAATGAAATAATGTCTCTATACAAGAGAGTGAAATAAAAAATTTAACATTCAGGGCTATTACCTTTAAAAAAACTAAATCCAATGGAGAAATATAAATCACAAACCATAACCTATACCATGTTTAAACATTAAAATGATGTCATATATGGTACACATCTTATTAACTAATGTGTGGAAGAAGTATTATTTGATTATAGTTCTATCCATTCCATATATCCTAAAGGTTTTCTTGATCTATCGAATCAAAAACACTAATACCTTGATTTAGATATATCTATACAAACATTTTTTTTGTGTGATCAATGTCATACATGTTGTAGACTCTTATCCTATTAGAATCCGTGTGATGATTCTTCTAACAAATCTCATAATCATTACCTTGGTGGTATTTGGATCTATAGTGGGCATAGAATTGATCTCGTTATATAGAACAAAATTTAAATATCATTAATTTTAAATATATATATATATTTTGGACCATTCCACTCTCCTATATAAATATAAAGAAGATCATGAATCTACTTCCACAAATCCCACAATAATGTGGGTGTTCATACACGATAAATAAGAATACTAATAAAAAATGATTGATTCAAAGGAGATCAATAACCTATAAGAAATCTCAATTATGTTGTAATTAACTAATTTATTTCATAATTTGTTTCTTGGAATTCCCCAGATCATGAGTTAGAGTTCTTAATGGAGTCTATATCTATATTAACTCATATATATGAATTCTTATATTATGTGAACCTGATTAAATGTGATGCGTTAGTGATGTAGCTGCATGATTTTTTGGAAACATGACTCGTATTTCATATTGGAAGAACTTGGGTGTAATATTTTTATTTGGAAACAAAAAGTTTGGATTAATAATACTTTTTATTTGTTACAAGATGATCTCCAAGATCACTATAAATCAAAATCATCCCCTTCCCGGTATTGATGAATTTTTTTTTATAAATTTTAATAGAGGAATAAATTTCAGATAATGATATTTGATTTGGATATTATGAATTTAAGGAAAAAATATAATCATATTACATGATTCCATACTAGCTATAGAATCTATGAGATCTTAGTGAGACCCTTCAGACTTAATAATTCCACATAAATCTTCTAGTATTTATTGAATATAATCTTTAGAGACTAAATTGAATTTTTTTTTATATTCTCTATGGAAGATATTCTCATTTACTCAGAAATGATGAAGATGAAGATAATAAAAGGATTTTCTTAGATATATTATGAAATTATAAAATAAATGATACGATTAGAATTTGTATCTTATGGATGCATTAGTTCACATTATTGGGGAACATGATCACAAGTGATTGAATTTATATGGACCCATTGAAGAAAAATTTAATTGAGGAAGGTCACATACCCACTATTATCACCAAATCTATAGTTATAATGGCTTATCTGGTAACATACAACAGTTTTTGAGAATATTATCATTATTTTATAGCATAATAAAAATGATAACATGGAATTTGATAAAGTATGTCTGTATGAAATAATGTGGGGAAAGGATCATGGATCTCAAGAAGAGGTTAATCAAAATTTCTATTAACAATCATAAATCTAGTGGAGTATTTTTTTATAAAATTAAAAATTAAATAATGTATTGTGTTTTTTATTAATGAAAAATGATAAAATGATATCCTATGAATTTTGATAGTTGAAGATCAATCTGGATAATTACACGACAATTCAACACGAGTTAAAATCTAGTATCTTCTCATTGAAAATATTGTGGCATAAACTATATGGCTAGAAGTGTGACTTATATAAATATTACTATATTTTAATATATAATTTCACTCTAAAGTATCTGAACATGCATAAATAAATATGGTTATAGCTAATCAAGAAATATTATTTCTCTATTCACTACCATCTCATAATAGTTACCATGGTATCTGATTATACTAGAATTAATGAACCTAATCCCCTATCAATATTTTATATTGAGAACTAACATATATTAATTTATATATAATTATAGATTTGGAAATCATAACAATATGGAATATAACCTTCCTTTCCCAAATTATTACCCAACCGCCTATCTAAGAGAATATTATGGTGGCATAAAGTGATGATCTGGAGCTTCCAAAGAAGGTGGAAGTACTACAGGAGGGAAAGTATATGAAATTACAATTTTATGAAGAATGTTTAATTAAATTTAGAACATGATTTTGGGTTCCTTAATTACCTAACATAAAGAAAAATCTATCTAATAACTCACTTTTCTTATATTTCTTCATCCATACATGTGGTTAAATGATATTTCATGATATTTGATATAACATGTGGTGGGAAAATAAGATGAATTATATTGTGGAGAACACCTCAAATAGCATGTTATGATATCAATATAACATATAATGACATAATAAAATGTGGATAATGCATCTATTTTCCATAAAAACATGTAAATGGGAAAAAAAATTACCACACACTTTCTCACAACACACCTCACGATATCCAAAGGAAGATATTCAGTATGTGTTTTGGTGGATCAACTTAGAATGACTGCAAACATTATCAATACTTGTGGATATATATTAGTTAAACAATATTTTTAGATATATTTAATGTATGTTGTTAGGATATATGGGGAAACCCATTCCATCATATTTTATTTGATCTATGGATCACTTCTATACTCTAGATAAGTCTCCATAATAATTTGACTAATAATATTAATTTCAATATTTCATATATTATTAGAAATGATCCCCATTAGGAAATAATTATTTAAACGCATTAAGAGATGGTGTGATCCAACTCATTACAATTTAAATGATGATATGATTAGGATATCTATTATTTGAGCTCTAATACAACAAAATCATCAATTCAAGTATTCAAATGGCTCTATTTGATTCCATGTATGCGAAGTGGTGTAGAACTCATAATTTTTGGGATGAAGTTGGTGAAGAAATTAAACCCAGAATATCTTGTAAAAGTGATGAAAAAGGTTATATACATTTAATAAAATTGTAAAGATACACAATTTCATAAGAATATCTATGAAAGAAACCATAAAAGGGATATTAAATTTTATGTTTGATAAATAGTTTTTTATCATACATAAACATGGATTAATATCCAATGTCTTGAAAAGAAAGGAATTCATAATTGTATATTCATTGGTAATGTTTAAATCCTTTACAACATAAGAATATTCTTATATCATTTAGAACTTCCTCAAAAAATGGAGCAATTTTATGATGTTTTCCTTGTATCTCTTTTAAAAAAGCACATATATGATCCCTCACATGTACTGAATACAGAGGTGCTATAATTGGTGAATGACCTTCCATTTGAGGTGAATCAGTTTAATATCATTTAACTTAAATTTTTTTTTATATAACATGATAATTCACCTTGTTAAAATACTATGGAAGAACCATAAATATGTAGTGGGGACATGGGGACTAGAGGAAATGATGAAATAGAAGTATCCTCAACTATTTTCCCCTGAGAAAATGAGTTAATATTTTCAAGATGAAATACTTAAAGTGGGGAAGAATGTAACAATCCAAATTTAATGGTGATATTTTTTTATTTAATAAATCCATGATATATTACATATTATTATAACCATAAAACATGAAGATAAACAAAAAGCACATTATTTCAATAATTTAGATCATTACATTAATTGGTAACGGAACCCATGAAAACAAAAAATATATATTTGGGAAAATTTATAAAATATAATATGATGAATAGATAAAACATGAATCATTCCAATATGCTAATGTTATTTCCCCCATAAAAATAATACTGAAATAAATGTAAAATTAGTTAACCAATCCTGATCATAAAATGGAAAATATAGATATATGTAGATAAGTATAGTAAATTTCGAAAGAAACAAGGAGGAGTTATTTATAAAAAGTTGTATGATCCTTATAATATTAATGTCACTATTATAAATTTAATTTATTAAAAAAATAAGAAAAATTATTATAAATAAGAATTTTCATTGTGAATTTATCAAAATATAAATATCACAACTCTACAATATAAATATATTTAATAAAAGATAAATTAAACAGTAATAACAATTTTAGTATACTATATTTCAATATATTTTGTAAAAATCATAAATCTTATAAAAAAATTAATATTAAATTTAATAGGAAATTAATTTTATTAAATTAATTTCATTATAAGAATCATTACATCAAAACTGTTTATCATTGATTTTTTTTAATTTTCTAAAATATATCAGTTTTTAAAAGAAAAAATACAATTTTTTCATAACAAGTGTATTATATGTTGCATCATTCACGATTAAATAATGAAATAATTGATTCTATAAATTTCATCATGACCAAAAAATTATTTAATTTTATAAATGAGTAATTTAAATTTTATATGAAAATATCCAAACATAAAATGTTTTTTTAATTTCTCATTTCTAATGAATTCCATTAAAATATTATTTATTCATTTTTTAATCATTCCATTTGATAGAAATAATATAATTCTGATTATAAAGTGATTTATGGCATAAAAATCATGTTATGTATTGAAAAAATATTTATTAATTTTAAAAATATTACTATTTAAAGGTATACCTTGGGAAAATATTTTATTCATTGTTATAACTAAAAAATTCCCCTCTCCTCAAGTATAAATAACTCCTCACCCTCCCTTGAAAAACCCCACCTCCACCCCTAAACATGAAAAATAATCTTCCATATAATCCTCTTACAAACCACTTTTAATACATATAGACTTTTTTAGATTAACAAATCCCCATACTTTCAATATATTATGTGTCTTAGAAAAGAGGAAACACTGAAAAAAAATTAAATTTTAATCAAATACACTTCACAATTTCCTTTTATCTTATCCTTTTCCCATTTAATTTATATCCATAAATTAATACAATTAATTTATAATTCTTTTAAAATTATATCAACAATATTATATTATACGAATTTATTTATTTGTCATACATATACATGTAACTCTTCTATTTCCACCATTTTTTACAATGTCCGATCAACAATTGGTTAACCGCTTATGAAGAAATTTTCAACTCTATAACCACCACCTCATTCATGGATTGATGGTAAAAATTTTATATAATATATAAATATGTAATTATATTAAATCTAGTATTCTTCAATTATTATTACTTATTTGTAAATAAAAATCAATAAGAAAGTGAAATCAAAAAAAAAATTATGTTATTTTAGTTCAAAAATGATGGGAAAATAATATACATTTAGAAAATAATATTCTAAAATAGAATTGAATCATTACAATGGATTAATAATTACATAAATAAAAATAAATAAATAATAGTTAGTTGCATTATAAACCTAATTTTATTATTTAGTTTGTGGGAAATTGATCAAATATAGTGAGAACATGGTAAAGGGATTCTCGAACACAAACTCCTTCATTTTTCATTATCTTCTTCTGAAAAAATTTTCTACATGGGTTTCCTTCTAATGTCATTAAAATTTCCTTCATATATTCTTTCCCTTTTATTTTAACCTATATGCATGTTTCTACAATTTCATAATGTCTTTTGATCAAGTTATAAATATTTTTATAAAAGATATTAACTTCTAAATCAAACCATTGACCCTTCTTATGTTTTTTATTTTTGTACCAAGAAGGATTTTTTTTAGAAAATTATGATTTCAATAAATTAATTTTTAAAGGAAATGGTTATTAATTAAATTAAACTCTAAAAAAATTTATGAAACCCATTCATTTCTATAATTTTAAATAATGACTAATATTTTTTAAAATATAATGTTTCATGAATGATTATAATAATTTTATAAACTAATTGGTAAACTCAAAAATATATAACCGTCCAATGTATTTGCCAATGTTATATATCTATTGTAATTATATTTATTTTTAATGAACATAATTCCTACATTTTTTCACAATTGAAAAGTTACTATTTATATAGATATGTTATGAGCAAACATGATGCAATAATAATTCATACCTATGTGTGGTTTATCAACACTATTTAATTACTATTCATTATTATGTATATTACATAATCCATTCCTTTATCAATTTTTTTCACGTGATTTTGATGATGATCCTCTACTTATCAAGTGAGTTTTATCACCTATGTACTATTTATTCATTAATTTTATTCTTTCCCTTTAGAGGATTTTGGTTCACCAATATCATTGATATATATTTAAGATTTTTTACGTGTAATTTTGATAACTGTAGAGAATTAGGAGGATATATGAAAGGATTAAAATAATTTTTATATTTTATTATGTAAAAGTGATGCATTAGACTAATTTTCCCAACATTCCAAACCTTTCAATATGTGAATGTTTTATTATTTTACCATTAATCTTAAAATTGATTTTAATAGTGACATAATAAAATGATGAGTTTTGTAGATTGTATTAGATGTATTCTATAGATATTTTGTGAATTAGGATTAGAAAAATATTTTCATAATAATATAGAGAATCCTGAGTATAAGTAAACAACCTATATTATGATGAAGTATAAGAATAGGTATTCTCCATGAAATGAAATCTTTTTCTAGATACCAAATGTGTATGTGGATCTTGAAAAACAATATCTAGTGTTAATGATCCAAAATGGAGGATTGGTCATTGATAGAATCATCATCTTATACATGAAAAAATATCCTTGTTTAATACCTATTTTGAGAATCATGAGAGATATGATTTGGTTAATCAAAAACAATATACAAATTATTATAAAGGATATATAATTAATGTAATTATTCCTCATACATATAGAAAGGAAATGATGTACATGATCATGAAATAATAAATTTGGAAAAATAACATGTTTTAGGATCAAAATAAATATTACTTTAATATTTATTTTCATATAATAAAAAATTATTTATTCATTTTATGTTGTATTTTTCTTCTTCAAACATTCATGAATAAAAAATTGCGGGAACATGGAGAAACCATACTGAAAAACCATGTGAGGGATAATGTAATTATTTTCTAGATAACATCACACATTCTATGGTACGTAGTGTTCATAGATTCATGGATATTCATTTCCATGTTTCTCATGCAATTGACCATAACATGAACCCCATTGGCCATATTCCTTCAACAAATAATGTTATCTTTTTCATTGAGTTCTTTATGTGGAAATGATCATCATCATTCAATTGGTATTCTGATCACATTTCATGGAATAGTTGGTTAATTAGAGAGATATGATCTTTTTGGATCTCCAGTCTTCAAAAAACTATAATGTTACTCTAGTAATCTTTAATTTTTATTCAGTTGTTGTATTTTTGTGGGAGATCATAATGAATGTAATGAAAAATAATAAAATGGATGAAATGGTGTATGAAAATATATCAAGTTATTTTTTATAATTATTTCCATATAAATATTCAAACAAATTATAATAGATAATTCTAATATCTCAATCAAAAGGTGGGTGAATCTATAATGACATATGAGAAAAATTTTACAAGGAAATAATCATACTTCTTAAGTTATGTTATAAATAGTAATAGAAAAATATATAGGACATTTGGTTTTCTAAAACCATACCTTCAATAAGATCAATCTATTCATGAATTTTTGGAGTTACCAATAACTAGTTTGATATTCTCTCAATTCATAGATGATGTTTTTAAATTGGTACCATGGTTATGGATATTAGAAAATAATGATGGAGTTTCAGTCTAGAATAAAAAATAATACAGTATAAATGGAGATATAAACACCCACATGTCAAAAACATAGAAAGAAATAATATGCGAATTTACTCAAAGAGATAGTTAAACACATTATGTGTTTGATAGGATTTAACCATGCATATGAATTTAAAAGATAATTGAAGAAATTTGGAAATGTGATTTATTAAATGATGTAACCTCCCAACTCACCACCCATTTATAAATTATTAAACTATAGGGACAAAGTGAACTATACAATAAACAAAACAAAACTGTGTGGCATCATGTGAATCCAGTGTTAGAAAGATGCAAATCCAAAGCAGAAAAGAAATATTATGACATCACTACTAATATGGTGGAACATAAATATGATGTTTTATAAGGTATAATTCATATTCATTCATGAGTTGTTAATATTTATTATTATTATATAATAATGAATTTATTTATATCATTAAAGTCTTCTAGAACATTTGAATTAAAACCCTAATACATTGAAGTTGAGATTTCAATAAAAACACTTAGTGGTGTGATCAATATTACATAAATGATGGAATATTCCATAGTTAAAATTATTGGGAAGATTATTCCAATAAATCTCATAATCCATCCCACAGTGGAATACGATTTTATACTGAGAAATTATTAGATATTGTTATATTGAGCTTACATCCATTATATAGAAAATGAAATATAAATCTATAAATCTAAAAATGTAATTATTATATACAAATGAAACAATGATCATTAATATTCATTGATAATCCATAAATTTTTTGGGTTTTAATACCTGGAGAAGATGTATAACTCCCCCTAGAGGATGTCCTTGATTGAACTAGGGTAATTAATGATGTAGTAATAAAATAATTTTGACAATGGGTTCAAAAACTATAATAGACCTCTTTATGGTATGTTAGTGATATTTTTTTAATAATAAATGATGTACAATTTCATTTGCGTATCAATTAATAAGAGCACAAAAAGGTAACCATAAAGGGAATGTATCCCCTTGATGATGTTAGTACTTTTCAATCGTGGATCATTTTTCTAATATCATAATTTGAATGTAATGTGGGAATTTATTTATTAGAAACCCTATTTTAAAAAGTATTGGAATACTAAATTCATAGAGATTACCATAATACATGAAAATTTCATAAAAATATTTATGTGTTTTATAAATATCCCCTTTAGGTAGTACCTTTAAAGAATTATGGTATTATTCATTTAATATATTCTCATTTACTCTATGAGAATTTAGGAACATGAATAGAAACTAATGATTAATTTTGTGGTATTAATAAATGAGAAAATATTTTCTTGGATTAAAATGTGGGAATTTTCTCTACCATAATCCACATTTTTATGGAATGTGATAACAATTGAGGTAATTTCATTGGACCCCTAGAACATAAGGGAAATTTATAAACCACCCAAACCCACCAATGTCATAGAAATATGTAGTTTTATTAACTTAGATGCGTATTATGGATGTTTTGTGAGAAAATTTTCATGATTTTATATCCTTCTATATTATGAATCATGTAATGGGATAAAGAATGTTTAAACATTAGAATGAGAGTAATGGTTTAAGGAGATCTAGATAAGGCTAATATCTATGCCTATAAACACAATACGATCAATTTGAAATGGTTTGTGATATATAATGATGTATAAAAAAATTATTTGGTTGCATACTCATAAAAAATGATAATGTGATATGATATGCATCACAATAGATGACGATCCATTAGTAGAAATATCGGATGCCTAATATTGAGTTGACAGATCTGATCTCCACTTTGAATATTTTTAATCACCACCTCTCTGGTGATATGTGTGACATATATATATAGATCACAAGAGTCTAATGTATTGATTCAAATCAAAATAGATGAAAATTCATAAAAAATATATGGTTAGATTGGATCAATGACTTTGATTTCTCAATTACCTACAATACTAAAAAGAAGAATATGGAAGCCAATTTTGTTAGCTGAAATGAACTTTCTACCAAATACAGAGAGAAAAATAAAAAATACCCTTCCATAAAGGACATAAAAATGTTGGATCTAGAAATTTTAGTAGTATAAAATTTATCCCATATTTATTAAATTATTTTTTATTCATTTATATATGGGAATATCAAGAAGTAATAATGGGATAATCTCAAGAATCCAATAAATTAGGATGTAATATATAAGGGGAGGATTCAAGAGTTCTATAATGAAGGTGGTGGTTTAATTCTATTTGGAACTATAATTAGTATGCCTTGATTACTTGAGTAAATGAATGTCCTATTGGTAAAATCATATAGATAGTCATTCTTTGTCAATGTTATAATTAATATATTGTACATTGATTTTTAAGAAAAATTTATATTGAATAACCTTAAGAAAGAGGTTGTTTTGTATACCTTAATGTTAATGGAATTTCAGAAAGCTAAATAATAATTAATGATGTATAAGGGGAGGATCAAAAAATTTACCATACCCATATGAAAATTGGAAGTCATCATTGTAGACTTGGTCATTATCCTCCTAAAGACATATGGAGGAACCAATGTGATATGGGTTATATTGGATCAACTCACTATGAATTATAACTTCATTTTTAATTTTGAATAATTAATGATTGAAACAATTCCATATATATACATAAGTAATTTTGTGAGGATGTAAGTGAAACCTCATTCGATCATCTATTATCATGATCCATTGATTAATTTTAGTTTTTAATCAATAAATAATCATTATATATAAACTAAATTTAATTTTATTAGGTAATTTAACCATGAAAATGATGTCAAATCTGAAAGGACTATTCAGACACCCAAGGAAATCCTAAGAACCTACATAATGTAATTTAATGGTGGATGATCTTTGCATCATCCATTAGTTGAGTTCACATGCAATAATAAATTTCAATAGATTAATCAAATTGTTCCATATTAAGCTCTGTATGGGAAGATATATAGAACTGTAATGTTCTAGGATGAAATCAGTGAATGAATGATACATTTACTTTTTCTTGTTCAACAGAATACAAAAAAAGAATAAGTCGCCCAATTGCCTTTAAAATCTAATCAAATTCAGAAGAAGAACTGTGATGACAATCAATGAATGAATATAGAGATTAACATTAGAGACAATTTTCCCTTTAATATCACCATGGAATATATTTATATTGTTTGTATGTAAAGTAAATTTCATTACTATGTATACTATCCTCTTTGAGTAACTAAACCACATCTGAGTAATTTATAATTGTATAGTAATTCCACCAAACATTTAATAATTCCTTTATTTGATTGTTATTTCTATCCTAAGTATGAAGATATTGGATCACTCAGATCTACTTAAGGTGGTACATTTTGAGAATGACCTCTTTTATGAGGATTATTTGGTTAAGATCACGGAACATAGATAGAATGTTTTAGGAAATAAGATAACTATCATTGTATGTGTTTTGTGAAAAAACCATAAATATGAAGATAAAATATGTAAAAAATATGAATATATGAATAAAATGTACCCTTATGAATTCCCAACATAGAATAAGAGATTAAATTTCAGATATGAAATATATAATTGGTGGATGAATGTAACAACATATAATTTATTATCAGGAGGTGTTTCCTTGATAATTATGTCTAATATTATATAGTATTATACATATACACCACATATAGAATATAATATCAAAATATATTTTTAATGAATATCATTAAATTAGTTACTAACTCAACTCCTGAAATTCTAAATATTATAATGAAAAATATTATTAAATATAAAAAGTAGAATGGGAAAATATTAAATATTCCAATCTACCAGAATTATCACCTCCATGAAAAATAGTACAGAAATGGTCAAATATTAGAAATTAAATATATGTATTTATAAAGGAATATATAGAAATAGGGGATTAATTATAGTGAATGTTTAATAATGGAATGAAGATGTATTTATATAAGGTAATTTTACTATTAGAATAATATTGAGATATGTGGAATAATTACAAAACATTAGAAATAATATGAAGACCATGGGAATAGTAATATTAACTAAAAAAATATTAATGTAGATAATACATATCATTATTATTGTATTAAAATATAAATATTATAGTCCCTAAAATATATATCACTAATAAAAACTCAAATAAAATATAAGTATAATTTTTTTGAAATCAATATTTTAATGTAGTTCATAAAAATATTGAATTTTTATCTTATAAAATAAAATAAAATGGGTTTTAAAATACTATTGATAAAATTAATATTATTTTTAGAATCATCTCTTTTAATCTTTCTATGCGGGATATATTGGGAAATTTGAAAATACTTCTATTTTTTAGGAATAGTAGAGACACTTTTTTTCACAACCCATGTTTTTTAAATTACATCATTTATGATTTAATAAAATCCTTACACATTCTAGATATATTGGATAGGTAAAAAATATATATAATTTTATAAATGAATCATTGAAATTGAATAATCATTTTACCAATATCAAAAAATATTTTCAAATATCTAAAGTATAGTTTATTCAATTAAAATATAATATTGTAAATTTTTCACCATTTATTTTTATGAAATTAATAAATTAGAATTATAAAGTCTATAGAAGCCCAAATATTAATTTATTTAATTCCAATATATTTCATAATGTAAAAAATATTACTATTTATTGGTTTACATTGGGGATAACATTTAATTTCATATTACAACAAAAAACACCCCTTTCCTCAGGTATAAATTACCCATCAACCCTCACATAGATACCAACTCCTCTCTCACATACCAATGAAAAAACAAAAAAAATTCCCTCTCTCAATAGCTTTTTAATACATCAGCAATTTCCAGATTAATCAGACTCCAATATTTCAAAAATATTTGTGCTGTAGAAAAAAACCAACACCAGAAAAAAAACGTAAGTATTCAGCAACTTCTCTTCAAAATATCTTCCCCATATCTCTTTATGTATATTCATTTCAGACCAATATAGTTTAATATTAATTGAGTTTTATGATATAATTATATTACCAATTTTAAAATATTGTAATTATTATATTTATGACATATTTAAAAGTTTTGCATCTCTTTTCACGACTTTTGATGATGTCCCGCCACCGGTATGTTAACTAGATATGAAGACTTTGTCGAATCTATGATCACTACGACCTTCATAGATGAATGGAATGAAATATATAATATATATAAATATTTAATTAATTTTATTATTGTATCTTTTAACTAATGTTAATAATTTATAAATAACCTTTACCAAAAAATGTATAATTAAAATATCATGATATAATATAATGATAACTTTATATCAAAACCATATAAGTTTAATAAAGACTATTATAAAATATAATAAAATAATAATAATGAATCAATAGTCACATAAATGAACATTATCTGATTCTATTGGCATGTTTTAATAGACATAAATTCAATATATAGGATGCATAACATTTAATTTATTAATTTTTAATTAAGGTAATGGTTTTCTAAAACCCAAACACATTATATTTAGGATATCTATAATCGCACCATTTTTTTAATTGGAAATTATTATAGTGTAATTTAAATTTTATTACACTATTATTACTTTTAATTTTTTGAAATATAAATGTTTCTAACCTTTATATAAATTTTCTAATCTATTTTAATTTTGGTGAAAAGGTATTAAATACAAAAACATCACATTGAATACTGCTGATTTATTTCTTATCCTTTCTATAATGATTATGATTAAGGTAAAAATATGATTTCAATAATATATATGGTAATCCAAAAGGATAGTCATGATTTTAATCTTTATGAAAAATCTTTGAAACCCATTATATTCTGTGGTTTTATTTTAATAATATGAATATTTTATATTCTATGTGGCATTCATGATTCTGAGAATTATTAAATGTAATAGGTAGGACCATAAATATTTATATCTCTAATTCATTGACTAATTTTATATAGCTTAAGATATTATCTATATAATTTAAGGTCATTATGTTTCAATTTTCCATATCAAAGATGTAATAATTTATGAACATATATAATGTGTGAATATGATTAAATATTTGATAATAGCTATTAATGGTATTTGAAAACATTATTAAAATGTTTCAAAATTATAGAAAATCCACATTTAGTTGCAGTATCAAATTATTCTCCCATGATTATGATGATCATAATATTCTTATGAAACTATTTATCTCACCTATGAACTTTGATTACGGTGCCTTATTCTACCCATGACTTGGTTATTAGCTCACCTTCTTATTAAATTTATATCCTCATGTGAATAAATATATTTAAGAAAACCTATGATATTTTCTATAATAAATAATAATGTTTCAAAAAAATTATAAGTTTTATCTGGTAAAAGTTATGTATGATCCTAATTTTACCATGATACTAAACATTTTGATCATTTATTGTATTATTATAATATTTTTATGTATAAAAGGATTTAATAGGAATGTAAAAAAGGTTGTGTTGCTAAAAATTCCCCCACCATGGATGTGGAAAATAATTATGACTGATTTACATGCAAAACGTCAATGACCATGAGCAAGTTCTCTTATATGTGGCCATTTTTGAAGAAGAACCACGTATTGACCATGGATTACATTGAAAACCACCATGACCATTTTGGGATTCCCCATTTTACACATAGACCACTAACCCTACACTTACATGTGAAACGTGGTGGTCTCTTGTGTGTTGTGTGTTTTGATAATGGAATCTTTAATGTTGTCACATGACCAACCATGTCTTCTTCCCAATAATGTGTTGAAAAAATATTCGTTTTAATACAATCAACTAGTTGAACACTATTACATGGACCATAATGTTCCTATCCTTGTTTTATTTCATATCCATTTATCAACTAAATCATATATTACATAGGGATATTTCATTGTTATTTGGATGTGTTTGCCACTTCCTCACGAAATCATCAATGTGGACCAAATGTTCTACCACATATAGAAAAATATTTATAATCACGTGGAATATATTATTCAGGACCAAGGGAAGAACAATATTGGGACCACTACATCAGTGTCTCTTTTCAATTTCCCATTTTATGAATTATCTTCTCAATAAGCCTTATCAAATTGGAGAGATTCACTTAGAACTCTTCTTCATCATTACCATACCCATTGAATCCATGATTCCATTGTCCGACTTATTGACCATGCATGATCCTTACTGAATACATTTTTATCATATTGAATTTATGAATACATACTTATTTTATATGTATTTATAATCTACCCACCTTAATAGAATTCAAGAATTCTTCTTAATAATTCCAATCAATATGAAATAAATTTGATTGTTACCAATCATCCAATCATCACGTATAAATTTTATATTCTTATCAAGGTACCATCATATCAACACCATTATTTTAAACAAAATAATTTTAAAAAATACCATAGAAAAATTAGCAATTATTAATAACATTAATATTAAATTAATTAGATAAATAATAATTTCAACTTTAAAAATATTTTAACAAAGTAAAAAAACAAAAGTTATTAAAGTGAAAAATACAAGAATAAAATAATTTTAAGCATGAGTAAAAATGATTAAATTTTTTTCGTGTCATTAATGACCTACCTCATCCCCCAATAAATTATTTTCAAAATTGGATCCACTTTCCATTTGAACCATGAGATATATTTATATTATGAATTTAATTTTACCAAAATTCAATTCCCATAACCTATAAAAGGTGATAACATCCACCTAATTTGTCGACTAATTATAAGGAATTTTCCTAATAAAAAATCTTCCATAGTGTTTCCCTATTTATCGAACCATCCCCTTGAATCATTGGTCTTTCCAAAAGGCCATGTAATATAACATTAAGGGTTTTTTCATGGGAAAACATCCAAAGGGATAGATAATATTTGCAAATAAGATCTCTTAATTCATTTATACTTCTACACCATTAAAACTATACCATATACGAAAGAATAATACCATATGAATTATTAATAGTAGTAAATTTAATTTTACTAATGGAATATATAATTTATAATATCCTATAATATTATTCAAAAACTAAATAGTTGGTAATGAATGTGTGTGACCTAATTCCTCCATGAACATCTTTCATGGTATTCAACACTTCTATACAGTGATGATTCTATTAGTATTTTAAAACCGTTAACATGATATTTATAAATTTTCTAATATTATTAAACTCGAACCCATTGCATATCATACTCCATATCAATGTAAAATTAATGGTTCCCCTGAGTATACATGTAGTCAACCAACTGCAAAAAAAGAGACGTATTTCAATTTTTAATTGTGATTTCTTTTATTTATCCAAATGTATATCAAAATGATTAATCACTCTACACTCATATTAATAATATCTGTATGATTCTATAAAATATATACAATTATAATTTAATATCTCTCTTAACCATACAACCCAACAGATTATAGATTATTCTTATTTGGATTAGTTTAACAACCTTCATGACGAATGTCATAAATGAATTCCATGGGTGGTTAAGGAAACATAAATTCTGGTGATATTAGAAAATAATATGCAAATGATTATTTTTTGGTTCATGAATATTATTGGAAATTTCTATAATATTTTTATGTTAACACTCTTAATTCATGAAAATTACTAAAACAAATTCATTTCCAAATTTTTCATCACAAATCATAACAAAAATAGATATGAAATTAAATTATACCAAAATAAATAATTATAAAACATAATTAATAGTAACTGAAATAATTATATAATTTATAAATTCGACAAATAGATAAGAATTGACACCTCTGTTATATATCTTTTTCTATGTATAAAATCGCAAAAAATAACATTTTGTGATGAAAAATAAAATTAACTAATATATTAATAAATAATGTGTTAAAATGAAGTAATATAAAGGTTATATGTATGAATTATGTTTACAAATAGTTTATTAAGAATGTATATTTTGTAATATAACATGTTTTATCAGGTTCAACTAAGTGAGATAAAACATGTGGTGTTTTTCTTGGCTTGATTTATTTTGTTTGTGTCATAATGAATCTAGTTTGACTATTGTATTACAATATGTATAACTTATATTATTGATTACATTATAATTCTATTACTTTTATAATGGAATTTATTTTATGAATATAATAATTCATAAAATGTATTGAATTGCAGAATTATTGGAATTATCACAACAATAAAATCTTTTTATTCCATATTAATATTTACCCTTACTGTTAATTCTCTCGTATTTTCTTAAAATCTAAATATGGTATTTTTTGGGTAATAAAAAAATTTATTTTACAGTTTTAAAATGAAATAGTTACCACTATATATATTATGTGGGATTAAATGAAGTTATTTTTTAAAACATTAAATATAATTTTCCATTCATATTTATATATTTATTATACACTCCACATCTCATGTATTTAATATTAATATCCCTTTTAAGTCCCCATTATTGGGATTTCATTGACAGTGTTATTTTAAAACTTTTTTCATGTTACCATCTTGAATTTTTATGATGATAGTTTGTTATTTCTTTTATATACAACTATAAAAGGAAATATATTATAAATGACTATTTTTATGGTTTCATGTATATTTCGCTATTTTTATATCATACTAACATGGAGTAAGGTTTTATGAATCACATTATAAATTCCCTAATGAAATCCATATTTTGGGATAAAAATATTTTTATATTAGTTGACTAACTTTTGATGCAAAGTTATGTTATACAATTTGAAAATTATCTAAAATCCATTTTTCCCATGTGTTTTCATGATATAATAAATTATTGACATATTATAGAATAAATATGAATTGATAATGGGCCATAAGGTATTATATATCACTCTAATTCAATGGAAATGTTTTTAAGTCCCATGAGATAATTTTTTGTGTGACTTCTTGGATATACTCCAAAATAAATGGGTAAGAATTCACAGAAATGATCCCCAACTATAGGTTGGGAATTTATGGGTATGCTTAAAAAATAAACGGTGGGTATTATTGGATATTATTACACAGTAAATGATCTACCTTCATAGATATGAAAAAAATATTATGATACCCTCCTATTATGTTTTATCCATTATATTTTATGATACTATGCTTCGTGGTAATTTATACTTCTATGCAATGTGAATATAATTATTCTATATAAACCATAATTATTATCTCATGATTGAGGACACCTTTTCTATAGTGTATTTTTTTTAATTCTAAAATTAAATATCATTTTATCCTGACTTATAGAAAACACTTATTGTTACTTGTTATTTTTAATAAAATATTTTTCATATACTCATATTTTATTATATTCCAATGATCTTAACATTTATTAAATTCTAAAGATATATTTAATTACTTAGATATTTGGATCACATATTTCATATATTTACAATCACAAAGGCAATAATAAATCTATAACCTATGATAATTCAATAAAGGAGTCCACAATGGATTGAATATAGATAAATGCACATTAAAATTTTAATATAATTTCTTCACGTAGATTTTCCTCAATGATATAAAACATTCCATTCATAAAATTTTGAGATTATTCTGAGATTAAATAATTAACTTCTGAATTTCATGTAAAATAATGATATATATGGCTCGGATAATCTATCTTTTTATGAATCCTATGTTTAATGTATATGTTTTTAGCATCGAATATGTGTGTGAGGATCTAATGAAACTCATATAGTAATTTAGTAGGATATATTTAATTTTTAGTATTAGTTTAGTTCTTTTTGATTTCTATGATAAGAAAATATTCATAGAAAACATCTTGATATGTTAAAAGAATATGTAAAAGCATCATATAACATCATAAAATATTTTCATAATGTTTTAGTATGTGTTTTATCTTTATCTAGAAATGGTAAAGTGTATATATGTATGGAATAGATTAACCCATGTGTAATCCTATAGGAAATATTTGGTAGAGTATTAAATTGATATTCAGTTGGTGTTTCATGAGGGGACCTAAGGCTGATAACTTTGATAGAGACTCCAAAATTATATAATTTGGTTAATAAAATTCTCTTCACAATCCATTACAAAAGATTTAGTATGTTATATATCTATGTTATGGAGTATGAGTGTTCCAAACCTAATGAATCACAGATTGTGTAAGATTTATTTTGGTTAAAATGAAAGATAATTTTATAATTATAAAGAGTATGTTATATATAATTTTTTTAATTACATTATTTATTATCCATTTATTATGATTATTATTATTCATCAATCTTTTAACCCCAATATGGTATTCGTAAATTTTGGACACAGAAGGAAAAATGTTAAGAATGGATTCATTGAAAATATTTTTCCAATGATATAAATAATGGGATAAGGTATGGAGTGAGAAATATTGTTGTTTTGTGAAACCATTTTACCCAAATAATGTTTAATAATATAAATTTAGTTATTTTACTAAACACTCTAATAGAGAGAAGAATGGAGTCATATATTAGGTGATGATGATTGTAAATGATATTCCATTAGATTAAATACAAGTTAAAAATGTTAAAATAGGCATATTGGGGAATATATCATTATTATAGGAAGACGTTTTATCTATGGTAAAAGAGGTCATACAAAAACTAATTACTATGATGAAATTAATAGTTTGATGAACATGGTGAACAAACAAAAATTATTCTAAGTTTACATTAATAGTATAAAGTATATTGTTTTTCAAACATAGGAATTACAAAAATTAGTATCCTGGTGTATTAGATGACAATGATCATATACATTTGAAATTTCTATGACTAAGGGAATAAGGGACATACATTATAACGAAAACTAATGATGTTTGTTATAATGTATATATATAGATAAACATAATTCATTAACCCAATAATTATGAGAATTGAATTTCAATATTTTACGACACACACCTTGAAACCTAGTATGTTTTCTAATAACATAGAATTGTTAGACAGATGACTACATGTTAAAAAATAATAATTCGGGGTGTAAATTTTTTTTTAAATGATATTTTTATAGGAATGTGCTTAGTGTAAATATTATTATTATTCATTTAAACGAATTTAATGTTATTTGGAAAAAAAATTGAAAATATATACATAGACTCAAAAATAATAATATAGTGCGATCGTATTTCATATATCATATTATAAAATTATAATTGGTTGTATTACAGTGAACTCTCAAGTAAAAAAGATTTTGTTATATATAACTTAATCCCAATCACGATGACTATTTTACATAAATGGTTAAGATGAAAAAAAAATTGTGACATATCTACTTTGAAGGAATATACGAGTCTCCTAGATTTAGTTATGTTATGTCATCTATACCTCATTAGAAATCAAATCATGAGTCATGTATATGTTAAGGACTCCCTTAACTAATTCATTTGTGAGATTTAATTCAAATTTTGTGGAAACAATTTATATATGGTGGTATAAAGCCCATTGTTTTTAGGATTCATTTCCTTCCATAAACTGTATGTTTATAAATCGGACCATTTATTAAACTATTTTAAATTAATAAATAAAAATTTGGAAATATTTAATATTAAATAATAATTAAAAAAATATAACAAATATTCAGTCATACTAAAACATTATAACAAATGAATATGAAACATAATACTATAAAAAAGGACTACTACTCACCATAGATTACTACATCTATTAAAATATAATAAATTAAAAGTGTAAAATAAAAGAATTAATAATTTTATCAAAAATACAAGATCCGTTGGACTATATTAACCCTTAAAGATCACTAAGATATTATGGTAAACTATAATAAGAATGATCATCAAGAAAGATGAAAGAGTATTAGGAGTTCTAAACTAAAATCTATAGAAATTAAAAGTGTGATTTAAGAAGTATAAATAGAATTAATGATTTAAATAAGATTATATATAGGAAAAATTGGATTGCAATAAATATGAACACTGAAAATGTGGTTAATAAATAAAATGTCATTTGAAATATTGTTTTTGAATATATATGTATTGAACAAATTTACAGAAATTTTGGTCGAGGAACCTTTAAAAAACTTTTATCAAATATATATGCTAAATTTGTGTATTTTTATGAGAAAATTTATGTTATTATACTACATGAATAATGAAATAAAAACATT
The DNA here is from genome assembly GCA_963277665.1 of Viscum album. Taxonomy (NCBI): domain Eukaryota; kingdom Viridiplantae; phylum Streptophyta; class Magnoliopsida; order Santalales; family Viscaceae; genus Viscum; species Viscum album. Next base: position 2,003,959,572 of record OY728136.1, read on the forward strand.
ATATTAAAACATTTTAAATATATATGTGTGTGCATCTCCATTGCTGTATCATATTAAGAACCATCCAAGAGTAACTATTACGAATATAATAAGGATAAATTCATTTTATGCATAAAATGTATTTTTCTAAAAACAATTTTTTTATTTTAAGAAAATAAATATATCCTGGATAAATTATAATTTTTACATTTATATTGTATTAGAATTCATATAGTTCATAAATCATAATAAATAAGAAAATGAATTGTTAATATGTAAAAAAAATTATTTTATATAGAATTTTTTATTGTATTTTATATTTACATTAAAAAAATAAATTCATAATTTATAGAATATAAATTTTACAAAATTATATTCAATTTTGGATTTAACATATAACTATTTTATTATGAATTATATATTCATGGTTTTTTACATGAATTAATATGTATTCTGTATTTTCTATAACCATAGAGTTATTGACTATGTCAATATGTAATCATAAAATAATAAATTATGAAATATTTTTTATTAAAAAAATTATAAATTAAAATGATTGGTGTAAAAGTTTTATGTTACATTTTTAAAACCCATTGTTAAAATTTTGAATATTATGAAAACATTTTTTAATAAAAAATATATTTTTCATTTCTTTTCAATATTTTTCCCTTGTTTAATTTTATTTTTAGAATTTTTAATATAAAATAAAACATATATGTGAATTTTCCAATTAATTAAATAAATAAATAAAATTAAAATTTTGACATTATTGTAAATTTTAAGTATAAAAATAAAATCTTCTAAAAATTGTTTTTATATGTTATAGGAAAACATATAATGATTATTTTTCTCATAATAAAATGTTTTAATTGATAAAATTGATTTCAAATTTTTAATTATTTTCTATAGGCTATTTAATATGGTTGAAATTATTTTTAGGAATTATGTGAACATTTATTAGGTAAATATTTATTAACATGGTTAAAACCAATAATTGGAAAATTGAACTATATAATTGTAATGAACATAAAAACATGTATAAAAATGTGTAAAAAATGAACAGTTGAGGGGATATCTGACTTATTTAATCTATGAATCCATTATTTACCACTTGTAATCCACTTTACCTTTGAATCATGTGCTCTCTCAATACATAAGAGTCATATTTATGAACATTTCATTCGCTTCAAATATAAAAATAACTCACCACCACCACATTTATCAACAATGTATAATGTTTTTAATCAACCAATAATATATCCTTTTATCATCTCAACTCTCTCCCCTAATAATATAATCCTTGGTATTTCTAAAAGTCCATGCTAAGGAGCCTTATGTTTTTACTAAATAGAGAACATAAAAAGGGAAAAGTAATGTTCCGAACTAATCTCTATTAATTATTTTCATCTTCCCCAGCACTAAAAAAATATATCCTAAAAATATTATATAATCAGTATTTTAAATATGATGAAATTTAATTACAGTAATTTAATATCCATTTTCTACGATATTGTAAAACCATTTCAAAAATGAAGACGTCTCTATGAGTACGTGTAGGCAACTATATTATGAACAATGTGCTTAATATTTCGTCCCAACTGTACATGTCTAGGTATAAAATTTAACTTTGAAGAAAAATATTATAATTATAAAATTATTATGAAATATAAATTATAAACCATTCTATATCTTATTCCTGATCATTTGAAAAAGAACACGTCCCATGTGTTTACAAGTAGAATATAAACAACAAAAAAGTGACATATTTTTTTTACTTAGGAATTTTCTGATTTAAAAGACAGTATTATAACAAGATTTATAAATATAAAACATATATATAGAGTTATTATATTACTTAAAAATTAGATTAGGCCAATGGAATCTATTTATTAACCATACTAACCCATATTTTGTTCTTGTTTGGGTTGTTTGACCACCTACATGATAAGTTCAATAAATATATTCATGGGTTTCTTTGTAAACATAAATATTGATGGTATTGGAAAATAATAAGGAAATTATGTTTTTTATTCTTTAATTGAAATAGAAATGTAAAAGATATTATAATGATACCAGTCTTCCATTGGGAAAATGCTTAAAATAATTACGTCACCAACTGTATTATCAAGAATCATATCCAAAATACATGTAATGTGAAATTAGAACATTATCAATCATTAACAAATCATAATTTAAAGAACTTATAATAATGTTATAATGAATAAAATTTAGGTCTATAAATAAGAATCATGACATCCACAACAAAAAGCGTACTAAAAAAACTTTTGAAAATAATAATACAAGATGCTGAAAATAAAATTCCAATTAAAAATATATGATAATAAATTATTACAAATGAATATTATAAATTTTTATACGTATAAATATTTTAATAAAAAAGGTTATTATAATATTTTTTATATATAAGTATATAGTAAATTTATTTAAGTGGCATAAATGATAAAGGGTTTTTCTCGACACATATTCTTTTCTTGAATCCTGATTATTACACGTTAAACATTTTTTCATAGGATTATTTTGTTTTATTATATTTTTAAATAAATATTATTTTATTCTTTATATCCAATAAATTACATTTTTTGGTATCATCCTTATTAAAATTTGGAGTTGCTAAGAATAATTCACATTCGCTCCAAATAATATCTTTTTATTCAATATCAAAATATACATTCACCATTAGCATTGTAATTTTCTTATATAAGAATCCAAAAATTAAATATTTATAACATATTTGAAATTTCATTTTACCATTTTTCAGATGAATTGTTATTAAGTATCTTTTTTAATTGGTTTTTCACTAATTGCATTTTTAAAATATTATTATTGATTACCAATTCAAGAAAGTATTTTTAACTCCTACTCATTATTTACTATGTTAATTATTTATGCTTTTTTACATGACTCCATTATTTGGGATTCAATTATACTGGTGATTAAAAAATCATTTCATTTACCTTTTTGGAAATTAATTTTAAATGTGATTAATAATTTTAACTTTAGGCAACAATGATATTTTTTATTCACAAATCACATTTCCATGCTTACATTTACATTCTTCTCTTTAAATATCTGACTACTAATTAGTTCTCTTTTATGAATTACATTATAAATAAAATTATGAAATAATCATTTTTGTTGATTTAATTTTTCGTGTTAATCAAACGACTTTGGATACCATGTTTTGTGATACTATTTTAAAATGGTATAAACCCAATTTTATTCATATAGATTTTTAAGATATGTTAAATTATTGATATTTAGTGGCACTCAATTGTATAGAAGATTTTGGGTGGTGTATTATATCACAATCCATTACATTTTTTAACGTTTTATAGAATATGAGATAATGTACTGTGTGACTTCTTAAATATGGTCTTAAATTCAATGGAAAACCTTCTAGAATAAGATCACGATTTAAATGGTTGGAAATATTATATATTCCCAAAAAATGAAATGTGGATCTTATTTTATATGTTTAGAAATTAAATTGTGTAACTTCATGGATATGATCAGATCTAGATGATACCATTAACATATTTATATTTCATAAGTGTTGATTATAAAATATTTCAAGGGTATATTAAATTTCAGATCTATTTGGTAATGATTATGCTAAATAAACTATATTTGTTATCTCTTTAGTCCAAACACTGTTATAACGGTATATGTTTATCATTTTAGATCACATGTCTTAATATCTATTCTTATTTAAAACTCTAATTCATTAAATAACATTTGAATAATATTTTTATTCCCTTCACTTGTTTTCTCATATTCTTATCATATAACCCCTGATAAATAACAGATTGTCTTTTCTTTCACTAGTCATTTGATAACACGCCCTTCTTGTGTTATCATTCACTAGGTTTTAGATCTATTTATAAATAATTATAATTATTTATGAGATTCAAATATGTTATATTTTTGGAGATATATTCACAAGTATCATAATTTTGGATTATCTTGTAGCTAATTCAAAAATACAGTAGACCATTAATTCATCAGACTATGTGAAAATAGTGACACAAAAAAATATTTATTGAAATGGTGTATAATAAATGTAGTCTAGATTGGTCATCTCAATTGGTTTCAGTGTTATTTGTAATTTTTTTTGAGCACCGGATCTACTAATGTGGATTTGGAAAACCTCATTAAAATACCTCATCAGTATTGTATAATTGGAGTAAATAGTTAAATATCATTAATAATATGATAAGGATAACATAAAAATATTAAGTAATAACATTTAATAATGAAATAGAAATTAATTGCAGAGGGTTAAAAAAATGTATGACTATAAGAGATTTAAAAGGAATTATGTTATCATAACAATAGTTTAAAAATGGATATAAATATAGTATATTATTAATTTTTCATAAAACATATTAAATGGAATTTAGTAACATGGAATTATATGAATTTAAAATTATGAAAATTAAATTTAAATGATATTATAAAAAATTTATTGCAATTGAAAAGGAAAAAAAGGGGGATCTAGAACTATTTCCTTGAAAGGTAGCTTCATAATGATTTAAAATCACCATAAAACCCTAGAAACTCATAAAATCTACATTTGATATAGGAAAATATATTTTAGTTACAATTAATTTATATTGAATAAGAATGAGAGGATTGGTGGGTATATATAGTGAATGAAAGAGATTTTTGTACTAATTTCCAAGCAGGGTCCATGGACACTAAGGTAATGAAAAATTAAAATTGCGCCCCCTCCCATGGTTTTATCCCATAGTATTATAGATCCTAGAATTTTTCTATTAGTAATTTATTATTTTTAATACATGAAAATATATTATTTAGAATGTGGAAAAAGGACTTACTCAGAGATGAATTTTTTCAAACATTAAAAAATAATTTCAGTTATTGAAGGTCCTATGTAAATTATGAAAATTTTTCTTATTACAATAGATTAGATTATTTTAATTCATAGAGAAATTTTAGTTTATAAATCCTTTATGATACTATTTAAATTATTTTTACATTATATAATGTCATAATACATACCATATATTAGAATTATATTTTAATTTTTATCCGAATATTTTTAACATCAATGAAAATTATGAAACTTTCACCACTGAAAAATTTCAATATTATGATTCCAAATTAAATTATTTTTTATTAATATATTTTTATCTCTCTAATAAATTTTATCATTAAATTAAAAAAATTACGAATTTAAAAATCCCACAATTTTTATCTAATGTAGAAAAATTATTCTCATTTCTATTCTGATATGCATTTGTGTAATTTTAAATTTTTCATCAATATATATATATATAAATATAATTAATATTTTATTATAACAAAATGATTTTATAGTGCCGGATTAGGTTTTATTATAAAAAAATTCTTATTTTCATGTATAATTATGTGTCGTACTATTATGAAAAATAATTGAATATTCATTAGGATTTAAATTTTTTTCAAAATTTTTAAATATTTTGGGTAAAAATTGCTTATTAATATTTCCCCCTTAAAAATGTCATCCAAAAAATTAATTTATACAAAAATATATGAAAAAATAGGGTACCTATTTCACATTTCTTCTTAAGGCTCCCATTTTGTGTCTTCTAACTTCTATTTCCTATAAATAATTTTTACGTGTTAATGTTTCTCATTTAAAAATATTGGACTATATTTATAATTATCTTGATAATCAATTCATTAAATGGTAGGTTGTGTTATAACTCAATTTCATCATTGGAGTGAACTTTCATTGGGTTTGGCATGTAATTCCTCAATATGAAAACATAGAATAAACATCACACATAAGTGGTGTTTGTGTTGAATAAAAACAACATGGCACATTTCTAACTAACACTAGTCTCTAAAAATTCTTAATTTATAATATATTTATCTTCCACTTATTAAAAACCATTAAAATATCTTTTATGGTGAATCATTGAAAAGGAATGATCTCCAACATGGAATTATAAACACACCCATGGAATATAAATATATATTCTCTTACTTATTTGTGCTATATTAATTTTATTTTGGATAGCTAACACATTCTCATTTGTTTACTCAATGAGTTATAAACCAAATAGCCTCATTTTCCATGCACCATTACAGTGGGACAGATTGTGATAAATTATTCAAAACAAGGCCTCATATAGTTCCAATTAAGATCATGAATGGAAGATGTTGTTGAACATTATTTCCAATATATATAGCTATTGGTCCCATGTTCCCGGAATGCCACGTTATCATGACCATAACATGACCTCCCAATTGTTTGAATGGACCTATACACATCCTATCAGATAGAGGATGACACACAGAAATAAAATGAAACGAAGTGTCCAAAGTCATTTTAAATAATTCTATAAAAATGTTGATGTTAATTAACATTAATTTTAATATATAATTAATAATGGAAGTCAAAAAATTATAATATCATTATTGATATAGATGCATGTTTGTCATTAAATGGGAGGATACCCCTAATTGATTGGAAATTTTGAGAAATCGTATTTCAATCCTTAATAACTTATATAGGCTCATTATATATATATGTATTAGGTAGTATAATGAAAAAATACATTATAATGTTTTCCCATGTACACATTATATTAATAATTGGTTTCTTGATGCAATTTTGATGATTCTAGTAGCTATTACATATTGGGTTACAATGAATCATGAAAAATATTTTTCAATTTTTCAACTCATACATTCCCACATTAAGTGCATGTTATAACCCAATATATCATTTAACTACTAAGGAGTATAGTAAATCTCACATTATGAGAATCTTCTAGTAATTAACTCTCCAAATTATGTACTAATGTAATATATAGTCTTTTTCCAAACTCCTACGTGCCATATTCAATGAAAATGTATTCCAATTTCTAATATTTCTTATATTTTATTTTTATAAAACCATTTTATCAAATTGATAACCCTTTATCTTATATATTAAATATATATTGTTAATTATTTGATAAAATAATGATGCTTTATTTTAATTAATAATTTTGATTTCAAAATGACTAAATCATTGAATATAGGATCCTTGTCCATCTTCATCATGGATAATATTATATGATGCTTCCTACAAAATGTATTATCCACTATTTTCTCCTTCCCATGGTGGTTTTTTACTGTCAATTCAATTTTCTAATGTAGATCATACCATCTAATTTGTCTCATGATGAGATTTTTCCATGTAAATATATACATTATTTTTGTAGTATTTACAGATATCCTATTTTTCTTTATAATTATTATTACAAAACATTATTAATTAACAGAAAATTACTTCCTTCGCATGACCTTACCTTTGGATAGTTTTATTCATGGATATTTAATTACCTCAATGAATAATCAACAACTATATCATTTAATTTATGGGCACAGAAAAGTTATTACATTGATATATTTATGTATTGAAAAAATAAATCCTTTATAGATTGAAAGGTAAATACTATTTTCTTGATCAATATTTTCATTAATTCATAAAATATTTCTTTGAAATTTTTTGAACATGAGAATTTGAACCCCTTACATACCAACAAGGATAATGGATGAGTTAATCTGGATACGTTTTCAGTTATATTTTTATTATAACTAGATAATACCAAGAAATATTCAATCTCAGTTATACTTATTACTTTTGACCATTATTTAATAAACATTATATTTTTTATCATGATGTAAATTGCCTCCACGGATACAATATAGCTAGAAAATGAAGCTTTTATAACATAAAATGAACACGTACTAAATTTCTCATTCTTCTCTTTTTCTCTTAGAGACTAAAAGACAATTTTTAAGTCGCCTTCATGATATTCATAAAACATAGATTATATCCTGATATAATAAATTAATGTAATAAAATTTTCAACATTATATACATTGAATACACTATTCATTAGACCCATAAACTCTGAGAGTAAATTTATTGTCCCAAAATGAGTTTTTGTGAACTTATAATTCCCAATCCTTTTATAAAAATATGTCATTGATATATCCCATTTTTATTATTGAAATTAATCAAAACTATAATAAATATTATTCTTTGAGAATTAATAATACCTTTAAGTTGAACATAAATTATTTTCAATGAATAGATTTTGTTTATTGTAATGGTATTGATATCTCAATAATTGAATCTAAAACCTCATAGACAGATAAATATTTCTCAAAAATAACCTATATACTCCATTTGGTGAAAATAATATGGTGTATAAATCCAATACCACAAAAATAATATTTTTTTCTTTATTTCTATAAATTCCACAATATTTATTCTACAGGGAGGCATATATATTTTCATTTTCTTCTTAGATAAGGACAAAAAAGAATTAATCATAATGTATAAGTTAATATTTATGTAGTTCGTCAAAAAATATAAAAATATAACCACCCAAAATGCTTGAATTCTCCATTCATATGATATTATCCGCATATATTTTTTTATATCTGATAAGAATTATATTAATACGAGCCACTATAGAAGGTTATAAATAAGACTCCATTAATGAATTCTACCATTTATTAAAAAGGGAATCTATTAAATCATTAAATACTGTTATATTTTTGTCAAAATAATAAATTAATTCATTATACATTGATAGAAAAATTATCATAAGAATTATATTACAGTAGAAGAATGCAAATTCCCCACAGTTTGTAAATAAATAAACATAATTAATATTAATATAGACATAATAATATAAAATTTTCATTATAATAGTTATGATTGAATAGTTAATTGAAAAATCCTTCAATAATTTATTAAGTGATGATTACTTGTTCTTACATAACATGGTAGAATGAAGAGTCCTTGTGGATTTCTAATAAAACAATTTAAGGGCTAACATTGAGTCTATTAAACAATTACCCATTACGATATCATTTGGTACCTCCAAATATTTTTTTTAACAAAACCTTTAAGTATTTGTCATGTGGGTTCTTCTTGGGTAGAATAACTTGGTGGTTGGAAAACCAATTTTAAAAGTGTACCTATAAAACCATGATTTTTCTTTTCATCCATTCATTTAGTGAATTTTTTGTTCTATGTTTTTATCTCACATTCTAAGTTTGACTGGTTTTAAATATTGATGTGATACTTTATTTAATTCTAGTCATGAAAATATCCCATTGTTTTTTCTATGATTATTTTTGAATATTTGTATTTTTATGCTAGGATATAGCCTACACATAGTTTAGTAAATTGTGCAGCTCAGCCAAGGTGACTATGAGACTAATGTTTTTGTTGAAAATTAATGGCACATAGCTTGAAAAAAGTTTTTAAAACCATGTAGAAAGAATTAAAGAAGGATCTATTTCTAGAAATTGTCATTTGACATGGTGCGAACATTGTTTTGATACCATGCAGACACCTCATTGAAGTTACTAGGTATGTCTAGTGAGGGAAAATGGATGGACCCTTATTTGAAAAAATGGGCATCCAAAAGGTGTGATATACCCAAATCTAAAAAATTATGAAACTCATAAACTTCTATTATTGGATTTTGACAGAAAATCAACTCATTTCTATGTCCCTTTTGTAGATACATACCTATGGGTGCTTCTCATTCACTATTAATGCCTCTACTCCCTCCCTTTGGGTAGATCTATGGTGGTTCTTCATGATTTGGGGAAATATCATCATGGTATTCTACTCCTCTAATCATTCTCCTACATTCTTCCATTTCCCTTTAGGTTATTATTCTCCTATGGTCACATGGATATTGGTTTTGTGTTTCCTTTGGTTTATGTTGGGTGATTTTCTCGTTTAAGGGGACTCTTGGTAGATCTTGCACTTGTATCCTTCCTGGGGTATTTTGGGTGTCCATTTTTAAGAGCTATAAGAATGAGGTAGGTCTCCCTTTCCATATTCCTTTTGAATATAAGAATTGTTTGATTCAATATTTTCACACCTTACATATTTTCTAAATTAATATTTATTTTATCTGTAATATATGTCTAGTGTGATGAAATGGTAGTTTCTTTCTTGTTTTGAAGTATATGGATTTGATTTGTTAAATGTTCTATTACATGTTTTTTAGTAAAATTACCAATTGGATTATTCTAAAGAATTTATTATATTTAAATAATGGTAGTGATTATAAAATATATTTGTGATATGTAAAATTATGGGTTGGGTTCATTGATTTGGTTTTCAATGTGGTTTCATATTTAAAAGCAGTGTGTATCAGGTTTTTAAAAATTATTTTTCACGTAATGGTAGTGTGTGCCCATTTTGGACTCTAAGGAAAAAAAACATTGGATTGAAAATGTGATTTGAGTGCTCAGTAATAATTTTATAAATTATTTTGAATGTAAAATTGTGTATTTGAACCAATTTTATGAAAAGGTTGTCTTTGGTTCTTCGGAAAGATTTTTTTGATGATTGTTCATATATTTTGTAAAAATGATGAATGTTTTTGTTATAAAAACAATCCTTTGTTAATATTTATCCTTTGTTTTTATTTAATGGGTGCGGCATCCTTATCGTAGAGTACTCGTGAACCAGTTAATTTTCCTAGAATGGGTGATCATCAGTGTGGACTCCATTATGATCTATGTGTATTTAAGAAAGTGGTTGATCCTTGGGGTGACATGGATGATGCATGTTGTGAATATTTTTATACATTTTTATGTGATTGAATTCTCATATGGTACTAATTATCTCAGCATAATCAATACTCAACACATGGAATGCTTTCCATATATTTTGAAATTTTTTAGAAATATCTTTTCACTGATAGTTAACACACTATCTAGGGAGCCATAACATAGGGATATATTGTGTTTTATTACTATGGGATCAATCGCCTCGTTATGTACCATGTTATGTGTTGCTGAGTGAGTGCGGGAGTTGTTGATGATATCGAGTGAGGCCTGATTTTTGGGATGAGTCAACATGTATTTGTATGTTCTAGATTATTCATGATCTCCTAGTTTTTCAACATGTATATTGGCATGTAGTTACATGTTGTGGATGATTGAGATGAATGATGGGATGATTACTATTGTGTCTTTACTTCCATTTCCATTATTACATGACTATTTTCGTACTCTGTTGTGTGGTTTACTTCTATGGAATGTGATGAGTTGGAATTAAATGGTTAATGAAAAATTTTATAATGGATAAATGTTTTATACTCTCTTGTGAATATTTAGAAATGAAATAATTACTTTCCACGTTGAAGTTTTAAATGTTTATTATGGGAAAAATAAACACGGTATTGGAAATAAAAAAGGGAAATGTAAAATGATTTTTTAATGTTGAAAATGTTTTTAAAATCATAGTTTAATATATATTATATCAAAATGAAGTTGATGTTTCTTCTATGTTGAAGGATTTTCATTGGGAATATATTGATTTATAAATAAAATTGAATTTTAATACCCAAGATATATGGTATTTTATTTTTTATAACATTTGTTATGGGTTTTAACATAATTTTTTCAATGTGGGAAGTAGTTGGACATGGTATCAGAGTGTCACCCTCGAGTTCACATGGAGATGTTGTGGTTTTTAGCTTCAGTTTTTCTTTATTACATAGTTTTTTGTATTCACAATTTCTCTAGTAAAATGATGGTCAGTTGAATATTATATATTTATTAGGCCACATTGTTTATTTTTTTGACGTTTTTCATATTTATTTTATTTGGGATAAATATTCTCATTCTTTTAGTCTATTGATTCATAGAACTAGTTGACATCCTATGGGAATTGAGAATTCACATCATTCCATTCCATAGGATGGGTCGTGTTCTAGATTAGATGTCACTTTGGATTGGGTTGTTATAAAATGGTATTAGAGATACGATCCCTTAGAGGACATATAATTCATAGTGCCCTATGATATTTAGGAATATCAAGGTAGATGAAATATGACTATTGGAGCGTGAGGTGAAATTCTGGTGGAGTGTTTAGAAAACACTCTTTGGACCTATCCTTGATTTTTCATGGAATGTTCGGTTATGTTTTTTCATTCTTTATTATTGTTTGTCTGGTATTTTGTATATGAAAATGCAGATGATCTAGTGGTCTCATTGAGGTTACATTGTCTAGAAATATATACAGAGATGGGGAAAATAACCTAGAATAATATTCATAGTCTTATTGGGATTGGAATGTGGCCACCAACCATAAGGACAAGTAACTCATCAACAGAAGTTTCCCCAATAGAATTTATTTGAGTTCCTTATTATTCGACAATTTTTTGAGAACTCTCATTTAGAAAAATTTTAAATGGTATTTTAAATTAGAAATGGTTTGATTTTTGGAAAATGGGAAAATATTCTTCATTTATATATTTGAGAATTAAATAGAAATGTGTATTTTTTTAAATTTATATTTATGAAATGGAATTTTATTAACTAAAAAATGTTTTCAATGAGACTAAATTGACATTTGATGGAAATACCTTGGGTTTTATTTCTATTAAGATAAAGAGATATTGAAGTGCAGAGTTTGAAAATTATTTATCTAGCTGGTATTTAGTGATATTTTGAAATGTTTTATGGTGTTTTAAATGGATTTTTATTTAATGTATGTTTGTATGGGTTGAATATGTTTTGGATGGTGAAAATTTTTTTGACCATTTTTATTTTATTGTGTACTAACATGCATGGATATGTGTAGAAAGTGTTTGGAAGATGATGTGGCTGAATGAGTGACTGGTATGGCACTATTGACTAGTGCTTGGGGTGGCACGAGAATATACATGTGTGAGGATCCCTGGAAACCATTTGGTGTGTGTGAAACTGAATAAGGCTGTTTTCATTCAAAAATGGTTTAAAGGTACAAATAGTGGTTTTTTGATATCCATTCGATATGGGAATTTTTTTGTTTTGGATTTTTTCAATGTGGTGTATTCTCTAGTGATTTGGAAGTGTAATTTACATTGTGTTCAACATTGAAAATATTGATGTTGAATTTTTTTTGAAGTGTTTTTATTAGATATCTACAAATGATTTTGTGAATTTCGAGTTGGTTCCATTTATTATTGGATGGTAATTATTGGTGTGAGAATTTATTTATTAGATGGTTTTGATTGAGCTCTTATCATTCTTGTTATCCATTTTTCGCCACTATAGATATTCGATGCATATTTATTATGTAGTTAAAAACGATTCCCCATTAGTGGGATTTCCAGTTCATCAATATAATAATAATATTATTGAGTTTCAAATGTTAAAACATCCTCTATTTTATAGTCAGTCGCATCCTCTCAAAGCATGAGAGCATATGTGAAAAATTTAATGTAACATCATCCTCAATATGTTTCCTATGTTAATGAAAGTTATTTTTTCTTTATTTTACCATAATGGTGTGAGAAAACTATGTTAGATGATGGTCTCTCGAACCATTCCTCGGGAGGTTCTCACTTGGGGTTTCTTCAAGTCTTCGTTAATTTGGAATTGTTTTTATAATATAGAGTTTCATTATATTATGTTGATAATTCCTAGTGGTGTCATATTTTGTATTTACTATGGTGGGATTTCTTATATCTTTTGAGAACATATATTTCAATTAATGTGAGTTTTAATTTTGGAAATTATATGAAATTATTTTATTCTAATTCGTGGTGTGTTCGTCATGTGAATTTCGTAAATCCATGTTTGGGTGATGTTTTCTTTTTTTTTAGAACGTGAGTTTTGTAGTGTGTTCTAATCAGCAGGTTTTTCATGGGGTTTTCTGTGGCTACTGGTTCCACTAAAGTAAAGAGTGAATTTCAGGGATCATTAGCTCTTGACTATGGGGTAGAAAATGACTCATACATTAAGGCTCCAGCCATAGGCCTTGAGGTGAAGCTTTTTATGTAGTCAGTAATCACCGAGGATGTGGAAAAATTGGTTCAACTCTATTCTTAAACATTGGGGTGAGACAATATAAATTATCTTGTTTAAATTATCCATGTTTTTGTGAGTTCTTTCCTATCTTATAAATCTAGGTTGTATTATCACCATGAAATTCTGATATTTTTTCCTTTTCAGATATGATTTTTGAATTGATTTCCCATTTTAGTTAAGTCATTGGTGCGGTTCCCTTTTGTTTCCCTCCCCATCCTCTACATGTGGTGGAGGATTTTTGGCTTTGTGGTGATATTTGTTCAAATTTTTTCTTAAGGGGGGGAGACCCACTGCTAGTCTCATTGAGATTTCCTCAAGGATCAATTGTCCTTGTTGTATCTTAATAGTGGGGTGTCCATTCTGTCCTCCTCTGTTGATAATCATGTATAGTTATAATTATAGATTATCTATTTTGGTATTGGTTTGTTGTTATATTTTTAAAAATAGGCATAAGTTCTTTTTGGGAATTTTTTTCATGTTCTATGTTTAAGAGGTGTGATCATACAGTTTTGGAAATCATTAGTCATTGATCAATAATCTAGATGATGTTATATCTATTTGTGGGAGGAAAGAGTTATTTGTGGGAGAATTTTCACACCCAAAATTTTCATTTCATCATTTTTTACAATTCATTTTTGTATATAGGTTTTTCTGAAGAGTTCTTGGTGTGATAGGTTTAAAATTTTTTGGGGATCTTCTGGTTAATTTTGGTACCGAGGTTAATCCTTAGTTTTTAGGAGTGTTTTTTTGAGAATATTATTTACTGAATAATGTCATTATTTAGTGCGTGGTTTGAGAATGATTTCCTTACCCATGCTGCTAAACCAAGGTAATAGTGTGACATAAGTTTCTATGTTAGAGCCATGGTGCATAGTTTTTAAAACCGTTTGGAAAGAATATGGTGAGGTTATTTTTATGAATAATGGTGTTTGTAATGATTTTCCCAGGGTTTAGAAATATTGTGGTATCATATGTGACTTCCTATGTGTGTTGAGTGAGTGGCAGATTGTTGGCGCATGATTAGGTAAACCATGAAGTCAAACTATTAAAGATTCCCAAATCGTAAATATTATTAAATTAATATAATTTCCTTAATGGTATTTTGACCCAAACTCCTCTAATTACACACTCTATTTCGTTAGTACGTTCCTATGGGTGATCCTCCTTGCCTCTTCAAGCCTCTCCTCCCTCCCTTGCTATAGATATTATCATATTCTCCCTCTACCTCATTGTTCAATTTTTCTTTTTTTCTTCTTCTCCTATGGTCTCTGGTATATAGTCTATCTATTTCCCTTGGTTTATGTTTTTTTTTCTTATTTAAGGTTCTTCTAGTTTGGTCATGCCTCTTGGATACTTAGTGGTGTGTTTTTGAGTGTGTGTTGTTGAAGGACCATGAGGTTGATGTAGGTCTCTATTTTTACTATCCTTTTTAATTTATGAATCATCGATTTACTGATTTTTAAATATTGTTTATATGATAAATTAATATTTGTTCTCATTGTAATATTTTTTGGAGTCAAAACTGTTGGTTTTATTCTTTTTATGAGATATTTGGATGTGTATTTTTAAATGTTTCGCACCAAGTGTTTCATAAAATTACCATTTGGATTTTTAAGTAATTTTTCATACAGAAACCATGATATGGATTTGTAAATATATTCATGTTATGTGAAATTATTTATTGGGTTCTCTTATTGGGTATTCAATGTAGTTTTGGATTTAAAAGGATTTTATAATTTTAATTTAAAAATGGTTTTTTATGTAAGGGTTTTGTGTGGACCATTTAGTACATTAAATAAAATTTCATTAGCTTAAAATCTTTTTGCAGGTATTCAATTATTGTTTTATAGGTTACTGTGAAATGGAAAATGGTGTATTTTTAATCCTTTTTTGGAAAATATATTTTTCGGTTATTTGGAAAAAGGTGATTGAGGCCCATATTAATATTTTGTAAATATGGTGGATGTTTTTGTTATGAAAACTATCCTTGGATGATCATGATTTCTTATTTATATTGAATGGGTGGTTCAATGTCAACATGGATTCCTTATGACCCATTTACATAGTATAGAAAGAAAGATCCATGGTGTGGACTCCATTGAGATCTATGGCTTCTGAGGCATGAAATTGATCCTTAATGTGGATCAAGTGAATCATGCAGTGTAAATTATTATATATATACACATTATTGGATGCTCAGTTGTCATCAGTTGTGTCACTATCGTTTATACAATTGACACTTAGAACCAATTATAGCAGTTTAATTTTCTAATAATGATGTTTGTTCAAGTTTGGTTACTAACTAGATAGTTCCCCATAACATTGTGACATATTGAGTTTTAATGTTATGGGATTGTGTCCCTCGTCCTGTACTATGTGTGGTGTGCCCGAGCCTGTGAGGGCTGTCTTGATATCATCAATCGAGGAATTCATACTAGGATGGGTCAAAATGTATTATTATGTTCTGGATTATTTATGAGATCTTAGGTTTCTCCCGTGTCTATTGGTACATAGTTACTTTTGGAAGATGAATTATATACCCAATTGGTTGATTACTCTTATGTTATTATTTCCATTGTTATTTTAATGTGACTATTGTGGTTCTCAAATGTGTGTTGTACTACAGTTGAATGTTACTATTTCCCATTAATGGTTTTTGGATATTATATTTACGAATAAGTTTTTAATACTCTCTTATCCCTCTTTTGAAATGAAATCATCACTTTACAACAAAAAAATGTAAATTTTTGCTTCTCAAAAAAGGAACAAGGGTTTGGAAATGAAAAAAGGGAAATAGAACATGTTTTTTTATTTAAAATTTATTGAAAATCATACTTTAATATATTTTATTACAAACATCAAGTTTATGTTTCTATTATTTTAGAAGAACAACATTGGGAATAGATTAATTGATAATGGATACTATTTTTTAATACTCACACCTATATTTAATTCTTCTCATTAGATTAGGGAACATGTTTGATCTCGTTATATGTCACTGTGGAAGATGGTTGGTCTTGGTATCATATAATTACCCTCAAAATCAGGTGGAGATGTTTTGATTTCCCAGTGTAGTTGGTCTTTGTTGCTCTGTATTTTGTATTTGTAGTTTCTCTTATAAATTATTTTTAGTTGGATATTATATATATATATATATATATATATATTGGGTTTGTGTCACCCATATTTTTAGGTATGTAACCTTGTTTTTATCCTTTTTAATTGTATAAAGTGGAAGGTCATTATATGAGAGAGTTTGGAAGGATTTTAGGTTGACTTTGGGGGTTTTATAAAAGATAATGGTTTGAGAATGGTTTGGGAGAATCATGAATCTTCTCCAAAAAACCATGTACATGGAGGTAGTGGTCTTGGGTTGTCACGTGGTTTGGATTAACTTTTGATCTAGGTCTTCCAAACCCTACCACCACCCATGTGAGTTGGGAATTTTTATGTAGTGGGATTTTTCATTATCATTGAATGGTTTGCCTAACCATACATGCCATCCAAGAGAGGTCCCCTTTGGGATATAAGTGGGCATATGTTTAGAAACAAATTTACCAAATTGGGAATCTTAACACTGAAAGGCATTAAAATATGGGATTAAAAAATACGGGGATCATTATTTTCCGAAATAACATTCATTTAATTTCCCACTCAATCCCATCTTGGGATTTATTCTTCTCAGCATTTATGGAGGCTATCCCGCTCATTTTTAAAGTGTTGTGATGGGTTATAAATGTTATTTTAAGGTGATTATCCTTTAAAAAGTGTCCTTTTATAGTACATTGTGGGGTTTCATAGATAAAATCTCATCAATCCCTCTTGGTTTACTATATCTACTTTTGTTTCATATAGATCATGGGTAATTGATTCCTTTAATGGTGATATGTAGTATATTTGTGTTGTTTTAATATATATAAGGATATTTTTTGGAGGTTTCAATCGGTTTTGGTTTGCGGTACTGTAATGGGTCAATTTTTCCAAACCCTTAGTTAGGGGTCAAGACACTGAACTCCTATTTATTAAAATTAGATAGAATAATTTAAAAATAATTTTTTTCTCAAAATTTGATGTCTTCTTGATGTGAATATATTTATCGAAACCCATTTTATTATAATTTGTGGATTTTTGGGAAAATGGGTTATGGTTGTGAAATGTGCTTTGTTGTTGTATATTAAAATGTTGATTTGAATATCAGCAAATTGGATTCTTCATGGGAAATGTTGTGTGAAAAATGGTTTTCAATAAAAATTTTGTTTTGTTGATGTGTGATTTGGTATGGATAATGGCTTAAGGGTGTTTTCAATAAATGGGTGATTTATTTAAGTTGTTTTGGTGTGTTGTTGGAATTTTTCATTTGTTTAAGGGGATTATTTTTTTGGAAAAAATTGAGTGGATTATTATCGTTATTTGGTGGCCTTGGTCCATTGGATTTTTTGAATTAAAAAAATATATTTTACATGCATTATGTAGTTTTGTTTTTATATTGCTATGTTAGTTTCATTGTTTTCCCTTAAAGGGAAAATTTTCACAATGAATCATCATGACCTCAATATTTATTTCCAACATTTGGTGCCTTAGGGATGCCACCTAAGAAAATGTAAAACCTCTCCCTCGACCCAATACATTGAGGTGGGGATGGATTTTATGAGTGGTATCCGATTTTTTAGTCCGTTACATTCATGTGAAAGTAGTTTGGATCAATTATTTAGCATTTAGTTTTAGTCATTGAATTTGAATTATTTCATGGTAAAGTCCTTGAGTTGTGATGGTAGAAATTAGTAGGATTGTTGGAAATTGAAATGTATAGAATACAATGATACAGCTAAACTTTATATTATAAACTTAATGATACAAGGATTTTGGGTACATAGATGTTTTGAAAACACTTACATGAGGGTGATCTCATTGTTGTGGGTGTAGCTAATGAGATGATATTGGAAGGAATGATTGAATTGAATTCCACTGGGTAATTCTTATTTCATTGGGAATAAGGATTTATGTTATTTCATGACATTATAACATTATAAAACATAGGGATATTATTTTTAATGGTGTGATTTTGGAAAGACTGGCTATTATAGATCCAATGTGATAGAATTTTAAATTGTAAACCTTTAGATACTAGTGTGTGGTACTTGTGGTGCTTATGTTGTGTTGATATAAATTGCACCAAGTAGGCATCATATTGACCAACTGGATGAAGCTGTGGGAAATTTGGTTTCACTTATTCCCCAGGTGAATGAGTATCTAGTTTATATCATTTTATAAGATTTAATGTCATGGAAAGTGTGAATAGAAGGTATGAGCCCAAGCATGTGGATGACTCTCTTATTTTTTAGAAGGATAATGAACACATCAATTTGGGATATTCATAACTTTATATGGAAGATGCACAGTTTAAAAGTTAGAATCAAATATTTGATTTCCTGAGAACACCAGTGGAGTTGAAAGTAAAGATAGTTACATACATGTTGGAAGAGATTGCACATCAGTCATAATAGTTGGCAGTCCATGTTTGAGTGTAAATATGTATGCCACTGGTGGGTTTTGTGGAGTTTTTTTGAAAAAAATCATCCATAGATGTTGAACATAAATAAAAAAATATTTATTCCTTTTGTGGTAGAAGAAACATTCAATGATGGAATATATAGCTAAATTCTCGAATTTAGTCCGTTTTTTAGCTGTGGTGGCAGATAATACTTCATTAAAGGGAATTATATTTCATTCAAACATAGGATATGAAATTATATCGAAACATATGGTGATTTATATAATATATTATAAAATGAATTTAAGGTGAGAAATTTTGGATGAATGGGATATGTTGGAGATTAAGGGGGGAAGAGATATTGTGTTATCCACGAGAAATTGTGGGGGCTCTAATAGAGCGAGAAAGAGGAAGAGGGAAACTCACTTTCAGGGTGGTAGTATGGATTAGAATATGATGCTAGGATCAATGAATTATCCCCTATATCCATAGAGTAAGATAAAAAGTTTTTAGTGTGTTTCAACAAGTCACATGAAGATGGATTGTATGACATAATGTCAATCAGGTAATAACTCCATGTATATGGGTAACCTTAAGCATTATTATCTCAATTCTATTTGGTTTTGTGTTTGTGAAACTTTTCAAGGGTCGCAAGAATTGTATGACTTGGTGGTATCAGAGAAATGGAACACACAATTTTAGAAAATTAGGGTTATCCATGGTGATTTGAGGATCAAAATGACTTATCGCCAAGGGAATAAAGAGTAGAACATGGGCATCAAGTAGGAGTTTGGAGCTGATCAAGTTGTAGTGGATGATAATTCAAGGCCATTGACGTGGAGAGGTATTATTCTATTGAATTTTACCTTTATTAAAGTGTTTTTTGATATTATTTCATCTCATTATTTGGTTTCTCCATTTGTTTTTTACTTTTTGGGTTTAAATGTTTAATTGATACCTTCAGTTTTAAAATATCAAACTCCTCTGGGTAAAATATAGTGTAGATGTATTCTATGTAGACCATGTGGGATACCTTTTGATGTGTATAATTTTATTGGGTACTTATCAGGGAATGAGAAGGATGTTTGGGATATAATATACGTCTAGGTTTGGATGATAATGTTCAATGCCAACATCAAATACTATGAAATAATGGTCAGTTTCACAATTCATGATGCCATTCGAAAATGTATATTGAGGAGAGATGAATGTAATATTGGATTCAACATTATTTTGGGAACCATCAGTTCAGACAATACCATATCATTTTTTGGTGTTGTCACTAGAATCGATGGAAGAAATTGAGAAGATTAGTTTTCATATGGTTATTTATCATTTTTTGTATGTATTTCCTTCTGAATTCATAGGGTCTCTACCCATAAGATATGTTTAGTTAATTATTTATATCCTTACATATTCCAGTCCAACATCACTACCCTTTTACTGAGTGGAACATTGTAATTGAAAAACTTTAATTTAAAGTTTGAGGAGTTATAAAACAATAGGTTTATCCGTCCCAACACGTCTCTATGCGAATCAATGATTTGAATTGTTAAAGAGGAGGAAGAAAATCTTCTGACATGTGTTGATTATTTTATGCTTATCCATGTTATGATAAAGAATAAATATAAAATCCCATGCACTAATTTTTTTTATCATTTGTGTAGAGATCAATGGTTCTCCAAATTTTACTTCTGATTAGGATATCATTAGTTGCTGGTATAGAAGTAGGGTATTCCAAAAACAACATTTAGTAGTATATATGGCTAGTATGAGTATGCGGTAATTCCATTAGGTCTATTAAATTCCCTGGTGATCTTTATGGAATTTATGTATTGAATATTTTAGATTTATATCGATTATATTTTGGTCGAATATGTTAATAATATATTAGTGTATTCCCAGACAAGGACTGGGCATGAAAATCACATATTGATTGTGTTGGGGATCTTAAGAGACCATCAATTGTAAGAGATATTATCAAAGTGTTTTTTGGATACAAGAGGCTCATTTCCTAGTCCATGTTATTTCTCAGTAATGAATTTTAGTGGATCTTTAGAAGATACAGTTTGTTATCGAACCGAAACGGCTAAATAAAATATATGATATATAATGATTCTTTTTTCTAGAAGTGGTATTATCGATTCTTTGTTACTTCTCAAGACTATATTCACCGTTGAAAACAATGATAATGAATAATTTCCCATTTAAATATAATAATGAATGTGAGAAGTCATTTGAATATCATAAGATTTGTCTTATAATAATAATAATATTGTTTTTTCTTATACTAGAGAAAGGGTATTTGGTGAATAGTGATGCATCAGGATCGAGATTGGGGTGTGTTCTCATGTAAGGTAACATGTTTTTGCATATGGATTTTGAGAATTGATGGTGCATGAGAATAACTACTTAACACATGATTTGGAGTCAGTGGTTATAGTGCACATAATGAAAACATGTTTCCATTATCACTTGGTGAGAAATTCATCGTTTCAACCCATCATAAGACACTGATGAACATTTTCTCAAAGAGATATTTGAATTTATGGCATATGAGATACATGTAATATCACCCGATGTTGGAATTTGACTTGTTGTGCACACCGGGTAAAGATAAATTATTGGAAGCTTCATCAAGTATAAATTTATACTCTCAAGTGGTGAAACACAAATCATATTAGTGGAATTTGTTGTTGGTTATACCCAATATATATTTCAGATGAGAAGACTACGGTTTTGTAGTGGTTTTATTTTTGGTTTTGTGGGTTCCAATATTTTTTGGTTTGGATTAAGAGGTTAAAATGTGTGATTCAGAGTGTGTGGATATGAGTGATAAACCAAATGGTGGGGAGACCATTGAGGGCTAGAAACTAGATTGGAAATCAATGTTTTTCTTTTGGATTTGGATGGTTAGAATGGTGTATTTTTAGGAGAAAAGTTTTAGTGTTTTTTATCTATTGAGATGGAATGTTAATCCTATAATTTTGTAAATTTATAATGCATTTAAATATTAATTTCTGTTTGATGGTATGAAAATTTAAGTGGTAGAGATTGTTTTTAGATTCCTAGAATTTCTGTAACTCTATTCCAAGAATTAGAGGATGATAGGTATTTTCCCGTATTTACTTGTCCTTATCTGGATGTGGGAACAGATAGCGATGTATTTTATTACTGGTCTCCCATGAATGGTTAGAAAACATTATCCCATATGGGTGATTATAGATTTCCTAAAATGATTACCCATTTCATCTATATTCATGCATCTTATATAATGTAGTATCTGTCCAAAACCTATATCCATGATGTAGTAAAGAATCATGGTTCACTAGTTTCCATTTTATCTGATAAATATCAAAGGATCACACCCTGTTTCAGATATTCCGTACTACTATCCCTAGGTAATCATTTAATAATGAGTATAGTGTATATTCAGTAGATGTATGGGTAGTTTGAGAGTTTAATAAAATCATTGGATGATGTGTTTCTAGCCCATGTAAAGGATTTTGATGGTTCATTGGCAGTGAATTTTCTATTGGTGGAGTTTTAGTATAATAATATTTATTAGGCCTCAATAAAAATGCATTCGATTGATGTAGTGTATTGGATTCCATGTTATTCCTTAATTTTTTGGGTAGAAAAAAGTGAGACATAAATGGTTTGGCGAAGCCTTGTATAAGTGACTACAGAGAAGATCGGGTCGATTAAGAAGATAATGGAGAAATATCAAAGACATTATAAATCATATCAAAATAATCACCAATGAGAATTTTCATTTGAGTTCAGTAATCAGGTGTTCATGAAAATCTAGTATAGTCTTGGACATCACAGTTTTAAAAATAAAATTATGTTGTCTATGAGGTAATTTTGGACATTTGGGATACACTAGTGTGTGGGAGAGGTAGAACATTAGCATTATTTACCACCGTGGTTCAATGAGGTTCAGAATTTGTTTCATGTTTCATTGTTGAATATTTACAATCCATATCCTCACCATTGATTGAATGGGATCCTATTGATCTAGAACTAGATGTTTCATTAGTACATGTTCTAATGAAGATTGTGGGTAGGAAATAGATCATTTCAGGGGAAAATTATAATTATACTATGAGATATATGGAAACATGGTAAGATTCAAGAGAAGACTTGGAAACATTTGAATAAGATCATAGATCAAGGGCCCACACTTTTTTAGGAATGGGATGGTTCTCTACATTCTACGGATAGAAATATCAATGGTAGGGAAAATGTAGAACCCTTGGTTTAAATTATTTAACCTTTGTTTATTGAGTTTTACATGTAAGTGGTAGGGAAATGTTCTTAAGATATTGGAATTGTTCAAGAATTGTTTTTTTAATTTTTTATGAGTGAACAATTTGATCATATTTTGGGAAAACTGTTAATTTTATCTAGGAAAGCATGCGCAATTAGGCTATGGGGTTGGGTTGCTTCATAGTTAGGGTGTACTATTTGGGAATATTTTTTAAAACATGGAGGAACCCAATTGAGTTGGTAATTTTGAGATAGTGTTATTTTCCACAGTTAGTGCACGGTTTGTCTAATAGTGTGGGAAAAAAATGTGAGGTCCCCTTTGGGACTATAGAATTTACACAAATAGCACATCATATTCCAATATGTGTGACTAAACCATCGTAGACATTAAATAAATGTTTTAGAAAAAAGAGGGGGCTCATGATTTTTCCTAAATCACTAATTTCCTCTCCCACTCAAACCCTTATCTGGGTTTCTTCTTCTGAGGGGTTAGAGAGGCTCTCCCACTCATTTTGGAAGATATTTTAAGGGTTTTCATGGTGATTTGTAGGCAATTATCCCATGGTAAGTTTCCTCTCTTTGTAGTTTGTTGTATTTCTTAGATTTACTCTCCTCTATCTCTCCCTTGGTTTACTAGATTTACATGTATCACATATAGATCTAGGGTTGTATTTCCCTTTAATGGAGTGATCTTGGATTGTTAGTGTTATGTAAAGGGATCTAAGGTGATTTTGTGAATTTGTTGACCCTTTAATTTTGGATGGTTGTGTGGTGGGTGGAATTTTCCAAACCCTAATGTAGGTGTCTTCACTATAAACTCCAATTTATTATAAGTAGAAGGATTAATATAAAAATTATTGAAATTTCAAGAAATTTATTGTCATTTTGATGTGCTATGATTAGTTGAAATAGATTTTTTTGTTGATTTGGGTATTTTTTGGAAACTAGGATATGGTTGGGAATTGTTTTTTGTTGTTGGATTTTATATTTCTAATTTTATGTTCAACAACATTTTTTATTTATATGAAATGATTTTTAAAAAATGGACTTAAATAAAAATTTTGTTTTGTTGATGTTTTTTTTTGGAATGTATAATGTCTTAACGGTGATTTCAATAACTGGGTGGTTTATTTAAGTTGTTTTTGAATGTTTTTGTATTTTCTTTTATTTATGGGATTGTTTTCTGGAAAACATTAACTGGATCATTATTATGGTTTTATATCCTAATATTTTAGTATTGTTTAATTAAAAATAAATTTTTTTGATGCATTATGTAGTTGTTTTTTAAATTGGCCCATTTTGTTGGTTATTTTATTTTCGTGGAAAGTCACCCACCACTATTCTTAAATACCTTGGAATTTATTGTTATCAAATTACACATTGGGGATGTATCCAATGGCTAAGTAACACCTCCATATTGACACAAGAAAATGAGGTGGGGTGGGATGTTATAAGGGTTCTTTGTTTATTTTTCTATTGTTTTGATTATTTAATTAAATTTGTAAAAATATTTCCATTTTGTGACTCTATAGATTCTCGACAATAGTTTTCAGTCCACGGGGATTGATAACAACGCTCGGTCCATTTCCTGGGCCTATTCAGTTGTTGGGTTATATAGAAATCTGTATTTTTTCATGATAGTAATATATTATTTCAATTTACCCATTATAAAGTAATCACATTTTTCCCATTTCACTGTTGATCATGATTTACATTATCTCCAATCTTATAGTAAAATCTCATTCCCCCAATGGATCCATTGAGGTATTTCGTCCTATAGATATTGTATATTGTGAATTCAAACATTAATTTATTTTAAATTTCTATATTTCATCAAAAATTTCACACATAATCATATTTTTCTACTACCTTTGAATGAAAATAAAAAACATGATGATTTGATTCAAGGTTTTGAGGTTAGTTTTCATTATCACATAAGGATTTTTTTGACAGACTATCCCCTCAAAGGAATTTATTCAGCCTATAAAATAAGTGATAAACATTATTTTGTTATTAACATATATATTATAAAATATTTCATGATAAACAGGTAAACATATCCTTATTACCAGAAAAAATCCTATCCTTTTCTATTTTTTTATTTCCTTTACAATTCATGGAATTGTTCATTAGGAACGTATTTCTTAAATAATATCACATTAAAATAAATTCTTTAAATATTAATTATCTTCTCCTATATCTGGTGTAATGAATAAATGTCCACCATTTACCAGCTTCTCTCATTAGTTGATATAAAACCATTGTAACCTTCACATTTTTACTACAATGAATTATTATAAATACCTTCTCTGGGGGCTTGATAGATTATTCAGATACTATTAGATTCATGGTTCCCTTGATGGATGTATGTTTCTACCTAATAAAGGGGGCCAAAATTGTTACAAATGTTTTTGAGAAATGCTGGTTTTCCATACATTAGTGGTTATTAGTTATAACCCTTATAAACTAAGTATATATAGTTATTATATTCTCTTGTCTAAAACAAGATTCATTAACATTCTCTAGATGAATGGTCCTAAATTTTTTCGAGGTTGACACTATTTTATTTCCTTTAATTAGGAACTATTTCTAAAATATATAATATATTTAATTAGGTATTGAATAGAATTATGAAGTAAATGTCCCTATTTTTTGTACCGTTTAATTGATTATAAATTAAATTCATAAAATGTTGAAATATTTCCACAATATCAAATGGTTTTTTCATTGAGTTATATTAAATAACAATGTTCTTCCTAATGTAGTTCCTATGGTTTCTATGAAAAAATTTCTAATTCAAACTATAATACCCAGACTCTAATAATTTAGAGGTGTTGGTTATTTTATTATATTGGATTAGAATACATAAATCATAATACATAATATACATTAGTTTTATAGACAAATGAAACTAGATACTTAACTGAATATTACATTATAATGAAAACATGGATCCATGAACTGAATACATAGGAATTTTAATTTCTCCATCAAAACCCAATATTCATATACAATAACTATAATGGTTTTATTGGAAACTGGGAAACACTATAAGTTTTTGATCTTAACTAATCAATAATTAGAATCATATAATGAAATCTATCTAGCATGAGAATGGGACAAAAATCCATGAAAAAAAATTCCATTACAAATTGAATTGTGAGTTTAAAATTTAATATCCCAAGTATTTATAAAATAATATATTTATATTTATATTTGTATTTATGAATAAGTGGTTATTTTTACCTCTATGGAAATTCTTTTTCCAATATCATAATCTACACGCAACAACAAGTTTCTATGAAATCTTACGTTGCACACAACATTGAGTTATACTAAAAAATAAAATAATAATAATAAAATTTTAAATGGTATCTAATTCCTAGCCATTAAATTGGTGGGAATAAAAATAACTGACTAAAATATCATTATACATGTTTTTTAAATGTCTTTACATTTATCCGTTAAATTTTATAGGCTTAAAATAAGAACGAATCTGATTTTAAAAATGAAATACTATAATATCTTTTAAAAGGTTTTTTTACCACCTATTGATGGAGAACCCTTTTTCAATCTACATTTTACAACTTTATATGTTATATTATACCAAATATAAATCATCTTTTGAATTGTAATAACAAAATTTATTTGGGATAAATTTATCGTAATTTTTGGATAATGTTCAGTTTTAATGAACAGTGATTATACCTCATTTTAAGTAAAAACTGCCTTTTATCTAATTTATTTATATAGATATATTTTACTTTTAATTAGTTTAAATTTTTAATAGAATTATATTTTAATCATTTAATACATTTTTGGAAGTTTTATGTAATTTTCCTTTTTAATTGGGTATAAACACATGTCAATCTTTTGATAGTTATTACTTCCTAAAAAACTGCTTTTTAGTTTTGACAACAGGAATAAATTTTCAATTAATTACTAAAAATTCTATTTTTTTAATATTTAAAAATGGATTCCATATTTGAATTATTAAGTATCATATTGTTTGAATATGTACATTTTATATTTGGATATTATAAATAGTAACTTTAGTAATATTTTATTTATCATGGTTTAATTGAAAATCTAGTAAATAAGTAAAAAACATAATATTATAATAAAAATAATAAATATCCTAAAACATGATATAATACTATTTGATGGGAAATTTCTGACCATGGCCATACATGGGTCTATTTTGGGACCCCATAGTGCCACTTAGATGTGAAAATGACATTTTGGAGGAATTAATTTAATGTAATGAAAAATGTAACATAAACAAATATCTTTTATGAACCTAATTATTATATAGGTTTATATAAGATATATATTTGACTATAAATATAAATTATGAAGATAAAAATATTTTTTACATCATGGTATTTTATTTATAATTTTTAGACATCATGTAAATAAATATATTTATGACACAATGATGATGTAGTGATTATCTTATTAATAAATGATTTAAATAAGTGAGACTATAACTATAAAAATTAATTTATACTCACAATTTTTAGCCATCCATGGATTTTATGGAATTTATGGATTTATATATTTGAATTAATGACGTTTTTTTCGAAATAATGATGTTTTTATAGATTTTTCAAAAGTCGTGATATGAATAGTACAAAAATTAACATAATTGAGTTTTTTTAAAACAAATATTGTTTTATTAAAGGATATAAAAGTAATAATAATCTCATATTCGTCAAAATTACTTATATAATGTTTAAAAATTTATTAATGAACCACTTGAGGTTATAATGCAATTTTATAGTAACTAAATCAACCTTATTGTATGAATTTACAAGAATAAATGGAAAGAGTCAAATTAGTTAACTAAGGTTTAATGCTAAATGATAATGTTAAATTTGTGACCTAGACTAGTCTAAAACTTATTGGTTTAGTGGTTTTATACCAAAAATAATCTTCTATTGGACGAAAATGACTTTGGAACCTTTTGACGCATAAAATAATTTTATAATAAAATAATATTCCAAAAACATCCAAAAGTGGCCCTCCCCCTCTTATAAAACGGCATTAGCCCTACCCATTTAATCACACTGCTAAATCCCCAGGGCATGTCCTTAAAATTCCCAAATAAGTTCCAAAAATCCCCAAATTTCTCCTATATTCCATACCTTGGTTATAATAAAATTCAAGAAACCATTTTTGGCTCAAATTAAAGGGATTTAAATGTTTTATGAGGTAGTGCCTTCTCTAAAGTAGCTTTCCATTATTTTACTTCTTCACACCCTATTTTATTATTACTATTTTATTAAACAAAAATACTATTATACTAAATATAAAATTATTTTTTTATGATAATGATTATAACTACACTTACACACACCTCCATCTTATAGATATGAACATATTGTTTCAGTGTACGGGGAAATACTGCGTCATGAAACAACGATTGGTCAATTTTCTCTTACAAATTTTATGGATGCCATTATTATAAAACAGTATTTTTATATTATATATAATATATTTAAATTGTCTCTATTCTTTGGTATTTTTTATTTACAACATACCTTTATGTTTTCCAAAATGGGTGAACATGATATTTTCATTTGAGAAAGTGTGTACTACCGCCCCCTTAAAGTGATATGACTTGATCATGCAATACATTGAACATATAAAGAATGGTTTTAATGAAATTATGTAACATATATAACATATTATATTTTAATTTACTTATAATACACCTATATATCATTTATTTTTTATTCCTTTAAAATGAAAAAGAAACGAACGTAGCATTCATGCATACATACATCCTATCATTTCAATGAAACATGCTTTTAATTTCATATATCAATATGTTTTGTACTGTTATAAATACATATATATACAAGATATATTTCATATTTAAATAATGTCCACTATTTTGGATATAGTTTACTTTTTAGCAAATCGGCGATTTTTAATTATAACATGGTCATTTTGACTAATGCGTCGAACATCAACAAAACGACTGACATGAAATTGAATAATTATATTTTTATTATAAAAAGGTAAAAAATGATATAAAAATAATAATATACTTGAAAATGGTTCTTATGCATGTATAAATTAACTTATGTTTATTATTCAGGAAGTAAAAGGAACAAACGTGATGGGCTAGACTCACGGTAAGGGAACTTCATAACCCAATTTCCATTCATTCGGTTAATATTCTACTTCAGGATTATGTCTGACTTTGTTTATGTGAGAAAAAACAGTTAATATCCTATATTTCATTTATATATGATTTATATGTATTTATAGTGAACACACATAATTGAACTATTTTATTTACATAATGATCTTTCTAAGCGACACCATCTCAATCTATTTTTATTGTGGAATATTTTGAATTATAAATGACCATCTTATATAAAGTGTATAATTATACACTTTATCTTATTTTCATTCTATGTTTTTAAAAAGGAATCATTTTTTTATGAAGCGTTTTACTAAATGACAAATGTAATGTTTATTTTTAACTTATGCAGTAACAACGACCTTTCTGTCACCGCAATCATTATTTGATATTTTTCTTCCTTTAAAGAATATATTGTTTTTAAAAGGAAAATAAATTCCATATACCATTTTTTTACATATTTTGGTTTTGAAAATGGTTTTGAGAGAGCATTTATTAGGTAAATATCTTGAAATGGTATATTCTGATTGAAATATGGACATGTTATCTTTCCTTTACACTTGTTTTATATGTTATGAATATTTTGATGTTCTTGGGAATTATTTACATATATGGGTGGTTCCATGATAAACTGAGGGTGGGTGAGCATGAGATGCCTCTTCAATGAATTGGGTACCATGATGGAGGTAAATGTTATTATTTCTTCTATGAGATTTAGGGAATATTCTTGGATTGGTATTCCAAATGTAACTCCCTATGTAGCTATTAAGGCTATAATAAAATTATGTTATAGATGCCACAATATACCTTTATGATTTATGAAATCTATATGTTATTCATAATTCATATGATTTCCTGAGGTATGTTAAAGAACTCATGTTTTACGACTGAAAAGTATAGATTCATTGAATTGTATGTATTGATTGACTAATTTTTTTCATTCCTTATTTCATATCACATAATGACCATTTTTCTCATCCTATTTTTTTAAAAAAAAATTAATAGGGTATAAGGAAGGGTATGTGAAAAAAATAATTCAATAAGATTTATATCATGAAAAAAATTATTCTTTTATTTAATAGAAATTAATTTATTTTAAAAAATAAGATATAGAAGAAGTGTCTACATTGTAATTTTTGAGATTTAATGTAATATTTATGGCCTAATTATATAAATCTCAAAACCTAAAGTGATCTTCAATGTTAATTCATCACTTAACTCAATATTATGAAATGATTATGGTTGGGGCCTTATAATTGGTATGAGACATCAGTTTGGACAACTTTAGATTTTAGGGTGTTATTTGGCTGTAGGTAAAGGATACCATATAACAAAGAGGTTTATT
Source organism: Viscum album (assembly GCA_963277665.1). Lineage (NCBI taxonomy): Eukaryota > Viridiplantae > Streptophyta > Magnoliopsida > Santalales > Viscaceae > Viscum > Viscum album. The sequence continues at coordinate 2,003,990,673 of OY728136.1, forward strand.
ATCATTTGGAAACATTTTAAGAGTTATAGTAAAATAAGATGTTTGGATAAAAACCGGAGCAATGGAAATATAATGTGGTTGATGCATTAGAGTTATATATATGTTTTTTGTTATCTGTACCATATAGAGGAATTTTTTAATAATTTTTTTTTCATGTTTAAGGGTTGATTATTTTCAGCAGATGAAGGATCTTATTTCTAGATATAAGGAATGAGATATTGCACATCCTTCCTATCCCTCATAGATGATTTTATAGTCAATATTATTGAAAAGGCTTGTCTAATAATTTTTATGGATTCTGGAGTATTAAAATCACATGCAAAAAATTGTTTTAGTTATCCAACACCTACTCATTTCTAGAACAATATTATGGGTCATGGTATCTTTTTCATATGATTTCAAGATCTCATATTTTCCAACTCTATTGAAAAGTGAAATTACAAAATTGGATCGATCATTTAATTTTTGAAAGTATGACAACATGCTGAAAGAGAAAGGGAACATCATGAAGATCATGATATTTGGTTTTAAGGTATGATTTATTTTCTTATCCATAAATAATGAAGCATATTTGTGTTGATATTTATAAATGATGGGGATATTTCATCTTCATTAATGATATATTAAGATAAAAGTGTAAATTTATAGTTAATGGATTATGAAGAGTGTTGAATGAGTAAGAAGTCTATATATAAGGGATTCAGGAGTTATGGAAGGATGTATAATAATAAAATGTTTTAAATTATTAGTGCTCATTTGATGTTGATATTACATTGGGATGACATTTTCATATATGTGTGTCCATGTTGTTTGGTATGTGAAAATATCGTTCCTGTTAGAATAACATTTTATTGTATTGATATAATGGATGACCTTATGGGTTCATAAGATCCTCGGTTTTTGAGGTGATTTCTGGTTATTAAATTTTGCGAAGAAATATGAAATGTATTGGATAATCATTGATGATAAATTAGGTTATGGTAATTATTGAGGAAATTATATTTTTTTGATAAATTTATAATAATTATATGGTTTTAGAAAAAAGGCAACCCATAGGATGGTTGAAAACCCATCACATCCGGCAAGTCTGCATGAATAGAACCTATAACCGAAGGGTAATAAGTGTGCATCACCTACCACAGGCCAATGTGAAGTCCCTGGTCAGTATGGATTATTATTTTTAGTTAAATGATTTTATGAATCAAGAATAAGTTGATTTTAAATATTATATTTTATTAAATATAGATCCTTCGTATTGGAAAATTATTTGGTGATTGAGTGTTAAATTTTATTTTGGAGGACGTTCTCTCATTTGGGAACACTTTATTCCTACAAAAAAATAGAATACTATGGGATTTAATTTGTAGGGTAGTGATTTAAATATTATGTTGAAAAAACAATAAGTTTTTTTGTGGAAATTTACCTATTTGTGTTATTAATCTAATTGATTAACCTATCATAGAGAATATGAGATTACGTTAATTAAATTTGAGTATGAAAAATTAAAAGTTATCAATGTTATTTTGGCACAATTGTTATGATTTATCATGGATGACTATGTGATCAAATCCATCTGAATTTTTGGATTCACTCTTATTTGGATTATTTTAAATAATTTTATGTACAATTTTGTATTGAATGGTCTTTGTTGATAATTGGGTAATTTTTATAATGTTTTGGAGATTAAGAGTAGTATTTCATTTAAGAAAGGATTATCATTTTTGGGTATTATCTGATCACATACTAACTATTTTGATATTGGTTAGTGTATAAAGATAGGGGAAATATATAGTTCATCATTTTTGGAATATGTGATTTTATAGAAGTTGATTCTAGTGCTTTAGGTGTGACCATGTCATCTTTAAAACTAATCATTTGGAGAAAATATTAGTTTGTAGTAGAACTTTATTAAATAGAACAAAACTATAATTGAAAAATAATTATATTTCCTTATATTCATAGTTAATGAAATAAATAAATTATGAAAAATTATGTAAAATAAAATAAAAAAAACGTTTTCTTTTTATTTAACCTACTTGGGAATCAATGACCATTTAACATATAACATGTTTCTCATTTTTTGGTGGTTAACTTTCTCCTAATCATTTTTGCTATCAATCTCCCTCATATAATTATTGATAGTCTCTCTTTCATATCCTTTTTTTCCAACATGGAATACTAGTATTGGATACGTTAGGTGACCTTTGTACTTATCCTTCTATCAATTAAAGAGATAGTTTTATTGATTCTTTTTATGATGTGGGACATTCAATTGAGATTCCAAGGCCCATTTTAAAATTACGAGGATAAAATTTCAAAAAGGGGTGAAAGATATAACGGCCCAAGTATTTATAGAATAAAAAAATTTCATTTCTATTAATATTTCTAAATAAGTTACAATTTTTAAAATAATGGGGTTTCTTTTTGATATAATACTCAACGCACAACACTGGTTTCTTTAAATCTTACATTGCACACATCATTGAGTTATACTGAAAACTAAAATAACAATATTATTATTTTAAATGGTAGTTAACACCCAGTCATGGTATTAGAGGGACTGAGTATAATTAAATAAAATATTAGTATACATGTTTTTTAAATGTTTTTATATTTATCCAATAAATTTTAGATGATTAAAATAAGAATGAACTTGATTTTAAGCATGAAATACTCTGAAAATTTTAAAAGGTTGTTTTACGAACTTTTGATTAAGAACCCTTTTTAAATCTGATTTTGATTCCATTATATGTTATATTTGAATAATCAAACTTATTATTTCTAATCAAAAAATCATAATTTACTTTAGATAAATTTCATGTAATTTTCCGATAAAGTTCATTTTTTAATGAATAGTAAAAATACCGAATTTTAAGTCAAAACAACATTTTTATCTAATTTATTCATATAAATAGATTATACTATTAATTGTTTTGAAATTTTAATAGGATTATAATTTTAATATTTAATTCAATGTTGTTAATTGTATGTAATTTCAAATTGAAATTAGACATAAAGACATTTCAATCTTTTGATAGTTATTACTTCTTAAGAAACATGCTTTTTGGATTTGACAATGGGAATCAAATTTAAATTAATTACTACAAGTTATATGTTTTGAATAATAAAAATGGATTCCATATAGGGAATCATATATTTTAAATTTTGTAAATGGGTACCTTATATTTTTTGATATTATGAATAGTAACATCAGTAATTATTATATTTACCATGGTTAAAGGGTAAATCTAGTAAAAAAATGTAAAAATAAATATATAATAATATCAAAATACCGTAACACATGTCCTAATATAGTTTGTTGAGATATTTACAACCATGGGCATCCTTCGGTCGAATTTGGGACCCAATGAAGCCACATGGATCTGAAAATGACATTTTATAAGAATTAACTGAATGTAAAGAAAAATATAACATAAACATGTATCTTTTATTAAAACAATTTTTATATAGTGTTACATAAGTGACATCTTTGACAATAATCTATCATTATAAAAATAAAAATATAACCTACATCATGATATGTTATTTATAATTTCTATAAATCAAATATGTAAATATACTTATGACATAATTGTTATGTAGTGATTACATTATTAATCAACGATTTAAATAAATGAGATTATAAATATTAAAATAAATATATTGTAAAACATTTTATTCCATACAAGAATTTGATGGAAAATTATATCTTGTTATATTATAATTAATGATGTTCTTTCTAAATAATCAGGTTGCTATGGATATTTAAAAAGTCATGATATGAATAGTATAAAAATAGGAATAAATAAGTTTTCAAAACAAATACTATTTTATTAAATGATATAATAGATATGAAAATATAATATTCTGAAAAATTACTTAGATAGTGTTGAAAATTTCATTAATTAACCACATGATGTGCTATTTTAATTTTTAGTAACTATATTAAGCATGTAGTATAAAGATAAAAGAATACATTGTAAGAGTTAAATTAGTTAACTAAGGGTTAAAGATAAAAGAGAAGGTCAAATTTGTGACCTAGACTTGTCTAAAACCAATTTGTTGAGATATTTTCAACCCAATATAATCTTATATTTGAAATAAATTACATTGGGGCCTTTTGAAACCAAAAATCATTTTATTATAAAATAATACAACTAAACATTCCTAAATTTCCCTCATCCCTATTATAAAAGGCAATCATCTATACCCATTTTATGATGCCTCACAAGCCACTTTTATCATCCAAAATCATCCCAAATATGACCCCAACATCCCTCCCTTCCTCCTAGAAGCCTTACATTGCACCAAAGGAAATTCAAGAAATCATTTTGTCTTAAATAAAATGGATTTAGAAATTTTAAGAGGTAACATCTTCTCTAATGTACTTACCATTATATTAATTATTCACTCCCAATTATATTATTACTATTTTAATACATAAATAATATCCCCAATATTCTATAATTTTTTTATTATATTGATTCAAACAAATGTTACACATACCTCCTTCTATTAGATATAACCATATTGTTTCTCTGTACGACGAACTATTGCCTCACGAAATGATGATTGGTCAATTTTCTCCTACCACCTCTCATGGTGTCCATGATGATGAAACTTTATTTTTATATGATATATATTATATTTTTATTGTCTCTGTTATTCATTATGTTTTATTTATATCATTGCTTTTTGTGTTCCAAAATTTGTAAATACGATAATTACATTTGAGGAAGTGTGGACTACATCCCCCTCACTGTGATAAAACTCATTCAGGTAATACATAGAATGTTTAAATGATGGTGTTAATGTACTTATGTAACATACATAACATATGATACTATACTATAATTATAATATACCTTTGTATCATTTAGTTTTCAATCAATTAAAATTACAATGAAAAGAAAATAGCATTAATAGGTATGTACAACCTACCATTTCCATGAACGGTGCATTTAATTTTGTATGACCAAATGTTATTTAATATTATAAAAAATAAATATACTATGTATATATGATATTAAAATCAGGTATACTTATTTGTCTAAAATTTGTTTCTGACCAAATAGACAATTTTTCAATATAAGAAGTTTATTTTTTACTCATGTACCGAATATTGGAAAAACAACTGACATGATCTTGAATAATAACATGATTACTATAGAAATTTAATAAGTCATATGAAAGGACTAATAAATATTGAAATAATTTTTAATAAGTATAAATTAACTTATTTTTATTATTTATGATGATCTATGAACATATTTGACAAGTCAGAATCAAGTTAAGGAAACTCCTTAACCCAATATCAATTCATTGGGTTAATATTCAACTTATTGATTATGTCATGCTAGGTTTATGTGAACAATAAAACTTGATATATGATCTTGGATTTATACTTGATTTATGTGAATTCATTGTGAATACACATAATTGATCTATTTTATTGACAAAAAATCCTTTGTAAGGGACTTCATCTCAATATCCTTTCATTGAGGCATATTTTGATTTATACACGACCTTATTTAATATGGTGTATTATTATACCCTATTTCTTCCAATTTAATTCAACAATTTTTAAAATTAATATTTTTTTATTATGTATTTTTATAAATGATAAAGGGAATGATTATTTTTAACATTTGTAGTGATAATGACCTTTCTATCACCGCAAGAATTATTTGATATATGGCGTCCTTAATAAGCCATAATGTTTTTAAAAGGAAAATAAATACCATATACACATTTTAAATATTTTGGTTTTGAAAATGGTTTTGAGATACCATAGATTATTTCAACATAATTTAATTAAATACTGTGATTTCAATGTGGAATTTGTATCTTCCCATTATGCTTGTTTTAGGTGTTGTGAATTGTTATTATTGTTGGGAATTATTTATGTATACAGGTGGTTCCATGATAATCTGTTGGAAGGTGAGCCCGATATAGCTCTCTAATAAATTGGGTAACATGATAGAGGTAAAGCTTATTGGTTCTCCTAAGATATTTTGGGAATATACTATGATCCATATTCAAAATATAACTCCCAATGTATTTTGTGAAAGCAACAATGTGTGTATGTTATAGATGAAATAAGTTAATATTATTATTTATGATTTTTATTGGTTATTCATATATCTTATTATTTTTTGAAGTATGTTAAAGAACATATGTTTTATGATTTAGAAGTTTGGTTTCATTAATTTGTATGTATTGATGGACTAATGTTTTGTTTCCTTATTTTGTATCCTTTACTATGATTTTTTTCTTATCACATGGGTTTGAAATGATTTTCATATGGTATAATAATGGGTCAGATAATGGAAGAATTCAATGATATTTATATAAAGAAAATAATAATTATTTTTTAAGGAGATTTATATTTGTCAAAAAAATTGATACCGAAGAAGTGTCTTCATAGAAATTTGTGAGATTTTATATAATAGTTGTAGCCTATTTATCTGAAACTATTAACCTGATAAGATCCTCAATGTGAATTATTAACTTAACTTATGATTATGTAATTTTTAATGCTAGGTACTTAAATAAAATATCCCTGGATTACGTAAAAATAAATATATTCATTGATAAAAATAATTGATTTCATATTGTGGGCATGCTTGATTTGGCATATCATAATCAAAAATTCAATGAATTAAGAAAACACGTCATATAAAAATTGTTAAGGATTAAATAAATTACCAAACATGTTCTTTTTAAGAAACCTACTAATTCATCTAGGATGTGAAATTTTTTGAGCCCCACCTATCACAAACCCGTTTCAGTGAAATAAACATTTCATTGGAATGGATAAATAATACATATGATAATGATATATAATGTACCATATATATAATGATGAAAAAAATTTCAATGGTTTTATATATATAAATATTATATATATAAAGTAAATATTTTCCAAATTTATGGAATAACATAACAATCTATGTGAATATCGAAAAATAAAATTATAAACTATTTGATATTCACAATGTAAAGGAATATACCTATATAAATGAGATAAAAATGTCATAATTGTACAAGAAAATTTTATTTTTAAAGGATAATAATATAAATAATATATTAAATTCCTTTATTATGGTTTCTAAAGAGATTCTAAATCGTAAAAAGTATATCCCCAACAAAGAATCAAATTCGGTGTGTAATTAGGCTTATTAGTTTTCTATCGAGGGAATATTTATCTAAAATATAGTCAATACTATTATTTATTTTTACCTTTATGTGTGTTTTAGTTGGATCCTATATCCAAATATATTATCCAAATTGGGATTCCATTACTAGGATATCAGAAACTGTTTTCCTTAGAAAATTTTTAATATGTTTTAAATTATACGATTGTGTTTCAACCATTTTATTTAATTAAAAATAATTAATGAACTGGTGTAATGATAGGTAATTTAGATTGATCAATGATAATATTATATAAAATTTACAATAATGATTATAAAAAATAATATATTGAAATGGAAATAAATTATATATTAGTACACACTGAATGGATAAGTGGGATTATTTGGGCCTTATATTGGAAATATTATGGATTAATAAAAAGGGAATAATGAGATGGAATAAGTAAATTATTATTAATAGTATCAAATGATGGATTATATCATGGAATTATATGAATTTAAATATATGAAAAATCTTATTAAATGACATTATAAAAAAAAGGATTGTAATTAAAAAATGAAAATAGAAGATTTATAAATATTACCTTTAATGGTAGCTTCTTAAATTTTCAAACCATCACTCTAGAGCCTTCAAACCCAAGGATAAACTCTTAAGATAGAGAACAAGTGGTGATAAATGAAAAATATCTTTAGAGTGAAGTATAATTGGAGGATGCGTGGGTATTTTTTTATTGAGTAATTTTTTATTAATTTCAAATCATGGTCCATAGACCCTAGGTTAATAAAACAAGAACACCATTGGCCTTCTCTTGGGGTTTCCCATGGAATTTAATATTTAAGTCATAGTTTTTTTATTTTAGTTGTTTAATAACTAATAAAATTTAAAATATAATTTTTTAGAAGTAGAAAATCTTTAAATACATAAATATTTTAATTTAAAAACAAGAAAATAAAATTTGAGGTTTGTATCATTCTTCTTAGTTTCAAAAAATAAAATTTATTAAGATAAATAAATTATTTTAAATAATAATCCCCGTAACGATTAGAAATTAATTTATGTTTCCTATGACATTATCTTTAATTCATTAAAATTTCATAAATACATATCATATATTCAAAAAATACTGGATTTTTTTATCAAAAAAATAGTAATTATTTCCCACTATTATAAGCAATTACCCATTGTGTAATTTTAACAAAATGATTAAAAATTAAAAATACTTTTTTTTCAAATGCATTTCTATGAAAATTTAATTTATTAATAAAATAATATGAACATGATACATTTCAATGCCACCCATTTGGCACTTAAAATTTCAATTCAATTAGTATTTTTATTCAGACACACATGTGTAATTATTTTTTATTCACCAATCAATATCCATTAGAAATTATTAATTAAATTATTACAAAAAATATATATGTTACCATTATATGTTTAATTATAAACATAATTTTATTTTTATATATTATATTATTATATTTTATACTATTATGATGAAGTGATATAATGTTTATTGTGGAATAATTTTTGTATCAAAACATTTATCTAAAGAAGTTGAACATTAGGTACTATATTTTTTAGGGGAAAAATTAGGAGGGTTATTATAAGTTGAACAAGAGTGATTCATGATCAGTGGTTGATGGATAGAGTGTTTGATGTCTGTGAAGGTGAATTAATCTATATTGTATCACATGAAAAATGGGCATGGCCCATTTAATTTTAGAAAAAAAGTTATGGTCAGGTAAAAAAGAAGGGGTTTGATGAGCCCAAGAATTATTTTGTTATTGACTAATTTTTGAGTTTGTAAAATCTATATTTCATGACGAAGAACCAAAACATAGATTAATTTTTTACATTTTGGGGATACTGTATTTCTTTTGTTTATTTTTGGTAGAAAACCCATGATTTTGTTTTTGTAATTATTCCATGGTGTTTATTAGTTTTAGGATAAAATATTAAGATTATAGTTTCATATATATTTTTTTATGTATAATTTTTATATAAATTTATCTATACATGGTTACTTTTTTTTAATTAAAAACATTCATTTTAACATGAACATTTAATGTGTTTTTAGGATAAACCTCATTAAATGGCTAGTATAGTGAAGTAATTTTATTGGATAGATTGAAAAAACAAACCTAATATAAAAAATTTCTATTAAAATTTGTTCAATATGTCATTGATTTTATGGATGGTCATAATAAATTGAATACTATTTTACATTTACTATGACACATTATAATGAGGAGTTTTTTTAATAATAAATCCTTGAATACAATAGTTTTCTCTAAACATAACAAGTCAATGTGTAACTTGACATGTTATGTTTTGTAAATGGGATAATGTGTAAAAAATAGATTTTATATATTTTCTTATATTTCTGGGTGTTGTGTTATGAATAATGAGATTAAGACTGTAGTGGTTTTCAAATTAGTGGTTGATATGTGTTATGTGTCAGAAATTGAAAATGGGGTATACAATCAAAGGAGGGAATGATATTTTCTCATAGATTTGGTTTAGAATAAAAAACAACAGGAAGAATAGGGTATGGTTGTGTGTTTTGGATGTTTTAGTTTTCATGGTTTAGTCTATGTCAATTCTCCACTATGGTTCTACAGCAACATGGTTTTGACGTTATTTATTATTTTCAATATTTCAAAACCATTCTAATTACTTTATTGGACTAATTTTAATGTTTTTATTTATTTGATTATACCTTTTTTTACAAATTTGGGACAGAAACATTACAAGGCATGTAGGATCAAAGGCACATAATCCATTTTATATTATTTAATAACCATAAAACACCAAAAAACCCCTCCCTAACCCATCATAATGTCTACAATTATATGACCACCAAAAAATAAATTTATATTGTCATTCCCCAACAAAAATACATATGTTTCCTAAACACAATGATGTTCTAAAAATTTACCTTTATATCAATATCATGATAGCTTAATATTATCCATCTTACCATGGAAGATTTAGTGTAACACGTTGTGACTTTTAGAAATAATAATTTTGAATTATTTTAATATTTTTTATATTTTTTATTTCATGCAATAATAATAATATTTTATTTTATATTAATTCACTCTATATGGATTGATTTATAATCAATAGAAAGACAATCTTTCAATAAACAGAATATATATTTTATCTTCCTCTAAATGGAGAACCTAGTTAATCTTTTGTTACATATAAGACTAACTTTCATTGATAGCTTGTGTAACACAAAAGACCGAGTTTTTTCGAACAATATTAAATTATTGAAATATAATTTTATAATAGGATATAACAATTCAATGAAATTGAATATTATATGATTATCTAAATTATTAATATATATATTTTAATTCACTGGTCACATATTAATTAGAAAACAATATAGAAACCAAATGAATATAAAGGGAGTGGTTTTATAAAACTCAATTTTTTACGAAAAGGTTAATTTATATTATTAAGATAAATTAATTACAAATAAAAATTTATATTAATTAAATTTATATTTTATATACAAAAATTTATATTTTTTATAATCATCCAATATCTTTATTGATATAATATAAGAACAAACCCAATTTTATGCTTTAATCTCTATATATTAATAAAGGTAGTTTTAAAAAAAATTAAGGGAGCACCCATTTTAAATAATTTATTTTAAACATTTATAGAATTATTATTTCCAAAAACTTTTAATTTTAATAAAACAATTAAAATTAGTTTATGATAACTTTTTTGTATTTTTCTATAAGGTTTCATTTTGTAATTAATAGTTTAAAGCACAAAATTTAAATTCAACATGACTTTTTCATCGAATACATTTATGAGAATATATTATATATGAAATTGGATTTAATGTTTAATTAAATATTAATTTTATAAATAAACCATTTAAGGTAAATTTAATCAATTTCAAAATGAAATTGGGTATTAAAAAAATAGCAAAATTTTGGATGTTTTTACTTTAAAAATTCATAATATTGTATCGTCAATAGAATTATTTTGTATTTAATTTACACCCTCTCTGTGAGTAAAATTTGGACAAATAGTTCCATATTTATAATCAGAATAATTTCTTATTTCTATTAATATCATATTTGTTTGTGAACAAAAACATTAGTGAAAGTGAATAAAAACAATTACAATGATGGAGAGAAAATTTTGGTTAACAAAGTACTAAACATTAAATGTAAGACCAAAAAAATCATTGAAAATTTTTAAAAACCAATTTTCCAGACATTATTAATAAATTAACATTACAATATTAAGTTTTTTTTATTTACAACTTTTATAAGTTTACACTTGTGTACACATAACATGTTTAAAAATTGTCAATTTTGTCCTTTCTATTACCTATAAAAGGACTCCATCACTCTCTCTTCACCACACCTCTCAAACCACATAGGTTCTGCCAATATCAATCAAATAAATTTTAAAAAATTCATACCTTACTCTTATAATCCTCACATTGTGACAAAATCAATCCACGTATTCCTTTTGGCACAAACCAAAAGGAGTTACCCGATTAAAAGGCAATGACTTCTCTCGAGATCTTTTAATTTATATTCAATCACCACCACCTCCACTATATTTTCTTGATGATTATATACAAAACAATTAAATTAAATATACTAGGATTTTTTAACTTTTGGGTTATACCCAAAGTAACACATACCTTCATCTAATGGGTAACTAACATACTTTTTTAAATGTGTGACTAACTATCGACTCACAAAACAATGATTTCTCATTTATCCTTACCGCCTATAATGGGGGATATAATGACTAAAACTATATTTACATATGTTATATATTATATTAATTAGTCCATTAATCTTATGTAATCCTTTTATAATACATATCATTATACTTTCCATTTTTTGGTAATACGATAATTTTGTTTGAGGATGTTTGAACTACCTCCCAGTTAATACACTACATGTAATGTTTTAAGGATTGTTTTAGGAATGTATATGATATATATGATATAAAAAATCAAATTTAATAGTAATATATATGCATATATGAAAATATATTTCTATTTATTACTTTTATTCAATAGTAAAATTTAACAGAAAGAGCATTCATGTGTACATATGACCTACTGTCTCGATAAACAATGTATTCAATTTCATACTTATATATTTTATAGGTTACTATAAAAAAAATATACTTAATATAATTTATATTAAAATCATTTTTTATATTTTTGATGTCATCATATATGTATAATCCTCAATGATATAACAAATTAAGACACATGTGAAAACAAATCGATTATTACCCGAAGTGAAACATTAACAACGAATTATTGACAAGCATGTAACAAAAAGAAATAATTAAATCATATGTGGTATTAGAATTATTAATATGGAAATGATAATGTTTTAAAATAAATTTACATTTATTATACAATATTTTTGAATGACTACAATGTGAGTCAAGAGGTATGGTAGGGGGATTTCATCTCACTTTTTATTTTTGTGAGATACATGTTTTATTCACACTCATTACATTTGTGTGGTGTGTATAAATCCCATGGATTTATTATATTGTAATTATACATAAATTTATGGGTATTTACATATCCATTTTATGATAATTACTTCAGGTATTTTCTATTTCAAAATTTACTAAATCAGTATAGTAAATGAGTCTCAATTTTTCCTTCTTTAGACACATGTCATGTTATACACCTATATTTTTACATGTGGTGTTAATACTATCTATAAATTTTTATTTCATGAATCTCATTATTTTCATGATTTATTAAAGATTCGTGTTATTTAATTTTCTTACATTGGTGGAATGGTTCAAAGGTAACTAGGGATAAGAGTTTATAAAAACAATATCATCACTTTTTGAGATTGCTTATTTTTATTCATCATTTGATGAATTTTATGATCGGTATCTTATGTAACCCCATTAATTTACAAATCCTCTAGTTATTCATGATATATTCACATATTGGTAACTACACACTTAGATATATGTGATAGTTAAGATTTTTTTAGGAAATCCCGACACTACCCTCTATTCGATTAGAAATCTATTATAATTAAAAACAATGTTTTCTATATATGGTTTACCAGAATATTCTACTAATATCATATGATCATTAAAATATATTTTTAACATTTTTTCATGTAAATTATTTTTCAGTTTATTCTTCTTTTTGCATTATAAACATGGAATTTTTGTAAACTTTTTTTAGTTAAAATGGAATTGTCTTTTTACATTGTATGACAATTATGAATTTACAGGCGAGAAATTATTTGAAGATTTATTTTCATTTTTAAAATGACTATTTTGAAGAAAATTTTCTAATGTATATTTTCAATGAAATGGTTTTTAAAATAATTTAAATAGTTATTTATATGTTAATAAGGAATTTGGTTTTCAAAAATATTTTGATGCTTCTTTTATATAATTAACAAGGATAATTGTTTTCAAAATGATATTAGAATTAGATTATATGTTTTTATGAAAAATTGTTTTCAAAACATTCTCAATCTATCATTATATGTTACTAAAGAATACAGTTTCAAAAGGTTTTAAAATATTTCATTACAATATTTTTGGTTTATTATGATGAAAATGGGTTTCAAAAGTTTTCTATGTTTTAAATGGGATTTTACAGTAAAAAAAGGTTATTTCCTCAAGAAATTTGATAAAAATATCTTTCCCTATTATTTTCCATCAATGATGAAATCTGTTGATGTTAGTCATTTCTTTCTAAGAGATGATCCAATGTCTCTATTCACATTATTTCTCTAAATGGGTTATGTTTTTACTAAATGATATTTATAAAACCATTAAATCTTTCATGACATATATGTTTTTAAACCCATTCATCTCCGAAGGGGTTTATTCTTTTGAAACCCACTTTATTGAACATGTCCTTAATTCATGATGTGATTATGAAAACTATCAATTTTCATTGGTTATGATGTGATGAAATTTTAATGATACACATTTCATTTTATGGGATATGATTTTATATTTATAAATCCTTTCATTTTTATGGATTATAATATGATGAATGTTTTATTATTTGGAACATGTTTGAATAATATTATTATGAGATGGGTGAGACCTATATAACCCTCTAATAAGTTGTGTAATGATAATTTTTCATTATATCAAAGAGTACATGACAGGGAATCCAAATCCTAAAATTAGTGGGTATATGGGAGGAAATTTTAAGCCTGAAGAAAAGGGGTACATTAGAGGAAATGGAAACACCAAAACAATTGGTTCTATAGGATGAAATCCCATGAAAAAAACGTTACACATGAGGGAATATCATGCCTGAAGTAGGTACATGAGTGATTAGACCAGGCCAAACATTTTACTAAGGTAATCGTAGGTAGACTAGACATAAGATTTAATATCATTATGTTTTTTCTACAATTATATGTTTTATTCATATGATATGACATAATGGATTATGTTCTTTATTTTGTTGTGATTCATGTCTTATGTACTAAAAAGTGTTTATCCTTGATTCATGTTTATGATCCTTGATATGAAGGGTACGATCTTATAATGTTGTGATAAGGTTTTTATACCCCTATTCTCATGATTATTCCTATATGTATCCCTTAAATACCCTTACTAAGAATTTGATCCTACATCATTTTATGTTTCCTCACATAGGTTATTAGGATATGTATTATGTTTGATGTATCTAATAAGATTTGTAGTAATGATGAACCTATAAGAATATAATATAGATCTCTTATATACCATTGCTTATGTTTCAATGTTTCCAAAGGAACCAAAATTTTGTAGTCTATGGGAATCTATTTATAGGATGTATTAATAATTTCACAAATGTTAATTAATTATAGTGTATGAAAATATATGGTTTATATAGTTGGTATCAAATAAAATTTTAAGTAAAAGATTTTGAATCTAGGATGATAAAACCATGGTGAGAACCATATGGACATGTCTAAGTATTTTTTTATGTTTAAGGAAAATTATAAGAAAATGTCTTTGAATTTTTGGTAAAGGGTAGAGTTAGTGGATATAAAAAAATACATCCATGTCCAAATACTACCTGTGGATATGGATCTAGAATAGATGATCCTAGGTGTAAGACCTCTGACATTATGTCCGTGGCCTGACTTGAGGTAATATAATACACAAACAAATGCCTTATTGAACACTTGGTTTGAAACTCTCAGTCGATTTGTTTGGAAATTAAAAAAATTTGCATGTACAATTAAAAATTATTTTAATAGAAGATAAATACAAATAACATAGTATATACCTAAGGTTACTGCAATTAAATGTTAGCTTCCATGATTTAGACATTCTATAAGTAATTTTTCCAGATAATGTGGCCTTCTTATATGATATGTGTTTCACACACCATGCATTATGGTTATAGTCAACATCGCAAACTAGATGGAACATCATTAACATTGTATGTTCCATATGTGGGAAGTATGAGAATTATGAAAATATATTTCTTAATTTGAAATATCATAATTAGAATAAGGAACGTGGTATGAGGATTGGTTATACATATAGAGATAAAGGTACTTAAATGACATGATAATGTAATGTGATGTTCTTCTAGTATTGTTTAGTTTAATAAAAAAATATATTAGATTATGTCTGAGAAACCTTAAGACATGATTCATATTTCATATTTGTGGAAAGAGGTATTAATAATTTTCTTGATGAATCTTGAGTAATAGTTTAAGAAAAATTTCGGATGAGAGAAGTACTTATGTTTTGAAATTCAAAAAAAAATATGTTATATAAATCATGAAATATATGTAGACATTAAATATAATTAATCATTAATAATTGAATAAGATATTTTTATTGGTTATAATGAACTAGAAAATTGGTATTTTTATTAAGGGAAGAAATATCTTAATGCGATCAAGATATTGGGAAAATTGTTTTTCACGTGGATAAAGGGATGATTGATTTGGATAATGTAAATTTGGTGGAATTGATTATACTAGATATGATTATTGTTTGGAAGAAAAATTGTTCTATTTCATCATTCATTAATTTTATAACCTATTTTTTAGGTAATATATCCAGTATCCTTTGTAATAAGGTTTTATGAATGATTTATAAATTTATTTCTAGTAATTCATATTATTAATAAGTTTCAAGTGAATATATGATGAGGGTATTCACATATTTGGTTTGTGAAAACCAAATAATACATTGTGATATATGGGGTATCTATGTTAAGTTGATTTTGGGAATTTATTTATAATGTTTTGGGTTTTCATCATTCATATGGTTTATAATGTTAACCATTTATTGTTTTTTATGTTAAATTCCACATGAGGTTATTGAGATTAATGTATGATCTCAAAACATGAAGATTAATGTACATTATATAAAAACCTCTTATAATTTTTTTATAGTAACTGAAGAGATATGGTATTGATAATCATGTATCTCAAAATCTTTTAGTTTTTTAGGAATATAATATTCAACTACCGTTTTGGATTAAGAGGTGGATTTGATCAAGTAACAATTAAGGGTGACATTATCTTGAAATAATTCATGTATATATTCTAATGAAAACGTTTTTGATTTAGGAAAATGATCTATAAATAAAATTTTATCCTAATACTTTCTTTTCTAATAAATTGAATGGTATGTTAAGTAATAAAGGATTTATTGCTTCAGGATTGTTAACATTCTCTTGACTATGTTCCTAGTCAATATCTATCATTACTTGATTGTTATATTTCTCTTCCATGTACAGGCTTTAACAACCCACCTCTATTCTTCAATGTGGGAAGAATTTTATGAGTCAATTTAGGTAACCATTATGGATCCAACTTTCCTTTTTAATGGATTCTTCCATATTAATTTTTTAAATGTGGGATTAGATGAAAGGAACTCTCAACACCAGGGTAAATGATATCTAAACCAACGGTTATATACACATAGTTTCTCAAAACTATTGCTATAGATTATCTCATCTGACCTATACACACAATTGTTTAAATAACAGTGCGTATACTACCTTACACATCTGGAATCGCTCGAACAGCTCCTCCCCCCTCACATTGATGAGCCCCCATCCCCTCTTATGAGCTCCGGCCTCCCCACCCCTCTCCGCCTCCGCCTCAACCTCGACCTCCCAACCTCCGCCTCGACCTCCCAAACTCAGACTCCTCTTTGACCTCTCGACATCTGCCTCTGTCTCGACCTCAAAACCTCCGTCTCGAACTCCCAGCCTCCGTCTCTACCTCTACCTCCACCTCAAACTCTTGGTTTCTGCCTCCAGTCAAATGCCCAGTCTCTGCCTCTAGCTCGACCTCCCAGCTTCCTCCTCCGCCTCGACCTCCTGACATCTACCTTGATTCTGACCATAAAGGTATGCATGTATTTTGGTTATTTTTTTCTTATATTTATAGATTTTTCTCAATCAACTATCCTCTATAATTAACATAACCATATATGGGGCATAATAATCCAATCTATGGTTTATATGGACAATTTTTGGAGATACATTTTGATCAATGTTTGTTAGGACCATAACTCTTAATTTCAAATATATATATTTTTATAGGTGACTAGATTTCCTCTATTAGAGGGTTATGTGTACCTATATAAACTTTGTGTATTGTGTACGTAGTGGAAATTCTAGGTGTTGTTGCATTACCTGCTGAAATTTTAGTTAAAATGTTATATCTTGATGTATTTTAGTGAGTAAGATAAAAAAATATTTAATTAATCCTTTTTATACGTGATTGTGATCTTTTTTTGTATACGGTCTTACTCAATATGTCTCAAAACTTACAATATGGAGATATTGATGATTATATTATTGGTTTATAAGTCCAAAAGATTATTAATGCATTCTTTAAAATTAGGTTACTTGTCATAAGTATGTAATTCAATTGAGTCAATAATTCTAAGGATTAGTTGTCTGACCCTACATTCTACAACGCATGTTTATACACACTTTATTAGTGAAATTGCATTTACAGTGTCATGATCTCCATGTAACGACCCAAACATTCATTAATGTAAATTCATCTTGATCTAATTAAATATTTAATTATTTTTATATAAAATTAGAACTTATTTGGTATTATGATTCTGTATTTTAAAATGCCATTATGAATTGTGACAGTTTCAAATATAGTTGTTGAACAATGGTCACATGATTATTATAAATATAGTGCTTTAACAAATAAAATTTACTTAGTCAAAGGAAGAGATGACCTCATCCAATAGACTTTTCTAAGACAAATACCATTTTACAAAGATCGTAAATGTGGTGTCATCATTGGGCTTCGCTCTTGACCAAGCCTAAGATGAGCTTGAACACGTTAAGCTTGAGTGGAATCGACTACGGGAAAAGTGGAGTTTAATAGAGATTATCACCCGAGCGATGTTATCTAAGCCACCCAAGAGTCTATCACCAACACACAACGTACCCTTCGGTCTTATGCAGGTTTTATATGGGGTTATGTAATAACACCATATCACTATGACAATTTACATTATTTTTGTATAAAGAATTTTCATTCATTTTATTATTATTACTTTGTATATATTTTTTAAAGCATAAAACATATTTTAGGTTAATATTCAACAATAAGATATGTTTTGATGAATTAATAGATTTTTGAATTAAATAATATTTTAATGAAATATTATTATAATTAAATTATTTTTTATTAAATATAAATTATCATATAATTTTATTAATGCAATTGTAATTTTTATTAAGGTTTGAAATCTGTTTTTTGTCAAAAGACATGAATTTTCTGGAAATGCTGATTTTTATTTTAAAAAAATATACATATTTAGAAAATTATTTATATAAAATGAATATTATTTTATGAATTAGGACATAGAAATTATCCAACAATGAATTTTTCTTTATTTTCTGAGACAATTTAATTTTTTGGTAAAATTTCAATACCGTTTAAATATATAATGGGTTTTATGACATCATAATGAGACAATATTGATGTAATAAAATACTATAAAAATTATGTTCGTCCAATATATTTTTTAATATTAAAATAATGTGACTTTATATTTGTTTGATTTATTTTTCAAAGAATTATTGGACCCTCCAAGATATGTAAATCATTTTGTCTTCTAAAATTGTTTTACTTGAGAGTGTGACTCACCTCCACATAAGCAACCCTATTATTTTAAGAATTTTGGCCATTGGACTTATAAAATATTCATTTCCACTACCCTTTGGCCAAAATCATGGGATAAACTATGGGCTGGTTTGTGGTTTTGATTAGTTTAGTGTGAGGTGTCCCAAACCTAAATAATAAAGAATCCCCTCTCATTTCCTATATAAACTCACCCAAGATCCCACTTCCTCTTCACTCCAAGCCTTTTTAGTTTGACCATAACTTTCCTTTATCTCACTATAATCCTCCAAAGGTTCCCCATTTTCCCAATAAGCCTCTCTAAAGTCTCTCCCATGCCTTTGGGATCAAACATCCAAGTATGGTATTTCTTCCATTCTCATTTTGTCTAAATTTGTTTAAGTTATTATTCCCTTTTGTTATCAATTAAAAATGTTTTTGCAAAATTTTTCACCTTCCCCATAGTTCCCTATTTATGTTTGTAAAATGGGAGACCCCTTTCCCTCTCATTAATGGCTCCCTTGTACACCCGTTACAATGTTGAAATTTCCTGAGGGATTTCTCTCTCCTATTTTACATCCAATTAATTCTTTTGTATTATGCATCTAAATTCCATTTAATTTGATGGGATATTTATCTCTATGACCCCCTTAAATTATATTTAATTTAAATATGATGAGACATACTTTTCTATCTCATCATCCATTTTCATGAATCCTTATGTCACGTCATTATGCTTCCGAAATTGCACTGCATTTTTCTATGACAAGATCATTGTGTAGTGAATACTATACCCATGTCTCTATCAAGGATGATCACTTTTATGCACATATACATATTGAATGTTACTTTCATTATTTATTCCACATTACTTAATCATGTAATAATATATGATGTTGAGTGATCCCATGTTATATGATCCATGTGGCACACATATGCATGAAATAAAATGTTTTGGAACGGTGCGCCCTGATAGCACTCTAATGCATTCGGTAATGTATAGTATCATGATAAATCAAGTGAAATGGGGTTTGAATCTTACTAATTCAATTTCAATGAGGTTTTACTCATTCTTCATGTGCAATGAGGGTTTACTCATGCTCCATATGAAATGAGCCTTGGCTCATGTTAATTCCAAGTTATGTGTTGTTGTAACATTTCCATGTTATGATTATCAAGATTTATCTTGCCTTTCTGTTCATGTTTCCCCTATGCTCTATTGATATTCCTATTTTATAACATGTATTTTGTTCCTCATTTTATTCCATGTTTATTCCCTTATTGGGCTTTATAGCTCACCTTCTCTTAGGAATTTTCTCAATTTATCCCATGTAATGCTAAGTACGTGGGAATGTAGTGGTCATGTAAAGGAATTTTTCAACAAATATGTTATGTGTTTTATGTTCTATGATATTCTGTAATATTCCTAATCCCCAATGACACTAGACCTTAGGATCCTCTATATTGTATCAAGTTAGGATTTTTTGTAATAAATCATGTTTAAGTGTGTAATAAAAAGATGGGATGTAATACTTCAAGTGTTCATGTTCACATTCCATCCCTGAATATGTTTTGACTTGATGATTTACTCCTTTATAGAGAGATTATTTGCTTCATCATCTCTAATTCTGGTGAAACATCCATAAAAAATGTTTGCAAACAAAATTTATTATATTTGGTGGCATGTATTCCCGAAAAAACGATATAAATTATTTTCTCAGATGCCTATAGAAATATTGCAGAGATAATCATTTATGAAATTTTAATTAATCGTCTGTGATTCCTGTGAAACCTCAAGATTTAAAATTTTCGATTATATTTTTTTGTATAATGTTTATGGAATTTGGAGTGTATATTTCTTAATTGATTCATGATTTTTTTATTATGTGGATTATAATTTTTAACTCCACATATAGTTTTACCTTTTTATGAGGAGGCCCAGGACCAGTAGAATATATAGCAATGGGATCAGGTATAGTTTGGATAGTTACAACAGTGGTAGGTTTAATTGGTTCTATAGAAGTATTATGCCTTGCAGGAATGTAGAAAACCAAATCATTTCCTATAGATGAAATTATAGGAAATGTAACTTCTCAAGATTCTAAAGATGATTCATGGTAAGGATATACAGAGGTATGTACTATAAATTCATTACAAAAATTATAAATTAATGTTTTGATGCGTTGATGATTTCTAGATTTTAGGTAGAGGGATCTTAAAATCGTCCCCAAAACATATTGAGATACATTCATTATTTCCTTCAATTTTACACCATCATGATGGACAAGATTTTCCACTGTATCATGCAATGACTCGTCTCTTCCTACACCAATATTTCCATCTACTTTCTTGGTGTCCTGGAATTTAACTATAAGATCTATCATGAAATCATTAATTATAACTTATGTAATCATTGATGATAATATTGTATTATTATACAGTATTTATAGCCTCTTCTAACTACCCAAATAGTTAAAATTTCAATTCCCTACATGTTAGTAAACATCAAATGAAAGGAGATAAGGATGAGAAATTTCACTTTAATTAGATATGGAATGTTGAAATAAGTCTCTCTACTGAGAACATTCATACTTCTGAATTTATCATTGGGATAATCCTTAATCCACTATTCCTAATTGTATCATCATTTATTTTTTTAGACAAAATGATGTTCTTACTCTTCTCAATTGGCTTATTTTGTGGGACTTCATTAATTTAATGTGAAAAAAACTTAAATGAAACATTATATGATAACTTATTCTTATCCATATATTCCTTTTTATTGGTATGAATGTCACACAGTCCTTTTCAACCTGACCATTTACCTTCTATCTCCTACCCCCACCTTTGCCTCCTCCTCCACCTCTACCTCTGCCTCCCCCCACCCCTCTACCTCAGCCTCCACCTCCACCTACTTCTGACCTCTTCCTACAAACCTAAAAAAGAATTACTATTCTCCTCAAATCATAATTATTTCATTTTGTTAATACAAGTTATTGAATTAAATATTTTTCGGTGAATCCCACCCGAGCATGGTGGAATTCATCTTGGATAAAGGGGAAATATATTCACTTGAAAAAGGAAGCTGATGTGGGTATCCTAAAATCCATTTTTTATATTTTATTGGAAGGTGACTAAGGTATGTTGGGTCCATGAATTTTCTATATTTTAGGGGGAATTTTTGGATATTATATCATAGTTATCTGGTACTTTAGGTTTGTGTAATCTTGGGTTAATTTTTTGGAAATTGATAGCATTTCTTTCTCTTGGGTATTAGTTATTTTTTGACTAAAGATATTATATAATTGTCTATATTTAGTTATTGAATTTGGTTTGTTAATTTTTAGGTGATTCTTAAAGATTGTGTTGATTTTGAAAGCTCACATATTCTCTTGGATGTGATCTTTACATTTTTGATGAAAAATGTATATGTAATATTATGAATCACTTAGATTAGGTAAATGATTGTTTCATATTGTTCATGTATCTTGATAATGGTATGCCTATGATATTACATATATATCTGTTAAAGGGTGAGGTTTATCGATAAAAAATTTCAATATTTTTTTATATTCATTTGACGTAATTAACAATATACTATATGTTCTCGAAAATAAATTTTCTTTTTGTGATGTAATAACTGTGAAAAAACCTAAAACAACCATACCAAACATGAACCTCACCAAACATAACTGATATGCATAAACCCTTGCTAACCTAACATGAACCCAGTAAAGCCAAACTGTATTGAATTGAATCGAAATTTAGTCGATGTAACCTTATCTATAACGGATATAATAAAATAAAATTAAAACTATAATGATACGTTTTTTGAAAAATATTATGAAACTAACCAAACCTTACTTGAATAAATGTAAATCAGGACAACCAAAATATATTTGAATGATCATAATAAAAAAATATAATTCAAATTGAAAAAATGGAATGAAACTAAATTGGTCCAAGTCAACCTTATCTAATTTAAACTAATTTGTTTTTACCAATGATGATTCAAATTGGACCAAATATAATGAATTCAAACCTATATGACTGCAAATGAAATAAATAAACAAAACTAATATGAAACAAATGATACAAAATGGAGTCGATGAGAACTCAAATGAATGAAATTGGCCAAGATAATATAAATAAAAACAAGATAAAATAAATCTAATGAAAATTTCCCAAAGAAACATTTATCAAATAAATCCGAATTAAGTTGAAACTCAAGACAAACAGAAAATATACCCTTAATAGTAAGAGTGATCCATAATTAATAGGACTTTATTTTTTGAAAAAATCCTTTTGAAACATGGATTTGATCTCCCCTTTCTTATAGGAACTTAATTGGACCCATGGGGTGTTGTGGTTCTTATATGTTGGGTGATGACTTGTTTAATCACACGAGACTGGTATGTTGTGTTTTAGTTTTTATTTTATTTCTTTTATCACATCTACCACTTAGGACTTTTACAAATATATGTGGATTGATGGTACATTTATTTTGTGAAGGGGTAGAAGGGCACTGGAGGCAGCTACATGGTTTTCCTTACAGGGGAGAGTGATCGGGGTTGTTGAATAATTAATTATGTGTTTCATTATTTTCTGCATTTAATATATTTCTTCTATTTATTTTGATTTCCATTGGCATGGATGTCTGAAATAAGGATGGTTAATGCAAAAAAAATATTTATTTCCCACAATTTTAATTATTTATTTTTTTCGAGAAATCGTTCTAAAGAGTTGACTCCCAAACCGGAGCTCATGAGAGATAAAAAAAGAAAACAACCCCGGAATGATGAAACTATCATCAAAACACATCGGTAGGGGATAATAAATAAACAATACCTTGAAAAATATCCAATTAAGAAAAATATAATTTTACAATATATCATTATATGGGAGGGGACCATATCAATCAACATGAAACATTGACCCTTATGTTGTTATGTCCCTATAATCCCACTAGGATATCCCTTAACAAGGGAAAAACACATTCTTTTCTAATACAGTCATCGTTTAACAAAAAAACATTTCAAAACCAAAGATCCATTGAATTTGTACCTTCTTTCATGCAAAACCATATAAGAATAATTTCAAAATTCAAATCATAGGCCCTAATATGACATGGTTATATTAAAACGACACCAAAAATAATTTTAAAATAAACACCACTTGTTTTAAAACCATAACACAATAGGATTTTACTTGTATCACAAGAACTAGCCTACACAAATGATTTTTCGAAGAGTCAAAATACATCATACTCACATTATTTTGATATATGTTTCAATGATGATAAATTCATTCTATGACACACTGTCATTATAGGTTTTATAGATTATACACTCCCCGCCCAAGGGGAACTCTCTCTTCTTATCATTTATACACAACTATAGGGAAGGTTTTTATTAGTTTATACACTTGAGGGTATCTTCAAAACTTTATAGACATGAAGGTCAATTTTGTATTAGAATAAGTTACTAATTCACTTTAAATCCTTGATTCAAGAATAGATACTCTATTATGCATCACATTATTTTGATTCCAAACTTCTAAAGTTGATGTGAAACATTACTTGTAATGATTTAAGTCTACGACTTATAAAGATATATGAGTATGACCTCTTGATATAAGGGAACATTATTTATCATCAAAATGAATAAAATATCCACAATACCTATTCCAGATCAAAATTATTCGACACCAGAATGATCATTTTATAATGGATTTATACATAAATCAAATATTTCAATAGTTATTCTTCATATTAAAGTCTCTTCCTCTGATAAACCAAATATAACAATAGAACACATTTATCCTTCTTAGATCTCCTATCCTCTATGTAAACTAGATATGAATTGTTTATATCTTTTTTCTTATCTCAAAAAATTGATATGATAATATTTTCTCCTTATATTTATCTCCAAAAATGATGTGTGATTTTTTATGATTCTCATCAAAAATATAATTGTTTCATTAATGGATAGGATGAATATTCCATTATCTAATCCTATCGGATTAAGCCGTGTGTCCCAGTCATTTAGTGTTTTTAAAAATAACCTCCTTAAGTTGTTTCAAACAACTAAATCTCAATCCAATTTCTCATCTTTTTAAATTAAATACAAATCTTCAAGATATTCAGGAAAATGACTCCCCATAATAATAAATTCCTCACTGCATTGTGATACACATAGAATTCAGTGAAATTTCCTCAAGAAAACCCCCTATTACGACATGGAAATTGATTCAATAAAAAATGCATAAAATCTTGAGGAATCATAGGAGATCAACTTGGATAAAAGAGGGGGATATGTGGAAAAAATGACAGTGTAATTAGTGAAGGAACGTAGGAGAGTAAAATTGGTATCTATCCACTATGAACCCATTTGATTTTTTTCATCTTAACAAATTTTTTAGAAAAACATATTTTTTCAATAATGGCTTCTAAGTTTCTTCCTAAAACAATTAAATATCATAATTCATGGAAATATATGAGGTTATCAAAAAGATAAATAAATTTGATTCATGCTTGAAATTATTTTGGGTGTTACAACTTCTCAGATATATAGTGTCTTATTCCCGACCTATATCTTCGGGCATCATTGAGCCTCATAGGAAAAAACATATAGCCACTGAACTGGCATATAAAATTCACACTCCAATATCTTGTTGAAGATCCACTTATGCTACCACTTCTATAATACCAGTGGACGCATCTTCTATTGAATATTCTTCACACTCCAATCCATAATAGGTACCAATTATTATTAAAATAGTATGGATACAACTTTACATACTTTACATCAATCCGATGACATGGATTGTGATGTTATCTACTATGATATGATACATTATATAAATGTTTAATCATCTAAAAATTATGTAGAAGTGCTAAAAAGATTGTCATTATATTTATCAACCCCACATTATTAGATGTCCCCATAAACATGGGCACCAATTTCCCATGCCTCCATTTCTTCATGTGTCACAATCATGGAAACACTCATATAAATTATTGGATACCCACATTATAATCTAGAGGGAAGAACCACCAATCCTCATATGACCTCTGACATCTCTATAAATTTCTTCAACTACTTCCTTATAAGACATATATGCTCTTACATCTCTTACATGGAACTTTTCCAAATAAAATTTAGTTCCTTAAATCATACCAATAGATAATTGTTTTCCAAAACCTACCATATAAATCCTTGAAGGGTTCTATTTGAGTAAAAATGTATTAATTAGTATTATATTTGAACTCTATATGTTCTAGATAACTCTCCAGTGAACCCTTGAAATGAATAAAAAATTACCAAAACATATCATCCATGATCATGATATAATTCTAAGACAACCTTTTTTAGGACTGCTGGAAGTGATCAGGTGGATTTGGATATAAGGGGCCTTCAGTGATGATATCTTATTTAATATAGAATATAATAGAGTATAAGCTGTTAAACCCATATGTAAAACTATTAATATCCCAACATCAGAATATTCATGAGTATTCTCAATAGCATGTAACTAGACATAACCTATTCCCTATTATCCATCCTAACTCCCTTTAGAAGTATCACCCTACTAAAATTGTATCCCCTACCCACAGGAACTGTATTCCCCACCATGGATGATACAACCAGTGAAACCCCATGTATCATATTGTTATGGAAGATCTAATCTATCTCTTAAACCATGAATCTAACCAAATAATATACAATTAGTCAACTATTGGGAACTTCTTCCTTACTACTATAATTAAACCATATTCATACATTATCAGCACTCCACTAGGTGTCAGTGGAATAGAAACTCAAAATTACCAATCTTGTTGCATTGGTAAAACTCCACATTCCTTCATCCTCGAGGTGTAATAAATGATTAAATACTATTTCTACTTTATCCATTTCCCTTATGACCTTTTTTATGACAAGAAATGGTTATCCAATTAATGTATAAAGAAATTTATTAAAACCACAATTTAAACAAAAGAATCCATGATGTCTAATACACTTACACTATCAGATAATTACAGAAAAACAAAATAAATGAACGATCAAATAAGAGGCCTCACACTTGAAACTCCATCACAAAAGAAAGAATGAAGCCATCTGCACGACAAACCAGATGGAAAAATCGGGAGCAGAATGTCAAGATAGAAAATTTCTTGAGACTACAATCAAACAAGACAAAAAAACCAGAATGGCATGTTGCTCCGAAATGGACCACTGATGAATAACAAGCAGCAAAAGAATCAAACCAATTTAAAAAACTACAAAAATATCCTAGCAAAGTAACAATATGAATGAGGTTAAAATACTTGGGTAGTCTTATATTAACTGTGTTGCATGCATTATTATTTAAATCACCCTCTAGGTGACCTACATAATCCCCTTCTCCATATCATCCCTCAATATCTCCATGAATAAATTTTTATAAAACAAGGTCATAAATTACTAGGATAACCCAATAAGATATCCAACCTATATAATGGATTTCCACTACTACTTATTTGGTCCATGTTCCATATTGATCACAATATTCACCCTACTCTCAAGAGTCTCTTATGATTATTAAATACAATCTACAAAAACTCCACCCAAATCTCAACAACTTGGAGTCCAACCTCACTCATGAACATGGGTGGATGATATATCTAGAACTCCCATGTATACTCAAACATAAAAGTGGAATCTAACATTGTGTCCATATCTATAGGCTGTATAATATAGAGAAGTATCCCTCAATGTTTCTTATTTGATGTTTGAACAATAGTTATATAGGATTTGAGGTCAATTTTATGTGGGTCATGATTGTCCCCTCCCGGCTAGCATTACACTATAGAACATTGTCGATGGACACTTATAAAATACGAAATAAATACCTCAAGACACACTTATCATAGGACTAGATATAAAAATTAATGAAAACATGTTATAGTCATGGTTCCCCAAAATTTAATATACATTCTATATATTAGAACATTTCACAATATGGGCACTCTAACATGCCACATCTACCTATATTAAAGGTCAATAAATAGACCTTGGATCTGTATAATTAATAAAACGTTATTATTAACTAAATCTATAAAGAGAACTAGTTAGAAAATATTCCACCATCAATTCATATATGAAAATACTATATATATTTCTGGTGACACATTAAATAACTAGTAACTATTTTATTGTTAGGGTAACCAAGAACATCCAATCACATGAATGTCATGTGAGTTCTATATTCCCAAATAATTTATGAACACATGCCCTCTTTCCACCAAGATCCAAGATTAAAAATTTAATACTCTATAAATCAAAAAGAAATACCTTAATAATCATACAACCATAAATCTTGCAAACTGTAGCATGATTCTCTCAAATATTCTAAAAAATTTGACTGATTGTGGTGTGGTCATAGAATTTTGATGTTCCTTCATATTTCCGTATTATCTACGTTTTAATTCCATGGTGACAATATCCAAATATTCAAAATACAGCTATAATGTTTAGGTGTGACAATTTCTTACTCTTCTCCAAATATCAATTGTCTTTGAGATGACATTTCCATTGCAGTGTGATCCAATCTATATTCATTTTTCCAGAAGTACCACCTTTTCTTACACATCAATGTTTTTGCATTGATCAATCACAAAACCCCCACATATCCAACTATATTATCACATTGACAACCCATTATGATGTAGTGATATTAGTTATGGTTTTTCACTTAAGTAGTTATTATTACACAACCATGAGTTACTTATACACATGACATGTTTTGCAGAGTTTTACTATTAAATAACCTTTGTTTTCAATTATACCGAACTATTTTCACTTTATTATCGTCCTTCAAAGTGCATCCAATATTCCATCACTATATATTTTTCATACCTAGAATATGTTTCGACATTGTCTCTTCCTTCGTGGTGCATCACTCTCCCAACACTTGATTTATTTATTCATTTATATTTATCCTTATAGTGTCACTTATACTCTTACCACATGACCATTCCATAAATAATCTTACATATCATAATATTTTTCATACATGAAATCCATTATAGTATGACAGACATAGCTATGGAATTATAATATCTTCTTTCACCAAACATCCACTATTATTTTCTAAATAAGACAATGTTTTCTCCTACTTCTTCCACAATAATATTACAGTGTTCCATCATTCAAAATCTTATCTGTTCCTCTTATGTGATAAAACATGTAGACCTATTTTGGATTTTTTTACTTTATACACCATGTGATGTGGGATGCAGGGGGGTATAGAGGGGTTGTATAGGGTCGTGCAAGGAGGCTATGAAGGGGGCTACCAGGGGCTATGAAGGGGGGCTGTGAAGGGGTTTGGAAGGGGATGTGAAGGGGGATGATGGGGGGATACCGGGGGATATACATGGGTTGTTAGGTGGGATGCTAGGGGATTGAAGGGGTTGTGAAGGAGGATTATGGGGGATATAGGGGGATAAAGGGGGTGTAGGGGCAGTGGAGGGGGGCTAGAAGCGAGGCTGGAGGTGGATATGTTGTGGGGATGTGAAGGGGGGGAAATGGGGTTGTGCACTGGGGTTGTGTAGTGAGGTTGTGAAGGGAGATAGAAGAGGCTGTGAAGGGGGCTACATGGTTATGTGAATAGGGAATGGGACATAAACCCAAGGTTTGGAGAACTATGGGTATATGTTCTTGTTATTTATATTATAAAGATATACACACGGTTTTGAAAACCATGGGTACAACTTTATACCCATGGTTTAAACAGAACCATGGGTATACAAAAATTTATATGATCTATACCAACGGTTTTTTAAAAACTGTGGGTATAGGTCTATACCGATGCGCAGGTAGCCCCCAATTAATGAAACTGTTGGTATAGCCTATCCCCATGGTTTTGTACCCATACCTACGGTTTCATATAGTGGGTATATGCCAGTTTTCCAGTATTAAAAGTATTAATCCATTGATGACCTAGATGAATTTTGAGGGTGAAATTTACCAAAAGTGGGTAGAATATAACACCCAATGATTTTGGGATTTTTTTTTCAAATTAATTTAATCTTTTTATATTTTTTATATCACCCACCATTGAAAATAGTATATTTTATATTTAAACATTATGTAGGTCTTTAATTATACCCAATATCATGAGAATCATGCACTAAGAGAAAGATAATTTTTATCTTCTTCTACAAGAATCATCAAATATATATTACGTTACAGACACGTCTAATATTTCTTGAAGGCTTTTGTAGCACACAAGTTCATTTTTTCCAAATAATAAGTCATTATTAAAATATTATAGTATAATAGGATATAACAAGGCTATAAAATTGAATATTATTAAATTGACTAACATATGAATATATATTGTCGAATGAACAGGTTACCAATTAATTAGAAAAAATATAGAAACCAAATGAATATAAAGGGAATGATTATATATAATACTATTTTTATGCAAAAAAGAAAATTATAAAAATAATTGAATTTAATCTTTAATATTTAATTATATTATTTAAATTTATATTATCTATATTCAAAATTTTATATTTTATAACCATCCAAATGATTTTAGATATAATATAAGAACAAACACAATTTTATGCATTAGAACATATATTTTTAGAAATGTTGTTTAACACCCTTTAATAGAGAACCGATTTTAAATAAAATTTTGGTCACTTTTATAGATCTAATATGTAAAAATATACAATATATTTTAATAAAAACCTAAAAATATGGTTACGATAAATTTTTTGTATTTATTTTAAGGTTTAATTTTTTAATAAATAGTAAAAAATACAGAATTTTAATTCAAACATCATTTTCATATAATCAATTTATAAGGTTAAATAATATTATAAAAAATTTTTAAAGGAATATTAGATAATAAATTTATAAATTAATTTTATTTAGGATAGTGGAATAAATTTAACATTCATATTGGGTTTAAAAAACATAGAAAAATTATGAATGCATTTACTATAAAAACCCACCACCTCGTCCCATCATCAAGATTACTTCTAACCTAATTTATATCTATTGTATGATTTGAATTACAAAAAATGGATTAAATTGTAACAGCCCGAGATTTTATGAAAAATATTCTTTTTTATTTTACTAATGTCTTGTGTTATACGCTACACCAAAAGGAGCTTGCACAACATGCATCCTTGACTTGCCTTGCATTACACGCAATCGCAACCTTCCTCGATAGCGTGTGTGGTACGTAATCCTGAGTTTCACGAAACAATGATCTGCTATTAAAATATTATTAAAACTAGCCGTTATTAATAGTAATAACCACTTTTTAAATTTTAGAAATTTTAACTCTCAAAGTGGACTTCATTTTCGGATTCGGAGTATCGAATTTAGCCTAAGGTGAAATTTTGGTACTTTTCGGATAACTTTCATATTCTGATGAATAGTGAAAATTACTAAATTATAATTAAAAAACAACTTTTTTAATCGAAATAAATAATAGTGATAAATCATTGATTTGAGTGGTTTTAAAGTATATTTAGAATATATTTTTACAATTTAATACAATGTTGGTCATTGGATGTAATTGCACATTTAAACCAGACATAAACAAGTGTCAATCTTTTGATAGATATTGTTTCTTAAAAACACGCTATTTGTTTTAACAGCGGGATTTAATTATAAAATTAATTAATGCAACTTTTATGTTATGAATTTGGTAAAATAGACTTCATTTTTGAATTCGGAATATGAAATATAGCTTGGGATGAAATTTTGGCATTGTTCTGAAAAACATCAATTTTTGATGAATAGTGAAACTACTAAGTGGTAGGTTAAAAATTAAATTTTGCATAAAACTTAATTTTACCGCTTCTGTGAATGAAATTTCGAAAATCCGAGAGACACGGTTAATATCAAGGACTAAAATGTGGTTCAATGAGATGAAAATAATTTTTTGGTGAATAGTAACTTTTTACTTTTTTTTACCGCGGTTAATAGTAAATAGGGTAACTAAGGGTAAATATGATATCACTATTACCCTAACACATGTCCTAATTCTATTGGACAAGTGTAATTCGACCAAAAACAAACTTAGGAATACAATATGACCATTTAGGCCCACTTGGATTAGATTAGGACATTTATTATTAATTTATTTAAAGAAGGGTTAAAATAGCTAAAATCAAAGTTTAATAAGTAAATCATTTTTAATATGGGGTTATACATAAGATAAATTCGATTGTAAATATTCATTAGAAAGCTAAAAAGATTTCCTACATGATGGTATTTTATTTGTAATTTTTAGACATCAAATAATTTAATTTATTTATGACACAAAGATGATGCAGTAATTATCTTATTAATGAAATATTGACATAATTGATGTTATAAACACCAAAATAAATGTAATTTGAAAATTTTTATGAATTCCACTAATTTTCTAGGTTACTATGATATATTAATGTTGATTTAATCAACTTGGTTCGAACATTTAATTCTGTTATGACTTTCACAAAAATCATATATCAAATAGTGTCAAAATTGACACAAAATAGTTTTTAAATCAAATATTATATTATTAATTGTTATTTTATTCCTAAAAATCTAAGGATCGGCCAAATGACTTAGATAAGGATATATATATTAATAATAAACAATTTGGGGTTCGTTTGGCATGTTATAGTAAGTGTATTAACCATATAGTGAAAGAAAACAAAAAGACACGGTAAATGTTAAATTATTTAACTTAGAGTTAAATCTAATTGATAAGGTTAAAATAATATCCTAAACTTGTCTAAATTCTATTGGTTGATAGGATTTCGACCCATCCCCACTTTAGATTAGAAATAAGACCCTTTGGAACCATTATAAACCGATTTTGACTTTAATATAAAATAATATTTTGAGATATTCCTAAGGTGCCCCTCTCCTCCCCTATAAAAGGACACCTCCTCCCCCTCCTCCTCACACCAAATTGAGCACTCAAGCTCGGCCAACCCCTGCCATTTTCTCCTCTCCACTTCCCTATAATAATCCTAGAGGTCCTGGTATTCTCCAAAGACCAATCTTAGTTCCTTAAGTGGAGGATTCAAAGAGGCGTTCCAAAGAAGAGGTAATATCCATTACCGATCTTTTCAATTTCTTTCTTCTTCCACTTCTTCTTCTTAGGTTGTTTCATTATGAAGTAATAACATCAGTATCACTCATATACTGATATGTTATTATAAGTATGAAATAACCCTATTTCACTATCTATCCATCCTACGGAAAAAGAAATCACCGCGCGTGCGTACGTACGGAATACCGTCTCCACGCCGTGGTGTAATCTATTTTCCACCACCACCTTACATGGATGGGTATAATGGTGTAAAGAATAACTATACATAGTTATTAAAACATCATATTGATTCTGATATATTGTATAATCCACTTCAATTCAGTTCAATATTTATGGAAATGATATCATCGCTCGTGCGTACGTACGGACTACCGTCTCCACGACGCGATGAGATTCATTCTCCATGTTAACCATTTAAGAATGATTATAAAGTATATATAAGAAATAATAATGAAATATATAACATTATAAAGCTACTGGATTTATATATATATATATATATATATATGTATGTCATCTACTTACTTCCATTTCAAGACAATAAGGAAAGTAAAACAGCGTTCATGCGTACGTACGGACTACCGTCTCCATGAACGGTGTTTTTCATTTTATTTATCTATCTATTATATATATATATACTGAATATATATGATATATAAATCATATTTTATATTCTGTAAGTAAGTAAATTATGATATAAGTAACAATGATGTCAAGAACAACAAGTCAAAACACCTACGATAAATGAAACGATTTT
This sequence comes from Viscum album, assembly GCA_963277665.1. Classification (NCBI taxonomy): domain Eukaryota; kingdom Viridiplantae; phylum Streptophyta; class Magnoliopsida; order Santalales; family Viscaceae; genus Viscum; species Viscum album. The sequence continues at coordinate 2,004,024,828 of OY728136.1, forward strand.
ACCCAAAATGCTTCTTTAACATGGAATTTACAAAAGAACGGGTAATATAATGTCATAAGTGAACCATATATGATATCATAACAATGAATATGATTCTGTAATAAGTCAATAACATTATTTAAATCATTATACAGGAGGTTCGGACACTTACAAAGCAAGTCGGACATAAGGTAAGGGAAATATCACAATCTCATTTTTATCCGAGATTGTTTAATCCACTTTTACCCTTCGGTGAGTTTTTAGTAATATGTATGAAAGGAATCTTTTGTCGTTATTCGTACGAGGTACTTTTTGACTTTTCCGACAAAAGTACGAAGAATGTTTTTTTAACTTATACGACACGTACGGATTTATACTGTTTTATAAAGCCTTATTTTCATGAAGCTTCCTCTAAAAGATTTCATGACTATTTTCAATAAAATATATTTCTTTTAAAATTGCATGATGATTTGAGAAAAGAAATTGATTTTGAAGAAGAAAGGATATTTTCCTCAAGAATTCAATTCAAGTTTTTTATCAAAATTATTTTCCATATAAGATAATAAAGGGTTCTGTTTCTATCCATATTTTTACATTGATTTGACTATGATGTGATGGAATTATGTTTATGAATTCCTTTATCTTATATGAATGGTTTTATGATGTCATGTTGTTTAAGAATCCCATTTTTATTACATGGGTTATGCAATGATGTATGATTTATGATTTTGTGGCACACATAAGAAAGGATTCATTAAGAGATGGGTGGGACCTATATCTCCCTCCAATGCATTGGGTAAAGATTTCATATCTCATGAGATAGACATGGCTGGAATGGTAGGTTATACCGGTTCAGTGAAACAGGACTGAAATGAGGATTACTCGATTCAGAAAGGGACTTTGTCCACTAAGATAGTCTTGGAAATGAGTCTTGACTAACAAGAAATGATTCTCTATGATTATGTGTGTATGCCACAATGAGTAATGTTTTAAGTTATGGTTTCATTTTCACTACTATGATTTATCCCATGTTATGAAATTATGCTCTCTTTTGCAGGTTAAGATTTCCAAAAATGTTATGTTCTTATGAAAATTATGTGATTGATATTTCTTTTGTTTACCCTTACTGAGCATTTGAGCTCACCCTTTTATGTTTTCTTTTCCCCAGGATATAAAGAAAGGTTTTAGGTAAAAAAAAGGAAGATCTTTATGGGAGATTTTGAAGATCTTTCACCAGGATTAGAAGATTACGTTCCGAGTTTCCAAAGACACTAAACTATTACGATCCTTGTGTGTGTATTTTTGTTATGTATTAAGTATTCCGCAAAAGTAATGTAATGTTCATGTACGTTAGGCTTCGGGTCTCTACAGTTGGTATCAGAGGAAAGGTTTAGTCAACCTTTGGAAACTAGGATGCGAAAACGTTAGTGAGATCCCTAGAGATATTTCTAAGGTATGTCTAGGGATGTCTCTAAGGTTAAGTATATGTATAGGTTATAGTCCTAGAATTGTGCTAACGATCTTCAAATTTAACCTAAGATGTTAGATATTGAGGGTACTAACCCTTTATTATGTTGTTTTCCCTAGCATGATTTTTGCCTCTCACACTATTCTTTTGGGGTTTTAGACGATGGCTGGAACCCGAAGGAACCGTGTTAATGCAGAATGTGATGGGAAATGCAATGATTGTCCCCCTGAGCAACCAAACGATATAGGAGCTGGAATGCAAAATCTTGTAGCCATGCTCACACAACTTTCTCAAGCTATGAATCATGCAGGACTTCCAAACGAGCAAAGGAAGGAGCAACATTCTGTTGAATCCTTTATGAGGCAGCGTCCACCTTCTTTCAGTGGGTCTACCGATCCATTAGTTGCTGAACAATGGATTAGTACTACTGAAAAGATATTTTCAGTTATTCAATGTTCTGAACATGATAAAGTCATCCTAGCAGTGTATCGTTTGGAAGGTGAAGCTGATCAATGGTGGAATCTTATCAAGAATACGAGGCCAAGAGATGAAATTGAGTCCATGGAATGGGACGAGTTCAAGAACTTGTTTTTCAGTAAGTACTTCCCTCGTATTCTTCGAACGAAGATGGAAAAGGAGTTTCTTGAGCTGAAACAGAAGGATGATGAATCTGTTGGTATATACGAAGCGAATTTTACAAGACTTGCAAGGTATGCATCTGGCATTATCATCCAACCTGAAAGTAAAGTTGATCGATTTTTCAGTGGCTTAAAACCAAGTCTTCGAAGGGCATTAGCTATAAGAGACTTCAGTTGCTATTGTTCGTTGTGCTATCAAGGTAGAAATGGAAGTTGGTGTTACACATCCATCTCATGGTTTTGACAAGAAACGAAAGATAGAGTTCAAGGAGAAATCTCAGAATAATGATGAAAAGAAGATGAATGTTTCCTTATGCACAAAGTGTGGAAAGAAGCATGGTGGAGATTGTCTTAAAGGGACTAGAAAATGTTTTAAGTGTGGAAAAGAAGGTCATCGAGCAGCTGAGTGTCGAAGTAATGGAAAAAGTGTTTCTAATGATGTGAATAAAGCAAACACTGCAGAGAACGCACCACCAACACTTCAATGCTTCAAGTGCAAGGAAATGGGGCATTATGCTAATAATTGCCCTAATCCAAGGGTTAGTAATGATCAACATGAGCAACCACTGAAGGCAAAGGACAAAGGGAAATCACATGTGATCACTATTGGCAATATAGAATATGACAACGATGTGGTGGATTGATTAAGTGTTTATGTAATGGGATTCCAAAATAATGTTGTATCATTGAGTATTGCAATATTTATTAATGTGGTATTCAAATTGATTGAGATATTTTTTTGGAAATAAGATGATATGCGCATAATGAAGACGAGAAAATGAAATGTTTAATAGTATTCATGAGCTCATGATTGATATAAGGACTAAGTGATATCATGGTTTGAGTATATAGAATTTTGAGGATTTTGGTATGTGGAAAGTGTTAACTTTTAACTGCACTCATGTTTTCACTAAGGTATTCAAGAGAATACACGATTAAGGACTTTGAATGTTTGGAATGTGACCAACAAGACATATCTTATGATATGTGGGGATCAACGACAGTATTAAATCTCTGGTAATCGATGTCACTATATTATGAGAGTGGACTGCAGTATTATGTATAAGCCTAAAGATTAGACTGGATTATGTTGGACATAAGTTAGTATTGTTTAAGGATATAAGATTTTCGATATTATTGATGGGATGTTATAGTAACGTAGTTTTAGAAAAAGGGACAACCTACAGGACGGGCGACAACCCATCGCTTCAGACAAGGCTGTAGGAATCGAACCCACAACCGAAGTGCGACTGGCCTTTATCGCCTACCACTAGCCTACAGGAAGTCCCTGTTTAGTAGAAACTAGTTTTATTATATTAAGCAGTATGATATATGAAGTATAAGTCCATTTTAGGAACTATATATGATTAATCTCACTATAGAATGACTTATGTAATAACTTTTGCTTACCTTTTGTTTGAGACAGATGGAATGACCCGTCATTCTATCACATGATCTGCTAACACTTCACGAATAACAAATTCAACTTCATTTATTTAAGAGATGAAGTGGAAATTGTTCAAGGCACAAACAACAGTGATATTGTATCAAAATAAAGTAAGTATTTATTCTAATTCAAATTTTCAACTTTAGGGAAATGATCTTGAAAACCAAAAATGTTGTCCTAGTAATCTTATACCTGATGAATCAGATGGTACCTTATATCATCACAAATCTATGGATTTGTGATTACTGGCTTTTCCATAGCCATGTTCTCTACCACTCTCCATCAAAACATGATGGTTAGATTTCTCTTCCATATCTATATTTTCACCTATGTGGAAACCCAGTGATTAGTTTATTTGGGTAATCATTACATTTTAATACTTTAGTTTTTAAAGCCAAGTTTTGGTATTCCCTTTTACGATGTGGGTTTCTATTAAAGAAACATTCAAATAGTAAACCATTTATAACCCCGACAAATTTCGAGGGCGAAATTCATTTTAAGGGGGGTAGAATGTAACAGCCCGAGATTTTATGAAAAATATTCTTTTTTATTTTACTAATGTCTTGTGTTATATGCTACACCAAAAGGAGCTTGCACAACACACATCCTTGACTTGCCTTGCATTACACGCAATCGCAACCTTCCTCGATAGCGTGTGTGGTACGTAATCCTGAGTTTCACGAAACAATGATATGCTATTAAAATATTATTAAAACTAGCCGTTATGAATAGTAATAACCACTTTTTAAATTTTAGAAATTTTAACTCTCAAAGTGGACTTCATTTTCGGATTCGGAGTATCGAATTTAGCCTAAGGTGAAATTTTGGTACTTTTCGGATAACTTTCATATTCTGATGAATAGTGAAAATTACTAAATTATAATTAAAAAACAACTTTTTTAATCGAAATAAATAATAGTGATAAATCATTGATTTGATTGGTTTTAAAGTATATTTAGAATATATTTTTACAATTTAATACAATGTTGGTCATTGGATGTAATTGCACATTTAAACCAGACATAAACAAGTGTCAATCTTTTGATAGATATTGTTTCTTAAAAACACGCTATTTGTTTTAACAGCGGGATTTAATTATAAAATTAATTAATGCAACTTTTATGTTATGAATTTGGTAAAATAGACTTCATTTTTGAATTCGGAATATGAAATATAGCTTGGGATGAAATTTTGGCATTGTTCTGAAAAACATCAATTTTTTATGAATAGTGAAACTACTAAGTGGTAGGTTAAAAACTGAATTTTGCATAAAACTTAATTTTACCGCTTCTGTGAATGGAATTTCAAAAATCCGAGAGACACGGTTAATATCAAGGACTAAAATGTGGTTCAATGAGATGAAAATAATTTTTTGGTGAATAGTAACTTTTTACTTTTTTTTACCGCGGTTAATAGTAAATAGGGTAACTAAGGGTAAATATGATATCACTATTACCCTAACACATGTCCTAATTCTATTGGAGAAGTGTAATTCGACCGAAAACAAACTTAGGAATAAAATATGACCATTTAGGCCCACTTGGATTAGATTAGGACATTTATTATTAATTTATTTAAAGAAGGGTTAAAATAGCTAAAATCAAAGTTTAATAAGTAAATAATTTTTAATATGGGGTTATACATAAGATAAATTCGATTGTAAATATTCATTAGAAAGCTAAAAAGATTTCCTACATGATGGTATTTTATTTGTAATTTTTAGACATCAAATAATTTAATTTATTTATGACACAACGATGATGGAGTAATTATCTTATTAATGAAATATTGACATAATTGATGTTATAAACACCAAAATAAATGTAATTTGAAAATTTTTATGAATTCCACTAATTTTATAGGTTACTATGATATATTAATGTTGATTTAATAAACTTGGTTCGAACATTTAATTCTGTTATGACTTTCAAAAAAATCATATATCAAATAGTGTCAAAATTGACACAAAATAGTTTTTAAATCAAATATTATATTATTAATTGTTATTGTATTCCTAAAAATCTAAGGTTCGGCCAAATGACTTAGATAAGGATATATATATTAATAATAAACAATTTGGGGTTCGTTTGGCATGTTATAGTAAGTGTATTAACCATAGAGTGAAAGAAAACAAAAAGACACGGTAAATGTTAAATTATTTAACTTAGAGTTAAATCTAAATAATAAGGTTAAAATAATATCCTAAACTTGTCTAAATTCTATTGGTTGATAGGATTTCGACCCATCCCCACTTTAGCTTAGAAATAAGACCCTTTGGAACCATTATAAACCGATTTTGACTTTAATATAAAATAATATTTTGAGATATTCCTAAGGTGCCCCTCTCCTCCCCTATAAAAGGACACCTCCTCCCCCTCCTCCTCACACCAAATTGAGCACTCAAGCTCGGCCAACCCCTGCCATTTTCTCCTCTACACTTCCCTATAATAATCCTAGAGGTCCTGGTATTCTCCAAAGACCAATCTTAGTTCCTTAAGTGGAGGATTCAAAGAGGCGTTCCAAAGAAGAGGTAATATCCATTACCGATCTTTTCAATTTCTTTCTTCTTCCACTTCTTCTTCTTAGGTTGTTTCATTATGAAGTAATAACATCAGTATCACTCATATACTGATATGTTATTATAAGTATGAAATAACCCTATTTCACTATCTATCCATCCTACGGAAAAAGAAATCACCGCGCGTGCGTACGTACGGAATACCGTCTCCACGCCGTGGTTTAATCTATTTTCCACCACCACCTTACATGGATGGGTATAATGGTGTAAAGAATAACTATACATAGTTATTAAAACATCATATTGATTCTGATATATTGTATAATCCACTTCAATTCAGTTCAATATTTATGGAAATGATATCATCGCTTGTGCGTACGTACGGACTACCGTCTCCACGACGCGATGAGATTCATTCTCCATGTTAACCATTTAAGAATGATTATAAATTATATATAAGAAATAATAATGAAATATATGACATTATAAAGCTACTGGATTTATGTATATATATATATATGTATGTCATCTACTTACTTCCATTTCAAGACAATAAGGAAAGTAAAACAGCGTTCATGCGTACGTACGGACTACCGTCTCCATGAACGGTGTTTTTCATTTTATTTATCTATCTATTATATATATATATATCCTGAATATATATGATATATAAATCATATTTTATATTCTGGAAGTAAGTAAATCATGATATAAGTAATAATGATGTCAAGAACAACAAGTCAAAACACCTACGATAAATGAAACGATTTTACCCAAAATGCTTCTTTAACATGGAATTTACAAAAGAACGGGTAATATAATGTCATAAGTGAACCATATATGATATCATAACAATGAATATGATTCTGTAATAAGTCAATAACATTATTTAAATCATTATACAGGAGGTTCGGACACTTACAAAGCAAGTCGGACATAAGGTAAGGGAAATATCACAATCTCATTTTTATCCGAGATTGTTTATTCGTAAGTATTTACTAGGGTGTATTTTATCATCCACATCCATGTTTCATCAATATGTAATATTATTTCCATCCACCTACAATTGTTTTAATCCACTTTTACCCTTCGGTGAGTTTTTAGTAATATGTATGAAAGGAATCTTTTGTCGTTTTTCGTACGAGGTACTTTTTGACTTTTCCGACAAAAGTACGAAGAATGTTTTTTTTAACTTATACGACACGTACGGATTTATACTGTTTTATAAAGCCTTATTTTCATGAAGCTTCCTCTAACATATTTCAAGACTATTTTCAATAAAATCTCTTTCTTTTAAAATTGCATGATGATTTGAGAAAAGAAATTGATTTTGAAGAAGAAAGGATATTTTCCTCAAGAATTCAATTCAAGTGTTTTATCAAAATTATTTTCCATATAAGATAATAAAGGGTTCTGTTTCTATCCATATTTTTACATTGATTTGACTATGTTGTGATGGAATTATGTTTATGAATTCCTTTATCTTATATGAATGGTTTTATGATGTCATGTTGTTTAAGAATCCCATTTTTATTACATGGGTTATGCAATGATGTATGATTTATGATTTTGTGGCACACATAAGAAAGGATTCATTAAGAGATGGGTGGGACCTATATCTCCCTCCAATGCATTGGGTAAAGATTTCATATCTCATGAGATAGACATGGCTGGAATGGTAGGTTATACCGGTTCAGTGAAACAGGACTGAAACGAGGATTACTCGATTCAGAAAGGGACTTTGTCCACTAAGATAGTCTTGGCAATGAGTCTTGACTAACAAGAAATGATTCTCTATGATTATGTGTGTATGCCACAATGAGTAATGTTTTAAGTTATGGTTTCATTTTCACTACTATGATTTATCCCATGTTATGAAATTATGCTCTCTTTTGCAGGTTAAGATTTCCAAAAATGTTATGTTCTTATGAAAATTATGTGATTGATATTTCTTTTGTTTACCCTTACTGAGCATTTGAACTCACCCTTTTATGTTCTCTTTTCCCCAGGATATAAAGAAAGGTTTTAGGTAAAAAAAAGGAAGATCTTTATGGGAGATTTTGAAGATCTTTCACCAGGATTAGAAGATTACGTTCCGAGTTTCCAAAGACACTAAACTATTACGATCCTTGTGTGTGTATTTTTGTTATGTATTAAGTATTCCGCAAAAGTAATGTAATGTTCATGTACGTTAAGCTTCGGGTCTCTACATAAATATTTTGAATCATAATTATATATAATTTATAATAATTTAAACATTCTTTTACCAAAAATATTAACGAATGTGATTAAATATAATTATAGTGATTAAGAGAAAAATTATGCAAAAAAGTAGAAAAACATAAATTAATACTCAAATATGACCATTAAAAATTAAAAATAAATTTCAGGGAAATTTACCATAAATTAACCTTATATTATTGTGTTTTTTGGTTTTTAATGACTTTTTTTAGTAAAAACATCAGTATGCCTAACTTGTTTTTAAAATTTCATACTATGTCCTTTCCCTTTTCTCTAAAAGGCCACCACCTCTATCTATTATTAACACCTCCCAAACAATAGAGGTTTATCGATTATATATAAAATACACTAAATAAAATCCTTCCCTCGCTCTGATTAGCCCCCATTGGACATAAATCTATTCCAATAAGCATTTTGGCACTAACTAAAAGGAGTTACCCGATAAAGATGCAATATCTTCTCTCATGCTTCTTTGTTTATTTTAATTATTCGTACCCTCTACTATATTTATTCCCTGAATATATAAAAAAATTATTTTAAATATAATATTCTTTTATTATTTTAAGTGATTTACCTACACTTACACACATCTCCATCCAATGGAAAATGAACATATTGTTTATTAGTCTAGAGAACCACCACCACACAAAACGATGATTATTCATTTTTTCCATACCACCTCTCAATGTGGAAATTATGATGAAAACTAAATATATATTTTATATATTATAATTATTATTTATTTATCCATGTTTAATTCATTTTGAAAACATATACTTATACTCTCCATTTTCTGTTATTACGATAATTTGGTTTTAGTAACTGTTTACTACCACACCCTCAATGCAATGTGATTAATTCATACACTACATGAAATTTATATAGGATGAGTTAAGATAATATATATGATATATATTATATAATAAATATAATTTAATATTTATATATAAGTATATATACATATATTTTCTTTACATTATTTCTTTGAACATGACAACTAAATAGAAATAGAGTTCATGTGTACATACTTCTTATCGTCTCCATGAATGATGTACTCTATTTCACAATTATACATGAGATGGATTATTATAATACAAAAATAAAGAATATAAGTTATATTTAAATATTTTTTTACATTCTTTCATTCATAATATATTTATAAGTACCAAATATAATAAATTAATACTCATCCAAAAACAAAGCGGATATTACCTAAAGTGAATCTTTAACATAAAAGTGTTAACACAAATGTAATATAAATACATAATCAAACCATATTTTTTTATTTTATGTATTAATATTATTCTTTTAAATATTTATAGTGAACATTATTTATTATATAGGTGGTTTGATCAAACACGATGATAATTAACACATAGGGTAAGGGCATTTCATCTCACTTTTTATTTCTGTGAAATATATGCTTTATTCACCACCCATTAATTTTGTTTTGGGAGTATAATGACAATGGTTTTATTATAAGATTAATATAATTAAATATAATGGTGTTTATATATCTATATTATGAAATTTCATTCATGAGGTATATGTTTCAAAAGATATGAAATCAGTAATGTAATTGTTTTCCTCAATTTCTTTTAATTTGAGACACATTCAATGTTATGACCCTATATTTTTCCATAAGGTGTACATAGTACCATTGATATGTTTTATCATAAATATCCTTTTTTGTGATATTTTAACACTTCATGTAATTTTTTTTTCTTACATGGGTAGTATGGTTTAATGTTACCAAGGGGTAAGAGTTTATTGAAATACTGACATAATGTTTTTTGAGATTGATTATTTTAATACATACTTTAATGAGATATTATGATCCATATCTTATTAAATCTAATTAACTTCACTCTCCAATTTTTATAAATTATATATTAATGTATTGGTAACATTTGTTCTACTCTTTGGTACAAAAGATAGTTTAGAATGTGTTTTTATAAAGGCCACACTCTACCCTATCTCAGATCCAAAATATGTGTTCATTCAAAAACAAGTTTACTAAAAAGAGTTTTGAGGAATATTATACTAATATCTTATGATAATTAAATAAATATTGAATTTTTGGTGTTTTACCATTGATTTCAAAATAATATTCCTTTCCCTTTCCTAATAAGACATTTTTTTCAAACACATTTACCAAAAAAAGTAATGTTCTTTTCACCTCATACAAAATGTACTGATTTAACAAACACAATTTTTTGGAAGATTTATTTTCCTATTTAAAATGAAAATTTTTATGAAATGGTATTGAATGTGATTTTAAAATAAAGGGTTCTAAAAAATCTGCCTTTTTTATGTTTTCAAGGAAAATTGTATTAAAAAATATTTTCAAGCTTATATTATATATTTTCAAGGAAAATTATTTTCAAAATGTTTTGAAGATTACTTTATATGTTTTGATGGAGAGGTTTTTTAAAAATTTTGTTAGTATCCATTTATAAGTTTTCAAATAAATAGGTTTCCAAAATATTTTGAAATCATTATATATATGCTTTGATGTCTATTCTGAGGAAAAAATTATCAAAATGATATTATGATATAATGTTCCTCTTTTATAAGACAAAATTATATTTACTCTGGACATGAATTAAAAATATATTTCTATGTTATTTTTCAACTATGCTTACATCCACTGATGTTACTCATTCCCTTCTAGTATATGATACCAAATATTCCATTCACATTTTTTATTTTAATGGTATTTTTATTATTCAATGATGTTTATAAAACCATATCCTTTTTCATGTGTTATATGTTATTGAATCCCATTCTCATCCTCTATGTTTTATCCTTTTGAAACCTACTTTATTTCATAGGTTATATTTTTGTAATGAGATTATGAAATGTTTAACTATTCATATTCATTGATGTGATGAAATGTAAATGATGCCCATTTCATTTTCGGTGTTATGATTCGATATTTTGAAAATCTTTCTCCTTTTGTAGCTTGGGATATGATGAAATTTTTATTTTGTGGCACATGTCTGAATGATATTATAATGAGATGGGTGGGACATATATCTCCCTCAAATTAATTGGTTAAGGATAAATGATTTATGGTCTCAAATGGTATATGTTAAGGCATCCCATGACCAATATAATAGGTTAAATGGCAGGATATCGCATTCTCGAAACAAGAGGGTACACGGGAGTACATCACATGCCTGAAACAAGAGAGTACACAGGAGGACATCCCATGCAAAAAAATAGAGAGTAAATATGAGGTAATACTAATCTATATGATTCTATATGGGTGATCATATCATGTATAACATGTTACCATAGTCTAGGTAGGTAGCATAGACATAATATTTTCCATCCATATGTTTTCATAACAATTAAATTTTTTATTCATATTCTATGAATTCATAGATTAAGTTATTTATTTTCTTATTATTAATGTATTATGAACTACCAACCATTAGGAAATGATGCATGTTTATGATCTTTCTTATGCATGGTATGATCGTATAATGTTATGACCATGTTCTTATACACATATGTTCATGTTTATGCCTACATGTATTCCTAGTTTACCCTTACCAAGAATCTTGGATGACCCCTTTTTATGAGTCCTTCAACATGTTAGGAGGATATGTATTAAGTGTGATGAGTATAATAAAGCTTCAAGTTATGATAAATCATGTGGGTAAATACAAATAACTCGTATATACTAGTGATTATGTTTACATGTGTTCAAAAGTAATTAACTAATATGGTCTATGAATGAATGTGTTTATATATTTTTATGTATTTTAAAAACATTTATGTAATGTTAATGTATTATAAGATAGGGTCACTATATTAAGTATATTTAAACATCCTCAATTTGGTTTCATTGTTTCCTGGATACCCAATAGATGTCTCAAAATTGAGACTATTGTGAACTATAATTGCACTAATTAATGTAATACTATTGTTACTAAAGTACTTGTAGTGTTATTATGGTATTGCAGTGCCTTCAAAAAATTTATCTGGAATGTATTTTATAAACCATCTAGATTTAGATTTTTTATCTTACACAACAACTTTATATTACCCCTAACTTATGTATTTGGATAGATTTTGAGGTTTTCATGCCTTTACCTATGGTGATACTAAAAAAATTACCAAATCATCACAACATTAAGAATCTAAACATGATCTATTCTGTAGATATTTTATCATATTTCTGGGAAAAATTTGAATGGATTCCTCTAAACTATTTGTTTTTTATATATTGATGGTAGATAACTCATTTAATTGGTATTATAAATCTATAGACAGTACACATACCTCTTCAAAATTAGTTATATAATACTATAATATTTTCCATTTAACTTAAATTAAAATTCATACTCCCAATGAATATTTATTTATCCATCAAGATATTCTTTAATCACATTAATTAGATAAAAATTTGTTACATTGATTTATATATATGTTTTTTAAAGTATATGAGATACACACATTGTGCATAAATGAGCACTATAATATACACTATATGATTCTAGCTAATTATTTTCCATAAATTATTCATGATTAAACAGTTTGATAATTCATGTTTCCCATACATCAGGGTGATAATATGTTCCATGTATGTATCATAATTCATATTAAACTATAAATCCACTTATATTTTATTTTATGTGAGTTCCTAAATCTCTAATTAGTTATCAAGGGGTTTGAAATATAAAAAAACAATCAATTATAATTTTATCATGGATCATTACATATCCCTTGATGTATCCTCATCTTTGATCCATTATGAATAATAAATACCATTTAATAATTTTTCATGTTATCTATTTAGTTTTAAATGAATCCCATGAAAACAATTCCCCATAGATGAACACATAAATTTTCCTGATTGGGTCTTGAGGTATCATACTCATTTATTGAAATTAATCTCATAAATTTATATATTCCCTTTCATCCTTGTGGATAATATCTCAAAATAATATAATATAAAATTTATTATACATTGTTCTATTATTTCCATAGTATTCTATGGTTCGAGAATAAATAGAAAATTCTAGAATAATTATCACCTCAGGTTAGTACATATTTCATTGAATGGTTTTTTCTCCTCAACACATTAAATGTAACATTTATTCTAAAAACTAAAAATCCTAGTGTTATAATATTTGTGTCTGATAATTATAATTGAATTTTGGATAAATGAAACAACTCCTAGAATAACTCTTTGTAATGATGAACCGTCAATGTGATTTTAGGACATTGTGAATGAACAACTCATCTTCAAACTCATCATCAATTTAAATTTACCCTTACTCCATCAATTTAATTGATGAATACCTTGAAAATTAATCAAAATACACATTAAATATAAATTTTTTATCTTTAATCGCGAAAAATATAATTTAGTAATAAAATAAAATTAATCAGACATGCTTTGCATCCATTTAATTTTATGAACATTTAAATGAGATATGTACTATAATGATGAATTACCTATATAGAAAAAGGTATGATCTAGAAATAACAAAGGAAAAGTCCACTCAATGATATTCTTATTCATGATACTATATTTTATTTTTTTCTTTGGTATTAGTGAGGTATATATAATATATGTGTTGAAATATGTAATTAATATAATGTCGCAATGTTTCCCTCATAGTGTAATCACTAAAATAATATATGAACTCAACCATGTTCTGTCAATGGAGATACGTCATGATTTTGGAGACTATAACATTAAATATATGAGAAGCATAATATTCCATTCATAGATCATCCAAAAATAAATATAACACAACATAATTGTATATTATTATTAGGTGTTTCCATTTCAGATTAATCTATCAAAGATTAATGTAGAAATAAACATATATAACATATTTATTAATATAATTCACTTTTAATGGAATGTGCAACACTTATATCAATTTAAATTTCTATATATTAACGTAATTTACCATTTTATATTTCCAGTTTAAATGATTGAATCTCTTATTGTAAATTAATTTTCCATTTTCCAAATTTAAAACTAATTTCTTTCATAAATTTTTTTAGTTAATAAGTCATGGTTATTATGTAATAACTCAAATTTTTACAAATTAAAGAAGATATCATAAAAATAATTATAGATACACCACCATAAATTTAGAAAAAATATATTTCATAAAATACTGATATATCACTAATGAAATATTGTGTTTACTAAAATAATTTAAATTTATTTAACATTAAAAAAGGTATGAAATTTTTTTGGAAAAAACATGGATAATAATTCATAAAAAATACGAATAAAATCATTTATAAATTCAGGTGAGACTAATTCTAGATATATAGATGATTTTAAGTTAAAAATAGAATATATATTAAAGTTGAAAAATAGTGAATTTTTATCAGAATAGTAGTTGAAATTATAAAACTAGAAAGAATAAGATGAATAGGAAGGTGATCATGAAGACTTCTCATTAGAATATACATGTGTAGTTATTCTAACAAATAATGCATATTATAGTGATTAACCTTCTATAATAAATTATTATCCTCTTTTAATGGAGGATGATGAAAAAACATTTCATAGAGAAGTGTGTTCACTTTATGAAGGAATTTACTAATATTCCCATTGTTTATTGAATTGTAATAGGAGGGCCCTAAAAACTACAATGAAACTAGTTACTGGAATGTTTCAATATTAGTGATTTACGTGCATAAAAACATTTCTTTGAGTTCTCACTATCATAACACATGTGGGATATCATTATAAAAATATTATTTTACTATGTTTATATTATTTTTAATTTCATAGGATTCTACATGAGAGAAAGAATAGTCTTGAATAAGTGTCCTACAAGATCATTGGAATGGTTTTATAATTAAAATTGGCATACCCTATTTTATCACCATCATATGTATAATACATGTTTGGAAAATTAATTTGTATCAAAGATAATGGTTGGTGGTTCATCAATCAATCTAAATATATGTCGCCAGCTCCAAAACTAGAGGAATCTAGTTTTATAAAGACACTAACATCCCTTTGTGAAAACACCAGGTGTAAATTATTTTTTGTAAATAATGATTTTTTTATATAAAATTTATTCATGTAATAGTAGCCTATATATTGAGTGGATATATATATAAAATAGATCAATGGGATGTTGATGTTTTTTCCAAGTCACTCTATGAGTTAGGTTGATTGTTGGCCACCCATATATACACTCTGTTTATGTAAAAAAATATTTCAATACATATCGGAAAAAGTACTCAATATTTATGAATCAGGAAAAAATCTCAGAGAATAATTTTCATAGGAACTATAGAATAAAAATAAATATTTTAGGATTAACCTATTTTTTTATTAGTTGAACATTATTTTGGAAGGTATGTATAGAATTGGAGAGCTCACTAATGTTGTAAATTTTTTTATGTGGAATCTAGTAAGATTTAATCCATAGTTCAATTGAAATGATTTAGATATTAAAGATAAATAAATATAATTTTGTATTTTGGATATCCTATGTAGTTCAATTATGGTATATGAAATGTGGAATAATTATTACAAGTCTATTCCAAAATAATATACTTACAAGATTGTATTTTATTATTTGAAGAAACTCTTAGTGAGAGACGATCAAGATAATGAAGACCATGATTAGGTTGTCAATTTACTTTACAAAAAATATTAGAATATGAAATGAGAAAATTTAATTCAAGTTACCAAATTCTTTTCTCGATGTGATAATGTGAGATAACATTTTGATATTTATCCTAATATATTTCCTAATGATTACATGTAAGAAAAACTCATAAATAAAACTTTTATTGTAATGAATTAAAATTATGTTCTATAAAACAATCATCCAAAAGGGGAACATGTTATCTAAATAATATTATATCTATAATTTCAGAAGAGCATAAGAGGTCAAGGATTGTAAATACATTGAATTAAAATTCAGCCTCCCTATTTTAGGCTCTCCATAAGAAGAATATAACAATGATAAAAATAATATAATTATGGGAAGAAATGTTCATGATGATGAACATTAACCAAGCCTTAAAGAATATCACATTAGAGGGGTAAAAATGATAAAAAAAAATTATGACACCATTATATATATATATATTATAATGATGAGTAAAATAGAAAAATAAAATATTATATTAGAAAAATTATATTTTTAAATTATTAAAATCTGAAATATGATGATTTGATCACTCTCAGAAAAAGAATTAGTCTCTTAGATTAATTATGGGATGATTTATTTAGGGATTTTACTTATTAATGGAATATATGGACTCATATTTGACATCATATCATTGATATTAAAGTGTTTTATTAATATTATATTCTTACTCCCATCATGACATTAGGAAGTTCAAGTGCATGTGTTATAAAAGAAGGTAAAGATATACTAAGGGAATCTATATAGAAGGTGGATACCAATATATTATTTCATTATTTAAATTATAAAGACATGTAAACTATGGGAATTAATCATATGAATAAATTAGTGATGTTCAATGAAAATCCTTAGTCACCCACTCCCTAGAAGCAATTTATTTTTATTGAGTCACAGTTGAATTGAAAACTGAAATATAAAGTTTAAAAGAAACTATATGATAGATAAAATATATAGTGTAAATTATTTTTATATTAATTGGACAGAAAAAATATATTTGTTCCATTAAAAATATGCACATTAAGACTCATGATAAATAAAACAAATATGGGAAGAATTTCCCAGTCACGATATATATTCAACATAAATTTCATTTATTATGGAGGTTATATCAAAAAATCCATGTACTAGTCATTAATATTTTGTTGGGAATTACCAAAATAAATCTAAAGTGTAAGATCAAAATATTTTATAGCTTTATTAATAGTTATTTTAAGAAATTAATATTCATATTTTCATGATAATTATAATCTAATGATATGAAGGGTGGTAACACTGAATGGAAAGAAATATAATTCTTGAAAAAAACAAGTATATTGGGGCATAAATGAGATTGGTATTGTAATAAAAAAAATTTAAGATAAAAAGATTGTTATTGAATAGTGATTCTATATATAGGATTCACTACAAACATGATGAGAAATAATATCATTTTTACTTGGATAAAATATTATATGGATAACATTGTTTTATTTGGTAATGATGGCATGTTAAGGATCATTAAATCATAGACGGATAAGCTATATGGAGTGAACATTAAACAAATAAATTTTATTCTTTGTGGAAGGACTTATTCAAAATTTACATAATGTGATTAAAATTATATGACAAGTTATAGGTTTTTATTTTTATCCAAAATAATTGAATTATAATTTAAAAATGATAATATAGTATTGAAAGGAAAATTCATTAAGGGAAAAATATATCTCATAGATGGAGAATAGGATATATACATAATATATGAGGAGGAAAAATAAATAATGAAATATGAGACTCGTCCATTTGATCAAAATATAAATGTATGATTTGGTAAAATATGATTTATATTGATACCTCTATATACATTCACAAGATTGTACTAACATTCATGATAGATGTCTAGAGGAATGATTGGTTAAGAGACTTAACAGAAAAAATAGAAGAAGTCAATAATATCTCCTCATCTAGTTCATGTTGATGTGTGTACCAATGACAACCATTTTATGGATATTAAATGTATTTTATGTTTTTTATTTATGATTCAACTAGGATTACCTGGATCCAAGTTTTTTCTCACAAATTGTAATTTTTATGATACATCACTCATTACCAGATATTGGTAGTGAAAATGCATGGGGTAGAAATTCAAATTTTTTGGATTGATGACTATGTATATTTAATGGTTATATTGGTAGAAGTGTATCTTGAAAATCATGAAAAATAAATAATTTGTAAAAAGTAATGTCCCTAAAAAATAGATTCATTGTAAGGAGGAACTGAATTATCCACAATATGGTTTATATATTTCTCCATAAAATAAATTTAGTATTGATATAATAGAACATAGTAGGGACAACATAAATTTAAATCTCTAATTTTTACTTATTATATATGGATGAAGTGATGACACCCAATGATATGGTGTATAAGTATAATCGAATACATATGTAATATTGTGGTTTTAAAAGAAAATTTATTATTATCAATAATGAAAAGCATCAAATTTCTAATCTCATTGGTATAGTGGTATTTTCCTTTTATATTAATCCAATATCATGGTGTATAAATAAATAAAAAACAAATTAAATAAATTATGTGAAAATTAAATTTGATGGCTTCTCAAAATGGGAAAATCTACAAATTAGAGTGAAATTTGTATAGGCAAATATTGACTAAAATGTGTAAGATGGTGATTCTAAAATGAGTTTATCATGACGAACACTTGGAAATTTAAATGGATCAGAAGAATATGATGATGATGAGGAATTTTATATTGGTTTAGTATAAAAAATAATAAATCTATCAGGGAATGAATTGGTGATAATAATATTGTTGATAATAAGAATATCTCTATTCAAGTGAGGAGGAAAAAAAAATCAGAAAAATATTTCTTATCTACCATTGGTGTAAACTGAAAACATTGAAGTGGTAACTATGGATAATTGTTGGGTCATGACTAATCATGATGACATCAAAAAAAATTAAAACAAATAGACAAAATATATTGTTTTATAGTTAAAAAATGTGATCACTACAAATTGGATATTTTAATATAAATTCAATGATGATGGAATAATGGCTCATAAATAGTCATAACTAGAGTCTATGAGATATTCCAAAATTGACGGTATTTATTGGGATTGGTCTTTTCACCTATGTAATAAGATGAAACAATAATACTATTTTTAGATATGTATATTCAATGTGGAATAATAATTTATCAAAAGATTTGTAAATAAGTATTTCTAAATAGAATCTTTGAAGATGAAGTTTGAAATATCCATGTAGAATTTTTTCAAGTGGATGAAGATGATAACAATGAATTCTGATCAAAACATGTACTATACCAACTCAAAAAACACCAATTTCATGTTGAATTCAAATATATCTACATTTTAATAAGCATGTATTTCAATGAAGTTTTTATCCCATCTGTTACATCAAAAACTTGAATGAGTAGTGGATATTAATGCTTAACTATGTAGATGGAAGAATGTTTGTATGATTGTATAATGAAAAATAGAAGTGGTTTTAAAATACTTTGTGTGTGAATTCAATATATCATTTACTATATAGTTTACATTCTTCCTTATCATACATGTTGTATATGGATTTCACGTTTCATTTATTTATCAAAAATTATATACCAATGTAGGGCAAAAAAAATTAAAATAATAGATTTATGTCCAATGAGAACTATAAAATCATCCCATATGAAATTATAATTGTTTTTGAATTGAAAGGATGTAAATATCATTATATATACATATATTATTTATTTAAAGGAATATATAATGTCCACATGAACTGATTTTTTTTCTTCTAAATTCCATGTTTCAATTTACCGATGGTATCCCAATGTGTGGAATTTTCTTATAGATAAGTGGATAAATTGATACATTAATAATACAATGATTCTTGGGTTGATTTAACATAACATATCATCATAATAAGTATTGGGATTTATAAATGTAAATTAATCATGTTCAGATAATGATAGGTAGTCAACAATAGGTTGCTCGATATATATTAACGGATTATGTCTTTCTTATAAGATTTGAAGAATTATTTTATTTCATTAACCAAAATAGAGTTTGAATATATAAAATATACTCAAGCTTAACAGAAATTTTTATGGGTAAAGAAACAAATTGAAAATATTGGAGTCGATGTGAAATATATCAATTATATCATGTAAAATAACTCATGTTATATAAATCATATAAAAATTATCATCCATAATTCAAGGACAAATCACATCCGGATAATGTTTAATTTTATTAAGGATATGGTCTAATAAATAAAATGAATATTTAGAGTGTATATAAAAAAAATCAAGTGCTTGATTTTATAATAATGTATCTAATCAACTCATCCAATAAAAAGCATCATTTGACATTCATATTCACGCTGAATCCCTAACACTTGATTATTTGAAATGGGTCCCCACACCATTTTTTAATGTTTATACTTGTAAGAAGGCATGTATTCTCTTATTAACTGAATCCTTGAATTTAAAACCTTATTTTGTTACATTATTATGAATTGATTGTTGGGGTGTTTGAAAATGGGAGATATGGTTCTCATATTATATGGGGAGGTGTTCTTTGTAGTTTTTTCTTGGAGTGTTCCTCCAATTGAAAAAGGGTTAGAATTTTAAATGGTGACGTGAATGATGATCGGAGTTGGGTTTTCACGATGGACCTTACATTTAAATATTATTTATTAAAAAAAGGTTGACTCAAGTGAGCTTGTAGTTAACATGAAGTGAATCATTGATATAATTTTTTTTGAAATATTATTATAATACCATTTTTAATATATTAGTCATTTATGATGTAATCATAAATGTATGATGAATATGTTTAGAATATTTCCATAATCCCAAAGGGGGATTACTGAAAAAAAATTAGTGAGGGTAGTTTGGAGGTTATTATTGTAGGCAATGAAGTGGGATTAAACGTCAATATAGCATGGATAATTGTGGGGTGTTCATATATTATGGTATACAATAGGATTTTAGGTGTTATAATAGTTTTTTTCGTATATATTTATCTATGATAATAAATATTTTGGATATGTCCATAATCATAAGGATCGCTATGCACTATGTACGTATGAATCCAAATCTGAAAAATGAATGAGGCCCTATGTAAGTAATAATTTGAGTTGCGTAAACATCATCAGGTCTTTTTAAGAATCACGTCAATCTCCTAATTTTTTTTTCTATTTTTAAAAGAATCATTTCAAGTCATGTAAGTAAAATAAAATATGTTAATGATTCATTTGGGACCAACATAAAGACAATGGTGTTCTACATCATCATCATTTGAGTTCTATATAAGGGTGATTTTTGGTAATCATGGTTTTGGTTATATATATATACACGCCAAGAAAATGATATGTTATAGAATATAAGTATGGATTCTCACATTATGTTTTTTTAAATTCACCAAAAATTGTTACATGTATATTTTATTAATTATAAAAGATGAATAATTCATAATATATCACTATGTTGAATAAATCATTCCATGTTACAGGATAATTCAAATCCACAATTTTTTTACTTTCTACGGTATATTATTGTATATTTTTTGAAGAAAAAGTGAACAAATAAAAGATCATAGAAATATAAGGTGTAGATATGACGAGTGATAAAATTTAGGATCAAATGTTTTTTAACACTTCATTTGGAAGAAGAATAAGGATTCAATGTTGGTTGGTGAGTCATGTTTTGAATGGATTATTTCATATATATAGAATATATTTTTACATGTAATGGAATGTAATATGTTACCAATTACATTTTAGAATGATTTATCATTAAAAATTAAGGATATATTTTTAGAGAATTATCAAGGAAACACTATTGAAATAATAATTAAATATGTTTTTTTAATGGAGGGGTGACTTATTAAACAGATAGTGAAGATTTATGGGTAATATATAATAAAGGATTTTTCTAATAAATAGAGAATCATGAGAACAAATTTTTTTTATATATCATGTTGTAAAGACAAATATTTATATGATGATGATCTAAGAGACCTCTCACTATGAAATTTTTGTGAAGTGATAAAACAAAATAAAGTATAACATAATGATAATTGACAATAAGTTTATTTTTATATCAATTTTGTCGAGGTTGAGAAAAAAATATATGTTGTATCAATGTGTTCTCTATTTGCAATAGAGAGGTGAGATTTCCCTTGTTCATAGATATAAACAATGAGGGTCAGTGGGGATTCTCTAAAAATTAAATATAAGAATCAGTTATCAATTGTTATTATGTTCCATATTCCCATAGATATTCATTCTCCAGGGATTTCATTTCATTGTTTGAACAACGTAAAAATATATTATCTCTCTTTACTACATTTATTATATCATATTAATATATAAGTATAAAAGAATATTCCATACCTATATTTTTTCAGGATCATTGGAAGTGGGTTTGTTTTAATATTGGCATACCATGATTCTCCCTCTTATCATGTTATATGCATTATTTATAATCAACATATATTCTTCTTGACAGAATTTATGTATAAAAATTATGTGGTAAATTCATTTGATGGCTACAAATATTCTTCAATTCTATTGTAATTTTATGATTTTTTTCATTCCTCTAATAATTTTACATTGATGATCAAAGAAACGATTCATTTTCTTTGAGAAAGAATAAATAATAGTATTTTGGAGTGGATATAAAATAATCATTAAATTATTTATAATTTAAATGATAAACATAGGGTAATATTTCAGTGAGAAAATATAATCTTCTATATTTCCCAAACTGTGCTTTCATCTATCAAATTATCCTTTCTCCATTACAATCCAATAAGTCTTCTAAGAGATCCATTAATTAATTATCCTCATATTAATAAAAAAATTCTAATGAAATACTTTAGTTTTTTTATATAATTAAATTCATTATTATATACATCATACATAAATATGCTTAACATTTTCAAAGTTAGCCATATTTTAGTCAATATTTAATATTAATTATCATTTATTAAAATCAATAAATTCCTAACACATAGATAAAAATAGCATCCCATGAATAACGAGAACATATATTTTATCATCAATATAATGTATCAAAATATATTTAAAAAATAATGTTTCTAACATTAATTAGAAAACCCTCATTAAAACCATAGTGGTATTTCATAGTGTGTAAAATAAGTTAGTGTTTCATAGAGTTCCTTTTGATTTATTCAATTCCATCTTCTAAAATAAACATATTGTAAAAATGTTACTTCCTTATCCAATGTGTAAAATTTCATTCCAAAATGTGTATGAACTAATATAGATTATGATAAATAGGATTAATTAATCTATAAAATTTATTTAGTTTTTTATTCAAACCACATTGGATTACTTATAATTTAGGGAGATTAGTCTTATATCCTATCTTTTTAGATATAGGTACCATTATAAAAATTTAATTACATAATTTATTGAATTAAATCATTAAATTCAATGTTAATTTGAGATACATAATGATATCCTGTAACTTTTTGTATTTAAATTCAATACATAAATGGATTTACCACTACATGAATAGAATAATTAGAGTATATAAATATTATATATGAATCATTTTAGTTTTATTTTTATTTTTATAACACATATTTCCTTGTTTGTGTTTATCTATAACATATATTATTTTAACCCATCTTTCTATTTAATTATTCTATATTCCAATCATTTAATATACTATTTTGGATAGATCATCCTTCAATTTGACCCATTTTAAAGAATCAATAAAAAATCATCCTACCATTTATTTTTCATTGAGTTATATAATAGTGTACCCCAGAAATAAATAAGACTATATAGAGACAATTTTCCCCACATGATGAACATGTTCATGAATAGTGTATTTAGTAATTATTTTGATATTATCATAATTTATCATAGATTGATTAAATTTTTTAACAACAGTAGTGAGGATATTGTTGGGAAATGTTTTCTGATCTTTTTATATGGTGTAATATACAATTAAGGTAGATTTTTTAGGACTATAGGGATAGAATCCCATTATTAAAATGTTGTGAGGGATGATGTTTAAGAAAATAGTTTATATTAGATTGGTTTTAGTTGAAATTTATTCCAATTTCTTTATAATTTCATATTAGAAATAATTTTTACAAGCTTATATAGATATAAAAAAGTTTATTTTTTATATGAAATATAATGATCCAAAATTTAATCTGACAGTTAATTATTCTTTCAACCAACTGAACACTCCATAAAATATAATTACCATATATATATAATAAAATATTAAAGAATGTTTTTTATAATAGGTGAAAGTGGTATGATATTTAAATTATTTAATTTTCTTGAAAAGGATTTCATTTAAAATCCTTGTGATTTATGTCTTCCACTTAGTTAATAAAACCCATTTAATCCAATTCATCACTTTTTATAATGTCTATAGTTTTGAGGAATTTATTTTATGGAGTGTTGACTGATTTTCAATGTTTTCATCATCATTCTTTATATTTTAGAGGCATTAATCATTGATAAGTAACACAATATTCATCCATCATAATTTCTTTTACCTAAATACATATGTCTTCTCCATGGTCAAACGAATTCTCATAATAATCAATAGTTGAATCACAATATATTTGAAAAAAATTCGTCATTATTTATAAATTTCAGAATCATTATTATTGGGAAGTAGATATCTATTAATATTTTGTCCATTATGTTCTTTATTTTGATATAATAGACTAGAATCATATTCAACAAATACCTATACATATGTTTTACTATAAATTAATCATTCTTACATAATTTAATACTGATTAATACCCTATTATACATGATCGTATAAAAATATATAAATTTTTGTAAAACGTTTCATCTTGATCTTCGTGGTGGATAAAAATAATGATCAACTGTTTTATTTCATATAGTGAAAACATGGATAAATATAAAAACGTTTTACATGAATTTATGTAGGAGAAAGGATTTAAGTAGACCTATATTTGATGTATAACTCATATATCATGATATTTCTATAAATAAGGTGATTTTAGAAAAAAAAATTATCATATTAAGATAATTTAGAATAAATTTTTCATTCATGCATTGATATTTTAACCATTCAATGGTTTCTCATAAAATTAGAAAAGTAATATATTGATCTCATTAATTTAATATAGGGTTTCATTAAAATCAATACTCATATATTATGTGATAGTATTTTTTACTCATGCACCAATGAACTAAAGAGAAACGGATGGAAACCCGCATATTTAAAATTAAATAATATCAAATATCAAATATTGGAGAAAATATCTTTATTAATAAGGAAACGTTTTAAAAAAAATTATCTTCTCATGGTTCAATGGAGATTACACAACCATATCATTCATTTATTGAAACCAGCATCATTTAGAAAAAATACATGAATCATTGTAAAGGATAAAACTCCCATGGCTTGGTATAGATCAAGTATGAGGTCATTACCATGACGACATGATATGTATAAAAATATTTCATTTAAATAATTCTCAACTCAGTTATAATCTAAAAGAATTAAAATTAATGTTATAGGTTGTTTATTTTAACAAAATTATAAAAATTAATGAAATAAGAAATATTAAATCATGTTTCAAATGATTAAATTTCTATAAAATATACTATTACATATATTAATAAATATATAATACTAATTAAATACAGGTCAACACAACTACTAGATTCATTAATTTTTTATAACTTTAAGTGTTGAAATTTTTAAAATAGATTGATCCATAACAAAAAAATATTTATTTAATTTTATCATGTTCTTAGTTTAGGTGAACTTTAATTTAATCAATCATTTATTACCACACACATCCCAATATGATGTATAGTAGTAAGTTTGGGAATATAATGAAAATAATAATTATAAGGCCCTAGCCTTAAACATTACTTAATCATGATTTACTTCAAGAATACACGTTGAGGATCTTTTCAGGTTTAGAGTTTTAGAGAATTAGATCATAAAACATGAATTACATTCCAAATTTAAACAAAGTGGTTACATAAAAGATAGTACTCATTTGTCCCATAAATGGAAACATATTTAAAATAAAACATGGATTCTTTATTGACACTTCCTTGACACTATCATCACATCATGTTCCTTTCCCTTGACATGTGAAAAACATTTCAAAAAACTCGGGATGAGCATAAAAAGCTCAGTAAGGGATATAAAAATATGGAAAGGAAGCATGAGTACATGTATACGTATGAATCAATGAAATAATACTTTACTCATAAAACATAATCACTTTAAAATATCTCATCAAATCACAAATAAAACATAGAAATCATTTGACATAAAGGTAACTTGAGGCACTCATAACATTCTTACATAGGGAGTAACCCTCTTGGTTACGTTTGGAATACCCATTACAGTATATTCCCTAAATCTCTTCGAAGAAACCATAAAGTTTAACCCCTTCATGTTACCCAATGAATTGGGGATCTATATTGGGATCACCCACCCTTAGTTTATCGTGGAACCACCCGTCTTCATAACAAGTCCCAAGAACCATAACATAATCGTATCACATAAAACATGCATAAAGGAAACATAACATTTTAACATTTCAATCACAAGTTTTGAAAAAAAACACATTGATATAATAAAAACATTATGAAAACCATTTTCAATACCAAAATAAAAGTAAAATAAATCATGGTATTTATTTTTCATTTAAAAAAAGGTAAGGCTTGTAGAGGAAGTCGAAACTCAAATAATGGTCACGGCGGCAGAGAAGTCTTTGTCGCCGCATACATACAACAAAAAAATTCCATTCTGTCATTCAATAAAATGATTTTTATAAAAAATATTCCTTTTGGATAAACGTAAAATTCAAAGGGGTTTATAAACCTTATAAAAGAAGGTTGTGTATAAAACAAAATATGCCTCAATGAAAGGAGATTGAGATGAAGTCCCATACCTCAGGTCTGACATGACTCGATCATTCTTTAATGTCCTGAATAATGAACACGGGTTAATTTATACATTCTTAAGAACCCTTTTCAAGTTCATTATTCCTTTTATATCACTTATTATCATGTTATGAACATTATTTAATAATTTAAGTTAATAACAGTGGTTTTGTCGATATTTGGTACTTGAGTCAAAAGTGAACTTCTTATATTTACAATTTTTTCACGTAGTCAAATATCCATTATCACTAGAATGATATTCATTATGTAGATTACATATATAATATATTTCCAGTATATACATGCATTTATAATATTGAATAATCATTTAGATTTCATAAATGAAATGCACTATTCATGGAGACGGTAAGCCGTACATACGCATGAATACTACATTCATTTCTATGTCATACTAATGGAATTAAAACTAAATGAGAGATATGTATATTTTAATACCAGAATTATATTCATCATTTAGATGTAAAATACATCAGATATATCCATTATATATATGTACTAATAATAGTACATTACATTTGGGTATAAGAAATGAAATGCACCGTTCATGGAGACGGTAAGCCGTACGTAAGCATGAACGTTACTTTCACTTCTATATCATACTTTAATGGAAAGAAATAATAATTATATAGAGGTATATTATAATTCTAGTATAATATCATATATAATACCGTTAATTATATCCTTTATACATAACACATATGGTATTAACGAATCAAATCACTTTGAGGGGGCGGTAGTCCGCACTTCCTAAAATGAAGATATCGTGTTTACCCAAAATGGAAACCATAATGGTATGCCATAAATGAAAAATAAATAATATTAAGTAAAACATAAACATATTATATATCATATATAAATATATTTACATCTTAATGGCCACATTTTATGGTGTTATATGAGTGTTGAACAATCATCCTTTCGTGAGGTAGAAATTCTCCATCCACAGAAACAGTATGTTCTTTAACCAGTAGATGTAGGTGTGTGTAAGTGTAGCTAGAATTATTCTTATAACAACATCCTAGTATATTTAAGATACTTTATTTGTTATGAATGAAATGAATAAAAAGAGTTTAGGGGGTTGGAGGAGCAAAATAAAACAAAAGAACACAAGTGAAGACATTACCTTAAAATCGTGTAACTCTTTTTGATTTGAGCTCAAAGGCTTCCTTGGGAAGACCTCTGCCAAAAGTGAGGCTTCTAGGAGTAATAGAGGGATGTGTAGAGACAAAATGGGTAGGTTTTGGCCGAGCCAAATGCTTTATAGGTGTGGGTATGGTGGTAGAGGTGGGGGCCTTTTATAAGAGAAGAGGAGGGGCACTCTTGGAAAGGTATAAAATGTTACATTATTTTCAAATGAGTTTCGGATTTTAGAGGTCCCACATTGATGTATTTCTAGGATAAGGTGATAATAGTTTGAAATATACTCATAAAATAGGTCTTTGACATGGTTATGTCTTATATTTTACATTATCATTTCATTTATTTAAATCGTTTATTAATGAGGTAATCGCTGCATCATCATGATGTCATAAATAATTTAAATTATTTAATGTCTAAAAATTACAAAAAAAATACTATGATGTAGGAAATATTTTTATATTTCCAATGACTCTTTATAGTCCAACAGATAATTTATTTAGACAAAACTAAAAATGTTTTACTCAGGTGATACATTCTTTGTTATATTTAACTTTCTTTAAAAATAAAAAGATAAAAAGTCACTTTCACACAAAAATGATTCCATGGGGTACCCAAGTTTGGCACAAGGAATCCCATGGTAGGACATGAGACAACCTGTATCATTGGTACACATGTTGTGGTCATTTGTTATTATTATAATATTATTTTATTATCCTTAACTTCCCGATTATTTATTAATCACGATAATTAAAGATAATTACCATCGTTACTATTCATAACTTGCAAAAACAAGAGTCTTAATTAAATAATTTGGACCATATGATACCAAATATGGATTCAATTTTACCAAATTCCAAACATAGAAATTTCAATAATTAATTTAAATATAATTCCCGTTGTCAATACAAATAGCGGGTTTTTTTAAACAAAATCAAAGAAAAGTTTGGCACCTGTTTATGCCCAATTCCATAGTGAAATTAATCTCAATTACCACCATTGGATTACATGGTAAAAATATAATCTATTTACACTTTAAAACCAATTAAAAATATAATCTAACCATATAATTAAATTAGATGAAAAAGCAGTTTTGATGTAAAATGCAGTATTTTTCACTATTCATTAAAAAATGAACATTGTCAGAAAATACCAAAAAAATTATCCAATGTAAATTTCAATGTCCCAATCATAAATAATACGTTTATTTTGACAAATAGAGATTATAAAATTGTCAAATGTTTGATTTAAAAATGGTTGGCCATCAAAAGGCATTAAAACAATCTTTTAAAAATATTAGTGTATTCAATGCTTAAGATTGGATTTATTCTCATTTTAAACCTATAAAACACTATCTGATTCATAAATAGACATAGATAAGAATATCTATTATTCATTACTTACTTGGGATGTAACAACAATATTTTCTAAATAAGAATAATATAAGGAGGATTGAACCAATATGATACTCTCATACCAATATTCAAATAAAAAAATATTTGATTACAAAATTTTATCTAGAGAGAGCCAATCAATTGGTCAATTTTGATAATACTAGTTTAAGGATTTATAACTATTTAGAAATGTGTTACTCCCTCATCCCCTATATCTACTCATTATATTGAAGAATAGTATCCAAATATTTTATAAAAATGAAAAGCTATTATAGTTCACCATATTTAAACTGATATATGGTTCTCATAATCAAATATTGTAGAATAATAAATTCAAAAAATACATTACCTACCTTAAAAAATTAGAAATACAATATTAACGAAAGTTTTGTTATTATTATCATTATTATCATACATTAAATACCTCCATTAAAATATACTTTAGAAGATTAAATATATATATTATTATAATTTATCTAGTATATTGATGAATCATCTCAATATCATCAATCATTCTTCAATAAAAACTGTCATATAATATAAATTTGTAAAGGGATAAAATCTTTACGATTTTATAACATACTCTCCTTTTCTTGATATATTAATGGAACTAAATTTCACCCCATATTATTTTTCTACCCAATTTATAAATGGTATTTAATCATTACAACTCTTTTTATTTCCTAATTGAAGGTGGTAGATGGAATAGAATCCACCGGTGGGAAAATAACCATAATGGTTTTTTAGATTCGTTGGATTATTCAAAATTTATATCGGATATAAATGTTATGAGCAATGAAATATTAACATGAAACATTGTTATAGAAATCCCAAATACTTTGGTTGAAATTTTTAATGTTAATGATATAATTATCTTAAATATATATGAATAAATAATACATCATATTAGAATCAGTTTTTGTTCATGTTGTTGATTATCTAAAAAACCGTTTTTGAGTTACCATAGTTTCACTTATAGGATTCATGTGTAGAATCGATCTAATATTGATTGACATGTGCTCATTTGGTATCCAAACGTTACTCATGGAATTCCTAGTGCTAGAATGGTGGATAGATTTTCTAGTGTTGTTTATCTTGAAAGAGACATGTTCATTTAGGATTCATGTGTTATCTCTTGTTCTTATCATTCATGATAGTAATATATTAAAATAAATATAGAAAGAATATTTTTTTGGTGAAATGATTCTCAATTCTTGATTAACACTACACATTATATACAATGAACAATTTATAGTGGTAATGTTTTAAATAAAAAATTATTTAATTTCACAGTGAAACTTAACTGATATAATAAACCATATCTAACCCCACGACATATAATATTTATTTTATGGATTCTTTATCCCACAAAATAATATATATTATTTTATCATATTTTATATTAATATTTTTCATCAAATATTATATTTTACCAATGTACCTCCTCATCGTTTATCGATTATCTATATATGTATTTATTCAATATTTATTCGAATGTAAATATTCTATTCATAATATAGAGTATAAATAATTACTAAAAATTCAATAAATAAAATAATTATTCTATTCAAATTCATTTAAATAAATATTTTTGATTTATTTGTTATTAATAAAACTGGAATACTATTATTCAACATTCATGATATGTAATTTATTCCAATAATTAAATTTAAATTTATATTCATACAAGATAAACAGAAACACATACTGTGTGTCCCTCTAGGATTTTTTTTCATGACATCATTAGAAAGGACATCCCAAATTTAAAGAAAACATTTTAGAAACGGGTAAAGGAACCCTACAAGAATATGTTTATGTTCACAACACTAATAACCACATATGATCACCCATAATGTAATATAATCCATTTGTCACAATATGTTATATAGTAGGTTTCACCTCCACGTCATCAAACTACACACATGATATGTATTTCATTGAAAATATGAAATAAACATGTTGGAACACTATTTACATGGATGTTAATGTGACAGTTCCATTTCAATAAAAGGGAATAGATATCAACGTCCATAAATATAGATGAGACAAATCCTTCATCAAACTACCCATCAATGACATGTCATTCCTCACATACCCAACAAACCAAATTTTTATGAACATATGGAATTATGGTTTTTGTTATTAATTATAATTTTACATGTAACGACATGAATAAATAATAATATTAACGTCAACAAAAAATTATGAAAATTCAAAAATAATAACATCTAATTAAAATTAATCTTTCAGAATTCTTATAAGAAAGTATATTCTCAAAATCTCCCATCGTGGATATTTTCAATTGTGAACTTCATGAGATGAATTCTCATCCAATATAGATTTATTTGACCAAAAATTCAAGATATTATGTACCCCATTATATTATTATATTTGACTATAGAACTAGTCTCAAGAATATTCTAATAAATTTAAATGGTTCTCATAATAGTGGGGAACTGTTATACCCTTTCAAATATGATAGATCATATATGATTTTATTACATTAATGACATAAATAAAAATGAAAATTATATAATAATATGATTAATTAATATTTAAATCATTGAATATTCTTGTAATCCAGTGTAAAAATAGTTCGTTATATACAAAAATCTCCAATATACTCCAAATTAGACTAGAGACAACTATATATGCCTTTATATCTACTATACCTCACATGATGGTCAGGATTGTATTAAGTTTAATATTTAGTAAAGGGACACATAATGATTTATTCCATTGATATTCTGCTCATTTGATCTTCAGAAATATGAAAACAAAACAATCAAGATATGATACTTATGAAGAATATTTTTTCGGTTGATACGACATTGCCAATTTTTCTTGGACCACCACTGGAGTATTATCACAATATTGTGTGATATGATATTTTCTTCTAGGTACCACATAAATCTCTTGGATAATGTTTCTTATCCAACTGATTCATTAGTTACATTAGAATGAAAAATATACTTGGAATCTAATATATAATATTTGACCACATATTTATTTGATATCTTCTGACTCACAACACCTCCATTAAGAGTGAACATGTGTCCCATCTATGAATTCAGATCATTTTGATCTGTTTTTAAACTAGAATAAGCATATAATCAGATGACTAGTTCATTATATCCTCTTCCTACTAGTAACATATCCTTATTATTCCTCTGATAATTAGGTTAATTCTTAACTACCATCCAATGGAAGTCAATTGGGTCTGGTTGATATGTTGCTACCATACACATGTTTTATTTGGAATAAAGTCTAGTACATATTTAAAATATTGTATTATCCATGTACACCCTCTTTATGTATTTCCCATGATCCATGGTCGCCGAGTCTTATTCATTGATGGAGAGACTTTTTGGAGAAAATTACCAAATGTTTTGGGATGTATATATTTTTTGAATTAATGGAACCAGGTATAAATAAGACAAGTGTTAACATGGATTCATTATATGTTAGGAAAATTTAAAATGGATTTGTGGTTTTTTAAAGTGAAAATGGTATGTAAACCATCTATACAATATTTACTTATCATGTCAAGGGATTAAAAATCACGTTATTATTTGAGGGTTTTTATAAAAATAAATCTGGGGATGGTTTTTCTTTGTCTTCCATTAAAGATATTTAAACAACATGTTACTACGTTATAAGAAGTGTAATTCCCCGAAATTATATTTTAAATGTGTTCTGTTGATGAATTATAAATTGTTTCATCTAAATCACATATTTATAAACCCTATACAATTCTTCAGTCATTTTCGATTTGGTATATCCCTTACCTTTCTTCTTCACCAACCATTGAGGTATTATCCATAGATAATTTTCATTTTTGGTTATGATCCTAATCATTTTTGTTCATGGAAGAAATTTATAATCATCCATACCTTCTTCTTCATGGGAGTTTTCAATTTAAATCATTATTGGATTATCTGTTAAATCTAGGTGTCTAAATCATAACTCTATTGTTTGAAACCATACACAAATTGTGTAATATTTTGATTATGGAAGCATTATGTGAATATGAATCAATAAAATAAATAATTTCATTATTACATGAATCCCTTTAGATTCAATTATATTTTTACAGACATATGGTGACATACTGGGTGAAAGAACCATAAATAGAATTTATTTGGATAGTGGATTGAAGTGTGATTTGCATTATTAGAGACCATTGATTATTGCTTGATATAGAATCGTTAAATTTGGGATTATATCTTATTGATATAACTATTAATAAATTGATATATAATTTAATGTGGAATACAACAAAAAATGGTAATTTTTATAATTAACCACTGAGAATTATGATGTGATATTATGATATCTTTGCTGTATAAATTGAATTGTGTTCCATGAAATAATATGTATATATCAGGTTTGACAATAGACCATGCACACTTATATGATGTATTGATGATATTGAGAATGCTTGGTCATGCCCAATGATGTAATTCTTATATAGATTGGTCTATGCCCAGTCCATTATTGTAATTCTTATAAATATTTTACCCATATAAGGTAATGCTTATGGGAATTTGAACCAGATTGTTTTGACTATACAATGTTCATATTCCTCTGGTTGTAATGTTCATAACACATTCTCGTATACATTTCGATCTAGAGCGGAGGTAGTTTGTTATTTTATTTTATTAATTATTGAACTATTTAATACATATATTCATTACTTTATTGCATACACTTTTTATCACAAAAGTATATTTAGACATTGTTTTGTTGAAATACTTATTTATACTGAAAACCTATTTTGGTTGTCATTTGGGACCAATGACATTGAGTCTTTTATTTTATCATTCCATTCATTTACTTTTATTGTTTCTACCATGTCATTTAGTTACATTCTAGAACATAATTACATCATTTCATTTTTATTATTCGATAATTCAATTGGATTTTATTATTGTCTTATGCTATGTATATAATTTAATTAATCCCATTTTTTATAATATTTTCTAATACAATAACACTTCAAAATAGGGGGTATATTCTACAAAATAAACACTTTTCATGGTGCTGCTAGTCAGCAGCCTATGGAAGATGGGCAGGCGCACATGAGGTATTGCCACCAACCCTTTTTGTTCATGTGAGAGAGTTCTATAAAAAAGGACATTGTGAAGTGGTATCAAAGAGGATGTTATGTTATTTATGATATACTATTTTTGAATGGTATAAAATAGACTATGATGTTTCGGGACATGGTAATTAGTTTCTTTATGGGAATTTTTTACCCTTGTAAGGGGAAAAGTATGAGTACCTAGGGATGTGAATTGTTGTTTTTCCATATTCATATTACATTTGATTTTATTTGAAGATACAAAGTATGGTAAGTCTATCCACCCCTTTCCACCAAATCTATATTCCATTCAAATCGATAATGCTATTTAGGTGCATGATCATTTACAAATTTTCAAGGAACTAAATCATTTCTCATATTTCCCCATTACCTGCTTCAAATATGAGCCAAACATCGAGCGAGGAATCTTATAAAAAAAAGAGTAAGGTGTTCATGTCGATATTCCCATATGATTCGATGCTTCATATAAATTACATTATGTAGCACATAGAATTTTTCTGAGCATCCAATTTAATTTTTTTTCTTCTTGAAAAATTAATCATTTCACCTTGCATCAATTGTGTAGATCCATGATTGTTAATTTATATATTTAATACCCATTATATGGTCTCCCTAAGCCTATTCCAAGTGAATTTGTTAATTATGGATAATTGTGCCTAAAAAATCAAATTCCAAGTATTCATAAATTGTTTCAAATTAGATTCTATATCCAGTTTCCCTTTTAATATGATTTTTTATTGAACTGAAGGAACATAAACGGTGTTATTCCCAATATATAATGGAATTTTCCTTGTATGTAATTTTATCATTTTACCATGACACCTCCAATTTACCCCTTGACACATATGAGTTGATTTTTCATGTCTCGTTGGTCTAAATGGATTGATTTTATTTAATGGGTTGTTTTTTAGTATATATTACAGAAGAAAAATAATGGTTCCCTATCTATACATGAATTATAAATGATCTAAATGAAAGGGGTTAAATTGATGGAAATCTTCATGATGGGTTGTTTTTCTTTAATAGGTTAATGACACTTATGTAATTATATATAAAGGATGTTGAGATAACCCCTTGAAATATGATATTATATATTATCCTTCAGAATTGCGTTCTTGTAATTATAAGTTAACTTTTCATATACGCTACATGGTATGTTTTCCTCATGTCTTATAATATAAATACAATTATTCCACAAGTATATATAAATGGGATGAAATAAAATTTTTCATGGGATATTTGGATTCATTAATTTTATAATTATGAGTACACCATCAAGTAGGATTTGTGTGATCGTAATGACTATTGAACGTGATGGATAATCAAACCAACTGACATTAGGTGTTGAGTATATAATCTCACAAAAGTGACACTATTTGGGAGTTGGAATTCACGTCAAACATTCTATGATTAGAGTGATGACATGTTGGCTCCCTCACATTCCCAATAATTATTTCATGAAATATCATGGTATTATTGGGATTTAGGTCATGTACCCCATCTTTCATGAGCTCATATGCTTTCTAGACTGGTCATGGATATCTGTGTTACACCCCTGGCCATCTAGCACAACTATTCCATGTATATGGCCGCTTACAACAGTAATTACATGGTCTATATAGGTGGATATAATATATATATATATATATATATATATATATATATATCTTTGTGTGTGTTTGATTATACTATATATATTACTACTATATATATAATGACTATCAGACATTCCTCCTAGTAGTGAGTTGAATCAAGTAGAGTCGTGAGGTGGACTTTAGGAACCTATGTGGTTTGGTTATTTCATTATTCAATATTTCTTTTTTTATTATTCTTATACAAGAACAATGTTTAGTTATGAGCACTACTTGTATTATATGTAGACACCATTAGTGGTGCCCTATGATGATTTTCATCTCACAACCTACTCAAGATTCCCTTGGAACAAGTGATTTTTTTGATTATGAGTATGAATAAGGTCAATGGTCCTACTAGATGATTTTAATGTGCTTACCTTTATAAAGAGCTTAAGATAAGAGTGCCGAGAATTTTATTGAGATTATAGTGGATGATTTTTGGTTTCTTTTTGAACTTTTTTATAGCATCAGTGTGTTATTGTTCCACTATATTCTATTTTGTACTTGTATTCCATGCATAAATGTATCAAACACAACAATAGTGTATTTTGATTATAATTTCACTTGTTCAGTTATCTATTTCTTCCAATTCTTATTTATTCCGTTTTCTATTTATCATTCAACAGTTTCTTGATTCTATTGGGTTATATATTCTTATGCTATTGTTTATTATTGGTTTCATCCACCATGTTACTATAACATGAGGGTGTAGTCTCCCCAAAGTACCACTATTTCCCACTTTATACTAGTCAACAACATCAATAATATATTGAGCCACACTTGAGGACATATGACACACCAGATCAGGGAACAAGTTAAGTGGAGCCTAAGTCATGATGTCAGAAAGTGTAATCAGAGCTGTTTCTTTCTTTCATTTCTATTTGAAGAAAATATATTGGAGATTTGGAACTCATTTAAATTAGTCATAATCCATGCTTAGTAATTAAAACACATTTCTAGTGTAATGTATGTGTTTCATTATTTATAATTTTTATTGTACTTTTTCCCATTAATATTGATTTCATTTCACTATTGGGTGATGAAAATGATGTTTTGTTATTATTATTATTGTTCTAATTAGGGACTCATATCATCCTTGGCCTGATGATATGAGGATAAGGAGATCATTTGCATACATCATCATTAGGAACACTAAGACTAATATACCATGCACTTTTTCATGTAATTTATATTTTCGGCATTCATTTTTATGTTCCATATTTAATTACCCTTCTTATTTATAGAGTTGTGATTACTTTTATGAAAAGGATATGAAAAATAATTTATTTGTAATGTTTTTTCCATAGCCTGACAATATTTTTCCGAATGGGTTAATGAATTCATGTTATGCAGAAAATTATGAGGCGTTGTGCAATGGAAGCTTTATCACGTGCAATGGAACATGTTATGGTTTGAGTTGAATGGATATCATAGTTTGGTTCATAAATACTATGGTACCTTATAGATCAAAAATGGTAGAACATCTTATTCAATAATTTTACGAAATTTACACAACTGAACATTCACAAATTCATTATGAGTATGTCATCTACTATGAAATTTATTATAACATAAAAGTGAAATAAATCTATCGTCCTGATCACTTCCTTAGTAATGGGTAGTATGGAATCTCTTATATTCAAATGTAATTCTTTATTCTATTTATAACCTATATAAATGTATTTTCAAAAATAATGAGCGGCATGGTCATTCATGTAAGAATTATGTACTCATATCGTAGTGTCTAAAATGTTATTTTATCAAATTCTAGATTGTCTTCTAAGATATGTGTTTGGAATTGTATAGTTTTGCCACCATGATGTCCTCTGATCGCACATACTCCTAAGGGACGGGTCATGAGCCACCATTTATTCCTCTTGTATTTCACCAGGTGTAACCACTTATCATACCTGGTATGGAATGTCACATTGTGTTTCGAGAGGGTTTCATGAATATGATTAAATATATATAAGGAGTAGTTCAACCTTGGCCAATCATGGAAGACTATACATTATATTTTCAATATCATTATCATACTACCTCTATATAAGATGTATGACCTCTTTCTATGAATCCTTGGATTGATATAATCATATATATATTCATGAAACTTGATATTTCACCAGAGTGAATAGTCAATATAGAAGCTTATATGATATGTGATTCAACTATGAGGTTCTGGGATGTTATCACCCTGGTGGATCGGCATCATGATATATTTTGGGAATATATTTAGACCATGTTTTATGACCACATCATTCCCTAGAGTCCATGGGAAAACAGAGCATGATATTTCATAATCCTACATCAGAAGACTATGTGAGTTTTGTATACATACACAGTTTCAATGACGTGAAACAGATTTTTCTTACTATAGATGGTGATAATATCATAAATGTTAATTTATTCAAGTATAGAATAGTATACACAATATATTCACAATTAAATGTAATTATGATCACCACTGTTTTATAAATCATCAACCCATCCCTTATCACATTTCAGAATTTGAGTGATGTTGAAGGTGTGAGTCACTGCGGTTCAAAACATTAGGATTCCATTGGTTCTTCTTCTTGGAGATAAAATAACATTGATGCCACTCATGGAGGTAGTAGTACTCTGACCCCACATGAAGATAGATTCATGATATGTCACCACTTTGGGAATTCGGGGCGTACTAAATCACAATGCTTGATGAATCGAGTTGAGTATGATGCTATGGATATATGGGACATATCCATAAATTTTTATTTTCTACCCCAATGTTCCAAGAATGATGGGATCTGGTATTACACCCTGGTCATGATTAGGGTATATAATATCATGACATGGTGGTAGTTGGAATACCCCCGACTGATCTGGATGAGGAGGCAGTTTAGGAAGAGGTAGTATGACTTATGATTTTCATTTCCATGAATGATATAATTCGCATGGTTTACAGTAATTGACAAAGGGAAGTGTTACATTTTAGTTACATGCATTCTTCCCCATGATGGAGGTGTAGAGTTCCAGACCATCAATAGTTCATGGTACTATTCTAGTAGCCTCAACATTAGAGTCATCTTTATTTGATATAGGCGTGTCACACTCAATTATATATCAGGAAATTGCTAAGTGTTTGGGCCTCAAAATGGAGCACTTATATGGAATTATGATTCTAGATACACCATTATGTATTCAACCTTAAAAATTTCACATTTGTATGTATTTAACCTTAATATTGGCTCTTAACATTTCTTGTGAAACCTTTATTGCATTGATATATAGGGCATTGATGTAATCATCCGAATGGAATGGTCAGTTCCCTATCAAGAACATATTGGCTTCATTAATCATAGGATGAATTTTAATTCACTATAGGGCATTAATATTGTGCATAAAGGAGAATGGGAATTCAGAATGCCTAGAGCTAGACTAGAGTACTAGAGACTGGGAAATGTGACAACATATAATTCTCATATTTTCCCAGAATATCATGGGTTACAACCTACTATTTTTACTCTTGTAGTAAATGTTTTCATATATGTCCTTCCTAAATACCTCTATGGTCTATCTATGG
The DNA here is from genome assembly GCA_963277665.1 of Viscum album. Lineage (NCBI taxonomy): Eukaryota > Viridiplantae > Streptophyta > Magnoliopsida > Santalales > Viscaceae > Viscum > Viscum album. Next base: position 2,004,064,570 of record OY728136.1, read on the forward strand.
TGAGATATTTATTGTTTACTATTTATCTTATTCCAGTAGCATCTATGTGACCATTCTCCCTTATTGGATGGAACCAAAGGAGCTTCTCAAGCTCATGATATAACTAGAAGATCTAAATGATGAACGAATTATATATAGAAGAAATTTTCCATGGGGTTGACTAGTCCTTTAAATCATGATGTCTGGTCGTACCCTCATGATCTGTGTGGATTACTCTCAATTGAATTAGCTGATGATTACAAACTCGTATCTAATTCATCGAATAGATGATCTATTTGGTCAACTACTAGGAGAGAAGGTGGTTTCAAATATATATTAGAGAATAGGATAGTAGATGATTTGTTTCAAGACTTCAAACATACCATTCATAGTGTTTAACATCAATAAGGGTCTTTATGAGTATCTTGTTCTGTCTTTTAGACTCATGAATACACCCATAGTCTTTATAGCTCTTATGATTTTTTTCAACCATATCTAGGATCATTCATGGTTGTATTTTTTGATGATATCTTAGTGTATTAATGCTCCAGACTTGAAAAAAACCCATATTGATTCTAATATGAATAAACTTTTAGGGCATCATCTCTATACAATGCTTAATAAATGCTAATTTTGGATTGAATGTGTTCACTTTCTGGGTAACATCTTCTTGGTATTAGGAGTTTCAGAAGACATAGAGAAACTAAGAGTTGTAGTTTCTCATCAGTAGCTGAAACGCACGGCTGATTGTCGCCTATCAACCGGTCAAGGTTCTGGTTCTATACTAATGTGTATAGAAGCACTCGGGTCAAATCCTCGAGAATGATAGTTTGTAATAGTCATTTGTTTTAGTTGATTGTATTCTGATTGGTGGGATTTTTGTAGAGCTTAAATGAGGTGATTAATGATTGGTGTTTGATTTATCAATTTGATAAATATTGGGGTGAGATCATTTTTAGGGAGTTAAGATTGCGATATCATGGAGATTTTCTTTATATTTCCGTTAATTTAACACCCAATTCACATGATAATGATGATTGGAATTACTAAGTTTTAAGGCTTGAATCCAAGTGTTAACATAACTTAGGATTCTAATCTCAATCAGAGATTGATGATGTTAGTATATTGATGGTTCCAATAATCCATGGAAACCACACTTTAAACAAAACATGTAACACCCCATGATTTTTATAATAAATATAGAATACAATCTAGCCTCTAAACACATCTTTTCCACTTAGGTGTTTAGAATTTCAAATAACAGTCATCTAGAGTTGTATTCAGTAAGTCATTTGGAGTGTGATGGAACAAACATAATTTTTGGTGAATAGTAACCTACCCTTATAAATAGTAATATGACCCTTATGAATAGTAAAAAATATTATTTTATTTTCTTAATGCAATATGCTAATGGGATCTTAACTAATTTTTCAATGTCACGTAAAACTGACTGCACTTCAAAATTGTTATTTTTCAAATTAACTATGGAATTATTTAAAAATTAAATTAATAATATTTAGAAAATTATTTTTGAAAATTGTATTTCTATTTTTAATTCTACACGTCAAAAAATGGTTAGGGTAAATTTTTGGGATTTTTCTGAAATAGTTTATTTTTCAGTGAATAGTAAATAATACAGTTTTTAGTTTCTGTGTATTTATGACATCATTAATGATGAAATGATGATGTCATAAATCTGGTCGACTTTTGTATAGTTAAATGACATGTGAGGTGTCCCATCTGTATTATACCATGGGCAAATACCATGGGAAAAACCATGTTTTTTCAAAAACCACTCATGAGGTGTCCCTTGGTTATTATTAAAATAATCCCTCACTTTTCCTATAAATACCAAATCATCCCTTCATTTAATTCATTCCCAACTATCCCTAAACAAATTTATGGCCTAATTACCTTCATATAGGTCCTACCAAGGTTTCCTCAAGCCCTCAAGGTCCCAACCATCACGTTCTAAGGGTTACTCTACGAGGTAAGAAAATTCTCAAATTTCATTCTTTTTCCTTTCAAGTTTGATTTTATGTGGTATATCGTTCATGATTCCATAACACGTTCTTATTTTTCATCTTATTTTTGGCCAAATATATATTATTATTCAATTATGGAATGATTTACCCTTTTCCCCTCTCTTTTTAATATTTTCTAAAACCATTTTGCATAGCCATTAGGCAGCAGAATTTTTGTAAGCGATTTCAAAATTAATCTTTTATTTTGAGTTATTTTTTTATTCGTACTTCATCTCTTCATACCCAAGAGGAATTAAATCTCCAGAATCATGTATAATCTGGATGTTCTAATATTAATCAGAAATTCATCAACAATATTCTTCTTTCCCCCCACTCGTTCAAGGAATTAAAAACATTGTCTGTGACGTGTCGAATTACCGACATCATAAACAATGTGATTTCAATTTGCAAAAATTCGTTCATGTCTGGTCATGAAACCATTTATGTGGTCTAACCAGGTTATAATATATGTTTTATGACTCACCCATGGTTCTATAATTCATTTTTACTCATGGTTCTAATTTATAAGACAAAATGAGGTCGTTATTATCAAAGAACCTATAAAACGATCTAAACAAACATCGTTAATGTTTTAACTAATGAATCGCCATCATGGTATATAAATCAAAATCATTATAAGATAATTTATATCTCCATAATTTAATTAATAAGATTTTTTAACAATTCTGTATGTTTAACCATGTTTCAAATGAACTACCATTCATGGAAACAAGTTAACGAACCATGAAAACCAAGTAAGAAAATGCTTCCAAAACAATAAGATTTAATCTCTTGAAACAATCAAAGAGACCATTAATGAAATTAATAAGGTTATATCATATAAATTACATGTTTATTAGGTTCTGGAAATATTAATTAATGAAGGTAATTTGATTATTCAGGTCATTAAAACAAACAAAGAACACACTCGAGCATAAGGTAAGGGTTTCCTCATCTCACTTTCATTTTTGTGAGATATTACATAATCACTACTATCAATTTTGTATGCTGAATGTATACATTCCATTGCTGTTAAATATTATGAATCTTTTAATTTTCATGACATTAAATTTATCATTTGATGATCATTAATTTTGGGGCATACAATTCAATTGATTACAAAGTTGTAATGGTTTTCCACCCAAACATCTATTTTCTTTCAGGTAACTTTATTGTCTAATTTACTTAATGAATTTATTATGTATTGATATGTACTCATCATAAATTATGTGTGAGTATTATTTATATTTACACAAACCATAACCCTTACTTATTATAAGGATATTTACCTATTTTAAAAGAAACATTCAAAACTATTTCCAAAATACAAGTCCGATTGTAAGAGGTTTCTCATCTCACTTTCATTTCTGTGAGATTTTCATTGTTGGACACTTATTCTTAGTATGTGTACAGAACTTCGATATATAATAATGTTATTATTTTAATATTAATGTTATTAAATGTTTCATTTGGTGATCATTAAGTGTTTTTCATATGATTTGACAGATTACTTTGTGGTAAGGGATCCCCTCTCTCACTTTTGTTCAAGAATATCCCCTTTGTTGTGACTAACTTTGTATTGTGCACCTAATAATAGTTATGTGGTGTACATAATGCCCATTTGAGATCACTTTCCATTTGAAATTATATTTCTATTAATTATCCATAATCTCATTTTAAGGATATGTTTATTGTCCAAATTGTATTTCATTTCACATACTGTGTATATTTGAGATGTTATTGATGAATCTGTATTCTATACTCTATACAAATATTGAAAAGGAATTTTACTCTTATATTTAATCATTTTATAAATAATTATTTGGATGTAGAGGTGGTTGGGGCCCACTAAATCCCCTCTATGCATTGGTAGGTCTCAGGAGACAAGCTAGTTTGCGAAAAAAACCTTTGAGTTTGTTTCTAAAAATAAAACGGGTTTCTACCACAGTAGTAAACTGTTTTTACAGTATTATGGTTCATGTTCCATATACATGACGTCCAATTAATAAGAATTATCATTATTCATTATATGTTATTATTATTATCCATGAGGTTTTCACTATGACAAAATCTATGGATGCAGTTTCATTCTCAGTTATTAATGGCATTAGTTGTTCATTTATTCACTATGCCATTTTTATTATGTTAGATTGATTATGATTCACTTATTATTGTAATCATGCTTCCGCTATTTTTAACCCTTACTGATCATTTGAGCTCACCCCTTTCATTGTCTACTTTCAACAGGTGATGAAGAGAAGGCCTTTTATTGCGTTCCTGTGGATACAGTTTTTAGTTTCTGTTTTGTATAGTATTTTGTAAACGTTCCCAATGTAATTAGAGTAACATATATGTATCGATTTTCTTCAAGACTACTAAATTAATCGTTCCTTCATGATTCTTTTTCCTTATAACCATGCCAATATCACAAGTACCGCCCTAGCTCCATCCTAGAGGGGTCGGGGTGTTACAGTTGGTATCATAGGAAGTTTAGTAGAACACTTGGAAACTAGAATAGGAAATTTGTAGTATGGAACAAATACCTAAGGTAGTATTTGAGGATTAACATACAATAATGTCTTGGTATTTTGGTAAGAAATAGATTATGTGGATATTTTAATCAATACGTCTCTGTCTGTATACGAGCAGGTAGAGGCGGCTCTGGCACAGATGTATCTAGGGGTAAACCCCGAAAACACTGCTTTGAGCTAGACTCGAACGGGAACTGGTGCACAACAATGGGCATTGTTTCACTCTTGGTTACTACACTCTCTGGGGATATTCTTTGGATAATTCATATTTTTTTACAAGCCATTATAAGGGAGTTAATGTACATTTTCCTCATAGGATTTGGTTTGAATAAACATTGGAAACCAGAGCACAATAATGAAAAATGTACTTAAACAATACTAAGAGTGATGTTTTCTTTATTTTCATATGAAAAAAAAAGGTACAATACCTTTTTACCTTCCAATTGAAATCCTAGAAACTATAATTGTGAAGTCATGTATGGAAGACTATAAACCCTTTTGAACCCTCCAACTATCCTGCAAGCTTATTTACAAAGTGTCGAACCACTCAAATGTCCTTCAAATCTTATGGGGATCGGAAGTTGTGTATAACTAAATGGACAATGCACTGTTCAAGAATAATAAAAAGAAAGGGAAGTACTACGAGGGACTCTTCATGTGTTTCACCCTGAATAAGAAATGGTTGGCCGTCACAGCTTTCAGAGAAGCTGCAAAGGAGATGGACTTCCGCACAGTCTTTATGTACCAAATCTTGTGTTTCAGCATGATTGGGGACCTCTTCAAATTTGAATATTTCATCAAATCCTTCAAATATGAAGTGGTTCAAAATATCTTTAGGAACCAAATCCATGAAGATGTCGCGGAACTTGATGGTACTCGTGTCAGTCTCTGGAAAAAAACCTTTATTAAACGAGAGCTTGGGTTTAACAATGATCCAAATTGTCGATAGTGTATTTGGGAATATGAGAACCGTAAGCTTTGTTCTTACTTGGGAGTAGAGTTGAATAAAACCTTCCTCCTTAGGTTCTGGAGGTAGAGGGACATCACCAAGGATGTCAGGAAGTCCATACTAATGTCTTGAGAAAGGGAGCAAGAGATTGTGTAGTTTCATGAGTTTTATAAATCATGACTAAATGAATGATGTTGTATTTTTTTTTTGTTTTGAAATGTTTTCATATAAAACAATAACTTGGTTTAAAATGGATTTACCATACTTAATGTTTACTTACTAAAACTTTTCAGATATAAGATACGAGTCAACCAACCAATATTTTATCACTACCTACCGAGTTGTTAGAGATTATAATTGTCAAGACATGCTCTGAAGAGGAACATCCCTATGCTAATTTACGTCTAACTTGAAAAATAATCCATCGAGTATCAAATCATCCAAAAATTCTCCATATTTACCAAGGAAGCAATCTGGGCTATTATCGTATTGTATATGCACAATTTGCTACATATAGGAAAATGGGGAAATATCATGAAGCTCTTTTTCTATGTCTCACACTCGCTGATAACTACCGAGCTGTGGGTAAATTTCTGGAAGCTGTTTGGATGGTGACCATTGAGCAACCTACCTATTTCAGATCCTATGTTTTAGTGTGTACGGTGAACTTTACGACATCAATATCTTCAAGAATGATGTGGTGCATGGGAATTATAGGGATTTAGTCCACACTAAAATTTCTGACCTCCACACTTCTCTTGCCTCTCTATGGAAGCCTGAGTGCTTTAAGAACAAATTCGAACCTAACTGTCTGGAGTGTTTCTCAGTTAAAGAAATCGAGCAGCTGAATACTACCTTAGGAATTCACATGAGGGTGTCAGCACCCTTGCATCGGTGGTGTTCCGGTAAAGGGACTTCTGGAGTAACGTCTGTGTAGGGTTGCGTATAGTTCTGTGAGACTAAAACCTTTGAACTAGGTTGGTGATTCGTGTATTTGGGAACATAAAAAACCATTAGCCCAGATTTAATTTTTGAACCAGTGGTTATATAAAAATATAACATGTTGTATCTTCTTTTTGTTATCCATTCATCTGCTATAATTTTGAATTATTATCACTAAGTGAACTTTTATAATAAATTTTCAGATGGAAGGACAATCCCATATGTTATCTCTTTCCTTAGAGATACTGGAGAGTATTGCGATCAAAACCTATTAGGAAGGGTACCTACCTCTCGCAAATTTTCAAAAAACATGTAAACAACTATATGATGTGACAAATAGTATGGACATTCTCCACACATGTCAAGGGAATTGTACCATTTACTACTGCTTATCCAAGTCACAATTGGTTGATTACAGGCTAAGAGGAAAATACCACGAAGGGATTTTCCTATGTCTCACCCTTGGACAGAACTATACGACCATGTTATGTTTTCAAGAGGTTGCTTTGGAGGGAATCCTTTACTCAGCTTACATGTACCAACTCCTTAGTTTTATCCTGTACAAAAATATCTATGACTTAGATGTCCTCAGTCAAGACATAGTTCGGTGAGTTCTTCATATTTTGGTCCATTCAGACATTTCCAAATTCTGCATTGTTCGAGCCTCTCTCTGGAAGCCCGAGTGTTTGATGCAATAGTTCAACCCCTTCTGCATGAGGTGTTTCTGGGTCATAGAACAAGAGGAGTTGACCAACAATTTGGGTTTTCCACTGAACGCACCCAAGGATCCTCTACGACGGGAGATGTGGTAAGAACATCCGAGAGCATTCTTTTGCAGTTATGAATTGTGAGGATGCAATTTTCTGAAGGAGGGAATAATGTAACACCCCATGATTTTGATAATAAATATAGAATATAATCTAGCCTCTAAACACATCTTTTCCTCTTCTGTGTTTAGAATTTCGAATAACATTCATCTAGAGTTGTATTCAATAAGTCATTTGGAGTGTGATAGAACAAACATAATTTTCAGTGAATAGTAACCCACCCTTATGAATAGTAATATGACCCTTATGAATATTAAAATAATATTATTATTTTATTTTCTTAAGAAAATATGATAATGGGATCTTAACTAATTTTTCAATGTCACGTAAAATTAACTGCACTTCAAAATTGTTATTTTTCAAATTAACTATGGGTTTATTGAAAAATTAAATTAATAATATTTAGAAAATTATTTTTGAAAAATGTATTTCACTTTTTAATTCTACACGTCAAAAAATTGTTAGGGAAAATTTTTGGGATTTTTCTGAAACACTTGATTTTTTAGTGAATAGTAAAAAATACAGTTTTTAGTTTCTGTGTATTTATGACATCATTAATGCTGAAATGATGATGTCATAAATCTGGTCGACTTTTTTATAGTTAAATGACATGTGAGGTGTCCCAAGTGGCATATACCATGGGAAAATACCATGGTCAAGCCCATGGTTTTGCAAAAACCACTCATGAGGTGTCCCTTGGTAATTATTAAAATAATCCCCCACTTTTCCTAAAAATACCAACTCTTCCCATCATTGAATTCATTCCCAATTCTCCCTCAATGAAGTTCTGGCCTCATTAACATAATATTAGTCCTCCCAAGGTTTCCTCTAGCCCTCAATTTCACAACCTTAATGTTATAAGGGTTACTCTATAATGTAAGAGAATTCTCAAATTTCATTCTTTTTTCATTAAAGTTCGATTTTATGTGGTATATCATTCAAGATTCCATAACATGTTCTTATTTTTCATCTTCTTTTTGATCTAATATATATTATGATTAATTTATGGAATGATTTACCCTTGTCCCCTCTCTTTTTAATATTTTTTAAAAGCATTTTGCATAGTTGTTAGGCTGCCGAATTTTTGTAAGCGATTTCAAAATTATTCTTTTATTTTGAGTTCTATATTTATTTGATCTTCATCTCTTCTCACCAAAGAGGAATGAAATATCCTGAATCTTGTATAACATAATGTTCTAATATTCATGATAAATTCATCATCAATCTTCTTCTTTCCCCCCACTCATTCAAGGAATTAAAAACATAATCCGTGACATGTCAAATTACTGACATCGTAGACAATGTGATTTCAATTTGAAATAATTCATTCAAATATGGTCATGAAACCTTTTATGTGGTTTATACATGTTATAATATTTGTTTTATGACTCACCCATGGTTATGGAATTCATTTTCACCCATTCTTCTAATTTATAAGACAAAATGAGGTTGTTATTATCAAAGAACCTATAAAACGATCTAAACAAACATCATTAATGTTTTAACTAATGAATCGTCATCATGGTATATAAATCAAAATCATTATAAGATCATTTATATCTCCATAATTTCATTAATAATTTTAATCAATAATTCTGGATGTTTAACCATGTTTCAAACGAACTACCATTCATGGAAACAATTAAGCGAACCATGAAAACCAAGTAAGAAAATGCTTCCAAAACAATAAGATTTAATCTGTTGAAACCATAAAAGAGACCATTAATGAACTTAATAAGGTTGTATCAGATCAATTAAATGTTTATTAGGTTCTGGAAATATTAATTGATGAATCTAATATGATTATTCAGGTCATTAAAACAAACAAAGAACACACTCGAGCATAATGTAAGGGTTTCCTCATCCCACTTTCATTTTTGTGAGATATTCTGTAATCACTAATATCACTTGTGTATGGTGTATGTATAATTTCCATTGATGTTAAATATCATGAATCTCTAAATCTTCATAATATTCAAATTATCATTTGGTGATCATTAATTTTGGGGCATACGATTCAATTGATTACAAAGTTGAAATGGTTTTCCACCCGAACTTCTATTTTCTTTCGGGTAACATTATTGTCTAATTTCCTCAATGAATTTATTATGTATTGATATGTAATCATCATAAATTATGTGTGAGTATTATTTATATTTACACCAACCAGAATCCTTACTTATTATAAGGATAGTTACCTGTTTTAAAAGAAACATTCAAAACCGTTTCCAAAACACAAGTCCGGTAGTAAGGGGTTTCTCATCTCACATTCATTTCTGTGAGATTTTCATTGTTCTCCACTTATTCTTAGTATTTTTACTGAACGTTCATATATAATAACATTATTCTCTTTATATTAATGTTATTAAATGTTTCATTTAATGTTCATTAAGTGTTGGTCATATGATTCGACAGATTACTTTGTGGTATGGGATCCTCTCTCTCACTTTTGTTCAAGAATATCCCCTTTGTTGTGACTAACTTTGTATTGTGCACCTAATAATACTTATGTGGTGTACCTACTTCCCATTTGAGATCACATTCCATTTGAAATTATGTTTTTATTAAATATCCATAATATCATGTCATGGATATGTTTATTGTCAAAACCGTATACCATTTCACATACGGTGTATATTTGGATGTTATTGATGAATCTGTATTCTATACTCTATACGGACATTGAAAGGGCATATTGCTCTTGTATTGAATTATTGTATAAAGAACTATTTGGATGTAGAGTTGGGTGGGGCACACTATATCCCCTCGATGCATCGGTAGGTCTCATGAGACAAGCTAGTTGTCAACAAACCCTTCAAGTTTGTTTTAAAAAATTAGACGGGTTTCTACCTACAACTGTAAACTGTTATTACGCTATTATGGTTCATGTGACAGATACATGACGTCTAATTAATAAGAATTATATTTATTGATTATAATTTATTCTTATTATCCATGAGGTTTTCACTATGACAAAATCTATGGATGCAGTTTTATTCTTAGTTATTAATGGCATTAGTTGTTCATTTATTCACTATGCCATTTTGATTATGTCAGATTGATTATGATTCACTTATTATTGTACTCATGATTACGCTATTTGTAACCCTTACTGAGCATTTGATCTCACCCCTTTCATTGTATACCTTTGACAGGTGATGAATAGAATGCCTTTTATTGAGTTCCTGTGGATGCAGTTTTTAGTTTTGGTTTTGTATTGTATATTGTAGCCTTTCCCAATGTAATTAGAGTTACATCTATGTAGCTAGTATCTTCAAGACTACTAAACTAATCATTCCTTAGGGATTTTTATTCATTCTAACCATTCCAATATCACAAGTAATGCACCGGCTCCATCCCATAGGGGTCGGGTTGTTACAGAACAAGCAATTAATCCATTACATGTGAAGTCCAACATACACAATGTTAAATTAACGAATATTCATCGAGCAAATACTCTCAACCACTTAACATCTTTATATTTTGACTCACCCCAATAATATATTTACTCAGACATTGATATTTACATTAATCTGGTTTATATATATATGATTATTAATTAACAAGAGAAAAAAAGGGATAAGAACAGAGTGGTACTTCGAACACACACACACGAACAATGATGAGAATTAAAAAAACTGACTTTCGATTGAAAAAAAAATCAAAAGAAGGGAGGATATTAAACTGTATTTAAACTCTTTTAATTAAATTAATATTAATCTACATAATTTGGATGATAATAAGAGATATTTAATATGAAACTTTCATTAAAACAGAATTACAAAACACAAACATACAAGATTACAAATGAAAAACAACAAAAAAGTGAAAGGAAACAAAGAGAGGAGGAAGGGTATTTCAAGTGAAAACTTGAGTATGGAAGGTCTTCCCATGCCCTTGGAAAGGATTTGGTAGTTCCAATATGTGCTTCTCTTTTCTGAAATGCCAAACCCTTTGAAGGAGAGGAGGGGGATGTATTTATAGCCCACAAAAGTGGACTGTGTGCATTCTCAATATGTCCCTCCACTTAGATTGACGATTTGGAAATTTGAACAGAATAATCTCGAGATATATCCTTCTTAAAGGTTGTTTATAATAATATTTTCCGACTACCCTAAAAATTTGGAGGCATTTGAACCAATGTATCCAATGTTATGTCTGGTTTATTAAACAATTTTAATCTGTCCATTTCAATCTAGTATTTTTGAAGTCCAAAATGTGAAAGGGTTTTTGAATAAGAATATGACTTCAAAATCGAATGATTTATTCCACAAAGTCTACCACCTATAGCTCCTCTTTCCCACTGTAAAATATCAGAACAATTTGATGATTACATCATTAGATACGTCATGCATAGTATCAGGATTTTAATTCCCTTCTAGAATGGTGGGCTGGATTTGAAGACATTAGTTGGGCCCCTTTTTCTTGTAGTTGGACATTCAATTTTTATCCATGATTCCATTGGATAATCTAGAACATACGGTGTAGTTTCACAAAATTTCTGAATCGGGATTTAGACCAGTAACTCAATCATCACTAATGGTCCAGTTTCATCAAAAATTCATTGGGTCTTCTTGTGTAGACTATATGAGCCTTCAAATGGCAGAATTGGCCCATGATTCATTCTAATCATAAGTGAGAACATGAATAAGGAATCCAAAAAAACAATAACCCCACAATTTGAATAATTAATGTGAGATTTATAAATATAATAGTAAACTGACTCAATTGGGCTACTTTTAAAAATGCTCAAAAATTATACTTAGTATTACGAAATTAATATTTCACACAAATTATACATATTTCATATAACATCAGTAAATGGGGTATATAATAATTCATGAAAATATTAATAACATCAACTCCCACAAAATTAGTCTTTTGTATGTCCTCATGTGCAACAAATATAAAAAAATAACAAAATAATTTTCACTCACAAACAAGTAGTAAAATCGTGTTTTCTTCAATCAGAGGAGGTTTAGACTATTTCACTAATCAATTTTGAATTCCAGTTCAAGTTTTTACAGAAATGATGTTCCAAAATTAATTCATTTTATGCATGCTCAAATTTAGAAATGGAAAATGTGGACACTCAAAACTCACACCTCTCAAGATGATAAAATTCATTTTTTGAGGTTCACTCTTTCAATAACCAAAAGTGAAAATCATAGAGTTTGAAAGAGCTCTCAGCATCCAATATCTATCCAAAGTGCACAAGAATCAAGAGGTATTTTTAAGGGGTTTGTCTATGTCTATAGGATGGTAGTTATATATTCTCCAACAGAGAGAAGAAGAGGGGTCAAACACCAACATAGAAAATGAAATGCACATTTTTTTGAAATAAAACATGGAAACAAATGAAAACACATATTTATAAGGGAATTATTGTGTGAATAAAGGCACAATAGAGGATGAAAATTTGAAGGGTATTAGAAGTTGAAATTTTGTCAAAGACCAAAACTTCTCCCAATGACATAAGAATATAATGCAAGTGTTATCTTTACCTTTTTTTCTTTTTTCAAAAGTTAAACTTGGAAAATATCTCACACTCATATCCCAACCCATGATTGATCTCCACACGACACTAATTGTAATAGTTATAACAAGATCAAAGGTTTAGGAAGAGTGATTTTTGACCTACATAAGAAACAACCCAATTTTTTTTGAATTTTTATACATTTTTTTATTTTTCTTAACACTTGTAAATAACATTTATAGAATTACATAAATGAAAGTACATTACATTCCCCAAACCACACTGAATGACAACCTCCCCCCACACTAAAATTGATGCTTTCCCTCAAGCATATAATAACATGGTGAAATCAATAGAGGGTACCCAAAATGAAATCCATCCCCCCACACATAAATTTCAAAAACAAATTATGTAATGAAAATCCATGTTGACATTGGGTGGTAAAAGGTATTGGGATTGTTATGTGGCTATCAATGAAAAGGTTTTCATATGCTTATAGGGGCTTTCGAAAGGAGGATTAATGTAAGGTAAATGAGAGGCTATTTGGATATTGTGATTCTCATGTGGTTTAGAAAATGCCTCTATCATGTTAATGCAAACTAAAGTAGTAAATTCAGCCCGAAGGTCCACAAACTCAAGAGTCACAAATGGGGGTGAAAACACACATTTTGAAAAGATGGCCATAGGTAGACCTAGCATGAAAACCAATGTTGGTTCTCACGGTTGGGAAAATCATTTTCCAAGTCAATAACTAAGCATTAAAAATTTATTATTCTTGACAAAAAATTCTTTATCCAAATATATGATGAAAACACGAAATTTTTCAGATGAAACCATGTATTTTGACTCTCCAAAATGGTTGGATAAATTTTGAAAATTGAAGGTGATTAAATATGACTCTTTTTTTATTCTTTTACATTTTTTTTATATTTTTAGTTTTTTTAGTGTTTTTTAAAATACACACCCACACAAAAGAGAAAGAGAAAAAGAATGGGATCGATGAAGAAAGTGGTAAAAAAATGAAATAGAGAAGAAGAATAATAAAGAGTGAGAGAGAGGAAGATATTGAGAGGGTTAAAGGGAAAGAGGTGACCCCTGGTTTGGATTTGGCAGGTCTCAGTCTCCATATAGTGTTGGGTCAACTGCAGAAGTTGGGGATCTAGTGGAAGTCGATGTTGATCCAGGATTTTGTGTCTTCTCATGGTGATTCTTTAACCGATGTTTGTTAACTGTGAATGTTCTTTTTGAAGAGGGGTCTTGGACTTGCACTGTCCTAAATGGGTAAACATGAGAAACAATAAAAGGACCTTCCCAAGAAGAATTAAGCTTACCTTGGTGAAGCTGAAATCATGAATTGAAGAGCATTACCTTTTCACCTTCATGAAATAACTTTCTTAGGATGTGTTTATCATGGAGTGCCTTGGATTTTTCTTTATAGAGATTAGAATTCTCATAGGAATCAAGTCGAAGATCCTCCAGTTCTGCCAATTACAACAATCTTTTTTCACCAAATTTTTCAGGATCAAAATTACAAGTTTTCATTACCCAAAATGACTTATATTGGATTTGAACTGGAAAATGACATGATTTACCAAAAACTATCTTAAAGGGAGACATCCCAATGGGCGTTTTATATGCAGTTCGATAAGCCCAAAGTTCTTCACCAAGACTTTTAGGCAAGTCTTTTCTGGTGGGTTTCACAACTCTCAAGAACTCTTTTCACTTCTCTATTAGAAATTTCATCCATTATATTTGTTTGGGGGTGATATTTAGTTGATGTTTTATGTACAACCTCATTCTTTTTCAAAATTTATTCAATGGTTCTATTACAGAAATGGGTTCCTAAGTCACTTATCAAGGCACGCGGTGTGCCAAATCGGTGGAAGATGTGTGTCTTTAGGAAATCACTAACAGTATTTGAATCATCTTTTCTAGTGGGTTTGGCCTCGACCCACCTAGAAAAATAATCAACCCCAACAATGATGTATGAGAATCCATTGGAAGGGGGATGGACCCCTGAAATCAATATCCCAAACATCGAAGATCTCACAGAAAATTAAAGGCTTTTGGGGCATTCCATTTCTCATTGAAATTGTGCCAAACTTTTGGCAAGTGGGACATGGTTGAAAGAACTAATATGAGTCCTTGAAGAGTGAAGTACAGAAGAATATAGAGTCTAGACCTTTCAGGAGGCCCTTTGTGGTCCAAAGTGGCCACCTCATGGAAGTGAGTGACAAAATTCTATGATGGAGGAATGTTCGTCTTCATCAACACATATCCTAATTACCATGTATTCCCATGTTTTCCATAGTTTGTTTTCTTCCCAAAATAGTATTTTGAATCAATTTTCAACTTAAATTTTTTTGGTTTTGAAAAAGTTTCAGGAAAAACACCAAAAACCATTAAATTTACAATTGGGTCATACCATGGTATTTTTGGAGTGAGAGATGAATGGTGAAAAGTGGGGAATTCCGGATCGATGATTTTAGAATGATAAGAATTAGAAATTCTACTCAGGTGATCAGCTACATGGTATTCTATTCCTGGTCTATCTTTGATTTCAAGGTCAAACTTTTGGAGCATTAGGATCCATCTTATTTGCCTCGAGTTGGAATCACCTTTCTTGAGTAAGAACTTTATAGCAGAATGGTCTGTGAAGATGATGATTTTGGAACCTAAAAGATAGGGTCGGCATTTATCTAAGGCAAAAACCACTGCTAAAAGTTCCTTTTCAGTGACAGTGTAGTGAGATTGAGTTTCATCCAATGTTTTTCAGGCATAATAGATGACATGAGGAATCTTTTCTCTTTTTTGAACAAGAACTGCCCCAACGGCTCTATTTGAAGAATCACACATCAACTCGAAGGGTAGAGACCAATCTGGGGGTTGGATTATTGGGGCAGATGTAAGATCAGTTTCGAGTTCAATGAAGGCTCTCTTGCAAACCTCATCAAAATGGAAAGGGACATCATTTTGGAGAAACCGAGTTAGTGGGAGGGAAATTTTACTGATGTTATGGATGAATCGCCCAAAGAAACCAGCATGTCCGAGGAATGAACAGATGTCTCGAACAGAGTTGGGTTCAGGAAGTGATTGGATCACTTTAATTTTGGCATGATCAACTTCAATACCCTCTTTTGAAACTATGTTCCCCAGAACAATCCCATTTTCAACCATTAACTTACATTTTTCAAAATTTAACACAAGGTTACACATGAACCACTTTTGATGGACTAGAGAGAGTGAACTCAAACAAGATTCAAATGACTCACCATAAATGATGAAGTCATCCATGAAGACATCCATGCAGTGTTCAATGATTTCTGAAAAGATACCCATCATACACCACTAGAATGTTGCAGGAGCATTTCAAAGGCCAAAAGGCATTTTTCTATATGCATGTTCTTGAAAGGGGCATGTGAAAGTAGTCTTTTCTTGGTTCTGAGGTGAAATTGGGAATTGTAAGTAGCCGGTGTATCCATCATGAAATCAATAGTGTGACTTTCCGGCTAATTGTTCCAGCATTTGATCAAGGAATTGAAGAGGGTAGTGATATTTTCTTGTTTCAACATTCAATTTCCCATAGTCGATGCAAACACGCCATTTGTTCATTACTCGAGTTGTGACTACCTCTCCATGATCATTTTTGACCATAGTTATCCCACCCTTCTTAGGTACAACATGAATTGTACTAACCCATTCACTATCAGAAATTGGGTAGATAATACCAGATTGAAGAAGCTTGGTGACATCGTCCCTTACTACCTCAAGTATGAGTGTATTGAGTATTCTTTGTGGTTGTATAATTGGTTTGGATGACTCCTCTAGATGGATGTTATGCATGAAAATGGCAAGGTTGATTCCCGGTATGTCATATAGGGTCCATCCTACGGCCTTTTTGTTTTCCTGTAACACCTAAACAAGTTTGGACTCTTCGGTTTCAGTAAGTGAAGCAGAGAAAATGACAGGATATGAGCGATCATGGAAAAGGAATGCATATTTCATGTGTTCAAGAAGATGTTTAAGATCAGTCTCATCTTTCATTTTTGGGTTAGACAACTTGGGAATGGAAGAAGGGACTTCAATTGCTTCAGATTCATTTTCCTTAATACTGTCCAAGGTGGAGCAGTGGGGATCAGATTTTATTTGGGATTCAAGGGATTTTCAAGATCCTCTATATTGATAGAGTCTACAAATGAAAAGTCCACATCAACATCACCATTTATGACTTGGTTAATCATTGTGAAGATTTCACAATATCCGTTGTCATTAGAACATGAAGAAATTGGTGGATTGGGGTTCAATTTACTCTTAGAAGTGTACTTGGAAGCATGTATTGAGAATTCAGAGTGATCCTCAGATGGGTATAGCTTGGCTTTGAAAGTGTTGAGCGTAACCAGTTAGTAATTTAATTACATGGACAAGATGCTTTAATGATCATAAATATTGGTTGTCTCAGTCATGAGGAATTGTATTCCTAGAATTAGGGGAGATCGAGAAGGGTTCGTCTCACCTTCCATGTCAAGGACGTAGAGATCAGCAATGAAGATAAGATCATTGACTTAGACAAGGACATCCTCAATTATTCCCTCAGTACTGGTTGTGCTTTGATTGGCCAATCGAATGACAACACCCATTGGATTTAAGGGACCTAGACCAAGGTTGGAGAATATGGATTTGGGCATGACATTAATTGAGGCTCCTAGGACTATGAGTGCATCATCAAAGTTAGAACTTCAAATTTGGCATGGAACCGTAAAGGTCCTTGTATCATTGTACATTACGAGAATAGACTGTTGGGTGGAAACATTTTCAAAGGTCCTATGTTTCCTCTTGTGGGTACACAACTCTTTGAGAATCTTGGCATACTTAGGAATTTGTTTTATGGCATCTAAGAGGGCAATTTTGACTTCAACACGTCTAAACATGTCAAGAATTTCAAGATTGGGTTCAAAGGACATCTTTGGATTAGAAATGGCTTGAGGAGAAGGAATTTCATTCCTAAGTAGATTTGAAGGTGGTGAGGGAATGGTTTCAAGTTCCTTTTCAAGTTTTTTTTCTTTTAATTTTCTAGGTCAACATTTAAAGGTAGTTTATATGATTTATCTTGTGGTATAACAATTTTCTTTCCTGATATAAGTGAAATTGAACTTAAATTACCCTTGGGGATGGGTAATGGTTGAGCTGGAAGTTGGGAAGAATTGGAAGGTTGCTGATAACTCAGGTGAGATGCAGGTTGACCAATTTGATTTTCAATGTTCTTAAGGCTGGAACAGGTGAAGGAGGCAAGATATTCCACTGCAATTTCCTATGGTTTCTTGGAAGAAGTGGCTTGTCCCAGATTGGGAATACCTAGATTTTGGTTCTTGGGAAATCGACTGTATTTGTTTTGGAATTGGGAAGGCTCAGTAGGATAATGGAATCTAGAAGGGTGATTGTTTCTTTGAGGTTGAGGAATAAAAGGTTAAGGTTTTCGGAAATTTCCAACACCTTGACCATATTGAAATTGGTTTGGGTTTTGACGGGGGGATTTAGGGGGATGAGAGATGGGATTAACATACCTCAGGCCTTGGTTATAGTAAGAAGAGAAGGGCTTAGAGTGAGGTTGGTTGAAGTTTCTAACAAACTGACCTGATAGTTGAGGGTTGGTGTTCCACTGAGCATATGGTGCATTGAGTTCCATTGGTCCAGATGAATTAGATTGATCCTCATGATATTGTGGACATGTGTTAGTTAGATGAGATGAAGAGTTATAGACTCAACAGATTTTTATAGGTCCAGGAAACAATGATTGCGGAAAAGATGAGGTTTGGGATTTGGTAGCCATAGATAGTTGTCACACAAGACCAGTAAGTTCACTCATCCACTTGGACATCTTTTTCAGCTCAATTTATTGATTATATTGGGCTTGTGTGACTTGAGCATGTGCTCGAGTATGTAATTGTTGTGTTTTTTCATCCATGTTACTTATGAGATGTCTTGCAGCTGTGGGAGTTTTATCAACAAGAGCACTGCCACTTGCGGCATCAATGAGAGTTTTCTCCATAGCCAATAACCCCTTATAGAAGTATTGGATCAAGAGTTGGTCAGGAATTTGGTGATGTGGGCAGGTTGCAACAAGATTTTTGAATCTCTCCCAGTACTCATGGAGTGATTCACTTGGGAACTGATGAATACCACTTATTTCCTTTCGGATAGAAGCAGTACAAGAAGGAGGAAAGAATTTATCTAAGAAAAGTTGCATCATGTCATTCCATGTGGTTATAGAACCACGAGGGAGGTAGTAAAGCCATGACATGGTAGTGTCAACTAGGGAGAAATGGAATGCTCGGTGTTTTATTTGTTCCTCAGATACCTCTTGAGGCTTCATGGTAGAGCACACTACTTGGAACTCTTTAAGGTGGAGATGTGGATCCTCACCGGCTAGCCCGTGAAAATGAGGAATAAGATGAATCAAACCCGATTTGAGTTCGAAGTCAGCTTCATTTTTTGGATCTTGAATACCAAGAGGTTGGTAATTAATATCGGGGGAAGCAAGGTCTTTAAGTGTTTGTTCCCTAGTATTGGCCATATCTAATTCAATTTGTTGGACAAGGACTGGTTCTTGAATTATATGATTATCTCTTATGTTCCTCCTATGTTGAAAAAGTGTTCACTCAATTTTAGGTTCAAACAAATCTGAGGGATTGTTTGGGAGGATACAGGGCATTCAGAAAGATGTTGGAAGAAAAAGGAATATGGGTTATCTTTTTTTGTTTTCCTTTTATGATTTTTATGCAGACGACGGGTTTTTCTTTGTGTGTTTTTTTAATTTTTTTAAAACATTTTTTTGGGTTTTTTTAAAATAACCAGAAACTAATGACTACATAAAGAACCATCGCAAAAAAAGTGCAATTTGAAATGCACGGCTGATTGTCGCCTATCAACCGACCAATGTTCCAATGCTCTTCTAATGTGTATAGAGGCACTCGGGTTGAATCCTCGGCGATGATACTTTGTAATAGTCCATTTTTTTAGTTGATTGTATTCTGATTTGTGAGGTTTGTTTTTAGAGCTTAAATGAAGTGATTAATGACTGCTTTTTGATTTATCAATTTGATAAATATTGGGGTGAGCTCATTTTTAAGGAGTTAAACTTGTGATATCCTGGATATTTTCTTTATATTGCAGTTAATTTAGCACCCACATCGCAAGGTAATGTTGATTGGAATTACTAAGTGTGAAGGATTTAATCAAGACTTAACATAACTAAGGGTTCTAATCTCAATCAGAGCCAATTGATGGTAGGGTATTTATGGTTTCAATAATCCTTGTAAACCACATGTTTACCAAAACAATTCATTAATCAATGAGATGTTAAGTCCAACATACACAATGTTAAATTAATGAATATTCATTGAGAAAATACTCCCAATCACTTAACATACCTAAATTTTACCTCACCCCAATAATATATTTACACAGACATTGAGATCAATATTATTCTGGTTTATATATTTATTATGATTAATTAACAAGAAAAGAAACTAAAAAGGATAAGAAAATAGTGGTAAATCGAACACACACACACACGAACCATGATGAGAATTAAAAAAACGAACTTTCGATTGAATGAGGAAGCAAAAGAAGGAAATGAGATTCAACTGTATTTAAACTATTTTAAGAATATTAATATTAAAATAAAAAAGGTGGATGAGAATAATATATATTGAAGAATAAAGTTGCATTAAACCAGAATTACAAAACACAAACTTACAAGATTAAAAACTACGAACAACACAAAAGAGAAAGGAAACTAAGAGAGGAGGAATGCTATTTCAATTGAAAACATGAGAATGGAAGGTCCTCCCAATTACATGGAAAGTCTTTGGTTGTGCTAATATGTGTTCCTCTCTTCTGAAATTACAACCCTTTTGAAGGACAGGAGGGGGATGTATTTATATCCCAAGGAAGTGGACTGATTGCATTCCCAATCTGTCCCTCCATTTGGATCAATGATTTAGACATCCAAACAGCATCATCTCGAGCTATCTCCTTCATCAAAGTTTTTGATAACAATATTTTCATACTTCTCTCAAAATTTGGAAGCATTTGGACCTATGTATCAAATTTTATGGCTGGTTGATTAAACAATTTTAATCTGTTCATTTCAATACAGACTTTTTGAAGTCAAAAATATAAAAGGGTTTTTGAATAGGATGATGGCTTCAAAACCTAAATATTTCTTCCACAAAGTCAGATGTCTATATCTCCTCTTTCACACTTCAAAATCTCATCTTGATTTTCCAATTACATCATCGATATGTCATGAATAGTTCATGATTTTAATTCCTATCCAGAATGGTGGGATTGCCTTCAAGGCATTATTTGGGCCCCTTATGCTTGTATTTTGACCTTCAAATTTTTATCCATGATTCATTTGGATAAACTCGAACATATGGTTCATTTTCATAAAATTCGGACTTCGAGATTTAGACCAATAACTCAATCATCATTGATGGTCCAGTTTCATCAGAAATTCTTTGGGTCTTCTTGTGTTGACCATATGAGCCTTCAAATAGCAGAATTGGTCCATGATTCCTTCTAATGATATGTGAGAACATGAATAAGGAATCGTACAAAACAAGAACCACAACATTTTAATCAATAGGGTGATAGTAATAAATAAAATAGTAAACTGAATCAATTGGATTACTTCTAAAAACGATCAAAAATTATACTTAGTATTAAAACATTAATATTTCACACAAATTATGAAAATTTCATATAACATCAGTAGAGGGGGTATATAATAAGTCATGAAAATATTAATAATATTAGTAGCCCAAGAATTTATTTGACATTCAATGATTTATAGTGATATTATGGTATTATAGATGTTTCATCCATTCATTCTTACGCCTTGAAGTTCCTCTTAGGGTATTGAAAAAGATAAGTGATTAATTATTGAGGTCAGATTCTTATGAATAATCCTTTTTAAAGTAGAAGAGTTATTTTACATTAGTTCCATTATTTGATTATTCCTGATAAAGGAAGGATATAAACTTTATACTGTGAATCCATAGGTATAGGGATTTGAGTTTTTTCCATGTTGTATTAAAGAGTTATTGTGTATGGGTCTCATCAGTTGTTTCCTCACAAGAAATATTACCTGATGCATGATGCTGATCTTGCTATTATTGTGCATGGCTAATGTTGTTGGAGACACTATCAACTGGGAGAGTGTTTTTTATTCACTAAGAAAAAAATCCCCAGGTACATCATTACACATTAGGATATAAATAATAGGAATCATATGTGGGTTTAGTACCATAAAATTGTTTGAGTTTTTGCTTTCCAAAATTCCATGAAATGAAAAGTATGTGGTTGATGCACTGTGCTAGATTACTCAAACATAAGAAGTTAACGAATTCAGTGGTGAATGGAATATTATGTAATAATTATTAGATAATCGCATTGAAGGTCAAGAGGGCCATGGTAATACTATCTTCTCAGCCTTATTAGTGACTTTAAACCTTTTGAAATGGTTGATAATGTGATGGTTATCTTATCATGAAGGCCTTGTCCTAAAGTAATGAATTTTATATGATGATACATCTTCAGGTTAGATCTTTGATGGGGATGATTCCCTATTACTCCATGGTAATGTATGGGTCCCAGTAGACATCAGATAGGACTTGATGTAGGAAATACAATCCTCAACATTGGCGGTTCAGCCCATTGTCACCAAAATGTATCGACACCTATAACACAAGTATTGGTGGCCTAATATGAAATGAGATATTCCTTATTTCATCACTCGGTGTTCCATTGGTCAGAAAGTGAGGCGGATGATCAGTGAGCATTAAATATTTTATAGTTTTTTTGCTATCCTGAGTGGACTTGGGTTGATTTTTGGATATATTTAATGATTGGTCAACCCAGATCACTTCAATGAAATGATATAAAATGAATTTTCATGGATCGTTTTATGAAGTTTCTGTTGAAATAGTCGATTCCATAGACCAAACTGTTCAGTTCTATTGATTACCATATCATGTATACAATTAGATATACATGATTATAAAAACACCAATAAAGTGTATATATTTTATTATCCCCTATTTAATGTAAATTTATGACGATTATTTTTCAAATTGAATGGTTATAGAAGATCCTAGGCTATAATGAGAACCTAGTGATACCATGTCATTAATTATAAAAAAATATTATTTTCTAGATACACCATACATACATGACACAGTAGTTGTTATACTATTGGATTTTGGGGGCTCATATGCATAGAGACATCTTCTCATGATGTTCATAGTTGGTGATCTCTAGTTGTGAGATCATGAGGATAGACTATCCCATAGGAACAAAACATGTTTTGGGAGTCATTGGATGTTACAATCTATGATCATGTGAAATGGTATCCAAGCATGATATCATCAGTAATTTAACTCTTTTGATCATGTATATTGATGTAATATGAAATCCATGATGTTAAAATAATGGAAAAGTAGTTTTTTTGGGTGTGTCCTTGGTTCCATGAAATTGGTTGAATTATAAAGAAAGAATTTGTCTCTTCTGAGTTATGGAAGTAATATATCTCAGATCATGTTTATTTCGGTGGTAGTACCTTCATATGAACATGGCCATGGAAGTCGAGCATAAATCCTTCCAGTTGGATCAATAATTAATAAATCAAGAAAAGGAATATGACACATGATTGAAACTTTCATTATGATATATTGAAGACAAATATATTATATTAAACAGTATGTCCTCGTAAGCTGGTTGTCGTAGCTGTAATTATCCTCATCTCTTTAGGGGTTATGATGAGTTGCTAGATCCTGATCTTGGTCTATAAATATTATTCACATCTATCATGATGATGTATTAGAGATTCTCACGAAATATCATATTCGAAAATATGGTCTATTTAGTTGAATATGAGTTTTGACATGATGGGACACACCATTGGGGTCCTGGATTTATCCAATGAGATATGATCACCAATGCAAAAAATAAATTCATATTATTCATGTTATCAATAAGGAGCATCAAATTTATTTATTAAATTTATTTACATTTTTTTATTTGTACAAATCAATAATGTTATAAAAAATAATATTAAAACATTCAAGGATCAATTTATAATTGTGGGAACGACAATCCAAGTTAACAACTCATTTATTATCGCATAATATTTTCAATATATTATAGTAAAGTTAAAATTTATGACTTTCACTAGTAGTGATAAGGTGTTTTTAGAGTGAAAAATGTATTCAGAGGTCAGATAGGAAATACTAGATATTTTCTTAACATTCTATAAACTGAGGAGGAGTGGAATTGATTAGGTAGTATTCACAGCCTCTCTCTCTCCTCTTCCCTCTCCCACAACGTAGAGAGATTGGATCTAGATCTATGGTGATTGTATCGATATCACACTCGGGAATCACTTGGAGGGTGATGTGGTCAACATCAGAGCATCAATGTAGTTGTTGGACCTTCGTTTTAGAACACAGTTTTCAACGATCGACACTTCCGTAGTTTTTTGAAGCATGTGTGAATGATCTAGAAGATTAAGCTTCAGATTCTTTGAGAAGTGATTTCCGACGATGAGTAGACATCATGTGTGGATTGAGATCTAAATTAGGTATTTTATGATTTTAATTTTGTGCTTAAAATATTTCACTCGTGATCCTAAACATCAACCGGGCAGCTATTTGTCGACGTCGACAAGTTCATGTCAAATGGAATTGAAAATTTTTTAAACCATTATTTTAGGATTCTATTATGTTCCTTGTTCCATCACGTGGTATGAGAGGAAAATATGATGTTTTTATGACAACGGGAAAAATTAAATTTTAATTAATATATGAAGAGGGCATCATTATGGTTCCAAACGCCACAAACAGAATTAAAATCGTACACTAGATGGCCGGTCTACAGCCATATGAAATTTTGAAACTGGATTCAATTCATTTTGATTGTAGAAAAATTAAGAAGCTATATATATATATTGTTTTCCATTCAACCTAGTCAGTTTTAATTTTATTTTCAATTGATTAGATTTCTGGCACGATACCAGTCACCGGAATAGTTAATTTAGAAAAGAATGATTTTAATATAATATAATAATTATGATAATATTTTTTATAATGACATTATAATTTTTTTTACACAGGGATTTTGTTTATCCAAATATAAATATTTAATGTTTATTTGGTAGTGTAATTACACACCCA
This sequence comes from Viscum album, assembly GCA_963277665.1. NCBI lineage: Eukaryota > Viridiplantae > Streptophyta > Magnoliopsida > Santalales > Viscaceae > Viscum > Viscum album. The sequence goes on from OY728136.1 coordinate 2,004,089,531, forward strand.
ATATGATTGTTTGTCAAAAGAAAAAGAAGAAAAGTAATAAAATAGAGGGGTTGAACAAATGGGGTGGCACATCTGAGGAGAACAAAAAAAATATCAATTGTTGGGGGGCCGATAGGACCCCCTATATGCCCATAGATCCCCACTGGGCCGCCTCACCCATTGGATTAACCAAGTGAGGATTCTTCCTTCATCGCGCCCCATCTTGTGTCGCAACCACCTCGTCGTGGTACAACCACCCCTCCCTGAACGACCCCTCCACTGTGTGCTGCCTCCTCTTGCAGCAGCACACTGCCCCGCTGTGACCAGTGCTACACCAGACTAAATGTGCTTCCTATGTGGTATTCCCCTATGCTGGATCCTTCTCGGTGGATCGAACCTACACATGGCACCTTCCCTTGCCAGTCCCACCAAATTTTGTCAAACTAGATCTCATCACCATGCTCGGCCTGCCTCTATCGTCAGTCTCATCCGAGCCACCCTGCCACCATGATGGACATTGGCCTCCTCCGTCATCCATAACGATATCTCACACCGCTGACTTCTCGGCTCACCCCCTGAGATGTGGTTTCCCCGATTCATGCATCCTCAAACCAAAAACCCTAAATAGGAACCAAAACTTCCGCTCTGGTGGAAAACCCCTCTTCAATCGTTCAGAATCCCTTAAGGTGAGCCGCCCTGGTACCCTATGTCCCAGATGACCCCCTCCTCTGCTATCACAAATCGCACTTCCCAAGTGGATTCTCATTCACATGACTACCATGGCAAGGGGATTCACTGTTTGATCTGAAACCCACATCCTAGAACCGTCAGGTAATCCTATGATGGGCTGGATCTTTATTGGAAAAGGTCAGAGCTAGTTTTCAAAGACTAGAATGGGATTGGGTAGACCTACACAGCCCAGGACACACCACATTTGGTCTCCAAGGAAAAGACATGTCCTCTGCGATTTCACCCCAACCCGTAGAGGCCCTGCCCGATATTTTGTGGCCCAAGTATTTTATTATGATCCTAATTTAATTAATTATTTATTTTATTTTTTAATATTAATTAAATTAATTAATTTATAATTTTAGGGTCATAATTAATATGGTGTGTATTAATTTAATTTGGTGTATAAATAATATATTTAATTAATTTAATTTGTATTTTTTAAAATTAAATTAATTAATCTGGACCGAGCAACGAAAATATTGGAAAAAAAATTGACTGAAATTTAAATTTAATAAATAATTCCAATTTATTTTAATGAATGTTTAATTTTATTACCAAATTTATTAATATATGGGATTTTAATGCATATATGATTTTTCATGAGCTGTACACTGACCAATCCATGTTTTTGTGAGTTTATTTAATTAATTTTTTTAATTATTTCATGTTGTTGTAAAAATTATTTTAACTAACAAATGATGATTTAGGTATCATCTCTTAGTCATTATATGCAAAACGTCATGCACATCCACATATGAGTCATATATTTACTCCACCATTTCCCTCTAGAGAGTGATATTTTTTTATAACGATGAGACGACCACTAACACACTTCATGCCGAGTAATGGCGACGCACTAGAAATTACATTGATGCATTGGATGGGCAGTTTTCTACATTACGAGTTGCAATTGATGCAACACAAGGAATTTCCCCTAGGGTCAAGGTTGGTCCATTATTACCTCAATGGATCAACCTTTAATATCGGTTCATGATTAGGTCATTATTTTATTTTTTCATCGTTTAGTATTTCTATGTATGTGTAGTTAACACTTGAACACATAGAGTAATAATAAACAAGAGTGCATGATAAATTGAACATTCGACATGATATAATTTTCGATCTAGTGAATGATCATTTGTGAGTATGATCACACTGTACGTAATCATAAAATAAAAAATTATTTCTTTCATCACATTAAAATATAATCCCCTCAATGATATAATAAGTCATTACTTCAATCAATCATTAAAATTTGGACAAAATCCATTGGTTGGGGTGTAGTTCATGCCATAGTTGAGGGTGCTTCTTAATACGAGGGTGTTCTTATAAGATTGGTGTATTTAATAAACATAAATGAAAACAAAGAAATAGCCAAATAAGTCTTGTTGTAATTTTAGAGGAAAGTGTTGAGTAAATCATAAATTGATTTATGAAGCTAGGACTACACAAAACAGATCAAGGAACTGTGATTCCATGCGGTTCGTTGGCCTAACGACAATCATGGACCCTCCATGTATTGTCGTATGCAAAGCTTATAAGCTTCGAGGGGTAATTTAGGGATACTTTCAAATAGAATACTCAAGGGATAGAGTATTTTAGTTCTAGAACAGAGGGTTCCTTGAATTAGATAAAATATTAGAGACATTTAATTATTCAATCAAAATTTCTAAATCAGTATTCCAAATAAATTTACTAATCTACTAAAATTTATATTTATATAAAAATGATAAGTTATACCACATGTTTAAAGACTGTGATAAATATTGGAAAATGTAATTGTACACACCGACACAAGTATTCATGAAATAGTATGGGTTCTTGCACATTGTACTATGAAATTGTATACTCAAAGTCTAGTGTACTCAAAACCTGATAAGTTACCTCATGAAGCAAGGGTGAAATTTAATACAGTAAAATAATGTATATAGGATATTATTGTTATTTTATAATGAATTCATCAAATTTTTATGTTAGTTTTGGTCCCTGCATAAGGACATGGATGATATAACACGATGTTTCATCATCAAGAGGTTTGGAAAAAGAATGTGATTCAATGATATGAATATGAAAAGTTTAGTTAGAACCCGTGTAAATTTAAAGGCAGGTTATGATCTTTCATTTCATCCTATTTTAATATAAATTTCTCCCATTTAATCATGTCTCATTCAATGTTTCAAAACATAAAGTTATGGAGTAAACACTTCAATATATTTTTGGTAATGTTAGCCATGTGAATAAGAATATAAATGACCATTTCACCTTTAATTCTTATGGCGAACAGATTGAAAGTCAAGGAGAAAATCCCAATGGCATGTAATTCCAAGGGAACATTTGCAATATCCTTCAAAGAAAGAGTTATTAAAAGGACGTCATTTTACCTACATATTATGTAATAAAACAATATAAGTTTAATCACAATAAACTAAATAAAATAATCATGTAACCACTTATTCTTTAAAAATATCCATCAATGTATGGTTTTTGTTTTACTTTTTAGATAATCAATAAAATATGTTTGACACATATATGTATTGATATTCATTAACCATGTATGTATTGAAATATTATTATCATGTCATTTTTATTTTAAAAGTGGATGAGAAAGGGTAATAACTATGCCAATGGTGAGTAAAAGACTTTCTGAGTGAAAAATTCATATCCAAATGTTATTGAGTATAACCACAATCATTCATCTCACATGTCTTTTGGTACCGAAGGAGACAATATTTTATGATTTGGAATAAATATTTTTTCGGTGTATTATTCAAAACAAATAGTTAACCGATACATGTAACATAGGCATTAAGTGATGAATATAAAAAAGTCAGACTTATACCCAGTTGTGATAAGACATATCATTGTCAACAAAAACTAAAAGTGGATGTCGAGAATATTCCAATTTTGTTATTTAGGCTCATCACATATAAACTATTTTTTATATTGTAAACGTCATCAGTTTGAAAAATGAAACCATTATAAGTAATGTTATGTCACAAAGCCTTTGGAATTAGTTTAGTAAGAGATCATGAAATATTCCATGAATATGATAGCGGTATATTCTCTCTTCGTAAAATTCATTTACATAATTAAGGAATGGTAAAGTGAATTATGTGCATATAAAAAAGATATGAGTATCTTTGAACCATCATGCTAAATTATATCATTGACTATAAAATTATCGATCATGGTAATGTAGCCTAGTGTAATTCCAAAATGAACATTACCTTATCTACATTACGACATTGATGTTAATTAGGAGGATAGATGGTGAATTCTTTCATGTTAACATTGATAATAATATTGTAGAATGGAGAAATTCCTAGATTCACATTTTTTACATTTATGTATAGATTTACAGAGAATCATAATTAAAATTTCCAAAGACCATCATTATATTTCACAGTTTCCTTTAAAATTAAGAAAGATATCCCAAAATCATTTTCAACATCATTGAAAAATGGATATCATATGAGTCATAGTATGATGTAAATCCATTGTTTCATAAAGAAATGTTTTTAGATTAAAATATTATGTTAAGATATACAAAAACATTCATCAGGAACAAACACATAGTGAATCTATTATAATCATCCTAACAGTTGTTTAAGAAATTCGCAAAATCCCAAAGACAGAAAAGTTGTAGTCATATGATAAACTACAATTATCTAAAAGGGTGAAATTATATTTTGATAATGTGGTAGATAGATTGTCTTGGGATGATTTAATGATTGAGATTCACATGTAGTTATAATAGGAACTAATTCCACAAGAACATGTGGAACAAAGTACATTCTAGAGACACATACTACGTTGTAAGGATAAAACCATAGAGATGGTTTTTGTATTCACCATTGTTTGTGATCTATTATTCAATGTTAATAATATTTCCTACAAATAAGTTGTGTATGATAATCTTCTAAGGTTTAAAATAGAAATTAAAATTTAATAATGTTATCCATTTATGGCATTGAAATGGGGCCTATATTTTTAAATAATGCAGTGGTTATTCAAATTAGTTGATACATGGATGGTATAAGTCTAGTACCAATACGGCTTGATTGGCAACACCAAGTCGTTATGCCTATATACATGGTAATTAAATTTGTCATAGACAAATTCTATGATTATATTTTTAGGAATTGTGTGTCATGACCATCAATCATGTAAGTTGTGTATACGATGCAACCATATGTGGATGGTCACATCCCAAATTGATAATAAAAGATTCATGTTACTGAAATCCAGTTTAGGATTCAAATAAGAAACTAGATCATATAAAATTCATTTAGAGAGAATTTTTTCCGAGTGTCTTCTAGATGTTGGGGGGAGAACCATTATTTTTGAAGTAATATATTTTTAGAATCATATGGAAAAAAGATTGGAATTTATGTTATTTAAGATTAGGATAAAAATTTTCTCCCATAAATGAAATAAATTAGATACCTAATATATAGGGAAAAATACCTAGTGAAGTATATCTAAAGGATTCATAGAAATATCCATTAATAAAAATTGTGACATGATGTTGAAAAATAAAAGCTGGAACAACTAAAGAGAGAGTTGTTACCAATGTCACATGGTATAATCATTCCTGGATGACATGTATAGGATATAGCATGGTATTAACAAGGTGAGAAAAAAATACATTAGAAAAAGAAATGGATTAATCAGATATTCCATGATTTGTAAAAGAACTAATATTTATACGATATAAATTATAGTAGGAAAATATCATTGACATGCTGGAGAACTAAAAGTGTAGTAGTCAAAATTGTCAGATTATACTTCGACAAGTACAAATAATATGTACCTGGGATGTGGAGATTAAAGGATAAAAGTTTTAAAGGGGAAAATTTTCTTCCTTAGAAAAATGTAATCTATTATCATAGTATGTCTAAGATTAATAGTGATACAAGCCCATATAATTTAGTTGTAGACATACATAAAAAGACTGATTACCTTGTAGCTAAGGAGGAATTTAAGAAGTGGTTATATGAAATTATTTTTTCCAGTTCTTGGAATCACACATAGTATGAAAAGTATTATCACTACATAAATTATTACATTACTACTGGCCAAGATGTCATGATATGATTGAGTAAAAGTGGGATATACTTGAGGATTCCATCTCATGAGATGATTTAGTCATTGAGATAAGGTAGAAAAAGCAGATAATCCAGGTGGAAGAAATGTGGACGACTCAATTTCTTAGTCCATTACTCAGTATAAACATGATCATTATACTGTACGTAGAAAACAGGTTTTGTTAAAAAGTTAGGTATAGTGTGAGTTAGAGTGTTGAAATAGTGGATTCCCTATATCGAACTATTCAATGCATTTGATTACCATATCGTGTATACATTTAGATACACATGATGATAAATTACCATTATAGGGTTGATATTTCAGGAACTGCTATTTAATGGTAATGTCCCAAGATTAATTATCATATTAAACGCATATAGAAGATATCATGGTATAATGAGAACCATGAGGTACCAAGACATTAATCTTAAATATGTCTTATGGTCTAGATACATCTTTCTTACTGGACCATGTAAATAATAGACTATCAGGTGTTGGGGCCCATAATAATTGAGACTTCTTCTCAATAAGATCAAACATGGTGATATCTAGTAGTGAGATCACGAGGACAATACCGCTAATACGAGCACAACATGTGTTGGGTGTCATTGAATGTTTCTATCTACCATCATTTGTAATGGTCTCCTGACATGATATCATCACTAATGTATTTCATGTGTTCATGTACTTTTATGCAATTCAAAAACCATGATGTTAAAATCATAGAGAGGTAGTTTGTGTTGGGAGTGTCATTGGTGGCATGACATTGGTTGAATGATAATGAAATAATTTTTCACTTCCAGGTTATGAAAATAATATATATCTGGCCATGTTGAATTGGGTGGTAGTAACCTCATATTACCATGGCCATGGTAGTCGAGTCTAAATCTATCTTGTTGGTTCAACAATAAATAAGGAAAGAAAATGTTGATGGCAAGGGAGTGCATCCTACATTATGAGATATTAAAGGTAATGATATTCAATTACATAGTATGTGTTTGTAGGTTGGTTTCCATTTATATGAACATACTTAACTCGTTAGGGGCCATGATGGGTTTCTATTTCCCGCTCTTGGTCTATGAATTCTATTCACTGCAATTGATATAAGGGCCTAGAGAGTCATACCCAATAGCATAATTGAGAATCATTTTTAGTCATTACAATAAGTGTTTTGGACATGGTGGGCCCCAAGACTAGGTCTGGGATTTTTCCAAGGAGATAACATCAACACTGTAATATATAAATTCTTATAATTCATGTTATGAATAATGTGAATCAATTTTATTTATTAAATATATTTACATGTTTTTAAATAAATACCTAAAAAAAATTATTTAAATGAATATTAAAACATTTAGGGTTCAATAAATATTTGTGATAATGACGAGTTGAGTAAATGAATAATTTTATATCATGTAATATATTAATTATATTATAGGAATGGGATAATAATATTTATGACTCTGAATATTCGTCATAAAAGTTCGTTTATAGTGCATTACGTATTTTGGGTTCGGAGACGAAATACCATATATTTCATCAAATCTATATAAATATTTGTTGATAGTAGATTTCCATTAACAATTCAATGCCTATATCCCTTATCTTCTATATACAACATCCTAGAGAGAGAGAGGAATTGGATACAAGAATCTTGGATCTAGCTCCCAATAAGGCATCGTGAGTATGGGCCTGTAGTTATCATTAGAGGATCAAAGGAGTCATAAGTTCTCCTCTCTACCACCCGTTTTTCAATGAATTCCACTGACACGATTTCTCAAAGAACACATGGATGATCTAGAAGAGTTTCTCTTTAGATTCCACAATCAGTGATCACCAATGATGAAAGGATATCATAATATGTTTCAGATCTATATCAGGTATTTTTATAGATTTAATTTTTTTGCATAAAACTCCTTATGTGATGTCCTCATCTTAAACTAGGCAGTGATTCACTGACGTCAAAATGTTCATGTTCAACTTTGGTGAATTTTATTAAAAACCTTATTTGGGGCTTTCAGTACCTTCCCAATTCCACCAGGTCACACACTTCCAACCAGTTCTAGAGACATTCTCTATAGATGATATTGGAATGATATATGTAAAATAGGTTGTCTTTCATCATGGATCTCCTTGTTATATAATTTATAAAATAGATTCTTGTTTCACGTAACCAATTTGTATGGTTTTATATAATTATATTGGCATACATCTGATTTGAATCATGAACAATAACCGACAATCCAATGGGAATACATAGTGTATGATTTAGGTTCAGGATGAAATTCTATGAACATTTTTCCATGAATTTTGATTTTCTTAGGGGAAACACATTCAACATATCATGTTCTATTATAGTAATATCTTTAAGGATACCATAGATATGGACCCCTTTGAAACTATATATGATAGGCCTTTCTTCTCACCTCTATATTGGATATAGGTAGTTATGTATTTATTCTTAGACCACGACTTGTTCATGATACTATATAGTAGGTCCAACTGATCAGAATGTGTATGTCAAAAACTCATAAAAACAAGTAGTCTTACGCTAATATATATCAGTTAACATTTTATTTCCATGGTAGAGACTGATTTTTCATTTTAGTCTCCCCATGGTTGGGGCATAGACAAATCTGGAAGTAGGGTAAGAACTCATTATGGTTCATTGGACCCTTTGATGTTTTGAAATGGATAGGACCAGTGTATTTCTAGTTGACACCTCCATGGAGATACTAGTATATACATAATGTAATTCTTGTATATCATCTTTTTCAACACTATCCAGATCCATCACATGTCTTTCTGCCCAATGAGGCTGAATTGGATTTGTATGCTTCCTTCAAGGTGTACCTATTCTGTATTATTGATTTTAATGCGAACACACAATATGCCAAGGTAATTCCTCTTTTCCATGTTCAATGGTATCACAACCAAGTATTGGACAAGACTTAGGAATGAGAATCTGATATACGATCACATTGGCTAGACCTATTTTCTGATGATACCTCTTTTCATTCAGAATACCTACTTAAAGATGATTTTATTTAAAGTGGGGAGGTTGTAACGAAACATATTTTCAACGACGGTATGGATATTTAGATTTTTAAATTTATATCCTTAAAAATCCAAAATATTCAGTTTTAATCATGCCTCGGTGGTCTTGGTATATTCTGAGGATCATTTGGTGCCTAGAGCCCTAAACAGTTGAAACATTATAGGATTTAGTGTTTGAATACAATTGTGTTCCCCATGGTGCACGAACATGAAGCTGGTTGTCAGTTGGATAGAGATCAACATTGCATAATTTTACATTGTTTGAAAAACACTACAATAGAATAAGTGGTGTCCCACTATTAGAAAAGATCTGAGAAATTTTTTTGAATTTTTTGGTCAAACTGTGTGGATATACCATGTGCTTATGTATTTTGGTGTGAAATTACATTTTCCCCTCAATGAACATAAAATTATATTTTTATTTACTCTCCTCATTACTCTAGCAGCTCACCTAGTTATCCTATCCCAAAGCTAAAAAATCCCCCATCCTATGTTTAACTTCAAATACTTATTGCAGTACCAAATTCATGATTAGAAGGAAGTGTTGGACTCCATAAGGAAAGGCTAACCACACCCTTACCCGCTATTCAATACTTCCTTTTAATCCTTCATAATGTTTATATGCTGGTTCGTTAGCCATTTTTTTATGGAATTGGTCTATTTCTCAAATTTCTCCTAACGTTCTTCAAATATATGTCCCATATTGAGTGAGGAATTATCTATGTCCATTAGGTAGGGGTGATGTCATAATACACATATGTTCTGATTCTTTGTTGAAATTCCATTATAAGACACAATAATTTTTACTAAGGAACTCCATCAATTTTGTTTCATTAGGTAAAATTGACCCCTATACCTTGTAGAAAATATATTGATACATGTCAAGTAATTTAGAGGTTTAATACCCCTTATATGGTCATCCCATGGGTGTGCCAAGTGAATTTAGGCAGTGTAGATAATTTTGGATAAATTAATCAAATGAATACAATCCCTAAATGGATTCAGCATAGATTCTGAATTGAATTTTCCATGTCATATGAATGTTTTATGGAATACAAGGAACCTCATAGGTGTGTGTGACAACATATAAGGGATTTTCCCAAGTATGAAATTTCCTCCTTTCACCACGACACCACCAATTGTCCCTTTCATTCTTATATTTTATTTTTTCTTGTCTACTTGAATTAATGGATTTATTATATTGAATTATTTGGTTTTTTGTATATAGGATGGTATATACATAATGGGTTCCCTATACATACTTGAATTAAAAAATTTCTAAATGAAAGGGATTATATGGATGGATATATTCATGGTGGGTTATTTTCCATTAATAGATGAATGGATCATAAGTATTGATATATAAAGGGTGTTAAGACAACATGTTCAATTAGGGAATTACAAATTCCCATTCATAATGAAAATTCATTTTTATTAAGTGATCATTACCTATGAGTTACATGGTTTTTATCTCATGTCTTATGTTATAAATATGACTATGTCTCATGTATATGTATATTGGTTAAAGAAAAATGTATCATGGGAGGTTATGCCTCTTTCCTAGTATAATTATGAATATTCCATCCCATAATCTATGTACGATAGAAAGGGGTATTGAGCATGAAATATAATTACATGAACATACATCAGTTGTTGTGTTTCTCATCTCACAACTGTGAAACTATATGGGGGTTGGGATTTACGTGCCACATTTCATGATTAGAGTGATGACATGTTGGCTCACTCACCACTATGTGTGTCATTGCCTGAAATCTAAAATATTGATTGGATGTAGTGAAGGTACAATATTTTATAGCTCTTATGCTCATTAAAAGGGCATGGATGTATGAGTTATGCCCCGGTATATCCGTCACTATTATTCTAGGTATATAGACACTTATGTCTACACGTACTCGGTTCATATATGTGGGTGAAATATATATATATATATATATATATTATTATACCATATATAAATATATTACATATATATAGTGACTGTCAGACATTCCACCTAGTGGTGACCTAAAGCAGGATGTTTCCTTTAGGAACCTAAGTGGCCATGTTATTTATCTATTCATAATTCATTATTATTCTACTTATACATGATCATTTATTAGATATGATCACTTCTTGGATTATCATAGATATCATTTTTGGTGGCATACTACAATTTTCATCACACACCTTAGTCAGGAAACACATTACATTTGGAAATATTATTTGATTTTATGTAAGATTATGGGAAAGGGACCTACAACATATTGGTGACGTTTTTACCTTTAAATGGAGAATAGGGGAAGTGGATTGAGCATTAAATCGGGATTTTATTATAGAAATTATTGTTTCTTTTAGTGATTTTATATATCATGACTGTATGCATGTTCTCAGGTTCCCATTTTAATATTAATGTTCCATACATAAATCTATCATAACATACCTTAGAAGAATTTGATTATATTATCATTTGTTTAGTTATTTATTTCATTCAGTTCAAATTTATTGAATTATCTATTTATGCTTCAAAAATTTATTGAGTTGGTATGTTTATATAGGAATATCATATTGTTTATTATTTGTTGTATCTTCTATTCTACTCTAAAATCACTGTATCTTCTCCCCACTATAACACATATATACTATCACTAATATTCTATATCCTCTAGCATACGAGGGGAATGATGGAGGCCATGTGACCCACTGGTACGTCGAAGGTGTTATGTGGATCCCAGGTTGAGATATTACAAAATAGGAACCCTAGTACCCAAGTTATGGATTTTTTCAGCCTAGAAAAGCTATAATCATATCAAGACACCTTTAGATAATAGGGTAAAACATTCTATATATATGCTTCATGGACTAACCATGTGTCGGTTGGATATTCTAGGGAATGTCATGATGAATTTTGAACTATCATGTAAGAACTTTGAGATTCATTTATAGGGAAATTTTTATCCCAAAAAGTTGAGGGATGAAAAAGATAATGAGTTCAAGAATCTAACATAGGAGGGCATGTAAGTTCTTGATTACGTTGGTCATATTACCGACATATAATGAATTGTGAAATATTTTGGAGAAGATGATATCTATAGAGAGTGGTGTTTTCAAGATGGTCCTCTCTACAAGATCAAGTAGTTGGTAAAATGTTTCCATTTAAGTATATTTGAGGATGTGATGAACCATGAACTCATTATAGAGTGAATATGAGAACGGCCCAAGGTAATGTATCTGATGATTCAGTAGGGTGATCTAGCAGTTCATCATTGACTGTTATGAACAACCATTATGAATGTTTCGACCATTGTAATAGTGGAAAGAGAAGTTAGGGAAGTGGAAAACCATATCAAGATTTTATTCCCTTTCAGTTATATTAGTGTGGATTGTTTGTCCAAAACTTCCCAAAATATACTTACCCCATAGTCATGTGTCTCATTTGTGGGAGACTAGGTCAGTTTGAATGGTTCTATTGGAAATTTCCATATTAGATAAATGAAAAAGAGACTATATAGGATAAATATTCGGTAAAGAGATCAACTACTATATAACAGGAATGTCGCTAGTTCTCTATAGGACATTCAAGATGATTTATGGGATAAGATACCCCAATGCATGAGCTGTAGTAACAAGAATGTGAACAAAACATGTTAGAAAAATTGAAACCTAGGTTTGTGGGAGAGGTCATTTTCACATTATTAAGACTACTCCAACTATTGTGGATGCATGAGTGACTTCCATCAGATGAACAAATCTTGTACCATATGTCATATTTGTTACATGAGTTTCAAATTATTTTCGATATTATTTTTTCAAATAGTTTTGTCTTGGTTGTAGAAATCATGGATGGTGTTTTAACCATTGACAAACCATAGAGAGAATGATCAAAGAATATATAAGGATTAAAAGTATATTTTCTAGAGATTGGGGGTTACAATTTGTTTAGGATCCATTCTTGTTGGAAATGACATGTTTCAAAATAATTTTTTGTATCGATTGGTTACTTCTACCCAAAGATCACATCAAATGTTATAAGAGGGAAATTAAATTTTTAAATCTATAAGGTGGTTTTTATTCTCAGTAAGGTTAGGGGGATCTTTAAGCTTGTTGTGTAGGAAAAATTCAATTTAGATTATACTATCTAATGGATCAGATAGAAGGACATTGTCTTGATCATAGAAGAATATAACAAGACTATTTTTCACTATTGTTAAACTATTTTATGAATTTTTCCCTTGATAAGTTCTATGGATTACTTTTTGAGTGAGAGATCATGTTCACAATTGAGTATGTTCCAGGAGAAAATCCAGTTTCTTTCCATCCATACTGAATAGTACCTAATTAGATTCAGGAGTAAATGTTTTAGCTATAAGATATAGAATCTAAAGGCTTTATATGGCCTAGTATCTCTCAACAGGGTTCTCTAATTATATTCTCAAAAATGGATGATGAGAATTTATACATATTTGTGGATTATCTATATTTGTACCAGTTGAAATTCAAGAAATTGTATCATCTTCAATGCATTGATAATATTTTTGATTAGTGTGGAGGTCTTAAATTATAATCCAACATTTATATCAGATCAATATATCATCAATTAACATTGATTTCATCAAACATACCTCAGAATACAAATAGGATTTGGTGTGTCTTGTTTGAATTCTTATTGATACTGTTTGGGTTGAATAACACATAATCGATATTCATGGAATTAATGTAATGGATATTTAATATTTTTATAGACTAATTTGTGATAGTTTGTTTAGATGATATATTGGTGTACTAAAAATCAGATGATGATCATGCCAACCATATTAAAAACATCTTGAGTACATTGAGAGATAATTCACTTTACACAATGCTAACAAAATTCAATTCATGGATAAATAAAGAGTACTTATTAGGCCATGTCATCTCAGAGGAAAGATTGTTAGTGGAACAAGAGAAAATCATATCCATTATATATTAGGAACAACTCATAAATGTCTTTAAAATTATTTGGTTTCTTGGTTTAGTTATTTATTACCAGTGTTTTTTCAACGATTTGTCTCATTTTCCAAGTGTAATAGTTGGGATAACCAAGAAAGTGGTGGTGCTTTTTTTGGTAAAATTATTGAAAAAACTATTTTCAAGAACCTAATGGATGGATTAACTTAGTAAATATCCTCACTTTACCTGTTCAAGTGAAGCATAATCCTTATACTATGATGCACACAGTTTTGGACCCGAAGTAGTGAAAATCCATGAAAATTATGTGGTTATTTTGTGGATCCAGGAAGCTAAGATCATAGGAGAGGAATTACACTCATCCATATATAGAGTTAGAAGTAGTGGTACATGAGCTGAGGTGTGGGAGACACTATCTCATTGGTGAGAGATTTGAGGTACACCTGAATCTGAAGTGTCTAAGGGATGTATTTTCCCTCTGGGATATGAAACATTGATAAGGGAGGTAGGTCAAGTATATGTATAATTTTTACATTTAAATGTATTACACACCAGGAAAAGTTAATGTAATTATTTATGCTTTGGGATAAAAGAAGAAATCATTGTATCTACAATAGTCTTGTGATGAGCGGAGGATAATGTCCTTTTTTATAAACATGCAACTGGATGTTCTCGAGTCATAGGGATGAATGAATATTACTTCGAAATATGTTATACTTTTGATTTTTTACCATATTATGGGTGAGAAATTTTTCAATTATAAGGGTTAAATTATGAGAGAAAAATTATAAGGTGGGGAGAAACCATCTATACTGTCTCATGGGATTTTATTATTTTTCATGACTGAGTTATAGTTCCAGTTGTATTGTGTGAGGGTTTAAGAGGGAGTTTCATTATTTTGGATGGGTGGTGCATCATGGTTTTCCAATGATGTATCATGATCTCCAGAGAGAGTATAACTAGTTTGGAATGATTATGGGGGTGGAATGCTTCGAGGATTGATTCTTCACTTGTAAATATAAGAAATTCAAGAATCAGAGGCATTTTGGGATTTTCAGCCACTTCTAATTTCATAGTATAAACGAGATGATGTCATGATGGATTTTTTTAGTAATACATACAAAAAGCCAATAGAATGATGTATTATGGGTAATTGTGAATTGAATGACTACGTTACCCCACTTATTACCTATTAGGAAATATTTTACAATTCATGATTTTTATATTGTGTACATGAATGATGTTTTATAGTGGCAAAATTTTCCATGGGGCTTAGTTTCATACATAGATACTCATTTCACATCAGATGTTTTGTAGGATGTTCATAAGGCTTTGGGATAATGAGTTATTTTGATAGAAATCTACCAACCACGGACTGATGTTATGTTTGAGTGGACTATTTAGGTTCTGATCGATATGTTATGAGCCTATGTTTTGGATAATTGTGGTATATGGGGAAAACATATGGAACCTACAGTGATTTCATATGCATCGATCCAAATGATACCATTTCTATATTTTTATTCATGTTCATGTTGTTTTCCTCTATTTTAGTTGGTGATAGATGAGTCATCACTTCCTATTAGAAGTATCATTAATGAGATATCTATGAAGATAAAGATTATGGGACATTATTTTGTCACCATATAAAGAAGGAAACATTCTTTTGTTGATTACTAGAATGTCACGAACCGTCCCCCAGGACTCGTGATGCGATTACCCCGAGCCCGCCTTCCACAGGCTAAGGGCTGGGAACTACCACCAAAGGTGTATTCCCTAAAACTGGGAAGGCATTTCCATTATAACATGTAACACATGCAACCAAGCACACAACATGATATGAACTCAAGTTAACTGAATAGTAAACAGAGTGAGTATAGAAAGCAAATGGGGCCAGAATACAATCCCAACTGGAATTTACAGGAAAATAAAAGTACAAGTAAACTAGAATAGCTCCTACGATCACATACCAAGGATCCTACCTGAAGGGTAGGTATATCTCCCAAATATTCGTCTATGTGGTATGCCTCGCTTCAAGTCCAACTTCGAGCTACCTCCAGTCTTGGTACTCTCGTCCTCTGTCAGTGTTGTCCATCATCTGTACCAAACACAACGAGGTGCATGCATAGCCCGTACAGGGGTGAGTATAACGTTACTCAGTAGGAACTTTTATACCCTCAAGGTCTCTCAAAATTCACCAAGGATAAGCAACAAAGCATGTAAACATGTGAATACCCTACTTAGGTATATGCCCAAACATATACCTAAGTTATCAAGTATACCCATATCAATCTTGAGGAAAACATGGAGTCCAAATCAAATCCCAAAGCTCAACTGTTCCACAATGGAAGGAATACCTTGAAGGTTAGTACCAAATAGGTATGCCACATAGAATAATACCACCAAGGTATTACCACGTAGGAATTTACCACAAGGTACAGACTCAGCTAAAAATGCACAAAAATTTTCATTCACTCTCGAGCCGCTATGCTTGAGGTGAAGGTATCCTTAAGTGAATAACATCACTTCGAATTCAACAGTTCCCTCAAATTTCAATTCCGAGCACCTTTTATAATGTTACAAAAACCTGCTCTCATGTTTAAAAAACGTACCTGAAAAAAAGTTCAGAAATTCATTTTGGGAAAATCAGGCCTCGAAATCATGCACAATCAATTTTGGCAGACTCGTAAAATTCCTATATTTCAAAAAAATTAAATGGAAATTCAGGGACTATACATTCCCCCACCTAAGGGATTTGCATCCCTGAAAGGTACATCAAAGAACTAGGAAAAAAGAGGGGGGTACTAAGTTAAAATATTAGCCTACCACTCCCCTGTGCTCTCCTGGAGGTTCTCGTGATGCCAATGAATGAGGACTAGAGGTATCTACCTCCCATGAAGGACACACTCTTGTGGATCCTTAATCTAAACTAGAACATCTGAAAATGTCATGACCTCATCGATGTCCAGTTCTCCATGGTCGATGACGTGGGATGAGTTGTGCCTGTATCTCCTCAGCTGGGAAACGTGGAAGAAGTCATGCACCTGGTGCAACTGAGGGGGAAGAGCTAAGTGGTAACCCACCTTGCCCACTATACTGAGGACATGAAAAGGTCCAATAAACCCTGAAGATAACTTTCCACCTTGTCCAGATCACCGTATTCCTCATCGGTGTGAGACCCATAGAAAGACGTGGTCACCATCCTCGAAATCTTGAGGTCTTTGACTCCTATTGGAATTGAGCTTCTTCCTACTCTGTGCAGTCATCATCTGCTCATTGATAATCTTCAATTTCTCTATGGTATCCCATAACATCTCAGGTCCCACTAGTGCAGACTCCCCTAGGTTAGTCCTACACAAATTTGATCTGCAAGGTCACCCGTACAACACCTCAAAATGTGCCATCCCAACGATGGAGTGTTAGTTTTTGTTGTATGAAAACTCCACCAAAGGTAAGTGACCCTCCCAGCTATGACCGGAGTCAATGATTCTAGCATGAAACATGTCCTCAAGGGTCTGAATCATTCATATAGACTGTAAATCCATCTGTGGATGGAATGTTGTGATCAAATGAAGTTCTATCCTGAAGGCCTCCTCCAACCCCTTCCATAGTTGGGAAGTGAAATGTTTATCTTGATCAGAGACAATCGTTGAGGGGACTCCCTTTAGCTTGACAATATTCTTCACCTAGAGGCATCCCAAGATCTCTACTGAACCCTGCTCTTTGATCATTTGGAAGTTGGCCGACTTGGTGAGCCGGTCGATGATCACACAAATTGAGTCATTACCCCATGATGTACGTGGAAGTCCTGTCACAAAGTCCATGAATATCCCATCCCACTTCCAGTTTGGGAAATCTAAATGTTGAACCAAGCCTGCTAGTAACTGATGCTCCACCTTCACATGTTGACATGTGATGCATCGAGAAAAAAACTCTGCTACTGCTTTCTTCATTCCTGGCCACCAGTGCTGTCTTCGGAGTTCCTGGAACATCTTTTCCATTCCTAGATGTACCACTAGAGGGGATGTGTGGAACTCCCTCATCAATTCCTCCTAAAGAGACACTGGTACTATGATACGTCCTCTGAAGAGGATGACATGCTCCCAACCTTCAAAAAATACATTTGGTGCCAGCCCTGTGGATATTTGAGCACGTCGAGCCTCGTAGTCAGTATCCCCACGCTACGACTCCCTGACTCACTGATGAAGTGAGAGAGTGACTATAAGAGACTGAAGGAAAGCTGCTCCATCCCGATCCGTAATGGATATCTGCAAAGCAGCCTAATGCTCCGTCTCCTCACCTAGAAGCTGTATGCCAGACCTCCTGCTGAGTGCATCTGTTATAACATTCCACTTCCCAGGATTATAGACTATCTCAAAGTCATAGTATTGGAGGAACTGAATCCCACATCATTATCATAGATTCATGTCCTTATGAGAGAATATATGCCTGAGACTCTTGTGATCAGATTATACTATAAATTGTTCTCCCATATGATAGTGTCACCCCATCTTCTAGGCGAAGACCACTGCTGCTAACTCTAGGACATAGGTAGCATAGTTTTGCTCATGCTGTTTTAGCTGTCAAGAACCATATGTGATCGCTGCCCACTCTTGCCTCAGGACACATCTGAGCCCAGTCCCTGATGCGTCATAGTAGACTACGTACCCTACGCTCAACTCCGGTAGCCTCAAGATGGGGGCACTAGTAAACCTCTTCCTCTTATCCTGAAATATCCGATGTCATATCTAGTACCAAATGAAGTGTTTAACATTCTTCACCAATGCTAATAAAGATGCTATAACTCTGGAGAAATCTGGCACAAATCTCCAGTAGTATCCGGCCGAAACCAGGAAACATCGTACCTCTGTCACACTCCATGGTGGATCCCAAGCATTCACCACCTCAATCTTTGCTGAATCCACCACAAAGACAGCCTCTGAGATGATTTTTCCTATAATGTGAACCTCTTGGATCAAGAAATGGAAATTCAGGATCTTACCGTAAAGCTGGTTCTCACAGATTGTGTCCAGAACTATCTGAAAATGATAGGCATGCTCCTCCTTGGTAGCTGAGTAGATCAGAATGTCATAGATGAAGACTACTAAAAAGTGATCAAGGTATGGCTGAATGATCCTATTCATGAGTTCCATGAACAATGTTGGATCATTGGTCATGCTGAATGGAAAAACCAAAAACTCATAATTGTCGTACCAACATCTGATAGTCGTCTTCTACAAATCGTCAAATTGTACTCTAAGCTGGTGATAGCCTGATCTGAGTTCAATCTTTGAGAACCACCATGCTCTCTTTAGCTGATCAAAGAGGTCATAAATCCTTGTTAGTGGGTACTTTTTCTTCATGGTCACCTGGTTCAGGCACCAATAGTCATTACAAAGTCTCAAGCTCCCATCAACCTTCTTGGAGAACAAAATTAGGGCTGCCCAAGGAGAAACACTGGGCTAAATAAACTCTTTCCCATGTAAGCCCGCTAGTTTTAGTCGCAGATCATGAAGCTCTGTGAGAGCCATCCGATAGGATGGTGTAGATATCACTGTCATCTCAAGGTATAAGTAAATTTAAAATTCCACCAATCTGCGAGGAGTTAGACCCAAAACAACATCAGATAAGCTATCCGTGTACTGGTCCACCACTACATGATTACTCAGACTCTTCACATCAATAGCTCTGAGGGTAAGGCTAGCCAACTCATGAGTGATCAGCTACACTTTCCTCCGTGTAAGACCATCCGATGCTACAAAGGCTCCCTTCTCACGGGTGAAGGTAAAACTGGTCCCATTCGTACAGACACACCACACATTGTGTCTAATATAGTAAATCTGAGTATGGAATGTAGATAACCAGTCCATACCCAAGATGACATCGTAAGGCCTCGACACCACTACTAGGAGATCCCATCCAAATCTCTCGCCTCTTAGAGTGAGCTCAAACTGCCAGAACAAGTGTGTAATCGTCGAAACTTCTCTCATAGGGGTCTATTGATATAAGGATCGAGCAAATGAATCCATCAGAATCTTTGAGCTCTGAATAAGGGAAGTGGAAATAAAAGAATTAATGCAACATGTGTCTTAATGTACTGCATACAAGGTAGAGTAGACATATATCGTAGCTCATATCATCTTCGGATTGTCGTGATCCTAGGACTCAGCTTCCTATAGCTAAGATCGTTGTTGTCCTCCTACTCCTTGCAATCAGGGTGGACCACATGGTGGTGGATGTGGTAACATCTCGAATCATCACCCACCGCTAGCTGTATGGCCAACTGCTCTGTCACGTCCACCTGCTCCCTGCGTACCTCCTCGATTGATTCTCTGTCTCTGTCTAGGCGGTCCTTCAACCATCTACTGATCATCCGTATGGCAGTTCAGATAGTCACGAGCCATGTGACCCTACCCGCCGCGTACATAACACTACCCGCTCTTCACATGACTAGATACATCTCAGGTTCCCCACACAACCGACCCTAAATCATGCAGTCTTCCAGTCTTGGACCTTTGTGACATCAATCTACTGCCACCTGCAAAATCCTCCGCTACGTTATGTCCGGTGGTGGGCCTCGCTATTGGTCATTGCTCATCAAGGAAACTCTCCACTAAGAGGGCTCTCTCTAACACCCCATCCTGCATCGGGATGCTTAGAGAAATCATCGAATCCCTGATCTCTCGCTTGAGTCCCTCCTCGAAGGTCATGGATCTGAAGAATGGGTCTTGCACCATATATATGGATTAGCGCGAGTGGTAAATGAACCTCACGGATTAATAAGCCATAGTCATGCTACCCTACTGTAGATGAAGAAGTTCTTTTATGCGCACTGTATGAAGATTCACTGGAACAATATCTACCTAAAACAGGCTCTCGAATTCTGCCCCGAGAAGTGTCACCTCATCGTGAATTTGGACCATCAAGCTCGACCCTCTGCCAGCTGCTACCTGAAAAAGGCGAGAGGAAAGGATCATCATGAGATCAGCTGGTGTCCTTACCAGTTGGAAAACTCTCACCATAGCCTCCATCCAATATTCAGGTGCCTGTGGGTCAGTCTCTCCCCTGAATCTAGGTAGCCTCTAGCACTGGAACTCGTGCAACGCGCTCAAGCGGCATGAACCCTTTTCTACTAGGGTTGGTAGAATCAGTGGCCCAACAAGTAACGGTACCGCTGTTTCCCCCGCTGGTGCCTTTATAGGAAGAGGGCCCTGCAACAAGGCCTCGTCGCTTGGTGGGCTGTCAATCTGTACTATATCGGGAACCCTAGCTGGCTATCTGCATGGAGACATCCTGAAACGAAACAGGTGTTCCACAATCAAATAGTTATACATGGTGAGATGACGCAAAGAGATCACAATGTAATCTTTTTAAAAGACACACACAATCAGTGTTTTCATGCACTAAGTAGGAAATCAGAAGTCAGGGTTCTAGTGTATGGATACACTGGCTACTGCAACAACACTAGATTCCTTAATCTGATAACCACACTCACTACACTAAACACAATTTCCATTAAAAAGAAGATCAGAGCCCAATTTTCTATGGTAGAACTGACTCCTCTAATACCAATTAGTCACGAACCATCCCCCAAGACCCATGTCGTGACTACCCCAAGCCATCCATCTATAGGCTAGGGGCTGGTGACTAGCATAGAAGGCATATTCCCTAAAACTGGGAAGACATTGACTTTATAACTAAGTAACACACGTAACCAAGCACACCATAAGATAATAACTCAAGTAAACTGAATAGTAAACAGAGTGATTATAGAATAAAAAGTGGCCAGAATACAAGCACAAGAAGAAAGTACAAGAAACAGTAAGTAAAAGTAAACTGGAATAGCTCTAGTGATCACCAGACAAGGATCCTAACTGAAGGGTAGGTACGGATCTCAAATGGTCGTCTCAGTGGTACACCTTGTCTATGGTCCACCACCGAGCTACCTCCAGTATTGGTACTCTCATCCTCAGTCTGTGATGTCTGCTGTCTGCACTAAACACAACGAGGTGCGTGCATAGCCCACGTAGGGGAGAGTATAAAGAGAATCAGTAGGGACCCCTAGACCTTGAAGGTCTCACAAAATACACCAAGGATAAACCATGAAACATGTAAACCAATTAAAATCCTAGTTAGGTATATGGCCATACATATTCCTAAGTCATTAAGTATACCCATCTCAATCTTGAGGAATACACAAAGTACAACTCAAAGCACAATGATCAACTGTTCCACAAAAAAATACCATGATGGTAAGTACCACACAGGTACGCCACACAAAAGAATATCACAAAGGTATTACCACGAAGGAAAGTACCACAAGGTATAAACTAATCTATCAAAAAGCACAAAAATTATCTTTCACTCTCGACCCACTGTGATTGAGGTGAAGGTATCCTTAAGTGAATACTAGCTCTACACGTTTAACTATTCCCTCAGATTTAAATTCCGAGCACCGGTTCAAAAGTTACAAAAACCTGCTCGTACGTTTATTGGAAGTACCCAAAAAAAGTTCTCAAACTCATTCCGGGCACACCGGGCCTCAGAATCATGCATCGTCAATTTTGGAGAACTCTTAAAATTCACATATATTTTAAATAAATACAAGGAAATTATGGGTATTTACATAGATACCACCTATATAATGTGATTATGGTTATCATGTTTTCCATAAAGTGTTACCTTGATTGGGGAAATTCCATATTAGGAAACAGTGAATGTTAACTCCCTGGTTTGTCAGGCCGTCTAAAATAGTAGAAAGTGTCGATTCAATCGAATAATGTTTAACCATTCTATAACACTATTATTCTATTAATTATGTGGTCCTTATGTAGTATAAATATAGATATCACCTAGACCATTCACATCTAACAGAAATTGTTTACATAAAGATTCATAATGATTCATCCTTTGAGGATTATCTAATAATGGTTATGGATTGTAGTGGGAAATATCTTTGAGTTCAACCTATAACATTTTGTTGTGTTTAGTGGCAGGTTGGGTGAGTTCACAAAAAAAACATGGGGGAGGGATCCTGATATGAAATAATAGTGTCCAATCATTTTCATAGATACCTGATTGTGATTGTTGGAGTAGATGGGGGAAGAGACATTATATGCTTGGGAGGTTGTAAGCACCCATATATTTTATGTAATTCCATATTTGATTTTTTCATTTGAGTCTCAGTGGAAAATTCTTATTTAGATATAAATATCCTTTGTCATAGAAAATTTCTTAATGTTTAAGGATGCGTGCTTGTTGTAATTAATGGAGTTAGAGTGTAAGTTGGATATGTGTTAACATTAGTTCATGGAAGGATGAGAAGCCTTAAAAGGGGTTCGGGAGGTTTAAATGGAAATGGGATAAAAATCATCAAATGAATATTTTCATGTTTTGTAATGGGATTACAAATCATGTAATAGTTCAAGGTTTTTAATAAAAATGTCCTAGGTAATAAAATATTCTTTGTACTCCATTAAATAGATTTACAGGACTTGTGACAACATTATACACCATTTAATTCATTGACCTTCTGTTTTAATCATGTTGTGCGGCCTATTTATCATTTTCTTCATTTGTAGCTCCCTCCTTTCAACCATAGGGAATTTTTATTCTGATTTTGAGGTACCAAACATCATTATCGATATCTCATTTTTTTGAGATATTCCAATTATTTATTTATGGTTTGGAATCTCCCTTCCCTTCCTTCCTCTACAACCATTGTGGTAAAATACCTTCATAAATTGAGTCGTTGTTTTTTATATTTATTAGTTTGAAACTTGAAAAAACAATGAAATAATCATTACCTTATTCCACTTGGTTTATTCTACTGGTAGAATTGTTTGATCCTCATTTAAATGCATGGATTCTAAATCATAATCCTACGGTTTGATAATTACTATAGTTGATGAAATATTGTGATTGAACCAAAATAATTTGCATATGATCAATTTAGAAATGAATGCAATTTTTTTTATGAAAGATGGTTTCAATTGAATCCTGGCCTGACTTATAGAGACCTATTCTGTTAGTGAACTATAAATGAAAGTGAATTGGCTAGTGGCTTAAAGTATTTTTATCATGATATGTGACTATATGTAACATCCTAGGTAAATAAATAATAAGACATTTTCCATAATTATTCATATTTTTTAATTAAATGTTAATTTTACATTAAAGGGGTTACTATGTTTGATGGCGTACAAGATATGTAACAACGAGTTTCATTGAAATCTTACTTTGCACACTAATAATATAATATTATTTTTTTAAATGGTAGTTAACTCCTAGAAATTTTATTGGCATGAATGAAGAAAAATAACTAAAATATGATTATACAAGTTTTTAAATGTATTTATATTAATTCAATAAAAGTTAGAAGCTTAAAATGTGGATGAATATAATTTTTATCATAATTTACTTTAAGAGGTCGATTTACCGACATTTAATGTGAACCCATTAAAATCTATTTTTGGTCATTTTTATATGTTTGATTTGAGAAAATAAAATTCTTTTTATTATCATGACATCAAAATTTACTTTGGGTAATTTTTTTATTTTTTCTGATAAGATTCATTTTTAAAGAATAGTGAAAAATAATGTATTTTTATTCAAATATAACATTTAATATAATTTATTTATGTGGTTAGATTATCATTTTAATTGGTTTTAAAGTGAAAATAGATTATATTTTTACCATTTAATCAAATTTTGGTCATTAGAATCAATTTCACTTTGAAATTGGACATATTGAACTATCAATCTTTTGATAGTTATTATTTTTTAAAAACATGACTTTTGTTCTGGCAATGGGAAATAATTTTAAATTAACTAATCCATATTCTATGATTTTAATTTGGTAATATAGACATTATTTTTGAATTTTTAATGTAAAATATAGCGTAGGTTGATTTTTTGGTATTTTTCTGAAAAACATCAATTTTTAATGAATAGTGAATCCACTAAGTCATAGTAAAAAATTTGACTTTTTCATTTTAATGATATTTTACCGTTTCTGTGAATTGAATTTCAAAAATCCCAAATATATGGTTGTTATTAGTATTTAAAATTTGGTTCAATAACATGAACTTAATTTATGGTGAATAGTAATTTTTGACTTTTAATTACTATAGTTAAAGGTAAATATGGTAATTCAAGGTAAAAAAGAATATTATAATAATACAAAATTACCTTAACAATTGTTCTAACATTATTGTTTGAGTAATTTAAAACCATGGACATTTTTGGGTCTATTTTGGGGCCACATTGAGAAACTTGGGAGTTATAATGAAACTTTATTTAAATTAACTTAAAGTATAGAAAAAAATGACATAAACTAATATCTTTTAGTAAATTATTTTTTAAATGGGGTTATATAAGTTATCATTTCGACTATAAATATTCATTGGAAAGAAAAGAA
Organism: Viscum album; assembly: GCA_963277665.1. NCBI lineage: Eukaryota > Viridiplantae > Streptophyta > Magnoliopsida > Santalales > Viscaceae > Viscum > Viscum album. The sequence continues at coordinate 2,004,114,750 of OY728136.1, forward strand.
TATTTAATACTTCACAGTATTTTTTTTATAATTTTTAGACATCAACTTAATTTAATTATTTATGCCACAATAATGATGCAGTCTTTACCTCATTAAAATATCATTTATATAAATAAGATTATAAGTATTAAAACAATAACCAAAACTTGTCCAATTATTATTGGATAATTTTATTTCTACCATTAGTCATCTTAGCTTCGACGTTAATTATTTTTGGACCTTTAGAAACTGAGTATCATTATATAATAAAATAATATTTTAACACTTTTCTAAAGAGCCCCTCCTCCCCCTTATAAAAATCCCTCACTTCTAACCAATTCATCACAACCCTAAATATGCTTGTCTACTCAAAACGCTACCCAATTAAGCTCCCTACACCCCTCGCCTCATCTTAGAAGCCTTACTTTAGATAGAAGGCACATTAAGAAGTCCGTTTGATTCATACCAATGGAAATTACCCAAATTAAACGTAGGGATTTCTCTAAAATTAATTTCTTTATTTTACTACTCCAACCCCTAAAATATTTTTATTAATTTATTTTATAACAAAAATAGTTTCCAAAATATACTAGGATGTTTTTATGAGAATAACTGGAACTACACTTACACACACCTCCATCTAATGGGTGAAAAACATACTATTTCCATGTGTGGCAAACTAACTCCTCACGAAACGATGATTGTTCGATTATCTCCTACCACCTATCATGGTGGCCATTAAGATGGAACTATATTTATATATGATATATATTATTTTTATTTTTTCTTTATGAATCTGTATTTTTCTTTTAAATCATAGCTTTATGGTTTCCATTATGGGTAAATGCAATAATTTCATTTGAGGAAGTGCGGAATACAGCCCCCTCAATGTGATATGACTCATTCATGCCACACATGGGATGTATAAAGGATAGAGTTAATGATATTATATATGATATTATATTGGAATTACAATATATCTATTTATCATTATGTTTTAATTCTAAAAAAATAATAAATAGAAATGAAAGTAGCATTCATGCGTACGTACGACATACTGTCTCCATGAATGGTGCATTTCAGTTCTTAACTCCAAATGATATACAATGTAGTAAATATATATATATATATATATACTGGATATATATATATATATATGATATTTAAATAATGTATATAATTCTGGATATAATGGACTATTGATCACATGGACAACTTGTAAAAATAAGGTGTTCGTTTTTGACTCAAGTACAAAATATCGACAAAATGACCATTATTAACTTAAATGATTACATAATGTTTATAACATGGTAATAATGGATATTAAAGGATTAATAAACTTGAAAAATGTTCTTAAGAGATTAGAAACTAACAATAGTTTATAATTTAGGAGATTAATGAACGAACAGGTCAAGATAGACACGAGGTTAGGGACTTTATCTCAATCTCCTTGCATTGAGTAATATTTCGATAATATATACCTTCTTCATTTACATGGTGTATAATAAAACCCTTTGTCTTTTACTTTCATTCAAAGGGAATATTTTTTTCAATGATGTGTTTTACTAAATGACAAATAGAATGTTTTCATGGTTTTCGGTGACAATGACCTCTCCGCCACCGTAATCATCATTTGGATTCCTCTATTATCCTTAATGTTTTCTAAAATGATAATGAAATCCCTTATTCTGTTCATGGGTTTTCTGGATTTCAAGATGGTTTGTGAAATAGGTTAATTATATAAATATCTTCAAATTTTTTCTTGGGATTTCAAATTTAATGTTATTAGTGAAATGTTTATATTTGCAATATTTTATGTGTTATGATTTTATAATGGTACTTGAAAATTTAACGGGGGGTTAAGTGATAAACGAAATGATGAGTGGTTTCTGGATAAACCAGGAATGATGGTAACATTATAACCTCCAGTGAATTGGTTATAAAAGTCAGGTGTATGGCTATTCCATTTAGTGATATCTGTGGAAGTTGACCATATGGTTATTCCATTTATGTATTTTTATGTCCCAAGTTATCTTTATATGTTATGTGTTTTTTTCAATAAGGGTTTAATGGAAATATTTTTGTTACAAAAGGGTATAAAATGATCTTTTATTCAGTGATTATTATTTAGTACCTCATAAAGGTGAAAAGAATAACATATGATAAAGTATTCATGGTTTACATGTTATTTTGAAAAACTAATAGTTTTCCATCTTTATTTATCTCTTTACTAAGATTTTTAATGCTCATCGCAAGTTTTTGAATTGTTTTTCAATGTACAGAAAGTGGAATAGGGTCACGGATGGGATCAAGGGAATGACAAGTTGTCTAAAACATAGAACTAGACATGAATCTTTTTTTCATGAGTTTTTATTTTTGTGAAAAAAATGGAAACTGAATAGATTTGCCTATATGTATTATTCATGACGTCATGTGTAGTTATGGCCCATTTCTATAAAACTCTAAACCTGAAAAGATCCTCAATCGGAATTATTAATTTAATTCAAGATTATGTAATGTTTAAGTTCAGGTCCATATAGTTGGTATTATAGGTCTGTTTAGATAACATTAAGGGTTAGAATATTGTTAAATTAATGTCCCAAAATTAATTAAGGGTAATATTGAATTGATATAGTTTTTACAGATTACCATGTTGCTTCGCCAAAGATATTTTTGTGTTCAGAATGGTTTTCAGTAGAGGAAACAGGGCAACTGTGTTGGGACGACATCAGGAGAAAGACAACCTTCCAAATCTGTAACTTGATATAGTCAGAATCAGAACCAAATAGTCTATTGCAGTGATGGCATAGTTCACTCAGGCTATAAATTGTGGTGTTATCCATGCACGAGATCTTCCAGATATACCATAGAGGAACATGTCAATAGTGGAGCATTTCATGAGGCAACATCCCCTATCATTCAGAGGATCATCAGACCTTGTGCTAGCAGAAGGGTGGATTAAAGCATTGGAGAAATTTTTTGATTTCATGGGTTGTTGAGAACTTCAAAAGATTAGTCTCTCGTTTTACCATTTTGAAGGTGATGCTTATTAGTGGTGGTCAATGATGAAAAATATCAGGGGTAGTGAGGATATTGATGCTCTTGTTTGGGATTAATTCAAAGGTTTTTTCCTTGAGAAATATTTTCCTAAATTGGTTCAGCTTAGGATAGAAAAAAAATCCTTGGATTTGTGGAAGGAGGATGACTCAGTGGCTATTTATGAAGGAAATCTCACTCGACTTGAAAGGTATTCTCCAAATTTCATCTGAGATCTTCATAGTAAGATAAATCTATTTTACTCAAGATTGAAGCCATGATATCGAAGAGAATTACCCTCTCATGAGTTAAAAAGTTATGAAAAACATGTTCAATATGCGGAGAAGGTGGAAATGGAGTTTTCTGATGATCATGTGATCTTTGACAAATAATATAATAAGAGGTCCCATAAGTAAGAAAAGGGAAAGAATTCATCATAGAAGGATGGAGGTGAGAAAAGTAAATATCCATCTTATGAGAAGTGTGGTAAAAAGAATCATGGATAATGGTTATCAAGGTCTGGGAAGTGGAACCGGTGTGGTAAGTCTGGAAATATTGGTAGTTATTGTTAGGAAGATGATCAAGCAGGGAATGAAAAGCCAATGGTAAGATGTTTTAAGTGCAATAAAATTGATCATTATGCAAATGAGTGTCCAGCAAAGAACTAAACTGGGGGAAACCAACTAGACTACAAGCAGAAAGGGGAGGTGAAATCCTTTGTAACTATTTCAGCAGATGTTGGTCCATCGAATGATGTACTATCAAGTACACTGTTTTTTGGTTCAGATTATGCCCATGTGTTGTTTGATTCAAGGTCTACACAATCTATCTTTTCAGAGAAATTTTATATTAAATTAGGAATTCCATCTCATGATATGAATAATGAACTTTTAGTAAAACACCTTGAGGAAACATTGAGACAAAAAGAAATTATAAGAACCTTATTGTCCATGTGTGTAGGAAGAATCTACCTGAAATCCTTATTTTTTTCTACTATTAGTGTTTGATATTATTTTGGGAGTTGATTGGCTGTCTGTTTATCATGATAAGATTGACTGTAGAGCTAAAGAGGTTTCTTTTCAGAAATATTTTCAGTTTGTATACAAGAAAGAACCCTTACTTTTGATAACATTTCAGGAAGCTGAGGAACTAGTGAAATATGGAATTGAATTTTACCTTCCACATACTATTGAAAATAAAGGAACTATTAAAATTTATGACGTGACAGTGCTAAATGAGTATCATGATGTTTTTCCTGATTAGTTTCCTAGTATTATACCTGATAGAGAAGTTGAATTTAATTTTGAATTAGTTCTTGATGGTAAGACAATTTCAAAACCCCCTTATATAATGTCTCAAATTGGGATTTTAGAGTTAATGAAGAAATTACAGTTGCTATTAGATAAAGGTTTCATTTGACCTAGCACATCACAATGGGGTGCTCCTGTCTTGTTTGTTAAAAGGAAATATGGTTCAATGAGACTTTTCATTGATTATATCGCATTGAATAACATAATTGTTAAGAACTTGTATCCTTTTTCTCATATTGATGATTTTTTGATCAAATCCAAGGAGCATAGTGTTTTGTGAAGATTTACATGAGGTTAGGGTACCATCAGTTGAAATTAAAGAAAGCAGACATTACATTTAATGCATTTCATTCTAGATATGACCATTATGAATTTATAGTTTGACTTTTTGGCTTAACCAATGCACCTGATATATTCATGGATCTTATGAAAAGAATTTTACACGAGTTCATGGATAAGTTTTTGGTTCTGTTTATTGATCATATTTTGGTTTATTAAAAAAGTGAAGAGGACTATGAAATTCATTTAAGAGTTGTATTTAAAAACATAAAAGAAAATAAACTATATAAAAATTAAAAAAAGTGTGCGTTTTGATTAAAAAAAATTCCATTCCTCGGTCACATTGTTTCAAAAAAATGGATTAACTATTGATCTTGCTAAATTAAAAGCTGTTGTAGAATGGACAAGACCCCAAAATATAACTGAGATTCATAGTATTCTTGCTTTGGAAGGTTATTATAGGAGGATTGTTGGAAATTTTTCATGATTTTCTGGTCAACTGAAAAAGTTATCTCGAAAAGGTTTTAAGTTCATTTGGACAAAAGAATGTGATGATTGTTTTCATGAATTGAAAAGAACATTGTTGAATGATTCAGTTTTGGAAATGCCTTCCAGAGATGGTGAATTTTTATCTACATTGATGCTTGGTTGAAAGGACTTGGTTGTTTCCTCTTGCAGAATGATCAGGTAATTTCTTATGCTTCATGTTAGTTGAAATTTCATGAGTTAAATTACCCTACACATGATTTGTAATTAGCTGTTGTGGTTTTAGCATAAAAAATTTGGAGGAATCATTTTTATGGAGTAAAATGTGAAATATATACTGACCAAAAAATATTGAAGTACATATTTACTCATACATAATTGAACATGAGACAGAGAAGATGGTTGGAATTAATCATGGATTATTATTGCACGATTCATTACCACCCAAGAAAGGAAAATAAGGTTTCTGATGATTTGAGTTGAAAAAATAATGATTCATTGACCATGCTATGTTTGGAATGATATCCTTTGGTTTTTGATTTGATGAACTTTGGCATTGAAGTCATTGGTGTAGACAATTCTTCTATTTTGTTTCAGGTGTCAGTGAAATCATCTCTATTAGTCACAATTAAGCAATCACAGAAGGCAGTCAGTGAGTTATAGAAAAAGGTAGAGTTGGTTTAGAATGGTATGGTTCCTAATATTAAGGATGATAATGATTGTGTTTTGAGTTTTGGGATGAGATTATCTATGACTTGTGATTCACAGTTGAAGAATGAGTTTTTAAGTGAAGCTTATAGTTCCCCGTTTTTAGTTCATCCTGTCAAGATGTACATAGAACATCAAGAGTATTATTGGTGGGATGGAATGAAAAGAGATATTTCTGACATTACTGTGAAGTGTTTGACTTTTCAACTGGTCAAAGAAGATCGACAGTTACAAAAAATAAGGCTTCAGTATTTACCAGTGCCAGAGTGGAAATGGGAAAATATATCTTTGGAATTCATTGTGGTATTACCAAAGACATCTCAATGTAATAATGCAATATTGGTTATTTTTTGATAGGTAGACTAAATATGATCATTTCATTCCTATTAGAGATACTTTGTCTATAGATCAACTTTCTCAGTTGAATGTTAAAGAGATAGTCAGGTTGCATGGTGTTCCTATCTCCATTTTATCTGACCATGATCCCAATTTTACTTCTATCATTTGGAATGGCCTTCATAAGTCATTGGGTACTGAAAAAAATTTTATTATATATTTTTATCCTTGATAGGATGGGAAATCAGAACGAAAAATTCAGACCTTGTAGGACATGCTATGAGCTTGTTCACTAGAATACCATGGAAGTTGGTACCACCATCTTTATTTGGTTGAATTTTCTTATAATAATAGTTTTCATTCCAGTATACAGATGGCTCCTTTTGAGGCATTATAAGGGAAGTGATGTTGAAATCCCACTTTTTGGGATAAAGTAGGTGAAAAGAAGTTTATGGGACCAGAATTGGTAGATGTGATGGCAGAAAAAGTACAGTTGATTCTGAAGAACATGAGAACAACTTAGAGGAGGCAGAAAAGTTATGCGGATAACCGGAGGACGGATCTCTCTTTTGATGTAGGTGATCATGTCTTTATCAATGATTCCTAATAGAAAAGTGTAATGCATTTTTTAAGGGAATGTTGAGTCGGAGGTTCATTGGACCCAATGAAATCCTGGAGAATGTTTGATCCGTGGATTAAAAAGTGTATTTACCTCCATGATTATCCTAGGTACACAGTGTTTTTCATGTTTCAATATTGATAAAGTATATGCTAGATCCACCTCTTGTTTTAATCCCAAAGGTAGTTTAGTTGGAATGAAATCTCTCTTATGGGGAACAACCAGTCCAGATTTTTGACAGTAGAGAGCAAGTGTTGCGGAAAAAGGTAATTCACCTGGTAAAGGTTTTGAGAAAAACCCATATGGTTGAAGAGGTAACGTGGGATTCTGAAAATGCTCTAAGGTATAGATACCCCCACTTATTTGATATGTGAGTAAAAATTGCAAGGAAGCAATTCAAAGGGGGGGGGGAGGTTGTAACATCCCACACAATTAAATAAAACAAAATTTTCCATAATTATTCCTATTTGTGAATTAAATATTAATTTTACTTTAAAGGGGTTTCTATGTTTGATGGCGTACCTGATACGCAACAACATGTTTCTTTGAAATCATACGTAGCACACTAATAATATAATATTATTATTTTAAATGGTATTTAACTCCAAAATATTGTATTGGCAGGAATCCAAAAAACTAACTAAAATATGATTATACATATTTGATAATTGTATTTAAATTTCTCTAATAAAATTTAGAGGCTTAAAAAGTTAAAGATTTTAATTTTAAGCATAATTTACTTTAAAAGGTCGATTTATCACCATTCAATGAGGAACCCTCATTAAATATAGTTTGGTCAATTTTATATGTTCTATTTGAGATAATAATATTCATATTTAGAATCTGGATATAGAAATTTACATTGGGTAACTTTTTGGTATTTTTCTAATAAGATTCATTTTTTAATGAATAGTGAACAATACTGTCTTTTAATTCAAATATGCCTTTTAACATAATTTATTTATATGGTTAAATTATCCTTTTAATTGGTTTTAAAGTGTAAATAGATAATATTTTTACCATTTAATCTAATGTTGGTCAATGGAAGCAATTTCACTTTGAAATTGGACATAATCAACAATCAATCTTTTGATTGTTATTATTTCTAAAAAACACGCTTTTTGTTTTCTCAACTAGAATTAATTTTAAATTAATTAATCCAAATTTTATGTTTTGGATTTTTTAAAATAGACATCATTTTTGAATTCATAATATTAAATATACCTTAGGTTGATTTTTTGGTATTTTTCTGAAAAACATCAATTTTTGATGAATAATGAAACCACTAAGTCGTAGTTGAAAATCCAACTTTTTAATTTAAATGAAAATTTACTTTTTCTGTGAATTGAATTTCAAAAATCTGAAATACATGGTTGTTTTTAGTAAGTAAAATGTGGTTCAATAAGATAAAAATAATTTTTGGTGAATAGTAATTTTTGACTTTTATTTATCGTGGCTAAAGTTAAATAGGGTAATTCAAGGTGAAACAATAATATTTTAATCTAAAATTACATTAACACTTGTACTAATCTTATTTATTGATTCATTTAGGACCATGGTCATATATTGGTCGATTTTGGGACCCCATGGAGCCACATTGGAGGGATAAGGACACTTTAATTTAATTAACTTAAAGTAAAGAAAAAATGACATAAATAAATAAAATTTAGTAAATTAACATTTACATGGGGTTATACAAGTTATCATTTAGACTATAAATATTAATTTGAAATATATTAAGATTTCATAAATAATGGTATTTTTTTATAATTTTTAGACATGAAATAAAGTAAATTATTTTTACACAATAATGATGTAGTATTTAACTCATTAATAAAAGATTTAAATAAATAAGATTATAAAATTTAAAAAACTATCCAAAATTTGTCCAATTATTATTGGATGATTTTATTTTGATCATTAGTCATATTATCTTCAACATTAATTATTTTTGGACCTTTAGAAACCGAATTTCATTATATAATAAGATAATATTTTCACACTTTCCTAAAGAGCCCCTCCTCCCCCTTATAAATATCCCTCACATCTAACCAATTACTCACTCCTCTCAAGCCTCTTGGCTCATCCAAACACTGTCCAATTAGTCTCCATACATCCCTCCCCTCCTCTTAGAAGTCGTACCATAGGCAGAAGAAACTTCAAGAAGTCCTTTTGATTCAAACCAAAGGATGTTAGCCAAATTAAAGGAAACTATTTATCTTAAATTCATTTCATTTATTTTACGTCTAAAACCCCTAAACTCCTATTATTAAAGTATTTTATAACAACACCAGTATCCTCAATATACTAAGATGTTGTTAAAAAATGGATTTGAACTACACTTACACAAACCTCTATCTAATGTGTAAAGAATATACTGTTTTTGTGGATGGAAAACTAACGCCTCACGAAACGATGATTGTTCGATTATCTCTTACCGCCTATCATGGTAGACATTAAGATGGAACTGTATTTGTATATGATATATATTGTGTTTATGTTTTATTTACGCTTCTTTATTTTTCCTTTAAATCATAACTTTATGGTTTCCATTATGGGTAAATGCGATAATTTCATTTGAGGAAGTGCGGACTACCTCCCCCAAAAAGTTATATGACTCATTCATGCCATATGTGGGATTTATAAAGGGTATAGTTAATGATATTATATATGATATTATACTGGAATTATAATATACCTATGTATCATTATGTTTAAATTCCATTAAAATAAGAAATAGATATGAAAGTAGCGTTAATGCGTACGTATGACTTACCATATCCATGAATGGTGCATTTCATTTCATAACTCCAAATGATATGTACTATTATATATATATATATATATTGGATATATATGATATCTAAACAATGAATATAATTTTGGATGTAATGGAGTATTGACCACATAGACAACAAATAAATAAAAGGTGTTTATTTTTTACTCAAGTACCAAATATCGACAAAACGACCATTATTAACTTAAATTATTACATATTGTTTATAACATGGTAGTACCTGATATAAAAGGATTAATAAACATGAAAAAGGTTCTTAAACAATTAGAAATTAACTTCAGTTTATTATTCAGGATATTAAAGAGTGAACGGGTCAAGTCGGACGCAAGGTAAGAGACTTCATCACAATCTCCTTTAATTGAGGCATATTTGGATAATATATAACTTTTTATTTTACATGGTGTATAACAAAACCCTTTGAATTTTACTTTCATTCAAAGGGAATATTTTCTCCTACGAAGCATTTTACTAAATGAAAAACATATTTTTTTAACGTTTGCGGCGATAATGTCCTCTTCGCCACCGTAATCGTTATTTGGATTCTTCTATAAGACTTAATGTCTTACAAAGGGATAAAGAAATACCTTATTCTATTTTTGGGAGTTTTGGTATTGAAAATGTTATTCGAAACGGATTTATTATTTCAATATCATGAAATTATTACTTGTGATTGCAAATTAAATGTTATTCGTGAAATTATTATATTTTTAATATTTTATGTGTTATGATTTTATAATGGTACTTGGGCATTTGACGTGTGGTTACATGATAAACCAAAGGATGGGTGGTGTCGTGATAATTCAAGATGGGTGGTTATGTTATAACCTCCAATCCATTGGGTATGGAAGTCGATACAATGGTTTTTCAATTTAGTGATATGTGTGGAAGTCGACCGTATGGTTATTCCATTTAAGTATGTTTATGTCCCAAGTTACCTTTATATGTTATGTGTTTCTTTTATATATGGGTTTTATGGTAATTTTTTGGTTACAAAAGTGTAATAAATTATCTTTTATTCATTGATGACTATTTAATACCTCATAAAGTGAAAAGTATTACTCATGATAAGGTATTCATGGTTTACTTGTTGTTTTCAAAAACTAACAGTTTTCTTTCTTTGTATATCCCTTTATTGAGCTTTTAATGCTCATCACAATTTTTTGAAATGTTTTTCACATGACATAAAATAGAATAGGTTCAAGGATGGAATCAAGGAAATGTCATGCTATCTAAAATATAGAACTAGAAATGAATCTTTTTTTCAAGAGTTTTTGTCTTGTGAAACAAAATGGAAATGGAGTAGATGTGTCGACTTGTATTATTCACGTTGTCTTGTATAGTTACGACCCAATTCTCTAAAAATATAAACCTAAAAAAATACACAATGGTAATTATTAATTTAATTCAAGATTATGTAATGTTTAAGGCTGTGTCCTTATACTATAGGTGATTTCTTAATATAGAATAACAAATTTGAGGAATATTGATTCTTGATATAACTGTTAATAATTAATATATAATTTCTTGTGTCATATGAATGAAAAATGGTATATATGAAAAATTAATCATTGAGAATTATGATGTGATACTGCGATATCCTTTTTGTTTGATTGTGATTATATTCCATGGTGTGATGATTATATAACAGGCTCCGCCCTGAAACATTCAAAATTATATGTTATAATAGTGATATTGAGTGGGATAGTACCATTACCATGTTGGAATGATCATAGAGATTGGTCTATGTGCATTCCGATGTTGTAATGCTTATAGGGATTTCAATAGGATTTAGTAATGCTCATAGGTCTTTCACCTGAATAGTTTTTACTATACCATGATTATATTGTTGCGGTTGTCAAGGTTGTAAAACATGCTAAGAGATATTATGGAAGGGTGTTGAAGCATGTTATTTTACATTGGTTAAATAGTTGTGGTTCCAATGGTCATAAGACATGCTTAGTGAAATTTCATCATGGAACGGAAGTACGGTTTTTGTTTTATTTTACTTATTATTTAATTAATTAATACATATGATTATCAATTCAATTAAAACAAATTTTATAATGTAGGTTTTTTTAGACATGGAGGTGATGAACAACTATGTTATACACACATGATATACGACCCACCGTTTGAGACCCAAAACATCGAATCTTATATCTGAGTCAGATCATCTATTACTTGTATTGTTTCTCGGATGATATTTAGTTACATTCCAAAATATCAGTAAATTATTATTTTATTATTTATTATATTATTCAGTTTATATTTCTTGTTTTCTTATGATATGTTTTTTCTTTGATTATATCCTTTTATTATGGTCTATTAATATTTATATGTTAGTTCATTTTAGGGGTATGTTTTACCCACTAAACCTATTACCGCCTTGATGGTAGTCGACAACCTATGGATTATGTGGATTCTGGATTGAGGACTCATAACCAACAATTTATAGCCATGTGATGGAGTTCCAGAATTGGTGATGTTACAACATATCATATCACACAAGACTATCCTAATCACCAACATTATTGGAATCATTATCATTCTTTTTCATTACCCATGCGCCTTAGGAAACATTATCCTGTAAATATGAATTCCATTTGAAATTAAAAATATTCCCCTATTGGATTGTTCCATAGTGAATCTCATAAATATCATTACAATATATATTACTTGACTTATAATGAGCTACCACATGGAACTATCAATGTTGATATTGACCTAATGGGTATATGTCTATTCTGCTATGTTCATTATAGAGAATAATCTGCATGACCAATAATCAATTGAATATAATATTGGTATCGGTTTTCCAATAAGTGTTATGTAAATAATATAGTATATTAATAAAACAGAAGAACTCCCACTAAGCATCTTCTACACACAATAATCATATTTTTTATTAATAAAACGAAATTATATTATGGCCTCATGTAACTAAATGTTCCATTACCTAGTTTCTTATTTTAATCTATATATGTATTTTTTAATTTGTATACCTTCTTGTCTTCTATTGGATTCCAAAATCCTTCATGTAGTTTCATATATACATTTTCCCAAATGGTATATTTATGGAATATTGATTTGAAAACCATTTGATAAATCTCATAGTCATGTTAGGCTATAGTGGGAATTAGAATTCAAGAAGGATATCATCATAGAAAAGGGTGAAAAGGATTCCTTATTATAATCATTTCTCTCATTGAACCCATTTGCATCCAATAATGCCTTATAAGTATTATATTTCTTATCCATGTCTTGTTTCTTCTTTAATAACCATTTAAAAAAAATTATATATCTTATAAGGTATCTATGAAAATATAACATGCCTTTTGTATATAGAATCCATTTAAATATTTTTATCTTCCGTCCAGGTGGGAATATTTCTACCACTTACAAATTCTATGTAGGTAATAAGATAATAAATTTGAATTAATAATGAGTCAACCTTCTCAAAAATAGAAAATAATGTCATTAAATATCACATTACTTTGTTATAACCCTATTTAGTACATGTGTCTCTAGAACATCTTCCTCCATGAGGATTTATTGAATCTAATATTGTTCCAACTCTTATGTTCCTTGATCCTAGACTGCATCAATGATTTTATGTCTCCCATTATCTATTATAGAGATATTCTCCGTTTTGAGGATTTTGATGTGTATTTCAACAACAAAAAATCTATTAGATCATATAGGTAATATGCCATTTTCGTTACCTGGTATCCAATAAAGGAACACATTGTGCCTCAGGGTGTTGTTTCATAATGATACCCTAACAATAATGTGACATACAAACCCAGGAAAACATATCATCATATTCTTCTTTCAATTCCATAATTATCATGAAATACATTCATCCTCATTAGTTGGAACACAATTTAGTATGTATACTTCTGTTTGTATTGTGCATCCCCAAAATGATAATGAATGATTCACATGAATTATCATTTATTTCACCATGTCTAATTGTGAGTGGTTTCTCCGTTCATTGACACCACTATTCTGATGTGTATAAGATGGAGTGTCTTTAGAAATAATCAAAATCACCTATAAATTACTAATGATGTCTTGATAATGATATTCTCAACCAATGTCTGAGTAGTGTATCTTAATCATCTTACAAAGAAGTTTCACATAATCATTCTTTTATTCATCAAAAATATCAAAGTAATAAAACTTATACCTCAACATGTAGTCAAATAAAAATCTAATATAATCATTAGAAATAGTTTAAAAGTATGGGTACCAACCTCATGCATCATTTAAAAATTTTCCGCACATAATGACATGGATTAATTAATTAAGATCATTGGTTGTCTCACCTTTTCCACTAAATATGTATTTTTTAGTTTTTCATTTTAAACATTCACAACATAAAACATGTGTTTATTGTTTAAATGAATCAAAACATACCTCAAGGTGTAATTTTTTAGAACATTTTTCATTTACATGAACTATTTTTTGATTTCATTATTTGGTGTGATATAATTTATTTTCAGTAGTTTCATTATAGATTTGTATTACATTGTTTCTCTAATCCAACACATAAAGCCCAATATTTAAATTCATCTTACTATAAATTTTTTTATCACTATTATAGGGGAAATATTATTCCATGTTTTCTAAATAAATATATCTATATTAAGTGAAGATATAAAAATAATGTATCTGGTACCAATTAAACATAATAAAAATCTTTTTAAAAAATATCATTACCATTAGAAAAATAAGGTGATTGTCCCCAATTTCCATGACAAGAAGTCTGGCACTATTGGATACACAGTGATCTACCTCCCCTCACACTATAATAAATAGTCTATTTGGTTCCTGTATTTTAATATATATTTCTACACCACTAGTTGTACGTAGAACCCAATTTTTCAAAAATATAAAAATTTCACATGAACATAAACACAAATGAATATTCCACTTTTCAATATTCGTGGGTGTAGTTTTATATCTAGTGATCTTTCTTCCCTCATGTGAGACAAATATCTTCTTAATCCTTATTGTCCCATGATCACTATCTTCTTCTAAGTTTCTTTAAAATAGTCCTTTGGATTTGAGAAATTATATTTTCCATTCCTTTTATTGAAAAGAGGGATAGAAGGATTTTAATGGTTGATATATTTATCAAAATTGTGGTGTAGTGTGAGATTATCATGAGGATACATATCTATGTCATTCAAATTAAAATTAACAATAATTTTGGAGAATATATGAGGGTGAGATTTCATAATGAGATTAGTGTGATGTTCTTCATGAAATTTAAATATGTGAACCTCTAGATGATCAATGTAAATAATGATGTTGACTACATGAATTACAAATAATGAACCTACTCTATATTTAATCTGAAAGGGATCCTTGGATATATCATACCATTCCCATCTATATATCTTGCGATATAGACCATAATGATTACAAGGCATTCTATAAGAATCCATTTCCTCAAGAGAAAACATGAGTTATCTACATCTATATCAAAACATTCAACATTGATCATTGATTATAATTGTTTGTTGTTTTTCATAGACAGATAACACATCATCACTTACAACCTATGTAGGTAGATTAGGGAGTGAGTACCTTAGCACATAATTTTTTACAGAGTAAAACACCACATGTATGTTTCTATACTATTACTAGAAGTTGCATCCAATAATGGATGCCATTTCTAAAAAATATCCCATTTGAATAATGTGTTTGAAAAAACATTCCATTTTTATATTAAACTATAGATGGTTATGTTATTATCACACCACTTGATTATATTTTATGTGATACATATCGAATTTTGTTTTATTACATCTCCCACTATTTTTTCAATTCATAATAACCCTGAGAATTATACATGTTATATCTACCTTCATAGAAATTATAGTGGAAAAGATCTATATGTCCCTTCTCCTCACCCATGTATTGGATGAGTCAGTTACTCAAAGGTATTTAGGTAGGTTGGTATTTTTCCACTGTGGGGTTTTCACATCATGATCTATGGCATATAATCCCTTATCTATAAATAATAACTTGTAATTAAACTACACTTTCATACAAGTTACATGAAATCTATTTTGGTCTACTACTCTTGATGCATATTAGTTATTTCAATAGAAAACATTCATAATAACTCCGCAATAAATTTATGTGTTCCAATATGGGTCAATAAATTAGTTATTTCCATAGTTTCCATTATTAATAATGTAATGGATGTATAAGTATGCATTAATATTATTTTTGATTAATTTTTATTTTTTATTCATATTTTTTATATATTTAATTTTTAGTTAATATTATGTGTATTTTTCTCAAATGATAAAACAGGTCTTGATATATATTTTAAAGCACAATCTGTTTATTTTATGTCATCTTTTTATATTTATTCATTTATCCATGTGATCAAGGTATTTTATCAATAAATTAATATTTTGTAACAAATAATTGAATAAATAAATAAATAACCTTAATTTATGGCTGGATAATAGTTAATTTATATATAGAAAATAAATAAACATATGACTTTAGGGAAAGTTCATTATGGTTGTCATGGAATAGGTTGAAACATTCCATATATTCATTTATTAATCACATAGGCGATCATTATAAATGTTTGATCATGAACCACATCTATGAACCACGAGACACTCCTTTTATTAAATTTATTTATGTTAATTTTATATTGACAATGAAATCCTAGAACCAAGAGTGGTTTTTTACAAATTGTTTAAATTAATTTATATAGATTATTAATAAATATTATCTCATCTTATGATCTTTATTCATTAATGATGATGACAATCTAAAAAACCCTTTTCCTCATAAAATCCTTCTTTTTTAATGATAAATTATTATAATCCTTATAGTAGTGATCCACACTTGGTCTTTTGATCATTAAAAATCATTGATGGAATGAATGGTGCTAACATAGTGGATTGATCATCTTGTATTGTTCATTTTTATCACAACATGATCAGGATTGTTGGATTATTTCTTTATTTAACTATCTATATAAATATCTACATATTTTTTACTATAATTATAAATAATTATTATACACTAATTTGAAAAACACCAATGATATTGAGATAATATACTAAAAACATTTACTATGAATTTTTATTTTAATTTACTCTATAGTTTTTTGATCATATAACAACAATAATAATAATGGATAATTTTAATTAATAAAAAATAATATAAAAAATATATTTATTTAAATATATATGGCTTTTTATATTTGATTTTATAATGAAAATTGATCTGGAGTACATGAATAAATTTCAAATTGTTGTATTCAATTCATAGTCATAAAATATTTATGCTCATGATGTAAATTACAGGAAATTTTTACTACTCAGTTCAATATTATATGACTACAAATTGAAATCTCTATATTAAAAAATCACTTATATATGATTTTTAAATTTTGATTACATCTAACATATATTCCATTAGATATTTATAACACATAGGCATACTGATGTAAAACCTAATTTCATGTACAAAAATATCCTTTCATGACATTGATTCCAATATTTCTATCCAAATGCTCATTTCTTTATAATATATAAATTATTAATTATCGTTCTGATATATCTGAGTAGCCACAATTTTAGTTCAACATTGGATTTCTATTCTACGATTCATTTTAAAACATAAAACAATGTAATTTTTTTATGAAAATTATAAAACCAAAACATAATCATAAGTGACCTATAGATTTCTTATGTTTCATCTATGAAATATAAAAATAATTCATAGGTATCCACTCCATATTTGAGGATGTTCATAAGACAATATATAATCCCATCCCACACAATAACGAAATCTTATATAATTCATATTTAATCTTATCATTCCTTACTTTGAAACTCTACATTATCACACATCAATAAATTTTTATTGACCTGATTATCACAATGTTATTTTATTCCATCCATTATAAATTTAATATAATCTATCATCATTCATTGTCTATGTAAAATATTTTATTTTCATGAAAACGTAATTTCAAAAAATTCTACCAAATATTTTTTACATGTCTTCTATAATAGATAAAATTCTCTAAAATAAGAATTTTTTTATCTAGATTAAAATATTATTAAAAAAATCACAACATTTGATCCATTTTTATATACTATAATTTCTAATATGAAACCACTGATTATATTCGTAAAAAACCACTTTTCATAAAAAAATACTCTATGCATTTTAAAACATTTTGAATAATAATTTGAACCATAAATCAATACATGATTAAGAGAAAATCAAAAAATAAAACCTATTGTTAAAATAAGACATATTTTGTTTTATTTTTAATTATTATTATTTTGAAATCTGACATTATTAAAATATATTAGAATAACATGAAGACCTTATTCAAAAACATGTTTACGATTAATGCTTTCATCTTGAGAAAAAATGTTAATATGGATTTAAAAATAAGGTTTTGAGTATTATTGAAGTGCCTAGGGCCATTGAAAACTATTCAATTTAATATAATCCATGGATTAAACTTATTTTACACGATGAAGAATAATTCTGAAATACTAAATTAATATGAATATTAATTGACAAGAAGTCAAAACTACAAATATGTTATTCCTTAAAATATAATTTATAATTATTTTGTTTAATTATAAATTACCTTATTTTGAATTATTTATTTATTTTCAATGTTGTATTTAAGATCCCATGTCATAACATAGTTCTGTAAGAGTAATCACGAGTCGATTCCCCCTAGTAGTGATCCACACGTGATTCATGTCCTTATATTGTCACTATAAAATCCTCCAGTTTCTAGTGTAAATGAATTTATCTCTAGAGGAAATCATTATCAATCTAAAAAAAATTAAAATTAGAGTATGAGTCACTCTACTAAAAGAATAGAATTTTTCAATAATTTATAGAATTTCGGAGGTTATCTCTCATTGGATTGAGAAAATCCTTTCAAGAAATTATTATTCTCAATGACAAGATGTGGCTAGGGGAATTAAAGAATGACATAGTTGTGTATAAATAGCACTGGTGCAAAAATATAATATCTTTAAATGGGACATTTTTATTTTTCATAATACCATACACACCCCATATCTACATAATAGTAAAATTTTTATTATTTACTTATGATTTTCTAAACTCACTATTAAAAAACATATCATTTATATTGAATTAATAATGTAATATTTATTTAAATAATATTTAATATGAAATTTTTTGATGGACCATTAAATATGGTCTTCCAATACCATGAATTATTTATCATTCCAAAAAATATGAAGTGTTAATAAATTAATAAATTCTTTATACATTACTCTATAATAAACATATAAATTAGATATTAAAAAAATTAATAAATAAATATTTAGTAAATATTAACAAAAAATGATTCTAACTTTTAAATTGTCAAGAATAAATAAATATTAAGAATTCATGAAAATAAATATGTATTTACCTAGTGATTAAATATTTATTAAATATTCATCTCAAATATATGTTTTATAGTCTTTCTACTGATTGAAATTTTTTTATCAAAATAAGATTGATAATTATTAATCAATGTATGAGAATAATATTTATCCAATATATTAAATTCATATATAATTTAACTATTTTTTTTGAATAAACATACTATGTTACCCTATATGCCCCCTTTTTATTTTCAATCAGGTACAAAACATAAATTCCAATGTTAAAATTCGATAACAACCCATGTTTCCCATTGAGAAAGAATATATTATTTCAAAAACATGTAACATTATATGAAGATAACTATGAAATACAATCCCTTTATCTTGATATCCCGAATCAAGTAGGATTCATTCTTGTGTCATAAATATATGTCATTGATGTATCATTCATTGAATATAGAGATATTTTTAAAATTCCACCATGTCCATGGACATAATTAGGAAGTTCTATTTCCATAAAATGGACTTCTTTATTTACTTATGTTAAAGTACATGAGGGAAAAATTCTTTCTCAAAATATTCATTAAAAATATTTCATCTTGGACACACCCAATATATCATTATTTTTCTACGAGAAAATATCATCATGGTTGTTATCAAAAACAAAAATTAAAAGATTCTTGAAAAAATTAATAATAAAATAAAACTATATGTATAATTCTTGTGATCTGTAGAAGGGAATATGTGATAACATATCTAAATGTGCTTTACCTAATGGGTGGAAATGTTATCATAATCCCTTATACTAATTATTTCAAAGGTAGTAAACCAATAAAAATTATATTAAAGGAATTTGATCCTCCACCCCTGATATCCAATCTCAATTATGTGTCATCAAATGATATCAACCTGATATAGAACTAATATTCAATAATACTATTTCAGGATTTCAATTTTCTCAACATTTCATGGAACTTCAATAACCATTTAGTTATATAGTTAACACTAAGATGTTATCATATAATTTTTTCAAACTAAAGGACATTCATGATGTTATAATAAATTTAATACTAAAAACAATAAACATAGGTAATAATAATTTACATAGATATTGGTTCTAGGGTACAAAAAACTAATAGACTCCCACATGTATTAAAGATAAAAACTAAAATTGTTTTCTAGGATGGATCACAAATCATATTTATTATTCTTCTTAGATAAATCCATATTCAAGTAGAATTATACATTTACATAGTAAAAACATTTACCAAATTGAGTTCACCAAATTGATAATAAACCCTTAAGAGGTGAAATTTTTTAAAATTCATTTCATCTATATTTTTAACCTTGGATCATTTGTTAAATCCAATACAACAGTATTATCACAATACAATGTGATAGGAACTGTACCTCTAGGATGAAAATAAATCACATAGATGAATTTACAATTTCCAATTTCTTCATTGGATATATAAGAAATCATACTATACTCAGATGTCACTGTGAAATATCAGACAATTGGCTACCTTAAACTCTTCTATATCGTATCTCCACTATTGAGAATAAATATATATCTTGACTGTGACATCATATTATTCTGATCTATTTGGAAACTAGAATCATTATATCCTTTGATAGTTACTCCCATATTTCTTCTATATATCGGTAATATATCCCTTGTATTCCTCAAATAAATATGTATAAACTTAATAACATGACAATGTTGTTCTACTAGATATGTTTTATATATCACTACCATCCATAAATCAATAGCAACATGAAACCTACTATATAACATTCAATACATGAAAGATCATATTATAGATGTGTATGAGATGCTAATTTCTTTCTCCCAGTGTCCTATTATTTTTAAGGCACATTTTATTTAAAATATATATACCATGTGACATGGAGATCAATCCTCTATTCCATTATTCCATAATAATTTGACTTATTATCTAATAAATTATCTAAGTTTATATAGTCCTATAATACTTTTTGAATCTATCATGAATGATCTTGATTCCATTGATATATATTTATTCACTTATTGAATACATGGAGAACCACTTGATTAAAATTCAGATTGCTGAATATAATAATTATGTGTCATTAAAAATAATTAATATTCCACCAACATAAATAATAAAAACATTCAATGCACACTCACTAATCTATTTTTATCACATGGAATATTTTTTTTATGAAACACAACTCCATTTTATCATAATTTAATTGAATACTGCATATACTAGATGTTCTATTATCCAATAAATTCATCTCTATATATATATATATTTTATCTTATTGTAATTTTATAGTCATTAAAACTTTAGGTTGATTCAAATACACAACTTCATGATGGTTTTCAAAATGGAAAACTGTTTGGATATCTATCTACCAATTCATATAATCATGGAAAGCTAAAAACCAATGTATCATTCTAATGGAATTAAACATGGATGTGGTGGATGTTGTTTTATCATAGTTAATAGCTTCATATTGTAATCCATTTATCCGCTTCCTTTGGTTAATAATAACTGGCATTACCTTTGATGTCCAGTTTTCTATTGAATTCTCATTTGCATCCAATGTGGTTTACATGATATATTATATTGACCAAATACCATACATGGTTTTGATACATGAAATTAAAATATGAAATCAATAATTTTTTCCATTTTGTAGCTTCTGATCTCTCTCTCTCTCTTCTTCCTTATTGTAATGTGGATCATTATTATCAAAAAATAACATGTCAACATCTCCAATGACTGAACACCATATATTTTTTGTTCTATAGAATCTATGGTTATTTTATATAATTATTTGTTTAGTAATTTCATATTCCATAGGGACATGGGGAATCAATTCTTATATGAAATATTATGTAAATTGAGTATGAACATCATGAATGTAATTCTTGAACCCATTTCCCGTCTTGATTATGCAACCCCCATAATGATCCATAACTTGACTTGTTATGATCATAATATTTTTTAGGGTTTATATTGATTTTATCCATTTATTTACTTGGGTTACCTTATTAATATAAACATCATTCTCAGGGTTCTTGTTTATTTTTAGAGTTGGACATTAAAAAGTCCACACAATTCCTTGAATGAATATATGATAAAATTGGAATCTTTAAACTATATTAATCTATAGGAAATATATTTTATAATTTATATGGTACATATATTAGTTTTTATATTGTATTCTCATGTGAATATCCCCAAAAGGATAGTTGAATACTTTCATGGATCATCATCGACCTTTCCCTGAAAATAATGGTATGGTTCCTCCATTCACTAACACTATTAAATTGTTTTGTATAGTGAGAAAAGAGTTGAAATAGAATCCCACACTAGTATATAGGCACAACGAACTCATGGTTAAGATACTAACAAACAATATTGAATAGAAATATTATTTATCTTATTATAATTTTGATTCTCTACTTTTTTTTGAACTCTTAGAACTTACCAATGTATTAGGAATTATTTCTATTAATGTAGACACATCCATATATACATAAAAAAATTATTATAAGTAATAATTTAATCCAACTCAAGCTTATATGGTACAACTTCCACACACATTAGTATGTGACAAATATAAAGTACATATATCCCTTTTAACCATTTCAAGAAATTCATGGATTAATTATTTTCACATGTAAATATGTGTGACATTCTATTAGTGGATTTTTATTAAACAAGTCTCAGTAATATTATTGGTATTTATTTTAATGATTATTCATAATTACATAACCAATGGGGTGATTCCATATCTAGGTATCTAATGATTATAGAAAAAATTCATCATTGTCAATTTCCAAAACATGGTTTTCATTATATAATATATGTGATCATTATTATAATCTTCCATAACATAAAATTAATTGTACTTTTAAAAGATAAATCTGTTATTTATAAATATTAATATATATTCCATTATATCTATCTTGGATAATTACGTTCTTTTCATTGTAGTAGTATGGATATTATAAAACTATTTTCAGAGAAAGATCATCCAAGTTGGAAATAGTGGGTGGTGATCAACAATGGCTAGAGCATCCAACCTCATACCATTGGCATCCTCTATATCCACTTCTGTGTGGGAAATAATTCAAAAAATACATGGTTTTTATATTTTAATATTTATGTGAGAAACACAATCTATATCTATCACCCAATGTGTAGACATTGATATATTGTACCTGATATTTAATTTATGTAATGAATTAGGTTTCTTCTATAATTGGGTGTAGTTCATCGTCCAGAAGACCAACTAGCTTAAGGAAGAACATATTTTTTCCATTTACTTTATCTATCATAGGATATTCCTTTTATTGGAATGATGGTGCTTAAGAACCTTATACATTGAATGATTCTAGTGTCTATTTTCTTTGTTAATCCTTTTTTTATTCACCAAAATTACTATATACTTTTCATAAACCATGAAATTATAACATGGAGAATGATTATATGGAGAATCAATAGAGACTTATTAATTTCTATCAAAGAAAAATTTACAACGATGGTCGGTAAAATCATAGGTAGTGAGGATAAATGAGATCTATGTGTTGATCATCAAGAATTGTAATATAGAATATATATATAAGTGCTCAATGTAGCCATACATATTAATAACATTATGCAAATAAATGATATCCTCTTTATGCTGGAATTTATAATGTGCATTAGAGATCTAATATGAATAATGCCTCCCATTGAAATTATAATGATTGTGATAACAATACATGTTTTCATACACATCCATTACCTTATGTTATTTTAATATATTAATGGAAATGAATGATAAATTAAAACATTAGACATATCTAGAATCATCTAAATGTTTCATATATAGAGACAAATAGTTTTTCCAGGTCTCATTTCTAGGCATATAATGAATAGGGTTTTCTAGAACAAGTGATTTTCATTTATGTAATAATATTACATGTAAATACCTATATCATTTAATGATTTTTGAGACAATATGAATATTATCATATTATAGATCAAAATGAAATAGTATAAGTTTTGGGCACTTCCATTTCTCTTATACATAAGAAAATATTTATTTTAATTTATATATATTATTATATTATATAATATTTATTTTAATTTTTTAATCTCCCAATAAATTATTAAAACTTAATATACCTCACTATTAGATTCAAAGTATCTCATTTTATGGAAACTTTACTGGAAATGATCCATATTCAATAGCTCATATCCCAGATATGGTTTTGAAAAGTTATTTGAAAGGTTTTATGGTAGCATAACTTGCAAACAAGATTAATTGATAGCACCTTGATAAGTGGATTAGACTCCCTAACAAGGAAATCCTAAATTAGAATTTAGTCAATGATTTTCCTCTTGGATACACAATTTCCTATGTAGGTTGTAAACTTGTAATGTGATTAATGTTTGGTTGAAATAAAAATTTAATTTAATTTTCCCTAGAACATTATAATATTCTGAAATGGCCCAATAAATCACATTCAAAATTGGGTTTTTAATATTTATCCAATCCAAGTATCTAGGGACATATTGTTCAATTTGATGGTTTTTCATAATTATGCATAAATTAACCATTATATATTGTTACATGTGGTATAATATTAAATGAATTTTATTTAAGTTATTAAATAAGTCTAATTTCTTTTTGATGTATTATTATATTTATTGTAATTTTAAATCATAGTCTTGTTAATTAGTAATTTTAAAGGTTTAAGCAACCATATATAACTAACCATGTATATGATAGAAATAAAATAAACAAAGTTGTAAGACCATTATATTTTTTAATGATCACTTTAATGGTGAATGATAACCCAACCCTTGTCAATATGTAAACAAATCCTAGAACCAGGACTAGCCCATGTTATATAATTATTCACATTCTCCCACATGCCTCAAGGATATCTCTTTATCATTGCTCAAAAAAAACCCCTTCCACCTTCCTGATATCTATAACCATTACACAATTTTACTCACATGTAGCTAATGGAAACCAAATGTTTAGTTAATGGGGTTTAAATAAAATAATCCATTGTCACACAAGACCATACATCATGATGTGAGAGGAATGACTCAATTTACATTGTTTAATTAAATGAATAGTTAAGAAAAAAATGAAATAAAAATATATTTATTAAACGAATCATAAAAAAGGAATGTCTAAGCTCATGTTCATCCACATAAATGCAATGTATTTTAAAAATTAAACTATATTGTGTTCAATTCAATTTTTTCATTATTATTTTGATAAAAAAAGTTTTTACTAATTAATTAATCATTAATTTACTGTTATTAAAAGGACTATACAAAGTCTCTCAATGATACTGATTATTAATTGAAACCTATAAAAATCAACATGAATAATAATTTATATATAATTAATTGTAATTAATTAAAATTTTATTGATTTGTCAATCCTTGTAACATAGTCAACACATCAGAGATAAAAATGTAATTAAGGATTAAATGATGCAATTAATTATTTATTATGTAATTTAGTTATCATTGTTGATGAGTTACTATAATGTATATAAATATGATCTCTATGTCATGTTGGTATCATTCTGTGTATCCAAAATGGATTTTTTGGGACTCAACATGTATATCGAATAGGATACACAATATGTACTAACAAGCTACATGTCATGTGTATGTGAATCACCCAAGACCTGATGTGTTCTTCAGAAATGTGGAATAATGAGACAAAAAATTCATATATAAATTCCAGATATTTCTTAATGGTTGAAACCAATATTTTCTGTACCATTGTGATTTAAAAAAATTATATATTATTGTTAATAATGTCTTGGAGGACTCTGTTGCATCTGGGGATTGTTTGAAGCCTGTAAACCAGAAATAGGAGGAGTAAACTGGGACACATGGTTTTACTGAAACCGTGTGACCCAGGACACATAGCTGGGTGAGATAACAGAGTTTCAAGATAGTAGGATGTTTATTGGTTTGTTCATGGACAGTCAAACTGTGCACGGAAAATATGGGATAAGGCCCTTATAGTAGTGAATGGCACATGATTGGTGTACAATTTGTCCAAATCGTGTGGCCAAATCATGTGTAGTGAAAAAATGTGTAAAATTACAAATTTTCCCATCTTTATAGGTTTCTAAAAATATAATATTCTTTTTTATATTATTTCTACTGATTATACTCTACCCTCACATTGAAACCAATCATCCCTCTAGAATATAAAATTTTACTCAACATTTTCATAATGTCTTTTATTCATCCGTCATCAGATCCATTGGAACATAAGTGGAACGATTTTTAATACTCACTAATCTATTTCATGTTATTCATCCTATCTATTTCATTATTTGAGATAATGTTCATTTTCACAATTTTCAATACATTTGATGGTATCATTGATCTCTTCCAACCTAGGTCAAATAAAATAATGATACTGGATAAGGGATGTTCTATAAGGATAAAGTATGCAGTATTGTCTTTTTTCTTAATTATTTCCTTTCATAAATGGTGTAATAGTGCTTTGTTAAGGGTTTTTCATGAATCACCTCATATTTTTGAAAATAAATTAAAATTGATGTCGCACTGTTCTATTAGAAACTAGACTGAACAGTGAATCAACCCCTTAGGTTGACCACTATGAATATTTCTATTTAATTTGATGTGTTATTCATTGGAGGAAACATTTTATTGGTGTTCTAAATTGGATCATTGTCCACAAGTTGTTTCAATACATAAATAATGACTTGAATATGTTTTATTTTTGTTTTTTTGGAGAGTTATGAGATGACCCTCTATCATGACTTATATTAAAAGGGTAAGAATAAACCAATGGGACAAGTGATAAATCATTATGGATTATTCCTTGGATTGGATTTTATTATGGTAATTACTTGAGATACTAATTTAATTGTTTAGGTAATGAATTTAGAAACAATACCTCTAAAACCTTATCATTTTGAATGGATGAGAACAATTAATGTGGCCAAGTGTTTATTCATTATGCCTTATGAATTGAATGGAAATTACAATATGGTATTTCCATGGACATAATTTCTTATTTTCTATTAGTTCTTAAACTAAAATATAATGGGATGTACTACTGATTAAATATAAATTCATTTTTTATTAAATGAACTCACCTTATAGAAAAAAGTGAATCATGGGGTTATGACTTATGGAGCACATGGATTTACTCTCATTTCATATTTTTTAAAATTTCTAATGGTTGGTAAACACACTAGGAATGATGATAGGTATCACTGGGATGATTTCTCGATGCATTGATTATATTTACCTCTATAAGAGTTATGCAAGTTATCTAGGGGAGACCACATGGATGGGATCTAATGCATTTTTTTCTAAACCATACCAAGAGGTAGACTTGATCCCCTACATTAGATACCTAGTATGGACCAATACACTAGTTTCTGACTTTTCACTATGCTTGGAGTGAGACGGGGGACGTCATGCTTGGGTTACCATTTATTGGAACCATGCCAGTTGTTATGTGATGATTTCTTGAGTGATACTTAGAAAGACTTCATGGATTGTAAAGGATGAGCTTTGGGTGTCTTATATTATTCTAAAATGTGGGTTTAAAATAAAATTCAAAAGAAAAATGAATATTTTAAAAATTATAAGCGGACATTAGTATTAGATACATAAGAAACTTTTCCTCCACGACAAACAACTATATTGTGGATAGTTCAACCACAGGTTAATTATTTATCTCACCAGACCCTTTTTGGTTTTATCTATTCATAAACACTGGAATAGGCTGATGTATGTTTAGTTGATGGGTCTCTAACTAGATCCTATTTAAAAAATTTAAAAAATTATTATTTATTACATTAAATTTCATTATAGAACACTACATATTATTTATATTGCACAAAATTGGAAGGCCTAAACACCATGGGAGCCAGCATGCTGATATTAAATCTGACACCCTGATTAGGAACCATAGGTACCTGAGTAGAAATTATGATTTCAGGTGTTTATAATTTGATTCATCTAGATTTTAATGCTTGATTACATTTCAATGATGGAGTTAGGAGAATAATATTGATCCTATAATTGAGATTTTATTTGTATCTATTTTTTATCTATTTTTTTAGCATGTTATATATTCATGCATCCCCTACACCCATTTTCCCATTTTTTTATGAAAAACTTAATATTATCATTATTATTTTCCTTTATTTATTTATTTAGTCAATAGAAATTATTTCATAACTATGAATGATTATACTAGAAAAGCCAGGAGCCGGTGAAGCCGGTCCTAATAAAATTAAATAAATATTGTGAGAAGAGTCAAGCATACATGGGAATATTACAAAAATGAGTGTGCACCACCCCACAACTATCTGCATCCACGAGTGGGGCACAATATTCTGGGGTCATAAAAGACCACATCTCTCCAGTATCAGTGAGAGCCCACTTTTCCAATGCATCCTCCACCTGGTTAGCCTCTCGGTAGACATGTGAGACCTCCACCCGTATCCACGTGATATCATTAAGGTAACCCACCCATTGCGGCAGTACACGGTAAGGGACCTGGTGTGTCTTGGTGCTCAAGGCATGGACCGCGATTTGAGAGTCAGATTCAATCCATATATTTTTCCAGTTAAATGAGAAAGTGTACCTGATGGCATAAATCATGGCCCAAAGCTCAGCTTCAAATGTAGTACCGGTTTCAATGGCGTGATGATATCATCCTTTCATGAACCCACGGTAAGTACGAAACACCCCTCCACAACCCGATGGGCTAGGAGCACCCAACACAGCCCCATAAACATTTAAATTTAGGTAGGGTCGGATGGGTGGGATCCATCGAATATACATCAGCATCTGATGCAAGCGAGGCCGCCCCGAGACACCAAGAGTACACAAAATTTGATGATTTGCAACTGCATTATACATTGCACCATCCTGCACACAAGATGCAGCATAAACATATCTATGAATCGCCGTCAATCCTTGCTGAACAGTGGGGCATAAATCAGTGAAAGTAGAAGCATTTCGGGCTTCCCAAAGGGCTGCAACAGCCGCGACAATGGCAGTAAAAAACAGATTAAAAATCTGTTCGCCGAACCTGCCATGGGAAGCAGCATAAAGCACATGACAAACCGGCCCGCAGGTGTCAACAGTCACCCCAAACACAGAACCGATGTAATACCACAATTGTTTTGCATGAGAGCATCCCATAAAAACATGCTGAGCTGATTCCTGATTAGCTTCACACATGGAACACATGGAGGCCATGTGAAACCCATCCCTCTTGAGAGCATCCGATGTGGGTAGGCGATTCTTCCAGATCCTCCAGATCAGAGAAAACCAAGAAAGTCTGATGAAACACACTCTGTATTTCAGAAACCATGAAGGTGCATGGGAATGGTCCCCAAAGAGGGTCCTGTAATAATCCCTACTATTGAATTGCTTGGTTTTTCTATGCATCCAAATCAGAGTATCCTAGTCCATAAAGACATAACCAGTAACTTTATGCTCCACCTGCACAGGAACAATAATAGAAGTAGATTGTAACTATGATAGAAAACATGAAATTGTCAAATTAGCTGCCTCATGTGGCACATTAGAGTCACAAAGAGGCTGTGTGAGCCACCTTGTGCTCCAGAAATTCAGTGTGGAATCCCTGCAAACCATGCATAGGGTATCGTGAATTATTCTGACATATGACTGCTTGATAGTGGCCCAAACCGATGAGGCAAGGTGCCATTTGTGTCTATTTAAGAGCCTCCTTGTGATCATGTTTGAAATAAAGTCATCGTCAGCTTCATGGGTAATCACGTTCCAAGTGAACTTCCCAATCAAACCATCATTAAAAGTCTGGAGAACCTTGATTACTAGGCCCCCCAGCCCCACAGGCTTGATGCAATCTTTCCATCCCACTGTGACAAGCTTCCTCTCATGTGGGGACCCCGTCCATATGAAATTATGTACCATACTCTGAAGTTCCTTGAGAAGACCCCTCACCCATCGATAAATGGAGAAGGAGTAGACAAACATCGATGTGAAGACTGAATTCACAAGGCAGACCCTCCCAGCCAGGGACATAGCTTTCCCCTTCCAGTTGGCCATCTGATGAACAATTCCGGCTGAAATTCCTTCAAGGTTCTATCTTTTCACTTTTCCCCAAAACAATGGGACCCCAAGATATTGGAAGGGTAAGGAGCCCCTCCTCACCCCAAGAAGTATGAAAATTCTGTTTCATTTCCCAACGGGAATTCCATTTCAACAAACAATGGATGATTTTTCACTACTAATGGCTTTTCCAGACACCTCCTCATAATGACTGATGTGTTCTTTAATATAGGAGATAGTTTTCCTTGATTCCTGACCAAGGAGAAAGATGTCATCAGCACAGAATAAATGAGATGGGGAATACTCACTCACACTAGCCCTAATTCTTTTATAAAGACCCATTTGAGAAAGATAATTAATACACCTACTCTGGTAATCCTCTTCTATTTAAAAAAGCAGTCAAGAGAGTGGATCACCTTGCCACACCCCCTAGTGCAAGGAAAGAAGTCCCTCCGGGCACCGTTGACAAGAACTGATAACCTTGAAGACTCCAGAATGGTATGGATCAGATTCACAAAGTCCTTTGAGAATCCATACCTTCTAAGGACATCAAGAAGAAAGCCTATGAATGATTTTATAATTAGTTTTAGTTTCTACCTATATTCTTATGCTACTTCTTATATGTATGTTAATAAATTATACTCTAATTAATGAGATCATTGTCTCCCCATAGACTCAATAAAGGTCCTAAATATTTTTCGATAGCCTCTAACATATGGGGATGCTTTCATGAGGTCTTCTGCGAAACCGTCTTGAGGAACGGTGGATTAGAACTCAGGTTGGGATTCTAAAATGTTGTATCAGAGAATATATTTCCTTTTTCATACTTTTTGGGTTTAGACATGTGTCTTGGATAGTTAAATAGGTTATATTCCTATGGCTGACAGTATCTACACCACATATAGGTGAGATTGAAATTTCCAAGGATAGCTAAATGTTGGTTTCCATTATAGTTATTACGATTGAAAATTATTTTTACTATAGGGTGACAGACATAAATTGAAACGTTATTATCATGATGATGTATTTATAAACATAGATAATAATATGATGGCACATTTAAATCATGGGTTATACGAGGAACAATATGACTAAATTTCAAGTTATTTTACATGCCATTATTATTTTCATGTGTTCATTGCATGTAATGCTTTTGATTTCTATTTTTTCAATGATTGTTTTATTTTTAGTGAGTTATAAATAGAAATAATTGAATAATTTATCCAAATTACCAATAATTCCACATTGGTTGGTTAGGTTGGTGAGTTCCAATGGATGGTCAGTTAATCAAACCATATGGATGGAATGTTACACCAATTGTCAGGTGTAACAGTCAGGATATCATTTTCTTACAAATCTATTTCAATTTAAAAGGTGTATAATACCTTATAAATTAAAATTGGTGAAAAAATTGACTAAATCCTGATTTTAGTAATCAATTTAATAGGATGAAGCATAAATAAATTAAAATTAATACAACATTTATAAAAAAATTTACATTATAATGAAATGTGATACCTTATCCTATCCTAACAATAGTAGAGGGTTTGAGGACAAATCACCTTTTATCCTTTTGTTTCTAGTTCTTATCACCCAAATCCGGCTCCTGAAATAGGAATAAGGGAATTTTTATTTAGTTGGATAGTTTTTTATCTATCATCTCTTAGAATTTTCACTATTTGTTAAAAATAATTTATGAATATTGCCTGTGGAATTTTTAAAGATATTCCACTATGGTGAACACATATTGTACCACAGGATAGTGGTGATGAGCATACTCATAAGTTGATGGGCTATGAGAAACCCTTGATATGAGTTGTGGTGACACATGAGGGACCTAATGTAGATCTTCAACTGGGTGATGATTCCTCAATTCCAGATTATCTTCTTTGCTTTATGTTATTAGTCTAGAGTGAAACTAGGTCGGACCCTTTTATTGCAGTGAAGACCAGGGATTTTTAGAGGTAACATCCTCCCACCTCCACTGGGGATGGTGAAACATAGGATGCTAAATGATGGTTAGAGTCTATGGTGTCTATATTTTATATTATGGATATGCCCCCACTGTAGATTGTTAATATGATGACCAATCTGTTATGTGACTCCACCAAGAATTGGTGGGATGTTCTTACTCAAGATCATCGAGAAGATGTTATAGTCTGAGAGGACATCTTGATACACTTTTTTGAATATTTTTTCTGAAGGCCTTGAGAACATATAATGTTCAAGAATTCATTCAACCTGACAAAATAAACACCTTTAAGAGAAGTTCAGGCCAACTTCATCAAATTACATCATTTTTTCACCAAAAATTGTTAGTGATGATTTGAATACTACATGTTTCATTGAGGAAGGACCTGATTATTCCATTATCTCATTGCAGAACAACTTTTTGTGTACCAAATTTTCCGAAATTGTGGAACAATCCCTCATACCTAATCTAAAAGTATGAGAATTAGTTGATGTGAAGTTGGTTAGTTCAATATCCAGGTAGAATAGAATAATATCATCTTGGTACAAGAAGAGTTGCCTCGACGATACACATGGGGGAAGTAATACCCATGTGGAAACACTAAAAACCTTGTGGAGTTCCACTAGTGTGGTCGGAAATTTAAAAAATATACCTAGTGCATGAGAAACCCGATCTAGTGTCAAGATTCCGGCAGGATGGGTGACCTATAGTGCATCTACTGATCATTTCCTTTAGTTCCATGTGAATGAGGATTTGAACCATCACCACATTTTGGTTCAGGGTTAGTGACAAATTTTCATGTAGAAATTTGGTCCTCTATATTCCATTCAGACTGAGAAGCTGGTCGAGGCCACGGTAGTTAGACATCAGAGTTCAATCGATATCATAGTGGGACTACTTAGGCTCCTCGGGTAGTATCTCCAGGAAACAATTCAGTCCATATGTATGTTATGAATCTTAATCTAGAGTAGAAATGCCTAGGTCCTTCTATAATAGAAGTACTATTCTGGTAGCCTTTACTTTATAATTATTTTTCAATATAAGTGCATCACACAATTTTCTATCTGAATAAACCTTATGAAGAATTGTCTTAGTGAAAGATTACTCAAGTGGTATTATGTTCCTCGGTAAAATATTAGGAGTTTGAGATGTGGGTATTCCCCAATTCATTTATTTCCCCCATGAAATCAATGGAAACTAATTTATATGATGTTTTTTACTTCCCTGAGATTAACTGTTTAATTTCATTATCATTATGGACTAGTTTTTTCCTTACCGAGCCTAGGTTGATTTCAATCACCCCCCGAGTGTCATTCTCATATCCCAAGGGAAATACATATATTAATACGGGAAAATAATTAGGCTAATCAAGAAGGACTATGTATTACTAATTAGGTAGGACTTACAACCTAGATTTTAATTCTCTTTATAAGTAATCAGGGGATGTAACTCATGAATTTTACTCCATTCATGGATCATTTCATCAATATCTTCCCTAAATATATCTATGGAAATCCTTATGAGAGGGATATCAAGTGAACCATTGAAATTACACCAAGTGTGTGGCCAATTTCTATTCTTCTTTATAGAATAGTGAATATAGAGCTGTAGGAACTCATGATGCTGTTTGAAGACATTGGGGATAATGGTTTTAACAAACCAAAAACATCTCAATGGGG
This sequence comes from Viscum album, assembly GCA_963277665.1. Classification (NCBI taxonomy): domain Eukaryota; kingdom Viridiplantae; phylum Streptophyta; class Magnoliopsida; order Santalales; family Viscaceae; genus Viscum; species Viscum album. The sequence goes on from OY728136.1 coordinate 2,004,148,481, forward strand.
TTCACAAGTTGTAATTCAAAGAAGGAAAACAGTACCCTTTGATTGTGAAGTGATTATATGTGGTAATAAAACATGTTAAACAACCATTATCACTTTCCTTTGATGGAAGGCCTCTTCGACCATCACTGAGGAACAACTGTTTTCATTATGATAGATTAGAGTCTAGTGTACCATGAGGTTCACATGATTCCATCAAATGTACAATGAGTAGCGTTCAATAGTATGTAAAAATTAAATATTTTTTATAACATTTGGTCTAAAAATTAAGAGAGAATACATTATGGAATTGATGAATCAGTATTTTCACACATATCATGATTCCTTATTTGTAGTCTTTATAGATGAAAGCATAGTGTATTCATACACGATAAACGACAATGCTAATCATCTTAAGATCGTGGTGAGTACACTGATTGAGAACTAGTTATATGAAATTCTCATTAAATAATAATTTTGGATGAATAAGGTCATATTATTGTAAAATATAATATCAGAGGAAAGAGTATCTATCGACCCAGAGAAGGTTAGCACCAAGGTTTCTTAAGAGAAAACAAAAGGTGTGTTTGACAAACACAACTTCTTGAAGATTTCCGGCTATTATAGGAGATTCATTAAAGATATCTCGTTCATATAATCATATCAAAGAGTCTTTAACAAGATGTGTGTGAAAATGAATTTTAATGAAGCTTTTGTTATAGCTTTTCATGATTTTAAGGGATTTCTCACATTAGCTCCAATTTTAATTCTTCCTGAGACGGAATAAAGATATACTATTTATCATGAAGCATCCAGAATTGGATTGAGAGCTATTATAATGAATGGTGATCAATCTATAGAATACGAATCTTGCTAGATAAGGTCTCATACAAGGAACTGTTCTACACATGACCTCAATCTAGCATATTTTTTCACTCTAAAATTTGTTGAAGGCACTACTTGTTTGGTGAGCGATTAATAATTTACACGAACCATAACAGTTTCATATAAATCTTAATATATAAATAATTAAATCTAGATAATCATAGGTGGGTGGAAAACCAATAATCGTTCATCATTGAGATATATTACATATTTAAAAAGGGAAATGTAGTGGATGATTCCTTAATCTAAATGACTCATTTGCAAGCCATCTGGGAATCCATAAGCAAGTTTCCATTGATGGATCTATTTCTTGAGATGCATATATAAGTCTAAGAATAGTAAGGGAAACTATTTATAGTTTCTCTTGTAGGGAAGTCCTATTTTCTGGATCATTTTATGATGAGGATGTTATCAGATCAAGGACATTTTCTAAGAGAAAAAATAATATGATACAGACCACCTCCTTGATCAGTTCTTTGATTAAAATGAGGTTATTATCTTCCATGGATTATTATGGGTACCATTAAACATTCATGATGAGTTTAAAAGAAAATAACACTCCTTGGTTTGGGAACATTATCATGGTCATACCAATATGTACAGAGTCATGTGTTTCCAGTATTGATGGCTAGGTACAAAGAGGAATAAAGTATTCTTCATTACATGATACCCTACCTATCCTTAAGGGAATGTAGATAATAAGCTACCTACATTAATTATTTATCCTCTATCCATTTCTATGTTTAAAGGTAATTAATTCCACATATATTTCATGATAATATTTCCGAGACCCCCATGAGGAAATGATACATTATAGGTGATTATAAATATAGTGACCAATGTCCTTCAATTCCTAATGATCAATGAGTCATTATATGATGAAAATTTATAAAGTATATACATCAAGGATATAGCGAGACTTAATTTTGTACACTGTTCTTTCATATTGGACTAAGAAAATTATTTACAAAACAATTATATAAAGGGTTGCTGAAGGCACTAGGTATATAAGTGATCCAATGTTCTTCATATCACCCTCAAATCAATGGTCATATAGATCGGACCATAAAATTGTCAATGACTATACTAAATTCATGTATCAATGATTGAATAGGTTCTTGGGAAAATAATTGTATTGTATTTTTTTTCATACAATTATATTTTCCATGAAATAAATAAGATGGCTCCATAGGATGCTCTCTATTGTTGACTTTTTCGTTCACCTCAGTTCTCTCAAGATGCAGGTGAGGCTAATCTACATGGTCCTCTTATTTTTTCACAAACATCAGATAACATTCTTCCAATTCAGAATCATATGGATATAGATTAATTCATGAACATGTCCTACAAAAAACTTCATTGTCATCCTCTTTAGTTTGGGGTGGGACATTGGTTCTTTCAACTGTGTCAAGAAGACTAGGTAATAGACGAATCAAGATATAGAGAATGTTATCACCTAGATATGTTTGGAAATTTGAGATAGTGGTGAGAGTTAGGATGGTATCCAATAAGTCACTGTTACCTTAGATTTACCATGCCATACATGACATATTACATTTATCCCACTTTCAAATGTATCAATATACCAAAACTCATTCATTTTACTATAATGATATCAATATAGAAGTAAATGCATCATTCGGGGAGCATCTGATATGTACCATTGATCATTGGAAAATGCTATATGATGCTTGTTAGTTCATCAAGTATGGGTTTTATGGCAGCATAGATGAGTATAGGATGAGACCTAGGAGTGGGAGACAGATGTGTAGGAGATGTGCACCGAACTCTTCTTATAAGACATTATACTACAACCGAAAGAGAATCTAATGGATTTTTTTTATAGAGGGTGATTTGTAACGTCCTTACTTCTGATTAAGGTGTTGATCATCAATTTCTGGTACTTACTATTGGAACCCATAATTGTTAATTTCACACTTTCTCAATAAGGAATTTTAGATGTTTGAGGAACTATACAGAATTGAAAATGTGGATTTCATGATGGTATGAAGGAATGATCATGATATTGTGGATACATATGAGATATATTGTAGTCCCTTTTGTTCACTCATAATAGAATTTTATTCTCAGTGATGAGTATGGAGTTCACTGATTTTTAGGCCTCCACCGACTAGTTATGAAAACTCAACCACATCCCAATGTGGTATTGGGAGTGACCATGTCATGTGGGAGTCAACTTGGGCCATCCAGCAAATGAAAAAATGATCATAGTTCCCACAATAAGTAGGCTAGCCTATTTGTAGGGCCTGTAGTTTGGAAACCTATAGGTGTGCATAGATTGTTCTAGAAGCGTTGTGGGTAGAAGCCTAAGGGTGGAGGTGATGCATGTAGTTTGGATTCCAAAAACATTGTCGGTTTGATGATGTAGAAGAAATTACATGGGTTATATAAATCTGGGAACATAGTGTAGGGTTTTCATGTGGTTTGGGGCACATCACATATGAGACATCTAAACATTTAATCAACCAATCCCGACCCTTCCTCTGAATCATATGCACTATGAATACAAATAAAGGAAATCATGCACTATAAATTTTTGAAATCAACTGATAATTCACTACACCTCATCTTCAACATATTTCCAGTATTCCATACTTCTGTGCCACTGGTGTGACATCAAAACTCAAAGACACCAGTCACATGATCACTAGATGATCAACATCACCCCCATCTTTAATACATCACAATTATTTATGTCATTCTATGATGACTAGAATGAGTCACTATGATATCTAATTGTGAATTACACTAACATAACATGATATATCCAATGAGTGATTGAAACCAATGCATGAAAATCCATTGATCATGGGATTAAAGTGGATACAATCACTGACTTCTTCATGAGAAGTTTAACAACTATGATCCCTTCCAACTACCAAATGAATTTTAATTTATATTAATTTAGATTTATCATATCACATTGCATCATAGGTGGATATAGTGGAATAACATGATCAAATAAAATAATAATGTGATGATGAATAGGTTTCCACATTATAAAAACCTCATGGGAGTCCCAACCACCTCAAGTATTTCACACGATGTTAATCCCATTTAAATAGGCATAAAAATCATTCTCCCCTTACTTAAAAATACCCTGCTCCTGTCAAGAAAAATGAAAATCATGAGGGAAGGAAGGGTGATCTAGGATATAATGAATTTAGAACAAAACATGCCATTGACCATCCTTGATCCACTCCTTTAGGTGATCTCAACATCCCATTGTATAGAATATTGAAGATCATGTGGTCGCATGAAGATTTGAGTGTCATATGACACCAAGTTCATGAAAGGTTTTCCCAGGATTGTGTGATACCCCTTGGGGTTCACAATATCTCTATGAAGGGCCTTCATCCACACACATATATATCTAGTGTGAACATGAATCATTTATTCAAGAGACCCAACGCATGTCCTTACTTATGATCAAGTGATCACATGATTGATCGAATTTCATGCAATGAAACATTCCATCATTTGATCATTCTATTCTAAGAGCCCATTTTCCTTACAATATTTCAAGATGTCCATACACATGACCAACCTAGTTGGAGTGTCCATAGTAAGAACACATGGATGTCGTGCAACTGTTGATTGGTCGTTGAGATTCGGGAGACCCTCTCACGTGGGTGTACCTTGATCAGGCTCCTTAAATCATGGGATGTCCATGATTGTGTCCAAAATTATGCAATAATATAAATGTAGTTCTCAATAATGTAGTGTCATAGGTCCATCTCCATGAATCCTAGAGAACATTATACAAGAACCTTCTAACATTTAGAACCCTCAAAAGAAATGCATTCAAAGATAAACTAATCGCATGTCTCTGGTTGTGAACTCCTCAACTGAAGGTGGTCCAATAGTCTTCCACCAAGATCCCTCATGTGTATATATGGATCTAGTGTGAAGAAATAGTGTTCATCTATAGTATCCCTCGCATAATCCATTATAGATCATTCACTCATATTGTGATCATTTTTCCATGCTGTTCATAGGTAGAGATTGGGAATGCACCTCCTCGCCACAACGACTTTAGAATCCACACCTCGAGTCTCACAATAGAACCCCTACTCAGCCACACAGTTAAAGTATTTAGATTTTCACCCGTACTCTTCAACATGAAATGTTTACATTGAAATTCATGTAGAGGAATTGATGCACAGTCCCCACACATGACCACAACACCCCTCGTAAGACCTCATTAAGATCATATACATTGCATTCCAGATAGATTTACATATGACCCCATGAATAGTTTCCCTAGAATGTACACAGGCTTATACCACTAGATAACTCATGGGAAGACCCTTCCATTGTTATGAACCCATCTTCCTTGTTGAGAATTTGACTATATAAACATAGGGAATTATATCTCTAGACATTTACTTGGGAAACATAAAAAATTCATGATCCAAAACACATTAGCGAGACACCATCATGTGAATAGTTTAAGGACATGCAAACAAGAGATTTCCCATGGGATTCATGATGTGATTGGGATGTTATTTATGCATATCATTGATTATGAGATGATCCATAGGAAACTCAATATTGTCATGTTACTGCTAGTTGAAGTGTTGCTACATTAACATTGTAGTTGGAAGACAATCCAATTTTATTAAGAAACCACCCATTGAAATGTCCACTCTATCGAAAGGCAAGCTCAAGAAAATTTAATTTAATCATGTGAAGAAATCATTAAAATTTTGGAATGATCATGTTATTTTCAATAGTCATTTTTTTCATTGACATGTTCCAATACAAATTCAAGTTAAGAATACCATGCCATAATGCATGGTCATGTCTACATTGATCATGTGTGAGGCCACATACTTGACAACTTTTATTATACAAAGCACCTTGGGAATGTTTTCCTCAGTCAGGTGAAGACATAAAATAAACTTTTTTTGATCATTAAAAGGATATTTGATACATCCTCTTAAATAATTTGAAGCTTATTTGGAATGTTTGGCTTACATAGTTGGATTTTTATTCCTTGTTAGATTTGTGCACCAACATATCGGCCCGAAATTATGGACACTTTTAGAAGTCTTCTAAAAAATTACAGGAAGATCTCCCAGGATATAGATACCTTGTTTGACATATCAGTTTGGTCTCATGTCATGTGGACATCATCCAGCATCCTTCCACAACATATACTTTTATAAGGGAAGTGTCCTTGATTTGTAGGGTTACACATTCATGAGACCCTATCAATTTCATTCCCTGAGACATGCCATTCATGTTCAAAACCACATCTCTTTACCCTTCAGAATATATATGATTTTATAATTAGTGGGAAGGCATATTTTGTAATATTTGATTATTGGCATAAAATAATACGTCCCCAATCAAAAAATGAATCCTCATTATGTAATCCCTAACCATGGAGAATACATCATGGAATAATCCCATATCATCCTAAAACCTCATTAATAACAATAATATATCTGAGTGTGATCATCCACTATAGAAAACAATTAGGTTATGGTAAATGTGAAATATGATAACATGGATTCCCCCCATAGCTAGGATACATTGGATTCCCTCCTAAGGACGTAGATCCAATAGGAACCACTTTGGGGTAAGTCCCTTATTTTCCTATATATTGCAAAATTAAATGATTAAATTATCCCATATGTCTCATATTATTCCTCTCCCATCATTGGATGAAAATTGAGCTCCTAAATGGGTGTTACTTTATGTATAAGAGTCAATCGTTCCCCAAAGTATCTAAAACCCATGATTGTGTTGTAGATGAATTGAACTATGATGAATCTGATTCCTTTCATGAAGCCGGTTATGGATGATTCATTTTTAGGTTTTGATATCCATTCTATAACCACCATGGGATGGGTAGTCATTACCCTCAAATTGGAACATTAATGTGTAAACAATGTAGAAATATTCAATCATCAGATGTGTCCAATCTAATGATATGTCATGATTCTCACTTCACTCCTGACCCACATAACCATAGAAACTAGAAATTATTTTATAAAAATCAAGTTGATATATCCCCTAGTGTGTTACTATCATTGTGTTGAATGTCTAATTACATCATATCTATACTCCATGGTATATACTATGATGAGGAAATCAAGGATTGTCACATAAGCATATGTCTTGCCTATGTACTCTATTATCGTATCTATCATGACATAGAAACCAGTTTCAAGAATAATATAGTATTTTATTATTCTTTTAAAAAGGATAAAAATGATTCCTCATCCCAATCTAAGCCTGAAATTCACATACTTATTGTGTGAGATTAAATTTTATTGATGGGTCTTGTCAGACGTCCTAAAATCATTACAAAGAAACTATGTGGGATTATATTCATTTTTTAAAAAAATATGTCACATACCTCATAGTGGTTCAATCCAATCTAAAAGACACTAACCAACTCCCTCAAACATAATAAACTAAAGAGTTCTCAGATTTATAGATATATAAACTAATTGTTAATAAATAACAGAGTGATAAGGAACCCATGATACACACTCCATTATTCCAATAGATACATGTTCATAATCAATTCATTAACATGGGGGTAACCAATATCATATCAGGGTCTAGGAAGGATTTCATGAACATATCTTAAATCATTAATAGTGTCCCATTGTAGGAAATAACTCCCCCCCAAATGGTGTGATTTTCTGACCTCCCATCGTCTCGACTAATGATAGTCCCCAAAAGTCATTATGCCTAACAACCCAGTTGATCACCTCCCTTTTAAAATTAGGTATATACCATGTCATGGATGTGGGAACCATTGGGATTTCCTAAGTATGATGAAATTGATGGAAACCCAAATACATGTGATTGAGAAAGGCCATAATGCCCACAACAATCAAACCGTCTAGAGAAATCCATTCAGCAGCTTAAATCCAGATGAACCAAAATGAAGAAGCCGATGTGAATCCTTTAACTATGCCATCCATTTTGTGGTTCACGATCTGTATATTTCTAAATACCCATCATTCATATTTATGATGTTCACATCAAAAAACAAAATGAAAAACCTAGAATGTTTCTTTGGAATACTCTTAACATTGTATGGAAACAATTGGCTACCAATTTCTCCATTTATTATGAATGTTATTAATTGAAAATGTAATATTATATTAGAAAATTAAATGATAATTTTTCTTTTTTCTTCAGTATTTCTTCTAGATTCCTTATAATAGAAATGGAATCATCAAACATGCCGACAAATTCTGATATTTCTGAACAAATAGCTTGGTATGTAAGGCTCGTAGGTACGTTATCACCAACATACTACATCTAGTACAATTTTGAGAACATCTTTTCCCAGGAGTACCCCATAATCATTTCCATCTTGAATCTAGAATATGAATATGGAATCCTTTGCAGGTTGAGTTCCGACTAGCTATATTTAACACAATGGGGCACATGAGTAAAAGTGGCCCTTGATTCTATAAACAACCTCTTTCAGAGTGTATCCCTTGATCACAGAAATTATTATATTCAATAAATCATGGAGGTTCATTATGATAGATTACATGACAAATAAATCACTCAAGAGATACCTAAAGGGGATCCCATCCATTCAGATAATCATCCATGACATTTGACCATGATTCCAGAAGGTTTTCTTGAGGTGGTAGTGCCCATGAAAATTATCATTCTCGGGGAACTTGATATTATATACATACATTGGTATCCAAAAAATGAAACTCCAGCATAGTATTCTATCCTTGCTAACACCAATCTGTTAGAGGCCCACCAGTGTATCCTAATAGTAGCATAGAATCCTTCCAAAATTATTTATAGCTAGGGTCCTTTGACATCATCATAGTTGGTCTGAGTGACTATGGAATATCAGGGAACACCCTATCCCATAGTGATGGAGGAATTTTTATTATATCTCCTCGTGGGATGATTTTTAATATGGTAACCAACCTAGAAAATAAAACCATGGGCCTTAAACCATCAAACAGTACACCAGACACTGTCCCATTGAACGAGGTACTCCATCGAGGAGGATAACAAAACTACATGTCACTCGGTTAATATGATATCAAGTAGAAGTGAAGAATATTCATAATATCTAGATGATAAAACTCTTTAAGTGTGCAATCAATCCCTTCTATGGTCATATAAACCCCAAATCATTGAAATACCTTCTTCCTCTTGTATATGAAAAGAAAGGTCCAATAGTATCTTTTGGAAATTTTCAGAAGGGGTTATTGAATGTCATTGAATCATTGAGGGTAATATAGATATGGAATATACATAGTTTCAGTAATAGATTCAGTCATTGGTGTCCCCGTTGGAACAACCATCATCATCAAGCACTATGCCACCAATAGAGGAGAGGATGTTTTCCTGGCTCCTACTAGCCATCCCCTTGAATATGACAAGATAGTTTTTATAGAATAACGAATCAACAAACTAAAATATGATAGTAGTGATCTCTAAGAGATAATTGTGGGAATAATCTTGATATATTTACTTAAGGATGATGTCAATATATCATCTTATGAAATCCATCTTTTCATCAAAGTTCCCCATCCCACAGTCCTAGGGATGGTTTCATATTTATCATCCACTCATCGAGTGAGATAAATTTTTCTTCCACCTATCTCCATTCAACATGGTTAGAGGTATTTCCAAATTTTTATTTCCTCATCTGGGATAATATGGAAACCATATATCTTTAGATATTTCTAAAAACACTTAGGTAATTTGGGATATTTTCATTAGTGGGAAGCATTTGTATCATTTAAGACCACAATGCTTTAACAGCTTCCCATGGAACAATAAAGAATGAGGCTCTATATCCCAGATCCGTGATTCAAACATGTACCCACACTAATGGTGGAATAGAAAACATTTGATAGAAGAATCCCTATAACTTATATCTTGATGTTTGGTAGGGAAAAGTATATTCCTTCCAAGTCAAACATGTTTTTGGGTATTTCCACAATTCCATCCATAATGTAATGATATGGTTCCTGAAAATGAGAATGCTATGAAATCAAAAGATGGTAGTCCATGATAATCATTTCCCACACTATCGAAATATAAAAAACCCGATAAAACATTGTTTTAAATTTAAATATTTGATTTAAATATATATGGTAATTGGGATATTACCACCACCATGTCCAGAATCCCAGATATAGTCATCTGAACACTCTAAATCTGATGTACCAGATGGTTAGGCGAGCATGACCTCAATAATAACTAGGGAGAAGTGTCCATAAATAAATATGATATTTAGAAAATCCAACTATTTCCAAACAATGAATTTCCCTCGATATATTGACTATTCTATGGAAAATGTTTTCATAATGATCCTAGTGATGTGAAATCCAAATGTGGCAAGGATAATAGACCACAATTACAATTTCCTCGACCATTGACGTCACATGCACACAATACAATGTTTATCTGTCTTCAATGATCTCTTGGAGGAACATGTATATGTAGGCTTGATATAAATTATGTTTCCATAAACACATAAAATATGTAAAATATTTTTCCATGATCCTTAAAATGATCAACTCCCATGAGAGTTTTTAACCATCACACTTACTATAGGATGTTATACTTCATGGCTATCCTTCATACCACAAGACATTAAACTGAAAAACTTTTCCTTACATTATGATGTTAAACTACATTGCTCATGTCCTTACCACAAGACATGAATCAAAATTTTTGATATAATTAAAAAAAAATATTAAAATAAATCCCCATCATTCATAAAGAAATATGTTAGATAGAAAAGATTGTGTCCTTACCACAAGACATTAAACTACAAGACCCAAGTCCTTTATACATGACATTAAACTGCACATGTTTTCTTGAGCAACATACCACATGAAAATTATCCTAATGAGATACTTATGGAATATAAGATTCTATATCCTGGCTCAGCCACCCATATACATCATCCTTATCACAAGGCATTAAAATACATGGATCATTTCCTTACCATAGGATGTTAAACTGCACAACTCTTTTCTATTCAACATGAAATTAAAATACATGGGTTTTCCTTGATAATGTAAATTATGATTCTAAATATCAATGAGATTTGTAGGGATTCCTTGACCCTATATCTTTTCTAGCCACAATAAGATGAAAAAACAGAGACCATATGATTAATTCCCTATTCATGGTGAATGAAATCCTTTTCATCACTTGTTTCTCACCACAAGCATACCTCACAAAAGAATAGGAATTTTTGAAAGAGTTTCCCCACAACAAACAAGGAATGTATGATTAAGATATGATCATTATGGTTATATATTAAATAAATTAAAATTAATTACAATATGGCTCAGTGAATGATATTAAATTTCTTATTTTTTACCTTACTTGACATAAAACTATACATTCATGTGGACTACACCAGAGAGAGAAAATTTGATGGGTTTGGTCTCGTGCCACACTTGATTTTAAGAACTATGTACGAATAACTCTCATTCTAATGAGATATGTTGGCAGTCCACAATCCTATATCATATCCCAGTTACCCATATTTGCATCCATACTATAGAATAACAAAATGCACAATCCATTTCCTTTCTAAATGAAATTAATATGAATGGGGTTTCTTGAATTATGAATGGCTTGATTCATATAATAATGAGATGTGTAGATACTACTGGATAATATATCATGGTCCAACCACCTATATTAAAATACTCACCACATGATGAGAAACTATATGGAACACATCCCAGTAGCATAATGATAAACTATGTGGCATCTCAATCACTAAGAGACATCATCAACATTAGATGGAAAGGTAGGTATACTGCATGGAGAAATCACCTTCATTGAGAGATGTGAAGCCATATATATAGAACAATATTTCATAAAAATGTTATGTAAGAGACCTTTGATGGATGATTACATACAAGTTGATTCTCCCAATGGATTGTTTACTACACCTATAAATCCTTAGAGTATGATAAATAGACACTATGTGTTCCCCATGAGTTTTGCCAATGTATTTGATCTAATCCTAGTGGAATGATCCCCTCCTTTACTCCATAAAAATGAAAAATAAAATCATCTACGGAATCCCTATTTGATGACATGAATAACAAAGGATGATGATGTCTCTTCTAATAGCCTCCTTCACCCGGATATTGATGGGGAAGCCCACATATGGACAACATTAATGAAAAATTCCTCCATAGATTTACAACTGAAGGAAGAAAAGAATGATCTCATTAAAACACATCCATCATTTGATGAATTTATCTCCACCACAATAGATGGACATAGGTATATAAATATATATTTTAAAGACGATCAGAGACCCACTCTGTTAGTGAATCCATACCTATTGAATAGAAATAGAAATATAATGAATTTCTAAATCAACATTGATTTTTTTCATGTGTAACTATAGGAAAATTCTGGGACTGAATCTATATGTATGTATGAACAATCTCAGTCTACTTGATGAGCATTGAAGCTTCAAATATGAATCAAGGTCGATGAACCCCTATCATAAAAAAATTCAAAAGACTCAATTCGTACTTATTGTATCCAACTGTTTTGAGACCTCCGTTATAAGAGAGTACACTCATATTATATGTTTCCTCTAGGGAACGCTATTTGGGTTCTATATCTATAGTGAAACATGATATGGGATGTGATAATAGTATCAACTACCTTAGTCAGAAGATGATCAAACCATGAAATTTTTCTAGTCTCTCATATTGATATAACCGAGTAAATATTTTCCCTCCCTATGTTGATTAGGCAATTTCCCTGATCGAAAATCATTCAGAAGTAATTTAAAATTCAGTTCATATCAGAAAATTCAGTAAAAGTATATGCCTTGGAGGATTTCATCACAACACATCCTTCCATTAAAAATACCCTAGAATAAAATTTGACTCGAGATGAGAATGTCTTCTATGAAAATAAATCTCCTCGGACATGGGAGATGTGCTTTGATGGTGCATCTCAAATTCTTCTCTATACCAGGATTGAAAACCAAATGCAAAATCAGGTAGGTATAAGGATTGTATTCATCCATCATGAAAAACCTTATCTACCCTACTATTTCTCACTATCCAAAGGTTAAACGAAATAACGAGAACAAGCACTACGCCCTCACCATAGGATTGGAAATATCCGTACAACTACACATAACCTACATGAATATCAAAGGGGGGCCAAAGTTATTGATAAAGTAGATAATTGGAGAATATGACATTAAGAAAAAATAACTTGCCCCCTCGCTGGGTTTTTCAGGGTACTGATTGACATGTTCCATTTTAAAAACACATTCAATCATAATACCTGATTATATTATTATCATGCTAACACATTGGAAAATGATTCCACCATCCTACTCGACCACGATTAGGAGGAAGTAATATTTCATATAACTCATCGAAGATTGGTATGGGCATCCACATCCGTGTAAGTCCCATAATTCATAGTCACTGCATGATGTCATACTATATAGAGTTTTATAGGGTAAATGACATTAAACATTACATCCAAGTCCTAAAATAAAGATATTAAACTATATGGTATACTAATTTCTCGCCACATTACGTAATATTGCATAGATCAACAACCTCTCCCCCTTCAAGTCAGGAAATCCATAATCCTTACCCAAAGATGTTCAGCTGTATAGAAATAATCCTTACAACAAGAGTTTAAAAGTAATATATTGGTCCTAATAGAACTAATTTATACTACATGGTATCCTTAATATTAGATAGAAGATGATAAGTGGTAAAGAGTCCATCCTATCCACATGAAGTAAAAATGACTGATTATTTAAGAACAACATATGAATTGATTCATGCTATCACAATTTTTATAGTTACTCCCAAACATCGATTCATGTTTACAACCATATGATTACCTTCCTTTCACATTGGGTTATCAATTTTCCTTAGTTTCTAACATTATAAAACTTGGTATATGTCCTTACTATAAAACAGAAAACATCATTGGTCCATAGCTTACATCTTCCTTCACGTTTGGAGATCCATTTACTTATCAAAAGATGTTAAATTTCATTAATAACATATTTACATTTTGATATAAAACATCATGTTTTCATAACATCCATGTTTATTCATGTTGATTCACCCATGTAATTACTACATGACGATGAACTTCACGGGTAACGTCCTTACCACACATCACTAAACTGTACGACCACCTCAATAACTAAAAAATAATTGCTTTTCATTTTTCAATAAGAATAGAAAGGATTCCTTGACCCTACATATTCTTTTAGAAACTACATGATTCAAAATTCATATGTTGTACTATAAACTGCCTCCATATTATGAGGGAAACCCTTGATATTCCTTGTTTCTCACAGTAATCATAGCTTACATGAGCATATGGATTACATTAAGGGAATCCCCTCAAGGATAAATAGTGAATGTAAATGACAGATCGATCATGGTCATGAGTGGAAGACAATAAAAGGAACACCATGAATCCTTACTGCATAATGGTTAACTGTATGGTCAATGTACATGCTACACGGCATTAAAATAGCATTGTTATTCAAGAAATACATGTGGATTTATTGTCATTTGCATGAGATATGTAGTGATTGCTATACTTCCATACTTGGTCCTAGCCACTACATCACCACTATTTCAAGTTAAATCCATATGTTTTCTCTCTGTATGACATTAAAAAACATGTTTTCTTTAGAACTATGTATTCCTTGATTGTTATAATTACATTATATTTAGTGACACTAAGGTCTTCAAACCTAAGATCATCTAAAAAGATTAATTGAAACAATTCCCAACTCCATGTATGGGATATAGCTGTGTAGAGTATTTTCCACTCAAGTACATGGAACGACTTCATTTCTGTCCTTAAAAGACATGTAGTGACACAAATATATCCAACACTAGGCTGAGTGAAATAAAATAAATATAAGCACAAACCCTACTTACATAAGGGTCCAACCAACACAGGGAAATCTTTCCAAGACAGTGGGATAATTTGTGAAACCCTGAATCCTATTAATGGATCCAGCTACAATACCACTATTTCACATGGGGGGATCCACATCATCAACACATGATGTTAAACTACATGTATTTATTGAACTAAAAAATGGTTTGATTATCATTTTCATAAGATATGCAATGATTCCCAGACAACCACCCTTGGTTTCAACAGGTACATTCCTATCCATTCACATTAGTTTCCACATCCTTACAATAAGAATTTGATGTTCATGGGAATACATTTATACTGCATGATGATAAATTACATGGAATTACATCTCTACCATATGAATTTAAATAATAATTAAATTATCTTGGTTTCATAACATTACCACTACTCAATAAATACATTCTTATTGCATCATCCACTGCATGAAGTATTTCCTTACAACATGGCATTAAAATACATATAAAATGTCTCCACTACATGAAAATAAACAATGCATGTCATCACCCATTTATCAATCATTATCATAATACCACTTGAGACTTAAACTAGTCTACCAGAGTATGGGGTGCTTCCACCATCTTTTAAAACCACCGAAATCCATTTACCAAACACCATTTATTGAGTATCATAGGTTTCTTTAATCCATTAATTGACTCAGGAGACAAAAAGTAGATCCCTCGGTTGTTCCATGATATTGATAAATAAGGGCTCGAGACCCACATACCAATGACATAATAAATTTGTAAGGATGTAATTATAATCCCTGTAAAAATAATTTTACACTAAGGTGGAACCTAACATCATAGGATATTTAGGGACATACCTGTAATGACTATCCCATATCATTAATCATGACCTGAGAAGCATGAGTTGTGATTATTAACATTTTCACATTTTACTCAGATGGGTTATTCGAGTGGTATTTTCATGGGTTTCATGATATAGATTTTTTGTAACACCTTCCATAGTAGTATCATTTAGTTCATGTTGTTTAACAACCCATATTTTGGTCAAATATTCATAAACCTAATATATATACTATAATTTTCTAAATTTAATGTACTTAAACTATTGGGGAATGAGACACAAAACATGTCATGTTGAGAAACCACAAAGGTCAACCAGAGAGAACTTATAGCATTCATATGATAAAATAATCATCTCTAGAGATTAGGAATAAATTAGTGAAAAAAAATTAAAACCTATAAAGTTAATTGGGTTCACTTTATATACCTACTAAAATAAAATCTATTCAAACTAGACCCACTAGTTTAGGAAACAATATGAGTATTTTTTGTCACATTTCCTCACCATGAAAATGTTGTCTCTAGGGGTGACACAAAATTTAAGGTTCTAGAACCTTTCATCGATACTACACATTTCACAAGATACCTTATTTCATTTGATGTTTGAGCTATCACAACCTACATGTAACCATCTGGTAATACTAACACTCTCTACCCAGGGATCTATAAGATACTAGGAAGGCCCCCCTTAAATCTAGTAGTTATCGTATTGGCCTTGAGGGATAATTGAGGCACAATTGAAATCATCTCACTGGTTTTCATTCTCCATAGTTTTCTCATATATTTGTGGGCAATGATTTATAATTACCATAACTAGAATATTATAGTGGATGTGACATCCTTGATGTTATGTTACAATGTTTTGTACACTTTATCAAGGCCAGAACAAAACACTCAATTATCAAACATTCTGAGGGCCCACACCTTGGGATATGAAACCACAAGGTGTTGAGATCAAGCTTCATCATTAGAATAAATATTTCTCTATGGTTCTATATACCTTCATGTATAGCCTTTTATCTATACCCAAATTCAATGGTTAGATGCTTGAGTCTTCATAATTCATTCATTTTCCTTGGAAAATAAAATAGACTTCTCATCTCATCTATGATATTGACATAGAAGGGCTTGGGACCAACAGAACTGAGACATAATTGTCCAATATAATTAGATTTCTAATCCTTGTGAGCCATAGTATCATTGAGGTGGAACTGAATGTCATTTAATGTTTCAAAATATGCCCTATACGTATTCTCCATCACATATCTACATTATAATTCTTTTGGGTTATGAATTATATCACCCATACTCCAACTATCCAGGTGGACCTAGAATCCCTAGTATATATCAGTCAACAATATTTCCCCCCATATATAATCAGTGACTATTTGAAAAGAGTAGAGATCATATTTTCATGTCATTACAATTGATTCAGTAAGGCTTAAGGACCACCAACTAGAGTCATCCCATCATTACAAGAAGGGGAATCCAATCCTCAATACCTCTAGAAACATCATGGTAGAACATAAATCCTCAGTGTGTTATAGGTCACTCCTGAAATATCTACATCCTATTCCATGGTTCATAATATTATTCCCATGATAAAATATCCTTAAATACACCACACAATGTTCTAATCTCAATGATCATATATTATACCGCACCAATGTTCCAAGCTCAATGAACCTAAATTATAGCGTATCAAAGGTCCAATCACAATGACCATAAATTACAACTCACCAACATAATGATGTCAAAAACCCCAAACGACAACACACCAAAGGTCTAATATTGGATACCATAAAATATGTCACAATACCCGTTTAGTTAGAATGACTTAAAAATAGAAAATGACACAATTCATGCCAGGTTGAAAACCCTACAAGGGAATCCTAGAAAAAATATGAGTATCTTCTCACTAGAAATTCTTTTTTTTGTGATCCAATAAATATTGAGAATTTATAAAATGGAAGAGGCACCAAAAAATATTATTTTAAAAACCTTTGAGAATGATACCTAAGAAAAATCCAAGTCCATTCCCATTAAGTCTTCCTCTACAAGAATATTAGGAAAAATTTGGGGGAATCTAATAAAAAATATGAAATGATTGTTGGAATATCCATATGACCATAAGAAAAATCAAGGTATTATTGTTAAATCCATTAACATAGAAAAATAGTTATTTCATTTGGTGAGGATACAATGTCCAAATTATCAATGTCATTTCGAAGACATCAAGATTACTAGAGTAGGTGCATCCATGAATAAACTCATGTCAGTTGGCATTCATGAACATTTGTCAATGAGTAACCTATTGAATGTCATTATTTAAAATCCTGGTGATAGGATATATTTTTAATTACACACAAAGGTTTATAATCATGTAGGGTTCTAGAAATATCTCCACTTAAACATCAATCATTAAGTGAAATTTCATAAAAAAGTGATATTTCTCCTCTAGTGGTAGAGAAATATTTATTTAAGGACATTCATCAATGTGTTATTTACATATTACCCAATGTTCACTATTAATGAGATTGATATATATGATGGTAAATTTTAAAAAAAACATGTGTATTGATTCTGATCTTCATAATATATGTAGAGACATTTAAGTGCTATAATTTTATATCCAATGAATCGTCATTTAAAAAAACATGTGTATTAATTCATTTATAATATTATATTCAATGAATAGTCATTTTTGTTAATATTTTTTTTAAAATAAATCTATTTAAATATGGAATTATACTGAGGATATCATTGAATATAAATATTATTTTGAAATCTAAAACGATCACCTTAATCTGAGTAATTTATTTATTATTTATAAGAAATATATAATTAAATTTAATATTAACATAATAATGATGAAACAATTGATTAATTAATTAACATATAAAATAAATGATAATAAAAATATTATAATTATAATTATTTTACATAATTTATGTCATCAAAGAATTTTCAAGTTGACTATGACATGTTATAATTATATTCCATGTTTTTTTCATCATTATCATCCAATTTGGATTTTATTTACATTTAGTGAAATGATAAGTGTACAAATTACCCCACGGGGCATGGGTGACATGGTGAACTGTGGTTGTGTCCTGACCTTGAGGATCCAACATCAATTCCTTACAAGGCAACATGCACTATATGCCATTATCTCCTCTCTTGTGCCCCTATAACTAGTATGGAACTGACCTAAAACCCAGAGTGTCGTTACACCTGGGCCTGCGACTATGGGAGTACATAAAGGCACTCAATGATGGGTGATGACCCACCTATACAATTTAACCCCGTGGGATTGAAAAACCAGTGTACTTTTGTAGTAGGGCTTTTTTATTTGAGGTAAGCACCCTATTATCTAACATAAAAATGGGGGTTCAAAACCCATTGGGCGCAACTACTGTTGAAGTACTATAGCCTTGCTATAGAAAATGTGGGACTATAGCGGTGGCAAGATACTATAGTGGTGGTAGGATACTGTACCAGTAGTGGATACCATGTGGAACTATAGAAAGTGGGTATTGTAGCGTTACTATTCACAAAATGGGCCTTAGGCCAAAAAAATGGGCATACATGCCATGTATTGGGCTACATGCCCAGTAGGCCTTTAGGCTAAGTAATTGGTCTCCATCTACCAATTTAAAAGATGAATTTTTTATTTAATAATAATGTGAGTCTTTTCCCCATCCTTTTTTAAATAATATTGTAAATGTTGACATAATTGATATTTTATAATAAGAAATAAATAAAAATTTAAAATCAATAAAATATTTCAAAATAAAAAAGTGACTATGATAAGCTTGAAAATTTAATTGCGTTTCCAATATTTGTAATATGTCCCCGTATAAGTAACATTTTTATTGAAATAATATTTAAATTGATTTTAAAGTAATTAAAATTAATAGAAAATCATTAAGGATAAACAAAAAATATATGGTTTAAAATAAAATCATTTCTTGCCTAAAAATTATCGAATGAGTGGATTTCAAACAATCCTCATCCAATCTTCGACAAATCCCAAGTTGGAGTTATTTTGTATAAAAAAATAATTTATATTAATTTAATATTTTATAAGTTTCCAAGGGTTCCTATCCCCTCTCATATAAAAAGCTACCCTCTATTCTATTATAAACATACATTAATAAACTTTTGGATCTATAATATCCCGACCCTAAACCCCACCAGAAACACTGATGTGAGACCAGTTTGTCATAAGGCATCAAGTGAATGTATAAAAATTATATAAGCTTATGACCAGTAGTGAGAGCCTAAGTTAGTCATTGCGGAGATTATGACCTCATTAATAGAGTATCAAAGTCGAAAACAAACATTACAAATCATGGAAGTGAAATAAAAAATAGTCAAATGAAAGTCATAAATGGTAATAATACATATTTATAACCTAATGTGTCCCATATACCAAATGATGCAAATGATTCACCTGTCTAAAAATATATCTGAATACTACATGGGAAAAAAATATAGTAAATGTAACCCAAAAATAATAAAAGATGAAAAAGTGGCTATAACATCACAAGGCGTAGCTTGGTCCTATGATCCCATGCTCCAAATCCATGTCAACAACCTATACCATGGATATTTTCCCAATCATAACCTACAACCATAAAACCTGTTTCGGTCCCCAAGGAGGCCCAAATAGGTTGTTAGAAAACATCCTAGGTGGAAACCACCCAGGTTTATAAAATTCTTATATCAATACACAAATTTTTATCAAGTGTATGTAAAATATTAAAGTATTTTTTTATTCCCATGGAATAAGTCTACTATCATAAATAATATTGTATATCCCCTCTTGGATAGTTTCAAAAGATTCATATCCTTATAAGGAAGCAATAAAAATGTAAATAAGTCAAATAGACATGCCATACATTCAGTAATACCAAGAAATTCATATCCGCATTATATATAGATTTCATGAAAACCCACTTCCGTTTTATATAGAGAAAATTATAATTCCACAGCCACATCGTATATTGAAACAAAGAACCCAAGGGTCTGATCCACAATGTCACATTCCAGGGAATCCATTTGACGAGTCTAGACCATGACAGGCTGGATCCCAAGAGCTCGTACAAGGCATCCACATCGAGTCAAATTGGTGTCGAGGTGGAATATCAGTTTAGGAAATGATTGGAGTCATATGATAATGTGTATTGATATTTCCTCTACGTGTCCAAGCAAGATAGATCAATGGTGTAGTAGGGCATGAGTCATCCCAAAGAATCAACAACCAAGTGGAAGAGTCAACCCTAGGCATCCACGTCTATGTTACCGACCCCATGGAGAGCAGTCTATGGCATTTATCTAACCATTCAATCAAATATTCAATTTAAAAATTCATTCAATCTTAGTTTAACCACTCACATAATAAGCACCATCAATGAGTATACCCACTCACCCAAACCATCTATCATTTACAAATCATATTTGCATACCAAGTCATAGAAACCAATTTACATTCCACTAATTAAAACATAAATGAATACATACCCATATAAATATTTCATTTAATCCAAAATATAAAAATTGTATGGCGTCACAAGCTATAACATGGTGGGGATAAAGTACATCTCCTAAAGAAACTATTCAACTCATTAAGACATTAAAAAGCTTCTTCTATATAGAAAATCACAAGAAAAAAACCCCTGGGTTGTTTAAACATTTATAAATAAGGCATTTACTGAAGGCTCACCCCATGGGTGACATTGAATAAAGAAACGGGTGCGAAGGAACCTAAATGGAACTGAAGGGGATCCATACTAGATCTAACTTCATCTACTATATGCAACTCACTCTAAAATGAGCCCTCACTAGAATGTCTGACAGATGGTGAAAATGTCAATTAGCTTAAAATCACTCGAAAATCCTAAACAAGGTATACACAACATACCTTTCTAAATTTGTAGAGAGCTCATCTAGTATTAAATCTTGATTCGTTATGGTTCAGGAGATATCAAAACAGCAACAGAAGAACAACATATTAGGTCATATGAGTCCAAATTGAAATATCAAAGATGTTGTTAGGAAGATTAAAAAACAACTAAAAAGTAGTCATGTACATACCAATGCAGTTCCAATGAGGAAAAATACAATATATTTAGAGTACATATAGCTTATAGATCATAAATCCCACTTCAGATGGTTTTAGGGCCTCAAAAATAGAGGAAAACCTTATGTCTATAAGATAAATTAAGGTCACCGACTCTTTAAAAAAACATGTTGGGCCAATACAGGACGTTTACCTTCATTAAACTACCGTACTTCCTAATTTTATTTTTTGAATGAAAACCCTCACGTTTCATGAATGGACACTACACATTGCCATCATGTAGTACACGATGTGTTGTGGGCTTGTAGCTTGGATTCACCCTCTTTTACCCTTTCTTCATATAAACTACCGTACTTCCTAATTTGAGTGATTTTATAGTATAATTAGATTATAGTTTTACCATTTAATACAATGTTGGTCATTGGACATAATTTCACATTTAAACTGGACATAAGCAGGTGTCAATCTTTTGATAGTTATTATCTCTTAAAAACACGCCTTTTGTTTTAACAACGAGAATTAATTTTAAATTAATTTCTTCTAATTCTATGTTTTGAATTTTGAAAAATGGTTTCCATATTTAGAATCAGTATGTCCAAATTGTGAAAATAGGTAACTTTTATTTTTAGATATTTTGAATAATTACTTCGGTAAATATTTTATTTACAATGGTTAAAAGGTAAATCTGGTAAATAAGGGTTAAAAATAATATTATAATTATAATAAATTACCCTAAATCATGTCCTAACCCTAATGTTTGATACATTTCGGACCATGGGAATCTTTGGGTCGATTTTGGGACCCCATGGATCAACTTGTAAGTGATAATGACTCTCTATATTAATTATGTTAATGTAAATACAAAAATGACATAAGCATATATCTTTTAGCAAATTTTTTTTACATATGTTTATATATGTTATATTTTTACTATAAATATTCATTTAAAATATAAAAACATTTCATACATAATGGTATTTTATTTATAATTTTTAAACATTGAATAATTAAATTTATTTTTGACACATTAATGAGGTCGTATTGCCCTTATTAACGAAAGAATCAAATAATTAGTATTATAAATGTTAAAATAAATATAATTTTAAAGTTTTGATGACATAAAAAATTATATTGGTTAATATGAAATTTTATAATTTCATAAATTAATTTGGTTTGAATTAATAAATTTGTTAAGACTTTAACAAAAATCAATTATTAAATAGTGTCAAAATTGACATAAAGAAGTTTATAAAACAAATATTATATGATTAATTGATATTAAATTCCTAAAAATATAAGGATCGGCCAGAAGACTTATTTAATGATAGGTATATCATTAATGGACCACTTTGGGGTCTCTGGGATGTTTATAGTATGTTTATTTACTATATAATATAAAAATACAAAGAGACATGGTAAATGTCAAACTATTTAACTTAGAGTTAAATAAAAAAGATAAAGTTAATATAGTGACCAAACCTGTAAAAAACCCATTGGTTGAGTGGTTTTATACCTATCACCAGTTTATATTATAAATAATCCACTTTGGAGCCATTAGAAACTGAATATGAATTTATTATAAAATAATATTTCTAGTTTTTCCAAAGGTGCCCCTCCCCCCTATAATAAAAAGAACTCCCCCTCATCACAAATTCATACCTTCAAAGCCTTTTTTCTCGGCCAACCCCTGAAAATATATTCCCTAAAATTCCCTCACTTCATCCTATAGGCCATAGTTTGATTATAAAGCCTACCTAATGATCCCTTTTGATCAAATCAAAAGGAAGAACCCGAAGAAGAGGTAATGTTTTCACTACCCTATTTCATGTTCCTTTCTTCTTCCAATTCTTCTTTATGTGTTATTTAAATATTATAAAATAATAACCCCAATATCTTCAATATACTGTGATGTTATTATAAATATTTTACAACTATATTTATTAATCTATCCATCTTATGAATGATAATGTCACTATGTGTGCGTACGTACGGCTTACCGTCTCCAAACCGTGTTGTAATTTGTAATTCAACACTATGTTATTTGGATGGATATAATGGTTAGTAATATGTATATAAATAATAAAATTAACAAGATAATGTCTCTTTAAAAATAATATAACATCCAATTCCACACCTTTAAGGAAATGATATTGTCGCTCATGCGTACGTACGGTTTACCATCTCCACAATACGGTGAGATTCATTTCCACATTCACCCTTCATCGACAATTATAAAAATATATATTACTAATATGTTTGTAATACCTGAAAACACAATTCTTCTGGATATATATATATATGTACTTGCATATATTTTGTTCACATAGTTTGGTTCAATATGTTATAAAAATAGAAACAACGTTTATGCGTACGTACAGACTACCGTCTCCATAAACGGTGTTTTCCATTTCACATATATATCTATTATAAATAATTATATTCTAAATATATATGATATATAAATCATTATTTATATTCTGTATGTATTTAAATCATGATCTAAGTTATACAATCCAGAGTAACAAGTTAAAACACGTATGATGAAGAAAGCGATTATTACCAGAAATGTTAATTTAACATGGAAATTATTATTAAATGGGTAGTAAAAAGTCATAAATGAATAATTTATGATATCGAAAATATTAATATGGTTCTGGTATAATTTAATAACATACCACGGTCTTCATACAAGAGGTTAAACATACCCTCGACTAATGGAAAGTGCAAGGTAATGTGTTTTCATCTCATTCCTTTTTCCCGTGAGATTCATGCCATATTGACACTATTACCTTTTGTGTGGTGTATGTACTTCCCATAATTGTATTATTTGTGAAATACCATTTAATTTATGTTTATTTACATATTCATTGTATGATACCTCTTTCATAGGGTGTGTGTTTCATAAGTTACCAAATTGGTAAGGGTTAATTCCTCAATCTCATTATTATCTCAGATTGTTTTTGTGTAAGTATTTACTCGGAAATTTTTATCATCCATGTCCATTTTTCATAAAAATTATTTCAAAATGAATATTTTATGATTTTTTCAATGTTACTCTTTATCAAGATCCTAATTTTAAATGTTTTAAAAATTTATCTTTCTAAATCATTTTAATTAATGTCCATGTTTTCAAAATGATTTTAAGGGTTTATTTATATGGACAAGAATGTTTTGAAGTGGTATTTCTTTTCAAAAGATTAAAAGTGGTATGGGACACTTTGATTCAAAAATATCTTTTAAATTAATTCCTTTATAATGTGTTACTTTTCAATGATTTAAAAAAAATTATATTTCTCCCAAATAGTTTTGATTTCATCTATGTCAATATCCTTTGATGGATTTTAAGATTATTTGAAGTAGATTTATTCTTATACAAAACATCCATATTGTATTGAAGGTTTTGTAATATTTTTGACTGCGGATGTGTTATTTTTATACCATTCCTTTTTATGGAGAAATTATTGACATTTCATATGCTAGTTTCAATATGAATGTTTTTGTTAAACCTTTTCATATGGGGAATGCATTGAAATTAGTAGATGATAGGTGAAGCCCGCTATAGCTCCTCGATGCATCGGTAGGTCTCAAGAGACAAACTAGTGTCTTGGAACAAGGCCTTGAAAAAATATATTTGTATTATTTTCACAAGGCCTTGACTATGTGGTTAGGATAGTCTGACATTATGCATTCCATCATTATGAAAGTGGTTATTGATATTGCATGAGATTATTCGACTAGTAGAATATCCATGTGAATAAGTAAATGGAATTACTTCATTTTATTTTTTCCATATTATGATGAAGTCCATGTTTAAAAGGCTTTTGTTTTAGTTATACATTGCCTTAAATTTTTATGTTTATTTATGAATGTTTCCGCTGTATTGTTATCCTTACTGAGAATCTGAGCTCACCTCTTTCTATATTTTATTTTTCCCAGGATTCAAAGAAGTGTAATGTGATTGATATGCAGGGTTATGCTAATGGATAATTGAGTTTTGAAGGATTATTTAGGTTGTTTTGTATGTTAAGAAGTGTAATGTTACATTCATATATGTAATCTATTTTCCAATACTGCTAAATTGATCGGTCCTTCGGTACATGATCCCTTGTAATCATGAAAATTTATTAAAATACTTCACCGACTCTTGGTAACTAGGGTCGGGGCATTACATTTGGTATCATAGGAAGTTTAGCAATATCTTTGGAAGCTAGATTTAGATAAAATCTGATTAGAGAACATAGACCTAAGATAAACTTTAAGGATTAGTATAGAAGAAATTACTTGAATTTTGGTAATGTAGATATTTTTTTGAGTTTTCCAAGAAAATACATCCCTTTCTAGATACGAGCAAGTAGAGGTGGCTCTGACATAGATGTACCTAGGGGTAAAACCCAAAAACACTGCTTTGAACTAGACTCGAATGGGAACGTGTGCACAACAATAAGCCTTGCTACACTCTGGGTTACGACACTCCCGGGGGATATGCTTAAGATAATTCTCATTTTCATTACAAATCATTATAGAGGGTTTTTGAGTATATACTCCCTCAATGAAAACATCTTTTTGATTATTTATTATATCCATAAATCGTTCAATTCGTTGGGTATTTTACAAGTTTGGAATTATTCATTGCAATTCATAAACTAACCTAGTTTATGCCATTGTATAGAAATGACACCCAATAGAAGGAATGTGAACTCCAACAATACGTATGATCCCAATAGTAAGAAGGATCATATGCTTCATGGTATTATGCCAACATTTAGAAGGGAAATAGTCTCCCATGTATTCTCAACATATGAAGAAATAATATCATGTGGTAATAAGATAAGTAAAAAATTATCTGAGTCCAATGGCTTTGAAGGGAAGAAAGATAAGAAAATGATAGAAGAGAGAAAGGTGGATAATTGGAAGAGGGTAAAGAAGAATTTCCCCATATGTGATAATTGTGGGAAGAAACACCCTGGAACTTTCCTGAAGGGAATGGGAGTTTTTTTATAAATGTGGAGAAAAAGGACACCATGTACATGACTCCAAGGGTAAGAAAAAGGTTTCAAATGTACAATGCTTCATCTGTAATGAGTTGGGACACTACATGAACTAGTGTCCAAATAATCATAGTATGTCCCAAATGATGCTATTGGATAATAATCAAGTTATGATAATACCACAGATGAGGAGGAATAATTAGAGGTCTTATGTTGTTATTAAATAATTGTGTAATTTGAGTGTTGTATCAATAATGTACTCGTTATAATAATTATGGAGTATATAAGGGTTATACTGCAGTACTATTTCATTAAGGACTTGAGATTGTGTGGATCCAAGAAAAGTCACTCAATATAAGGTTACACTTTTTGGAAATATATGGTTGAGAGAAAGGTAAACCATAATATGGTTCTGATACCGAGGTAGTGATTTTGGAATAATACATGATTGATTTGGTTAAATTATATTGGATATTCTTGAATACCTTGAAACTGATTAATGATTTGTATATTCCATCATTATTGTAGTTTAAAATATTTTTTGATAGAAGGAGTATATCCAGTACTCTATAAGGAATAAGGGATCATGAATGTAATCGATATGGATTTATGGTAATTCAGGATGTTGTAGTGTTTTAAAAGAATACATTATGAAGGTTTTCACATGTTATTAAGTGAAAAAAAGGATCTTCATTGTGCTTACCACCTCCATTTTAAATTTTGAACTATGTTTGGATAGATGTATTTTGGATAATTCTTATTTGAGATTATTTTTGGATTGCCATAAAAGGACAACCCAGAGGTCGAGTGGCGACCCGTCACGTCCAGCAATGTTGTGACACTTGTACTTGCAACCGAAGGGTGACAAGGGTGTATCAACTACCACTAGCCCACGTGATGTCCTAGATTGATTAATGTAGTCTTTTTATAAAAATTCTAGTAGATGAATTATAGTTTTATTTTTTTGAAACCCTATACGAATAATATTAATAGAATATTATTTTTAAGTTATATTATCTTTTAGAGTGAAAGATGAGTTTGTGGTAGAAGTTAGTTAAAGGATGGGACTCTAATTGTCAAGTATATTTTTTTCATCTTCTCTTATTATATGAAGAAATTAATTCTTATATTTTAGTGAAGGTATCATAATACCAAAAATGTGTTATCCTAATACCATATGTTTTGTTGAAATGATGGTATTTTAAATCATCATAGATTGATTAATTTAAGGCCCTCAATTTTACACTTGTTTGTGATTGATGACCTCAGTCACTACTTATAAATATTTACATTTTTCCTCCAATTATATGTCTCTAATTTCCACCAATGTTCTCCTAATCGAGATCATAATTTGGTGGTGACCCTTTCATTTCCCTTTTCCACTTATTAAGACTAAATTTGATTAACCTAATTTCCCATGTGGGTTTTCCCAAAGGTATTTTCTATTTTCAAAATTTTATTTTTGAAAAATAATTTCAAATTGAGAGGACAAAATTTATTGAAGGAGGGGAGAATGTATCATACCATGCTTCCATGGTATGCTTCACTTTGAGTAATGCAGTAGCGTGTGTTGTACGCAACTTCGAGTTCTAACACACACCACAACCAATCAAACTAGCCGTTATGAATAGTAATACCCAACTTTTGAAATTTTATAAATTTTATCATTCAAAATAGACTTCATTTTTGGATTTGGAATATAAAAATTAAGTTAGGGTTCATTTTTGGTACTTTTTGGATAAATTTCATATTTTGATGAATAGTGAAAATTACGAAATTTTAATTACAAACATCTTTTTTAGTCAAAATAATTAATAGAGATAAATTATGAATTTGAGTTATTTTAGAGTATAAATAGATTATATTTTTACCATTTAATATAATTTTGGTCATTGGACATAATTTCACATTTAAACTGGATAAGAAGCAAGTGTCAATCTTTTGATAGTTATTATCTCTTAAAAACACATTTTTTTTAACAACGAGAATTAATTTTAAATTAATTTTTTCCACTTCTATGTTTTGAATTTAGAAAAATGGATTCTATATTTGGAATCAAAATGTACAAAATTTGTAAATATTTATCTTTTATTTTTAGATATTTTGAATAATTAGTTCGATAAATATTTTATTTACCATGGTTAAAGGGTAAATCAGGTAAATAAGGGTAAAAAAATAATATAATAATAATAATAAATTACCCTAAAACGTGTCCTAACACTATTAGTTGATACATGTCCGACCATGAGAATATTTGGGTCGATTTTAGGACCCCATGGATCCACTTGTAAGTCATAATGACACTTTATATTAATTAAGTTAAAGTAAATACAAAAAATGATATAAGCATATATCTTTTAGAAAAACAATTTTTAAATAGGGTTATATATGTTATATTTTCTACTATAAATATTCTTTAGAAATATAAAAATATTTCCTACATATTGGTATTTTATTTATAATTTTTAGACATTGAATAATTAAATTTATTTATGACATAATAATGATGTAGTATTTTACTTATTAATGAAAGAATCAAATAATTAGTATAATAAATGTTAAAAGAAATATAATTTTAAAGTTTTGATGAAATAAAAAAAATTTATTTGTCAATATGACATGTTAATAAAGATTAAATGATTTTTTTTCAAATTAATACAGTTTTTATAACTTTAACAAAAATCAATGATTAAATAGTGTCAAAATTGACATAAAGGAGTTTATAAAACAAATATTATATAATTGATTGATATTCTATTCCAAAAAATCTATGGTTCGGCCAACGGACTAATATAATTATATTATTATTATTAATGGACCACTTGGGGGCCTCTAAGAAGTGTATAGTATGTTTATTGGCTATATAATATAAAAATACAAAGAGACATGGTAAATGTAAAACTATTTTACTAAGAGTTAAATCAAAAAGATAAAGTTAATATAGTGAACCAAACCTGTCTAAAACATATTGGTTGAGTAGTTATTGACCTATCCCCACCTTAATATTTAAATAATTCACTTTGCAGTCATTTTAAACTGAATATGAATTTATTATAAAATAATATTTCTATCTTTTCCAAAGGTGCCCCTCACCCCTCCTATAAAAGTGCACTCCCCTTTCTCTCAAATTCATACCTTCAAAGCCTTTTATCTCGGCCAACCCCTAGAAAAAATATTCTCTTAAATTCCCTCACTTAACCATAGAGTCCTTAGTTTGATCATAAATCCTACCTAATAATCCCTTTTGATCAAATCAAAAGTAAGAACCTGATGAAGATGTAATGTTTTCACCACCCACTTTCAAGTTCCTGTCTTCTTCCACTTCTTCTTTATTTGTTATTTTCATTCTAAATAATAACCCCATTATCTTCTATATAATGTGATGTTATTATATATATTGAAAAACTATATTCATTATTCTATCCATCTTATTAATGATAATGTCACCATGTGTGCGTACGTACGACTTACCATCTCCACGACGTGATGTAATTTGTTATTCAACAATATCATATTAGGATTTATATAATGATTAGTAATATGTATATAAATAATTAAAATAACATGATAATGTCTCTGTAAAATTAATATACCATCCAATTCCACACCTTTAAGTAAATGATATTGTCAGTCGTGCGTAAGTACTGATTACAGTCTCCCCGACGCGATGAGATTCATTTACACATTCACCATTCATTAACAATTATAAAAATATATATTACTAATATGTTTGTAATATATGACATAATAATTCTACTGGATATATATATATATATATATATATATATGTACTTAAATATATTTTATTCACTTAGTTCTGTTTTATACGTTATGAAAACAGAAATAGCGTTTATCCATACGTACAGATTACAGTCTCTATAAACAGTGTTTTCCATTTCACATATATATCTATTATAAATAATTATATTGTAAATATATATGATATATAAATCATATTTTATTTTCTGGAAGTATTTAAATCATGATCTATGTGATACAATCAATGGTAAAAAGTTAAAACATGTACGATAAAGAAAGCAATTATTACCCGAAATGTTAATTTAACATGGAAATTATTATTTAATGGGCAGTAAAAAGTCATAATGGAAAAATGTATGATATCATAAATATTAATATGGTTCTGGTATAATTTAATAACATACATTGGTCTTCATACAAAAGGTTAAACGTACCCTCGATTAAAGGAAAGTTCAAGGTAAGGGGTTTTCATCCCACTCCTTATTCTCGTGAGATTCATGTCATATTGCCAGTATTATCTTTTGTGTGGTGTATGTACTGACCATAATTGCATTATTTGTGTGATAAACATTAATTTATATATATTTACTTATTAATTGTATGATACCTCTTTCATGGGGTGTCTGTTTCATAAGTTACCAAATTGGTAAGGGTTAATTCTTCAATCTCATTATTATCCAAGATTGTTTGTGTGTAAGTATTTACTGTGACATTTTTATCATCCATGTACATTTTTCATAAAAATGATTTCAAAATGAATATTTTATGAATTTTTGAAATGTAATCTTTATTAAGATCAGAATATTAAATGTTTTAAAATTTTGTATTTCTAAATCATTCTAATTAATGTTCATGTTTTCAAAATGATTTTAATGATTTATTTATATGGACATGAATGTTATGAAATGATATTTCTTTTCAAAATTTTCAAATTGGTATGGGACCCTTTGATTCAAAAATATTTTATAAATTACTTCCTTTATAATGTGTTACATTTCAACGATTTAAAAAATGGATAATTCCCTCATATTGTTTGTATTTCATCTATGTCAACATCGTTGATGTATTTTAAGCTTATTTGAAGTTGATTTTTTATGATAAAAAACTTACATATTGTATTGAAGGTTTTGTGATATGTTTGAATGTGGATGTGTTATTTTTATACCATTCATGTTTATGGATAAAGTATTGACCTTTCGTATGCTAGTTTCAATATGAATGATTATGTTATGTTTAACGATTTTCATATAAGGAATGCATTGGACTTAGTAAGTGATGGGTGGAGCCCGCTATAGCTTTTTGATGCATCGGTAGTTCTCATGAGACAAAATAGTGTCTTGGCACAAGGCCTTGACAAAATCATATCTGTAGTCTTGAAACAAGGCCTTGACTTTGTGGTTATGATATTATGGAATTATGCATTCCATAATTATGAAAGTGGTTAGTGATTTAGCTTGTGATTATTTGACTAGTAGAATATCCATGTGAATAATTAAATGGAATTTCTTCATTTTCTGTTTTTCATATTATGTTGAAGTTCAAGTTTAAAAGGATTTTGTTTTAGTAATACATTTCATTTAATGTTTATGCTTATTTATGAAAGTTTCCGCTGTTTTGTAATCCTTACTGAGAATCTCAGCTCAACCCTTTCTATGTTTTATTTTTCCCAGGATTCTAAGAAGTGTATTTTGATTGATATGCAATGTTAAGACAAAGGATAATGGCATTCATGAAGTTTTATTTATGTTTTTTTGTATGTTAAGAAGTTTAATGTAACATTAATGTATGTAATCTATTTTACAAGACTGCTAAACTGGTCGGTCCTTGGAGAATTGATTCCTTGTAATCATGCCAATGTATTAAAATAATGCACCAACTCTGGGTAACTGGGGTCGGGGCATTACAAGTTGGAAACCACCCAGTCTATATAGTTCTAATAGCAATATACAAAGGGCTCTGAAGTGATTGTAAAATTGTAAATTAAGTGTTAATTCCCATGGAATAAGTCTACATTCATATGTAATACTAATCATCCCCTCATGGACACCTAGAAAAATTAATCTCATAAAAAGGAATCTAAAAAAAATTAATCTAGTCACACAACCATGTCGTACTTCCATCATTATCAAGAAAGGTATAACCACATTGTATAAAAAAAGTCATGAAAACCGACAGAATCCCTGTATAGTGAAAAGAAGAATTCCACAGCCATACCTTATAGTGAAAAGTAGACCCCATGGTTTAGATCGAAGGTGTCGCATACAAGGGTATTCATGTAATTATTCTAGACCATGATAGACTAGATCCAAAGAGCTCATCCAAGCAATCCTCATCGAGCCCCATGGGAATCCCAGGGGAAACTCAGTCTTAGCACTAGTTGGAGTCAATGGATCATGTAAACCATCATTTCCAAACAAGGTTGGTGAATGTGGGGTTGATGGGGAAGCAAGGCCTGAGATATCCCATAGAATCAAGACATAGTGGGTCGAGTTAACCCAAGATGTCCACTATCACATTCCAGGCCCATAGAGGGAAGTCCAAGGCTTCTAACAAACCATTAAATCAAAAATTTAATTTAAACATTCATTCGCTATTCATATACACAGTCACATTACAAACACTATATATGGGTATACCCCATTAGGATACACATTTATCATTTAGAAATCATATGGCCCTACCCTCCCATATAAACCATTTTACATTCCACGAATAATAACACACATATATACCCACCCATTAAAAAATTATTTAATCCAAATCATCATGATAGGTATGGAGTCACAAGATATAACAAGTACGGGAGGTAGAACATATCCTAAGAAAACTATTAAATATATTAAGTCCTCAATGAGCTTCATCAACCTAGGAATGAAAAATCACACGTCCCATGGGTTGATTAAAAAGGCAAAAACAAGAAATTTTCTAATGGTGTACCCCATGTGTGACATAGAATTGAGATGTGGATCTCAAAAAACCTAAAAGGAACCAATGAGAATCCCGAATCAGTCCAACTATAGCTACTACATGAAACTCGCTAAAAATCAAGGACTTGTCTGAATGTCTGATGGATGGCGCAAAGGGTGAATGCCCTACCTGTACTATAAAATACGAAATAAAGTATAGAACACCTAACTCGCCTCATTAGTAGAGTTCTCATCTAATATCTTGTCTTGATTCATCATGGTTTAGGATAGATATGAATAACAATCGAATACTATGATATTTAGGAATATGTGCCTAAAACCAAATATCATAGTCATTGTTATGAAAAATCAAGAACTACTAAAAAGGAATCGGGTACTTTCTGATGTGGTTACAATGAGACAAACCATTATATGATCGGGGTCTGGACAATATCTAGACATGAAAAACCATTTTAGTTAACTTTACACTCTAAAAAATAGAGAAATACCTTTTCTGCGTAATAATTAATGATTCTAATAGCACTTAAAAAAACCTAGTGGGCTAGTACATGACGTATACTTCTTGTACATAACATGTACTTCCCAATTTTTATTAATACGAGTTTTTATGTAATACCTATTTCTTAATTATCTAAAACATGAAACCTAAAAATATTCTCAATATAAGTTATTGACTTGTCTCAAGATTATGTAATGTTTAAGGTTGGGGCCATATAGCCTAGTCGAGCCAATGGATGGAGAAAAGTGCGTCGTTGACACAAGAAGCGGGTGGCCCCGTGGATAGAGACTATTGTTCACGAGACAATAGGAGTGCATAGCCTGAGGTAGATGCTCGGTGGGCCAAAGACTAGGGGTGGAGGTGATTCATGTGGTATGAATTTTGACCCCATTACAGTCTTGATAAAGCGACGATCATTCATGGGGATACATGCGATTGTGAATGCAGTTCAAGATATCAATATGGGATGTGTCGTGTTACATATAGACTATCCGACCATTTAATCATTCAATATTGAATTTCTATTAGAATCATGCACACCACGAATCTAATTTAAACCTATAATGTGCTATGCATTTTATAAATCATATAATCCAACATAGTACCTCATCTTTATCCTCTCGCTCATTCACCGCCCTTTCACACCATTGGATTGTCATGGAAAGTAGAAGACCCCACTTGCATTATGACATGATGATCAATATCACCACCATCATTAACACATATCAGGTTTCTAAGAGTGTATGAGATGAAAAGAATGTCCCACTCTGACATCCAATCCTTAATTCCAATGTCCTAACATGAGATATAACATCAGTGCTCGATTTTGTCACATGATTATCCTTTAATCATACGACCAAAGTGAAGACAATCATTTAATTATTCACAATATTTTAAATGGAATTGATCCCTTCCACCCCAAATGATATTTTGTACAAATTAAATCAGATTTATCAGATCGTATGATGTTTTATGAGGAAAAAATGCATTTTATGATAAAATAAAATGATCATACGAGGATGAATAGGTGTTCAGGTGATGAAAACATTATTAGAGTCCCCACCAACTCAATCAATGCACATGTTGTTCTACTTGTGTAATGAGGAAAAAAATCATCATACACTCACATATATAAACAATTATCCCATGATGAAAAAATACATGTAAATGGTAAGGAATGGGGCTCTATAAAATAAAGAAGGATGAACAGAGTGAATTAGTGACCTTCCCGAGGGAACACCCTTAGGTTATCACAAGATACAACTATATGGATTTTGGATGATCAATCCATCACATTATAAACTGAGCGTCATGATATGCCTTTTTTCTTCAAGTATATTCATAATCACATGACATCACATTGGATTCTAGATCTATCCAAGCAGGGCCATATTCCACACTGATAGCCCTAGTGTGAACCCCCCATGTTTGTTCCGGAGACTCCACGATGGACTATCCTTCAGATCTTATGATTGAATCTATAATATAATATCATGTGATGAAACATGATATCATTTGATCTTGCGATGTCAAGAGATATTTGTCTCATGTTATTTGATGTTGAATATGGACATGACCACCCCAGTCAAAGATTTCATTACAAGACCTCATAGATGTCACACAATTTTAGATGGGCCAATGAGGTTTGAGAGGTACTTTTACATTGTTCTTTGTTGATCAAGCTCTTCAATTAGGAACTTTTTAGGATGGTTTCCACAAGTATAAAACAATGGACATGAATGTCCTCTGTCATGAATTGTTTCATGTACTTCACCATGAAACCAAGACATCAATATGAAATTCTCCACAAGAAACTAAAAACTCATAGATACAATTTATTCATTTGGGAATAAATCATGAGTCTCTTATTTTGAACTCTGTGCAGTAAGGGGTTATGATAGGAATCAACAGAGATTTCTTAAGTGTATATGCGTAGTAGAAAATATCCACAGTGTTCGTCCACATAATCCCTCACATGATCATTAGATGATCGCTTGATCATATAGTGATTGTGAAAACATGAAGTGTATAAGTGGGGATTGGGAATGAACCACATTTCCAAAAATAGTTATGAATCCACACCCTGAGTCTCATGATAGATCCCCTGATCAGCCTCATAGTACAAGGTTTTTTTTTCGGCCCTTCATTTCTCCATGTAGTTTCTACTATTACCCATCCATATAGTGGATTAGATACCCAACCCCCATGCATGACCAAAAAACCTATCACAAAGACTCATTATGATCATGTAAATTACATGAAGGATGGAGTTTCATATGAATCCTTTATGATGATGTTCCATAGCATGTACACAACCTTAAAACACTAGATAATTCATGAGAATACCCTTGTATGGGAATACATCCCTCAGCCTAGGTGAAATTGTTTCTATATCTACATAGGTAATAATCTCTTTGGACACGAACTTGCATCACTTAAAAATACAAAATATCCTAATAACATCTATGAGACCCAACTCTATGAATAATTTATGGAAACATGATCACAATATTATCTATGGTATTCATAATATCATCAGGAAGTTATCGATGTGTCTCCTTGATCTTGAGGTAGTAATTGAATATCATAAGTAGATCTTGTGACTATAGGATGGCATTTTTCTATTTTCATATGGAATATAAAATACAAGCCATGTTGATTTGGAGACAAACAATTGATGTGTCCATATTTTTTCATGATGATCTCTAGAAAATGTTATTTAATCATGAGAGGAAATAAATGAAATTTTGGAATGATCATGAAATTGACTATAGACATGCCCCCATAGATATGTGGCAATTCGATGGAATGTTAGGATGATCATGAAATAACATAAGGTCATGCCTACTTTGATCATGTATAAGTCCTCATACATGACCAATTTGGTTATGTGAAGCACATTGGACTTATCCAAATCCCTTATGAAAATACATAAAAGACAATTCAAGTGATCATGAAAAGTATTCGAGATACATATTCCAATATCATGTAAAGAAGCATGGGCATGTCAGATAGACTGCATTGGATATGTCTTCATGTAATATTGGATACACAAAATATTGTCTAGACAATGCAGACATGTACAAAAAATTGCCAAGACATGATATGAAGTCCCCTTGGAAATTCTAACCTTGTTCAGAAGATGCATTTGGACTCATTCTTTGTGGACCATGACCTGACACCTTCTGGAGCATGCCCAATTTATTAGGAAAGTGTCCTTAATGTGATAGTGATAGACATTCATGAAATATTACCAATGAAATTATATCATAAAAAACCATCTAAGGTCATAACCACCTATATTTATCTATTAGAGGACAAGAGTGAGAGTATCAGGGGGAAACCTCAATGTGTAAGAACCAATTGTTGATATAATATATTATGTCTCTGATAAAAAGAGTAGGCATGGTGTGTATTCCCTAACCAAATATAAGCAGTCATGTAATATTCCCCTAAAATTCTATAACCTAGGGGATAAAGATAGTATCTTCTAGCATGATCGTCCACCTTATCCCATCAATGGATTAAGGGAAAATATCACTATGATAACATTGTTTCTCACCATAACATGGACACGCAAGATGCCATTCTAAGGCCCAATCATCAATGGGTCGTCACTTCATTGTATGTACCTTGTAGCCCCAAATTTTACTGATTTACATGTTTAAATTCTCCCATATTTATTTTATTCATCCTCTCACATCCGTGGTTCATAAGTGAGCTCATACATGGGCTTTACATTATGTATAATCCTAGATTATTCTCTCAAGTACCTCAAACAAATCTTTGGGTTTGGGATGAAATAAACGAAAAATAATTTAACTCTTGTCATAAAATAAGATATATAGGAAACCTTTCTAAGGCTCGAGCTCCATACCATATCCTTTATAAGATTGGTAGTTCTACCCCTCAAAGGGAAACATTAATGTGTAAACCCAATATTGACATCTTCTTTTAAAATGTGTCCATTTATATTTTATATCTTATTTATAACATGGAGAATGACTAACATGAGAATAGATACCCACAATGATTATTAAAAAATAATACATTACGTCCCCAAACATGGTCCCATCATTGAAATATAAATCTGGTTGCATCCCATCTCTGCTCAAAGGTTGATATTCTCGATGAATAAATCCAAGAATTTATCATTTACATAAGTCCCACTTTGGGACTCTTTTTATATCTCTAGTGACACATACACTAGTTACAAGAACAACATTGACATTTTTTATAGTTTTAAATAGGATACTTTGGGGGCCAATTTGAGGTTTGAGACTGATATTTATGTCATTACTGAATAATGTTAAACTGCATAGATGGGTCTATTAAAACAACCTTAAGCTATATCAAAACAACTATGTGGGTATTTATTAATATTTTTATAGAATATATAGGACACCTATTAGAGGTATAATCCCATATCTAATACACAGACTTCCCCACAAAAAGTAAATAAACTATAGAATGCTCAAACATGGAAATAGTCCAAAGAATCAATAATAACTAAGAGTGAAATAGAGAACCTTTGATGCGCACAGCATTTTTTCAATTGACACATGTTTTTAATCAATTTATTAATGTGTGGGTAACTAGACCCATATCAGGGCCTGATAAGGACTTCAAAAATATATCACAAATTTATACGTTATTCTCATAGTTTGTAAGAATCCCCCCTTAAAATGGTGTGATGTGGACGACCTCCAATCATCTTGACCAATGGTAGTACCCAGGACTCAGGGTTTTTAAAAAACTATATGTCCACCTTACTTTGGAGAGAAGATCTATACACAAATACTGATGAGGGAGCCATTGGTCATTTCTAGGAATGATGAAGAAAATGGAATATCTGATGTGAGTTATTCAGCGAGTCCTTAAAACCTATTGTAATAAAAATATCAAGTGAAACCCATTATTTAACTTAATTCACACAGACCAATTTGTTTGTTAAATGACCATAAATATGATTCATATACAAATCAATGTGTAATTGAGTTAATTAATCAATCATTTAAATCATTGAACCCAGAAATAAGAGGGGGAGAGTAGGCCTCAATATTTTTCTCAAACCGTTTGACAAAAGAAACACCAAAATAAAATGTTCTAATAGTTTTAGGACAACAGTATTTTTTATGGGTTGCACATACTTAGTAAACCCATGTGGAAAACAATGATTTATTCCCCTTATAGTAGTTAATGGTTCACCATTTCCACATGGTTTGTCCATACCATGAACCATGATGAAATTGTGAAAATTATAGCTTTTACCCGCTTAAATGATATTAAACTATCCTCTCTTCATCCACCACTCATTTATACTAACTGCGACCCTTCATCATATTAAAAACTCCCCTCCACCTCAAATCATTGATTTAATGAAACTATTCTATCTGATCATTGATTAATATTACATCAATTTCATTGGAACATAGCTTGTAAAATCTCTTATCCTCTCTAATCTATTCCAGTTTATTCATCCCATCAATTGATCAATTTTTTTGCTAGATAATTTTCTATATTTCATGTCATTTTTTGGTTTCATCCGAGTCTTTCAATCTGGATAGAATGAATGGTTGATAATGGATTACTGGATGAGGGAATATTTATGTGGCTAAGGTAGGTTATCCTAACCTTTTACTCAATTTCATTGTGTTTCTTAAATAGATCTGGTGTTCTGTATAACTTTCTTTTCCAGCTTCACCCCTAATTTGAAAAATTTATTTAAAATGGATGTCTTATAATTCTCTCAATGACTCGAGTATGTGGTGAATCAGACCCTTGGGTTCATCTCCACGACTCCTACCATCCAATTGGATGCGAAAATCATTAAGGGTGACTTTGACCATTTTTTATAAACTAAATCACTGTCCATATGGTGTTTCACTACATAATTTTGTCCAGGAAATTTTATTTTTGTTTCAGTGGTGAGTAATGAGTTGATCCATATACCACCCCTATGTAGAAAAGGATAAAATTCAACCAATGGTCCATGTGAAAAATTCCCATGCCTTATTCCTTGAATAGGATTTTG
Source organism: Viscum album (assembly GCA_963277665.1). NCBI lineage: Eukaryota > Viridiplantae > Streptophyta > Magnoliopsida > Santalales > Viscaceae > Viscum > Viscum album. The sequence continues at coordinate 2,004,188,411 of OY728136.1, forward strand.
TAATAGCAATTCCTTGAGTTGATTATTAAAATGTTATGATGATGAACCTAGTAACAATCCCTTTCACACCATGACATCATGAGTTTTTTGAGAAAATTGATGTGGCCAAGAGTTTATCCATGTGACTTATGACTTGAATGGATGTTACCACATTGTCTATACGTGAAAATCTTTCCTTATTTGATACTAGCAATTAAACTAAAATAGAATGTGTCCTATTATTTATTTATTATAAATTAATTTCATGTTGGATGTGTTTTCCTTGTATATGAGAGTGAATAAAGGGTTTTTGTCATGAGGACCCCTCGGTAAGACTCTCTTGACTTTTATTATTTTTTTTCAATTATTGGTAGACACAAAAGGAATGACACAAACTATGCCTAGGATAGGTTCAATAAGTATTAATTATATTTACCTTCAGAACAGTGATACCTGTTCCCTAGTGGAGACTCATAGGATGGGATCTACGGAATTATTGATTGAACCATGCCCATATACGCACTCTGGACCCTATGTGAAATACCAGGTATGAACTCATAAGATAGTTTTTGAATTTTCCCCATTATTGGAGTGAGGCGTTGGACTTCATCCATGGGATACTATGTACAAGATCCATATCATTGTTAATGCGATATTCTCTCCTGAAATACATGGAAATTTTTATTATATTTTCAATGATGGAATCATGGTGTCTCACATTGTTCCATAATTTGGTTTTCAAATGAAATTTAAAAATAAAAAAGGAATGTTCACAAAATGATTAGAGGCCATTGGTAATAGAAACATAATAATGTGTACTAAAATCCCCAGAACAATATTGGTGACCATTCATCTATAGGTTCATTATATATCTCTGCTTTCTGATTGAGTTTATCCATATTCAGACACACCAGAATAGGGGAAAACATGCTTTGTGGAAGGGTCTTCAACTAGAGGTCCGTCCAATGAGATTATTTATTTATTATGTATTAAATTTTAATTAAGTTTTTCACATTGGTTATTGTTTATTTTTTGTTAAATGGAATGGCATAGACACCATGGGTGAGGACCTATAGAGATTTTATCTCACAGCCTACATGGGTGCATTTGGTACCTGTGTGGACATTATGATTTCAGGTACTGATAAAGGGAAATAACTAGATTATAATGCTATATTAAAATTATAGGATATTATTTGGAGAAGATACCGAGCCTATACTCGATATTCATGTTATATTAGTTTTTTTATTTATGTTAGCTTATTGGGTATGGGTTTATCCCATTCCCCTGCTTGCTCATTTTTCTCATAGGCACATGACATAAAAACATTATTTGTTCTATATGTTTATTAATTCTCATTCCACAGTTTATATCTTTCCATTTCATTATTATGTAATTAGTTTTAGCTTATATATACATTTCATATCTTGTTTGATACAATTATATTGCTACCCTATACTCAGATCAGTGAGGGCATGGTCTCCCCACGGACTCGCCCATGTCACTCAAATCTAGTTGGCATCCACTTGTGTTCTGGGTGGCGCGCTTCAATCTATCATCATGAATACATTCATAGTTATGATAAAAAAACATGTATTAATGAAATAAAATACTAAATATCTATAAAATAACATATTTTTTAATATATCAAGTAATAATAAATAAAAAAATTATTACGTGATCTTTGCAAGACCACATGATGATTTTGGGCACAATAGAAGACCCCAATGGGCATAGGACACACATCTTTTACCTAAATTTGTTTATAACCCAAGATGCACTTGATGATGAACCGTTATGACTAATAAAATTATGCTGATGATAAATTTAAAAGGACCATTTACTAAGAATTAAATATCATTGAAAATATAATTTCTTATTAATATATTTAAATAAAGAAAAAACTTTAATTGAATTATTTATACATTATTGATGATAAGTGGAAAACCTCTTATCATAAAGTTGTTGTATTAGTTGAGTAAATATTACATTTCATTAAGTGATAAAAAATGTTTTACAAGCATATGATAATTACTATATAATCCTCTGAGTAGTAGGACAAATTATTATAATGCCTGTGGTGATCAGTATTTATCATAACCAAGTCCTTCAAGGGAAGGATTCACTCTACTGGAGGATAAGAATTGGTCAGTTTATTTCAATATTTCAATAGAATCACTCTATATGTATCAAGAGAGTCTTGTCTAGAACTAATTGTGCACAAAAATAAGATTTAGAAAGATATTTTAGAAAATATCATAACCATTTCTAAATAGCCATAGGGTAAGAAAAAATTAATTTTAAAAGGACCAATATAATTTTTTTGAATCCATAGTTATCCACTTTTCTAAAATAAAATAAAATTGTTTTTTAGAATTTTACAAGCGATAACCTATTGAATGAAACACATTTTATTTTTTCATGATTAAATTCATAATTATTTATTGAAGCAATATTTAATATTACATTTCTCACCAGTCTAATAATCTCAAGTCACTTATCACCATCCATAATTCTCTGGTCTGGAAAGATAAATATATAATTAATTTAATAAATTTCATTAAATTATTCAATATTTAATATATAAATATTATATTAATCGAAATTGTGAATAAATAGTTATTAAATACATTTTTAACATAATAAATAAATTATTCATTCCCTTAGGAACAAAAATAACTACATAAAAATATTTATTTATATAAATAAATAAAAATTATTTAACGTGTAGATATTTATTAAATATTAATTGAACATATACATTTTCTCCAATAATCGGTGATTGAATACATGTGATTAAACTAACATGAATAATTAGTAAACCACATGTGTGAATAATATTTATCTATCATGTTAAATAAATATAGAAGTTGAGTGACGTTACAAATACACTAAGTTTGTGACCCTCTTGGCATATTACACAATGGTACTGTGATAAAATACATAATTTTTAAGGAAACTATCAAACAATACATCAATGCTTCCATAAATATATAATTTAATGTCACAAATATATGTATCCTACTACTAATGTACATTGTGTAATATAATCTATTTATTTTGATATCTCTAATCAAGAAGGTTCCATGCTTGTGTAATCAACATATGATCTTGACGTATCTTTTTATAAATTTATGAAAACCAAAAATTCCATCAATACGTATATGGAAATTGAATTAATCTAGAGATTCCCCTCCCATCAAAGGGCTTCTGATATCAACTTATAATAAATAATGGAAGGGATAAACCATTTCATAGATTATTCATAACATAATGCCATCTATGATGGACCAAATGTTTTATAAATCATCATGATGATAATTATTCTTCATTTTCGACAATACATCAATGTACATAACTCATGAATTAATTAAGTATAATCTTAAAGGGTAATGATTATTACCCATTTTTAGAAATAGGAATATCTAATAACACTTGTAAATGTTGATGTCAATGAGGTGGGTCATGTAATAATAATATCTTTTATTGAATATCTCCAAGGGTGTAAAACATGAGAATGTTTCTCAATGTCCTATGTGTGTTAACACCTAATAAAAAAATTAATTTTCCCCTTCAAATAACAACATACATATTATGAAAATGTATTTATAAATAAAATCATGGAACTTATAGGTTCTCATCACAACGAGGAACTACTATGACATATCAATGATACAATACCCATTAGAAAATATCACTTAATCTATGGTGAAGTAGAACATTAATAATATGATATTATAATTATTATTCATAAAAATTAATGCATGTGTAACAATCTGACTTGAACCACTCATCCAAGCCAGGGGTCTCACATAACTTCTTGCACACCTTCCAAATTGCAATAGGTTATTGACATGAATTGGGTTCTCAGGAAACAATGTGGGGTGAATATTCACTCAGTATCATGTAACATCATATTATTGTATTTGAATTAATAATAGATATATCAATAAATAATAAATAATTGAATAAAAAAATTATTAGAAAATAAAAATAAAACCCAAGACATGTAGCTGTAGTGATGTTTTTTTTTGGAAAATTAAACCTAAAACAAGGAAATGATCGATTGTTCGAGTAAGATAATAAATAATGAATAATCATTTAGCTTTATATCTATTAAAAATCATATAAAACCTCTTACAATCCTGTTAAAACATATATCATAATTCCATTTCACATCACCAAATCACAATGCATAATATCCGCATACACAAAACAATTACCTTGTAGGGCATGAGTATAAGACTCAGTTGGACACCTCCCACATCCCTTAACATCTTTACATAATAGATAAATTTTAAATCTATGAATGTAAGCATGGTAAAAATATAAAATTAAATATACTACATATGTATAACATATGATGGGTCTACAGAGAAGAGCACCACAAAAAATGGTGGATGTTGTAAAGAAGGAACAAACATCAGCCTCTTCAAAACATCCCCATAAATGGTATAGTCAATAAAATTACTAACATGTCCCTCTTGAAGTGATAGAAAAAATCATTTTTAATGTACATCTAATACTTCTCTCCTAGAAGAATAATCCATGAGGCTGAACCTATATTGTAAAATGTAAGATAGATAAATTGAACTATATCATTTGATGTAGAAATGTTGTGTAAAACATCATATAAAATAAACAATTATCATAATAAAATATAATTTTATGAAAATAAAACATATGAATTCCATGGATAAAAATGACCACGAGATGTGAACAAGGTGAAATATAGTTGCCACTAGGTATTCAAATTTAAGAAAAAAATATGCTCCAAATCCATATAAAACATTCAATAATGTAAATGGATTTTTACCTAATTTTCCAAAATGAAAATAATGGAACGGGCCACTGTATATGTTTTTAAAAACCACCATAACCTTGAACCCTTCATAATATTATATTATTATAGCTATAATATGTAGGAATAAGGGAATATAAAAACAAATGGCTAGGGTACGATCAAATCACCTATAATGATTCATTTCCAATAACGACTATGGCCCAATCATTAGGATGAATCCAAATCCATAAACATGGATGTTGATTATCTAAATGAAATAAAAAACTATCATTTAAAAATTTCATATATCAAACTTTTAAAATCAATGAAATAATTAATTTCAATAAATGATAAGATGATATAATTGATCATAATCAATGAAAAATATATTAGACTTTATTTAGAAGATTGAATGGTCATCAATGTATCAAAAAATGGTGTTGGAATGGAAGAGTAGAAATTAAAATCACCAAGAATGTGATCTATGGTTGATAGAAATTGAGACAGAAATGAATATTGAGAAAAAAATGTAGACTGTTAATTTTATAAATAAAATCAATAAAAAATGGACCTTTTTTCTGACTCCCAACAAATGAAAATAAATATCTAATGGACTCTTCTAACTTATTTGTGGATTATAAGAAGAATTATTTCATATTAGGAGCTCCAATGGTTATAAGGTAGCATATGGATAGAATACCATCTATCTAGGAGCCTCAATAATGACCGGGTAGAGCTATTGTTACTTAGGAATTATTGCATGCCCTCATACCTTCCATAACCCATTTCTATTCTCTCAAATTAATTTCAAAATCTACTAAATGACTAAAATTATTCTCATAAAATATTAAAAATAGAAAAGTGGTATACATGGAATTGTGGTGTTACAATTATCACCGTATTATGATTTATCATCCTAAAGTAGTATCCTATGAGGTCTTTTCAAATAACATGACCCACTACCCGTAATATTAACTTAATTACCCAATGTTTATTTTATATAATTTTTATTCTATTATTTAATATCATCCATCAAAAAGAAATTTCCCCTAAAACATCTAAATTTAGATCACTATTCAAATAATTCTATCCACAATAGAGGCATTATGTGCCATATCATAATCCTAACTATTTAATATAAACATAGGATTTACCTTGCATTCCAAAAGTTGTAACACATGGAACACATTAGGAATAATGACTATGGCGGATGAAGCACAAAATGATAAGCCTCATATTAATGTGTTCCATGGTCTCTGACATAACAACATATCATGATGTAAATTTCAATTTCATTTTGAGAAATATATTCTACAACTGAGGCAACACTACACTGAAGAAATTATTTGCTTCAAAAAATGTTCACGGTTAATTAATATATTTTATAAAATAATTTTTCATTTTCATTGATATAAAAAAACTTTTTTTGAATTAACTATACCAATTTTTTTGTCTCATGTACCATTTTCAGTTTACTAACTGAAGACACATATACCTCGTTCTAGTTGAGAAGTGAATGATATCTTCGCCAAAGCATTTAGTCAAAAAGATCCATCAAATTTATGGACTAAAATATGTTCTCTTATTTTATGTCCAATTAATACAAGTTCTAATCCCAATATTCTCTAAAATCCATAATACATGCTCAAAACATATAATTAAATTTATGAATCATTCGATGTGAATTCAAATCGATCTGGTGATAAAATGGATTTCTCATCATCAATTGAGTACATATTGACTTCTGTAATCTATATGAAAACATTGGTGTAAAATATTTATCATGGTCAGATACAATGATCAATGGAAATCAATATATTTGAATGATCTACCGAATATAAATCATTACCTAGTCATCAATTTAATTAATTTATCCGATCAGTATTAATTAATACACATTATTGAACTGATCCATAACCACCAAAATGGTGTTATAAATTCTGAAGAACCTATGAAATCCAATCACAATAATAATGGTAACATCAACACACTTCTATATTGATTTTGGAATTGGTTGGATAAACCCTCTTTTATCAAATTCTAAACCTTGATTCTATAACAAGTCAATAAATGAGGGAAAAAATCTATATTTTCTCTTTTAAAATCAGTCCAACATAACTAACTTTTATCATTATGATACATCTTGGTTGACCCTATGTTCATTACACACTACTAATTATGCATAGCTCTTGTCAGATACCATATCATGGAGGTTGAAAAAATAAAACTTCCATAAACTAGAAACCCTCAATGTCTAGTGAAACACCAAACTAAAATGGAGTAACATCAATCAAACCACATTTTAATTGCCCAAAACACCATATAAAGATCCATAATGGGCTCCACCCATTAAATGAATGAGGACATGAAAACTAAGGGTACAAAAAATGGTTTCCCCTTAGCACCAATCTATTACCACCTTCGAGTATTAAAAAAACCATGACATTTATCTATATTATGAGGTTATTTACCCCACATCCCAATTTTTCCTAATCATCAAAAATATGGGAGTATTTACTTTTATGGGAGTATCATCCCTCCATTTCCATATCCACTAATGAGGTTTCATATCCCATTAAGAAAATACATACGATATACTATTCTAGTATTCAAATAAATAAATCATTCAACAAAGAGGTTGTTTAACCTCTATTTAATTACATGGAAAAAAAATTCTAACACCTTGTAAATATAAGGGTAGTTATTATAATGGGTTAATAGATTAAAATGACTAATATGTGACTTCCTTGCCTGAATACATCAATATAGGTCTTATACTAATGCGAGATGTGTTTTAAATACTACAAACCTAACTCCAAAAATAGAAAGGGTCAGGATTAGATAAGAAATTAAAATTTCCATCAACTATAAACATATATCTTTACACTGATCTATCCAATCAAACATGACTCGGATTATGGTAATCTCAGTCATGGTAATTTTTAGGAATGAGAATTCCTAAATAAATCTTTTATAATTCACACCCAATCAATGAAATCATTGAGTTATGAATACATTACATGGTCATAAACAAGACATGACTACAAAATATTTCAATGGGTCAATTGGTATTCCTTCTATAGAGGCCATGATGCCAATAAATCACACCTATTATTTCCAAAAGTGTCTCATTGAGTACTTGGTGTAAATTATTTATTCCCATAGTGTTCTAAAAAAAGATATCTAATGTTTATTGTGTGATTATAATGTCATAGAATATATAAGGATTTCATAAATGAACAAATTTATGAAGGGTTCCACATATAGGTTAAAGATCATTTCATGTGATTGATTTACATAGCTCAAGAAGTCATCAATTCTAAGGGATTATTGAGATACTTACACAACATGTACCTATTCATAAACACTTACTTTAGGATATATTTCTCTCAAACATGATGTTTATGGTATCCTGTAAAATGATAAAACATAGAAAACTACTTAGATACCCTAAGAATAACCAACATGTATTCTATTCTAGGAAATAGTTCACTGTTTTTCAATGTGATTTGATTTAACTTATAGTAGTTTACATAAAAAAAATATAATAATGTACACCTCTAATAGATCAACATCGAAGCACCCCAAGGGTATGTTGATAGTATGATGAATGGATTCTCTTAAAATCATTGAGATATACATTTAGCTCCAAAAATTATGTTGATTACATATTAAATGGTGTAAAAAATATTTTCATACACCATGAAGAAGAACAATCTCAAATTCAACTCCCAGGTATAGTATAAATTCAAAGAAATCATCTAGAAATAAATATATGTACTAGTCCAAAACCAAATGGAATGAGTTCTTAGTTGTTTTCTAATCAACTACAAGGAACATTCAAACCACCTACTCCAAAAATAATTTTCTTTAATGGGGGTCTAGTATCACTTTTTATATCGTAATGTCCTATTAATTAGATAGTACAATCCTTTCTCCCTATGTAATGAGAAGGTTACCCATGAAAGATAAAAATTGACATGTTCATGGAAAATAGTTAGCAAGTATATTCGAAGGATCAAAATAAAACCTATCATCCCTATATTTATAAATATATATTCATTCCCAAACCTATTATCTTGAATTGGATAATATTTATTGTTATGAATATGGTCCGCATTCATTCATAAGGGTATATTGATATATAATAACTGAAAGGTGAAAATAATGCGTATTTATAACCCAACAACAACTTCAATAGATATGAATAAATTGGATGATATTATATAGAAAAAAATAAATCGATAGTGTAGAAGAAGTTATGATCATTTATCATATAGTTTAATGTCCTCCTCCATCATCAGCTAATGTAGAATCATCATTATACTTCATACCAGCTAGAACTCTATGACACCCCTGAGGCCCATGAGTTACATTGTTCACCAACCCAAACGAGGACTAAAACTACTAATGAGGTCCTATTTTAACACCACGATCATATTTTTCTATGTTAAACCATGAAATATTGGAACATACCCACACCATTTGAAAAATATTAATATGATGAAGAAAAGTCTAGAGTAAAATTGGATATTCCATGTGAATGCTTCCCCTACTCCCATAAGTATAGAAACTAGCAGTGTTTCTCACTCTACAAGGAGTGGATGAAGTTAAACATTAATATGAATACTAGAAGACACCTTGATATACATAATATGACTTACTATTCTATCTCCCATATTGAGTAAATATAATAACTAGGGAAGCAACCCTTCATACCACTATTAGAACGTTGAATACAATTAGTTATTCTATCCTTCAATCCCCCATCTACCATTAGTTATTTAAACAAAATAGAGAATAGTACATCTGAAATTTTTTCTTAAACTATCACATTGGCATTGGGTTAAGTTCAATAATTAAATTTCTATCATTCTAAACCTCATATACAATAGAAGTGTTTTGAATAAGATCAACTATGTGAAGCTTTCTGAATAAGAAAATTCCACCATCAACCCCTATTAGAGCTAATGATATTTCTAATCATGGTCTATCATTAATTAAATATAGAATAAATTCTAAAAAAAATGTTTCTAATGTTCTCCCATATTAGGCATTCCAATCTACTTATCTACATCATGACATCCCACCATCATCCAGCTAATCCATGATGCATAAATATTTCAAGCCAATAATTTTGATCATTTAGGTTATATTCCAAGTATGTACTCTCTTTAACACATATCTAGTTCTATATATCTATTTGGACTATGATTCCAAAAAATTACAGGGGAACTAGAGTTATGACTCACAATAAGATTTGAATATCATTAGTCCATACATAAGTTATCCTCCTTCTTAGATGGGTTCCATCTAAAAGAGTGTTGATGTACCAGTTATACTAACAAACACACTAGAGAAATTAGGGTAGCACGATCTATTAAATCCTCATACACACATGATCTATCCAGGACCCCCTATTTCACAAAAAAATATAGTTTAACCCTCGAGTACCTACAGATTAGTCACTACCACATATATACACTCAATTATATAATATAATAGGACAAATGGTGGAATTTAAGGAAAAATGATACAATGAATATATCATAATTTAAATTGGAAATTTAATTATTTAGAATCATTAAAATTATTGAAAATGATATATAATTGGAATGTGGGCCTACATATGAAAAATGATTCATTGAAGCACCCCAAATACAAAACATCAATATATGAACATAATATCGATCACCAAGGTGAATTTAATAAATGATAACATAAATACACAAATTATGTAAACCTGAAGGTCCAGAAAATAGTGTAGACCTTGGATTAACATAGTTATCTCACCCAAGTCCCAACCAACTTATATATTTTCCTCCATATCCCAAATAATGGAAAATTAAAGAAATAAGTTAGTTATCATGATGATTTGATACGAGTTTCTAACTCCATGGACTTAGGTAATGACCCCAACTCCAATCACCCAAACTTATTGTCTTACTTTATTAGACTAGATTAAGTAAAAAAAATCACATCATGATGGACTAAAAATATTTTGTTTCTTGATTGAATAGATACATAATTAATTCCCACATTATATTTAAAGAAATAAAAAAATATGTTCGTTTGAAGAATAAATTTTTTCCCTCTACTGTATAATTTTATTTTAATAATAGAACTCTTCATGGACTTCTGGGGAATTAAAAAAAATAATGGTTAGTTAAAATTATCAGTATGGGTAAATTATAGTGGAGGACACCATGAATCAATATGTTTAAATTTCATGTAAATTTAAATAAATGAACACATATAAAATTTAAATAATCTTCAGTATTATTATTAGATAACGAATAATAAAGATATCATGTTAAATAACAATATAAACCTGATATTTAATTAAAAAAATGATAATGAAATTAATCCTTATATAACATTATTATGAAATAATTCTATATAAAGACAAATTTTTTTTTTCATGTGATGTTTTTAATTATATGGAATTATTACCGGTCCGCGAAAATTGACAGCGCGTGATTCTGAGGCCCGATTTGCCCGAAATGAATTTATGAACTTTTTTTGAGTAAATTCACTAAACACTCGGGTGGCAATCATTAAATATTGAAACAACTCTCAGAATTAAAATCTGATAACACCATTGAACTCACAGAGGTGATTTTCGCTTAATGAGACCTTCACCCATACCACATTAGTTCAGGGTGGAAATTAGTTTTCAGACTTTTTTGGGAGAAAATACAATAAACATGATTTTTTTTTGAAATTGCAACCTCCCATTTTTAATTTAGTAGTGGGGCCATCCAAAATCTATACTTTAATTGGAGGTTACCCTTGGTTTATTCTCTAATGTTAATGAGAAAACGTTCACATAATTAAAGACCATCATTGATTAGTTAATAAAAATAAATAATTATGTTGGATTCTCACATTACTTGTGTTTAGAAAATCATTGGAAGAAGAGGATAGCCTTCGAGATAGATTTTGGAGGATCATCTTCCAACTAAGAACATCCCCAGATCAAGAACTAGTATGCCGCATGAGCACGAATCAGGACTATGGTGCGGGAGTAACGAACACCGGTGACACCAAAATCATCTCCTTCCTAGCAAATTCTTAAACGAACGTCAATGTAAGGGTTTTAATTTGAAGTATGAATAAATATTTTTGTTGATTCTTCACATTCTTGTTTCACAAACGAAGACTACCAATTAAAAATGTCCATATTTCCACACATATACGTTGCCCCCATTTCATTCAATCATTGTGAGTTCTTCGTACGTTTTCTATCGCTAAATAATTAAGCACACTGAAAACTCTATGTTTCGTGGTGTATGACATATGGACGTGGAGCCCTCGACCTAAAGATTGTGAATATTAGATCATCATGTATTTCAATAATGGAATGAAGTTGCGGAGACCTGCGAAAGAGATGGGTGGCCGGTAACCGACCTCCAGTGGACGTAGGATGGCGCGCATCTGCACCACTGGTTGAGTAGGTGGCTGGAGCCTGTTGGCTGCAATGGAATAGGGTGGTGGCTAGCACGTTGGTCGGCCATGGGTCGAGTGATGGAACACGTCGGTGTCACCGAAATTGAAGATCGTGGCCTCTTGGTTGTGGTAGAGGACGTTGGGAGGTTAACACTCAGCCGGCTGCAGTGGAGAAACAATGCACAACTACACTGCTCGGAGGACGACCGACCAGAGTAACGGCTGCAGCCAAACGGCGGGACCTGCTTGGGTCCCCTAGGTGAAATGGCAGTGCCTAAAGGCACTGCCGCTTGCTATCCTGAACAGAAGGTGGGGGAGAAGGACACTCCCCTTCAACGATAGCTCGGGATAACAGTGCTGCCTAGCAGGTCACGACCATCTAGCCGGGCCACCCCCATCGCGGGATGGGCAGGACCCAGACTAGGTCAGGTCAGTGCAGGCAGGGCTAGGCCGGGCCCGGGCCCATCTGGACCTAGTTTCAATTTTTTTCCATAACTTGTGATCCTGGCATATGAATTAAGAATAGTCAATGTCCCTAGAATCCTTGTATTGATATGGTCCTTTTGGTATACTCAACAAAAAAATTTAATAATGTTTGAGTATTGCTGGGTTGGACCAAACTTGAATCCAATCGGACCCTCAGAGTGGAAACACTAATAACATACAGACCAAGTGTCTGATTGATGCGCCGTATATTGTGTTGAGTCCTTTATGACATGATAGTCCTTTGGGATACGTCTTCATGGAACTTCTTGGTGGTTCAGGTATAGCCGATGTCATGGGGAGAAGTTATCCCAAATGTGATTTTTGTGGGAATTCTGTGTCTGGAAGTGAGGTGGAGGATGGAGAGAGATCATACAGAGGATAGTACCAAGCGATCCTGTGTGGGTCAGCTCCGGTCCTGTGTGGGTTAGATCTGATGTGGGGTAGTTCTCAGAAATCCAATGTGGGACAACACATACTGATCCTGTGTGGTTCAGATCCTATGTGGGTCAGTGCTCAATGATCTTGTGTGGGTCAGCGCATACCGATCATGTGTGGGTCATTGTGGGGGTTATTTACCTATCGTTTCTGGGCGGATCAGATCCTATGTGGGTCATAGCGGGGGTTAGTACCTATCAATTTTGTGTGGGTCATACTCCGTAGGGTTAGAAGCAGTGCCTCTTGATAGAATAAGATGATCTAGCTTCATGATGGATCATCTGTACTTCTATACTTCACTTATACTTGGTGTGAGATGAGTCCTTACATTTATGGTATTATTTTGGGTTGGTGTTACCTATGTGGTACTTATACCTTGTTGGTGTTACCTTGTGGTATTATATCATCATGTGAGAGGTGTGTATTTATTTGAAACATAGGTATATGTATGCGCATATACCTATATTATGTTGATGACTATTGATTCATGCTTTTGGGTTTTTTATTTCTGGAACACTAGGAGACATACGAGGGTCTCGAGGTCCATACTGAGAATCATTATATGCACCCCAGCATAGGCCTTGTCCGCACCTTACTGTGTCTTGTTCATATGACGAAAATTGTTGATCAAGGTCGAGGGTACGAGATTGGAGGCTGATCAGAGGTGGAAATTAGATGAGGAGATCCATAGGGACGACCATTCGAGAGAAATAACTACACTTTTGGTAGGGTCCTTGGGGAGATTTCAAAAGATTTTTTTTTCTATTTTACTTGTACATTCCATTTGGGCTTGTATTATGGCCCCTTTACATTCTGTACACACCCTATTTAGTTTATAGTTTACCTTGAGTTTGTATTTTGATGTGTGATTGGTTTGGGTGAGTTTACAGGTTTAGAGGAAATGCCTTCTCGGTTTTAGTGATATACCTTTCTGGTGCTAGTCACCAGCCCCTGTCCTATTGAAGGCGGGCTTGGGGTAGTCACGGCATGGGCCCCAGGAGATAGGTCATGAAAAATTGGTATCAAAGGAAGGTTTGGTCCTACCAATGAACTAGGACCCAGATATTTTCTATGTGGAAATAGTGTTAAGTGTGATGAGTGTGGTGTTTAGTTTGAGGAATCCAAGGTTGGTGCGATGACTGACAAATCTATACACTAGGACCCTATGTTCTGTTTTCCAACTCAGTGCACAAAAAAACTGATTGCATGTGTGTCATTGAAAATATTTATTTTTGAAATCTTTAAGTCACCTCAACATATATAACATAATGACCATGGAACACCTATTTATTTTAGGATTCCTCCAAGCTGATAGATAACCAGGGTTCTAGGTAGTGTAAATGAAGACAACCCACCAAGCGATGATGATTCAGTGTAGGACCCCCACACAGAAGTTGTACCATCAGGACGTGGACCTGTTGCACCACTACCCATTGGGCATCTGATGCCACCAGCCCAAGCAGTAGAGGGTACATTCTTCTTGAGCATGTTGCATCAGTTCTAGTGCAAGATCCCACCAAAGTTCCTGGGTGAGATGGATCCACAGGAGGCTGAGGATTAGCTGGAGGTCGTGGTTAGTGTTTCTCGAATGGTAGGGACACCAGTCGTTCTCATAGTGATCCTTATTTCTAGTCTTTTCCAAGAACCAGTTGGTAGATGGTGGAGCTTAATGATCTAGGTTCATGACAAGGTGACTCTCATCTGGGAGGACTTTGAGAGCCTTTTTATGGCATAGTTCATCCCAGCAACCCTAAGCTTAGTGTGTATATTGGAGATTCTCCACTTGCAGTAGGGTAACAAGACTATGGAATAGTATTTAGTGAGATTCACTCACCTCTCACGCTACCCCAATAACATGGTGTGGTAACCTTTCGTCAGGGAAAAGACCATCAAGTAGGGAATCAGATGGGATATTGGAGCATTGATGGGTTCTCTCAACATCCAGACATATGCAGTGGTGTTAGGGTGAGCACTCTTAGTAGAGATATTTCATGCTGAGTAGTCACCGGTAGTGAGACCCACCACTAGACAACAAATAGTGGAGTCATCAGCACGGGTAGTAGAATGATGATGAAGATGTCCAAGAGGTCAAGAACTACAGGTGGAAGACTATAGGATATAAGGTCATTTTTGTGGGGCTCTAGAGATAGAGTAAGATAGGAGATGGATAGGCAATGTTTCTCATGAAACGGGCAGGGTCACATGGCCCACTACTGCCCGACCCGCCATACAGATGACCAACAAATGGTTGAAGGAATGCTAGGGTAGAGATGAAGATTCGATCGGGGAGGTCATTAGGAAAAAGGTTTACGTGGTAGAAGATCAGGCTGTGTAGCATGTGGTGGGAGGCGATTTAAGGTTCTACTGCCACCACCTCCAGGTGGTCCACCCTGACCACAGGGAGCAGGTGGACAAGGTCAAGTTCGGCTCTAGGCGACTGAGGCTTATGACCCCGAAGCTCTGGAGATGATATGAGGTACGATCTGTGTCTACTCCACCATAGATAAAATACTTATTGACATATGTGACGGTCATTATTTTGTTTCCACATCCCTCGTTTAGATATCAGAGATAACGGTGGAGTCGTTGTCTAGATCCTAATGGAAAGAGACTCCTATGGGAGCAGATTTGATGATTAGTCACTTGTGCGTGTAGTGTGGGATTACTATTGCAGGTGGGAGCTTAAGATATGATCTTCTAGTAGCGGCTTTGAGGCATTACAACCTCATCCTGGGTATGGAATGGTTATCTACAATCCATGATCAAATTTACTATATTAGGTGAAAAGTATGGTGGGTCTGCTTGGATGGGACCAGGGTTTCCTTGACTGGTGAGAAGGGGACCGTTGTAGTACAAGATGGAATTAACCATAGGAGGGTGAAGTTGATCACACATTAGTTTTCTAGCCATACCCTCGAAGCAGTTGATATTGAGTGTCTGAGCTATCCTGTAGTGGTGGACCAGTATACTGATGTTTTTCCAGACAATGATCTAGGTCTACCTCCTCACATATAGGTGGAATTTTATATCTACTTGTACCCTGAGACATCACTGATATGTACTCCAGCATATCAGATGGCTACTATGGAGCTTCTAGAGCTACATGTATAGCTGGAGGACTTGTAGGGAAAGGGATTCATTAGGCCTAGTGTTTCTCCTTGGGCAACCCCGATTTTGTTCACAAAGAATGCTAATGGGAGTTTTAGAATCTATGTGGACTATCAGTTCCTAAACTAAGTGACTATGAAGAAAAAGTACCCACTCCCGAGTTTTGAAAATATCTTTGATCAGCTGAAGGGAGAACATTGATTTTGAATATAGACCTCAAATCAGGCTATCACCAGCTCAGGGTACGAGACGAGAATATGAAGAAGATGAACTTCAAATTTCAGTATGGTAATTATGAGTTCATGGTTACACCATTCGCCATGCTAATTACATAGAAGTGTTCATGAGACTCATGAAAAGTATCTTCCAACCATTCCTCAATCGCATTGTGGTAGTCTTCAATGATGACATCTTGATATACTCAGTGATAGAGGAGGAGCATGTCTATCTTCTACAGATAGTTCTAGTCACACTCCGAGAGCACCAACATTATGGTAAGCACTAAATGTGCCAGTTCTAGATCCAAGAGGTTCACTTCATGGGACACGTCATCTTAGAGGTTGGAGTTGCAGTGGATCCAAAGAAGATTGAGGTTGTACTTTCTTGGGAGCCACCTAAGAGTGTGATGGAAGAGTGTAGTTTCCTGGGTTTGGTCGGTTACTACAGGAGGTTTTTTCCAAACATTTCTAGAGTTATGGCACCATTATTAGGGTTGAAGTAGAAGGGTAAACCCTTCATGTGGTCTGTGAGATGGTAGAAGAGTTTCCTGAAGTTGAGGTAGGGACTGCCGAGTTCCCCAATCTAGAGGCTACTTGTGGAGGACGTTGCGTACATCGTCTACTACTACGCATCAGGGACCAGAATTGGATGTGTACTGATGCAGAAGTGAGTAGTGATCATGTATGGTTCTCGATAGTTGAGGCAACATGAGCAGAACTACACTGCCCATGACTTGAAGTTAGCAGTAATGGTCTTCGCCTTGAATATGTAGCGACATTACATGATGGGAGAACGTTTTATAGTTTACTCTAATCACAAGTGTCTCATGTATCTCATTTCTTAGAAGGACATGATCTTGAGACATTGGTGTTGGCTTGAGTTCCTCCAGGAATATGACTTCAAGATAATCTATACTCTAGGAATGGGGAATGAGGTAGCAGATGAAATAAGTAGGAGATCAGGTATATAGATTTAGAGTGAGGCAACACAAAAACTAGCTTCTTTATGGATATACTATGTGGATCGAGATGGAGCAGCTTATCATCAGTCTCTGAAAGTCACTCCCCCACTCATTCATAATGTCTGAGAGGTATAGCATGGGGACACTAACGGATAGGATCGACATGCTCAGATATCCATTGGATAGCCACCTCCTGGATTTCTTGATGGTGGGGAGCACATCATCCTCTTCAAAGGGCGTACTATAGTACTGGTGGTGCTTAGAGAGGATGCGTTGAGGGATTTCCATACATCCCCTCCAGTGGTACATCGAAGAGTGGATAAAATGTACCAGGACCTTCGACATCATCACTAGTGGACGAGAATGAACAAAGCAGTGGGAGAGTTTGTCTCACAGTACCTCACTTGTGAGTAAGTGAAGGCCGAGCAACAGGTTCCAGCGAGAATATTTCAGCCACTAGAGGTGACAGAGTGGATGAGGGATAAAATTTCAATGGATGTCGTGATAGGACATCCATGAATGACCTGGGATCATGATTCTATCTAGGTGATCATTGACCGACTCACTATGTTTTCCCACTTCCTACTAATTAGAGAGTAGGGAATAGTAGAGAGCATGTGATGCATCTTCATATAAGATATTGTACAGCTTAATTGAGTTCAATATACAATTGTATCTGATCATGATGCACGTTTCACTTCATGAATTGGAAGGGGTTGTAGTAGGAGTTTGGAACATAGCTTTGGTTGAGCAGTTCCTTCTATCTGAAGATGGATGGTCAGACAGGGGGATCATTTAGACCCTTGAGGACATGTTTTGTGCTTTCATCCTAGATTTCTACCGCAGCTAGGAGGATCACTTGGTTTTGGGGCTATTCACATACAACAACAACTATCATTCCACTATTGGAATCGAACTATTCGAGGCATTGTATGGACACCCTTGAATATCACCTATGTGCTGGACTGACCTAGGGGAGTCATCACTCATGGGACCTGAGATGGTATGATCCACCATGGATAAGGTGTAGATCATCTAAGAACAGATGAAGACTATATAGAGCAGGTATATGTCCTATGCTGATAGGTCACAGAGACCTCTAATGTTCGAGGATGGTGACCATGTATTTCTATGGGTCTCACCTCGATGAGGCTTGTGGATATTTGGTCGGGGAGGCATGTTATCTTTGAGGATCATCAGACCCTTTCAGGTCCTCAGTAGAGTTGTTGAGGTGGCTTACAGTTCTTCTATCCCCCCCTCAGCTGCATCGGGTGCACATCCTTTTCCACGTATCCCAAATGAGGAGATACATAATGATCCTTTACACATCATTGATTAGGGATGTTGGACATCGACTATGGGGTGACATTTTCAGAGGTTCCAGTGGAGAATGAGGATCGAAAGGATCAGGTCCTTCGGATGGTTTTGATACCTCTGGTGCATTTTTTTGGCAGTGTGGGATCCCCTAGGAGAGCACCTGGGAGCAGGAGACTCAGATTTGTGCTCAGTACCCCCACTTGATTCCCTAGTTTGTGTTGTGGCTTTTGAGGATGCAAAGCACTGTGGTTGGGATAATGTAAAGACCTGAATTTTTCCATGTATTTTATTAATTATATTTAATTATTAAATGTCCTCAAAAATTGACGGTGTATGATTCTGAGGCCCTGTATTCTCTGAATGAATTTCAGAATTTTTTTGGGTACTTTCAGCAAAGGCGCGAGCAGAGTTTTGTAACTTTTGAACTACTGATTGGAATTGAAATCTGGGGACAACATTGAACTAGCAGTGCTGATATTCACTTAAGGAGACCTTCACCTCGACCTCTGTATGTCATATGTGGAAATTAGTTTTTGGACTTTTTGTGGATGAAAATAAAATAAACATGATTTATTTTATTTTTTAAATTTAAACATACAATTTTGAATTTAGTGCTAGGGACCAGCTAAACACTCTTCGTTAATGGGAGGTAACTCTTGGATTATTCCCCATAGTTAATGTGCCAAATATAACATAATTAATGTTCCAACATTGATTAATTAATGAACTTAATTTATTATTTTGGCTTACCACAATGCCTGATGTTGGAAAAATCGTTGGTAATAGTGGAGCACCTTGAAGAGAGATTTTGGAGGATCATATTCTAAATAAGAACATCCCGATATCATGAAAGAGGAAAACTTGTGAGCTCGTATTTGGAGCTTGGTGTGGGAGCAATGAACGTCATCATCACCAACATCATCTCCTTCCTCACGACATCTTCAATGAACATTAATGTAGGGGTTTTAATTTTAATTATGATTAAATCCTTTTTTGATTATTGAAATTCTTGTTTCACAAGAGATGATGGAAGAAAACAAGGCCATCGTGCCACATATATACCTTTCCCCCTTTTATTTCATTCTTCACGTGTTCTTTTTACGTTATTCAATGCCAATTAATTATGCACGCTAGAAACTCAGAGTTTCCTTGAGCACGAGATATGGACACAGATCCCTCGACCTAAGGATTGCGAATATGCTGTTGTCATATTTTGAAGACTTGGAACGATGATTAGGTGACCCACATAAGGGGAGGGAAACTGGTAACCGACCAGCTGTAGTTCGATTAGGCGGCAATGGAAGGTGGGTGGTGCATGCCCGTATTTCTAGTTGAGCAGGAGACCACGACCTATTAGCCATTGCAGAGAATGGTGTCAAACAGAACACCAACCGACCAAATGGAAAGCGAAGGCGCACGTCCTCACCACTGGATTTGGAGATGGCAGACGCTTTTCCTCGGTAGAGGATGGAGGGAGGCCAACACTCGGACAACCGTAGTGGAGTAGTGGCGCACGACCACGCAGTTGGGAGCATGACCGACCAGAGCACTAGCTGGCTGTAGAGGAATGGTGGGACCCACTCTAGTTCGGCAGGTGACATGGAGGTGCCTAAAGGCACAACTACTTTCTATCCTTATTGGAAAGCAGGGAGCGGGTAGCACCCCATCGGTGCTGGCTTGGGCAGACCGTGCTACCCAGTGGGTCGGGAAGCCTCCATCGTGTGCCGGACCGAACCGCGGCCCAGCGAGATGAGCTTGCTATAGATAGGGCCATCTGGGACAGACCCAAATAGGGTCAGGTTGGCATAGTCTGGATCTGGCTGGGTCAGTTCAACTGGGTCGGACCAGACCCATGCCCATCTCAAACCAGTTTCACATTTTTTTCCATAACTTCTGATCCGGATGTCCAATTGATGAACCGTCTATGGCACCCGAATACATGGATAGAGAGGATCCTTTTGGAATAATCCACTTGAGTTTTGGATAAAGATGGATAAGACTGGGTTGGATCGAACCAGGATCCAATTGGTCTCTAAGAGTAGAAAATCTAAAAACATACAGACCGGGCTTCTAATTGACGTGCTCTCTGTTGCATTGGGTCCCTAATATCATGAAATACCTTTTGGATACATACCAATCCGATGTTGGTCAGATATTATGTGGGTCAGTGCTCAACGATCCTCTGTGGGTTTGCGCATACAGATCATGTGTGGTTCAGATCCCGTGTGTGTAATTGAGGGGGGTAGATACCTATCAATCTAGGGTGGGTGAGAACCTATGTGGGTTAACTCGAGTGTTAGTACCTATCGATCCTATGTTAGTCAGAGTCTGTATATTTAGAAGCAGTGCCTTTTGATAGAATAATATGATCTAACTTCGCAACTGATCTTCTGTACCTCTATAAATCAGTTATAAATAGTGTGAGAGGAGTCATTACCTTTATGGTATTCTTCCATGTGGCATTATCTGTGTGGTACTTCTACCATAGTGGTGTTACCTTGTGGTATTATTTCCTCATGTGTGAGGTGTGTATTCATTGGTAACATAGGAATATATATGTGCATATACCTATGTTGTGTTGATGACTATTCTTCATTGCTTTGTGGTTTTTCCATTGTGGAACACATGGAGAACAATGGGGGTCTCAGGGTCCCTATTGGGTAACGTTATACTCACCCCTGCATGTGCTACACCCAAACCATGATGTGTCTTGGTAGACAACAGAAAACGTTGATCAAGGACGAGGGTACTAGACTGGAGGCTAATTGGAGGTGGGCAATAGACGGGACAATCCACAGGGATGACCATTTGAGAGTTATACATACCCTTCAAGTAGGGTCCTTAGCAGGTGTTCACAATGCCTAATTTTTTAGTTTTACTTTTACATTTTAGTTGGGATTATATTCTGGCCTCTTTACATTTTGTACACACCTTATTTACTTTATATTTTACCATGAGATTTTATTTTATTGTGTGATTGGTTTGGGTGATTTTACAAATTTAGAGGCAATGCATTCCAGGTTTTGGGGATATTCTTCTCTAGTTCTAGTCACCAACCCCTTGCCTATGGAAGGAGAGCTTGGGGTAGTCACGACACGGGCCCTAAGGGATGGTTCATGAAATCATACAGAAAAATAAATGAATTATAACTAATTGAAGTGATTAATTTTGGACTTCATGATCTGAGGAATCAGGAAAACCTCCATTACTTAGACCTTTGACAAGAATGTTTAACACTACCTGTAGATAAATGTTTAATGCAATCTAACTTATTCACCTTATGAAAAATATGATGCATAGAGGGGATATCTATATTCAATACCCACATTTATCTTCTTTTTTAAATCATTTATCATCCATAATGTAATTTCTTTAATTTATCAACTAAATTCCTTACAAATATATATTTGAAATGAATAAAAATTATGGATTGTGAACATTTCCTCTGTAATTAAAAGAACATTGAAATTAAAACACCATATACATAAATTAGATATCATTTAATAATTATTCATATTGATGATAAATAATATATATATATTTATTGTAAATTTAATGTCTAATGGTCATATAAAGTTAAAATATTTCAAGGTAAATATGATTACAACAAAAATAATTCAATTAAGTGAGTAACAATACTATACATGGTAAAAACAATCCTAAACCATCGAGAGGAAGAATAAATATTGTGTTAATACAATTCATCCACAATGGATTATATTTAAAATAAATGGTTATTTTCATTTATGAATATAAGTACTTTAGAAATATTATTAAAATAATTCTTTAGGAAAACATCATTTCAATTTTAAAAATCACCTTTGAAAACAAAAAGTTCACAAAATATTTTGGGAAATAAATTTCTCTAAAAATAAACCTCAAAACATGTAAAATATTATTTCAAAAATTTATTGGTGAAAATGATAAAATCTTCCATAAATTTCATAGATGAAACACAAATATTCATTGTATATTTTCAAAAAAATCCAAATTAGAATTGTTTGGAAAATAAAATGAATATTACATTTAATTTTATTGTAAAAAAATATAAACATGGGTAAATAGTATTTAATAAATAATTTTGAATGAATTTAAAATAATTTGTTATTTTATAAATAAAATTTTTCTTGAAGAAATTGGATTTTTGACCAAAGAGATAAATGTAATTGAATTTTCAAAAAAACAATTTTTCAATTATTTTAATTACCAAGGATTGGAAAAATTAAAAAATACATTAATCATTCATCAGTAACTATATGATATAAAAAATAATTGGGTATATTATATCATTATGAAATTATTTCATCCATTGAGAATTCAAGCATAAAACATCCATATTAAAATATTGTTATGAATTAATCACATAAAAATATCATAATATTTAAGGGATAAATAGTCAATTAATAGATTTTATATATCAAATTCACCTATTACGGAATAAGTGAAAATAATAAATAATATAATTTAAATATTTTATACACATAATCTTATAATATCAATTGAAGATGAAGTAGTAACATAAACCCATGAAAATAGATTGAGTTATCAATTCATTAATACTTGGTAACATTCATGTTAAATAACCTTGAATGAAATTATTTAAAATAAAACAAAAAATTACATTAATTATTAATGAATCATGGTATTATAAGTGAAAGGGGACTTATGATCCCCATATATTATAAATTATGTTTATAATAATAAAATATTATTTAATGAAGGGAAATGTAGATGAAGTCACTTATGATGATAATATCATCAATGTGGGGATTAATAAATGAATTGATTATGAGTAACAAATATAAATACAAAAAAAAGTGGAATTACAAAATTATGTATTAAATATTAATTGCAATCATTATATTATAAAGATATAATCAATTATGTTTATTTTTAACAAAATGAATGGAAATTGAGAAATGATAACCCTTACCTCATGCATACTTTTTGTTGAACAAGATTTTACCAGCTATATAATGATTTTAAATAGTTTAATAACTTATAATATAAACAAAATAAAAATTATTATATCATTTGTGATATTTTAATAAAATATTATAAACCATTCATTAATAATCATTTAGTATTTTAATTATTTTTGCTGTTAATTTCCATGTTTTGGCCTTTTTGTTTTATAATGAATTTTCAATTCTTGTGAAAAGTTTACAGCACACCACAAAAAGAATAATTATAATAAAATAATAATAATATTTATACATAAATTTTAATTTTTATAAAAATATCGAATGTAGTTTTCAGAAATGAAGTATGTTATAAACATGGATACGGTAGGCCATACACATGCATGGGTAACATTTCCATTTTTCAGGAATCATTATGGGATGGAATTAAGTATTATTTTATTATAAAAAAATATAATAATATCATAAATACCATATTATTTCAATATATACTTATATATATCATAAATTTGTTGTGTTTATAAAAAGGAAGTCACAAGGCATCATGAATTTGGTAATCCATACAATCACGAACAATGGTATCATCTCTAATTGAGTGAAAAGGTACGGAACAATATGACATATTATATTTAAAAAAATATAATTACTTCATATTTGTAATAGTTATTTCATTTAGATCAAATATTTTTATTGGATTTATGATTATTACCTTCCATTAAATCATCTGAAAAAAACAAATCAAATCTCATCATGACATGGTAGTTCATCGTACACCCGAATGATGTTATCTTATACCCGATAAAATGGAAGTTTTAAATAAATATATGATATGATGATTCAATATGTATAATTATTTTATAAATATGATATGTATACTTTAGACACATTATCATACCCATCCATGAGCTATGTTGGTGGAAAACATATTACATTGGCTCACGAGGTGGTAGTCAACCATACACATGAAAGAAGTAATCATTTCAAATTTCTGGGAAGATGATATTTATATAGTTAATTCACATAAAAAATAACATATATTTATATGTTATATAATGCTGTTATTGTACAATAATTAATGAATAATATTTCAGGGAGGTGAAAGAAGAAGAAAATCAATAACACATTGTTTTGAATTTTACTTCATTTTTGACCACCAATTATTGATTATACCTAATGTATATGCAAACTATATTTAAGAAGAAAATGATTCTAGGGTGAGGTGATATAATATGGTTAGTTATTTGTTTCGGTATCCGACATCCTATATTTTTTCAAAGGTGAGAATAAGAGAGGAGATGAGGTGGCAGATTATATGTTAGGGTAGTGGAACACTTATAATTTTTGAAATGAAAAACATGTACCCAGGTTGTTCACATTTCACTAGGGTCATAATATCATTATTCATGATAATTATAAATTCTATGGTCTAAATATATCCACAAAAAATATTTTATAAATTTTATGTGGTAATCTTGACACTTATCCTTTTAGATAAACCCATTGGAAAACTCAATTTTACCTTAACTGTAATAAATGATTATTTTCCCAGTTATTACTATTCATTATATTAAAAAAGTTCCGTTGAACATATTAGATAATATAAATTAATATAATTAAAAAACATGGAATAAATTTTTCTAAATTCCATTCACATATGTTTCAAAATAGAATATAGAACTAATCATATAGACGTGATGAGAAAACACATTTTCATAAAGAAAATGTTCAAAAGTTTAAAATGTATTTATATTACAATTAAATATAAAAATGATTATAATGACCTTAAAATTATTAATAGATATAAAAACGAACTTATTTTCCCATATTTTTTATGAACTTAAATATATGTTTCTATGTAATTTAAATGAAATGGTGGTTATTAATTAAACGTCTGTATTTTTTAGTATTCTTGAAAAAATAAAAATTTTTCAAAAAATACAAAAAAATAACAGTCAAAAAACATTATTACAATGATTTCAAAAATATTTATATTTTTTATAATAAATGTTCTAAAATTGATATTGAAATAATATTAAATTTTGTCTAAATATTAACCGAAAATAATATTTTATAAAGAAATGTTTTTTTAGGAAACATTTCTTTTTTTAAAATAATTTAAATTTTATTACTACTAAGTAGATACCGATAATTTTAATAATTCAATTATTAAAATTTATATCATCTAATTTAAGTGATATTTTATAATTTTATACCACAATATGGTTTATTTATACTTGGGTTTTAATGTTCCACAACATATCAGTGATATTATATTTAAAAATATTTATTTTATAGTTTTTTTAATCTCAATGTTTCATGTCAAATTATCCACCAAATAAAATTTTCAAATTTTATAATTTTGTTGTGTTATATTTACTCACAATAAATCAAAAGTTTCCTCCCAGT
Source organism: Viscum album (assembly GCA_963277665.1). Classification (NCBI taxonomy): domain Eukaryota; kingdom Viridiplantae; phylum Streptophyta; class Magnoliopsida; order Santalales; family Viscaceae; genus Viscum; species Viscum album. Next base: position 2,004,214,476 of record OY728136.1, read on the forward strand.
TTATACTTGACATCAATAATATAGGGGTTGATATTTAAAAATTACTTTTCTGATAACCCAAATCCTAAAAAGAGATAATAAAACACTCCCTTAATAAGAGAGAAAGGGAATCACAAAGGTTATATGAAATAACACATAACCAGGTTTATATATAAAATATCATTTGTGGTATGTAAAGATATAGACGTTGAAGAAAATTAAAAATAATTATAATGATATATAGAGATAATTGATCATTTGAAAGTGAATGATCAATATAACGTTATGGACTTCAAAACCATAAATATGTGATGATTTAAAAGAACATATGATTTATCAGATATGGATGTTATAATATAATTTGTTTTTGGTTCGATATTATTTTACATTTGTTAAGGAATTATGTTACTATATTACAATAGAAATAAATATACATACTTAACTCATTTCTATTTTTTATGAAAAAAATACATCATTGTGATATCATTTGATAAATTACAAATTCATCATTTATACCAAGAAATGAATATCGACAAAAATATTTTCTATGAATGAAGAACTAAAATTCATCATTTGCAGATCGTAAGATCATTAAAAGAGTGAAACATTTTTCTGGTCATCTTTAAAAATTTTCAAAAAACGAATTTTGTTAGCACACGTTTGTGAATATAATACAGTAATATATAATCCTAAATATTAACTCCACTATTGAATATTTAATATTTCATATTCTAACCATTTAAATACAAATAATGATATATTAATAGGGATATTTCATAGGTTAGGGGTAGGTGTTATACTATTATTTTCCTTTCGTAATGGGTCTTGTGATTGTGGCATTTTCGGACACAAAGAGTTTTCAAATAATATGCATGTTTTCAATTATCTAAAACTATACTTATATAACTCCTATAACATTAATAATAATTATAATGAACATATTGGAAATAAAATAAATCATTAAATATCATTTATACTGAGTTTTTCAATACAATGTATTATATATATATATATATATTACAATTTCTAATAATTGTATTTTATTTATTAAAATGTAATTTATGATCATATTAACCATTATTGTTTTTAATAAATTTAAAATATTTTACATAAAATTTAATGAAATTATTCATCAGTTAAATTTTCAAATAACACATATATGTTTCATAAATTGTCGCAAAAATATCCTTAATCATGGTAGACCAACATCACATAGATCTTAAACTGGGGGATTTGGACTTTGATATTTTTACCAATAATAAAATCATAAAACCATTCTACTATCCATAAATATTATGATAATATTGATAAAAATTCTTTTGAAATTTAACAAAATTGATAAATATTTCATAAATCTTGAGGAAAATAACTTTTGTTAAACACTTAAACAATTTAATTCTTAAATAATAATTCATAAATATTCCATCCATTTTATTTCAACACAGGTTCTTATATAGAATAATGGATAACATATAAATGATGTAATTTAATCAGATAATTCCTGGGTTCCCCTCATCTAAGAGAATTAATAATAAAAGGATCTATATGATGAGATTTATTTCCATTCATCCTAATCTTTTTTTCCTCGACAATTATTTTCTTTATTACCTCAATTTCAAAAAATAATGTTCTTTTTCCATTGATTCATATTCTATAGTTTATCTTCCCCCATTTATCATATTATTTAAATCAATACATCCTGCATTCATTCTCTCCATCACACAATCTCTTTGAAAACACTATCCTTCAAATCATTGGTATGTGCGAGAGTTAGTTACATTATTGGTTGTTAATAATATTTTAGGATTAAAAATTACACATAATAATGATATCTTTAACTCATATAATTATTTAATTTAGTTTCTCATAGTCTCCACATTTTATTTCATGCAAAATTTTATGTTGATTCCTTAATGATCCATTTATGTAATAAACCAAAAAATCATAACCGGAGAAATGAAAATAATTGTGGGAAAAAATGTAATAATATATAGGATGCTTAAATCATAACACCATAGTTTCTGTATATGATAGTCATGAATAACCATCTTCATTAATTTTTATCTTCCATTGAAATCCAACATAAGGTCTTGTATACAAATTTTGAATCATCCAAATCATATTCCCATGTAATATCAATCTAGGTGTTTATTGAGGCTATTTTTCTTACATCAAGTGATGATCATGAGAATCCTAATTCACCCTTTTCTTAGTTACAACCCCGAGGTGAAACTATTCCAAAACCACATCCACCTACTGTATCATGACATGTATATATATAAGTGATAACCCACATAAAATATTCATTAAAAAAATTTCTGGATGTTCTTATATAATTTTACTCAAAATCCATTATATATTTATTTTCAGAATTCTATGTTTTAATTATTCTATTTTTCTTGAATTATACCAAGCTTACTCTGATTCCAACTGTAATGACAAAGAAAATTGTAACCCAGAGGAGCTATCATACATTATTACTTTATTATATTATAGAAAGGAATTCATACCTAAGGGAAAAATAGTTTAATAGTAAAAGTAAAATAGATAGATACATTATTCAAACATAATATATGAGAAAAATAACAAAACAACTTTTTTGATAATATTATTATTCCCTATAACACAACCTCTCATATTAATCATTGTAGTCATCATGGATTCTTGGGAAATGAAAAAAATACGGGTTGTCTCAAATTCTTAAAAAGGGATAAGTACATTGCAAGATTTTATGAATAAATAATAATGAATGACATGCAAAGGAAAATAACCGAACACACAATCCATTAAAATAATAGGAATATCATGATTAGACAATTAATAATAAATATTAGAGAGGAAAATATATAAAAACACATTCCATTTAATCAAAAATTATATAATGAAATAGATAAATATATATTATATCTTTATGGAATTCTTATGGATGATAATAACTAAATTCTCAATGATATAAATGCTTAATTATTATTTTTCATGATCCCAGGCATTATGAAGACCTCTAATATAAATAAATTTCACATGATAATTTAAAACAACATGTATAAAATATTTTAATTAAAAATTAACAATTTAACTTATGAGAATAACTATGCATCAAGAGGATATATATAATGAGGCCCCACACGTACCTAAATGTCCAAAAAAAATTCATTATATATAGAATAATTGAATTAATTATTGAAAAAAACACCTTCTCAGTAAATATATATTGAATAAAAAATTAAGAATATTAATATTTCTAATGAAAATAAAATAACAATCATATTAAAACATTATATGGATAAATGAAATATCATTTATTTAATAAAAATAAGCATGATAAATTGTATGGATATTTATCATATATTTAATGTTCAATGATCATATGAAAGTGAAAAATTCACGGGAATATTAATAACTACAAAAAAATGAATAAAGGAAGTGTGTATCAATAATATATATGGTTAAAAGGAAACCCAAACCATAAATATGAGGAATAATGATGTTATCAATACATCATCACCCATGTAGAGTACATTTAATATAAAGGGATAATTTTATTTATAAATATAAAAACCATAAAAATATAATTCAAAACATTATTGAGAAAATTATTCTTTTCATTCTGAAAACAAACTTAAATAACTAGAATATTATAATACATATTGAAAATAATTTTTTTTTGAAAAACCCCTTGAAAATTATAAAGGAGCATTAAAACATTGATTTTTCATCATTGTAGGAAATTTTCTACATCCCGTATATGTAAAAAAAATAGGTTAACTTTAAATTTTCCACAACAGATAAATGATAATTGTTTTGAAAAGGACATGAATATTAGTTTAGTAATTTTCTTAAAAATTCAAAAGTTTGTTAAAAAATAATTTAATAAATAATTTCAACAATTTTTCTCGACATGTTTTTTTTAAATGAATTCTTTCAGAAAAAATGGTATTTTTGACCGAATAGATAAATGATATTGGATTTTTATAAAAACAATTTATAAATATTTCTAAGTATAAAAAAATGAAAAAAAGAAAATTTTAAAGAAAAAATTCATATATAAATACCATATAATAAAATTAAAGGTATTTTCTATCTAATGATGAGATAATATTCTTCAATGGAAATTCAAGAGAAAAAATCTCTGTTAATAAGAGATTGTGATATAAACCCTAATAACGGCCATAACATTGATGTGGGAATTTATAAATGAATATATTGTGTTCATAAAATTTAAATCAACATATAAATTGTTGAAATAAAAAATTCAGTAATAAATATTCATTTTTTAGATGTTAATATAATATTAATTACAAACAAGTAATTAATATATTCCAATATAAGGAAATTGATTAATAAAATCATTTGACAATTATTTACATTAATTTAATATAAAAATCTATTAAATATTTCAAATTGAAACTTTAAATAACATTAATTATAGAGGAATTGTGATATTACATTTAAAATGGAATGTATGTACACAATATTAAATAGATTATGTGCACAAAAATAAAATAATCCTAGATGAATGGAAATTGTGATGAAGCCCCTTAAAAATATGATATCATTGAATTGGGGATTAATAAATAAATTTATTATTTATAACAAATGTAAATACTCATAAAAAATGGAAAATGAAAGATAAAATAATTAGAGGTCATTACACACATAATCATTTCAAGAAATAATCAATAAAGATGATGTTTAACCCAATAAAAGGAATTTGGGATTATAAATCTCATACCTCAAACATTCGTTTGGTTGATCATGCATTAACTACACATATAGTGGTTTTAAGTAGGTTAATAATGATTACCATAACCATTATAATATTTATAATATCATATATTATCCTTTTTTAACATCTTATAAACCCTTCATTAATAATCATTCATTATATTCATTATTCCCAGTGGTAATTTGCTTATTTTCTCATTCATAATTTGTCATGAAAGTTATTATTCATGAGAAAATTACATATTTAGATAATTTATATAATAATAATTATGAAATAATTTTAACATTCATATATTAATTATTATTTTAATACACATCATGGAATATGTTTTTGAGAAATGGTGTTTTTTATAATCTTAGAGACAGTGGGCCATATATACTCATGGTCAACATTTCCATTTTTCAAAGATCAGTATATAAAGGTGATAAATAAAATTTTATATTTAATTAATGATAATATAATAATCAATATAGTATTTTTTATTTAAATATACTTATGTATATCATAAATGTGGTGTAATGATGAAAAAATATTCACCTCGCATCGTGAAGGCGGTACTCTGCAGGTATATGAACGATGTAATTCCCTTTAATTGAGTTAATGGTATGAAATAAAATGAAATATTATATTTTTATAGTGATAATTATGACATTAATATCAAAATTAATCCATTTATATGACATATATTTATTTATATGTTCCTTATTAACTTCCATGTAAAGCGTTTGTGAAAAATGAATCACGTCGTTTTGAGATGCGATGATCCATCATACACATTAGAGACAATATTGTATCACCTAATGAATGTAATGAAAAAAATTTATATATTATTAAATGAATCTATAGGTATAATTATTCTATAAATATCATTTATACACTTCATATCTATCATCAGACCCAACTATATGATGTGTTAATGGAATATGTGGCACATCATTTCATGATGTAGTGGTCTTCCATATACATTTGTGATGTTATATTTTTCCATTTTAGGGAAGAGGATATGGATATTTTTAGGAAAATAAAGTAATAAAATATAATTATATTATATATACTAGTGTTATTATATAATAAAAAAGAATATTTTTTAGGATGTGAAATAATATATAAAATAAAAAATCTTTTTTAGGAATTTTAACTCATGTTAGACCACCACTTTAAGAATATACCTAAAGTATTAAAATAAAATTTTTTCAAAAAAGGCTTAAAATATGAGTGGTAATTATGTTAGGAAGTGATTTTTGTTTAAATTTTCTGAAGAAAAATGGTTTTAATTGTTGAATAAGTGATGAGTGGTGGTGTACTTTTACAAGTGAGGTGAGTGGAACACTTGAAATTTCTTAAATGAAAAATGTATACCATCTTTTTTGAGATGAAAAATTATATAAATTAATTATTATATATACATAGAAATCATTACGTAAAAAAATTTCCATACATTATATTTTAGAAACGTTTTGAGGTTAATTTTAACCCCTATATTTTTGGTTTACCCCATGGTAAAACTATTTTTACATAAAACATGGTAAATAATTTTTACTATATTACTATATATTTTTTAAAAATATTATGACCATATTAGATAATATAAATTTTTATGAAAAATATGTGGAATCCATATTTAAAATTTATATTAATTGAATTGGTAATATTTAATTTAACATTAACCCCACATACGCAATGCGAAAGATAACTTTCAAATATAAAATGTTCAAATGATTACAAAGTTTTTATATGAAAATAAAATATGAAAATAATTAAAATAACCAAAATGGTATTAATTGATATATAATAGAATATTTTTAACTATAAATACTATTTAAAATATAACAAAAAAAATCAATTATTGATATAAAAAGGTAGTTTTCAATTAAAATTTAGTATTTTTCTCTATTCATAAAAATATATAAAATTGCAGAAGAATACAATATATAAAGACTAAAATAATTTTGATATAATTATTTAAAAAAATAATTTTTTTCAAATAATTTTTATAATTTTTTTAAAAAAAATATATTATTTTCGCAATGTGCGACTATATCTTCTTTTTACAAAAATATAGTTCTTCATAAAACATTTTTTTATAAAAAATGATTATTATTTTATTTTTAATAAATAGATAAGAAAATAAATTAAAATTTTGTTATAACTTATAATACCATCCAATTTAATCTCTATGTTATAATGGTATACTATGTTGTAGATTATTTAGACTCAGGGTTGCGAGTTCTATTAGCTGTCAAAGATATTAAATTTAGAGAAATATAATTAATGGAATCTTAATTCTGAATTTTTATCGAATAAATTATTCATATTTTATTATTCCATGTGGTTACACTAGGACCATTGGGTCTATCATGATGCTTTCACATGACCTCATGTACACCACATCCTATGTATATGGTAACCGACTAGCGGTGCAGGCCTATGGAACCTCCTGGGGATACTATAACAACAGTACTAGGGAAAATCATATTATGATGAATTATTAGATAATCAATAAATATATAAATAATAATTAACAAATTAATTATTGGATTGGAAAAATAAAAATAAAACAAAGCCCATGTAGGAGTAGTATGCAATGTTTGGTAAAATAAACCAAAATCAAGACAATGGTCCAATGTATGAGTAGGGAAATAAATAAAGAATTTATTTTTAGCCTAATAATTTCCCAACATCATATAAAACCTCCTATTAACTGGCAGAACCATACCCAAATAGGGAACTTTTCATTTTCTACATATCTAAGCATGAAATCTACAAGTACACTAAAATTCATGAGTTTGGTTGGAGTACATAACCCATAAAATACCTTTAATATATCTTGAAATAACTAATTAAGATAATGTTTTCAAATCCATTAATAAAAAGAAATTACATAAATATAAAAATTGTACATTACACATGAAAAACATATTTTGGGTCCTCAGAGTCTCGATCTCCCTACTTCAATACCTTTTTATATGGAATAACAACTAGTTACTTAACAGCCCCATTGATGGGATAATCCCAAAACATGACTAGCATATATGTTTGGGAGGGATATCCCATGGGATACTGACCATGAATGGAACACATTCTCCTTAGGGAAAGAGTCTATTATACACATATTATATGCTTAAATACAATCTAGAAGAACATAACAAAATGAGATAAGATATAGATGAAATATCAAACATAAAAAAAAATAAAGAATTCATAAAAACAACAATCCAGATGAGGGAAACTTAGTCATAGGTCCCACGAGGTTATAAAACTCACACACCACCTAGGGCCATGCATCAAACACTAGAATCAAGTGAAACAAACACACCAAAAAACATACGAGGAACACATATTAAACATGAACTAATGTCAAGGTTTTCCTACCTCAATATCAATAATGACAATCAATGAATCAGTCACCATCCAATCATGGAAGCATGAGTAGTTCCTAGAAACATTACATGAATGAAATTTTAAGAACTCTTGGACTGATGTATATTGGAAGACACACTCAAATGGGATTGGATATTATTGACATTATAAACAAAGATATGCTAAAAAATGACATTTTCACAAAAAATTTGTAGATTTCTTATCAAGGAATTTAGATATTAATTCTATCAATGATATAAACCAATGGGTAGATCATTTGAAAATCCTTATATCAGACCAATCCATCAAATATTTAACATATTTTTATCAATTATATGATGATTTAGTTAATCATTATTCAAGAAAAAATTATATCATTTGGATGTGCATGATAAAATAAGAACATAGGCTTCAACGAGAGGATTTGGAAAGGGTTACGATCACTCAAAATCTCTTTTTAAGGGATCTTAGGAAACTATATATTGAGATAGGAAAATATAAATATAAAAAATGATCATAGGGATAGTTTAATAAAAAAACAAATAATGTATTGGGCCTTACTTAGCCCTGAATGATGGCACGAGCTAGATAGTGGAATCACCTGTATACCTATAGGTGGTTGGGTAGATGTACTTCTTACCAAGATCAAATTCTTATGACCTAAGGCTTTTGGGATGAATTAGTTCAGCATATGAGTCTCATAATCCCAACATTAGGACTATTGTAGCTCATAAAACTAAAACAAGTCCCCAACCCCACCTTAACCCTTTGTTAAAATCAATAATACCACTGATAATTATCTAAACACCTATAAACATTCTAAAAAGTAGTTTTAATTTTTAAAATAGGCATACCAAAAACAATGGGATCAAATCATGAAATTATAAGGCAAATAACTATTTTTTTTAGAGAAACAACTCTAATAGGTTTCAGTTATTTTGTAAAATATATCTTTATTAAATATACCATGTTTACATTAAGACTATCCGATAATATGGATTTATTTATATTTATTTCATCACACACACCTTTTAAAAATAAAATAAAAATGTCATGTATAGTTAATATATTCCGTCAACAATTAAACACCAAGAATGTCCATTAAAAAGTAGATATATTGACTATAAAACCCACCCTTTATAAATTAAATGAAAATGTTATTATAAAAAAATATATAATATAAATGTTTCTAACATTTAGTAGTATATTTTTCTCAAAAGTTACACTTACTAATGATGATGAAGTAGTACTTATAAAAATCATCAACAAATATCCAACCAAAGATACACATGGAGTAGGAAACAAGGGTGATAACATTAAAAAAACATAAAATATAATTTAATATACATACTCTATATTATTTATATAGAAATATAATAATATGAAATCTAAATTTATATTACATAGAACATTCAATACCACATACAAGAAAACCAGATTCTTATTATATATAATTTTGTTTAAATCCTACTGACACTTATTCTAATAGATTTTAATCATCTCTAAAAATAAATCAGAGATTCTTTATAAGACATTTATATACCTAAAATAACACCTCATCAATTAGTAACTACTATATTGAAAAAATAATAGACTTGTTTTCTATTATTCAATATAATTACCTAAAAATAATATTATGTTATATTTATAAATTTATCTTTTTATCCATTCATTTCACAAAAATTAATTCTTATATCTCCATTCATTTTATTGATTTTTTATTATGTTTAATATAAAAATATATTATTCTGGATCATGAATTAGTTTTTTTCTAATAAAAATATTCTAAAAAACTCTAATGTTATATTATGACTGAAGATATTGATAATATATCACTACTAATATTCATACTTATTTTACCACATGTTAAAAAAAACAATTACATAAATAGGATGAGGGGTACCATTAAGTCTTCATGGTAAACAAATACCATTTTTTTAAACCCAAAACCTTCCATCGATGCGATCTTTATTATATTTCATTTTTTTTTGGAAATGAACAATTCTTCAAAAGTCATTCATGATTTGAGTGTACACTATATTTATCATTCATGGATAATCATTCCAATTAACAATGAAATTAATCAAATTTGTACATTTATCCATTTATATCCATCTAATAATACTTAGTATAGCATTAAAATTACCTCAAGATTAAATCTTTTTTATTAGTTTTTATAAATTAAATTTTATTAAGGTATCTATTGTTGTAATTTAAATCCTCTATTTTATTCCTTAAGATTTGTTTCCAAATTCACGATGATGGTTTCATTAAATAATTAATCATATGTTATTTTAGTTAACATATATTTAATTTATTATCACATTCTTCCATGACCCTGAATATGAGTTTCAAATGTAGAAAAATTTTATCTTCTTCCCCATATTTGTTAATATTACTACAATATATTCCCACACATAAAAAATATGTAAAAATAAATCATCTCTAATAGAGTTAATTTCAATATATCAACATTATAGATTAAGATTCATTAATAATATTTATTTTATTATAATATTTTAATACTTATTTACACAAATCTGTGGTGTGATATGAACACATATAGTCTTATAGAAACATTAACAATCACTTCCTCAGATTTTAGGTTCATGTTTTGGAATAGAAAAAAAACGTATTCACTATTTTAATATGAATACTTATGTTATTATATATTGTTGGAATTTCTAAATGATAATATATATTAGATAAATAATATCCCCTCTAGGCTTTAAATTTTCCTCAAATAATAATATCATAATATCCTATAATTTAATTCAAGTTTACAGAAATTACAAATGTTAAAATTATTCTGTGGTAGAATTTAATATCACATAAATTTTTTTCATGAAAAAAATGTGGTTTCATTGAGAATTTTTTCATTATTCATTTAATATTGAATATCACGAAAAAGATCTCCATGTAAATAAATTTACTCAATCTATTTATTAATCCAAGAATCAAACACTATCAATTTTATAAACCCATGTTCCCACCAATTATTTTGATAAATAAAATTTTCAATTAATTTTTAGTGTACTCATTTTTTAATTTTTTGAAAACCATACTCTCAAATATGGATTGGGTTATAAACACTAATCATTGAATAAATTAAAATTAATTTAATTATATGAGTACATAAATTTATATTCTTCACCTTTATTTAGTAATATAACCATCATTTCTAATAATATATCTAAAATATATATTCTATGATATATATGATATTTATAAAAATTAAATTATGTTAGATTAATCATAAATATTAATTCTATTAACGTTCACCAGAAGAACCATTTTAACTACAAAACATCATCTTATTCTTTATCTTCATCATTCCTTATGACACATTATACTTTCCTTTATTAAAATATATATACAAATTATAAATAAAATTTGTTCCCCAAGAGTTTTATAATCCTCCTCCACTATATTTTCTTTTTGATCAATCAAAAATAATATTTGAAATATATTAATGTGTAATATATTTTTCCACATCATTTATTAATCCATCCATTAATATTTTGATAATAATAACATATAAAATAAATTAATTTAGAATTACCTCACATTTTCTCACAACCAAAAACAATGATATATAAAAAATAACATGAAAAATTCATTATATATGTAAAAATATTTAAATATTACATATTATATTGATTAATAATTTCATTATAATGTTTATGTCATTTTTTTATTGTAATTGAAATTCTTATAAATCATAGAAATTCATAATTTAGAATGTGGATTTTTTAATAAAAATAAAAATAATATGATTTTATAGAAATTTCTTTTATAGTAGTCTAATTAATAAATATGTCGGGGTGGTGGATGTAGTTGTAAAATATTTAATAAAATTCATTATTTATGTATATATTAATCCTATTTTAGTAGGAATAAAAATTTAATCTATCAGTTATTAACATGAAGGTTAAAATATTATAAAATAACACAATCATAAGAACAAAATAATTATTCATAGTTCAATATATTTGGTATTATATATTGGGGAAAACATATAGTGTATTGATGTATATTTATTCAGTAACCATCACATGAATAATTTTTTTGCCAATAATCACTAAATTCAATGGCCGAATACTTATATAATTTATTTAAAAAAAATTAATAACTCATCCAAGTGTTACACTGACTTTATATCTATCCCTTTTCTAATTTTATAATGGTATTAAATTAGTTTATTGACATGATAGTATCTTCTTGATCAATTATTTTTAAACAATTATACTTCTTAGTTGATTTAAATTTTAGTTTTTGAAAAAATTCCACAAAAAATTCGTCTTCTATTAAAACCTAGAATCAGATAACATTATCAAGGTATTTTTTATTCCCCTCATCTATGAATTACCTCTATTAATACCAATAGAATATGATGAAATTTTTTATTCAAAACAATGTTATAATTAATCATTATATTATGTCGGGAATATACATAGAATGTGAGTAAAGAAACACTGAGGGAGGTTGAAGGGGTGAATTAGTCCATGTGAAAAATATAACCACACTACCCTTTATAGTATATGAATACACTAATTAGTCCATAAAGAAATTATGAAGGAATGATGATGATTAGAATCACGATGAAAATAGATAAAACCAATGATAATGAGTTTTTTTTACTAGGATCTTGTTGTAATTTCTATCAAATGAGTACATAATGATATTCAGATGTTGTGAACCCATTGTTTATGGTTCCTTATTATTTCACAATAAAATAATTTTTGAAAAATATTAGGATCTTTTAAATATGTTATAAGATCAATAATCTATAATCAAAACAAATCAACATTTTCACTACTCTTCTCAATTTTCCCTATACAAAGTGGTTTTTTATCCAACATAGAAAATAGAAATTTAACCATTTAATTCTATATAGATTATGTATTGAATAGAAACATATTTTCCATCAACATATATAATCCTTCTTCAACTAGTGGTTTAGTAAATACACTTGATATTTAATTTTTGTACATGTAATTCAATATAAAAACAGTGTTTTGGTTTCAACTATAGATAAATAATACCCAAAAAAGTTCCCTCCAAATATTATTGAATGATTTTACAACATGATCCATCTCACTCATGTTTAGGTTCCCTCATCATTTGCTTAATCAAATCCGAACATGTATTACTATAGGGTCATATAAAGATACAAAATATATACACATGTTTTGGTTAAAATATAATTTCAATCTTTTAAGAATCAAAACATGATCATTTCAAATATCATTATAATATATGTAACAATTATCATGTCTTTATTATTATCATGGTATAAACCATTCAAAAAAATATGAAAATAATTTCTATGTTTTATTATATCAATAAATATTTTCTACATAAATTATATAGTTGTGATAATATTTTAATACCTTATATAGTTATAAACGCTAATTTTTATTAAAACATGATGATAAATAAGGCACAAGATATTTGAAAATAATGATATTATAAAACATAGATCCTTTTGCTGTGTAATTGAAATGTGTAGCATGATTATATCAACATTACTGCAAACAATTGTCTTTGGAAGGACTAATATTCATATAACCTTATGTGCTTCCTGTGGAATCCATAGTTTGGAAATAAATTAAAAGGATTTATTCCATATTTTGTGGATGATTAACCCTGAAATACAACATAACATATTGAATGAAATAATTATTACATAATACAAAAATGATAAATTAATAAAATATAACCAAAATCAAATTAGCATAATATTAATGTGAGAATATTCCGAACATGCCATAAAATACAAATTATGTCTAGAATACCAATAAACTATAAATAAAACAATAATTATAAATGTGGCACTAATGTATAATCCATCAGATCTTCTCTACCAAACACCATTATCTAGCATCCGTGAACACAACATCACTGTTATATACTTTAAAAGTATGAAGAATTCAACTTTCCAATATCATGAAATGAAACATATTAATATTCACCAAGGTTTATATACATGGGTTAGTAAACTACATTTTAGATGACCTACATGACATCTGACACAACAAACTAATATAATAATAATCTATCTCATAATAACTATATATAAAATTCCAATGTTATAATAATCACCACTATTAATGATATATATAATGAAAACTATGAAAATAACGTAACCCTTGAAATGCATAAAATCATCAGCATTATAATCAATGTCATGAAACCAATACATATAGAATCAATAGAGATATCCTTGATAGAAATAAATTTGGGGTGGAACCTCATTCCCTAATACCCAAGTCGTCACATGTATGTGAAATCTAGTATTCCCCAAATTTGATAGTACAATAATGCTCCAACCACCAAGTCTCCATAAAACCTGATATAAATTCATACCCACTCATTCCATCAATAATTTTACACACACCAAAACCATTCATTTGAAAATAAAATAACATTGACGAATACTTAGGAGATAATTTAATTTTAATCATATATTAACAATATATATCATTCATACAAAATATCATAATCTTATAAGTTCTATATTGTCCTTGATTGTGAGATAATCCACGTACCTCCAAATTATTGTATTTTAAAATACAATGTGTGATATATTTTAGATTATGATAACTAGAATGTGGATAATCACCCTAATAATCATTATCAATTCAATTGTTTAGGATACATAGATTGGAGTGTAACAGTGATGGATTTTTAAAAAGTAAAAAAATCAAAAAATAAAATTTATATTCCCCATATATATAAAACATGGACTTCCCCTCACCAAAACCATTTGACTGTTGTAATTTAATTAATATTTTGATAGAATCCACAAGTGATACCCATTACAAAATTTACGATCTCAACGACTCCACTATACCTAGAGACCCAAGATACTTATGAGGGATATCCTTTTCTATTTAGGATATAGAACATCTAATAACATGACATGGATGACCCTTCCTCCCCATTTCCCATGCTACATACAAAACTCAATGCCACCTCAACTCAAAATCACTATGGTAAACAACAACCTTTTTTTCAACCACATTTACCATAAAGAATCTCTATGAACAATTACAATAGAATTGAATTGTCTCCATAACATGGTCTTTATTGATTTTTCTAAACACCACACAAATAACACACCTTCTGAAATAACTATTTAACACCATTTAATTCACTATACAAAAAAAGCTAGTTACCACACCCAAATAAGCAACTCAAATCATATAATTGGCACTACCATATTTAACGGTAATGTTTTTTAAAACCCACTTATCCCAAAATAAAAATTTCCAGCAAAACACCGATCAAATAAATCCTAAAATCAAACAATACCCTCCCTAAAAAATTAAAAACATAAAATATCCCACTCTATTGGTGAAAAATTATCCCCATCAATGGAATTTATATCACCACAAAATTAGAGGTTGATAGTGTGTTTGAAAATATTTAATGATTTCTCTTTTATAATGTTCTCACATTCCTACAACTCTTCCAAAACATGACTACCTTTTATAGTATAAACACTAATGAGATATGTACTCCTCAAAAGATATTGTATTGCCTATTATGAATTTGAATCTGTTTATGAATGAATGTATCATCTGAATCATGTGTAACCTGATCCCAACTAACCACATGAGATAGGTTTGGTAAGAATTTATTAAATTTATATATGTGTAAATCATTATGAATTAACTAGTTAAAAATATTAAATATTGTTGATATGGAGAATTTTGTATGTACATAAGAATCTAAAATTGTTCTACATATCATGGATATGTGATTAATTTTTTAGAAATTCAATGGTGCACTAAAAACATAGATACAAATAATAATTCATACTAACAAACATCAGATAATTGAGGATGATAATGGTGAAACACTTACGATTTATGACATATTAGTCCAACTACTATTTGTTCCCCAATAATATATATATTCTCTATTATTATATGGGCAATAGTTGGTCTAATCAATGATATTTCAAAAACCTATACCAAAATAACTACTGATCGACATAATTAGTTTTTCAACAAATCAAATAATCTATTATACTAAGGATTAAATAATATTGTTATATCAAAAACCAATTAATGTGAAATGGTCATCCCATGATCCAAAAAATAATAATAACACATTCTTTAACATATACATTAATTTATAGATAATATAATTTGACTTTCCATATATTTGAGTATTGTAATACATGTTTACAGTTAATTATATTCAATTAAAATGTTACCGATACAACCAAAATATAGTGGTTAATCTTGGGTCATGATCATTAATAATAGAAACATGTATCTCATGTAACATTACCACTTTTTTGTTATTTATATGTTCCATCTCCTCATCCATGTTTATCTCCTTCTCTAGAATGTCTTTTTTACAGTGTGTGAGTTGGTCCATTATCACCTAGATTATGTCATGCTTCTATTGAGACATTTAAAACTCTAGGAAAAAGTATATATAAATTTATAAAATCCTTGTATGGGTATGGGTAAATATTATAACATGATTAATGATTAATTGTTTTTAAAAATATATTGATTTTTTTTTTGATATTTTATAATGTACTAAAATTGTTTTTTCTTAATGTCTAACCACAAAAAATGTCCATTCATTATGTTTTAGATCCTCTATTTATCAGGTTGGAAAATATACTCGTAATGGTGATACATGTCGAGTGGTTCATCAATAAAATAATTGGTGACTATATTATAATATTGAAAGTTTAATTTTTAATATAAATCTTTTTACCATCCCTCAATAATACCACACCATTATGGTTATCCTAAATAGTGACATAATGAAGGTCTGGCCATTTTGATTTAAAGACTTATTTGGCCCTATCCGGGATAAGGGTATCCAAAATGAAAACCATGGAATCACTAAATTTTTGAAACCTATTACATTTACTCATATAATTTCATTAATTTCAACATAATCATATTTTGATAACAACTAAAATCATGTGATCCCTAGTGTCATCAGAATACTGGATTCATAAAATATTAAAGTGAGAAAATAATAAATTTTTTTATTATATTTTCCAAATTGATCACCAAAATCCATTTGATCTCATAAAAAACATGGAAATATGTCGAGAATACAAAGGGTGAGATAAAAAATATAATAATGAAATAAACATGATAAATATTTATTAATTTTTAGTCAAATGTATTTTATATTTTAATAAATAAAAATGATGATGATTATTCAATTAATAAAACCATATATAAAATTCAATCATTTGACCATGAAATCATAGGAAATGTCTTCGTAAATCAAGTAACGTCATAAATATAATTCAATGATAAATATTTAGAAAACATCACATGGTGGATAAAGTTCTATAATGTATTAGGTTCACTCCAAAATCCCATACATGACATCTCATGAGACTAAAACATTACATAATTCATTAGAGAGATATATAATTCCTAGAGAAACCATAACATCTATTTTATTTATATGAATATATGATTAATATAAAGAATCAATAATAATTTATAAACATAATAATTACCCATGGAAATAAAATGTCTTGTCTAATTTTTTCCCATATCATAATCAAAAGAGATTTCATAAATATGGAATCTAAAAAGTGATCATAAGTAATGTAATACTACATAAATGAAATGGTTAGTGAGCTTGGAATATATATAAGAAACATATACATGGAATATATAATAATTTTAAATGATTTAGTTTTATTTCATTCATAAATTGAAATTAATTTAGAATGACTGCAAAAATATTGAGGAAAATAACCTTTCCAGTACGAAAATCACTTTTTAAAATTTATGAATTTGAAAAATAATAGAAAAAAAATTAAATTTAAAAAATAATTGACACATATAATGTAATAATAAATGATTTTAGTTTTCATTATGGATATTAATGTGGTATATGTTAAAAAACATTCCATTCTAACTGTTGTAAAAAGTATAAAAAGTACGTTATTGGGGAAATGAAAAGAAGATTCCTTGAAAAAAATTATAATAATAGTTTTGTAAAAATTACATTAATAAATAATTTTCAAAATTTTCTAAATCATTTTGAAAAGATATTTATAAAACATGGGTGTGGAAGAAATTGGTTTTCTATCGAAGAGATTATTGAAGTTTCCTTTTTATAAAAACATTTACCCAATCATATCATGTAATTAAGAGTGAGTAAATAGTTATATTATATAGAAATATTATAAATAAATATAGAATAATAAAATTTAATATTTTTTTTATAATAATGTTAGATAATTTATTAAAATGGAATATCATGAATAAATAGTCATGTTTATAGTGAGATTGAAAAATTAACCATTAACACTTTGGTAACTTCAGAATCATAACATGTAATAATGAAGTAAGTTAATTTTAACATAAAATAGAAAAAATTATAAATTATTCATGATATATTATCTAAATGGGAATTAAATAAACCATATAAAAGAAATTAGGTTTACAAAAGAACATTCCACGGAAAAAAGGTTGTTTTGTGTTGGAAACCATTAGCTCATTCCATGTTTGGCATGTTTGTATTTATCTCTTATATGATAAAAATATATCAATTACATATTTTCCAAAATATATTTTCATTGTATAATCCATTAATATTAAACCATTATCTTAATTTATTTTAACAAATTATTTATATTCTTAATTAGTTATGTCCATATTTGGTTTTTTGAGTAATCTCATATCCTTATTTCAAACCAGTATCAACGTGTTGACCCTAGTAAAGGGTATTTTTGTTATGTAATCTGTAGAAAAGAAATCAAAACACAATTATTATTTTGAAACATAAATCATATTTTAAAAAATAACCATGAATTATGGTTCAAAAAAATGAACTACATTATAATCAACGAGATGTTAGGTTGTATGTACGCATGTGTAACATTTCCATTTTTCAATGATCATGATGGAAATAAGGTCTATTTTATTTTATCATTAAGTAAAGGTAAACGTTTCATAAATATTGTATTATTTATTTAAATACACTTACAAATAACATCCAGGTGATGTGGTAATAAAAAATGAATCAAATTGCATTGCGAAGTGGTAATCACCATTACAAATGTACGATGTTATCAATTTTGAATGGCTACTAAGGTAAGAAAGTATAAGATATATTTATTTTATTTTGATCATAATATGACTTTAATATCATATATATACATTAAATCAATCAATATAAAAATTCATGTGAGGAAATGATGGAAAAGAAATCACATCAGCTCACAATGAGGTAGCATAGTATACACACGAACAATGGTTTTGTTTCACATCTGATGAAATAGGAGAAGAATAAATATTATTACAAATGAAAAATATCATATCAGTATATATGAGACAATTTTTTTATTATATTTTAATATTTAAGACATAATTTATGGTGTAAAAAGAATTAGAAGAAAGACGTTTCTTGGTGAATACTATTACATCTTTGTTGGACCACCTCTTTTGGATTATCCATAAAGCCTTCATTAGATGGATTTATAGTAAGAAACATAATTATGGGATTATGGTAGAGAATTTACTTATTTATTTTTTATGTTCATTTCTGATCTAATAGGTTGTGTATGTGTGTATAGGAGAGGGTATGGGTTCCCTTTTACAAGGGAGTACAACTATATTTATTGTAAATACTCAAAGCTATTCAATAATGGGAAGTAAATAATATGACAACCAAATCCATAATTGAAAAATAAATGATTTTAGGAGATATATATCCAATAAAAATATCTAGATTTTAAAAGAAACTATTATTATTCATGCACTTTTTAGTAACTATAAGGATACTCAATTTTACCATTTTTATATTTTACCGTGGTTACAATTTTTTCAATATTCACTATTAATTTTGAGAAAAAATTTAGTTGAAATTATTATATAATTTAAATTATTATAATTTAAAAGAATTTAATATTTTTTATATAATTCAATTAATAAATTTTTATAATTAAATTTAAAATTATACCAGAAAATTTGTAAGAAAAATATTTTTTCATGAATTGAATTTTTCAAAAATATGATGATCTTATTGTAACTATTAGACTAGTAATAACAATTAAATGAATATAAATTAATATTTATAGATATATAAAAATAATAATTTAAATTATTTCTAATTATGGGTTATATCAATTAGTTAAATTGCAGAAACTTTATTCCCTTTAAAATTAGTTTTAAAATAAATGTTTTTGTGCATAATAATATACCATATGTATATTATATTATAAATATGATTTAAATGTAACAAATTATATGAAATATAATTAAAAAAATTCTGTTAATGATATATCATATTCATTAAATATTGTTCTTATAAATTACATAATTTATTAAAAAGAAATAACAGTTTTCCCAAAAAATATGTATTTTTTCTATTCCCTAAAAAATCAATATTTCCAAAAAAATCCCAATATTTCAAGCTAACAAAATATATCTATGATGGTATAAAATTAATTTCATTTTTATAATATAAATTTTCAAAAATATTACAATATTTATTATAATATTTTCTAATATAATACATAAATATCTTTTTTGATGGAAACTTATTTTTTATATAATATAATATTTTTTTTAGGTTTAATTCTTATATATTAAGAAATTTTAAATAAATATATATTGATTAGGAATGATATATATATTTCAAAAAATATATAATTTTATTAATAACCTATAATATAATTTCCATGTTATATTGGTTACATGTAAATAATAATATATTAATAATATATCATGGTTCATTTAATGTCAATTGTTTTTATTTCAATCTTGAAATAAATGAAATAAAATTTATTTAAAGATAAATATATTCAAAATTATTATTGTATTTGATTCTTTGCTCTTAAATATATTGAATCCCTTCAATTTGATATTTTTCATTTTAATCACTAGTTATACTTTAAAAATTATCTTATTGAAAACCCATATCGAAAAATGTCCTAAAAATACATCCAGTTATTTAGATGGAAATGAAAATAAGAAGGTCATACCATGTCTAGTTCTACACATAGGATATCATTTGTGGGAATTGAAAATATTTATATGGATGAAAAGTGTAAATAATTATGTAGTGTTATAAATACTATTAATAACAAAAAAGTGAATGATCGAGAGAATGTTAAAAATATAAAAACCAACGAAATGATGAATTAAAATCCCATTGAATAATCCCCTATTAACTCAACATGAATTTTTTTGGAGGTATTTTTCTGAGATTTTATGGATTAATTGTATATAATGAAAGATAACTCTATAAAATATAATCAGATGATATATTTTTATTTCATAAACATAATTTCCTGATTTTGTTGTACACCGACCAATTTCCACATCAATTCTTAATCTAAGGAATTAATATCCAATATTTTTTTCTTATTCTTGAGGAAATAAAATTATCGTTTAATATATCAAATTTTTTATAAAATATTATCAAGTTATTCCTTCTATCATTATTAAAACTAATATGGTAAATTAAAAGGTAGGATAATACAAAATAATTATTATGAATATGATAATGTCTATAATTGAATAATAAAACCAATTGTTTAACAATTTTTTTTAAATTTAACCCTATATTCCAGATAACCTCAATAATATCATCATTAATTATTGATTTTACATTAAATAATTTCTCATAACCATATCATTAAACATCAAACATTAAAATTATATTCTTCTCAAATAATACATTATATTACACCTAAGGGATATATATTTCACAAACCAAGAATATGATTCTAAAAATATCATTAATTCCTTCAAAATCGTAGATATTAAGAATGATTTATTCCTAAAATATTTTCCAAAAATTTCACATAATATTTATCTACCAAAATTTTAATGAGGAAAAAATTTCAAACTAACCAGTACATCATGTAGGCTAGTGGTAGGAACTGGACCCTTATATCCTTTAGGATATTCATTTAGGCCCCACATCCTTTGTATATGTTCGAAGTAGTCACTAATATTGTGGATTGTATATTTTTTTATCAAAGTAGGTTAAAATAAGTTCTAATTATTTACCAAACATCCTTGATCGTATGACAGCCCCAATAATATGATGAACATATTCAAAAATAAAATTAGTAATAAATTATTTTCTTCTCCTCTATGTATTTCTATGTATCTCATTATTTAATTTAAAAATATCTATTTTTAAATTACTATAACATCTTTAATATGACTAAATTATATATGATTATCATTTCCCCAATATGTTTTATTCCGTAGAATATAAAATTTTTAATATGTAAACATTATATCTCATTAGTACCATTAAATTTATTATTCAAAAACATTAAAGGAAGGAACCACAAAATAATACATGGATGTTTCATGAATCATGTAACTAAAATAACATTGTTAAAATACATCAACAAAATGCTTCATGATTTTCAAACCCAAAATAATTAAATCATTCAACTTTAATGGTTACCATAACATATTTCCATATGACTCAGTCTCTTTATTAGCTCATTAAATGAGATAATTACTAATTTCCACATATTTTTGTTATTAAACTCTAAGTGGTGCCTTAGGTTGAACATTATTTCCATGTATCTTGTTAACGAGACTCTTAATTTTAATTTTGTAATTATATCCTTTGTGCCCTAATTATACCCCAATAATGAATATTTCAATTCTTTTACGACATTTTACATTGTTCCTATTCCCACATTTTTAACATGTAAGAAATTCAATCTTCATTCCATTTTTTATTTGGCAGTTTAAATTCAATGATACATCATACTTATATTCTTTGGTGTGTTTGAGAATTCAATTATGTTATGGTTTTAACTATAATATCACAAAGATCATATTTCATTATGACATGATTTCTATCCTCTATTACCATTAGTTTGGGCCTCTTACTAGGGAAGTCATTAAATTTCCCATCACATAAGAAATTTTTAATCTTTATAATATTTCCAAATATTAACTAAAATAAAGAAAAAAAACAATATGTTAAATTAACATAAAAACAAGAAAAAATATAACCATTGATGTAAAAACATATAAATGATAATTATATCTTGAATTATCTATCCCAGGGTTTCAATATAGGTCATCCATGATAATTATTCACATTAGGATTCCAAGTCTAAATTTTTTTCAAGTACTTTAAATGGTTCAGAGAGTGTTTATGAATTTCTAAAACATATCCCCCATGAGTGTTAAACTAGTCATTTTATAAAGACATTTTTTGTGTACCGAGTAACATTATAATCAACACAAACAAAACATTTCAGATTTATTACCCTTGGGTTCAATTATGATAGGACCACATTAACATTTAGTATCAATATAGAGATGTAGTTTCTCAAAAACCACTATCTGTAAACATTACAATGACAATAGAATATATTTTTTATATGTAGTATTATCTATGCAATTATAATTTGAGTTCTCAATAATTTTTTCCATCGTAGTTTCTAAAGGTCAAATAAACCATTTCTCTAATACCAACTATAGTGACCCATGAATTTGACACATATAAATAAACTATATTAAACATAAACATAAATAACTTACATCGCCTTGATCATTAGGTATAGTGTCATCGGATGACATGGTTCATAATACATCAACAAGTTGATAAAATAATACATTGTTATTTTATTCTCTATAATGTTATCCAAAAATATTTAAAGCTCCAAAAATATACAAGGATAACATAGGGAATAAATAGAAAAAAGTGGAGAGATTAAAATCAATATACGAAAATAAACATGATAAGGTATCCTATCATTTGAGTCAAATGTAATAGATGATATCTTAAAATAGAAGGAAAATGAGTAATCACAGAGAAAAATTAAATAAATATATAATATCATAATATAAATGGATTCATATGAAATGTGGTAGAAATATAACACATGATTTAAAAATAATTCCTAGAAAACTGCTACGAAAACATCACATAGTGGACTGAGTCTTATAGTAGATTATGGGAACTTACTATTCCTACACATGAAATCTCCTGAGAATAAACAATTACCAAAAGAACTTGAGGGATATATAATTTTATACATACCCATATCATTGATTTCGTGTTAATTTATCTGTTTTCTATATAATGAATCAATCCTAGGGAATAAAAATAATAATTGACACTAGTATTAAAAGGGTTTCAAAATATTACCTCTTATCATAATCAAAAATGATTTCGTAGAGAAGAAGTTTGAGAATGGATAAAAAAGAAAGTATGGACCCATAAATAATTAATATTTTCCATCATATATATGAAACAAAAATATATATAAAAGTTATAATAATTCTATAAAATTAATAGTTATTGTCATTAATTAAATGAAAAACTTTTGAAAAATATTGAATATATTTTTTGTGAAAAAATTTCCACAAAAATATCATGTTTAAAAAAGTAATTTTGTAAATAATATAGCGGAATTATTAATATAAAATAACCTTAGAAACCTATAAATTAATATTCAAATAATTCAGTGGTCATGATTATCTATAATTCCGTAAATTCCATACAAGTTAGAAATCCCTTCGACAACATTGTGGTAAAAGGATTAAAATTCCCCAATTTGGGAAAAGATAATAAGATTAATCTCAAACTATTTTAACAAAAATGGGAGAAAATTTCATCAATATATCATTAAGATAATGTTAATAAAATTCAAAATATATTTAAGAAACATTTGTCTGGATGAAAAGTATTTTCAAATGAATAGGAAAATTAATTTAAATTTTCGTAAAAATAATTTACCAATCAAATTAATAACCAAAGAGAAGGAAAATGGTACAATTAATTGTATTTTTTTAATAACCATAAGATAATAAAAATTATTATGTTTTAGTTTACAAATATCAAATAATTTTCTATAACATAAATTGACTCCTAAAAATCCCAATTAAAAAGATATTGAATCATAAACTGCTACTACTTGGGTATCTTTTGTATCATAACACCAATGAATGATGTAAGTGAATTGTAACTTAATGTACCATTAATGATGAAGGATTAATAATATAATACATGATGTTTTAATATATATAACAAAACAATTAGTCATATAAGAGAACATACATCTCAAAGAAGGATGTTTTGAGATGGTAACCCTTTCCTCATGTACTACATTGTGTTAATTTCAAACCGAAATCACTTTGTTTACTATGTTGATAGGGTTTATTATTTCATATTATCTAATAAAATAAACATGAATTTATTATCATATTTATACATAAATAATAATTTTAAAAATAAATATGATTTATTGTTATGATAAATGAACTACTATACAATCATTGAGTTGGTGGGTTGTACGTACGCATGTGTAATATTTGCATTCTTCAACAATATTAATGGAAATAAGATAAGTGTTATTTAATCCATAATTACAGACAATATTAACACAAATATCACATGATTTATAAATTAACATACATATATCATTCATGTTATGTGATATGAAAAACATCAGTCACATCACTTTGCGAGGTAGTATCCCTCTGTACACAGGAACGATGTTATAATTTTTCATTGTATGGTTAAGTAATAGAGTACATGAAATATTTAATATAATTAATTACTAATATATTTTTAATATATTATATAAAAAAATAAATCCTACATTATTAAAATCTATATGTGAATATGATGGAATGTGAATTACATCCGTTTTAATGTCGGTAGTCTCTCTTACACCGAAAAGATGGTTTATATTCCCATATAATGGAAGAGAATATGAATGAATATTATTAAATAAACAAAATTAAATACCCTTCAATATGATATAAAATAGTTTTTGTATTTTAATTTTTATGACATAATTGATGGTAGAAAATGAAGAAGAAGAATAAGGAAGTTAGAGAATACTATTACATGTTCTTCATTCCACCCCTTGAGGATTATACCAAATGAATTACATGATTATATTTCTGAAGAAAACACAGATTATAGGATTATGTAATGTAATTATGTTAGTGATTTAGTTATCTATTTCATGAACAAATGATTTTTTGATGCATGTGATGGATAGGACAGGGGGTTCCCTTTTATATGGATGGAGGATTGACTTTCACATAAATACCCAAATATATTCAATAATGGAACATTCAACTCAAAATAAGTTCCTAAAAATTTTAAAAATAAAGTCTTGGTGTATATATAAGGATGATAAAACAACATAACATTCAAAATAAAGATTTTTTAGACTTTCCATTATCATTACATCTATGGTTACTCACTTTTACCTTTTAAATTGTTATACCAAAGTATAAATGTTTTACTATATTTACAATTAATTATGATGAAAAAATTATATTTAGGTTATTTTATAATATAAATTCTTTATATTATAATTATGGAATATATTATATACATTCAATTCACTAATATGGTATAATTTAATTTTAAATTAATCTCGTAGATGTTTTTAAAAAACTATTTTTCAAGATACGCTTTTTTCAAGCATAAGATGATATTATAACAATTATAAGAAAATAATAATAATTAAATTAATATAAATTAATATTTATTGATATATAATCTATAAATATAAATTAAATAATCATAAGTAGGGTTTATGTTCATTATTTAATATTATGTGACATTATTTAATATTATGTGACATTATTTAATTTAAAACTGTTTTCAAAAGAGAACATTATTATTTTAAAGAATTATTTCATTTAAATATATTATAATGATGACTAAAATTTAATTATTTGAATTAAATATAACTAAATATTAACTATTTTACACTTATATATTAATAATTAATATTGGAATTCTTAAATTACTTAATTTACTAAAAATTAAATACATTATTACAAAAAATATTTATTTTTCAATTATCACTGAGAGATCAATTTTTTTAGAAAAATAAACAAATTTAACCATGAGTTTATTTTGATAGATAAGTTTCCAAGAATAAGAAAATCCTTTAATGGGTCACTAAATTTTTTTATTTATTTTATTGATTGATTATTAGTCTTAGATTTTACATTTTAAAAACCCCATAATCAATAGAATAGAATAAATAAAAATAAGGATGAGATAGAACACTAGAACCAAGTGAATGATCATCAAATTTTATTTATAATAAATGTTATCATTTAAATAATTAACTAGTGTTAATTATTTCTTCATTAATGGTACTAAAAATAGATCTATGTTTTTCCATAATTTTATTATTGTAATCAAACAAATATTCCCTATAGAGGTGATCCACATGTGGTCCACAAATCTCTGAACACAATTGTAGGAATCATTAGGTGATATGATGAAAGATCAGGTCATTTTTGTTACATTAATGTTATCACTATGAGTATTAATTCCAAAAAAATCTCATTGATCTCTCTAGACTAAATAGTGGGAGGTGGATTAAAATCCCTTTCTGTTCCTGGGAAAATTCTCAGAGAAGGGAGGTGAATCCGACATACGAAGATTCTTTGAATTCGTTATAGAAAACGGAATGAATTATATATATAATAAAAAAATATAATTGTGATTAAATTCTACTAGATATTATAAATAAATATTTTCAAAAGTTATCTTTAAGATTTATTTAATCCTTTTATGAAAACCCAATTAATATAAATATAATAATATTATTCTTTCAATGAAAATCGATTAACATTGGAATTACATAAAAAATTATTTAATAAAAAGAAATTAAATATATATTATATAATACCAAAAAATATAGTATAACATTCATCTAAAATATTTATCAGGTTATGAATAATTATTGCTTATTTGATAAATAAATATCACTTCTTTATTCATCAATAAATAAAATAATATTTTATTCACTAAATAGAAAATAAATATATTTTAATATCTTGATAACATAATTTTATCTCGATTAACTACTAATAGAATATATTAGATCAATAATATATGAATAATTATTACTCAACCTATGTGATTATATTTTTTCATTTTGATAAATAATAAATCATAATATATTATTTAACAAATGTTATAGAAAAACTTATTGCATTACTCTCCAAGCTTCTATCATAGTTGCATTAGGTGAAGAAGCCTAATGGAAAAAGTTATAATCTATAAACATGATAAGGAAATCACATTGAAGTAATTCAATTATTGAATGACATAATACCTTATATGGATGATTATTGTGTAACTGATCCCTTTTAATATTGCATCTCTAATAATGTAAGATTCTTATCAGTGCCATCAATCTATGTGATTGATGATTCATTATTTGAATTAATGTAAATAGGTTTCACCTATAAAACACTATCGACATAGATTTATTTATAGTATATCATCTCAATCAATGAGATTGAGAGATATAATTTTGTTAAATAAGAGATGGAAGAAACCATTGATCACATTATTCATCAATGTGATATTACTCGTGACACGTCCAATGTATCATACCATATCAAAAAAATAAGTCATCATAATTTTCATCAACACATAGAAGTATATGAATTGTAATACTCATAAATAATAATATATATAATCTAACGATTAATACACACATCCATATATAGGGGCATCTAATGACACATATAAATGATGATATCCCTCTATAGGATCTCATTCTCTAAATATACTACACTAGGTATTACCAAGGGTGTACAAAATGAGAAGGTGCCTCAATGTACTTTGAGTCTCCACCCCTAATATCCTATATCCCATTCTTCCTACAAATGATATCATCTATTTATAGAACAAATATTTAACAATAGTTTCATAGCATATCAAGGTTCTCTTCATAGTGGGGAACTCTTATAACTATTTCATGTGATAGGAACTATTAGGACTTTATCAAATAATTTTTATGTATAAGAATATTCAATATGATAGAAGGATTTTATTAATATTAAAAAAATGAATTCATATTACCAAAAAAGTTATGAGAATTCGGTTTTATGGAAATGACTCTAATAGAATCACTTGAACAAGAACCGACTGCTAACAATTGTCAGTCCACTAGAACTAACATGGTACTCATGCATCTAATGAGATACACATTTTGGTCAAGGGGCACACCGCATTATCTTCTACAGGTACTAGGATTACTACAACTTCACCCCGCTGATAAAAACCCATCATAAGTGATACATATAGTGTATATGTTTTTTTTCTATTATTGTAAACATAGATCCTTTGAAAGTGACACCGCTACTATATTATCACAATAAAATATGCTTGAGTCATTACTTCTTGGAGCCACATAATTATCCTTGATTAAGATAACTAATTATATAGATTCCTTGGATGCATCAATGTAAAATTGTTGCATTGATATCTTACAGCTCATAACTCCTCCTTGGAGAAATAAAACATATCCTTGATGAGATATTAGATTAATATGTTCAATTTGAAAACTAACGTCATTATAACTGATAATAATTGACCGTCATCTCATCCATACAGAATTAATGTATCCTTTGGTCTTCCTAGATATATAATTATAAATTCAATTGAAGCCCAATGATATTATAATGGATAAGCTTGATATCCAACAATCATGATTAATTAATAAGTAAAATCCTGTCCAGTAGAAAAAATAGAATACAAGATTGATCATTTCATAATGAAAATAGGATATTACTCTTTCCATCTACATTATGTTGTGTTCGAGGATAAATTTTCATTGAAATATGCAATCCTTGTGACACTAGAATCTATACCCTCTTTGATTTTTCCATAATAAATATCTTTAGTATATTTTCAAGGAATTTACTTTGAATTAGTACACATATCCTATTTGATATATCACGATTAATCTGGATTCCTAAAATATATGGTTCTTCACAAAGGTCCTTTATAGATAAACACTTTGATTAACTACCCTTAAAATACTATAATACTTGTATTTCAGTTCAAATAAGTAATATTTCACCAATATATACTACATGGAAATGGAATGAATTTCCACTAAACCACTAACAAATAAATATCTCACATTGTTTATTAATGAAACTAACTTTTTTAACAGATTTAACAAATTGATTGTTCCATGACCTGGATTATCGCAAAAATCCATAAATTTATCTTCTTAAATTGAAAACATTTTTGGCATCACATAGACTCAAAATCCCATCAGATTGTGTAATATAGATATCTTCATAATGGCACCCCTTATAGAATTTAGTTTTGACATCCAGCATTAATGTCTCTTAGTTAGGGTCTTCTTCTATAAAATGTAAAATCATAATGGAAATAAATATGGAAAATGGTGAAAAGGTTTCATCATAGTAAATTACCTAATGATATTTAAACCATTTAGACACTATCCTTACATTATAGGTATTTAATTTACATTCCATGTCCATTGTTCCCATTAATTCCCATCTTAAACCTATGAGCATTACATCAACTGGGACATCGACCAGATCCAAAACATGGTTCTAATAAATGGAGTCTTATTTAGAATTTATATATTATTTTGATCTTTCATCTTATATGATCTCTACTACCTCATTGTAATAGGTATTTTCATAAATATTAAACTATAACGAGTCACAATATTCAGTTACAATAAAACCATATCTCAATGGTTACCTTTCCAATATTTCCCTCTTATATAGTACATGTGTTTTGAGAAACTACTTATTCTATTTGGAATTGTGGAACATGATCATGTACATACTATTTCATATCCTGAGCATCAACATCATCCAATTAAATCATTCTCCCACTAACATTTTTTAGTATTTACTCCCTCTCAATAAATACATCTTGTCTATTTATAGTTCCTTTCTTTTCCAAGGGGTTGTTTAGGTAGTATCACATTGTTTCCTTGTGATAACCCATTAAGAAGTAATTTGTTCCTAAGGAGTTACATTGACTCCCAAGAAGTATATAAAAAATTAAATGAAACCCCAATCCCATTTATGTGATAAAAATTATTCTTTACACTATATAAATGGAATATAATTCATTTTTACACTTTAACTAGTACTCTGTATAATGTGTAATCCAATGTTTTTAATTTATTTCAACAAAGGGATAATTAAATATCAACATGATTCATTATAAACCATACTATTTCTGATAATGTATGGTAAATCCATTAACTAACACCATTACATAGGGGTGACTAAACTTTATTTTGTTGATATAGAATCCAAAAATCCCCTTAAAAGCCAATAAACACATAGATATGATATTCACTTCCTCAATATGATCAAATATTTATTGTCTTCTTTACCAACTATTTCTATACATCATTATGATATTAATTTAATTTCAAATAAGACTCTACCTTATAACTCATCAAGTATACATAACCATGTCAACTCAAGTCATCAAAAAAATTTATTATGTGATAATTATCATTCCTAGAATCTGCAAGAATTTTTCCATGCACACCAGTGTGTACAAATCGTAGAATATCATTGTCCCTTTCGCCCATTCAACTAAATTGTGTTTTGGTTATTTTAAAATGTACTAATCATTACATATTTCATATAGTATTAACTCAAAATATTATAAAATACCATCTTGATAGATATTTTTCAAATGCTTCTTTCAAACATACCAAGATAGTGATTATATAGCTTGGTGTCCTATGATTTATTTGAACATTATTCATTATCAATTTACAGTAAATTATATTAAAAATTTTATAAATAAATACTATTATTTAAATTTTCCATACGATAAAAAATTCTTTCTTTATAAATGAAACAACTTATATTTCCACTCCTGAGAATAAACCCTTCTGTATCTAGGCATGATCCAAAATTTATTCCATTGGTAACAGTTGGTACATAATAAATACCTTTGAAAAAAATTAATTCTCATTTTCAATGGAAGGGAGAGGTATCTAATGTCCAGAGCAGTTAGACTCAAACCATTGAAAATTCATAAATCCACCAATCCTCTGAAAATGCTTCTGAATCTACTCTTTCCTATATTTTATTAAATATTTTACTTCCACAGGTTATATCTAATATCCAATGTTATGATATTGAATTATTACACTCAATAATGAGTGAAAATTTATCTTCTCGTTGATTTGGTGTGTGGTTCCTCTTCTAGTGGCCTAAAATGACAAATTAAGGACATAATTCTTAATTTTATTAACCCTTCCTATAAGTCCTCCTCTTCTTGGAAGGAGGGTACTCATTAGACTTTGACTTGTTAGGAGTCTCTGTACCCTTATCCTTGTTCTTAATTTTCTTATTCACTATTCACATTGGGTTTAACTCAACTGATTTCCTTTTCCACAAGGTGAATAAAATTATGATGTCCCAAAAGAATCTTCTTTTTATTGAACACGTTTTAATTATCAATATAGCTATAGAAGCTCAAGGGATGTTATGAAAGTATGTGATCAGTATGAAAGTCATATGGGAATTTAATCACTACAATTTCTCAGAATTAAATGTATCCAATAATCATGACTGCATAAAGCACAACTAGCATGTAAAATATAGGGATAGTTATAATCAAATCATTGGGGATATGGTAACTCTATTATCTCACCTTCTCGTGATTATTGAACTGAAGATGAGAAATCACACTATTTAAATCCATGTCCTCATATTGCATTAAAACATCATTTGACATGGAGAATATAATTAATCACTTAGAATATGTATCATCGATCACATGTTTCTCATAGAGAGAAAACTGTTAGTATCTACCATCATTTCTAGATGCATTAGGAACTGGTTCATTTTAACATTCTATTTTCCTTAATGGAGAAGGATAATGTGTAAGTGTCTTTTCTAGTCATCGAAATTAGTGCAGGTGGGGACTTTATCCTCCCCATTTGTGGATCAATGTGATATGTTTGATTCCATTTTATTATTTTTTCTACAAATAATTTGAGTATAATTTAATTATGATATTTGATAAAATTTATATAAATAAATAAATATTATATTCATTAAGTTCCCACTATTTATTCGAAATAGAATACCATAAACACTGGATTTAGAATTTCATATTGATTTTTAATTTAATTAGTATGGATATGAATTCCATTTATCATTACCCCATACATGGATGATCAAAACACTCGAATACTATTATGTATTCATTCTTATTTCAAACTAAATTTACTAACATTTTATTTATCTATTGAGTATATTCTGCAATACTGAAATCCATAAAATGAATTTCCTCACCTCTTGCCACTCATTTACACCATGACTTTCTTTGGCAGTGATACTATTATGTGAGAAAAGTTATGTCAACCAAAACATCATTATGGAGTTACCCAATAATTGAAATCACCCCAACATTTTCTGGTCATGAACATTTAACTATCTGTCCATTTGTAACTAATGTACTAGAAGGCTATACTGAAAAATTATATATTATTGAGGTATTTTATCCTTATATGCGTTAATTTATAATAATAATATTTATTATATCTATGTTAATGTTAAGTGGATTTACATAAGTGATTAAACAAATCTGAGATAAAATTTAAGCATAAGATAATTCAATAATGTTCTATCAGGAATGATTGTAAAATAATTAATTCATTAGATCATTACATAATGAAACAACCATGTGACATTATAAATATAATATTATAAAAAAGTATCACCATGTGATTTTTTAATGGTTAGTTTATCTAGTGGATGATAATAAAATCATCATACAAGAGTAAAAACACATTGTACAAATTATGGTTTGAGTTACCACATTCCACTGGTCCACCTATGTACCACTCTTAGATTATTCTTAGCTAGGCTACAAACATGAACCACCTCCACTATCATGGCAGCTCCATCCATTACATACTTATTTAGTCATACGTAGGTGAGGGGAATGTGTTTACATAATATAAATCATGGGAACAATGGCATACACATTATAAGAGGAGAGAAATAACACAGTCCAAAAATTTAAATTAACTATAATTTATGTGTAAAAAATCCCATAAAGTGGACTGTTCTAGCCACATGATCACCCACATGAATGGAATGAATTATGAATTTAATAAAATTAACAACCATTTATTATTCATTAATATTTAAGATAAATCATGCCTGGATTGATTAATTATCTTCTATAAATACTCAATTTCTTTATCATAATTATCATTCAAATATATTTTAGATTATCATCCATCATAATTTTAAACAAAATAAATAAATTTATTTAAAATTATTTTTATACATAAATAAACTATTGAGGAAACACAGTGAACACCCGTTGAAATCTACCCAACATATATTATAATCATAATATATTTAATATTGTTACATATGGAATACATGACTTATCATTTACTTTCGTGACATGTGCGATCAACTTAATGATTATATGAGTCACATGATATTTCTATAATGTGTAATGCTTCAATGTACATATATTAATAAATTTAATACTACACACACATGATATGAAGATCTAAAAAATAAGAAAAAAATTAATTATATATATATATATATTAAAAACCATCAATTGGTGCTTCCTATCAAGTTAATACCCACACAAATGAAAATTCAAATAAGGGTTACACTGCATGATACATTAATTTCAATTCGAAATAAATTGGTATAAGTACACAACATGTATAATTCTCACCATTTATCAGACGCACATGCCAAGGTACATTTCAAGTAATCCCTTCTTAGAAAAATATATTAAACTATGTCCAGTCTCGGAGTTACATGGTCACCAGTCAAGTATGACATACATACTGATTTATGGCCTTTTGTTAATATAAGACTACATGCCATGTACGCGAGCTACATGGCATGAAATCCGAATGACCGTATAATATGATGCTCTTGTCAACACATTGTGTAAAATTCAATTAACCGCATTTATTCAATTCACAAGGTTTTAATTAATTATCGGGGCATTCAACACTAGTACACGATATGCAGTTACTGTCACATGTTGTGTACTATTTTTTAATACGGAAAAAATCCTTATCACATCCGAATGAGTTACTTTATTTTATTTCATTCATAAAATTAATAGGATTAATTATATATATATATATATAACTAAAGAGGAAGAAGAGGATCTAAATAACTAGTTTGAATAATTATGAAACATTAATTCAAAACAAAATCACAAATAAATAAATCGATAAACCATAATTAAATAATTATACAAAATTTTGTAGCACATGTGATACTAAATGATGATTCTGGGTGAAGTAAATCACAAAATAGTCATGCCCAATTATTTTTTCATTATTAATGATTAATAAGAAATTTTAAATGATGATAAATTCACTAATCAATAGAATTGAATCATATAAAATATATAATGGAAGGTTGTGATTATCACAATTTTTATAATTAATTTAATCAATTAATGAATTACTTTGAAGGAATTATTTATACATTGATGGATCTAAAAATAGTTCTATATTGTAACTTTTCTACATTGTTGGAATAAATAGAATATTCTATATAGATGTGATCAACACACATTCTAAAAATAGACGAATGATACTATATGAATCTTTGGGTTCTCGAATGGTAAATCCAATCTATTATGTTTTTCAACTTTGATCACCACGAGAATCGCTTTTAATGAATTCTTAATAATCTATCTAGACTCCAGATTGAGAGGTGGAGGATTATCACTCTCTGATCTTGAGAACATTCAAAAAGAATTGAGCTCTCTATGGCCATATATGATTCTCTATATTCACTGTGCACACCAAAATGAATTAGATATTTTTGAAAATAATATTGTTTTTTTTAATTTCCACTATTGTTTAGAAATAAATATTTTCACCACATTCCTTTAGTATTTATTTA
Source organism: Viscum album (assembly GCA_963277665.1). Taxonomy (NCBI): domain Eukaryota; kingdom Viridiplantae; phylum Streptophyta; class Magnoliopsida; order Santalales; family Viscaceae; genus Viscum; species Viscum album. Next base: position 2,004,250,245 of record OY728136.1, read on the forward strand.
TTCCATGATGGAAAACCATGTAAAAATAATAAAAATATTAATAATAATTCCTTGATGGGATATTAAGTTGAGAATTACATTAATTTTTTTAATAATATAATATTTAATATATATTATTTCTTATCAGATCTAAAAATGTAGTCCTCCATTCCTCCAAAATATTTTTCACATCATGAATAATGACTAATTATTTTATAAATAAATATCAATGCAATATTCATTGATAAATAAATAAACATTATATTCATTAAATAAAAATTATATATATATATTAAATATTCATCTCTAATAATATTATACCAAATAACTGGTGACAAAATATATGTGATAATGCATACATGAATAATTATTAAATCACATATAATAACAATATTGATTTAATTTGTTAAATAATAATTAATAATATTCTATTTAACTAATATTCATGAATCACTTAGCATGTGACCCTGTAGACCTCTTTCTCAGTGGAATTATGTGAAATAGCCTGTATTAAATTATTATCATATAGGTAACCTCCACAGAACCAATAAAGAATTTACATATTGTTGTATTGACACAGTACCCCATATTGTTTTTGTTTGTGTAATATAATTCCTTTAATGTCATATCTCTAATCAAATAGGTTGTGTGCCTCTTCCATCAACCAATGTTCTCGATGTCTATTTCTCCTACTTCTTACAAATATAACACGCCTATAGAACAATATGGCCATAGATTTATATTGGGTATATTATTTCCAAAAAGGGATTGATATATCAAAATATATTAATGATCAAAATTGAAAACTCCTTTCTCTCATTATTCATTTATTAAATATAACTTGGGATGAGCCCAACATATAATACCTCACAACTAACAAATGTTACCTCAATATTTATCAATATATCGAAGTACATGACTTATAATAATCATGAAAAATAATATTAATTTCCAATGATAATTATAAATGTTAATGGATAGGAACATCAAAAAAATCATATAAATGTGAATTTCATAAAAATGAATCTCATTCTTTTAATATCATACATTGGGTATTATAAATGGCATAATAAATGAGTAGGTTCTTGAATGTCTTACGAGCCTCAATCATTGATAGAAAAATGTCATTTGTGTCCTTAAAATGGAATCATTAAGGTATAAAAAATATAATTTAGAATAGTGAAATTTCACTTCTATGTCATTATCATAGTAGGGTACTTATAAGAATATTTAGCATTAAAACTACTCTTATGAAGTTATCACATACAATGTTACACAGAAAAACAGTCATGATTTGTTATAAATTTTATTAACATAGAAAACTATGAATTCCTTTTAATATAATGTATATTTATGTTGGTTACATGGAACCAAATCCAACATAAAAGTTGATTTAAAAATTTAGATTCATTTTATAAAACAAACAATCTAAAAATTACAAACATAATTTATAATTTTTTCTCATATAAAAAATTAAACTTATATTTGAACCAATCATATTTTTTATATAATTAAATATCATAAAAATGATGTAGTTATTAATTATTAATAATTTTTAGATAAATTTATTTTTAGTATGAAATTCATATATATTTGGTAAATTATTTAATACTATTCATACCCACAAATTTAACAATTAGGTAATATTGTCCATGTTTGAATAATAATATTTCAATATTCTATAACAACTTGTTTAAACTCATTGTTTTGTGTATAACATGGTATCAAATAAATAATAATATATTTAAATAAAAATGTATTATCAATTATTTTAGTGTTACATAGAATACATAATATACATGTAAATATTATTTATATCCCCAATTAACTGCCATTTATTTATAGGTTCTTTTACTACATAATTATTAGCCTCAGGAATTAGGGTATCTACATCTAAATACCATTTATTTAGTGTGTAAATCCTGTTAAGGTCTAAAATTTATATTAAATTCGTATAACACAATTTCCCCAGGTAAATGTATTTTTATTAAATTATGTGCTCAGTGATTTTATGGTTAGGGAATAAAGTAATTTTAAAACAAAATAAATAGTGATTTAGTGATTTTAATGCATGGACCATTGTGATTATTTTCAAATTATGCACTTAAAAACCATGTTCATATTCATATAATGGTCATAAAAAAGCATACAACATCATAAACCTGATAGAAGATAGAATATTATCTGTATCAAAATGTGTCACACTAAAATTGAAATAGTTGTTACATTTTCCTAGAAATTATAGGATCAATGTTGATGTATGTTGAAACATAATATCCTGAAAACAATTACGACTATCATTGAATCAGTTTAATATAGTACCGATTCTTGGAAATATGTTCTTAAGATAAATACGATATAAGAAAAAACAATAATGAGATTCCAATAATCTGTTATCCCATAAAATATTTTTATATCAAATACATTCATAGGATGTTTCCATGAAATTATGGCCAAAATATACCATGGGTCAACTGATGTAAATTTATCCTGAATAACATGCTAAATAAATAAAACATCTTATATTTAGATATCATTATATATATATATATAAAATATTGTTGGATTCCAAATGTAATTAAAAAATTATATAACATCTTCTCATGGTCATATCTAGTTCAGTATTACACCATTATATCATAAAAAAATATCAATACAAAAGAATCATGATACATATGAAAGTCTTATTTGATCTAATCCATGATGATTATTGGTTAATTAGTGACACTAAAGGACACAACCAAGTATACATAGTGGATATAAGGGATTATGAAGAGAATATTAGGTATATAATCCTTCTTCAAATAGATTATGTTGTATCATTATCATAGATTAATTTTGGAGAAAGAATTTGATTCCATTAATTGATGCAAAAATCAATTAATTTGAGGATGAGGAAATAAATTTATTATTATAATGAGAATATATATATACTAATATTTATAGATTCAAAGAGTTCAATATTATGTCTAGAAAAATAAAAAATGAGCATCCCAAGGTGATATACTTGTTTTAATAAATCCCTTTATAACCAATTAATCCAAGTTGAATTTTTCATCATTTCTTCCATGGGTAAAATAATATATAAAGTAAAAAAGTGATTATTTATGGAAGTAGAAAATTTGGAGATTCAACTATTACTTATCATTCTATTCTAAAACATCACATGGAAGGATATTAGGGAATTGATATACTATGAACACAATATATTTAATTTTAATTACAACAATTTACCCTAAGGTCACTATTCTTAACATTTATTTTATGGTTAAAACTATTTTATAAAACAACGGTTCTCTCCCAAAATTCTTTGACCATTCAATTTTATATAGATGGAAATATTCATAAATTGATATGAAAGTAACCTATCAAGCATAATAATTATTAAAATATTTGAAATTATCAACCAATACCTTCATAACATTTGAAAAAAAATATTTTTAAAATTGTGAAAGTACATTAAATGTGGAATATATAAATGATGATAAAGATAATATTCTATACTTAAATAATTCAAAATCGTATTCTATAAAAGTAATTGTGATTATTGAGATAGGAAGAATAATCTCCAAATGTAAATCCATTTGAGTTACTACGTCTGAAATAATAAAAAAACACGGTATGGGTGTTATAAAATGAATTATAGTTGAATCACGAGTAATAATCCCCTATAGTATTAATTTCAATACTTTTTTATTAGATCAACCATGCGCATAGACAAAAACATATTGATTAGAACCACTTTGATTATTTCAATACTCATGAAAATGTAGATATTATTGAGAAATAATGGTGTTTGTGGAATTAGTCTAGATAAATAGATACTAATGATGAGAACCACTCTATTTAGATCATCATAATTGATAATTTGAGGTATGAGTTATATAATAACCACTCATACTTCTTTAATTCATATCACAAATCCCTAAATGACTGACATTCACCATTGATACATAGTTGTGAAAACACAAATTTGGTGTTGTAAATTAACTCTTATTTTGTTCTTAATAGCAACATCTTAAGAAAACATGTTTGTTATTCCATCATGTAGGAAAATAATATGAACCCATATAATTTTCGTTAGTTATCTTTTAATGTGTGAATAACACTCAATTCTATGCTTCATTAAACTAATGGAGTTTCCACATGAGTCTTGGTATAACATAGTGTTGAGTCCACATCGATTAACCATAGTGTATTTTTATTGCACCATAACATTCATAACTATATAAATTTAATATTAAATTACGAACATTACTACACTAAAACTAATATATATCAAAACACTCACCTCAAAAAATAATCCCTTAAGACAATCACATGCTTTAAATTCTGGTGCAATGTTAGTCAGTTATGTAAAATGTGATATTTAATCCATAGATGATTGTTTTCCTTTTTCATATAAAAGAAATATTATTTTCTCAGTCATTTGGAAAGTATTATAGTGGAATAATTTATTAAATAAATCAAAAATATCTCCCAGTTAATATATTAATATTATATAGCCTGGATAGCTAAGTCCCATCATTTCTATGAAACAACATGGGTTATATAAAATCATTTAAATTTTAGATATATTATGAAGGATATTCAAGATCCAAGTTACCACTACCATATATTCCTTAGCATGTTTATGTCAGGAATCACCTTGAATGAATGGTTAGTTTTTCCTTTTAATTCCAATGAGAGATCTATAAAACATGGTTACCTAGTTTGATTTACTTTTTCCACATCTTCAGAAGCAAACAAATTTATTGGGATAACCCACTACATTACATTTGGTATATGTGGACCTACTTTCATAGTGTCTCACTCATATTAACTTCTTGGTATCCTAGTTTCCATAATTTTTCTATAGCCACTGTAGTAAACAATAACTCATTATCCACACTATACTATAGTAATATGTCTTTACTACATGCAAAAAGCATAATAATAATACCAAAATTCCTTGTCTTGATGAATTATATATCATATAGAAAATAAAGTATGTTTGGGAAGTATATATTAAATTTCATGATATAAAATATTCATCGGTCAAACCCATGATTATAAGGTGAGAAAAAGAATATAAGTGTTTATCATGAAATTTGCACGAAAACCAATATAATGACATGAATTTTATTATACCATGGATACATAAATTATATTATATTGTACATTCAATTTCCCAACTAATCTCACATTAATGATAACTATCCTATCTCACTGTTCATACTAGACATATACCATTTGTACCATTATGGCCCGAATACATTAGTTTTGGTATTGCTAGAATTCCACTAACCATCAGATAATAACCCATGAAGTAAATAATGGAATACATTTAATAGTTGTGATATATAATTTGGAGATAAAATATCCACACATATAAATCATATGATAGTAAATTTTTCTCATAAAATAATATAAACGTAGTGCTTGAATAAGACATGACCAAATCCCAATAGTCCTAAAATTAAATAGATTAGAGTTTCAAAATTCCAAAATATAACTATTTATATCCACAATACCCAAATCATATAAATAAAACTCTTGTAAAAATAAAGTAACCATTGAAAATATTATCCAATGGTCACCTCCATGATCGGGACTCCAACATCCATGACTGTAAGATCAAGGTACATGACTAAAAATTTGTTTTCTCCATTAAAATACAATGAATAATAAAATCTACATATTCCTTGAGGATAAAATATAGGTGGTGAGAAGAAAAAAAGTAGAAAAGTCATCTATGAAGTCACACTCCTTCCAATAAAATAATAATAAGTTAACTTTGAATAATTATATATAAAATTAGGTGGAATTAAATGGTACTAAATGTGAACTCTTATATCTAGTACTGAAAAAATATTAGTTCAACAGTATATTTAATGGAAATTAATCTATCCCAAACAAAATCGACCATAATTAAAATATTTATATAAAATATTACATTTAGTACCAATTAATACTATTATAGTTTTAGGATCATAAAATATCTAAAAACCCATAGGTAACAAAAAAGGTACTAGTTTCCAAAAAATGAAAATTTTTCTAAATAATTAATGGCATTCATATTTTGGAAGAATTATTTAAAAAAATCCTCCAATAATTAAAAAAATAATGACACATCATACACAATAATCACATTTATATACATGGGGAAAGAAAATATGTGAAAGAGTTATCTCAAAATTTTAGTAGGGGTAATCATAAGAAATAATAATCGATAATAAAAAAGAAATCATAAGAAAAAAAACTATTTATAAAAAACATAATAATGGTATAGAAACATATCGTAAGGAAATAATACTTAAAAATATATGGATAGTTATTCAAAAATCCTCGCATAGGGAATTTCTGTAGCATATGAACTTAGATAATAATAATTTTCCATATAGCACAACATAAGAATATATCATAAAATAGATATGTTGAATAATAATAATGATAAGAAATCATGACATTTTAAACTTATCTAAACATAATCATGTTCCCTCATAATGATGTGATCATATATAATCACAAGCATAACAATGCATAAAAATGAGAATATTTTTAATTTCAATCATATTAACAGAAAAGTTATGAAAAACCCCAATCTATTCTAAAAATAACATCAATATATTATGAGAAATAAATAAATTATCAATTAATTTGAGTTATAAAATTTTTCCACCCCCTAATAATGATAAAAATTACATATGTGTACCATAAAATGTCAAAAATACATTATATCATGGAAAATCAATGGAACGAAAATGAATTTTACATTATTTTAAATGGTATCACATAACATGAAATCATGAGTATATCTCTTTATTGAAGAAAATAGATAAAAAAGGAATATAAATGATTTTAGAGGATTATTATGAAAAATACCACTTATTAGGTAAATCCATTAGTGGTATAATGTTAATTTATTAATGAAATTATAAAAATAAGTTTCATAAATAGTTTGTATCATGGTTGGAAAAAACTTATAGGTCATTTAAGAATAGCGGTTAAATGATTAAAAGTATTCATTAGAGACTGTAAATTTATAATAATTCAAAATATCTAAACCATGTATATAAATAATGTTAGGGATAATAAATATAGATTGGAAGATAAAAATACACATTTGTAAGATGAAATAACATTAATTATTACTCTTATATATTAACGATAATTCCTAAAATTAATCATTCAAAAAATAATCAGAATAAAAATTACATTATAATAGACTAAAAAATGGAAACAAATATTCATTATGAATAATTTTTATAAATGTGAATAATGATGTTCAGGTAATAAATGTTAAAGATAATACTCTTTTAATGCATTTATAAATAAAGTAAAACATCACTAGTGTGGAAAAGCTTTTATATAGTATTTTTGATCATTTTTACAAAAAAACATAAAACAACCTTAATAACTCATTTAATTATTTTTATTTACATTTACAAAATGATATAATGAATATTGAAATGGTGAATAATAATACCCAATTAAAATGAAAATACATTGTTTATTTGAAATATGTGAAATATTTTAGTTGAACTTATGCCAAAAGGAAGTTAAAATTTATGGGTATATGTAAAAAATACAACTAGAGATCAAATAAATATATTTATTTTTGAGAAAAATAAAATTTTATGTCATAAACTATGAACATATATATTAACAATCATAACATAAATGTTAGATTTTAAAAGAAAACATTATTAATTTTTCAAAATTTGGATTGGAATCTATTGAAATAGATAACACAAAATGAATCATTTAATATTATTGAAACATAGTTAGCCACAATATAACATTTCATATTTTACAAATGTACACTATATAGAAGAAAATATGTGGATAATAAAAAATGTATCATATAAGGAAATTTGAGGTGGGTAACCCATATAGAAAAGGTAATATTTTTGAAGACAAATTTATAGTAGCATTTTATTAAAATTAAAAACAAATAAATATAAAACAGATTTTTAATATACTATAATACCATAATAATGATTCAAAAATCTAACAATGAAATATGAATCTCATGAATGAAATTTATAAATTGATGAATGTAAACTAATTTATCAAAAATAATTACAACATAATTAAAATATAAATATATTTCCAAGGTTGGGAAGAATATAAATAAAATTCATATTTTAAATTGGAAAAAAATTTGATATAATAAGTCATTGGGGAATTATTAACACAATTCCAAATAAATATATGTTTATAATTTGAAATAATTCTCAATGAATAGAAATTGAGGAAAATATTCTTTACTTTGGATATCCTCTTGGCCGAACATTCTCTAACATATTTTCTAATAGTCACAACATTAATGAAAATATATTTAATATTCTTATCCATATTTATTAACTTTTATATTAATTTTTTATATTCACTTAATACATAACTACTACTTATTTTTGGATAATATTAATCATCAATGTTATTAGTTTTAATGGTTCCATGTTTTTTTGGGTATAATGGTTTCTGTTAGCATTCTGTGATAAATATTTAATAACATACATAGTCTTCAAGTTACTAAAATATATGTTGTATAATAATTTATTATTATTAAGGTTCAATATAGGGTAATTTTTATTATTGTTATATGATATTAAATCTAAAACATGTACTTCACAATAAATATAAACAAATAAAATGTGTCATATTTATAATTAGATAAATATTAAAATTAAAATTTACCGCCTACAAATTTTATTTAAATTTACTTTCATTTGATAATTCTAATTATGTTTTTAAAGCCACCCATGATAAAAAAAACTCATAACATCAGTCATGTATGTTATTAAATAGACCGAAACAATAAAAATATTTAATCAATATATGAGAATCATTTTGAAGTGATTTTATTATAATATAATCAATAATGTAGAAAAATTTAATAATTTATATGTTATAAAAAATATTAATTTTTATAATTTTGTTGAATAATATAAATGATTAACAATAATAATAGGTTACTACATTCAAAAACGATACCCTATCTAATTATGGAAATTTTCATTTTTTTTATGGAAATTAAATTATCTCTATGTATATTAAGAAATCCAAAGTGGGAAAAAATATTTGGGAAATAAATATTGTATATTGTACATTTAAATTACAATTTTATGTGTGGATTTCAATTAGTAGTGGATGAGTCCGTTTATAAGATAGAGGATGGGGATTTTTGTAAATTCATATGATTAAATTTAAAAAGATAAGTCATTTTAAAATTTAGTGAATCTAAATATGAAAAATAATGAAGCTTTAATGATTTATGGTATAAAAATATATCATAAACACATTTAAATAACAAAATTTAAGATATTTTACTTCTTTAGCATGTGATTTAAAAAATTTTCCTCATTTTATCCTCTACCATGGTGAACATTTTATACCTTAGTAACAGTTTTTTATGCTTAAAATGTAATTTATCATATTAAGTGATTTTTAATTTATATTCCGAAATTTGAACATAATAAATAATGATAATTAATCTTTAATAATTTAAGTAATATATTATCAATAGTATTGAATTTTAATTTATTATTAAAAACTTAATTAATATTTGACTTTAAAACAATGATACTAACGAATGAAATATTTTGAACTTATATTTAAAATAAAACAATCAAAAATAGGTTTTAGTGGAATAAAAAATTAAAATATGTTATAATATGTCAAAAATTGTTTTTAAATATAGAAGATTAGTTTTAAATTAATTAATTTATTTAGAAAATGCATATTTAATCATGAAAATGTTTTCATGAAAAAATAAAAAATTCTTATATTATATTGAAAGCCAAAATTTTGCGGCGTTGTCTAAAATTATACATTTTACATTGTACCTTCGAACCACAATTCATAAAAATATCTAAAAATTTATCTTAAGGTAATTTTGATATGAAGAATTAAAAAAATTATTTTATAAAATTAAAATACTAAATATCTAAAAATATTCTTTAAATAAAAACATAAAACATAATGAACAAATATGTTATTAAAAATGAGTATAAAATGTTAAGTGCTCCTAAGAAAATATCTTATCAATTACTATTTTAATGAGTCTTTATATACATATTTAAAATAAAATATTTTATTACATTAATCTATTAAAAGAGACAATTTTAATTTACGTTAAAAATAGACATCATTTAAAAAAAATTGTTTAAAAATATCCCTTTTAAAATAAAATTATTTTAATTAAATACAAATAAATTTAATTATTTATATTATAACCATTAAATATATTAACAAAATTTGTAACATGATATATAAAATTATTATTAATAATATTAATATTATTTTATGAATTAAAATAAAGGAATTTATGATAAATCTTTTGAATTGAGTGTTATATTTAAAATTACATTTGGTTTTAATCACGTATTAATTTTTCCTTTTAGATTTCATATTATATTTGGAAAATATATTATTTATATCATCCATTTAAAAAAATATCATAGTTCAATTCTGTTTTGAATTATGTGTGATACAAGTTATTCAATATAGTATTTGTTTAATGAAAATACAATGTAAAATCACATGGTCTTATGAATCATATAAACCAGTTCACACGTTACAAATTACTAAAACAATTTTGTGGAACTAAACCATGTAATTCATTAAATAATTCCATATAGAAAACATTTCAAGAATCCAAAATACTCCAACATTAATAAGGAATCCATACGAGTATCATAATAATAAGAATAATAGTATTGTACCATACCCAATCATTGGTTTTTGGTTAAATATAGTGTTCAATAAAATTAGCATGGAATCCAAGTCTAAATCAATAAATACCTATCTAAAAAATTAGTAATGAACCCCAATCCATTCCATTACCCAATTTACATATAAATAACATTTCTTTCAAATACTATTTTATATGATCTCGTGAATTGAAGATAATTTATTCAAAAACCTCCATTAAAAAGAGGAATCAATAACAATTGATACCAGAATATGAAATGTTCAATGTATAATTATATTGATATATAATCCACATGCATCAAAATTCATCTCTAACAGAATCCCAACGTGGTGGTATTTGGAAGGAATATAATTTCATAAAATATCTTATTAAAAAATATGGGTTAAGAGACCTATTTTTGATGAAAATAATGCTGGTATTCAGAAAATAAAATGGGTGAAAATAATAAGTAATTACTCTTAAAATGTTTTACATATCATCTCACTAAATTTATAGACCTCTCCCACAATTTTAATTGAATGTTAATGTTGTTTAAAAATAAATATTATTGAAACCATAGTATAGAGGTACCCCTAATGGAAATCATGTCCATTACCAAGCATCCCCTCATGGAGATCCATAATGATGATAAGTGATCTTATTTTTTATTTTTTATACAGTTATATTGGTATAACTTCTTATAGGATACATCCTATGCATTTACAACCTATCCGATGAATCTCAACCTCACTTAAACCAAAAAACACCATAATCGACAATATTCCCATTTATCCATACCTATTTACAATGGGGACACTATCTATGAAAAATGACAAAAAACTCATCTTTCACCCCCCTCCGCATGGTCAATGTGTTTTTTTATTAAATTTCACTTAGGAAATATGCTTTATGAAATTTCCATTTCACTCACAATGAATTACCCTATACCAAAATAAAAATATTCCACACCCACAGCTACAACATGAATCACATAATTATCTCAACAATGGTTAGCATCGTAGATGGTTTGAAAAAAAATATTTAAAACAAAATTTTCCAAATTTTTTTTGATTAAAATATAAAAACCAATAGAGACCATAACACATCAAAAAATATAAAAAAAATATAGAAAAATTTCAAATATTTGGGGTTAAAATGTTATGACCTGTAATGTATTAATACCAACAACCCATAATATTCTCTCAACCAAGTGAATTATGTGTAGATTGAGTGTTTTCTACATGATCTTGTAATTTCAATATTTCATTGAAATACAATATCCATATAGACTCTAATCAACCGAAAGTATATTACCTATAATTCCTCCAGTTCATTTTCATAGTGTAGTAATATAAATTGGGAAAATAATTTTCAAATACAATAGTACCCTTTTACTCTTTCCCAACTCATTCAAGTGTAATATGTTTAATTACAATATTCATATCTTATGTAATAGAAAATTCATCAATTGTCAAATCATTTTCATGATATAAATTTTTTAATTTTACATGATGTACTTCAATATAGAAAGTATTTACTTCATTTCATCTTCATCAAACATTTACAATCTCCAAATAAAATAATTATTGTGCTATGAATAATTAAAAATTTATGAAAACATTCACATGTAAATTAAAATCATAAACATAATTCGTTAAATGTTCCCATAGTCAAATAGAGTCTAATGAACCCTTTAATATAATGATTTTTATGGGATTTGTCAAACCCTCAATGTAGAGATTAACACTATGTTGTAATTATCAATATATTTAAAATTCTTATATCCCCTATTTTCATCAATGATAATTGAAAATTAAATATTCTATATCTAAAAGTTTTAAAAAATATGATAATATATCTTGTAAACAATAAAATTCAACACTACATTACTCCCCAATATGAATAAATCTCTCTAATCATCTCTGTCACCAACATCTAATACAAAGAAAATTTCAATGCTAATTTATATGAATATCTCTTCAAATAGTCTATCCCATTGGAAACATATAAAAATTAATATAAATTGGCAAAAATGAAGAAAAAAACTAATTGAGAATGTGGGATAGAATGCGCTCTTATTAACATTCTCTAATGGTGAAGTGAATCCTTTGATAAGGTATTCATAATGATATATAACACTCTATAATTTCTCTGAAAAACATCCAATATGATATCACCTTGATCAACATTTTTATTATGTGGTATTTAATGTTTATTTCTTTAGACAATGGATGTTTTATTTGATTCATTTACCAACTAATGGTATTTTGGATTTCTACCCTAATCAGCAATGGGCATGGAATAAAGACCGTCAAATATTCATGTAATGTTTTTTAACAAACCAATTTATTTTTTCTTTTGAAATAAATAATATATTCAATTGTTATTATATATAATATTACTGAATTTTGGTCCATTAAGTGTCATGTAGTACACCATACTATGATAAATAATGAACCTCGTGAAGTATGTTTTCTCTCCCAATCATCCTCTACCAAATAAATTTATAGATAACTATAAAATTTCAATATAACTTCATTTTCATACCTCAATACATATCTATGTGTGTCATTAAAATTTCAAATAATTATTTTTTATAAATAAATATTGAATCCTTAGGAGAACATTGAAATCTAAAAAATGTAACATAAAAGATAATCATGATATTATTATAAGTAATGGAATTATAACAAAATATAACTAGAAAATAAACACAACATCTCAATTCTAAATCACTTCATTAAATTCTAAGAATATTTTTCTTATGATAAAATTGTCTCACTTATTCAATCATTGATTTGAAATCTGAATAAAACAACCTCATTCAATAAAACAATATTTCAATGTGTTATTTAATTTGAGGAAAAACTATTCACATGCCTCATATTCATTCAAGATAACAACAATTTCATCAATAAATAATGCCTAAATAACTATTTTTTTCATCTCACATTACATATAAGTTAGAATAATTTTTTCCTTTCAAAATTTTCATTTACATTAGTTTTTTGTCAACATTGGAATATAGTTGACATGGGGAGTTTTTCAAGGTGTTTAATTATATTAATAGATTTTAAATCTTTGAAATATTATCATCTTGAATAAAATATTTTAGATAATAAATATAGACCTCAACATCATTCTTCCAACTTATGAAATCTGATTTTATGTCCATATAAAAAACATTATCATTAAATATTGATAATTTTTTTTAATAATGTAATGAGTTTCAAGACATTCAATAATAGAAAATGTCCCATATATATCAATACTTAAAATTTTAGAGTATCCAACAAATATAAAATGATCCTTATTACATACTAATTAACCATTCTAATTTATCATGATTGAAATTCCAGCTTGGCTATATAGACATTCTTATCCTTAGGATTGGGGGCCAGTTAAGAAGTATTATTTTAATTTATTTTGTTTGGCTGATTATTTTTCACTACGATGCTATTATCACTATAAAATGATTTATCAAAATTTATCAGCTCAACTTGTGTCTATATAATTTCATGTTTTTTCTCAATGAATATTAATATGGTATTCCTAAATTTTTTGACATATTAAATAACATTTATTGTTTCGATATTTTATTTATGTTTTGATATTTCCCACCACCATTATATAAATTGTTATTATTATTATTTTTATAAATTCATGAATCAATTTAAATAAATGCATTTTTAGTAACATATATATATATATATATGGATCCTCATTATCTTATCTCCCCCATTCTCCTTTACCATCTTGTGAGAGCATAGTGTTTCTTACATTAATCACTAATGAAGTGATCTTCAAGCTTAAATATTTATTTTCTTAGTTGTATGTGATGTACCATGTTTTGGTTCCTTATCTACTACTAGATCTGATTAAATCATCTTATGTTGGATTATTTTAGAAGCATACTCATTCTCAGTATACCTCCTCTTCCCTCTGACTTTTCTCCATCTTGAAGATATAAATTACCTTCATTTGGATCCGAACATCATGAGAATCTAGTTTTAATATCCATCACCTAGACATCGAGTGATAACTAATCTCAGAAAAAATGGAGCCTTTTCATCCAATGTAATTTATAGATAGGTGAGGTGAATGGTCATCCGATATGATTGGTTGGACGTTGCACTTATGAAGTGGAAACATTTTGGGTTTGTCTTTGTCTCTTCGGTGATACAGGATCCTAGTGTATATTCCTTCAGAAGATGATAATAGTGTGTATTCATCATTATGGGAGTGACAATTAGTGGCGATAGTGGAATCATTAGTAGGGTTTTTCTCATGGAATCAATGATATTAGCTCCTAGTGTTTGTGCCTTCCGACGGTAATAGTGTTATTACAGTAGTGTAAAGGGATACATATTTGTAAGAGGTAAAGGTGTCATTGGAAGGGGGTAAGTAATGGATTTTGAAATTTTAGATCCTAACCTTTGAGCGACATCAGTTTGGAAGGTAACAAATTGTGAAGTGATTGTGGTGTCCATGGATGACATTGTCAGCTTTTTTTAGTGGTGGGTTGGGTGTTCTTGTTGATAGGAATGTTTTCCCATTGGGTCCATTAGAACCATTATTTCCTTGTTATTTCATCAATCTTGGTCCCTCAACCATCGATATGAGGCCCATAGTCAATGATTAGTTTATGGACTATCATTTTATAGATGAGAAGATATATGCATTTGGTTGGTAGTTCATTTTTTCTAATTGTAGGAAGACGTCAATTAGAGGGATATGTGTATTGGAACATATCATCCATAATTCATTCCAATAAGATCATCATGGAGGGATGGAGGGTTTTCATTCTTTTATTTTTACGTTTTAATAATGATTTGAATTTGGATTATTAAGAATGTGGTGCAAGTGACATCCTCAATAGAATCACCATGTATGTAAATCGAAAGTGAGATTTGTTTGATGGAATCCATCATTAGTCCCTCCTCCCACTACATGGATAAAGGGGTGAATTTTCATACTCCCTCATCTAGAATAATGAAACAATTTGTGGTGGTGGTGAGGGGGTGTATCATTATGATTCATTTTATGAGGAGATGATAACTATTGTGTTTGGAGGGATTACATTTATATGTTATTTATTTCTTTTTTTGGGAAGCGGTTCATTTTGGACATTAGGATGTTGGATCCTTTTTTTGGGTAAATTAATTTAATTTTTCCATTGGGACTCCAATCTATCATTTGTATCTACCTTCGTACCCTTGGGTCGTCGGTTCCCATAATGGTTTCATCTCAATCCCTTGATGAGAATCACTTTTTATTAATAAGTGGTGGAATTTTTATCATCATGTATAATTTATATATATTTATATGAATTCCTCTTATTTTCATATTTATTATTCATTTAACTCTTTAGAATCTCCATCAATGTGAAAGGAGAATTTTAATATGTCAACATCATCTTTAAAAAAAATGATTGTAATCTACCAAAATTTTCACAAAAATTGCAGGCATCAATAATATCATATATTGTGAATCTATCAAATAAATACATACTTATATATACATTCCTAAAAATTTAGACATATAAATTTCCTTTCTTCTGATTTTTCACAGACATAAAAACCTTCAACTTCTTTATGTTATGATTTATAATAATCCACATCTTGTATTGTGATCTTATAAAATTTATAGGGAAAACATTGTATGTTGGAGTGAATATTTAAAAAAATTATGTTTCACTAAAATATTTCAAAGATAACATGATCTGTATGCTTAATCCTTAACTTTTACACAGATATACAATTTTGTATTCCAGAACTTGTTTCTATTATGTTTTTTAGGAGAATTGTATTATTATTAATCACTATTTTTTCATCATAATCCTCAAACTATTCATTTTTATATTTTGATCCATTTCAGGATAAAACCCCTTAAAAGAACATCTCTTATAATTTTCATTATACTACATAGATAATTTTAAATATAATGTATTTTTATTCTATCAGAGTTAAGAAAACAAATTTATGATGACTAAAATCGTCAATTGAGGTTATGAAATATTTATCAACATTTTTTTATTTAATTTTTTTTGACCATAATCATCCAATTACATAGGATTTGGAGGTTTTATCAACATTACCTTCACTTTATTAAGTGATTTGTTCATAATCATACCACTAAGAAATACATCACAAGTTAATTTTCTTTCTAAATAATGATATAGAATAGTCCATATTTATTTATGTTTTTATTGTCTTTTTCATATTATTTTAGACCTAATGACCAAATCTCATGTTCCACATTTCATTCTACTCTTTCATTATATGATAATTAATATTAGTTTATTGATATATGTAGAAATGTTTATAATTGGTGTATTTTTCCATTATCAAAATCATAAAATATTTAAATAATTTCCTAAAAAAAACATTTTATTTTAATGATTTTCCCATTCACATAATATCAAATTTGGTAGGCAAGAAAAAGATTTGGTCTCCACCAATCAACTAAGTGAAAATCATAAGATTCAAAATGTTTTCCACTAATTTCAAAACATACATTGAAATTGAAATGTGGGTGTCCATAATTTATAAATATAACTAATAACTCAATATATATATTGATTTCTATTAATATTTTTCTTACAAGTGAAATGAAATGGAAGAAAACCATTAAAACAACACAAATAATCTTACTTTTGATCAATGTATTCGACCTCCAAAACAATGTATTTATATTTTCTTATATAAATTTTTATATATTTTTATAAATTATCATTCTTTATATAAAATTAAAGAAATGAAAAACAATTACAGGATGCGTATCTGATTTGATCACCCAATCACATGTCTCTTTGAAGGAATTAAATTTTATTTTGACACATTAAGATTTCTTTATAGAAATTCCATTAAAAGGATTATATTTTTTTAATATATATCCACTTATTCATTAACCTCTACATCATTCATAATGTGATAAGTTATTATAAAAAAATAAAAAATTTAGTTATATAGTCAACATTTAATGAAAGACACACCATATTAAAAATCTATAGTCGGAAAAAATCATCTTCATATTCCTCATGTGAAATTATTATTAGTTTTTAAAATTTCTATTTTTTTAAAAACATATTTATACATACAATCCTTGTATTTACTCATCATCATACATAATCAATTATTCTTTAATTATTCATATTAATCAATTAGAATTTAAATGGGTTGGTAAAAATTCATTAGTGTAGGGATTATTTTACTATCTTATTTATCCTCAATTATACACTTTTTATGAATTTTTATATGTCTAGGATAATGGTAGTAGGGAATAGTGGAAAATATTTAAGTTTTTCATTTCTATTAAAAATTTTATTTTATTGGAAACTCAAATATTATTTAACAAATTTATAAAATTTGGCCCTGAATGGTGCATTGATTTTTCTACTTCATCCAACATATATTATAAGAAATATACATTCCAATTTTTGGTTATAATACTTTTTAATTAATATGTAATTTTTTTTTGGGAATCAAATATTATACATAGATCACATTTCCTTAATAGAGAATTTCATTGTAATAATCATGACATTTTATTCATTATTATACATATTCAAAATTTCATTGTCTTTTTTGAATGATTACATCAAACTTTTAATATTATAATTGTACTTCAATCATATCATTAGATACATCATCATCTGAATCTCCATATGCATTTCTTCATCAATTTTATCCCCAATAGTTGATTTTTTGTCAAAAAATAATAAAAAATTAATTATTAATCCAATAAGCATTTTATTTTATTTATTATCTAATTTAAAATAATCAAATTTTATCTCATCATCATTGGTAACTTTGTCATGTTTAATGAAGGGATTCCACTTTTTTCAAGTAGTGGAAATAAGCTTTACATCCAAGAATATATGTTTATAATGAGTATGTGACACCATTTACCACCTGAAATGAAATTTAGTTATGATATTCATTAATATATTCAATAATATTAGAAAATGTTCATGATTAATAAGTAATCCTTACTTATGTTACGTAGACAAATTTATCATTCCCTTGTCCCATACACCTCTATGTTCCATGACTTCTTTAAAAAAATGACATGAACACTTCAAATCCATTCACGATCCATCATATTATAGTTTTATCCCAAAAAAGAATATTAGAATATATATTTTTAGAACAGTTAAAAAAGTAAAATGAACATTCCTATTTAGATGCAAATTTATTTACAAGGGATGAATATGTTCTCATCACATATATAGAAAAATATTTTTTATCTCGTCAATTGTTAAACCATCTACATCATGGTGTTCTATTATTGAAATTTTCATTGAAAAATTTAAAAAATTGAATATCATGTGCCTCTTAAAATTAGTTTAATATTAATTATTATGTTCATAAATTCAAATTGGGGACACAATTAAATTTACATGAATAATAAATACATCATCTATATCATATGTCATCAACCGTATGTATACAAATTGAGAATGGCCTTTTTAGTGTCATGAATTAATAAATTTTTAATCTCATTCAACAATATACAATTTCCTCTATAAATAATCATGTGTAGTATTTCAAAACGTATGATGTGTAATTTCATTCAATGATAGGGAAAAAAATAGTGAAATAAATGACTTTAAATTATACTCAATTTTATTTCAATATAGTCCAGTGAGAGTGTCTTTATTCACTATGATACTAAGAACATTCCATGAATGAAAAAGAATATAGGGAACCATATTTTTACTCTATTTAGGAATACATTTTTATTAAAAAAAAATATTTCATTTAATTATTACAAAATTAATTCTTTTTATATGAAAATGGTTAAATTAATCTATTTATGAAACCAAAATTAAATCCTTGCTAATAAATATGTTTACTATTTTCATTAAATGTACTTATACCAATAAAAGGTCTCCCAAATGTGTAGTAAGAACATATTATAATTTGGATGTATTGGTGCATTTGAAAATACTACCCAAATTATCTTATCACTTATTTTAAGATTTAGTCTTGTGCTTAAAATTAATATTGAACTGATTATTATGAATATAAATTTACATAGAAAACCAGAACATATAAGAATAAGATTTTTTATAGCATTAAATTTTTACTTTTGTCACATGGGTACATTTTTTTGAATAGAGGTTTTTATTCTATTTATGACATTCCAATATTATTATAAAAAATGGTTAGAGCTACATTATGATCTTAGAACTCAATTACAGGATAAAAAATCCATAATTATTAATAATTTTGAGTTTTATTGTTCTTATAACCACAATTTATTATCTTCTTCATTGTTTTACAACTTATAATTTCCCATGATTACCTCATAAGGTTCTCTAGTTAATAGTTTATATCAATAAAAAGGTTTATTACTTTTTATTTCAATTTTTATCACCTTTTTATTAATTTAATACACCTATTATTAAAATAGTTTACATTCATTATGATGTTACCACCAATCTAGCATGACACCCACAGATCCCCTAGTACATGGTTGAAATATCTTGTGATGTATTAATATAGAACCCCTCACATTATATTGTAGGATCCCAAATGTTCTATTATAGTTTCTAATGGAATAAATAAATATAATGTGATAATCATGCCATCCATAAATAAATATGATCCATGTAAAATATCATTTAATCCACCTAAAACAAGTTGATATTTTTTACATATCTGTTGATTATTACTTTATTATAATTAGATGGTTTCTTTATGATGTAAATACATCATAATAAGCAAGAAATATTCATGGGAAGCTATGAAAATAAAATTCTATCAGTGATGAAATTAATTTTTTGAAGAGACCATTCTATCAATTACTGTATTGAGACATAAAACAATAAATAAAACACGATGGTTCTAGAAACACTAAACCCAATAGAGCAATTAATTCTTATAACATTGAATTTTATTAACAATTTCTCTAATACCCAATAATATTCGTAAAACAAAAATAATTGGCTCATGAACACACAATTTGAGGCATAATCATCATGTTTTATATTTTTAGTGCAGGGAAAAATCATTTACCATGTAATTTATAAGAAATATATTAACAAAAGTTCCATTGTATATTTTGAAAATGAAAATAATTGTTCAACTTGGGTGGATCAACATATATATTATTATCATTTTCATCATCCCCAAATCCTTCCTGAAAACACTACATTAATTACTATGTGTATCTCTTGTGTATGGGTATATTCATAAACTGCAATATCCATATCACGACACAAAATTGAGAACTATTATATGATGAGATTAAACTAATAAAACCATCCATCCATTATATATTCATCATAACACAATGATTATTAAATTAAATAATGAGTATATTGATATAAAATACAACAGAAAAAATACAAAAAAATGAAAAAAAATCGCATTAAGAGTTTTCCAGGATTAGTTTGTGAAGTTATAGAAGAACCTAATGCCTCATCATTATAATGCATAATTATTTTTAGTGTTCTCCAACACTCAGTGTAGATCGTAGTACCATGATAGTACATCTCAATCATGTTTTTCTTTTAAAATATTACTTTGACAATAATGACTATGGGTAATTCAGCTTAAATATTAAATTAATCACCTAATGAAATAGAATAGTACTCATTTAATATAAATAATATTCATTCTATTATTAAAAAATCCATATTTTATGTATAATAATTAATCATAATTTCACTACATTATTTCTATATCAGATTTATCAATGATATATTCTCCTTCACCCCTATTAAATTATTGTAAAAATTGTGTATATGTATATATATTAAATTTATTACTTAAAGTAGAACACATATCTATCTCTAAATTTAAATAACTATAATGATATAAAAACACAATATCCCTTAAATGAAAACAATATTTCTCCAGTTGAATTCATTTTATATTATTTACTTCTTAAAACATAATGATTATAATCAATTATTATCAATCAATCATATAGGAAATCCAAAAAAATATTAATTCAAATATTTATAATATTCTCTATATATATTGTCCAAAAAATCACTGAGTAATATTTGAATTAACTTACCATGATTTTATCCAATCCAAATGTATTCTACATCAATACTCCTAATAAATGTTATGTGATATTTCATAACTCTATTTAATCTCATCTGATATAAAATTTATCTTAATAGAATTAAAAATCATTTATATAGGCTTATAATAGAATGATCAAATCATATATAGATTAAATTTGTTACCCCAAATAGTTTTGTAAGAAAATGAAAAAAAATCTATTATACCCAACCAACATTCCATTATATATATCATATATGTTTTGTTTATCATTTAATTTACACTCTCTGAGTCTGTTAAATTATAGCTAAAATTTACTTGTATAGTTGAACCGTTATTTAAATCCCATTTTTATATCTATGTCTTCAGAACAAATGTATGTTTCATGTTGACATATCATTGCAACACTTCAATAACCAAAATAGAATGTTATGATGATTTTATTGTTATAATGTTTTACTTATGAAATATAAAAACCCCATATTTAAAAATATACCACATCAACAATGTAAGCATGTCATTATTTTAATATATTTATAAATTATTTAAATTAATAAAAAAATATTTTCCAAAAACATTACCAATTTTCTCAAATAATTATTTAGAAACATTCAAAAATCAAAAATAATATTAAAAAAATACAAAACATACATTATCCTTATCCACTAAACTACTCAATAGCATTATACCACCATCATTTTCTTTTCAGACCATTAATGTGGTTATATTTTTTCGTGTTATATTTTATTTTAAAAACATAACTTCTACCTCAATGTATTATCCTATGTAATGGTTCTATAATATAATTCTAGGAAAGGATTTTTTTCCCTTATATAAGGTGATTTAATGTTTATAATTATTCCTCCAAGATCACATATTATCTTATAGTATAAGGGAAAATATATAACAAATGGAGTGTTAGTTTTTAGGGGTGAATATTTGTAGAAATATTCGTTAGTTGATCACCTCCTTATGGATTCCCATGAAAATCAAACATTAATTACTTGGGAAACCATGGTAAAGGTACGCAAACAATTAAACCTCCCAATCCAAGAGGTTTCAATTGTTCATTTACCAAGTAACTAAATAGGTTATTGGTATTTTCCTTAGGAATAACTATCTGGTGTTTCATGCAAAAATATATCATCTCTCACCATAGAATAGTTCGGGGAACCCTTTCCCTATAAATATGATACTTTTGAGGTCACTTCCAAGAATGAAGGTTATCCAAATATAAATATGTATATAGTTCATTATCCAAAAATGGATGTGAAATTAGTTAAAGGACCCAACTATCTGTATCATGGTCTACCTAGAGAGTTTTCTAATATAAGAAATGAAGGCCTATCAAATATCATGAACCTCTCCAAGATGACACCCACCAAGAAAACCACTACATGTGGGTTTTTTCATATATTCCTCATAATAGTAGATATGTTTATAGAATTAGTGTATATATATATTCTCATTATTTTGATAAGAAATGAAATATTGGATCTTGAATGGTATCCTTCACTAGTGATTCCATTGACATAATCCCCCCTTGTGATTCTTAGTTGATGATTTCTTCAGCTGATGGATTTCTATAAGCCCAATTATTTATTTATAGTGAATATAGATTATGAAACATGTTTGGATCCCTCTCCATTCAATAGATATCATGTGGTTACGAAGGGGTCCGATATGTCCTAGAATATGTAAAACACACACATTTTAAAATATTTGGTATAGAAAAAAATTTCCTCTACCAATAGTCATGTGAACAACCCAAAAGTAATTATATTACACTCTCATATGAATTAGGTATTTATATTAAATTTAAAGTTTATTGAATCATTAGATAACCATGATCTATTCTTCATTTACATATGTCAAACCCAAGTCTCTCTTATATCTATTTTGGATTCCAACCCCAAAGAAAAATATATTAAGTAGTATACATCGAAGAAAATCCTTGGAAACTGTATAAATAATAGTGAATGAAATAAGAACATAGATATATTCTAGAAAAATAATTTACAAGTGACCCTGGATAGTCATTATAATCAAAAAATCATTCTAGAAATCACACATTCCTAACACTCTTTATATATTACCATTATCTAAAGTAAGTGTTATATCAGGGAAAGATAGTATATTTGGTATGAAATATTAAAATTTGAAAAATAACCCTAATCCTAGTTTAAATATGTCACGACTAGTCCTCAGGGCCCGTGTCGTGACTACCCCAAGCCCGGCATCCATAGGCCAGGGGCTGGCGACTAACACCAAAGGCGTAAATCCCAATAAAAAGGGAAGGCATTTAGTTTAAACAAGTAAACAACACAATAGAGTACATGCGGAAGCTAACACTAAGTAAAGAAGTAAACAAGTGTGCTAGAAAAACAAAGGGGCCGGAAATACAAGCCCAACAGAAATGTACAACTACAATTGAAAGTAAAGTACAACTCAAAGGACAATAGGTGAAAGGTGACAAGCAGCTCCTGGATTGTCCACCATGGATCCTATCTGAAGGGTTGGTACATATGTCCTACACAACACTCTGTGTTCGACCGTCCATCCGTCCATCTCCTCCGGGTACCAACTCGTCGTGAGATCCACCTCCGGGTACCGTCCAGCTCAACAAGCCTCAACTACGATCAATTCTATCCGTCGTCTGCAACCAACACAATGAGGTGATGGCATAGCCCGTGCAGGGGTGAATATAATGATACTCAGTAGAGACCCCAAGACCCTCATGGTCTCACTAAAATCCAACAATGATAATCCACAAAGAAAGATCTCAACAGATAACCTTTTCTTAGGTGTATGCCCTTACACACACCTATGTTATCAAGTAACCCATCTCAATCATGAGGAAACACAAAGGTTATGAAATTAACAGATAACCACTTCTTAGGTATATTCCCATACATATACCCAAGTTATCAAATGACCCATATCAATCATGAGGTAAACACAAAAGTCATTGACTCAGCTCAAACCAGGATTTCCATTATCGAAACTGTAACTAGTGAGGAGCTCTGTCTCTGATTAGTACAGTGATCCTGTCACTACTCCGAGGTACTGCTCACTAACCTAAGACTATTGAGGTACTCCTCCTGTCGAGTACTTTGGGTTAGCCACCTCACAAAGTAGTCCTGCTCCGCCATGGGTCTGCCACCTCACACAGTAGTGCTCCCCCTCATAGCCTACAGAGGTACTCCTCCTATCAAGTACCGCAGGTCTGCCACCTCACAAAGTAGCACTCCTCTGCCATGGGTCTGCCACCTCACAAAGTAGTGCTCCTCCGCCATGGGTCTTCCACCTCACAAAGTAGTTCTCCCCACTAGGCTATGCAAGTCACTCTGAATCAAATCGGACAAGCAATCATCGGGTCTCAGCCAGCTACACGGTCTCCATACTCCGTACGCTCGTCTCTGGGAGGGTCTGATCCACGAGCTATAGGTCGATACTCCAAGTATCAAAAAGTCCCACGATGAAGTATCTCAAATGACCACCTCGTCATAGAAGTCTCAACACAACAGACGACATATCAATTGGACGCTCGGTCTGTGAGTTATTTTCCTTTTCGTCTCAGGGTCCCAGTTGGTTGTGTGTACGAACCAACCCGACCGTATCCCAACTATACCCCGAACTCACATAGGGTATACTCATAGGGATCATTTCTCAAAGTGATCACCAACGCCACTGACGGTTCATCGAAAAGACGTTCGATCTAAATGTTATCGGCTTTTCCATTCCAGGGGCCCGGTTGGATTTCAGGTACAATCCAACCCAGCCATACTCCAACTGCATCCAAAACTCGAGAAGAGTATGCCAAAAGGTTCGTCTCACTCATAGGAATCCAAAAATTTTGACGGCACGACAATCAGATGTCCGGAGCTCATGTTATAGGCATTTCCTCTCTGAGGGCCCGATTGGTTTGAGGTTCGAACCAACCCGGCTATACTTCTAATGACACCGGTTAACCAAACCGGTCACACCATTGCGATCCAAACGGAAAAACACATGAGATGGACTACCCATTGGTCCAAAACGGATAGCCATTGAAAAAGTTGCATTTCACCGCAACACGCGCGAACCGGGCCTCGTGGGGTCCGCGCTTTGAACTCAACTTAAATATCCAAAATTGGTCTTGAAACATCCATCTTAATTCCTGGGTCACAACCTCGCAAACGGTTCGACATTCCGACACCATGTGAGAGAGATATGTCCGATACAAGATCCTATAATAATAATAATAATAATAATATTTGGTGTTTCATTGGCCCGAGCCATGAACCAGAATATTGTATTCAACTTTAGACATGAATTGACCGTATTGATGTCAGGATTACATCTCCACTGACGGCAAGACAATCGGACGTCGCACACATGAGTTATGGCGGGTCAAAGATTTAATAATATTATTAAATCTATTATTTTCCGAGCGCTTTGGGTACCCGATCCAAAACCCGAAAAAGACATCTAATATTGGACTCATAAATTCCGTCTCGAAGTCAGGTTAACACTACTATAGACGGTTCATGAAACCAAGGTCGCACGAAAATGATACAGTCAAAATAGTGTTTTATCATCACAATTAATAATAACAATATTTTATTATTATTATTAATTATTTAATTATTTATATTTCTAACTCCAAAATCAATTACAATTTTGGACTCCTTGCACGCTGGAATTCATCCCCAAAACCCCCATTAATCATTTATTTCTCTTTTGATTTTATCCCCACTATTATCTTATAAATCATCTCTCTCTCCAATCTCATTTACTCTTCCACGATTATGTTCTCCCAATTAGCGCCCCAATCACACGTCATCCTTCCACACGGCCAAAACCGCCACCACCTTCGCCTACCAGCAGTGCTACCACACCGCCCCCCACTACCCATGCCGCCACGCCTCAAACCAGCTGCATCGCCTGGCCCCCCGTCCGCTCGTTGTGCCACCTCCTGTTACCACGCACCCGACCCCATGCTGCCACACATCAAAAACTAGTTGGCAGTGGGTCTAGACTTGTTCGTCGTCTGTACCCACCATGCTAGTAGTTCGAATAAACACCAAACAGAATATTCTTCCATGTTCGAGGGAAATAATCACGTAAACATAAATAAACAAAAACCCCTACCTTGAAATTGACGTCACACGTCATCGAGTCACCGAAGACGGATGTCATAGTACTCGGGTGTCATGGAAGAACGGTGGTGTCCCGTCACTGTAGGAGGAAGATTTATTGACATAGCCGAAGCTTTCCCGCGGTGGTGTCTCCTCTATTAACGCGGAGGATGACGAAGGTTGGAGAAATAAATTCTTTCGGTTCTTCGAGTCATGGACCATTCTTCGCGTCCTTCGTGGAAGAACTCTCCCATTCAATATCTCCAACGAGCTCCCAACACCCCAACTGCCAGAACAAAATAATATCCTAAGATATTATTTTATTCTCCTATGAAATAACATTGCTATAAAATTAAAATTAATTCAAAAAGACTACTGAATTAATTATGGAATTTGAGTTGGAAACTTTAATGGAAGGGAGGTGGAAAGGCTCCACATAATTAAAGGGAGCTGTTGTCAAAATAAATAAAGGGACTGTTAAAGGGGGGGTTTAAGGGAGGTGAAGGGTTATACCTCTTGTGGGTTACACCTCACAAATTCCTCCGATGAGAGGTTATGTGGGGTGTGCCCCCCCTAGCTTCCTCTTATAGGATATAACCACCCAAATAAATAAAATGGTGCACGACCATTTTATTTATTTTTTTTACCAATCCCCAAAAATTAACTTTAAACCCGCATAAAAATCAACTATGGTAAAGGTACCCTTAAGTGAATACCGATGATGCGAGTTCATCTGTGTCCTCAGATTTTAATTCCAAGCAACGGTTCAAAAGTTATAGAATTTCAAAAGTACGTTTACTGAACGTACACGAAAAAAAGTTTGGGAAATTAATATCAGTCACCCTCGACCCACTGTGGTCATGGTTAGCCTCTTCCTAGGTGAAAAACTCCCCAACGAACCCAACTATACTATCATATTTCCAAACCGAGTTACCATATAGAAGTTATGAATTTTACAATAAAATAATTGTCATTTAATTATTTTATTTGCGGCCAAAAACTAACATTTTCGGGTGGATCGTGCCGGCTAATGTTAGTATCTACATAAATAAAGCATTCCTTCATGAGTTCAGTGGTGGTATTGGATTTTTAATCCGAGCTACCATTTTAGAGTTATAAGAATTTGAAAAATAAAATAATTTATTTAATTATTTTATTTACGGTTAATCCATTTTTGAGATTTCTCATAGGAGGCTCGTGCCGACTAAAATTAAGTCGCACCTAGGGTAATCCCACCATCCTGAGTGCAACGGTGCACTCAGATTTCTGATCTGAGAAACCGTTCAAGAGTTATTCCACTTTTTCAAGAAAAATGCTTACGTGCATTAATTTAATCTTAACAAAACTTCAACGGATCATTCAGGGCACTCCGGTCCTCGGAATCTGGTGCAGTCAGAAACCATAGACTCATAAAATTCCAATGTATTTATGGAAAAAAATTCCTTGATATTTCTGGGCTTTTACATTACTCTCACCTCAGGGCTTTACGTCCCCGTAAAGTTTCAACACACACTAGGGGAAACAAAAGTGGTACTACACACATCTGAGCCTTCCGCTCCCAT
Organism: Viscum album; assembly: GCA_963277665.1. Classification (NCBI taxonomy): domain Eukaryota; kingdom Viridiplantae; phylum Streptophyta; class Magnoliopsida; order Santalales; family Viscaceae; genus Viscum; species Viscum album. Next base: position 2,004,278,605 of record OY728136.1, read on the forward strand.
GTGCTCTCCTGGAGGCTCCTGTGCTTCCTGTGGTTTCCTTTTTGCCAACCAAGGAAAACCCATTCCATCATTGTAAGTAAACCACAACTGTTTTTCCTAATACCGTCAATCCGTGTATGAATTGTGGTTGCCCAGTCCATACCCAAACTAACATCGTAAGGGCTCGACGCTACCACCAAGAGGTTCCAACCGAAACTCTCACCTCAAGGGTCAGATCACCCATGTCAGCGTAAGTGTGTTTATCGAGTCTCCTCTCAAAGGTATCTCCAGACGTGAGGGTCAAGTCAACATTTTTAACCGGAAACTCTAGGTTTGGGACAAGATTCGTGGAAGGAAGGAATGATTGGTACCTATGTCTATTGATATGGCAGCCCGTAGTAGACACAGACCACACCTCAAATCATTCTTAGAGCCCTTGGGTTACACTCTGTGACCACATGAAGATATTCTCTTCCCCTACCCTTCAGTTCCCTAAGCCTGGCAGGGAATTAAAAGGTGGGTGGTTGTAACATGTCGAAATGTACACCACCTCATGCTGCTCTCCAAGCTCTGCTTCCATGTCTGCTGCACTGCAGATTCATCTGTCCTTAACACATTCTCTTCTTGAAACATTTTACACATCCAATTCACTGAGACTGGCACCAGTTCGTATCTTCCCACTGCTAACATTCACTGGATAAAACTGATTAGCTAAAGAACATTCAACCACAAAGGTTCTCTCTAGCTCCCTAACATAAGTAGGAATGCATAGAGGAAAGAGTGCTTACTCGGATATCCTTAAACACACCTTGATCGGTGGTACGAGCTCGAAAGAATTGATCGTATTGTAGTCATCAAGTACTAAGAATGATCGGTACACCTCGATGAATACTCATCTACTGACATGTCATCCTTCCGAAACAGTATATGCTCTTGAAAACTCTCAGCCATCTCTTCAAGCCAGTCCTTAGCCGCCTGTGAGTCAGGCTCACCTCAGAACCTAAGGGGTATCTGATGCTGAAACATGTGTAAGGCACTAATCCTACATGCGTCTTCTACTGGCACTTCCAGTTGTAACTACTGACCAACATGTAGTGATATAGCTAGCACACTACCCGAGGGTACTCTCTGAGACATCAGTCCACATACCAAAGCCCCATCACTATGAAGACCAACCTCAAGGTCAGTCACTGGGAAACACCAGTAGTTAAGATAAACATATGCTATACTAGCTCTAAACTAGGTGTAGAACTCTAGAAATCACCTCCATCCAGTCCACTACTGCCTGGAAATCTATCTCGCCGCGTAACCTCGGAGGCCTCTACTGATGGAACTCACGCGACACGCTCTACCAACGTGCACCGTCCACTAGTATGGATGGTGTCATCTGCTACCTAACGGGTGGTGGTTCTGCTGGTACACCACCCGAAGGAGCCCACATAGATAGAGGGCCCTGCATCGGAGCCTCATCGCTCAGTGAGCCGTTACCAAGTACTCTCTCGGAAACTCCAACTGACACTCTGGGTGGATACATCCTGAACAGATGTGACACAATCAAACAATTTAAACCTGGTGAGCTGACCTGGTTTGAGTTGACTTAAATAAAACTTTAGAAACACACATGCAATCAGTGTTTTCAAGCACTAAGTCAGAAATCCGTAGTCAGGGTCCTGGTGTACGGATACGTCGGCCGCCGCACCAACACTGGAATCCCTGAACTAAAAACCACACTTAGTACCCTTAAGAATATTTCTTCACAGAAATAAAATAGCATAGTCCTATGTTCTGCAACAGAACTGACTCCTCTATTACCAATTTTTCACGATCCGTTTTCGGGGCCTGTGCCGTGACTACCCCACACCCGCCTTCCATAGGCCAGGGGCTGGCGACTAGCACCAAAGGCATAAATCCCAATAAAAAGGGAAGGCATTTCCTTTATAAAATTAAACAACACAACATAGTAAAATAGGATGCTAACACTATGTAATGAAGTAATCAAGTGTGCTGGAAATACAAAGGGGCCGGAAATACAAGCCGAACATAAAGGTATAACTACAACTGAAAGTATAGTACAACTCAAAGGACAATAGCTAAAAGGTCAAAATAAGCTCCTGGATCGTCCACCACAGATCCTACCTAAAGGGTAGGTACAAATGTCCTCCACAACACTCAATGTTCGACCGTCCGTCCGTCCATCTCCTCCGGGTACCAGCTCGTCGTGAGATCCACCTCTGGGTATCGTCCAGGTCAACAAGCCTCAACTACGATAGGTGTTGTCCATCATCTACAACCAAAATAACGAGGTGCGGGCGTAGCCCGTGCAGGGGTGAGTATAACAATACTCAGTGGGGACCTCGAGACCCTCAGGGTCTCACTAAAATCCAACAAGGATAAACCAAATAGAATGATCTCAACGGATAACATTTACTTAGGTGTATTCCCTTACACACACCTAATTTATCAAGTAACCCATCTCAATCACGATGAAACACAAAGGATTTAAAATCAATGGATAAAAACTACTTAGGTATATGCCCATACATGTACCTAATTTATAAAGTGACCCATATCAGTCATGAGGTAAACACAAAAGTCATTGACTCTGCTCAAACCAGGATTTTCATTATCGAAACTGTAACTACTGAAGAGATCTGTCTCTAAGGAGTACAGTGATTCTATCACTACCCTGAGGTACTACTCACTATCATAAGACTGCTGGGGTACTCCTCCTGTCGAGTACCGCGGGTCAGCCACCTCACAAAGTAGTGCTCCTCCACCATGGGTTTGCCACCTCACACAGTAGTGCTCCCCTTCATTGCCTACAGAGGTACATCTCCTGTCGAGTACCACGGGTCTGCCACCTCAAAAAGTTGTGCTCCTCCCACATGGGTCTGCCTCCTCACAAATTAGTGCTCCCCACTGGGCTATGTCAGTCATTCCGAATCAAATCGGAGAAGCAGTCATCAGGTCTCAGCCAGCTACACGGTCTTCGTACTCTGTACGATCATCTCCAGGAGGGTCTGCTCCATGAGCTACAGGTCGATACTCCAAGTATCACAATGTTCCATGAAAAAGTGTCTCAATGTACCGCCTCGCCATAGGGGTATTAACACAATAGATGGCGCATCAATCAGACGCCCGATCTGTGAGTTATTAGCCTTTTTTCCCAGGGGCCCGGTTGGTTTTGATTACAAACCAACCCAATTGTATCTAAACTGTACCCCGAACTCACATAGGGTATACTCATAGGGATCTTTTGTCAACGTGATCACCAACCCGCTGACGGTTCGTCAAACGAACGTCCGGTCTAAAAGTTATCATCTTTTCCATTCTTGGGGCCCAGTTGGATTTCTAGTACAATCCAACCTGGCCATACTCTAACTCTGTCCAAACCTCGAGAAGAGTAAGCCAAAAGGTCCGCCTCACTAAGAGGAATCCAACAAAGTCGACGACACGTCAATCGGACGTCCGCAGCTCAAGTTATAGACGTTTCCGCTCTGAGGGCCCGGTTCATTTCGGGTTCAAACCAACCCGGACGTACTTCAAATGAAACCGGTTAACCAAACCCGTCACACCATTGTGATCCAAATGAAAAAACACACAAGATGGACTACCCATTGGTCCAAAACGGATAGCTGGTGAAAAAGTTTCATTTCACCGCAACACGCGTGAACGAGGCCTCGTGGGGACCGCACCTCCACCTTGACTTGAATATTCAAAATTGGTCTTGAAATATCTGTCTTAATTCCAGGGTTGCAACCTCACAGACAGTTCGATATTCTGACACCGTGTGAGAGAGATATGTCTGATACAATATCTCATAATAATAATAATAATAATAACAATAATAATAATAATAATCGGTGTTTCATGGTCCCGAGCCACGAACCAAAATTTAGTATTCAACATTAAATTCAATCGACCGTATTGACGTCAGGATTAAATCACCACTGACAGCATGCCAATTGGACGTCGCACGCATGAGTTATGGCGGGTCAACGATTTAATAATAACATTTAATTTATTATTTTCCATGCGCTTTGGGAACCCGATCCAAAAACCCGAAAAAGACATCCAATATTGGACTCATAAATTCCATCTCAAAGTCAAGGTCACACTATTGTAGACGGTTTGTGAAACCGAGGTCGCACGAAGTAGAAACAGTCAAAACAGTGTTTCGTCATCAAAATTAATAATAACAATATTTTATTATTATTATTAATTATTTACTTATTTATCTTTCTAACTCCAAAATCAATCACGATTTTGGACTCCTTGCATGCTGGAATTCATCCCCAAAACCATCCATTTATCATTTATTTATCTTTTGATTTTATCCCCACTATTATCTTATAAATCATCTCTCTCTCCGATCTCATTTACTCTTCCATGATTATGTTCTCCCAATTAGCACCCCAATAACCCGGCCTTCTTCCACACGGCCAGAACCACCACCACCTTTGCCTTCCCGTCATGCCGCTGCATCGCCCCCCGCTACCCGCTACACGCGCCTCAAACCACCCACCTCGGATGGACCCCCGTCTGCTTGTCGCGCCACCTCCTGTTACCACACACCCGACCCCATGCCGCCACACATCAAGAACTAGTTGGCAGTGGGTTCAGACTTGTTCATAGTCCGTACCCACCACATTAGAAGTTCAAATAAACACCCAACATAATATTCATCCATGCTCGAGAGAAAGAATAACGTAAACTTAAATAAGCAAAAACCCCGACCTCAAAATTGACGTCGCACGTCGTCGAGTCACGGAAGATGGACGTCACAGTAGTCTGGCATCGTGGAAGAACGATGGAATCCCGTCAACATTAGAGGAAGAGTTGTTGACGTAGCCAAAGATTTCCCGCGGCGGTGTCTCATCAGTTAACGCAGAGGAAGAAGAAGGTTGGAGAAAGAAATGCTTCCGGTTCTTCAAGTCATGGAGTGTTCTTCGTGGAAGAACTCTCCCTTTCAATATCTCCAACGTCCTCCCAACACCACAAGTGAAAAAACAAAATAATAGTCTAAGCTATTATTTTATTCTCGCACGATATAACATTGCTATAAAATTCAAATTAATACAAAAATACTATTGATTTAATTATGTCATATGAGTTGGCAACTTTAATGGATGGGATATGGAAAGGATCCACATAATTAATGTGAGGTGTTTCTAAAATAATGAAACAGAGTGTTAAAGGTGGGTTTGAGGGAGGTGAAGGGTTAAGCCTTGTGTGGGCCCCACCTCTTAAATATCCTCCCATGGGTGGTTATGTGGGGTGTAGGCCCCACCCGTAACTTCCTCTTAGAGGATATAACCACCCAAATAAATAAAATAGTGCACAACCATTTTATTTATTTTTTTTACATATCCCCAAAAATTAACTTTTAACCAACATAAAACACAACTACAGTAAAGGTCCCCTTAAGAGAATACTGGTGCTGCGAGTTCATCGGTGTCCTCATATTTCAATTCCGAGCACCGGTTCAAATGTTATTGAATTCCGAACGTACGTTTACTGAACGTACACGAAAAATGTTTGGAAAATTAATATCAGTTACCCTTGACCCACTACGGTCAAGGATAGGCTCTTCCTAGTTGAAACACGCCCCAAAGAACCCAACAGTACTCTCGGATTTTCAATCCGAGTATTCTTTTATAAGTTATGAATTTTACAATAAAATAACTGTCATTTAATTATTTTATTTGCGGAAAAAACTAACTTTTATGGTGGCTCGCGCCGGCCAAAGTTAGTATATGTATAAATAAATCATGCCCTCATGAGTTTAGCAGTGGTCTCAGATTATTAATCCGAGATACCATTTGTGAGTTATAAGAATTTGAAAAATAAAATAATTTATTTAATTATTTTATTTACGGTTAATCTATTTTTGAGATTTCACATAGGAGGCCTGTGCTAACTAAAATTAAGTCACGCCTAGGGTAATATTGCCATCATGAGCGCAACGGTGCCCTCAGATTTCTGATCCAAGCAACCGTTCCAGAGTTATTCCACTTTTTCCAGAAAACTTCTTACCCGCGTTAATTTAATCTTAACAAAACATCGACGGATCATTCCTGGCACCTCGGGCCTCAGAATCAGGCGTCGTTAGAAACCATAGACTCATAAAATTATAAAGTATTTATGAAAAAAAATTCTTTGAATTTTCTAGTATTTTACAAAATATATTAATTTCATAACACTCATAAACTAGACCTATAAAAATAGAGAGAGTAATTTTTCATAGAAAATAATAAGTGAATTTATACGATTTATATCCAAAATATTTTAATGGATAAAAGGTAATAAATTGATCAAATTATATAGTGAATTAAAAAACAAGGACATCAGAATACATATATTTTTATATATGAATTTTTAACATGTATAAAAGAAATATCAAATTACTCATAAAAATCTATTTCCTACTAAAAATAGATTTATCGTATCACACTTCATTATTAATCAATACATACTTGTAGTTGAAGTCGATAATCACATTTGATTCCCCAAAATCTAGACCCAATAGATTATATTCAATGTTTTCGATATTGATTACTAAAATGGGTACATACGTGGACTCTAAGGGGGTTTTATTTAAAACAAACAAAGGATGTTGAAAATAGATATCTTATAATGGGTGGCTGGGAATCCACTAAATCATATCAATATATTGGATTAGAAAATGGATATCTATATATAGGAGAATGAAATACATGATAGGTGGGGAAATGATATTTCATTGACTCCCTATAAATATCATTTAATATTGGTAGAGACACTACTGGGGAATGAAGTATATTGTAGAAAAATATCAATATTTCTATTGCTTTAAGAGGGGGATAAAACATGACGTTATTCAAAGTATGTATTAAATAACATTAAATTATGGGAAGGAAGAATATGTAGATTGATGACTGTTATTTTACTAGATATGTTTATGAAACTAAAGATAATTATATTTCATATTTATCTTAAATTTCCCTAGGTTCATTACTTATTATGAGATAGGGTGATTATATATAATTGAAACCATATATTTTTGTTGAGATTTTTCTATGTCCCATGGATGAGAACCAGAAAAAATTTAAGGAACCCATTCTACTATAGGAGGATTTATGGAATCCATTATTAATCTCAAACCATTCTATAAACACCCAGATATTGTTTGAGACATTTTTCTTTAAATAATTTTTATTTCATTGGTAGAATAAATTAGACACAACACCATGTTTAAACAGACCATGATATAATTATTTATTTTTAAATGTGATTCTACAAACCTAGTAATAAAAATTAGCAGGATGAATAGGAATAGAAAATTTATGATAAAAATATATAATGGGTTTATATAATATATATACATTGATAAAAAAGTAAATTGTTTTATAAAAATAATATAAGGCTTCAAAAATTCATTATTATAATAATTGGGTTCTATATCATTTTATGTGAAAATACTATAATTAATTAAAACCTATTTTATATTTTATATTTGAAAAAGTATAATAATTTATATCAAAATCATATAAAAAAATTTCTTGGAGTGATATTTTTAAATTTTTTTATAAAGATTTATTTTACACCATAAATGTAAAAAAGTATTTTTGTTACAAAATATTTCTTATTTAAATAATTTAAGTATTTCCATTTTGAATTGAAATAGTTTTATAAGAAAATGAGGTCATTTATATTATTAATAATAAATTTATTATTTTTATTTGTTAATTTTATATTTGATTTTTTTTAAAATGATATATACATAAGGAGATAATTTTTTTACAAAAAAACTACATTTCATTTAATTTTACAGGATTAATTTTAAATTAATATTTTTCATTATTGGGAATTTAATATGATAAAATAGAATAAATATTATTTATCAGAGTAATAAATATAATTTAGTAGTCCCAAATTTTATTTTTAGGACATTTTAAATAGTAACCATATTAAATATTTGTTTAATCAGTACATGATGAAAAATTATTTTAAATCCATATGGCGATGCTTTAAAATCACTCTAAAATATGAATTCATCCTGTTGTATAGATTTTTTACCAACTATATTTATCATTATTCAAATAATGAATTATAAATTATTATTTTGATATTGGGAACACTATGGTTACTTTTTTTAAGAAAACATATATTTTATTCTAAATTAATATAATTTTTTGGTCATTACACTTAAGGGAAAGGTTATAAGAAGCCATTTTTACCATACTCCAAAATTGTAAAAACATGTATTAGATTATTATTCAAGGATAAATTTCATGTAATTTAATTTTTAACTTATTTTACGATAAAAAATATTTAATCATAATTTGGTTATTTCAAAAAATACAACTTTTCATGTATTTTGTGATCATATATTTCAATTAATTTCTACCACTTATAGAATTTATTTCATAAAAAATGGATAATAAATTTTATATAATAATTATTAAAATATTTTAATAAGGACCGTGTTATTTATGGCCACAAAATAATGATATCTTGTTAAAATTAGAGTTATTACATTTAAGGATAAAATGACTATAATATGATTTAACTCGAGGATAAGTCTCAAAATGTATCCAATACATTTTCAAATTTTATTCAATGAGTTTATTTATATCTTATTACATCTATTTTTTGAATTTTTGGTCTCATAGTTATAATAGACAAGATAATGATATATATATATATATTATCATTTAAGTAATTTTATGTGTGTCCTTTCACAACCTTATTAAAGAAATCCACATATACCTCCTTCTAAAAAAATAATGAGCATTATATTATGGAATAATAACTTATACATATATATAAAACATTCAATAAATGGTGAAAGACATAGTAATATAGATATTATTTTAAGGATTAGTTTCATGAAAATTTGCAACATATTTTATGAATAATATAATAAATCTTCTAATTCACTTGAAAGGCATCTTTGAAGGTTAATCAAAAGAAACGTTAAAAAACTAAAATCCTCGGGACACATAATAAATTAATGGAGTGATCACAATACACTCTAGTGTATAAATATAAGAAAATTCAACATGAATGTTTTTCATGAATAATTAATGAGGAATCACAACATAGAATAATCATAAGAGCATGGTATACAATAGAGAAACGTGTATACATCCTAAAAGTAGGCAATCATAATCTTATCACCAAGTTTTATCATCAAATATTCTTAATTCATAATTTCTATGGTCACTCGCTATGGTATCATAATATGGGTCACAACAAGTGATTAATTCATTACCCAATTAATTTGAGTACTATCAAGAAACACCCTTTATATGATTTAATTAATGTGGACCACAAGGATTATAATTTTTTTTTTCACTAATATGGAAAATAAATAACGGTACTCATATAAAATCATTGAGTATATATGTGATTAAATAACAGAATATTTATTTATTTTTTCCATAAAAATGGTATTTGGGTTTAGATAATGATATTCCAAAAATAAAAAATATAATTTTTTAATATATGTGAATACCGATTATTATATAATGGGTTTAGGTAATCACTATATTATAATATTTAATTTAATATCGGGAAATTGAAAAAGGAATTTGATATTGTGACTGTATGAAACACAGATTAATAAAGGATTCGATGAGAGGGAATGAAGGCCTCCATTTGATAAAAAAATTTCTTTGAATTAATATGATAAGAAGTAATGGATATAATATAATTACTCATTTATACGGCTTAATATGATGATGAAATCGAATTTAATTTAGAAGGAGAGAATTACGTTTCCTTTAATCTTACAATATTTCATATAATTCCTATTATATATAAATAATATAAGTTTATTAATAAATAGAATTGAAATTCATTTATATTATATTTTTCATAATTTATAAATTAAAATAAATAAATATATTTCTTAACTTCTATTATTAAATGTGAATTTTTTTGATTTGACACCTTCCGTAAAATTTCCCTTCATTCTTCGATTTAATAGAATTCTATAATTCTTATTTATAAATTATTTAGACTAAATAAAAATGATTATATAAATAAATAAATATATATAAATATATATATTTAAATATTATATATAAATATTATTACAATTATCTATTCGGGTGGTGTTAATAAATTGATTTTCAACTTCCTCATGGGCGATTAAGAGGCACTTATCAGGAAATTTTCAAAAGATGGGGAAGATAATGTTCAAATATGAACATGATATAAATATGATCATTTCACTATGATAAACTAAATAATATAAATATAAAAAGATTATTAATCAATAAATTCTTATTAGGGTTTGAATGTGATGTTGAAAAATTGGAAGAGATTTTCAAAAAGAGGGAATGAATTGATGTAAATGAACCATCTTCTAAGAGTCTATTCTTACAAACAGCTCAAAATTTCTATGATTCATTGAGTTAGTTTAACTCAGAACATAACTAGGGATTATATTAGTGTAAATAGAGGGTATTTGGGTTGATATTTTAATTTTTTATGTGGGGTAAATGAAGTTTTCAAAGGGGATGGAGAATGGTTATTTAAACATGAGGAAAGTGGTATATTAAGAATAAAATATAAAAAATAATATAAAGGGCAGACAAAAAAAATAAAATTATTTAATAATGAAATATATAAAAAAAATTATATATTAAGACGTTAAGAGACTTAATAATGGGGATTTATTAATATAGTTAGAAGTAATGTAGAAAAAATTGTAAAATGATATTTTAATGAAATAAACTATGCATTAGACTTTGGAAAAGATTTTGTTTTGGGTTAGAAATAATTTTATATTTTTTTATATAAAAAATTAATCTCAATAAATTTATTTCAGTATTAAATACCGTATTCAAAATTTATAAAATAATTATTGCATCTTCAAATTGTCATTAAACACCCAACAATTGATTTTTTTTAATATTCATATTAAAATTGATGATTTTTTTAAAAATTACAAGAAAACTAACCCCTGTATAAGTTATACATTTCGATTCAAAATATGAAATTAATTTTAAGAAAAAAATCCTACGATTATATATTATGAGTTTTATACTATTGATTGAAATATAGTTTATTAATAATATTGCTATATTTATTTTCTATTTTCAAAATTTATTGTAATTTTATAGAGTTTAATTTTTTTATTTTTATAAATTATTCATTAAAAAATATATTTATTTTATTTAAAGGTCTAATTATTATTGTAATAATTAGGAAACTACCCTTACTATTATTTTACTATTCCCCTCCATCAGGTTATTAATCTAATGCTAACAATACTATTCAAACGAACACATTATCTTATATAAATAAAAAATTATTCCTTTATTCATTATTAAACTCAATCCCACTCTTGAATTTATATCTCTTTTCTATAATTTCCAACCATTTAAAAAAATTCATTTTCTTTTCTATAGATTTTTTTGGGGGGATAAATCTAGAATATTAGAGATATCCTTATTTTCCTACTGTATTTATTTTTATTTTATATTTTTTGACTCCTTGTAATATTTCACTTATTAATGTGGTTAGTTTGAGAATTATAATATTATTTTACTTAATAACTTAATGTGATTTTTATATCACACTTTTTTGTGGGTTTATAATATATTTTAACATTATATAACAACCATTTATTAAAGAATAAAATATTATTTAAAAACTCTAGTCCATTACATCTAACCACCTTCTGAATTATCAATCTAAAAATTTCAACTAATATTATAAATTGGTATTAGGTGAGAGAATTTAAATTTTTTCAATAATTATAGGGTCACCTTTTTATATATATATATTAATTCCATAACATATTGACATGGTGAGTTGTATTGTAGTGAAAAAACATATCATTGTGGTCCAAGATCTTCACCAGATGTTCCCCATATGATATTTTATTCTCCAATTCAACCACCTTTAGATTTAGTATATGCGATGGATTTTGCATGTTTTTCCTTAAGAGAGATACTTTGAACACATCATGAAGTTTCCATGTTTGGCCGAGGTGTTAACTGATGGGCCATTACTCTTATGAGATAAAGGGAACATAAGGGGAAAATTGACATACGGTTAATCATTCCTTTCATTCCAAAACACATGGTTTTATCCCTTGTTGATATTATAAAGGAATTTATTCATCCAAATTCAATATAAATTCCCACATTTTTTATTATCAGTATAACACTTATACGGAATCGAAGCTATTTTTAAATGATGTTTGTTGGGATAAACCATTTTTATCATCTCTTTCACAAAATCATGTACATTATGATTCCATTCATCAACTACACCCCCATGTAAGTTCTCTACATTTCTTCTCATATAGTTTTTTATATTGAACCATTTTAAATCTTGAGTGGAAATTATTTCTATATGAGGACTCAACTAATAGGAAATTTGCATCCCATAAAACGTGAAATTCCATGGAGAAAACACATATTATGTCTTGTAGTGTCTGATTATATTTTATATTAGCCATTAGTTTTGGGATTATTGGACCTAATAAAATTTATTTTTGTATTTAGTGTATTTTGACGACTTCTCTATAATTTAGAGGCGATCCTTCAATCCCAACCAGGAAAAATCGAAATTGGTACCACATGCAGTATCTCCACATCCAAAATGTATATAATGGAATGTTATTAAAGATATAAATATAACAATATAATGATTAATTGAGCTATCTTGGTGTTTAAATCTTACACAACCCACATTAAATTGTTTCCATTGAATGCATTTAGGTTATTAGTTATAAATTCTATTTTGATATTTTCCTTTTTCTATGTGGGTACTGGAAATGGTTGCATCACCCCCTTTGACTTATATTTCTCTTCATTAAATTATTTACATATGAAAAATGTAGTGGAATACTCAAAGATCAATTTATGTATTTTTTTCCAAATAATGTTGCCTTAATTATCTATGCACCCCAGTGGAGTTATAGGATGGATGGGGAATAAATATTTATTTTAATTACCCAATACATCTTTCTTTTACTCATGTTTTGAAGGCACACCATGTATAATTCTGATCCAAACAAAAAATATCTTCATTAATGTGTAATTTGTGAATAATCTCCTCCAACAATGCCTTCAATTCTTCTAAAGCACTAGATCATCATTTTATTCATCCTTATTCTTCTACTAGATAGATGGTTGGTAAATAAGTTTGGAATGATAGGATGCATTCCCTATAGATATGATTTATATGTCTATCTATTACATATCAGAGAAGATAGAGTTTTATCAATCCTCATCATGGAAATATTGGAAGGTTATTTTATGTTAATAGTATGCCCTACTTTATTTACCCTTCTATGATAGTAGTAAATAATGAATAATTAGTCCTTGATTACATCTAACCACTTTTGATAATTCATGTTTATATCCTTCTCATTGAATACATACTTCAATCAATGGTGGAATGTGTATGTATCACATTTTTTAGAATAATTATAATGTATCCATATATTGATGTAAATGAAGACTACAACTAAATATCGGTCATGAGTATGATAGTTTTCTTAGTGAGCCATTAATTTTCACGATTCCTATGAAATCATTGTGTCATTTTTCATGGGAAAATTCCATGTCTTGTAATGATGTATATCTATAAATGAAATAAATATCTATATCAGAAGGTATAGTTTGCATAGACACAATATCAAATCTCTTCCCTAGTTCGTGTAATTATGACTTTCACTCTGTATTCATGGAAAACATTATTTCATTTTATGATTAATTTTTTATTGATTTTGAATTCATGAATAGTTTTTAGCAAAACACATATAGTATCTTACTAGACCAAAGAAACTATGAATATTGGTCATTTTAGTAGGATGTATCCACTTCTCCATTTCCATTTTTTTGGAAGGATAAACCGATGTTCCTTCACCTGTAAAAGGGTTATGAAAAGATAAAACATTTAAAAATCAGAATTCGCATTTATAGAATTTACCAAATAACTTCCCATTATCAGAATTTTTAATATGTCAATTAGATTATACACTTTCTACTCATGATTTTTATAATATATCATAATATCATAAATAAATATTAACACAAATTTACAATGGTAATCATCCAATAATCCATTAATTATAACCATAAATAACGAAAGTGAATTAATCAAGATGATAGAAATAACAATGAACTCATAATTCCCGTATCATGATCAAATGTCAGTCTTTATAATAGATAATATCTTCAACACTAACGATTAATACCCCAATTAGAGGGAAATCCTAGAAAATAATTTATCCCAAAAAACTAGGAAATAAAATAAAAAATCCTTGGATGATGATATTTTTCTTTACTGTGATCCCATTAAGTACAATGTAATCAATTCATGGATGTATTATTCTATACATGTTCATCATAATAATATTTACTACTTATGAAAATAAACTTGTTTGAATTAATACATTCAAAAAAATATCTAGATGTTACTTCCCAAATTATTATTACTCCACAATTACCATTCAATATGTGGCCCTTGGTAAAATATTCAATATATTTTTGGGTTGAATGGATAAATCTACCCATTTTTATATGGTACGTCAAAGTAACACTTTTAAAAATACAAAAATGTATTCCCAATCAATAGCGACATTAAATATCTTTAAAAACTCTCTTTCGTATTTTTATTCATAGACCATTTCCATAAAAAAGTTTATATGTAGTTCTTCTAGACATAGTTCATGATGAGATATATATCTATTAAATATTAATCTAGTTTTTCTATACATGGACATCTATTTTTTTCTTCCTATATAGATCATATAAATATACATAGAGAGTTAATCCATCCCTTGTATATCTACAAATTCAAATATATGAAGGACTAATTTATTTTCAATGATGTTATCCTCATCAACGTCAATACTATATAATATATACAATATTGATACTTTGGTAATTCATCCATCAGTGTTAATTGATATCACTACTTCTAGATTTTTTAGTTTGATTCTATATTCATTGAAAAATTTTGAAGAAAAAAATATTTGTAGAATGATAAAAATGTATATTTTATATTTGAGAGCGCGGAGAGTTTTCTTATCACAACATAATTTAGAGCTACATCATTCATAATGAGTGTTAATAGATAATCATTTTTCCTAGGACTACATTGCGGTTGATGGTGGTTAACCTCCATTATCATCTAATTTGAAAATTTATTTGGAATGTGTCCATGTTTTCTATAAAAAAAATTTGACTTCAGGTTGTTCTTGCACAATCTTCTATTTCTTATTTTTATTGAGACATTTAAGAATCACCTATATATGATTTTTCTGAGATATAAATCCATATCTTCTATAAATTTATCAGTTTTCACTCCCATGAAATATGTTATCCATATTTTTATACCCATAATTTATAAATATTGAACATTTTAGTTTCTTTCTTCTTCTCCCATGGTCAAAATTCTTCCCTAATATTGACTCAGTCTCTCTATTATTTTAATTCTTCTCATGTTACCATTTCATATATTTATACTCCATTGTAACCTTTAATTCATTAATAGTTGTCTCTTTACTTCACTCATAGTCTCTATATTATATAATCCTGTGCATATGGGAAAAAATATACTAAAGAACCTATCAACAATTCCCCTATGATCCATAATAAAGATAGATGTTTATCAAGAAACTATATTAAGGTAAATTTCATTGATTCACACTAATTAATTTTCCATGTTCTACTACTTTAATAATTATATCTCTATTTTTTTCACATAAAATTTGTAAACTATTTACAAAAAGATTATCCTAAAACTTCCTACTCCATAGCCTCATCCTTATTCCATAGCTACTTGTTCTTAATCAATTTCCCCAACTATTCATCTAGGAATAGAAATTGATATAATTATAATGATTGTTTCTCTGGCCATAAAAAATATTCAATTAATAACATTTATATAGAGCTAACCAATTTTCTTGAAATTAACGAATCAGAGTATTCCCTAAAGAATTATGTTCATTAATGAATGAAGGACTAAAATGAATGCTCATAAAGTATAGTTAAATATAGGCAGTGAATATTATTCTGGTTATTAGTAATAATATAAGGAAAGTGATTCATCATCATTGTCATCAAGAATATTTAAAATCCAAGTTACATTGTGTTAGGAATGTCCTTAGTTCATAATCAGTTTCACTCATTATTTACATGCATCATCCCATTTCATTGAATTTTTTTAAACAGAAACACCTTTTAAGAAAAAAAATTCATATAATACTTTTTTAATAATAAAATGTGTTTAAATATTAAAATAGAATTATTAATGATTTTATTAATTAATATACTGTAATAAAAATTACAATTTCTATATATAATTAAAAATATTTTAAAAAGAATGAAATTTATCCAAAATATCACCTAAATGTTTTAATATATTTATAAAATAAGGAACATTATTATGCACAATGTGTAGATTGATTCATTTTAAAATGTGTGATTTTTTATTGTTACCACACCTATATATAACAACGGGCTAGAAAAACCCACTTCTATGATCTAGATATAGATTTTATTTCATGGAAATAACTCAGTTAATATGGAACCAATATTATTGGAGGTGTTCCTATAATTTTACTTATCCATAGGGTTCCAACTAATGTTTTATAATAAAAATTTCAAAAAATAACGAATCTATGGTATGATTACAACTATGCTTCTGACATTTTAATACATAAAATCATCATTACATTGTTCAACACATAATAACAAACTTGATATTTTAAGGATTGTTTCATCAGAAATTAGAATCAAAATGCTGAATAACATATTAAATGAGATAATCCACTTAAAAGTATTATTTATAGTTTCATACTAAATTAAATTTATTTCATCACATATCATAGGGAAAAAAATCCAAAGAAAGTGGTTGCCATAAATCTCTGTAAGTGATAAACAATTAAAATGGTACATAAACGATTATCACCGATAATAAATGATACTTACCCTAAGGAAATAATCATACGAACATGATCCATATCACTAAAATGGTTTTTTTAAAATAAAATCATAATTTCATAATAATATAAATGAGGGTTATAACCACAGTGTTGTAATTAATACTTACTAGGTTTATTCAACATGGATACATAATAGGTGTCATATCTAGAGATTAATACATTTCAACTACGTTGTATTAATATCATGCTACACCCTTTATATGTATAAATTTATTTATTCCACAAATATCATAATAAAAAATTCCTTAAAAACCCTTTAGAAAATAAATAACTTATTTATTATAAAATCCACATATATATAATTATTTTAAAATATATATCGTTCAATTATTTTTAACATATGAATGTCGAATGAGGTGGTCATATATGAAGGTCCAAAAAAAAGAATTTTTTCATAAATGTTAATAGGCGTGGGTATGTAATGGTTTTGGGTATTCACAGATGATGAATATTTCATTAAACAGATGTAAATTCAAGAAATGAATTTAGAAGCCTGATAAAATACAATATAGATTTAGAAAAGGGAATACTGAAATGGAACTAATGATTCCCATCGATAAAACAATATATTTTCCACAATGTAATAAATATATAAGGAAATAATGTAATTATTCTTTCTGAAGGATTAATATAAAGTGGTTATTGAATGGATAGAAGAACAAGATAGTTCTATTCCCTTAAATTCTGCTTTATTCTATCTCATTTTAAATTAAAAAATAATAGTATTAGAATAATTAAAATTTCTAACCATAAGTAATTTTTTAATTTTTTTTGTTATTTTATCAATTTGAATCATTAGATTATTTTTCATGACATTCATCATTAATGATATAACATTCTGATATGATACTTTCTTTAAAATTTCCAATATTTAATCAATTTCATGATATTTAAACATTTATATTTATACATTATTAAAATAAAATCCATATTCATAAAAAATTATATTAGAAAATTTTATTATTAGGAATTATTTATTATTATTATCAATTTGGGTTGTGATATGAGACCAATTTGTAAATTTTTCAGGGATGGGTAACCGACTGTTACCATGACACTATCAAAATTGGAGGAAGAGAATTATGACCTATGAATACATTTTAAACATGATAATTTAAAAATGTTAAAATGATAAATATAAATCTATCATGATTTTTGATTGATCTTAAGTGATTTGGGTTTGGATGTGATAGATGAAAAGAGCAAGGGAAGAGGAAAAAGGATGAATGAATTGATGAAATCTAACAGTCTTCTCATTATTGATTATTCTACATGGAACTAAATTCATTTGATTCATTATATTATATTACTAAAAAATATACCTAGATATTTTAATTATGTTTTGGGAAAGAATTTTGGAAGATCTTTTTCATTGTTTTGTGGGAAATGAGTGATTTTCTATAAGAGGGGGTTATTTATGCACGAGTAAGGGTATTTTTAGAATATAATATTGAATAAAATTATAATATGTAGGTAAACTAATGAATAGAAAAATTTATGGAATTTGAAAATATATCTAATTTAAATAAAAATATTTTATTACTATAAAAACCCATATAATCTAAATTTATTATTTTAATCAATACGAATGAAGAAAAAATGAAAAATTGTTATCTTAATAAGATACTTTTTAGTTTGGACATTGGAGAATTTTTTCTTTCCATTGGAAGGTAACACTATTGGAAATGTGTGATTTTCTTAATAGGTCATATGTGATGGGAATGTGACATGTCACAAATGGTCCATTAAAAGAGATGTTTTTGCGATGAGAGCACCAACCAATTGAAAATAGTATGGTTTTTGTGACGATTCAATGATTCTTGTCACAAAAGGTTTGGTGCGCCATACTGTGGGGATGGGTATTTGAAATGGGCTTTAAAAGTCCACTGAAAATACTCAGTTGTTTTTTTAATATGTGCAATGAGAATAATATCTTGTCAGAAATACCATGTCGAGGGTTTTCTTTTGCAATGGGGCCACTTTCAAAACCTTTTTTAACCACCACCCAAAATTAATAGGGGTAGTTGGTATTTTCGATGGGAATCCCATCACAAATAATAAAATCATAAAGAAATAAACTATATAAACCTCATTCATTTTTTTATATATTGCCCTTATTTCTATACTTCTATATCTCGAGAGTGTATAATTTTCTCTTAAAAGATTTCATATATTAAAATTTTAATTTAGGTCATTATTCACAACTTATATCTTTCAAAATCTAAAGTTTTACAGTATTTGTCTACAACTTTTATTTTTTACATAAATCATTTTATTATATTTTAGTTATCATTATTATTAATTAGAGGCTGTTAATTTAATTTACAATTAGATAGATTTGTGTATCATTAATTGTGATTATTTTAACAAATAATTACATGTGGTTAGTATGAATTAATATTAATTGAGTGTTATTATATTAATTATTATTAATTCGTTTTAATTATAATTAAATTATAATATTAGTATTAAAATATAATAATTAGTACTAACTTATAATTATTAGAAGAATGTTGAAATAATTAGTAAAAAATGTAATAATTATAAATAATTATTAATAATTTGAAATAATTACTAATAAATTTTGATAATTAGAAATAATTCGAAATCATTTGTAATAAACTCTAAAAATTATTAATAAATTGTAATAATAAGTAATAAATTGCATCAATTATTAATAATAAGTAATAAATAGTAATAATTATTAATAAATAGTAATAAATAGTAATTGAGTGTAATAATAAGTAATAGATTATAATAATTTGTAATAAATTGTAACAATTGGTAATAATTTGTAATAATTTGCAATAGATTGTAATAATTGATATGAAATTATTATAATTGGTGATAAATAGATGTAATTGATGAAAATTAGAATAATTGGTGACTAATTGAAATAATTAGTAATAAATTGTTATAAGTAGGAATAAATTGTGATAAATTGAAACAATTAGTAATAAATTGTAATAATTATTAATAAACTCTAAAAATTTTTAACAAATTTTAATAATTAGTAATAAATTGTATTAATTATTAATATATTACAACAACTAGTAATAAATTATAATAATTAGTAATAATTAGTAGTAAATTCTAATAATTGGTAATAAATTGTAATAATTATTAATAAATTGTAAAAATTATTAAAAAATGAAAAATTTAATAATAAATTTAAATAATTAGAAATAAATTATAATAATTAGTAATAGCTTGTGATAATTATTAATAAATTCTAGTCATTTGTAATAAATTATAATATGTAGCATTAAATTAAATTAAATACTAATAAATTTTCATAATGAGTAAAAAAATATAACAATTATCAATAATTAGTAATAAATTATTTTAAATATTAATCAAATATAATAATTACTAATAATTAGTAATAAATTGTACTAATAAGATATATATTGTGGTAAATACTAATAAAATCTTGTAATTAGCAAAAAATTCTAATAATTAATAATAAATTATTATATATACTAATACATTATAATAATTAATAATTATTTATAATAATTATAAATAAATTGTAATAATGAGAAATAAATTCTAATAATTAGTTATAAGTTCTAATAATTAGTAATAAATTATAATAATTAGTTATAATTACTGATAAATTGAATAAATAGTTATAAAGTGTAATAATTAGTAATAATCTGTAATAAGTAGTTATAAAATCCAGTATTTAGTAGTAAATTGTAATAATTAGTAATAAATTCTAATAATTACTAATAAGCGGTAATAATTAGTAATAAATTGTATTAATTAGTAATAAATTTTAATAATTACTAATAAATTTTAATAATTTGTAATAATTGTGAAAACAATACTATGTATCCAACCATATTGAGAGGAGATCGTGGAGAGTGATCATCATTTACTGCATTGTATTTGGAGAAGCCGCTAGCACAATGTTTTCTTATAGAGTGTATGCGTTGGAAGCAAGGGCAGATGATTCCATGATAGCAACAACAATAGGAAGAGCTCCTACGATAGCAGAATCAACACCTATAGGACATATAGTAAGATATCCATCAATGGTTGTAGAAGTAAGTGCATGATTAGATGGAGTACATGCAATTTCTGACTCATGATTTAGGGACAGTGTTTCCTCCACCATCTCCTCTAGCTCCTCTAGCTCCTCAAAATGAACCCCCTAGTGATCTATATATTGTTATAATAAAACATATAAATATAATTTTTTTTGTAATATTAACTATGTACATTTCTATATAGTTTTTTTTATGATATTATTGCGAACATTACATTTCTTATTATTATTTAATTTAAATTATTTTATTAATTTATTTATTTATTATTATTATATATATCATTTTATTATTATTATTATTTTATTATTTTTATATATTTTTTGTTAATATTTTGTTTTCAAATATAGTATATTTATTTATTACATCATTAATATTAATATTAATTTTTCATTAATATTAATAATAAAATGATTATTATATTATTAATTTTATTTTTATTATTATATAAATATTATATTCTTATTTTATAATTTAATTTATTTTACTAATATTAATAAAATTATATCATTGATATGAAAAGTATTTTATTATTATAATTACTTATATTATTATTTTATTCATTTTTTTATTTTTTGTACTATTTGATACAGGTCCTTTTGAGAAAAAAAGGTGTGTAGAAAAGTCAGAAAGTCCTTCGGGGAAGACCCATCATAATATTGTATGTTAAAAACCATGAGGAAGCTATTTACGATGGATCCACATCATGTCACCGATATTTTCTTTTTGTGATGGACCTTCCCAAACAACTATATTAGGGATGCCATTTTCTACAATGAGGAATTTGCATTAGGGCCCCGCGTAAAAAGGTATTTGTGACAGGATCCCGTCGCAAAGGCCATGTTGGAAAAGTAATTATTTCATGTAGTTTAATATCAAATTTTTTGATGGGCCATTTATCATATTAAATTAATTATAGGATGAAATAATAAATTTAACATTAATTAATTAATTATTGCATCATTATTATGTCATAAAACAGACATTATTTGAAAACAATATTTGTAGTATTCACATTAAAATTGATCAATTTTATTAAATTATAAACAAATAATCCTTTGATAATTCTATTAAGATGATTCCATACATAAACTTCATTTTATAAGGAAACTCTATCATATATATATATTTTAATATTGAAATTCATATTTTTTTGAAATACCAAAAAATATAGTTTATTCAAAAAATAGTTTTTATTTATTTGATTATTAAAAAAAATTGGTATTATTATTTATATAAAATAATTTTGATTAATAATAGTTATTTTATTTTGAGGCCAAATTACTATTGTAATGGTCAATATACTATTTCTAACAACTGGGTTACTATTCCCAAATGTTGTGTTACAAATATAACAGTCACATTACTATTCTAATGGTATGATTACATCTTATAAATAAAATTCATTTCTTCGTTCATTATTCACCCGAATTATTCTTATGGTTCTACATTTAAACTTTATATAATTTCTATTTGTTTACTAATATACTGTTTTATTTTTATAATGTTATTCATGGGGTGATGATTCTAGCAGATTTAGGAGGTATTTATATTTTCCATTATTCTCTTTATAACTTATATATATCCAATAGTAATGTTTTTAATTATCATGGGATAGTTTCAGACTAATTAAATTATTTTCATTATTGGAATTATTTGTGTTTAATTTCACAGTCTGTTATGTATGTATAATAGAATACAATATAATATAACACACATGTATTCATGAAACAATATCATTAAAAAAATATTGTTTTTGAATACTAACTTTGATAATATCTAAAATATCCCTATCTTATAATCTATCTTATAATCCTAGAGATTCTTTTTTTAATACCAACCTTTCAATGCTTATAGAGTTAGATAAAAGATGTTTATTAACAATTTGGTATAACTCTTAATTGTTTACTCGCTATTTTATTCTTCTTATACCTCCAAAAAATATATTGTATCCATTTTAAAATAATAACATTTTGAAATTATAAATATATATATTTTATTTTGATTACGTAACAACAATAATCCACTCCTTTTTGTCAAATTGATAACAAAAACAGAACACATGTGTTTTTATGGCTTACTGTATCTACAAAACGGTGTAATTAGCATTCCATTACCCTTATACTTATGTGGTTATATATATGTTAATTAATTTTACGTATATTATTTATGATAATATTACGTTTTTATAATTATTAAATATTATTTTTCATTCATTCCAAATTTTCATTAAAAAATGAAAATCACAGTCATGTATTTGTACGACATACCATATTCATGAATGATGTAAATAATTTTTGTATTTATAAATTTTATGACTAAATATGAATATATATAGTAATAAATATAATATTCATATCACTACTATTTTTTTCTAAATTATGTAAGAATTATAAATTTTTAAGGATCAAAACTGCTAAACAAAAAGTCTTATTAATAATGAAAATTTAATCACCCATAAACAATGAAATTAATAAGTAATTATTTATAATTGGATGTTTAATGTAATATACGGTTGATATATGGAATTATTTGTATGTAAATTATCAAGGAATATTAATAAATATATTTAAATATATTAATAAGGTGGTTAGATTGAATTTAAAACTAGTAAAACATGAGATAATTGATTTATGTTACAATATCATTATTCACCAGGATTGTTTATATTTATGTTTATGACAATGAAATTTAATAATAAATTATTTTCCAATGGTTATTCATAAAAATAGAATCTAATAATGCTATCTAACATTATTTTGTATTTAAATATATTAACTTTTTTATGAATATCAATATTATTTCCTCTTTTGGTTGGGAATATTATTATTCAATTATAATGTTATATGTAAATATTCACAAGGAAATATTTAATAATATATTTTTAATGATTATATTATTTTTTAATCATTCATTAAATATTACAAAAATGTTTCAATGGAATATTATTATCATTTCCAAAATGATCAATTTTTGTGTTTTTATAAAAAATGTGAAAAGAAACCTTATTTTAAAATACATTGAATGAAGAGAATTTCTTTCCATAATTATCAATAATTTTTTTTAAGATTACATTTTATGTTTCCAATGTTCATTTCAATTAAAATTTATCAATAATATTTTTTAAATTTAATATTATAAATATGTAACCTGAAGATAAAAGTTTATTTTTCTCATGAAATGTTATAGTAATCATTTTTTGACATTTTTACATATGATAACATCCTTTTATGGTAAATATGATTTACTAGGTATATAAATTTATGATACCATCAATATTATTCCTCTTTATGGTTTTTTATTAACAAAATTAGATTCTTATCCAACAAGTTTATATTCTATTGGTTATATTATAATGAAATGACAAAATGTTTATAAAAACACTTTCATTTCCATGATTTAGGATATATCATGAATGATTTAAGACCATGCAGAACACATAAGAATGCCTTATGATAATGTGATTGGTGGGACAATAATTATGTACCACTATAAATAATTTGGAAAAGATAGATATATTTTGTGATAATAAGGACATGAATGGTGACTGATCCCAGTTCAGTAAGGGACATTGTACATTATGATAGTATTTGGTTTGTACTAGGAATAAAGTTAATATGGAATTTTCAGTGAACTAAATATACTAATATTATCACGGTAGTGATAAATGACTAAATAAATTATTCTTTATGACTATTTATATTCAAAATACATATGTCAATGTTATGCTGTCATGGACCATTTTATTTAATTTCAATATGTCTCATGTCTTAATAACATCAATGATTTTGCCTTTGAATCATGGTTTTGATCTATGATATACTGGGTATGGATTTTGAAATGAAAAAAATCATGATCTCAATCCCAAAGTATATTGTTATTCAGAATTTACCATCAACATCTCTATTTCAAACCCTTACTTATCATCTCGGCTGACACTTTATTATGTTTTGTTTCCCAAGGGTATACTGAATGATTTTATGCAAGTATTGAATGTAAATTTTATGATGAGGGAATATATATTTTGGATATGGAGATGATATTTCATTAAATAAGAAGACTATGTTTCAATTTTCAAAAGTCAAAAAACCTTTACGGTCCTTGTAAAAGTACTTATAAAATATATTTAATATTAATCAATTTTCATAAAATTAAAAAGTTTGAATGTTATTGGTTTTATAGTTAGTATCAATTTATAATTTATCAAAGATTAATATATTTGGATTAGTGACCTATTTTTAAACCCTTAGGATTGGACAAAGATAAGGATAAAATCCGTAGGTTTTGGTATTGAAAATAATATGACGTTTTTATTTCAATACATCCAGGTTAGGATACTATTATAGCATTTGTTTTTAAAATAGATTTATACAGGGGTAATAAATCATGAAAGAGTTAGTTTAATATAAATAGACCACCATTCTAGTTCATAGTCAGTGTACCCTTACTATATAGCTTTTTTGACACTTACCTGAGATATGCTTATGTTAATTTATAACTACTCTTTGAACCATTATGTATTACTTTATTAGATGATGGCATTGATTGACCCAAGTTTAAACTAACGAGTCAAAAATTTAAAATAAGATGTGAGGATGCAATGACCGTATAAATAATTTTTCATAAAAATATGATTTCTCACAATGATTATTGTTTCCAACACTGTGATTTTTGGTTTCACTAAATTGATGGTAAAAAAATCAAGTAAATGATATATGAAGTACAATGAAGTAATTATCCTTATAAGAAACCAATTGATATCAAAGATAGAATAAAAAATATTCTCAACATGGTTATAATTTTTTTTAATAATATAAATAATGATGACAATACAAATGAGTAATAAAGGGAACAATTTTATGATGTTTCCTTTATATGGAAATAGATGCATTATTTTACAAGGAATGATAATATAACTGATTGTATGAAATGCATAAATAACACATAAAATAAAATTTTCATCCTCTAGATTTCAAAACATGAAAATGTCTTCTAGTTATTTATAATTGGTAAGGATTAATATTTTAATGGAAGACACTTATCAGGAACACGAGGATATATAGCAAAATTAACTCAATTTAGTGGGTTTAGTAAAGGATATTAGTTTTGATTAAGTACATGTAATATATTATATTTTATGTAAATGGATAAATAATCACGTGATCTATAAGAGACATATAATGAATATATTAATACCCAAGGGAATTTATTTACAAAACATTATAGGTACGCATATGTTATTTCCCTCAAACATGAATATAATATTGACCATTTATTTAGTGGATTGAATCCAAGTCTCTAAATTTTTTTATACATAAGTTTATTCCTTAAAAATGATAAAACTATTATAGGTTTTAAAAATGTGGAAATGAAAATTTTATTACCCATAAATAACATGGTTTTTATATGAAATATAATATGGAACTCAAGGAAATTATAATAATAATAATTATGGTCTGAAGAATATGATATTTTTACTATACTATAAGTGTATAATGAAAGAAGTTGGAAATTGAATTAGTGGGACACGAAAATGATTTATTTTTTTAATGAAATGTCACTGGGATACTGAGTTATGAATCGATGAGAAGAATATGTTAGATAACGATAGAGGGAAGGCACCATATAATGCATAATCCATCGACCTTTGTTTCAAATGACTGTTATATGGAAAAAATTCCAAATAATGATCAATTTGGACGTTTATTATAAATTTTTAGAATCAAAATACCCTTAATTCTATAAGTAATTTTAATTCCCAATTGATCACTATTTCTAACATGGGGTATGATAACTAAGTGGTGAGTACTATACTTATATTCCGCTCTAGAACTGCTAATGATTTATTCAATTCCGGATATATATAGTAATTTATATCTGAATAATTTTCTACGTGTTTCCAAAAATCACCCCATGGATTAAATATATATTTTTGGTGAAAACACCCAATGAACGGTGATCAAATATAATTTCCATGGTTTAATATTTATTTATGTTTGTCAGAATGTTCTTCCTTTAAATCATATTATTCTCTCTTTAGTGGAATTTGATGTTATTTGTGGAATGAATTTTATTTCACAATTAAAAGCATATAGAAATTATCAATGAAGGGAACATGAATTTATAATTCTTTAGTAACATATTATCATATATTAGTGCTATGATAAATTTGAGCTTCTAATGTAAATTTCATCAATTTAATGGGTCATGGTTCTTATTAAAAAAAGGTGTTTTTGTTAGATTGTTTGTGGAAACACCACATATATGATATACCAATTTTATGGGGAATAATTGCTGTATTTTTGGAATAGTTTCCTAACATTCCTTCAAATTTTGAATCTGTGTTTTCAATAGAAATCATACCTATTGATGCATATATTGAACAAATTATACAGAATAACCTCAATTGAGTTGGAGAATTCATGATGTAGTTCTATAAGAATTTTGAATAAGGATTCATTCACTGATGTTAATTATCATATTGTGTGCCATATATTTTATATTTATGAAAAAATACAGATCAATTAGACTCTGAATTGATTATTGGATAAATAGCATTATCATAATTAAAAATAAGTATTATATGCCTTATATTGATGATTTTTTGATCTATTATAAGGAGGTAGATATTTTTTCAATATGGATTATTGATACATGTACTATAATTTAATCGTAAAATGTGAAGATATACCCAATAAAAAATTTTGTTCAAGGTACCGACAATATGAATTGATAGTAATGATAATTTTTCCTAATAATTGCAAGGATATTTTCTTGGATTTATTGAATAGTATATTTAGAAAGTATAGAGATCAGTTTTTGGTAGTATTTAATATGAAATTATTATATATTATAAATTTAAATAATATTGTGATAGTCAAATTAGAATTTTATTAAAATAAAGAAAAAAGTTTAAGATGTATAAAAAATTTACCATACGTGATTTTGGTCTAGACAAAGTTTAAATTTTGGGTCTTATGGTATTAAGTATGGTTATACTGTTGGATTCATCAATGATAGATGTTATTAATCATTACAAAAGATCGACCAATATGATCTATATTTGTAGAATGGATGGTTTTTTAAATATTTTTAACTCTTTGTGGATGACCTCTCATGAAAATGTAATATAATTATCAGGTAAAATCATAAGGGATTCACGGTCGTTTGGATATATGAATGCGATGAAAATTTCCAGGAACTGAAAAAAAGGTTAGTTAAAATACTAATGCTTATATTACCCGACTATGGAGAATGGATAATTATATTTATTAATTCATCCAAAAAGGTACTTGGATGTTTCCTAAAAAATAATGATATGCTGGTAGTTTATGACATATGAAAATACGAAGTTCATGATAAAAATCGCCAACTAATTATATATATATTATTGTGGTAATTCTTTTCATTAATGATAAAAAGTAATTAAATTTATTGTGAATGGTTTGAAATATATGAAAATATAATTGTTTTTTGTATATAGTCACTAAAAAAGATTAATATGAACCAGGAAATATTGTTGGAGTTGATCAAGGATTATGATTTTTCAATAGATTACCATACTAGGAATGTGAATGAGGTCGATGATTCATTGAGTTAAAAGGATTATGATATCTTATTTTTTGAGGATAAAAAATATGTAATAATTATATATTTTTAAAGGATGGATTTGTAAATATATAACAATGGTGTAAATATTAACTTTCTAAGATGAATGTATAATCACTTTTCCATTTTAGGAATTAGGAGGGGAAGAAGGATGATTTAAAATTTTAGAAGAAGGTGATAAATGATAATGATTTTAGCCATGGTTTAAATAAAATGTTAATCTTACAAAATTATATAAGTTTCATATAAATACTAGATCTGACGCTAGAACTACTGGATAAATCCCATAAATTATCATTATTTATTCAACCTAGAATTAAAAAATATTAATGGAAAAGTTAAATTGTATTTAGGGTTTAAAAATGTAATGATAGATATTGTAGACTGATTATATTAGTAAATTTTATGTCTATATGTTATGAAAACAATATATAATTATATCTTTATGTTATATCCATTATCCAAACCACAAGGGAAAACAAAAAAATCACAATGGATTTCTTTATCAGACTCCCAAAACATCTAAATTCCATATTTGAATTTAGGTTACATTCGATCACCTAATGAAGTAAATACACATTATATTGCATTAGATAATATTTATCTTAGGATCAAATTTCCAGGGTATATATTAGTGGTGTTGAATGATTTTATTGATTAGTATATTTTATTATATCTAACCAGGAATTACGATTTACCTCAATGTTCTAATGATGTCATCTGCATGAATTTGATATATAGTTTTGTTTTAGTATTTCATTTCATTATTGATTGTTAGAATAATGGATTATAAAAACTATTTAATAAATGTTGATATAATCTCAATGAATATAAATGGTTTTTTCTATCCTAATATTATATTTGTGAAATTTTCATAGAATAATAGCTTTCACCAATAATTTCAAAATTACTTAATAAATTACTTGATTTTAGAAGTTATAAAGTCCAACAATATGTGATAATGTTGGAGAAAAATTGATATTGGAACATAGTATTGATAAATAAATTTAAGAAAATGCTTGAGCTATTCATTATTACATTAGGGATATTTAGAGTCGATAAAATATTAATAATGAAAATAATTTATGTCTTGTATATTTTGATCTTCATGACCTGGTATACATAAAAATATTTCATTGGAAGAATATTTAGAGTGTTATAATGATCCCTATGTATATTAGGCTGGTTGAAATTCAAGATCATATAATTAGGTTAAAATTCCCATTATAATATACAATAAATCACTCTGAAGTTCACACAATGTTTGAAGGAAGTCACATAAGAAAGTATATACCTATTCATTGACATTTACTAAAATTAAAGGAATTATAACATGAAAATTATATCTCTTAGGTGGACCAAATGGGTGATATTCTGGATCATAGAGATAATTCATAATGAAACAAGACCACTAACCGGGTTAATGTTTTTTTTGAAATCATTAATTAATGGAAGCTGCTGGGGAACTAGGGGATATGATGAATTATAAGTATCCATAGATTTTTATATAAGAGTGATAAAGTAAATAGGGAAAATTTCTAATAACGGGGGTGGTATGTAACACCTAAAAATATAATTATATATTTCAATTTAAATAAATTTTATTTCGTTGATATGATTCCTTACACAAAACCCTGAGTTTTAACAAATTGTGATATAATTATTTTTATTAAACCATGAATTATATTAAAAACCATTATAATTGGTGATATTAATACAAATAAAAAAAATAAAAAAAATTTAAAATCTTGTTTATAAATTAAATTCATTTTAAAATAAGTACTCAGTTATCACTAAAATAATTTTACGCTTCAAAATTTTATTTTTATTAAAAATAGTTCGTACTTATTTTTGTGAGAAATGATTATATATAATTTTTTCTAATTTTAATAAATTTTATTTTATAAAAAATGATTCATTTATTAAATCAATATATCAAAATAATAATATTTTTGAAATATTGGGATTTGTTTTGTAGAAAATTGATATTACAGTGATTATTGATAAATATTGTTTTGTATTGAATACTGTATTTTCATTTTAATAATTTTAAAGGTAAATTTTTTTGAAATATAACATAGTAAAATTAATTAATTTCTATTAGTATTAATTAATTTATTTAATTATAATTAATTATATCAGTTTTTTTGGAATAAAAACATTGTATACCTACGAAGAATTTATTTTTTGAAAAAGTAGTTCTTATCATATTTTGATGTCTTAATTTTAAATTTAATTATTCCTCTTATATGAATATAATTTCATAAAACTGATTATATTTTTTTAAACATGGTAAATAATAAATTTTACTAAGTACAACATCATTTTTTTCTTTATAAATAGTAACCATAGTAATTATTTGTGACATCATAAAAGTAGCAAAAATTAGGTTAAAACCATGGGATAAATCATCAAAATACCTGTAAAACATTCATCTATAATATTTTATGAATTGATTTTGGAAAAAATATTTTTTAAGGATTAATATAATATATTTTACAAAATTATTTTTAAGTATGGAATTCCAGCATTACTTTATAAAGATTAGTTATATTTCATTAAAATTAAAAAAAATGAGTCTTTAATGTTAGGGGATTAATTAGAGGATATGATTATGTTTTTTCTCACTAAATTTTTTTAATAAAACGTAATTAATAAAATATTTAAATAAAAATAAATAAAGAATTTATTACTTTTTTAAGTAAAATGATATTTAATTTAAAATTGAGTAGTTTTCGAAAGTCCATTTTTCTTAGTTTTGTATTCTTATATTATAATTATTTTATACATTAAATATAATATAAATCTGATTAAATGTATATTAAATTTTTCTTTATGATGTAAAATTGTTTTTAAAAATCCATTTTTTTATCATATAATTATTTTATACATGTACAAATTTGAGTATTATTAATTAATTTTTAAATCAGTTTAACTTGGGTTAATTAATAAATAATTCTTAAAATGTATACCAATCATATGAAAATGTGATTAGACAATTATATTTAAACCTTATGAAATATTATAAAAAAAATTTATGTTCCTTGATTCCACTATAAACAATTATGATATATATATATATATATTATTTTATATAATTTAATGAATGTCCTTTCCTTAGATTATAACAGAATACCACCTCTCTAACTTTAACCAAACATAATTAGAGTTATAAAATGTTAAATCTAGACCAAAATAACAGAAAATATTCCTTGTTATAAATATATACATTTTATTCTTTCAAAATTCCCATCATCTCATGTCTTAATGTGTAACCCAGAAGGGGTTTCCCAAAAATAGATGTGTAACTCTTAACCGAGAACATTAAATTTTATTTATTTTTAGCGGAATATAAATACATTTTATATAATTAAATAATTACAAAAATATCTTAAAAATATATCATTTTTATTATTATGGTGTCACAATAACTATAAAACTCATTTCCATCACATGTAAGTTGAAAATATTTCTTGTGTATACGTACCAGTAAACACATCCACAAAGTGGTGTAAATTGTTTTCTATCACAATTTAACTTGGATTGGTATAAATAATTAATTAATTTTTATATTGGCTATTTATAATTTGTTAATTTTCATTTAATTATAATATAATATTTATCTTTCTTTCCAATGTTTCATCAAAAAATTGAAATAGAATTCTTTCGTACATAAGACCTACCCTTTTCATGAGTGATTTAAATAATTATTCTATATACACCTTTCATGATTGAATATATTTATATATATATATATATATTTAATATATATGATATTTATAAGATGTTCAACACTATATATATTATAGAATCACGATCAAAATTCATGGATCAGAACTACTGAACACAAACGGTCATGGAAAACGAAATAGTTAAAACATGAAAAATAATCCTTTAATGATGAGTTTTTATTAAAATAGTATTGAATTTTTTATGTTGATAATAAATGAATATTTAATTATATAAATCGTTATGTTATATAATTATAATAAATTTAATTTTATTATACAATTTGTAATATTTTTTGAAATGTTTGATGAGCCTGAGGTAAGTGTATTATGTTACAATCTCATTGTTTATTAGGATTGTTTAAGATTATGTTTTAAATAATTATATTTAATGATGTTCGTGTCAACAATATTATGATTTTTATTTTCAATTAGTTATTCATGTAATTTTTATGTGATAATACCATTTCCTCTCTTTGGTATATAAAATGTTTGATTTTTTAAATAACAGTATTTATTTCATATTCAGTTGGGAATATTTTTCATCCATGTATATGTTGTCATTAAATGTTCATAAAAATGATTTTCATATTCTCTTATAATATCATAAACTAAATTTTGACATTGTTTCTCTTTTTATAAAAAATATACTGAAAATTCCTATCTTTTTTGAATGGGTTACTTTAACGTTTATAAAAATAATGTGAAGGAATATTTTATTGAACAAGGAAAATATGAATGAAATTTCATACTATCAAGAATGGTGAACTATTTGAATCATACATTACATTGTTCCATGGTTTTTTCAAATAATTTTTTTTCTATTAAATGATTTATATATTTAGATTTTACATAACCAATTTGGAAATTAAAAGGGTATATTCATCGAGAAATGTTTCGTAGATTTTTTAATGAAAATTTCATCCATAATAAAATCCATTTCCATAAAATATTCATTACTTGTAATATGATTCAATTATTCAATATTTATTATTTATTTTGATGGTTAATTATTATTATGATGAGATGTTTATAAAACACGATTATTTTCCACGTTTAATATTATGATGAAATATTGAAATTTTTATAATACCTATTTCCATTATAGGGATACGATATATGATGAATGATTTATTATCATTTGGAACACATTTGAATGGATTATGATAATTTATTTAGAGTTATAGTAATTATATATACCTATAATGCATTGACTAAAAATTTACATCTATTGAGATTATAAGGACAAGGATTTAGAGTGAACCATATTCAGTAAGGGATTTTGATTATTATGATACTATTAGGAGTGAAACATGACTATGGATATGATTAAATTGGGTTTTAACCCAATCAACTATGATAGTATTATAATTGATCCATTAATAAATAAAACAATTTCATTGATTATGTGTATGCTAAAAAAATATTTCAATGTTATGATATCATGGAACAAGTTTTTTAAATCCAATATTGTTCATGACATAAGAACTACCCGAATATATGTAATGTGTGTGGCTATTTTTTAATGTAATTTTAACCAAAGACACATAATATATAAATGGGAATCAAAATGTTGATACTAAGTTATCACCCCTTTATGATAATGTCATTATAATGTTAAAATTGATTCAACCTTTTTTAACCATTCTGAGAATATGAGCACACACATTATTACATTCTCTTTCTGAGGATATGAAGAAATGTTTTATGTAGGATACAAATAAGAATAATTGTTTGTGTTAATTTCATTTTCATAGACTTCTTTGATAATTAATGAAATGAAAGGATCATGTATCATGTATCTAATGGAATTAGAATAATTATGATCCTAATGAATATATCTGAAAAATATATTTAAAATTCTCAAATTAGGATTTAATATTAATGTATGATAATTATTTTCCACTACACATAAATTGATATAGGTCTAGGTATTTTCACCGTTTCATTTTATATTACTATATATAATATAACGAAAATTATTTAATTTAAAAAAGACTACATCAATATAGGACTACATCCCATATTTTCTTATGCTATAATATTTTTCTAGATTCCTAAGGTACATTATCTGATCTAGTTTAATAAATACAATCTGATAAAACTATAAAAATCTCCCCAAAAATTATTTTAAATTATTGAATGATTGAATCTCACACATTCTCTATTACATTTCCTTAAAAATAAAAACATGAATTTATCATGAGTGACAAATTTCAAGTTTCTATCTGACTAGATCATAAAATTATGAGGGACCTCAATTAAAAACTCATTGTAACTAAAATTATGATGTTAAAATTGGGAAAGTTTATGATTGGAAGATATAGAATGTTATATTAAAAATTAAGAGACAATACTTTTTAAGGGAATGTAACCAATTTTTATACTTATATTACACCATGAAACTAAATCATTGTGATTGGTAAGATGTTTGGAATATTAATATTGAAATATGGTATCTAACAAGGTAATCACCTTTCATACAATTAATTAATAATATTAAAACATATTCTTACTGATAAGCTTAACCTGTCAATTTCAAAAAATGTGTAGTTCCGTTTCAATGGTATTTTTTATTTATGGTACATTCACATAATTTGTTTTTTTATAATATAATATTTATCATCAATGGAAATCTCCAGTATATCCAAAATTTTCCAGGACTTGTTTTGGTGATATATTTTCAATAGGGAGGATTCATATCCAAAAGTTTAATTACCTAGTAATTATGATCATATATTTAATTACATAATTTAAAATTTGTTTCCCTTTCTTTGATGATAGGATCACCCTTATTAATATAATACTTATTTTGATGGTGTGAATGTGATGAAATTTATATTTAAAACCCAATGTGTCATTGGGAAGATTGAATACACTTTTTTTCATTCACTATAAGTCTCTATAGATGATGTATATTTTATGTTGTAATGTTGGTCAATACTGAATAAACCATTTCATGATTGAGGAATTATTTTTATAAAAAATGAGGTGTGCATGATGTAAATGATGGATAAATTATCTTGTGATGAATTATGATGATAATTTACAAGGTTGAGACTTATTAAGGAAAATTATGGAGTCATTTCTATGTCTTTATAGAATTGGTATTCAAAATCATATGATCATTATATACATTAATAGTAAATATAACAATATATAATTAAAATTTAATAATGGATCATAGAGAATATTGAAATATCATTATATTTTGGATAATAGCTCCGGTAATCACATTTTTTTACATTGTATCGATATCATAGTATATGTTTATCTGATTCCAAGATTCATTTGATTTTTATCGTTGATAATCTAGATAAGTAAAATATGATTAAATTTTATCATCATACTTGTTAATATTCTTAATCACTATATTTTCTAACCTATATCATAAATTATTTTTGTAATATTGTGTTTCAAAAACATGGTCATTCTTATTTAGGGTCAGAATAATAAGCCAATATAATATTGATAAAATAATTATAATCATAAGTACAAATATATCCCTAGATTAAAACATTATTAAATAAAAATAAGTTTATATTGAATAAAATTCATTATACAACACTAATTTATATATGAAGATAATTCATCATTTATTCTAGGAATGAGAATGGGTTGGTTACATTTCGTACATTTTACGGAACTTCATGGATCTATCCATATCCATTGGTTTCATTGATTATTCCCATTAAACATGGGTTAAAAATGAAATGGTTGTACCCAATATAAGTAATTCATAATGTAGGGCTATCTTGTGGCCATATTCTTAGTTGTTTGGTATAAACACAGTGAGGGAAGGTGTATCAACCTCAAATTTCATGGAACATTAATCTTATGTTTTTTAATATTAGTGTGGAATTGTTTTTAGAATTTTTGGGCTGTTATATTTATTTAGGGGAATATAGTTTAGATTAATTGGGAAAAATATTGAACCAACTTCTTGTCAAATGCTAAATGTATATATAATAGCTGAAAAATCAACGGAAAGACAATGGATAGACTAAAAGCTCTGTAGCCCTGTAATGATCATTATCCAATCAGTAGGGAACCACCAGCTAGCTAATGAGAAGGGAAAGTATCCTAGGAACCGCTTATAAATACCCGTCAGGCAGTTAGTCTCCAATAGCGAACTTGCATCAACCTGCTGATAAGTTCATTCAGCTAGACAGTAAATCCTAAATAGATTTTTAATCACGTTTAACCCCATATATTCACCCAATTTCTCCAATTTGAAGTCACTCCCCCATAAATGGATAATATTTCCTCAAAAACTAGTGATGATCATTATAATTTTATAATTCATATTAGTTATCCCAATTTCTTTATCATATCATGATATGACCAATCTATTAGCTTCCAAAAGGTAACCCAACATCGATCTAGCAAAATATTCATGTTTTTTCAATGATTTTAATCATATTCCATAGATTTAACATCTATATTTTTGTATTCTTATGATATCAAATAGATAATTCTATTATTGTTTAATTTAATGATCCTAGAAATTTTGATAATCAACCTGTATCTCATAATTGTATAAATATCCATTAGGGGTGGTGGTTCTCATTTGGTAAGTATAATCAAATTATAATCTTTTCCATGTTTATCTTATTGGATCATATTAATATAGTACTCTTGGGATAATTTGGGGACTACTATAGGGATCATTGGAGTACAATGTTTAAAAATGTGTAAAATCATTATTATTTACATTAATTCTCTTAAGGTAGGATATATTTACCATTTATGGTCATTGTATGATATTTTATCATATAAAACACATTGGGATTATATATGGCCCGTTTGACATAGATTTACATGAAATTATTGTTCCCTTATATTTTTCCTTCTATATAGATATGTAAATTTTCTATGAAAAATCCACGTCAGAAATCCAGAAGACCATGTTCTCTAAAATGGATAGTTATCTTTTTATAGGGATATCATGGATGAGGTGTTAATTTTTTATTCATCCTTGTTTAATAAATTTGAGGGATGTTACATAAATCATGCATCCTATGTGCGAATGATCTTACAACATTGGAATATTTCATTGATTTAGATTGTTTAGTATAGCGTACTACTGGGGAATTTTCAAGTACATTGGTAGTGTTCCATTGAATTATTTGTGTGGTGTGTTTGTAATATCATTAAAATATTAATAACTATGATTTGGTGATTTAATATTTATTTATGAAAAGCACCCCTAAAAGGTGTAGCATTACTTTCCCATAAAATAATATGTTAAATTCATTATTAATGATTGAATTTAGATATATGATAGTTTGATGAATCTGTTGATATGTTGTGTAGATCATGCCTAATAAATTCTGGCAATGACTACTTCTAACAATCCATCCCAATTGGTGATAAAGTATGTTGATCCATGGATTGTGGAATATTGGTTAACATATTATGACTTAACAAATGTAGTTTTTTATTGGTACATTTACTTAATATGATTATATAAAAATTTATGTAAATTTTTCACTGATGTTAATGATGAATTGGTGGTTTCATTTTTGATATATACTCACACCCTATCGTAATATCATGGTGGGGATGGGGAATTTACAGTCATGATAATAGTTAAAGAAAATGGCCTTGATCAATGTAGCTAAGATGGAGGAGAAGGGATGACAATCATCTTGTGGTTTAATTTTGCTGGGGTTTTAAGGAATTGAATTTTACATTCCATATTTATCTCTTTATTAAATGGCCCATATTTTTATAGTTTCTTAGTTGTCTTTTACGAAATTTTTTATGTGATCGTCTATTTCATCAGTGTTTTTATATTCATTGATATTATTATTTCTTCTATTGGGTACATTGATCGATATCTATTACAGAAGACACAATTCTGTCTTATTATTTTCAGGACCTTAATTATGGCTATAATATTCTTGTGTATAGGGAAGTATTTCAGAGGCCTTGTGAAACCATATTCCATACTAGGTGATAAAGGACCGGGTGGTTCAAAATGTAATAATAGGGATGATTTATTTTGATTATTTTATTGGAATCATTTATTGGGATATGATGTTTTCATGGATTTATATGGAACTGATTTCTAGTAGTATCTAACCCTTGTTTGAAGGAAGTCAATGTTATTGGACGTGGAAATATTGTTTGATTTTTAATTTTACTAATTACAAATTTCACATCAATAGTTAAAAATAATTTTTGTTTTATATTTCAGGATATTCCTTTCTGTCCTGATTGGAAATAGATTTTGAGTA
The DNA here is from genome assembly GCA_963277665.1 of Viscum album. Taxonomy (NCBI): domain Eukaryota; kingdom Viridiplantae; phylum Streptophyta; class Magnoliopsida; order Santalales; family Viscaceae; genus Viscum; species Viscum album. The sequence continues at coordinate 2,004,317,174 of OY728136.1, forward strand.
TATATATATAATGGATATGAAGATAGTTTAATATCTTTTGTATATTTTTCTATGATTTTCATAACTTTATTTTTCTAAAAAATATCATATATGTGATTATGACTAATGTATAAATCTTGTTTGTGTGGACTTGATCCTTGAGTAGTTTGTTATCATATCATATGTTATATTTTTTAAATTCATTATTGTTTTATGATTATATATTTTGGATGAAAATGGAAATTCTTATCTTATAAAATTGGTTTAAAGGTGAATCAAGGTATTTTGGTTTCTAAATGGGATTATGAAAATCATGTTCTTGGGAATTGTTTTTTTGGATTTTTAGTACTTTGTGAAATGGGATCATTAGAATAATTGAATAGAATTTGTATTTTGATAAGATATTTCCCCTCTGATAGGGCATAAAATTGGTGGCGTTTTTTATGAAATTATTTTAAATATGAAAATGTTGTGTTTTTTCTCATGTTTACATAAAAAGGGAGATGCTATTTCTGTTGTTTTCAAATGGGTTTGAATGTGGTTTACCAAAATTATTTTGTTAAAAATTAGTTTTGAAATGGAATAATAAAATGTAAAAAAAGTTTTGAATCAATTATTAATGATTTTTATAGACCTGTTTGCTACATTTAAACAAGATTTTATAGTGAAAATGCAAGACCATCTTCAATTCATCTTTTTTTTATCATGATGATAATTGTTTCCCTTATGTATGATTCATCTTTTATATACTTCTCAAGAGTAGTGGTGTTTTATATATGTGTTTTGGTGAATAATATCCCATTAGGGGGTGTTTTTGTTGAGACTGATGTAAAGACCAGAATTTTTACATAGTGCAGTTTGAGAAGAAATCTTAATATTTTATGTTGGATTCTCGTCAGGGGTAAAATGGGTTTTCCACAAAAATTTAATCTCTATTAATTTTTAGGACTACTCCATTGGCCCTGCAATAGGTTATTGAACCTAGGACAAGGGTTATTTTGTAAATTAGATATGTTCAAATTTTAGAGGAATACTTTTTTTTAAAAGGTAGGGGCTTAAGCCTCATTTATTATTAATGAATATAAAAGTCCTCTTTACAGTAGGCAAGGCATAAACTCGAGTTGGGTGTTGGGGCCTGCGCGGTCCCATTTTTATTTTTTGTTTATATTAATTATTTTCTATTATTTATTCATCCTAATTGCACACACCTCAATTGATATCAACTTTTATCATGAGCTACTAGAGAAAATTAAGATTTAGAAATAGGTAGAGAAAGAAGGGAATATTGGTACCGTTGCGAAGCCCTTGATGCACTGAGTCGGCGTATGGCGACCATGGATGGTGAAATCAAACGATGATTTGGAGGTTTCTGCCCAATGGTATACTTGATTTAATATTTCATAGATCCCACTTAAATTGGTTTTTTCATGTTCCTATTGTAATATATTTCATGTTTTGGCCTCTTAAGAAACACCCTATTGTTTCAGTGGTGAAAATTAAATTTTCACGTGATTTGAGGGTTTCCCCATCCGGGACCCAGATTAGACTATGTGTGTTCTACGAAGACCAATTGTGTGTTCTTCCTGTTCGTGGGCCAAGAAGTTTTCTTATGTACACATCATGTAATTTGAGTACATGTCGTGTGGTGGTACATGGCCATCTGTCAGGCAGTGGGAAAATTAATCATGAGTTTTTGGTTTTTTAACAGTACACACCCTGTATATTGAAGAAAATTACATGCACTTTTACATAGGTAGACCCCATTTTGATCTATCCATGTAAAAGTAAACATCCAGTGGGAGGGACAAGAGTACACACTGTGTACTCAAAATTAGACACCATTTAATTTTTCCAGCTTAGATTTTTTTTGGTATTTTGTTCCCTAGAAGTTAGAATTGGGCATGTGAGTAGTCCATTCTGAATATTTTTCCACGGATATTACTATGATTGAATTATATTGACATTTATATGTCACCTAATTTTTGTTTTGGTGGTTTATATATATATATTTATAGGTTTTTGTTCTAGTTATTGTGTTCATTTGTTCCTTGAGAGTGGGACATGGCATGGATGATAGATTGGGTGTTCAGAAAAACCTAGTTGGAACCTTTGATCTAAGATGATATATGAGCTATATCACATAACCTAATCTTTTGAGGACGTTCCCCTTGTGGGACATTCCCTTCTCACATATGAGGTTGTGAGACTGGTAGCTTCCAAGGATCCCCCGAGGGAATCCTTTTCTAATGTGCTGACTTATGTGGTCACCTATTTCGTCACTGCTGTATTTTAATTTGAGGTATCCATATTATTTAATTCCTTTGATGTTCTTAGTTTAATGATCTGGTATAGGATTCCTCATTACCTCTTCACTAAGGTTCCCATGTAGGATTCCTTCTCTCATGTTAACCTAAAGAATCCCAAGTAAGATGTCTCCTCCATATTATACTAGAGGAACCCAGTGGGTGCCCGTGGATTGACCAACCCAGATCTGTTACGTTGGGTTGGGGTAGAGATGGTGTACTGGTGTCACCTAAAACCCATTCCAAACATGAAATCAAATGTGTTGTGGATGTAGTGTTTGGTTAGATTTTTGGCCCACCCTCACTCATTTTTTTATATAAGAAATGATTTTGCGGATGTAGTATTGTTTACCAATGATGCTTCTTGGTTGGTGGCTATTTAGCATGACATGGGGAATCTTTATTGTTTGTTTGTATATCGAAACATTCTCTCTTTTTATCCGACTAGTGATCCATGTTATTTTTATTATTCTATAGGTACCTGGAAAAATTTTGTGGGACTTGGCTATTGATCCTGGATATATATATATATATATATATATTGTGATATATATATTTTTTGTATATCCAATAGTTCTTCCTAGTATCTAGATATTATGTCTTATAGGTTTACTTTATTTTCTTAAGTGATAACTTGAATCCTGTGGTAGGAATGCCTTGGACGGACTCATGGGAGGACTGTTATGCCTAGGGAAAAGGATCAGATATGCCTGTGGGGAAGGATTAAATATACATAAGGGTAAGGATCTGATATTCATACTGGAATGGATGGTATATGCTTGTGGGTGAGGTTGTTTTCTACCTAAGGGATAGGGTTTTTCTATTCCATTGTCAAATTTATTCTTTTTATCGGTTGGATTCATGAGATTATGTTTAGTGTTTTTCTGGTAAGTGACCTTTTATTGGATTAACAAATGGTATATAGCATCAATTCTTATAATATTAACTATTGGTATGTGATATCCATGTTTATGATCGGAGGCTAGTACATGTGATCCCTAGTGTAGGATTAGCATCCCCCTAGGGTGACATAGCTTGTTTAGAGAAATAATTTCATCTTTGGCTGAAAAAGGTACATGTCGATGGGATTTATTGGCATAGTGATTGACTTAATGATACTCTTCTTGAGAGGCACAATATCTATCTTAATTCCCATGAATGGGATTTCCAGGAGATCGGGCTTATGGACCCATGGATTGACTGTTGTTGTGGTTTCAAGATGTTTGATACACATTCTGATGAATATTCATATTTATGAATATATGTATATGTATGGGACAATACCTCTGAACATATATCAACATGGACATCCATTGGGGAACTTTCTAGTTCAGAAGGATTACAGACCCAGAGTTTGACTATAGTTTCACATTTGGTTTTTACTGTCTTTTGTGGTGTTCTAGCTAAGCTGAGCATGGTGCTATTGCATACACTTTTAGCAGCACAATTATAGTTATCTTGTCAGGGTATCCTACAGAGATTATTTCTCACCCCTAGAGGTTCACCTTGGTGTATGTGTTGAAATTATGTCTACATTTCTTCTTGGGAATGAGTTTCATGGTGTATAGGACTAAGGCCCAGTGTTTCATGATTAAGAGGAGCAGCATGAGTGAATCTATTGATTGGAATGGTGCAGTTGGATAGTGTTTAGAGATCGGGTAAATGGATTTTTTTGAAGTTAGTAGTAGAGCCTTGTACTTTTACATTTAGTTTCATTTTTACTGGAATCTGTATGGTATACCCAGTGGGTGACCAGTGTTATATTGTATTTCATAATTGTTTGGGATTTTAATGTATTTTACTATTACAGCATGGCCCATTTCAGTGGTTTATTTCTTCCACACTATATATAATTTTCTCTATGTATGATACTTAGTCATTACAAATTTTTTCTTACTCTGGTATAGAGGAATAGTCTACCAACTACCAAACTGTAGGACCTTAATTCTAATTGGCAGCCTCTGGCATACGGGGAGGCTTGCTTGAGTCCTTATAGAGAACCTGATCAGAGCACTACTTTAGTGGATTTTGGTTTGGGATGATACAATGTGGTATTAGAGGAATTTCTTTTCCTAGTTTTAACTATTTGGGATATGGTTGACATGGGTATTAGTAATGTTTCGAAACCTATGATTGAAATCTCACTATTGTGTTAAGAACACGTGTTTCAGTAGGAAGTCATTATTTCTATGATATGAGATAGTTTTTCTTATTTTGTGATGTTACAGTGGTATTATATATTCTCCTTGAGGGACACACTTATTCTGGGTGGATTTTATGAATTATTAATAACCTCTGGATCATGGCCATTAGTAAAGGGATAGAGATTTATTTTGACTCTTAGATGACAAAGGTAAGAGGTGTCACATGAATCCTACTAGTCATGTAGGATTCACAACATATAATCCTAATAGTGTGTGTTTTTATTAACAACTATGACCACTGGGTCTACATACACTAACTTTTTACTCTCATGGATGGTTATGTGGATCTACATTAGGGCATTTTTGTTGAGAGTCTGATGAGTCAGTCCTCATGCACCTGATGTGTATTGACCATAATAGGTCAATATGGCATGTGATTGATTTCTATTTAACCCCATGATAGGTGTTGTTTATCAAGTCTGTGGTTGTCTCGTCGTATTGTAGAGTATGATGTCTATAGATACCAAGGATTTTGTTGTTGATTTCACCTCCTTGGGGTATTTTCATATACGGATACCAGATGAGTGTCTGTTCAACTTTCTTATTCTTTGTTGGTTGGGAACAATAGGGAGCAGTACCTTCTAGGGATGCTCGAACATTATGAGGGCCCTCAAATGATGTGTTTTTATAATTTGACCTACATTTATCATTGTTATCTTACCTTCTTTTCAATGGTTCTGATATATTGGTCTAGTTTGTTCAACATTCTGTCCCTATTGTGAATTATTTTCTATAGGGAAAGGTGGAAATTCTAGATACCCTTAGTTTTGAATCATACCCTTGAAGGATGACTTATTTTTTGTTCTAGGGAAGCCTGTTTGAATGGTTGGCATGTGGTTTTCGATGCCTTTTGGTCAGGGAGAATGTATTATACTTTTTTTATCGAGTCATGGTAGGTTCAAGAGTTTTCATTATAGGCAGGATAATGCCTTCATCTTATGATGAATCACCTAGCATGCTTGTTTATTTTAAGACTGCCTTCGACAAACAAGAATGATTAGGTGCATGTCATTGTCAACTAGTGTTTACACTATTTCTAATGTAGTAATGTTGTGGGTAGATGCTCTCTACTGGAAAGAAATAATTTGTACATGTTGTGTGGTAAAGAAACCTGCTATTTTTGTGAGGTATCATTTGATTATAAATAGGTGAGTGGCAGGGTGTGATATGAGGACTACTGTATCAGGACCTTCCATGGGTTTGGATCCTGGAAGTTGTGCTAGAATTTCCCTTCATGGTAGAGGTGACATAGAGGAATAAATCATGTACCGTAACATTGTTGACTAGTGGAAAAATCCTTGTCATCTTTTCATAGGATGGATAACATGGCTCAGAGGGAGATGGACATGCCTTTTTGTAGAATCTCAATGTACTCCTGTTAGATATTATATTGTGCATCTCAATTTGTATGGAGTATGCTGAGAGAGCTTCACCCCAATGTCGAGCTCCTTTTTCATTATTTACTTTCACATTGTTAAGGACAGATCATGTTGTTTTTACACTCTAGGAGTGGATTTAGGAAATCCATATGTTGGGAAGTGCACCGTTTGTAACTCGAGGGCGATTTTTCTCATTTCGGTTCAACTTTGGTGTTTACCTTGAAATTTTGAGCATGATATTTTCATTTAAGATGACGATAAGGGTATACCTATGGTAGGGAGTGTAACAACCCGACCCCAGTTACCCAGAGTTGGTGATTTATTACATAATATTAACATGACCACAAAAGATCAAGTCTCGAAAGACTGATTAGTTTAGTAGTATTGGAATAACTAGATACATTCATAAAGTTTACATTACATCATAAAGTGAAAACTACAACAACATCTTGTCTCCACACTCATATCCCCTTATACTATCCCTACAGTTCATTCATAAAATACATCTTCACATCTTGGGAAAAATAAAACATTGAAAGGGGTGAGCTCAAATGCCCAGTAAGGATAACAATATAGCGTAAACTTTCATAAATAAGAAAAAAAATATAAGGCAATGTATAACTAAAACAAATTCCTTTAAAACATGAACTTCAGCATAATATGAAAAAGATAAAATGAAATAATGCCTTTTACTTATTCACATGGATATTCTACTAGTCAAATAATCACATACAATATCAATAACCACTTTCATAATTAGTGAATGCATAATGCCAGACTATCATAACAACATAGTCAAGGGCTTGTGCCAAGACTACAAATAAGATTTTTTCAAGGCCATGTTCCAAGACACTAGTTTGTCTCATGAGACCTACCGATGCATCGAGGAGCTATAGCAGGCTACACCCGTCACTTATTAAGTCCAATGCATTCCTCATATGAACAGGTTTAAACATAACATATACATTCGTATTAAAGATAGCATACAAAATGTAAATACTTTCTACATAAACCATGAATGGTATAAAAATAACACATCCACATTCAAACATATCACAAAACCTTCAATACAATATGGATGTTTTGTATCATAATAAATAAACATAAAATAAGCTTAAAATCCATCAACGGATGTTGACATAGATGAAATTGAAACTATTTGAGAGAAATATCTCTTTTTTTGAAATCATTTAAAAGTCACATAATAATAAAAGAAGACATTTACTTTGAAAATATTCTTATAAGCTTTTAAGGGAATATTTGATGATTTTATAATGGTGGAAAATAGTTTCTCCTGCCATATATGTTAGAAAATACATTCTTACCATAATTCTGTCGAAATGGTTTAAAAGGACCTTGTTTGGAAAACGACAGAAAGATTCCATTATAAATATATTTTTAAAAGTCAACAATGGTAGAAATTAATTTAAACCGTAGTCTATAAAATAGTAATAATTATTTGAAATACATTTTTAAGAAACACGGATGTAGATGATAAAGAGGTCCCAGTAGAAAATTATGTATAAACAACCTCGGATAATGAAGAGATTGTGATATAAACCCTTACCTTGTAATTTTCCTTAGTTGAGGGTAGGTTAACCTCATGTATAATGGTGAAATAATTTTTATTAAATAATAATATAATCATATACATTAATATGATATCATATATGATCTTTTAACATTGATTTATTAATAATATTTTAGTATTATCATTGTTTCGGTTGTTAACAGATTCGTTTTCCTTTATATTATTTGTTATGTGAGCCATATTTGTTATGGATGGGACATATATTATTCATATCCAGAATGATATCGTGTCTCTAAAAATTATTTTTAATCATCAAATGAAATTTAGTCTTGAATGGATACGATGGGGAATAAATCTTATCGCGTTCGTGGAGACGGTAATCCGTACGTACGCATAAACGACAATATCATTCTTTGGATATTAAAATAATATATAATTGGATTTTATATCTTATATAAAGAAAAATTATCATGTTATATTTATTATTTACATGAATTAAACATCATTATTGCACCCATATGATTAATAATGTATTGAATAACAATTACACCACGATGTGGAGACGGTAGGCCGTACGTACGCACATATTGTGACATGTCATTCAAAGGATGGATAGAATAATGAATATGGTTGTACCATATTTATAATATCATAAAATTATATAAATATACCGGAGTTATTATTTTATAATGGAAATAAAACATAAAGAATAAGTAGAAGATGAAATGAACATGAAAGAGGGCGGTGAAGACATTACCTCTTCTTCGAGTTCTTCCTTTGGATTCGATCAAAAGGTATATGTAGGATGGTTTTATGATCAAAATAAGGCCTCTAGGATGAAGTGAGGGAAGTTGAGATAATATTTGGGTAGATTTGGCCGAGCCAAAAGGCTTTTTAGCTATGAATTAGTGATAAGGGGGAGTTCCCTTTTATAAGGGGTGAGGGGCACCTTAGGAAAAGCTAAAAATATAATTTTGTAATAAATTTAAATTCAGTTTATAATGGATCCAAAGTTAATTATTCAAAGTCTAAGGTGGATATGGGTCGAAATAATTTCAACCAATATATTTTAGATAGGTTTGTGTCACTATATTAACCTTATATTTTAGTTTGAACTCTAAGTTAATTAGTTTGACATTCACTATGTCACAATAAAGTTTTATATTATATAGTTAATAAACATACTATATAAATCCAATAGACTCCCAAGTGATCCATTAATGATACAAATATCATTATATAAGTCCTTTTGATGAACCTTAGATTTTTAAGAATTTAATATCAATTTATAATATAATATTTATTTTAAAAACTCTTTTATGTCAATTTTGACACTATTTGGTATTTTATTTTTGAGAAAATATAACAGCATGATTACATCGATAAAACATAATTAAATCAATAATATCATGTCATATTAAGCTATTAAATTACTTGTAATTCATTAAAAGTCTCAAATTATATTTATCTGGGTATTTATAATATCTATTATTTTAATATTTTACAAATAAGGTAATTACTTCATCATCATTGAGTCATAAATAAATTAAATTATTTAATATTTAATAATTATAAATAAAATACCAAAATGTAGTAAATCTTTTTATATTTCTAATAAATATTTATATTCAAATTTATCTTATGTATAATCCTATGTTAAAAATGTTTTAATTATTAATATTTGATTTTATCTCTTTTAACTGTTCTTTGATTTAAGTAATAATAAATGTCCTAATCTAATCCATGTTGACCTAAATGATAATATTTTATTCCTAAGTTTGTTTTTGGTTGGGATAAACTTTTCCAATAGAATTAGGACTTGTTTTAGGGTAATATTAATATACTTTTTACCTTTAATTACATTATTTACTTTTAACTGTGGTAAATAAATGTAAAAAGTTAGTATTCACAAAAAATTATTTTTATCTTATTGAACCACATTTTACTCTTTGTTATTAACCGTGTCTCTCAGATTTTTGAAATTCCACTAATAGAAGTGGTAAAATTAAGTTTTATGTGAATTTTTAAATTCTCCTAGGAGGTGGGTAAAAGACGGTGAAAAGTTTAATAAAATTTTCATATATCTAAAATTATTCTAAACTATCTCTAATGAATTACATTGAACTTATATAGGTATTATGTATCTATTTTGACCATAATTAAATTTAAATAAAATAAATACGTATTTAAATAAAAATTCGGTTTTAAACTATAACTTAGTGTTTTTTCAATATTCATTAAAAATTGAATGTTTACATAAAAATACTAAAAATTCACCATAAGATAATTTTGATATTCCAAATCCAAAAATGAAGTCCATTTTGAAAGATAAAATTTATAAATATTCAAAAAGTTATAGTACTATTCATAACGTCTAGTTTGATTGGTTGTGGTGTGTGTTAGAACTTGAAGTTGCGTACAACACATGCTACTGTATTATTCAAAGGAAAACATACCATGGAAGCTTGGGGTGTTACATTCTCCCCTCCTTCATATAATTTCATCCTCAAAATTTCTAGAATAATAGCTCATGAAAATACTTGGGTGATTATTCATCATATGTTTCTCAGTTTCCCACATTGCCTCTTCCATCTTATGGTTTCTCCATAGAACTTCTACCAGATGCGTTTTCTGGTTTCTCATAACTCGTTCTATCATATCAAGAATCTTGACCGGCTCTTTGCAATAAGACAGACCGAGTTCCAGTTCTAATTCCTCATAAGTGAGTACATGAGTTGGGTCAAGCATGTATTTCCTCAACAATGATACGTGGAACACATCATCAACTTTGGAGATATTTGGAGGCATTTCCAAACGATAAGCTACAACCCCAATCTGTTTTAGAATTTTTGACATGTCTGATGTACCTGAGACTCAATTTAGCCTTCTTACCAAAATCTATAATTCACTTCCATGGAGATACCTTCAAGAAAACATGATCTCCTACCTGAAATTCAAAATCCTTCATTCGGTTATCGACATAGGTCTTTTTCCTACTTTGAGAAGCTTTGATGTGGTTTTGGATTGCCTTTACCTTTTTCATCATTTCCTCCACCAGTTCTGGGCCAACATGTTTTCTTTCATCAACGTCATCCAAACAGGTTGGTGTGCGACATCTTTTTCTATATAACTCTTTATATGGTGCCATCTGAATACTTTAATGGAAGCTATTGTTATAGGTAAATTCAACCAGAGAAAAATATTGATCCCACATACCATGAAATTATTGTGAGAAAGATCTCAACATGTCTTATAAGGTTTGAATAGTCTATTCTGATTTTCCATCTGTTTGAGGGTGGTAGGTAGTGCTCAAACAAAGTTCAGTATCCAAAGCCTTTTGAAGACTCATCCAGAATTCTAAAGTAAAACGGTGATCACGATCAGAAACAATTGATAGGGGTACTCCATGAAGTCTCACAACTTCATATATATATAGTTTTGCTAGATGCTCCAGTGGTAGATCTTCTCTTATAGCTAGAAAATTTGATGAAATGGTAAAATGATCAATAATAACCCATATTGTATCGTTCCTTCTAAGAGTCTTTGGTAGCCCCATGACAAAGACCATTGTAATATTGTCCCATTTCCACTCCGATATGGGAAGAGGTTGCATGTCTCTTCAATGATGTTTCCTTCCAATATTCACTTATTGAAAAACCATACATCTTGAAACAAAATCAGCAATCTACCTCTTCATATTGTCCCACCAAAAATGTTCTTTCATATCTCTATACATTTTGGTGCTCCCAGGGTGTATAGAGAAATTGGAACTATGAGAATCATCTAACAATTCCCTTTTTAGATCAGGTATGTCGGAAACACAATGTCTCTTCCCAAATTTCATAATTCTATCTTCATACACAAAGTCTCTCAACCTCCCATCATTCACAGATTTAATTTTCTTTTGAAATTCTTCATCATCGGTCTGAGAACTCTTAATCCATTATAGTAATGATGGTTTGGAAACCATTTGAAAAAGCATTAATGTTTCAACTTCAATGGTAATTCCCATATCAATCTTTACTAGATCAATGAAAATATGATCCCTTACAATTATCATCATGTTTAAAGCTCCATGATCTTTTCTACTCAAAGAATCTGCAACATTATTTTCCTTCACTATGTGGTATTGTATCGTGCAATCATAATCTTTGAGTAGTACAAGCCATCACCTTTGCCTCATGTTGAGTTCTTTCTGTGAGAAAATATACTTTAAACTCTTGTGATCATTATAAATCTCACATTTTTCACCATAGAGATAATGTATCCATATCTTCAAAGCAATGCTTACAATAGCTAACTCAAGACCATGAGTATGATTGTTTTTCTCGTGAATTTTTAGCTGTCATGATGCATAGGCAGTAACCCTATCATTCTGAATAAGGAAACAACCATGTCCTTTCTTTGATGCATCACTATTAATAACGAATCCATCATTCCCTGATGATAGAGTCAATAGAGGAGCATTGAATAATATTCTATTTAGTTATTCAAGAAATTCTTCACACTCTTTTTTCCAAACAAATTAAACCCCTTTATGTGTGAGCTTCATTAATGGGTTATCCAATTGGGCGAAATTCTAGACAAAACGTCGATAATAACATGCTAAGCTAATAAAACACCATACCTCAGTTATATTCATTGGGGATCACCATTATTGGATTGCGTTGGTCATAGAAGTATCAATAAAGGTTCCATCATTAGAGACAATATGGCCAATAAAAGAGATCTCATGAAGCCAGAATTCACACTTTTTAAACATCCCATATAATTAATGTCTTCTAAGAGTCTTCAGGATAATGCGATAGTTATTTTCACGATCTTCATAGAATTTGGAGTATACTAAGATATAATCAATAAATACCACCACAAATTCATCAAGATATTCCTTTAAAACTCTATTCATTAGATCCATGAATACATAGGGTGCATTAGTCAATCCAAAAGGCATACTGTAAACTCGTAATGCCCGTACCTGGTTCGAAATGATGTCTTCAGAATGTCTTCATTCTTCACACACAACTGATGGTATCCATATCAAATTTCAATCTTTTTGAAAAGTATTGAGCTCCATGGAGTTTGTCAAATAAATCATCAATGTGAGGTATGGGATACTTGTTCTTTATTGTTATAGCATTGATTTCCCTATAGTCGATACGTAACCTCATAGATCCATCTTTCTTCTTAACAAAAAGGATAGATGCTCCCCATAGAGAAACACTAGGGTGAATAAATCTCTTATTACTAAATTCCTCTAGTTGTTTATTTAGTTGAATTAATTCCACAGTGGCCATTCAATAAGGGGTCTTCGATATAGGCCTTGAACCATGAATTAAACCAACGGAAAACTCAATTTCTCATTCTGGAGGATGTCCATGTAAGTCTTCTGGAAACACATAAACATATTCTCTCACAATTAGTACATAATCTATTTGAACATTCCATTCCCCACCCATTGTCATTTCATTCTCTTCCTCCCCAATAATTGAATTTAGTTGAGCTACTGTGGGTGGATCTAGGTACGAATTTAGTGGTAATGATTCCGCTCTAAAGATAAGGTGTTCCTTATCATCGTCATCAAAAATTGTATCCTCTTTCTTCTTATAATAAATTTTTGTGTCATTGTCCGAAATCCAATCCATACCAAGGATTATATCAAATTCAATCATAGTTATGACAATGAGATCCACATATAAAGAACATTTATGTGCTCAAATGGGGAATGACTCAAAAAAATATGTTGCAATGATACTTCCCTTAGGAGTTTTGACTTACAACTACCTTGTTAAATCAAATTAGAAATATCTTATTTTCTTAGCAAACTGGGAAGATATGAAACAATGCAATGATCAAGAATCAAATAATGAATTTTCTAAACTTCAGAAAAACATTAAATTACCTTCCACCACGTCTTTTGGAGATTCTACCTTAGCAGTAGTGATAACATAAGCTTGGACTTGATCCCTTGTCCTTTTCTGAGGTAAGTTCCCCTAACACTTAGGAAATTCATTGGCATAATGTCCCATATCCCTGCAGTTTTATCATTGAACATCGGTAGATTCTTTTTCCCCTTGCAATAACGAGCTTGGTGGCCTTTTTCACAATACTTGTAACAGACTCCCATTACCTTCAAGCAAGTACCAGGGTGTTTCTTCCCACATTTACTACAAGATGGATATTCAACTTTTCCCTTCTTCTGGTTATTTCCATTTCTAGAGTGATCAGTATATCTCTTCTTCTCCTATTTTCCTTTAATTTCATAAGACTTGGAGAATTATTTTTCTGTCTTAATAGCATACGAGAGAATATCTTCGTATAACGAGAAGGATTGTGAGGCCAATAATCAATAGAGAAATAGTTTTAACCCATCAAATAAACGATCTATCTTACTTCTTGGGTTTCATATATACTCTATAGAATACCATGCGGACGTTGTAATGTTTTCCTCATACTTTGTGACATTCTCATCCTCCTTTTGTCTTAAACATAGAAATTGACATTCCATATCTGATCGATGGTCACGAGGAAAGTATTTTTCTAAAAACAGATCTTTAAACTCCCTCCATTCCATATTTGATACCTCATCATCTTCCTTAATGTTTTAAATCAATTACCACCATTGATCAGCATCTCGAGTGAGGTGGTAAACTCCATGATAACCTTTTCCCTTTCATTACTCCCCAACGTCTAAAATATTTTCTCTAGTGAACTTATCCATTTCTCAGCTACCAATGAATTTTTACTCCAATTGAATGTTGGGGGATGTTGCCTCATGAAGCGATCTAACATTGATCCTCCACTTTACAGATCAGGGTTCTCCATACGGGTAAGGTTATTATTCATAACCTAAGTGAGTTGTTCTAGTATGGTGATTAGATGATCAGCACCAGTTGCATCACCAGCTCCACTATAATTATCTTGAGCAGGAGAGAAATCCCAACATGGGGTGCATGCATTGATATGGTTTCCTTTCCTTCCCCTAGGCACCATTTGTAAATAATGGCATAAACTAGATCAGTTTATGAATCAAAATACATAATTCCATTCATGTAAAACACTTAACATAAATTTAACTATTTAGGGATATAATCCATAATCATAAAATATACTCTTTAAGGAAGTATATACTAATAAACCCTACATAATGATTTGTAATGAAAATGAGAATTATCCTAAGAATATCCTCTGAGAGTGTCGTTACCATGAGTGCATCAAGTCCTGTTGTCGTGCACCAGTTCTCGTTCGAGTCTAGCTCAAGGTGGTGTTTTTGGGTTTTACCCCAAGGTACATCTATGCCAGAGCCGCCCTTACCTGCTTGTATCTAGATACGGATGTATTGCTAAGAAAACACAACAAATCTCTTCAATAAAAACATTATAGGAAGTTATTCTATACTAATCCTCAAAGTCCATCTTAGGTCTATGTGCTCTAATCAGAGTTGATCTAAATCTAGCATCCAAGGTTTGTACTAAACATTCTCTAATACCAACTATAACACCTCGAACCTAGTTACCCAGAGTTGGTGCATTATTACATAATATTGGCATGATCACAAAAGATCATGTCTCTAATGACCGATTACTTTAGTAGCCTTGGAATAACTAGATACATTCATAAATTTTACATTACATAATAAAGTGAAAACTACAACAACATCTTTTCTCCACACCCATATCCCCTTATACTATCCCTGCAGGTCATTCATAAAATACTTCTTCACATCCTGGAAAAAATAAAACAATGAAAGGGGTGAGCTCAAATTCCCCTTAAGGATAACAATATAGAGGAAAAATACATAAATAAGAAAAAAATTTAAGGCAATATATAACTAAAACAAAAGCCTTTTAAACTTGAACTTCATCATAATATGGAAAAGATAAAATTAAATGATTCCATTTACTTATCGACATGATTATTCTACTAGTTGAATAATCACATGCAATATCAATAACCAATTTTATAATGAAGGAATGCATAATTTCATACTATTATAACCACATAGTCAAGGCCTTGTGCCCAGACTATAAATATGATTTTGTCAAGGCCTTGTGCCAAGACACTAGTTTGTCGAATGAGACCTACCAATGCATCTAGGAGCTATAGCGGGATCCACCCGTCACTTATTAAGTCCAATTTATTCCTCATATGAATAGGTTTAATCATAAGATAAACATTCTTATTTAAACTAGCATACAAACTGTCAATACTTTTTCCAAAAAACATGAATGGTATAAAAATAAAACACCCATAGTCAAACATATCACAAAACCTTCAATACTATATGGATGTTTTGTATAATAATACATAAACTTGAAATAAGCTAAAAAACCATCAAAGGATGTTGACCTAGATGAAACCAAAACTATTTGATAGAAATATCTCTTTTTTTTTAAATTATTTAAAAGTCACATAACTATAAACGAAAAAATTTACTTTGAAAATATTTTTATAAGATTTTAAGGGAAGCTTCGATGATTTTATAATGATGGAATATAACCGCACCCGCTGTATAAGTTAAAAAATACATTCTTACCTTAATTCGGTCATAAAGGTTAAAAATGACCCTGTTTAGAAAATGATTGAAAGATTCCTTTACAAACATCTTATTAAAAGTCAATGTGGCTATAAATGACTTTAACCCATAGTCTATAAAATATTAAGAATTATTTGAAATACATTTTTAAGAAACATGGATGTGGATGATAAAGAGGTCCCAGTAGATAATTACTTATAAACAACCTCAAATAATGAAGAGATTGTGAAATAAACCGTTACCTTGTACATTTCCTTGGTTGAGGGTAGGTTAACCTCCTGTATAATTTTGAAATGATTTTTATTAAATTATACAATAATAATATAAATTAATATGATATCATATATGATCTTTTAACATTAATTTGTTAATAACATTTTAGTATTATCATTGTTTCGGATGTTAATGGATTTGTATTACATTATATTATTTGTTATGTGAACTATATTTTTATGGACTGGATGTATATTATTCATATCCATAATGATATCTTGTCTCTAAAAGTTATTTTTAATCATCAAATAAAATATAGTCTTGAATGGATATGATGGGTAATGAATCTCATCGCGTTCGTGGAGACGGTAGTCCGTACGTATGCACGAGCGACAATATCATTCTTTTGATACTAAAATAAAATATAATTGGATGGTATATAATATATAAAGAAACATTATCATGTTATATTTATTATTTATATGAATTACACTTCATTATTATACCCATCCGAATAATAATATATTGAATGACTATTACACCACGACATGAAGACGGTAGGCCATACGTACACATGTATGGTGACATGTCATTCAATGGATAGATAGAATACTGAATATGGTTGTAACATATTTATAATAACATCACAGTATATAAAGATACTGGATTTATTATTTTAGAATGGAAATAACAAAGAAAGAAGAAGTTGAAGAATAAAGGAACTTGAATGAGGGTGGTGAAAAAAATACATCTTCTTCATGTTCTTCCTTTTGATTTGATCAAAAGGGCTCCTTAGGATGACTTACTGATCAAATAAGACCTCTAGGTTGAAGCAAGGGAATTTGAGAGAATATTTGGGAAGGGTTTGGTTGATCCAAAAGGCTTTGATGGTATGAATTAGTTAGAAGGGGGAGTGCCCTTTTATAAGAGGGGTAAGGGGAACCTTAGGAAATGCTAGAATATTATTTTATAATAAATTCATATTTGTTTTCTAATAGATCCAAAGTGGATTATTAAAAGTATAAGGTTGGTATAGGTTGAAATACTTTCAACCAATAGATATTAGACAGGTTTGGGTCACTCTATTAACCTTATCTTTTAGATTAACTCTTAGTTAATTAGTTTGACATTTACCATGTAACTTTGTATTTTTATATTATATAGTTAATAAACGTAATATATATAAGGCCCCAGCCTTAAAAATTACTTAATCTTGAGTTATTACAAGATTACTCATTGAGGATTTTTTCAGGTTTAGAGTTTTAGAGAATTATATCATGAAACTTGCATTACATTCCACATTTAGACAAAGTGGTTACACAAAAGACAGTATTCATTCTTCCCATCAATGGAAACATATTTAAAATAAAACATGGATTCTTTCTTGACACATCCTTGAAACTATCATCACATCATGTACCCTTCCCTTGTCCTGTGAAAAACATTTCAAAAACTTGGGATGAGCATAAAAAGCTCAGTAAGGGTTATAAAAATATGGAAAGGAAACATGAGTTCATATATACATAAGAATGAAATCATACTTTACCCATAAAACATAGGCACATTAACATACATCATCAAACCATGAATAAATCATAGAAATCATACAACATAAGCAACTTTCTTGGATACGTTGGTAAATACCCATCACAGTATATTCCTTAAATCTCTTCGGAGAAACCTTAACGTTTCACTCCATCACGTTACCCAATGCATTGAAGAGCTATATCGGGCTCACCCGCCATTAGTTTATCACGGAACCACCCGTTTCCATAACAATGCCCACGAACCCTAACATAAACGTATCACATAAAACATGAATAAAGGAAACATAACATTTCCACATTTCAATCACAATATAACATTTTAGTATGTTGAAATAATGAATCCGTTCAAAAAGAAACCATTTCCATAACCATTTAAAACATTTAATAAAGAGATTTTTGAATCAAATTGTCCCATAACACCTTGAAGATTTTAACATTTTAAACCAATAATATCCATATAAATAAATCTTTAAATCCATTTTGAAAACATGTATATTAATAAGAACAAATCATTAATACATTTAAAGTGATATTTTGGTTAAAGGGTTTTTACCAAAATTAGAGACACATGAATACAATAATTGAGGAATAACATTTAATCAGAACTTTATAATATCATGAGAATAAATGGATTCATGATATAATATTCCAAAGGACAGTATATACACCATATAAGAGTGAATTGGTGGATAAAAACAATGAAGTCTCAATAGGGATGTAAAATGTGATGAAATCCCTTATAAAGAAGGTATCCATAAATTAAGGATAAATCACTCTCAAAATTATGGGTGACAAATATAAATACACCCAATATAATTGGATATTATGTGTAAAACAATAAAAGTTAATTCACACATATTCAAAGGATGACATATTAAATAACTACATGTTGAACCCAAAGAAATTAAAATTGGGTTAAAATGTTCCCTTGGTAATATTCGACAGCCTAAACGGCGTCACATCAAAAATTTAGAAAATGAGTTGATGAGAGATAAAAAGGGAATATCATCACTTGGACATAAAATTTACATCAATTAGGATATAGAAGAATAGATCCCAACATAATAGTATGTGAATTAAAAGACATAACAAACAAAGTCTTTTAAAACGAGGAGGGTGAAAGGTTCCCTTACCGACTTGGGTAACTTTCGAAAAGTACACCCCATTGAAGAAGTGTCATACAATGCATATGTAAATACCCATAAATGGAATTATATTAAAAAAGGAGTTTAATAATGGGAAGTACATAAACCAGTCAAATTAAATTGTGGCAAATGTAGAATAAATCTCACAGGAATAAAAGTGAGGTGAAAAATCCCTTACGAAAACTCGGTAGCCTAACGGCGCCACTTAAAACATCAAAAATGGATTGATGAGATCAAATAGGGTATCTCATATCATTAAAATAAAATTTACAGAAAGAGGAATATAAAATAATATCCCCCATCATAAAAAAAAGTGGAGCTTAAAAGAAGTGACATAAAGGAGTGTACTTAAAGAGAAAGAGAGAGGTTAGATCTCTTATGAAAATTTGGCAGCCTAACAGTGCCACTAAAAATTTCCAAAATGGATTGATGAGAGAGAATATGGTCTCTCATCATATGAACATAAAATTTACAGTAAGAGTAATATAAAAGAACATCCCAATCACCTGAAAGATGAGCTTATAAGGAATGACATAAAAGAGTGTACTTAAAAAAGAAAGAGAGGAGTAGGATCCCTTACCTCGGGTCCGACTTGACTCGATTGTTCTTTAATCTCATGAATAATAAACTTGAGTAAATTTATACTTGATTAAGAACCTTTTTCAAGCTTATTATTCCATTTATATCACTTATTTCCATGTTATAAACATTATGTAATCATTAACTTAATAATGATTGTTTTGTGGATATTTGGTTCTTAAGTTGAAAGTGGACTTCTTAGAATTACATGTTGTTCGTGTGGTCAAAGGTTCTTTATATCCAGAATGACATTCCTGATTTGGATATCATATATATCACATATATCCATCATATACATGTATTTATAATATAACATAATAATTTAGAGGAAAGAAATGAAATGCACTGTTCATGGAGATGTTAAGCCGTACGTACGCATGAACGCTACTTTCATTTCTATGCCGTATTAATGGAATTGAAACTATACGAGAGGTACGTATATTTTAATTACAGAATTATATTCATCATTTTGATGTATCATACATCATATATATCCATTATATATATTTACTTATAATAGTACATAATATTTTGAGATAAGAAATGAAATGTACCGTTCATGGAGACGGTAAGCCGTACGTACGCATGAACTCTACTTCCATTTTTATTTAATATTTAATGGAATTAAAACATAATTATACATAATAGTATTTTAATTCTAGTATGGCATAATATATAATATCATTAAATATACCCTTTATACTTACCACATATGGCAATAACAAATAAAATCACTTTGAGGGGGCGGTAGTCCGCACTTCCTTAAATGAAGATATCGCGTTTACCCATAATTGAAACAATAAAGTTAGGTCAAAAATGTAAAATACAGAAGCTTAAGTAAAACATAAACATATTATATATCATATCTAAATATATTGTCATCTTAATGGCCACCTTTGAAAGTGTTATAATAATTTTGAACAATCATCGGTTCGGGAGGCAGAAATTCGCCATCCACAGAAACAGTATGTTCTTTAACCATTATATGTAGGTGTGTGAATGTTTAGCTCGAATCCTTCTTATAAAAAAATCCTAGTATATTTATGATACTGTATTTGTTACAAAAGAAATGAATAAAAAGAGTTTAGGGGGTTGGAGAAGGAAAATAAAACAAAAGGACTCAAGTGAAGACATTACCTTAAAATCGGGTAACTCCCCTTTGGTTTGAGATCAAAGGCTTCCTTGGGAAGACTTCTGCCCAAATTGAGGCTTCAAGGAGTAAGAGAGGGAACTGGAGAGACAAAATGGGCAGAGGTTGGCCGAGCCAAAGTCTATGGGAGTGTGGGTAAGGAGGTAGAGGTGGGGGCCTTTTATAAGAGGAGAGGAGGGGCACTCTTGGAAGGTAAAGAAAAGTCACTTTATTTTAGAATGGTATTCGGATTTAAGAGGTCCTAAATTTATGTGTTTCGAGGATAATGTGATAAGGGTTCTAAATCCTCTCATTAAATAGGTTTTGGACATGTTTAGGTCTTAGATATTACATTATCCTTCCATTTTATTTAAATTGTTAAATAATGAGGTCATCGCTGCATCATCATGATGTCATAAATAATTTCATTTATTTAATGTATAAAAATTATAAAACAAAATAATATTATGGAGGGAATATTTTTATCTTTCCAATGAATATTTATAGTCCAAAATCTGATTTGTATAACCCCATTAAAAATTGTTTTAGTAAAACATTTCATGTTTGCCTCATTTTTACTTTAACTTTAAACAAAAAGATATTGATGTCATTTTCCAACCAAAGTGGCTTCATGGGGCCCCCAAGTTGACCCATGGGATTTCTTGGTCGGCCATGACACATCAAATGAAGTTAGGGCATGTGTCAAGTTCATTTCATATTATTAAAACATTATTTTTTCCTTAAATAATACTAATTACCTCTAATCGCGATTAAAAACATAATATGTTACTATTCACCAAAAAATTATTTTTATCCCATTGAACCACATTTTAATTCTTAATGACAACCATGTATGTCAGATTTTTGAAATTAAAAACTCAATGAGGACAAAATTTCATTTAAACAGAAATATCAGTTTTTATAAGTACCACTTAGTGGTTTCACTATTCATCAAAAATTGATGTTTTTCAGAAAAATCCCAAAAATTCACCCTAAGCTATATTTGATATTCCGAATTCAAAAATGAAGTATATTTTACAAAATTCAAAAAATATAAGTCACATTAATTAATTTAATAATTAATTACCGCTGTCAGAGCAAATATCGTGTTTTTATGAAACAATAAGTATCAAAAGATTGACACTAGTTTAAGTCTGATTTCAAAGTGAAATTAATTCCAAAGACCACTATTGGATATAATGGTAAAAATATATTCTAATTTCACTTTAAAACAAATTCAAAAGATAATCTAATCATATAAATAAATTAGATTAAAAAGTGGTTTTGAATTAAAATACAACATTTTACACTATTCATTAAGAAAATGAACTTTATCGGAAAGATACCAAAAATTTACACAAAGTAAATTTTGATGTCCCAATTATTAATAAGAGTTTAATTTTGGTCCAATAGAATGTATCATAGTGAACAAAACTATCTTTAATGACGGTTCCCCATCAAAAGGCAATAAGTGAACCTTTAGTGAAAACTAGGGCATATATACCTAAAATTGAATTCTTTCTGTATTTTAAGCCTTTATCTTTTATTGGATACATGTAAAAACATTTAAAAACATATATAATCATATTTTAGTTATTTATATCCATTCCCGCCAATATAACGACTACATGTTAGCTACCATTTAAAATAATATTATTTTATTATTAGAGTGCAACATAAGATTCCCAAGAAAATCGTTGTTGCGTGTTGGGTACGCCATCGAGCATAGTGTCCCATTTAAAGTCATATTAATATTTTATTCACAAATATGGATAAATAAGAAAATGTGATATTCTTTATTTACCTAGTGTGTTACATCCTTCCCCCCTTTTGGGAATTGCGTCCTCGCAATTTTTAAAATTGAGCTTGGAAACATCCTTGAAAGTCCCACATCAGAACAAGAGTTGGTAAAACAATCACTTTAAAATAAAGAAAGATAAGTACAAAGGTCACCCTAGTTGTCCCATACTAGGATTCCAAGTATGAAAATATGGACATGGAGGAAAAAACAAAGGGTCCTGTTCTGATGGAGAGTGATAGAAAATATGTTTAGGAGAAAGTTAACCACGAGAAAATCACAAACTTGTGATGGGTTAAACGATATTCGATTCCCCAGTAGGAAAAGTTAATAGACAACATTTTTGTTTTATGTTACTTTTTATTGAGGAATTTATTCATAAGGAAACATAATCACTTATCATGTTGACTTTCAACTTTTATTAGATTCCATAAACAAAGTCATATTTTCTCCAAAAGACGAGTATTTAGGAAGACTTATTCACATTAAGAGTACTATAATCAACTTCTAGAGAATCACCTAATCCAAAAAAGAGAACTATATACTTCCCATGTCTTAAGACTTTAACAAAAACCAAAACCAAAAATGCTAGTACAAGATCAGATAATCCAGAAAAGGATAACCCTTTAAAAAAAGAAAATCTATGCTTAATCTTCAAAATTTGTCCAACAAAACCCAAAGTTCAACGAGGACCATTAGATAAACAATTTGTCCATAAAATTATTCAATGTAAACCAAACTAAGGTTGAAACCCAAATATTTTAAGGATTTAGTCACATAGTCTTCCAAGTTAAATTGTAACATTTATCTCCAAACAACATCAGTTGCTCCTAAAGTCTCGTATTGAAAAGTAATTAACCTAATCACATATCCTCCATGACAGGTTAATCATTTTCATAAATAACACAAAATCAACTTACTCTTAATTAATAAAATCATATAACTAGAAAGAATTAGTCAAACTAACCAGGGACTTCACGCAGTCCAGTGGTAGGCGATAAATACCAGTCCCACTTTGGTTGTGGGTTTGATTCCCGCTGCTTTGTCCGACGCGACGGGTTGTCACACGGTCTGCGTGTTTTCCTTTTTCTAAAACTATATAATTCTTAAAACATCCCCCAAAACGAGATAAAATCTTCAAAAATGATCATAACATATTTTAACCTCAATTTTATCTCATTCCTTTCATTTTCCATAATATTATAGAGTAACCCATAATTACCTAAAAAGTAAGGATCATATAAACCCTAATGGTTACCTTAATAATTATTACCTGAATTTTTGCAACAGGTTGGCCATCTCGTACATGATGCATTAGAGAACTCACCAATGTTTAATTGGTTGATCATTAATCCTTGATAGTTGGTTTTGAACAACCATGAGATTCCTCATTGAATCCTCCATCTCATCTAGTCTCTTAATCAGAGAACCACCATAGTTTCCTTCAAACCCATTGTCACTTTGGTGCATGCTAGATCCAACCATTTACTAAAACCAAAAAGGTCAGTGTGAGTATATCAACATAACTATCATGTACTAATGAGGAAGATAAACACTAAGATATAATTACTCATTCACTTTATCTAAAACTAGGAATCTTTCTGAATTCTTAACCATTATGGTAATGTCACTTGTTCTTAGAAAATACCCTAACCTCTAAAGTTATCTAAACCGACATTTGATACCAACTATAAGGCCCCAACCTTAAACCTTACATAATCTTGAGTTATTACAAGATTACACATTGAGGATATTTTCAGGTTTAGAGTTTTAGATAATTAGATCATGAAACTTGCATTACATTCCACATTTAGACAAAGTGGTTACATAAAAGACAATATTCATTCTTACCATCAATGGAAACATATTTATAATAAAACATGGATTCTTTCTTGACACATCCTTGACACTATCATCACATCTTGTACCCTTCCCTTGACCTAGGAAAACATTTCAAAAACATGGGATGAGCATAAAAAGCTCAATAAGGGTTATAAAAATATGGAAAGGAAAGATGAGTACATATATACATAATAATGAAACATACTTTACCCATAAAACATAGGCACATTAACATACTTCATCAAACCATGAATAAATCATAGAAATCATAAGACATAAAGGTAACTTGAGGCATTCATAACATTCTTACGTAGGGAGTAACCCTCTTGGTTACGTTTGGAATACCCATCACATTTTATTCCCTAAATCTCTTCGGAGAAACCTTAACATTTCACTCCTTCCTGTTACTCAATGCATTGGAGAGCTATATCGGGCTCACCCGCCCTTATTTTATCACGGAACCACCCGTTTTCATAACAATGCCCAAGAACCATAACATAAACGTATCACATAAAACATTAATAAGGGAAACATAAAATTTACACATTTCAATCACAATATAACATTTATTATATTGAAATAATGAATCCGTTCAAAAAGAAACCACTTCCAAAACCATTTAAAACATTTAATAAGGAGATTTTTGAATCAAAGTGTCCCATACCACCTTGAAGCATTTAAAATTTTAAACCATTAATATCCATATAAACAAATCCTTAAAACCATTTTGAAAACATGGATATTAATAAGAACAAATCATTAAAATATTTAAATTGATATTTTGGTTAAAGGGTTTTTACCAAAATTACAGACACTTGAATACAATAATTGAGGAATAACATTTAATCAGAACTTTATAATATCATGATAATAAATGGATTCATGATATAATATTCCAAAGGACAGTATATACACAACATAATAGTGAATTGGTGCATTACAACAATGAAGTCTCAATAGGGATGTAAAATGTGATGAAATCCCTTATAAAGAAGGTATCCTTAAATTATGTATAAATCAATCTCAAAATTATGCGTGACAAATATAAATACACACAATATAATTGGATATTAAGTGTAAAACAATAAAAGGTAATTCAAACATATTCAAAGGATGACATATTCAATAACTACATGTTGAACCCAAAGAAATCGAAATTGTGTTAAAACGTTCCCTTGGTAAAATTCGAAAGCCTAAACGGCCTCACTTCAAAAATTCAGAAAATGAGTTGATGAGAGATAAAAAGGGAATATCATCACTTGGACATAAAATTTACATCAATCCGGATATAGAAGAACATATCCCAATATAATAGTATGTGAATTAAAAAACAAAACAAACGAAGTCTTTTAAAATGAGGAGGGTGAAAGGTTCCCTTACCGACTTGGGTATCTTTTGAAAAGTACACCTCATTGAAGAAGTTTCATACAATGAATATGTAAATACCCATAAATAGAATTATATTAAAAAAGGAGTGTAATAACAGGAAGTACATAAACCAATCAAATGAAATTGTGGCAAATGTAGCATAAATCTCACAGGAATAAAAGTGAGAAGAGAAATCCCTTACGAAAACTCGGCAGCCTAACGACGCCACATAAAACTTCCAAAAATGGATTTATGAGATAAAATAGTGTATCTCATCTCATTACAATAAAATTTACAGCAAGAGGAATATAAAATAACATCCCCATTAATAAAAAAAATTAGAGCTTAAAAGAAGTGACATAATGGAGAGTACTTAAAGAGAAAGAGAGAGGTTAGATCTCTTACGAAAATTCAGCAGGCTAACAGCGCCACTCAAAACATCCAAAATGGATTGATGATAGAGAATAGGGTCTCTCATCATATGAACATAAAATTTACAGTAATATTAATATAAATGAACATCCCAATCACAAGAAAGATGATCTTAGAAGGAATGACATAAAAGAGTGTACTTAAAAAGAAAGAGAGGAGTAGGATCCCTTACCTCGGGTCCGACTTGAATCGATCATTCTTTAATCTCCAGAATAATAAACATGAGTTAATTTATACTTGATTAAGAACCTTTATCAATATTATTATTCCTTTTATATCAATTATTTCCATGTTATAAACATTGTGTAATCATTAAGTTAATAATTATTGTTTTGTCGATATATGGTTCTTAAGTCGAAAGTGGACTTCTTACAATTACATGTTGTTCGTGTGGTCTACGATTCTTTATATCCAGAATGACATTCCTGATTTGGATATCATATATATCATATATCTCCAGCATATAAATTTATTTATAATATCACATAATCATTGAGAGGAAAGAAATGAAATGCATCGTTCATGGAGACGGCAAGCCGTACGTACGCATGAACGCTACTTTCATTTCTATGTCGTATTAATGGAATTAAAACTATATGAGAGGTATGTATATTTTAATTACAAAATTATATTAATCATTTAGATGTATCATACATCATATATATCCATTATATATATGTACTTATTATAGTACATAATATTTTGAGATAAGAAATGAAATGTACCGTTCATGGAGACGGTATGCCGTACGTACGCATGAACGCTACTTCCATTTCTATTTCATATTTAATGGAATTAAAACATAATGATACATAATATTATTTTAATTCCAGAATGGTATCATATTTAATATCATTAAATATTCCCTTTATACGTACCACATATGGTAATAACGAATCAAATCACTTTGAGGGGGCGGTAGTCCGCACTTCCTTAAATAAAGATATCGCGTTTACCCATAATGGAAACCATATAGGTATGCCCAAAATGTAAAATAAAGAATCTTAAGGAAAACATAAACATATTTTATATCATATATAAATATAGTTTCATCTTAATGGCCACCTTTGAAGGTGTTAGAATAATGTTGAACAATCATCGTTTCAGAAGGTAGAAATTCTCCATCCACAGAAACAGTATGTTCTTTAACCATTAGATGTAGGTGTGTGAAAGTGTAGCTCTAATAATTATTATAAAAACATCCTAGTATATTAATGATACTGGAGTTGTTACAAAATTAATGAATAAAAAGAGTTTAGGGGGTTGGAGAAACAAAATAAAACAAAAGGACTCAAGTGAAGACATTACCTTAAAATCGGGTAACTCCCCTTTGGTTTGAGCTCAAAGGCTTCCTTGGGAAGACTTCTACCAAAATTGAGGCTTCAAGGGGAAAGAGAGGGATGTTGAGAGACAACATTGGCAGAGTTTGGCCGTGCCAAAGTCTTTGGGAGTGTGGGTAAGGAGGTAGAGGTGGGTGCCTTTTATAAGAGGAGAGGAGGGGCACTCTTGGAAGGTAAAGAAAAGTCTCATTATTTTAAAATGGTATTCGGATTTAAGAGGTCCCAAATTGATGTGTTTCAAGGTTAAGGTGATAAGGGTTCGAAATCCACTCATCCAATAGGTTTTTGACATGTGTAGTTATTAGATATTACATTATCTTTCCATTTTATTTAAATCATTAAATAATTAGGTCATCGCTGCATCATCATGATGTCATAAATAATTTAATTTATTTAATGTCTAAAAATTATAAAACAAAATACTATGTTGTAGTAAATCTGTTTATCTTTACAATGAATATTTATAGTCAAAAATATGATTTGTATAACCCCATGAAAAAATTGTTTTAGTAAAACATTTCATGTTTGTCTCATTTTTTCTTTAACTTTAAATAAAAAGATATTAATATCATTTTCCAACCAAAGTGGCTTCATGGAGTCCCCAAGTTGACCCGTGGGTTGTCTTGGTCGGCCATGACAAATTCAATGAGGTTAGGATATGTGTAAAGTTAATTTAATATTATTAAAACATTATTATTACCTTAAACTACACTAATTAACTCTAATCGCGATTAAAAACTTAATAAGTTACCAGTCACCAAAAACTTATTTTTATCCTATTGAACCACATTTTACTTCTTAATGACAACCATTTATGTCGTATTTTTGAAATACAAAACACAAAGATGATAAAATTTCATTTAAACGGAAATATCAGTTTTTATAAGTACCACTTAGTGGTTTCACTATTCATAAAAATTGAAGTTTTTCAGAAAAATTCCAAAAATTCACCCTAAGATATATTTGATATTCTGAATTCAAAAATGAAGTCTATTTTACAAAATTCAAAACATATAAGTAACATTAATTAATTTAATAATTAATTCCCGCTGTCAGAGCAAATAGCGTGTTTTTATGAGACAATAAGTATCAAAAGATTGACACAAGTTTAAGTCTGATTTCAAAGTGAAATTAATTCCAAAGACCACTATTGGATTTAATGGTAAAAATATATTCTAATTTCAATTTAAAACAAATTCAAAAGATAATCTAATCATATAAATAAATTATATTAAAAATTGGTGTTGAATTAAAATACAACATTTTACACTATTCATTAAAAAATGAACTTTATCGGAAAGATACCAAAAATTTACATAATGTAAATTTTGATGTCCCAATTCTTAAGAAGAGTTTTATTTTGGTCCAATAGAATTTATAAGAGTGAACAAAACTATGTTTAATGACGGTTCGCCATCAAAAGGCGATAAGTGAACCATTAGTGAAAACTAGGGCATATATGCCTAAAATTTAATTCTTTCTGTATTTTAAGCCTTTATCTTTTATTGGATAAATGTAAAAATATTTAAAAACATATATAATCATATTTTAGTTATTTCTATCCATTCCCGCCAATACAACGGCTACATGTTAACTACCATTTAAAATAATATTATTTTATTATTAGAGTGCAACGTAAGATTCCCAAGAAACTCGTTGTTGCGTGTTGTGTACGCCATCGAGCATAGCGTCCCCTTTTAAAGTCATATTAATATTTTATTCACAAATATGGATAAATAAGAAAATGTCATATTCTTTATTTACCTAGGGTGTTACACTATATACATCCAATAGACCCCCAAGTGGTCCATTAATGATACACCTATCATTATATAAGTCCTTAGGACTATTCTTAGATTTTTAGGAATTTAATATCATTTAATAATATAGTATTTGTTTTTGAAACTCATTTATGTCAATTTTGACCCTATTTGGTATTTGATTTTGGTGAAACTCATAACAGAATGATTAATTATAACAATCATAATTAAATCAATACTAACATGTTATATTAATTTATAAAATTCATGGAATTCATTAAAAGTCTCAAATTATATTTATTTGGGTATTTATAATATCAATTATTTTAATATTTTACTAATAAGGTAATTACTACATCATCATTGTGTCATAAATAAATTAAATTATTTAATGTCTAACAGTTATAAATAAAATACCATTATATAGGAAATGTTTTTATGTTTCTAATTAATAATTATAATCAAATTTATCTTATGTATAATCCTATATTAAAAATGTTTTAGTTATTAAACTTTGATTTTATATCTTTTAACTCTTCTTTGAATTAAATAATAATAAATGTCCTAATCTAATTCAAGTGGACCTATATGATAATATTGTATTCCTAAGGTTGTTTTTGGTTGAGATAAACTTGTCCAATTGAATTAGGACATGTGTTATGGTAATATTAATATCATTTTTACCCTTAATTAGCCTATTTTCTTTTAACCGTGGTAAATAAAAGTAAAAAGTTACTATTCAACAAAAATTATTTTTATCTTATTGAACCAAATTTTACTCCTTGATATTAACTGTGTCTCTTGGATTTTCGAAATTCCACTCACAGAAGCGATAAAATTATGTTTTATGTGAATTTTTAAATTCTCCTAGGAGGTGGGTAAAAGATGTTGAAATGTTCAATAAAATTTTTATATATCTAAAATTATTCTAAAATAACTCTAATAAATTACATTGAACTTATATACGTATTAATTATCTATTTTTACCTTAATTAAATTTAATTTAATTAAATAATTATTTAAATAAAAATTCTGTTTTAAACTATAACTCAGTGTTTTGTTTTCACTATAAATCAAAAATTGAATGTTTCAGAAAAATACCAAAAATTCACCATAAGATAATTTCTATATTCTGAATCCAAAAATGAAGTCCATTTTGAATGATAAAATTTATAAAATTTAAAAAATTGGGTATTACTATTCATAACGTCTAGTTTGATTGGCTGTGGTGTGTGTTAGAACTCAAATTTGCATACAACAGACGCTACTATATTATTCAAAGGGAAGCGTACCATGGAAGCTTGAGGTGTCACAAGGAGTACTAGATTATACGTAGTTAGATTAATTCTAGGTTGAAGTAAGTTATTAATGATATATATATGGCTGTTAGATAGTCTAGATAGCTTGGTTGTGCAGATTATCTATTCGAGATCAGGGCTACGGGTCCATTCACCATGCTTCTCGGGGACGCTAATATTTACGGTGGAGCTTTTGTAATTATCTATGTTTTTCTAGACTATAGTTTTGAGATGAAATTTGAATATTTTTTTTGGATTCTCATGTGGGGTAAAATTGACTTTTCCTCTACCAGTTAATCTAATAATTTTTTTGACAACTCTGTTTATCTCGGAATAGGTTTTTAATCCTAGGACTAATGTTTAGTGAAGATATTAGCTATTCGAATTTTAGTAGAATAATTAATAATATTAAATTAAATATTAATTTATTCATGTAGGGTTTTTTGGAAGAGAAATTTAAATAGAGAATATGATTAAGATTCTATCTACATCATTGAGTTAAGAATGGGGATTTTATTCCAGGCATGACATAAACTCATCATGGGCATCATGGTTGACCCGAGCTCCTTTTTATTTTTATTTTATTTTCATTTTCATTCTTTTATCTCATTTCATCCTCCTCCTTCCGCATACCTATTGTGTGATACTCCTCCATCATGGCCCATGGGAGGAAATGGAGGTTTAGAAAGAGGTTGATAAGTAAGGGAAGATTGGTACCATTGTGATACCCTCTCCATGCTGAGTGAGCGTATGGAGATCGTGAATAATTAAATCAGAAGAAGAATTAGTGGTTACCTCATAAAGGTAGGGAAATTAATGTATTTATCATATATCCCCATAAAATTGGTTATTTCACGTTTTTATATCCATATATTTTTTTTGTGACCTCTTAGAGCTTGATCTATTGTTTCAGGGGAGAGAACTAGTGTTTCAAACGATGAGAGTTTTTTATGTCGAGATCATAGGTTACACGATGTGTGTTGTTGGGGAACACACCATGTGATTATAAAATTTAGGGGATAACAATTTTTCTTATATATATTCCATGTACTCTAATTACACACCATGCGGTGGTACATGGCCACATGTCAGGCCTTGTGTAAAAGAACACATGTGTTTTTTTTAAATTGTACACAACATCTACATTGATGTACACACCATTTAAATTTCTATATTAAGGCTTCACATAGATATATCCATGTAAAAGTACACAACTAGGTGGATGGATAAGAGTACACGCCATGTACGCTAATGTAAATGGCTTGTAATTTTTCTAGCATAGTGTTTTGGAGTATTTTGTAACCTAAAAGTCATAATTGGGTGTGTGAGTAGTCTATTCTGTGTGTTTTCACTATAGATCATAATGTTGGAATTCTATTGACATGTAAGGGCCATGTAATTGGATATTTGTGGTTTCAATCTAAATGTACAGGTTTTTCATCCAATTATCGAGTTGATTTGTCTCCTTAGAGTTAGACTTTTCATGGATGATAGGTTGGGTGTTCAGACCAACCTAGTTGTGATCGTTAATCTAGGATGAGCATTATAATATCTCCTATGACCTATGATTTTGAGTTTGTTCTACTTGTGAGATGTTACCTTCTCTCCGACAAGGATGTGAGACCACATGCTTCTCAGGATCGCCTAAGGGATGTCTTTTCTTATGTTCTGACATAGGGAGTCCCTTATAGGATCCCAATCATATTTTCCATTGAGAGGATATCTGTTATAAGATGCCTTAGTTGCTATTCGTTCGAGGATCCTGTGTAGTATTCCTACGTTACTCATTTTAATGGATCCTGTGTCGGATTCCATTTCTCATGTTAATTAGAGGATCCTATGTAGGACGCCTCCATAGTGTTTCACTTGAGGGACCTAGTGGGTGCATGTGGTTTGTCCAACCCTAAACTGTTACATTGGGTTTGGGTATAGATGGCGTTCCAGTGTCACCAAGAACCCATTCTAAACATGTAATACCATGGGTCTGTGGATGTATTGTTGGGTTGGGGGTTTTGAGAAACCCTCACCCATTTGTTTATACCTAACTTGTATTTGCTGATGCAGTAGTAACTACCATAGGTACATCATTGATGTGGATATTGAGCTTTACTCGAGGCATATTTCTTGTTTTTTGGGATTCCCATACATGAACTTATGAGATCCGGCTTTTGATCCATGTTATTTATGATAATATACTAGTACCAAGTGGAATTTCATGGGGCTTTGCTGTTGATCATAAATATATATGTATATATATATTGATATATATTCTGTTTGGAAATCCAAATGTGAATTATGGT
Source organism: Viscum album (assembly GCA_963277665.1). Taxonomy (NCBI): domain Eukaryota; kingdom Viridiplantae; phylum Streptophyta; class Magnoliopsida; order Santalales; family Viscaceae; genus Viscum; species Viscum album. The sequence goes on from OY728136.1 coordinate 2,004,349,854, forward strand.
ATCTTAATCTAGTGCCTTAAATGATTACTTATAAGCCTTGAGTGATACTTGGATTCCCATGTTATGAATTCCTTGGACAGACTCACTAGCGGGGTGGTATGCCCATGGAAAATGATGGGATATGCCTATGTGAATGGTTTAGATAAAACTATGGACATTGATTAGATATGCCTACGGGCAAGGTTTAGATATTATTGTAGCAGAGGATGTGCTCTACCTGAGGGAGAGGTTTCATCTATGCATGTAGGCACAATTTTCTAATCCTCGGTTGGATTCATGGGATTAGGAATCATTTCTTGCATAACGATGAAAATTTAAAGGACCTAACATCAATATATGGTATCCTTATTTATATGTTTGACCATTGGTATGCAGTATCATAGTTTGTGATTGGAGGAGAGTACGTGTCATCCCAGGTGTAGGATGAGTATCCCCCTATGGTGACATTGCTTTATCAGAGATATAATTTTTTCTTTGGACAAAGTAGGTTCATGGCTATGGGATTACAGACCAAGATATTGAATTAATGATACACGTATGGAGTGGCACAAAATATATATTAATTATATTTCATAGGATGTCTGGGATAATGGTCTTATGGACCCAATGATAGACTTTTGTTATGGTTTCATGATGTCTGATACACATAACAATGAATATTCATATTTATGTATATTTTTATAAGTATGGGATAAACATTTGTACATATATTGATATGGAAATCCATGGTGGAACCTTCTAGTTGACAGGGATTATAAACCCTGATATCGAATGTGGTTTCATGATTCATTTTTAATACATTTTTTGTGTTTTTCAGTATGGATGAGCACATTGTTTTTGCATACAAATTTAGAAGCACAATTTTATGTTTCATATTGGGGTGGCCTACTGAGATTTTTTGTCACCCCTGCAAGTGAACCTCGGTGTACATGTAGACATTATGTCTTCTTTTCAGGTTGATCATGCGTATCATCGTGAATAGGGCTTCGAACCAACGATGCATGATCAAGAAGAGATGGTCGAGTGGTTCTACGGATAATGCTGGTGCAGTTCGATAGTGTCTAGATATAGGGTACGTGGGCTGGCTCAGAGTTAGTAGTAGAGCCCTTTAACTTAGTATTTAGTTTTTTTTGTACATGTATCTGCATGGCCGTCATATTGGTTCACTAGTATTGAATAGTATTGCAATGTTATTTGGGATTTTACAGAATTTTACTACTACAACTTTTTCTATTTAAGTATTTTTATTACATTATCACTCTATTTATATTATTTTTTGAATGATACATTGTTATTTACACTATTTTCATACTCTATTATAATGGTATATTCTCCCCACTATACCATCCTTAGCCCTCACTACTAGTTGGAAGCCTCTAGAATACGAGGAGGAGAACTTGAGGTCTTGTTGTGAACTAGCTATGAGCATCAGTTTAGTGGATTCCATTTCAAAATATATCAATGGAATAATTTGTATGGGAATATTTTATATTAGTAAAACACATGTATGGGGAATATTAGTTAATGATGTTACCAAATGATGGTTGTGTGTCTATATATTGTTTTTAGTGAGGGGTTATGTAATATAGGTGGATATGTAACCATTCAGTGAGATATAAACCCCAATAATGGTATATCTTTAGGCATGTAGGTAATCTCGATGCCGAAATACTAAATGTACTCCACCCACCTTCACTACCTCATATTTATATCACGTTAAGTGAAGATGTACTTGAGTCTTTTGTGGTCCATGTGCACCAAATAATGATCCCCCGATAAGAAATGTCTCCAACAACATAAAACATGAACAACAATCACTAACTCGAGATCATGCATCAGGTAGTTCATCTCTTGTGGCCTCAAATACTATGACCCATACACAACAAATTGATCCCCCTCCATAAGCATTTCTCCCAGCCCGATACCTGATGCGTCATAATACACTGTGTAACTCCTACCAGTCTCTGGAAAAATTAGTATCTATACTAAAAATAATATCCCTTTAAGGTCCCGAAATGTCATCTCACAGGAATCTGATCATAGTCACTTCACACCCTTCTTTTTCATTCATGTTTTTAGCACCTCTAAGCATGAGAAGTCATCTGTGAAATTCATTTATTAACCATCTAGACCAATAAAACTATACACCTCATAGTGGTTATTGGTATTATATTAGGTAACTATGTAGAGACCCGAAGCTTGAATTACAAGGACATTACATTACTTTTGCGGAATACTTATTACATAACAAAAACACACAAAAAAGGATCGTAATAGTTTAGTGTCTTTGGAAACCCAGAACGTAATCTTCTAATCATGGTGAAAGATCTTCATCATCTCCCATAAAAATATTCCCTTTTTTTCTTACTCAAAACCCTTCTTTATATCCTGGGGAAAAGAAAACATAAAAGGGTGAGCTCAAATGCTCAGTAAGGGTAAAAAAAAGAAATATCAATCACATAATATTCATAAGAACATAACATTTTGGAAATCTTAACCTGCAAAAGAGATCATAATATCATAACATGGGATAAATCATAGTAGTGAACTATAATCCCAATAATAATAACATAAAACATGATACATTGTGGCATACACACATAATCATAGAGAATCATTTCTTATTATTCAAGACTCATTGCCAAGACTATCTTAGTGGAAGAAGTCCATTTCTGAACCAAGTTTACTCCTCGTTTCAGTGCTATTTTACTGAACCGGTTTAACCTGCCGTTCCTGCCATGTCTATCTCATGAGATATACAATCATTACCCAAATCATATAAGGGAGATATAGGTCCCACCCATCTCATAATAATATCATTCTTATGTGTGCCACAAAATCTTAAATCATACATCATTGCATAACCCATGTAATAAAAATGGGATTCTTAAACAACATGACATCATAAAACAATTCATATAAGATAAAAGAATTCATAAAAATAATTCCATTACAAAATAATCAAATCAATGTAATAATAGGGATAGAAACATAACCCTATATTATCTTAGAGGGAAAATAATCTAAAAGAAGTTGATAAAAAATAAACTTGAAAAATTGTAAAGGTAGATTCTTGAAAATAATGTTTTAAAAATCAATTCATGCCGTATAAGTTAAAAAAACATTCTTCTCGTACTTTTGTCGAAAAAGTAAAAAAGTACCTCGTACAAAAAATGACAAAAGATTCCTTTCATATATTTTTTATAAAAAATCACCAAAGGGTAAAATTGGATTTAAAAAATTATAGGTGGATGGAAAAAATATTACATATTGACGAAACATGTATGTGGATGATGAAATACACCCCAGTAAATACCAAAGTATAAACAATCTCAGATAAAAATGAGATTGGGATATTTCCATTACATTAAGTCCGATTTGCTTTGTAAGTGTCTGAACATCCTGTATAATGATTTAAATAATGTCATTGACTTATTCAATAATCATACTCATTGTAATGATATCATATATGGTTCACTTATGACATTATATTACCCGTTCTTTTGTAAATTCAATGTTAAAGAACGTTTTGGGTAAAATCATCTCATTTGTAGTTCGTGTTTTAACTTGTAATTATATGATTACTTAGATCATGATTACTTAAATCCAGAATGTAAAACATGATTTATATATAATATATATTCAGAATAAACATATATATAACAGATTAGTAAATGGAAAGAAATACACCGTTCAAGGAGGCGGTAGGCCGTACGTACGCATGAACGCTGTTTTTGTTTCCTTATTGAGTTGAATGGAATTAAGTAGATGGAATACATATATACAAACATAAATAAATTATCATTATTATGTCATATATTTCATGATTACTTATTATATATACTTTATAATCATTCTTGAATGGTTAAAGTGGATAGTGAATCTCATCGTGTCGTGGAGACGGTATTCCGTACGTACGCACAAGCGATGATATCGTTCCCATGATCGTGGAATTTTATTGGAGTGTATGTATACTTTTACGGAATCAATATCAATTTAAAATAATAATATATAGATATTATTTACACCATTATACCCATCCAAGTATGGTGGTGGAGGAAAATATATTACACCACATCGTGGAGACGGTATTTCGTACGTACGCACGCGCGGTGATTTTATTTTTCGTAGGATGGATAGATGTTGAAATAGGGTTTTTTCATACATATAATTACATATAAGTATATGAGTGATACTGATGTTATTACTTCATAATAAAACAACCTAATAATAAGATGTGGAAGAAGAAATAATGATGAAAGTATCGGTAACGGACATCACCTCTTCTTTGAAGCGCTTCTTTGAGACCTCCTTTTAGGGCACTAAAATTGGTCTTTGAAGAATAACAGGACCTCTAGGATGTCTCTAGGGATGTTGAGAAGAGAATTGGGAAGGGGTTTGCTGAGCATGAAGGCTCAATGTGGTTTGTGGTAGAGAGGGAGGATGTTCCCTTTTATAAGGGAGGAGAGGGGCACCTTTGAAATTCTTAAAAATATTAATTTATAATAAATCTAACCCCACATAAAAACCTCCAAAAATGACTCATATTCTAATATTAGATGATATAGGGTTTTAATATCATCAAAAAATCAAATTTAGACATGTTTGGATCTTATTTTAAACCTTATCATTTTATTTATCCCTATTTAATCTATTTCAGTTTATTTGTTGTAATAAAATTCTAAATTTTTAATGATAAAAAATAATTACTTATTTGTTGTGAATTTTCCATAATTGTTTACTTTATAACATTATAGACCATATAAATTTAAATTTATTATTTTTAAATATTTTTTTGATTTTTAAACAATTTTATAATATGTTATTTTTATAAAATAACAATAGTGTCAATTTGGACACTATTCATTTATTTGAATTTAAATAAAATATATACAGAAGATATATTCGAACTAAAAGATTTAATAGATTAATAAAAGATCATATTTATCCATAAAATTAGTGGATCTCATTAAATAGTTCATATAATATTTATTTTATTATTTTTAAAACCGTTTATTTGGTTTATCTCTTAATAAAATAATTACTACATCATTTTTGAATAATTATTTAATATACTAATTTGTTGCATAAAAATTAAAACTAAAATCCTATGATGAATATAAATCTATTAGAATTCATAATAATACTTTTACGTGAATTTATAATCATAAAATAACAATATTTAAATTGTTATAGTTATTAAATTATGAAGGTGACAACTTTGCCAAAAAATTATATAAGTGTCATAATAACATTTATAAGGCTCCAAACGGTTATATATTAGGTAATTAGATGCTTAAGGTGTAGATATACACTAAAAATAAGTTATGTTCTGGTTTGTGGGCATTTTATTGGGTATTATTATTTCAATAAAAACTATATTAATTATTTCCCACTTAATAAATAATTTCTGTATCATTAATGTATCACTATTAATGACAATTATTTAATCCCTAAAACTTCTAAATAAATTATCATGAGGTAGATAATTTTATTATCTTTCTGTAGACTATTCATTTTAGAAGTTTTATGATGTTTATCACTAAATTAAAATTATTATACTTATAAGATTTAAGAGAGTGACATGTTGTCACTTTCCTTGGTTTTTATAATAATTAAATTATTATCATGGTCAAAAGTCCAAAAAATTAATCAAATCCGACCCATAGGTTATATGGGTCTACTTTTATCCATCAAATAGAATTTTGGCATGTGTTAGGGTAATTTTATAATATTATATTTACCTTAATTACCCGATTTACCTTTAACTATGGTAAATAAAATTTACCGTAGTTACTATTCATAATTCCCAAAAATAAAAAGTAGCCTATTAACATAATTTTGACCCACTGATTCCGAATATGGAATCCATTTTTCAAATTCAATACACAAAAGTTGCAGAAATTAAATCAAAATTAATCTCGTTGTCGAAAGAAAACGGGTTTTTCTTTAAAACATTGCAATAGATTGAATTGATTTAACCTACGAATTTAATGTAAAATCAATGATAATGACATACATTATATTAAATGGAAAAAATATATTCTATTTATACTATAAAACCATTCAATATTATAATTTAACCATATAAATTATTGCGATGAAGAAAGTTGTTTTTAATTAAAATATAGCGTGTTTTTACTATTCATCAAAATATGAATGTTACCAGAATAATATGAAGAATTTATCCAAAGTAAATTTTTATTTCTTGATTCCAAAGAAGAATTTTATTTTGTCAAATTTTACTTATAAAAATGTCAAAAACTAGATTTAATGTAGGTGCGCCATCAAAAGGCGGCAAAACTGCGTGTTTTGAAAAATATTTATTTTACCTGAAAAATTTATTTTGTTCTTATACCATGTTCTAGAAAATGTATAAGATGAATAATAATGTTATAAAATTTAATATTTATTTAATACTATTCATAACGGCTGGTTCATAATAATATTATAATAATATATCGTTGTTTAGTAAAAATCGGTATTGCGTACAACACACGCTATCGGGGAAGGTCGTGATTGCATATAATGCAAGGAAAGTCAAGGATGAGTGTTGTGCAAGATCCTTTTGGGGTAGCGTACAACAAAAGACATTAAGGAAATCAAAACGAATATTTTTCATAAAATCTCGGGGTGTTACATTCTACCCCCCTTAAAATGAATTTCTCCTACGAAATTCGTCGGGGTTATAAATGGTTTACTACTCGAAAGTTTCATTAATAGAAACCCACATCATAAAAAGGAATACCAAAACATGGATTTCAAAAATAATGTATGAAATGTAACGGTTACCCAAATAAACTAATCACTGGGTTTCCACATAGGTGAAAATATGGATATAGAAGAGAAATCTAACCATCATGTTCTGATGGAGAGTGGTAGAGAACATGGCTATGGAAAAGCCAGCAATCACATAGCCATAAATTTTTGAAGATCTAACGTACCATCTGAATCATTAGATATAAGAGCACTAGGACAACATTTTTGGTTTTCAAGATCATTTCCCTATAGTTGATGAAATTGGAATTAGAAGAAATACTTTAATGATTTTGGTATAGTCTCACCATTGGTCGTCCTATGGACAATTTCCACTTCATCTCTTAAATAAATGATGTTTTAATTGTCCTTTGTGAAGTGTTAGCAGATCATGTGATAAAATTATGGGTCATTCCATCTGTCTCAAACAAAAGGTTTTAAAAGTTATCAAAACATATACAAGTCCTTCTATAGTGAGATTAATCATATACGGTTCCTAAAATGGACTTATAGTTCATATATCATACTTCTTAATATAATAAAACTAGTTTCTACTAAATAGGGACTTCCTGTAGGCCTGTGGTAGGCGATAAAGGCCAGTCGCACTTCGGTTGTGGGTTCGATTCCCATAACCTTTTCTGACGCGATGGGCTGTCGCTCGTCCTGCATGTTGTCCTTTTTCTAAAACTATATTACTATAAAATCCCATCAATAATATCGAAAAAACTTCTATCCTTAATACTAACTTATGTACAACATAATCCATTCCAATCTTTTGGCTTATCTAAAACACTTTGGTCTAAGCTCAGAGTATAAAGTAAATGATTACTTGAAATTTCACATAACAATCACGTGAATGCCATCATTTATCCCCAATATATCATAAGATATATCTTTTTGGTCAAATTACAATCATGTGAATACCTTAATCATTTATTCTCTTGAAGAATGAATACCCATTAATTGAACCATAGTGAAAACATGAATGCAGTTAAAAGTTAACACTTTCCACATACCAAAATCCTCAAAATTCTATATACTCAAACTATGATATCACTTAGTCCTTATATCAATCATGAGCTCATGAATACTGTCAAATATTTCATTTTCTCATTTTCCCTTCATTATGAGCATATCATCAATTTTTCCAAAAATATCTCAATCACTTTCCATGGTTACCGGTACCATAAAATTATTGAAAAACACAATAGACCAATACATAAATATTCAAATATTCCACGATACTATATACAACATTATTTTGGTATCCCATTAAATAAACACTTAATCATTCCACCACATCATTGTCATATTCAAAATTTCCAATGGTGGTCACATGTTACTTCCCTTTTTCCTTTGCCTTACGTGGTTGCTCATGTCGATCATCACTAACCCTTGGATTAGGGTATTTATTAGCATAATGCCCCTTTTCCTTTCACTTGAAGCACTGAAGTGTAGTAGGTTCATTATGTGTATCCCTTCCTTTGTATGCATCATTAGACATCTTCTACCCATCATTGCGGCATTCAAATTCTCGATGACCTTCCTGTCCACATTTAAAACATTTACTTGTCCCTTTAAGAAAATCTCCACTATGCATCTTTCCACACATTGAGCATAAGAAAACATTCATCTTATTTTCACCATTATTCTGAGATTTCTCCTTGAACTCCATCTTTCGTTTCTTGTCAAAACTATGAGATGGATAAGTAACACCAACTTCTATTTGTACCTTGATAGAACAACGCACAATTTCTTCATAGCTACTGAAGTCTCTTATAGCTAAGGCCCTTCGAAGATTTGGTTTTAAGCAACTGAAGAATCGATCAACTTTGCATTCAGGTTGGATGATAAATCCAGATGCATACCTTGCAAGCCTTGTAAAATTCTCTTCGTACATACCAACAGGTTCATCATCCTTTTTCTATAGTTCAAGAAACTCCTTCTCCATATTTGTTCGAAGAATACGAGGGATGTACTTATTGAAAAATAAGTTCTTGAACTCGTCCCATTCCATAGACTCAATTTCATCTCTTTACCTCGTATTCTTGATAAGATTCCACCATTGATCAGCTTCACCTTCCAAACGATATACTGCTAAGATGACTTTATCATGTTCAGAACATTGATGAACTGAAAATATCTTTTCAGTGGTACTGATCCATTGTTCAGCAAAAAGTGGATCAGAAGACCCACTGAAAGAAGGTGGACATTGCCTCATGAAGGACTCAATAGAATATTGTTCCCTTCTCTGCTCATTTGGAAGTCCAGAATGATTCATAGCTTGTGTAAGTATAGAAATAATATTTGGCACTCCATCTCCCATAAAATTTGTTTGTTCAGGAGTACAATCATTGCATTGTCCATTGCATTGATCAACACGGTTCCTTCAGGTTCCAACCATTGTCTAAAACCCAAAAATAATAGTGTGAGAGGGAAAAATCATGATAGGGAAAAAACATAATAAAAGGGGGATTACCCTCAATATCTAACATCTTAGGTTAAATTCGATGATTGTTAGCACAATTCTAGGACTATAACCTATACGTATAGTTAACCATAGAGACATCCCTAGACATACCATAGAAATATCTCTAGGGATATCACTAAAGTTCTGGCATCCTAGTTTCCAAAGGTTGACTAAACCTTTCCTCTGATACCAACTGTAGAGACCCGAAGCATTACATACAAAAACATTACATTACTTTTTTGGAATACTTATTACATAACAAAAACACAAACATAAGAACCGTAATAGTTTAGTGTCTTTGGAAATTTGGAATGTAATCCTCTAATCATGGTGAAAGATCTTCAACATCTCCCATAAAGATCTTCCCTTTTTTTTCTTACCTAAAACATTTCTTTATATCATGGGGAAAAGAAAACATAAAAGGGTGAGCTCAAATGCTCAGTAAGGGTAAACAAAAGAAATATCAATCATATAATATTCATAAGAACATAACATTTTGGAAATCTTAACCTGCAAAAGAGATCATAATATCATAACATGGGATAAATCATTGTAGGGAAATGTAATCCCAATAATCAAAAATTAAAACATGAAACTTTGTGTCATACACACATAATCATAGAGAAGAATTTATTATTAGTCAAGACTCATTGCCATGACTATCTTAGTGGACAAAGTCCATTTCTGAACCGAATTCACTTCTTGTTTCAGTCATATTTCACTGAACCGGTTTAACCTGCCGTTCCAGCCATGTCTATCTCATGAGATATAAAATCTTTACCCAATTAATTGTAGGGAGATATAGGTCCCAAACATCTCACAATGATAACATTCTTATGTGTGCCACAAAATCTTAAATCATACATCATTGCATAACCCCTGTAATAAAAATGGGATTCATAAACAACATGACATCATAAAACAATTCATATAAGATAAAGGAATTCATATAAATAATTCCATCACAACATAATCAAATAAATGTAATAATAGGGATATAAACGGAACCCTATATTATCTTATATGGAAAATAATTTTGATAAAACACTTGAACTCTGTTCTTGAGGAAAATATCCTTTCTACTTCAAAAACATTCTTTTCATAACATGTCATAAAATTTTAAACTAAAATAAGTTGATTAAAAATAAACATGAAAACTTTTAATGGAGGATTCTTGGAAATAATGTTTTAAAAATCAATTCATGCCATATAAGTTAAAAAACATTTTTCTCGTACTTTTGTCGGAAAAGTCAAAAAGTAACTCGTAGGAAAAATGAAAAAAGATTCATTTCATATATTTTAATAAAAAATCACCGAATGGTAAAATTGGATTTAAACAATTATAGGTGGATGGAAAAAATATTACATTTTGAGGAAACATGGATGTGGATGATGAAATACACCCCAGTAAATACCAAAGTATAAAAAATCTCTGATAAAAATGAGATTGTGATATTTCCTTTACCTTAGGTCCGATTTGCTTTGTAAGTGTCCGAAACTCCTGTATAATGATTTAAATAATGTCATTGACTTATTACAGAATCATACTCATTGTTATTATATCATATATGGTTCACTTATGACTTTATATTACCCGTTCTTTTGTAAATCCCATGTTAAAGAGCGTTTTGGGTAAAATCATCTCATTTGTCGTTCGTGTTTTAACTTGTAATTATATGATTACTTAGATCATGATTACTTAAATCCAGAATGTAAAACATGATTTATATATAATATATATTCATAATATACATATATATAATAGATCAGTAAATGGAAAGAAATACACCGTTCATGGAGACGGTTGGCCGTACGTACACATGAACGCTGTTTTCGTTTCCTTATTGAGTTGAATGGAATTAAGTAGATGCCATACATATATATACACATAAATCAAATATCATTATTATCTAATATATTTCATGATTACTTATTATATATACTTTATAATCATTCATGAATGGTTAACGTGGAGAATGAATCTCATCACGTCGTGGAGACGGTATTCCGTACGTACGCACGAGCGATGATATCGTTCCCATGATCGTGGAATTTTGTTGGAGTGTATGTATACTATTACAGAATCAATATCAATTTATAATAATCAAATATAGTTATTATTTACACCATTATAAACATCCAAGTAAGGTGGTGGTGGAAAATAGATTACACCACAGCGTGGAGACGGTATTCCGTACGTATGCACGCGCAGTGATTTTGTTTTCCGTAGGATGGATAGATGGAGAAATAGGGTTGTTTCATATTTATAATAACATATCAGTATATGAGTGATACTTATGTTATTACTTCATAATAAAACAACCTAATAAGAAGAAGTGGAAGAAGAAATAAAGATGAAAGAATCGGTAACGGGCATCACCTCTTCTTTGAAGAGCTTCTTTGAGACCTCCTTTTAGGGCACTAAAACTGGTCTTTGAAAAAGACCAGGACCTCTAGGATGTCTCTAGGGAAGTGGAGAAGATAATTGGTCAGGGTTTGGCTGATCTTGAAGGCTCAAAGTGGTGTGTCGAAGAGAGGGAGGAGGTGACCATTTATAAGGGAGGAGAGGGGCACCTATGTAATTCTTAAAAATATTAATTTATAATAAATATAACCCCTCATAAAACATCCAAAAATGACTCATATACGAATTTTAGATTCTATAGGGTTCTAATATTATCAACAAATCAAATTTATACATGTTTGGATCTTATTTTAAATCTTATCATTTGATTTATCCTTATTTAATCTATTTCAATTTATTTGTCGTAATAAAATTCAAAATTTTAAATTATAACAAAGAATTACTTATTTGTTGTGAATTTTCCATAATTGTTTACTTTATAAAATTATAGACCATATAAATTTAGATTTATAATTTTTAAATATTTTTGTGATTTTTAAACAATTTTATAATATGTTATTTTTATAAAATAACAATAGTGTTAATTTTGACACTATTCATTTATTTGAATTTAAATAAAATATATACAGAATATATATTCGAACTAAAAGCTTTAATAGATTCATAAAATGTCATATTTGTCTATAAAATTAGTGTATCTAATTAAATAGTTCATATAATATTTATTTTATAATTTTTAAAACCATTTATTTGGTTTATCTCTTAATAAAATAATTACTATAACATTTTTGTATAATTATTTAATATACTGATTAGTTGCATAAAAATTAAAAATAAAATCCTATAACGAATATAAATCTATTAACTTTCATAATAATACTTTTACTCGAAATTATCATCTTAAAATCACAATATTTAAATTGTTATATTTATTAAATTATGATGGTGACAACTTTGCCATAAAATAATATAAGTGTTATAATCACTTTTATAAGGCTCCAAACGGTTATATATTAGGTAATTGGATGCTTAAGGTGTAGATATACACTACCAATAATAGTTTTTCAGGTTTTGGGGAATTTTAATGGGTATTATTATTTCAATAAAACTTATATTACTTATTTCCCACTAATAAATAATTTATGTATCATTAATGTATCACCATTAATGACAATTATTTAATCCCTAAAAGTTCTAAATAAATTATCTTGATGTATATTGGTTTATTAGGTTTCTGGATACTAATCATGTTCGATGTTTTATGATGTTTATCACTAAATTAAAATTATTTTACTTATAATATTTAAGAGAGTGACATGTTGTCACTTTTTTTTGGTTTTAATAATAATTAAATTATTTTCACGGTCAAAAGTACAAAAAATGAATCTAATCCGACCCTTAGGTTATATGGCTCTACATTCATCCATCCAATAGAATTTTAGCATTAGTTAGGGTAATTTTATAATATTATATTTACCATAAATTACCTGATTTACCTTTAACTATGGTAAATAAAATTTACCGTAGTTACTATTCATAATTCCCAAAAATAAAAAGTAGCTTATTAACATAATTTGGACCCACTGATTCCAAATATGGAATCCATTTTTCCAAATTCAATAAAAAAAAGTTTCAGAAATCAAATCAATATTAATCTTGTTGTCGAAAGAAAAAGGGTTTTTCTTTAAAACATTTCAAAAGATTGAATTGATTTAACTTAAGAATTTAATGTAAAATCAATGCTAATGACATAAATTATATTAAATGGTAAAAATATATTCTATTTATACATTAAAACCAATAAATATTATAATTTAACCATATAAATTATTGCGATGAAAAAAGTTGTTTTTAATTAAAATATAGCGTGTTTTTACTATTCATCAAAATATGAAAGTTACCAGAATAATATGAAAAATTTATCCAAAGTAAATTTTTATTTCTTGATTCCAATGAAGAAGTTTATTTTGTGAAATTAAACTAATAAAAATGTAAAAAACTAGATTTAATGTGGGTGATCCATCAAAAGGCGGCAAAACTGCATTTTTTGAAAAATACTTATTTTACCCGAAAAATTTATTTTGTTCTTATACCATGTTCTACAAAATGTGTAAGAGGAATAATAATGTTATAAAATAAAAAATTTAGTTAATACTATTCATAACGGCTAGTTCATAATAATATTATAATTATATATCGTTGTTTAGTAAAACCCGGTATTGCGTACAACACACGCTATCAGGAAAGGTCGTGATTGCATGTAATTCAAGGAAAGTCAATGATGTGTGTTGTGAAAGCTCCTTTTGGTGTAGCGTACAACACAAGACATTAATGAAATCAAAAAGAATATTTTTCATAAAATCTCGTGGTGTTACAAACTACAACTCTCACCTTCTATGGGTACACTAATACTCCTTTAATCAATATGACATGACCCGGAAAATGAATATAATCCATCCAAAATTGGCACTTTGAGAGAATAACATATAACCGAAGAAATCAAAGTCTACTCAAAATGATCACAAGGTGTGTGGCATGGTTGGGTCGATTATGAGATTATACCAAGAGAGAATCAATGAATACCACAATTAAAGAATCAAGATAGGAATAGAGCACATGGTTAATAAGTTCCATGAAGACCACTGGAACATTTGTTTGATCGAACGATGTAACAACATACCCTTACAGACCGTATCTACTTCAAAAATCTATGAATATTATGTTTGATTATCTATAATGCAATTGATGATAACCATATATCAGATCTATCTTAGAGAATACATGAGATCCTCAGAGTTGATTGAATAGTTCAATTATTCATAGAAGAGGGTAACAGTTTTGAACCATCAACTGGTTGAACATCAAATAATATACTCATTGTCTGAGACTAAAATCACCCTTATTCACAAAAAGGATTAGATAACCCAATGATTAATTACTTGGTAAAAAAACCATTGCCTATAATTCATATAATTTCATTTTGAGGTCCCATAGTTCTGTCGTGGACATCCTGTAAGGATGAGTGGATATCAGTTCCACTCGTAGAACTAGCTCAATCATGAAATCCACCTATATCTCTGGTGGTAACGAAGAAAATTCATATGGGAAATAATTTTTGAAATGATCAACAACTGAAGGGAAATCAACCTTTCTTGTTCTCTGGTCATCCAGAAATAAACTGAAAATATTTTCTATCATCCCACACAACCGATGATGCTCATGTTTGTCTTGGATTTCTTGTACATCCCACTTTAAATTTTATATAAATGATCCACCTATTGGTGATTTAAAACTCACCCTACAGCTATAGAAATCAATAATGGATTTAAAAGTGAATAATAAGTGAATTCGTTGTATGGCATGAAATCATAACGTATCTAAGACCTTGAGATCCTAAACGATGTTACACCCACCAATATCAAATAGGGAACTCCTTGCACTACCACACACTTGTTGTTATAATCCCTAACGGAGTGTCTAGTTTCAAAATTTCATTAATCATGAAAACAAGAATCCCAAGGATATCCAAAATGGGAATAGAAATGAAACTTTGTGAACCCCTATATCAAAGAGTACAAAATATGGAACACATAAAATAGAATAATAAATATGATAATAAAAGGTTCAGGGTCCTGCTCCTACCAATCCTATTGCACTAAATATGTCTATCATGTACAACGACCCTAAGTTACAAATTGGATACCCTGATATTACCTACCCTACTATCCCTACGATCCTAGGGTCTGACTACCATAGCCATGACCAATACATCATCTTGAACGTTGTGACTCATTCCAGTTCCCCAACTGGTAAGAACCAGAAGAACCTACTTCTGAATGTGTATTTGGTGAAGACCCTCTCTGCTAGATATTTGTGGAATGGTCCTACATAATTTTTTTCTGTATCCCATGCCCTTATAGTCCCACCACTAGATTGGTTTCAGAATGAACTGAGGACTAGTATGGCGAATTCTTCCACAGTTGAAGCACCTCACATGGCTATCAGAATATATTGTTTGGGTACCAAATTTTCCACATGGACTCTCTAGAAGATTTTCCTGCCACCTATCACAATAGTAACAGATCCTTGTGGTGAAAATACACGTATTGGCCTCCGGATACCCTCTGATTATTCTTGCTAATTAGCTCCAGGTTCACTATAGAAGATATAGTAGTCTGTCTGATGATATTTACCTATGAGAAGATTTCATAACTGATACCATCCATGAAACACCTATCCTTTGACAGATTGTCTATGATCAGAATGGTTGTGAGGAAATTGTGATCAATAAATTGGGAATATTAATCCATAACTGATAGAGTTACCTACTTCATATTCCTAAACTCACGGGCTTTTTGGACCCTTGTCATTTTAGGATCGAATTGTTCACAGAATACTATCTGAAAATCTCCTTGTTCCATTTCCCACTAATGCTCTTATTGTGTGGTAACATCCTACCACCTATTGGTGGAATGGAACAACATATAAGTTGCGATATTTACCCTCCACTCATGATGAGTCTCAAGATGCTCATAGATTGATAACATGGTCCTTATGCATCACTCTATAGCATGTGTCTGACCTTATGTGGGTGGGTTCTACTGCTAGAATACATGGGTCAGTTATTCCATAGACGTGATGGGATGTGGTGCTCCATAGAAGGTTTTAATGGAGCTTATAAAGCCTTCACGAGAATTTTTATCAGCACATTCATCTAGTATAACAGTTAGAGCCACAACTAGCATGTCTAGAGGGTATAGTGGTTTCCAATGACCTACAACCACTCAGGTATGAACATTTACACCTTCCTGGTATATTACTAGTGGACTTCTTGGTGTTATCTATCTATAATTTCTAGAATATACAACTTAGTATAAGATTATTTAATAAGGTACGCAGTTCAATATCTTAATTACTAAACAAAATAATAAAATCCTAAATTGATTACAAAAGATTAGTACATGGTGTGTAGGAATCATAAACGACTTTTACATTTAATCCCATACATTTTTGTGCACTCTAACCATTCTTCACATGTAGAAACCCTAGGTACACTGCATGTTATCCAGACACATGAAGCGTGCCTTTAAATTCTCACATGGGAATGTTACTCCTTCTATTTGGTTGTGTAAATGTACTAGGTACATGGTCTATACTCAGGTGTTCCCCCTATCCATTTACTATTATATTTCCAGATCTAGAGGGGCCTGCCTATGAAAAAGTACACGAGGTGTACATAAGGTACACAATGTGTTATGATCAAAACTCAACAACCCATGTTCAATTTTACACAACCATACAAATGATATAAAACCACACATCATGTACAAAAAAAGTTATTTTCTTCCCGGACACATGAACACATGGTTTGAGTTCATAGGACCACCTGCTGTGTTGTTTGGGGTTCTAGATAGTAATCCTTAGAAACTAGTTCAAAATCCCTAGTTTTTTCTAAATAATTAAACAGTTTTCCAATTTCGGATCCATGCAGGCTCATACTTCTTTGGAATCAAATCCTGATATCAAACATAACACATAACAAAAAAAATATCCCATGGAAAAAATGTGATCCCCCAAATTTCAATCAATCCGGGTCCATACTCTCTAGGGTTCAATGTTTGGCGACATATAATTCAACCATAACATTTACCAATACTTATCTCAATAGAAGAAATGTAAATCATGGTACATATCGAAAAATCATGCATATATATCATGGAAATCAATCAAAACATCATCCAACTAGTATTGATCCCTAATTAGCCTGGCAAGAATTCATGGAATGTAATTTAAAAAAATTTCTTATATGATGCATGATATGGAATACCCTCATCTCATCATGTTTCAAAAAAATATAACATCATTAATATTATTAATTACATTAAAAAACAATTGTGTCACCCAATGGTTAAATTAAATTAATTTTAATAGCTCAAAATCCAAAAATTACAATTTCATTCATGATAATTTGGATTTTTCCCTATACACGGGGTCACTACACTCTGGTATAACTATTTATCAAATTATATTTCCTTGATATCATCTCTAAATAGTAAAGAGAACTAGGAAATAAATCCTTTCATACCACATTATATCATCCTAGATCTAAATTTAACTCAACTGTTTCCCCATACCCAGGTTGCAACATATCCTCAACTAAATGTTTTCAAAATTCCTGAGGTTGCGGACTAGTAGCGAGGGCCTAAGGTGTGTTAGTGGGGAAACTATGTTCTAATTGGAATAGTGTAGCATATCAGAATAAAAATTCATTCTAGTATATGTAATAAAAATCATATAACTAATATAAGTAGATGAACACTGATAAGATAAATAACCCAGAATCATTCAACACTAAATATGACGCAGTATTTCACACGTTCAATAAAATAATCCAAAGAAGTACACTATAATAATACACAATATAAGTCTCAAAATCACAATAGAAAGAAAAAGTGTTTATGAATCATCACAATCCTTGGCTTGGTCCCATTACCTTCTTTCTTCTAGGAAACACATCATGTACCTATATCAGGTAACATTCCATTATCTATTAATGAAATCACAAAATATGTTTTGGCCCAAACCATGAACCAAAAAGGGTAAGAGAAAAAATCCCTATAGGCAGCCACCGAAGATCTATGTCAACATGTCAATGAATATATATATATATATATATATATATATATAACATGTATTGTCTAATAATGAAATTAGTAAAAAGTAGGTACCCAAAGGTAAGCACAATAGATGTCTTAAAAGACAATGGTAAACTTGTATAAGTGAAGTCCAAATCAATGATTTTGAATTGGCTTGGAAGATGTGTCATAAGTCATCTATTTCATTATTCAAGTACCATTAATTATATAATGTCTAGAGGTTCACCCTAAGCATGATGACCCCCATATAAAAGTGACCACCAACTCATGATATAATAATCATTTAAACATTTTCTTATAGATCCCAGCATGGGTATCCCTCAATGGATCCAATGTTCACTGGACATTTTGACAAGCCTATAATGTTTTTTTAAAAAATATGACTCATAACAAAAATACCTTCTCACATGAGATATAAATATAATGATCAATACAATTTTAACATATAATTAATGGTAATTTAATTAATGCCTCATATGCATTCTCATCAACAAAACTATCTAATGCAAACACACCGATGGGGTGTCCCTAACTCAAGGATCAAAAACCTAAACATGCTTTCAAATCATATAAAAAATTACCTAAGAATCAATAGTAAATAAACATGTACATTATTCAATCAAGATACACCACAAAAGTGGGTGTGTAAAACTACGATGTATATAAACACAATTAAAATTCACAATATGTAAAAAACCACCTTTCTCATCGTATTACGACTCTCCTTGTCAAGCATTGGCCTTTGATTCTCCCTAGAATGGAGTGGATATACAAAACAGGAAAAAACATTCGACCATAAATAAATAAATGTAGAGAATAAATTAAGAATAATGGATCAATATGAGTCATTATCTCATCAATCTGGTTCAAATTCAGTTGTTGGCAATGGAATCTGGCATTGAATGGTCAATCGGGACGGAAAACTGCTCTGAGAGCTAATATCTGCAACCATGGACCATCCCTCTATCCATCTTATAAAAAATGACACTACATCTTTCTTAAATCATTTAAAAAATTACATATTGAGTACAAGATATTACAGGTAGTGTCTGTACATATTTGTAGACCGACCATTATGTGGCCATGTATTGGGATTACATGGGTTTTAGCCTTCCATACACGACATGTACCTATAAATACACGACGTGTAGTTCCCAGTCAGATCATGTAATAGACCTACAACCTCCCCCCTGACCTTTTTCTCCCTAATTTCATAATTATAAACTAAAAAATAAAGATCCATACCTCAAAATAAGAGCTGGGTTATTACATATAAGCATGATTCATTGTATTTAATGAGGATAATATAGTTATTATTTGACCATTTTAAATTTATATATAGTTATTAGATAAAAAACCATCAAACATATTACTGGTTAGAAATTACTAGTTTATAAATGGTATAAATAATTTTTATTGAAATGTTATATATATATATATATATATATATATATATTCATTATAAATAATTGTTTTGAAAAATTTGATTTTGGAATACAATAAATTATCATTGATTCATTTGTGAAAATATCACGTATTCAAAATATAATATTTATATGAATTATGTATTCTTTTTTGAAAATTATAATTTAAAAAAATTATTTAGAGAATATTGACTTATAAAATCAAAATAATCAGTGATAATATAATTTAATGACATCTAATAAAATAAAACGGAGCTATAATGAATAAATCATTAGTCATTCATAGTAACTGAAATATGTTTTATTTATTATCTAACATTTCTATTATATGTTATAATTAAAAAATTAAATTTCATATATTAATGTAATGAAATTTTATGAATTGTATTATATAAATGAAAATACTAATAAATAGACATAGATAATTTGATTATTTATTAATATTAATAATATTAACATTACTTATTGTTAAAATCTTATATTTTTTAAAGGACACAGTTTTCCCTATCTATTGTATATTTTTAGAAAAACAAATTATCATTAATAAATAATGAATTTATAGAATATATTTCATACAAATAAATATTTAAAATTTATAATTCATCACAAATTAAAAACAAATAATTGCATAAGAATAAATGTATTTTATTTCTAAAAATTGTATTTTCCTAATCATTATATTTATTCGATCAAGAATTGTCATTTTTAAATTAATTTTAATAACATTCAAAAATTGAGTTTATAATAAATTTATTTCAAATTTTAAAAATATGTGTAAAAATATGGTAATAAAGTAAAGTCATTTTAGGGGAAAAAATAAGCTATTTAGGTCAATGTTTTTTACAGCAGTAAATGGTAAAAAGATAAAAAGATTTAAAATAATGTTTAAAACTGATAAAATAACCGAATAAATTATAATACAAATGTATATATGAAATCATTATATGACTAATTTAACAATAAAATATTTTTTGTTAAATTTAAAGGTTACATTATTTATATTACACATGAACGATTGGTTACTATAAAAAATTATATTCATCCCCAAATTTAAAATGTCACATACTTTACCTTTTACTAAAAAAATCTAAAATTAAAATTACCCCTATAATATTCCATAAAACCATCCATGGGATAATTAAATAAATTTTATAGTATATTTTGTTAACCAGATTCCTATAATCCTTATTATCTAAGAAGGATTTCAGGATAAGATACACTTTTTATTTGTAAATTTTATCTGATTAACTTTAGTTTAGATTTATCAGCATCATATACCACATAAAAATTATTATATAACATTAAAGGAAACTAAATAATATAACCATCATTCTATAATAATTTTTTTTAAAATATTGTATCTTAATCATAATCACTAATTAAATATAACATTTTCTTCTTTTTGTTGGGTTAACCACCTATATGGATGATCCTGTAAATTTATCATACATTTGATATTTGAATATAGTTATGAAATAATGTTATAAATACTATTATATAATTTTAATATTAATATATTATTCATTATTTATATAAAACATTATTGTTTTTAAAATATTAATCATATAAGTGAATTATAAATTTCATATAGGAGAACTATATTCATAACATCCAATGAATAAACTAGGAAAATATGAAGAACTTAGGTAACACAAATCAATTACCAACAAAATTATTTACATGATAAACTTGTGAATAAGGAATGATAGTAAATTTTTTATACATTCATTAACAAAAATATTTTTAAATACTAATAACTGAAAATCAATACAAACTATGAAATGAAATAAGAAGGAATTCATTCTGAATTAAAATGGGGCATCGACACGAATATATTTTTTAAATAAGTAATCAAACTGTATAAAATGAATATGGAAATTTTATAAAAAATTTGAATAACATGAAATACATTATTATCATATATACCATTATTATACATGGACATTGAGTATGTCTGGCAAAGGAAGAATCCAATGTAATGGTTTATGTTGACTCAATCATCTTTCATTAATTCATACAAATTTCTACATTGAATATAGTCTTATATGTATGGATAATTCAAAACTATATTTTCATTATATGTGTGTGTGTGAGTTCTGGATTTATATTTCATTACAATAATATTCTTTTCAATGTATTATTACGTAATAAATTAAAATATTCATAAGTTTTCACATCTCATTTACATTTTATTGAGTTATGTTATATATTACTACATAATTTGTATTATGTGGAGCATATAATTCCCAATGAATTTATTTTTTTATAAATTTCATATAATTCATGGGTCTTACCAAACCAACACATGTTATCACGTTCAATGACTTTCCATTAAAACCATAGCAATGTTCTGAAGGTTGAATTTCCAATTACCATTAAAATAAAAATTCAGAATTTATAAATTTAAAATACAGATTATTTTATAGTTATTATATCTAAAACCCCATCTATTTTATTCTTCTGTGATTATATATGGGTAATGTATCTTTCATTCCATTTTTTCTCTAATAATATTACAATAAAACTAGAATAATATGTGTCTGTGGTATTGTAATTATCTCATATTCACATTTTGGAATATATTTATTTTATTTAAATGTTTTCAATATTCTATTATAGATTTCCTTATCACTAATTATGTTGTATATTAATTTAATATTCTATTTAATTTGAATTTATTTTATCAATTTGTAAAGGTAGTTATATAACTTTATTCATTACTGTTTTCCACATAGTTTCTATATCCCATCTTTTTCATTAATTTAAATTATTGATTATTATTTCCATTTTTTACTATTTTCAAAGATATTTTTTTCTAATTTCTCATTAACAATATAATATATTATTTTTATATCCCTTTATAATTAATTTTTCCAAAAATTATTGTACAATCATTTATATTTTAAATATTTTTTTTCTTATTAATATCTATTGATTTTCATCTATAACTATATACAGTAATGTTTTTTTACTTTTAATTGAATATTTTTCTAAATTAAATCAATCAGTTTCATTATATTGATATTTTAGTTCCTATATGTGGAAATTCTCATGAAACCCATTTCATTCTAAGGAATTATTTACTTAATTGTTTTTATATTAATGTGATCATGTTAGAACAAAATATATATGTATGTTATTTTTTATTTTATGGGTTGGACGAAATTTTTCTTCAATCCAATATATAGGTTAATGCATTATATTGTTTTATATGAAATGAATCATAAAAGAATGTGAATGTAATCTAGAATATTTATTGGAAAGGGGAGTGATCCAAATCCACTATGAGACTTTGTCCACCCTATGATGATGTCTTTGAAAATGATCCCTTATATACAAAATTATTCTCTATGATTATGTTTTTGAATTAATTTTATTTTTTAATCCAATTAATGTAAAAATGGATTATGATTATTGTATCATATTTCCATACTCCCATTCAATGGTTTATGTTATACTTTCATGGTTATATCTCTATTTTCCATGTTAAATGTTTTTATATCATACTTAAGGATTACCATATATAATTATTTATTTTTTATTTAGGATTTTATCCCAAAATCCTGTTTTCATAATTATTAATGATTTGGTCTCCAATTACTCAACTATATGATTTTCCATTATTGTGTATCAGATAACACTTTTTTTGTCTCCCTTTTCCCTCGGAACATATATAGTTGAATATATATGGGAGGATAGAATGTGTGGTGAATTTTTTAGAAATGTTAAATAATTTTTATTACTTTAGTACATTATAAAACTAGTATTAAAATTTAATTTCCCCAACATTGGACACCCCAATCCAGTGTGTTACATATAAGTTTTATTCGGAATACATGAGAATACATTCCCATGATCAATGTCTAATAGTAATTAAGAGACATGTAACATAGACATTATATTACATTAACAAATTAATGATTTTTTTAAATAAAATCATTATTTCATAGTTAGTTTGGAGTGTACTACATCATTTATGTTTTTTGGATTGGAGTTCTTAGAGTTGTCCTTATGATTTGGAAGGAAATGATGATCTTTCTATTGACATTCAAAGCTCAACTTATTTCATTGGTTTTTTCTTGTAGCTTTGGTTTTTGATCTCCGACACCATAACCATCCATTATGGTTTTTGGGTGTTCTGTGATTGTATATTTTTCTTGTATTTTATTCCTTTGTCTTTAATGAACATCCATTTATTATACATAGTTATATAATAGTAGATGATGATACATAGTATTATACTTCATTACCTACAGAAATGGGAAACCAAGTTAATGGATGAGCTCAAATGGTCGTCAAATCATATTGTACGGTGAATGCTTACAGTGTATAAGAAATGTAAATAGATTATATGAGAAACTAATGTCACATAACATTATACACAAATAAATATGTAAATATATGAGTAAATGGTCACCTAAAGAAGGAATAATTAAGAATTACTAATTTTAGAGATTATTAACATACCATTATGAAATTATTTTAGGACATAATATATAAAAGGAAATGATTCACCCCTTACCATGTAATTGTATTGTAATGATGTATACCAATTTACTCATTTGATATATAATTTTGGGTCCCACCAATCAAATAATATTATAACAACCTCCACTATATAATATAAGAATCTTTTTTTTTCATGTCATAAAGTTCATTGATGGCAAAATTTGAAATACATTGAATAATTTATTAAATAACCCTGTCACAGAAGAAATTACAATATAGAATATTATATTATAAAGATTATAAATAAATTTCATAGTTAAAATTAATTAAAAATGATGTCAAGGTATGTTTTTTGACTCATATAGTGAATTATTAATGATTATAATCATTAAAATAAGTTCCCATATTAAGTGAATAATTTTGATATGTAGTTATCAAGTACATTTTAAAAATTAATATTATCAAATAATTTTATAGGTACAAGAAATTTATTTAAAATAGAATTAGTAAAAAAATGTATAGTTAAATCCTAATATAAATATTATCATATAGCTCATTAGGGTGGGTATGTATTATGTGAATCATCCAATGTATATCCTTTTAGAGTGTCGAACATGGTGTGTAGCAAGGAACACTTGTTGGGAACTTAGTGAAGATCATGTAAATTCCCTACCAGAAATTTTTAATTTATTATACCTGTTAGAATATATACTGAAGTTTCATCAATTTGTTTTTATTAAAACTATTATTTAAATTTTAGGAAATACACACACATACTCATTTTATTAGTTAAATTTGAATTATTTTATAAATATGGGAATATGTGAGCATTATAGTGACATGTGAATATATTATAACGTGGGTTAATCTTGATAAATCCTTAATAATATATCATTATAAACATTAAAATTACATATCATAAAATTTCACATTAAAATGAATGAGAGTGTTAAATAATAACACAATTAAATAACTTGATAATGCCAGGTATCCTTACATTGAAATGTAGGCTCATAGAGAATGTTATGTGGAACATATAACATAATAACATCCTTTTTAAAAAAATTTGGGGAGAAGTATAGGGTAGAATAATTATATAATGTTTTGATATAATTTTTAATTTTTGAATGTGTGGAAATTTATATAAAAAATAATTAATTGTTAATTAATTTCTAAACATAGACCATGTTTATATATGTTATGGAGAATTAAAATACCCTTGTAATACCCATGGGTTTGGCTCATGAATATTCAAATTTATGTTCTGATTTTCTTAACATATTTGAGTTTTTGAACCAATCTCTATTATTTTTAATTTCAATGTCCATGGAAATATAATTTTTTTAAAAAATATTTTATTCAAAATTTAATATCTATATTAGAAGTTTTTATGATTTTAAATTTTTTGTGAAATAATTATCATTAATTATAAATAATTATATTAATATGATATGTTATTTTAATTTTTTTTGACTTATATAAATATATAAATCAGTTTTTTATCATATTAATGACATAATACAAGTTATTTATACATATTGTATTATACCATTTAGTGGAGAATATTATTATTTATTTTTTGTGTAATTATCCACAGATAAATTTGGCATGTTTTTGGAAAATCTAATTTCCAATTTAAAAAAAGTAGTTTTATTTATATATGAATTAATATTTTAAATAGAAAATTATTTTATTTCAAAATCAAGTGTTTTTTCACAAATTAAGAATCTATTTAAACAGAAAAATATTTTTCTTTATTATTAAATTTACTATATTTATATAAATATTACATAATTAATAAACATTTATCTAAATATTAATTATAATATTACAAAATTATTTTATGTATTTCACTAAAAACATTAATGAATAAATATTTCATTATTATTAAAATTTAATATTTCCAATCATCAGATTCCAATGGTCATATCAAAATTGTAATTTCGAAAAAAATAATAATCCAATGGTCATATAATCTATTATAAATAAACATCATTGTAACATCCTAATATTTTTAACATTTTACATTTAGATACCATTTCAATTCATGAGACTATTTTCTCCCCATAATTGCATTGTTCCTTATACACTTATTATTAATTTTTTATTATGATCCTCTAGATAACAAGATTATAGTGTTAAACCATATCCTAAACTGTTTAACGATTTTGGTTTTAACTATTATTATAAATTAAATTTTTTATTTTCGGTTTTATTGTTATTTTTAGCAAACATATTACAATATAATATTTTTGTAGACTACTATAATGATTGTTGTATTACAATCACCCCTAAAAATCAATCATCCTCCCAATTGTAATGTAAAATATAACTAAATGAGTAAACAAATTTATAATTTAATCATAACGATTCTATACATCCTCTTATAAAATATAATTCATCCCAATAAATATCAATATAAAAGTCAATTTATTCTAAAAAACATACAATCCTTTTTCTAGAATCAAAATATTTTGTAAATTAAATTAAAATTAATTTTTATTTGATATTGATACACATTTAGAATATTGAATGTTTCATTAATATAATTCCTAAAAAATAAATACATTGAAGTCTTCATTCACTTGAGATATGTTACAGAACCATTCAAAATTAAATTCCCATATTTTAATTCACTTTTATATTTAATATTTACAAATGTATCTTGTTCATATCGTCAATTACATTCAAAATATTATGATACCCTTCCATAGATATATCATCATAAAAATATGGTATGTATCAGGTAATTAATGATCTAATATTTTTTTACTACTATAAATTTTATATCTAATTTTTTACTACAAGATTTCTTCCATAATGGATATTACCTTTTATAGTTCCTAATCCATATGGTTTGGATAAAAAACCCATATTAAATTTATGTTAATCCAAACACATTGATTTCTAATATCTCATTCCATAAAAATATTCATGTCTTTAAATATTAATGATGGATGGGTAACTATTGTTTAAATCTAGTCCTATAGTGACAAATATTGATCCCAAATTCCATAGAAGTCAAGAGTGTATAAAATTAATATATCCTCCAATTATTATATAGTCATTCATGTTTTCTATATATTTGGAGGTTATAAGATATTCTATGATTATGTATTTTATATTAATCAATATGGATACTCCTTAAAATATAAATGTAAAACATAAATTTTGACCATATTCCATGTATAATGGTGTACCATAATGTCTCACTACATCTTTTCTATATATCATCTCCATGTTGTCTAGAAGGAATTGTTTTTAAATTGATTGAAAATTGATAGTATTTTTAAGATGTGATATGATGGGACATATCACGTTATACTCATTGGTTGTATTACGAAGCCTAGTGACAAAGTACATAGTAAAATTATCCCACTTATAATCTTCTATATGTAACGTTTTTCCAACACACCTGGTATGTTTCATTTCATAATTCATCTATTGGAATACAAATCATCTTATACAATTATTTTTATCATATTATATATATTTTACCTCCAAAAATAATCTTATATGTCCTTTTACAACATTATAATTCCATGATGTATATTTAAAATTACACCCAGAGACTTCTCCAATAAATATTTCTTCATATATGGTATTTATGTAATATATAACGTCTTACCAGACATTGAAACTCATGATAACCAATATTATGGTCTTGTAATTTTCCATTATTTACATATATTTTCTTCGTTTGTAACTTATTATCATTGATTTTGGATTTTTCAATCCTCTATAACATTGTTTTGTGTAATTACATGGAATTATAATGATGTTCCACTTCCAATATAACACCCACGCCCTTCCTTAACAAATCACTGATAATTGGATAATTAGGCCCCTCCACATGCGTAAGATACCAATTTTTTCTTCCAATGTCACATGATACCATTTTTTCCCTCCTAGGATGATAATTTTTTTGTACAATCATAATCTATATGTTGTTATAATCATATCCTTTACTTCATATAAAGATATTTTTGAGTATATATTTATTTAAACTCTTATAAAAAATTTATATATCATATATTTCATCAATATAGTATCTTTTAAATTTATTTAGAAAAAATATCACCACTAATAAATATAAATGACGCCTTTAATAATTCACCTCACTTGAATTCAACTATTAAGAGGAAAAAGAAATTACACAATTATTTTTAATATCAATGTATTGAACACAATTACATTAACATCCCAGGTAAATAATGAATGTGACAGTATCTAATATATTATTATTTTTGAATTAAATATTATGTTTAATTTATAAAATATTCTATTTTTGATGGTGTTCCCAACCCATAATAATGGGTTTCTCCAAAATCTTATGTTGCACACAATGTTGAGTAATACTGAAAGAAATAATAATATAATTTTATTATTTTAAATGGTATCTAATGGATGGCCAATGTACTAGAGAAAATAAATGAAACTAAATATTTTATAATTAATCATGTTTGATAAATGTTTTTACATTTGTCTAATATAATTTACACGCTTAAGATGGGGCTGAATAAAATATTTCATTTTAAGTCAAAACAACATTTTCATCTAATTTATTTATATAGATAGATTTTCCATTTATTTTTTAAGTTTAATTATATTACATTTCTATCCATTAATACAATTTTTTTCATTGTAAGTAATTTCACTTTGAAATTGTATAAAAACACGCGTTAATCTTTTGGTAGTTTTTGTTACTAAAAACAACCTTTTTGGTATTGACAACGAGAATTAATTTTAAATTAATTTCTTCAATTTTTGTGATTTTAATTTTGAAAAATGGATTCCATATTTTTAATTAAGAGTTCTAAATTAGTTTAATAGGTGCTTAGTATTTTTAAACATTATGAATAATAACAATAGTAATTTTTTGATTTATCATGTTTAGAGGGTAAATCAGGTAAATAAGTGTAAAAAATAATATTATAATAATACTTAACTACACTAAACCATGTCATAAACCTATTGGAAGATATTTTTTCTACCATGGGAATCTTGGGGATAATTTTAGGTCCCCATCTATCCAATTGTGTGTGAAAATGATATTGATTTCTTTAAATTTAATGTTAAGGAATATAAAATCTAAATATTTATCTTTTACTAAAATAATTTATTATATGATGATATATAAGTGATATATTCAACTATAAATAGTCATTAGAAAGCTTAAATAATTTCCAATATCATGGTATTTTATTTATAAATTTTAAACATCATATAAATAAATATATTTATGACACAATTATGATGTTGTAATTATCTTATTAATGATTGATTTAGATAAATAATATTATAAATATTAAAATAAATTTATTTTGAAAAATTTTATACCATCCACGAATTTTTGGGATGAGTATAATTTTTGATATTTTAATTAAATATATTTTTTCGAAATAATCAGGTTTTTATGAATTTTTATAATTCCATTATATTAGTAGTATGAAAATTAAAATAAATGAGTTTATAAAACAAATACTATTTTATTAAATGATATAATAGTCCTAAAAACCATAGATTCTATATTATGAATTATATAATGATTTTAATTTCATCAATATACCACTTGAGGTACTATTTTTAATTTAGGTTAAATATATTAACCATATATTAGGAATATACCAGAGGACATGGAATGAGGTAAATTAGTTATCTAAGGGTTAAATCTACATGATTAGTATATAATTGATACCAAAACATGTCTAAAAACAAATAGTTGAATGGATTTAGAATAATTCTCATATTATCTTCGAATAAAATTATTTTTGTACCTTTTGAAATATAATTATATTTTATAATAAAATAATGTTTTAGGAGATTCCTAAAGTACCTCTCCTCCCTCTTATAAAAGGCCACCAACTGTAACACTTAATCACACCGCTAAAGCACCAAGGATCATCCAAAATATTATACAATAATATAAATACATCACTATGTTCCTCCCAGAAGCCTTGATTATGCATAAGTCAATTCAGGAATTCCTTCTGGCTAAAATCAAAGGGAGTTACCCATTTTAAGAGGCAACGTCTTCTATAAAGTTCCTTTCAAATATTTATCTTCTTTAATCCCTATTATATTATTATTCATTGTTTACATAACAATGCTACTATATTAAATATAATAGTATTTTTTATGTCAAGTATTCTAACTACGCTAACACACACCTCAATCTAATGGATATGAATATTTTGTTTCTGTGTACAATGAAATACTAGTCAAGAAATGATGATTGATCGATTTTACCCAACAACCACTCATGGTGGCTGTTATGATGGAACTGTCTTTATATATAATATATATTATGTAATATTTTATTTATTCTTATGTAACTTTTATTTACAACATACCATTATTCATTTCCGGATGTGTAAACACGGTAATTTCATTTGAGGAAGGGTGAACTACCGCCCCCTCAAAGTGATATGACTCATTCCTTCCAAACATGGATAATATAAAGAATGGAGATAATGAACATATTTAACCTATATAAAATATGATATTATAATAGAATTAATATATACCTATGTATCATTATGTTATAATTCCATGAAACATCAAATAATAATGAATGTAGCGTTCATGCGTATGAACAACTTACCATCTAATGAACAATGAATTCCATTTCACATATCCAACTATTATGGACTATTATAAAAAAATAGTCTGTATACAAATACAAGTATTCAATATATATATGATATTTAAATCATTATTATGATTCTATAGATAATGGACTTTTGAACATATAGAGAATTTGTAATTATAACAAGTTAATTATTGACTCAAGTTCCCTATGCTGACCCATGCTCTCAGATAGGTATGAATTTGTCCGACATGGGGAGTTTTTCAACAATCACCCAGATGGAATCGTGTCCCTTAGACATAGGTGGAAGCCCTGTCACAAAGTCTATGGAGATCCCATACCACTTCTAATCTGGCACCTATAGTGGTTGTACTAAGCCTGCTGGAACCTGATGCACAACATTAACTTATTGAAAATTGAAGAATCGTGAAACAAAATCCGCTAAAAACTTCTTCATCCCTGGACACAAGTGATGACGTTGGAGGTATTGGTACATCTTCTCCACCCTAGGATGTACCGCCAATGGGAACATATGAAACTCTTTCAACACCTCCTCTTGTAGTGGCACTGGTACCATGGTACGTCCAGTAAAGAGGATGACGTGCCTAACCATTAGAAAATCCATCTGGCGCCTGCCCTAGGGAAATACGAGCACGTCAAGCCTCGCAGTCAATATCTCCAAGTTTTTCCTCCCTTACATGCTGATGGAGTGGGGGAGTGACTGTCAAAGACTAGAGTTATCTTTCTCCATCTCTATCTATGAATGATACATGCAACACAGCTAGATGTTCTATCTCCTCACTCAGTAACTATATACCAGACCTCCTTCTAAGTGAATTTTATTCCGCATTCTGCTTCCCAGAAGTATAGACTATCTCAAAGACATAGTCCTGTAAAAACTCTAGCCATCTTTACTATCTCTGGATCTGGTCCTTCTGAGTGAAGATATTCCTGAGACTCTTGAGATCCGATAAAATTTTACAATGTTCACCCATCAAGTAATTCCAACATATAATTAGGGCAAAGACCTATACTCCTAACTCCAGGTAATGGGTAGAAAAGTTCTACTCATGCTTTCTCAGCTCTCGTGAGCAAAAGGAGACCACTACCCACTGCTTTATCAGGACACACCCATGTCGTGTCCCAGATGTGTCTCTATTGACTACGCCCTAATGGACTCTTTGGATAGAATCATGATGGGAGACCACTTTAGTCTCTACCTCAGATACTAAAAAATCTGATGGAATCTCTCCATCCATATAAAGGGTTGCCCTTTCTTTGATAATGTAGACAAGGGTTCCAAAACTCTAGAAAAGTAAAAAATGAATCTCCTATAATATCCATCCATCTCTATGAAACATTCCATCTCGATCACACTCTTTGGTGGTTCCCAAGCTTGTACAATATCTATTATCATTGGATCCACTACAACTCTAGCCTCTGAGATAACATTTCCTAGAAAATGGACTTCTCGTATCCAGGACTGGCAATTCAAGAGCCTAACATTATTCTAGTTATCTCTGAGTGTATCAAGAACTATCCACATATGATATTAATGACCCTCCCCTATCAATGAGTATATTAGTATTTTTTCAATGAATACCTCCATAAAGAGATCGAGCTATGGCTGGATGATCTTATTCATGAGTCCCATGAACACTGTAGGGGCATTGGTCATGCCAAATGGCATCACCAAGAAATCATAGTTGTCGTACCAACATCTGATGTTCATCTTTTGCACATCCTCATCTCATTCCCTGAGCTAATGATAGCCTAATCTAAGGAATGTCATTGAAATCTAATTATCTCCCTTTAGATAATTGAAAATATCATCAATTCTCGGAAGTGGATACTTGTTTTTAACGATCACCAGGTTTAGGCGCTGATAGTACAAACAAAGTCCCAATGTCCCATCTACCTTCATAGAGGACAAAATTGGTGCTACCCATGAAGAAAAACTAGGTTTTATTAACCCCCTTATCTCCAAATCTTCAAACTATACCCTTAACTCATGAGCCTATGCGGGAGCCATCCAATATACTGGTGTAGATATCAGTGTCTTACCGGGGTACAGGTCGATGAAAAAATTCTACCAATTTGCTTAGAGGTAGTCCTAGGACATCATCTCAGAATACATCGGCATACTGTTCCACCACTACAGGATAACTCAGACTCTCAACATCAACTACTTTGAGGGTAAGGGTAGCCAACTAATGGGTGATCGGTTGCACCCTCTTCTAGGTAAGTCTCTGCTACGCAGCAAAGCTTCCCTTCTAGTAGGGGAAGGAATAAATGGTCCCATCCATGCGGACAGACATCACATTGCACCTAATATAGTCAATCCAAGCATGGAATGTGGATAAAAAATCCATAACCAGAATGACGTCATAAGGCCTCGATGCCTCTACTAGGAGATCCCAGCTAGAGATCTCGTCTCCTGGAGTAAGTTCACACTTCCAAAACCAATGGGTAATCATCGAATCTGCTCATGTAGGAGTCTATAGCTGTAAGGATCGATCAATCAGCTCCATCAAAATCTTTGAGATTAGAACGAGGGTCATGGAAATAAAATAGTGGTAGCACCTGTATCTATAAGAACTGCAACTATGGTGGAGTAGACACAAATCATATCACTAACTATCTTTGAATCACTATGGCCGTAGGACTCAACTATCTAGAGCTGAGTTTGACCCTGTCCACCTACTCCATGTGGTCAGGGTGGACCTCCTGGAGGTGGTTCCAGTTGCACCCCGAATCGACGCCCACTGCCTGGTGCACAACCATGTACCCTGCCATGTATGCCACACAATATACCTCCTCTATCAAATCTCTACCTCTTCTTTGTAGGTCCCTCGACTGTCTGGTTGTCATTTTTTCAGAAGTTCGGTCAGTCACGAGCAATGTTTCCCTATCCACTGCATGAAAAGCAATGTCTAGATCCCTGATGACTCCCACTTAACTAGGAGCCTTGTACTACCGACCCAGAGTCCTGTGGTATTCATTTGAA
The DNA here is from genome assembly GCA_963277665.1 of Viscum album. Taxonomy (NCBI): domain Eukaryota; kingdom Viridiplantae; phylum Streptophyta; class Magnoliopsida; order Santalales; family Viscaceae; genus Viscum; species Viscum album. Next base: position 2,004,383,570 of record OY728136.1, read on the forward strand.
TGACCTGGTCCACTTGGGCCCATGCACCTGATGCCTACTGCCTTCCGAAGACTCTACTGTCTGGGGTCTACTGTTGGCTCTCACAGTCAGCACCTGCTCTCACAGGAAGATCATTACAAGAACGTCCCGCTCCAGTACTCCCTGGTGGGTGGGGATGCTACGGGTCACCACAGAAGCCCTGATCTCACTCTTGAGCCCCATCATGAAATACCAAACACTAAAGAAAGGCTATCACACCATATCCTTATAGTAGCAGGAATGATCTATGAAACTCACAGAGTACATAGCCACTGTCATGCTACATAACTGAAGGTGAACCAGCTTCTGAATGCACAGAGATCACAATGTCACGTGGAAAAAATCCTCCCAAAAAGGCCTCTCTAAGTCAACCCATGTGAGGGTGGAATCATCATGAACCTGGATGGTCAAAATCCACCATCTCATAGATGATCCCTGCTGAAGGCTCACAGCCAAGATCTCCATCAGCTTGGGTGGTGTCCTCACTAATTGAAAGACCCATGTCACGACCTCCAGGCTATGCTCAATGACCCAAGGGTCTACCTTTCCCCTGAAACCAGGATGTCTTTTTCTCTGAAACTCATGTATAGTGCTGAACCTATGAACGAATCCTACCAGAATCGCTGGTAGTAGGGGCTGACCACAAGATAGTTGTAGCACTGGGGCACCAGCCAGTGGGTCCATCTCAAACATTAGACCCTAGATAGACGCCTAGTCATTAGGAGGGTTTTACTCATGCATCTGGACCCTGGAGGGTTGTCGTCATGGAGGAATCCTAAGATAAATCAAGATGTGCCATAGTTATAACATTATACATAGTGAGATGACTCATATTCAAATTCACAAAAAGAAAATGCAAAAACAATTTTTGTGAATTGAAGCGAAAAGCAGGACTCAAGGTTCTAGTGTATGGATACATCAGCCATCGCACCAACACTGGACTCCCCGAACATGAAGGTAGGACTCGCAACAGTCAACATTGTTGTTTTAAAAACAAATAATATATTCTTGGACTATGTGGTAGAACTGACCACCATTGATACCACTTTTTCATGACCGTGGTCTCGTTCTGTGACTACCCCCAGCCTGCCTTCCATAGGCCAGGGGTTGGCGACTTGCACCAAAAGATTTATCCATAAAACAAGAAGGCATTTCCTTTAAACCTGTAAAAAATCACAGAGTAAAATAGAACAAGAGAATACCATGAAGACTAGAACGCAACAAAAGTAACTATGATGTAAACTGATTTAGTAAAGAGTGCTGAAAATAAAGGGGGCTGAGATACATGCCCAACTGGAAATAGTACAAGTACAACTGAAAATGTTCAAAACATATGAAAAGGTCAAGGAAGCTTCTGAATCATACAACAATGATCCTACCTAAAAAATAGTCGAAAACCCACGATCTTTAGTCCCCGTATCACGCCACGTCAAAAAGGTCCATATCGATGCACTGCCGAGACCTATCTCCCTCTTCCTAGATAAATGTTGTATGTCATCTACTCCATACACAACAAGGTGCAGGTGAAGCCCATGAATGGGTTATTATCGCGATACTCTCTAGGTAACCCAAGAACCTCGTAGGCCTCTAGAGTTATACAAAGAAAAAATAATAATGCATGAAGAAAAATTTCACAACACAAGTCCAGTCACACTAGGTATCACTTTTGGTCATGTATATAATTGTTATCACATCATCAAACTCCTCATCTACTGGAGAACTCTTCCACAATATGGTATAGTGGGCCTGCCCGGTCACCCAGAGCCACATCCCACTAACCATGAACTGTTGTGGTACCCAACCCTGATGGGTACTGTGGGCATGTCGGGTCATACAGAGAAACTTCCCACCGTGGGCATAACAGGTCACACAAAGACGCTAGCTTCCTTATATAAACTGAGGTACTCCACCTATTGAGTTCCATGTGTCAGTGCGGTCACAAAGATCCTCTCCCCACCGTGGGCTGCTGGGTTACAAAGAGCTGCTTCCCACTGAGCCAATTGTCAAGTAGTCTTCAGGTCTCATCCAACCGCACGGTTCCATATGTAGTCTGTATGGGATTACTTCTCCTCAATCCAATCATTGCCTCATGATTACATGGATGTCACCACAACATATTCCAAAAAACCATATCCTCAAGAGATTCACAAAACCCCAAATGTCTCATCAATCAGATACACGGTTTACGAGATACAGTCGTTTTAGTGCCGAGGGCCCGGTTGGATTCATATTAGATCCATCCCGGTCATTACCTATCATTCTCCAAAACTCAGGTGGAGCATCCCAAAAGGGCCTTCGCATCCCGAGGGTCTTGACACCATTGTAGGTTAGAAAAACAAACATCATGTTTAGTAGTTAGGGCATGTTTTGTGTAACAAGTTTGTATTGGGTCCAGGTACGGTCCGCCTCGGTCAGACAGGGACGACCTGGTTTGGCACGGGATGATCCGGTTTGACCTTTGGTGACCCAGCCTGACTCGGGTCCAACTCGAATCAGGTTAAGCCAATCTGCTAGGCCTGACCACCCCAGCTGGGCTGGTTGTAGACCCATGGGACGACCCTCTAGGCGGCGGGCGGTCCGCTGGACTGGCCCAGCGGTACCCCCCTCTTGGCAGCATGGGCTGCCAGGGACACACGAACGTGATACATCCACGTAGGGCAGACATCATGCAGGGCCAAGTTAGTGGGTCAACCCTCGAGGGTTGAAACAACACGGCTCCATGTGGCGATGCGGTTCCTCCGAAACGTGGATGACATGTTGTGGGTCCTCCACGGTGCGGCCGGCGGGCCGCGGGTCCTCCATGTCGTGTCCGATGGGCCACAGGTCCTCTGGCCACGAGTCCTCAGCACCATGGCCAACAGGCCACGTGTCATCCGCCTGGCACGCCGCTGGGGTGCACCCCATCCTCTATTCTACCGCCACCCAAGGTGGCGGCCGGTCTGTCGCTGGAAATTTTATTTGTGCTTCCACATGCTACTTCCACACCGCTAGCATCAGTGCCAGTGAAAGGGTATTATTTAGGAAACTGTTCATGCACCAGTGGCCTGATTTCTTGTGCCGTCGGCTCATACGATTTCCAGGTATTGTGTTCTTCATTGGGGTAGGCCCTGCTTTGGTTTGTGGCCAACATAAAAAATCATTACAACAAAAAATGAATAGAGGGGCTTTAACCTTGTTCGTGTGGGCATGTGCACTATGTGTTAGAGATAATCCTGGGGGTGTTTCATGGAATAGTTCAACTGAATTTTATGCGTTCATATTCAACTCCTCACCCTAGTGATAAAACACACCACCCCCCATATAAAAATAAAATAAAATAGCAGATTAACTTGTTCGTGAGTTGATCCTTTATCATTTTTTTATAATGAGAAGTGGGGAAAAAATCAACACAAAATTATACATTGAAACTCTGGAGAGAGCTCGTGATTGAGGGAGCCTCATTGTTTGTCTTCCCCACAACAAGTTTCCCCATCTACCACATGAATATAATACTTTATTTTGGGGTTTCAGTGTTGAAAATCACATCCTGGTGGGGTCAGCTCTGTCCTCTATAGGCTTAGAATTATGGAACTCCAACTGAAATTCACTTCATGGTGAAGCTTGTCCACAACCTCTCCCCAATCATTATATTAAAAGGAGATATGGAGAGTATGTAACGACGTGGGGAGTTAATGGGGGCTAATAAATTGGAAGCTTTTTAATTCCCCCAATATTGTCATTACATGTGATTTGGAATGTTAGGCTATTCATTGTGCTGACTCACCGGCGGTCCCACACTCTGTTTGTCTGTTGGTTGAAAAGATAGAAAATAAAAGGATAAACTTACTTTACATCATTTCATTTTAAAATTCACAAATCATAAATTATTCTCAGGACCTATTGTGGACAAAGTAAGGTATCTATAAGAGAAACCTGGTGCTGCAGATTCAATGGTGCCCTCAGATTTTTAATCTGAGTACTCGTTCCAATGATAGAAAAATATGGTTATGCGTTTACTGAACTTACATTAAATAATTTGAGAAATTAATTCTAGCAATACCAGACCACGGATTCACGCACCGTAAATTTTCACGGACTCATAAAATTCGAAATATTTAAAATACCTTTACCTGGAAAATCCAGGTCTTTATAATGTCTATGCGGGTTTCTTCCAATATATCATGAATATTTGTATCTCTACTCATTCATTAATTTCCTTACATATTAGTTTCGCAAATGGAGACTAATAGTTATCTTATAAAAATTATTTCCATTATAAATGATTTTATTTTGAAAACTCTATATATTTATTGAGTTAAAATATTAAAAACTCCTCACATTATGAAACAATTTATAATGAAAATGATAATGTAAAACATACCTTCAAACAATCAAAAAATGATTATAATTATTTTTCAGTTCACATGAATAATTCAAAACATATTTGACATATACTGTGAAATTATTCTAATAGTGAACCACTTTATCTTAATATTTTTTTCATTAATTTAAAAACTTCTTTTCCATATCACCTTGTTTCTAATATGAAAAACATTTTACAAGTAAAATTATTTTATATTTCATCCACTTTATGGACACTTTCTATTTTACCATATTATTTTTTTAAATCATGTGAAACTACTGGTTAGTGTCTGTCCTAAAATTATACTCAACCATGATAATTTATTACTTCTTTATACACCCTAATGAAGAACAATATTTTCAAATAATTTAATATATTGATATTCTAATTAGGATTACTAGACTAATAAAATTATATAGGGTTTTTCTAATAAAATTACTTGAATAGTCTTTTCCATATTGATAGTAAATAGGTTATTACATTGAGACCATGTTATTTTGTAATGTCTGTATCAATTATCTAACAATTGAAGAAAAGTTCCTCACCAAAATTTACTCAATTATCTTGATTATCCATATATTCCCAAAATATTCCTATATTAATGGAATGTTTCCCATTTCTAATATCCCCCTCCATTATTTATCAAATTTTAGGGATAATTTGATAATATTATAAAATAAAAATAAATAATACTATGTTTATAAGAAATACCATCAAAAAAATATAGTACAGTTTAAATAATTTCTTATTAAAATATAATATAATATTCTATACAATTGAATCATTGTTATCTTCGAAGATAATTTTAAATCTAGATGCATACTCTTCTAACAAATCATTATCGGATACTATCTATAACATCAAAATGAACAGTAACCTAGTGTTGGTGGTCTAATTAAAATAAGTTAATAATAATATATAAGATTACATTCTAATGATCATGGTTTAGTAGTTCTCAGGAAACTAGATTAATAAATAATAAAATACAACCTAGAAATATACTAAATTTTAGTAAAAATAATTATTCCTTATTTTCCTCAATTTGGTTGAAAATACATACTATTAAACATTATTTCATTGGAAATTTTTAAAAAAAATGTAACGTGTGAGGTCAAATGCTTGGTAAGGGACTTGGTATATCAAAATCTAACAATGAATAAGCAATATAATGGGACCATATAAATATTTGGTATTGGATAAGATAATACATGGATTAAAAATGTAACAAATGAGTAAATGAAATTTTTTTTTGGAAATTATAGTGAAGTACAATTCCATTAATCATATATGTATTTTAAAGGCCATTTCCAAATAAATCATATAAAAATGGTAAGGATTATCATATTAACTGATTATAGTTGTCTCTAGAGACCTATTTTAGTAATTGGTTTACATAGTAAATTAATTAATATTGTTTTAGTTGGTTATATTCCTTGAATCTAATATTGAATAAGAATTGAATTAAAATATTAAAATAAGTACCCATATCATGTGAATAATATGGACATGTATTTATGTATTATGTTAAAAAAAATTATAATTAAAAAAATGGAGAAGAAAAAAATGTATTTGATATAACATGAGTCCAAAAAATTATGGATACATCCCAATAGAAAAACAATAAAATATATCATCATAATTTGTAAAAAATATGAATGATACATAAAATTTCCCCTAGGAGTGTGAATCTATATGTTGAGTAAGAACCAATTATGGGGCACTATGTGAATATTAGGTCAACACCAATGGAGCTTTTTTAGGGTTATTACCCCAAGGTTCATACATTTCAAAGTTGCATCCACACTGTGAGTCTTTAATATTAATAATTTTTTTTAATTTATCATAATAATATATAATGGTGTTACACCATTTATAATATCATAAAAAACTAAATTAATCAAATAATAATAATAATATACATTCAAATTAAAATTAATTCTAAATAATATCCCATTTAAAGAAAAAACAGAGGATACAAACCCTTACATTAAAATGTAAGTTATTTGAGCAAGATAACATACCCATATAACCTTATAAACACCCTAGTGGGATTATTAAGATAGAAAGCGGGGGTAAAATCATGACCAAATTATTTAGTGTGGAGAGTAATTGGTGAATGATTGGATTTTTTTTGGAAATCAGGAATATTAGTTATTAATTTCTAAATATATTTATTTTAAATATATGTTTTGAAGACGTGTAATCCATTAGTATAAATATGGTTTATGATCATTGGTTTTGATATTTAAGGAAATATTTTAGACATTTTTATGTCTTCTAACTGAAGTCCCTTATTTTTTATTAATTTATCCATTTGAATATAATTTCCAAAAAAATATTATTGTTAAAAAAATTATTCAAAATTTATACATTGGAATGTTATTTATAGGTATGGAAAATTCTTAAAACAAATAAAAAATATATATATAAAATATAATTTATTTTTTCATGGTTTAAAAAACAAGAATTGTTACATCATTTTGAAATCATAATTATTTTATAATATGATCGTTATATTCATATTGTAGTTTACTATATAAGTAAAATATTGAATGCTTCAAAAAAATATGAAATATTTAATATTGGATATTTTTTTATAATAATATATAATTTAGTGACCATATTATTATAATAATTATCATTAAATTAGTGGTTTAATTAAAATAAGCTAATGATGTATATCAAAATGAAGTCTTTTAGTAAACATATGTTAAAAATACATCGTATTAAAAAATCACATTTCCTTTCTATTTCACATAAGTTTAATTACGGTATATTTTATTATTTAATATTCATATATTAATATAATTATTTATATTTTAATAAAAAATATTTTTTTCATTTTATTTGGAAATTTCAAAATTAATATTTCTATTAAAATTACAATTATAATAATTACACCAGTAAAATTATAATTGTTATATTTGAACTATCTTATTAATTTTTATATATGAAAATAATTCTAATATCCTATGACCATTTAAATATATTCACTAGCTGGTATATTTATTGATATGTTTAGTTTTTTCTACATAATAACAATCGTAGAAAAATAAATGTTATTTATTTTAAATAATGACCCTCTAGAATATGTGATTATAGTTTTTCCCCATATGTTTAAATGGATTGTTGTATTAGTTTTATCTTTTATTATAAATATAAACTAATGATTTTATTTTTGTAATTTTTGATTTAAATGTATTACATTGAAATGATCTATTTTTAATAATTTCATAAATTTTTCTCGAATTAGGCCAACCAAAAAGAAAATTTTATTCATAGAAGATAATTCTATTGTAAATATTATATTTTAAATGATGTATGTGTTTTTATAAGTTATCTTAGTGAGTGACAATGTGTGTGTAAGAATCAATCATTCTTATCACCTAATTTGAGAGTATGGATCAATGGTGTTTTTTAAGACACATTATAACACCCTGAAATATCTACATATTTCCCATTAAATAAATAATTCATTGAATATATTGTATCATATGTATTGGTGAAATAAATTGAAATTTAAAATAATTTAAAAATCAAGGTAAACATAATTATACATTGAGAACAAAAAATAAATATCATTTAGAAAAATACCTGAAGTAAAATACCTCATTTATATTAATATATATTAAAAATGATTATTTTCAAATAATATTTTTTGAAAATAATAAATTTATATGTTCTTATATATATTAATTAAATTATTTTAACGATTACAAGACTGATACTTAAAAGTTTCTATAACACCCTGAGTTGGGCCCCACTAAAACCGGTTCCATAGTTCAGATCAATACATGGCCTCAAGCACACCACCCTATATGATAAATGGTTCCAACAAGAATGGATGGTCTGTTAAAAGACATGGGGAGACTATAGACTCTTTATTAAATTAATCCAATGATTGTTTGAATTATAATGATGAGAGAATCAAAAAAAATCACGTATTGCCAAAAAATTCCCAAAACTAGGTACTTGCCCAAACCAAATAGTATGTTTATCATGTCTTGTAATACCATTCCAAATGTAATGGAAATACCAAATTAAATTCAAACTAGAGAGTCCCAAAATTTGATCTTGACTCTAGGATTGGTTCCCTCATCTATTCGCATCCAAATTTCACATCAACAATATAGCATAATTCCTTTTCCCTTATCATAATCTACGAATATGATGTCTACATAAGTACCCAATGGTGGCTTGATCGTGGTGTGAGTAAACATAGTAGTCCACAAAAAACAGAGTCTATAAAATAATATTATAAATATATTTTTTATGAAAAACAAAGATACAAAACATGATAAACAAAATATAAATTACATTCCATTAATTAACATGATTTGCATTACCCAGTATCACCATTACTACCAGGGGTTATCCAAATTTATGCAGTATACATAAGTATATGATGGTAAACTACTCAATGCATAAAGGGAGCCAGGTTCCCTATATCACTGGGATAATCATTTAAAAAACCAATTCATGAATCTCTTACCATTGAGCCCCATTATTGATAATAATATGAAAAGTGTTATTTAGAGTAATATATCTTAATTCCACTACCCTGAGCTATATAATACAAGAATAATATTTTGAGACATAGTAACGCCTCTTCCATGGAGTGGATCCTTAGTCCAGCCCCTATATTCCACATATTCATGTGAAATTATTTTTCAACTAATTTAACACCATTATCATTAACAATATATAACCCATTTAACTCATTAATGTTAAACCAAAAATCCTCATATTCAATGAAACAAACTCTATAGATTTATTACAATTCCACTTGATAAACCTATCCATTATTGCATTCTATCACTATTTAACATAGGTTCTATCGCATAACCCTTGAATTTTACCCTTTTACAATACATTTTTATTTTCATGAATGAGGCACACCACATTGGTGTCCTTTAACCCAATACAATTAACCTCAATGAACCCCATATGGGTCATGAGGGGTTTAATTAATCATTAAATTAACACATTAAATAGTTACAATAACGTTGTCTAAATGGAAAACCCAATGTATCCAAATAAAAACAACAACAAAGTACATTTAAGAATCATGAAAATGAGATATAACTTATTGAAATTTTATCTCACGTTCAAAGATGAACACTCAAATAACTATAGTATTTGATCTTCACTCAAACACCCATTTAATACACCACTAATAATCTAACAAAAAACACATGTATTAGGTCTTTAAATGAATATGAAAAAACATAAAATACCTTTTATATTAAATAGATTAATGTTTACTATTAGACATACTTAGATCTTAAATTTTATTCCAATCGCATTCCAAATAGATTTGATATGATGGAGATTGATCCATGGAAAGTATCAGAGGGGTTTTTTAATCACCAAGGATATTTTAGGAAGAATGGTGGTGAAATTATAGTGATGTTTAACAAATACCATGTTGGAAAATGGGATATTCGTCCATGTTTAATGAGGCTAATGGTTTGATAGAAATAATAGCTAAACCATTTTCCAATAGTGCACCACCATCTATCCAAGCGGTGTCATTGGACTCACGATCTCCCCAGGAGCCTCCCATTTTGACAAAATTTGCAGTGGATATTTGGGAAGGACCTATCATAGACAACCTAGTTTAGTCCCCCAACATTCATTGTTTCAACAATAATGAACCAACCCTCCCATGTGAGCATGATTCTCATGCATGGATATCAATAACAATGACCTAACACTATTTCCAGCACTAGATAGACTCCATTCGCCATTTTTTTCCCTAAACCATTTCAAAACCCCTAAGACTCTACATAATATCACGAGATATAAAATTAACATTTTTAAGGTATTTATACATAAATATTATCAAAACGTACTTCATTACTACATTGGCATCATACTACCTCCAGGACTTATAAATAATGGTCCTTGAGCTGCATATCTATGCATTATTGAGCCTCCAAGTAAAATATGTTGGTAAAATAGGACCATATATCTATTTTCCTCTCAAAATATTTCTAATTACCATTTTCACGCGTCTACAAAAACTAAAACACATGACACATCCTCATCTCATAAATCATTCTCACTCCAATATAAAATACATACAGAATGCTCTTTAAAGGTCACATTAGCCTCAATCTCGATATCATCAATATTTAACACATAATAACGGTAGATGTTGTACTTACTATGTATTGATAGATGAAAAAAAATTATTAATTCCACTAAACCACTATAGAAGCAATAAATTTTAAAGCACTAGTCTGTTCCACTCAGCAATCTCAAATCGCTATATGTTCCTAGGTGCTAACATTACATGTTTCCAAATAAGGTAGTGATCCATTATTGTTGACACTAAAAGCAATACACTACCTCCCACCATTAACAAAAGAGGTTGTTGATATAAAAAAAGTTTAATTATACCTACACTGGGATGTTGCTATATGATTTTGAATAAATTGAACCTACCCCAATGTATCAGGCATGTGACTCGGTCCAAGCAACTATGATTCCCTAAACTCCATCCAACATAATTTACATTTATATGACCTACCATAAGAAACATAATAGGGTTCCATATGAATAATAACCTGACATATAAAGTTATAGTATAACTCCAAAGATACAAAATCTAGGATATATTCCCTCAAATTTTCTGATTCCACATAAAAATAAAATCTGACATCAAATTTTCTGGGTTGTGAAAATCCATACTAAAAAATATATAGGTACTGATTGCCTTTAAAAATCCATAAAAAATAATGACGTGAAAAATGGAACATGATATTAAATAATAGGTTGAGTTATTACATGAAACCACAGTATATCTCAAACTTATAAGTCACCTAGCTAGTTAATGGTGGAAGTCTGTTGAATTTGTAAGAAACAAAATACCTTGGTCAGTGGATCCATAATTACAGTTATCACTTTGTTATTTCATGTTTTTGGCATGTGAACCACAATAGAATCCATGATGACCTCATACCACTTCCATTGTGGAATTTGAAAAGGATGTAGAAAACCACATGGTTAATGATTATTTGCATTTATCAACTCACAGGTATAACAGAATGTCATAAATCATATATCAACATTCTTTATCCCTTGAATCCAATACTGTATATAAAGTTCATGATACACGTTGGTCAAAATAGGATGCACATTCCATTTCAGGGCATAAAATTTATTCATCATATCTCCCAAAAAATATTTGGTCACAACAACATAGCTAGAAACATAAATGATCTCATCATCAAAAATATTTTGTTCAGATGGTGACACCCCATATTTAGGGATATCCATCAAATCAAAAACGATTTGAATCATCATACAATATATCAGTCTTCTTTCATATAATTTTATAAAAAATTTAATATGATATGATGTTAATCTATCACTACCCCTAAAACACAATATAAATTGCAGAAAAAAAGACACCATCTTCCAATCAAAACAAAACTTCATGACTACCTCAATCCATGTCTTCCAGCTCAAATCGTCTACAACACTATTCTCATTTTCTAACATATATGTGAGATCAAAATAAAATGTATAAATATTTTCAACCCACATACACTAGTGAATTTTCAAATAGAATATTGATAAGATTCATTGATGTCTTTTAGGATTGGTAAAAAAAATTCACCCAAAAGGTAGTGCCACTAGCATGGGAAGGCATAAACCACATCGACTAACACAAGATCATTTATTGGGAATCTTTTTTAAATACATCTAAACTATGACCCCCATTATTCAAAAACATGATCTACCTATGTCAACATTCCCCAAGACCAATTCCATATGTGTCATATAATAAGGGATACTCCTTACCCGACTCAGGTAGGATCAAAACTGGTGCATTGGTTATGAGTTTTTTTCTCTTGGAAACCATTATCAAATGATTCATACTACATAATCCTGAATACCATATTAACGAAGCCCAAATTTGCTGATTCCATGTGAGAAATGTCTTTTTTTTCTATTAATATCCCACCAATCCCACAAAGATCTTGATATCAAAAATAAAATCTTTGGCATGTCCCTGTATTAAACATATAGTACATTCTATAGGTTGACCGACACACCTTCCAAATAGATTATGTGAAAAAAGGAATATATATTGTCAATACAGAACATACCATTTGATAGTTTTGTATATATAATATTATATCTAATAGTTCATAGGTAAATTTAACTATGTTTTTCATGATCTACATGAGTATAAGAGTTTACCATGAAGTTACACAAAAAACAAAAACAAAATGAGCCTATTATAGGTGGAGTATTTCGTTCATAAATTCCATAAACATAGTTAGATTGTTTGTTAACATCAAATGAATAATAAAGAACTCAAACCAATATTACCTATTTATAAAGTGTATCTCAATATATATCAGACGGTCTCACAATCAGATTGTGATACTTAGACCTCAAAACAATTTTCAACAGCATAAAAACAACATTCAGTTGGAAAAAAGACAATAAATATATGTGAGGGGATATAAATTTTTAATTATCATCCAATTAATTTTTTTAATTGAAACAAAGGCACAACATACCGTCATCCTTATTGGAAATAAAATTTGGAAATGCCCAAGGTGATTTTCTAGGAATGATAATCAAATTGTTCTCCAATTCCTCTAAATATGTCCTAATTTCATAATGTTATAGTAGTTTCATTATATATGATTGAATTGATACTGTCTAAACTCCAATTCTACAATAACAATGAAATCGATCCCTATGTCTTTTAGAAACCCTAATAATTCTTCCAAAATCTCATCCATGAACCACTCTACCCCATGAGGAAATAAAAGTTTATCAAATACCACATTGTCAATAACAAGACTCCCCACATAGGCTCTGAGATCACCTATCCAATGAAGAGTAACATCTTCATGACTTTATTAGATATCCCATTCCCCATAGTGAACATAGGTGTCACCCTTATCCCATATGAAATTTACCCATTGGATATACAGTCAATATGTGTTCGATATAACACAATCCAATCCATTCCCAATATCAAGTCAAAACATAACTTCTATTGCAAAAATAATTCCCTATGAAAAGGCTACCCACAATCCTCGAAGAAACACTCCATATATTTAAAATAGATTATTCTATCACTCCCAACAGTGTGTCAATATACATAAAATCGTATATATGATGAACCACTAGACCCAACACATTCACAAACTAAGCGTAAATAAATGAATACGAGGCGACCAATTCAATTAAAATTCATGCAAGAGAGGATGAACTACTGATCAATTTCCAAAAAATTGATCATCTAACGTCAGGTGAATGATTAAAATCATCCAGAAGAAATTTCCAATTCTCTGGGTCCCAATATATTTCCAAGGTGTTCCACTACCCTTCTAATAATAACTCTCTAGTGATGAAGCACCACATTAACCACTTCGTGTAGTGTGGTTTTTATAGATCCAGATGGCTACATTGTATGGGAATGTAGAACACCATCTTTAATTATTCATCTGCATTGATCCTACATTACTGCCCACATATTGATGTTTCCATCAGAACCTCATTACATCACCCATTCTATGAAACGCTCGACAATGAACAGGTTGGTTGGGACACTAATCGTGCCAATTTATCGATCATCTACAATGAAAACAGAACGCCTAGAAATTAACATGTGACTAAATCACATTCCTTAGTTACTCTATCCCCCAATTACCTTTTAAAAATCTATGATATAGTACTTCTCATTATCAAAAGCTATGCTATTGGACTACCAAACCAAAACCACATGAACAACACTAGAAACCTCCTTCAGGTTCCCATCTAAAATGAGATCCAGATCAACCACCTCATAAAGCTCTTTAAAATAATGAAATTCATATAGAAAACGATCTCATATCTATATCAAATATGAAAACATCTATCTACGGAAACCTCATACCATAACAATGCTAGAAAAATGAATTAAATGTAGGTGAAGAAGCCAAAAAATATCCTCATAGATACAAACACCTAAAAAAACTCATAAACTCTATTTCTCTCCCCAATCTCATATTCTCTTGGTAAAAATGTTCAAGAAATATTTCTTATGAATATTTCCACAAAAAACCCTCTTTGGGAACACATTGAACCATAATATTACTCTAGCGCTTCACCAGTATTCACAAAAAATATGTCTCCATGATGACTTTATTCTAATGAGGATACCCTTGGTGAGCCAAAATCATCTGAATGGAATCTATAAGAAAATGCATACCTTAGGTTCACCATCTACAATGAAAATTAGAGGGTTTTGTTGTTGAAACAGTCTAACAAGGTCGAAAATACTCATCACAACTCAAGATTGGTCTCAATCCCTAATCTATATAAACCAAGAAATGTTCTCATAGAACATAACTTCCCTTTTGTTACTATGAACCACTGGGGTTTCCTAATAAAATATCATTTGTACATTTAAGATTAATTAACCAAATTGGAAGGATTCAACATGGTTTATTTTCTCTACAATTCCAAATACACATAATTGAAAACATAACATAAATCTTACAAAATTTATAGAACATTGGGATTACAACTAGACATAAAAAAACATTATTCCAAGAATGTTATGAAAATTGAAATGTTAATATGTCTCTCAAAATCCTAAAACCAACTATATCCTGATATATTATAAACATAGTTTTGTCAAAAACATTTATAAACATATTCATCCCATTAGAAACCCTTTCATTAAAATTTAATATTCATAGAATTTTCTTCCAATTTAGGCACTAATTTAACAATTTTTCAAACATCATTCAACTATTTATACCATTGTAATATCGATATTAAGAAAATATCTTTAAATATCAATTAAATTTTACATGAATTTTAAATTACCAAACATGACCAAAACACGTATTCCCCTAGTGTATATAACATGAAGTATGTTGGAGATATCCTTGAGTGCCTAAAATGATTCATGGATGCCAAAACACAAACCATTTTGGCCCAACAAGAAAAAGTTGTAAAAAATGGTACCACACATCATGTTCATCACCCAATGGTGAAATAACATACACATATAGCATTTATTATCATGAACAAGGACATTATCCTATATATTTGGTATTTAACACGTACATAGCTTAGCTACTCCAATGTATGATCCCACTTCCATGGAACAAATCTTAATAATTCCAAATATACCTTTTAAAAAATAAAATAAATAATAAAAAACCCTTTGATAACACTTTGTAATACCATGACCTGAGAGCCACTATAACTGGTTCCCCCGGATGGTTTGATAGACAACCGTAGACTCACCTACCCATACACCAAAGGCTTCCTTCTAATAATAAGGGTCTAATAAAAATTGTATGGAATTTATACACTCTTTATTAATACATGAATAGATATGTAATAATGATAATGAATAATGAAATATAATCATGCATTACAAAACAATTCCAGAAAACTGGGTATAAGACCACACCGAATAGTATGTCATTATATGTTGTATAGTGCTACATGGGATAGAAAACCCAAGATAAGGACATAAAAATGAATCAAAATAATGTTTCCCTCTACCAATTCAAGTATACTCATCCATGAAAATGAAAATATCACATCAACCATCTAGTATAAGGCATTTTTACTTGTCTTAAACTGCAACCATGAAGTATTTTTGGGTAACCAATGGTTGCATGAGAAGGATATGAGAATTAATCAATAGGTCACCGCCAATTGATTCTAAATAATATCCATAATAAATAGATAGTTCATGAAGAAGTAAATTTAACAATAACAAAACCTAATGATAAATTATATATCATTAATTAATAATATTTGAATTAGCCACATTAATTAGTCGTTCCATGTGCTAAAAATATTCATCAAGCATTTTTTTTCTTATGAAGATCAACTAATCCATATATAACGGGAGTAAATATACCTACATAAAAGGGTTAATAATTTCGCATAAATATAAATAAAAAGATATCCTTGGAGCCACATTATAGATAAATAATTCAAAATAATTGGATAAGGGTATGGAGATATAATTCACCACCCTTACCCATACAATATAGGGGTTGGATATAGAGCGTTATTCTAACCTGACCATTGGAGAAAACCATCTTTTCGACCCCCATCCCCCGTCCCACATTTAAATTATTCATGTCTATAAGATTTTTATGTCATTTAACACTTTTATCATTTACATGAAATCACCCATTTAACAAATTCCTGTTATGGAAAAGGTACCCTTATGAAATGTAACAAATTACAATTATTTATCATTAATTTCATTTCATAATACCCATCATGATAAAAATATTAACCTATTAATCATAGTATATATTTTAAAACAATTCAATTTTACCATTGTTAAACATATTTTCATGTTCATGAATGAGATTCACCCATGAGTTTCCTTTTTCTCATTACAGTTATCCGCGTTGTATGCCACAAAGACCATAAGGAGTTAAATTCATCATTCAATTTACACATTCATAATTTCATAAAAAAGATACCTCATGGATATCCCAATGACACAAAATCAAACAACATAAACATAAGTTAGGTAATAAAGACTATGGAAAATAACATTTATACAACCTACCTCAAGTTCGTATATGAATGCTCGATTAATATTAACTATTTATTTTAATTCGAATAACCCTAAAGGTGCCAATATAGAATATTCTAAAAATATGGTGCTTTATGGATTTAGAAGGAGTTTAAAAATCATAGAAGACCTATTCTATAAAATAGTGAATGGATTATTGTTACACATACCCTGATCATATAACCACACCCAAAGGAACAACAAATGAAATAAATACAAGGGAGAATTATACTTGATATGTTTTGGAGGGTTTGGTTCATTACCAATGTTTCTATAGAAAAAAGTCATGTAATTTGGGAGAGGTTTCATAAATCATGAGGGGGGAGCTGGGATATTTAACGATGTCTAATAAGGCACAAGGTTTGGTTCCATGGTGGACTAAATTGAACTCAAACCGAGCGCCACCCTCTGTCCAGGTTGGGGCATGGCTTGTACGGTCTCCTAGTGAGCTGCAAAATTTGAATACCCATGAGGTAGACATGTGGGATGTATCCTTCCATGACCAAATGGTTTGGACCCCCACCATGAATGGTTTCACCATCCATGTACCTCCACTCCCAGCAGCGCATGATTCTGGCACACAGTTTACACCAACCATGCATGAAACTTGCAACATGAAATCGATGGAAACTTTTCCCCATTTCCATACCACGATCTTCAAGAATAACCTTGATATTCCTCTAACACCCTAGAAACATTTCAATAACCAATTTAATATAGTTAAACAAAAACATGCATAGAACATACCTCATATAATGTTTGATATCAGATAAACGTGATTACAAATTTTTAATGTTACATGAATTATTTTTCAAATAATATTATTTTAATAAATATTGGGCATTTTAATATTATATTATTAAATTTAATTCATTTAAATGACTATTATAATATGATTTTTCAATATTCAAACAAATAATGTTAATTTTTTTAATTGATATGTAATATGAATAAGATAACTTGATATTCAAAAATTTATTTCTCTATAATAAATTGTTTAATTGTATTTTATATTTTTAGAATTTTACACAAACTAAAATTTAGAAATTTTATTTGTACCAAAAAAATTAATATTCGAATTCAATATATCAAAATTATTTTTCTGGTTATTGTTTATATTTGTCTAAATTTATTGATTTATAATGAATTTTAAATGAATATTTTTTCATAAATATTATAACTTTTATAAAATAACCATTTTATATAAATGGATTAAAAATTTATAAAACCGTTTTTCCAAATATTATGTATTAAATTTGAAAAATAGCCCATTTTTAAAAATATTATTATTTTAGAGGCCCATAGTTGGCATTTTTGAACCTAGGTTATATTCTAGTATAATAAAATATTATATAAGGAATATTTTTCATTAATTAAGTGTTAAAATGATTACATTACATTTTGGGAAGTTTTTTAAGACAAAAAGTAAACATGTTTAATTTAAAGAGAATGAAATATCATTACTATCAATTATATTTGTATTGATTTTCATAAATAATCATTTTTATGCAAAAAATTAGATATTTCTAATAATTGTTTAAAATAGGTAATGTTTAGTTATATTGAATATGATATTTATCCCATTTTTTAATTTAATTAAATAAACTGTATTAAATATTTATAATTTTACTAAATAATATTAACTAACTATTTTATTTAATCATTATTCAATAAAAAAATTTTATCATGAAAAAAAAATTCAATAAGTTAAATGTTAAAAGAAAGTGAAATTGTAAAATAATAAGGTTATGTAAACAAATAGAAAATCATATAAAAAATGCTTCAAATAAGATATAATATATTAAATTACATTTTAATCACAAAATATCATTTTTGGAACCACATTCCTTGAATATGACCTTATTTTTATATTAATAAAATTAAAATTACCAAAATAACATCTATGTCCCTTATAAAAGGACACCTTCACAACTCCCAAAACATTACACAAAAATCCTATTTGATTGAAAGATATCCTAGAAATCCATTCAAAAATATATTTATCATTTCATAGATGTTTTCATCTCATCAAAATAAAAGTATATAGAGTCATAATCCACTTAGAAAAGGACTCTTCCAAATGATTGAGGTAGCAAGTCAAAATCTATCATTTTCATTGGTATTCATTTTATCCTTCATCAAAAGCTTCCAAATATATCCTAACTAATATGATATAATTGAACTGATATATAAAATATACATATATTTTACTATGTCTTTGGAATTACAATCATTTACCTCCCACACATCCATTTTTAAAATAAGCATTGCTTGTGTTATGGTTGATTCAAATCGTACATGGATGATATATTTTATTTTTCTTCAAATCATTACATGGATGGTATAAAAATTGTATTTTACAAATAAATAGAGATCTATGAGATTTCTTGGAATTTTTTATGATATATTTTCCATTATATTAATCATATTAATAATAAGTCATCATACTGAATTTACCACCCAAAAAACGAGAATTTCATGATATATTTTATTTTTTTTGAATCTGTTATAGATTATTTATTAATCATTTTATGTTTTTTCCTACAACATAAATAAATATTTTATAATTTTATAATTAATGTTATGATGAAGTCATGACCATTGAAATATTACTACTATTATTATAATAAAATAGAAAAATAATGGTTGAGACTACTTACAACAAATGGTGAATATAAACTGAAAATGTTTAAAAATTATGTAATAAATTTACATTAAATATTTTTGTAAAAGATATTACACATGAATATTATTATGAAATATATTATCAATGCGATTTGGTTTAATATACATGATGTTTAATAACATATTCTTATGTAGAAATCCATTTTGTGGGTTGTTTCATTCAATTTTCATTCCTTGAGTAATATTCCAAATTATGACCCTATAATTTTTAGGCAATATGTTCATATTATCCATTGAATAATATTATCATATATATTATTTTATTCATGTAATTTAAAGCTATATTTTAGTACCTATTTACATGTTCTGTTGATTTATATAGTACCAAACCCTTAAGGGAAGTCCTTATTTAATTTCCTATCATTGATTTATATTTATTAGTCATCGATTGTGTTACGTTAAAATTATATAAATTATAACCTACAAATATTTTAAAAATATTACCTAATTTTATGTGTATTTATGTTTATCTCACATAATTATCTCGTTGATAGTTTTCTACTTTACATGTTAGATTCATTGTAATGGTTTCTTTTATAATTCTTGACACATTTCAAGTGTTACCATTAAATACTATATTTACTCATATCTGACTCAGAATCTTGTTTCTAAATTTTGTATATAATTTCCAAAATTTAACCCCAAATGATATATTTTTCATTTACTTCCATATATATATTTATTTTTCATACCATAAATTTATTATTATAGTATTCTTTGAAAACTGCATTTGAAATTGATATTTTCTATGAAAGATCATCCATCATGGAAAATTATATCTCGTTTTCTTTTAAAAATAATTTATTTAATTAACCACTATTAATTCCTTATATTTTCTTTTCTTATTATTAAATAATTTTCATCAACTTTATTATTCATTTGAAAGGTTTCCCATAGGTGGAACTAAACTTGTCTATTTAGGATTAGAATTTTTCTCAACAACAATAATACTCATGATTTTTATTTATAAATTTATTTATATAAATATATGGTATAATATAGTAATTAATGGTTTTATTTGAGATTCATTTCTATGTATTGAAAGGAATATTATAAAAATAATTATCATGGGTTGTTTTTGACGTTCATTACAATAGTGTGAAAATAATATATTTTAATGATTTAAACAATAATTATTTTTCAATTTTATTAAATTATACATTATCAAGAATCATTTCAATGATTATAGATATTTTTAAAATATTATTTATTCACGTTTTTTTATTTAAAGATAAATTGTTAATAAATTCAATGAATAAATAAATGGATTCCATTTCATAGATGTAATTTTTTTTCATCCACTTAATATATCTCATGTTCAACATCATTTCTTTTCAAGGATATAATTTTTGTAAATTTTTAAAATTTGTTTTTTCAATGCAGTCTATTCATCTACTTGAATATATTTTTATTTTAATTTATAAGTTTTCATTTTTAAGAACATCATATATGGTATGAGAAATTCTAATTATAATTGTTTTCCATTTTTATATGAAACTATAAAAGTAGATATCCTTTCACGTTATTCTTTATGTATTTACCTTTAAATTATATTAAGATGTTTTTTTAAGATTGATTTTGCAATATAAAATTACCCAACTCATGATCTCTATCAATGTCGTGATATTTTCAATTTCTGAGTAATTCGTCATCTTGAAAATATTTTTTTCACCAATGAAAAAAAATAGATTGTCATATCTTATGATTCACTAAATTTATACTGTATAATTGTAACAAGTAGCGTTCTAATGGATAGGATAGGAAAATGTTTTATGAAAATCTTAATGAAAATATTTTTTTCATAGGTTAATAATCCTTTGATGAAATTATCAATGTTTTTTTGATGTGGACCATATTTACATGTATATATTATGATTTGATATTTGGGAAAAAATTATGTATCACCCCAATACATTAGGTTACACATTATGATAATAAAGTTAATTTTTATCGTATTTAGAAACTAAATTCATTGAAATGGATGTATTATTTGGAATCCTAATAATAAATATGATTAGTTTAGTATCATTTAATTTGTAGGTTCCAAGAGAAGTTACAAAGGTAAAATTTAGTTAACACGGTGAATGAAAAAATATAGTCAATATGTTAAATAAAGATGTAAGTTCTCAAAATATGACATAAAATAATATCTAATTTAAGTATGATAGATTTGATGACAAAAAATACCTTATAATAACTAATTATTAATTATTGGTCTCCATTACAAAAACGTGACATAAATTTTATAATAATAAATTAATACTTATATATAAAACTATCACCCCTCTCAATTATAAAAGGAATCATTCACTAATATGCTTCTCTCCAAAGAAAAGATTAATTCAATTGAAAAATAAATACCAAAAACCATTCCCAAACCTATTAAATACTTCATAGAAGATTTTTTCTTGTCAAAATACTTCCCTTTAAAGGCGTAATTAATCTACTAAATGAGTCATTCTTGGAATTAAGGTTTGATGTCCAAATCACTAAAAAAATTTCTATTTCATTTATTCATCTAATAACTCCCCAAAATATATAAAAACCATCCAAATATTGTTTAATAGGAATAATATTTATACTAAAATGTTATCAAATTTATTGAATAATAATTATCTACATTTAACCACTCCATTAGAAAAATAAAAACATTGATGGTGTTTTTATTTGTTCCTCGTCTCCATGGATGAAATATTTAATTTTTCTTCTCCACCATAAATGTATGGTTTTAGATCTTTATTTATTAAAAAATATAATATTTTTGAAATTATTACTATTCTATAAATATAAATAAGCCATTATATTAATCATATTAACCATAAATTATCTTAATTATTTTAAATGAATTAATACTAGTATGTTGAACAATCAATTTTAATTTAAAAAAATTATACATAATATATATAACTTTATAACTTATTTTCAATAAAATAATAAATAATTTTTAAATATCTATTTTTATTGATTTTAAACTCATGAACAGGGATTGATTGCCTAAAAATTCACACCAAAATAGATAAGGAATAGATGAAACTACTAACAATTAAGGATCAATATTAACTGAAATAAGAAAAAATGATGTAATAAATTAAAAAAGATAATTAACATTAACAGTATTAAATAATAATTTTTTACTATATGATAAATTAGTCTGGGATTATTATAAATTATATTATATATAATCCAACTAATCTAAATTAAATGATTATGGTTCTTTTTATCAATTTCCATTCCATGAGAAAATTTTCAAAAATGTATTCATTTTATTTATTAACATATATAAAATTTCAATCTTTTAATTTTTAAATTCTATATTCTGATCTCATACCCTATCCTTTTGATTCAAAAATTACATTACTTATAATAGGATACGTAATTTAATATTCATCAATTGACTGATATCTTTTATTCATTGACTATGATTCTCTTTGACTATCTTGTGCGTAAATTCATTTTTGAATATCATTATATTTTATATGGATTTATATTTCATTAAAAGAATCATTATGTTTATATATTATTACATTACATATTGCATTCCTGGTAACGTTTTTCATTCTAATTTGACACTAATTTGATGTATTGTACATTAATTCCATGTTTTCATTACTATAAAACAAATATAAATTCATTAATATTAACATTAATTTTTAATTTAATTTATGATGAATTTATTCTATATTTTCATTATATATGGATATATATTTCATACCTTACATTATTCATATGTGGTTTTTTAGAATATACATTTTAATAGAGATTATATATGAAAATTCTTCCATGTGAGGAAATTATATAAAATTACCTTTGATACAACATTTACTTCCTCATAAAGTATTATATATTATTATTTACATGTCTTATTATCCTTTCATTTCACATTTTTTAACATTTAATCTAAAAGGCTATTGATAAGTAATACTGGACTTATCTTGTCTTGGTAGACCTGAATCTCTCTCCACAATGTCCATAATAATTATTTTGATAAATAAATTTTCATATGTCTACATTAATGATTCTAGAAGGAATTTTTATATATTTTTACTAATATATTATACTCTAAATGAAATATATTTGTCCTTTTTCACATGGGGTTCTTTTTACATTCCCGTAAAAAGTGTGAAAAAATGGGATATCTTGAATGTTTTTAACATGAAGAACATTTCATATATTTTTCATCATTTGTAATTATCAATAATTTTTTTATGTGTTCATGTTGTATTGATGTAATTTAAATTCCAATTACTCTATGAAATTTCCATTTTAAAATAATGGTTAATATATAATAATAACAACTAATTAGATTTAATTATACTCATATATATTATTATCTTCCACTATGTATCTCTGATATTTTAATTCATTTATTTTCATGGTATTTATTCATTCAGTTTCATTAATAATAGGGATTTCAATGGAATTTTGCAACCACTTGAAATTTTTTTTGTTCTATATGCACTATTTTGTATATAAACACGTCATGTAGTCGTAATGAATTTTTTTTATAAATTTATATATATTTTAATCTAAATTTTTTTTTATCTATATCTATTGGAGATATATTTCATGTATTACCCGTTAAATTAAATTATGTTATTTGTTTTAGAGCTTAAAATGTTTTATCAAAAGATGAATTTTTTGATCCCTTCTAATGTGATACCATACAAATGTGTATGGTAACCAATTATCATATAAATGTTTTTACCATCAATAAAACATCCTATAATATTTCATATTGTTACCTAGGGATATAGCTAACTGATACCATCTTTTTTATTTCGATTTATACCATTTTGTTTTGGTTTTTAGAAATCATCACAAGAAAATTTTCTTTGTAGGTTTAATATTATTTTGATGGAAATATTGATGTTTTATTATGTGGAACACATATGCATCTACATATTATTTTGTTATGGGGGTATTATAAAAATACATCCCTATAATGCGTAGATAATGTTTTATAGAACATGAGATGATATGAGATGAACTATAGATTAATCTCAGTCCACAAATGGATTGTTTCCACTTCCTTATGATTTCCAAATAGTGAACCATAATATATTCTTATAAGTTCATGTTTATGTTTTTTCCATAGTATTATTATTCCGTAATTCTATTTTATCTACATATTTATGTTCATATACATGTATATTGATTTATGGATTATGGTCCATGTATTATCTGGTATTATTTTCCTATTATGTGTATATATATCCAGATTGTGTTCTCATACCAACATGTTTATCTTATTGTCACATATAAAATCAGATTATTATCTCTTATAATTACTCGTAATATGATTTCCAGATCACCCTTTATGAATCTCTAAAATATCACATTCTTTCTCATACTTATAATTTTACATCAGTATATCTCATCTTTGAATTTTGTGGTATTTATATATTTTTTGAGAGATAAATTATTTAAAACATGGATATCAAACCATGATAACATTGTAGGTTTTAATATTAGGGATTCCATAGATACTATATGTATTTTTAAATCATGTAGAGTTCTTGGTTTTTCATATTTTGATCTTTTCACCATCATTTTATTTAGTGGTTATACCAATATTCTACGTTATTTTAACGGAAAAACATAGATCCGACCAAGAACTATTAATCCTCCTCCGTGACCTTCCATGTTGGTTATAGGCTGATTTTTTTGGGGATCATCGGTTATCAATAGATGAAAGAACCTTCTTATCCATATTTTCAATATTTTAAATTTTATATTCATTTATTAAAATCTTGTTTCCATATGGGATAAATTTCAAGTCTATAAATATTCCTAAAATTTTGTTCATTTGTTTTGTAGTATTTGAGAGCCATCTGAAGAGACCTATTCACATTTATTTTACTAATCAAGAATTTTCTGCACCATAAAAAGTTGGTTTTCCCATATCATTTCATATATGTAATATTTTTATAAATGACTTCTATTTTAAACTAATATTTAATCATGACTAAATTTTTATAAGTTATCGACATTTGTTTTCATAAGGGTTTCTAATTTTTTGTTTGGTTTAAATTAAGAATAGTAATAAATTTTCATAATTCAAGGGAACATTTATCTATAATTTCATTTTATGTAATATATGTTATTGATAAAATTAAAATGATTGTTTTTGAAAAAAATGATTTATTCAGAGTGATTAGAAGCAAATGAGATTTATAATCTGGGGAGTTATTTTGGTTAATGGGTTTTCATATTTTAATGAGGGTTTTTATAAATATAATTATTTAATTAGAACCGTTGAATGTTTGTGATTTTTTTATAATTGTGGTTTCCTTTATATTTATACTTGGAATAAAAATTCATTAAAAATGTATTTCCAAACATATATTATCCATGTTTTAATTTGATGACCTTTTCGTTCAATATGAGTATGTAATTAATTTAAATTTGGTTATACCATTATTGATCCCCATAATTATCAAATTTTTTTATCCATTTGATTTGTGATAAATTTTTTTACTCATGTTATCCTTTTTCTATATGGTGATCAATGTTTATGG
Organism: Viscum album; assembly: GCA_963277665.1. Classification (NCBI taxonomy): domain Eukaryota; kingdom Viridiplantae; phylum Streptophyta; class Magnoliopsida; order Santalales; family Viscaceae; genus Viscum; species Viscum album. The sequence continues at coordinate 2,004,409,710 of OY728136.1, forward strand.
GGATTAATGTTGGTGGGAGTAGTATTATTGAGGTGTTATCCTTATTCATTATTATTTTCCTATTATTTTCATTTGATTGATAGTATCCCAATCCACTAGCTATTCCATGTGGAATATTGTGTAACAATATATAAAATTGGGGGATATATTATTTTTTATTTAATATCATGATCTGGATAGTTTCCCCTTATAATATTGTTTTAATCTTGGATAGAGGGTATTTTTTTCTTGTGGATATTGAGAGTGATTCAAGTGATATGTGAAGGACCAGAATACATAATGACTTTGGGGTAGACATATGTACATTGATTATTATCCCATTATCCCCCTTGGGTTTTCCTCATAATATTTATTTTATGGTGTGATTTACTTATATAGCTTTTGTAAGCATGGTTTATTTCCATTTAAACTAATCACAATTTGATGTATTGTATATTATTTGTTGATAATTCTTATTGTATAACCTTTATTTTATAAATATTTTTATTTTTTAATAAAATCCTTCAAAAAAGTTCCTATTTATTTCTACATGATTATTTATTGATAAAAGAAGTGTGAGTAATGTATTTCAGAAAAATGGAATGAAATATTTTACAATATGTATTTCATATCATAAATAAATGGTCTAGCTTATCTTCTAAAATGTAAAAATCTATTGAAAAGGTACATTTAATTATTCATTGTTAATTGAATATGAAAATAGAATAATGATAATCTTCCCCAAATAGTTTCTTTTCAAACTATAAATATTTATTTGTTAATAAAATTGATGAAATAGCCTCTTGTTTATGTTATACTATATTTTTTTTCACATTATACATTCTCACATTTTCTATAAAAAATATTTATTTCTTATGAAGTATTTTATTTAATGTATTCTAGGATCGATTAGTAACACTACCATTGGAATGAAGATAAATGTTAGTTCATAGAGGTGAATTAATATACTGATCGAGGTAGTTTGGGTTGAATTTTGGGTTTAGTGGATGGGTTGGTTTGTGTTTTGTATCGAACTCCTGAGTCATTTACTTTTGGTGTTGTTGTCATTATTTATTATAAAACATGTTTAAAATAATTTATTTTTTATATGTAATTACATATCATGTATTGATTATTATTTCATATAGTAATAATTTTTGTTGATGGTTTCAATTTACTGTAATTATGAATTTACATTAACAAGTTATCCAATGCATGGTACCATATTGTCATGTTTCTATTTGAAAAATATGGGTTTCTAATAATTTATTATTGGTGAATTATTTCCCATAATTTCACTAATGATACCATGATTGAATTCTCCTACTCGGGGTGATTGAGAATTCCCCTCATGACTATGGAATAATGTTTATATTATCCGTTATGGTGGAACACCATGACAGTTTCTTTTAATTGATATCAAAGACATATTTTTATTTTTGTTTCTATAATAGAAATACGATAAGAGTATTTAATCTGAAGTTTTAGGTGTCTTCGTGCACATGGGTATACCTTTATCAGGTTAATCCTTAAGATACAATTTATGTAGGGTTATTTTAATATGAAATTGTTATTGATAATGATTAAATTTTAATTTTTTTGGAATATATTTCCAATATAATGATATTTATGTTGATATTGGGAGATTTTTTTTAGATTACTAATTTAGAGTGAAAACTGGTGGTAATAAAAGAGTAATAACCTTATGATAAATTGCAAATATATCCATGAATACATCATGTGATACTCTTATGGTTAATATATATAGGAAATCATAAGGTTGGGTCATGGTCTAAAATAGTTTTCAACCAATTAATGAAAAATAGAAAATGTTTGGAAATATTGTTTTCCCCCCCTTTTTAACATATCTACTGAATGAATATTGTTATCTAAGAGTAACTAGTAGAAATATTATAATTTTGACAAATTTCCATGAATTATATTGTTTTTGTAATTGAATATATTTTTAAATCCTTGTTGTTGTGTTTCTAGTCACATTTTTTTATGAAAATCCGTACATTTTAGAATAAATTATTTGAAATAATTAAATTTTTTGGTATATAACTAGTCTTAAACATCACATTATCTTGTAAATTTATACTAGAATTAACTATATACACATCCCCACTGTCAATTTCACATTTATAGTGTTAGATAATTCATTAATAAGTATTATATATTAAAACCACATATATAAAATATTTACCCTTATACTTAGTATAAACTATTTCCACAAAATAATATTTTAGAACAAAAATGATTTATTTCCCAAAAAACTATATACAACATTCAACATTATATATTTATTTCCCATAACCATCCTTAATCATTATGATTTTTTATATATGGGATGAGAATAAATATCTCAGTAACTCAAACAAAATTATTGAAATAATCATTTAGTCTATGTATACATAAAATATTTTCCTTCTTAAAAAATGTTGTGATCAAAATAAAAATTCACTTACTATGGAAATCATCATTTGTAAAAAAATATTTTAATAAAATGAATAATGATAAATCATAATTTAAAGATAAAAAATCATAATGTATTATTTTAAAAACTGAAAAAATAATTATAACATTTATAAAATGCTTATCTTTTCACCGCCTAAAATTAGAATATTCGTAACATAAAATGTAAAATAAGCTTCTTACCATGACAAATTATAATATTTCTGAAAAACACCATATTTAGAATATATAAAACAATTATTCTACATTGGAAATAATTTCTATATCCCTTTTATCATCACTATTGCAATTGGAATAAATAAATGGTTGAATTGCAAACATAATATACTGAAGGGATATCACAGACTATCCCAGCATTGGTTTGTCACATAACCACTAGATATGGGCTAATTACATAACCACCTAACCTTATTTTATAATGTATCCAACAATCATCATAACAATTTAGAGTAAAGATTAAAACCTTAATAATTACATTTTCTTCATTACACTCCTAAAATATTATTAAAGACACTATTATTTCCTTTTTGAAATTTATTATTTAAAAACAGTCCAATTATAATATAAAATAATATCCTTGAAAATAACCTTGTAAAAAATTTATAGAATATTGAAATTATCAAGGCTTTATAATTGTGGTAAATTCAATTTTTTCTATGTAATAAAAAATTCATCCCTTCAATAATTTTGTTATAAAATGCACAGAATACATCATTTTAAAATTGAAAAAAATATTCCTTTCAAACTAGTTTGTAAAAAGAAAGAAAAGGGTAAATATGAATTTAAAAAATTATAAAATAATATTAAAAACCTATTTATTTTTTATAAAATATTGATATGTTTGAATAATATAGTTTTAGGGGAAGCATTGAAAGATTATTTTTTAATGAAATTACCTTGTATTAGTCTAACTTGTCACATATGTATATTATACTAATAAATAAGATGAATATGTTAATTGAAAAATATATTATCATCCCTTATTAAGGCTAGTATTCATTTATTTGACTTAATTTTTTGTTTTATAAATTTACATAATCAATTAAATTCACATCCGGTGTTTTGAAAATGTTAGGATCATATTTCAGAAATAACATCAATAGATTCCCTATTGTCAAATATGTGAATATTCCAAATTATTTAAAATAATAAATATGATATAATAAAATTTTTAGATATTATTTATTATTTTAAGTACAAAATGTATATACGGTTATGAAAAATTAACTATGTTATAGTCATGGATGTTGTACAATTTACGTACGCATGAGTAACATTTTGATTTTTAAGAAATAAGTTTAGAAATAGTGTATTTATCATTTTTTTAATAATTATACTTCTATCATAAATAAAAAATTATATATTTTTAAATATAATTATATATTATAAATTTTATGTGGCAGTGAAAAATGAATCACATCATATCATAGAGGTTGTAGTCCATATCAATGCGTGAACGATGTTATCAATTCTTAGATAATGGAATGGTATGGAAGTAAATTTCAATATATATATTCAATATGATAAATATTTCATGAATAAAATTAATAAAAAATAAATTTGTATTTATAATCCATCAATGATAGAAGTTAATTTATAATAAATTACTATATTTCATGAGTTGTAGTCAAACAAAGAAAAAAATGATGGTTTCCTTTCCCATACGATGAAAGATAATACAGATATAGTCGGTTCCATTAACATAACATAAATTAATTAAATGTTATATTGTGGTGATATTATATACTCATGGATATGGAATTTTTGATGGAGGAGGAAGAAGAAGAAAAATTCTCAAATAAAAATGAATCCTCTTATTTAGACAATATTCTATTCACAACGCGTTAAGATGGCTAAGATTGGAGTTCAGACCTATATAATTCCTCTATTATTTGTGTAGGGATATTATGAAGGTATTTTTTTATAAATTATTTTATTATATTCTTTTATTTGTGTTTAAAATGGAAGAATAAGAATACTTTTATAATACTGGGGAGGGGCAGTCTTGGAGTTTTGGAAAATATTAAATTAAAATAAATTTATTTATTTTCCAAATAGATAGATTATTATATATTGAGAATATAAGATTATTATATGTATAATTCATCAAGTAAAATATATTATTGATTTTTTATGACCACATTTAACTGTTATATGTATATTTTAACCCCTCAGTAACCCCATTCACTCTTACCATGACAACACTGATTTTTACCCATTAATGGTCAAAACATTTCTTTAAAAGTGAAAAAAAGAACATACATTTACCATGGTTGATATTATCAACCATATAATAACCTTTTTATCCAAATAAAATACTTTGAGTAGTTCTAGATCAATTAATGTAATATTTTTTATTATAAAAAATTTCTAACGTCAATTTTTAGAATTATTCATAATGTTGATTTTAATAAAGTAATAAAATAATAAAAAAACTATTACAAACCTAAAATGTCATTTTACGATATATAATTCTTTTATGAAATTACATAACTTAAATTTTATAATTTTTAAAATATAATGTATCATTTTTATTAATTTTCCAATAATTAATTATTTATCAATTTTTTTCTTTAATAAAATTGTGGCTTCATCGGCAACCTTCTCAAAAAATAATTATCCTATCAACATGTTGTAAATTTCTTATAGTAATTATTTAATCACAAAAATATTAAAAAAAATCACGATAATGTTATATGAATTTTTTTTAAATAGTATTTATAACTGAAAATATCATCTCATTAACATTATATTAAAAATATTGTAGTTAATAAAAACAAGAATGTGAAATTTTTTACATTAACTTGAATGAAAAATTTAAACGTAAAAATTTCATCCAAATGGTAAAAAAATTAAATATAAACAAAAATTGAGTGATTCTGGATTGAATGGACTCATATATTAAAATTTATGCTTGTTTTGGTGTCATTTTATATAGCATAGTGTTTTATTTTCAACTGTAATCTACAGATTTACCCATTTACATGGAAACAAAAATTAGAAATGTTAGTATTAATATTGAAGAAAAAGGATCCTATATACAAAACATGACACATTAACTCAAAATGGGTAATCAATTTCTCAAAATTCATAATTTAGAAGTGATGGAATTTAATTAAAAATAAACGGACGATACACAACTAGAAATGGTTTTGTAAAAGAAATTCTTGTAAAATGTTTTATACTCTATTCAATTATAAAATAATTTTAATAAAACATAATTGTAATACATTAAATAAATTTTGAAAATTTTCAAATCTTATAAAAAATCAAAAATATAATTTCTTTTTATATATATTCTAAAATAATAAACATCTTTAAATTAAAAATCACAATTTTCAAAATTTAATAAGATGTTATTCGTTTGATAAAATTCTCAAAAACTCAACCGAAGATAATTTCAAAATTATTATTTCAATAATAAATTCAATTTTACAATTAAATTAAAAAAACAAAAAAAAATTTAATACTCCCTCATAAAAATTGAGAAAACACATTTTTGAAAAAAAAACATTTTAAGAATAAATTAAATTTACTAAAAATGATTTCATGGTTTAAAATATTTAATTAATAAATTTTTAATGAATATGAACATTATATATTTTCTAAACAAGTTAATATTATTTATTACAACAAATTAAATGGATGGGTTATAATATTTATATTTAAATAATTATTTTTTCTTTATTTATGGTTAGTGTTGCATATGTTGTAAGATATCAAATAAAGTATTTTTTATATCTCAATATATTAAATTCCATCCCACCTTTATGAAGTTTTTACCAAACACATTGATCATGGGATAAAAACCATGGGCTTGACTTTTCAAAACACCTTTTTGGAAATCCCACATCAAAAATAGAGTTAAAAAGTAATCTATAAATGAGGGAAATGCAATTTTAAAGGTCATACGTAATAATAAATAATAGGCTTTGATGTAACAAAAAAAGTGGGAAATGAACATATGGATATTGTAAAAAAAACTATTCCCTAAAGGCTCATACAAAGTCACCTATAACATGGTTAAGATAATTTTAATCAATGAAAAACTATAATTCTATAGTGGGTTAGAAGGCTATAGATTTCTAGATATGAAAACTAAATAGATAATGATTTTATTTCAATATCATTTTACAATAGTCATGGAATTAATTTTTTATATACTAAAATCATAATTTAATATACACACATAATTATTATATTATCACCCATGAATTAATTTCCCCCTATAAAGTCTTCACTTTCTTTATAAGAGGTTTATTGAGGATGGATTATTCATTCCTAATGCTCTAAAATGTATTAATATGGAAGTAAAATATACAAAATGGTTAAAAATTTATTCATATTATATATATACATAAAAAATTCCAAAATGGATAGGATATGATAATACACATTATTAAAATTAATAAACATTCATACAAAGAGAAAAACAATTAATTTGCAAAATTCAATAGTAATATTTGGTGATCAATATGGATCATTCAACAAATAATCGTAAATAAAATTCCATGATAATATTTAGACAAATATTGAAAAAAATACTTGTTTCATCACATATACTTCCTATATAAATTTTGTATTTATATCCAAATATCAATTAATTTTAAAATATCAATACAAAATGTATATAACATAATCATATAATCTCCAAGATATGTTAATAATTTTCTTAAATAACACGAATCACCATAAATCCCCTTTTAAAAAATAAATTCATCAAAAACGAAATAAATCCATCATTTCTTAAATAAAATCTTATTAAATTAGGATTACCATAATCATATATGGTTCCCAAAATAGTGATCTTATTTTAAAAGAACATTGTAACTAAATCAAAACAAATCATGTGGTTATTTAGAAAATAAATTATGTGTTCTCAAAATGAACATAAAATTAATTTTTACGGTCATTTGAAAAATTAAAATTGTGTTATATTTACAAAATCATCATTTAGGCTTGTGGTCAGTGATAAACCCTTATCGCCCTTTGGTTGTATGATGAATCCTCGAGGCCTTGCTGGATGCGACAAGTCATCGCCCAATCTGCATAATGTCCTTTTTCTGAAAATATATTAATATAATCCTTATAACAGTATCCAAAATGTGGGAAAATAATCAAAACAAACTTATTATTTTAAATATTAAATTGATGCTTTAACTATAAAGGTTATCTCAAAACCTTTATTTTGCATCCACAAAAACATAATAACACATAATTACCTCAAAATAAAATATTAAATAAACCATAATGTATAAGCATACATTTAAACATATTCCCAAATAATTAAAATATTACTAAAATAAAATTATCACATGGCAATATTAAGGGTTTCAGATTCCTCAAACATCATTCAAAACACAATACATAGCTCCTTCTACTAACATCATCAAAAGTGTTTTAGATAATTTAATGTAATTGGCATCCTTCAATCATCCATAAATAATGAATCCCTTATATGATTAAATCATAATTATACATTATTCATTATAATACTATAATCATGCTTTTTATTCTAAATAATTAATACACTATTCATGAAAAGAAATATGAATTATGTTCTTATATTCAACAAACTCAAAACCTAATACATGATAAATCAATACCCTTCATATCTAATGACAATTAAATAATATTCAAGTATATTGGAATTGGGTATTGATAAAAATATATTTGTATAATAGTTCTGATACCATTCACTAAACATTCCCCCCTAGGATATCAATTTTTATAATTACTATATTCTATCGAATTAAAACATTCAATTGATCCCAAGGAAGAACGTATGTCTCCTTCACACAGTTAACATAACTCTTCCCTTTTCAATGGTGGATTATTTCCTTATAACCAACATTTAAATATATAAATAACCATATAATTATATTAACACATATTATTGGATTATTAATTCCATATTTCATACATACATGATGTTTAATAGATTTACATTAATTATCTACGTAATGACCCGAAATTTTGGTGGAATATTTTTTCATAAATACTTGGGAATTTTACGAGTCGGAAGTTTCTGACGACGCTTGATTCCGAGGCCCGGTGTGTCCAGAATGAATTTGTGGTGTTTTGTTCGGGTACGTTCAGTAAACGTACATACATGATTTTATAACTTTTGAATCGGTGCTCAGAACTGAAATCCGAGGGCACCGTTGAACTCACATCGTCGGTGATTGGTTAGTGAGAACTTCACCGTAGTTTTGTTTTAACGAGAGTGGAAGATAGTTTTGGGAGGTTTTAATTAAATTGAATAAAAATAAACTATTAACTTTATTTTTATTTTGGTGGTTGAAACCTCGAAGGGGAGGTTGGAGGTGGGGGCCACCACACCCTAACCTCTAATGGGAGGTTATGGTGGTGGGGCCCACCCGAGCAGATTCTCCCTTGGGAGGATGTTATTAGGGGGGTCCCACCTGAGATCTTACACTCCTCAAACCCATTTTAACCACTTTGAACCCCCCAATTCAGTGGGGGAGCCTCTTCATCTTCCCCCTCCAATTAATGAGCCAAATCTACCCAATTAATTTATTGATGTAACTTAATTAATTTGAATCATTTTTATTTTTTATGATAACATTATAATAAGATGTTATATTTTATTTTCGTGGGGCTTGGCATGGTTTTTGATAGGAGGATTAAGGAGAGGAAAGAACTCAGTGGAGAAATTTCTCTCCAACTAATAACTACCAAAGAATGAAGAGGACCATATTCTTCCTTCTTCAACCAGGGCAAGAAAGGGAAGTGTCCCCGCCCACGAAGATTGTAGATGACATCATCTAGACTCGTCTTCTCTGAACTATTCCTCCTCCGACATTGACGGAATGAAGACACCTTCTGGAGACACCATCAACATCACCAAACTTGAGATAGGTTTTTTTGAGTTAATTTATATATGGGCATAAACCTATGTTCTTCATTGTTTAAATTTCAGGATTATGGTTCGACATGACGAGGAGGGCTCGGACCGCACAAACATGTCCCGACCCTCCCCTTTTGTTTGTTCTTATTTGATGACGATGGAGTCGGTATACACGGTGCCTGGTAACACTAGTGCAGAAAATGTTTTTTACATCACCATTTTTTACGTCGGTTATATAAAACCGACGTCATAATATGTAAAACGAGGTTTTTTACGTCGGTTATTTCTTAACCGACGTAAAAATTTGTATTCGGTACACCTTTAACGTCGGTTATTATAATAACCGACGTTATTAATCGCGCAGCTTCGTTTTTTACGTCGGTTATTGTTATAACCGACGTAAAAAACGCGGTTTCCGAAGGCCTTTTTACGTCGGTTATTCAATAACCGACGTAACAAACGCGGTTTTTGAAGGCTTTTTTACGTCGGTTATTTTATAACCGACGTAAAAAAAGAATCCGCAGATGTTTTTGACGTCGGTTATGGAATAACCGACGTTATAAAACGCGGATTTGGAGCCCTTTATAACGTCGGTGATAAACTAACCGACGTAACAAATGAATCGGAGGAAGGTTTTTACGTCGGTTATTGAAATAACCGACGTTATAAATGTTTTTAAAACAATTATCACGTCGGTTATTGAATAACCGACGTGATAACTCATTTAAAAATTTACCCAGACCCGTGGATTGTCATTCGCGAGTTTACCTTCGACAGTCGCAACTCGTCTCTCTCGCGCGTAAACCCGAATCGGCTCGTCCATTTAGTTGGTTTAGATTCGTTTTGGGATCATCGTTTCTCATATTTAATATCATCGGATCAATCATCTAAACTCGTAGCACTCAGGTAATCCTCCCACTCGTTCGTTTTTTTCGCGGATAGTATATATATATGTGTTGTGATTTTTTTGTTGAAACTAGCTAAGATTCTTCGATTGCGAACCCTTTTAACTCGTTTTGGCACCATAATCTTATTTATCATCCCTAGATCTATTTGTTCGACTTGCAATATTGAGTAATTTTATGATTTCACTAATTTTTCATCGTTTTCTATAAATCCCCGAGAGGGTTGGGGCGTGTCCATTTGGATGGGTTGCCCTTTTACAGTTGTTACTACTTTATTCACACACAACCATGGCATAGGTGCATGGATTTGGGGTCGGGGGGTGTCCTGGGGGGTTTACAAGGGGGTGGGTGGGTGTGGGGGTTGTCCAAGGGTGTGGGTGGGTGTTGGGGGGTGTCCAGGGGGGTGTCCAAGGGGGTAGGGGGTGGGGGGTGGTGTTTAGGAGGGGTGGGGGGCTGTCCAGAGGGTTGGGGGTGTCCAGGGGGGTGTCCAAGTAGGTCGGGGGTGGGGGGTTGTGTCCAGGAGGGGTGGGGTGCTTTCTAGAGGGGTCGGGGGCTGTCCAGAGGGGTCGGGGGGTGTCCAGGGTGGTGTCCAAGGGGATGGGTGGGTGTGGGGGGGCTGTCCAAGGGGGTGGCGGCCTGTCCAGAGGGGTTGGTGGGGTGTCCAGGGGGGTGTCCAAGGGGGTGGATGGGTGTGGGGGGCTGTCCAAGTGGGTGGAGGCCTCTCCAGAGGGTATTTGGGGTTGTCCGGGTGGGTGGGGGGGCTGTCCAGAGGGTTGGGGGATGTCCAGGGGGTGTCCAAGGGGGTAGGGGGTGGGGGGTGGTGTCCAGGAGGGGTGGGGGGATGTCCAGAGGGGTCGGGGGCTGTCCAGAGGGTTGGGGGGTGTCCAGGGGGGTGTCCAAGCAGGTCGGGGGTGGGGGGTTGTGTCCAGGAGGGGTGGGGGTGCTTTCTAGAGGGGTCGGGGGCTGCCCAGAGGGGTCGGGGGGTGTCCAGGGTGGTGTCCAAGGGGATGGGTGGGTGTGGGGGGCTGTCCAAGGGGGTGGCGGCCTGTCCAGAGGGGTCGGTGGGGTGTCCAGGGGGGTGTCCAAGGGGGTGGATGGGTGTGGGGGGGGGGTGTCCAAGGGGGTGGATGGGTGTGGGGGGCTGTCCAAGTGGGTGGCGGCCTCTCCAGAGGGTATTTGGGGTTGTCCGGGTGGGTGGGGGGGCTGTCCAGAGGGTTGGGGGATGTCCAGGGGGTGTCCAAGGGGGTAGGGGGTGGGGGGTGGTGTCCAGGAGGGGTGGGGGGCTGTCCAGAGGGGTCGGGGGCTGTCCAGAGGGTTGGGGGTTTTCCAGGGGGGTGTCCAAGCAGGTCGGGGGTGGGGGGTTGTGTCCAGGAGGGGTGGGGTGCTTTCTAGAGGGGTCGGGGGCTGCCCAGAGGGGTCGGGGGGTGTCCAGGGTGGTGTCCAAGGGGATGGGTGGGTGTGGGGTGCTGTCCAAGGGGGTGGCGGCCTGTCCAGAGGGGTCGGTGGGGTGTCCAGGGGGGTGTCCAAGGGGGTGGATGGGTGTGGGGGGCTGTCCAAGTGGGTGGCGGCCTCTCTAGAGGGTATTTGGGGTTGTCCGGGTGGGTGGGGGGGGGGGGGGGGCTGCCCAGAGGGTTGGGGGATGTCCAGGGGGTGTCCAAGGGGGTAGGGGGTGGGGGTGGTGTCCAGGAGGGGTGGGGGGCTGTCCAGAGGGGTCGGGGGCTGTCCAGAGGGTTGGGGGGTGTCCAGGGGGGTGTCCAAGCAGGTCGGGGGTGGGGGGTTGTGTCCAGGAGGGGTGGGGGTGCTTTCTAGAGGGGTCGGGGGCTGTCTAGAGGGGTCGGGGGGTGTCCAGGGTGGTGTCCAAGGGGATGGGTGGGTGTGGGGGGCTGTCCAAGGGGGTGGCGCCCTGTCCAGAGGGGTCGGTGGGGTGTCCAAGGGGGTGTCCAAGGGGGTGGATGGGTGCGGGGGGCTGTCCAAGGGGGTGGATGGGTGTGGGGGGCTGTCCAAGTGGGTGGAGGCCTCTCCAGAGGGTATTTGGGGTTGTCCGGGTGGGTGGGGGGGCTGCCCAGAGGGTTGGGGGATGTCCAGGGGGTGTCCAAGGGGGTAGGGGGTGGGGGTGGTGTCCAGGAGGGGTGGGGGGCTGTCCAGAGGGGTCGGGGGGTGTCCAGGGGGGTTTACACATCGAATTGTTTTATATTTCAAAATTGTTTACATTCAAATTATGATTTTTTTCATATAAACATATATTTGTCTTATCAAAAAAATATATATATTTTTGCTATTTGTTATAGGTAATAATGAGTCGAAGTTGGATTACGGCACATCGAATGAGCAATGAATATGAGGAAGGTGTTGATGCCTTTTTGGAATTTGCTAAACGAAATGTTCCAAGTAGTGACATTTTTTTCTGTCCATGCCTGAAATGTCTGAATATGAAGAAGATGAAAAGTAGAGAGATAAAAGATCATCTGATTTGTCATGGTTTCAATCCGAGTTACAACCCTTGGATTTGGAATGGCGAAACTGGACAGAATGTCACTGATGATAATGAATCGCATGATGGTACCTCCGATGGAATTGAAGAAATGATTCGCGATATTGTAGAAGAACAAATTGAGATAGAACCGACAGTTGCACGTCTATATGGTGATACCGAAAAACCATTATATCCTGGCTGTACAGATTTTACGGTTTTGTCGGCGGTGTTAAGATTGATTAACCTGAAGGTGAAACATGGATGGAGTGACAGAAGTTTTACAGAGCTGCTACAATTGATGAAAGACATTCTTCCAAAAGCTAACGATCTTCCAGATTCACATTATAAGGCCAAAAAAATATTATGCCTGATGGGATTGGGATACAGGAAAATACATGCCTATCTGAATGACTGCATTTTATATAGGAAGGCATATGAATTTCTGAAAGAGTGTCCTAAATGTGGGACATCACGGTATAAGGTGAAAGAAAAATCACAAGCTGATGTAGAGATTACAAAGCTCCCTTCAAAGGTATTTTGGTATCTTTCTATAATTCCTCGTTTCAAAGGTTTATTTGCTAATTCACATGATGCAAAAAGGTTAAGATGGCATGCTGATGAGCGGGTATGTGATGGAAAAATACGTCATCCAGCTGATTGTCCACAATGGAAGAAAATTGATGCCCAGTACCCTACATTTGGAAATGAAATTAGAAATCTGAGACTAGGCTTGTGCACAGATGGAATGAATCCATACCAAACCCTCAGTAGCACACATAGTTCATGGCCTGTTTTATTGGTAATTTACAACCTCTCTCCTGAAGTTTGTATGAAGCGCAAATATGTCATGTTGAGTATCATGATCTCTGGTCCAAAGCAACCCGGCAATGATATTGATGTATACTTGTCACCGCTGATTGATGATTTGAAACTGTTATGGGCTGATGGTATTAGGGTGTATGATTCTTATAAAATGGAATATTTTCAACTGCATGCAATGCTTCTATTCACTATAAATGACTTCCCAGCATATGGAAATTTGTCTGGATACAGTGTTAAAGGGCATAAAGCATGTCCAATTTGCGAACAACAGACGTCATATTGTCAATTGCATCATGGGAGGAAAACAGTGTACATGGGTCATCGAAAGTTTTTTCCTATGGATCACCCTTATAGAAGACTAAAAAAGGCATTCAATGGCTCACAAGAATTTGTTACTGCTCCTCAACCTTTATCCCCAGAATTGTATTTTGAGAGGGTGAAAAACCTTGATGTGACATTGGGAAAGACACAGAAATCTGGTAATGATAGACATATTTAGAAGAAAAGGTCAATATTTTTTGAGCTACCATATTGGAGGTATCATGAAGTCAAACATAATATTGATGTCATGCACGTGGAGAAGAATATCTGTGATTCTTTGATCGGAACATTGCTAGATATTAAAGGAAAGACAAAAGATGGGTTGAATGCAACGTTAGACCTACTGTCAATGGGAATACGTTTGGAGTTAGCTCCCACTCCTAAAGGAAGACGAACATTTCTTCCCCCGGCTTGTCATACATTATCGAAGAGGGAGAAAAGTAGCTTCTGTCAGTGTCTTCATGATATCAAAGTGCCTCAAGGTTATTCTTCAAATGTAAAAAATTTTGTCTCATTGAAAGACTTGAAGTTGATAGGTATGAAATCACATGATTGTCATGTCATGATGCAACAAATTCTACCAGTTGCACTGCGTGGAATATTGCCCATCCATGTCAGAAAGACTATAATGAGGTTGTGTTATTTTTTCAATTCAATTTGCAACAAGGCGATTGATGTGAATGCTTTGAACATTTTGGAAAAGGATACAATTTTTATACATTGTCATTTGGAAATGTATTTTCCTCCAACTTTTTTTGATATGATGGTGCATTTAATGATTCATCTGGTTCGAGAAATAAGTCTTTGTGGACCTGTATATATTCGTTGGATGTATCCTTTTTGAAAGGTATATGAAAAAATTAAAGGGATATGTTAAAAATCCATATCGACCTGAAGCCTCCATTATTGAAAAGTATATTTCTGAGGAGGTAGCAGAGTTTTGTACGAGCTACTTGGCTACGGCGCAACACATAGGTTTGCCTCCATCTCGCCATGAACGGGTTAATAATGAGGGAAAGGGGATTCGTGGCTTGAAAGTCAAATCACTGTCAGCTAAACATATGAAGAAGTTAGAATCATACATCTTGAATAACATAGCTGATGTTCAACCGTATATCACATTGCATATTAATGAGTTGAAACAATGTCATCCAAAGAAGAAAGAAATGTGGATTTTGAATGAGCACAACAAAACTTTTTTGCCATGGTTTAAAAAGACCTTGCTTGGTAGATCAGATGTATCAGAGACATTAAAATGGATAGTGGGTGGTCCATCTTTAAATGTGATAACGTGGTCCGCTTATGACATTAATGGCTATACATTTCATACGAAAGCTCAGGACAACAGAAGTGCAGTTCAGAATAGTGGTGTATTGGTGTTTGCAGAAGCAATGCATTTTTCGAGTGCTAAGGACAGAAACCCAATTTCGGCATCAAGTGCATATTATGGAGTGATTGAAGACATATGGGAGGCTGATTACATTAAAATTAAAGTTCCCGTTTTTAACTGTAAATGGTTTATCGGTAACAACAGTGTCAGACACGATGAATTTGGAATGACACTTGTTAATCTGAATAGATTGGAAGACACAGCTGATTCTTTTATAATGGCAACACATGCCAAACAAATTTTCTATGTAGTAGATCAGTCAGATATGCAGTGGGCTGTTGTTTTACAAGGGAAAAACCAATATGTTGGTGAGGATAAATTTGATGAAGATGCTGATTTATGTGAGATCCCTACTTCCATGGAAAGATTAACAGAACATAATGATGAGTATGTTGAAGACATGGTTTGTGCCATAAGGAACGATCACGACGAAGGAATTTGGGAAAACAATCCAACTGTACATTCCTAAAATTACAGGTAACACAAGTTTATTTCTTGTTTACATTTAGTTTTTTCATATAATGTTAGATACTGTAAATTTTTTACTTATTAAAACATGTATCAAATCAAAACGATAAAACAATAAAAACCGTAAAGAGGAGAAGTCCTGGGCGCACCGGCTGGCCGGTGGTGGATCACCTGTTGGCCGGTGGTCCAGAACAAAGCTCTGTCTGGTCCACCGGCCGGCCGGTGCTGAGCCAGCGGCCGGCCGGTGGTCCAGACAGAGCCTTCCTCTCTGTCTGGTCCACCGGTCGGCCGGTGCTGAGCCAGCGGCCGGCCGGTGGTCCAGACAGAGAGCCTTCCTCTCTGTGTGGACCACCGGCCGACCGCTGGCGCAGCACCGGCCGACCGGTGGACCAGACAGATAGCCTTCCTCTCTGTCTGGATCACCAGCGGTCGGCCGGTGTTGGGCCAGCGGCCGGCCGGTGGTCCAGACAGAGAGGAAGGCTCTCTGTCTGGACCACCGGCCGGCCGCTGGCTCAGCACCGGCCGGCCGGTGGACCAGACATAGAGCCTTCCTCTCTGTCTGGATCACCAGCGGCCGGCCGGTGATGAGCCAGCGGCCGACCGGTGGTCCAGACAGAGGAAGGCTGTCTGGTCCACCAGCCGGCCGGTGGCACCAGGCAGTGGGCAAGTCTACTGCCTGGGTCCTCCGGCTGGCCGGTGTGCTCACACCGGCTGACCGGTGGACTCAGTGAGTCCACTTTTCAGCTTTCTTGGGCCAACTCCTTGGCAACCTTTTGCCTGTGTTTACCATGTTTATCATTGTTTAACATGCTTACCATATTACCAATGCTTACTATTATGTAATTTAGTACACTTTTCTATTTGTGAACTAATGTTTGTTTTTTTGATTTTAAGGAAAATGACAGATCAATCAGTTGATCAGCCACATGATTCTGGAGATGAGCATATTGGTCATACATCTGGGGAGGAACAGTCACATGCTCCTATTACGAAAAAGAGTTCAAAGGTTGGTAAGCGTGGGTGCACACGTTTACCAAAATTATCACTTGCCCGTACGAAGGAGGAGAGGATAGTCGTGGAGTTTGATGATGATGATCTTCCTAGAGGTCCAAATGCTAACGATTTTAAGGGTTTTGTAGCAACTCAGGCTAAGAGCAAAGTAAGAATTCTCTATGATGATTGGAGAAGTGTGGATAAGGCGATAATTTCTCAGCTGTGGGAGACCATTTTGGTAAGATCTTTTGCTATTGTTTGACTGTTATTTAAATGTTTCTAGTATATATAATATTTTTAACCTCTTTTTTATCAGATGACATTTGATATTCCTGACACTGGAGGAGTCAGGAAGAAATGCTTATCGTTGGCTGCTAGGAGATGGAGGGATTTCAAATCAACCCTCTCATCTGATTTCATTTATGGTCATAGGAGTCGTGAGAATCCATGTCGTATATATCCTTTTATAGATGAAGACACATGGAGACAATTTTTTGAAAGTAGAAGAAAAGAATCATTTTTGGTAAGGGCAATGTAAAATTTTATAAGATTTCTTATATAAATGATCTTATTATTGTTTTGTTAATGATTACTTATTCTTAATTTACAGGAAACAAGGAAATCTCATCAAGAGATCCAATCTAAAAATGTATACCCTCATAGTTTATCTCGGGGAGGGTATGCATTATTGGAAGAACAAATGATGGCAGAAAAATTTCAACAACTAAGAGCTGAGTCTTCAATCTCTGGAGAGGTGGCCCCTCCATCCCCTCCATCTAGACATGATAAATGGAAAAGAGCTCGGAAGGGCAAAAAAGGACAATATCTTTCGGAAGAATCGAGACTCGTAGTTGAGAGGATTGTAAGATATCTATTTTATTTATTTAAGTTTACTATTTTCGTCATATATTTCCAATCATTATAGAAATGTTCAATTAATTATTACAGGACTCTCTTGATGAGCAGAGTTCACAGGGGACATTTACACCATCTGGGAGGGAAGATATTTTATCTGTGGCATTGGGAAAGCCCGAACATCCTGGCCGTGTAAGAGGATATCCGGCAGGTGTATCGGTAAGAAAAGTGTTGCCACGTTCCTCAACTTCTAACGTTGAGGGAGTTTATAAAAAAAATAGAATCCTTGGAGGCTGAAGTCCATAATATTAATGCGACAATGGAGGACAAGATTAGAGCATCGGTGCAGTTAATGTTTGCAGACTTGCAAAGACAATTTCAGGGTGCAGCTCCCACTCCACCTCTCCCAGTAGCTCCCACTCCCCCACCTCAGCCTGCGGACCCCATTTTTGATCCTCCTCCTCCGCCGCAGCTACCTACTTATTGTGAGTTCTATGTTGATGATCCTCAACATCATATAGTTGCATATGGGATGGTATACTGTATAGGAGATACAGTTCATCATCAACAGTTAGAGGTAGAGAATCAGAGGGTCACTGTACAGGATATTATAGATAGATCAGCTCGGATACCATTACCTACAGATGAGGTGACGACAGTTGGACATAGTATCGGCCATTTTTTACTTTGTCCATCCAGACTTCTTCGACTCATTACCATAGAGCTATGGATGTTATATCTTTTATTTTATATTTTTATTAATGTTTTATCATTTGAAAACTAATATATTTTTCAATTTATTTTTACAGGAATACTTCAAAGGTAAAGAAATACTGTATAGACAACAACAAAGACAGATAGCTATGACATCAGATGCAGATACTAGCAGTCTTGACAAATTGTCAAGATATTCAAATTTGTTGGCGGATCATTATGACTTTACAATGGAAGCTCATGTCTGTGGACGTGAACTATGTGTGGGGATTATGAAAACTGATATCATGGAGTTTGTCACTGGAGATAAGTTGGGCATCAACGTGGTGCAAATATTTATCATGTAAGTCTTAACACCTTTTCCTTGCGTTATATTTATTAAAAATGTATACTTATGTCTGCTTTGTATTAGGTATCTGTATAAAATTTGTGAGAGGAATGAGCTGACAGATGTATATGGATTCGTGGACCCACAATTGATTTCCCCTGAAGCATGTGCATTGGATGAGGAACAAAGAATGCTTTATATTGCTGATAGATTTGAAAAGAATGTAATCACACAGTGTTGGATGATTCCTTTTTGTGAGAGGTATGAAACACATCCCTCTCAAAGATTTAATTATCTTTTAAAATAAAAAACCACTAACGTTAAATTTCCTTTTATCAGGGATCATTGGATGTTAGGGGTTTTTTGCCCTAGGGAGAAAACACTTTATTGGATATGCTCTCTCCATGATGATGTCCGAGAAAGTTTTAAGAATATATTGGAAACGTAAGTTTCAAATTCACAATAGTTTTATATATTATAATGAATTTTAAATTTACCCCATTCGTATTATTTTATAACAGGGCATGGGTCCACTTTAGAAAAAGCGCAAAGAAAAGGAATTTCAAGATCAAATATGTACATGCGAAGGTAAATATCCATTTATAATTTGTACATTTTGATTTATTACATAAAAATAATATATTGAATTTACACTCATTCAAACAGAAATGTCATGAGCAACAAGGCATCATCGAATGCGGATATTACATGTTAAGATTTATGTATGAAATAATAACAACTGGGACAGTTCTGAGTTTTGACCTGGTAAGATTTCCTCTTTCTCATAATATTTCAATTTGATTTATTCATTATACACGTTGACTACTATCCTTTTCCTTTGTAGCTTTTTGATGACCCTCAACCCTTTACTGCTGAAGATATCAAACACTTACAAGTGGAGTGGTCAAATTATTTTACAGGTTTGATTGACTTTTAGTTGTTTGTAATGTAAAATGTAATTTTGAATATTGTCAATGTAATTGTGTATTTCGTAGTCGTTTAGGTTGGATTTAGTTTTTTTTGAAGTTGACAGTGTAAGTTTTGAATGTTATATAAGTGAATGTTTAATTTTTCTCTACTTCTTGTTTTGGTCTACTGTTGATGGTTTTTCTGGTCTGGATTTTGGTATGGTGGGAGAGGTTCCAAGGGGGTGGGTGGGTGTTTGGGGGGTGTCCAAGGGATATGGGAGGGGTGTCCAAGGTGTGTCTGGGGCTGTCCTAGGGGTCGGGGGGGTGTAAATGAGGGTGGGGGGGTGTCCAAGGGGTGGGGGGTGTCCAAGGGATATGGGAGGGGTGTCCAAGGTGTGTTTGGGGCTGTCCAAGGAGTCGGTTGGGTGTAAATGAGGGTGGGGGGGGGGGGGTGTCCATGTTGTGGGGGTGTCCAAGGGATATAGGAGGGGTGTTTGGGGCTGTCCAAGGGGATGGGGGGGGGGGGGTTTCCAAGGGGTCGGGGGGGGGGGGGGGTTCCAAGGGGTCGGGGGGGGTGTCCAGGGGGTGGGGGGCTGTCCAAGGGGTGGGGGTGTCCAAGGGGTGGGGGGGTGTCCAAGGGATATGGGAGGGGTGTCCAAGGGGTGTTCGGGGGGGGGTGTAAATGAGGGTGGGGGGGCTGTCGAAGGGGTGGGGGGGTGTCCAAGGGGTGGGGGGGTGTCCACGGGATATGGGAGTGGTGTCCAAGGTGTCTGGGAGTTCTGTCCAAGGGGCCGGTTGGGTGTAAATGAGGCTGGGGGGCTGTCCAAGGGGTGGGGGGGTGTCCAAGGGGTGGGGGGTGTCCAAGGGATATGGGAGGGGTGTCCAAGGGGTCTGGGAGGGCTGTCAAGGTGTGGGGGGGGGGGTGTCCAATGGGTGTTTGAGGCTGTACTAGGGGTCTTGGGGGTGTAAATGAGGGTGGGGGCTGTCCAAGGGGTGGGGGGTGTCCAAGGGGTGGAGGGTGTCCAAGGGATATGGGAGGGGTTTCCAATGGGTGTTTGAGGCTGTACTAGGGGTCGTGGGGGTGTAAATGAGGGTGGGGGGGGGGGGCTGTCCAAGGGGTGGGGGGGTGTCCAAGGGTTGTGGTGGGGCTCCAATGTGGTGGGGGAGGGCTGGACAGGTTGTTAGGTGGGTATAGATGAGGGTGGGGTTCAGTTGGGGCTTGGGGGAGGGCTGGCATTGTTATTTTTGTTTGGTTTCTGGTTGCATTTTGGTGAGAGCAGTGCAATTATTTAAAAAAAAAATTTCTTTCACGTCGGTTATAAAATAACCGACGTGGTAAATAAATCGGCAGGGGTTTATCACGACGGGTTTTTCTAGAACCGACGTGATAAACCGTTCCCGGGGCTTTTATCAAGTCGGTTCTTAATATAACCGACGTGCTAAAAGGCCTGGGAATCGATTTACCACGTCGGTTATTGGATAACCAACGTGCTAAAACGTTTCCCAGGCCTTTTTATCATGTCGGTTTCTTAAATAACCGACGTGATAATAGGCCAGGGGAAGGGTTTATCACGTCCGTTATGACATAACCGACGTGATAAACGATATCCCAGGTGTTTTATCACGTCGGTTTAGGGAATAACCGACGTGATAAAGCGCCCCAGAGCATATTTATCACGTCGGTTATTATATGAACCGACGTGATAACCACCGTGATGTTAGGGATATTACGTCAGGTTTTAAATAACCGATGTAAAAAACGTTATTTATAACGTCGTCCGTATTAACGTCGCCTAAAAACCGACGTAAATAATAAAAAATTACCGACGTAAAAAATGTTTTCTGCACTAGTGTAATGATCCAGACATGAAGAAGTTGGGGGTGAAAGGTCGCTGGGTAGCCACAAGGGCACGACATAGTTGTTCCCCATAGAGAACCGAGTTGCGGTTAAGAGGGCCACAATGGTTCCAGAGGGGCGTGGTTCCATTAAACCATGTCACGAGGAAGAACCGTGGACAAGAGCATTGTGGAGATTGAACGACAAGTGCAGATCCATCATGACGCATGGATGAGCGGGAGGCTGCGGCCTGGCTGGGCCGCGACGGAGGAGGTGCAGCACCGTTGCGCCGCATGGAGGCCAGCAGGACCGTGGTGCCGTCGCACCGCGGTGGAGGATCTAGGGTGGCCGACTGAGTCAGTCGTCGGTGCGCACTACAGGCGGGAACCCTTGGGTCCCACAGTTCACTGAAATAGAACCTAGCTCTGGTTCCTTTGAAAACTAGGGGGCGCTGCACCCCCCCCCCCCAACCCCCCCCCCCCCAACCCCCCCCCCCCACCCCCCCCCCCCCCCCCCCCCCCGCGACGTGGCCAACCAGGAAACACGGGCTAACTGGACAGGGCCCCCTCGGGCCGAGCCGCCTTCGAGTTGGGCCACCCATTTTGGCATAGCCGTTTCCTCATACTGGGTCACATGTGTGGACCGGGTCAGACCCTGGTTCTGACCGGGTCGGTCCTACTGGGTCTGGCCAGACCCGGACCCGCTATAGACCTATTACACCTTTTCTCCCATATCATGGGCTACTGAGGAATGTTTGATGAACTGTCATCCACATGGTTATTCATGTAACAAAGTCGTACCTTTGATAATACCCAATGAGAGTTCAGGGTCTAGTTGTGATATGGTCAGGTTGGTTCATACACAAAACCAACATGGCCTTCAGGACTAAAAGGATAATAAACTCACAGACCGGATGTTCGATTGACGCGTTGTCTGTTGCATTGAGACCCCTATGATGTGGAATACCTTTGAGATAATTCTTCTAGGAACTTTTCTATAGTTACTGCATTTCCCAGTATCTCGTGGAGAAAATCCTTCTAGTGAAGAGGAGACATAGTGCAGAGACCTAGTAGCTGACAGACCTAACGACTGCTTGAATGATTCGACTTGGAGTGATTCGACTAGCCCAGTGGGGAGCGCCTGGTACATGGCAGTAGACCCATGGTGGGGGAGCGCCTAGTATTTTGAGGAATACCCATGATACTAGATAGGAGGTTTACCTCTGTAGGCTATTAGGGGGAGAATATGGTGTTTGGCAGTTGACCCACAGTGGAGGAGAGCCTGGTATTTGGCGGCTGACCAGTTGTACTCGACAGGAGGAGCACCTCAGCAGTCCAAGGTTAGTGATAAGCGCCTTGGTGTCAGGACATGCCCACTATTATCGATAGGGGAGGATTTCTCCAATATCCATGGTTTCGATAATGAAAATACTGGTTTGAGATGAGTCAATGACATTTGTGTTTTCCTCATGATTGACATGGGTTACCAGATAACTTAGTTATATCTATAGGCATATACCTATGTAATGGTTATCTATTGATTCATACATTTTATATTATCCTTGTTAGATATTTTGAAACCTTGAGTGTCTCAGGGTCCTTACTGAGTATCATTATACTCACCATTTCATGATCTATGCCCGCACCTCGTTGTGTTGGATGCAGACAACGTACAACTATGACTGAGGCAGAATGTATGAGGACTGGACGGTACCTAGAGGTGGACCTCCCAACGAGTCGGTACCCAAAGGAGACCGAATGAGGTGGAACTCTGAGGAGGATATCTATACCTACCCTTGAGGTAGAATCCATGGTGGATGATCCAAGAGCAGCTAGACACCTTCCAACTGTTTGTCTTTTAGTTGTACCTATTTTGTCGTTTCCCTATACTTTACTGTTGGGATTGTATTTCCAACCCCCATTAATTTAAGAACTACCTTTGTATTCAGTTTTACATAGTATTTTTCTTCCAGTTTTGTACTCTGATTGTGTGTGTTTACAATTTATAATGGAAACACCTTTCCAGCTTAAGGATTTATTCCTTTGGTGGTAGTCCCCAACGTCTGGCCTATGGAAGGAGGGCGAGGGGTTGTCACGGCATGGGGCCCGAGGACAGGTCGTGAAAAATTGGTTTCATAGGAGTCAGTTCTACCGTAGAACATAGTAATTTGATATTTATTTTCTTTGAAGCAATAGTTTTATGTTTACGAAGTGTGGTTTTTAGTTCAGGGAGTCCAGTGTTGGTGCGGCGGCCGACGTATCCATACACCAGGACGCTGACTACTGATTTCTGACTTAGTGCACGAAAACACTGACTTCTTGTGTGTTTCAAAATTTTTATTTTATGTCTACTTAACTAGGTCAGCTCCCCAGGTATAATCATTTGACCATGTCGCTTCTGTTTCTTTCAGGATGAATCCCCGCAGACGACCAGTTATAGCCCTGATAGATTTATTCACTGATATCCTGCCAAGCGACGAGGCCTCAGTGCATGGCCCCTTTCCAGTTGAGTAACTAGTGGAGGCACCAGTGGTACCACTACCCATTGGGGCACTGACACCACCAGCCCCAGCACCAGATGATGCACACCCATTGTGCGCGCTTCATGAGTTCCATCACCAGAGGCCACCCAGGTTCTAGGGAGAGATGGACCCACAGGTGGCTGAGGATTGGTTGGAGGCTGTGGTGAGAGTCTTCAGGCTAGTAGGGACACCAGAAGCCTAGATGGTGATACTCATTGTCAGCCTCCTTCAGGCATCAGCAGGTAGATGGTGGAGCCTGATCCTCCTGGTGCATGACGAGGCGACACTTCTATGGGTAGACATTGAGAGCCTATTCTGGGAAGAGTTTATATCAGATGCCCGTGTAGTGGGGCAGATAAAGAGCTAATTCATATATAGTAGGGCAGCATGATAGTAGCACAGTATTTAGTGAGTTTCATTGACCTCTCGTACTACTACATAGATATGTTATGGGACCCATTATTTAGTGCCCGAACCTTCGAGTAGGGGCTCAGAAGAGAGACCAGAGCTTCGACGATCTTACTCAGAATTCCAACGTATGCATGAGTGTTAGAGAAAGCCCTCCTAGTAGTATGTTTCCTTGCGGAGTAGTATGCAGTAGTGAGACCCACTACTAGCCGACACACAGTGGATTCTTCTGCATCTGGCAGTTGACATATGTCCCAAAGGACCAAGAGGACCAGACCAACAGGTGGAAGAACACACGATTCAGGATCGGATGTGCAGGTCACCTGGAGGGGAGACATAGCCAGTCATTCCACGAGCGGACAGTTTTACTCATACGGAGGGCAGTGTCACATGGCACGTGACTGTCCGACCCACTGTGAAGACATTAAGTAGTCAGTTGGGAGACATCCCAGGTAGAGGAATAGATTCGATCGAGGCGGTCCATAGGGAACATGTGGACGTGGAATAGGAGATGGTTGAGCATCTAGTGGTGGATGATGTTTCTAGGTGTTGCCACCACCACTAACTAGAGGACCACCCCGACCGTAGGGGCTGGAGGATAGGGGAGAGATCAGACAACAAGAACACGGCCCGACCCTACCCTTTTGTTTGTTGTTATTAGATGATGACAGAGGTGGTACATGTGGAGACTGGAAATGAGCCGGCTGCAATGAAGCTGGCGCCACAATGTCGCTGGGTATCCACAAGGGCGTGGCCCAGCCAAGCTGCGTAGAGAACCGAGTTGCGGCTAGGCGGGCCGTAGCAGTTTCAGAGGGCCGCGGTGCCATCACACCTCGCCCGAAGGAAAAGTCGCGACCAAGAGGGCCGTGGCGGTCAGACGACGAGCGCGATGCCACTGCACCATGTGGAGGAGCGGGAGGCCACGGCCAGGCCGGGTCGTGGCGGAGGAGGCATGGCGCCGTCACACCGTAGTGGAGGAACCAGAGCGGGCAGTTGAGCAGGCCGCCGGTGCACGCTATAGGAGGGACACCTCAGGTCCCTCGGTTCACCAAACCAGCACCTAGCACTGGTTCCTTCGGAAACTAGGGGGGCGCCGCACCCCCCCCCCCCCCCCCGGGCGTGGCCAGCCGAGCCACGCAGGCATGCCGGCCAGGCCACCCTCGGGCTGGGATTCCATTTCGGCCCTGGCCATTTCCTCAGTCAGAGTCAGTCCAGCAGACCGGGTAATACCCCGATTCGGACTGGGTCGGGCTGGGTCGGTCCAACTGGGTCAGACTGGACATGGACCCGCTATTTCCCGATGACACCTTTTCGCCCATATCTTGGTCTATGGGTGACCATTTGACAGATGGTCAATGGTTCCATTATTCATGGAATGAAACCGTACCTTTGAGAATATACCATGGTATTTCGGGGTATAGTTGAGATACAATCAGGTTGGTTCGTACACAAAAGCAACTGGCCCCCTAGACTAAAAGGCTAATAACTCACAGATCGAGTGTCTGATTGATGCGCTACCTGTTTCATTGAGACCCCGATGGCGTGGCAGACCATTGAGATACATCTTAGTGTAACATCACGACAGTTGGAGTATTTCCTAGTAGCTCGTAGAGCAGTTCATTCTAGTGATGAGTAGAAAGAGTGCTGAGACCCGGTAGCTGATAGACCTGGCGACTGCATAACCGATTCGACTTGGAGTGATTCGACTAGTCTAGTGGGGAGTGCCAGGTACATGGCGGCAGAACCATGGTGGAAGAGTGCCTGGTATTTGGAGGCAGACCTATGGTACTCGACATGAGGAGTACATATGAAGCCTATTAGGGGGAGTACCTAGTATTTTGTGGCAGACCCACATCAGTAGAGCACCAGGTATATGGCGGCATGCATGCGGTACTCGATAGGAGGAGTACCTCAGCAGTCCAAGCATAATGAGAAGTTCCTTGGTGTCACGACCAGCCCACTGTTCTCGACAGAGGAGGAGTTATCCAGCAGCCATGGTTTCAATAATGAAAATCCTTGTTTGAGATGACTCAATGACCTTTGTGTTTTACTCATGATTGGTTTGGGTTACCTTATAACTTAGGTATATGTATGGGCATATACATATGTAATGGTTATTAATTGATTCAGACTTTTTTTCTCATACATCTTAGATTTTTCAAAACCTTGAAGGTCTCGGGGTTCCTACTAAGTATTTTCATAATCACCTCTACATGGGCTATGCCTGCACCTCGTTGTGATGGATGCAGAAGATGAACAACGTTGACCGATAAAAGTTTATGAGGATTGGACGGTACCCAGAGGTGGACCTCAGGACGAGTCGGTACCCAGAGGTGACGGATGGACATGGAGCACTGAGGAGGCTATCTGTACCTACCCTTAATGTAGGATCTATGTTGGATGATCTAGGAGATGCTAGACACCTTCCAGCTATTTGTCTTTTAGTTGTTCCAGTTTTTCCTTTTCCTTGTACTTTACTATTGGGCTTACATTTCCGACCCTCTTAACATTCAACACTACCATTGTATTCAGATTTACATAGTGTTTTGAATCCAGTTGTCTACTCTGATTGTGTGTGGGTTTATAATTTATAAAGGAAATTCCTTCCCACCTTAGGGATTTACGCGTTTAGTGCTAGTCGCCTTCCTATAGCCAATGGAAGGCGGGTTTGAGGTAGTCACAACATGGGCCGCGAGGATGGGTCGTGACAATCAATGTCATCTGAACTTCAATTTCACATTATTTATCTTTTATCGTTAGGAAATTTACCAAGGTTATGATTATTAATAATTAATACTAATATCTAAATAAGAATATAAAAAAATTATCAACACATCACACATTACTTTAGATTTCTAGTTCACACAACAACTCTGTTTTCCATTACATCCATCATTACTTTGGTACATACTAGATCTAGAAATTTTCTAAAACCAAAATGGTTAGTCTGAGTATTTGATAATAAAATATCATATAAGGAGTGCTAACATTAAAATATGAAAAGACATGTTATTTAAACTCTTCATATCTATCCAAAAAATCTATTCTTCACCCTAACATATTATCAATTCTATTTTTATAAGATTTCCATTTTATACTCATACATCATAAATTATTCTAATATTTTAAAAACACTACTCTGATACCAAATGATAGAACCCGTCTATAAAAACCAAAAAATCATGTGCCTTTAGACTATAATTCAATTTCTCAAATTTCATGATTGATTTTTGATTTAAATATTTTTAGTGTTAGGTAACATCTATTTTATATAAACCAATATATATACAATATGGATACCTTTATCCAGTGTCAAAATTTTCAAAAATTAAATAAATTTAAATTAGAAATGTTTTATTTTCATATAAAATATTATCAACATAAAAAAAATTCCTTCTTTAAATTACGCATCATTAAACCATATGAAAAAAAATTTAAATATGGTATGTGAAAAAAATGGATTGTAATGGACATTAAAGGAATAAAATAAACCATTAATCAAATAATAATAATAAAAATGCCTTTGTAAATAAAATTCGATCTCAAATTAAACATTTTATTACCCATGCAATAAATGTCTTTAGATAAATATTTTAAAATAAATTTCTTATGTAATAATAAAGTAAAAAAATAAATCTCATAACAGTTTCTTTTAAGGAATTGTTATTATGAAATATATTTGTTGAAATTTTCAACATTTTACACTTTAAATTGCTATTTTGGATCCACATAAACATAATATCATTATATAAAATTGAGAGTTCATAAATTTCATGTTAAAAAATTATTGGTGGAGTATCTAGTCTACATGGAAGGTAATTCGCATACAACTCTTACAGTAACTATTATAAATGGAATAACCATTTGGTTAACATATATACCCAATGCATTGGGGTACCATAAATAAATCCACTTATCCTTATATTATAATGGATGCCACCATAATTTGATAATAACATTTACAAAAATTATGTATTTATAATTTAAGCAACCACAATTGTATAATATCTAAATAGATAACAAATGAAGAAAGATTTAATTTTCATCATTACAAGAAAAAAATTATTTTTAATGAATATAATTTTTATATTTCAAATTAACATATTTAGAAACAGTATGAGTAAAATGAAAAAAATTATCATTAAAATGGAACTTTGAAATAGTAATGTAGGCTTAAAAAAATTGTGTCATCATGCATGTCGAAAATTTTCGTCATTCTGAAAAATTTAAAAAATATTAATTACATACTTTTTTGTAAAATGTAATAAAATATGTTGTTTACAAAACTATGAAAATCATCATTTCAAACATTTTCATATAAATAACATCAATGGTAATTTTTTTAAAAAAACATCATAGAATACTAAAAAACATTAGTATTTGTTTTATGAAAATATCGATATAGATGAAAAATAGAGTTTTAATGGATTCATTAAAAGATTATTTTTTAATAAATCCCACTTAATATGAGTCTGGCTCAACACATATATTATTTAACATCAAGAACAAAGAAACTTATGTTAATTTTATACATTATTATGAACATTTTCTATGATCCTTCATCCTTTATTTTATTTAATACCATTTTATATAAAATAACATTATCATTTTAATTCATGTTAGTCATTTTGTGGATATTCATCTCATATGACATAAATGACTTTTATAGGATCACTATGATCAAATAATCCATTATTAAATAATATACTGAATAATACAATTTACATAATTATCATTTTTATAAATAAATTATAATTTTAGACCCAATAATTAAATATGGAATTGAAAAGTAAACAACACTAAAATCATGAAGACGGTCAGTAGTACGTATGCATGTGTAATGTTTTAATTTTTTAAAAAATAATTATATACAAAGGTAGGTATTATATTAGTTTAATATAACTATAATAATATCATAAATATCATATTATTCCTTTAAATATACTAAAATATATCATTCATATGATTTTGTGATGAAGAAACGAATCACATCGCTTAGTGGATGTAGTAGTCCACATGTACAGTTGAATAACATTATAAATTTTATTTGTATTGAACAGTAATATGATAGATGATATATTATCTTTAAAAAAATGATAAATTGGTCATTAATGTCAAATATAAACATTATTCCATAATTATAATTCATCCACGATATATGGTGATGGAAAATATATTATATTTGTTCGTGAAGTGGTTGTACATCGTACTCATGAATGATGATTTAATTTCCCATATGATGGAATATTAGGAAGATATAAGTTCCTCCATTTATATTAAAAAACCTATATATATTAATTATAATAGTGTTATTATGAATGAGCTTTTATGAATGATTTTATGGAGGTGGATGATGGAAAATACGAAATGATCAGTTAAAAATGATACAAATTTATCAAATAACCCTTTTTCTTAACCACAGAGGACTAGTAAGGTTGGTGTTTAGATGTATATAAGGAATTTATAATCTAATGAGGGAACATATGAATATATTTGGGTAGTTATTATTTGAATCAAGAGGGGGTTGAACTGAGAGCTAATGGGAAAAAAAGTTACCTTTTTAATAGAGGGGAGGGGCACTATAAGAATCTCTCAAAATGTAAAATTAATATTCCAATCAAACTAGGTACAAACTAATTTATTTCAAAAATAGTATTAGGACGGTTCATATTACACTCATAAAAAGAAAATTGATATTTTTTGAATATATTTTTTCCCTATCATTTTTAACCCTGTGTTAGTTATTCTCACACATAAGATGACAATAATATTTTTTACCTTTTGGGGGGAAATATATAAATAGAAATTGATATCTAGCCAATAAATAAAACATTGTTGATATTATAAACCATATAATAACAAATTTTTAAAATCAAATATTTCTTGTAATTTTATATCATTCAATAATATATTATTTATTGAAAAATACTATTAATTACAATTTTATAACTACTCGGTACATTAATTTTAATAAAATAAATGAATAAATTATAATTATTGGAAAATAAATATATCCATAAAATTTGATTTTAATCATTAAAATTCTTGGATAATAATAGTTAATCACAATTCTTTTTACATTAAATATTATTAATTTAATTTATTCGATTTTTCTATTAATAGAATGGTTACTAATTCAGTATTGTTTAAAACTTTATGGTAATTACCAATTCACTAAAATTTAAAAATAAATTTTTATGATGATGAAAAGTAATTCAAATATGAAAAAAAAATATTTTTAAGCAATCATATGCTATAGTTAATATTATTTTAAAAATAAAAGAGTTTAAAAAAATTAGAGATCAGTATTTTTGACTTTTCATTAAAAAATGAACAAAATACATAATCACAAAAAAATGGTATGAAAATTAAATTTAATAGAATATTATATTATTATGGATTAAATTTAATCATACAATAATATTTAGGAAACTTTAAGGGTCATATAGTATTCCTTATAATTTTATTTTGATCATTAATTAAATAATTTACCTTTTATCAAGGTGGAATAATTATTCTTGTTAATATTAATATGTAATAAAGGAACTTATTTAAAAAAATAATAAAATAAATTTCCAAAACATATAATCCATTTATCAAAATTAAGAAAATAAAAGTGGTTGTATTTAATTAAAAATTTAACCCTCAAGATGCAACATGAATTTATTTTAAAAAAATATTTCATACTTAATTCAACAATATTCCTCATTTCAAAAATAATAATCTATTAATTTTCAATAAAAAGGAACAATTTTTTTAAAAACTATTCCATAATATAATTTAAATTTATAAATTCATTAATATAAAATAGAATTTTAAATTAAAAATAAATATTTTCAATATTCATTGAAAACAATATATTTTTAGAAATTTTAAAAAAATATTCCTAAGATAATTTTGAAATGATTAATTAAAAAATTAAATTAATTTTTTAAATAAAAATTATTAAATATCGGATAATTTTTTCTAATATTCATTCACAAAATGATAAAAATCCTATTTTTAAGATAAAATATATTTGAAAAATAAAATGACTTTCCAAAAAGTCGAGTGATTATTAACCAGGAATCAATTAATACATTATAAATGAGTAAGAGAATTATAAATTTAACAAATTAATTAATGTTATTAATTCCCAGCAAATTCATTTCTAGGTTAAAATGGTCACATTTAAATAATAAAAATTATTCCATCATTTAGGATAAGTTTTGTGCATATTTTATGTTATCAAACAAAGTATTTTTTAAAAAATCATGATATTAGAGTTTCAAGGGATTTATGTGTTTTTTAATTAATTAGTTTTTTAGTTTAAAATAAATAATTTCTATCTAAGGTGTGGTGGAGTTTTTATGATAATGAAAATTTCTATTTTATTAATGTCTCTCATTAATAAAATGGATTTTTTTATAAACCTATTGGTTTTATTAAATTAAAAAAAAATTGGTTAAATTGAATGAATATTTCAAAAGGAATTTTTTTATATCGATTTGATTGATATTTTTTTAGTCTTATTAATTATATTGGGTTTTGGAGTTGTTTGATTAAATAAGATTTTTTATTTATCATAACATGACCCTAGAAAATAAATCCAAATGTCATGAAGGGAATGATTGGGGTTATTGTTCTAGCTATCCAAGAGTTGTACCTCTAGTAATAACTCTTTCAAGACTCTTAATTGAGCGGTAAATCCTTGTTAATGTTATATCATAAAACATATTTGAGAATATTTGAAATAATACATGCAGGTTTTTTTGTTGATCAAGGATCCTATGAGTCGATATTGTGGCTATCTAAGGACTATAACATCATCAAATCATATAAATCCCTTGAATCCAATACGTTGAGGTGCACCATTCATTTAATCTAGAGAATAGATTTATAGTTGATAAATATCACTATCTAAATCTAATAATTTGAGGTTTATTATTATGGATATTTCAAGTACACATATCTAATGTGTTTTTATCCTAAAGGGGAGGAAATCAAGATAATTTAAGAAGTTTTAGGCATACACTATGAAATTCTTATACTAAATGAAAATATTAAACATTTTATTGGACATGATACTTCAACTCATGAGTTGTTTATTGATGATTTCTTTGATTTCTTGGTTCTTTTATAGTGACAATCATTTAGATCACATGTCTCTATTATTTTGGTAACAAATTTATTTTTAAAAACAATAAAAGTGTGTTTGATAGCAAATACGTTATGCAATATGGAGCCTAAATGAACCATGATTTATTATTATCTTTATAAATTTAATATAACCTTGAAGTTATGTTAAAGAGTACGAATAGGAAAAAATAATTTATGAAATTTAAATAAATTTACAATTAAATATTAATTTTATTGTAAATTATTATAGATTAATCACTTAATTTTATGAAAATTCATTTTATTCATAAAAATATTTTTTCCTAAAAAACAATATTTACTACTTTCTATTTTTAAATAAAATAAATATATTTTCTGTTGATAATTTTTTGATAAAATTAATTTAATTTGGGAAGTCATAATATCGAAATTTACTTTTTGTGAAATTTTTTGACTTTTTTGAAATAAATGATTTCTTATTGAATAGTAAAAATAATAAATTTTTGTAAAAAAGTCATTAATTTTTAAAAATGTTATAATTTGAAATTTACTTTATTTAAATAATTGTATTTTAAAATTGGTATATTTTTATTTAGTTATATTTAATTCAAATATATATATTATAAATATTTTTATATTCGGTTTTAGTATGAGATTATTCTTATGATTAAAATCAATTGTTTTCATAAATTTTTTTTAATGGTCATAGTAGTTATCTATTTTAAATAATAAAAATAAACCATAATATGGAATAATATAAATTAAATTAAATTTTTATATATATTTTTTATATTTAAGTAAAAAATCTTTTAATTATTATTTCTAGTCATACTATTAATATAAGGTCATCTTTTCGTAGAGAAATATTTTTTTTGAAAAATGATTTTTCATCAGACTTCGAGTTTTTATTTTAAATTTAGTTATGAAAAGTCTGTCAACATAATTTAAAAAATGGATTCTATATATTTAATCAGAATAATTAACATTATTCAATAATGTAAAATTAATTTATTTCAGAATGAATATTTAAAATAGTAAAAAAATATTTATTGTGGTAAAAAATAAGGGGTGAAATGATAATAACCATAGATTTAAAGAGGATTAAATGTTTATAATGTGATTTTTTAGAATGGTTTTTTTATCAACCATTTATTTGATCTAATTTTTTATTTTTCAATTTTTTATTCACTAAACAAAATAATGATTTCATATTATTGAATTGTTTTTTTATTTATGAGAATCCCAATCATCCACCCATGTAAATGGAATCCCACTTTTATTTCCATTAAACACTTTAAAAACAAATTATTCCATTCAATATCATCCAAAATAAATTCCCTAAATGTCTCCCATCATCCTATAATCCATTTTTCATTAGAATCCCATCCTCGGATGGATTTACTTATAATCTTCAAGAAGTGTTCTAAGGATTTGGTTATACTCTTCTCCATGATCCTTATTTTATCTACTCCTTTTTCCACAATCAAAAATAAATTAATAATTTCAATATAAATAAAATAGTTAATTTACAATATTAATTTATTATTTTTTGTAATAGTGTTCATGAATATCCTTTTCCATCAAAAAGGAAACGAAACCATCTGTCACGTTTATGGTGGATTACCACCTCATGAACTGATGTAAAATGTATTCCATCAATGCCACTCATGGTTGTTCATAATTATTGAATTAATATTTAAATATGAAATTCATTAAATATTAATTTTAATTTATATATGATATATCAGATACATTCTTACATTACCATCCATTGCAAAATGATAACATAAATTCGTCTCTACGATGGAATGCTGCCATGCGAAGCAAGTGACTCATTTTTACCATATCGGATCCAAGAAATGTTGAGATATATAGATAAAATTAATATTATTTGTATAGTATTATTATCATTCAATAAATATTAAATAACGCTTACATTCATTCCATCAAGATCATTGAAAAATTGAAACCATACACAGGTGTATGTATGACATACCATGTCCATGATTTTAATGTACTTCATTTCTCTAAACCAGAATTAATAGTTATTTTTACTGGTAATTTATTTTATTAAAACGAAAATTTTCTAGTGATTGTTGTTATGAGGATTATTTATCACTGACATATTATAACATGATGAACACACCGACATTGTTTTGAAATAATAAACTGGGAATCTCAAAACACCTGATACAAACTTTCCTAATTAAGTAATTAAATATTTCATGAAATTAAAAGAATTAAATGGTTTCTGTATAATTAATTAAACATATAAAATTTCCATAAATAATAAATAATTTATATTAGTTTATTGTATTTTACTTTAAAACTATACATGACATGACTAGACTCGAGGTAAGGGATTTTAACTCAAGTCATCCTTCATTTATATTCATTTTGTCTTATTAATGAATTTTATTATATATGGTACATATAAAAACCCATTAATTATGATACAATGAATTTATAAAACATCATGGTATAATATGTTACAATTTTATTACATAATTAATTTGTGTTTTGATTCAATAGTTTGCATAGTGGTAATGGTTTATATTTCAACCTCATTTTAATCGAATTTTTTTATGCTTGAATTTACATTATTAGAAATTATTGGATATTTATTTTTTAAAATATTATATATTTTGTTATATTTTAGTTATTTTTAATATTTTCATGTAATTGTACAATTTTCAATCACTTTTCTACTAAATATTATTGAGAAAATGTTTCTATGAAAGATTAATTCATTTCTCTCTTAGATAAAAAATCATTTTTATACATATCTATGTTTTTAGATAATATTTTCCAAAATGTTTTTACCATTAAAAAATTATTTATTAAATAATTTTTCCCATTTTAAATTAAAAAAAATTATGAGAATAATATTCCAGTTATTTTCCGAATATTGGGATTTTATCCTTTTTCCAATAGATTGAATAGAAAATTCTAATTACAAATATGAAATTTATGGAATTACCCACCATCATGATCAATAAATAATTTATATATTACATTATAATTTTATTTAGGAAATTTTAAATACTACATTCTCTAAAATATTTTTTATGTACATATTTTTGGAAATGCGATTTTCAACATGAGTGAGTATATTAAATATAATAATATTTATATTCAATAACTATATCAACCAATACTATTATAGAATTTTTTAAAAATAATTATATATGTCTCTTATATATATATATATATCTAGCTCACATTCTAGTCCTTATTTTTTTGAAATACATGCCTTATGATAACTTCTAAAATTTCTTTTTTATTTAATCTCATTTGATTATGATCAGAGGTAAGATTATGAAATCCAATACATTTACATTTATAATTATTATAATTATTTTTTATGATTGATTCAATATGCTGCATTAATATTCTCGTACATTAAATAAATATGGGTGTGTCCACAAAAGTATATAACCATATGATGCATTAGGTAATGTTTTAGTCTAATTAAATATAATGTATTGGATTTGGTTGTTTGCATAATCCATTATGGGACTCTATCTCCCTTGTGATACGATCTCTAATTTTATCCGTAACATATATTTATGTAATGTTTAAATTTTCTACCAAATTTCCTATGATTAGATGATATTATTATATCATGTTCATTATATTATTTTTCCATGTTTTTACGCATATTCTATCTCATTTTTGATATCATGTTATACCTCTGAATCACATGTCATTCATCCTCATCTTGGTTATTTATTTATAGGGTTTTTAGATCACCAATTATAGTTATGTATTCCCCAGGTTATCCCAATAATTTATCAGAGATGCATGTGACTTAGAAAGTCATTACTAATAATAAAATAAGAAGTTTTTAGCCTAATTTTGATGTATTCTGAACCTATTATTCAAAATAATATTGACCTCATGAAATATGGGTAGTAATATATTCACGTTTACGATAAAAATAATGTAATGAAATTTATAAATTGATAGATTCTAAATAGTTTTATCATATCAAAACTATATATATAGGTGTTGTGTATAAGTCCATCATCATTGATTTAATCTATAATAGGATGACTTTGACATGTGATTCATTGACCACATCATTTTTTAGTGAGGGGGTTCAGTTAGAGAGCAGTAAGATCTGTAAGTTGGTGATAATTGGAATTTATCTTCTCATATTATTGTTCCAGATTTAGTGATGTGAAATATTTTATTGTGATTTTAGTGTGTAAATCATGGTAACATTATCCAATTTATTCTAATAGCTAAAATAACATTTCATTATTATGTCCATCTCTAAAAATCTCTATGTTTAAAAAAGATTCTTCTTCAGTAAAAGAATAAGTATTAAATCCAACATAAAACAATGGATTAGTCTATATTATGAAGTTTTTTTGGGATATTCTTATTTTCAATTTTATCGTTTAGTGGTAATAAGAACTAATATTTTTTATATAATGTTATTTTTAATATTATTTATGAAATTGGTTAGAATAAGTTATATTACATTTCTAAAATATTTTTCATGTTCTTAATTATTTGTTGAAAAAAATAATTTTCCGGATTTGATGACATATAATGGAATTCATCATATGCATTATCTAATTTTGGTGTGTTGAATTTTTTATACATGTATATTATTTTAGTTGAGTATAAAAAGTATTCATTATATTAATAATTGAATTAGAAATGGTTGGTAGACCATAGACCAGTCATGGTGTGTTCCTTTCATTCTTTTGGTAGTTATCCCCTATAGTGATGTTTATTGGGATGTGGTTTGATTATAGTGTTTTTCAACATTATTATTCCATAGGTGTTTCTTTTTTATTTTTCCATTGTTTTACATTTAGATTTAGATGGCTCTTTTGATAAGAGTAATATATGATTTCATTCCCAAATACAATAAAAATTAATGAAGTGTCCATTCTAACATCCCATCATAGGTATCTTAATTACATTAATTTATTGAGGAGTCCACTAATATAGAATTTTCTTTCTTTATCAGATACTATGTTTTGAACTATTCTCTGTTGATTCCTGTAAGTAGGGGTTGTTCAGTTCATATGTTTTTGGTACTTGATTCGTGAAATTTTGTAATTGTTAGGTTCTTGATTATATGTTAGTTGGCCTTCAAATTTCATATTTACTAATTTTTTAGAGATTTATACATGTCAAAATTGGAATGGTTAGGATAATATTAACTCCTATAAATATCAATTTCGAAATTAAAATTTATAATGTTAATTTCTTCCTTGAGTATAGCGAGTCTTGGGATCAAATTTGGAGTTTTTAGATGATCTTCTTAGGCTCCATGGTTTGGTTCATTTCTTGAAAACATTGAAATTTAAAGTATAAGAGACATAATTAAATATTAGAAAATTCACATTATATTTTAATAAAATTTTAATACATTAAATTTTATAATATTTCATGGAACAAAAATAATAATTTGACAGGAATAATATCATATTTGATCATATTTTGTCAAAATAATCCTAAAATAAAATTTTTAACATCTCCGTTAGAGGTATGTGTTTATGAATAATATAAAATTTAAATTTAATCTTCCATCCTTTATTTTTTATAATGTTCTAAAATTTTATGGTAAATTTCATAAAAATATTTATAAAATCATTTTGACATATAAAAGGGATATTTGTCTCACATATATATTTTTTAAAAAGGATTAACGGTTTTGAATTTTAATTTTTTAAAATAATATGAAATTAAGAATGAATTAGTTTAAATATATATAACATATATATGTATAAATATTAAAATAAATATAATAATGTTATGACACATGTAGTTAATATAATATCATATTATGCTTGAAAATACATTTTTATACTTTTTTGACACATTCTGTATGATTATTCTAATATTAAATTATTCCATTCTTATAAATCATATTTGATGAAATGGAATCCATATATATAATCATAATAATTATTATTTTATATTATGGTCATATTAATTTTGGATCTTTTTTAATAGTAATGATAGTAATAAATAATTATCATGGTTAAGGTTTACACGCGATTATTGCGGTTTCATCTATAATAATATGGGAAAAATTGAACTAAAAAATTATTGAATCCCCATTTGTTGGTTGTATTTAAACCATATAGTTCCCACCTTATAATATGTTACAATATGGAGACTTATTTCAAATAATGTGATGTTATATATTATAAAATTGTTTTAAAATTATTTTTGTGCCTTTTTACTAAATTATAAAAATAAACAACTTCTCCTACCTTATTCAAACCTATAATGAGATTCTGCTAGTCCAAAAAGTATAACCATATATCTAAAACATCTTTATCAAATTTATACATGGAATTTTATTAACAAAATAT
This sequence comes from Viscum album, assembly GCA_963277665.1. Lineage (NCBI taxonomy): Eukaryota > Viridiplantae > Streptophyta > Magnoliopsida > Santalales > Viscaceae > Viscum > Viscum album. The sequence continues at coordinate 2,004,448,419 of OY728136.1, forward strand.
AATCACTAGGCCCCGTAATAAAAGATCAAAATGATTTTTAACTATGAAAATCAAATTGGAATAACAAAGCAAATTATTTTTTACTTATTATCATAACACATTCAACTACATAATAAAATTAAAATAAAATAATAGAATTTTATCCCATATAATTATATTTTATTATTTTTATTGAACAATATATATCAATTTATTTCTCCATAAAATTGGAAAAAAACTAGTCACTCATGTTTACGGTGGAATACCACCTAACAATCCTATGCAAGTTATTCCCATCACCGACTCAAATGTATTGATTTAATAGTATATGGAAATAATAATTATGATTAATATGAAATGAAATTTATTATTCAAATTTAATATATTGTCTCAATCATTACACTCACCCATTAAATAAATGATAACCTCACTTGTGCATAAAAACGATCTATCGTCTCCACGAAGAGATGTCATTCATAATCCATGATAATGTTTTAATAATGATTCTAAAAATAAATCTAATGAATAAAATATGATATTTATAAAAGTAATATTTTTATATAATGTGTGGAACTATATTATACACAAAATAACTATAATTTCCATCACAAAACATGGATGAAAATATAAAGCAATTAATACCCAAAACAATGGTAACACTGAAATATTATTTAAGAAAATGTTGTATGATATCATAATAGGATTATATATCATATTATAAATGGAAATATGGTAATATAATAAATTAATAACAAGTTTAATATCATTATTAATGTGTAAAAGCATTGTTTTTGTAATGGGAAGCTTGAAGAGTAGCAATATGAAATCAATTTTCACTCAACTAGAACATATTTGTTATTAAAAACCAATAAAAATTATATATTTCATATACTAATCCATGGATATATTTAACATTAATGAAAATTTATTCATGATGATTAATGTTTAAAATCTTGTTTATTTTTTCCAGGGGTTAAAAATTACAATTTAATAATGTTATATGAATTTATTTTACAATATCTCATTATTTTGATATATTTATATATTCATTAAAGAAATATTTTCCATTACCATTATTATGATCCAAATATTTTCATATCATATTTTTATTTATGGATATTATTTATTTTATAATATTTTTTCCATTTTTTATGAACATGAATCGATCAATGAAATTTCTAGAAGAAAAACTTATTTTATTTTCAATTTAAGAGTATTTTATATATCAATAATTTACAAAATTTGTTTACAAAAGTAATTTTTATTATTAAAATAGTATAATAAGGAAATTTTATTTTTTCAACGACATTATTTACAATTTATGAAGGGAATTATTGTAATTTTTGCTGAAAGAGATTCTTTCAACATTTATTATAAACACTGAATGACTTTCTAAATATACCATGTTTTTAGACAATCCCACTTGTCAATTTTATGAATATTAGATATTTTATAAGTATTAATTTTTTATAATGAAAAATCCTTAATGAATATGTATTTTCATATATCACTATTATTTTCATTATTTTTCGAACATATATTATTTTATTATATAATTTATCTTTAACAATTCCCAATATTTGGACCACTATACACTGAATTCCTCTTAAATATATACATTTTTTTCATTTATGTATATTATTATTTCTTAATAAAAACTATATTATTAAATTTTTTTATATTTGATGATATTTTAATGACTGGGGAAAATCATGAAAAATATATACCCAATACTAAATATTGATATTTTTGGATCTTAATTATTTTTCTAGAATTAAATCATTCATTCAACACATGTCAAAAGTATTGTACATGCATTTAATGGTGAAAACCAGTTATTAATATTCTCATTATGTATTTATTGGTCACATAAGTCTAATAATTAGGCCAAATTTAACTATTTTTTTAAACCAACCCAATAATTAAAAAATCATAGTACATGGTAATGAAATTTAATACATCATGATGACTGAGTCCATGATGATCCATACTATTCCTTTTCATTTTTTTGAATTAACATATTCTTATCCATGATATTATTAAATTGATTACATCCGTGGATGCAATTTCCTTCCAATTAATAAAATAAATTGAATTTTTTCTCAATTTTTTACCATGTTATATTGATTATTCCTTATTTAATCATAATATGTTTAGATTTAAGTAACCACCATAGAGAATTTGTGTATATATTTATTTTGTTTTCATTAACTAGAAAATGATGAATAATTCTCTGAATGAGTTTCTTGGATAATGAAAATTTTCTATTGTAACGATATTTGATATCATCCCAATGATAAATGTGTATCATTAATGTATCTATTTATACCATACAACTAAAATTTTTGGTCATTCCAGATTTGAAAACATCTTATTATTCCAATGTAATAAATTGACTACTATCTCTTGGTTACTAGAGTCTCAGTTATTACCATTTTCATTTTAGAAAGATTAATAGGAACCTTGAGAACAAGATTTCATAAAACCATGACGTATTAAAATAACCCCATGATAGACTTCCAAGATATGTCAAACGGGGGAAGAAATTCCTATTATTTTTGGTAAGAAAGATATTATGTTGGTTTTTACTATCAATACTACCCATTCAGAATGCAACATATTTACATTGTTTTTTCAAATATGTATCAATGGAAGATAAACTTGATGGGGGGGGGGGGGTTAGTATATATAGACCATCATTGTATTTCATGGTGTGTGTAACCAGACATTGTACATAGGTTTACATTACAAAGGACATCATTTAGATAATTAAAATTTTAATTACAATTCATTATAGAGGATTTTAAAAAAATGATTTAAAAATATTTCAAAAGAAACCAGTTTTTTGAAACCGATATTGACAAAGAATAAAATTTAATGTGGTTTTATGTGATATGATTGATTTATAATTTTTCATTTTTATTTAAAATTCATAATATAATGATCTAATCTGGTATACTCATTTTATTAGAAATGGAGCATGGAATAATGAATTGTATCTACGCTCATGGGCAATTGAGAAAAATCCTCGTTGTGAAAGTCACTACAATTTCTATTGGAGTTGAAAAAATCATTGATATATTAGGTAAAATAACCTAGTTAATGAATAATATCATTTACCATATGGTGTAACATTCTGTTCCATAAAATGATACACCTATATTGGATTATTCCATGTGACAGAACCCCTAATAATTTATTGGATATTCTAATCTAGTGGTAGTTAAAAATGGATTATATCCATTAGAATGATATTTATAGCCTTGGGATATGAAAAAAGATATAGGATATTGTTATTTTATATTATATAATTGGTTATGTAAATCTATTTTGGTCACTGTAAAATAAAACTAGGAAGGAAAAATAAATTTAACATATGAAAAATAGTGATTTTAATGTTACTTTAATTAAAGAATATTTCACTCATGATCATCAAATTGGAATGAAGAAACTTTTCCTTATTATAATTAAAAATGATACAGAATGTGTATCAGATTATGAGTACACATTTAAAATACTATACAAGTATTTTAAAAATGACATATTCAATTTAGAATTCCAGATTAACCATTTTCATAATGTATATAAGTCATGTCTCCAAAGGGAACATGTTTGTAATATTTTTTCTTTATATGATGATATAGTGTTATGATCCATCAAAAATGATATGGAATTTAATAGATCCAATATATTTAATTTTAATTTATAGAAGAATAGGTCGGCTAAACTCCATTAAAAGTAGTACATATAAAATAATATTATTAAAAGGAATCCATTTCCCCCATGTGATTTTTTTTTCAAGAAACATACAATAGAATTATCAAGGATAATCAGATTTGGTTACAAGTGTGGATATAGAGGTCATGTAATCATGAATAAGGTAACAAGAGAGAAAAATTCTATAAGGTTCTTCAATAGTAAGTAAATGAGATTATATTCAAATCAATTTCCCAAGAATCAAGGAAACCTACCATAAAAGTGGAATATAGGAAAATTCCAGGGATATATGATCACCAAAATTATGGTTTTGGTTCCCAAAGCAGTGGTGGAAGTGAAATTAATTCTAATTTTGAATTTACATAATGGTTTATTTGAATATGGATATTATTAATACTTTATATAATCCATGTCTTTTTAAAGAAAATTATATATTGTCTTATGATTTTAATATTATAATTTTGAATCAAAAATTCCAGTAGTCTTCTCACTAATAAAATTATATCTCTTGTAGTTCCCATTCTAACACATTATTTCCCCCAATTTTATGAATCTATTATCATAAATGTGGTTTACTATACTATAATCCCTTATATGTAAATTATTTGAATATATGATTAAAAAAATTTATTGTAATGCAAAGGAAATTATGAATTGTGGTAAGGTTGTGGAAATTCCCATTTTTAGATCATATACTTCATCATATTGGCAATGTCAAAAACCCTAAAAAAAGATTATGATTGATATTGTGGAGGAAGAATAAGAAAAAAAATCCACAAATTTAAAAGGTGATATTCAAAAATATCTTCTTCCAATTGAATAGAATACAATTTTTTATTTCTTCGGGAATTACCAAGCCATCTGCTATAGCATGAAGTCTACTTTTGAATTGATTTAATCCCAACTACAAGACATATATCAATGAATCTATATAGAATGTTCACTATATAATTATTGTATTTGGGGTAAAAACTACTGGATTTGTCTTATATGGTATTTATTTTCCCTAGTGGATTGCCTTGGGTCCCCCTTTTTGTAATAAAGAATGATTTATCAATGACTCTATGTATTGAGCATAGTGTAGTCGAAACTATTTTTATAAATATCTAGTATTATCTACCTCACATTGATGACTAATTTTTTCAACTCAATAGAGCTGATATTTATCAAGGATTGAACTTCACAATGATTATCATAAATTTCGTGTAAATCAGGTTGATATCCTGAAAATTGAATTTAGAACAAGGTATGGAAATTATAATTTCATAGTGACATGACTTGGATTGACTAACACATCATCAGTTTTTATAATTTTAATTAATATAACAGTAATGGGATATGTTGATAATTTATCTTAATATTCATTGATGATTAATTATTATATATTAAAATCTATTTGGACTATGATAATCACTTGTGGCCCATTCATGAGACTCTTATAGGAAAATATTCATTAGGGAAGTTTAGTAACTATGAGTTTTATATTTAAAATGATTAAATTTTTTCAATATTTTCACTAATTAAATAATATCAGTTTACCCAACAGTGAAAAAGGATTTCATAGAATTTATTACAATAATGAACAATACTGAGGCATGTAGGTTCATTGGGGTTTTTGGTTATTTTAGGAAATCATTATTAAAAATTTCCCAAATGACTACACCATTAACATAGATAACTAGCTTTGGGCTTATGTTCACATGGTCTAAGGGATGTGAAGCAATTTAAAAAAAATAAAGACTACATTGCGTAATGGCAGAATTTTGATACTATAGTCAGGAAAGTATAGATTTTGAATATATAGTGATTCACTAAAGAAATAAATTATTTCTGACTTTATGGATAACGATAATGTTATTGCACATGCATCATGGTAGATAAAAACTCATGAAAATATTTTCCTAATCATGATATTGAGTCAAAATATATAATATAGTCTTTCAACACAATGTATAAATTATCACTATGGAAAATTGTATGATATATAAATAGATAATAATATCTAAAAATTTTTATTTTCAAAGAATGTACTAAATATGAAGAAATAATGATTGATCGACATACTTACAGATTTTAATTTCTCAAAAGACTACCAACCATGGAATTAAAATAATGCAGTTGATTCATTGAGTAAGAAATATCATGTTGTTATGTCTCAAATTTGGATTAATAGGGATAGAATGTTCATGGATCTAATAAACATGGATATGATAAATATTATGGATTTTGATAAATCACTCATTTTTCAAATGATTTCCATAACATATTAAATATAAAATATAAATCATTCCCAACCCGATGTTGATTATATTAAAAATAAAATAAAATTAACGGCTGATGGAAATTTTTAAGAAATCATATATGAATATGGGGTTAGAAAATATTTAAATACAATATGTGTTAAATATATATATTCGAGTTAAAATGGTAATTTTTTTATTATTATCATAAATTAAACTTTCTTATAAATCCCACATAAAAAAATATGTGTACAGATCTGAAAGATTATTTTTTTGGGGATAATATGAATCAAGAAATAACATATTATAAATTAATATTATTGGTTTTATAATATATGATGTATGATATTCAACATTCTAAAAGATTCATGAAATATATAGATATTCATATATATAAATTGGATGACATAAATATGTACTTTGTCACAAGATAACCAAATAATCATTGGAAAAATGATTTGATATTGGTTATTGTTAGTTAACTAATCATATAATCACATTTACTTGAAATAAGATTACATTTAACACTTTATTTACATTCATGACTCTATACGTACTATGTTGTATAACATCATGGTGCAATTTAATCAATACTGTGTGATCAGGATCACCAATATATATTGATATTTTGGAAATGAGATTTATTTGATCATCACCTACCATATGCAAACTCATAGGTAATTTGATAAGACTATTAAAACATATTATTACATAATGAGATCATGATAAAATTACATTCCATGTGTGCATGATCAGAATTTCACTTTGGTAGATTTTTCCTATAATAATTATTTCAATTTAATTATTCAAATGTTATTATATAAATAATTATATAGAAAGTTATGACGTACTCCACTATGATGGAATAATGTCTGTTAAAGGAAAGGTGTTGGCCTAGAACATTTTTAGTAGACAATGAAAAAGGTAAATACTATTAACACTCATATTAATGTAGCTGAAAGTTGGATATTAATTTTTTTCTGATAACAGGAGTAATGATTTTAAATTTTATATTGAATATCCTATTTTTATTAATTTATATCGATTCCATGGTGTTTTATGATTTAGTTTGAAAGGTATAATGATTAGTAGGTATATTAATCCTTTTAAAATTTGATAAAAAATTCGGGTAATTCATTACTAATTAGAAGTAATATGAATCCTCTCTAAAGTACATAATGTGTTATATATATATTTTTTAATATGTATATGGAAGACTGAATTCATTCCCTCACCTATGAATAAATATAATTGGAACCCAATTTATCATAATTTTATGATCCTATAAATATTTTTGAAACTAGATATAATGTATTAACTAATTCAATCAATAAAAAAGATGACGTAATTCGGTTAAATTCTAAAATGGATGATGCAATGTGGGAACTAGAGGGTGTAATAAATAAGAACATCCCTCTATTTTTATAAAGTAATATCAATGAAAATATCAAAGAATAAATTCATATAGGAGAGAACAATGTAAAACAGTTGCTTAAATTATATTAATTATTCATTATATTTCTACAAAACTACAATAAATTTCCTATTTTAGTATTCCATGGTACAAAAAGTCTAAGATGATAGAATGAGTATTGATTTCGAACTAAGTTAGACAAAAAAATATCGGAATGAATTTTTAGATTATACCATTGAAATAAGATTTTATAAATTGTTTATTTAATTATTACGCTAATTATTTATTATATTTTGTTTTAATGTGACTATAAATTTGATATATTTATAGATATAATCATTTGGATGTTAAAAGTGTATTTTTTATAACATGGATATTTTAAAAGGAATAATGTCTTTCCATTTTAATTAATTAAAACACATTAATTTTGAATGATATAAATGAATCGTAATGATTTAAAATTTAAAAATATGAATTTAAATCTAAATAAATACTATTTCAAGTCAAAAAATTAATATAATAATGTTTTATTTTTCATTTTTTCGAAATCTAATTTTTAGACACATTTTGCATGTTAATTTTTTAATTAATTTTTGTACCTTTATGGAATTGAATTTAATAAAATATATTTTAAAATTTAAAATATAATAATTATAATGTGGTATTATATCTATGTTATGTTTTCATCATAATTAATTTTAATTATATTAAAAAAATAATTATCTCGGTTATTGTGATAATAGATTTAATGGGTGTTAATCTATAATGACAAGAATAAAAATTATAAAACCCCATGAATTACTCCTGGGTTAGTTTTATATAAACCTTGTACTTTCCCAACTAAAATATTTTCTATTTTAGAAATATATTTACATAAATGTAACATGATAGTATTTAAAAACATTGATGAATTACATGTTTTCCACTGACCTAAATTATAAAATGGAGCCTCCTCCCGAATTAATTATGAAATATAAAAAAATATATATCTCTACAAAACCCTTAAATAATATCTTCAATTAATTATAATATACTATATATAGGATCTGGAGTTCCCAAAATAATACCCCTATGGTCATTAATAAGATATCCCATAGAGGATTAACAAATACAAGGTACTTTTTTTCACTGATATCTTTCTTTTATTTACATCTTTTTTTTACCACCATTAATGATTTTCTAAAAATTAAAATATAATAAAAATAATCACATATATACTTATATTTAATTATTTTTTACATTATATTGATCTATCTCATTCTCCATCAAATGGGATACGAAACTATCGCTCGTGTGTACAACATATTAACAACTCAATAACTGGTGCAATTTTATGTTATAACTGACTCTCAGATAGTAATAATAATAAAACTAAAGAATATAGATGAAAAAATAAAAATATATTAAAAATATTGATTTAATTTATCATATGATTTATTAAACATTTAACAATTAAATAAATGCTAATGTCACTTCTATGAAATAAAAAACTATCATCTCCACAAAGCGATGTGATTCAAATTATATGTTAAACTTTTATGAACTAATTAAAAACATATACCTAAAAAATAAATATGATATTTAAAACATTAATATAATACTAGATAAGATTTTTATATATCACATAATGAATAAGTAGATCTTATGTGACAAATCAGGCATGAGAAATCAAATTAATTAACAACTGATAAAATGGATATAATTATATATTATTAAATAGAATGATATTTATTAAAATGATCATATCTGATACTATATATATAAAAAATATTATGTTATAAATTAATAAAATTCTTAAAATCATTATTCAAGAGGTTTAATCATGTTCTATTGAACGAATGTGTATGGTATGGGAATTTCAACACAATTTCCAATCGATTGGGACGTATTTTATATTATGAACTAATTCTCTTTAATGTTTTGTGTATACAATATCATTGATATATTTTACATTAATACATATTTATTAATTATTACTAGTGTTTCAATTATCTTTTATTCACTCATGAGGTTACAATTTAAATGTTACAAAATATGTTTGAATTTATTTTACAATATCACTTTTTTCTGGGATTTCATATTTTTTCATTGAAGAAATATTAGCATTTAACCTTCATAAAGAAAATATATATATTATCCTATAGATATTTAATGAGGTTCGTTATTTTATTCCAAATTTTCTCCTATTTGGATATATAATCTTGTAATGTTATTTTAAGTAGAAAAACTAATTATATTTCTCATTTAATCGGGAATATTTTTTTTCATATCAGTATTTCACAAAATTGATTAAAAAAATTATTTTGTTTACTCAAATGATTTATTATGGAATTTTTATGCTATCTGGGAATTTTAAAAGTTGGGATATTATTGATTTTATTGTTTTCTTGAAGTTACTCTTTTGAGTTTCTTTATTATAGTCAAAAGGAACATTTATTATCATATGCAACATTAAAAATCAACTCCATCACTATATACATTTCATGGAATATCGATTATAAAAAAATTATTTTTTAAAAATAATAATATGAAATTAAATATTATTTCAATATTTCACTTCAATTTTCATTATATTTTTAAATGAAATAATATTATTATAAATCTTGCAATTTTAATTAACTTATGGTTATATCTTATACCATATTAATATTTTAGTCCTTGAATTACTCTTGAAACAAATCACTTTCTTGTGACAACTATAAATTAAATTTATATTAAATATATATATTAGTTGTTTTAGGTATATAATTATTTCTTAAACCATAAACCATTTTTATATATGATGTATTATTATTATTGTAAAATAATAGACTAGGTAAAATCTAGATAAATATGTATTCATTACTCAATAATGTTTTTGTATTAATAAAGAATATTGTTCATGAATTAAATCTATACATTGAAATTTGAGAAAGAATTTGGATATTTTTTGATGGGTGGGTCCATGTTATAGATATCACCTTGATGGATAGATTTGACTCATGATTCAAATGAGTTTGAAAAATTAAATGGGTTTTTCGTGTATAACTACACATATATTCAACGGTCTTAGTACAAGGTTTTTATGTTGTAGATATCATTATACTTATGAACATGAATGCTAATACTAAAAAATTACATTATTTTTAATATGTATATAATATCCATGATATTATCACATTAATATTATCCAAAGAATTATTATTTAAACAAGTTATTGATTAAATGGGATGTGTCTTTTAAAATTTACCTATCCTTATGGATTATGCATTATTTAATCAAGATATTTTACTAATTACATATCCCTTATTGAGAATTTCATTGAGGAATTATTTTTTACCCTATATGAAGATATATATAGGAATTCCTTGAATTTGTTCCAATGAATCTGGGGATTATCATTTTTTTATATTTTATATTCTATCCCAAATTTAAAATGGGTTCCATGTATGTATCAATTTTCCCAAGACAACTAAATAGACTAGTGATTATAATGACCCATCTTAACATGTTTAGACATTACATCACTAGTACAAAATACATTAATCATACAAAAAATATACACCCATAGATCATTTTAGTTTAGGGCATTTAGAAACAAGGAAAAGTATACACTAATACATATGTTAGATATATTATACCCCAAAAGGTTCATATTGACATTCAATTTTCATATAAAAATAATATATAATACATATATTAATAACCATTATATGGAAATATAAAATAGTTGGAGCTTAGATGCTTAGTATGAATATGCAAGGGAGAAAACTAAGCATAAAAATTATCGCAGGAGTATGAGAAGTTGATTAAACAATTTGGAGATCTTAACCATCATTTAAAATATTATAAACAATAATTATTGAATAAATCATGAAAATTCAAAATAGATGAATCATAAATAAATAGTTAACATAATACATGAATGCACTGAAAATGAAGAAAATGGGATGATGTAGAACACATTTGAAAATAATTGGATTTGCATTGTTGTCATGGAATCGCTTCCAAGTCCATCTTAGTAGAAAATGCGTTTAGCTAAATTAGGTTCACTCCATGATACATCCCTGTATTACTAAATGAATTTCAGTCCTCATTTTATCATTGTAATATTGAATAGATTTCACTTCTCATTCCATCAATTTATATCCCATGATATATAAATATCTACCCAATTCATTAGGGGTAGATCCAATTCCTACTCATATAATAATGAAATTATCTATAGATGTTCACAAAAATCATAAAAAATAATATACTAACCCAAAAAATGAAATTCCTTTCAAAAAAATGTAATCATATCATATCCTATCGATTAATATAAATCCTTTATAACTATTTAATTAAAACCCTATCAAATCAATGAAGCATGTTTTAAAAGTGTATAACCTATGAAAAAGAAACATGTTTCATTAAAATAATTCTATAAAAAACATAAATCATTTTGAGAAATAATATGAATGGAAACATTGAATCATTTTATAAAAAGGAATGAGTAGCATCAATTAATGATATCTTATATGGGAAATAATTTGTATTGATCTTTAAAGAAAATTTATTTAGGAAAAAATAATTCATCAATGAAAATGTATTTTTAAAATATAAATCCTTTTGAAAAATATTTATATTGAAAATAAATTTAAAAACATATAAAAGAAGAATTAGAACACATACAAAGGGGTTTCTATTGATATCATTCTATCTATCTTTAAAACCTTTTGAAATCTATTTTTACAAGAAAACTACAAAGAAGCATAAAATAATTTTGAAAACAAATTTCTTTTTAAAGGATATTAAAAACATATAAATAAAGGTTTGAAATTTTTTGAACAACAGTTCATTGAAAATCACATTAGAAAAATAATTTCCTAAAAAAATATAACTTTCAAATATGAATAGGTAGCTTAAATAAAATAATGTTGGTTAAATCATTACATCACAAACATTCCTTTTGTACCATAAAATTTTCATAAAAACACCTTTATTAGAAAATAACATGAAGATTACTTTATAAAAAACCCTATTTTAGAGGTAAATTTTTTAAATTTATTTAATTCTCATAGGATAATATTATAATATTCTTAGAAACCAATTTATAAAATATGGTTTTCAATAAACACATATTTTTGACTGAAGAGAGACGAAATTTCATATTTTCTTATAAACATTTTCTTAATTTTCACAATTACCAATGAGAGGAAAAAATGATACTCATATACGAAGAGATCAATACTGAAAAAATAAAAAAATCATGAGAATTCATGAAATAATTATCATAATATTTCATTAACAAAAACATGATCATAAACAGTCTCTGTAAATGGTGAGATTATTCCAATGAACTCTTACCACATTGTAACAATAAATCATACTACCCATGTATAAAAATAAATTACACGGAGCATTGAAATATTAATAATAGAAGGTTATTAAATTTATAAAATGTAAAAAGATTTTTATACTCCTAATATAAAAATATAAGTGTATAACATGTAATTTTTCATAGAGAAGGAAAAATGAGTAAAAATTATATTAGTGATTTGGTAACTTATGAAACATAAACCCCATTGAATAAATATCATAAAATTGTTACGTAAATACCCAAATATTTTAGTATAATAGTTATATAATAAATTTTTGATTATTATTTACTAAAAAATAATATGTGAGCATTGAATAATTAATGCATCTTCTCAAAATAATGAGTGATAGGAAATTCCCATACCGAGTGTGCTGACTCTCACTACACTCATTCAATCCACTTGTATAATAAATATTAAATAGTTATAAATCAATAATTGAATCATATTATTAATTATAATATCAAATATGGTTTTATTATGTATTTATATTATTTAGATGATGATAATTATATGTTAAGGATTCACTTCGGTTAATATCATCTTTATTTTTCACACGTGTCTTAATTTGTTATATATTTGGTCCATAAAAATATATCACGATTGATGGAATTTTAACCATGATTAAAATTTAATTTATATACATTATATTTTTATTATAATCATAAAATCAATATAAATGTATGAAATGGAATTCACCGTTCACAGTGAGGGTAGGTCATACATACAAATGAACACAATTTGTGTTTAATTTTTGTGTTCAGTGAAACTAAGTAAAAGATATATATATATATATGAATATTTAATTGTCATATTATATTTATTATATCATATTTATCATATATATTCACTAAAAACATCCTTTATATATTCCATGTAGTGTATGAACAAATTGCATCGCTTTGAAGGGCATCAATCCACACATCCTCAAACAAAAATATTGTAATTACAAAAAATGGGATCTCTAAATAAATGTATTATAAAATAATTATATAATCTAAAATGAATAATAAATATAATATATAAATTATATAAATAGTTTCTTTTATATAATTTCCAAATTGAGATTAATTAAAGTAAAAATAAACAATAATCATTTAGTGAAGTTGTAGTTCGTCGTACACATACAAAGTATGTTAGTTACCCATTAGATTGATGTGTGTGTATGTTTAGGTCTAAAAAATATCATAATAACCCTAGGGTTTTTATTATAACTATGTTTTCATTAAAAAATTAAATAAAAATATTTTATGGAGTGGAGATAAAAATAACTAAAAGAAGTTTAACAGACATTGTTAGCTCTTAATCAGGTAACTTCTATTGATTTTCTCCAAATGGATTCCCTCGAAGTATTTATACACAATGAAGAGTTTAGGTAATAAGATAAGGATATTTAGTTATATTTTGGAAGAGTTTATTTGAGGAAAAGTGGATATAGGGGTGTGATAAAGTGGGAGGAAGGAATACCTTTTATAGTGGACGAGGAGTGCACTCCTGTAATAGTTTGAAAAAATGGAAAACCCACAAAAGTTTTGTTATTTTGAATGGAACCAATAATGGTCCAAATTATATAAAATTAATTATATTATCTAAAAAATTACATAAAATTTATTTTTCAGAAGTTTCTAGGATTTATTAGGCCTTCTGATTAGGATTTTATCTCGTATAATCCTTATTTTCACCTTAATCAATGTAATTAATTTTAATTACCATTAATAATATTTTAATAATCAAATAATGATAATATTAGACATTAAAAATTATTATTCATTCAATTATTTAATCCATTTTTATAAATTATTTTCAATGATGTTGGAAAAATTAATTTTTATTTAATCTCGTAGACGGGATGACAATGTAGTTTTTTAATGTAAAAACAATCAAAAGTTTGATATGTATTTAATAAACAATTTCAATATCAAATTGGTCCCAATTACATGAATTTGATAATTTGATAAATTATTTTTCCTATTAACCATAAAAATCAATTAAAATATAATTTATCCTTATAAATAAATTGGATGAAACAATCGACTTGAGTTATATTTCAGAATTTTTTAGTATTCAAAAAAACTAAAATTTCAAATAAAAATTTCATTACATCCAACTAACATAATTTGTTTGTTCGTTTTTAAAATATAAATTTTATTTAGATGTAGAAAATTTATAAAAGATACAATGTTTATATTTAAAATAGGTTATCCATCAAAAGGAGGTATTAATGCCATAATAAATGTAATGGTTTTTATATATAAAATTTGGTTTGTTCATATCTTTTCCATATAAAACATAAATTATGAATATAAAAAATATTCTATTTAATAATATATTTATATATTAGATTAATTTAAATGAATAATTTAAATTAATTTCATTTATTAGGATAAAATATCTTGGTTAGTATACAAACAGTTTTCTATAAACAATTCGTCCATTATTCTGAATTGGTTTTCATATTCATTTATAAATAATTTTTACCTACTTAATTCAATTTATATTTTCTGAATGCAAATCAATTTTCCCTTCTTTTAAAAGCCGGTTTAAAGGGGACCGGTACCCCAACTTACAAACACAACTGCAGACAACAACAAAAACCCTAAACGACACAGAACATTACAACATTACACATCATAATAGCCATAATCATCTCCAAAACCCATGCCATATTCTTCTTCTCCAAACTGATTCCATCTATGGATTCCTCCAAAAATTCTCACATTGAACCCAAGATATATTCTGCTCCAGTGCAGGAAACTTAGATGAAGCATCTTTGACAACTTTTCCCTTTTCTAAAGTAAGAACCACCTCTCCACTCCGTTTAGAGGTGGATCTAGTCTGAATCGGTCGTGGAAGGTGAGAGTAATCCTTCCTTGTACTTTTTCTTGTTGATGTAGACAAAGGCCCTTCACCTGCAGCAATCCACTGATTCCTACTCTTAAAAATATCACTAAATTAAAGGCCAGCATGGCCACTCACAATGTCTTTTTCTTCCCTTGAATTACCCCTTCTTTTACCAAGTTGTTCCCACCAAATAGAAATCGGGAATTCTGTGTTATTACCTAGACACTGATTTGGAGTTCTGATATCCAATAAATGGAGATGCTTATCTTTAGTTAAAGCTTCTTTCACCGCCATATTCAAAGTCTCCTTCCCTTTATTATTATTTCACTTTCTCTTAATCCTACATCCTTAGGGAAAAGTATTACTTTTAGTCGTGCAAGAAGGCCTAATCCCCTCGATATGATTATCCATATACTTGGAGACCTCGTCTTTTCCTAGATTCCCAACAAAAATCTCCTCCCTGGATTCCCCCACACCATCATCCCCATCTCCAGAAACAATACTTAAAACCGGTTAAAAATTTACGTACAACACTGTCATAATAGTTATTATTTATTAAAACAACTTATTCTAGTAATTAATTAATAATATAAATCCAAATATAATTTCACGGTTATATATTATAATATTAAATAATTATATTTTTAAAATATTTTTAATAATATCCTATGGTTTTGTAGTAATCAGTCTAGTGAGTTACACATTCCATCTAGGAAAATCAGTCACGTGTGAAACATAATGTTACCTCAATGTTCATTATAGGATATTATAGAAAATATATTATGCGTATTGAATGATTAACATGGAATTTCATAAAACACAATCCAACCAAAGAACATTAATATATAAAATTTCTATTTCCAGTGTTGTCTTAAATAGAGAATATATCAAATTTATTAAATTAATTTGAAAAATAGAAACATAAAAAAATATCAAGGTTTTAATTCTAGCCCATTTAAAATTAATTTCACCCTCATATTTTTTTAAGGATATCAAAGGTTTAATAGTTGATATTTCTGTTCACTGAAATCGACATCGTATAAATGAAAACTAAAACATAATTTTAAAAATTAATGATGGAAAAAGGATGATTAACCAACGTATCATATTACTGGCTTTCCATATGAGAGAACATTATTGAGAATTGACCACATGGAAAATAAAGAGAAATATAACAATCATTTTCTAATGAAGAGTGATAGAGACCAATATCTGAAGAAAGTATGAATCCCAAATCCATAAATCAAAAATGAATTAATGTACCATATTCTTCATTATTAATATATGTAATAAGAATAAATTTTCTTTTCAACATCCTTATTTCCTAATGTTATTGAATTTTAATAAAAATAGATAATTGTATGATATCATGACAACCTCACCCTTTGTTTATCCTTTATCCACTTCACCACCTTCTCCAAAGAACTAAGGCCAATTTTATTCATTCTTAAATCAATATAAAATCATGAGATAAATGATATTCCATCATATATATCATCATTTATAATCTAAATCATGTTTTTATAATAGGTTATAAAATCTTCAAAAATAAACTTATGGTGGGAGAATACTTTTTTCTCATAAACATTATCTAAATTTTAACATTATCTTCCCACAAATGGTTACCATTATAACCCTTTTTTAAGATGAAAAGTATTAATCACTTGGAAAAGGCCACAAAATAATCTAACCATTTATCCCCCATATATCATGAAGTATCTCATATATCTCACATTTCTTACATGTGAATAACTTTAACATATATTATCTTGGAACATTGTAATAGCCTAAATTACAATAAATACTTGTTATAAATATGCGTATATCCTTATATTAAGGTATATTTGAAATATTCCAAAAATCAAATAAGATTTAATCTATATACATTATGACATTAAACTCTTCATAAACAAATCAATAAACATATCCAGGGTAATTACTACTATCCAAATAAATTTATCTAAATCAATTATCCATTTATTCTACAAAAACACAATTTTATAAAAATCTTGATCGCATTAGGGTTACCTTCCATTAATCAAAATATCACTTTTTATGTCATAAGAACCATTAAACATATCATTTTCATTAATTTATAAAAACATAATGTAAATTACATATATATTTTAGGATTCAAATAACATAATCTTAGAATTCCAAAACATAAGTACTTTATTTATCCCACTTTATCCATAAAACAATACTAATTATTCATAATCATATTTCATAATAACTATTTCCTAGAATATGAAATATGAATCATCTCTTGAGGTTCCTCAATAACAATAAAATAATTCCTCTTATGATTAATGAAAATAATAATGGAAGTACATCACATACCTTTCACATGTCATTTCATGCCTCTTTATCTTTGGATGTATAACAAATACTCATCTATCCATCCCAATTATATTTATGATATTTAGACATTGGAAATTTATTTTCATAATTCCCACACATTCCAAATTAGAAATAATCAAATTATACCTTGTTCATTCTTATTATCCACATTGTCTAAAAATAGAATAATAATGTGACAAACACATGTCATAGAAGAAAAACACATAATAATGAAAAATAACATATGAGATGACTAAATAATAAATCCTACATTTTAATAAAAGAGTAAATTGGATTATCCATGGCTATTCATATGAATATTATATTAATATCCTTTATAATGGTACTTTGATAGTTTCTGAATTTCGAAACCATATACCCTAGTAGTGTCAAAGTAGGTGTGTAGTAAGGATCAATTTAATGTACAATATTTTCATAAGTCATGCCTAAGAAATATTTTTTGAATTATTATCCCTAACTACATATATTTAATAGACACATCATCTTTTAGTATCCTGATATGAACGTATTTCTTGGAAACAACATAATCTATCCCTTATTAAATTCCCGAAAAATATAGTATAGTTTTTATTATCATTAGACGTATAATTATACATATCATTAGAGTTCCCACTACTTTTTCTCATCGTAGTTTCAAATGGTTAAATATAATTTAATTTGATACCCACTACAATGACTCAATATTAAAATAGTTATTCAATTCATCACTTTTGTAGAGAACATAAATAATTACAAAAATAGATATAAAGTGACTGTATTGGTCTAGTTCCATTAGAAATATATAAATATTATCCCTTGTACATTTTGAGCTAAATTATCTCCCACAAGGTTCTTTCTAACTAGAAACCTTCATAGACACCTCATAATTAATACAAAACATCATAACTTGTGGAATGATGCATAATAATGTATGTCCATAGATGCTTAGTTTGGTTAAAATAAGGAGATATGTATGTATAAACAAGAGAATATGTTAATGAGTATTTTATCAAAACTGTTGAAGATGATACCCTGCATATAAAATATCATTGAAAATAATCATGAATGAAAGCATGAAATTTAATAAGACATGAATAATAAGTAAAAAATGAACATCCTCAATGAAATCGCATCATAGGAATAAATCATGGAATTGTGTAAAACACATAATCATATAATGTAATTTCTATAGTATCATGGAATCACTACCAAGGACATATTAATGATCAAATTCCTCTACTCAACTAGGGTAAATCCGTGTTCTATACATTTATTACATAACCATGTTTACTCCATATTCTATCCAAATAATACAAAAACTTGTTCCCTCATTATTCAGTCATTTTCTATCTCATGATATATAAATCTTTGCCCAATTAATTAGAGGGAGATATAGGTTTACTCATATCATAATGAAATTTTATTTTCACATGCCACAAAATCTTAAACAATCATATCATAACCCCTAAAATAAAATGGGTATAACAATTATTTATTGACATACTAACATATTGTAAAAGATACTGGCTTCATAATAATCATTCCCTAGGACAAAAGATATTTTTAAAATCATATCACCCATGATAGAGAATGATGTTTAATTAACATGATTCCTTAAAAAAATCCATTTAGAGAAACAATATTGATAAAAAAATTGAATAATTTCCCAACAAAAGAAAAAGTAACACCAATCGGTGTTATTCTATATGGGAAAAAATTTAATATTAATTTAAAAAAATGGAGCAAAATAACTTTCTTCTTTGAAATTTTTTTTAAAACATAAAACAATATGAAAAATATTTACATTAAAAATAAATAAAAAATATTATCATGAAATATTAAAAAAATTTCAAATCCATTTTCCCATTCAAATATATTTATGAGGATGAACCCTATTTGAAAACTACTAATCAGTTAAAAAATATTATATAAGCATAAAAATATTTTGAAAAATACTATCATAGAAAAATACAGTGAAACATTATAAAGAACACTTGTAAATTATTTAAAAACCATTTAGTAGAAATTAAATTAAAAAACTAATTCCTAAAATTTAACCAACAATAATAAAATGGATTGATCAATGAAATAGTATTATATTATATCATACATGATAGTAATTATTTTTACACAATAAATAGATTAGAAAACTTCCTTGACCAAAAACGGGAATAAATATTCATATTTGAAGAACCCGCTTTGATTAAATATAAAAAATTGGTAAAAGTTTTTTTAAAACAGTGTAGGAAAATATTATAATAGTTTTTGAATTCTTCTTATAAAACATGGTTTTGATGGAATACATATTTCTGACTAAAGTGATATGTAATGTAATATTTTCTTAAAAAACATTCGCTTAATTATATTAAGTACCAAACAGTAGAAAATGGAACTAATTAAAGAATAAATTAATAATAAATTATGTAAAATAATTTTAATTAGTTGTATTGAAATATGTATCATTATATTTAATTAAAGAAAATTTTATCACAAGCAACCTCGATAAACATAGATATTCTTTCAACAAACTCTTACTACATGGTATCATTGAATCATACAACCCATTTTGGAAAATATTGTTATATTGATCATTACAATATTAGGGAATTAAGGGGATTCATTTTATAACATGTTAAATTAATTTTATAATCCTCATAAAAATATAGGTATATAACATGTTATGTGTCTCTGAAGAAGGAAGAATGTGACATAAATACTTTACCAATTTTGTAACATTTGAAACATAAACCCCATGAAATAAATGTAATAAAATATTTATTTAAATACCCATATATTTAATTATAAGATAAATATAATATATTAATTTTTAGTATATACTGCAGAAAAAATAATTGAGTAGTGAATTAGGCATGTATCACACTAAGATATTGATTGAGATGAAATTCCCTTTCCTTTTTTCTCGAACCTGGTCGTACTCATTCATTCCACTGGTTTTGTAAATATAAATTTATTAAAAATATAAAATTAAACCATATTATTATTTTTAATAACATATATAGGTTGAATATGTATTTATGTTACCCCCTTGTAATCAATTTTATGATATGGTTTATCTTCTTGTAATAGTCGCTCTTTTTTCACATGTGTCTTTATTTTTTTGTCTATAGTTCGTATTATTCTATGATTAATTACATTACGTAATCAGTGATTTGAATATTATTTATATTTACTATATGGGTATTATAATAATCCATAGTATATATAAGTAATAAATGTATTACATAATTCATGGAGATCGTAGGTCATACGTACGAATAAAACCAATTTCAATATAACATTCTTGTTGAAAGAAAGACAGTAAAATACATATATTTACATATATGTATATATATCATTATTAACACATATTTATTATATCATATATATTATTTATTTTCACAAAAACTTTCAGTACTGGATTCCATGTAGTTTAAGATCGAATCACATCGCATTAAGAGGCTGTAGTCCAAACTTCATCAAACGAAATTATTGTTTCTACAAAAAATAGAATTTATAATGAATATTTTTGTAAAAAATTTATATAAATATAAATAAATAATAAATATAATATATAAAATATGTACAAAATGGGTCCATTATAATTTCCATAATGAGATAATTTAATGGAAAATGAACAATTATTGTTTAGGGAGATGTTAGTTCATCATACACGTAAATAGTATGTTCATTACCCATTAAATGGAACAGTGTGTATATGAAGGTATAAAAAATACAATAAAAACATCCTATTATTTTTGGGATATTAGAGATTTCATACAATAATGGAATAATAATATTTTATAGAGTACATAAATATAATAAAAGAAAAAAATATTGGGGGAGGATGTTACCTCTTAATCTGGAATCTCGTTTTGATTTGATCCGAAGAGATTCTATGGAATGATTTATGCCTAAGGGAGGATCCAAAAAGTAATGTAGGAATTATGGGGATATATTTGGGAAATTATTATTAGGAAAATGTTTCTTGAGAGCTGTGATGAAGTGGATGGAGAGATGGCCTTTTATAGAGGCAGAAGAGTGGCACTCTTGTAATATCGTGGAAAAAGGGAACCCCACCAACGTCTTGTTGTTGAAAGTGGACCCAATAAAAATAAATATTATATATTATAGAGTATAAGATTGATAAATGGACATTAAATGCATTTTTGCATGTTTCTAGGTTATATTTGGCCATGTGTTTATGATTTATCCTCTTTTTAAGTATAATTTAACGTTAATCGTTGTAAGTAATTTTAATTAAGTTCACTAATTATTATTTTTAAAAAAAATTTAACTTATTATAAATTAGAAATAATTATTAATCCAAAAATTTATTAATTATTTCAATATTATTACCAAATATATGGAATAAAGTAATTTAAATTTAATCTCCTAGAATGGACAATAAATCGGCAGTTTAAAGTAAGAACATTAAAATTATCGATATGTTTTTATAACCAATTACAATGAAAAAAAATTACTAAACTAACCTAAATTAGGTAAATTTAAAAAATTATCTAATTTATATTATCAATAAATTAAAAAATATAATTTAACGTTATAAAAAAAATAAATGAACAATCAGTTTGGAGTTAAATTTAAGAATTTTTCACTATTCATTACAAAAACAATCACAAAATGATACAAAAAATTCACCCCAACTTAATTAATATGATTTTATTCCATAAATAATTTTATTTTGATAAATAAAATTGATATTTTGCAAATTTATATTTAAAATATTTTCATATTCAAAATCCTGTACAAGTTCTTTAATAGAAAAGATGATTTTTATGTGAAAACATTACATTTTTGTCATATTAATATAGAATCTATTTGATGAATATCAAAATTATTTTATTGAATTATATATATATTATAATAATATCATTCACTAATTTCAAATAATTTAAATTATTATGATAAAATTACTTTACATGCATTAAAATGGTTTTCTATAAAAATAATCCCTTTATATTCAAATAGTTTATATATTAAATTCTATGTAATTTTTAACTAATTAATTCATTATATTTTTTTTGGAAAACAACATATTTTCATAATTTATTTAATAACTTAAAAACTAATTTAAAGGATTGGATATATATATATTTTATTAAATAATAATATTTTGTATATTATACTATTAATCTGTATAACTTAGTATTTTCAGTTGCGCAATCCATAAAGAAATGATAGTATTGAATAGAACATAATTTTACCATAGTGATCCATATATATAAGTCATTCAATTATATTGTGTCAGGTGCATTATTAAATTGTCATTTCTTATCTTGGAAGAAAACATAGTTCATTAATATATAAAATAAATATTATTTGGTATTGCGAAAAAATAAAAATATATCAAAATGTGTTAATTAATTTGAAAAAATATATTTCCCAAAATATTGTAGTTTTACATTATACCCCCCTTATAATTTATTCCACCATCATAATATATATGGTTTATCAAAGGTGTCGCACCCTGACAACAAATACTCCACCATTTTATTTATTTGTTAATGATGGGTCTTTTGGTTGAGGTTTGGGTTCGGTGTCCAACAAAAGTACATGTGTTTGGGTGGTGTTTGTTTTATTCTAGAACAATTTATTATTATTTTGATTATTTTGGGATGAATGTTGCATGTTTGAGAGTTTGGGATGCCCTCGGTGTGTCTATATTATATTTAAAACATTGTTGAATATATTGTGGGACTTCCCAAGAGTTTGGGTTGTAATTTTTTGGTATTTAGAAAATATTTAGGGTCTCATGGTTTTGAGATCAATTGGCCCCCACTGTGCAACCAAAAATACAAATGTTATAGAATTTTTCCAGTATCCCTCATATTGTTTTCAAACAGTTTACAAAACTATGAAGCAAAATCATGCATCCACCTACAACCATAATAACTATTGAAGTGGAAACCCATTTTAGGTGATTCCACCTCTCAGATTAACCCTTAGATTTTGGATATCGTCCATATCTCTCCCCCCACTTCCTAGATCAACTTGAGGAAATTTTGTTGAAATTTCTCAAGAAAGGTTTGTCACTATTCATCATTCCATTATCAAATATTTTATCCTTCTCTTCCTCTCTATGTTTAAGGGGTTTATTTGGGTGTTTTCATCCATGGATGAACACTAATGTCTTGAGCATTTGTTTGGTTAGTTGTTCATTAGATCTACGGTGTTTGAATGGTTTTTGGGTATTAGATATCTCATACCTTAATGTTTCATCACATTCTCAAACTTTAGAGGTTAATGCTTCAATGATTTTCCTTTTTAGTAAAAAACTGTAGTTATTGATTGTCAAAATTTATATAAATGGAATTATCATATATATATAATTGTCATGGATAGTTTATTTTCATGTTTCCTTATTGTTAAAATTTTAAAAAATGGTGTTCCAAGGGATTTCATTAGTATGCATATACATGCATGCATACAAGGTGTTCAATAAAATACCAATTGTTTTATGTACAAGATGTAGAGATATTGTGGTATTTTTGTACTCGGTTATATATATTTTATTGTATGAAACCTTAATTGGAGCATGAAATGTGTTTTAGGATAATATTTATGTCTTGGTGATTTACATTGAAATGTTTTGGATGATCCCTTGGGGTTTTAAAATGTTTTTGATATACATTTCAGTTGAGTTGGAAAAATGGGAGGTAGTATTTCTTGAAATATATTTTTGTAGTCTTATGGATCTTCAATGTGTGTCACTGTATGTTTGTAAAAACATGGGTTCCCCAGATGCACCCATGGATGGGCATTCATGTGAAAATGAAACATGAAATTAATGTTTTACAAGAACCGTGGTCTTTCAAATGATTTATCTTCTCTCTCCCATTTTCTTCCTTCTAACAAGGATCTTTGATATCTAAATTGTGTTCGTGCACTTCGTTATGCTTTAAAATGATTTTTATTGTGTTCTTCAAATTTTAAAATATTTTCTAATTTGTAACAAGGTTGGGTTCTAAATGGTGTAAAGGATCATTTGGCATGGAACAGATGGATGTGGTTTTGGAAATGGTTTGGGATTGTTTTGGTAAATGTATTTGGGAGTGTAGACAGAATGGCCCATTTTTTATTGTAATTTTAAAGGAGATGTTTTGGTTATATTTTTTAAAAGAGCATGTCCTGGAAAATTTGAGCGCGCAGTTGGAATCAGAAGGTGTTTTACAAAATGGATTAAATACATATGTGATATGATGGCTAATTTGGAACTTTTAGGACGTGACATATATATACATATTTATATGGGAACCTCTATATGATGGGTTTAACTTAATGGGTTATCTAATATGTCATGTCCTCTCCCCCGGGGCCCGTATCGTGACTACCCTATGCCCGCCATCCATAGGCCAGGTGCTGGAGACTAGCACCAAAGTCATAAATCCCTATACTAGGAAGGAATTTCCTTTATAATAGTAAAAATATAGAGTACACAACTGGAAGTAAAACACTATGTAAAACTGTATACAAAAGAGAGTGATGAAATTAAATGGGCCACAAATACAAGCACAACAGTAAAGAACAATAAATCTTAAAAGCTAGTACAACTAGAGAAAATAAGTAAAGTAGATACTGGGCCAACCTCTGGAATTCCCACCTGAAGGGTGGGTAATGATGGGAACCTCAACACCCCAAGTATGTATGTCTGCCTCATTTACGTGTCGCGGAGTGGTCTACCTCCGAGTACCATCCAGTTATATTACTCTCTACCCCGATCACCGATGTCCATTGTCTGCAAAAAAGACAATGAGGTGCAGCCATAGCCCATGCAGGGTGAGTATAACGATACTCAGTAGGGATCCTGAGACCCTCATGGTCTCAAAAAATCCAATAAGGATGACCACCATGTATAGAATCAATGAATAACCCGTACTGAGTTACATGCCCATATATATACATACGTTATTTATTAACCCATCTCAATCATGAGGAAAACTCAAAAGTCATTGACTCAGCTCAAACTAGTATTTCAGTGATGTATAGTAGTACATATGATTAGTTGTGAAACACGACCATCTTATTCTGTCAAGAGGCACTGCTTCAGGGCATACGGAGTCTGACCCACACATGATCGATAGGTACTAACCCCTACAATGACCCACACAGGATTGATAGGTACTAACCCCCGCAATGACCCACACATGATCTGACCCACATAGGATCATTATGTGCTGACCCACACAAGATCACTGAACACTGAGCCACACAAGATATGACCCATACAGGATCAGTTTTCACTAACCCACACATGATCGTTAAGCACTAACCTCTGTTTGATCGGTCTCCAACCTCCGCCTCACTATTAGCCACTGGATTCTTCTCCCCCGGTGTGCTTGAGTTCCGTAGAATATGAGTTCCAGACACTCATAGCCCATGATAGTGGCAAAAAGGTGTAAACTGGCCAAACGGTTCTAGGTCTAGTCTGACCTGATTGGACTGACTCAGCCCAACCCGGTCCAGACCGGGGTCTGACCCGCTTTGTGGGCCCAATATAGTCCATGAAAGTGGACAGGCCTGAGTGCGGCGACCCAGCCCGAAGGGGCAGGCCGGCTGAGAGCGGCCCGACCGAAGGTGGCCCGACCGAGGGCGGCTGGCGAGCCTACGTGGTGGCAGGCCGGCCCTCGTGGCCGGTTGAACATGCATGTGGGGGAGGGGTTACACCCCCTGTCTTCTGAAACGGTCAGCACATGGTGCTAGACTGGTAACTGTGAGACCCTTCATGTCCGGCCTGCATCACGCACTGGTGGCCCGCTCAGCCGGCCGCCCCCCTCTGTCTGCCACGGTGTGACGGCGTCACGCCCAGCCTGTTAGACCGTTGTGGCCTTTGTGGCCATAGATCCATCTTCTAGCATGATGTGACGACATTGTTCCCCTCGAGCACTACCACAGCCCACCTGGCCACAACCCGTTTCCCTGCGTGGTGTGATGGCGTCGTGACCCTCTGGTGGCCCGTAGGCCCTTGCACTGGCGGTTTCTTCAGCAGTCGGCTCGTTGCCAGTCACCGCATGTACCACCATGGCTCGTCAGCCACAACCCGTTCCTCCACTTCGATTCTCTCTTCTAGTGGCACCGTTGCGCCGCCAGCATCGTCAACAAACAAATCAATCAAAAGTGGGAGGGTCGTACTGTGTTCGTGTGGTCCGATCCCTCATCATTATGGTGTTATCATTTGGATCTCAAAAAATAAATTGAAAGACAAATATAGAGAATAAATTCAACTCAAATCCCCCCACCTCGCTTGTCGATCGTTGACGGAAGAAGGTGAGGAATGGAGGACGTTGATTCGTCGACATCAGGAAGCATCCAGGGATGAAGTGTCATCAGAGTTCTTCGTGGTCGTCTCTTTCTCTTTTGGCTTTGTAGAAGACCTATGAAGAGGATCTTCATTATTAGGTGGTGTGTGGTGTTCATATTTGGAAGGATGAAGACTACGGCAACATGATTGAGGTATGGCTGGAAGATCCTGTTCATTATTTCATGACCTGCCTCCCCGGGCCATGAACCTTGGAAAATGATTTTGATATTTATTATACTTTTATTTCTCTATTGAGTAAAATCATTATTCTTGGAAGTGTTAATTTTTTCTTATTGAAAATAAATATGTATTTTGAATGTTAAAGGGTAATGTATTGTGTTTTTTTAAAGATGTAAAATGTGGGAAAAACATATTATTGTATATTTTTTTCAAAGTAGATATTGATTTATTTTTATTTAAAGGTAGTGCATTGGGTGTTTATTTTCATTGGCGTAAGAGTTTTAATTCTCATGCATATAGTTCATTCTCTTTTTTATGATTTTGTTTTAGGTTCCAACTTGTTTTTTGTTACTATGGATTTCAGTTGATTTTGGTATTGGAGAGTGACCCTTGGTGTAACATAGAGATGTTGTGGTAATCTGGTTTAGTTTAGGGTTTTTTTCAGATGGTTCAATTCTCTGCTCATATGTATATGATGTTATGTTCAGATATTTATATTTATTGGGATTATATATTGGTTTCCATCATATTAATTATATATATTCAGATAAAGGAAATTCGTTTGAATCTCAATTGATTAATCGACAATAATTGACATCTATTGATGATTGAGAACACCTCTCCGGTCTTGATGGGGATCAAATCGGGTGACTGGTTTTGTATTAACAAAAGTTGGTTAATGAAACATGAAATAAGATTTAGATATGTTTAACTACAATTTTTACCCATATCTATTAGTTTATCCCCCTCATGGTAAACACATTTTAACCATAATTGTGGTGAAAAATTATTTACTTTCTATTTAAATTTCACTATATAAAATCATGAACATATATCCTAATATTTTTTTAATTACATAAAAATGGAATACATTTTACATGACAAAATTTTTCTAAGTGTGAAATTGTAATTATATTCAATATTTGTAAAATGTAACGAATCCTGTTTTTATAAAATTAGTTATTTTAAACGAGAAAATTATTTTACTGAAAATTATTTTACTGAATATTATTTTATAATGTTGATACCAATGGATTTATTTAAATTAAATAAAATAAAATAAACTATTATTTTAGTAATAATAATCCCACATAGAAGGAAATCCTCAATATACATTATTAAAATAGAAAATCTAAAAATATTATTTATTTTCGAAAATTTTTACATAGATTTCCAAAATGATGAGAATATATTTGTATATTCGAGAATATATATTTCTAGAATTATATTATTTATTAAATATTTATTTTTTTATTAAATTTTCTCAATAACATCAATTTTATTTCTGTATCATTAAAATTGCATAAAACTAACATGATCTTTAAATTCCTGATTTTCACTATTCACTAAAAAATCTATTAATTTTGAAAATTTTATAAAATTCTTCATAAGATATTTTTTACATGATAAATTAAAAAAAAATTATTCATTTCATATAAATTAATTTATAAATTTTTTTAATTTATCTGTTAATAATATTATTTAATAAGTCTATGTTCATTATAACATTTTTTCTCAGGTGTTATATTTTTCACTATTTAAAAACTTAATCTTTATAAGTTTTAGAATATAAGATAGTTAAAAGATATGGGTATATCCTAATATAACTACTTAAAAGTTACCAAAATATTTATTATATGTTATTTTTTATAATTTAATTTTACTAGATTTGTCATATTATTATAAAACACTGATTCTATAGTTTCTAGAATATGTATGTGTTATTCATAGAAGGATAAATCTGTTTCGAAATTAATATCCTAATAACTAAGCAGATGTATTGGGTGATTCAGATACATTCATAATAAATTTATATGGATCACATTAAGAACATTAGAGAGGATAATTTTTATTTTCTAATGGTAATTGATATCTTATATTCTTTCAATAACTTAAAAATTCTCTATATACCTACAATTTATATTTTCATTGTTTACAAATAGTATAAAACCCATACATGGAGTCACCATTATGAAAACGTTATCTCATAAATAAAATTATAATTCCATCTTTTGATTAGTAGTATAATATTTTTTTCTAATTTTAGATAGCTTAATATGATTCTGAATAGTCTTCACTAACACCATTGTCTCCTCAAAAATATATCATCATACATTCTTCTGTTCATGAACATCAACCGAATATGATAATGGATAGAACAACTTACTCTAGATTTATTTATATAAAACCATTTTAATTATATAATTAATGTTATTTATTTATGAAAATTCTACAAATGGTCAATAGCGATCCCATATACCATGAAATTCATGTGAGAATGACCTCAACATGTCTTGTAATGTTGGAATAGTCATATATCTCAACAAATAAATTTGAGAATAAAATGATGTTCTTATATATCTCTTTTTGTTTGGATACATCTGAATAATCCTCTATAATTTTGATGTTAACCATGGATCATTATCAGATATAATCGAAATTGGTGCAATATGAAGTCTCAGAGATTCATTAATATAATGATAATACTTAAATAACCCCACTTAGAAGGAAAATGTGTTAAATTGGTGAGGATATAAATAATAATCCAAATGATATCATTAATTATATTAGTATTGGGAAATCTACTGAAAAATTCCATAGTAATATCACCTAATTTCAACATAGAAATACATAGTGGTTTCATTTATCTGTAGGGATGTTATCCATCAGCCTTTAACTATTTAAAAACAAGGAATTATGAAATGTATTCTATTATTTCATATTTTATAGTTCTCTATAAAAAACATTCCTATAAATCATTGATTCATTTTGTTGTAACCAGTAAGTAGAGAAAGTATTAAGTTATGAGATTTATCTAATAAATTAATTTTCAACTCAATCAAGGATAGGACACATAATGTCTTCCCAAATATAAAGAATACCATTTTAAAAGATAAATTATACCATATTATCATCTTTATAAAATTTAATTTTATTTTAAATATTATTATTTTATAGGAAGGAAAATTTTATTTTCTCTAAATGCTATCGTTTGGAAAAAATTTGAAATAGATTAGTTATTTAACCTTCATGATTCCCATATATTTAATTGAATAGAGAATTGTTAAAACTCCACATTTTTTAAAGATCTATGATTGTTCTATGTAAACTCGGAATTAATCATATTTTCTTTCCCATGGTCATTGTGTCTTAAGCATACATAATCTATTAGTAGTTAAAACTATCTCATTTTCCATGGGATGATCTCTTATTATGAGAATATGTATTTCAAGGAAAATTTATACGTATATTTTTCACCTCATTAAAAATAAAGGTAATTACATCATATCTTAAATGAAATTATTATAGATTAAAAACTCAAAATAATCTGTTTGATAATTTATTTTAATATTTTTTAATGACTATGATACATAAAAAGTATCTCTATCATTCTATAAAAGGAAAATAGAATTCATTTATTTAATTCATTATCATTACATATCATCAATCCATCCATTTCTGATTGTCAATCAAAAATTGGTATATTAACTAATCACCACTAAAATATTTCATAAATTTCTCATCCTTGTTTTATCCATATGAACTTAACAAAATTATATATCAACATGGTTAACCAGTAATTTAATTTGGAATTTATTTTGACAAGTCCTAAATATTTACCTACTTATCTAAGGAGACTATATACCTCAATTATATTCATTAGATGGATTCATTCTATCACTATATTTCACTTTCATAGATAAATTGATAATCCACCCATTTAAGTAATATGGAAATTAAATGAAGCATCCTAAATCTAGAATTCACAATTTAAAATGTTTCCTTATAAATCCATTTCTCTATGTGTTTTAATAGTTACTTTTAAATAACTCTTATACTCATCAACAATTTTAGAGTATGTCATGATATCATTCGTATGTTCCACAATTAAATTAATTTGATAATATGTGAACACTCTATTCCACAAATACATATTTACTAATCTTTCATTAGTACATCGAATGTTATTTTTTTAAATCTAAAATTTCAAACCCCATAGGGAATTTCATCTATAGTATGACTTATTTATTTTTATATAGTTAATGATTCCAGGATCAATGATCAATCATTCAGAAATACTGTGATCTTTTACTTTTATTAAATAAGTCATAAATGTAGGGAATATGATCATTTATATTTTTAATGATTAAATTGATTTATATCTCACTAATACATAACCTCATAGTCTCATATTTTCTTATTATAATGAAAAATGGTTCTTTGTTGTGAGATACTAAGGTCAATAAATCCCTTATTACGAAACATCATCAGTTATGTATATAGTTATATTAATTCATATATAATCATTATATAGTGATTCGTAGATATTGGTTTTACATTGAGGATGAGGTCAATGGAAGAAATAATATATTTATTAGGTGGGTGTTGAAGTAGTTCTTCAGGAAATAAAACAATGTAATCATGAACAATATACACATCCTATTTTAAAAGGAAACCTTCCAAATTTATGGGTTGTTTCATCTCTTCATCTACCTAAATTTCATTAGTGAGAGAAATTTTAGGTTGATCTATAAATAATTTAATTCATGTAGTCTTCATAATGAATAAAACTGATTTCATATCTTCATCAAAAATTGCAAAATCCTTCATTCAAAAATAAATATTCACATTAAAATTTCAATAAAAATCCCTAAAAAGCATTATATAAAAGAAAAACATAGGTATAATAATCATGTTTCCAAATATAATGTCATTGTTTTATATTTGTAACTTGATGACATAACATTATTTTAGTAATATTTTTTTACTATGAGTAATGATTAAATAATCACTCCTTAATGTGATCGTGAAATATATTTCTTTTTTTGAAAAATTAATGATAAAATGAGAATCATGATCCGTAATAAATTAAATAATTACCTAAATATGTGGTTATGATCAGAATACCTTTTACTTTATAATTAGGAACATGAAACTCATCTATAGTGTTCACATATGATTGGCCATTTTCCATTTTATTTTTTTTGATGAAATTTTTTATGATATGAAGGGAAATTCATTCAAATAGTTCCACATATCCTTATAGTTGACGTAATTAATATTTTCTTATTCTGTATTTCACTAGAAATCATTAATCTAGTGGGAAATATCTCAATATATGAAAAAAAATTCCATTCTTATGAATCTAGTTTCATGGTGTTTTTTTAGTAATTATTATATTAGATATTTCAAACTTCACTTCTTCCACATTTCCCTATTTGAATTTATATAGTGCACAAAGAGCATAATATTTTCCAAATATCCTTAAAAAATACACACACATATATATATAAATATTAATTTCCATCATTTTAGGGAACTTCATATTATATTCTTATATTCTAAAAATTTCTGAAAATCTAATTTTGTTCAAAGGCTATGATTTTTTCCACCAATGAAATTAAAAAAAGGACTACTTTGATAAAATATATAATATATAGAGTTAATTGTTATCATTTTAATGTCTTATTAATGACACGTATAATTTCTCCTTAATTTTTAGTTATATTGAGTGATTAAATCTCCATATCATACAATTACTCATGATAAAATTATTTTTTATATAATATTTCCTTGAAATTATTCCACAACATACTTTTTATTTCCTATAACTACATTGTGTTATAGATCAATGAAAACCATTAATCAGTATCTTATTTATGATTATAAATTGATATGATATAATCTGTGAAGTAGTGGAAGATGAAATTATATCATATCAATTTATAATCATAAATAAGATACTGATTAATAATTGGTTCACCTCTAACTCCATCATTATCTCCAACTTCATTATCTTACCTAGGGATGATATCCCTACATGGATTATCTACAATGACTCAGTTTTCATTATTTTTACTATAAATAATATATAAAAAATTGAATACACTTAATTAACTCATAATGATATAAATTATAATTCCAATTTTTTTGTACAATTATAAAAAATTGAAATTTTACATATAGATAACCTAAATAACATAATATTAGAATATTTGGAAATATACTAAAAAATATTTTTACATATTTTATAATAGTCCATCTAAGGAATAATAATTAACTGAATTATATCCCCATAGAGTTTCTATCCATGCATGTACTATTCAGTTATCCCATTGTGCACCAATATTGTTCATGTTAATACCAAATTTCCCCCTTTCAGATTATTTAACCATAGGTGAATTTTGCTTCATATTCACATCCCTATAATAGTGTCCAAAACTGGATGTACATTCATGATAAAAAAATATTCTCTAATATAAAATAAATTTATGATATTATCCTGTAAATGTATTTATCCTTAGATATATTCAATGGTTTAGGATGTAAAATATATTTTTTCATTATTCTATATCCAATGGTTTGTACTAAACTTCCTTGAAACAAACTTAAACACCCCAAATCAAGTAAAACAAAGCCAGTGGTTATTTTATTAAATTGGAAAAATATAAAATAAATATCATCTTAATGGATCTAAATTTTAATTAGTCTTATTAGATTAGATATATTAATGATTGTCACATTATATTAAAAAAATAGTATAGAACATAATATTATAGTGGTAGATATATTATATATTCTCTAACATACCTAATAACATCCATATATCCCTTTTTAATAATATGGAGTACATAAAAAAATTATATTTGGAGGTCATATGGTCAAAATGGGAAATAATACAAGAGAGATATTATTAAATAAATAAATCAGCAATAATATGGTAGAGAAAATAAAAATAAAAATATTACCTATAAAAACTTTTAATTGGAATTAACCGTTAGATAAAATGAAAATAATAAAATAACATGGAAAATAATATCTAGATTTATAATGAGGGAATGAATAATGTCAAACATATGAATTTTTATCTCCATGGATTTGTTCTAAGTCATCATACATAAATATGCATAAAGTAAAACAATTTTCCAAACAAAATTATCTCATGAGACATAATTTTTTATCTAGGGGAAATAAAATGCCCCTCCCAACTCTTATTATGGTCAGGAAAGTTCATAATATCAGTGAAAATCATTAAAATTATAAAAAAACATAAAGAATCATATAAGAAAAAATAATTTTTTTTGGAATTAATAATAATTCAATAACAAATCAAAATAATCATTCATATTTTAATACCAACAAATAAAGTGATAATATTTTTATTATCCTACAAATCGATAAATTTGTTCCTAAGAAATCTAGAGTAATTTTTTATATGATATAATTAGATCACATACCTACTAAAGAATACTATTTATCAAATTATCATTCTATAGATGAAAATAATTTTACAAGATTTATGAAATAATTTTAAAGGAAAATAATACTTTTCATTTTTAATCACTTTTTTAACAAATAAAAAATAAAAAACAGTATTGAAATAATTATATTCTAAAATAACCAATAAAACATGTAAACTAATATATTAGTAAAATAATAGTCATGATAACAGGAATATATTTTTGTAAGAAAAATTTTAAAATAAACAATATGTTCACTCCTCTTTCAAATGTACCTATTTAGAAATATAATAATAATATTCCATAGAATTGTTTTTATAAATTAATATATAAATTCAAAATATATTTTATAAATGATTTGATAGTAGTAAAACCATTATTTAAAGGATTTTATATTTTAAATTGACATGGAATTAAAGGTTTCATTACGGACTCGATATACAATGTATTTGGTTTAAAAACATTATTTCAAAATTATGAGGAAATGAAGAGAGGAAAATTAAATTAAAATATAATTTTTTTAGAAAACTAAAAAATACATCATGATAATATTCTTATAAGAATAATATATTATAATGTTTTTTAATATAAATTTAAACATAATCAATGTTGAATAAAAATGTGATTATAGAATAAACTGTTACCTCAAGTCAAACAATATTCACATTTGTTTTTAACATCCTAAAAATTGAATATAATTTTATTATAATTATATAAAGGATTAAAATTAATACTTATAATAACATACATTGTTTATATATAACATTTTACCAAGAACTCATTGACTATCTTTCCAAATCGTCAACATTATGATTGATAAACCATCTATTTTTTATATATGTTTTGATTCAGTAGTTATAGTCCTTTAATATTTATCATTGTTCCATATTATCGAAAAATTCAATCCTTAATTTATAATCACACACACACACACACACTTATATATGTTCATTAAATACATATTAATCATCACCTATGAATATAATATATGAAAAATAAATCATAACGCTTTTTGGATATTGAATTCCACAAATTCGCATGAGTGATGTTATAAATTTTTAATGTATTGAATTGTAAAAATTTAAATAATATATTGTATAATAATAATTATAAAACCTCTTTAATATCATATTGATTAATTAGATACATATTTAAAAATATACATGTCAATTAGTGATGAAAAATTAATTACTCCTCTCTGTGGAGGTGGTAGGTCGTTCGTATGCACGAGTGAGGTTTTGATTTACCCTAAAATTAAAAAACATGGAAAATGGTTTCCCCACATTCATAATAACATCATATTTTTTTTATGATGTTTTATTATTTTTTTAATTGGTACAATATATTTATAAGATGTATAGGATGAAATAAACATTCAGAGAATCGGTTAAGAGCATTTCCACTTTTTACGATACCTCCTTTGAATTAAACAATAACCCCTATAATGATTGACATATGTTGGGACAAGAAGATCATGAAAAAATGGGTGATATCTCTGAAGTTAATTATGTATGGTATTATCAATATACAATTATCAATTATTATGAAGAATTGAGGAGAATATGTGGAATTTTATATATGAGAAGTGGGAGACACATGGAATTGGGTATAATATTTAAATAATATATATTCATTTTCATGTTAACATGAAACTAAATTTATAATTATTATAAGGTACTATATGAAAATGATGAAATATCTTAAATGAATATTATTTAAATATATAACACCCTATTATTTTTTAGAAATAGATTATTTCAAATAAATTTTATCATTTCAATATTTCCCACTACACCTAATAGCATGGTTATATTATGTTACTCTAAACACCTAGTTACATTTTCATTACATTCAACAACATGATATGTTTTGTAACACATGATATTATTATGTATTAAAATAACTACATATTATTAATATTATTCAATTGTGACTGTTAGAACCTAGGCTTCAAACATAAAGATATTAATAATAATAAATAATTTTAAAATAAAAAGTATAATTTTTTAATATAATTAAAACATATTGATAAAAATGTAACTAATTTTTTTTGATAATGTCCTAATTTTTTTTAAAGAAAACAAATTACTAAAATAAAAAGTTTATTTGAATTTTTTTGAATGATAGTAAAATTTATTCTTACACTTCTATAATATTATTTTAATAAAAAGAATTTTTTTTGAAATACTTATTTCAAAATTAGCTTGGGGAGAATATTTGGGAATTTCATGAAAATATTATTTTTAATGAACAGTGAATAATACTAAACTATAAATAAAAACATTAATTTCATTTAAATTGAATAAAAATAATATTATATATTAATTTGGTTTTAAAGTAACATTAGTAAAATTATATATATATATATAGTATAAATCAATAATATCTATTTTTGATCTAGTTGACATAATTATTTATTTTTTGGAGGTGTCGTATAGTAATATTATCTTTTATATGTTTTTAAGGAAAAATTGATACACTAATATCAAAACAACCTACATAATTAAATATAAATTTCATAATTTATTGGAAAAATGAGTAAAATATTCATTTTTCGATGAAAATTTATTTTTTATTGAACTTCCTAGGTGATTCCAAAATATCTAATATAACCATGTGACTTAATTTAGAATAAATATAAATCATGAATTAATTTCTTCACCATAAACTATTAGTAAATTTATTGGTGTAATCCAAAAAAGAAAAATATAATTTAGAATCTAATAAAATTATAATACGACTAGGGGAACTTGTATGAAATATGAATATGAATATTATTATTTTTTAGGTGAATTATAATTAGTTTTTAACAACATTAAAATAAAATTATAAACATTTTATTCTAACAGTCAATAATATTATAAATTATTTTCATATGTATTTTATAAACAAGTAATTGTAAATTTTCTTCGTAAAAATGATCAAGTGTTATAACGTTATTTTTTCTAAAAAAATATGAATCTAGTATAGGACTACGTATGGGCCATAATGAATGACTAGATATATATACATATTATTAATTAATAGTAATTAGATCAAAACCTCCCATATAGTACAATATTAATGAAGTAAAATAGAGTCCATAAAAATAAATTGAACAATATATATAAATGAATATATATATATATATACATATATATATATATATTAACAACATGAAATGGATGATGATTAGAAACATGGTATAAAGAAAAATTCCTAAAAAATATTTCCACTAATTAAATCTGTGTTGGGAGAAAGGGGGTATTGAATATATTCCATAAATTTCCACTATCCCCACAGAACATATTACAAGATGATCTACTTAATATATATTCATTTAGTTAAAACACCACTATGAAATTAATTCAATGCATTAGTATTGTTTAAAAAATACTAGGAAAATTTCATTGATGTCTCCCAAAAAACCTTATCCGTATCATTTAATTGTATATTTTTTGGTCCTAGATTGTATTTATCCTAAGCAAATAGTACCATGGAGACTAGTTTGTGGGAAGTTCTATCATTGGAGGTTTTATATTCTTCCACATGAATCCCACCCCACCATTATCCTATGATATATATAGTAAAAATATATCATAAAAATATAGATTAATTATTATAGAGTATATACATATTTTATTGGTAAAGCGTGCATTCTTCATAATTGATATCCAAATTCTTACACTAATGATTATTTTTATTGGTAAAATATATACATTATAATATCTGATGTTAAGAAAGGAATAATGTTATACCAAATAAGCTCCAACAATACTATGTAGGTAAAAATCCAAACCAAATATTAATTAGAATTAATTTTATCACTTTCTATAACAACAACAAAAGAATCACGGAAATAATATTTTCATAGAGGATCTCTCTGCTCAAGAACCATAAAACCCTGAATGTTAACACCTTATCCTAAATTGACCCACTAAGATACCATCTATTTATAAGAGGGTCCAAAATATATTAATTCTTATTGGGGAAGATTTCAAAATCATTTTACTATGAAAATAAGGTTCATCATAAAAAACAAATAGGATATATCAACCATTAATTTATGTTGTTTGGGACTTCATGAAAAATCATATTTCCTTCCTATATAAACCTAAAAAATAAAAAAACACGGTCCTCTTGAGGACATAATTGATGAACCCTAAATAATTTATGACTATTTTTATGGAATCACCAATCACAATACCACACCTAAAATTTCCCATATTCATCATGAAAACCATTCATCACATAATTATATTCACATCATCAAGAAATGATTCTTTCATTAACAAATTTAATTCAATGAATCACTAAATTCAAATTTAATTAAAATTATTTTCATTAATTTTATTAAATAACCTATAATCAAAATCATTTTTTCAAAATGGAAGGCCCAATAAGTAGCTATTTTGTCAGAAAAATATACAATAACATATATAATACAATAATGGGAGAAAATTTAATCAATCTAATCATAATATTTCAAAAAATACAATGAAAATAATCATAAACTATTGTAAATATAAGGAAAATTATATGTATATAGTGAAACCAATATCATAAAAGAGGAAACATTATTGCATTTATAATTGCATAATAGAATAGAAGGATATGGACTCTCACTAACATAATCATTCAATAAAAATCCATCAAAATCACACAAAAAACATATGATTTTTCCAATAATGGAAATTATAATTATAACACATAAGTGAGGGATAATACCATAAATGAGAGGAAAAAATGAATATAAATAAATTTTTCTACTAACCATGATGGAATCGACCCAAGAGTCTACGAATAAAAAGAAAGTAATAACAGGGACATATGATTTATGTCTAGGGTAATGGTTCAAATGAATCTTATAAATTAAGGTGCTAATGAGTTGTAATCCAAGAGGGTTTTTTTTAAAAAAACTAACTATTAAAAAAATCCGACAATATCATTTGGTAGCACAAATTTTTAAACTATGCACCCACGATTTATGTCACCATAGTCAACTAAATTAAGTCACACAGGTTTTTGAGTTGTCCCATGTAGTTTGATAAATTATAATGAGACTACATACGGTATAAAAATCTCTCTAAAACCTACATCCACATTGTTAGGTTCATGGTTAATAGTAATCATTCCATAACCATTTGAATTACCGATGTTCCCTAAAATTTCATTTATTCAATCTCAATACTCTATAATATCTATAAGATAGTCTATGTAATGTTAATATATATATATATATATATATATTAAATTTATATTACTGACAATATGGGTATCACATGTGTGTTTAAAAATGTTTTAAGAGTTTGTTTATATGATTTATCAAATGAATTCTAGACAATCTAAAGAGTGTAAAAAATATCATCATGTTTCTCCAAATTAGGGTTCATAATGAATTCATATTATATATATATAATTATAATTATAATTTTTTTTATTAGACTAGAATTCATAATTTATTTTTGACATATAAGTGATCACTAATTTGGTGTCCCCAAATAACTCATTGGAATCAATTAAAAATCTCCAAAAGGTATTGGGCATAATAGGAGACAGATTATTTGCATAGTTTTTACATAAAATTATAGGGTTCTAGTGGCCTTGAAGTATTATTAGTGACCTTAAAATAAACCATTTTTTCTATGATAGTGATGGTTAGAAAATAAATGTATTTTATTATTCATTTTTAATTATATAAATAAATTTTACAATTCTGTGATTAATTTTTTCAAAAAATTAATAATATATATTTTAATGAATAAACATAAAAATATAGAATATTTTCTTATAAATTAATAAATAAATTCAGAATTTTTGTTTGAAGGATTCACACATCTAATAAGGAATCATTCATATTATGGGAACCACTAATAATTTGTGTCATTTCATGGTATTACATTCATATAAGAAAAAATGTATTAATAAATTTTCTACCTATTGTAGGTAAATATGAAAACACCAATGAATTCTAGTAGAATTAATATAAATAATGGATACCATTTTAAAATATAGATTATTATAATAATTTATAATCATATATATCAAAGAATTAATGTTTATATGGATTTATTGAAGATATAATCATTGATGGATATTCATAAATGATTATATGAATTAAAAAGAACAAAATAAATCATGATGAATATATAGTGAATTCTATCAAGGAAATCCTCTCAATTAAAATGTACATTAAGCTATCAGATGGAAAATAGAAAAAAAATGTGAGAAAATGTATATATCATTTATGATGGAAGATGAAATAGTTTATTTTAAATTATAATTTTTAAAAAACATATTTGATTATTTCGGAATAAATCCTTTTGTATATATGAAAGATTTATTTTAGAATCTCATTTTTTTAGGAATAGAACAATCCTTAAAAAATTAAGGATTCAGAAATGTAATTAAATGCAAGTTCCAAATTTGTAAAAGTCAATTGCTAATATAATATAAGAAAATATGATTAATAAATATTTCACATGATAATATAAAATGAATCTATCTAATTTATGAGTTGATTATAAAGATCACCACTCAAAAACTTATATTTATAAAAAAAATGTATTACCACATATAGAAATATAGTTTATATAATTTCATGTCAGTTGATTAGATTTTATATTGTTGTCACAACCTGTCCTCTGGGCTCGTGCCGTGACTACCCCAAGCCCGCCTTCCATAGGCCAGAGGCTGACGACTAGCACCAAGGCGTAATTCCCGATAAAAATGGAAGGAATTGCCTATGTAAAGTAAACAAACACACAGAGAGTAAGAAAGGAGAAGTACACACTAAGTAAAACTGGGTACAATAGTAAGTGCGGAAAAAGTAAGTGGGCCAGAATACAACCCCAAACTGAAAGTAAAGTACAACTGAAGGGAAAGTACATCAACTGAAAAAGAAGTATAGCAACTGAAAAGTAGAGCCGCAACATCGGGCCGTCCACTGAAAGTCCCACCTAATGGGTGGGTACAGATAGCCTCCACAGCTCCTCGGGTCCTGCCGTCTACTCCGTGTACGTCCCGCCCAGTGGTCCACCTCCAGGTATCGACTGCCCCACAATCCTCTACCACGATTAGCGTTGTCTGTCATTTGCATCCAACACAACATAGCGCGGGCATAGCCCGTGCAGGGGTGAGTGTAGCTACTCAGTAGGGACCCCGAGACCCCCGAAGGTCTCCTAGAATCCACAATGGATAATCCATAAAGAAAAGATACAATCATGAAATAATATCTGAAACTACTTAGGTATATGCCCATATATATACATAAGTCATCATTTCCGGTTTGGCTCTAGCATCCGAGCACACGTACAACCAATTCCACACAAGAAATCATAACTCAATCCACACAAGAATTCATAACGTAATCCACATAGGATATCAAGTCAATCTTATCGAAGATAAATATTGAAAGTCAAGACCCAGCTCACCCAAGTATACTTTTCGTAAGACGATAAAGATGATTAGATGTAGCCACTGATTCATCTAAGCCGTCAGACCCACATATGATCGATATATACTAACCCCCTCAATGACCCACAAAGGATCGATAGGTACTAACCACCGCAATGACCCACAAGGATCGATAGGTACTAACCCGTGCAATGACCCACATAGGATCGGTTTGCACTGGCCCACACAGGACTGCTGAGCGCTGACCCCCATAGGATCTGACCCACACAGGATCGGTAGCACTGACCCACGAAGGATCGCTGAGTGCTTTAGTCATTGCCGTTTAACCCATGTAGGATTCCCGTACTGTCTTCATCGTCATCGTAGTCACAACCAACTCTAGGGTTCCCGCTCATAGCAACCTCGTTCGGGAGGGTTTGCTCCATGAGCCGAGGGGCTGATACATCAACTCACACGAAGTCCGGAGTTGATGTATCCAATAGTTCTGTATCGTCAATATGAACTCAACGTCATAGACGGCGCGTCAATCGGACGCTCGATCTGAGAGTTATTGACGTTTTCGTCCGAGGGGACCGGTTGGTTTTTAAGTCAAAACTGACCCGACCATATTCCAACTATATCCAAACCTCGAGCGGAGTAATCCAAAAGGTCCGCCTCAC
This sequence comes from Viscum album, assembly GCA_963277665.1. Classification (NCBI taxonomy): domain Eukaryota; kingdom Viridiplantae; phylum Streptophyta; class Magnoliopsida; order Santalales; family Viscaceae; genus Viscum; species Viscum album. Next base: position 2,004,491,080 of record OY728136.1, read on the forward strand.
TAAGAGGAATCCAACGATGTCGACGACACATCAATCAGACGTTCGGCGCTCAAGTTATAAGCGTTTCCGCTCCAACGGCCCGGTTGGTTTCGTGTTCGAACCCACCTAGTCGAACACAAAGTTCTCCAAAAACTTGAGTGTAATATACCAAAATGACTGTCTTGATTCAAGGATCGCATGGCAGCTGACGGTGCATCGATCGGAGGTCGGTATCCCATGTTATTGGTAAAAGACCTGAAGAGGTCTGAAAAGGGGGTTTTGGGCCAGTACCGACCCGGCCCGAGACCCCCTGGGTCAGCCCAAACCGGGTCGACCCGAACCGGGTCTGGGTCCGGCCCGCATGGGCACGGCCCGGCCCGTCTGGTGCGTTCCGCCAGCCCGCTCGGTGTAACCGAGGTGGGCATACAAGGGGGGGAGCGCTGCCCCCTGTCTAATTAAACGTCGCCCCCACATGGGGGGGGATGCCCCTTCCTTCCAGCCGGGGGTTTCGAACTCCCGGTCTTCCCCCTAACCGGCCGGCCCGCTCCGGTAGTCCGGCTGCTGCCGCCACTAGACCGGCGGGGTCCCGTCCCCCTGCTCCGATGCGGGCAGCCGGAAACCAGCCACCACTCCCTGCTCAGCCACGGCCTCAGGCTGCGGCCTTGGTCCATCTGACACGGCGCCACGACACCGCGCCCCTCCGCCGCGGCCCCGCTCCAGCCGTGGTGCCTTTGTGGTTCTCCGGCGCGACGCGACGGCTCCACGACCATGTTCGAATTCAACGGTGCGACGCGACGGCGCCACGCATCCTTGCAGCATGATCCGGCGCGGTGCGATGGCACCGTGCCTTCTCCGTTCCAAACCACAACACGGTTAACAATAGAATTAAGGGAGGGGGGTCAGCCGTGTTTGTGCGGTTTGGCCCCCTCCCGTTATTCGATAGCAAGCGTCTATGATTACGAAGAACGCTTGAATATTCACGAACATATATTCAAACCCCTACCTCGAGCGTAGTAGAATGGAGGCTCATCATGGAATTGAACGTTTTGGAAGAAGGCGTCCCAGAAAGAGAGGGTCGTTGGCATCACGGTACACAGCGTCGCGTCATCGATCTACGAGGAAGGTGTCTCTCACTGTCGCCCATCGTCGGAGGTCGGCGTTCTTTGTCGGCGGTGGGGCGTTCTTCGCGTTCTTCAACAAAGAAGAAGAACTTGAAGCCTTAGAGATTTTTCCCCCAATCCTCTCACAACCCAAAAACTCTAATAAAATAAGTGTTGGTCTTATTTTATTTCCCATGCCAAGTATTTGAATTTCAAACATTCAAATTAAACCCACTTAATTAATTGACTTATGTTATCTAAATAAATGGTGAGTTGAGGGAGTTAGGGAATATGAAGGGGTGGGGTTCGTGTGGGCCCCACTGCCCTCATAAACTATCTAGAATAGTTTCCCAACTTCCACACAAAGGATAACCACATAGTGAAAATAAAATAAAATTGAAGCTCAATTTTATTTTACCTTTCACAATTTCTTACATCTCCTCCCGAGAAAACGAAACTCCGGGAAAGGTGTTCCTAAGAAATTACCTGTGTTGCGATTCCATCGGTGCCCTCATAATTTGATTCTGAGAATCAGTAAAAAAGTTAGGAAATCCCGCTCTTTCGTTCACTGAACGTACCTAAGCTAAACATAGGATAAATATTTTGTGCTCACCGGGCCTCAGAATCAGGTGCCGTCAGAAACTGTGTTCAAGTTAAATCCAAAAAGAAAATTAACAAAACAATTTCCCTTGAATTTTACTGGTCTTTACATTACTCCCATCTCAGGGATTTACGTCCCCGTAAAGATACATCATAAACTAGGTGAACAAATGTGGGTATTGTGCACGTATCTAAACCTCTCGCTCCCATTTTCTCTCTTGGAGGTTCTCATGCTGCCATCTGATGCGCACTAGAGGAATTGATCGTCCACGTAGGACCCACTTCTGTCGATCCTTGATCTCTACTGGTACCTCTGCAAACGTCGCGCCATCATCAATGTCCAGCTCCCCATGGTCAATGAATTGTGTCAGATCGTTCACATATCTCCTCAGCTGAGATACATGGAAGACGTCGTGCACCCGGTGCAACTGAGGTGGTTGTGCCAGGTGATAAGCCACCTCTCAAATCCTACTGAGGACCTGGAATGGTCCGATGAAGAATGGAGACAACTTTCTACCTTGGCCAAATATCTGTAATCTAGGTCGAGGTGAGACCCGTAAGAAGACATGGTTGTCATCCTCGAACTCTAGTTGCCTCCGCCTCCTGTCAGCATAAGACTTCTGCTGGCTCTAAGCTGTCTTCATCCACTCCTGGATGACCTGGACCTTCTCCGTCGTGGCCTGGACCATCTTTGTAAAACCCCGAGATTTTACGAAAAATATTTTATTAATTTCATTGATGTCTTCTATTATACAACATGCCATGTTTAGCTTTTACTATATGCAACACCGTATTAGCTTGCAGTATACACAACTCTATTCTGGGATCGTGTTACAAACAATTTCATGTTCGTTTTATAATAGTCATTCTACGCATCATTGAGTGTATATATATATATATTCAATGTATAAATGAAATATGGTTGTATTCTGTTATACAAAACAATGAAGGATTATTGCACAACACGCAACCCTGACTTGGCTTGCATTACACGCAATCGTGACCTTCCTCGATAGCGTGTGTTGTACGCAATACCGGGTTTTACTAAACAATTATATATTATTATAATATTATTATGAACTAGACATTATGAAAAGTATTAAATAGAATTTGAATTTTATAACATTATTATTCATCTTACACATTATCTAGAACATGGTATAAGATGAAAATAAATTTTTCGGGTAAAATAAGTATTCTTAAAAAAATGCAGTTTTGCCGCCTTTTGATGGCGCACCCACTTTAAATCTAGTTTTTTTTTGAAAAGTTTATAAGTTAAATTTTACAAAATAAAATTATTATTTGGAATCAGGAATTAAAATTTTACCTTGGATAAATTTTTCATATTATTCTGATAACTTTCATATTTTAATGAATAGTAAAAACAAGCTATATTTTAATTAAAAAGAACTATTTTCATCGTAATAAACTATGTGGTTAAATAATAATATTGAATTGTTTTAAGGTATAAATAGAATATATTTTTACCATTTAATATAATTTATGTCATTAGCCTTGATTTTACATTGAATTCGTAGGTTAAATAAATTCAATCTTTTGCAATGTTTTAACTTTTAAAACCCGTTTGCATAACAATGGGATTAATTTTAAATTAATTACTGCAACTTCGGTGTTTTTAATTTTTAACAATGGACTCCATATTTGGATTCATTGGGTCCAAATTATGTTAATAGGTTACTTTTATTTTTTTGATATTATGAATAGTAACTACAGTAATTTTTATTTACTACGGTTAAAGGTAAATAGGGTAATTCAAGGTTAAAAGAATATTATAATAATTCAAAATTACCTTGAGACTTATCCTAACCTTATTGTATGACTAGTGGACGACCATGGGAATCCTTGGGTTGATTTTGGGACCCCATGGATCCACTTATGAAAGACAATGACACATTAGATTAATTAATTTAATGTAAAGACAAAATTGGAATTAACAAAAATCATTTAGTAATTAATTTTTATAAGGGGCTATAAAAATTATATATTAGACTATAAAAATTAATTGGAAATCTAAAAATATTTCCTACATGTTGATATTTTTTTATAATTTTTAGACCTCAGATAAATTAAATTTTTTATGACACAATAATGATGCAGTATTTACCTCATTAATAAATGATCTAAATAAATAAGATTAAAATGATTAAAATATCATACAACACCTATCCAATTCTTATGGGATTATTTTATTTCGAATATGAGTCATCTTATTCTGGACATTAATGTATTTTTGACCTCTTGAAACCGAAGATATGTTTATAATAAAATAATGTTTTCACACTTTCCTAAGGAATCCCTCCACTCCCTTATAAAAGGAGACCACTTCTATGCAACTCCTCACACCTCTCAAGCCTTATGGCTCGTCCAAAATCTGCCCAAATATGCTCCATAAATTTCTCTCCTCCCCCTTGAAGCCTTAAATTTGTCAGAAGACTCTCCAAGAAGTCCTTTTGGTTCAAACCAAAGGAAGTTAGCAAAATTAGAGGTAACAGTTTCTCTTAAGTTGTTTTTTTTATTCGACTTATCCAACCCCTAAAATCTTTTTAATCCTTTATTTTGTGACAAAACCAGTATCCTTAAAATACTAGTATGTTTTTATGAGAAGGATTCAAACTACACTTACACACACATCCATCTAATGGATGATGAACATAATGTTTCTGTGATGGAAAACTAACGCCTCACGGAACGATGATTGTTCGATTTTCTCCTACCGCCTCTCATGGTGGCCATTATGGTGGAAAAATATTTATATATAATATATATTATGTTTTTGATTTTCTTATGGTTTTTTACTTCACAATTATTTCAAGACTTTACGGTTTCCATAGTCGGTAAATACGATAATCTCATTTGATGAAGTGCAGACTACCGCCCCCTCAAAGTGATGTGATTCGTTAATACCTTATGTGGGATGTATAAAGGATGTGGTCAATGATATTATATATGATATTATACTGGAATTATAATATAACTATGTATCATTATGTTTTAATTCCATTAAAATAATAAATAGAAATGAAAGTAGCGTTCATGCGTACGTACGGCTTACTGTCTCCATCAACTGTGTGTTTCATTTCTTACCTCCATGTGTTATGTACTATTATAAATACTCATATATTCTGGATATATTATAGCGACCCTGCCTTTTCTTACATTAATATTACATCATTTCAAAGATAAACAACATAATAGTATTACACATGGAGGATACATAGGTTTAGTGTCTTGGGAAAACTAGGACTACACATAACAAGTACAACATCAAGCATAAAAATTCATTTAATCTCTTCTTGTATAGCTTCTTAATAGCACTTGTCCTCTCCTTAGTACATGTAGCCACCTGAGGATATACATCAAAAGGGGTGAGCTAAAAGCCCAGTAAGAGGATAGAGAAGAACAATATAGCATGGGGTGAGCATAATCATGACATAGGAAGAAGATCTTGAACGTGAGAGGAGCATAAACAATAAACTTGAAATGTGGCAAAGCATAAAAATGTAACATCATGTCATAGTGGTTAACTACCACACATAATTGCGAAAAAAGCTAGCATCATGTTCACGCATAACTTCACATTTACTCATGAGATTCATCACTTTACCCAATGCATTGGAGCGCTATATAATTCCGGGCGCACCCGTCACATTTAAACATTCATATTGCGCTATATAATTCCGGGCGCACCCGTCACATCATAACATTTTCATTATCATGCTTGCCACATAGAAAACATATCAAACATGTACATAAATAACCCATGGAAAGGAATGGGTTTCATCTCATAATAACACATTCATAAGCTTTGGGTTCCCAAAAGAAAGAGGGAACAACATACTTGATATAAGAACCATCAATCTTGAATGAGAGGCAAAATGTGAGATCTTGAAAGAAGAGTTATTTTGGAAAACATTTTGATGGACATAAAAACCAGTGACAAACATGTATATCCCAGAAAAGTAAAGGGAATGATGAACAAATGATCTTTGAGGAGTAACCATATCAAAAATGGAGTGAAAGAGGGAGAACCCGAAAGACGAAAATTGGGTTCGAGATTTCCCCTTACCTTGTACTCGAATGCCTCCTTCTCTTTAATGTCCTGTATAATGACATTATATTAATTAATTAAATAACCTTTTATACATTAATAGGGTTCATTCTGGTTTTATTATTTCATATTATGTTCCTTTGGATGACTTATAGAATTTAAAAACATTGATCGGGGGTGTTCGTTTTTATGGTTTTCTTGAGCGGTCCACTTGTATTCTTAATTTTATGTTTGGGTAGATCATGGTTAAACATCCAGAACTGATATCACATGTAATTAATGATATTACAGAAGCTTGGATGATTTTATAATGAGTTATATTAGATCTAATTGGATGAATCATTAGATAAAAATTTAATGATGGTTATTTGGGTTAATTTGAGCGGTTTTTGGATCACAACGATCATGTTTTAACATTTATCTTAGTAATATGGCCATAGGTTATTTCCAGAACATAAAATAGAACATAATACATATAAAAAATTCTGGTTCAACCATAAAAATGGTTTCATGACCAGATTGAAGGTATAAATGGAAGAAGAGAGCATGTTGTTTTTGAAGGTGATAAATTATCACCACATGAACAACGTTCTCTTTAATAAAATAAAAGGAAGAGGGAAAGGGTGTGGGGTGATATAATAAAACATTAGAATCATAATAATACAGTATACATATACTACTGGATTTACAGAACAATATGGATGAAGATAGGTTGGGAGAGATCAAGAAAGGAACTTGAACTTGAAAGGAAAAATAAAGGAGAAGAGAGAGAGAGATTACCTTTAGAATCCTCCTCTTGAGTTCCTCTTTAAGGAAGCTAGGCTTGGTATTTTGGTGAGACCAGCAGATTTTGGACGTGGGGGATGAGCTAGGGAAGGTGTTTGGGCAGAATTTGGAGAAGTCTTGGAGCTTGAGAGGTGTGAGGAAAAGAGGGAGTGAAGGGTGGCTTTTATAGTGGAGGGGAGAGGGGTTTTCTTAATATTAAATTGATTAGTTTATTAATTCCACCATGGACAAGGAATAGTGAGTCTTGGATGACCAAGAATAGTAAATTTGACTAGTGAATTCGGGATTTGGGTTCTTACATCACTTGTGATGTCAGGAATAGTGGGTTTTAATTAAAATGTATTTATATGATAAATTAATGTATTATACTATTCATCAAAAATTCAAGTATCTCAGAAAAATCCCAAAATTTTACCCCAACCATTTTTCGACGTGTAGAATCCAAAAATGAAGTCCATTTTTCAAAAATAATTTTCTAAATATTATTAATTTAATATTTAATTAAAATCATAATTTACTAAAAAAAACAGTTTTTAAAATTAAAACTGATTTTGCAGTTCTTTCAAAAATTACGCAGGGTCTTATAAAATTATCTAAAAACTATTAGACATTGATTCAATAATTTATGAATATATTTCAGGAAAATAAATATTCTTTTAAATTAATTAATTAATTATAATTAATCATTTATGATTTATAAAATACCAAAAATGTTTACTAAGGTCAAATTATCACATTCTATGATGGTTAAACTTTATTTTATTATTCATAGGTAATGTTACTCTTATTTACTATTCATAAGGTTCATATTACTATTCATAAGGGTAGGTTACTATTCATAAGGGTAGGTTACTATTCACCAAAAATTTATTTTTGTTTGATTAGACTCCAAAAACTATCTTGAACACAACCGTGAATGTTGGATTTTTAAAATTCCAAACATAGGGGTGACAAAATTATGTTTAAAGTTCACTTATCACTTAGTAGTTCATTATTTTGTGTTTTTATGACATAGACATAAGAAGGGAATTTTCCATTGAAAAACTTTGGGTCGTTACATTCTCCCCCCCTTAAGAAATTTCGCCCCCGAAATTTCACTTTACACAAACAGGTGAGGGTACTTCTCATTCATTGCCTCTTCCGGTTCCCAAGTTGCTTCTTCAAACTTTTGGTTCCTCCACAATACTTTGACAAGGCGGGTTGTCTTGTTGCGTAGAACCTTATCACTTCGGTCCAGAATTGTTACCGGCTGCTCCTCATATGAGAGATCATCTTCCAACTGTACCACCTCTGAGTTTAGTACATGTGAGGGGTCTGGAATGTACTTCCTCAGTAGTGATACGTGAAACACGTCATGAACTTGAGCCATATTCGGTGGAAGTGCCAGACGATAGGCCACGGCTCCTATACGATCAAGGATCTCAAAGGGGCCAATGTACCTTGGGCTTAGCTTTCCTTTCTTCCCAAATCTCATGACTCTCTTCCATGGAGATATTCTAAGGAAGACTTTATCTCCAACATCAAACTCCAAGTCTCTTCGTCGATTGTCAGCATAGCTCTTTTGCCGACTTTGAGCAGCTTTGATATGTTTCTGGATGACTTGAACCTTCTCTGTCATCTCTTGAACAAGATCGGGACCAAGTAGTTTTCGTTCTCCAACTTCATCCCAACAGGTTGGAGTTCTACATCGCTTCCCATAAAGAGCTTCATACGGAGCCATCTGAATACTCGAGTGGAAGCTATTGTTGTATGAGAACTCAACCAATGGAAGGTGCTGATCCCATCCACCTTTGAATTCAAGAGAGCAGGATCTTAGCATATCTTCAAGTGTCTGAATAGTCCTTTCAGACTGGCCATCAGTTTGGGGGTGATAGGCTGTGCTGAAATTTAATTCAGTACTCAAAGCATGTTGAAGGCTCCTCCAGAATATAGAAGTCAACCTTGGATCACGGTCAGAGACAATCGAGAGTGGAACACCGTGCAACCTCACTACTTCCTTCACATATATCCTTGCAAGTTTTTCAAGTGAGAGGTCTTCCCGAATAGCGATAAAATGGGCAGTCTTGGTGAGTCGGTCAACCACAACCCATATCGCATTATTTCTTCTTGACGTTTTCGGGAGGCCCATGACAAAGTCCATAGTGACATTTTCCCATTTCCACATGGGTATAGGCAATGGCTGCATCATACCTTTGGACTTTTGCCGCTCAGCTTTAACTTGCTGACACACCAAGCACCTTGATATATATTCCGCAATCTCCTTCTTCATGTTATCCCACCAGAAGTGTTCTCGAAGATCACGATACATCTTGGTACTTCCAGGATGAATAGAGAAAGTTGAGCTATGTGCATTATCCAATAGCTCCTTCTTTATTCCGGGTGATGAAGGCACACAAAGCCGCGTTCCAATCCTAATCACACCATCATCGTCGATATGGAACTCTTGCAGCTTTCCTTCCTTTACTGCATTCACCCTCTTTTGTATCTCCACATCATCCCTTTGTGCTTCCTTGATCTTCTGTTGGATGGATGGTTGCGCAATCATTTGGGCAAGGTATGATGTATCCCCTGCCCTTACGATTCCCAAATCCATCCTTTGCATATCCAAGAAGATAGGGTCTTTCTCAATCCTCAACATGGATAGAGTAGCAGGTTCTTTCCTGCTTAGAGCATCAGCTACCTTGTTCGCCTTTCCGGGATGATAGTGAATAGAGCAATCGTAATCCTTGATTATCTCTAGCCATCTCCTTTGACGCATGTTGAGCTCCTTTTGTGTGAATATATACTTTAGGCTCTTGTGGTCGGTGTATATGTCACACTTCTCACCATAAAGGTAGTGCCGCCAGATTTTCAAGGAAAAAATCACGGCTGCCAGCTCTAGATCATGCGTCGGGTAGTTCTGCTCATGGATCTTCAACTGTCGTGAGGCGTAGGCTATCACATTATCATTTTACATGAGTACACAACACAAGCCTTTCTTTGAAGCATCGCTGTATATCACAAAACTTTCTCCACTTTTTGGTAGTGTGAGTACAGGTGCAGTGATCAGCCTTCTCTTTAGCTCCTTGAAGCTTCCCTCACATTCTTCCGTCCATACATACTTTACCCCTTTCCTTGTTAACTTAGTTAGCGGGCTTGACAATCGTGAGAAGTTTCTCACAAAACATCGGTAGTACCCAGCTAATCCAAGAAAACTACGGATTTCTGTGACACAAGAGGGCCTGGGCCATTCTTCAATCGCTTTTGTCTTTGAAGGGTCCACAGAAATTCCCTCGCTTGTGATCACATGTCCCAAGAATGTGACTTGATTCATCCAAAAGTCACACTTGCTGAACTTGGCATACAACTTCTCCTTTCTCAATGTCGCCAACACAAGTCTTAGATGTTCTTCGTGTTCCTCCTTGCTCTTGGGGTAGATGAGAATATCATCGATAAACACTACCACAAATTTGTCGAGGTAATGTCTAAAGACTCTATTCATCAAATCCATGAAGATTGCAGGGGCATTAGTAAGTCCGAAGGGAATCACCAAAAACTCATAGTGCCCATACCTTGTACGGAAGGCAGTCTTCTGAATATATTCCTTCTTCACCTTTACTTGATGATATCCAGAACGAAGATCCACCTTTGAGAAGTATTGAGCTCCTCTTAACTGATCGAACAAGTCATCAATCCTTGGGAGAGGATACTTGTTCTTTATGGTGATCTTGTTGAGTTCCCGATAATCGATACACAGCCGCATGGTACCATCCTTCTTCTTCACAAAGAGCACTGGTGCACCCCAAGGTGATGCACTATGGCGTATGAACCCTTTGTCCAGATGCTCTTGCAGCTGCTTCTTTAACTCCTCCAGTTCGATAGGGCCATCCTATAAGGGCACTTCGAGATAGGAGTAGCTCCGGGTATGAGTTCAATTGAGAACTCTACCTCACGATCCGGGGGAATTCCGGGTAACTCTTCGGGAAATACATCGCTGTATTCCCTTACGATGGGCATTTCCTCAAGGTTTGGGTCTTTCTTTTGACTCAATCATTTGGGAGAGGTATGCTTCTTCATAGGGAATCATCACCCACACCATTGAAGGATTTCTCAAAGGAGATTCATGATCTTCCTTGCATTTGTAGAGGATCATGGGATGGTTTGGAATATGAAAATATATTTCCTTTTCCCGACAGTTGATATGTGCTCTATATAACGAGAGCCAATCCATTCCCATTATAGCGTCGAATTCCACCAAGGGAAGTATTACGAGATTTGCCGGAAGAATCTTCCCACATACGTCAACAGGAGAAGAATCAAACACTTGGGTTGCAATGAGTTCACCACTTTTTGTTTTTACAGATATCTCTACTTCAAGGTTTTGGGGCTTCGATTCTATAGTTCTAGCAAACTTGCAAGATATAAAGGAATGCGTAGAACCAGAATCAAAGAAGACTTTTGCCATTCTTGAGTGAATAGGAAGTGTACCTTGTACGACTTCATTATCATGTTCCACCTCCGCAGTAGTGATGGCATAAGTCTTCCCTTGTTCCTTTGGCTTTGGTGGTTGTTGGCGCAGATTACCCTCGAAAGCTCGAGGTTTAGTGCACTGGTTTGAATAGTGCCCTAGCTCCTTACAGTTGTAGCATTGAACCACAAGTGGTTCTCTCCTTTCATCAGCTACATTATCCTTCCTTTTCATGTCTCTTCGACACTCGTGAGCTAGGTGTCCATCTTTCCCACACTTGAAGCATTTCCCCGTCCCTTTGAGGCAGTTCCCATTGTGCAACTTCCCACATTTTCGGCAAGTGGGTCGTTGTGTTTTCTTCCCATCTTTATCACTAGATCCACCAGCTTGAAACTCCATCTTTCTTTTCTTATCACCATAGCCATGGGCCCATTCTCCAAACTCCATCTCCACTTTGAGAGCACACCGAACAACTTCTTCATAACTCCCAAAGTCTCGAATTGCAAGAGATTTTCGAAGATGTGGTTTTAATCCACTAAAGAATCTATCAATTTTTCTATCATTGTTGATAACAAAACCTGAAGCATACCTTGCGAGCCTTGTGAAATTTGCTTCATAGGTTGTGACAGATTCTCCTTCTTTTTGCTTGAGCTCTATGAATTTTCTCTCCATCTTCGTGCGAAGAGTTCGTGGAAGTACTTATTAAGAAACATTATCTTAAAGTCTTCACATTCCATCTCTTCAATTTCATCCCTTGGCTTTGTGTTCTTAATCAAAGACCACCATTGATCAGCTTCTCCATCTAGACGATAAACGGCTAGAGACACCTTCTCGGTCTCGGAACAGTGAAGAACAGAAAAGATCTTCTCCATGGAGTTGACCCACTGTTCCGCAACTAGTGGATCAGAAGATCCACAAAACGTCGGTGGTCGTTGCCTCATAAAACTTTCGATAGCTAGTTGCTCCCTCTTTGGTGAAGGAGGACGTTCCCCATTATTATGGTTATTATTCATAACCTGGGATAATTGGGTAAGCATCGTCATGAAGTTTTGAACTCCACCTCCAAAATCATTGGGGATGTCGTTCGAGCAATCGTTGCATTGGCCTTCGCAAGAGTTGTTGGCCTGATTTCTCCTGGTTCCCACCATTTTCTGAAATAGAAAAGGTTAGAACAAAACATAAGTAAAAAGGTCATGCATAACTTATCCTTTTAAACAATTATACCAAAAACATAACATATGGGATCCCTAGGTAAATATCCTTGTGTGCATATTTGTACTTAGTCTCATGCTAGAGGTTTTCTTTAGGGTTCACTAATCCTAATTCCCAAATTAACTAAACCTTTCCTTTGATACCAACTATAGCGACCCTGCCTTTTCATACATTACTATTACATCATTTCAAAGATAAACAACATAATAGTATTACACATGGAGGATACATAGGTTTAGTGTCTTGGGAAAACTAGGACTACACATAACAAGTACAACATCAAGCATAAAAATTCATTTAATCTCTTCTTGTATAGATTCTTAATAGCACTTGTCCTCTCCTTAGTACATGTATCCACCTGAGGATATACATCAAAAGGGGTGAGCTAAAAGCCCAGTAAGAGGATAGATAAGAACAATATATCATGGGGTGAGCATAATCATGACATAGGAAGAAGATCTTGAACGTGAGAGGAGCATAAACAATAAACTTGAAATGTGGCAAAGCATAAAAATGTAACATCATGTCTTAGTGGTTAACTACCACACATAATTGTGAACAAATCTAGCATCATGTTCACGCATAACTTCACATTTACTCATGAGATTCATCACTTTACCCAATGCATTGGAGCGCTATATAATTTCGGGCGCACCCGTCACATTTAAACATTCATATTGCGCTATATAATTCCGGGCGCACCCGTCACATCATAACATTATCATTATCATGCTTGCCACATAGAACACATATCAAACATGTACATAAATAACCCATGGAAAGGAATGGGTTTCATCTCATAATAACACATTCATAAGCTTTGGGTTCCCAAAAGAAAGAGGGAACAACATACTTGATATAAGAACCATCAATCTTGAATGAGAGGCAAAATGTGAGATCTTGAAAGAAGAGTTATTTTGGAAAACATTTTGATGGACATAAAAACCAGTGAAAAACATGTATATCCCAGAAAAGTAAAGGGAATGATGAACAAATGATCTTTGAGGAGTAACCATATCAAAAATGGAGTGAAAGAGGGAGAACTCGAAAGACGAAAATTGGGTTCGAGATTTCCCCTTACCTTGTACTCGAATGCCTCCTTCTCTTTAATGTCCTGTATAATGACATTATATTCATTAATTAAATAACCTTTTATACATTAATATGGTTCATTCTGGTTTTATTATTTCATATTATGTTCCTTTGGATGACTTATAGAATTTAAAAACATTGATCGGGGGTGTTCGTTTTTATGGTTTTCTTGAGCGGTCCACTTGTATTCTTAATTTTATGTTTGGGTAGATCATGGTTAAACATCCAGAACTGATATCACATGTAATTAATGATATTACAGAAGCTTGGATGATTTTATAATGAGTTATATTAGATCTAATTGGATGAATCATTAGATAAAAATTTAATGATGGTTATTTGGGTTAATTTGAGCGGTTTTTGGATCACAACGATCTTGTTTTAACATTTATCTTAGTAATATGGCCATAGGTTATTTCCAGAACATAAAATAGAACATAATACATATAAAAAATTATGGTTCAACCATAAAAATGGTTTCATGACCAGATTGAAGGTATAAATGGAAGAAGAGAGCATGTTGTTTTTGAAGGTGATAAATTATCACCACATGAACAACGTTCTCTTTAATAAAATAAAAGGAAGAGGGAAAGGGTGTGGGGTGATATAATAAAACAATAGAATCATAATATTACAGTATACATATACTACTGGATTTACAGAACAATATGGATGAAGATAGGTTGGGAGAGATCAAGAAAGGAACTTGAACTTGAAAGGAAAAATAAAGGAGAAGAGAGAGAGAAATTACCTTTAGAATCCTCCTCTTGAGTTCCTCTTTAAGGAAGCTAGGCTTGGTCTTTTGGTGAGACCAGCAGATTTTGGACGTGGGGGATGAGCTAGGGAAGGTGTTTGGGCAGAATTTGGAGAAGGCTTGGAGCTTGAGAGGTGTGAGGAAAAGAGGGAGTGAAGGGTGGCTTTTATAGTGGAGGGGAGAGGGGTTTTCTTAATATTAAATTGATTAGTTTATTAATTCCACCAAGGACAAGGAATAGTGAGTCTTGGATGACCAAGAATACTAAATTTGACTTGTGAATTCGGGATTTGGGTGCTTACATCACTTGTGATGTCAGGAATAGTGGGTTTTAATTAAAATGTATTTATATGATAAATTAATGTATTATACTATTCATCAAAAATTCAAGTATCTCAGAAAAATCCCAAAATTTTACCCCAACCATTTTTCGACGTGTAGAATCCAAAAATGAAGTCCATTTTTCAAAAATAATTTTCTAAATATTATTAATTTAATATTTAATTAAAATCATAATTTACTAAAAAAAAACAGTTTTTAAAATTAAAACTGATTTTGCAGTTCTTTCAAAAATTACGTAGGGTCTTATAAAATTATCTAAAAACTATTAGACATTGATTCAATAATTTATGAATATATTTCAGGAAAATAAATATTCTTTTAAATTAATTAATTAATTATAATTAATCATTTATGATTTATAAAATACCAAAAATGTTTACTAAGGTCAAATTATCACATTCTATGATGGTTAAACTTTATTTTATTATTCATAGGTAATGTTACTCTTATTTACTATTCATAAGGTTCATATTACTATTCAATAAGGGTAGGTTACTATTCATAAGGGTAGGTTACTATTCACCAAAAATTTATTTTTGTTTCATTAGACTCCAAAAACTATCTTGAACACAACCGTGAATGTTGGATTTTTAAAATTCCAAACATAGGGGTGACAAAATTATGTTTAAAGGTCACTTATCACTTAGTAGTTCATTATTTTGTGTTTTTATGACATAGACATAAGAAGGGAATTTTCCATTGAAAAACTTTGGGTCGTTACATATATAATGAATTTATATGATATATAAATCATGATTTACATTTTTTATGTAAGTAAATAATGATATAAGTAATAATAACATCAAGAACAACAAGTCCAAACACATACGATAAATAAGATGATTTTACCCAAAATGCTACTTTAACATTAATTTACAAACGAATGGGTAATATAAAGTCATAAGTGAACCATATATGATATCATAACAATGAATATGATTCTGTAATAATTCAATGATATTATTTAATTAAATATACAAGAGTTTTGGATACGTACGAAGCATATCAGACCTAAGGTAAGGGATAATTATTCAAATCTCATTCTTATCTGAGATGGTTTACTCGTAAGTATTTACTGGGGGTTATGTTTATTATCCATGTACATATCCTCTAAAAATGATTTCATAAAATTTTTACTTTCATTACATGTATTTTTAAGTCATTTTTACCCTTTTTTTACTTTTACCACATCGTATGGATGGAATCTTTCTTTTGTTTCCCATACGAGGTACTTTTTGACTTTTCTGGAAAAGTACGAGAAGAATGTTTTTTTAACTTATACGGCACGAACAGATTTTTACGGTTTTATAAAGCCTTATATTCATGAAGCTTCCTCCAAAATATATCTTGACTATTTTCAACAAAATCCTTTTCTTTTAAAATTGCATGATGTTTTGTGAAAATAAATTGATTTTGAAGAAGAAAGGATATTTTCCTCAAGAATTAATTTCAAGTGTTTTATCAAAACCAATTTCTATCTAAGATGACATTATTTAATATGTTTATTTTTCAAGTATAATGTCTCTATGATTTACATGGTTTCAATTTTCTTATGAAGAAATATCCATTTGTTTTATAAGTATTATGTGATGATGGGATGATGTTTATGAAACCCATTTTATTATTTGGGTTATGATGAATGTTTTAAGTTTATTTTGTGGAACAAGTAATAATGATTTCAATATGAGATGGATGGGACCTATATCTCCCTCCAATGCATTGGGTAACGATTAATATCTCATGAGGTAGACATGGATGGAAGGGCAAGTTAAACCGGTTCAGTAATACAGGACTGGAACGAGGAGTGAACTCGATTAAGAAAGGGACTTTGTCCACTAAGATGGTCTTGGAAGCAATGCCTTGGATACTATGGAAATCATATCTTGTTCTTAATGGTTTCCACAATTACATGTTTTATTCCCATGCTATTTTATCATTCATAATGTTTCTTTATGATCTATGACTTACGTACATCCGTGTCTTATGACATTGTTCAATATTTTGATGTTTAAACATTATGTTCATGTTTTTAAGTTCAAATGTATATGGAATGTTTTATTTTATCCATGCTTACCCTTAATGAGCTTTTTATCTCACCCTTTTTATGTTCTCTTTTCCCCAGGATATAAAGAAATGTTTTAGGTAAGAAAACAAAAAATGGGAAGATCTTAATGGGAGATGTTGAAGATATTTCACCATGATTAGAAGATTACGTTCCATGTTTCCAAAGACACTAAACTATTATGATCCTTGTGTGTCTGTTTTTGTTATGTAATAAGTATTCCGTAAAATTAATGTAATGTTCATGAACGTCATGCTTCGGGTCTCTACAGTTGGTATCAGAGGAACGGTTTAGTCAACCTTTGGAAACTATGATGCGAGAACTTTAGTGAGATCCCTAGAGATATTTCTATGGTATTTATAGGGATTTCTCTAAGGTTGAGTATAAGTATAGGTTATTGTCCTAGAAATATGGTAACAATATTAGATTAAACCTACGATTTTAGATATTGAAGGTACTCCCCCTTTATTATGTTTTTTCCTAGCCTGATTTTTTCCTCTAAGGCTATTCATTTTGGGTTTTAGACGATGGCTGGAACCCGAAGGAACCGTGTTGATCAATGTAATGGACGATGCAATTATTTTCCTCATGAACAAAGAAATGTTATGGGTGATGGAGTGAAAAATATTATTTCTATACTTACACAATATATGAATCATTCTAGACTTCCAAATGAGCAGAGAAGGGAACAATATTCAATAGAGTCCTTTATGAGGCAACATCAACCTTCTTTCAGTGGGTCTTCTGATCCACTTTTTGTTGAACAGCGGATCAGTACCACTGAAAAGATATTTTCATTTCTTCATTGTTCTGACCATGATAAAGTCATCTTAGCAGTATATCGTCTAGAAGGTGAAGCTGATCAATGGTGGAATCCTATCAAGAATACGAGGCGAAGAGATGAAATTTAGTCCATGGAATGGGAAGAGTTCAAGAACTTATTTTTCAATAAGTACTTCCCTCGTATTCTTCGAACAAATATGGGGAAGGAGTTTCATGAGCATAAGAAAAAGGATGATGAATCTGTAGGTATATACGAAGCAAATTTTACAAGGCTTTCAAGGTATGCATCTGGCTTTATCATCCAACCTGAAAGTAAAGTTGGTCGATTTTTCAGTGGCTTAAAACCAAGTCTTCGAAGGGCATTGGCTATAAGATACTTTAGTATATATGAAGAAACTATGTGTTGTGCTATCAAGGTAGAACTGAATGTTGGTGTAACATATCCATCTCATGGTTTTGACAAGAAACAAAAGATGGAGTTCAAGGAGAAATCTCAGAAAAATGGTGAAATGAAGATGAATGTTTCTTTATGCTCAAAGTGTGGAATGAAGCATGGTGGAGATTTCCTAAAAGGTACTAGAAATGTTTTAAGTGTGGAAAAGAAGGTCATCGAGCAGCTGAGTGTCAAAGTAATGGAAAAAGGGTTTCTAATGACGTGAATAAAGAAACGACTGTAGAGAGAACACCACCAACACTTCATTACATCAAGTGCAATGAAATGGGGAATTATGCTAATCAATGCCCTAATACAAGGGTTAATGATGATCGACATGAGAAACCGCTTAAGGGAAAAGAAAAAAAGGGAAGTCACATGCGATCACTATTGGCGATGTTGAATATGACACCGACGTGGTGGAATGATTAAGTGTTTATATAAAGGATTCCAAAAATAATGTTGTGTATAGTATCATGGAATATTGGAATATTTATGTGTTGGTTTATTGTGGATTTCAATATTTTTATAGTACCAGTAACCATGGAAAGTGATTGGGATATTTTTGGAAAGAAGATGATATACGCATAATGAAGGGATAAGGAGAAAATGAAATGTTTGACAGTATTCATGAGCTCAAGACTGATATAAGGAAATAGTTATATCATGGATTCAATATATAGAATTTCGGGGTTTTGGTATGTGGAAAGAGTTAACTTTTGGCAGCACTCATGTATTCTCTAAGATTCAATGGGTATTCATTTTTCAAGAGAATACATGATTAAGGCATTCGAATGTTTGGAATGTGACCCACAAGACATATCTTATGATAAATGGGGATCAATGATGGTATTAACATGCTTGTTATATGAAATCTCTGGTAATTGTTTTCACTATAATATGAGAGTGGACTGCAGTTTTATAGATAAGCCTAAATATTGGAATGGATTACATTGGACATAAGTTAGTTTAAGGATATAATTTTTTTTCTATATTATTGATGGGATTTTATAGTAATGTAGTTTTAGGAAAAGGACAACCTGCAGGATGGACAATAACCCATCACGTCGGACAAGGCTGTCAAACCCACAACCGAAGTGCGACTGGCCTTCATCACCTACCACTAGCCTACAGGAAGTCCCTGGTTAGTAGAAACTGGTTTTATTTTATTATGTGGTATGATATATGAGGTATAAGATCATTTTTGGAATCATATACGATTATCCTCAACATAGATGGACTTATGTATATTTGATAACATTTTCTAAACTTTTGTTTGAAACAAATGGAATGAAACATCATTATATCACATGATCTGTTAATACTTCACGAATAACAAATTCAACTTCATTTCTTTAAGAGATGAAGTGGAAATTGTTCAAAGCACGAACAACAGTGAGATTGTAACAAAATAAAGTAATTATTTATTCTAATTCAAAATTTTCAACTTTAGGGAAATGCTCTTGAAAACCAAAAATTTTCCTAGTGCCCATATATCTGATGAATCAGATGGTACCCTAGATCATCACAAATTTATGGCTTTGTGATTGTTGGCTTTTTCATAGCCATGTACTCTACCACTCTCTATCAGAACATGATGGTTAGATTTCTCTTCCAAATCCATATTTTCACCAATGTTCTTATATGTGGAAACCTAGTGATTAGTTAATTTGGGTGACCGTTAAATTTCATACTTTTGTTTTTAAAGACATTTTTTGGTATTCCTTTTTACAATTAGGGTTTCTATTAAAGAAACGTTCAAGTAACAAACGATTTGTAACCCCGACGAATTTCGACGGAGAAATTCATTTTAAGGGGGGTATAATGTGACACCCTGAGATTTTATGAAAAATATTCTTTTAATTTCATTGATATCTTCTATTATACAGTACGCCAAGTTTATCTTGTACTATATGCAACACCTTATTATCTTGCAGTATACGCAACACTATTCTTGGATCGTGTTACACACAATTTCATGTCCGTTGTATAATAGTCATTCTACGAAACATTAAGTGTGTATATATATATATATATTCAATTTATAAATTAAATATAGTTGGATTATGTTATATGATACAATGAAGGATTCTTTCACAACACGCAACCATGACTTGGCTTGCATTACACGCAATCACGACCTTCCTCGATAGTGTGTGTTGTACACAATACCGGGTTTTACTAAACAACGACATATTATTATAATATTATTATGAACTAGCCATTATTAATAGTATTAAATAAATTTTGAATTTTATAACATTATTATTCATCTTACACATTTTCTAGAACATGGTATAAGAACAAAATAAATTTTTCAGGTCAAATAAGTATTTTTAAAAAAATGCAGTTTTGATGCCTTTTGATGGCGCAACCACATTAAATATAGTTTTTGAAATTTTTATAATTTTAATTTTACAAAATAATATTATTATTTGGAATCAGGATATAAAATTTTACCTTGGATAAATTTTTCATATTATTTTGATAACTTTCATATTTTAATGAATAGTAAAAACACGCTATATTTTAATTAAAAACAACTTTTTTTGTCGTAATAAATTATGTGGTTGAATCATAATATGGAATTGTTTTAAAGTATAAATATAATATATTTTTTCCATTTAATCTAATGTATGTCATTAGCCTTGATTTTAAATTGAATTCGTAGGTTAAATAAATTCAATCTTTGGCATTGTTTTAACTTTTAAAACCCGTTTGCTTAACAACGGAATTAATTTTAAATTAATTACTGAAACATCTGTGTTTTGAATTTGGAAAAATGGACTCCATATTTGGAATCAGTGGGATGAAATTATGTTAATAGGTTACTTTTATTTTTTTGATATTATGAATAGTAACTACGTTAATTTTTATTTACTACGGTTAAAGTTAAATAGGGTAATTCAAGGTTTAAAGAATATTATAATAATTCCAAATTACATTGAAACTTGTCTTAACCTTATTGGATGAGTAGTTTCCTACCATGGTCATCTTTGGGTCGATTTGAGTACCCCATGGAGTCACTTATGAAAGACAATGAATAATTAGATTAATTAATTTAATGTAAAGACAATATTGGAATTAACAAAAATCATTTAGTAATTAATTTTTATAAGGGGATATTTAAATAATATATTAGACTATAAATATTTATTGGAAAGATAAGAAGATTTCCTACATTTTGGAATTTTTTTATAATTTTTAGACATCATATAAATTAAATTATTTATGACACAATAATGAGGCAGTATTTACCTCATTAATAAATGATTTAAATAAATAAGTTTAAAATGATTAAAATATCATCCAAAACCTGTCAAATTCCTATTGGATGATTATATTTCGAATATTAGTCATCTTATCTTTTACATTAATGTGTTTTGGACCTCCTGAAACTAAAGACAAGTTTACAATAAAATAATGTTTTCACACTTTCTTAAAGAGCCCCTCCACTCCGTTATAAAAGGAGACAACTTCTATGAAATTTCTCACACCTCTCAAGCCTATTGGCTCATACAAACTCTGCCCACATAATCTCCCTACATCCCTCTCCTCCCCCTTGAAGCCTAACATTAGGCAGAAGACTCTCCAAAAAGTCCTTTTGGTTTAAACCAAAGGATGTTACCAAAATTAGAGGTAACAATTTCTCTTAAGTTGTTTTATTTTATTCTACTTATCCAACCCCTAAAATCTTTTTAATACTTTATTTTGTGACAAAATCAGTATCCTAAAAATACTAGGATTTTGTTATGAGAAGTATTCGAACTACACTTACACACACCTCCATCTAATGGATGAAGAACATAATGTTTCTGTGATGGGAAACTAACGCCTCACGAAACGATGATTGTTCAATTTTCTCCTACCGCCTCTCATGATGGACATTATGATGGAAAAATATTTATATATAATATATATTATGTTTATGATTTCCTTATTCTTCTATACTTCCCAATTATATCAAGCCTTTACGGTTTCCATCGTCAGTAAATACGATAATCTCATTTGAGGAAGTGCAGACTACCGCCCCCTCAAAGTGATGTGATTTGTTAATACCTTATGTGGGATGTATAAAGGATGTGGTTAATGATATTATATAAGAAATTATACTGGAATTAAATGATACCTATTTATAATTATGTTTTAATTCCATTTAAATAAGAAATAGAAATGAAAGTAGCGTTCATGCGTACGTACGGCTTACCGTCTCCATGAACGGTGCGTTTCATTCCTTACCTCCATATGTTATGTAATATTTTAAATGCTTGTTTATTATGGATATATAATGAATATATATGATATATAGATCATTATTTACATTTTTGAAGTAAGTAAATCATGATATAAGTAATAATATCATCAATAATAACAAGTCCAAACACGTACGATAAATAAGATGTTTTTACCCAAAATGCTACTTTAACATTAATTTACAAAAGAATGGGTAATATAAAGTCATAAGTGAACCATATATGATATCAAAACAATGAATATGATTCTGTAATAAGTCATTTACATTATTTAAATCATTATACAGGAGGTTCGGATACGTACGAAGCATATCAGACCTAAGGTAAGGGATAATTATTCCAATCTCATTTTTATCCGAGATTGTTTACTCGTAAGTATTTACTGGGGGTTATGTTTATTATCCATGTCGATATGATCTAAAAATGTTTTCATAAAATTTTTAGATTAATTCTATGTATGTTTTAGACATTTTTACCCTTTTCTTACTTTTACCGCATCATATGGAAGGAATCTTTCTTATGTTTACCATACGAGGTACTTTTTGACATTTCTGGCGAAAGTATAAGAAGAATGTTTTCTTACTTATACGGCATGAACAGATTTTTACGACTTTATAAAGCCTTATTTTCATGAATCTTCCTCCAAAAAATTTCAGGACTATTTTCAACAAAATCCTTTTCTTTTAAAATTTCATGATGTTTTCTGAAAAGAAATTGATTTTGAAGATGAAAGGATATTTTCCTCAAGAATTCCTTTGAAGTGTTTTATCAAAACCATTTTCTATCCAAGATGATATTATTTCATATGTGTATGTTTCATGTATAATGTCTCTATGATTTACATGGTTTCAATTTTCTTATGATGAAATATACATTTGTTTTATATGGATTATGTGATGAGGGATGATGTTTATTAAACCCATTTTATTCTTTGGGTTATGATGAATGTTTTAAGTATATTTTGTGGCACATGTAATAATGATATCACTATGAGATGGGTGGGACCTATATCTCCCTCCAATGCACATGGTAATGATTTATATCTCATGATATATACATGACCGGAACGATATGTTAAACCGGTTCAGTAATACAGGACTGGAACGAGGAGTGAACTCGATTCAGAAAGGCACTTTGTCCACTAAGATGGTTTTGGAAGAAATGCCTTGGCTACAACAAAAATCATATAATATGCTTAATGGTTTCCACAATTACATGTTTTATTACCATTCTATTTTATCATTCTTAATGTTTCTTTATGATCTATGCCTTACGTACTTCCATGTATTATGACATTGCTCAAGATTTTGATGTTTAAACATTATGTTCATGTTTTTGAGATCAAATGTATATGGAATGTTTTATTTTATCGATGCTTACCCTTACTCAGCATTTTAGCTCACCCTTTTTATGTTTAATTTTACCAGGATATAAAGAAATGTTTTAGGCAAGAAAACAAAAAAAGGGAAGTTATTAATGGGAGATGTTGAAGATCTTTCACCACGATTAGAAGATTACATTCCATGTTTCCAAAGACAGTAAACTATTACAATCATTGTGTGTCTGTTTTTTTATGTACTATGTATTCTGCAAAAGTAATGTAATGTTCATGTACGTCAAGCTTCAGGTCTCTGCAATATCCCGTCCCACAAGTGCTGACTCCCCAGGGTTTGTCCAACATAGAGGTGATCTGCAAGGTCGGTTGTACAACACCTCGTATGGTACCATCCCGATGGTGGAGTGGTAGTTGTTGTTGTATGCAAACTCCACCAAAGGTAGGTGATCCTCCCAGCTACGACCAAATTTGAGGACACATGCATGGAGAATGTCTTCGAGAGTCTGTATGGTCCTCTCCGTCTGACCATCCGTCTGAGGGTGAAAGGCGGTGCTCAGACGTAGCTGCATCCCGAATGCCTCCTGTAATGCCTTCCAATGATGGGAAGTAAAGAGAGCATCTCGATCGGAGACAATAGATGATGGTACACCATGAAGTCGTACAATCTTTTGAACATAGAGGCTTCCCTTTCTCTCTACCGAGCCCTTGTCTCTGACGGGTAAGAAGTGGGCCGACTTGGTGAGTCGGTCGACAATCACCCAAATGAAGTCATGTCCTCTGGAAGTGTGTGGAAGTCCAGTCACGAAGTCCATAGATATCCCATCCCACTTCCACTCCGGGACCTCTAAGGGATGTACCAAGCCTGCTGGTACCTGGTGCTCCGCCTTCACCTTCTGGTAGTTGAGGCATCGATAAACGAATTCTGCCATAGCCTTCTTCATACCCGTTCCCCAGTGCTGTCGTCTGATATCCTGGTACATCTTCGCCAATCCTGGATGTACCGCTAGAGGGGAAGTGTGGAACTCCCTCAGTACCTCCTCTCTTAAAGCAGCTGGTACCATGGTACGTACTCTGAAAAGGACGTCGTGCACTCCTCCTAAAGAGAATCCATCAGGTGCATGTCCTGAGGATATCTACGCATGTCGTGTCTCACAGTCAACATCCCCACATTGTGCCTCTCTGACCAGCTGTAGAAGTAGAGGAGTAACTATGAGTGACTGTAGAAAGGCTACTCCACCACTGTCCACGAAGGATATCTGCAAAGAGGCTAGCTGCTCTGTTGCCTCCCCAAGTAGCTGAATTCCCATCCTCCTGCTGAGAGCATCGACTACTACGTTCCCCTTTCCAGGAGTATAGACTATCTCAAAGTCATAGTTCTGGAGGAACTCAAGCAATCTCCGTTGTCTCAGGTTTAGGTCCTTCTGTGAGAAGATTTACCTAAGACTCTGGTGGTGAGAATAGCTTGTAAAGAGCTCTCCCATCAAATAGTGTCGTCACATCATCAGAGCGAAGACCACTACTGCTAACTCCAGGTCATGTGTAGCATAGTTCTTCTCATGCGGCCTCAAATGACGTGATCCATTGGCGATCACGGACCGCTCCTGCATTTGGACACATCCGAGTCTGGTTCTTGATGCATCGCAGTAGACTACGTAGCCTACTCCCTCCTCTGGTAGCCTCAAGATAGGTGCGCTGGTCTATATCTGTCTCATCTCATGGAAGCTCTGCTGACATCTGTCTGACCACACCAACAGTTTTCCCTTCTTCATCAATGCTGAGAGTGGTGCCGCATCTCTAGAGAAGTCTGGCAGAAACCTCCGGTAGTACCCAGCTATCCCCAAGAAACTCCGCACCTGCGTCACGCTCCTGGGTTGCTCCCAAGCTAGCACTGCCTTGATTTTCGCAGGATCCACCGCAACTCCCCCCCTCAGAGATGACGTGTCCCAAGAAGTGGACCTCACGTATATAGAACTGACACTTATAGAGCTTACCATAATGATGGTGCTCTCAGAGTGTGTCTAGTACAACCCGCATGTGGTAGGCATGCTCCTACTCAGTCGTCGAGTATATCAATATGTCATTGATGAATACCATGAAAAATCGATTGTGGTATGGCTGAATGATCCTATTCATGAGACCCATGAACACTGCTGGAGTGTTGGTCACGCCGAAAGGCATAACCAAGAACTCATCATGGCCATACCGACATCTGAAGGTCGTCTTCTGCATGTCCTCGTTCCGAACTCTGATCTGATGATAGCCTGACCTGAGGTCTATCTTCAAGAACCACCATGCTCCCTTGAGCTGATCGAAGAGGTCATCAATACTCGGTAGTGGATACTTGTTCCTCACAGTCACCTAGTTCAGGAGAAGGTAATTGACACACAGTCACATGCTCCCGTCCGCCTTCTTGGTGAACAAAATCAGGGAAGCCCAGGGTGAAACACTGGGTCAAATGAATCCCTTGCCCTGCATGTCCTCCAGCTGTACCCGTATCTCACGAGGCATGGAGAGAGTCATCCTTTATACTGGGGTCGATATTGGGACTGTCCCGAGGTACATGTTAATATAAAAGTCTACCTCTATGCGAGGAGGTAGTCCTAGAACGTCGTCGGGAAAAACGTTCGCATACTGATCCACCACTGCAGGTATGCTCGGACTACGCACGTCAACAGCTCCATGGATGAGGCTAGCCAACTAATGAGTGATGGGCTGTCCTCTCCTCTGCGTGAGTCCATCCTGTGCTGCAAAGGCTCCCTTCTCACTGGTGAAGGTGAACCTGCTCTCATCGATGCGAACACATCGCACCTTGTTCCTAATGCAGTCTATCTAAGCTTGAACTGTAGATAACCAATCCATGCCCAAGATGATGTCGTAAGGCCTCGGCGCTGCTACAAGAAGATCCCAGCCGAAGCTCTCTCCTCCTAGAGTAAGCTCACACTTTTGACACCAGTGCGTAATCATCGAGTCTTCTCCCGTAGGAGTCTCTAGACGTAAGGATCTTGCCAACGACTCCGTCAGAATCTCCGAGCTCCGAACAAGGGCATCAGCTATGAAATAATGACTCGATCTTGTGTCTATAAGAACAAAAGAAAGGGTGGAGTATACATAGATAGTACCTCGAATCATCTCAGGCGTGCTGTGGCTGTAGGCCTCTGCTTCCTGGAGTTGTGCCAGTCTCTTTCTGCCAGCCCATGTGGTTGGGGAGGACCTCCTGGTGGTGGTGGTGGTAGAGCCTGAAAGAGTCGCCCACCACCTGCTGCTCGGCCTGCTCCTCTGCCTCATTTGCCTTCTCCCTACATACTGCCACAATCGACCCTCTGCCTCTGCCTGGGTGGTCCGTCAACCGTCTTCTGCTCCTCGGCATAGCGGGTCGGGCAGTCACGAGCTATGTAGCCCTGCCCGCTGCATGTGTAGCACTGTCTGCCTCTCGTAAGACTGGCTCTGCACTGTGTGCCCCGCACCTTTGAGCCAGTGTCCTGAGGTCATCTGCCTAAGGGTCTATTCAGCATGGACCCATGTGTCATCCATCGACTGCTTGCTGTAGAAGACTCTGCTACGTGCCGCCCTGCGGTAGGTCTCGCTGCTGATGCAAGCTAAGCATGGATGCTCTCGATGAGTAGGGCTCGCTCCAGTAACCCTGCATGTGTTGGAATGCTGAGGGAGATCAGTGATGCCCTGATCTCTAGTCTCAATCCATTATCGAAGGTCCGGGCCTAGATGAATGGGTCTCATACCATGTCCGTCGAATAGTGCGAGAGGTCTGTAAATATCACCGAGTACTGGGCGATGGGCAAGCAGCCGCGCCGCAGCTGTAGAAGCTCCTGGATGCGCACCGCATGGAGGGTGGCTGGGATGAACTCTGAGGGGAAGAGGCTCTCAAAGTCCGTCCAGAGCAGTGATGCCTCGCCGTGCACCTAGAGCATCAAGCTCCACCATCTTCCTGCTGCCGCGTGCAGGAGACTCGCTGCAAGGATCACCATGAGGTCTGCTGGTGTCCTTACCAAATGGAAAACTCGTACAACTACCTCCAGCCAATCCTCAGCTGCCTGAGTGTCCGTCTCCCCGCAGAACCCGGGCGGTCACTAACACTTGAACTCATGCAGAACACTATGGTTACGTGCACTCTCAGTGGCTGGGGCTGGTAGCATCGGTGGCTCGGTGGGTAGTGTTATTGCCGGAGCCTCCGCAGTAAAAGTGCCCTGCACCGAGGCCTCGTCTCTCGGTGGGCTGTCGTCATGTACAAAACTCGAAACCCTAGATGGCTGCCATCGTGGGGCCATCCAAAAAAGATATAGGTGTGCCACAGTCAATACAGTATACCTGGTGAGCTGACATAAAGTAATCACAAAGAAAACATGAAACACACATGAAATCAATGTTTTCATGCACTAAGTCAGAAATCTGAAGTTAGGGTCCTAGTGTACGGATACGTCGGCCACCGCACTAACACTAGACTCCCTATAATGATAACCACACACAATAATCTTAACATTATTGCTTCATATAGAAAAAAAAGTTCAGAGTCTTGAGTTATGCGGCAGAACCGAACTCCTCTAATACCAATTTTTCACGACCAGTCCTCAGGGCTTGTGCCGTGACTACCCCAAGCCCACCTTCCATAGGCCTAGGGCTGGCGACTAGCACCAAGGCATAATTCCCAATAAAAAGGGAAGGAATTGCCTATGTAAAGTAAACAAACACACACAGAGTAAGCAAGAAGAAGTAAACACTATGTAAAACTGCGTACAATAATAAGTGAGGAAAAACTAAGTGGGCCATAATACAAACCCAAACTAAAAGTAAATTACAACTGAAGGGAAAGTACATCAACTGAAAAAGATGTACAATAACTGAAAAGTAATGCCGCAATGTTGGGCTTCCCACTGGAAGTCCCACCAGAAGGGTGGGTATAGATGGCCTCTATATCTCCTCGGGTCCAGCTGTCCACTCCGTGTACGTCCCACCCAGTGGTCCACCTCCAGGTACTGACTGCTCCACTACCCTCTACCACGATAAGTGTTGTCCTTTGTCTACATCCAACATAGCGTAGTGCGGGAATATCTCGTGCCTGGGTGAGTATAGCTACTCAGTAGGGACCCCGAGACCCTCGAAGGTCTCCCAGAATCCACAAAGGAAAGATACAATCACGAAGTAACATCCGACACTACTTAGGTATATTCCCATACATATACCTAAGTCATCAATTTTTGTTTGGCTCCAGCATCTGAGCCCATGTACAACCCATTCCATATAGGAAGTCATAACCCAATCCACACAGGAAAGCATAATGTAATCCACACAGGATATCAAGTCAATCTTGTCGAAGATAAATATTGAAAGTCAAGACATAACTCACACAGGTATACATCTTCGTAAGATGATAGAGATGATTAGATGTAGCCTCTGATTAATCAAAGTTGTCAGAACCATATAGGATCGATAGGTACTAACCCCTGCAATGACCCACAAAGGATCGATAGGTACTAACCCCCGCAATTACCCATAAAGGAACGACAGGTACTAACCCCCGCAATGACCCACATAGGATCTGACCCACACAAGATCGGTATGCACTGGCCCATACAAGACCTCTGAGCGCTGACCCACATAGGATCTGACCCACACAATATTAGTAGCATTGACCCTCGTAGGATCGCTAAGTGTTGTAGTCGTCGCCGTCGAACCCACGGAGGATTCCCGTACCATCTTCATCGTCGTTGCAGTCGCAGCCAGCTCTAGGGTTCCTGCACACAGCAAGCTCGTTCGAGAGGGTCCACTCCATGAGCTGAGGGGCTGATACATCAACTAACACGATGTCTAGAGTTGATGTATCCAATTGTTCTGTATCATCAACAGGAACTCAACATCACAGACGACGCGTCAATCAAATGCCCGGTCTGAGAGTTATTGGCCTTTTCATCCCAGGGGCCCGGTTGGTTTTTATGTCAAAATAAACCCGAACATACTCCAACCGCGTCCAAACATTGAGTGGAGTACCAAAAGGTCCGTCTCACTAAGAGAAATCCATCAAAGTTTACAGAACGTCAATCAGACGTCCGGAGCTCAAGTTATAAGTGTTTCCCCTCCGAGGGCCCATTTGGTTTTGTGTTCGAACATACCCAGCCAAACCCAAATTTCTACAAAACCTTGAGTTTAATATACCAAAACGACCGTCTCGATCCAAGGAACGCATCGCAGCTGAAGGTGCATCGATCGGAGGTCCGTAGCCAATGTTATGGGGAATAGACCAGAAGAGGTATGAAAATGGGGGTTTTGGGCCCGGACCGACCCGGACCGAGACCCCCTGGGTCGGACCGAACCCGGTCGACCCGAACCGGGTCCTGCCAGATTGGGCGCGGCCCGACCCAGCTGGCACGACCTGGCCTGGCTGGCGCGGCCTGACCCGGCTGGCACGGTCTGCTTGTCAGCTCGGTGTAACCGAGCTGGGTGGACAAGGGGGGGGGGGGGGTGCTGCCCCCAGTCTAATTAAACATGGACCCCACGCGGGGGGGGGGGGGGGGGGGGCTCCTCTATTCCATTCGGGGGTTTCGAACCCTCGGTCTTCCCCCTGACCAGCCACCCCACTCCGACCGGCCAGCTGTTGCCGCCACGGGACCGGCAGGGTCCCGTCCCCCTGCTCTGAAGCCGGCGGCCAGAAACCGGTTGCCGCTTCCTTCTCCGCCGCGGCCCCACTCCGGACACGGTGCCTTTGTTGTTCTCTGGTACGGCGTGACGGCACCGCGACCATGTTCGACTTCAACGGCGCGGCGAGACGACACCACACATCCTTTCCCCATGATCCCGCACGGTGCGATGGCATCGCGCCATCTCCGTTCCAAACCACAACAAGGTCAACAAAAAAATTAAGGGAGGGGGGTCGACCATGTTTATGCAGTTCAGACCCCTCCCGTTATTCGATAGAAAGCGGCTACGATTACGAAGAACGCTCGAATATTCACGAACATATATTCAAACCCCTACCTCGAGCATAGTTGAATGAAGGTTCGTCGTGGAATTGAACGTTGCAGAAGAAGGCGTCGCTGAAGGAGAGGGTCTTTAGCGTCGCTGTACATGGCGTCACATCGTCGATCTCTGAGGAAGGTGTCTCTCACCGTCTCCCGTCTTTGGAGTTCAGCATTCTTCGTCGGCGGCAGTGCGTTCTTCGCGTTCTTCGACGAAGAAGAAGAACTTAATGCCTTAGATATTTTTCCCCCAATCCTCTCACAACCCAACAAATCTAATAAAATAAGTGTTGGCCTTATTTTATTTCCCATGGAATGTATTTTAATTTGAAACATTCAAATTAAACTCACTTAATTAATTGAATTAAGTTATCTAATTAAATGGTGAGTTGAGGGAGTTATGGAATATGAATGGGTGGGGTTCGTGTGGGCCCCACCAGCCTCATAACCTATCTTGAATAGCTTTCCAACTTCCACACAACAGATAACCACTTAGTGAAAATAAAATAAAATTGAAGCTCAATTTTATTTTACCTTCCACAATTTTTTACATCTCTTCCCGAGAAAATGCAACTCCGGGAAAGGTGTTCCTAAGCAATTACCGGTGCTGCGATTCCGTCAGTGCCCTCAGAATTCGATTCCAAGAACCAGTCCAAAAGTTAAGAAATACAGCTAGTTCGTTCACTGAACGTACCTGAGCTAAACTTCAGATAAAAATTCGTGGCTCACCGGGCCTTAGAATCAGGTGCCGTCAGAAACTGCGTTCTTGTAAAATCTCAAAGAAAATTAAGAAAAAATATTCCCTTTAATTTTAAGAGTATTTACAATTGTGATACAATATATTAGAATATTTTATATGGGATATCATATAAAACTACCATCTCATTTTATATATATAATTCCACAGATATGTTTTTTATTTATATTTCAAATATATAAATACATTCATAACAATATGTAGTATATAGTTTCATTACATGCAATGAATATATTCTCTGATCGAGTGAATAGTTAATGATATAATTTATAGTTAAAAATTATTCAATCATTGAAAAATTTGAAAAATAATTACCTAGTGTAAATTCATTTGAAAAATATTTTATTACATAATATATTTTAATACAAATGAATAAAACTCTATGATGGTCATACCTAAAATCGAAATTTAAATTGCCAAAACCATTTTATTTACTTCTATTTTACTACTAAGGTAATAATATTTCATAGAAATAAATAAGTCCTTAAAGGATCAAATATGCGATGACACATAATTTTCATTTTATAGACATTTTAGGTGATGTGAGAGAGATTGTTTCGATTTTATTGGTGATGAAATTAATTTTTGGATAATTATATGTAGACTAAAACATATTTGGACAGTACCATGAAGTAGTTGGAAATTTATTATCATAGATGTGGCCTTGGATTTTTTTGTGTGGTGATTTTTTTAGATATAGTTGTTTTAAATTTGATATATAATTTTTTGGTCAAAAAATAACATGTTTATAAAGAGAAAAATTCTGTAAAATAAAAATCAGTTTTATTTCTATATGAAAATTTTCATGGTCGGGTTTAGGAATGAAATCACAATATTCACTGAGGGAGGGAGGGGTTGGATTTTACACTTGGTATATATTTATGATAACAAAATGGTTTGGTGAAAATTACATTATTTCAATATTTTAGTTATAAAAGGCGATCTGTTTGAAAATGAAAATTGATTATGGCGGAAATTTTTTTCATTGACTAAATTTGAGATTTATAACTAAAAAATGCAGTTATATATAATTATGTGGCTGTTTTAAAGATATTTTTTTTAAATTTCTCTTGATTAATCTAATCCACGATGTGGTTCACTATCACCATTTCATTATTTACTCCCTAGTGTTTTTATTACCGATTTGGGGCCCCATGTTCCCTAGATCAGACCCCTATTTATTCTAGAATAATATGATAATGATTTTTGTGATATGTATAATTTTTTGACACCTAGGTTGAAATTTATTCCCTTATTTCATGAAGGTGGGTTCCCATTTTCCGTGGAGATATTATTAATTATTGTTTCTATCATTTCTTATTTTATCCTATCTTTGGGAAAAATTTTACTGGAATATTCTATTATAATTTTACAAACAAATATTTTTAGATAGTAAATAGTGGATCATCTCATAAAAAATGAATGTTTTATTATAGGGAGGTAGTGGGATTTCAATATACTATTCATAATATTTTTTATTTTCATATATTAAAAAAAATGAAAATTTGTGTAATTTGTTAACAAATAATGAATAAATAAGAAACGATATATTATATCTAGTGAATGTGATTCATGTTTTTAAGATATTAAAATATATGGATAATACACAATAATTTTTCTATTAAAATATCTACAGTTTCAGATTTCCTTCTAAAAACATACAAAATCAAGTTAGAAATTTCATACCATTGTGAAAATAATTAACATAGTTGAAAAATGAAATCTTCCAAATAGAATGATTTCTAGTTTGAAACAATATCTTCTTACAAGAACAGTGGAATCATTTTAATGTTGTCACAAAGTATCCACTACACTCATCAAGTATAAATCCACCATATTGATCCAGAAATGAATTTAATTGAATATAATAATTAATGTGAAGATGAATAACATTTATTTTATGAACTAAAAGACCTCCACCTAACAATTCACATTATTCTCAATAAACTAAAAATAACAACAAATAAATACATTGGGATATTTTAGAAATCAAAAACATTACTTGGAATTACACCCATGTAATAAGAGATATACAATAAATATATGAATGAGTCAAACATAAAATATATAATAAATATTTATTTGATGAATTAATGTGATAATATTCTTATATCCAAGAAAAACTTTGTTAATAGAATATACCAATAGAGGGTATAATTTATATAAAATTAGGGTAAATAAAATTGAAACAAAGTGATATGTAACATCCTTGTCTATAGGTCTGTAGGATAGTTCCCAATCCATGTTCACTACAAGTTCTCTGGTTCACCTCCTAATAATCCATGGGTTTCTGATTAGGAGAGGGAGTATAAATAGCCATTGTGATGAAACTATAACCCTATATCAATTATGAAATCACTAATAAACAACAAAGCATCAGAATCATCAGATTACATACATGAAAATATAAATATAATCTTCATAAACTATAATGAAATGTTAAAATAAAACAAGAACGATTAGGATTAATAAATGAACTCGTTACCCATTTTGATAACCACATATAAATGAAATAAAATTGAAATGAATATAAAAATGCATCCACAAAAAATCTATGCCAATTTAGATACTCAGTCAACAAGACTTTTGAACTACTCCAATGCAATCTATGACTACACAAGATTAGATATTCTTGATCATGAAACATTGGGACTATTTCTTATCATTTCTACATCAATTCTCAATATATAATATACATATGTGTTGAACACACACCAAGAAGTGGAACATGGATGATATATAAATCTCAGTAGGCCACCCCATTAGTGAACCTATTTATGGTTGTCATAAGTGTGTGCTCATAAAATATTACAATCATTTCATAGAGATAACAAAAATAAAAATAAATCGTCAAACCCAAATTTTTTCCATATGTACTTCACCTAAATTACTATAAATTCATTGAATGGTGTCAATGTTTCAATAATATTTTATCGATGAATGTGCCTATATAAAAAAACCAGATCAAATGGTCTAAACTATGAATCCCAAAATCCCCATGTTCAGAAAACCAATAACTCACCATGAATGGTTCCCGTAATAAATCTAGGACTTTGAAAAATATCTCTAAGATTGAGTATAATGAATACCTCTAAACAGATTCCCTTCATTCTGTGAAATTAGTAAATCATACATTATATGTATGTCACACTACAATATTAAAAGAAACAATGAATCTCAAGAATCATTATGAGGTATGATTAATATCTTCTAGCTCGAATCAATGGATATAATGGTTGAACTATTAATTAATAAAATATAGAAACCATAAAAATAATAAATGTTATCACAATACCCAAGAATAAATTGATGTATCATAGCTAATAAAGGTATCTTTAGGGCCTATTTTGTCTATGGTTTCCCATATAGACAAGAAGAAAAATGTTGACATCCAATTAATTCATCTCATTTATCAATTGATTAATCTCAAAAAACATTGCGTATTTTTGGTGATATCATCATGTCTAATCTATATCACACCCATTTCACATGAGGGAAATGTTGAATATAATGTATAACCCATGGGAATCCATATAATCACCATATTCCCACATAATACTCAGAAACTATAAGGCCCCATCCTTAAAACATTACATAATCATGAATTAAATGAATAATTCACATTGAGGATCTTTTAAGGTATAGAGTTATAGAGAATTAGGACATAAATATTACATCTCAATGATTACAAAGTAGACACATCTACTCAGATTCCATTTTTTCACAAAATAAATACTCTTCAACAAAATTTTCATGTCTAGTTCCTTCTTTTAGACAGCATAACATTTTCTTGATCCCATCCTTGACCATATTCCACTTTATATCCTGTGAAAAACATTTTAAAAACTTGGTATGATCCTATAAAGCTCAGTAAGGGAAATAAAAACACGGAAATAAAACATTACTCCATGTATACATAAAAAACAATGAAATCATACATTAATCATAAAACATAAGAACATTAACATACCTCATTATATCATAAGATTTATGAATAAATCTTTGAAATCGTAAGACAAAATGGTAACTTGATGAATTCATATCATTATTACATAGGGAGTAATTTTCATGTTTACGTTTGGTATACACATCATAGTATATTCTCGAAATCTTTTCAGAGAAACCATAGAGTTTAATTCTTTCTCATAACCGAATTCATTGGAGAGCTATCTCAGGCTCACCCGCCCATAGTTCTTCACAGAACCACTCGTCTTCATAAACATTGCCAAAATAAAGTAAAACATGGTATTTGTTTATCAATTAAAAAATGTTATGGCTTGTAGAGGAAGATGAAACTAAAATAATGGTGACGACGACGAAGAAGTTGTTGTCACCTCATATGTAAGAAAAAAACATTCCCTTTTGTCCATTAGTAAAATAATTCATGTAAAAATATATCTTTTGAATGAAATAAAAATTCAAAATGGTTTTATAAAACATAAAAAATAAATTCGTGTAGAAATCAAAAGATGCCTCAATGAAAGGATATTGAGACGATATCCCGTACAAAGTCGGTGTCCTTATATTAAGTATAAATCAATTACATAATTATGTGTGAAAAATATAAATACACTCAATTAAATTGAATATTTAGTGTAATAAAATCAGCGGTCATCCACACATATATATAGAACAACATAATCATGAAATAGATGTTCAAACCAAGGAATTGAAATTTGGTTAAGAAGTTCCCTTACAAAAATTCGACAGTCTAATGACGTCACATTAAAATTCAGAAAATGAGTTGATGAGAGATAAAAAAGGTATCTCATCACTTGGACATAAAATTAACTACAATAAGGACATATAAGAACATATCCCAACATTAAGAAGATGAAAATTAAAAGACCCAGCCAAAAGAAGTCTTTTAAAAAGAGGAGGGTGAAAGGTTCTCTTACCGATTTGGGTAACATTGGAAACATACATCCCCTGAAAGAAGGACTTTACAAAGTTTCTTTGAATACCCATAAACTAATGTATAATACACAAATAGTAGAATAATGGGCAGTGAACACACCACTAAAAGGCGATAGTGGCAAATATAGCATGAATCTCAATGGAATAAAAAGTGAGATAAAAACCCCTTACCTCGTTGTAATCAATCAAGTCATATGAACAAAAGATAATAAGAACCAAATGAATCCTAGAATACCATGAATATAAATATAATCATGATAATATATATCAAATATAAGTACACAATACACCGCATGCAATGAATAATTGGCGAATAATGAAAATCTCAATGAAATTAAAATAGAGATAAGAAATCCCCTTACCTGAAGTCTGACATGTCTTATTCGTTTCATTATATTCCTGATTAATAATATATGGTCAATTTATTATTTATTAAGAACATAATTTAATGTTTATTATTCAATTTATGTCTCATATTATCAGTTAATAATAATTTGTCATTTATTTGAGTTCATATCATACGTTTTGTCGATGTTCGGAACATGAGTCAACAATGAACTTGTTTGAAGAGAATTGTCCATGTAGTTATAAGTAAATCATCTCTGGAATGGTTTTCATGATTTAAATATCATCTATATCCAGTATATATGTATTTAACAATATTACATAATGTATGGAGATAATAAATGAAATGTATCATTCATGGAGACAGTAGACCGTACATACGCATGAACGATAATTTCATATTCTGTCATAATAATGGACATTAAAACTAAATGAGACATAGATATATCATAAATATATTATAATATATATATTATATAGTTAACTTAAGTTCATTAATTACATTATTTATAAATTCCATTTTTGAAATGAACGAGTCACATCACTTAATGGGGCGGTTGTCCGCACTTCCCCATTTGAAATTATCGCATTTGCACAACAAGAAAATCATAAAGGTATGTTTTAAATATCAAATAAATAATCATATAGGGGATATAAATATAATATATATAATATATAAATATATTTCCATCATAATGAAAACCAAAAAAGTTGTTAAAATAAGATTGAACAATCATCATTTCGTGAGGCAATAATTCGCCACCCACAGAAACAGTATGTTTTTTAACCATTAGATGGACGTTTGTGTATGTGTAGGTAGATTACTTATCATAATAGAATCATAGTATATTTAGGATAATGGTGTTATTATGGGATCAAATAATAAGATGATATTGGTGAGTGAAGAAGGAAAATAAAATAAAGAAACCCGAGAGAAGACATTACCTCTAAATCTGTTAACTCTTTTTGATTTGAGGGAATGTATTCTTTGGAAAGACTCATGCCAAAAGTGAGGCATATAGGAGTAATATTGGGATTTTGAGAGATAATAAGAGTAGATGTTGGATGATCCAAATTATTGAGATGTGTGGTTAAGGGGGTATAGGTGGATGCCATTTATAAGAGGTAGAAGGGTCACTTTTGGAAAGTCTTGAAATATTACATTATTATAAAATGGTTTTTGGATATTAAGGGTCCCAAATTGGTATACTTCTAGGATAAGGTGATAAGGTTTATAAATACACCCATACAATAGGTTTTATAGAAGTGTATGTCTTATATTTTAAATTATCTTTTCATTTTATTTAAATCGATCATTATTGAGTTATTCACTGCATCATCATGGTGTCATAAATAAATTTATTTACATAATGTCTTAAAATTATAAAAAAATAACATGATGTAGGAAATTTTTTTTGATTTCTAGTGACTATTTATATTGTAATAGATCATTTATGTAAACAAAATTAAAATTGTTTTACTTAGGATATACAAACCATTTAAATATTTCTATTCTTTTTTAAAAATCAAGTCATAAATGTCAGTATCACACCCATGTGATTCCATGGGCCCTAAAGTTTGGTAAAATTATTCCGATGATCGGCCATGAGTCAAAAAAAGGGATTCAGACACATGTAGGGGTCATTTTATATTATTATGATATTATTTTATTACCCTTAACTACCCGATTACAAATTAATCATGATAATTAAAGATAATTACCGACATTACAATTTATAGTGTCCAAAAACCAAAGATTCATAATTAATTAATTTGGAAATTCTTATTCCAAATATGGAATCAATTTTACCAAATTACAAACACAAAAATTACAATAATTAATTTAAAAATAATTCTCGTTGTCAGAACCAAAGATGAATTTTTAAGAAGTAAATTTTTTTAAATATTGACTTGTATTTATATCCAATTGAAAAGTGAAATTACATACAATGCACAAAATTGTATTAAGTGATAAAAACATAGTTAAATTAAAATTTTTAAAAAATAAATGGTCAATATAACTATATAATTAAATTATATGAAAAAGGAGTTTTGATGTAAAATTCAGTATTTTTCACTATTCATTAAAAATGAACATTTGTCAGAAAAATACCAACAATTTATCCAAAGTATATTTGATATTCCAAATTAAAAAATTATTTACATTTTAACAAATTAAAAAACTTATAATTTTAATAAATTAATTATATAATTAATTCCCACTGTCAAGATAAATATCTTGTTTTTACGAAACAATATCTATCAAAAGATTGACAGCTGTTTATGTCAAATTTCAAAGTGAAATTAATTCGAATGACCACTATTGGATTAAATTGTAAAATTATATTTTAACTACACTTTAAACCCAATTAAAAAGTTAATCTAAAAATATAAATAAATTAGATTAAAAGGTTGTTTTGAATTAAAATTCTGCATTTCCATTATTCATAAAAAAATGAACAGTATCGTAAAAATAAAAATATTACATAAAGTAAATATTGATGACCCTATTTTAAAGAAGGATTTTATTTTGAAAAATATAACATATAAAATTGTCAAAATGTATATTTAAAAAATGTTCTCCATCAAAATACTGTTAATCGATCTTTCAAATAATATTAGAAAATTTATTCTTAAAATTGGATTCGTTTTCATATTAAGCATCTATCATTTATTGGGTAATTATTAAAATATTTAACAAACATATATAATCATTTTGTAGTTAGTTCTATCCATTTCCGCAATTACAATGGCTGCGAGTTGACTACAATTTAAAATAATATTATTATATTATTAGTGTGCAATGTAAGATTTCAAAAAAACTCGTTGTTTCATATTGGGTACACCATCGAACATAGAATTCCATTAAAATTAATATTAATATTTTATTCACAAATATTAATAAATATAAAATTTTCATATTCTTTGATTACCTGTGATATTATATCATTCCCCTCCTTTAGGAATTGTGTCCTCACAATTTTAAAATTGGGTTTTTAAACTTCATTGAATGCCCCACATTAAAAAAGGAGTAAATTAAACTATCACATTAAAAGAAAGAAAGAAAAGTGAAAAGGTCACCTGAAATAACCCATAATTGGATTCCATAAAAACATGCATATGGAGGAGAAAAAAACCATTAGGTTCTGATGGAGGTTTATAAAAAACATGTTTAGGAGAATGTTAATCACCAAAAAATCACAAACATGTTATGTATTAAACAATATTTGATTCCCTAGAATGAAAGGTTAACATATTTTTTTTTGTTTAAAGTTACTTTACATTGAGGAATTTATTTATGAGCGTAACTAAATCATAAGGAGACATACTTACTTGTCATTTAGACTTTCATCTCTTACTATATATCTTATAAAAACTCATATTTTCTTCAAAAGATTAGTATTTAGGATGACTTGTTCACATTAAGAGCAATATAATCAAATTATTGAGAATAAACAATGACACAAAAGATGAACTATATATTTCTCAAGTCTCTAGACCATAACCATAACCAAAATTTCTTGTACAAGATCATATAATCCCCAAAAGGATGATATTTTACAAAAAAACTACTCTTAATCTCCAAAATTTGTCCAGTAAACCCAAAGTTCATCAAAGACTATTCAATAAATAGATATCCATAAATTTCGTCAATGTAATCCAAATAAATATTGAAACAAAATCTCTAATGGATTTAATCGCATAGTCTTCTAAGGTAACTCTTAACATTTATCTCCAAATAACATCAGTTACTCTTAAAGTCTCATATTGAAAAGTAATTATCCTAATCACATATCCCCCATGACAGGTTAATAACTTCCATAGATAACCCAAAATCAACTTATTATTGATTCATAAGATCATATAACTCAAAATAATTTGTCATACTAACCAGGTAATTCATGTAGTCCAGTGGTAGTCGATAAATACCAGTCACACTTTGGTTGTGGGTTCGATTCCCGTAGATTTTTCAGACACGAAGAGTTATCACACGGACATCATGTTGTCCCTTTTAAAAAACTATATAATTTTATAACATTCGACAAAAGTTATGAATTAATAAAAAATATACATAACATATTTTAACCACAATGGTTATATAATAACTTTCATTTACCATCCCAAAATGTATTAACTATTAATTACCTCAAATTCAAGGATCTTATAAACACAAATGGTTCTTTACAAGTACATACACAAAAGAGAATATAATTATTCCCCGAATAAAATTTTCATATAACAAACATCAGGGTTAAAAATACTATAAAAAGACAACTAATGTAATCCCATCATCAAAAGAGCCTTAATACATTTAAGAATTTAACCATCCTAAAATATACCATAACTATTGAATCCCTTATATGATGACTTCATACTCATTCAACATTATTCATGATAAATTAACCATTCCTTTCCAAATTATTAATAAATACTTCATCCCTACAAACAAAATCCTGAATCATATCCTAATATTTCAATAATAGGGAAACATATGTTGCGAAATAATCCATACCTTTCATTGGTCATTGTTAGTTTCTTCATTCTCAATTAGAATGGAATTTGGTATTCGTAAAAAAGTATTTATACGATCCTAGTGATCTCATAACCGAAACATCTTTTTAGGATATTTGTTTGCATAATGACCATGTACACCACATTTAAAACATTAAATTGATCCCTTGGAAATGACTTCTTTCCCTTTCCTAGAGTCAACTAAATTCTTCCTTTTTCCATGGCAGTTTCTTGCATTATGATCTTCATTTCCATATATATATATATATAATCTTTCAATACCTTTGAAACATTTTCCTAGGTGTTTCATTCCACATCATTGACACATAGGTTTATGAACTCACATTCCTTTATGATAATTACCTGAACATCTGTAGGGATTTATTTCTCACATAGATGATGACTTATAAAAATCACTAAGATTCAGGTGGTCAATCATTACTCCAGATAGTTGGTTGAGAATAACCACAATAGTTCTCATTGCAGCTCTCATATCATACAATTTCTCGTTCAGAAAACCATCACAATTTTCTTCACATCCACTGTTACTTTGGTTCCTGCTAGATCAAGCCATTTACTAAAACCAAAAAGGATAGTGTGAGTATATCAGTAAAATCATCCTATAATATCTTATGAGGAGGTTAAATACTAAGATATACTTATTCAGGTTATCATAAACTCATTCAATTTAGAAAAATAACTATGACTCTTTATAAAATCATAACCATTATGGTATTATCACTCGTGCTAAATGAATACCCTAAACTCTAAAGTTATCTAAATTGACCTCTAATGTCAATTATAAGGCATCAACCTCAAAACATTACATTATCATGAATTAAATGACTAATTCACTTTGAGGATCTTTTCAGGTATAGAGTTTTAGGGAATTAGGACATAATTATTACAACTCAATGATTACAAAGTTGACACATCTACTATGTTTCTATTTTTTTCACAAAATAAAAACTCTTGAACAAAAGAGTCTTATCAAGTCTCATGTTTTAGACGGCATGACATTTCCTTTATCTCATCCTTGACCCTATTCTAGTTTATGTCATGTGAAAAACATTTCAAAAACATTGGATGAGGATAAAAATTTCAGTAAGGGATACAAAAATACAGAAAGAAAACATTAGTCCATGTGTACATAATAATAAATGAGATCATAATTTACTCATAAACCATAATCACATTAACATACCTCGTGAGATCATAAGATTTATGAATAAATCATATAAATAATAAGACATAAAGCTATCTCGGGCTCACCTGCCCTTAGTTTATCACGGAACCAACCGACTTCATAAACAATTACCAAGAACCATAACATAATCGTATCACATAAAACATGCAAAAAGGAAACATAACATTTCCACATTTCAATCACAAGATATCAATAAAAGAAATTGATAAAATCAAAACATTATCAAAATCTTTTTCAGAACCAAAATAAATTAAAATATGGTATTTATTTTTCATTTAAAAATGTTATGGCTTGTAGAGGAAGACAAAACTCATATAATGGTCACGACGGAAGAGAAGTCATTGTCGCCGCATACGTAAGACAAAAACATTCACCATTATTGTTTAGTAAAACAATTCATGTAAAAAGATTACTTTGGAATCAAATAAAAATTCAATAGGGTTTTATACACCATACAAAATAAAGTCGTGTAGATTTAAAAATATTCCTTCAATGAAAGGAGATTGAGACGAAGTCCCATACAATGATAGTTTCCTTAGATTAAGGATAAATCAATTACAGATTTGTCTATGAAAAATTATAAATACACTCAATATAGGTGTAAGTTAAGTGTAAAAAAATCAGAGTTCATCCACACATATTCATAGCATGACATAATCAAGAAGTAGATGTTTATCCCAAAGAATTTAAATTGGGTTAAGAAGTTCCCTTAATGAAATTCGACAGCCTAACGACGTCACTTTAAAATTCAGAAAATGAGTTGATGAGAGATAAAAAGGTTATATCTTCACATGTACGTAAAATTTATAGCAATAAGGACATATAAGAACATATCCCAACATTAAGAAGATGTAAATTAAAATACCCAACAAAAAGATGTTTTTTTAAAAGAGGAGTTTGAAAGGTTCCCTTACCGATTTGGGTAACTTTTGAAACGTACACCCGAAGAAAGGAATATAAAACATTGATGTAAATACCAAAAAATGAAAGTATATTACACAAATAGTATAATAATGGGCAGTACATACCCCACTCAAGGATATAGTGGAAAATATAGCCTGAATCTCTTGGGAATAAAAAGTGAGATAAAAACCCCATACCTCGTTGTAATCAATCGTGTCATATGATCAAAAGATAAAAATAACCAAATGAATCATAGAATACCATGAATATAAATAGAATCATTATAATATATATCAAATGGTAGTACAAAATACACCACATGAAATAAATAATTTGCGAACAATAGAAATGTCATAGAATTAAAACTGAGATAAGAAATCCCATATCCTGAAGTCTTTAATGTCTTGTTCATTTATATAGATTTTTGAATAATTAAATTTGGTCAATTTATAATTTCTTATGTAATTTATTTAAATTTTATTATTCAATTAATATCACATGTTATCATTTTTAAATTATTAGTTAATTTTTTGAGTTCATATCATTTGTTTTTTCGATGTTCGGTACATGAGTCAACTTTGAAATTTGTTGAGGTGAATTGTCAGTGTAGTTATAAGTAAATCGTCCCCAAAATAGTTTTCATGATTTAAATATCATATATATCCAGTATATATGTATTTAATAATATTCCAAAATGTGTGGAGATAAGAAATGAAAGGTACCGTTAATGGAGACAGTAGGCCGTACATACACATGAACGCTACATTCATTTTTTGTCATAACAATAGACTTTAAAACTAAATGACACATTGTTATGTTATAAATAAATTATAATATATATGTTATATAGGTAACATAAGTACATTAATTACATTATTTATAAATTCCATGTTTGGCCGGAACGAGTCACATCACTTGAGGGGGCGGTTGTCCGCACATCCTCATATGAAATTATCGCATTTTCACAACATGAATAGCA
This sequence comes from Viscum album, assembly GCA_963277665.1. Taxonomy (NCBI): domain Eukaryota; kingdom Viridiplantae; phylum Streptophyta; class Magnoliopsida; order Santalales; family Viscaceae; genus Viscum; species Viscum album. The sequence continues at coordinate 2,004,534,913 of OY728136.1, forward strand.
TAAAGGTATGTATTAAATATAAAATACAGAAGAATAGAGGGGAAATAAATATAATATATATAATATATAAATAATTTTCCATCATAATGGCCACCATTAATGGTGTTAAATGAATATCAAACAATCATCGTTTTGTGAGGCAGTAATTTGCCACCAACAGAAACTGTATGTTCTTTAACAATTAGGCAGATTTGTGTGTAAGTGTAGATAGAATACTTATCATAAAAAATCCTAGTATTTTTAGGATAATTGTTTTATTATGGTATCAAATAATAAGAAGATATTGGTGAGTGATTAAGGAAAATAATATAAAGAAACTCGAGATAATACATTACCTCAAAATCGAGTAACTCTTTTTGATTTAAGCCAAAGGATTCCTTGGAAAGACTTACGCCCAAAGTGAGGCTTCTAAGAGTAATAGAAGGATGTGGAGAGATAATATGAGTAGAGGTTGGGATAGACCAGGTATTGAGAGGTGTGGGTAAGGGGGTAGATTTGGGGGCCTTTTATAAGAGGGATGAGGGTCACTTTTGGAATATCTTGAAATATTACTTTATAATAAAATGGATTTCTAATTTTAAAAGTCCCACAATGATATATTTAGAGGATAAGGTGATAAGAGTCCGAAATCAACACATCCAATAGCTTTTATACATGTGTATGCCTTATATTTTACATTATATTTTCATTTTATTTAAATAGATCAATAATGACATAATCACTGCATCATCACAGTGTCATAAATAAATTTATTTATTTAATTTCAAAAATTATAAAAAAATACCATGATATAGGAAATACTTTTATGTTTCCAATGATTATTTATATTATAAAATATAATTTATGTAAACATATTAAATTTTTTTTCATTTGGATATACAAACCTTTGTTATATTTCTCTTTTTTTAATAATAAAGTCATAAATGTCACTATCAAACCCATGTGACACTATGGGCCCTCATTTTTGGTAAAGATCATACCATGGACGTCCATGACTCAAAAAAGAGGATATTAACACCTTTTGGGGTTATTTTATATTATTATGATATTATTTTATAACCCTTAACTACCCGATTACTAATTAATCACGATAATTAAAGATAATTACCGTTATTACTATTCATAATGTCCAAAACTAAAAGAGAATTAATGACATAATTTGAACATTATGATTCAAAACATGGAATCAATTTTAACCAATTCCAAGCCCAGAAATTTCAGTAATTAATTTAAAAATAATTCTCGTTGTCACAACCAAAGACAAGTTTTTATGAAGTAAACTTTATCAAAAGATTAACTGGTATTTATATCCAATTGAAAAGTGAAATTACTTCCAATGAATATAATTGTATTAATGGATAAAAACATATTAAAATTAAACATTAAAACAAATTAAATGGACAATTTAACAATATAATTAAATTAGATGAAAAAGTAGTTTTGAAGTAAAAAGCAGTATTTTTCACTATTCATTAAAAATGAACATTTGTCAGAAAAATACCAAAAATTTATCCAATGTAAATTTGATATTAGAATTTCAAATAATATATCCATTTTAAGAAATTAAAAACATTGACGTTTCATTAATTAATTTTATAATTAATTATCACTATCAAGGAAAATATCATGTTTTTAAGAAACAATATCTATCAAAAGATTTACACTTGTTTATGTCCAATTTCAATTTGAAATTAATTTATGGACCACCATTGGATTAAATGATAAAAATATATTTTAACTACACATTAAACAAAATTAAAAAGATAATGTAACCATATAAATAAATTAGATTAAAAGTAGGTTTTGAATTTAACCATATCATTTCCACTATTCATACAAAATGAACTTTATCGGAAAAATAACAAAAAATTACACAATGTAAATTTAGATGTCTCGAATCTAAAGAAGAATTTAATTTTTTAAAATATAAAATATAAAATTAATAAAAAGTATATTTAAAAAGGATTCACCATCAAAAGGCTGTTCATGGTCCTTTAAAATAATATTAGAATATTTATTCTAAAAATTGGATTCATTTGCATTTTAAGCCTCTATCATTTATTGTGTAATTGATATAATATTTAAGAAACATATATAATAATTTTTTCATTATTTATATTCATTCCCTCCATTATAACTACTAGGTATTAACTACTATTTTAGATAATAATACTATATTATTAGTGTGCAATGTAAGATTTCAAAATAACACGTTGTTGCCTATTGGGTACTCCATCGAACATAGCATTCCCCTAAAATTAATATTAACATTTTATTGAAAAATATTAATAAATATGAAAATGTCATATTCCTTGTTTACTGGGGATGTTATTGTAACTATGTTTATTGAAGAATCATAGAAATCCATACCATAACATTATCTTATTAAGAACAGAATGCATGTTCCTTGATTTTTTTTTGGGATTCCATATCCATATCTATATTAATTATGTGAATGAAAAACATAAAAGAGTGGGTGTGTCTGAATACCTACACATATCACCACAATTCACATACCATGGTGATTACATTTCAATTTATACTGTATGGTGATACCAGCTACAATTTTTACCTATACCCACATACACTCTCTTAGGGATATCTCATATAGGGAAATCCGTAGGGGTTACCCACATCATCACTATAGTTGATGAATACCAATTTTTGTACTCATTGTCCTAACATTAATGGATTGTATCCTCATAAGTTTTTATTCCATTCGAGGAATCCCCCTCGGGATATTTTATCTCATAACATAAGCATAGGCATCTATATTAGGATACACTGGGTAATAAATAAATTAAGATGCATCCCTCTTAGGATCCTTGTTCAGTATCTCTTTTCGGGTTCCAATTCCTATCACGCTAGGTTAGCATGATTTTTTTTCTAGATTCTCATTGACAGAGATTTAAAAAATAGAAAACCTCACATGAGAGGTGGCCTTGAGTTTATATCCCCTTACAAGTAACTTATGTTTTCTAGAACTCCCAATCTGTTTGTCTCTTAAAACACAAATTGGGCACACAGACAAGGTATAGTATTCTGATGACTCATATAAATGAAAATGGAGAACTAATTACATTTTTATCAATTATTATCAAATAAATTGTCTATGTATCATATCATTTATCTCTCAGAATAGATATTGTTTCTCAAAATGGTGGAAGCTCCACTCTATCATAGTTCACATTTCTATGTCACGTTTTGAACTCCACAATACACCTGATGGTTTCCACCATTATTTTTTAAATAGTAAGACACTAATAATGGACTCATGTTATGTAATAATATAGCTTCAAGGTTTAAAGCCACAAAACAACCCAAATGTGTATTAAGGGTGAGTTATGTGGAAATCACCTTGAGAAAATAATATGAACTCTAAAATCACTAACCTAAAAATGTTATATTTGTGTCCTGAATACATCATGGTTATTTCAATAAACAACAACATAGAAATAGAGTTCATGGTGACTATAGAAATACTACTATATGTTTAGATAACAACGAGGGTCTTGTAATGTCATACTAAATGGTCAAGCCCCCCTTAGATGTAGTGTTTTCTAAAGAACACAGCCACATGTCCATGCCACAATACATGGAGCGTACATTGAGTACACAAATTAATGTACCAAAAACATAATATTCTCTGAGAAAGAACAACATAGAATGTTGGGGTTTATTCAAACAATTTTCCATTTGATATTTTTTTAGATAACTAATTACACTACAATAAACACAAAACCCCTATTTTCAAAAAAAAACAAGCATATTTAAACACTAAATGTGGTAATAATTAGTCTTAATAAGACTTTTGAAATTAAAATAAATAACAACCAGGAACTATAAGATAAAAATAAATAATCATTCTACTATTTTGGGGAATCCACTAATGCTTAGATCATATCTATTCTATTCTTCCAGATCATGATGGTCCAAACCCTATCCATATCTATGGTGGACCAACCATCTTTCCCTTATATATTGAAATCTATCTCCCACTCTACATATTTTAAAAAATTTTGGTGTAAGGAAATCCCTCAATGGGTAATGAAATGTAATCAACAAGAGGAATATTGAAGTAAAAGGGAAAGGGAAATTGAAAAAAATAAAAATGTAAATAGGATGTAAAATATTAAGTTCCAAAAATGCGGCCCCAGTACATGATGTATATTTATGCATCAGCTAAGTAAGAACCTCTATTTTACACTCATCAGAGGATATATAATACCAATACATCACTATATTTAAAAAATATCACCACTCAAACATGCATAGATAAAATAATAATATCAATTTATTTAAATAAAATTTCATCAAATTTTTAATGGATTGGGATTCCAAAAAACTCATGTCTTATGGTAATCACATTATTCTTCGTCAAAATATGTTTTCATGAAAATTATTTCAGATATTATGATATATAAAAAATGTTATTTTATAACTCATAATGATGAAAAACAAAAAATTAAAATATTTAATCATTTTTAAATATGAAAAGATAATGAGTTTTACAATATTCCAACCATATGACTACTTGTTTTATTCCATTGATTTCATCCAACCATCATGCCCTCTCTAGAAGTGCAAAAAAAATGATATCTAACTATCCCCTAAGAGGTTCCACGGAATCCCAAACTCCATAAGACAAAGATATATTCTATCTGAACCAATATAATAATACCATCTATATTAGTGTCTTTATTATGTTAATTAACTCAAACATCATACAACACAACACATTATATGTCTAAAAATGGACATTTAAAACATTCTCACACTAGTGTACCATTTCAAAAAGTCCATAAAATATTCCTAGATCACAATCAATACCATCATACATTATCAAAACAACCATTATAATGAAAATCACAACCTGCAATATCATATATTACTATATCCTCCATATAAATATCCCAATATAGATCCTTATGTTTTGATATCAATAGGTCCATTATGGCACCACCACTCAGATTTCAGGAAGAATCAAATAGAAACAATGGACCTAAAAAGTACCTAATCAATGTTTTTACTAACATTTTTCCCCATAAATTAAATCACCAAGACCTCATTCAAAACTATACACCTAAAAAAATCCATACATATCCACATTCATACCCATCATCTTACATCATTCCGAGTTACGTGCATCCTTGCATAGCATTTACTGCCTACAAAATTGCAATAAAACAATACATCATGGGACCCTACTACTACTTCCTTAGAAATATCATATTGACTAATAATTTCCTAGTTCTAATATCATAAAAATAACGCATTATCATGTATATGAAAAAACTCCCGAGTACCAATCATTAATTAGCCCCTTGAAAAACCACCTACTAGGTAATCAATCCTAATTGATGATATGTACCCTTGGACACCATATATATGGAACTAAAATATTGAGATAACTGTCACATGTGACTATATGGATGAAAAAATGAATTGAAAACCCAAGGTCTAACTTTCATTCCTAGAGTCATTAGGGTCTCCTAGTTATCCTAAAAATGAAAATAATCATAATGGGTCACAACTCACAAGATGTAATCCATTATCCAATATCAGAAGCACATGTAATCCAACATGCCATGTAATATTATTAATAGGGGACTAATTCTCCCAACCAATCCACATATGAGACTAATACTATGATAATCCAACCTCATCATCCAATACTATATTAATAAATGTCATCATTCTGGATAATCCAAAAACATGGGATACAACAACCAATAGCATGGATATGTAAATTTATATTACAAGATATACCAATATATAGGGGAAAATGTTTTAAATTTTGTTTCTCAAACATTAAACAAAAAAACCATTTCGTCAAAAATAAAAAATGTATTTCCCAATAAGGTATTAAATTTTTTCATTAACCCACAAGGGTCACTCCATTTCCCACACACTGATTGACTCTATCATCATCGAGGAGAATCTCACCATGGATCTACATGACCATCCATAAGAATAAAATATATATACATGATCTTTTAACTGATTATAATCCAACTATTTACATATACATGAATTAATTATAGGTATATTTATTGACATATTATATACATTAACATATAATAATTGGAATAATTCTCATTAACATATACCTATATGTTATGTGAATCCTACATTCCATCTTATGATGCATGAGATGTCACTTGTATCTACAGTACAAGGTTAAAATCTAACCTAATCCTTTTAAAGGTTTTATTGATAAAAAATACATCATAGATAAAAAATAATCACACATCCTTGTTACATAATGATGGTGGAAATCATAAATAACAGTAACCACATGATCTGATAACAGTAATCTCAACCCCCTAATAATAACAAGATCCTACTAGTAATCATTTGTATGATGAACTGTCTTGGTGAAATAATAGAATATGGAACATTAATATATCTCATAGATATTATATATATAATAATAAGACAATATAATAATAAAATATTTAATACCACTTTTATACATCGCGGCTTTGGGGCCACTCAACTAGTGACCTGACCAGATTAACCATGAGACATCAGGAATATCTCCTTGTATTCATAAGGCTACTGACTATCTAAAGTGGTCTCTAATAGTACTATGATGATACAATAACCAATAATCAAATTCATAAATCATATATAAAAACCCATTTATAATACACATCTATGATTGAAAAAGAATAAATTAATTAGTTAATTCCATAAAGTTCTAAAATGTTTAATACAACATGATCATTCATGATATACCTAACAACATTCTTCCCAGTAGGATAAAAACATATATAAGTCAAAAAAATAAAATAATATACATTATTATCTAGAAAAATACATATCCAATATACATTAATAGCCTCAATAATAGTATAACTACAAATTCTCATTCTGAAACTACACAACAGAAGCTTCACTAAATCAGGAAATACATGGAGTCATACCTATCCATTATTCATATATTGTAAACATTAAATAAAAAATAAGGACATCATTCAAAACAAGGTGCATACACAAAGATGATTAATAAATATCAGTAGGACATAAAAAATGGAGATCTTATAATCTTATTTTTAAAAGTTCATGATCATGATATTTTCCAAAACTAGGTAAGATTTAGATGAAAAGAATGTTGAAAAACCCACCATCGATCCCTGGGACCATGATATCGATCAAGCATACAAGATTCATCAAATTATGATTCCTCTCTAAGAATATCCAGATAACCTTTCCTTCAAAAAAATATTGGATCCTCAGGTTTAACCTATATATCCCCAATCATCTTTTTTTAATAGAAAACAACTCATCATGAATACCTCCATGACCAGATCATAGGAATACTATGAATCAATTAAAACTCCAATATTATGAATGGATTGAGGTTGATTCTCAGATTCCTTGTCAATCACTAAATCAAGAATATTTCACCAGGAACCATGAAAAAAAATTTGATCACATGCATCTTGTGATACTAATTATTTATGTGTAATGACATCTAGCTTTACAGGGTATATCTAACGGGTGACAAATTGTTTACAAAATAATATTCATCATAAAAATTTTAAAATTTATTGCCATCACAAGTCCAAAATTTTTAGATCCTTTAGAAGTTTGGTATCCTGTGGACATGTGGCATCCAAGGAATCCCATATATCCTTATGGTTGAATCCACACATCCTACGAATTATTAACCAAGATATGATATTTGATATTTGATGGAACTTGGAATAAACAAAAAGTTCATCATTTAAAATAAATATTGCACCAATATATCATGAGAACCAAATATAAACCCTAGGAATCACAAATGGGTATCCCCATAGTAACCATTGTATCATACATGTCTCATAATCCAGGTCCCAGGATGTATATAGGGAAACCACACCATTTCATCACCACATCAATCCCAAATAGCATGTTTTAGCGATTAATTTAATGTAATCCTTAGCTGCATGAAAATTAATTATGTTAGATATAAAATAAAAGAGAGTGGATGGATTAAATGTTTTACCCATCACCATAAACCATATAACTTCAGTACTTTATACTCTTAAGAGATTCTACAATGACACCCACTACTATATCTTCACATAACCCTAAACAATCAATCATATTTTTGTCTTGGAGGGGAGACCATATATATTTCATATATCACCATTTTTTCTATGGAATATCATTTTAGAACCTCAATATTGATACATCAATAGAGGAATCCCTCTTGGAATGATAATTTTTTTAAGAGGTGGAATTCATCTTGGGAACCACTATGCCAAATCATAAGCAGAGGAATCAATCTTGGGATCCTATAGGTTATAAAAATAGTGGTTGAATCCATCATGGGATCCTTAATAACTAGATAATATCTTGGGATTATATTTATTACTAACATGTACAAAAACCTATTCTCCAACAAATCATGTCCGCACATGTATGTAATAGAAAACCTCAAATTGTATGGGTCCTCAAGACTATAATATTTCCAAATCAATCTACATTATCTCAAAGCCCTAAATTACTTATATCTTTCAATCATAACTAGGACCATGATGTTTTGGATAGTCTCATGCAAAAACAAACCATGGATTTTAGTTTACCTATTCTGTTTCCTTTAACCATTCTCATTACCCTTTTTGGGCATAATCTCGGTCTATCATATATGGCCTTTGATTTCATTTATAAGAGGAAGAGACTCTCTATCATTGATCATTCACCCTAAATCCTGGATTATCTGTTCTTATAACACCACATGGGTTTAAAACAACATTTTGATGAAAAAACACACAAAATGGAATCAAATAATGTCAAATTATTGAACATTGCATAAAATAACCAAAACCGTCAAATATGTAACTATGGTTAAATACATAGAGTATACAATAATTATATGATCTTTATTCCAAAGTCTCAAACGTAGCCATGAATTTTGATATGGCCAGAATACACATGTGGTTTAAAAATATAGTAATAAATATCTAGTGAACACATGGGGTTATATCATTTATTACCATATTGCTTGGGAACACTTGGTGTCCAATAATGAACAACTATATAACCATGTCCCCCATACATTAGGTATCTGTCTAGATACCTAAACACATGGCCATGTACCAATATATTATGTGTACTCATTATAATGATTTTATCCAATAAAAACCATCTTTCAAAAATAGAATGAATGTATGATGTTTTTTATTGAAACAAAACGTCTTCTAAATAGTATTCCCAAATTTCTCCAAATACATTTTTTTCATTTTTTAAATAAACCATTTTTTGGGTCAGTGGGAAACTCACAATCAAAATTCAAACAAAACAAACCATTCCAAATACAAAATTCAAATTTCAAACACATATAAAAAAATGACATCACAAAACAAATAGATCCAGCCACATACCACCTTGAATGATTCAAATTTTTGATTTGAAAATATCAAACAAACCACCGACACACTGCCTCGGTTGGAAAAAGATATTTAATAGTGCAAGAAGATGGAACCTCGCAATAGAAACTATTGGATCATCTTCGAAGAACCTCGTTGTGTTACCACTGTTTTCCTAAACAATGAAAAAACCAAAACACCTTGATATATAAATCAGTGTTGGAAAATGAACCACCCCCATGAACCCCTCCCAAAGCCTCCTCAGATCCATCTCACCCTACCAACCTGGAAAGGATCAATTGATCTGGAGGCCATAGTAGAGTAGGTAAAGTCAAACCACTACAGAGAGCCAGGACATGACCATCACCAGATACCCCATGAAAAACTCATCGTCAAACTGTAGCAGACGTTGTCTTCAACTGGATGAAACAACAAAAAATCCAACACTGGACCATCCCATTGAACCAGAAACCAAACATGAAAACACCAAAACACCACAACTGAACCAGAAATGAAAAAACCGTATAGGAATGAGATAAATACGAATAAGGATTCGAAAAAGAGAAATACAAGAATATCATTAGTGCTGGAACAAAGTGGAGGAAAATGGCCACCATAAAAGGAGAGAGAGAAGAAGGCCAAAAGGGGGAAACCTAGATCGCCAAAAGAGAATCGAGCCAAGAAAGAGGAAAATGAAAAAATTGATTACAGAAGGATAAAAACGTGAATTTGGGAAGAGGGAATTTGGTCTCTATAACCTGGTGAAAGATACCGAGATGGGGGAGAAAATTGGGTTGGAGAACCGGATCCATCAAGAAGGGAACCCTAGAATAGAGGGGCCACTGTGAATAAGGGAAATCAAAGGAAGATAACCTTGAGCGAAGAAGGTCGAAGAAGAAGTAGAAGGACAAGAAGGAGAAGGAGAAGGAGCTGTCACCACCAGGAGACCCTCAAAACCCTCATTGGAAACCCATACAACCATCCAAAACCCGTGTTATCTTTATAAAACCCATATATCGAACCACTGGCTGTCCACATTTCTCATAAAATGGGATTAAAATATAATAATGAAAAATAAATTGTGATAAACGATTAATGACCAAAAAATATTCTATATAAGGGTGAAATACCCTAAATCTTTACTTATATCAAAGATTTACAGTTTTCGAACACTGGTCATACTTCCCCCATGTTTTGTAATGGCACCACCTTCTCATACTTTTTTTCACTACCCATATCTCCCAAAACATTCTTATATTTGATAAATTGAATCCCAAATGGGGTTTCACATCATCCTTTATAGATATAAGGAATGAAAATAGAGAGGATAAAAAGAAATGGAAGAGAAAACAAAAAAATGAACAAGATAATCTCTTCAAGACCAACCATGATGCCAAAAAAAATTTTATGCATCACCTAAGAACGCCATATTCCATACACAACTAAAAATATGGTATCTAAATATTATGTTCCTCTAAAAATAAATCACCGATTAAACATTCATGGAAAAAATAAATATTTAACAAATTTAATATTATATATTCTTTCAAAATTCATATGTGTAGGAAATTAGAAAAACTATATTACTAGGGTAAATAACCAATTATAGGACCAACATATTTATTATAAAAATTATCTATTATTATGTAATTTGGTAAAATAAATATATACCCCTTAGAATCATCTGAAACAGAAATTCATTTTTCTACACTTTTTTCACAACCCCTAAAACCATGATGTTTTAAAAATAATGTTGTGAAAATTGCAAAAAAAACATTCCTAAATGATGTGTATAGGTTAATTAGATTAGAAATACAAAAATTATTTTAGATTCACTGAACCTTGGATCCCAATATCAACAACTCACCTTTTATACTCCTTTTATATTTAATTAGATTGTTTTTAGGAAAATAACAATAATCTCTTTAAATTTAAATTTTATATCGAAATGAGTCGAAATTAAAACATTTGATATAAGGGAAATAAATTCATCAGCTAATCCTATTGTATGATTGGATTCCATTCTTACTGATGTCTTTAACCACAAAATAATTAGAAACAAATCAATGTTTTATTTTTTTGGTATTACTAATGTAATCGGAAATTATAAGCGGACAGAATCCATGATTTTTATATTTTAGGATAAGTTTTACCAATCTAAAACAATATTATAAGAAATTGGGGTGATGCATTATTATATTTGGTCTATTAATTATGAGTCATGATATAATTGAATTACCATGGACTATAGTAAGGCTGTAAATTGTTCAGACACTATGTAGAGTGACATGGCTAATAGAGAACTTATTTGGTCACTTGGGATGTGTCTTAAAAATAATAAATTATTGATCAATCAAATAAAAACTCTGTGTTAGAATGAATTTCCGAACATAATGGAACACATGAAAATTAGGTTTTTAAGATATTTTATTTCATATATGAATCAAGTGTAACATATGTTCATGTGATATAATTTTATATTTTAATCTAGTCGTCCCATTGTGTTGACCAACATGTAGAGTAATATGATTGTTATTCCATATGGTTAGGGAAATTATTGACCTTTATGGTATCTATGAGATGCTTCAGTAACCTGTTGATGAAAATTATACCGTAGTAAGGTGATTTGGGTATATAATTTTCAATAATTAAAAAAAATTCAATTAATTTAATATGAAAAAATAGAGAACATTGTACCATGAATGATTTCATGTATATACATGGAATAATTAATTGATATTCAAGAGTGATTTTATGTAACATCATGACTGTAATGTCACCGATTACGCCATGAATTTAGTATGTACACCTTTTATGTAAAATTTACATCATTGAACTATAACACGTATTACATTGACTATATTAAAACCATCACTTGTTTATGGAGATCAGAATATACGAACACATAAATAATAACATATATATAACCATTAAAAAGAAATAATTTGGGCCTAGGAACGATTTATAACCTATAGTCCATCCCTATGTCTATCACAATAATATGTATATATCTTTTAATATCAAATAAAAAATAGGTATCAAACAAATCAATTCAAAAATAAATTTTTCAATAATTATTAATCAATCAAATTACATACTTTTTAGAATTAATCCATTTTCTATTTGATTTATTATATAAATAATAATAATTAAAAATAAATTTTTAATTAATACATTTTATTTTAAATACATCGTATTTTTAATTTTAAAATATTAAAAATAAGAATTTTCTTTATTCTCTGAAAAACTAAATGTAAGAAAAATGTGACTGATGATTATTATATTATATATAATGTGGATATAGATTGAACATAAATTTCATAAAATACCATGTAAATCTACCTGTTCTCAGTCCATCACATATATATATATATATTAAAAATGTTATAGACAAATATTACATTTAGAAAAAGAATTATTATTATTCTAAAATAATCATTCGAATAAATTATTTATTATGTAACATTAAATGAAATTTCATCCATACAGGTTTTTAAATAATGATATGGTATTATATAATTCCACCCATATAAAATATTACATATTAATTAAATTTTAATATTATCAGAGTCATGGATTTCAATTGAATCTTTTCGTTCCAAGGAACATATTGTATCTTTTCATATAATTTTAGTAGTTCTAACACCTCCACTCACATTAGTAGTGATGTATTAAAAAACTCATATTTTAGTAGTAATTTTTATATTTTTGTACTATCATATTTACTTTTATAAATTTGTGTTATAAAATGGAATTACATGTTTTGAGTGACATTGAAAAATATTTCATTCAATGATTATAGTAAAAGATAATCTCTATTTTCGTTCATTATATCACAAAATTGACCCCTTTTTATTTTTTTGCTATTAAAAAACATCCTATTTTATATGAAAAAGAATTCCCCATCACGTATCCATTTTAAATTTTCGTATTATTTTATTTATTATATGATAATTTTTTTTATAAGTATAATAATATTATAATAAGTTTATATAGTCATGTGAGACTCCCATGTCCTGATATATGTCCTACTAATGATAATCCTATAACAGAAACACAACCATTAAAAAATTATGATAACTTATTTTATCCAATACACCCATTGGTCCCAGATATTTATTAATTTTATAAAGAGAGAGAACAAATATAATATAATTATTAATATGGATCCTAATAATCATATTCATGTGTTTATGGTTTCAAATAGAATATATATATATATATAATTTATGATTATAATATAATTTAGGATTCAATGGTAATAAATTCCTTTATCACTTAAAAGCACATAATTCGTATATTTTTTTTAATAACTATAGAAATGTCAAGAGTATTTCTCTTGATACATGTTTACTAAAGTATAAAAAAAATATAAGTAGATTTAAATATCCTTATAAAATATTGAAGAACTAGGATTTCACATTGGATAGTGATAAAAACCTTGGATTTTATATGAAATTAATAAATACTATAATGATCATTTTAAAATAATGGAAAATACATATTGAGGATCATATAAATTATGTAATTTCTATTCAATAGTTGAACCTTTCATGTTTGTAATTATTTAAAGATGAAATAATTGTAATTTATGATAATTATATCAAAACTAAAAACACTAAAAAATAAATACTAAAAAATATAAGATTTCTTCCCACTGCTAAATATTTCATTAAATTAATGAGTTGTATTACAAAAATATTTTCTTATTACGAAAAATTTTTATTTTAGTATATTATGAAATATATTTTATTAAAAAAACTGAATATATTTGAAAATTATTAAAAATTAAAAAATTTAATAATTTTTTTGGTTTTCAAAATTTATTTCCTTCATCTGTAAAAAAATTAAAAATGATGTATTATTAATATTATTAATGAACAAAAAATACCTATTTGAAATTAATTTATTGTTGTGCATAACACTAAAATTAAATCTCTAATCTATGTGCATGACCACTATATTTCATTTAAAAACAATGAATACATGAAAAATAGTGAATACCCCAAAAATAAATAAAAATATTAATTTTTGTATAATTTGTGGTAAATATTTAATTATTCATTAAAATACATTTCCTAAAATACTATCCAATTATATTCCTATATTAAAATTATTTCAATATAATTTCTCAAATCACTAATCATAAGAATATTTAAATCTAATGAAAGTGGAAGAAACATTTTACTATGAATAATTCTAAAAAAGTGTTTTATTATTGGATATCTATTACTACAATGTTATAGAAAGTTGAAAATCGTTATATTGAGAATAAGGTTTACTGAGTATAATTGAACAAATATTCTTATTTAAATTATTTTTACTTAGAAAGGAAAGAGAATTTAAAAATAAATAAATAATGACATTAATGATATCATAATGAATAAATTAGTTTACTTAACACCCCATTATTATTATTGAATAATAATAAGGTGACTAGGGAAATTATAAATAATAGCTTGAAACATCCTCATCACAAACTCTTATGATTGATTTTATATTATTTTATTTCGAGGATTATTTATTCTTTAATTGGTGCATGTTTTTTGTCATACTTAATATTTAGTAACCTATTTTTTTCATCTAAATCAACGAAATATATATGTTAGATGAATGTTCAATTTTTAATAAATATATATAAAAAACTAATTAAGAAATCATCACCTCTCAATATATTATTAATTTTAATCTTATCGTGTAAATTTAATATTTGTCATAATAATCATGAATTAGGAGTTTGGTGGAGAAACTATTATTTCATTTCATCTAATAATACCACCTCAAATGTGTGAAAAATTTCTAGAATAACATATTAATTATTTTTAACATTTTCCTATAGTTTTAATTCCCTTTGAATTTTTTCCACTTTGATTATAGTCGTCTGTATTACCAATAGTTGATTTATGATTTAAATAAAAACTAGTTGATGCATAGATGGATATTATATAGGTATACCTCAACAAATTACTTACAGCCTAGAAAAACATTTTCATAACCGAAGGTTGTAATATTATATTTTATTTCTATAAAAGACATCACTTGATCACAGATTTATTTATGGAAAATAGAGTGGTTTTGTGAGTGTCTGATGCTTTATCTATGAATAATGATTTATTAATTTGTCTAAGTGGGCATAGAACTGTGGTGGATTTGTTATTTAGGAATAATTAAATATTTCTAGAGCATTGTACATTTAACATAAATATTATATTAGAATAATATTTTCTCACATAAATCTATGAATGATTCATTCATATCATAATTTATTGTTATTATTGTGTGAAACATACTTATAAATAAATATTGAATGTTGTATAAGAGTAAACAAAACAGAAATGAAACCACTAATGATTGATACAAAATAAAGAAATATTTTGACAAGTCACATAAAATAGATTAATTATTTTACTGGAGGGATTATTTCAAAATGATTGGGTCATGATAATAAGGGACATAACTATTTTTTGAATAGTTAATCCATAAAAAATATGAACACAAGTGATTTCATAATTTATTTCACAGAATGAAGAAACTGACAAAGCAGTTTTTTGAATTTGGTTATTAATATTTTGGTTATTTCTTCGTAAAATGGAGCTCTCACCATGAAGAATCTAATTATAGAGTAATTTTTATCACAATAAAAAAAATGATATAGTACCCAGTTATTTTTGATGAAATGTGTCTATTTATTCCATGATTAATGTAAATATATAGACTTTAAATAAAAAAATTATTTCGTAGTGACAAGATTTTTTAGATGTTTTCATGTGGAATACTCACTAAAAACAATTTATACTATATTACATTGTTTAATGGTATAATAGGTCCCATCCTAAAATATTGATCAATATAATCGTAATGTCAAACCAGATACATACATGATTTTTACTTTACATTTTAAATAAAAAATAAAACATATTAGGAGAAACCTCTCAAAATCATAGAATCCAATTCAATTATTTATCACTCATATATTAGAGAAATGAAAAAATATAATTGTGAGATCAAATTTCCAGTAAATGTTACATAAAATACGAAATATATTATAAGTATATATGTAATAATCAATGTGTAATGTTAAATAATAAAAAATATGTGTTATTAAATCAGAACCATGAACAAGAAATGAGTCCTTTTATAATATCAAAAAAATGGCATCATGATAAAAATAACTGATATATCAGTAATTGAGGTGATTAATATTGGAAATCTAGTTCTAAAAAAACCTGATATTTATACCATTGTGAAGTTGTTCCTAGATAGTATATTTTATGTGTAGGCATAATCAACAAACCAATTTAATAATCTAGCCAATTTATTTTTCATATGAGACATGTCTATACTTAAAGGTGCTATCTAATTTCAACATTGACCTGTCATTACATTTACAATGGATTTGATATATAGTGATTTGTTAATTTATTTCCTAAAAAATATTCCTTATCAAATAATTATCAAAACTGTGTAATAATATATAATATAAATATTTTCCTATAAAATAAAATTCCATTCACTATAAAACACTATATATAAAAATGGAATATAGTTTAAGGAAATAATCATTTCAATGATTAAATTAATATTGAAATTTAAAATAAATTAAATTGTAAATGATCTTATGAATGTGAATATTTCAGTGGATATTTAATGACAAATTTTTTTGAGATAAACACCATAATAATTTCATTATAAATGTAATTATTTTTAAAATAAAATCCTATAATCATTAAAATATATTATAATATTAAATATTTCAAAATATTTTTCAAAATATTTTATTACTGAAAAATAATAGAAATATAGTAAAATTGTTCAAATATTGTAATATGGTTATAATGGAAGGGAAATATTTTAACACCATATACATTTAAAAATTCCATTTATTTTTATATATAATGAAATTAAAAAATTCATTTGGAAGAAATTAAAAATATTACATAAAAATATTTTGAAAATTTGATGATGACATATAATGCCCATTGATTAAATAAAAATAAATTATTTATAATTATTTTGTAAAATATAGAGATATATCAATTATATACATGATAATAAAAATAAATAAGATCGGATTCAGTTTTAATGATACTCATGATGGGGTAAATTAAATTCAATAACTAAAAATATATATAACTTGATATACATTTAAAATTCCTAAAATTTAAATTATGTACACCACATAAAAATAAATTTATTCGTTATACCAAATACAGATCAATTTATAAGAAATTGAGATGAAATCACTTCAGAAGATCTTATCACTGAAGGGATAGTTAATCAATAAAGTGATTATGTGTATCAAATCTAAAAAATATTAAAAATAATTATAAAAAAATCACAGAAAAATTTCACCCATAATCATGGCATAATATAGTCAATTGTGTATTTGTAATATTGGGTGAATTTAAATTGAGTAATGAAATCCCTTACCAAATATTCAACATACCTCATAAGTGATTTTTATGTCATATATAAAAAATTTATAAGTATTATAGAACATTAAAAAACAAAATACAAGTATATAAATTTATATATTAACCATTTAAAACATTTTATCTCCCAATTTTTAATTATATTTTATTATCATCATTTTTTAGTGTGATAATATATTTGTTTTTCTTATCTGTTTTGATTTTGCTGTTTTGATCCTTAATAATTCTCATGGTGCCATCGTACCCATTTTTTCCAATATTTAAATAAAATAAATATTCAATATATATATAATTTTAGACACATCAATGAAATATAGATATAGAAATGTGTATTACACTTTTCTTGGTGATAGTAGGTCATACATACACAATAAAAACGCTTTCACTTTTCCTAGTAAAGAATAAAAGAAATGTAAATAATAATTAAACATTATATAAGAATTTAAAAATCATATATATTAATTAAATATATCATTATCATCATCCATGTAAAATGTAAATTAAAAACAGATCACAATGCTTTATGGAGGTGGTATTCCACATGCATGAATGAGAGATATTTTTCATTTCCAATGTATTTTAAGGTAAGAAGGTTCATATGAAAAATTAAATTCATGAGAATAATTATGTTATAAATATTATATATATTTATTAATTTTACGATTATAACTAACCAGGTATTATGTTGAGGAAAAAAATTACACAACTATGTGAAGATGGTAAGTCATACTTATGCATAGCTAATGGTTTCATTTATATTTGGATGAAAAAGAGATATAATATAGTTGGATAATAATAATAACAAAAACACATAATATTTATTATATTGGATTTATTATTTTGTGATTGTTTACAAATATATATAATAAGTAGAAAAAAAATTACCCTAAAAATTTTATAAGTACAGTTAAATATTCTTCTATAGGTTTCCATTATATAACCTCTTAAAGGATATTGGGTTGATATTTTCTAAATTAAACTATATATACAACTTTTATAAGGATTATTAGAAGAGAAATGGTATGGTTTTATTTGATATAGGTTTCTAAAAAATTTGTATATAAAAGTGGGAAGAGGTTCTTTTTACTAGGTAGTGGAGGGTAAATCCTGGAATTTCAAAAAATATTAAATTAATATTAATTATTATTCATACAAAAATGAATAGAAATTGATATAATAAGGATATATGATGATTACTATTTTAAATCCTGTCATAAAAATATTTTTGGGTAAAATAAGGTTATGTTTCCATACTTATCTCTTTTTTTAACCTCTCATCAATTTGTTTCCCAATCATGTGGATAAAAACATTTTTTACACTATAAGAGTAATGAAAGAAAACATAAAATGAAAATTGGAACATAAATTTACATGGTATGAAATTATCAACCATATATTATCAAATTGGTCCTAGTTCAATATTTCAATTATTTTTCATTAATTCAATAAAATATATGTTCCATAAAATATCATTAATGAAGTTTTTTTTAGCATATTCATTTAATATTACATCAAAAACATCAAAAAATTATATATATCAAATATAATCCATTATAAACACAAAAATATTTAATTTATCTATATAATTCACAAGACACAACAATTCATCTATATTATATTACTTCTAATATTTTTAAAATCATTTATTTTACTATTACTATTAATTGAATAAATAGTACATTATTGTTGCATAAACATTTTGTGTAATTATTCTATATTTAAAAATTAAAAATTTATTACTTCGAAAGAAATAAATAAATATGTTAAAAATATTATGATAAAATAATTCTTAATAAATTTTTATCATTATGTAAACAAATAAAATTATTTAAAACAATAAAATTGACATTTTTGAGTTTTACATGACTTAATATAATATATATTCCATTAACAAACAATAATAACACCAAAATGTAATGTATTAAAATTTTGGATATATAAGGCCAAATTAGACCCATAAAATGAAATACTTCTAAGTGTTGGGTCAAATTTTAATACCATATCATATTTTGATTCACTTCAATTACCTAATTCCCCCTTCACCAATGAGTTAAATTTAACCATGGTTACTATTAATAATTTATAAAAGTATAAGGGAAATATTTTATAAATATAGACCTACTTTCTCCAGATATTGAATTTTTTTTTTCAATATTTAATTCATAGAATTAGATTATGTTTATTTTTGAAAAAAAAAACACAAATCTCAAAAAAATCATTTTTAACAACAAATATATTTTAAGTAAAAATTTATATTTATACCAAATTTAACAAAATATTTACTATAGTGAATTTAAAGGATTATTAATAATATAAGAGATGTTTTTTTAATATAAATCTATTTTAATGTAAAATGGATATTTTAAAATTCCTGAAAATAATATATAAATCTCAATAAAATAATTTTTATTTTTCACTATTCAATTGAAAAACAACATTCTTGATTAAAAATCAACATATGAAAATGTTGGTATGGTTATATTCAAAATTATATAATGTTTATATAACAAAAATGTTTAAATGAACTAGAAATTAGTTTTACTACTTTTTCATAATAGTCATTACAAACCATTTTCTATGAAAGTAATTTTTTATAAATAAAATGCCTTCACTATAAAGTGATTTCTTATTCCCATATAATTAATCAATAAATTTTTATAAATTTGGCCATATATATATACATTACAGTATGATTAATCATATTTATACCCATCAATTAAATATACAAGTTATAATGGTTATATTTACATAATAATATTTTATGGTTCATTTTAGCCTAGTTTTGAATGATGTATATGGAATTGACCGTCATATAATAATAAATTATATAGGTGTTTCATTATCCCTCATTCAAGAAGTTATGTCCTCATAATGTTTCGTTTTTCTCCATAATTATCGGTTTTAAAATTCTAAATTCATATATTGAAAACCAATGTAATGAATTTTTTTAATAAAAATTCCTCTTAAAATAGGGAAAGGGGGATATGATGGTCACAGAGAATAAATAAAAACCATTTTTTGAAATTTGATTACATTAGTGTTATGAGAAAATAATAATGTGGTGGATATTACCATCCCATGTACAAATAGAGAGTGATAGAGAACATGGTTAAGAGAATGTTAATTACTAAAAATCATTATATATGTGATTGGTAAAAATACTATTGATTCATCCTCAATGACCAAAATATGACATAATTATTATTTCAGTAACCTTTTATAGAGTTAAAGATTTTATTTATCATTTAGACCAAGAACCTAATGAAATATAATTAGTCGGCATGTAAAATACTATTAGTTAATCAATTTACTTCTAAATATCATCGTATTTGTGAATAATGAGTATTAATGGTGGTAAATTTTATTTATGAAACATTGAAATTGACTTTTGATGGATCCCGTAATCCTCTAAAGGAAAACAATGTATTCCTTCTATGTCACGACCCTTCCCCCGGGGCCCGTGTCGTGACTACCCCAAGCCCGCCTTCCATTTTCCGGGAGTTGGTTACTAGAACCAAAGACATAAATCCCTAAAACTGGGAAGTCATTGCCTTTATAAACTATAAACCCACAAAACAGAGAAAGATGGAAGAAAACATAAAGTAAAACTGTATACAAAAAGTAGTGCTGAAAAGTAAAGGGGGCCAGAAATACTTGCCCAACGGTAAAGTAAAAGTACAACTAGAAAGCAAGTACAACTGAAGAAAAGTAAAATAGCAACTGGGATGTCCACCAAGGTTCTTACCTGAAATGTATGTATAGATAGCCTCCCCAGCACTCCATGTATTTCAGTCTCCCCCATGTACCGACTCTTCGTATGGTCCACCTATGGGTATCGTCCAGTCCTACCACTCTGATCTGTAGTCAGCATTATCTGTTTTCTGCAACCAACACAACGAGGTGAGTGCATATCCTGTGCAGGGGCGGGTATAACGATACTCAGTAGGGACCCCGAGACCCTCAAAGTCAGACAAAATCCCTCAAGGATAAACCACAATGTATGAAATCAACAGATAACCCCACCCAGGTATATGCCCATACATGTACGTACCTTATCTAGTAATTTATCTCAATCAAGGGGAATAAACAAGTTACTGATTAAGCTCACACATGTATACAACTTTTGTAGAGTGATAGAGATGATCAGATGTAGCCATTGAATCATCTAAGCTGTCAGATCAACACATGATCCAAGACCAGCTATTCTGTCAGACTAACACATGGTCCAATAACAGAGGTCAAAACTGCCAGACCATCACATGATCGAGGAACACTCGTCAAAGCTATCAGACCAACACCCGATCTAGGACCAACTATTCTGTCATACTAACACATGATCGAGAATATAAGTATGAATTCTCAGACCAACAATTTATCCAGGAACTGTCATCGGCACACATCGAGCCACATGGTTTCCACAAAGAATGCTCGATTTCGGGTGGGTTCACTCCTAAATGCATGTTTTGACATGGAATCTGCCGCCAAGTCCCATGAAAATGTATCTCAAAGGTCCTCTATGTCATAGGGGTCTCAACGCAACAGACTGCGTGTAAATCGGACGTCCGGTCTGTTAGTTATTAGATTTTAGTCCTGGGGGCCTGGTTGGATACGTGTACGATCCAACCTAACCATAACTCAACTATACCCTACCCTCCAATGTGGTAACATCAAGGGACTATCTCTAATCAAGATCACCAGTGCCGCTGAAGGCTCTTCAAAAAAACGTCAGGTGCCAAAAATATGGCCAATGTATGGAAATGAGTCCATAGTGGGCATGGGTCCAGTCCGACCCGGTCGGTCCGACTCGGCCCAACCCAGTTTGGGTTGACCCGGTCTTGGTCAACCCTATCATACCCATTGGATCTTACCCATCCCATTGGGCAGGTCAGTCAACTATGTTTGGCCCAGTCCACTAGGCCTGGTCCAGAGGACTGCGGGGGCGGTTTGGCCCTGTGGTCGCTGCGTAGGCGGCTCAGCCCGATGGTCGGGGCCGATTCTATGAGAAACGTTGCGTGGGACGATGCGAGTCAGCATGGGAGGCAAGCGTTCTGGAGGCCAGGGGTATGCTGGTGGGGCGCGTGCAGGCGGCGTGGGGAGCAACGGTGCGCGGGCAGACTGCGGGTCGCGCGAGCAGGGCACGGGAGGCCGCGGGTGGGCGGCCGGGGCACCAGGCAGCACGCTGGGAGCCTGGATGCTGGTGTCCTAGGTGCCGGGAAATGGGCCGGGAGGCCGGCCGGGTGTAGGGAGGCACGCCGGGAGGCCGTGGGCAGGCGGTCGGGAAGCCGGGCAGCGCGCCGGGAAGCCGTGGGTTCGGCTTGGGTATGAGGGGCACCGCAGGGGTTGTGCGGTTCAAAGATGCTATGGGTAGTGCAGCCTTGTCATTTCCACCTTAGTCGCCACGTCGTTGGTTTGTTTTCATGCGGAGGAAACGCCATAAGAGATCGGTTGAGTGAGTCTGGCCATGTTTACTGGCCTACACCCTCCGCGTTTAGGGGTGATAACTAAAGGCTCATGAAGAGAAGAATATGTCCAACAATTCACCTGCAACAATAATGTTCCAATCATTGAATGAGTTAAGAAAAAGGAATATCAACACATAATAAAACCCTAATTTTAATTATTGGTCGTTCAAAGTTCTTTGGTGGTGTTTCAAAAAAAGTCGAGGAAGGTCTTCGTTTGTCATGTACACCAAGAACTCTTCCACTCCCGAATTCATACGACAGTTTTGGAAGTGGTTCCACATCGGTAGATATCCGGGGAAGGGGTCGAAGAGAATCAGTGTTCTTATTCGGTGGAGCATTCTTCTTTATTCATTTGGAGCCTTTATCCCTAGCATTCCTCCTCCCAATCTCCAGGAAATGCCAAATGAAAATAATAGAGAAATGGTTTGTCTATTATTTTGTTGGAACAACAATTAAAATTGGAATTAATTAATCAATACGTCTCCCCCCAAATTAATTCACAAGAGTTATCAAGAATTAATTATATGATATTGGCACAATTAAAAGCTAATGGAGGTTAAGAGGTTCTCCCTCATTAATGAGGGAGAGTTGAGAGGTTTTATCCCCTTTAATGGGAATGTTACGGGGTTAAGAGCTCGGGTGGTCCCCACAAAATTAATCCTCTAAAGGGAGCATGAGTACAGGTGTGCCCCACCTCCATAACCTCTCCAGGGAGGATAAGGTATGGTGGCCCGACCTCCAACTCCATTGAGGAGGATTTAACCACCCAACCACTACATGGCAGCTAAAATAAAATAAAGTGTTAGCTCATTTTATTTTATTACCATTTTATTAAACCCTAAAAATTAACTTCTATGCTCAACCCACTGTCGTCAAAGTGAATTTCATCTTAAGCGAATACGGATGCTGCAAGTTCAACGTTTCCCTCAAATTTCAATTCCATGTAATGTTTCAAAACTTGTAAAATCATGCCCATATGTTTACCGAACGTACCTGAAGAAAAAATCAGAAATTGATTCCAGGTACACCGGGCCTCAGAATCATGCGACGTAAATTGTCGCGGACTTGTAAAATTCCCATGTATTTAAGAAAAAAAATTCCATGGAATTTCCATATCTTTACATTCTCCCCACCTTAGAGATTTACGTCCCAGTAAGCTACAACCCGTTCATTGGGAACGATTGGGGATATTGAGCATGCATACAATCCTCCCTCTCCCATGTGCTCTCCTAGAGGTTCCCATGCTTCTAGAGAACGTGAAATGAGGTATCGATCGACCATGTAGGACCATCTCCTATCGATCCTCAATATCCACTGAACCTCCGTAAAAGTCACCCCATCGTTGACGTCTAGATCTCCATGGTCAATGAGTTTGGATGGGTCCTACACGTATCTCCTCAGTTGAGATACGTGGAAGACGTCATGCACCCGGTGCAATTGAGGTGGAATTTCCAACTGTAAAGACACCTCGCCTACTCTGTTGAGGACCTAGAAAGGTCTGATGAATCTTCGAGATAACTCTTCATCTCATCCAAATCTCCATAGAACTCATCGGGGTGAGACCTGAAAAAAGACGTGGTCACTATACTCAATCTCTAGAGGTCTCTATATCCTATCAACATATGACTTTTTCCTACTCTGTGCTATCTTTATCCATGCCTATATGATCTACATATTCTATATGATAGCCCATACCATCTCTGGTCCCACTAGTGGTGACTCTCCTGGGTCTGTCCAACATAGTGGTGATTTGCAATGTCAACCATACAAGGCCTCAGATGGTTCCATACCGATGGTGGAGTGATAGCTGTTGTTGAACAAAAACTCCACCAAAGGAAAGTGATCCTCTTAGATACAACCGAAGTTGAGGACACATTAATTGACCACGCCCTCGAGAGTCTGAATGGTCCGCTCAGTCTGACCATCCGTATGAGGATGCAAGTCGGTGCTCAAATGAAACTGTGTCCCGAAAGACTTCTCCAACCCCTTCCATATCCGGAAAGTGTATAGTGTGTCACGAAATGAGACAAAAGAATAATGTACTCCATGTAGCCGCACAATCTCTTGAACGTAGAGGTGTTCCATGTTCTCTACTTAAATATGCTATTTAATCGGTATGAAGTGGGCCGACTTAGTCAGTCGGTCGACGATCACCCAAATCAAGTCATGACCCCAGGATGTACATGGAAGTACCATCACGAAGTACATGTATATCTCATTCCACTTACACTCTGGGACCTCTAAAGGTTGTAACAATCCTTCTGGTACCTGGTGATCTGCCTTCAATTGTAGACATGTCAGGCATCGAGAGACAAACTCTCCAACCGACTTCTTCATACCTGTCCACCAATGCTATCGTATGAGGTCCTGATACTTCATCGACACACTTGGATGTATTGTTAGAGGGGATGTGTGGAACTCCCTCCAAAACTCCTCCTAAAGTGCTACTGGTACCAATATATGTCCTCTAAAGGGGATTCTGTACTCCCCACATTTAGTAAATCCATCAGGTGCCTGCCTTGTGGATATCTGAGCATGTCATGTCTCGCAATCAGCGTCCCCATATTGTGCCTCTCTGACTCGCTGAATATGTGGTGGAGTGACCATATGAAACTATAGAAACGTTGCCCCGTCTTTATCCACAAAGGATATCTGCAAAGCCGGTAGCTTATATGTCACCTCTACTAGAAGCTATATACCATACCTTCTTCTGAGTGCATCTCCAACAACATTCCCCTTATCGGGCGTATAAACAATCTCGAAGTCATAGTCCTGGAGGAACTCAAGCCATCAGTGCTGTCTCAGATTCAGGTCCTTCTGAGAGAAGATATATCTGAGACACTTGTGATCAGAGTACATGGTAAAAATTTTGACACTCAGATAGTGCCACCACATCTTCAAGTCGAAATCCTCTACTGCTATGTCCAGGTAAAGGGTAGCGTAGTTCCGCTCATGCTGTCTCAGCTACCAAGAACCAAACACGATCACTACTCGCTCCTACATCAGGACACACTCGAGTCTGATCCCTGATGCGTCTCAATAGACTATAAACCCTAATCCTTCCTCTAGAATCTTCATGATGGGGGGCACTAGTTAGCCTATGCCTCTGCTCTTGAAAGCTCGGTTGGCATCTCTGCAACCACAGAAATGGTTTCCCCTTCTTCAGCAAGGCGAATAGTGGTGCTGCAACTCTAGAGAAGTCCGGTACGAATCTCCGGTAATAACATGACAAACCCAAGAAACTCTATACCTCCATCACACTCATGGGTGGTTCCCAAGTATGTAACTCTTCAATCTTCCCTGAATCCAATTAATCCCCAGCCTCTGAGATGATGTGTCCCAAGAAGTGAACCTCTCGGATCAAAAACTAGAACTTTGGGAACTTATCATAAATCTTGTTCTCTCGTAGTGTGTCCAGTTCTACCCGCAAATGGTAGCTTTTCTCCTCCTCTGTAGTTGAGTAGATTAGAATTTCGTCATGGAAGACTACAACAAAGTGATCGATGTATAGCTGGACGATCGTGTTCATGAGTCACATGAACACTATAGGAGTCTTGGTTACACCGAATGGAATAACCAAGAACTTGTAGTGGACGTATCGACATCTGAAGGTCTTCTTCTGCACATTTTTGGTCTCGAAAACTGAGCTAGTGATATCCTGATCTGAGATCTATTTTCGAGAACCACTATGCTCCCTTAATCTAATCAAAGAGGTCTTCGATCCATGGGAGTGGGTACCTGTTCTTCACAATCACTTATTTCAGGCGATGGTATTCAACACAGAGCCTCAAGCACTCGTCTAACTTATTGGCGAACAAAATCAGGGCTACACAAGGAGATACACTGGGCCAGATGAATCCCTTCCCATGCATGTCCTCCAGCTATACCGACAGCTCAGGATGTTCAGTGGAATCCATCTAATATTCTGGAGTAGATATTGGTGTCATCCCGAGGTACATTTCAATGTATAATTCCACCTCTCTGCGAGGTGGTATTCCGTGAATGTCATCAGGGAAATCATCCATGTACTGGTCCACCAATATAGGATAGCTCGTACATTCCACATCAACTTCTCCAAGGGTAAGGCAGGGAAACTAATATGTTATCAGATGTACCCTCCTCTGAGTAAGTCCATCATGTGCTTCATGGGCTCCCTTCTCGCCTGTGAAGGTAAACCTAGTTCCATCCATGCAGACACACCAAGCATTGCGCCAAATACAATCAATCTAAGAATGGATTGTTGATAACTTGTCCATAGCCAAGATGGTGCCGTAAGGCCTCGACGCCACTACGAGGAGATCCCAGCCAAATCTCTCACCTCCTAGAAAATGATCACACTACCAGAACCAACGTGTAATCGTCGAGTATACTCCCGTAGGTGTCTCTAGCTGTAAAGATCGATCCAACGGCTCCGTCAGAATCTCCGAGCACTGAACGAGGGTAGTGGAAATTAAAGAGTGACTAGAACCTATGTATATAAGTAATATAGCTATGGTGGAGTGGACACAGATCATACCTCAAATCATCTCTGGAGCACCATGGTTGTATGCCTCAGCTGCCTGGTGATATGCTCTCCCATGTCCACCTGCTCCCTATGGTCGGGGAGGACCTCCTGGTGGTGGTGGTGGTAACACCTCAAATCTTCGTCCACCAACAGGTGCATGACCAGCTCCTCTACCATATCTGTCGGCTCTCTGCAGTCCGCCTCGATCAAATCTCTACCTCTGCTTGGGAGGTCCCTCAAATGATTGCTGATTATCAGTACAACTGGTCGGACAATCTTGATCCACGCGACCATGCCTACCACAAGAGTAACATTACTTGATACCGGCATGAATGGATCTATCTTGGGTGCCTCGCACAACTGAATTTATATCCCAAGTTCTTCCACTGGATGGCCTGGTCCGCATGGTCCTCTGCGAAATCTGTCTAGTACCAGCTACAGAAGACTCTGCTGCATGTCCACTAGTGATGGGTCTCACTACTGGTGAATGATCAGCACAGAAACTCTCCACTAGGAGGGCTCTCTCAAATAGCCCTGCCTGCGGTGAGATGCTGAGGGATATCATCGAAGCACTGATCTCTCGCCTGAGCCCCTTCTCGAAGGTGTGAGTCCTAGATAATGGGTCTCGAACCATATCTGTGGAGTGACATGAGAGATCGGTGAACCTCGCTATGTACTGTGCCACATTCATGATACCCTACTATTGATGCAGTAGCTTCAGTATATGCTCCACATGTATGGTGGATGGGACAAACTCTGTCCGAAACCGGCTCCCCAAGTCTACCCAGAGATGCCTCGCCTCGTTATGCACCTGGAGAATCTGGCTTCACTATCTGCCTACTGTTTCTTGAAGCAGACTCGCAGCAAGGATCACTAAAAGGTCTGATGGTGTCCCTACTAGTCTGAAGAGACTCGCCATAGCCTCCATCTAATCCCCAATTATCTACGGGTTTTTCACTCCACTGAACCTGGGCAGCCTCTGGCACTAGAACTCATGCAATGCACTCATGCGGCATGCACCCTCTACTACTGGGGCTGGTGGAATCGGTGGCCCAATGGGTAGTCGTACTGTTGCTACCTTCGTACTAATAGGGCTTCACACTAAGGCATTATCAATCAGTGGGTTGTTATCTCGTACAACTCTCAGAACCCTAGCAGGCTGTCTGCGTGGAGGCATCCTGAGATGAAATGGGTGCGACACAGTCAAAATTTATACCTAGTGGCCCGTCTCAAGAGATCAAAAGGAAAGCTCTTGAAAACACACACACAATCTCTATTTTCATGCACTAAGTCGGAAATCCCAAGTCAGGGTCCTGGTGTACGGATACATCAGCGCTGCACCAACACTGGACTCCCTGAACAATGAACCACACTCAGTAACCTTAACACTATTTCTTCATAGAAAAGAAAGACCATATAAATATGTTCTGTAGTAGAACGAACTCATCTAATACCAATTTTTCATGAACTGTCCCCTGGGGCCTGTGCCGTGACTACCCCAAACCCGCCTTCCATTGGCCAGGGGCTGGAGACTATCACCAAACACGTAAATCCCTAAAACTAGGAAGGCATTTCCTTTATAAACATTAAACACACAGAATATAGTACGTAGGAAGCAAACACTAAGTAAATCTATATACAAAAAGGCGTATGAAGAATGATATTTTGAATAATCTCAAAGCATTTAAGATTAAAATCTATTAGTTTTCATTACACACAGATATGAATAATGATATTATGAATTATCTCAACGATGTGATAATGTTTTTTATTCTCTATATATTATATTTACAATTATAAAATGAGAATAATATATGTATTATATTTTACAATATATATTTAAATAAATCATTATTGAATTTTTTTAAATATGCAAGGAATCAATCAAAAATATATATTATTAATATTTATATCCTTATAAAATACTCAAGAATACAAGAACAAAATATTGGAAAAAGGATTTCCATTTTTTGAATACATCACTTAATTTAATATATGGATGCTCCTCTATCAACGAATGAATCTAAACTCAATCCATTGAAGTGATATTCATAAAAATTATGCTTCATATGACAAACTAAAAGAGATGACATAATTTTAATGGAGAATCACACTTATTTGAAATGTTCTCCCATCTATCACCATGCTTACATACTATATCATTCAGTATCCAAAGACTTTCATAATCTATTATGATAAAATTCATTACAACCTTATTTTGGACTCCCAAAAGAAGGAAGACATCACTTGGCTAGTTTTTGTATACTTTAAAGACAATAAAAGATGTAATAATAAATTCTAATAGACCTGATGTGTTAATGTGCGACATTCCTTCTGAATTTTTATGTGATGCAGTTATAGACCATTGTAACTGGGAAATATATATCCTTAAAAATATTTGAATTCAACATTTAATTTAATTTAATATGAATAGAAAGTATCTAAAACATTGAAGGGTTTTAGGGACACTATTTTTATCCTTCATGTTAACTGTTGTTGTAATTTTAGTAGGGTTATTGACATCTGGAATGAAAATTAGGCTACAATTACACTATTCATCTATGGATTACATGTCCCTAACATCTTATTTAGACATTATTGATGACATCTAGATTTCATTGTAGGTATTCTCAATGATAAATATAGATATATTCATTTCTGTATTGAATTAGTTGAGGGTATACTTTTTTCATTTCATTATAAATTCCTTAGTGTGTCACCATGAGTTTTAAATGAATATTATGTTTTATTGCAAATTCAACTCACTACACTATGTTTAAAAAACATAAACATATTATTAAAATAATATTATTTAAACATGGTCAATAAACCATATTTATTAAATTGGATGGTATGAATATTATTATCTCCCTTAGGAAATATTAAAAATATTACTTATCAATGTAAATGTATATAAAAATTCATAGGAAATAAGAACTCAATTATTAATACAGACATTTATTATTTTAATCAAATATAATTTTTATGAGAATTTACAATTATTAATATTTGATATATTAGAAATTTTATTTTATTAAAGAAAACATATTATATTAATTATAATATCAATATTTAATTATGGTTTTTTTTGGAGATTTTTAAGAAAGTATTAATTTTTCGTTGAATAGGGAAAAATTCCAATTTTTTAAAAGCTCATTTATGTTAGTAAATTTAGTAATTTAAAAGTACCATTATTATTTAAATATAATTTTAATGTTACACAATTTTTATTTTTGTAGATATAATAAGAATAATTACATTTAAAATCCCATTTATACTAGGTTTCTTTATAATTTAATTTTTGGGCTTATAAACACATTTTTTTTGAAAACAACTTTAAAGTGCATAATGTTCTTACACATTAAATTTTTAAAACAACACCTAAAGTGTATTTATTTAAATTATATTAATATATTAAATATCTATATAATAGAATTTAACTTCAGTTTATGATTATTTCTATTAAAATATTTTATATTGGATCATTTATCTTTGAAAAATGTATTTATAGAAAAATAGATTTTCATCGCACTTGTGGGTTTTATTTTTATTATTATTAATCCAATAAATTTAATTCAATTTTTAAAATTCATTCAATATTTTTAATTTCTATAATTTATATTATAAAAATATTTCAACATAATTTATATTTACAATTAATAGTTAAAACTGAAAAAATATATTATAATCGTTAATGTTAAGACCATTTTAATTGGGGTTATTCTAAAAAAGGTAAATGAAATAAAATTATTAAAAAATAATATTAAAGAAAATTAGAGTTATTCATGTAACATATCACTCCTATGAAAGTTTATTTTTAAATTTTTTTGGTACATATATTGAATTGGTCTTCCCATTTTTTAATAATATTGGGTATTTAAAAAAATTCCACTACTCATCAATTATAATGTGGACCACCATCCTTGAAGTTGTTCACCCCAATCAAGACATATTCATCAACTAATACCTAAATAAATATCTCACCAAAATCCATAGAAATGTTCTATATATTATTTTCATTTATAAACAATATCCATTGGGTTATAAATAAGAGATCCCAAGGTGGATCTTCTAAGGAAAAGAAAATTGTCTTCACCGAGATCCATCATTTTTAAAAAATTCTTTTCCATATCCTATAATTATGAAAAACTAAAATATACCCACAAAATTATCTTTTATATGCTTAGGTATTTTTATATGGATTTTATAATATTAATGAATCAACTAATCTGTCAAATGGTAAATGAAATTGTCATGGGTTAGTGTGACAGACTACCACCTCACGAACAAGAGTAATTTGTATTCCTTCATCACTTCACATGACTATACATAATGATGGATTTTATTTTACAATATATATTCATTAAATATTAATAATTTTTTAAAATAAATATATCACATTCCATTTTACATTATCATTCATTGAATTATGATAACATCATTCGTGTGTATCGAAGAAAACATCCTCACGAAACGATGAGATATTTTTTACCACATAAAATGATTTGTAATGAAATGATTTTGATGAATTATTAGTTTTTAATAAATAATATTTCATATATAGCTTGTATTTAATGATTTAGAGAGTTTATCATGCATTACACACGACACCCAATTTTAAAAACCTATAATATTTAATTAACCTTAATATTTAAACACTTCTACCATAATAGGGTCATTAAACATAGCTTTATGTATAATAATAATTAGTTTTTTAAATATAATTTATAAGGTTTTTATATAAATAAATTATATTAATAAATGGTACATTAATTTTTGAAAATTCAGAATATGTTTCGAAAATATATATTTTTTCTAAAAATAAATTCATTTTTTAAGAAAAAACTAAAGGAACATTTATGAATTAATGAAAAATACATAAAAAACATTATTTATAAATATAAATCTTAAAATTTTATTTTAATTAATTTGTTATTGTAAAAAAGATAAACTTTTCAGTGAATAGTTAAAAATTATATTTCTTATAAATATTGTATTTTTTAAAATATTTTATAAATATAATTTTTTTTATTTTAAATATATAATTACTTTAGTTGTATATTCAAAAACACAATTTAGGTAAATATAATAATTTTCATGTTGAAATTGAATATTAGTACAATTTATACTTATGAATATTTTCTAATATAAAACCCATTTTCTTATCTCGTTTGTGTGTTTAGTTTAAAAACAAATTCAAAAACTTCTTGGACTATAATAATTAAAAAATGATTCCATATTTTTAATTAGATAAATTAATATAATCTAATAAAATATACATAAATTTTTCCCAAACTGGGTTGTAAAAATTTTAACCAAGTATTTTTACAATTAATTTAAAAATGGGTTAATATAAGGTTAAACATATATTATAAGGTTTAAATGACCCAAAACCTTTAAAAACCCCATTGGTGACAATATTTAGACAATATATTCTATAGTATGAACATTTAATTATATAAGTTATTTATTTCATAGAAACGGTTGATATACATTCTTCTTGACAAAAATTACATGTTTTCACTCATCTCACATATCAAAATCCACACCCTATATTCTCATATCTAGAGTTAAAAAACCATTTTGATTATACACGAACTAAAATCTATGATCCTTAATTCCATAATGTTATCCATGAAACCCTAATTTGATTATAAGTACATCTTTTGAATGATTTTGCTGTAGACCCCGAGAGGTTACCTGGAGAAGTGGTGATATTCTTCTACAAGTTTTTTTATTTTATTTATTCCTCAAAATCATTAAATTATTTTTAAAAAAATTTAATAGATATTTTCAATATATTATATATACATATATTTCATTAAAATTTGTTTATGACCAACATCCCTCCTCTCTTCCCACAAATCATATATGATAACGTTAGTCGTGTATATGGAGGACTACGACCTCAGATACCAATGCGTCATGTTTTATAGGAAGTCCTCCCATGGTTGGGTATGAATATTGATATAATGTGTATATATAGGATATTTATAACAAAAATATAATTATATAATTATAATATCATATATACATTCTTGCATTCTATGAAATGGTGGATATGAAACTGTCGTTCGTGTGTATGGAATACTACCACCTCGCGAAGCAATGTGATTCTCATTTCATAATAATTTTTCATGGAAGGAAATAATATAAAATATAGTAAATATATTTGATATATATGAAATATATTATTTAGGAATATTAATATAATATTATTACTTATTTTCTTTCACTGCTTGAAAAATTTGAAGTAGCCTTCTGGCATATGTTTGATCATTCATATCAATGAATATTGTATTTCATTTTCTATAACATAATATTATGGATTACCCAAAATAAATATAAATTGAACATAAATGATATTTATATTATAGTTAACTATATGGAAATAATGTAACCTTGTTCAAATAAATAGGACCAAAAATACAAAATAAAAAAATACATAAAATACATTGGAGTCATTACCTAAAACGCGACTCTATCATGAAATACATAATATAAAAAAAAAAATTCAAAAAAATAATAATTTATGTTTGGATATATTTAATAATGGAACTATAGTAGATTTATAATAAACTTATATAAAGTATACATGAGGTTCAAACATGTTTTAATGAAGTTCATATTTTTTGTTAGGGATTTTAATCTCAATTTTCCTTCTTTGATACATATGTTGTGAGATATACCAATATTATTTCATTATTATTTTATAGAAAAAAGTTTACATGTGTTATCATGAATTAATTAGTTCTATGATATCTGAATTTTCATTAAATTTTATTATTTAATGTATGTAATGACAAATAATTTTATCAATGTAATTAGCCTTCTAATAATACATCATATATGGAACCAAAAAAAACAATGACATCATAATTGAAGAATGATATTTTAGTTCAAAAAGAAACCAATAATTATAGTTGTATGATAAATATAAAATATGATTTCTAGAATAGGAAAATATTAATTTTCTTTGTGCTATTAGAATGAATAAACTAACTTTCAATGATGTAGAAATAAAATCTAGTTTTAATGTTAATACATGCATTATAATATAATCTTAATTTATATAGCATATAAATGAAAATATTATATATCTATATAATTGTATATGTAAATGAATATTTATAAAATTATAAATAAAATGTTGTTATATTTGCAAAATGAAAATTTTTATAGACATTTAAATAAGTGTTATAATTACATAAAAGTATATTTATTTTCATAAAACATATTAATAAAATATTTTGTATTGTAATATGATAATAATATATTTTTAAGAGAATGTAAATAATTTTTAAATGTTTCATTAAATACGATATAATATTAAAATAGTATTTTTTCCAAATATTGATTATTTTATTTTAAAAATAAAATTTCAATATCTACAAAAACTATTTTCATAAAACTGATTTGATATTTGAAATACAGACATATAAATATTATTGGGGTCAATTATATGGATTTTATTAAAATAGATGAATATATGGTTAGTAGTGATAAATAGAAATTTATGTTATTTAACATTATATGTAAATAATGGATTTTATGTGTAATGGTTGAGTCATGGATGATGTTTGTGCCCATGATCTCAGAATCGAATTGTCTAGTTAATTTAATTTGATATAATAACCAATACTATTAATAATAATGATCCCAAATAACAAGAAAATGAATAAAATAATCAAAAACACCCCTCTACCCTATAAATTCAACCCCTCAATACAACTTCACCTTCGACCTTTATATCCTTGAACATTGCATAATATTTTCTGAATTTTACTCCCAAACCACTTCCCCATGTCATAATCATTCTGGTCTCACAAAAGTATCAATTACATGTGCATTAAGAAGGTTTTCAAGGATATTTCATTCTAGAGGAAAGAGACTAATTATTTCTCTTTTATTTTCTTTTCTTTTCTTATCCTCTCATCACATCCATTATAGAAAGTCAAATGATAACTCCAGTATCAATAATATTTTTGAATTTAAATTTTTTTAATATAATATACATCATAAAATCTCTTGTCCTATCATTTTTATTCTAAAATTGAAAACATTATCATTGAGACGTTGACTCACCACCATCATGGACGATGATTTTTTTATTACCTCCTTCAATTCAAGTTGAAAAACCATTTTATAGTAAAAAAGATCATAATATTTTCACTAATACATAGTTAATGTTCGGACACAAGTATCTAAGTATAATATTAAATAAAATTTTAATTTAATGTTGGTTTTAAATGCCTCAAAAATTTAATAATCACTAATCATGCACATTTTATCTAATCATTCATTATCTTGAAAATAATGAAAATGATAAATGTGACAATATAAACTTACTTATGTTAATTAATAAAACATAATTTCACATCATTATAACAATTCAAATTTGACAAGAACATTAATAAATATACACAGTAGAACAAATCATGAAACAATGAAACAAACACTCCTGAAATGAAAAGATCAAACTATATAACTCATCCAAATAGATCTAATTTAACTCAATAAACATAAAATAAATAAAATAAATATATATTATATTATAAATTAATTAATTAATGGATATAGTTTTATTATATATTAAATTCAGTATTACTTAAAAACACTCTCAGACATAAGTCAAGGGATTCTCTCTAAACATCCAATTTTTCCATTGGGTTAAAATTTATCTCTCTATAATACAATGTAAATCTTAATTTTTATTATGTAATTTTACTGTATTCAATTTTTATTTTATAAAAATATATATCAATAACAATAATTCATTAATTCATATGGAAATAAATGTTAAAAATGATTCTTCTTTTCAATTCCTCTTGATAATCAATCCTAAAAAATGGAAGTACCCAATTTCTTACACATTTCCGTGTACACTCCATAATCTATTTTATGCATACAATATTTTAATAAAATCACCAATTTTTCACAAAAATACTATCATATATCATTTTTTGTTTTATGAAAACAATTCATCCTTTGTAACCTTTAATGAATCATTTATATTTTCCCTTAAACTGCACATAAATGTCTCATTTCTAATGATTCTTAAAATATATTTTGAAATGATTCAGAATTAATTCGACACAATTTTTTATGATATGTAACTATTTTCTGAGATTAATGGCCATGTATGATTTCAACACATTATTTTGGATACACCATTATGATATTTCCTTTAGTATTTCCTTATAAAATGATTATGATACCCATTTCATTCCTTGGGTAACCCGTACGTTTTATTCTTCAGGATTGTTTATTCGTGTGGAACAAATTTTGAAGAACATGTTATAATTGGAGCAACCAAATAGTGCTCTGATTCCTTGGGTATTGTTTGGATTCATGTGTCCTCATGTTAAGATATATTGTAAACCATAATTCATCATTGTACATTGTCCACCATCAGATGTCGTCTTTGAGTTATCCATGAATCATGTGTATTCCATGTTATATTTTTCTTTCACATTCTTGTGCAGACATGATTACATGATCCCATGTTTTATATGTTATTCTAATATATGATTATAATTATTTGGAGCCTTTTTATGTCATCCTACCATTACTGGTAACTAATGTGATATTCTTTATTCCATTGTTTATTACCTTATAGGTAATTTTAGAACAACCTGTGGTTCACATATTCCTATGATAATCCTATGTAGATATTACTGCTCTAACGAAGATATGATCTCATTACGGAGTTTAAAAAATGTCATTCAATATTTTGGTTTCACATTTTTAATTATGTACAAAATCATCCAAATAAACAAGACATTAATATCCATGTTAATTATTTGATTGTCAATTATTCCTAAATCATTTAATAATATGTTTAAAAGGATAGCGTCTCTATATTTTGTATCATATAAGGTTCTATTTATTTGTTGGCATTGGGACTATAAAATATTAATACTAACCCTAGTTATAATTTTATCACATTGGATAATATAGATTGAATATTAGGGAAATGAAAGTCATGATTTAATATTCATTTAATCATTTCTTCCATCTATGTTCATAGTTTCATTTTTATATTCTCATTAAAAATTTATAATCACATATTATTACCGTATTATGTAAAATTAAATTATGAGGTTTAAATATCATGAGGGAAGAATGTAACTACCAGAAATCATATCAAGGAAAATTTCAGTCTTATAATACATCGAATAGGTATATTAATAAGAAAATCTCTGTACAGAAGAATAATAATTAATTAATCTGGAAAAAATGAACAATTATAATGAGACAATAAATAGATAATAATAGAAATAGACTATGATAATTATTATATTCTTGGTCTATTAGAATGATAGTACTCTTGAAATTTTTTGTAAAAATAAAGTAATGTTAATGAATTTTTTTACATAAAGTAGGAATAACAATTATTTATCTTATAAATTGGAATATAGTATATTTATGTCGTGGTATAACTAAATAAATTTTTTCATAATGATAAATTTAGGGTTATTATTTTTATAAAATGTTTGTGTTTATAAAAAAATTATATTTAATATAATTACTTAAAAATTAATTCATAAAATATATTCATAATTTATTATACTTTCCTACCATGATTATATGATAATTTTATTATACCATAATTAATTTTCCAATGTTTCGCAAAATCATTTTTAATAATAAAATTTGTATTTTTATATAAATAATGATGTTAATAAAAATTATATTTCCCATATATAAAAAAGATAAATTTTTTCTCATTTTTTATTTATAAATAAATTCAAAATTGTTGTGGTAAATTTATTACTTTTCTAAAATAGTAAAAATTTTAATGAATAGTGAAATACGTTATTTTCTAGTATTTAACATTATAAGAAAATAAATAATTTACATAATGAAAAATTGTTGTGGTAAATTTGTATTCATTATAAACGGATATGAAGAATGACATTATGAATAATCTCAATGATGTTACAATGTTTTTTATTTTATGTATATTATATTTATAATATAATATGGGAATAATGTATATATTATATTTTTCAATATATATTCAGATAAATCATTATTTAATTTTTTTAAATATTCAAGGAATCACTTATATATATATATATATAATTAATAGTTATATCCTTATAAAATACTCATGAAAACAATAACATAATATTAGAAATAAGATTTCCATTTTTGAATACATAACGTTATTTAATGTAATTATGCTCCTATATAAAATAAAGAATCTAAACTCAATACATTGAAGTTATATTAAAAAAAATTATGCTTTAGATGAACAAATAAATGAGACGTCATTATTTTAATGGATAAAACAATCTTATTTGAAATGTTCTCCCTTCTATCCCCATGCATACATATTATATCCTTCATGATCCAAAGGCTTTCACAATCTATTCTGATATAATTCAATAAAACCATATTTTAGACTCCCATGAGGAGGGAATACATCACGTGGCTAGTTTTTAAATGTTTGAAAGGCCATAAAAGACGAAATAATTAATTCTAATAGACCTGATGTGTTAATGAGGGGTATTCTTTTTGAATTTTCATGTGATGCTATTGTAGAACATTTTCTATGGGAAATATTTATCCTTAAATATATTTGAATTCAAAATTTAATTTAATTTATTATGAATATATAGTATCTCAAATATGGACGGGTTTTAGGGACACTATTTTTATCCTTCATGTTAAATGTTGTTGTAATATTAGTAGGGTAATTATCATCTGGAATGCAAATTAGGCTATAATCTCACTATTAATCTATAGATTACATGTTCCCAATATCTTATTTAAACATTATTTATGTCATATATATTTAAATGTAGTTATTCACAATGAGAAATATAGTTATCTTCATTCCTGCATTATATTATTTAAGGATATTCTTTTTACATTTTACTCTAACTCCCTTAGTGTGTCACTATGATTTTTTAAATTAAAATTGTGATTGATTTCAAATTATACACGCTACACTATGTTTAAAAAACATCAACATATTATTAAAATAACATTATTTAAACATGGTCAATAAACCATATTTATTAAATTGGATATTATGAATATTATTAATTTCCTTAGGAAATATAAAAAAATATTTCAAATCAATGTAAATGTATTTAGAATT
The DNA here is from genome assembly GCA_963277665.1 of Viscum album. Classification (NCBI taxonomy): domain Eukaryota; kingdom Viridiplantae; phylum Streptophyta; class Magnoliopsida; order Santalales; family Viscaceae; genus Viscum; species Viscum album. The sequence continues at coordinate 2,004,574,785 of OY728136.1, forward strand.
TCATAGGACATAATAACATAATTATTAATACATACATTTATTTTTATAATCAAATATAATGTTTATAAGAATTTACAATTAATAATATTTTATATATTAGAAATTTTTTTTTATTAAACTAAAATTATTCTATAAATTATAATATCAATATTAAATTATGGTTTTTATCGATTTTTAAGAAAGTATTAATTTATCATTGAATAGAGAAAATTTATATTTTTAAACATTATTTACTGTTAGTAAATTTAGTAATATAAAAGTACAATTATTATTTCAATATAATTTTAATGACACAAATTTTTTATTTCGGTAGATATAATCAAATTAATTACATTAAAATTCACATTTATAATGGGTTTCATTATAATTTTATTTTTGGGCTTATAAACGCATTTTTATGAAAACTACTTTAATGTGCATAATTTTCATACACATTAAATAATTAAAACAACCCATAAATTGGAAATATTTAAATTATATTAATATGTTAAAAATAAATTTCATTGAATTGAACTTCAGTTTATTAAAATTTATAATAAAATATTTATATTGGATCATTTATCTTTGAAAAATGTATTTATAGAAAATAGTTTTTCATCGCACTTGTGGGTTTTATATTTAATTTTATTCATCAAATTAATTTACAAGAATTTTTAAAATTGATTCAGTATTTATAATTATTATTATTTATATTATAAAAAAATTTCAACATAATGTATATTTATAATTAATAGTTAAAAAAATAATACAATCATTAATGTTAAGACCATCTTAATAGGGGTTAAACTAAAAAAGGTAAATGAAATAAAATTATTAAAACATGATATTAAATCAAATTAGGGATAATCGTGTAATATATCACTCCTAAGAAAGATTATTTTTAAATATTTTTGGTACATATTTTGAATTGGGCTTCACATTATTTAATAATTTTGTGTATTTATAAAAATGAAACTCCTCATCAATTATAATATGGACCACCTTCCATAAAATTGTTCACCCCACTCAAGACATATTCATTAACTAATACAAAAAAAATATCTCACTAACAACCACTGAAATATTCTAGATATTATTTTATTTTATAAATAATATCCATTGGGTAATAGATAAGAGATCCAAAAAAGGATCTTCTAAGAAAGGGAAATTGTCTTCACCAAGATCACTCTTTTTTACATATTATTTTCCATATACTATAATGTCTTAATAACTAAAATATATCCAAAACATTATATAATATATTCTTATGTATTTTCATATTTATTTTATAATATTAATGAATCATCTCATCCATGAAATGGTAAATGGAATTATCATGGTTGTGTATGACAGACTACCTCCTCGTGAACAAGAGTAATTTCTATTCCTTCATCACCTCACATGATTATACATAATGATGTATTTATTTTTTTTATTATATATTCATGAAATATTAAAAAAAATTAAAATAAATATATCACATTCTACTTTACATTGTCATCCATTTAAAAATGAAAACATCGTTCGTGTTTTTGAAAGAAAACTTCTTCAAAAAATGATGTGATTTTTGCCACATAAAATGATTTGTAATGACCTGATTTTGATGAATTATTAGATTTGAATAAATAATATTTCATATATAGCTTGTATCTAATGATGCATAGAGTTTATCTTTCATTACACAGGACACGAAATTTTATCAAGCTATAATATTTAATTTCCCTTAATATTTAAACATGACTGACATAATGAGGTCATTAAACATATTTGGATGAATAATAATAATTAATTTTTAAATATAATTTATAATATATTTATAAAAATAAAAAAAAATTAATAAAATGTACATATGTTTTTGAAAATTCCTTATATGTTTTGAAAATATGATTTTTAAAATTTATTTTTTCTTTTTTTGAGAAAACTTCTAAATGAAGATTTTGAATTAATGAAAAATACATAAAAAACATAATTTATAAATATAAATATTAAACTTTTATTTTAATAAATATTTTATTGTTAAAAAGATAAAATTTTCACTGAATAGTTATAAATTATATTTCAAAAAAATATTATATTTTTTTTAAATAATCTATAAAAATAAAAAATTGTGTAATTTATTTTTAATATATAATTACTTCAGTAGTATATTTAATAACACTATTTAGGTAAATATAATAATTTTCATGTTTAATTGGAATATTAATTCAATATCTACTTATGAATATTTTCTAATTGAAAACTCATTTTCTTATCTCTTTTGCGTGTTTAATTTAAAAATAAATTCAACAACTTCTTGGAGTATAATTTTGAAACAATGATTCTTTATTTTCAATTAGATAAATTTATATAATCTAATGATGTAAACATAAATTTTTCATAGAAAGTGTATTAAAAATAGTAACAATATATTTTTACTGTTAATATAAAAATAGGTTTATAAAAGGTTAAACATGATATATAAGGGTTAAATGGCACAAAATCTATAAAAAAATCCATTAGATTACCATATTTAGACAACCAATTCTATAGTATGAATTTTTAATTAAATAAGTTCTTTATTTCATATAAATGTCAGTTATATATTCTTATCGACAAAAATTATATGTTTGTCACTCATATCACATATCAAAATCCACACCCTATATTCTCATATCTAGAGTTAAAAACCGATTTGGATTATCCAAGAACTAAAAAATTATGATCCTTAATTACTTAATGTTATCCATGACAATATTATTTTCTATTAAGTATTTCTTTTGAATGATTTTGGTGTAGAGCCCTAGAGGTTACCCAGAGAAGAGGTGATATTCTTCAACAAGTTTGTTTATTTTATTTATTCCTCAAAATCATTAAATAATTATTAAAAAAATTTAATATGATATTTTCAATATATTATATGTACATATATTTCATTAAAATATGTTCATGACCAATATCTATCTCCTCTTCCCTCAAATGGGATATGATAACGTTAGTCGTGTGTAAGGAGGACTACGACCTCAGATACCGTTGTGTCATGTTTTCACCAAAGACCTCCCATGGTTGGGTGTGATGATTAATATAATGTGTATATATAGGATATTTTTAACAAAAATATACTTATATAATTATAATATCATATATACCTTCTTACTATACATTAAATGGTGGATATGAAATTGTCATTCATGTGAATGGAAGACTACCACCTCATGAAGCAACGCGATTCTCATTTCATGATCATTTTTTATGGAAGGTAATAATAGTAAATATAGTAAATATATGTTATATATATGAAAAATATTATTTACGAATACTGATAAAATATTATTACTTTCATCCTTTCATTAGTTGAATATTTTGAAGTATCCTTCTTGCATATGTTTGATCATTCATATCAATGAATATTGTATTTAATTTTCTATAACATAATGTTATGGATTACCATAAATAAAAATAAATTGAACATAAATGATATTTATTTTATGGTTGACAATAGAGAAATAATGTAACCTTGATCAAATAATGAGGACCAAAAATACGAAATCAAAAAAATCAAAAAATACAGTGGAGTCTTTACCTAAATCGTGACTCTAACATGAAAAACATAATAAAAAAGAAATAAAAAATCACAAAAAATAATTTATGTTTGTATATATTTAATAATGGTACTATATTAGATTTATAAGAAACGTATATTAAGTGTACATGAGGATCATACTTGTTTTAAAGAAGTTCAAATTTTATGTAAGGGATTTTAATCTCAAATATCATTTTTTGATACATCTGTTGTGAGATATACCAATCTTATTTTATTATTATATTATAGAAATAATTTTACATGTGTTATAATCAATTAAATAGTTCTATGATATCTCAATCTTCATATAATTTTATTAATTATTGTATGTAATGACACATAATTTAATCAATGTAATTAACCTTCTAATAATACATCATATAGGGATCCAAATAAAAACAATGACATCATAATTGAAGAATTATATTTTTGTTCAAAAGGAAACCAATAATTATAGTTGTACAATAAATATAAAATATTATTTCTAGAATAAGAAAATATTAAGTTTATCATGCCATTAGAATGACTAAACTAACTTTAAATGATGTAGAAATAAAACCTAGTTTTAATGATAAAACATGCATTATAATATAATTGAAATTTATAGATCATATAAATGAAAATATTACATCTCTATATCATGGTATAAGTAAATAAATATTTACAAAATTTTAAATTAAATTTTGTAATTTTTGGAAAAAGAAAATTTTTATTTACATTTTAATTTTTTTATAATGACTTAAAATTATATTTATTTTCATAAAACAGACTAATAAAATAGTTTTTATTGTATTATGATTATAATATAATTTTAGTAGAATATAAATAAATTTTAAATGTGTCATTAAATATGATATAATATAAAAGTTATATTTTTTTCCAATTATTGATTATTTTAATTTATAATTAAAATTTTCATATATACAAAACAATTTTCATAATACTTATTCCGTATTTGAAATATACATATAGAAATATTATTGGGGTTAATTGTTAGGATTTTATTAAAATAGATGAATATATGGTTTGTAGTGATATATAGAAATTTTGGGTTTTTAACATTATATGTAAATAATGGATTTTATGAGTAAAATTTGAGTCATGGATGATGTATGTGCCCATTATCTCAAACTCAAATTGTCTAGTAAATGTAATTTGTTATAAAAACCAAAAATATTAATAATACAAATCCAAAATTATATTAAAATGAATAAAATAATCAAAAACACCCCTCTGCCCTATAAATCCAACCCCTCAATAACACTTCACCTCCGACCATTAAATCCTTGATGATTGTATAATTTATTCTGAATTTTTCTCCCAAAACACTTCCCCATGTCATGGTCATTATGGTATAAAAAAATAATTATTCCATGTGCATTAAAAAGGTTCCCAAGGATACAACATTCTAGAGGAAAAAGTCTAATTATATCTCTTTTATTTTCTATTATTTTCTTATCCTCTCCTCACATACCTTATAGAAAGTCAAATGATTACTCCAGTATCAAAAATATTCTTGAATTTATTTTTTTAATTTAATATACATCATAAAATCTCATGTCCTATCATTTTTATTCTAAAATTGAAAACATCATCATTGAGATGTTGATTCACCACCTTCATGGGTGATGATTGTATTTCATTACCTCCTCTAATTCACGTTGTAATACCATTTTATGGTCAAACGTATCATAATATTTTTACTAAAACATAGTTATTGTTTGGAAAAAAGTATCTAAATATAATATTAAATAAAATTTTAAATTTATTGTTGGTTCTAAATGCCTCGTAAATTAAATAGTCACTAATTGCACACATTTTATTTAATCATTCATTCCCTAGAAAATAATGGAAATGATAAATGTGACAATATAAGATTATTTATGTTAATTAGTTTAATATAATTTCACATCATTATAATAGTTCAAATTTTTTATGAACATTAATAATTATACACTGTCTGACCAATCATGAAAAACTAAAATGAACACTCCTGAAATGAAAAAATAAAACTGTATAACTAATCCAAATAGGCATAATTTAACTCAATAAAAATAAAATAAAAAAATTAATGTATAATATATTATTAATTTATTAATTAATAGATATAATTTTATTATATTGTAAATTATGTATTTGTTAAGAACACTCTCAGACATAAGTCAAGGGATTCTCTCTAAACATCCACTTTTTCGATTAGGTTAAAATTTATCTCTATTTACTACAGTGCATCTGTTTAATTTTATCATGTAATTGTACTATATTCAATGTTTATTTTACAAAAATATTTATCTATATCAATTATTCATTAATTCATATGGAAATAAATGTTAAAAATGGTGTCCTTTTTCAATTCCTCTTGATAATCATGACTGAAAAAATGGAAGTTCCCAATTTCTTACACATTTTCATGTACACTCTATAATGTATTTTATGCAAATAATATTTTAATAAAATCACTATTTTTTCACAAAAAAACTATCATATTTCATATCTTGTTTTTAGAAATCAATTCATCCTTTGTCACCATTAATGAATCATTTATATTTTCCCTTTAACTACTCATAAATGTCTCCTTTCTAATGTTTCTTAAAAACTATTTTGAAATGTTTTAGAAATAATTCGACATCATTTATTATGATCTTCACCTATTTTCCCAGATTAATGGCCATGTATGATTTGAATATATTATTATAGATACAACATTAGGATATTCCCTTTATTATATACTTATGAAAATATTATGATTCCCATTTGATTGCATGGGTAACCCAATTGTTTTATTATTTAGGATTGTTTATTCATGTGGAAAACATTTTAAAGAACATTTCATAATGGGAGAACACAGATAGTGCTCTGATTACTTGGGTATTGTTTGGTTTCATGAGACATCATGTTAGTATATAGAGTAAACCATATTCATCATGTTATATTGTCCACCATTAGATATAGTCTTTGTAGTTATCCATGAATCAGGAGTATTCCATGTTATATGTTTCTTTCACATTCTTATACAGACATGATTACATGATTGCATGTTTTATATATTATGCCTATATATGATTATTCTAATGAGGTTCCTTTTTATGTCATCATGTCATTATTGGTATTTAAAGAGATATTATTTATTGAATTGTTTATTTACATAAAGGAAATTTTAGAACATCATGTGGTTCAAATATTCTTGATATTATCCTATGTAGATATTAGTGCTCTAATGATGAGAGGATATCATTATGGATTTTAAATAATGTCATTCATTATTTTTGTTTCAAATGATAAATTATGTAAATAATCATCCAAATAAACTAGACATTAATATCGAAGAAAATTATTTGATTGTTAATTATTCCTAAATAATGTAATAATATGTTTAAAAGGACAAGGTGTGTATATTTTGTATCATATAAGGTTCTATTTATTTGTGGACATTGGGATTAGAAAACATTGCTAATAATAGTAGTTATAATTTTATCACATTGGATAATATATATTGAATCTTAGGTAAAATGAAATTCATGATTTAATTTTCATTTAAACATTTCTTCCATATATGTTCATAGTTTCCTTTTTATATTCTCATTAGAAAATTATCATCACATATTGTCACCGTATTATGTAAAATGAAATTATTAGGTTGGAATATCATGAGGGAAGAATGTAATGTCCCTAAAGCTTATCAATGCAAATTTCATTCTTATAATACATCGAATTGGGAAATTAATAAAAAAAATTCCTTATATAAGAATAATAATTCATTAATCAGGAAAAAATGAACAATTATAATGAGACAGTAAATAGATAATTAAAGAATTATTCTATGATAATTATTATATTCTTGGTCCACTAGAATGACGGTACTCTTGAAAAATGTTTTAGAAATAAAGCAATGTTAATGAAAAAATATTAATTAAAGTAGTTATAAAAAGTATTTAACTTATAAATGATAATATAGTATATTAATTTCATGGTATAACTAAACAAATGTTTTAATAATGATAAATTAAGGGATAGTATATTTATAAAATTTATGTGTTTATAATCAAAATTATGATTAATATAATTATTTAAAAATACATTAATAATATTTATTCATAATTTAATATATTTTTTACCATGATTAAATTATAATTTTATTATTACATAATTAATTTTGCAGTGTTTCATAAAATTAGTTTTAATAATAACATTTGAATTTTTTTATAAATGAGGATACTAATAAAAATATAATATCTCATATATAAAAAAAATTAATAAAATTTTTCACATTTTTTAATTATAAATAATGAAAAATTGTTGTCATAAATTTGAGCCTTTTCAAAAATAGTTAATTTATTTATGAATAATGAAATATTGTAATTTCTAGTATTTAACATTATAAAAAAATAATAATTTACATAATGAAAAATTATTGTGGTAATTTTTTTCCTTACACATAGATTTGAAAAATGATATTATGAATAATCTCAATGATGTTATAATGTTTTTTATTATATTTATATTATATTTACAATATAATTACAGAATAAAGTATGTATCATGTTTTTCAATATATATTCAAATAAATCATTATTTAATTTTTTAATATGCAAGGAATCACTTACATATCTACATTATTAATATTTATATCCTTATAAAATACTCAAGAATTCAAAAACAAAATATTGAAAAAAGGATTTCCATTTTTTGAATACATCAGTTCATTTAATATATGGATTCTCTTATATCAATGAATGAATCTAAACTCAATCCTTCGAAGTTATATTCAAAACAATTATTCTTCAGATGAATAACTAAAAGAGACCTAATTATTTTCATTGATGAATCATTCTTATTTTAAATGTTTTTTCATCTATCCCCATGCATACATATTATATCATTCAGGATCCAAAGGCATTCACAATCGATTTAGAGTTAAAAATCATTAAAACCTTATTTTAGACTCCAAAGAGTAGGGAAGACATCACTTGGATAGTTTTTAAATGTTTTAAAGGCCATAAAAGAAGAAATAATTAACTCTAATAGACCTGACGTGTTAATGTGGGGTATTATTTCTGAATTTTCATGTGATGTTGTTATAGACCATTGTTTATGGGGAATATTTATCCTTAAAAATATGTGAATTCAAAATTTATTTTAATTTATTATGAATAGAAAGTAGCTCATATATGGAAGGGTTTTAGGGACCCTATTTTTTACCTTCATTTTAACTATTGTTATAATATTAGTAGGGTTATTGACATCTGGAATAAAAATTAGTCTACAATCACACCATTCTTATATGGATTACAGGTTCCCAACATCTTATTTATACATTATTGATGTCATCTATATTTCAATGTAGATAATATATCTCCATTACTACATTAAATTAGTTGAGGATATACTTTTTACATTTCACTCTAACTCCCTTAGTGTGTCACTAAGTGATTTTAAATGAATATTTTGTTTTATTACAAATTCAATACGCTGCACTATTTTAAAAAAACATCAACATATTAATAAAATAATATTATTTAAACATGGAAGATAAACCATATTTATTAAATTAGATGGTATGAATATTATTAACTACCTTAGGAAATATAATAAAATATTTCTAATAAATGTAAATGTATTTACGAATTCATACGAAATAATAACTCAATTATTAATACAAACAATTATATTTTTAATCAAATATAATTTTTATGTGAATGTACAATTACTAATATTTGATATATTATATTTTCTTTATTAAATTAAAATTATTCTATAAATTATTATATTAATATTAAATTCGGGTTTTTTTAGATTTGTAAGAAAGTATTAATTTTTCGTTGAATAGGGAAAAAATTCCATTTTTTATAAGCTCAATTCTGTTAGTAAATTTAGTTATTTAAAAGTACTATAATTATTTCAACATATTTTTGATGTAACATAACTTATATTTTGGTAGATATAATCAAAATAATCACATTTAAAATCACATTTATGTTAGGCTTCTTTGTAATTTTATTTTTGGGCTTATAAACACATTTTTATGAAAACTACTTTAAAGTGCATAAGGTTCATACTCATTAAATAATTAAAAAAACACCTAAAGTGGAATTATTTAAATAATCATAATATATTAAATATCTATTTCATAGAATTGAACTTTAGTTTATTATTATTTCTATTATATTTTTTTATATTGGATCATTTATCATTGAAAATTTTATTTATGGAAAATAGTTTTTCATCGCACTTGTGGGTTTTATTTTTAATTTTTTCATCGAATAAATTTACTAGAAATTTTAAAATTGATTCAATATTTATAATTATTATTTTTTATATCATAAAAAAATTTCAACATAATTTATATTTATAGTTAATATTTAAAACCGAAAAAATATATTATAATCGTTAATGTTGAGACAATTTTAAAAGGGGTTAAACTAAAACAGGTAAATGAAATAAAATTATTAAATTATGATATTAAAAGAAAATTAGATGTATTCATATAACATATAACTCCAAAAAATTGTATTTTTTTAAATTTCTTTGGTACATATATTGAATTGGACTTCTCATTATTTAATAATTTTGGTTATTTATAAAACTTCCACTCCTAATCAATTATAATGTGGACCAACTTCAATCATAATTTTCACCCCACTGAAGACATATTCATCAACTAATACCTAAATAATTATCTCACCAACATCCAATGAAATATTCTAGATATTATTTTATTTTATACAGAATATACATTGGGTTATAAATAAGAGATCCAACGGAGGATATTCTATGAAAATGAAATTCTCTTCACCGAGATCCCATTTTTTTACATATTATTTTTTCCATATCCTATAATGTAATAAAAACTAAAATATAACCACAACATTATCTAATATATTATTCGGTATTTTTATATTGATATTATAATATTAATGAATCAACTTATCCCTGAATTGGTAACGGAAATTGTCATGGGTGTGTTTGACAGACTACCACCTCACAAACAAGAGTAATTTTTTTTCTTTCATCACCTCACAAGAATATACATAATGGTGGATTTATTTTTTTATTATTATATATTCATTATAAATTAAAAAAAATAAAATAAAATTTATCACATTCCATTTTACATTATCATCCATTGAATAATGATAACATCGTTCGTGTGTATAAAAGAATACTTCCTCACGAAACAATGATATTTTTTTACCACATAAAATGATTTTTAATGACTTGATTTTGATGAATTATTAGATTTTAATAAATAAAATTTCATATATAGATTGTATTTAATGATTCCTTGATTTTATCTTGCATTATAAAGGACACCAAATTTTAACAGGCGAGAATATTTAATTAACTTTAATATTTAAACACGACTGACATAATGAGATCATTAAACATAGATGCGTGAATAATAATAATTACTTTTTATATATAATTTATAAGGTATTTATATAAATAAAATAGATTATTAAAATTTACATATGTTTTTGATAATTCAGTATATGTTTTGAAAATATTTTTTTTTAAAATTACTTCATTTATTGAAAAAACTACTAAAGGAAAATTTATGAATTTAAGAAAAATGCATAAAAACCATAATTTTTAAATATAAATCTTAAAATTTTATTGTAATAAATTTGTAATTGTAGAAATCTGATAATTTAAACTGAATAGTTAAAAAATATATTTCTAATAAATATTGTATTTTTTTAAATATTTTTAAAACATAAAAAATGTTGTTATATGTTTTTAATATATAATTATTTCATTAGTATATTAAATAACACAATTTAGGTAGATATAATAATTTTCATGTTGAATTGAAATATTAATACAATATCTACTTATTAATATTTTCTAATTGAAAACTCATTTTCATATATCTTTTGCGTGTTTAATTTAAAAATAAATTCAACAACTTCTTGGAGTAGAATATAAAATAAACAGATCCCTTAATATTAATTAGATAAATTTATATAATATAATAATTTAAACATATATTTTTCACAAACTGTGTTACAAAAATAGTAACAAAATATTTTTACAATTAATTTAAAAATAGGTTTATATAAGGTTAAACATAAAATATAGGGGTTAAATGACCCAAAAACTATAAAAAATCCATTATATGACCATTTCTAGACAACATATTCTATAGTATGATTATTTAATTATATGAGTTCTTTATTTCATATAAACGGTGGCCATACATTCTTCTTGACAAAAATTCAATGATTATCACTCATCTCACAAATCAAAATCCACACCCTATATTCTCATATTGAGGGATAAAAACCCATTTTTATTATCCAATAACTAAAAATTAATGATCCTTATTTAATAAATGTTATCCATGAAAACCTAATTTGATCATATGTATTTATTTTGAATGATTTTGGTGTGGACACCAAAAGGTTACCCGGAGAAGAGGCGATATTCTTCAATCAGTTTTATTTATTTATTTCTAAAAATCATTAAATACTTATTAAAAAATCTTAATATGATATTTTAAATATATTATATACACGTATATTTCATTAAAATATGTTAATGACAAATATCCATCTCCTCTTCCCTCAAATGGGATATAATAACATTAGTCATGAGTATGGAGGACTATGACCTCAGATACTATTGTGTCATGTTTTAAACTAATAACTCCCATGGATGGGTATGATGATTGATATAATGTGTATATATAGGATATTTTTAACCAAAATATACTAATATAATTATAATACCATATATACCTTCTTACATTCAATTAAATGGTGGATATGTAATTGTCATTCCTGTTTATGGAAGTCTACCACCTCACGAATCAACATGATTCTCATTTCATGATAATTCTTCATAGAAGGTAATAATAGTAAATATAGTAAATATATGTGATATATATGAAAAATATTATTTATGAACATTAATATAAAATTTTTACTTTTTTCCTTTCATTAGTTGAAAATTTTGAAGTAGCCTTCTTCTATATGTTTAATCATTCGTATCAATTAATATTGAATTTCAATTTCAATAACATAATATTATGGATTAACCGAAATAAATATAAATTTAACATAAATGATGTTAATATTATTGTTAAAAATAGGGAAATATTGTAACCTTGATCAAATGAAGAGGACTAAAAATAAAAAATCAAAAAATACATAAAATACATTTGAGTCTTTACCTAATACGTGAATCTAACAAGATATACATAATAAAAAAAGAAATAATAAATTAATAAAAAACTAATTTATGTTTAGACATATTTAATAATGGTACTATAGTATATTTATAATAAACTTATATTAAGTATACATGAGGTTCAAACTTGTTTTAATGAAGTTCATATTTTAGGTAAGAGATTTTAATCTCAATTTTCTTTATTTGATACATATGTTTTGAGATATACCAATATTATTTCATTATTATTTTATAGAAAACATTTTTCATGTGTTATCATGAACTAATTATTTCTATGATATCTGAATTTTCATTTAATTTTATTATTTAATGTTTGTAATGACACATAATTTTATCAATGTAAATAGCCTTCTAATAATACATCATATAGGGAACCAAAAAAATTGACATCATAATTTAAAAATGATATTTTATTTCAAAAAGAAACCAATAAATATAGTTTAATGATAAATATAAAATATTATTTCTGGAATAGGAAAATATTAATTTTTTCATGCCATTAGAATGACTAAACTCAATTTCAATGATGTAGAAATAAAGCCATGTTTTAATGATATAACATACATTATAATACAATATAAATTTATGTATCAAAAAAATTAAAATATTATATATCTATTCCATGGTATTAGTAAATAAATATTTACAAAATTATAAATTAAATGCGCTTATTTTTGCAAAATGAGAATTTTTATTACATTTAAATAATTGTTATAAATACTTAAAAGAATATTTATTTTCATAAAATATAAAAATAAAATATTTTTTATTTTATTATGATTATAATATAATTTTAGGAGAATATAAATTATTTTTAAATGGGTCATTAGATATGATATAATATTGAAATTATATTTTTTCAATTATTGAATATTTAAATTTAATATTAAATTTTTCATATCTACAAAACTATTTTCATAAAACTGATTCCATATTTGACATATACGCGTAGAAATATTATTGGGGTTAATTGTCAGTATTTTATTAAAATAGATGAATATATGGTTAGTAGTGATATATAGAAATTTATGGTATTTAACATTATATGTAAATAATAGATTTTATGAGTAATGGTTGAGTCATGGATGATGTATGTTCCCATGATCTCAAACTCAACTTGTCTATTTACTATATTTTTTTATAATAAGCACCACTATAAAAAATACTTATCCAAAATAACAACAAAATGAATAAAATAATCAAAAACACCACTCTGCCCTATAAATTCAACCCCTCAATACCACATCACCCCTAACCTTTAAACCCATGATGATTGTATAATTTATTCGAAATTTTTCTCCCAAACCACTTCCCCATGTCATGGTCATTATGGTCTCACAAACATAACTATTCCATGTGCTTTCAGAAGCCTCTCAAGGATACAACAATCTAAAGAAAAAATAATCATTATTTCTCTTTTATTTTCTCTTATTTTCTTATCCTCTCCTCATATCCATTAATGAAAGTTAAATGATAACTCAAGTATCAAAAATATTTTTGAATTCATTTTTTATATACATCATATAATCTATTGTCCTTTAATTTTTATTCTAAAATTGAAAACATCATCATTGAGATGTTGATTAACCACCTTCATGGATGATTTTTTTTCATTACTTCCATCAATTCCAGTTGTAAAACCATTTTATGGTCAAACAGATCAAAATATTTGTACTAATACATAGTTTTTGTTCGGAAAAAAGTATCTAAATATAATATTAAATAAAATTTTAATTTTATTGTTGGTCTTAAATGCATCAAAAATCAAATAATCACAAATCACACACATTTTATCTAATCATTAATTCTCTTGAAAATAATGAAAATGATAAATGTGACCATATAAGAATATTTATGTTAATGAATAAAATATAATTTCACATCATTATAACAATTCCTATTTTACATGAACATTAATAATTATACACAATCAGACCAATCATGAAACAATGAAACGAACACTCTTGAAATGAAAAAATGAAACACTATAACACATCCAAATTGACATTATTTAACTCAATAAAAATAAAATAAATAAATAAATGTATATTATTTTATTTATTAAGTAATTAATGGATATAATTTTATGATATAGTAAATTCAGTATTCGTTCAGAACACTCTCAAACATAATTCAAGTGATTATCTCTAAATATAAATTTTTTCCATTGGGTTAAAATTTATCTCTCTTTACTGTAGTAAAACTCTTAATTTTTATTATGTAATTATACTATATTCAATGTTTTTTTACAAAAATATTTAACTATATAAATTAATCATTAATTCATATGGAAATAAATGTTAAAAATGGTTCCCTTTTTCAATTCCTCTTGATAATCAAGACTGAAAAATGGATGTTCCCAATTTTTAACACATTTTCATGTACACTCCATTATCTATTTTATACAAAAAATATTTTAATAAAATCACTATTTTTTCACAAGAAACTATGATATTTAATTTCTTGTTTTATGAAAACAATTCATCCTTTGACACCTTTTATGAATCTTTTATATTTTCCCTTAAACTACACAAAAATGTCTCATTTCTAACGTTTATTAAATAATATTTTGAAATGATTTAGAATTAATTAGACATTATTTATTATGATCTATACATATTTTCCTATATTAATGGACATGTATGATTTTAATCCATTATTCTGGTTATACCATTATAATATTCCCTTTAGTATAGCCTTATAAAATGATTATAATACCCATTTCATTCCATGGAAAACACATATGTTTTATTCTTTAGGATTGTTTATTCATGTGGAAAACATTTTTAAGAACATTCTATAATGGGAGCACCTAGATAGTGCTCTGATTCCTAGGGTTTTTTTATTTCATGAGAAATCATGTTAGGATATAGAGTAAACCATAGTTCGTCATGGTACATTGCCCACCATCAGATATAGTCTTTGTAGTTATCCATGAATCATGTGTATTCCATGTTATATGTTTCTTTTACAATATTATGTAAACATGATTACAAGATCCCATGTTTTATATGTTATGCCTATATATGTTTATTCTTATGTGGTGCCTTTTTATGTCATCATGTCACTACTAGTAACTAATGTGATATTCTATATTTTATTGTTTATTACCTTATAGGTAATTTAGAACATCATGTGGTTCACATATTCCCATGATTATCCTCTATAGATATTAGTGCTCTATCAAATATAGGATCTTGTTATGGAGTTTAAATAACGGCATTTGTTATTTTGGATTCACATTTTTAATTATGTACAAAATCATCCAAATAAACTAGATATTAATATCCATGTTAATTATTTGATTGTTAATTAATCCTAAATCATATAATAATATCTTTAAAAGGATAAGTTATCTATATATTGTATCATATAAGGTTCTATATATTTGTTGACATTGGGAATAGATAATATTAATAATTACACTAGTTGTAATTTTATCACATTGGATAATATAGATTGAATCATAGGGAAATGAAATTCATGATTTAATTTTCATTTAATCATTTCATCCATCTATGTTCATAGTTTCCTTTTTATATTCTATTTAGAAAATTATCATCACATATTGTCATCGTATTATGTAAAATGAAATTATGGGGTTGAAATATCATGAGGGAAGAATATAATGACCCAAAATCTTATCAATGAAAATTTCATTTTTATAATACATCGAATTGGGAAATTAATAAAAACATCCTTATATCATAATAATGATTCATTAATCACGAAAAAATGAACAATTATAAGGAGACAATAAATAGATAATAAGATAATAAGTCTATGATTATTATTATATGCTTGGTTCACTAGAATGATGATACTAATGGAAAATGTTGTAGAAATAAAGCAATGTTAATGAAAAAATATTTATTAAAGTAGGAACAAAAATTATTTATCTTATAAATGATAATACATTATATTTTTGTCTTGGTATAACTAAATAAATATTTTAATAATAATCAATTTAAGGTTAGTATTTTTATAAAATGTATGTGTTTATATACAAAATTTTTATGAATAGAATTATTTAAAAAGTTTTTCAAAAAATATATTCAAAATTTATTGTATTTTTTACCGTGATTATATGATAATTTTATTATACAATAATTAATTTTCCAATGTTTCATAAAATCAGTTTTAATAATATAATTTTTATTTTTTTATAAATGATGATTTTAATAAAAATTATATTTTATATATATATATAAATTTCATAAATTTTTTCACATTTTCTAATCATAAATAATGAAATATTTTTGTGGTAAATGTGTTCCTTTTCTAAAATAGTTAATTTTTTTAATATTGAAATATGTTAATTTCATGTATTTCACATTATAAGAATATAAAAAATTTACAACTCTTAAAAATTTACATACTCTCATAAATTTACATACTCATGGTTGAATCATTGATGAAGTTTGTTCCCATTATCAAAAATATACATAAAATTTTTATTTTCCTTTCTTACTATAATCGAAATTATTTAATTTGACGAGCCAAAAAAATAAACAAATGAATAAAATTATGAAAAATACCCCTGTCTAACCCCTATAAATAACACCCCACATCACCACTTATCCAAAAAACTGAAAATATTTGACGCATCAAAAAATTAATCTCAATTGATCTAACAAGAGTATAACCCACTTCTTCTATATCTAGTATCATATAAAACCACTTACAAGTGCATTGTTGTGGTTATCATGGAGATGATATTCTGGATGGAAAACACTCATTCTTCCACAAGGATTTTCTCGTCTTTTCTTATCTTATCCTAATATCCTATATCTGAAGTAACATGATGAATCTATAATCAAAAATATACAAGAATGTTATTATGTCACTATAATATCCATCATCAAATATCATATCCTCTCATTTTAATTATAAAAGTTAAAACTTCATCCTTGATGTGTCAATTAACAAAATTCATAGAAGAGGAGTTTTAATTTTTCATTATAACATTCAACCCTTATCAAATAAATTATGGTAAACGATAATATATTATTCATATCAAAAAATATATATGTTTTTTGAACTAGTATATAAACATAATATTAAATTAAATGATATCTATTTATGATGGCCATAATAAAATGAAAAATTAAATTTTTCGTTTTTATTAATGATTTATCTAAGGAATCATACTACTTTACAAAAATTATATGAAATATGTAAAAATATAAATTTATTAATTTGAATTATTACCATATAATTTGACATTTGGTGAATTATTCTAATCTTACATGAACTTCAATTATTATACATAAGCGTGTATATCCTGAAACCATGAAACTAATGCTCCTGAAATGAAAAAATTGAACTCTACAACTCCTTCAAATTTCCATAAATGATCTTAATAAAATTACATTATATATAATACATGTATAATTGGTTATTAGTAATGTAATTAGTGTATCTAATTATATTTTATAGGACATTTTTTATAATTGTAGAACAATTTCAAATATATGATTTGATATTCTCTCTAAACGTAAATTATTTTCCATGGGATTCAATTTATCAATATTTAGAAAAATTTAATTGTTAATTATTAATAATTTCCTATCCAATAATATTTTTATGTGTCAAACACATTTGTATTTAGATATATTCATCATTGATTTCTGGGTAAATAAATGTTTACAATTTTCCCATTTCAATTCCACCTGATAAGTAAGACCGATTAAAGAGAACATATCCATTTCTTACACTTTTTTGAGTATACAACACAATATATTTTCATCCACAAATATATATCATAAATAATTATTTTTATCCTGATAAACTATAATTGTTCATATATAGTTTTATGAAATCAATTTTCCATTCATCCACATAAAAAGAATTAATATATACCCTTAAACTGCATAGAAATGTATCAATTACAATGATCCATAAACTATCATTTTACACATTGTTAGTTTTTTTGGAAATCATTTATCATGATATATTCATATATTCTATGATGAATGTTATTTTAATATTTAAATATATTCATTCAAGGGAACAATTATGATATTTATTTTGTTTTTTCATTAGGACATGATTATGATACCCATTTCATTCCTTGGGTAATCTTTATGTTTATTCTGTATGATTGATTAAATGTGGAATGCATATCCCTGAAAATTTATTAAAGGTGATTTCATATTGGGATCCATTTCATTGAGTAATTTTTAGTCTAAGAATATACCTTGTTAGGAATGTGAGTAAACCAAATTCCTTTATGGTACATTTTCTATTATGGGATATAGTCTTGAATGTTTGTATTTAATTATATTTATGTAATGTTATATGGTTCTTTCACATTAATATGTATCTATTTTTAAATTATTCTATATTCAATATGATATTATTCCATATGTTCATTATTATTCATTTCATTTTTTTTGTCATCATCTTATGCCTTCCAAATATGGTGATATTCATTTTTCCTATGTGTATTCCCGTGTAAATATTTTTACCTCATCCCATTATTCATGTATTACCATGGTTATCATATAAAAATTTACGTGATAAATGATTTACAAAATCATAGTATGGTGTTAAAATAATATATTTCTTTATTTTTGTTTCATTATTTTCTATTATGAATAATATCTTTCAAATTCATACATTTTTATGATCATTGGTTTGAACATGATGGTTAATTATTTTTAAAATAATTTATTATTATGAGTAAATGGCTGGGATCACTATAATGTTTCTTCCGATTTTATTATTACCAAAATATAACAAGTTCTATGACACAATATCATAATATATTAAAAAAATTTATGTTTTAGATTTCTATGATGAAATATTATAATCCATATCCAAAGAAACTATTGAATCTTCTTATATTATGAAATTGTCGAAGTAATCTTTAACCATATTTAAATGTTTACAAATTTATTTAAGATGAAAATTCATGTCGTTTTACATATAAAATCCTTTTCATTTTATCAAAATAATTAATGGAATATATATTTTAATGTACCTGGAATGAACGATATTTTCTTCCTTCAAGACAAAATAATTTCATTCATGAATCCTTTAAAATTTAATATCATTATTTCATATGAAAAAATTTTAATTATTTTTTATTATTTAATTTTTTTTTTCAAATTAGAAATAAAATTTTCATCATGACATGTTTTAAATTATTTTTAAATATTACTTTGTATATTTACAATATTATTTTAAATAAATTTTTTTTTATAATGAATTATGTTTTAAATTTATTATTAATGTGGAAATTCGATTTTCATTAATAAATCATAGATGTTATCTTTCAAAAAAAATTCCATCTAATATTTTATCCCTTAATGTTACATATGATTTATTTGGGAGAATATTGAATGATATTGTACTTATACTTTCTTTGGAAGGTTAATTATTATGTTAATTAAATTTTCATAAAACAAATTTATTACTCACGGGTTATGCTATGGTGAATTGATGAAATGTTTATGAAGCATGTTTAATTTAAATGGGTTACGATTCAATGTTACGATTAATATATAACACTATTACGGCACACATATGCATGTATTAAATTTTGTGATATGTGGGACAAATAAATCTCTCTAATTCATTGGGTACCACATTATATCTCCTTATATAACAAGGGAAAAGTAGTCCATTGTTTTGATCCTTTAAGGGAAATCAGTGATTCCAGGCACACCATTGAAAACATGTACATCTCAATCCACAATAGGAACTGGAGATCTGTATTAGTCTACAATGTTTATGGTAATTTTAACTAAACATCAAATATTTGATGGATTTATATATTTATGATTATGCCATAATTTTATGGCATGAAATTATGTTTGATGATTGTTTTATAAATATTTCTCACTCTCATGTCAAATGTTTTATGAAATTATAATGTTTTATAAAATAAATCATGAATGGGATATATGGTAGGTTTGGTAAGAACTTTGTATGTTATAATCATAATCTAATACTATTATGATTATATTATTATTTAAATGATCATATGATGATATCTACATTATTTACCCTAAATTAACATCTATTCTCATACAATTTTAGGGTTACTTCCCCAGGTTATAATGATTGGTTTCTATAGTGCATGGCTAATATAAGTTATTTATCGAATGATATTTGTGGGATATATTGATTATCGATCATGAAATATAGTTATATGTTACCTATTCTCTAATGAAACTGAATTATTATGTTCCTTGGGAATATTTATATGATTTTTTTTAATATAAATCTAAAAAGGCATAAAATTTATTTATTAAAATCCAAGGATAATATAGTTGGTAATTGAGGAATGTTTTAGGTAACATTTGGAAACATGGATAGAAAAATATTAGTAATAACCATAGAGATATTTATATGGATATCTTTAGGGATATGTCTAAGGATACGTCTTTGAATAAATATAAGTATAATAAAAATACCTAGAAATTTTTTATTCAATATAGATTGTTTTTTATGATACATTTTATCCTGATTTTAATGATATATGTGGATGTGGATCAGTATTAGCGGTACGTAGTGGTATTAAATAAAAAAATTATTAGTGAGATAGACTCGATTGTAACTTGTTTCATGTTAGTGTCCTTACTGTACAACTAGTTTCATGATCATAGGTTTATGTTATTGAAAATATAAAACTCATTATGAACCATCATGAAAGATTTTAATAATTATCATGAATGACATAGTTGAATCCTAATGTGTCATAAATTTAAAATAAGAGGCTATGATTTAGTTATTATATATAATATTTTCCATGAAAATGTGGGATTTCACTAGGATTAGTGTTTCTCAAATTCTACTTTTTGGTTTCAATAAATGATTAAAAGCCAAATTAATATTTTTACTAATGAATCTAATTGAATAATAAATTATTTTACATCTATATACCATATGCTATTGGATATCAGATTCCAAACCAGATTATTATGCTTATAAAAAATTATTAATCCATAACCATGATGATATTTAGAAATATACAGGGAGGGAAGAATTTTCAATTGAACCCTTTATGAGACAACATACAACTTATTTTAGTGGGACATCAGAGCCTATTATAACTGAGTGATAGATCAAACCCATTGAAAAGATACATTTTTTTTCTACTTCTTGGAACATGAAATGTTTTCATAGTTTTTTTAATTTGTAATGTGAATAGGATAAATGGTTCTAACTTATTTTTAAAATGATTTTAGAGGATGAAGATGACTCCACAGAATGGGATAGGATTACGAGAATTTGTTTCAGTAAGTATTCCCAAATTATTCTACACACAAGGTTTAAGAATAAATTCCAAGAGAATAAGTAGATGGATGAGGAATATATTGGTACGTATGAACATAAAATGGTAAGGATTCCACGATATGCTTATGTTTAATTCATTTTTATAAAAATAAATATTGATCAATTATTTGGTGTCCTAAAATAAGCCTCCAAGGGGAATTATATATAATATAAATCTCTATAAAAAATAAATCTTTCATTATGCACTCAAGGTAGATATGAGAATTGGAAAATACCTTCATTTATAGGGATATGATTATATGATAAAGATATATACTCATTAAAACTCGAATAAATTAAATTGTGGAATGAAATTATATAGATATATGAGATGGAAATGTGAGAATAATCATAAATGGTATTTTTTTAATTGAACCAGCTGAAGCATTAAATGTATAAATATGGTTCAGAATGCCAGTGAATGTGGAAATGTGATTAATGTGGTAGTAAATACGATGGATGATAATATTTCCATAATTAATGCACCAACAATGATCCAATAAATAAATTTCAAGGAAAATGATAAATTTTCCAACTAGATTATGAATCTAATGGAATTTGATAAATAGCCTCATTAGCCTCCCAAGTCCAAAGGTAATGGGAAATATAATATGATCATGACTACTGATGTGGGTAATGATAAAGATGTGGGGAAAAGTATATGTATGTACCAATGTAGAATAGAAATTTTCATATTATATTTTGGATCTATCGAATATTACCTAAATAAGGAATTATGAATCATTTTTAAATTACCATATTAATAATTAAATATTTAGTTAGATATGTAAAATCATACAGAAATGATGGTCTAGAAAAATTTAATAGTTTATATATCATTATTGTTTTTCAAAAGTGCTATAGGAAAATATTATGATTCTATCATTATTTTATTTCAATGTGATTGTAGGAGTGAATTGAATTTCTTTTTATAGAGGCTAAATTAATTTATGAGGAAAGAAAGTCACAATTTTATCAGAATGATCCCATTCAAATTTATAATTTTGATGTTGACTGTAATATTTTAATGGTAGTTATATGAACATGGTGGGTTTTAATTCTTATTCGGAAAGTATATTTTACTTATATTATTGGGAATAAGGCCAAAAATAATAATATGCATATTTGTTTTAGTTTATTATGTATTTATAAATTATTTCCAAATTCTTAGTAAAATTGGTTATGTTGTTTTCTCAGTAGAACTCATAATTTGTGTGATAGATTTTTAAAATACTATATATATACATACACATATATATATTATCCTCAATTGAGCTGAATGCGTTGATGATGTAACTCTAGGAGAATTTTTGTAAGGGATTTATACACCCATGTGTTTATCTAAGTAGAGAACATGTTCTATTTATTACTAAGAATGATAGGTTAATGTTCTGCTGAATTGATTATGAAGAACATATAAAAATACCTATTAATAAAAAGTATCATGTAATCTATATCGATGATTTGTTTTATCATGAAGAAGGAGCACACTACTTTTCCCTTATTGATCATGGAACTAGGTACTATCAATTGATGTTCAAAAGTGAATACATACCCAATACATCCATACATATAATTTATGTACCATATGAATATAAAGTGATACCATTTGATTTTAAAAACACCAATGTAATATTCATGGAATTAATGAATAGTGAGCATAAATATTTCCTTGATCATTTTTTGGTAGTCTTTAAAGATGATAATCTTATAAATAATAGAGTAATAAAGAGAATTATGATGATATAAGGATTGACCTATGGACCCCATTGAACTGAAAATAGTGTCAAAATTTAATCATTATTTAATTTTTCATTTTTATGCTTTTAATTTTTTTGTATATAATCTATGGTGGAGGAATTTAAGAGGATCCTCAAATGTTTTTTTTATTTAACTTTTTCCGAGATCAATGTATGAGGATTTGAATAATACATTTTTGTGATTGGATGTATATTATCAATGCTCATTTAGTGAATTTTTAATGATTTTCCAATTTATTCACAATATAAAATCCAAAAAGAATCATGTTCCACTTAATTGATTAATGAAAATAAATATTTTGGGAACTAAAGGGAATATCATTCATTTCACCTGTACATACATTACCCTATAGAAGAAAATGATTTTTAATCATTAATGATGAATCCATGAAGGGAAGGGTATGATTTATTCTAAAAAGTTATAGGTTTATTTCTTATGCCTCATGAAAATTTAATATTTATGATAAAAATTACCCAACTAATGATTTGGAGTTTGATGTGGTGGTTTTTTAATTACTGATATCAAGTAATTATAATTTTGTCAAATGGTGTGCCATAAATATAGAAAAACTGTTTTAAATATAAATTAACATATGAGATGAAAATGTTCTAGAATGTATGGTTAAATCTGCTTAAATAATATGACGGTAAAATACATTACTACAATGGGAAAGTGAATAAGTTGTTTGATGCTTCGAGTCTAAATGATCATGCAAGAATACACCTACAAGAGATAAAAATATTTATTTATTTTTAAAGTATTGATATAGATATCTAGAAATAATGAGAGTTCTTTTATGATTATAAAATGACTTTTCATCTATCTGTCCATATGATAATTAAAGAGGTGGGGATGGAATATGTGGTTCTTTAGAAGAATGTAAGAAATATAAATAATATTAAAAATTATTCTAGTAGAATTATATATTTCAAGAACCCTATATTTTTTCCATCAATATTTTATTTTATGAATAAAAAATTATCTGGAGATCAATGCTCTCCATTATCTATTCATCTAGAGAGTAAAATGATGTTTATAGATTTTAATGAATATTTATAATTGAATGGAATGAAAAGAGATATTAGAGAGCTCATATCTCATTGTATGGTATTTCAAAAATTTAAGGATGAGAGATAAAATTATAAGTGTTTTTTAAAACCATTACCCATACCACAATGGACATGAGAATACATCTCCATGTATTTTTTATTTTAAAAACAAAAATATCATGAGGAAAAATGTTAGTTAGGTTCTAATGGATCACCTTACAAAATTTTCGATGAATTTCAAAATTATAGAATATTTACATTATCATAATATTCCTAAAATTTACATTATATAAGTGTTAATGTTACATTAATTACCAAATTCTATTATATCTAATCTGAAAATTTTGATTACGTCAATGTTTCTGAGATTTTTTAAATTGAAACTAGATATGGAGTCTTGTTTTACCACAACATATCACTCATATATTAATGGATAGTGTTAGAGAAATACTAAAAACATATGGTATATTCTGATATCTTATTTCATAAATTTCAATGGTGCATTAAATCAATGAATTTCTCTTGTTAAGTTTTCTTTTAACAGTATCTCTCAGTTGATCATTCAGATAGATCCTTTTGAATTAATATATTGAAATATGTTTACAAATAAATTTGATGAAACACCCTATTGGTGAATTATATAGTCGACTTAATGTATGATAAAGTTATATCCACTCAGAAACACAACATGGAAGCTCAGAGTCACTTATAAATTCAATTTGATAATCAATGGTGTGATGTAGAATATGATTTTGGTGATAGTGTATTCCTATAAAAATATCTTTGGATGAATATTATGATATTTTTAAAAAATTTAATGTTAATCCTAATATTAATAGAACCATATTATATTCATGATCATATCATGATTGTACCATAGCATTTGGATTATTCTTTGAATCTATTATTTGGTCATGATGTGTTCCATGTATCACTCATGAGGAAGTATATACCTGATCCTCACTTGTACTAATTTCAATGGTCATACCACTATAAAAGGATAATTATTACATGGAATGTACATCAGTTATTTTAGATCATAGATATTACGTGACATGAAACAAAAACAATCCACCAGTCAATGTTTTTATGTAAAATCACTAGTTTGAAGACGATATGTGGAACCTACGGAAATGATGAGGCAGAAGTATCCACATTCTTTGTATCAAAGTGATGAATTTTGAAGAGGAAATTTATTTTAAGAGGGATATAATGTAAAACCCTGAGTTTTTCTATGAAATATAATTTTTTAATCATTTAAGAATTTCTAAAGGCTGTGTTACATGCAACACCGAGTATAGATTGAGATACATACACAATAGTGATTTAATAAACCAGAATATATTATCAATATTGTTATCTAAACAAGATTTTTATATAAAAATGATATAAATTAGTGGTATTAATATTTTAAATATATTTTTATATTAATTATAAATCTCATGTATATAACCTATTGAAAATAATTGCTTAATTTTTAGAAAAGTCAATATTTGATCCAAAAATCAATTTTTCTTAAACAAATTATTTTATTTAAAAATAGTAAAATATATTGTTAAATATTTTATAATTTTATTTAAAAAATAATTAATTATCTATTAAATCTTTATTTCATAATTACATTTGAGTGAATTCATGAGAATTTTCTAAAAAAATAATTTTTTCAATGAATAGTGAAAAATATTTTTTCGTATGAACATTTTATCCCATTATAGCATATAAAAGTAGTAGAATTATTTTAATATGGTTATATATGTAACATTAGTTAAATAATATGTTTATTAATCCAATATATGTCATTATAATTAACTTCCACATTGTATTTGTATATTAAAACACTCTTAAATTTAGGAAATATTCTCTTTGAAAACACATTTTCTCATCATATCGACTGGTTTAAAGTTAAATAAAATTGAACCAACTAAATAAGTTTAATATTTCAAAATTTACTCTATATTCATAATATTCATAATTTTAATGTTACAATATGGTCAAATTTTGCTATGAATATAATGAATTGTAAGAACAATTTAATTTTTATGCAGTGGTTAAGTTAAAAATGTTATTACATGAGGGTAAACATAAAAATTATGGGTTAAAAATGAACCAAATATTTTAAAACATCGATAAGAAAGAATTATATATTCATTATGTGTTCTAGAATCTAATACATTTCATTTTTAACTCTTTTTCATGAAGAAAATTTGTTTTTCTTTTTTCATATAAAAAAAATATAATTGTTCCAAACACCTCACTTTTAAATATTAACCCCTATTATATACTTTTCATAATCCGAAAACCATATTTTCAGTTAATACCTACCGAAATAACTATCTTAATTCCATCATCTATTTAATAATTATTTTATGGGCTATAAATCAAACATATGATGGATTTTGATGAAAACCAATGAATGATGAAAAAACAATATATAACATTCTTCAATAATAGTTTTTGTTTTATTTATTCGTCAATCAAAAAAATTTAGTATTAAAAATTAATAATATTAAAATTTTAGTTTGATACATATAATGAGTTGTTATGTTAATATTTTAATGACCCACATCAATTAACACTTCCCTCAAATGGTAAATGATAATGGTTATCGTGTGTACAGAATGCTGTTGTATCATAAATTAATGTGACACATTTTCCATAATAACCTATCATATATGTGTTTGAATACGGATTATATATTTATAAATGAAAATTTTAACATAATTATACTTCTGTAATTATTATATCACATACAACTTCTTACTTTCAATTATATTGGTGATATGATGTGGTCATTCAATGTATGAAGGAATAATAAATAATGAAGTTATTTGATTAATATTTCAAATAAAAATTTAATTTAACGAATATTTTATAAATTTAATTGATTAATATGATTTATATGACACTTTTCATTCATATGTACGGCCTACGGTCTCAAAGAAATGTGTATTTCATTATATATATATATAACATTTTTCGATTATTATAAAATTAATATATAATGAATATATATGATATTTATATAAAGGTTGTAATTATAAAAATTATAGAACAATGATCAATTAATAGGTCCAAAAATAAAAAAAACATGCACAAAAACAAAATAGTTAATACTTGAAAAATAACATTGACATGAAATTGTTAACTAACGAGCAATAAAAGAACCTTAGTAAATCATATTTGGCTTGATATGTATATAATTACGGTTATTTAATTTATTTTTTGAAACAGGTATGTATTTTAAAATAGGTTCTAATGTGAATGTAGGGATTCATGATGTATCATAAGGGATTTTTCTCTCAATTTCCTTTTTTTGAGACATATGTTGTGTTAAGAACCTATCTATTTTTGATGACTTGTATATTAATACCCTATGAAATATTAGATCATGAATTTATTTAATTTTGTGATATTTTTTTTATAATTTAATTTTATTATGTCTTGTGTCTTATTATTCAATGATTTCTAAAGTTGTAAAATTTTTACGATACAAACTCATTATTTATCATGATCATTTATATTTATACTTATGATAGTGAAATTTTAAGTCTCACACACCCAGAAACTCTTTATTATTGTACTTCGTAGGCTATTTAATAATAGTACATGGTTTCTCCATTGTTTACTCTCTTTTGGTACTTAATAGATCCAAAATAATTGAAGAAAATATGAGTTTATTTCCATTTTTAGTTGAAGATGATTTTTATTCCATATATATGTTTTCTAAAAAATTTCCATAATTTGATTAAAAGTATCTAATTAATTTATTCAATACATTATTATTTTATTTAACTTTTTAAAAATGTTTTTACAATGGATTATTCATTTGATTTTAAAAAAAGCCCATTTTTGTTTTATAAACAATGAGAAAGAAATATTTGTTTTAGTAATACATAATCAACAATATTTTCTACTATCATGAATATATCGTTTTTAATCATAATTTAAAATATTAAAATGTTATTTTCAATGAAAAGTATTTTGAAAATTATTAACTTTTATAAATGTTATTTTTCAAAATTTAATATTGTATTTTCATTAGGAAATTTTTTATTGGGGTTTTAAAGTATCCTTTATACGTATCCATGGATATTTTCAATGAAAATGATTTTGAAAATGTTTTATACTTCATTTTTTTCAATGTGTATAGTCCATTTTCTATAATAAAAAATGGTTCAGGTAATCTTTCAAAATCATTTTATATCATTGATGACATCATATGATGTCACTTATGATTAATAAGTAGATGATATAATTATTCCAATATTAATACTATTTGGATGGTTACTTTTATTATTGGTGATTTTTTTGTGAATCCTATTTATTTATCATGGTTCATTATATATTTAATTGATGAAATAATGAGGAAAATCTAACCAAAGAACTAGGGACTTATTAAACATTTTAAGATAGTGCAAAAGAATTATTTTTATAAACTGTATGACAGGTTTGAAATTACATTTCATCATTAGAAGAAAATTTATTGAATTTTAATTTTTTAGTTTCTATTTTAAATTAAGGGATTTTTTTCTATAAAATTTTTTCAAATTATTAAATTTTAAAAAAAAAATTAAAAAATGAAAATTTGATATTATTTCTCCACAAATATTAGATTTAATATTTTGAATACATTTTATCAATGTTTTATGCCTTATGTGTTATGGATTTATTCTAAATTATGTATATATGTCTCTAAAAAATTCATATCTCATTATCCCATACTTTTATGGAGTAATAAATTTTATATTTTTATCTCTCAAATGAATTCGTTCAGAAATTTCCTTTTATTATGATCTGATACCAAATTATGAAGCACATTTTCACTTCATCGGTAGTTCCTATGATTATGAAATAGTATTGATTTCCTTATGTGGCACACATATGAATTTATATGAAATGAATGTCATAGGTTTAAAGATAAATATAATTATCTTTAATGGATTGGGTAATATATCCATCTCATGAGATTTTATTTATTGTATTAGGGAATGAACCTAATTTATTATTGGACTCTGTACCCCAGGTGATGTTTTCTCGAAATTTATATTTTACTTATGTTTAGTTCAGGATTAATGTCACTCAAAAAAAATTATTGTGATTCAATTATGTAATAATTCAATTTTATTTATATTATTCTCTCATTTCATTACTCTTATTTCATCTATTTTATAACAACAGGATATTCCATTAACTAATGAGTTGTGTTTATTATCATGTTTATTCACATAGTGTAATTTTCATCTCATACCTTTTTTTCTATATTTCTCTAGGTGATGATATATAGTTTTCCGAGATCAACTGTATTTAATATCTAATAATGTTGAATAAAATAATACGAAAATAATTTTTATTTAATTTGATGTTTTATGAACATAGTCTTCTAATGGAACTAGGCCTCAAGATCTATGGGTTATAATTATTATATTTCTATGTTAAAAATCATGTAATAATATGTGTAACATTCATCGATCACTATATTTGGTATCAAATTACATGTTTAGTTTACTTATTGAAAATGGATCAAAAAAACATTATTGAGAACCATAAGGATTAATCTAAGAATAATTCATTGTATCAGAAAATATATTTTAATTTTGGTGAAGGTAAGAGTGAGTTATTTTAATGTATTTACATCCCATTTTAGATATCACATGTTTGTGTGTATCTAATGTAGTTGTATCTTAGGGGTAATTACCATGAAAAAGGTTACATAATATGGACTCATTTATCATCTAGTGCTATCCAACGATACTTATTCACAACTATTTTTACATACAATGGATATATTCATTTGAAATTCACAAATTATTTATGAAACATTATGAACTCCTAGATCTAATGGGAAGGTTAGGAAACTAGATAAGAAACATTACTAGGTATAACCTATATTAAATCCAAAATACTCATATATCGACATATACAAATAATTTATTAGTTATTCCTTCAATGATTTTATGTTTACCATTTGTTAATTTAATGAATAATCATCTTGATTATTTTAGTCATTAAAGTTGAATGTTTGTTATAGGAGAATGAATAAACAAAACCAATGTAAAAAGAAATTTAAGGATTTATCTAATGAGATTCCTAACATAATATAATGGATAGTTAGAACTTGTTTTCTTGAAAAATTATTTATCATGAATTATGATTAACTACTAGCCCATATTTTAATTTATAGACACATCAATGAAGAAGGTGATGGTGTCTCCTTGAATTTTACATGTTATGGATGATAAAACAAATAAGATTAAATCTTTTACATGTAAAACATATGGGTAAAAGAATAATTTAAAATTCATTGAAGGTACTAGATGATTTATTATATTTGTAAAATGGGAGAAAAGTATATAATTGATGGAACAAATGAAGAGTATGGTTAAAAATATACAATAAAAAATCATATTTCAGCACAATTAATTGTTCAATTTCATGGATATAGGGAACTTGGTCATTATAAATTTTGATAACATAATCAAAAGATAAATTAATAAGGGCATATGGAATTTTGATATCTAATGGAATGCATGGTTGTTAGAATAAGTTCTTTCTCTCCTCCTTCATTGTATTTGTGTGTCTTTCCAGTGGTCGATGAAATGGTGAATTGAACTTCTTTCTAATGAGGATATCAATGGGAAATAATTAAAATAGGAGGTCACTGGGAGTTAATTTGTGGGAACCATTGTTTGAAACACATTCCTCTAATTAGGATGGAACCACATCACATGGAAATCCTTGTGGGTGCTATTGTGGGTTTGGTCTATGAGAAGATGATTCAAGATGATGTTGTGAATCATAATTTTTTTTGGTGGCTCACTATGGGCTTGAGTAGCCTCCGTTAAAGGTATTCAGATATTTTTTGGGAGCTTGGCATATTATGTACTCATCTGCGATTTCATAATTGTTCAGTGTTTCCTTATATTTTTTATCTTTTAAAAAAAGAGCACTTTATGCGATCATGGTCATTGGAGGAGATATAATGTCGATCCCAGTGTTTTCCATTTGACATTGGAAATGTGAGTGTCACCACATTAAAGAATATTTCATAGTAGCTATATGGATAAAACTCATGGGACATCCCCTAATTTTCCTTAATCCATTGATTCAAGATTTGGTGGGTGATACCTTGGGAAAATTTATTTATTCTAATTTCAAAACAAATTTTCTTCTTTATGCGGGCATGCCTCAAATTTGTGTGGATACAATCTATTCTGTGAAATACCCCATTATGGTTACTCATCAAGAAACCTGAAGGGTTTAATTGGTACCAGCGCTTGGTCTTCCAAACTCCTCCGTGATTTTGTTTAGTTTGTGGCTATCAAGGACACATTGAATACATTTTTATAAAGTTTAATGTGATGAATTTGAATAAGTGGCATTTCATTAGCGGTTATATCACCATGAGCCCAAGTCATTTGTGGAAATGATTGGATCTTTCAAAGAGATGGTTTTTAGGGAATCATTGGTGATTGATCTACATCTAAAGATGGGTTCTCATCTATTCTAGTGAAGGCGGTGGAATTTAGTGAGCCAAAAACATCGTTGGAAAATTCAAATATTTTTGGAAACATAGTAGAGAATTGAATTTCTTTTTCTTTTGGGGTCCAGCTAGGTAAAAAAAATTTAGAGGATTCCTCTACCCCTAAAATTTTACCACTGGTTCCTTTTTTATCCTTAGTATATTATCTAGATTTGGAATTGATGGATAAGGTTTTGGTGACTCATGATTCTTCATCTTCCATTCAGAGAAAGGATGATTTCTAGTTTATTATTCCGAGCATACCTGTGGAATTATCCCTTCCTTCACCAAGTGTACGGATCTCTTCCCTGCTTATCCTGATGCCTTTAGGTTATCTTTGGTTACCAAAATGGGGTGTTCCAAGGCTGGAATTAATATTCTTTCATATAGGGATCTGGATGAGGGGGTGATGAGATAAATCCACACATCTCATAGCTCACCATATCACATGATTCTAGTCAAAATTCTAGAGGAGGAGTCGGTTCTGGTATCTCCTCAATCATATTTTCATAATATAGTTACCTTGTTAGAATATTTAGAAATTCTATTGAGAAATATGATACTAATTCTGAACAAGGGCTTTTTATTTGAAGGTTTTCATAGCCTATAACATGGTTGATGTCTAAGGAGGAATATAGTGGAATATTTTTTTGACATGATCAGTTTTTCTTGGGTGTAGTGCCAAAAACCATATTCATTAATGATATTGTTAATTATCTAGAATTCTCAAGGTATGGGTTTGAGTGAAAAATTCTCTTTATTAGACGCTTAATATAGGAATTATAGGGATTATATGGCTATTATCTAGGAGCCTATGGAAGATTCTAAGAGAATTAATTATTTGCTGAGGATGTTTGGTTTGGTTTTCCACTAGCACTATCACCCGATGAATAAACACTTTTAAAATTGTTGGAAAATGTTGCTGCATGTGAATATGATTCATACTATTAATTTGTGTATTACAATTACAATATTGATTAAAGGTAATGAAATTATCTTCTCCGAAATATATGTTAGTTGTAATGTGTAGGAAATAATGTCTATTTTGGAGTTTACAGATTCTTTTGATTTGACTGGTTTACCTAGGTTCATCGGTGTAGACATTGATTCAATTGTTGACATCAAAAAGATTATATATTAGTTGTGGGGCTCTTACAATGATATGATTGATTACTAATAAAAATTGGTTATAGGGGTATTTTGGAATTGGGATTTAGAGGTGACCATTACACATTATGCAATAATCTGAAAGGTGGTATAAATATTTATAATAGAGTAGATAGATGATTTTACAACATTAAATAGTTATAATCCTTCGCTCAGACATCTATTTTACACTAATCTGATCATGATGCACTCGTTGTCAAAATTAAACATAGGGTCCATTATATGTTTTCATTAATGTACTCCTCCAATTTTAATAATATAGATTGTTTATTTGAAAATAATGAAGGATTATTTGGGGGATGAATTTGAAATGGCTTGGATCGAGCTATATATGAATTTTAGACATCTTAAATTTGATTTTCTAGGGTGGTTTATTAGAAATCTAACTGTGAACAATTCTATATAGTGAATATAGGTAGACATTGATAGGTAGGTGATGATATTCAAAAGAGATATGATGATGGTATTATCATGATGCTTTGTAAAATGCATAAATTTCTAGATGAGGGTGTTGGAGATTGAAATGATCTACCAAAAATGGTCATGGGTAATCTGGAATATGGAGGGTGATCACAACAGTGGATATTTCCATTCATTTCTAATGGATAGAAAAAAATTTGAAGATCAATATCAGACATGAGACTGGATCATGTTCATTTGATGTGAATCTTATTGGGATGTTGGCTCTAGACCATTTAAACTCTATTCTAGATGGTTATTTATAGTTGAATACTTTGGATAAAGTTTCATTGGAGGATTAGGATACTTTCATGGGGTATATTTAAAGTAGGCTATATGATAAGGATACTGATTCTTTAATGGTTACTCTATTTTGAGAATAGAATTGGATAAAATTTGGTAATATATCCATGCATAGTGCACCAAGTCTATATGGGTTCTCAGTAGCTTTTAATGTAGAGAAGTGGTATTTTTTGGTGATTAATTTGATTGATTTTGTTCAAGATTTTTTTGGAGATGATCTCTTGACTGGAGTTCATTCCCTTCTCCAATGATTATTTTACCGAAAATAAAATAACCTTCACCAGTTGATCATTATTGACCCATCTATCTCAAGAATATATCTTTCAAGATAAAGAGAAGACATTTTTGAAGTATATTGAATAATGTGATGACAAATTCTACTTCTCAACAACATCATGGTTTTATCAGAGTTATGGGTATTTAAGGAAAAATTGAAATATCTTTGGAATTGGTGAAACATATAAAAAAATAGAAACCAGTTCCAAAATTTTATTAAGATTTTCATAGATTATGCTTATGAAAAATAGGATTAGAGATTTTTATTAGGTTTATGAGTAATGTAGTTATCCATGAGTGGGTTTTTGATCTACGTTACATCTATTTTTCTGCTACATGGATATACATCTCACATATGGGGAATGGTTTTGGTTTTTTTCAAAATTCAACAGTGTGTTATATAGGAGGCTCCCTTGTCACCCTCCTTATTCATTATCGCACATGAGGATTTATTGGGGAACTTTCATAGACCCATGTATGAAATGAGGATACTTACATACAACTTTAAATATTTGGATGGTACCCATTCTCTTAAAATGATTTCTGATTATATAATTCTATTACTGAATTAAATTTGTTCTTCTCTTCAGGACCTTATTAAATTAATGTAGTTTTATGGTAATCTAAGAGCACATCAGATAAATCCCTCAAAAAACAGTGATTTTATATCCAAGAGATGTTAAAATCATAGGGCTAGAGATGTAAATTATCTTATTGGAATTCCGAGGTTGTAGTTTCTGACAATTTAACTTGTTGATCCTATTTCAAATTGTTAGGTAAATAAGGTCTTATTTGACGGCCTCATTAACAGGATTGTAGGGAGGATCCTTTGTTGGGAAAACATATTGTAGTCTTTTATTGGTCACATATACCTAATTAATAATATTTTATCATCTATCCCAAGACATTTTGTGTCCACCATCACACCTCCCAAAGGGATTATTCATATGTTAGAGATGATTACCAAAAGGATTAATTGGGATTCCAATTTAATGGTCAGGTGTTATTGGGCATCATGTACTTGCATGGTGATGATGATTGAGGAAGGAGATGTCATTGTAATGGATGTGAATAATACCATGTAGTCAATACATGCATTGTTGGGGTGGGGTTTTTATCATTGGGGAATATATTTTGGATAATGTTATATGAAATAAATGTGGGAATTATCAGGAGGATAGTGATACCTAGAATATCTCAGAGATAACCAAAATTGTATCGGTTTATATGGAAGTTAGTTACGACGTGACTCAATGGGTTGTCGAGAAAGGGGATATTAATTTTTGGATAGTTAATTAGATCATTAAGAGGTTGTTTTTACTGGGCTATTTGGTTCCCAACATTTAGGTTTATGAATCTTGTTGATTTCCAATTACACATGAAGCTATTTTGAACAATGATCCGTAAGAATTGTTCAATGAGATCACATCTAATGAATAGGATGACCAATGTTGATTTACTGGGTCGTGTTCTAGTTGTTTTAATGGGTATGATTATCATTAATTAACTCATTCTGGTGGTGTGCATAATAAATGTTAAACAGAGTTATGGTGCAAGGAGGTTCTGGAAAAAATGAATTTTTTGATATAGTGCTCAAGGAACAAATCTATTCAAAAGGAGTATAGTATTCAGAAGAAGAAGAATGATTTGGCTTATCGTTGTTACTTAATTGTCAAACCACAATCCAAATCGGTAATCCCTTTCTTTAAGAGAGTGTGGGTTGTTAGTCTCTAGTCATCTATGAGAATGTGGGGTTGTTTTAAAGAAACAATCATTTTCATGCATGATTTCATATAAATTTTGTTTCTTGAAGTGAATGGTCAAGGAATAAAATCCATGATCCTTAGAATCATTATCATTGTCATTTTTTGGACCATATAAGAGGCATGTAATAAATCATTACTGAGTCTGAGTATCCTGATTTCGTATCTCAAGGTTCAGATAAGGGAACTAATGTATGATCACTATTTTCTAGTTATGGGTGGATAATGGTCTACATTAATCCCCTTATTTTGTTGTAGACCAGTTCCTCTATCAAGGTCCCAAGGATGTTGGATAAAGTAGTTTCTGTATGTGACTAGCATAAAAATAAATTTGGATGGAAAATATATGAATGGTAAAATGTGTGGGGAGGTCTTCTATGGGATGAATCTCGTTCTGTTTTAGCTATATTTAAGAAGAATTTATGGGATGATGAACTCTTTAAGTGCATAGGTGAGAGTGTTACATTTAAGTGTCATGCTTTATAAGTTATTTGAATTGGGGTTATTAGTGTTGGAATATGATTTTGAGATACTATTACATTCTCTTCATGAGGAAGTAGATCCTTCATGGAATTTGATTTACTTATTCTATATATATTCAATAATGACCAACCAGGGGTGCTCTGTGTTACATATCCAAAGAGAGTCCACCTTTGATGTGGATGTAAATTCACGGGAAGGCAGGTCAAAAGAACCATTGATTATTTATTCCTGGTCAGGGTTTCATTTCATGGAATATAGTAAATTTTTCTTAGGGGATGCCCTTTAGATTTATCATTTTATACATCTGTGATATTGGTTTGGTGTTCCTAGTATTAGTTTTCCCATGTTAAAAAACAAATTTTTTATTGACTAAGGGACTATATTCTGAATATCACTCAGGTGGAATGATTGAATTTTTTATTCATTAGATGTTATGACACATGTTATTGGAGAATTTTTATCAATGGTTTATTCTGTATTAAAATCATGACACATCATTGGAAAATTACATATTACTTTTTCATTTGGAATTTCTAATAAAATTTTTAATGGTATTAATTAACTAGAAAAGTGATTTTACACTTAAGTCATATATTATGGAAACCATGATGTAAGTAATGAAAATATTTTATATAAACATTATATTGATGTAATTATTCTAAAATAATATAATTTTATATTCTGAAAAAATTTATATTAATAGAATAATATTGTTTCTAAAAACTAATTTGATGATTATTGATATTTTTATTAGGTCTGTTATTTTTTTAAAAAAAATTTAGGAAATATATTTATATAGTATTATATTTTTGGAATCACACCTATTGGGAGGAAATACATCACATACAGTAATGTCGTGAGCATAGACCGATAACCAAAGGGTGATAAGTGTTCAAACAATGAATATGGGATTTCTATTCGTTATGAAAATTTGGGAAGTATTCAGATGTTTTAATAAATGATATAAGAATACAACAGAATCTATGTCAAAATTCTATTGATTTTCTTTAATATTATATATAAATAATAATTTATTTATTGATATTTCACAATTATTATTGATAAATTTATTAATATATTAGATTTTCATTAGAATCTAGAAGAATCAAATATTAATATAACATTTATGAGAATCATTCATGAAATATTTTATTTCAAATTTTTACCATTATAAACCATCATGATTTATCAAGGGATGCACCTCAAAATATAAATATGGTATGTTAGATGAGGAGAAAATATGTTTTGATGGATTTTTTTTCAATGAAATTTCCATTGATGATTTATTGAAAGGTCTTACCAGAGAAATTAATCTGAAGAAGAATCAATTAATTTAGAGGAATATGATATAATAGAATATTTTTAAAAAAAAATTCTCATTAGCATAATTAATACAGAATGTGAAATTGAATAGAAATGGAAAAAAAGCCCTTAAATGCTGAAATTTTATGAAAATTTTATATTTATAAAAAAATGAACTCTAAAATTATATGAATAATATTAATGAGAATAATATTATAACAATACCTAGAAAAAATTAAACGTAAATTTTGATATAGTGTTTTTAAAAAATAAATGTAAGTGACGATAGTGAAATGTTGGAATCATTTTTTATAAATAAAAAAATGAGAATAAATCAATTGTGAAAATATTTGTAGGATGAAAAAATTATAAAATCACATAAAATGAAAAATCATTGAAAAGATGAAGAATTTGAGACCGAAAGAATATTATAAATCCAATCATTTAGACTATTGAACTATATATGTTCATATTTATTCACAATGTATTTTATTATTAGTAATATCATCAAAGGAATTGAGGGAGAGATTAATATGTTGGATGATATTTATTAATGTTTTACATCAAATATATATATACAACATCGAACGATATTATCTAATATGGGAAGTGGTTTGATACACATTAGGGAAAAAAATAACAATATGACATCTGAATATCAGAAATTACTTAAAACATAATTGGGAACGTTAATAAAGATGGTATGTTTGATAAATGTATTTTGTAAACGTAATTTTTTTTAATATATTTATTTATATAGGGATAGATTTAACTTAAATTTATATCTCAAATTTCACCATATAAATATTATTTTGTATATTATGGGTAAATTATTATATGAAATACATTTTATAGAAAAAAATGACTACATTGTATATTATCTATTGTTCTCTACACTGGGTTCTCCCATATAGACGTAGAGTAATTATATTATTCGATCCCAGATAAGAAACTATTGTGTTACTATTTTTCCACTAAAAAATGTTTTCATCACACTATAATAAATGATTATAATATAAGATAATCCATCTTTATTTGATTACCAAAAATAATTTAATTACATAATGGGAGAAATAATATGAAAATATCATTTTAGGATAAGAAATGGTAATGAAAAGTTAATTTTAAAATAATTGGAGTTTTATATGGATAATAAAAAAAACCCAAATTTAATGATTAGTAGGTCTAAAATATGATTAGTTTCATTTTTTAACATATTAACATGTGAATTTTGGGGAAATTCATTAAAACAATATTTTATGGATGTTCTAAGGGAATGTTCTATATGAAATTTAATTATTTATTTTGTTTATAGATGCTGTATAAACTCTATTTATAGTGGAGTATAAGATTGTTTCTTCAAAAAATAATAATATTATATTAAATTTTATAAATGTTTCTAAACATCAGGTTGAATTTATAATCAATAAAATATGTGTAAAAGGGATAATAATTGAATCTAATGATTTTAAATGATCATTTCCATTCAAACCGACCAGAAAATAATTTTTAATATGGGTTTTTCAAGAATATTAGATGATTAAAGGATGATTAAATCAGAAAAATATGTGGGGGAAACTACATCTGAATTTTTTTAACATTTCCATAAAATAGAAAAAAATAGATCATTATAAAATTCTATTTATATGAACATGAGTATGAGTTATTGTGAGTAATGAGAAAGAAAAAAATGTATAAAAAGTATAATAATGATGGAAAATAATTTGAAACTATAGAATTACTAGCATGAAAGATGATGATTTTTAACTCATAACCATTTAGAATTAATATGTATGAAAATATAATTCGGGAGAAATCATAGGTAACTAATGATTCTAGATGTAAATATTTAAATGTTGTTTTTCATGGATAAGTCAATAATTTCACTATAGATGGATTGAAAATGAATCAATTATATCATAGAAGAATCAAAAAAATAGATATTTATATACAGTTGCAATGACTGAGGTTGAATTTGTAAAAAACATGATATATCCAATAGATGTAATATATGGTAGGATAAAAATAGAGAAATATATTTAAATGGTAAAGGTATTCTGATGATTGAGATAAAAATGAGTTGCACCAGATATGGATCAATACAATGAATCATCACATAAAGTAAATTTTAGTGATCATCAAGAAAAATATTTGAGATATCATAATGGATATCACTAATCACATTGAATGTAATGATCCAAATAAGTGGAAAATAGGTGACTATACATCAGCTTATGAATTATAACGATTTCAACAAATGAATACCACTAAAGTGTATTTAATGGATAATGAAGTCATATTGAATAGATGGAGACTATCAAACACCTAAAAGATAAATTTAAAGGATATATATAAAGTATTTTTAATGAATTTAAATAGGTTTTTAATGAAGTTATTCATTAAATGTTTTAAATATTTATGACTATAAGTATGTTAGAAAAAAATTATTTTAAAAAAATATAACTTTTGTATAATAAAATGAATGATTTTATGAAACCTCAAGAGTATTCAAGATTATTCTCCATGTTTTGGGATGTGTCAAATAAATATAGATTTTAGTAGGACAATTGATATTAAAATTTTATGGAATGTTAAAGTGAATGTCATTTCCCACCCTTACTACATTCATAAGAACTGTATAAAGGGTTGAATTTATAATTATGTTAATAAATTTTCACTCAAATGAAAAAAACCATCATTTTTTAGGTTATGATTCCTTTAAAAGTTTACATTTTGGATGATTTTGATCTACTAGAAATATATCATCCAATGGAAAATTAATTAGTGATACATTGATTACAGAAATAGTTGAGAGAGGGTAATTTAATTTTTACAATGTCAATATAGTAAGTACACATGGCTATAAATAATCAATCAGATGAAGTTCTATTTTTTGAATCTTCTGTGAGAAATAAATGTTGGACAAAAATATTAGGAGATTCATCAGAAATATAACTACATTATGTATACTATATATAAATGTTATCGGAACAAGACATAATGGAGGAACTTTTTATAATGTGGTTTTAATAAGAACCCTTCAAAAAATATAGGTTGATTATATCCAAAACCACCAAAGATTGTGTGGATATTTTTATACATAAAAAATATTAAATTGGATTCTGAATATAATTATGATTATACATAGTTAATGATTATCCCTAATTTATGGTGATGAAGAGAATATCATTCTACATTGGATCGTAAATATAAATGGAAAATAATCTTGTAACTAGAGGTATAAATAGTTTCTAGAAATTTATATCAAATGGTTGTGTAAAATATGTTATGAGTATAGTTAATATAATTAGAAAATATGGGAGGTATAATCTACTATTAAATAAGGGGTTATTTATGAGGGGAAATGAAGGTTTGTATGTTGGATGATTATTGGGGTGTAGTTCGAGTTTCATTTGATGCCTATATAATATGTAATAAAGTTAGTAATTGAATACTTTGTTCTGGGGATGTGGAATAGATGACATGATAATGAGAAATTAATCATATCATACCATGAAAATATAGGGGGATAGACACATTTTATATTTTTTCATATGAAAGGTGATGTTGATATTTTTAGATTAGTGTATCGTAAATCATACATGTTTATAATGGTTAATAATGTTTCTATATGTTTTTTAGAAACATTATTATCAAAGAAAAAAGTTATCACTAATTCAATCCCACCCCCTCTTAGTGATATCATACATCAAAAAAATGTAAATAAAACATGATTTTATAATCTTATTATTGCTTCCACATACATTACCTAAACTTCTTATTTCTTATATAATAATGTGAGTAACATATTCAACATTTCATCATGTTGTTCTTTGGGGTTTTATCCATTGATTGATATCACATTAAAATTTATTCCTTCTATAATTTCTATTTATTTGTCCTCTTTAAAATTTTTTATCAATGACCACTATAGATTAAAGTTCCCTTTAAAACAATACACATCATTAATAGCATTTTCAAATTCATTACATATCAAATATATGAATATATTTTTTGAGATGTAATCCAGTCCTCAACTTCCAATGGAATATTAGATCATTATATGATGAAGGAATATATTTCATGATTTTATCCAAATAATATAATCACACTACGGAATAATATGTTTATATATATGGGAAATGCAATTCATAATAACCTGAGTGATCTACCCTAATATTTCTATTATCTTATAAATTATAACATCACCTATATAGGATTACTCAACAAGGAAACCCCTACATTTTATATGGGTGTTGATTTTGTTTCTACCATTATGAATAATCAAAAAATAATAGAACACATAATGTGAAATCATAATAATCATTAATATTGATGAAAAAAATAAAAATCCACCTCATGGAAAATGTTATCAAATATAATAAAGTATTTTTAAAATTCTTTTGATTTATATGTTTTTTTATATTATAGAACATAATGTATTTAATAAAACATTATCTAATATAAAATATAAATATCCAAAATCCAATAATTTGTTGTTCGTTTCTACTTTATTATATTAGAATTTGATATATGGGATATCTTTATGTTGGATAAATTAGTTTAATATTGGTGAGAACAAAATACTAGCATGATTTTCATATTACATTGAAAATATATGATACATAGAATAATATTATTCTACCTTTATTTATTTCATTAATAAAATCATTCCTTATATCATTCTGAAAGGTGAAAAAATAATGGTTAATATTAGGATCGCAGAAACGGTTACTCTAAATAATATCAATTA
The DNA here is from genome assembly GCA_963277665.1 of Viscum album. Taxonomy (NCBI): domain Eukaryota; kingdom Viridiplantae; phylum Streptophyta; class Magnoliopsida; order Santalales; family Viscaceae; genus Viscum; species Viscum album. The sequence goes on from OY728136.1 coordinate 2,004,617,632, forward strand.
ATAGTAAATAATGATTAATTAAATGGGAATATAAAAAACTAAAAAAATCAATATAACAAATAACAATAGAATGAAATTCATCCATTGATAAATTAAATTATTTAATATCATAGATAATTATAATTGAATTATCAATTATGGAAATTATTAATATTATATGTCATGATATTATAAATAATGATATCATAGTTGTTAAAAACATGTGATGAAATAGTATAATCGATTGATTTCAATAAAACAAAAATCAAATCTAATAAGTCTAAAAATTTCGTTTCTCTCATGATTCATATAAATTAAATAATGGTTTATCTATTACAGGTCCCTATATATAAATATACACCCAATGCATTACTTATATATTTAATGATCAATTTTATTCATCAATATAATTCGTTGTCAACAAATATCAATATTCATTAAACAATAAAACAATAAACTTCTTTCCATTTTAAATGATATAACATTTATAGGAAACCACCATATGTAGAAATGGTCTACAGTTTGGGAAATGATCATATCCATGATACAAATATATATATATATATATATATATATTTGAAATTTAATTCCTAGTGAAAATTATCATAAGAAACAGATTGTCTGAATTGAAATTCCAAGGACACAAAATTAATAAGAGATACAATATGAGCACCAATTCATTATAAATTATTTTTTCTACTAAAATTATTTCCTTTGGAGAAATAGATATAATGGAATGATACATTAAAATTCATTCATAACACACAATTTTTAAAATAAGTCATTAAATAAATAAATATGACTTTAGAAAAATAAATTTGAAAAATATGGACATTGATGAAAGATATATCATATCGTAAGGGTAAATAAGAATACGTTTTATCATAAAAAACTATTGTTTTTAATAAAATTAAAATGAGAAGAATGTTTTAAAGGAAAAGATATATAATACATAAATATCTATAAGATAATAAAATATAATTAGTTTATGAATGTAATGATATAGTATTATATCATATAAAGTAATGTAAATCACATAAATGAGAATGTTAAATAAACACTTAAAATTTTGGTAACTTTTTAATTATATCACCAAGAAAGAGTAAACAAGAATTGAAGAATTAATAATAAAAGAATAAATAGATATTTATTTTCAATATATAAAATTTTCAATATATAAATCCACTAAAATAATGTCAAATCTTAATACCAAATACGTCTCAATTTAGTGGAAATCGAGACACACTCTCTGACATCAAATTAGAATCGATTCATAAGTGCTTTTGAACTATTGTATTATAATTTTATAAATTTTATAATTTTATTATAGAACCACATACCAATATATAATATTAAATATTATTACTTTATTAAATCTTATCATAAGTTTTATAAAAATATTTTATTATTATAATTTATTTAGGTGTCAAATGGAATGTTTTTTATGAAAATGTTTGTTTTATAGACTCATTCAATATACTTTGTTTATTTTAACATAATCACTATAATTTTAATCATAAAATAAATATCATATACAATATTTTTATATATAGGGAAATTCATAAAATCTAGAGATAAAGAAATAAATGACACTATTCATGGAGATGATAGGACATATGTACTCTTGAATTTTATTTCACTTATCGACATATGGAAAAAAACAATGGAAAATATTTATTTACCTTTCCATGATAATTATTATATCATATATATATATCATATATATTCATTAAATCTATACTTATTACCATCCATGCAATGAAAAAATAGAATAACATATCACATTGTTTTATGGAGGAGACAACCCGCACATATGTACGAGTAATGATATCGTATTCCAATATACAAGAATGTTTGAATATAGATATGACATTATAATTTTGGAAGAATAATTATTTTATAAATATCATATATTTATACTTATTATTTCCATATTTAGAACCATACATAAATTTTGTGATGAAAAATGAATTTAACCATTGAATGTAGATGGTATGATGTACATACACATGGGAAATGTTATTTAATTTAATAAAATAGAAGGATAATGGTTTTACCATAATGATAATAACATACCAGTGTTTTTACTTAACTATATTTTTCCTTTTTAGGAATATAATTAATTTTTAGGAAGTAGAGTGATAATATAATTTTATTGAGTTGGTAAATATGGTTACCTCATCATTAGTAGAGTTCATTTAAAATTTTCATATATACACATAGAATGGTCTATAAAGAAAACTAGAACCTCTAATTCATGGTTTTGGGTCAAGGAATGATAATATACCAGTGGTTAGTTGATTTGGATAGTTGTATATAATGTAAAATAAGAGATGTGGTTTCATTTTATATGTGAGGGGTGGGACACACTTTTAATGTTTCAAAATATTGAAATTTAAAAAAGTCACATTCATGGGAAAGTGGTTTTAAAATGGAATGGATTCCAATATAAGGATACTATGATGCTAATATAGTCATCTAACATCATTAATAAAGGTCTATATATATAATTTTAAAAATTATCATTTTGTTATCTACTTCATTACCCATTTTTATCCAAAACCACAATAACAACTACATAAATATTAAATGGTTATAAAATTTCATATAAAAATAAAATTAGAACATAAATGGATCAAAGATTAAATTTTAGACCATATTTTCTTCACATGACCATTTTACATTTTTTATGATTTTTTATAATATAAAAAAAATATTTTTTCATAATATATAATAAATTTCGATTATTTAATCTATCATTAATAATTCCAAAAAAATATAGAATTAGGTAATTATTATATCATACATATAAAATTTGTTATATTTATCTACAAAAATTGTATAATGTTAACTCAAAAAAACTATATTACTCAAGAGTTACTAAAATTATTTACATGGTTTTTATACAACATGCACGAGCAATTTTTCAACATTATTTAAGAATTTAAGGTAATTATTTCATATATGAAAATTATAAATAAATTATCATGAAAAATATTTTATATCTCAAATAATTATTTAAAATAACATAATTTAGTTGTATATCTGAAAAGAAATTATAATTTTAATAAGATGAAACTAAAAAAATTCTGTATCATCTACATAAATATTATAATGAGAAAAATAAAATCTAAATTGAAATATATCGTATGTCAAATTTTCATTGATTAAAGATGAATTATAATCATACAATGAAATAAATTATTATTGTAAATAAATTTATATCCTAATCAGAGTAGTTATTAACCTTAAATAAATGATTTTTCCATTACCTAGCTAATAAATTTTACAAATTTTACTATTCATTTTGGCTAAAAATTTAAGACAAATATATGAAAAATTTGAACATAAAAATTCTAAATATAGATTAAATTTTATGAAAGAAAATTTATTAAGTTGTATAACATAATTTAATAATAAACCTACAATTTTCATGAAAATTGTTTTTCTAGAAAAAGTCATTTTAAGTCTAATTATTGACTTATATAAATTTTTTTTACAATTATGAATCTAGTGGAATTAATTAAATAATTTTTAGTAAACTGCATAATATATCAATTTAATACAAAATTTATAAATTTACATAAGATTATTATAAATTTATTTAAATTATAGGAATGGTAGTTTTAAAAAAATCTAGTATTTTTCACTATTCAGATAAAAATAAATATCTTCAAAAAAATACTGCATAAAAAAATTTAGTTAATATTAAAATAATGATTTTAAAAATTATAAATTTTTTATAGAAATAAATTTCCTAATGTGGAAGAACTTAATGAAATTATTTTTTCCATTTTAAATTTGAATCATATTAGATGAAAATATATTATTGAAGCATAAAATGATATTAATACAAATTTATACTTGTCGTACAAAATTGAATAAGTAATTTTTAATTAAATAATTTAATAATTCAAATATTTCATAATATATTAAAATATATTCTTACATGATTATGAAAATGGATTGGTGATGAACCTTATATATAAATGTTTTAATCATTTTTCGTCATTCGTTTAAAATCAGAGTTTCATGTACAATAAGGTATCGTTGAAATTTCATTTTCTTATATTGAAATATATATTAAATCCTTGAGTATTACATATATTTTAAATATTATTTATAATTCCATATTTATTAAATCATAATATAAATTAAAACACATTGAAATCATATACATTGACTTCAAGAACACATACATTTTAGAAGAAAAAAAGTTTTTCCTTAATATATTACTTTTATATATTTTAAATACATAATATTGAAAATTCATGTCATCATATTCATTCATTTATTTTAACCTAATTTATTATTTTCCTCGCATCTTTATTGATAATAAATAAAACATTATTATGTGGTGGTTATATTAATCCTTTCGTAACATTATGAAATCGATTTTTTCCAACTAATATACAGAATTTATTATTGATATAGGTAAAAAATACCAAATATAGATGAATAATTGAAATTTTTTAAATATAAATATGAAACTACAGAAAATGATATCCAATTATTATATTTCTCAAGGACTGGTAATCATTCCCAGGATAATGAAATATATTTATAAAATGATATAATTTTAAGATTTAACTTGATAAAAAATTCCAAGTTAAATTTATCAATGTAAAATTCCAATCCACGATTGATTTTAAACTCATTCAAGAAAATATAATGTTCATATATTTATATTTTTTGAAGCCTCTCAATAATTTTTCCCTCAAGGTAAAAACTCAATCTCCAGTAAACAAATAGTGATATTTTACTAGATAAATTTTAAAGCCTTAATTGTTGATATTATATGAGTATGATAACATATTTAGTTTTCTATTTAGATTAGGAACCATGATCCTCTTTTTCATGATGATTTTTTTACAACAAGTAGGCTTCATTGCATCAATTTTGTGATTATTCCCCAATGGTGGATCCTTAAAACTACAATATAGTATAAATTCATTGAAAATTTCATTTGCAATCCTATTATTAAGAAGCATCATCGTTAATTACCTGTTTTAATGAGCAAAAATACCACAAAGTACAAGTGGGAATAATTTGAAACACTTTTCATCATAAATTGATGTATCATGGATAAAAAATTATTCTCAACTAGGATAGTATTTCATTATAATTACATGTTCTATATAACTCTTTATGTTTTGTATTTTTTTTATTGGATTAGTGATCTTCTTACATTTCTATATTAATTTATTCATACATTTATTTTATTGGTTTGGGTCCTTTACATGACCATATCCATGAAAGAAAAATTATTTTATAATGAAATGTTCATTTTCAAAAGAATATATTCTTTTATTGTTATGATTGTCAGACAACCCATTATGTTAATTATATCCCACTAAAGTTCCTTAAAAAACAGTAATGAGACCAATTAATGTCATCATTCGAATATATATCCTGAAACATGACTTTTTTATCATGTGAAATATTTTTTTACTATATCACTTATATTTTAATACATGTGTCCCTGTGATTCAAACCACATTAAATTGATATTTATGTATAATCATACATTCACTACATGAATAGTTGGTATTCTTAAACATCTATATGCTTCCTCATGAATTTTCTCCACTAATTAAAATGTATTTTTTTCATATATATTAATTATTTATTTTTATTGATCAATTACATAATTCATGATTATTTTCAATAGATTGTTTGATATGATCCATATTGTGACATATTATTTTATAGTGGAAGAAACTTCTTCTTGTTATTTGTGGATAATTATCCAGGGAAATGTTAGATACTCATTGTACTATATTTTTATTATTATTTCATACTATTTATTAAATTAAATCAAATAATTTAATTTATTTACAAATTAATTTATGTATTATTAGTTTTTATTGACAATTAATCACCTCTTTTATGACCACTTAAATTATAATTTTCATCAATATTCTTCATTCATTAAAACTTATTTGTAACATAAATAGATTTCATTTTTATTTGCAGAATTTCATCATTCTATCCTTACACGGTTTAGATATAACCATACATTTATTGAAAATTTGACATATTATTCCAATATTATGGTTTCTTACAACAAAACATTTCATGACATAGAGAATATCTCATAAACCATGATCAATTATATTATCAAATATTATATATATAATCAATTGCATAATTAATTTTTGATTCTCTCATTATTGTTTTGGATTATTTTTGAATAAAAAAATTTCATAGAAATTCTCATATCAAAAAAATATGTACTGATATTTTTTTTTAAAAAAATTAATCAACAATTTTTTTACAAAATATTATTTTATATGAGTAGTAATTATTGAGAAAAAATATTAATAGAAATATTATTTTAATAAATGGTTTATATATTTTCCATTGAGTCTATTAAACATTGATCATTAGATATCCCAATAATTTTTTTACAAAATATAGAAGTGTTTTTTCAGAAATAAACAAGAAAATGAATTTCTTGTTGAAAAGTGTCTCTCATAAAATTGAGAATTCTATTATTTAACATATTCTAAATATTTTAATAAGAATTTAAATATAATTTATTTTATATTGATTATGTTTTTTATCATACAAAACTGATTTAATTTTAGTGTCTTGCTTCTTATTAAGATCATTATAATGAACCTAAAAACATCATGTGTTATGATCTTCTTTTGAAATGAGATTTATTGTTAATTTTTATTTTTCGATTGATCTATAGTTTTCCAGTTTTGACTTCAATGAAATGATTTTTTATCCTCTTTCATTGTTATTTCTTTATAAGTTTTATTGGCTTATTTAGTCTGTAAAATTTAATTAGGAACCCAATTTTTAAATGTGTATCACATTTTATCCAGTTCCATATTAATTATAATTTTTTAGTTTACTTTTTTAGTCATAATTACATATTGAAACACATTTCATTTTAAAACACTCCTCATAACCTGAATCTAGTCTTCATGTTAAGTGATCTTGTCCTGTATTTTTATAAATCAAGATTAATATAACAGTGATAATTTTTTATTTAAATTTATTTATTGTTTATTTTTAGGATGTAAGAAATTCTTTATGTGAATCCTTTTGCATGTGTACGTAAAAACTTGTTTTTGGTTCATCCATAAAAAATATTAGCATGAAAACATAATCTCGTTATTTGATTCTAATAATTTTTAGTCTACCATGTACGAATATAATTCCATTCCCATGGTAGTAGTTAATTATTAAAATTTAACTTATCTTCTAATTTAGATCTATAATTATCCTAATCATTGTTTTTGGAAATTTGTTATTTTAAATAATTGAATAAGAAATATTTTTCTTGATTTTATTATTCATCCCATTTCTTTTTTTTATTGTTGTATTCATAATACTATGTTTATATTCAGAATTAAATACATATTCTCCTAGTCTAAACGTCATTATGAATTTCTAAATATAAAATAAAATCATAAAAACAATGAATTTTTTAATTATAATCATAGATATGACCTAATGGTTTAATATCATTTTTTATGATGACAATTTAATATGAACAACAATTAGAGGAGGTGAAACAATGTTGTACTCCTAATTTAAAATTAGTAAATAAAACCATTTCATCCTATTAAAAAACTATATTTTGTCATTTAATGGACCCCTATATCTCTCAATCGTCACTATTGGTTTTCATTTATCTACTAATGTTGGAATGTGAAGACAAAAATAAGTCTATGATCTATTAATTAGGGTAATCTTCAATGTGGATAACTAAATCTATAGTGTGTAATTGTTTTTATCACACTCACAAAAAAATCCATTATAAATGTAAACAAATATTAGAAAATATTATAAATTGTGAAATTTAATCATAGAAATAAACATGTAAATATCAAAGAACAAATTTATAGTCATGGTATAGGAACAATCCAAAAATTTCACCCATTAATTTTGGTAATTATAATGCTGGTATTCTATACTGATCAATTGGGAATGAAACGTGTTTCTTATTAAACATATATGACATAATCCACTTCATCCAACAATAAATTTTTATATTGATATCATTATGCTCTTTATTTATTAGAAAAAATAATATTGTACTTTACGATCTCTCACTACTTCATTTGATTATAGGAACATCTAACAAAATTATTCCACTATTTATTTATTTTTATTATTCTTTTGTAAAAATTAATAATATAATTTTATATGATAATTTTATATATCTAGCTTTGATACAATTATTATATTTTTATATATAATTTTTAGTATCTCTTTTTTCCATTGAATTTATAATATTCCCAGAGTAATAATAATGTTATAGGTTCAAACATTCTTCTTCTTCATTAACTCTTAATGTTTGTTAACATTCAATGTGCATTTTAATCATATAATATTTTTACCTATATATGTACTTAATTTCTCATCTTTTATATCATTCAATTGTTTCACAGATAATATTTTCTTTACTATACTTTAAGACTCGAACTATTAATACCACATTATATTTCACTTATAAGAGACATAAAATTTCAAAGATGTGCACAATTATTTTACAAATAATAACTACATAATGACATTATGTGATTTTGTTGAGATCATGGATCTATCTATTTTGATGCAAAGATATCACGAAATGTCATTCTCCATTATGCATGATGGTTTTGAAATCCACGCATTTCTCATCTATATAACAATATAACCAAATAATATTCATATTGATTTTATACATAGATATCTTTGGGGCATGGATTTTCTATTCATATCATGCTTACATCCTGTCTTCCTAAAATTAAATAATTTAATATATTGAATCATAATTATATAAATAATTAAAATGTACAAATCAATTTTGAATATCACATCATCATCTAATGTAATTTAGTCCACATAAAAATCAATTATTTGGATCTTAGATTTCATATATATCATATTTATTCAAGTGATGAACAATTGATCAGATAATTAATATCTATGCAAAGATAGTGTGAAAACCAAATGTGTTATAGTTTAACAATTCCCTTTCCATAATATGTGTTTAGTAGAAAATTGGTTACAAATTATTTGAAATATTTTACATATCATCAATAATATATTTACAATTAATTAAAAAAATTATATATTTGAATGATTTTGTTACATTTGAATGAATTTTCAAATTTTTTTCTGTTAATGTTTATATAAATAATCATATATATGAACATCATCAGGTTTTCTCCTTTTTTAATTCCTGGATTCAGCTTAGAAAAAAAATTATACAGAGCCCACCTCCAACATATCTTCATGATTTTCCACATTTTAACACATCAATAGAGAATATCATATATATGGATCTTCCTCTGATAATGATATTATGTATAAAAATAAATAAATAATACATGATTGTTCCACTAAAAATATATCAAATATCCCATCCATTTAGATTTTTTAGAGGTATTCATTCCAAAATATGTTACGTCTGAATCAAATATCATACATATCAAATCATATTCTATTTTATTATATATTTTCAAATAAATATATCACATATGTAAAATTATCCTATATATCAACATGGATCATATAATGAAAATATCAAGATTATATCAAACAACAGAATAAACTTCATAGAACTACAAATCAACCCAAAAACATCATCGATCATTATCATCCATTAGAAATTACTTTTCAATAAAATTAAATAAAATTTAATCAATATGATCTATATTTATATGAATATTTTAGTATATTGATATTCTTTATAATATTATAATTAATTTCCACTTCTATAATCAAATTCAAAACAATTGTAAACATTTTTCCAATATAGAACAACATTCATAATCAATTGAATTTCTTTATAGACACTTTTATTAAACATCATGGAAATAAATTCATAAATATATATATATATATATATATAATATTTCTTATTTATATATAATTTATAAATTTTAAATTTTCATTGTTACTTATCGTAGTATTTATTCATATAAAATATCTGGTAATAAAATCCTAAAACCTAAATTTATACATAAATATTATTGATTAATTTTTTTTCCAGAAATTCAACCTAATGTCATTTCAATGTAGAAGAATTGATTTTTGGATAATATAATTGTAGAGTATTTCACATATTATCTAATCATACGCAACCGATTCTATAAATTTACTATATAATAGTAGACCATCCAATCATCCTTTCGAAATTAATAGTGGTGGAAACATTCATCCCATATAAATGCTGTTTTTCTATTCTCTATGTAGTATTCAAAATAGAATAACACATTTTACTAGAAAATCTAAAATTAATTAGATCATAAATATTCAAGAAGAAATCATACTTATTAAAATATTTCCTAAAGAAATACATGTTAAAAAATTAAACACTACGTTGATTCATACTGACTTAAGGAAAATAAAAAAACTTAATACAATGTATGATTAACAGAAAAACATTTGGAATATGGTTGGTTGTTCTGAATGGGAAATCATCATAAAAAATCAACCTAGCTTTAAATATGTATAGAATTTTTTAATACATTAAAATAAATTGGATAAAAAAATTCCTTACCCTTTTCATTATACCTTAGATTAATTCAGTTAGATCAATTCTCATTTATGATATGATTCCTTTAATGTTGGATTTTACTTTCCTTTATTAATTAACATATTTTTATCATAAATCAATTTGTATTATTCCTAAATCATATATAATAGAAATTATGAATAATAATCCTTGGTATCCCGGTTTTTTAAAATATGTCCTGGTAGAGAAAATTACTATTTTTTTCTAAATTTCTAGTTTTACAGCAATTTGGGAATAAAAAAATCATGTTTCTACAAAAATACTCCCTCATATATGGGGTCAGTTAATCAAAATATTATCCCGGAAAAAAATTGTAGAAATTATTAGCAATCTGACACTATATATTTAATAAAAAGAAGTAAATTTTTATTTCAAAATAATGGTTAATCATTTTTGATCATATAGTAGATATATTTTCATATTATTATATAATATTCATGCGTATCATAAGATTCCGTTTTTTGAAATTATATTATTAGGAAAAATAATGATTGAACATATTTTTCTACTAACATATGCAAACTCACCATGCATCACATCAATATTTCTCATTTTAGCTCACTAAATTTGTCACAATTTGATGATGGTAATTTTCAAATCCATACTTGAACTCATTATTTCATCCATTATACCATTAAATTTCAAAAATGATATTAATTAATTTTTTCTTTATTACATGGTTTTATCTTGATTATTTATTGTATTATCATTAATCCCTAATTTTTTATTCAAGACAGATATTGTGGCATTACATAAATTTTTTGTGAATATATATTCTCTTAACTTCTTTATCATGTTTAATAATTCACACTAATTTTTAATAAAATATATTTTACTTCCAAACAATATTTTTATTTAAATTATCATAAATAATTATCATTGAATTTCAAATCATTGGTATGAGTGTTTCACTTTTTTTAACTTCTCATCCAATGATTAATAAATAGAATTTAATTATGTATATATATATATATATATATATATATAACTTATGATGTCAGAGAGAATTTATAAACATAAATATGATAGTGGAATATAGAATTGTGTTCTAATTGAAAAAAATTATTATTTTGGTGTAAAAATAATCATGTGATTGAATAAGCATATACTCTTATTTCCATGTACTAAATTCTCTAGAAGTATAATTATAAATTTATATGGTAAATATATTACCACTTTAATTACCTTAAAATAGTGGTGAAACTTCTTTCTCCATTATCATAGGAGTAATCACTATCATGTTTTTAGTATCTTCTTTAATATAATTTTCAGGGATTTCATAGAAAATATCTGAATTATTTTTCTAATCTGAAACTCAAAAGTTTCATAAAATCAAAAATTCTTATTTAGTAGATTAAAAAATATAGGAAAAAATATCTATTTATAGAAAAAATAATAAGATTAAATACAAATTTAAGATCATAGATATCATTGTGCTGACATATTGTTGGGGTTAAATTGGTGTTGACCATTTTTTTTTACAAAATTCATTTTACAAAATTGAATTTGATCTACCACACATTTTAATATAAATGAATATTATATTTTCTATTCATTATATTTAACCCACATTAATGGGAAATTGAAAATAGTGGAAACACAAAATGATTTTACATGATTCACTCCCAATGATGGTATCTACTCTCTATAATATTCTAATCGAGTTTGATATACTGATGATTCAATAACAATACCATGTTAATACATAATTATACACTAATAGTTTAAATTTTATCTAAGTGATCTTCATAATGTCTCCTTCTATTTTTTAACTATTATATAACATTTACATATTCCATGAGATATAGATTTTTGACATGGATTCAATAAAATCAATATACATAGATATTATTCCATAAATTTTGGTATAATATAGCCAATGGATGTTCAATAAAAAATGAATATCTACATATTATCCTTAATTTTATAATGATCAAAAAAAATATTTGAACATGAAAAATTACATTTTTATATCATCAGTATTCATTAAACATGCTAACAATATATACTCATACATCACTTCATTATTTAGGATCCTAAAATGATATTATAGTATTGGTGGTGCTTATTAGCCACATATATCTTATTTTTATTCATTTTCTTCTTACAATCTTTAAAAAGTACCAGTATTGATCTTCAATAATTATTTCAAATAATCATATATGAAATCCCAGAATTATCAACAAATGAACAGTTCGATATCCAATAATTAATTATCATTCAATATCATATTATCACAATTAAAATAATGGTCAAATTATATATGAAGAATAACCCCCCAATTTTTATCCATTTTAATGGTATTCAGATATTTTAATTTTAGTGACCCATAATTATTAAGAATTGATATTCCCAAAATAGTCATCTAATTCACCATACATCACAACATCACATTCCTTTTATCTTCACAAAGAAACCATATCTTATGATTCTTTTTTGATAAAAAAATTCATAGATAACTTCAATGAAATATATATCTCATGATGTAGTGTTCATATATTCAACTATTAGAAAAAATATTTTTTATGGAATGACATAACAATTTTTAAAAACCCCATTATCCATTCTCATTCAAATATTTTTTTTCATATTTCATACTAAAAATTTAGTATTTCATAGAATCACGATGGGAGCTGTATTTATAAAACCACCTGAAACCTATTTTTTTCCATAAATTAATTTTTGTGGAATTTATTTTCATTGTGATTTTATAACCTATCAAACATCCATTTTAATTATAGGTTGTTCTATCAGTATTTGTGATATTTTATCCATGTGGTGTAGTTTTAGCATTTTCATGTATACATCTATATCCAAATATCATATTTCTAAATTCCTTCATTAATAAAAACAATAAATCCTACTTATTCTCCTAAAACACACACATTATCTGATAGTTCTAATTAAATAGAACATATTACTGAAAAGATATTATTTATAAACATGACTATAAAAACCTATCTACCACACTATTTTATTTAATGTAATATAAATATGCATTAATACTGCAAAATATTCATTTAATCTAAAATATATTTTATAGAATACCATGTTATTTTGATATAGATAATTTTTACAATAAATTATTTTGAATCAACTTAAATATTATCGTTAATAGAGTTTATATATTCTATATTAATCATATATAGGTCTAAATCATTCTCATACAACACCTACTCTACTAGTAAATTCATATGTGATCCATCCATTTCATATTTATTAACATTTACAACTTTCGTTCTAGGTTTATACTAACACAGGAAAAATTCACTAGTTATTATTAAACATCATTTGGAATTTATAATTTAATCTCAAGAATAGACCTTGTTAATCTTACACAATAATGAAAATGTATATTTGAAAAAAATTATAACTTAAAAAAATTATGTCCTTTTAAACTCAAATAAAAAAACATTCCCTTGAAATGTCATATGATGTGATTTATAAAATTATAAGAATAATTCGATGACATTTTTCATCTTTCCAATGTGAGAAGTAAATTTATACTCTTTTTGATAACTTCAATGTATTTCCACTACATTAATAATTATCATCTTATTTTAATAATTATTATAATTAAATAGTTTATTAATCATTAATGAATTTATCTCCAACTTCATCAATTTAAATATGATATTCTATTTTTATTAATTTATAGGATTCATTTTTTTTAAATTTCTACATTACAAAAAAATATGTATGATTCATTTTTAATCCATCAAAATTTATTCTTAGTCAATCACATATAATGTTCAAAATCATCCTGATGAATTTATTGATAGTTCAAATATAATATATTACATTTTATAATTGATTCCATAATGTAAATCTCTACAATCATCACATACATTAAGTAACTTCCATGAATTTATATATTAAAAACACCATGAAAAATTTTATTTTTTCATTCAGCCAAATTTTATAACTGTAATTTATCACTAATATATAATGAAAAGATACAATTTATTAAATATTGAGAAATATTTACATACACATTACAGATTAAACCACCTTTTCACTGATAAAATCTTAATCATGAAATAAATAATGACATCTAGAATAATTATTAATTAAAAATAAAATAATTAAAAAATATTACGATCAAAATAATTATAATAAACAATAATTATTTTTCATGGGTGTATCTACATATTATCCCCGTCATCTAACACTCTGTCATTAAACACAGTTATTCAAGAACATTGAAAAATTCCCTTATTCTATCATTAAATTTTAAAAAATTAATCCAATATTAATTAACCATATTATTTTTTACGTTATCAGGGTTAAATATAATCTATTTGATAAATCCAGTCCACATGTAACCAATGTAATGAATTCAGAAAAAGAATAAAAGATTAAGTGTAAATCTGTTATCATCTTAATGGAAATTTAATAAATATTTCATGAAATAGAGCATTATAATATTTCAAAACATAACAAGGTGAATTATGATGTTCAGAGTAAATTTGAAAATATGATTCCAATAAACTACAAAAATAATTTTTTTTATTCATGTGAATTATATGGTGAGATCTATATTGTTTAATAAAATATTTTCTATGTCAAATTAATTTTATCGGTAACACTTTCATTATGGAAGAACATGGTTCTTCACTAAAAATTCCATCATGTCATATCTACATGACATTATTTCTAAAAAATTGATGATGTGACCTATATATTGGAATGTAGGAACTCAAGAATATTAATATATGAGAACAATGTCATAGAAAATTTGATTTATATCATGGAATAATTTGTAATAAATAACTATATTAATGTCACTATTATGAAAATTTGGTTGTGATAATGACTTTTTCAATGTAATTGGTTATTTAAACTCTCAGAAAATATCAAACATCACACTTATGCTATAGTTTTCATCAAACCACTTTGAATCATTGAAATGAAATTATCATAATGTTAATAATTTGAAATCATGTATGATTAAATGTCAATAATCACAATTAGGTTAGTTGTTTGGTGGTATGTGTTCCCATTATTCTTCATCTATTTCATGGTTCAGACCATGAATATGAAATTTTTGATGGATAATTGGTGATATTGGTGGTGTGAAGATTAATAGATTCAGTGTTCACATGATGGCTGGAGGGATGCAACAACGACATAATATTGAGAAACATCAAATGATGGGGAGAGGTCGTCAAAATCAGATATAAAAGGTGAAATTAGAGATGGTACTCAATTAGTGTAGTGCATGGTGGATTAATTAAATGATGTAGAGACAACATTGTCAGCATTGGTGGGTGGTGGGGAGAAGGCCCAAAGCTTGTGATGCACTGTTGGGGAGGGGGTGGGGGTTCAGACCAATAATAGGACTATTATATGAAATCAGTGATTGTAATATAAAAGTGAATAATCATTACAGACCTCATCATATGAGTGTGGTGGAGCATGCAATACCAATGGTTCAGGTCATTCGTGTTAGGGTTTATTATGGGGTTTCAGACCAACTATTCCTAGGTATCATATAATGATATCATCTTCCCATATTAATAAGATGGGTTTCCTTGTTAAATAAAAGGGATGGGTCTTCCCCCAGATATGTTAAAAAATTTCATTGATTTATTAAAATATTTATTGTTAAGATAATAAAAAACAACTCTACTTGTGGGTTCCACTTCACTTCCCCAAAAAATAATAAACTTCAATCATAATCTAATCGAATCATTGGGATCCTTATTTCTAAAAAACATAATTTTTCACTCCAATCTACTATTATTATTTTATTCTCAACAATCAAACACAAATCAAGTTATGCTGTAGAAATGGATCATTCAATAAGTCTATATTGTGATTAGGAAATTTCTTACATGTGAATTAGTGGAAATTTTATTTTTCAAAGTCCATAAACCTTTATATCGATAAAATGTTAAATTTTTAACTGTAGAATACCATATAAGTTTTTTTGAGAATCATGTTGAAATTAGTGTGTGGTGTTTTTCAAAGGGATGAATTTTGATGGAATGTGATTCTTTTTTAGGGGATATTTTATCATTATTTTTAAATAAATAATTATCCTATGATCTCTATAGTGATGAATCATATCCTAATATCAATTTTTGGTCATTGTGATTATTTCTTTAATGCATTCATTAATTATTAATTGGGTTTCTATGGAAAAGAGATCATTTATGAAAAACAATAATAATATAACTAAAATATTATAATAGGTTTTATCAATTTGTATAAATGTATTGATTAATGATTATATCACTTTAACGTGATTATTAATAGAGAACCCACGACTGTGTATGAGATTAGAATACTATATAAACCTTAAGAACATTGTGAGCTCCATTTTAATCTTATTTTTTGATAAATTAAAGACATATGTGCAGTTATGGGAGATAATTAAATAAGTGATTAAATTGTTTAATTAACTATATGATCTAATATTTATTCTATATAATCTATTTCTTCATATTCCTAGAGTTTTCAAATCATGTAATTATAAAACATTGGGTATAGGGGGATGGATTGAGTCGTGGTGTTTATTTCATTGGATTAGAGGAGTTTGATTCAATCTATGACATCATAACATACCAAATTACAAAATAATGAATAAAATTACATCAATATTACAAAATATTGATGTAATTGTCATTTTTTATTGATATAGGACTCGTAATTTTTTAATTTTATCATTTATTTTTTATTTACAATGAGTATTTTTGAAATGAAACACTACTCATGTCTATATAACTGTGTTTTATTATTTATCAATCTTTTTATTGATTATCCTTATAGTTCCCAAGAATGTGGGGAATAAATTGGAGTGTGACATTCCATACACATGGATCTTCAGACCCAATCATCAAATAAATATTTTAAACCCATTGTTATTCTCAAATCATACTGATGTATATTATTGAGATTAATGAAAATGGTGTGGTCAAATATTCTCCCAACTATTTTTTATTCCCTCATATTCTTCTCATTAACGATCAAAATATCACATTCATTGGAAAATGGTTCTTATCAAATACCTTTTTGGAATAAGTGAAAAAGGATAGCTTAATGTTTTTGCACTATGAGAGAGGCATGGACCAATGACTACAGATGGTGAGGTGGAATATTTTCTAAATATTTGCGTTAAAATTTCAAGGTTATATATATATATATATATATGTATCATGGATGATATTAAATATATTTCATTGATGCTAAATCAACAAAATCATGATAAATAAATTAATTGATACTCACTTGGTGATTTTTAATGCAATTATAATTAAATTAAATAATTATATTTTATTATTTTTTTATATTCTTTGTACAAATGGTTTTAGTATGTTATATTTTTAAATAATTACATGAATTATTAGTCGGTTATGGTGGATTGTTGTTTTTTAATAATATTTTTTCAATTTTGTGAATATTAATTGTCATAACTATATTTTTATCTTTATTGGGATTAATTATTTCATTAAAATGTTTTTAAAATAATATATTTTTGTCATTATAAGTATTTTATTGGGATTTTGAGGTAAATTTTTTTATAATTTGTTTGATAAATATAATTATATAGAAAAAATATTATATTTTTCAATTTTTTGGTGACTGTTATATAGATATATGGACACCTACTATTTTTTTCTTATATAGTGTTATATTATTTATTCATTATATTTATTTTTTAAAAATTAATTTTAATGGTTTTTTGTTTTTTTTGGGTTTAGTTTCTATTATAATTTCTATAAATGTTTTCTTTTAGAAATATATTATAGTTTTCTATTTTTTGAAAGCATGAATTTTATTGATGACCAATAAATTTAATTTATAAATATATGTTTCTTTTATAATTTTTTGAGTATTTTTTAAATTATATCAATTTATAAATTTATAATTGTATGATTTATGTCTTTATTTAATCAACAATACATTATTTCAAAAAAAATATAATACGGTTTAGTTATTATCAATTGTTATATAAAGTCTATGATATGAATAAATGATTAATTATGTGATAAAACATATTAAGTTTTTTAAAACATAAGCTCCCAAAATCATTGAATAATATAGTTGAATTGATAATTTTATAAAAAATGGGGAAGTTAATAATGATTTGTATTCAAACATATCATCAAATAATTTAATAATATAAATGATATTTAATTGGGGAGAATAATAATGATATTGAAATAAATAATTTATATATTCGTATTTATATTTATGTTTATATTTATATATTTATGTGTTTTAATTTGGTAATCTATGAGAATCTATATGTGTTTTATATGATGCACAATGATGAATTTGTTAATTTAATTGGATTATTTCGTACATTTTTCACTTAAATATTGAATTATCACCGCATAATAGAATAAGCATCCCTAATGATTGGTACCATATCCCGATGTCTGAACCTTACACCCACTCATGGTGTAAATCCTATGTCGTTATGGGGTGCTAGCTTTAGAAGAAACTAACTCTCTGTTTATGTCTTATGTACACTAATATATTGATAATGGAACTTTAAAATTTTGGGAGTTATGTGACTCTATGAAGTATTTTATTGATTATTATCCAAGGATTCATGAATAAGAATACCATAGAGCACGTGTAGACTCATGATTCAATAAATATGGGTTCTTGTTAGGATCTATTGAAGATGATGGAAATTGGTGAGACCCTTAAAATTTTCACACATATTAAATTTATAACACGATTAATGAAAATATTTTAACATCCTACCCACGTCCCCAATCCCCTGGAGGTCTAGGTACATCAATGTGAAGATCCAATCCCGATGTGTACGATCCCCATCCAACCATATTGGTTATCATGATTTAAAAGTTGGTTCACTTGGATTCTATGCATGAACCTGGTAATTCTGTTAATAAACTTATCCATGATTCACTCTCAGTAATTTTTGGCCCTTTCATCTTCCATATCCTCATCTTCGACATTGCCCCTTTCATCCCTCTACTAGTGGTTGTTGATTAGTTTCATATCTATAGGTGTCCTCATGAACATATAAATACACAAATATTCATACTATAAAATGTAAATCTGGATATTCTACTATCTCCCCATTAAAAAAATATCATATAAATGAATGAGTAGATATGTGGGCACAACCATAATTGCATAAAATAAATCATTAATGTATTATCCCCACATGAAATAAGTAATATGTACAGTTTGATGCATCATTTCCTAACAGAAACATCTATGATTCAAGTAAATAGATATTTTTAATTTCAATTATACAAAGACATTCAACATACCAAATAGTGAAGGCATATCTTTTGGAATGTATGGTACGTGATAGGTTCATTTTAATACCAATATTAGTACTCCCCTTGATCTAATAGACAATGGTGTGTGATGTTATATTTATGTTTTACAATAATAGGTTGGTGAAACATAACCGAACACATGATGCACTTTTCACGGTAGAATGGAAAATTATTTGGATTCCTATATATGAGATTAATAATGATTAATGAATAAATCTTGATTAGTTCCCAAGGGACATGTTTCTCTCCGCCAAACAATCAAATAGAACAATCTTACTAGTGAAACTCATTGATATGATAAATAATTAGTCGCACCACTAATCCATGATCTCTAATAACATCTAATCATTATATTTGATGTAATTAAAAAACATGATCAACAGATAAAATTTATAAATTCAAATATTATAATTCAATTAGTATTAACAAATTAAGTTGAAAATATAACTAATTTATCACAATAATATAATATAAAATTAGTAAAATAACTAATATTTATATAAAAAAATTATTGAATAACATACATCATCGGGAAATCATGCCTCAAAAATAATTTTAAAACAATAAACATAATCCATTGATTTATGTATACAATGATGATCCTAACTCCACCTGAAAATAAATTTAACATTTTTTTATTAATAAAAATAATATATAAATTTTTAAATTAACTAAATTTATTATTTAAGAGATAATATAATCCTAGGGAAATGTTGAATAAAATGTGATGTGTATTTGGGGAGACATATTTAGGATCAATGTACTGAAAATTTTGTCTTTACCGTGTCCATCATATAATGCAACATCCTCTTATACTTTACTACTCAGCTTGATTTGCTAAAAAGAATCAACTAAACATATATTGTTATAAAATCAATTAACAATTAAATATTATTGTCCACTATAGATCCTTAATAATTAGAAAGTACATCTTTTTTAGAAAGGTCATAAATTTATCAACACATCGCGTGCCTCCAATCGACTATAAAATATATGTTCGTATGTGTTGATTTTTTGTCACCTCATTGGCATCCTGTTGAATCAACGATAAATATTGATCAATTCATGCCATGTATAATAAATAACCCTAAAATACTGATCATTTTAATAATAGAATAAATTCCATGTATAAAATGTAATATTTTTGGCAAATCTCTTATAGTCTCACATGTAACAGTCTCCCCATGGATATGCACATCCAACATATACTGCGCAACCTCTAAGGTAATCCTTATCTCCCCATTGAAAATTTGAATCGGTGTGACTCTCGTAACAATCTATTAGTTTTTCTTGTAGTCAAATTACTAAAAATTTACATCAATATTCATATGGTGCCTCTATAAAATTAAATATGTTGAATAAATGATGATATGGCCATCGAAGGTGCATCATGGTGGATGTGGTAAGATCTCATAGTAAGAATTTGTTTGAAAATTTGTATTTGTATCACATCATTTGAAACAAGAGACTATTTTGTATTTATGAATGCATCAATGATATTAATATATTAAATTTTCATATTTCATTGATGAAAATATGTTAACTATTGATAAAACATTCTCTATGTGAGCGGTAAAATTTAAAAATAAAGTAATGTAAAATTCTTAAATGTTTTGAATTATTTTTTATATATTTAATAACAGGTGATGAATTATTATTTATAAAAACATTATATTTGTAGTTCCATTTTACTTGTATGTATATATGTTATTTTTTCAAAAGTGTGATAAAAAATTAAGGAATAATTTTTTTTATTAAAATTAACTCATTAATTATAATTATTTGATATTATTTTAACAGGGTTTTGACTATGACCTTTATAAATTATAAAAATAAAAAAATACCACATTTAAAAAATTGGTTATAATATAAAAATCCTTCATTACAAACAAAAATATATTAAAAAGATGAATATAAAATCTCTCATGTGGATTTAATGATGATGTCAGTATATATCATGGGAAACATGTTCAAATGTTTCATTATGGAACACACAACCTATCCTCCATGAACATGTACCTTTACTAGGCCAATCCATGTCAATAGTAATCCATGTATGCATTTTTCCTACCTATTAGTTTTATCCTTCAAAATTAGAATCATATTGTTATATATGTCTTCATAATAAATTAAAATGAATTCAAAACATTCCCCCATGTTTTTATTTTTTGGATCATTTTATAATTATGTGATCATAAATAATAAAACATATGTTATTAATTCTATTAAAAGGATTATGTTATTAAAAAATCATATACACACCAATGTTGATGATTAATTTATTCATAAAATCATCCATGAATATTTTCCAAATTGTTCTTGTGATTTGTCTAATATAAAAAGGTTGATTAGCATGTGGAGGTATCCATACAAGATCATGAGGCTATATTACTTCCTTTAATTATCTATGAAAAAAATAGACATATTCCTCCAACATTCATCACAAATTCCTTATGGAATTCAGTGAACCATCTCTGGGATGAGATGTCCATCTTATCAACAACAATAAAATCCAATAGAAGAAACACAAGATTTAAATCCGGTATAGAGGAAATAAATAATTTTCTTTTATTCATTCAATATAAAGTGTTTCATCAATATATATAAAAATCATAGAATGTCTACCAATAGAAAAAATAGTTAATAGTGTCTAAATAAATTTATCATGTTAAACCTTACATCAATCAACTTGGTTCCATTGGATATGATATTTGACATTGTGTAACTGATAGATAACATGTTTTTTGTGATACAATAGATCAATATGTTTTAGAGAAACATTATATGAGTCACGGCATTCTTGTACACTCTCATTATGGGAATTTATCACCAATACCCGACCTTTTAATATGAAATATGATAACCATAATGTTGTTTTATCTTCTCCAACTCATGAAACACTGGAACATCATGACATTCTCTTATCATTTCAACAATAATAGTGGAAATGAATTTATCATCTATGACCAGGGACAATAATATATTATTGTGTTCATACATTTGAGAAAATTAAATATAGATATTTTCTAAATGATGAACATATTATCATGTAAATCTTGAAAAATTAGATGAATCAAACTTATCCCATCTAATTATAAAATGATTCATCTTCGATTCATCCTCAAATTAACTATAATGACAGTCAATGTGACACTATTTGAAAACAATTTTCATAGTATACCTATTATAAAACACTATCATAATGTATAAAAAACATTTATATACCCATTATTGGTATGAAAATTGATTCGTCAAAATTCTAGGTTTGAACTAGTGATTGAACAATC
Organism: Viscum album; assembly: GCA_963277665.1. Lineage (NCBI taxonomy): Eukaryota > Viridiplantae > Streptophyta > Magnoliopsida > Santalales > Viscaceae > Viscum > Viscum album. Next base: position 2,004,640,692 of record OY728136.1, read on the forward strand.
GAATTTTGGAAGGCATACCACACCTTCTTTTAGAGAAGATTTAATTGAAGAACAAGGATTTAAGGGATTTTGTGATGAAACATGAATCAAATTTAATTTTTTTAATCAATTTCCAAATGTTTTATTTCCCAGAAACTTCATGTTATTCTTAATGTCCATCATGTACAAAATTTTCTTCTATTTAATCAAATTCATGTGTATGGATTTCCATAAAAAAAATTAATCTCTCGATGATAAATCAATTCATGTGGATATGAAAACAATTTTAGTGGTTGTGATTGAGAGACTTAAAATATCAACTCAAAAACCACGATGCTATATATAGTAACATGAATGTCCAAAATATTATCTCTGAGTTGATCTCTATTGACAGAAAAAAAATATTATCATTCTTCGTTATTAATAAATGGTTATTCTACATGTCAAAAAATACAAATAAATTGATAATTTAATTATATTAGAAAATGTATCACATGGTTATCAATGATTCTAAACAATTGAGGTTATTTTCACCAATGGTCATCCATATCTGTGTTACTCCAAGCATTAACACTTGTTATGGTGGTTTATGAAATCTGGAACTATGTACAATATCAAGTATGTTTACATTAAAAATAATATATTCAACAAACCTTATATTTAAAATAAAAAATATTAACATTATATATTATTTTAAATTTTAATTTTATGTTTGAGTCATGTCACTATATTAATTTTATGATATTATTTAGCGTGTTTGGTGGAGTATATAAAAAATTAACCACCAATGAATATTCTAGGGAGGCTCAAATCTGGTGTGATGTTAGACCTAGATATCATGCACAAGGTGACAATTGTGTTAATATTCAATCTTCACTTTTGGTATTATTAATCATAGGTAAAACTGTCCAAGTGTCTACATCCACCTATAGTATCCAATAAGAAATAAAATTTATATGAGACAACATATTTTTTGATTTACCAAAATATTAATATATATTATTTTATTAAATTATGACTTCACTAATTTTTATAATCATAATTTAAATTTTTATGATAATATATTAATGTATAAATTGAATAATACATAAATTGAATCACTAATTCAAATATCGATGTGTGTCAATCTAGGTGTGAGTTTTGGCCTCCTTATCTGGTGGTAGTTAATGATTTATATAATACATAATACATCTTTTTTATGATTTTTACCAATTGGAATTACTTTGATTGAGCGTATATTTTCATGTAGTATGTGTTCAGTGATGTAATCTAAAATACACCACACACTGTTAAAAATACAAAAATATTTTGATTTTTTATAATTGTATAGTTTCCTTTAATTTTTTTACAAACGTTTATTCATTTAGATTTCAGTATTCCAAATGAAATTTTAACATATAAATTTGATTAAAAAGAATGTAATTTTCCAAATAATTTCTCTTATGAGTGTCAAACCATGTTTACAGTTGAAAATATTTCTTATCCTCTAGGTGTTGCTTGAGTCAATAGTCAATACTCACGTTTTAATGTCATTACCCATTGTTATATCATTGTCAGAGCAGACATCCACATGTAGTAACCAGATAGATATGTAATTTCTAGGAGACCAAACATAGTTAACATTTTCAAAAAAAATCATTTTCTTATATTTTGAATTATCTCTAAAGATGCAATTTTTAGGTTGAAAAACAATTAAGATGTTATCTTATGGTTAGATGCATTCATATGGTCAACAAATGATTTTAAATCGATTTTTTTAGAAATTAAATTAAATAATATTTATTACTAATAAAACATCAATAATAATTATAACACTATTAACCTTATGTAATTTTTATAATTACAATATAATATTATAATATTTAATAAATAATTCTATATTGCTGAATATATTTCTATGAAAATTTCTAAAAAAAGTACCACATTATAAAAATAATTTTAAAAATATATTTAAATTTCATATTATATAATAATTTTTTTTTATTCTCCAATAATGACATTTTTAATAACTGAACATCTATATTTAATATACTTTAATAAAATTTCTATTTAAATGTATCCTTTATTTAATTAATAATTCAACATGCACATGGAATTTAACATTAATTATTCTAAACTATCATTAATCATCGTAATAATTAAAAATGTTTTAAATAAAATATTATAATATAAAGTAAAAATAAACTAATAAAAAACAAATAATACTACATAACGATTGAATAAATCACTAATTATAAACAGAACATTAATTACTGTTAAATAAAACATGATATTAAAAAATAAATATAAACTAAAATAAAAAATGAAATAGAAAAAAAATTAAAATATTAATCAATTAGAGAAAAAAGAGAGGGGAGTAATTATTTAAATAACTATTGAAGGGGAAGTTAGGTTTTCAGTTATTAACATCATATATTGATCATTTTCTCTCTACACTAATGAATTATAGGTCCAACACATAATACCATAAAGGGTAACAACCTAAAATAATGTGTGATAAGATAAATTTATCATGCATGCATATATGTTATACTATATTCCACATGGAATCTAATGCAGGCATTGGGTTTTCATACAATTGTCTTCTCTTCAAACCAATGGGAAGACAATTAGTCCTCACATTTATTAATATTCAACTAGATCCAAACTTATTTGACAATATATTTCTCGTTATTAGGACTCCTAAAATAACCATTTTTTCTTGATTTATTTTAACATAATAACCATTGATCAATATGATATATATATATATAAGGAATTATTATAATTGTCTACCAAGACTGGAGAATACTATTCCATACATCACACATGGCTTCATAATGAATATGATTCTACATGTCATGGTCGTTCTTCATCCCGTCGTAAGTCTTTTAGGACAAACTTATTATCCCTTATAGGGTGATAACCTTAAACTCATTTGTGATTGGAAGACTTTCTCATCCAATATTATATGTTTTCACCTTCATGTTTTAGAATATTATGTGAGACAATGGAAGATACCAGAAAAGTAATGTAGGGTGGGGGCTGCACCTTTATTAATCGGTGCCCACAAAAATGATTCAACTAAATTATTTTATTTCATTAGTAAATTGAAAGAATAATTTAAATTTAATTAATTCACTATTACCACTTATAAAATATCATCATTTGAATTAATAACAGTTCTTCACCTCAACCAATATCAATTCATTTGACACACTACCATAGATCATCATTAATCTAGTTCCATACTTTTAGATCTCTACATAAAAAGCACTGATAAAGGGGATAATTTTATTCATTGTCACCAAATGTACTGATAAAGGTGCCTTTTAACAATGCTAAAAAATTGAATATAATAGTGTTTCCTTTTTTGTGTTTTTTATAACACTCATAAAACAATCCCATTTTATGGAATTTTTTTTCACTGATAAACGTGAGACCTTTATTAGCACTTTTTTCTAATGTTGACAAAGTTTGTTGTGAGTAAATTAATTTATGTATAAATATTTATATATAATCATGTCTTAAAAATATTTATTTAAATTTATAAATATATATATATATATACATTTAAATAAAATTGTAGTTATAATAATTATATTTTATTACTAAATATATATCTCAGATTTATAGTTATATATATATATTTCATTAAATAAATATAGTTATATATAAATATAAATAATTACATAAATATTGTTATTAATATATATAATTATATATATATAGATTAACTTATAATCATAATTTTCAAAAGATATATACTTATATAATTAAAAAATTATATTTACTATATTTATTATATCAATAATTATATATTTTGGGGGTTCTTGTGTGTCCCATGATTTATAGTTGGTGCTATTTTATTTTACATAACAATGATTAAGGCTTATTAAGCTTCATTCCTTAACATCCCTAGTCATATATATTTATATAAAAATATATTTACAATTATATAATTTTTTTTACATTATTTACATATAATTAAATATATATTTATATAATTATACAAGTTTGTTTAAAATATTAAATCATTAAATGTATTGATTATATTTAAACTATATATATATATGTATATTAATTAATCTATATAATTTTATAAATATATAAACTATGTATACAATTATATAAATATACATATAAATATATAATAATATTTCTTAATTTTTTTTCATAATTATATAAATAAATATATATATTTATATATATAATATTACAATTAAAATAAATATATATAATTAATAAACCTATTTATTATAGTAATAATTATATATATTTATATATTAATGTATATATTTTTGTTTATAAAAATATATAATTATTTATATACTAATAATTTAAAACATATTTATGTGTAATTATAATTATATATATATATATATATCCAGCTCGAGCGAACCATGGGAAAAACCATGGTCCTGAAACATTTATCTGAAAATAGAGAAATTTATTGGAACAAATGGAAGGGGAAGAAGTGACAATATGGGGAATCAATGACCTGCAATATAGAATCATTAAACCCCTTCCATGAGATATCGTATTCCATCATCTCTAAAATTTATTTGGTGATTTCAAAAGGCCATCATGGTTATGAAATATAATAATTGTTCCTCCATAGAATATAACTCATTATGATACCCTCTAATGAAATAAATTTTTGGATTTAATTATGAATTATAATGAACAATACCATACTCCTCATGATACACCTACTTTCTTTGGGATCCCATTATGGTATCATCTGAAGAATTTTTTTCCTTATCACAGCTGGGGTCTAATGGAATAGTCTCACTCACCCCAGTTGCCATTTATTCATCCGTTATTGAGGGAAATCAGATGATACTTCATTTATCTTCATCAAAGTTTCCCCAGGATTTACTCACGTTGATTATTTGGATCTAGATGAACATTATCATGAACACCTATCATCATAGTCATGGAAAATGTACCCAAAGGTGGGGATGTCAGTGTTTTACAAGGAATTACCAATTGAAATCATTCCCCATAGAAAAATATTACCTTTAACTTTATTTTAGTAGTTAAAATTATCCACTACCTTTGATCATGATCCACCTCCATCTAAACCATATCGTCATTAACTTATTATCCGTATGAGACCTCATATTTAGTGGCCTTTAATATTTTTAATATCTTCTCCCCATATGAAGCATCATCTCATGTGATCCTCTAATACACATTTATACACATGCTCAATTCATTTCCTTCCATTCTAGTAGAAAATCGAGGCGAATGAGATAGTATGTTAGCACTCAACTCCTTAACATAAGAAGACATCTCAATAATGAGACTTCATTCCAGATTTTTAGTAGTACATTCATTACAATGAGACTATTTATGATTATAAAAATAGGTACATACCATACTAGTGAAAAGATCACCCGTAGAAGCATTGCCAGCTGCCAAGGAACCTATATCTATGAACTCATCCATATATCTACAAACATCATATGTTTTTTTAATCTTCATACAGTGTGAATGTATCAAGTTTCTATGGAATTAATCATATAGATTTCCAATATATTTACATAAAAGGATATAATTTTTATTATACTCATAATCTACTAAGATTTCAATACAGAGATAAAAAAATCAATAATTATGTACTGATTCATAGTGAGGGAGACATATACCACAACCAAAAAAATTATAAAACATCCATAACTATCATGCTCGGTCTCCTAGTAGAACCTGATTCGAACACCTATAGAAGAATCTATGTCCTAGAGTATATTATGTTTCAAAAAGAACTAGAAAATCATTGAATGTTAAACCCATGGTAAGGAATTATTTTGAAATTCTAAGGGTCAAAATATAGATCAAAATCAAGAATCTTCATGAATCTTGGCATAAATGAGACAATGTCATGACCCAAATCCATGATCTGATCATGTATGGGGAAATATATATGGTGAATAAGTCCTTCAATCAAGAAAATAATTCATCCATCAAAGCCCAAAAAATGAAGAAGACGCTACCAAAACTCAGCAAGGAACAATGAGTTTTCCACATGAGAAATAATCAATCCCACAAGGTTGAAAAACATTCAGTATTTGTTTCTTTATTTCGTGGTCAAGGTGTTTTCTTCCACATTGTAATAAAACCCATATCAGGTGATAAGATTCAAATGATAATCCACCTTAAATCTAATAAGAACCATTTGTTCTCTTGTTTTTCTCCACCGATCATAGTACATCCCCTTCACCCTTCAATGAGGTCGTATCGATAGTCGTATCACTGAGAAGGGGGCCTTTAAAAAGAAAAATATTTATACATATATTTATTATATTTATAATATATATATATATATTAATAAATATATATATTATTAAATAATTATATATAATTATTTAAATAATTACATAATCCTAAATAATTATATAATATGTTTATAATTATAAAAATATATTTATTTATAATTTTAATTATAATTAAAAATTTATATATTCAAATAATTATAAAATATTAGTAAATATATTTTAATTATTAATATATATTATATATAATAGGTGATCAGGGGTCTAATTATATTAATCACAATTACACCTCACACAAAGGATGAAAATGTTGGTCGTAGCCCCCCAAGGGATAACCCACCCATCAACTATAACTTATTATAATTATAAATATATAAATTAATATATTAATATACATAATTATATATATAATTATTGCAATATATTTTGAATTATATGTAAATATAATTTAAATAAATTTACGTATAATAATAATTTTTAATATATATATATATATATATAATTATAATATTATAAATAAAATGTTAAATTATAAATATATTTATTATATTTTTAATTGTATTTAATTATATGTTATTGAACATATATATTTAAATAATTAAATATAAATATAAATATATTTATATTTATATATACATTTTAAATGTATTTATAATTATATAAAAATATAATTAAATATATTAATTTTAAATTATAACTATATATAAATAAATATTAAATAATTGACAAATTATAAATAATATATTTAATTGATAAATAAATAAATTTATAATTATATTTATAAATAAAACATTATAATTCTTTAAATAATTTTTTTATAAATATATATAATTTAAAATTTAAATTACATTTATTATAATATGAAAATTACCTCTTCATTAGTGCTATAATTTTGACCTAGATAATGTTTCATTTTATCACCATTTTCATTGTGCTGATAATGTTACATTTTTTTCAGTGTTAATAATTTTATCACTCATAAAACGACTCTTTAACAATGATTTTTTGAAATTACTTTTAAAAACCATCACAAAAATTTAAATAGAACCACAAACAAATACTCGCTCACACCATTCAAGCTCTCATGAAAATAAATCACTACATTTCCACTTCCTCGATCTTCCCATAAAAATTGATCTTTTTAAAATCTATAGTATTTGATAAAATGTGATTCAATTCATCCCATCAAATGTTAATGTTCATTTTACATTTTTTCAATTGGATTTATTGTCTTGTGAGAAGATAAAATTTTTGTTTAATTTGTGTAGATTCTTATCAAACATTTCTGGTTTTGTATCATTTAAATCTATAAAAATATTTCTCACCTAGCTCTAAATAATTCAAGGATTTATAGGATAACAAGATTATGGTTTCAGTGACTATGGCCTCTTACATTTACAATTCAACATCCTACAGTTCCATTTTTTATGGTGTACGATTAATTTTATATGGTTCTAAACCTATATTTTTATGATTTTTTCATTGGCCTTTGGCTATGCTTTTCTCACTGATGTGCCATTTTCAGATCATTTATACACATTATTATTTATTAAATTTTGGGGGAATGGATTCTTATCTATATTCCCATGAGTGATCCCTATTGGTTTATTTCTAAATACCCTTAGGGTATCATATGTCAATATTATTTTCTTTTTAGGAATGAAAAATATAGTGAAATTTTTTTCATTATAGACCTAATTTCCTTTTGGTATTATAAGAATTCTTATACATTGATTCACAAATAAATTAATTATTCTTATAAATTATATAGTAAATTTTTGAAATATTTAATATTACCATCAATGTTAATTTAATTAATTTTTCATTAATATTTTAGGATTTAATTTTTTTTGTAATTTTATTTTCTGAATAGTCACATCAATAAAATTTTAATTACCTTATCAACTTCTAACATATGATAATTAAATGGGTTTTTATTAATTTTTTAATATAATTTTTTATATTTTAAAAATAATTATTAGTAATTTATAGTTTAAAATTGGTCAATATTTTGAAGATACAATGAACAATTTTTAAATAATAAAAAATAAATGTACTCTATATTCCGATTGAAATTTTTCTTAATATAAAACTATTTATTATATAAATTTTTTTTGTATCAGATAAATTATATAATATAAGATATATAATTATATTACAATAAATTCACATGTATTACATTTAGTTTTTATTAGTTTTTTGTTATTTCACCTTTAGACTAGTTAAAATATTAATAAGGATTAAAAAGGAAAAAATATTTAATAAAAAAATTAAACTCTCTTGTTATAAAATTTTATTTCTCATTGTCATTAATTAATGGAGTTTTGGATTAGAATGATTCATGACATTTATAATTCTAATTGGTTTATATTTTTTTCATTTTACCAATGATATCTAATCTAACAATCCTTAAATGGTATCATTTGAACACATGTCAATTGTTAGTGAGTTTTTTATATTTATTTTATTTTTAAAAGAACATTTGAAGCATCATTAATCATATTTCATGAAATTATTTTGAATTAAATACATTTTCCTAATATTAGAATTTACTTTTTAATTTTAAAATTTACTAACACCTTCTACTAATATTTTTATAATTGTTTATCGACCATTTTCTATTAAAAACATTTTTAGTTAATTTAGTACATTATTTTTCATAAATAAAAAAACACATCCTTATACTATGTTGTTACAATTTAAGAAAAATTTGATTTTTAGGGAAGATAAGTCTTCATTATTGCTTTATTTTAATTTTTTCATGAATGTAATTAAAATAGTGGAGTGGGATAGTTATAGTTAGGTGAGAAATTTAATTCATTTTAATTTTTCATATATAATTTGATTATTAATTAATTAATACTTTAACAAAATATTTCATGTACTATTGGCTGTAAGATTCAAGGGACCCTATTTATATTAATTTCTACTCAATTTGAATTCTAAGGGGTTTGGATTTTTATATTTTTATATTTCTGGTTAAAAAATAAGTTAGTTGGTAATATTTATATTTTCTTCAAAAGGAGTAATATTTATAAATTTATATAAAATCAAATTTTGTAGGAATACCCATCATCATGGATATCAATATAAATTTATTTTATATATTAGGACTCCATTAATGTATTTTTGAGAGAAAAGTTTTAAATTTAATATTTTCAAACGTGAAATATTATCTTAATAAAGAACAAATATATTCCAAACAGAATCTGTATATTGAAATCATATTGATGAAAATGCTTATATATTTTTTATTATGAAAAATTCTAAATTATGTAAGAAAAGAATTATAATGAATTGATATAGATTGCGATATTTTAAGCATTTAATAAAATGTTTTTTTTTCAATGGTAAGATGAGTTCTCATTGGTGAGCCGTCTCACATGGGATGATAAAGATATTGTATATTAACTTCACATGATATCGAAATGACTAATAATAACCCATAATAGTAAAATCATAACTATTAATAAATTGATTTATGTCTTTACAATCAAATCCAATAATAATATTACCTTACTAAAAAATTTAATAATAATATGGAATTTGTCTGTGAAATGGTTATTATGCTTTAACTATTTTGAGGAATGTTAATATTTCTAATTCAAATAAGATAGAAATAAATCGAAAATGTCTGGATATCAATAGATGGAAAAATAGTATAAGGAGTAGATTAATTAATTCTTATTGTTTGACAATATCATGCATATTATCATTATCAAAACAGTTGATAGAGTTTACGTGGTTTTTTTAAAGAATAATTTCTCGTGACGAGTAAGTAAAAAATGTGATGTATCATATAATAGACCAAACATATAAATGATGGACTAAACAAGGGTAAAACATAATGTTTCAAGTATCTTGGATACAACTTTGTTTTATGGATAATATAAAATGATTAAATGTTACAAAAACAAAGAACTCCATATTAAGAATGTGATTATAGAAGTTAAAAATAATGAATACCCCATTGACATAATGAAAAAGATATTTTAATATGAAAATAATGTTGAAGAAAATTGAATTAGATGTTAAATAGTTTTTAAATGATGTCATTGTATGGTGATTGTACTAAATATACACCATTAAAATCTATACTAAAATAGTATAATTTAAAATAATTCAATGAATGGAGTGACACATGTTTTAATGAATTACATGGTCAATTAAATGATATGATTATAGAATATTATAAGCTCCCTTAATGAACAATGTATACTAAATGAATGATAAAATCAAAGGTTATTAACTTTGAAAGAGTACATGCCTATCAAAATTATTGCATACTCATTCTAAAGGATGAAAAATCACAAGAATGATTCCAAAATTTGGGCGCTTCTCGATATATGAATGATTAATCAGGTGCAACGAATGAGGAATGGTACATTACATTTATTCCAATAATTACACAAGAATATTGATGTAATGTGACAAAAGTATAGTAATTTTGTCACAGAGGTACAAAAAATAATAATTTAATGCTTTACACAAATTAGAATCTCATTATAGATTGTTAATTTATCTCAATTATCCTTTTTCTGGAAATCATTTGATCAACCATCATCATTAATTATATATAGATAGAGTGGATCCTTTTGGTTTTTAATTGAGAACTCAATATAAATGGGTGGTTATGATTGAAAATTATTACACTCCATTACGATTATTCATGAAGGAAAAAATATCATATTATATCTAATTATATCAAGACCAAAAAATTTGATAATTATATTTTTTTTATTTGATTCCATTGATTTATGATTTGAATCGTTTAAGAGATACAGGTTTAATGTTTTATAATTCTAAAAAAAATAATTATTTCACATTGACATAGTTATTCTAATGGATAATTAATGACATTGATTCTTATGAAATCATGTTAGGATATAACATTAATGATACCAAAGGGTGTCCCATTTATGTTAAAGGTACCCAATAAATTATTATTAAATAATAATCGAAGACAGTGTTTCTAGGTCCTTAGATATTTATACATTGCTGGTATAAGTTCTTATATTTGAATTCATCATTTTAGGGGAGTTCATATTAAACTATATAATTTTTATAGATAATACGTGAATAACTATTTGAGTAACTAAGTGATATGAAAAATATATTGTTAAACAATTTTTTAAAACCCATAAAACACCAGTTCGAAAAGTGATTAGTTTTTTTGAATTATAATATTATAATTTCTTATATTGTATGTTTTCTTTATGTTTTAGGGATGAAATTTATGAGGTAGTTTCTAATAAATATTACTTAATATGCATATAAAATATGATAGACTTAATGTTTGTTAGACATGATTAACAAGGGAATACAAGAATAATTGGCCCCATTGAACAGTGAAAAAAATCCCTTTCTCCTACATCTCCACACACCCATTCTGGGAAAGAGAGATACCAATTTCCAAAGTCATGTATATTTTAATAGATCTTTAGTGGTATTCATTAAATATCAATAATATCATGTCAATCAAATATTTATTGTTAATGGGTCTTAAGTCACATTACTATCCTTTTATGATAGAACATCTAAGGAATGTATATTCTGGTTTCAATGTTAAATTAATGATGGATTCACACCATTGAATGCTATATGAATATTTTGAATGGGTATATAAAAAATCGATGTCATCCATAAGGGTTTATTTCAGAGTGATATGTTGTTGATGATTTTTTTGAATTTCATAAATACTAACTATATAATTTTGAATGTATTGGTCTACCGAAATCATGTCACACATGACGACTAATAGGTAATGGAATTTCTAGAATAAATGTTTTCTAAATTTCTATTACATATCAGTATTAGAAAACCTTTATATTTTCTATAATTAAATAATGGTTTTCCAAAATGTTGAAACCCATTCCTAATTTCATAGTGATTTTTATCCTTAAGGTGATCAAATATGGAATTCAAATATACTTAATCAAATATTAATAACCTACTTTCATGAATATATTTCCATGGATTTGATTAAACATACAAATTCAGCTTCAGGACAACATTGATGGATCACTAGAGGACTATACTTAATTGTGATATCATATAATGGTTATGTAAATATTTCTTATACATTCTATTCAAAAAAAATTGACAAATGTCATACAATGAAAAATAGTATCTATACACGTGTTGCTGATTTGGGTCATGTTTTTAGTAATAAGGTCTGAATCCATTTTTTGTAAATATTTTACATTTTCCAATAAAAATAATAATTGGAGTTGCATTATACATCAATATATATGATTTTTCTTTAATTACTATAGGCTGAAAACCTGAGTGCTATTAAAATATATTAATTGATAATCATTAATGTGAATTTTATTAAGGGGGGATACAAAGACAAACTAGATAAAATGATAATCAAAATAAGAATAAGTACTTTATATTTCAATTCACACTAATAGATTTCATTCAATTATTCTTTTATCGACTAATACTACATAAGGGTCTGATGTAAATTCAATCAGGGATGATCGTTTCATTTGGATTTTGCATTCATTTTTCAATGGTATTGACTTAATGAAGTTTTTTTATGTTATAGGAGACCAAATTGACGGTTTTTGGATACTTTATTGTGATTTCCAATATCATCATCCATTTGAAAAAGTTTTCAATAATTAGGGTAATAATTTAATATACATTATGTTACAACGTATTATTATTTTTCACAGTTGAATATATGTAATATAAATTTAATTTTCAACTAATTTTATAATTAGTTACTCAAACATAGGTCTATTATCTAAACCAAAGTAGAATAAGGGTTATCAATATACAAATGATACCAATGAATTTGAATAGTAACGTTCAAAACATGTCAATGGTACAAATCCACTAGAACAGCATATAAATGATTTTAAATCTATGGAAATAATTGATTGTGTACATCCCATGTCCCAAAAAACTAGAATCCTAATGGTATGATGATTTTAGAAATAAAATTATTTTTTGAAACAATTGCAACAAATTCACGGTTGGATGAAATTCACACGAATTGCATATTAAACCCAACAATTCCATGTTTATTAGATAAATTGGGCTCCCTATTTTCATGTGCATAAAAATTGATGTATATTCATGGCACAATGTTGTTTCACACTTAAGACACCAATATGGGTTGATAATAGTGTAACATTAAGACATAAATTCATTATTTTACAAAGAAATATGTTATTTTTATAGACTATTCATTATACATTGCATATAGCCTTTATAGTAGATGAATACCGATTGATATTTTTATTAATAGTCCCTGGAAAAACTCATAGAGGCATTGCCACAAATTATTACAATGTATTATATCAATGATGCTTAAGGGAAACTAAAACCAAATCCACCACATATACAAGCACACATGATAAAAAAAATGTGTGGGGTTCATTTTTTGCTCTACGTGAGGAGATATCATCTCATATATGTTGTGAGAAGTAATAAAATAAATTATAATACATGTGTTAATATATTTGAATATGAGTTTTAAATTTATAAATCAATAAATAATATCAAAAAATATGACATTAGAAGAATAACCAGTGTACCCCTACCATAAATCAAGGATGGGGTATATTTCACAAAAATAAAATTTACGTATATTATATTTACCATATTTATTTTGTTTTTCATGAAAAAAACATAATTATATTTAACACAGTGTTTATATATTGATGAATCAAAATCTAAATCCACATCATTCCCATATGATGTGTTACAGAAGAATTTATATTTAAATAAAGAACTGATACTAATATATGAAAATAGACAGAATGCGTAGGAATTATGTGTATATATGACATACTAATTTTTTTTCTATAATATAGGAAAATATTAAAAATGATTATTTATTTAACTTCCACTTTTTTATCAAAAACAATGGAATAATCATCATCTATGCATGATGAGCACATATTATTAATCACCATTAAAGGGCCAATACAGTATGTCCATGTTAGTGGTGCAAGTATTAGGGTGTCGCTGCAATTATTTTTTCATAAAATAAATGAATAGGGTCGTGAATCAAAGGAAATGGAAGAGTTCTTTGAATTATTAACATCTCAATGAAAAATATTTAATTTGAAAAAAAAATGTATAAAATTTTTTGGGATAGAAACAATGATTAGATAGAATACAAGAAAACTCAGTATATGAAATTCCCCCCCCCCCCACCCACTTAACCACCAATGAGATTATCCATTCCCCTAAATGTGTTATATTTGGAAAAATAATCAATACTTTCATAATTGCTTCATTAAAATGTGAATCCACGAGACACTGATAATGTTACTATATAGATTATCTACATGATAAATATTATTGTGATTAATATATATCAACAACCATCCATCTCTATGTTTTTTGGGGGATAATTTACTATATTCAAGGAATTATTTTACACAAAAAAACATTCAATAGTATGTTTTAGATTGGGGATTAGTGTAGAATAATAGTTGAGATATGATCTACATGTTCTACAAGATAATGGGTATATAATTCTGGTTAAGAATGTTATTAGAAAATTCGTCGGATGTATGTTAGATCATAAAAAAAGAGTTTTCGTAATGAGGTATTCATTTTTAATTTATTTTTCATGCAAAAACATTTACTTTTAATGAAAAAACAATTAATAGGTAAATTTTATTTTTGGATGACTAGGGTAAGGGGTTGAATAAAAATAAAAAATAAAAAACAACATATAGGATCAACCTACCAATTGAAATGATATTTAAAAAGAACCTTTATCATACCCATTCAACTTATGCATTAAGAATGATTAATGGTTTATGTAGAAATAATGTTTGAATGTGATTATATGACCACATTTCATTTTGAATATCATTTGTACATATAGTACATTATAAACCATATTGTTCTTGAAATTATTAATGAAATCCTCTCACATAATTGGTTTGGTTTCTCAATTTTAAATGTATACATGAGTTGTGTTATAATGATATGTTTATTTAATAGATTCTCTCCTATAATAAATATGAAGGAATACAATTCATAATTTTTTATAGCATATTTATCTATACATTTAAATGGACAACCTCGGTGAATATAAATATGGACCCATTAATACCCACATCACATCTATAAAACTTTTCTCATTAAAACCAATGAAATAAAAAGTAATAATGAAAAAACTCGTGATAATGAATGAATGAAAAAAATACTAATGTAATAATATTATTAATAACATCAATTTTAGGTAAAAATATACAATTTAAAAATATAAAAAATATTTAAATTCAATTCATTGACTTTTTCTATTTTTATGGCATTATTGTTTACTCATTGAATTCAAATAAGATACTCCAAAAATGTAATTGTTGGATTTAGATTGTGAATACACAAATAAATGATCATAGAAAATGAGATTTATCAATATCAAACATAGAAAATAAAAAAAAATTGAACTAAAATTCATTGTATAAATTTTATATAATGTTTTACTGAAAATTCTGTTATGATAAGGGGTGTTTTTAAATCATCGTAATCAGGGCATGAGGATGGTCCAAGAATGTATGTATCCTATAAAAAATTATATGTGGATATGTATTAGGGAATAAAAAATATTATTTCATTATAATAACATATACAAAAATTATATGAATTTATCAAAATTTCAGTGCTTAAAAAAACCAATGAAATATTTTTTAGTTTTTATGTTTGGTCATTTATGAAATATTTCATATACCATAAAAATAGAATCCCTATAAGATTAATTTAAAATATAATTAACCATTAATTTAAAATATTTATGAAACCATAATTATTTATATATCGGTAGTACTACCAGGACTTTTAAAATTCCAAATATTCACAAAAGTAAATAGATGTGTTTAGAAATGAATAGTCAACATCCCTTCCATCATAGATTATAAAAACATCATGAAGATGTGACTTCATTAAACATATTTAGTTTATAATTTCAAAATTCTTATATTTTTTTAGTTATTTTTTATAATATTAATCTAATAATTTACTACATTATTCTCTAACACATTTAAATATATAAGAATCAACCAAATCACAATCAGATACACAATATGTTTAAAATTACTCAAATTCTATTCTTTTAGTTTAAAATTTATATATTAGTTGAAAACAAACATCAAATACTCAAAATTGAGAAATAGATTTTCTATTTTTTTACTCAGTGAAGAAAATAATATTTCATCTTTGATGTATAGGAATCAATCACATATAAATCCATTGCACAGACTTCCTAGAATGTCTCAATGTGTCTGTAATTTTCTTAAAATTTAAAATTTATTGAATTTTTTTTCACTCATCAAAAATTATGAATTTTTTTTATAATTTATTGATACATTATTAAAATTATTCATGATTCAATTTTTATTTGCAGGAATCAGTATCAGGTATCACTAATGCACTATGTTTCCGATATGACATAAAGAGTTTATTTTCTATTAAAATTAACCATTTATTAAAATAGAAAATCGAAATACAAAAAAAATTGATCTTTTTTATTCTTTTATATTTTTAAATTGATCTCAACATAATTTTTGGCATGTTGGAATAAAAAACACAACAATCTTATTCACATTATGATTGATAAACAACCTGTGAATGTTTTCTGTTTAAAATGATATTTTTTTTAAAAAACATGTAACATACTCAAAACATATCAAACACATTTATAAAGACGTTATATATTGTAACATTTCTCAGTATTTCGTTTATAAAATTTTGGAGTCGTCTTCACCTCAATATGATGCACAATGTGACTACTATTACTCCAAGTGTGTATTTTCATTTATAATCGAAAATGTAGTAAAAAAGAAAAAGTGACATACTCACCACCAAAAAAGTGGATTGTTTTGATGAATATAAAAATCTCCCCTATGTTATTTTTAATTATTTGAAATCATCGACACATCTATCGAGCACATGATGTAACTGATATAACTCAATTTGGCCGTTATCAGTTTAAGTTTGAAATTTTAGTTTGAAATTTTTTCACTCACTAATGCCAATGAAAAAATGTTAAATTTTTCATATAAATGTAGCAAAATGACTAATAGGTCATTATTTATGGGTAAGAATTAGTCTCATGTCAAAAAAATACATGATGTGACTGATATGATTCAAGGTTCTTGTTTTCATTTTAAAATTTCATTTCAGTATAAAAAGATACACACTAAACACCATGAAAATAAATTTGAATTGTGTTCATAATTTAGGAGTATGATCCATATGTTATGTGTGTCTTATATGAATCATTCATACCTCAATATGATTCATAGTGTGAATAGTATGACTCCAAGTGTGATTTTTTATATGAAATAATTTTTAAATAAAAGATAAGGGACATACTCATAATGATGAAAATAATTTAGTATTGCATCCACACATTTAAAAAATGATATAAATTTATTTTTCGATTTCAATAAATCATCTTCATTTCAGTATGATATATATTGGTCCCATTATGACTCGACGTGTGTCTCTATTTATTTAATTTTACTTTTTAAAAAGAAATATGATAAACTCAAAATTGGGTAAAAACAATATGACTTTTTTTATAGATTTGAAAAATAGTCAATTTTTTATTTGGGAAGTGTAGAAATCCCAAACACCTCAATATGATATGCATGAATCTTGATAATACATCATGCTTTATTAATATTTTAGAATTTTTTTTGTTCAAAACGTGTTTCACCCACTTAAAATCAAGAAAACATTCTTGTATTATCATGATAATTTTGGAAATTGATTCATAAATTTTTTTATGTTTATTAATTATTCTCATGTAACATCAAAACATTATTTGACCAGTATGATTCAAATTATGTGTTTTTACATTAAATAGATATTTATGTTTAAAAATGTGATAGAATAAAAAAAATGATTTTATATTTTTTGGATAATTTATGAAAATAGTCCAAATATTAATTGTGACTTATAAGATTAAACATACTGTGAATATGAGGCACGGTTTGACTTGTGTGACTAAAACTTCAGGTTTTCTATTTAGGTTGACATTTTTTGTAAAACACACAAGTGACATTATCCGAAATGAGTAAAAAAATCATATTATTTTGATACATGTTAAAAACAATTCATATTGAATTTTTAATTGGTAGGAATATGATTCTCTTTAATCTTATACATATTTTTACTAGTATGGGTCAATTTGAGTCTTTATAATTAAAAGTGACATTTTAATAAAAAGAAAAGTTACATACTCATAAATGAGAAAATTAATTTCGATTATTTCAATATGTTTGTAAAATTAAAAAATATAATTTTGACATTTTATGAATCATTGGTACAAATGTCTAATACATAATGTTTATGGTATGAATCAAAGTACAATATCCAGTTACCTAGATAAGGTATGTTTTCTATTTTTCTATGTTGAGCTTTATTTTTAAGAATCATTATTTGTGATTTTATGGGTATAGTACACTACTATTAAATAGATACATTATGTGTACATGAACTAAACATTCTGTAATTGGCAACTGTTGCCTTTCTTGGTTTGATTGATCATTCTGTAAAAAGGGAGATCTTGTCTTGAGCTGGTACATGCATTGTACTAATGGTACATGTAGTTTAAGGGATAAATTAATTATTTATAACATGAGGAACCCAGCTTTTCAACTCACTTATCAAGCATTTCCTATAAGTCATGACCAATGGGTACACACCATGAATCAATCCACACCTAGGATAAAGTCAAACATTTAGGAGTTTTGGTCAGTTTATTTTACTCCACAATTGATTGATCTTGACCTTAGTCAGTTCTGGTGCATTTTTGGGAGATTTAACATCTTCTAGATCGATGTGATCGACTATGGTTCATTTATGATTCTATGTTGTGGATTTCCCTGTATGTGTTCTCAACAATTATTCCTTGGGATTGATCATGATAGCGCCCTAGCCATGAATTTTTGGATCCATTGATCTATGTTGGACGTTTCTTGTTACCCCCATCTATATCCGTTGTTAGATTCCATCTTGAATACGATTCTATTGATAGTGGTTGTGATGAAGACATTAATTCTTTATGTTCTTTTTTAAACAATTTTTTGGGTTTCATTAATGTTGGATTCCGTTGTTGGAGTCTACCATGTAAATGTTGAAGTAGGTGGTTCTGTCTCTTGATATTGATAATAAACCATCTTTTATTTCATTGAAAAACTCATTATAAATTGATTTATCAAATTGGAATGATTTTTTTGTGTCTGTGTTTAAAATGGTTTCAGAAATACAAATTGGTTTTCCATGGATTTTGAGAAATTGATTGTGAAATGGTTTTGAATGTTTTTCATAGCATTGAATATGAATATTTAAATTGATCACTTTTGATACCATGGGTACGTAGGGGGAATGTTTATCTTGGGACCACAGTTCATATATTTGTGATTATCAAGGAGTTAGTTATTGGAATATCCTATATTTCCTAGGCTTGTTGTTCATGTTGAAAAATATTGACATTTTTTGAGGATCACCCAAGGGGTATTCCTCTTCTTCCTAGGACCATTGTTCTAGGATATGTTTTTGTGCACTTGAATATTATGGTATGATTATTCCACTTCTTATAAATGTATTATTACTTGGGATGTGATACTTGTGCTTCAATTTGTATTTCTTGACTTTTAGTGTTAGTATGGATATGCATGTTTATACTTGTGGGAAATGATATGTAAAATGATATTCGAATCTAATATACATTAATTTTTTTAGAACTGAGGAAAAGGGAATGATTTTATAAAAATTAATTACGACTTATCGTTCCATTTTATATTTTAGAAATCAGAATTTAATATTTTTTATACATAGTCATGTTATGGAACCCCTAGGTGGAATCCTACTAATCATGTAATCTCAGACCCTACGCATTGCTTTAGTGGTGCATAGAGCATCTTTTTCCTCCATGTGTATGGAATGGTAATGTTTCACAGTGATCCAATGATGTTCATGTCAGCTAGAATGTGTAGCTATTGGTGAAATGGTTGAAGTTTTATCATGCCATTGTAGGAGTAGCTTTTTGGTTTCAATTCCTTTGATGTATGACATGTCATTTAGTATTTTTAGTTTGTAATTTAGATGTTTTATTTCAACTTTTTACATACAATATTAGAATATTTATATTTTTATTCTTATATTATTTCATCCATTCTCTATAAATTTGATCTCTTGTCATTCAGGTTGGGAAAAATCATTCCATCAGTTTTTTTGTTCAATGACTAGGATCTTCTTTCATAACCTTCAGGATTGAAAAAACCTTCAGGTTTGTGCCATAATGGGTTGGGTGTCAGTTTTCAGGGAAAACTAGGTCGCTTCATTACACAATGTGTCTGTTATCAGTTTGAAATTTACATTTTTATTCAATACATGGGTCACTCACATAAAACAACGATAAATAGATCATATTGTCTTCAAAATTTTTGAAGTAGTTCATTTGAGAATTTTTATTCCTATAAATTAGTATCACATCAATATGACAGAGGATTGGACCTGTATGACTCAATTTTATTGTTTTTATTATAAAATTTCATTTTAATTTAATAATACGTGACATTCTCAAAATTGCGTAAACACATTTAGATAGCTTTTATAAAAAAATAAAATAATAAAAAATTACTTTTTTATGTTTGGGAATCATCCACAACTCAATCTGATTCTCGGTGTCATCATTATGAATTTAAGTGTGTCTTTTTATTTAAAATATATATTTTTATTGAAAAAACAGATCACATACACAAATGAATGGAAATTTATTCAGCTGTTTTCGATACATTAATACATCAATCCATATGTAATTATTGACATCTGGGAATTTGGAGAAACTCAATATAATATTTAGTTTTTTCGATAACACTTAAATAGTCCATTATAAGTTTAAAATTTTAATTTTAGATAAAAAACATGTGTCACTCCCTAACAACTATGAACACATTCTCATATTTTCCTGATAATTTTGGAAAATTATTTATATGTCATTTTTATGTGTAGGAATCAATATCATATCAAACTATCACATGATATGAATTAATGTGTGTGTATTCGGTTTAATATTGTATTTTAGTATAAAAAACATGACATACTCACAATTGAGAAAATAGGTTTATATTTTCTTAGTATTTTTTAACAATGATTCATAAGTCATTTTTGATGATTCTGTATTATCTAAACCTCAAAATATTGAATGATATGACTAGTATTACTCAAATTCCTTGGATTCAATTAATAAATGAATTTCTTTTATTTTTTTGTTTCATATTTATGTTTTTTTATTTAATTATCATATTAAAGAAAATAATAATAGTTTTATTTTACTGGTGGATTCTTTTAATCTTTGTTGGGTGGTTTATTTGGAATCTGATATAATGAACATTCATGGGGTGGAGGTCAGGTCCAAATCACAAAAAAAACAATGGATGTTTGTTAATGGTTGTGATAAATTATAACTTCCACAATAAATGTATATATCAATTTTTGAAATTTCTATCATAGATTCTATTTTCTTGTATTTATGTGGAAATTTGAATTAATATTAAATTATGATATTTTCATATCCTATATTTTATTTAATTTTTTTTGTAATGTGATGTAATTTTTGCAGCACATTATATAAGTATGGCCTTTATCAATGTTATTTCTAGAAAGGATAAAAGGGAATCTGTTTAATGGTGAATAGATCAAGAAAACATTTTTTGAATAAATAATTGATTGTTTTAGCACTATTAAAATCATATTATGTACTATTGTCTCAAAAATCATAATTCGCAATGTGAAAACGGAATTGAATAAAAAAAATTTGGAAGTTTTATTTTGTAATAGAATTATCGGGGGTGGAGGAGTGAATATTATTCGTTCAAGTTTAATGCAATGTGATTGATGTTTGATGGTAATATTGAACTGATATAATTTTTGGATATTGTTTGATGATATATCTTCAACATAATTGTCTGGGTGAGATGAATTGAGTAATAGAGTATTGAAAGTTGGAATGTATAGTGATAATAAGTAAAAATATATTAAATATTTAAATAATAATCTTGTGGAGTGCATTATTTGTGGGGATCACATGTGTGGATATGGAAAAGGTCACATATTTTCCTTCCATCATGTATATTCTATTATGTATATATATATATTTAACAATAATAAATGGATATGGGATGCACCTTTAAATGATTTGAAAAAAAATAAATAGGATGATGTGGGGGAAGGTTTAATATAACTATTATTTTCTAGGTGAATTTATTAAATGAGTTTCATATCATCAATTATATAATAATAATAATTATTATTATTATTATTTTTATTTCAATATCTAAAATTCGTATTTGTGTAATACACTATTTTGTAGATGTGTAACTGAAGAACATTATATCAAAATGTGACCTAGACATTGATATGTTAAATTCCAAAACAATATGTGGTATATAATTATTACACATATTATATATTATATAATATATATTATTATTAGTTTAATTATTTTAGCATTTTTACTACTTTGTTTTAATTATACATACTAATAATATAAAAATATTAATGGAACCACCAACCAATCATCTGGAATGAAAATTTAAGAAAATTATTTAGTATATTACCATATCTCAAGGAATTCTCCTGATTTCATCTCATGAAGTGGTGTACTTTTTTGATACAAAAATTTGTATCTTTTTCACCAGAAATCCTTTTTTAAAAGTAAATATCCAGACCTAATTATTTTTACACATATATCACAATAATGTTATTTTTTTAATTCATCTCTATTTGATGTAATACAATAAAGGGGGAAATATTCTAGGGTAAACATGTATAAACTGAAGGGATTGATGTGAATTAAAAGAAAAATAAATAAGATAATCTTGGGGAAATTAAATGTGGAGGGAAATAATCAAGTAGTCCTCAAGGAGGAATGCAATTAAAACCTAATTATAATTCCCAAGGAAGGTTGATAGTTACATTGATAAACGATACATGAATTCACTTATGAGAAAAAGGGAAAAAATTATAACAGTGATAAAAATACTCAATTAAATAATCACACTAATGTATTATTGAAGGGGGTACTTTAAAAAAATGAGAGATACATGTGCGTAAATATTTGAATATACAATTTTAAATTCTAAACCATTATTTTTGTATATTTATAGAGTAGTCAATAGATTTTGGGATTTGATATTTACCTATGGAATTTATTTTCACCACTAAAAAATAATAAATATTAATATAACATCATTTTTTTCATATATTCTTATTGATAAATTTTCTGATTCATTATTTTTATATAAAATGTAATTTTTATATTTATTAACTGGTTAATCACACTGTTATCTATTTTTTTTATACTTTATTTAAGGATATTGAGTTTGATTTATGATAATCTTAATTGTGAATATGAAAGATAGAAACGGTATCCCATGAAATACCTTTCATGAAGGATCAAACCATAATCATTAATGTGACGAATCGTGCTGAAATACGCCTGAGCTTATTGGAAAAAACCAATTTACATAATGAATAGTGAATTTACCACAACAAAATGGGAAACAATCTTTATGTTCTTTTCAAAAAATAAAAAGTGAAGCTTGAGAAGATTTTTTACATTTCATGAAGTGACACACATTGTAACACCATTAATGTTGGTGGCTAGACGAAGATACATGTATATTTTTGTATTATTTCCCAAGAATACACAATTTTTTAAATGAAACCTCAATGCTCCCTCGGTTTTATATAGGATTGAAATATATTAAATTTTATAGTTATTTAATTTTTTTCAATCTTGAACTAGTCCTATAAAAAATTCCATTTGGTGGATTTAGGTATATCCATTACGTTGAGATTCCCTAGATAATAATATATGGATGATTTAAAATCCAAATTTATTTTTATTTTTTCATTCAATCATTGGATGACTTATTCCTCCTAAATATTTACATTTACCCTTCACATGGTTGGTAAAAATTATTTGTGAGTAATATTATGATGGATATAAAAATTGGTAATATTTGAGATTATTTTCTAAAATTTATTAATGCATTCATTTTTTTCTTCTACTTATTTTAAATTCAAAATATAGAGTTTTAATTACCAAATTTTTTTTCTGATTGGATTTTATTCAATGATATAAATTATCCCTCTAGTCAATTCAAGCATGTATACCTCGAAACTAGTGCAGATCAATGGTGATTTTTTAAGGAATATCGAAAATTCTATAGAATTGTTGCCAGAAATCATTTTTTAGTGAATAAAATCAACCGACTGGGGATTTCCAAAATTTAACAAGCAGAAAAAAATTGATATACACATATGATGAATGGTTGAACAACCTAATATTTTAGTTAACTATATCATCACCAATCAAAATATGGATAAGGTAGACAATGGAAGTGATCAAATAATCCATCACATACCATTCAACAAAAAATAATTGGTTAAACTTTGGAAGTAATGATAGAACCACCAATCTTCATTCCAGACCAAAATGAACACAGTTTGAATAAATTTATTTTAAATCATTCAATTTAATATAATATAATGTTTTCAATTTCTTAATCAAAATTAAAATAAATAATTTTCAATCAACTCATAAAGTAACGAACATGTTTTTATAGGCTACTTAATCAAGAGACTAACATCGTTGACTAATATAATATATTTTATACATGAATATATTTTTCTTCATGACTCATGATATTATGTGCATCATACATAATGTCAATTTCTAGGGATATAGTGAAACAAAACCCTAACAATAATTTTTATTGACATAGATTTCAAAAAAACAATTGATAAAATTTGTCCCTAAAATATAATGATTTCAAACCAAAAGGGAAATTAAAATAATAGGAATACATTTATGAAATAATGAATTCAGATTCAAGTGACACATTCAACTTTCTCAATGAACATTATACAATAGATTTCATTTAAAACGAAACTCTAAGAGATATATTCATTGCATAATTCCCTAATCAACATAATCAACTCATTGTTTCTACTTTAGAATATAAATTTGAACTATGATTAAATTTTATTTGAGTAATTTCAAAATTGTATTTATTTTAATGGAATATTTATATTGGAATATCCAATAATTAAAATATTTATATTCAAGATTTAAGATGTGGGGAGAACAATATTGTCAATTGAGTAGTATGTAATTCCACTTTTAATTCAATGGAGATGTGATAGAAATGTCGTAAAACCTATAGCTTAGAGATATCAATAAAAGCGGAGAATTAAAACAATGATTCATGTTGTGATTATTTTCCACCTTATATAGCACATCAATAATATAATAAATCTATATTACTCAATAATCAATAGGAAAATATTGTAAATGTATTGGTAATCATTTAAAAACTTCATGAAAGCTACAAACATTAAGAAATGGGGGGACGTCACTACCTCATTTTTTTCTATCAAGTAATTCGCAATTTTATCTGTAAACGGTTTGATGCATTATCTTATGGTGATAGAAAATAAAAATCCATATTGAAATGAAGATATTTAATTTAAAATATTTCATATAACTCAAAATATTTATGGACTATAGTATATCAGTAAGAGGCATACATGGTGTAAAATGTGATTACACATCATGTATAGATATAACTAATGTGAACAAAATAAAAATATTAGAGTGAAAATATTATGTGAAATATGTTTTTTGAATGTATGTCACTCCAAAAGAAATTTCATCTATGTTCTTCACACAACCACTACACTCAAAATTGTATGAATTTCATGGAAAAGAATGCTGCATGACAATATTTCATACAATTAAATTATTTTAAATCCACATGTAAAAAATATAATCTTTCAGTGAGACTAGGATTTAGAAACAAAAAAACTAGGTGATGTATTTATATCACAGTCAACACCCAACACAACCACTCATCAAGTTATAGCAATACCAAAAACCATAATTTTATGAAAAAACATTTAAATTTTACTTTCAATGGAAAGTATTTCAACCATCACCCTTCCAGTATAATCAACTATAGAAACAACCCAAATGATCATAATTAATCCACCATGGAGTAGCAATTTATGAGATGAAACGACCTAAAAAATATCTCACAAATATTTATGATGTTCACCTTTGATTTCTATCCCAAACCCCATGAATGCCACTAAAATAACTAAACAAATCCCAAATACCAAATGAAGGCTAACAATTATTATATATTGAAGTGGAAAATATACCCAACACCTAAAAAATAAAAGGAGAAAAATTTAGAGTATATTTAATACAATCATTAAGAAGAGAAGATGAATTATGAATAATTATGATCAATGATTATTGAGGAATTAGTATAGAACCCATTAAAGAAGAATCAATGGGAATGTAATAACATTCATATAAAATTAACATCTTTGAATAATAAGTTGATGATTGTAGAATAGAATCATCATAATATAGACATTTAGGAGACCTTATAAAATGATTATATCTACATCCCCTTCTTGAGATGAATCCATAAAATCCCATATTATGTTAGATTTTTAAAACATCTCACTTCCATGATAATGAGACATCATTGTGAGGAATGAATCATCTCTTGAAGAAGCATCTCATTTATTATCATTCCCCTAAAAACATAAAAAATTCAATATATAGGGACATTATCTATAGACATTTGCATCGGATCATTATATTTTATTGATTTAAAATGTGATCTAGGTGACTAAATTAATGATATATATCACTTAGTGTTTTCCTCATAGTATATTAGTTAATTGAATCCAACATGAGTGGTGGTATCTTAGAAAATAGTTCCAGTATATTCCCAAATGGAGTTGTAGAATATATACCATTTGGTGTAAGAAGACTAAATTTACCTACATACATATACATTCACATCAAGGTTGAATATAGGAGTTTTAAAAAATCACATATTATTTTCTATAGACTTTTCATGAAAATGGAAAAGAATTCATCATCTTCTATGAATGAACAGACACAATGAATATTGGAGAACACACGGTTCAGTTCAATATACTTTAGGAAATGTGTAATAAGTAAAAAACATTAAAAATATTAAATATCCCATTTTGAAAGTATATAACTCATTTAATATTGAGGTATTGTCTTTGAATCCGTATAATTAGGAGATGATTTATTATTTTAAAATAATAACATCAAAAAAATCAGAAATCCAAAATTATAGTTAGATGAAGTAACTATTTTTCTGTAAGATGATTTCTTAAAAGAAACTATCTTGATAACAGAAATTAATGCCTTAGTAGTAGGAAATATCAATTAAATGTCATTCCCTTATGATATCAAATCTATAATTTAAATCCACTACTATATTGTTTTAAAAACTCTTACCCAATGGAAGGAAATATATTAACTATAATAATTGATAAAAACTTATTTGATTCCAAATAATGAACATTGAACTACATTCATAATATAAAAGTTTTATCCATATGAAGGATTTGAGGAGATATACATAGAATCATTCTTAGTTACTTATCATATATAATACTTTTAGATGGAGATTTTGGGATAGTTACGTAGCCCCTACGAAGAATTGATCGAACCATCATGGATTTTGAGAATAAATGAAAAATATGTGTTAGAAGCTAAAATAATTTTACAAATGTATGATTTAATGTAACCCAACAAAATCCAAGTAGTCCCAATTAAAAATTGTAATTTTCGTATCAAAAAATGAACATAATATAATTATTTTTATAAGAGTAATAAACAGTTTAAGGGTATGTATTAATTTAATGATGTAGAAACATGTTACATAAATAGAAAAATATCAGATCTCATTCATAGATAAAAGTATAGAAATGATAATAAGCTAAAAAAATTCTTGAAATACAGATGGTTTTTCAGAATTCTTCCAGGTACCAATTTATCTAGATGATTAGGTGAATTTATCCTTCATTAATATTTTCATTAACTTATCCTAAAAAAATACCACAGTGTCTTTGTAATACCCCATTTAAATTTCAATTTCATGTGGTAATTATTTTTATAGATTATATATATGTGTATTTGGAGGTTTTTCCTAATAACTTTATTGATTTAATTATTTGTTTCTATAGTTTTAGATGTAATTTTTATTGTTTTAGGAGAACATTAATATAAGAAAATCTTGATAACAATTATAAAAAAAGGTATTTCATTATGGAAAAAGAAATAGTGTTATGAAATATAATTTCAGAGAGTGGAATTAAGATAGGTAATATAGAGGTCCAAGTTATAAATTCCATTCCATATAAAACTAGTTAAAAAAATTTAGATAATTTTGTAGATTTTTATGTTTTTATAGAATATTTATCAAATATTTTTTAATTATTTCTCTCACTATATAAGGATTACAGGTAATGGATACTAAATTTTATATTAGTAATGACTAAAACAATTTCCTCAATGATCTAAAGTTGAGTTTCATCAAACATCCAATAAGTCAACCACCCAACTAAGGACATCCATTTTGGCTATGTTACAATGCATCAAACAATGATTTATGAGAATCTCTATCCTAATGAAATTACTAGAACACAAATTTTAAAGCATATACCTCCATTAAATTAATTTCCAAACAATTAAACTAAGAATCACTAAAACTAATTTATAATATTTTTTGTAATATATTAAATATTGAACATTTAATCTTGGAACATAAGTTATAGATTTACATGATCATTTAGAAAAGGAATATATAATGAATAATGGTCCTGTTAATCAAAAATTGGAAGGATGGATTATAATTTTTCAAGTTTTTGACATATAAAATAAATATAATTTTGGAAGAAAAATTAATTCCATAGATCACCTTAATAAACTGCTCCAAAATATAAATTTAGAGTATCTATTTTACAGCCCACATTATTATCTAATTCCTAAAGAAAAACTGCATAACATGAAAGGATAAATACCCTAGAAATCGAGTATTGGTAATTACATGGTGACGTGTTATGTATCATCAAATCCTAATTCTCATTAAAAGAATAAAATAAATTCTATATCAAGATTTTATGTTTTTGAAGGTCCACTCTCAAGGAATATATTCAATGACCAAATCATTAGAAAATTCCTAACATAGAGGATCATTGAATAATTTTTTGAATTATGCCGGATAATATCTTGTGGAGGAAAAATCTTACAAAATATGTCAACATGAAATGTTTTATAATATCAATTTTTTTCCTAGATTATTTACTGGGGCATATGTGTTTTGTTAAAACCATGAAAAAGTATATTTTTTGGGAAATATAAAAACAATAATTCAAATTAAATAAAAACAAATTAATATTTTTGTAATTTTTTATGTATGATGCATAATAGTCATGATACCATTACTAATTTCATTTTGTTATTATTAAATTTTCATAAACGTATTTTATATTTCATAATGGTTGGATGAAAAAATCTAGTGTGACCGATAGTGCTAATGTTTTTTTGTTAGGGATAACATAATTTAATGGTTTGTAATACTACTAGCCATCATCAATGACTAAGTAACTCATTTCATTTAGTTGAAAGACATAGGGATTATTGAAAATGCATGTAATGCATCATCAAACCTCTATAACATAAAATTCACTAAAACATTCCCATGTAGAGGAATCTTATAGAAAACTCAATTAAATTTTCGAAATGAGTGTCAAACGCAATAGGAAGGAATAAGACCAATGGTTTGAAGATACAATAAAAAATTTATAGGACTACTGATAAGAAACCATTATGGATGAGTTACTAAAAATGTTTTATGGGATTATTTTCAACCTCCTTGAATGAATTGACAAAAAAATGTTGGGAAATATGTATGATTAATTAGAATTTGGATTTTTTTTTTGTAATGAGAGGTGGTTGCATTGTTTTAAGAAATTAGAAGAGTTGATTTGGAAAATTCTTATTTCTAAAAAGGGAAGACATAGATTCTATATAAAATGAAAAATCAACAATGAAACAACCACCCATGAGTTCAAGTGTTTTCATTAAACACCAGAATTAATAATTTCTATGTAAATATCATTCCATATTGTAAGGAACATTGAATATCATTCATATATACAAGTGTAGGAATCACATGTTTTGATAATCCCAAATCATGTTTTTTTATATGATAATCATGTTTCATTATTATTAATAGTTTCTATCCAGTAATAAATATGTATCTTTATCTCACAACATTATTGATTAAATTTACAGTACAAAATTTCTCTATGAAGGAGGTTACTATGACAAACCAGCTTTTATTACAAACTTAAGCAAGATTTATTACATAAAACATAACTTGATTCAACAAATAAGATGGAGAGGTTTAGTTTCCTTGGGGATTAGGATCATTACATAATAACTTAAAACATGAAATACAATATCATTATTGAAATCTTCCATTACATGACCACTACATTCCCTCGTACTTAGCATTGCATGGGATAACCTGAGGACATGTATAAGAAATGGGTGAGCTATAATGCCCAGTAAGGGAGTACACATGGAATAAAATGAAAAGTAAAATACATGTTAGGAAACAAGAATATAAATATAGAATAAGATAAACAAGAACATAAATTCATGATAAAGCATGATATTCATAACTTGGAAATGTGGCAACAACACTTTAAATGGAATTAGCATAATCCAAGGCTCATTGCACATGGAGCATGAGTAAAATCCTCATTGAACATAAAGAAAGAGTAAAAACTCAATGCACTTGAATTAGCATGAGTCAATACTCATTGCACATGACGTATCATGATACTATACTTTACAAAATCCATTGGAGCGCTAAAAGGGTTCACCCTTCCTAAACATTTAATTTCATGCATAAGTGTGACACATGGATCATAAAACACGGATTCATTATTCATAATCATTTATTCCGTGATAAAGGAATGTTGAATTCACACATTATACTTTATAATCAATAGGTAAATTTTCATAAAGTGAATACCCTTGATGGAGAAATGGGCATGGTATTCACTACACAATGGCATTGGTTTAGAAAGTCGTTGTGAATTCAGCAGCGTAACGGCATGACATAAGAATTCATAAAAAAGTTTGATGAGATAGAAATGGGTTCCTAATCATATTTACATGTAATGGACATTAATGTGGTCATATCGATACATATCCAAACAATTTTAATGAAATTTAGATTCATGATACAAATGTATTTCTTGAATGTAATTGAGGAGAGAGAAGTTATTTTCGGATTTCGTTATAATAACGGATGTACATGGGAGGAATTTAATGAGAGATAAATGGGTCTCTCATAATTAAAAAATAAAGAGGGAAGTATGGGGGAGGTTTAAAACCATACCCCAATATTCAAAATTGAAATTAAAAGGTCAAAACAACTTAAAGAAATTTGGAAAAAATGAGAAAGGATGAAAAATAACCTTACATGGAAATGTGCTTCCAAAGGCTGTAGAGAGTCTTGTGAGAGGCTTCATGGGAGTTTGGGGCACCTTAGGAGGATTATATAGAGAGTAGGGAAGAGTTTGAACGAGCTCCAAAGAATTTGAGTGAGGAGGAAGTGGGATCTTCGGTGGGTTTATATAGGAAAGGTGAGGGAATTCTTTGTTATTTAGGTTTGGGTCCCCTTACATTTAATTAATCCAAACCACAACCCATTCCATGTTTTTTGGCAAATTTAAGAGGAAAAAAATATTTTATAAGTCCAAAGTCCTATATTTTTAAAATAATAGGGTTTCTTATGTGGAGGTGAGTCATACTCCCATAGAAATTAATTAAAAAATAAAAGGTGTTTAATAAGTCTTGAGGGGTCCATTATTGCATTGAAAATTAATCTAAACAAACCCAAAATCACATTATTTTAATGGTAAAACATATATTTTCCGAACATAAGAATTATGATATTTTATTACATCACTATTGGGACATTATGATGTCATAAAACACATTATATATTTAAACGGTATTTAATTTTTAACCACAAATTTGACTGTCTTAGAAAATTATGAAAAATTCAACATTGGATAATTTCAACGTCCTGATTCCAGAAATAACAATTATATTATCTATATAATTTTCTAAATATGTTATTTTTTACTTTTAAAATAAAAACTGACTTTTATCGAAAATTCACAGGTTTTGACAGAAATGGATTTCAAACCTTAATAAAAATTATAATTTCATTTGTAAAATTATAAGATCATTTATATTTAATAAATATTATTTTAATAATAATAATAATATTTTATTAATATATTATTTAATTCAAAAATACCTTAATTTAATAAAATATAATTCTTAATTAAATAATAACTAAATATATTATTTATACATTAAAAACTATTTACAATGTATCAATAATGACAAGAAATTTTATTCATTACAAAAAATAATGTACATGAGCATAGTTCTATTTATTTTTTTATGTAACCCCTTAAAATAGCCACATAATACCTAAGGGTAAGGTCTTCGATGGTGGCATACTCTTGCGGTGTCTTAGATAACATCACTCGAGTGGTAATTTCTATCAACTTCCACTTCTCCCGTAGACGGTCCCTTTCGAGATTGACATGATGAAGCTCAGCTTGGGATTGGTCAAGATCTAAGCCCAAGGATACCACCTCTTTTTCGAGCTCCGAAAAATGGTCCTCGTATGGGGAAATTCTACAGGGTGAGGCCACCGCTTCCTTTGTCTGATAAAATTTTGATTTGCTAAAGCCCTATATTTATACTAATCAATTGATCACTGTTCAACGGCTATATTAGCAAAGGTCAAAATTCTTAACATAAAACCAAAGAAGTGGAAATTTTCTATAAACATAAAGAGACATTTAATTACATCAAGATGGATTTCCATTAATGAATCTTTGGGTCATTACAATATTCCCCCCTTAAAAAATTTCACCCTCGAAATTTTTCCTTTTCCCACACTAAAACAGATGTGGGTAACTCAAATTCATCATTTCCTCTGATTCCAAGTCATTTCGTCACACTTGTGGTTTCTCCACAACACTTTGACGAGGGGCATTGTCTTATTTCATAGAGCTTTTTCTCTACTATATAAGATCTTCACTGGTTTCACCTCATAAAAAAGATCATCTTCCAATTGTACCACCTTAGAACAGAGTATATGTGAAGGGTCCGGTATGTACTTCCTTAAGAGGGATACATGAAGGGTATCATGTACTTTGGCCATGGTAGGTGGAAGTGCTTGTCAATAGGCCACAGCCCCGATAAGATCAAGAATATCGAAGGGGCCGATGTACCTTGGACTTAACTTCCCGTTAATTCCAAACCTCATGACCTCCTTCCATGGAGATATGCGTAACAAAACCAAGTCTCTAAATTTAAACTCAATGTCTCATTGATGATTATTTGCATAACTCTTCTATCGACTCTGGGCTGCCTTGATATAATGCTGAATGGTTTTCACCTTCTCCACCATTTCCTCGACCATTTCGGGTCTAAAAAGCTTACGTTCACCGACCTCATCCCAACATGCCGGTGTTTTGCACCTTTTCCCATATGGGGCATCATATGGTTCCATTTAGATGCACAAGTGGAAACTGTTTTTATAAGAGAACTCAACCAAAGGAAGATGTTGATACCATCCTCTTTAATGTTAATTGATCACGCTCTCAACATATCCTCAACTGTTTGGACAGTCTGCTCGGATTGGCCTTGAGTTTGAGGATGATAGGCCATACTGAAGTTCAGTTCAGTATTCATGCAATGTTGAAGACTCTTCTAAAACATAGAGGTGAATCATGGATCTCGGTCAGACAAAATATATAGTGGTACTCAATGCAACCTTACCACTTGCCTGATATATATCTATGCCAGTTGATCTAATGAGAAATCCTACCGAATAGAAATGAAGTGTGCAGTCTTTTTAAGACGATCCACAACAACCCAGATTGTATTATTTCTAATAGATGTACTCAGAAGTCTGGTGACAAAGTCCATGGTGATGTTCGCTCATTTCCATTCTAGTATGGGCAATGGTTGCATCATCCCCTTAGTCTTCTACCTCTCTGCCTTCACTTGCTGGCACACCAGGAACATTGATGTATATTCAGCGATATCCTTATTCATATTATCCCACAAAATGTTTTCTCAGAGATCTCAATATATCATTGTGCTCCCTGAGTGAATAGAGAAATTTGAACTATGTGCATCATCCAAAATATCCTTCTTCATCTCCGGACTTGATGGAACACATACAATTTTCCCAAACTACTCAATTCTTTCTACATTAACATTAAACTCTGAGGATTTCCCTTTTTCGATGGCTTCTACTTTTTCTTGAATTCCCACATCATTCTTTTGAGCATCTTTTAACATTTACAAAAGAGATGGTTGATAAATCATTTTTGAAAGGATTGATGATGTTCTCTTTTCTATGATTCCCAAGTCCATCTTCAACAAGTCTATAAAGATTGGATCCTTCTCAATTCTCATCATAGATAGAATTGTTGGGTCCTTTATACATTGGGAATCTACAAACTTGTTCTCTTTCCCATGGTGGTATTGTATTGAATAGTCATAATACTTGATGAGCTCTATCCATCTTCTCTGACGCATATTACACTCTTTCTATGGGAATATATATTTAAGACTCTTGTGGTCTGTATATATCTCATGTTTCTACCCATAGAGATAATTCCACCAGATTTTCAAGGTAATGATTACAACCAACAACTTTAGATCATGTGTTGGATAGTTTCTCTCATGGATTTTTAACTGCATTGAGGCATAGGATATCACCTTATCATTCTGCATCATCACACAACCTAATCCCTTCTTCGAAGAATCGCTGAAAACCACAAAAGGTTCCCCAATTGGGGGTAAAGTGAGCTTGTGAACAGTGATAAGCCTCCTTTTCAACTCCTTGAAGCTTAATTCCCATTAATCGCTCCACACAAACCTTACTCCCTTTCGAGTTATCTTGGTAAGAGGATTGGTCAATCGTGAGAATCTTCTCACAAATCGTCGATAATATCCAGCTAACCCCAAGAAGCTACGGATATCTGTTACCGATGTTGGCCTCAGAGATCCCCCAATTGCATCTGTTTTGGAGGGATCCACTAATATCCCATTACTTGTGATCATATGGCCGAAGAATGAGACTTCCTTCAACAAGAACTCATACTTGTTTTACTTTTCATGGAGCTTCTCTTTGCGCAAATTCATGAGTACAATTCTTAAATGCTCCTCATGACCCCCATTGGTTTTGGAGTATATTAGAATATCATCTATAAATATTACATAAAATATGTCTAGGTAATCTGTAAAGACTCTATTCATTATGTCCATGGAGATTTTTGGAGCATTAGTGAGTCCGAAAGGCTTTATTATGAATTCATAGTGCCCGTATCTTGTGTGAAAACCAGTCTTGGGGATATATTCCTTCTTCACCCTTACATGATAATATCCCGACCGAAATTCCACCTTGGAGAAGTATTTTGCTCCACAAAGCTGGTCAAACAAGTCATTAATTCGTGGGAGATGATACTTGTTCTTTATCGTTATTTTTTTTGGTTCACGATAATCGATCCAAATACGCATTGAACCATCCTTATTCTTAACGAAGAGGACTGGTGCACCACATGGTGATGCACATGGGCGTATAAACCCTTTATCCAGATTCTCCTGTAGTTTTTTTTTCAGCTCTTCAAACTATACAACAGCCATTCTATATGGAGTAATGGTTATTGGTAAAGCCCTGATTATAAGTTCAATTGAGAATTCAACATCTCTTCTAGGAGGAAGTCCAGGGAGTTCCTCGGGAAACACTACAAAAAATTACCTCACAATAGGCATTTCTTCAAGGATAGTTTCATCCTTAGACTCAATCATCTGAGCCAGATATTTGTGATCATAAGGCAGTAATATCCATTCTTGAGATGATGGAGCTAAATTTGATTCATCTTCCTCCTTACACTTGTAAAGAATCAGGGGTCGATTCTCAATATGGAGTGTGATTTCCCTCTCCCGACAATTTATGTTGGCTCTATATAAGGAAATCAAATCCATGCCAATAATTTCATCAAATTCCACTAGAGGGAGTATGATGAGGTTCCCTGGGAAATTCAATCCATAGATTATAATAGAGGAGGACTTATATTCATGGGATGCAATGAATGACCCATTTTTCGTACTCATTGACATCTTCACTTCCATGATATTGGGTGATGATGGGATTGTTCTTCTAAACATTTAGATATAAAAGAATGCGTAGAACCTGAATCAAAAATTACATTTCATATTATTGAATGAATAACTAGTGTACCTATCACCAATTCGTTTTTTGGGTTCACTTCGGCAGAAGTGATGGAAAAATCTCTTCTTTGCTACCTTGAAGGTTGTTGGTTGCCTCCAAAACCCCTTGGATTAGGGAACTGATTTGTAAAATGACCCAGTTATTTTCATTTGTAGCATTGAACAACACGTTGAGGTTCAAACAGAGTGTTCTTGTCCTCTTTCGTAGTCTCGGGCCTTTCTTTCCGACAGATAACCGCTAGGTTCCCTTCTCCTCCACACCTGAAGCATTTCATTGTCCCCTTAAGAAAATTTCCAGGCTGCTTCTTTCCGCACTTTTGGAAAGTGGGGTACTGGATCTTCTTAGCACCATTAGATTTATCCATCAGATAACCAATATTGAAGTACACCTTACACTTCTTATCCCCGTGATACCCCTGTGATTCTCCAATCTCCATTTCAACCTTGACGACACATCGGATAATTTTCTCATAGCTGTCGAAGTCACGAATTGATAATGCTTTCTATAGGCTAGGCATCAACCCACCAAAGAAGCGGTCAACATTGCATTCTGGGGTAACAACAAAGCCAGAAGCGTATCATTCAAGACATGTCAAGTTTATCTTGTACACTCCAACAGATTCTTCAACTTTTTTCTTGATGTAATGGAAGTCCCTTTCCATCTTAATCTGGTTGGTGGACGGAAAATATTTATCGAAAAAAATCTTCCAAAAATCATTCCATTCCAACGCCTCGATCTCCTCCTCAGTCTTCATATTTTTTATCAACGTCCACCATTGATCAGTTTCACCCTCTATATGATAAGCCGCCAGGGGAACCTTCTCTTTCTCATAACAATGAAAGATGGAGAAGATCTTTTCAATGGGGTTGATAAATTGTTCAGAAATCATGGGATCAGATGATCGACTAAAAGTAGGAGGCATTTGTCTCATAAATCTCTCGATATTGACTTGTTCATTCTTGGGGGGGGGGGGGGGGGTTGAAAATTCCTCTTGTCTCGTGTTTCTATTAAAAACTTGAGTTAGCTGAGAGAGAAGCGTGACAATATTTGTGATTCCTTCTCCCATTGGATTGGGCATCTCATTAGTATAGTCATGACACTGCTCTTCACAACGGTTGTTAGCCTGAGTCCTCCTATTACCGGCCATTGGTTGGAATAAAATGAATGTTTGGGGTAACACATAAAGGGAAATCCAAAGACAAAAGTTGATCACTTATAAATAAACTTTTATTTCCTTAACTCAAGATTCTATAGGCTTCAATCTAGACTTTTCATGAACTACATTCTTACAGATATTCATAGGGGCATTTTTTTAATTCCCTTAATAAGGGTTCATACTATGCTTGAGAATTTATCAAAACATATCCCCCGGGAGTGTCGTAACCAAGAGTGCATCAAGGCTCGTTGTCGTGCACTAGTTCACATTCGAATGTAGCTCAAAGTGGTGTTTTCAGCTTTTACCCCTAGGATACATCTGTGCCAGAGTGGCCTCTACCTGCTGATATCTATACAGGGATGTATTTTTTCGATAAACCACTTAATCAGAACATACCAAAACATAGGGATGTTTTTATTATACTTAGTCTTGTCTATATGTCTTTACTAGGGTTTTCTAATCCTAATCCCAAAAATAACTAAACCTATCCTCTGATACCAACTATGGATACCCTGCTTTTATTACAAACATAATAATGTTTTATTACATAAAACTTCAATTGATTCAAAAAAGAAGATCGTGAGGTTTAGTGCCTTTGGGGATTAGGATCATCACATAAAAACTTTAAAAATGAAATACTACATCTTTATTGAAAACTTCATTTACATGACCACTGCATTCCCTCGTAATTAGCATTGCATGGGATAACCTGAGGACATGCATAAGAAAAGGGTGAGCTATAAAGCCTAGTAAGGGAGTACACATGGAATAACATGAGGAGTACAATACATTTTATGAAAAAGGCATATAAATAGAGCATAAGAGAAACATGAACATAAATGCATGATAAATCATGATAATCATAACATGGAAATGAGGCAACAACACTTAACATGAAATTAGCATGAGCCAAGGCTCATTGCACATGGAGCATGAGTAAATCCTCATTGCACATAAATCATAGGTAAAACCTCATTGAATTTGAATTTTCATGAGTCAATACTCATTGCACATGACGTGTCATGATACTATACTTTTCCCAATGCATTGGAGCGCTATAAGGGCGCACCCTTCTTAAAGATTTTATTTCATACATAAGTGTGCAACATGGATCATAAAACATGGATTCATTAAACATAATAATGTATTCCACGATAAAAGAATGTGGAATTCACAAATGAAACTTTATAATAAATAAGTAAATGTTCATAATGGTGAATACCCTTGATGGATAAATGGGCATGGTATTCACTACACAATGGCATTGGATTAGAAAGTCGGTGCGATTTCGGCAGCGTAATGACGTGACATAAGAATTCATAAAAAAGGTTGATGAGATAGAAAGGGGTTCCTCATAATATTTACATGTAATGGACAGTAAGTAGGTCATATAGATACATGTCCCAACTATTTTAATGGAATTTAGATTAGTGGTACAAAAGTATTGCTTGAATGTAAATGAGGAGAGTGAAGTTCCTTTCGGAATATCAGCATATTAACAGGTGTACATGGGAGGAAATTAATGAGAGATAAAGGGGTCTTCAATAATTCAAACATAAATAGGGAAGTATGAGGGAGGTGTGAAACCATACCCCAATATTCATAATTGAAATTAAAAGGGCAAAACAACTTAAAGAAAATTGGACAAAAATGAGAAAGGAAGAAAAAAAACCTTACATGGGAATGTGCTTCCAAAGGATAGAGAGAGGCTTGTGAGATTCTTATTGGGAGCTTGGGGAACCTTGGGAGGATTATAGAGAGAGTAGGGAAGAGGTTGGACAAAATCCAAAGGCTTTGGGTGAGGAGAAAGTGGGAGCTTGGGTGAATTTATATAGGAAAGGTGAGGGAATTGTTTATTATTCAGGTTTAGGTCCCCTTACATTAAATTAATCCAAACCACAAACCATCCCATGGTTTTTCCCATGGTTTTTGAAAAATTGAAGAGGAAATATATATTTTATAAGGCCAAAGTCCGAACTTCTTAAAATAAAATGGTTGCTTATGTGGAGGTGAGTCATACTCCCATAGAAATTAAATTAAAAAGAAAAGGTGTTTAGTATGTTTTGAGGGGTTCATTAATGCTTTGAAAAGTAATCCAAACAAACCCAAAATCACATTATTTTAATGGTAAAACATATATTGGCCGAACATAAGGATTATATAATTTTATTACATCACTATTGGGTCATTATGTTGTCATAAAACATATTATATATTTAAACGGTATTTAATTTTTACCCAAAATTTTGACCGTCTCAGAAAATTATGAAAATTCACCATTGGATAATTTTGATGTCTTGATTCGAGAAATAAAATTTATTTTATCTAAATATATTTCTAAATATGTTAATTTTCAGTTTTAAAATAAAAATCGACATTTATCGAAAATTCACAGGTTTTGGCAGAAATGGCTTCCAAACCTTAATATAAATTATAGTTGCATTCGTAAAATTATAAGATCATTTATATATAATAAAAATTAATTTAATAATAATAATATTTTATTAAAAAATTGTTTAATTCAAAAATCCATTAATTTAATAAAATATAATTCTTAATTAAATAATATCTAAAACCATTATTTGTAGTTAAAAAACTATTTACAATGTATCAATAATGACAAGAAATATTATTCATTACAAAAAATAATGTACACTAACATAGTAATATGTATTTGTTACATAACCCCTTAAAACAGTCACATAAGACCTATGGGTAAGGTGTGCGATGATGACAGACTCTTGGGGTGGCTTGGATAACATCACTCGAGTCGTAATTTTTATCAACTTCCACTTCTCCCATAGACGGTTCTATTTGAGCTTGACATGATGAAGCTTAGATTGGGCTTGGTCAGGAGTGAAGCCCAAGGATGCCACCTCTTTTCCAAGATCGACAAATGGGCTTCGTTTGAAGAAATTCTATTGGATGAGGCCATCACTTCCCTTGTCTGAGTAAATTTGGATTCGTTAAGGACCTATATTTATACTAATCATGTGATCACTGTTCAAAGTCTATATTAGCCACAATCAAAATTCATAACATAAAACCAAATAAGTTGAAATTTTATATAAACATAATGATACATTTAATTAGATCAAGAGGGATTCCCATTAATGAATCTTTGGGTCGTTACAGTTACCGTCAGAGGTTACTGATAAAGGTTACGGATAGTGGTTTAAGATAGAGGTTTTCCCTAGTAGATACTGATAAAGGTTACCACTAGAGGTTGCTGATAAATGTTACCACTAGAGTTTACCGATAAAGGATACAATAGTGGAACCTCGCCTTTTAGTTATCAATGTGAGATCACCGGTACGAATCTACCGATGAATGCAACTGATTAATGCTTCTGATGAAGGCTACAGATGAAGACAACCAGTGAAAGCTACCGATGAAAGATACTGATGAAGGCTATCAATGAAGGCACCCAATGAAGGATACTAATGAAAGATACCAAAGAAGGATATCAGTGAAGGATATCGATGAAGTCTACTAATGACGGCTACCCATGAAAGCTTATAATGAAGGCTACCGATGAATAGTTTAGATGAAGGCTACCGATGATGCTACTGATGAATATTTCTGATTAGAAGGCTACTTCTACTAGTCTACCAATACCCACTCTTCTAATTCATACATTGAAAATTTCTTATGATTATTCTAAATGTCATAATTGGGGAATTTAAGGTTTCTGACACTAATTAATGCTATTTTTAGACATATCACAAGACCGTATCTAGAGACAGTATGAGGTACATGGAATATTGAATATGGTTTCATTATTCCTATTATTGGTCCCCATATATAAAATAGAAAACCCATGTAGAGAATTAGAGAGAGGAATGCTTTGGAGAAGAACATTACATGCTATATCTGAAGAACAAAAGAAGAACACCAATACTCACATAGTGATTCCAAGAGAATCACGATGATCATTTGG
Source organism: Viscum album (assembly GCA_963277665.1). NCBI lineage: Eukaryota > Viridiplantae > Streptophyta > Magnoliopsida > Santalales > Viscaceae > Viscum > Viscum album. Next base: position 2,004,682,266 of record OY728136.1, read on the forward strand.
GAGAAAAAATGAAATACTGTCATTTATGATTCATCAAATCTCTGAAAAACAAAAAATCAAAAGCTCTTTGTACCTAGAAGTTAGAACCCATAGTTCCAAAACTTTTTTATGGAGACAACTTCTTTAGAAATACTCGAACATCAATTTCATCACTCCATGGAGTCAAGAGTTAATCTTCAAACACCCGGAGCCTTCATAACTCAATATTTACAAAATTTTCTATGTTTTTTTCATTGTCATACATTTTGGAGAAGTTTGTGTTTATCTGTTTCCCACTATCTCATGATCTTAAACTAGAGATAGCTGAAAATACTCACACCAAACATTATATAACATTGAATCCCATGTGTAACCATGGAGGAGGTTATGTGTGTATTGGTAGTGTGTCATTCAAGAAATGAAATTTGGTAGAGGGTGTGAGCCCTGGACAGTTTGTATAAATTGTTTTAATTCCTGGGATAGTTTGTGTCTCCTGTTTATTGTTAAAATAAACTTTAAGTGGCATGTGATCACCATATGGTGAGGATTAAGTCATGGAATGAGACTGAACATGTTGTTTAACTGTGATGTGTACTAGAATTTTTAATACTTTATTTTTCTATTTTCTATTTCATATAATTTCAAAACAATAAACTGTTTTAAATTAAATCTAATAATTAGTTCTAGTTAGTGTTTTTTGTGTTTAATTCAGTAAACATGTTTCCAAAGATGGATTACTTTTTTACAGCAATTCAACTGAGGACTAATCAACGTTTGAGAAAATTGTTGACCAAATGAACACTTATATTTCAACTACCTTAATTAACTAGCTTGTTTTAAAATAATGGTATTTTTAATCAAAATGTTTTCACAGAAATTCCAGGTAGCAACCCAATTCACCCCTATTGAGTTTCCACTCCAACAAACAACATTTTTTTATAGATTACAATTGATGGAGGATAGAACTCATACTCTTTAAAATGGAATAAATTAAAGAATGTCTATATGACCCAACCTCAATGCATAATGGAGGATATTACACCCCTTAAACTAGATTATAAATAAAGATACGTGAGTTTGATTCATTCCATTAACTTTTATTGATTCCATCGAATAAATTATAAAATCCACTTCCCCAATTATTGAATTTAATTCATTTAATAAACTTTATAAATTATTGATGGGTATGAGAATCATGTATGTGAGGAATTATTTTAATGAAATTCAATCTCTTTGACAGCATATATGACAATAAACTCTAATATTAGAAAATAATAAAGAATCATGAGACTTTAATATATATTATAATTTAAATAAATTCAATATTTTTTATATATTAATAATCAAAATACACCGAGTTGGAATGAATCACGATAATCTTTTAAAAAACTATTCTAGAAAAATGATCATTATCACATATGTGTTATGTTAGAGTGTATAAATATTGATAACTAAATTATGAAAATTATATGAATTAAAATTCTATAAAATAAATTCAATGGATATCTATACTTCATATATGAAATAAAAATTTATTGAAAGGAAAAAAATTGGTTTATCAAAAGATTGTACTTTAGAAAAAGACAGTTGGGCCATGCATTTTGCATAAAATTTAAAATAAATATTGAAATTTATTATTTAATATTTTCTTTTTAAAGAAAATATATTTTTGAAATAGACATATAAAAAATATTTTTGTTAAATTTTTTGTAATTTTAACATAATATTATAATTTTGATGAATAGTGAAAACAAAGATGTTTATTGGAAACTAACATTGAATATTAATTGTTTAAAAAGATAAATTGTAATTTGAATATGTTATGATGTAATATATGATCATATATATGAAAAAATTTCTATATTAGTGTAGTGGGAAAAAATGATGGTTAAATTGTTGTATATACTTTATTTTAAACAAATGAATATTTTCGTTTAGAATATCATATTTTTTGAGGGGCCTCTGGGTTTAATATCAAATTAAATTCTTCCACATAAATAACGTTAAATTTAAAAAATGTATTATATATTTTTAATTTGAATAATTAATCTTTTCTAATATTTTAATAATATTGTTTTATCATTAAAAATATAAATTGAACAAAAAATTAATTACCTCAGTGAATGTAATGATTTGTTTACAATAGTGTTAACTTATGACAATTACTATAAAAAGGATCTATAAATTTTACAACAATATATTTATGAAAATATTTAGAAATTATCAGATATATTTTTTTATAATGACCATTTTTTGATGATTTTACCATTAGAGCAATGTCATTGTCAAATTTTCATTTAAAAATTACTGAGTGCTTCCTCTCCCCCACTTATAAATGGATAGTCCCTCTCCTCTAACATTCACACATTAAAAACACATCTATTAAAAAAATTCCAAATAACTTATTGAATGCTTTATAATTAAACTATATGGTTATTTTCTTCATAAATCCATTATGGTATGGCTTTAGGTAAAAACAAAAAAGATTTTTTCGAAGAAGTGGTTTACTTCTAAACATGTGAAATTTTCTTATTTCATCTTCTATATCCTTAAAATGTTATCAAAAAATGATGATAATTATTTTAAATGTATCCCTAATATGCTCATTTTTTTTGTAATGTTATAACAAATATCCATTTCTACTGCCATCTAATTGAATACGTAAGTGGCGATCATGTGTAAAGATGATTTCTACCTCACGAACCAATGTAATTTGTTTTCCATGACCACTTTTCTATAATATCACTAAAACATTTTTACATTCAAATATGTTGGAAAATAGTAATGACACTTGTATACACATGTGTACTACCTCCTCTACATTGTGATATTAATTTTTTTTCATTTAATTTTTAAATAAATGATAATAATGATGGATTTGATTCACAAATTTTATATATAAAATATAAAAGATTCATTAAATGAAAATTTATATTTATTTTCCATCCAGTTAGTCTATTGAGAGAAATGGAAATCTTGTTCATGCTTTTTTACGTCCAATAATCTCTATGAAAAGGATAATCTATTTCTTATGGTTAACATTTAAATATTACTCAATGAAAATATTTAATGAAAAGATGATATTATTATAAAATTTATGAAAATTTTAATATAATGTATCCAAGTTCAATTAAAAATGATTGGAAATAAAAAACCTAGGAATTCATGACAAACTAAAAAATTATCACACAATATAGTGATTTTAACAATGAAATGTTATTAAATGGATGATAATTGACTATATATAAATAATATTTTAGAGGAAATATATTTTTATGGTTCTTTAATAATTTGTAAATTAAAATATACTTATTATGCATGAATTTTAGACACATATAATGGAATTTGAAGTTGATGTAAGGGATTCTCATCTCACTTTTTCCTTAATGAGTGAAATTCTAGATTAAATGATTATTCCATTTTTTATATATAATACAAATTTTGATATTTTATATTATCAATATAATTAAAATAATTTTTTTTAATTTTTTTATTTGATATTATTTTCTTGAGGGGGCTTATGATTAAAAAGTTACTAAAGTGGTAAGGGGTTATTTCACAATCTCATCATTTTTTAGGATTGTTTTTGTTTACATCTCCTTTCGGGGAATTCTTTGTTATTTATATCATAAAATCAATTTATTTCATTATAAAATTTATAGACATGATATTTTGTATTAATATTATCATTTCCCCATTTTTTGATAATTTAATATTTGAGGAAGTGTTCTTAATAAAATCTGACCTCATTTCACTCTTTAATGAAAAATAAGTTTTATTAAAAAACCAATTTATAAAAAAAATTGAAAAAATATTTTTACAATATAATGGTGATTTCTAAAATAAATTTTAACACATGTATAACTTTTTAATTATATAATGTAATCTTTATTTCATTTTCAATACAATTCCCATTTATATTTTACAGTAAAGTTGATAGGAATCTTATTTTTACTATTTATGAAAAGAATCACATTTTCATCCTTTTTTATAACTAAATGATTTCTTAGAATACATTATATTTTTAATAGGATATTTTCAATAAAATGTAATTTTAAATTTTTTTCTGAATTTTTAGTTCGAAAATGTGATTTTTAAAAATCAAGTGTTATTTATCTCAATAAAGTTTTAATGATATTTTCAATGTATTTGTATTCATACATGAAATTAATAGTTTCTTTTACTTATGATACGTTGATGACATGTTGTATTGAAATCATCATTATTATGTATTTTAATTTTTTATTATTCTATTGACTAAGGATGTATACTTTTATTTATATTATCCATCTTACTGTAGATAGTTTAAGATAATGTCTATTTAATAGGGGGTTGTAGAAAAAATTATCATTTTATTTGTTAAATACGAATGTTTATATTGATTATGTCTTACTACTTTCATATAATGAATGAGTATGAATGAGTATGTGATAGATAGATATGAGTTATAGATATCCCCTTGAAGCATCAATATTTCTCATAATAATAATAAGTTGGCAATATTTAGTGGGTTTTTTTCAAAAATTTAAACAACATGTGATAGGTATGGATGTAATGTTTCAGATTTTGTTAATTATGTATTACACAAATATGATATCACTTAATTAGTTACCTATGATTATTTTATTACATATAATACCATTTGTTATGATTCAAGATCGGGTGATTAATTTTTTGGAATTATTTTCTCATCCTTTATTCATTACACATAAATCATAAGTATATTTTTAAATAAGATATGTTTCAGTTATATATCATTAATTATTTATTGTGATTATTTATTCATGATTTCTTCCACTATACAGATACTATTTATAAGAATAAAGCACACCCCATTCCTCAGTTTTGTTATACCCATGATAATAAGAAGTATTTTGTGATTGATACACCTATATACAGTATATGGAATAATGTAATGATCAATGAAAATATATTATGTATTTTATTTGTTGAAATTTCTTGTAAATTTATCTATATATATAGTTTGTGAGTACTTTCAATTTATTAAATTCATCGAGATGTGATACCTTGTATCTAGTAATAATGTAATACAGTAACTAGTGGATTGTGTTTACTGGATGTGGGGTATTTATATTTGGTATCATAGAATGTTTACTAGTATCATTGGGAACTGTATTATAGAAAAAATACTATTGGGAAAACCCGTAAGATATATATTGATTATATAAATATAATAACATTATTCTATTTTGGTAAAATAGATATTATATAGTTTAACTAGAAATAGATGCATATATGAACACTACACATGGACATGGTTCTAGTACAGATTTACCTTGTAGTAATAACTCATAAAAAGGAACATCATGCATGACTAGGTCATTACCTAGTACAACAAAAATACTCCTTTCTATGCATTTTTAGAACTCTTCATTGGTATATTCATGGGTAAATTGAAATTTTCTTAACAGACTATTATGAAAGAATTGAATGTATTTTTAAGATTTCAAAACATTACAATATAATCCATGTTAATGATAATGATATTAACCAAGAATAAATTGTTCTCATGAGGTAAAGTGTTTCACTAGTTTTGGAATTATCTATTATGGTGCATAAGTTATTAATTTAATAGAAATATATTACACAATTTATAAATTTAACCTAGTATGAGGAATGTGAACATTATCTAATCACACAATTCAAGGAGTAATAATGATAATTTCGATTATGAGATTGCGTTAATATGTCTTATAAATATATTGTCCCAAAAATTATAATCATATGAGGATATGGTATCATTTTAAATCAGGAAAAAAAATTAATTCTTTAATTATTATGTATTTTTTGTTTGGAAAGTGATAAAGATGATGGAGGATAAAAAATAGATAATTTGAAGAATGGAAAAAGGTGTTTTTTCACATGTGATATTTCTATAATAAACACCATGGTACTTTTTAAAAGAGAATTAGATTATTCATGGGGATGTTAGTTAAATGAAATCAAGATTGTGAATGATATATCCTAAACAAAACCATTTCGGTTCAGTGTTTCAATTTTAATGATATTGTTAAATACAAAAATTAATTTACAAGGAATCATGGGATTATACCTCAAATTATGTTAATAGATCTAGGTATCTCTTATGCTATTATTACTGAAGACGTGGAATGAAAAATTTTATTTTAAAAAAACATGAATTATATTGTATAAAACTTTTTTTAATGATTTATCATTATATTAATTGTAAAATATATATGGATTTAATTTTATTTATTTTTATTGAAGAAATTGATTTAATATATTGAATGATACATGTAACCATGAAAAAAGATTAGGTTGGATGTTTAACATCAGGAAAAACACATGATTGATAGAGTAAAACCATAAATTTTTGACCTACATTGAGATAAAAATTACAAATATATATATATGGTATAATATAGGTGACCATGAAATCAGTGTCTTAAATGATTGTTTATGTTATCTTTTTTTGGTCTACTTCAAGTTTGGTTTTATAGAATATATTCCACTATCAGGGGTTTTATTTTCCGAATCATGCATGTTCTTATTAAGATGATATACTAATTAAGGTATTCATATATTTTTTATTTCTCATTATGAAACACATTATATATTTTTTAGAATATAACATATATTTGTTGACCTCCATTATAATGTTTTTGAACTTTAATATATGTTACAAATTTTTTTGATGATTTTATTATATTAATGTTTATATAATGGATTAATTTGATCATTATGTGTTATTAGTTAACTTTTCAAAAAAATTATTGTAATATATAGTGATATTTGAGGAATGTATTGTCACTATATTATCGAACTACTGATATGTTAAATATTACTTTTAGTTCCAGATGAAGAAAAAATCATAAAATATATTCATTAATTTTTTTGTGAGATGATATAGAAGATGATAATATCATAAAAAAGGATGAAATTATTACTTTAAAATAGAATTATATCTTGTATGTATATTTTATTATTTTTCCAGTCCATATGGTAAAGGAATTGTCAACTTCCTGAAAAAATTTATCCGAAAAAAAACATATCTATGAATATTTATTTTGAATTAATCAAATGAACATGTAACTCATCACAGAATGATATCATTATAATGGTTAACCTTATAATAACCATGTTCTCTATCACTCTCTATTAGTCTATGGAAATTTAAAATCTCTTCCAGATACATATCATCCATTCCTACAAATTTTCTCTTATTTAGAACATTGTTCTATGTTATTCCTTATGAATTTCATTATTACCTTCTGATCTTATGAAGTGGATGGTTTATTAACAATTTTTATTATTTGGTGCTCTGATAAAGATATTTTCATATTTCAAGAAACATGATTACTAACATCTAGATAAAATTGCAGGGATTCCATTAATTTATGTGCCAGTGAGGGGTATAATGTAAGACGATGAGATTTTAAAAGGGGAGAATCATATTCAATAATATATTTGGAAGGAAAGACAATTATTAGATGTTTATGTGACACTTGAAGACTTTATGTCAAATTAATTTTTACATAAATAAAATCTATTTAATAGCTTCTAATTTATTTAACTCTAGGTTTGAAAGAAATGTGATAGACTAGTAATATATTTTATCAAAACATGAAAATTATAACCCTACTGTTATGTTGGTGTATGTGAATAATAATAAATAAATTATGAGAAATTTAGGGTTCATTAATGTATTAAATAAATTAATTTGTTAACAATTTTTTCTAAATTATATAATATTAATTTGAAAGATAATGAAATGATTTCTAAAAAATTATATTTTTTAAAAACGATTATTAGTTGAAAATTCCAAACATAATTAAATATAAATTTTCTAATTTTTTAATATCTATTTGATAAAATTAATATCAATTTTAAAAAATAAAAGTTAAAATTATATTGAAGTGTTTTATTGGATCATTTTCTGAAATGATTTTTTTATAAATAGTAGAAAATTATGCTTTGTATTGAAAACAAAAATTTAGTTAAAAATTTTAACAAGATAAATAATATGATTTATTTTTAGAATTTTAAATTATAAAAATTAGATTAATATTTTACTAATTTAGATCTTTCTAATCAATATGAAATTTAATTTAGAATATTTTTTATACTTTTGATTGTTTCTCATTGGAATAAATGATTGTTGGAAAATCCTATGAGTGAATTATTAAATTTCATTATTCCAATTTTTTAAATTTAATTGAAAAAATAGATTATATATTTTTAATCATAATAATTTATATTGTATTATTATTTGAACATAATTTTTGACAATTACAAATAGTACAATTACTAAAAATGAATTAATGTTATTAATGTACTTATAGGTGTACCAGGGGTTAAAATATGATAATTTTTGTTACAAATGACCTAAAATCATTCCAATCACCATTTTAATTACATATATCGACATAAAAACATATATGTGGTTTGAATGAACCATTATGATGGATTTTGTAGTCTTATACATTTGGGAATCACTTTTTTTTAAACATGTAGCCTGTCCTCTCACCCACTTATAAAAAGCCACAAAATAATTTCTCATATTCTCACTTCCAAAAAATATTACATAGTATAATAAATGAAAACATAAATTTCTTAATCCTACCCCTAAATACGAGATGCAATTATTTGAGATGAAAAGGATATTATGGAAGGATTTAGCATCAAACACAATAGAGTTCTCTAACGAAGATGTAAAATTATTAACTTCTGTATTTGATTTCTTTCTTCCAACACCTCATTCAAATATTATTATAATATAATTATGCATTAATAATTGAATATACCATATACTTATATGTTATTATGTTAATAATATAAACTATATAAATTTCCACATCCATCTAATTAGAAAAATCTATCAGTTATGTGTACGGTTGGATACCACCTTGCAAACTGGTTTGATTCATTTTCAATCACATATTTAATAAAATGTATATAATGATGTATGAAACATGTTTAATTTATAATTATGTTTTATTATTATGGAATTATTATATCAAATAATCCATCAAATATTCCATTCTTCGGAGCATTTACTAATGTGGCTCGCGTTTATGACAGACCAGTTTCATACTAAGTGATGTGAGTCTTTTATCATTTATATGTTACATTGATTTTAGATATTATAATTTGATTGAAATATTAGTGATTATTATGAGATAAATATAAATTTTCATATATAATATCACATATAACATCTTATCTTCAAATCAGATGGTAAAAAATAATGTCCCTCATGCATATGTGTGGATTACCGCCTCTATAACATGATGTGAAATGTTTTATAATTTCTAAACCAATTTTAAAAAAAATAGATTTGATTATTATGAATTATGATTATATGATAAATTTTTTATAGGTTATTTTATATTTTGGTTCATTTTTTCCATACATTGAGAAAAATAGAAACAACGCTCATGCGTACATATAACCTATTGTCTCCATAAACAATGTGATCCATTTCATATGTATAACATTTGATGATTAATATAAAAAATAAATAATAATTATGTTTGATAAAAAAATTATCATTAAAATAAGGATATTTTTTATCCACATTCAATTTTAATGTACTTAAATGACCTATATATAATATAAAATGAGAACAAAAAAAAGAATCACTTGAAATAATAGTTCCAATAATGATTTGTAATTAAATTGGTTATAATGTTATATAATAAATTATATATGGACAATAAATTGAATAATGGTTCTGTAATATATTTAAAATAAACCAATATTTATTATATAAGAAGTTTAGTTAGAAATAAGGGATGTGAAATCTCAGTTATGAGTTTGTCATATCACGTTTACTTCAGTAAGATTTATTACCTATTCAAAGCATATTCTGTCATGTTATGTATATAATTAATCATTTTATATGTTATGCCATTAATATATTTTTCTTCCCAATATTTATTGTTTTATTATATTTTATTTCTTTCATTGGTATTAGGATTTAAATTATAACATAGATTTTATTCATTATTTTTGAATCTCATTATTATTCAGGATTTTTTATTTTTATGTCTCAATTATTGGAATAATTTGTGTTGAACATCAAAAAATAATTAATTTTCAACATCTTGTGGTTATTGATTAATTTTTAATGTATAATCCTATTTCTACACTCTTTTTTACATAAAATTATTCAGAAGAAAATTTAAATAAAATCTGACATTATTTAGATCTTTTGCTAAAAATATTTTTTCATCTTAAACCATGTTATATATGAATGTTTTATGAAATTAATTAAATGGTATCAAAATTAAATAATAATGATATTTTTATCATTTTTTTAAATATTTTAAAATGTTGAATGGAATTTTCATCTCATTTCCCAATCAAGGCCATGTTTTCTTTTACAAAAATATGAATGAAATAATTTTTTTACCATTAATGACATGAATAGTATTTACCCACATTATTACTAATCAATTTTTACTAAAATTAATATATAGTATTCCAAGGTTATTTTAATAAAAATATATTTTTTAAATGTATTCTAATGATATACCATTAAATGGTTATTCTAAAAATCAACAGGTTATTTTCATCCAGAATGTTTAAAGGATATTATCATTGAATTTATATTCATTGATGACATAATATCTTTAATATAATTTATATCCATATGGAATATTTTGTATTAATATAATAAATATTATCTAATTACATGGATTATGATGATTTTTCCACTGATGTGAAATTTTATTAACATTCACCATATTACTCTAGATGGATTATGAGGATGTTAATTTTATTGGGATAAGTATTAACATATTTATGTTACTTTTAAATTAATAATTTCCATATTTATTATGATTAACTAATTTCATATATGGAATTTATTGGAAATGGTAATTCATGGGTGATTCCTGGTTAATGTTATTCCCTAAATGCATCGACAACTCTCATAATGTAAGTCGGTTGTCCAAAATAGGTGAGTTTCTTCACATAGATTTAAACAGTCTTCTAAAAGGGCTGGACTATTTGATTTAGATGTTAAAAATCATATATTTTTTTATGAGTTAATTTATTAATGTTTATATTTTTATTTTATTTTTTAAAATATCTATATATAAGTTTCATTTTCATGTGATTATTTATATTGATTTATTTTACCACTGATTATTCATTCCATATTATGATGAAGTTACTATTTAAATGTAATTTTTTTCAATTATTTATCATTCCATATTGATTATTATTATTTATTAATGATAAAAACTAATATAATAATACACTTTATTAGCATATTATATAACCCCATTATTAATTTTTATTTTTTCCATGGATAAGAGGAAAATTTTTGTCACTAATATGTATGGATATGATACAGGGAATAAATGTGATTTCATTGAATGTACAAGATTATATATTGTATTAAAATGTAATATGAATTCAATTATTTTTCTAGAATAAAAATTATACTAAAATATTTTGAGCATCGAGATGTGATACATTATATCTAATATAAGTTTGATAATGTAACAATTGGCTCTGAGTTACTGTAGTTGGGGACTTTACATGGGATACATGTTTCATAACTGGCTATTAATTTCAGGCATTAGGAATTTACCATGATCTATGATTACTTTTTTTCTCATATGGATATGACATGTGAGAATTTTAGTTGACATTTTTAGGACCTTCCAAATGTATATATGGATTCTCATTGCAGAGAATATCTAGATAGATTATTTATTTCAAACTAAAATAATATTATCGATTATGAAATCCTTCATCTAGCATGGTACTCTTGTTTTAATTATTATCCATCTCTATGAAAATATTTTTCTAAGGGTTAAGATGAATAACACATTTTTAATTTTTTAATATATTTTTGGTGTGATACAGGGAATGTAATACTCCCCCAATCATGAAACATGTGATCAGATATTTTTTCTCTATATAGATTATGCACATGTTTAGAGATTGATTGGATAGATGTGGATCATGAATGACTTGTTTGGATAAAATATTTGGAATCCCTAACGTAGAGAAATATATATTTTAGTGAATTAGAACTATAACACCCCTATAATTTAGAATTAATTTTGAGTAAAAACTTTTTTATATTTTGTGGAACCTGAAATACATAGATTTTAAATAACATTGATAAGAATTTAAATAAATTTTATTACCTATGAAGGATGTATACTAGCCATCTATTTGGAGAGTATCATTTAGAATAACAATATTATAAATTAAATGAATTTTGTTATAAGAAAAATCAATAATCCATTGTATATTTTATATAAATTCATCGGAAATAAAGAGAAATCCTTTAAAAGGTAAACGATTTATTTTTTAGGAATTAAATTTATATGTGAAATTTACTTTTATCATAATATATTCAATGAATCACAAATGAGAAATTATCCTAATTAAATGAGTATATTATATATAAAATTATCGAAATAACATACATTATTTATGATTATTTGTTAAGGAATGAGTATAATGTCATTTTATGCTCCAAGAATATGATTCCATTAAAATTGGGTTTCTTTTAATTTTTCCCATGTTTATTATTATTATTTCATGAAACTTTTAATAATTTTTTTTGAAAAATATTTAAAAAATTAATTCAAAATTTGAAAATATTGTATATATTTATTTTGTATATTTTTCGGAATGATTGATTTTTGATTAAATAGTTATAAATTTATAGTTTTTGTAAAAGGATCATTTCTCTTTATTAAATCAAATTATTTAAAAGTCCCACTATATGTTAAATTTATCTTTATCTTATAATATTTTAATTTTTTAAAAAAATAATCCAATTAATTTCATTTTAATTTACAACATATAATTCTCATATAAATATATGTTTCTTCTTAAAACTATGATATATAAAATAATGTATATATATATTTTTTGTGAACTTATATTATAAATAATTTCTACTAGTTAGGGAAATATAATATTAAAATATTATTTTCATTTATTTAGTCATGAATTTTTATGTTTTTTAATATTCCATTTTTTTTAAATATTATCCATAATTAAAATTATGTCATCACGATAGGGGTAAAATGGTTCAAATAATGTTTAATGTATGATATAAATCCTAAATAACACTATAAAACATGTTTTTATTCGATTTTACTAGTTTCTTTGATATAATTCATCATTGAATTGAATATAAATAAATTTATTTCCACATTACTTTTAATTTAACTTTTATCGTAAATTTTGAAATGTATAAATACAATTTTTTTTGGAAATGAACTTCTCTTATATGTGTTCCAACGGATAAAATTTTAATTTTAACGAATTAAAATGGTTTTTACAAGTATAAATAAATTAATTTTATGATTATAGTAAAATTTTGATTTTTTATTATAGCATAATTTCCTTAAACACATACATAATTATAACTCCGTGTTTGTACATAATTAATGAAAAATATTCTAACAGAATTTTTAATTATAAAATGTTATAATTCTTTATGAATAATTATTTTATATTAATTTAGATGTTAATAATAATTTTTAATTTATTTTAAAAGGTTTTAATATAAAATAATTTTTATTAATATAGGCTTTAAATACAAATTCAATGAATAATCCCAAATATAACATTAATGGTATTTTATTATAAAAGAAGGTTATTAAATGATTAAAAACCCAAAAATAATTAAATAAAATAATTGGGATAGGGAATATTTATAATTTTAATCTATGATCCATTTATAACCCACTTGTCACCATATAAGAACATTTTTGACTATTAATATCAAAAACATATGTGACTAAATTTTTTGTTAAAATAAAGTTATGATGGGGATAATTCAAGATATAAGGTTTAAAATGAATGAATAATCTATAAAATTTCAATAAATGGTTTCAATTATAGTATACATTTTTTTGAATGAGTACATGTACAATTTTGTGATTTTTACTGGAGAAATACATTATTTTTATTTAAATATATTATATAATTTCATGATATTTCTCTACTCATATATACATCAGTCCCACAAATAACTTATTCTTCAATAAATTGGACTAATCTACCTCATTTAGTACCAACTTATGTCTTCCCCCAACATCCCATCCCATGTCTTATGTATAATAGACTAGGAACCAACAAAATATGTCTTAATGTATAATACAATGAGGGTTTTTTAAAGATGTGAAATTATTCATTTTCAAGTGTTTCATATATATATTTCTTCTTCAAACTCATTGAAATAATATTTTACTATTATTAAATAATAACATTAGTACCTTCAAAATATTTAAATGTTATTATGATTATTATAAAACCCATTCTCATCTATTTTTCGATCAGACGATAAATGATAAAATAAAAACAAGTAATGAATGGACTAATACATCACAAAATACTGTCATTAGTTTATCATAACTACCTCAAAAGGGTGGTTTTTATGTTGGATTTACTAAATATATATTATATTTAAGATTTAATTAATAAATTTAAATTATATTGTATTACAAACATTTTTACCCTTCCACTCTTTAAAATATGGTATCGTTGTACATCCAAACAAATGGAATAACAACTAAATTAAGTTATGTGATTAATTTTGATGAAAATTATGTAATGATTAATATTAAATAAATGGATGAAAAATAAACCATTTAACCAGGGTCAATACAACAAAAAAATTGGGAGTAGTAACTAATAATATTAAAAAAATATCACATGTACATTATTGATTTATTAAGAATATTTTACATTGTAATAAATGAAATAAAATAGATTATGAATTTATAATGAAAAAAATTACTTTTATGAATGTAAATAATTAATATATGTTTATTTTAAGGGTTTTAAGACATGTAATCCAAGTTAGTAAATTAGGTATGGCATTTCCAATATAAACTTCCATTTGTAAATACTTATTAAATATAAAACAATCTTTGGTGAATGAACCACCTATACATATAGTTAGTCATTGAATTAAAAAATAGATCTTTTTTTAATAAACTATTTCATTTATGCTTCAATAATATTGTTTTTAAATTTTATAATAGTTTTAACATATATTTATTTTATATTTTAATTATTCATATTGAATTCATTAATTACATGTATATGATCTTTAAAATATTTATAGAATATAATTATTTACATGAAAATGTATATTGAATTTAATTTTTAATTAATTTTTACATTTATTGTAAATAATTTTAGAGAGTTTTATTGAACATTTTGTGTGTAAGATATTTTTTTTTATAAAAGTACACAAATAATGTATTCTTAATATATACGACATGAATAAATTTTTTAGAATTATAGAAATTATTCTATTGAATGGTTAATTTAAATATACTAGTAGTTATTTTAGAATAAACTATTTCCCTAAAAATTGTAGGAAATTATAATTTAATAAAAGTAAGAAAGAGAAATTTTTTCTCATCATTATGAGATAACTAAATGTGATTATACAAATGATTAATATAATTTTTATTGAGTTTTTGGATTAAAATTATCAGAAATAGAAATTGTGTATTCATTATATGGTACGTGAGAATTATATATCTATTTTTGTGAACCGGTATAGGTCATGATGATGGGTGAGTATGATATACAACTCCAATATATTTAGTAATGAATAGGCTTCAGGGATAAAAATTTTTGGAGAATAATGGTTATGTTATTCATATAGAATAAATTTGGCTATATATATATATATTTTAAATTATACTAAAAAATGAAAATATTTTTTGAATATGATTCCTTATGATTCGTATGCCATGCTTCAAGAATATATATTTTTTGAAAATATTTTGACATCATGTTGTATATAATTTTTAAGGGTAATATGTTTTATTTTAAATGATATGTTATTATGAGTTCCCAGATTCTTCTAGATACCTTCTTAAAAGTTTTCAATTTTTCCAATGGGTTTTAAATGTTTCATATAATACCAAAACAATTCGATGAGTTATATTCCAATTTAATCTTTGATTTAACTCACATGAATTATAATAGTTAAATGGATCTCAATAGTAGGAATGGTGTTGGAAGTGTTGTGTGGTGAGGGACATGAAAATGTGTATATGTGTCCATCTAATTCATTGTGCATGGTTAAAACATGGATTAATATATCCATGTTCCTGAGATATGGGAAATGCATAGATTTTAATCCATGGAAGGGGAGGGTGAAAATTAAAAAACCATGGATAGATCCAACATCATGATCTCTATAATGTTTAGAAAACAATTTGGTATTCTTAGAAAACAATGATACCTATAACCTCTCATGGTTATAGTAAAAAAACATAATTAGATTATTTGTTTAACACAACACAATTCCTAAAAAGTGTGGAATTTCCCATTTTTCCTCCTCACTCTTATTTGACCTTCACCCAATATCATCCTCATTAATTTCAAGAATCCATGTGTGTAAACCATTTTCTCTCTCATATTCGATGGAAAAATACCAAATGATTATTAGGTGTTGGATGTTTTTTTGGATTTAAATTATATATCAGGGTGAGTTTATGAGTCCCCTTTATTCAATTTTCTATAATAATAAGAATGGTTGAATGTTTTATATCCATATTAATCTTAAAACCCTTGTTTTCCAAAGAATTATTATATTGGGAATTTAAGGTTGTTTTTTATTTATTCAAGGGTCATTTTATAATGGAGTGTCATCTAAAAACAATATATAGGTTGTCTTTATTAGAGTTATCATACTCATTATGTTCTATTTTATATGTATATAGTTGTTATTTTGAGCCATTTTTCATTGGATTTTATTATTTGATATGAATTTGTAAATTAGAGATCAAAATTAAATGTTTGACCATCGATTAGTCTCATTGTGTCCATCAATTTTCAATAGACTAGGCCTAAGTCCACTAATGTAGTGTTTTATTTACATTATAGAAGAATTAGTGTGGATGGATGATAGATAAAAGTCCTTATATTGTTTATACATTTGAAATAATGTTTAATATGTTAACATGGTAAAATATTAAAATTATTTTGACAAAAAGATAATTATTTCAACAAATTAACAAATGGTCAAGAGTATTAAGAATGAATATTGTAAGATGGAAATGAATGTATTATAGAATGGGAGTTGTGAAAAATATGTGAGGTGTACCACTTGATTTTATATTTAGATAAAAATTTCCAAGAAGGACAAATTCTGAAAATTCATTTTTATGAAACATATATATTTGTTGGTCAGGGCAGTTTATACCATGATTATTATGCTGGTTATGGTGGTCCACATCATGTAATGAGTGTTGGTCATAATAGACCACAACGTGGTAAACATGTTTTTCATGGTGATCCACATAATTATTGGATATTGGCCATCATGTTATTGATCATGGATTGGATACATGTGTTTGGGATATATGTATGAAATGATGTAACCCCTTGATATATAGTTCAGACTCCCATCATAGGTTGAGATATGTTTTCTATGTCAGAACTATTTTCAAAATGAATTCATAAGGGAAAAATTCCTGATAGAAAAAACTATTATCATACTAGAGAATATTATATACACCATTGTTGGTCACCTGTTGGGATTTACTCACACCCTACTCGGGTCGCTTTAGTGTATTTGGGAGGAAATTATTTTTTCAGGTCAGGATAAGGGAGATGGATCTATGATAGATCATTGACATGGGATAGAGCATGGGTTATGAGTACATATATGTTATCAAGCCCTAATGTGACGATCATATTTTTTGTCTTCATTCTGGTTTCTATTATTACTTCAGAATCTCATGGATTGAGATACATTTTACATTGGATTATAGTACTCAACCCATTTTGTGAATTGGTTATATGATGGTTTGTTGTTGGTTATAATTTTTTGTTGATGTTTATTATTATTTGCAAAAAATTATTCTCTAGTAAGTTGGAAATAGTCTCCTAAAATGATATATTGGACCCTCATTTCTAGATGACATCCTCATTTTTATTAGGATGAATTTATTATGCCATGTGATGAACCAACATGAGGCACATGTTTAGTGTCACCTAGTCCGAGAAGTAACACAGTTGTATTGAAATAATTTTTTGTATATTTATTTATATATTGGGCATAGTAAATATTTTAATAGGATTTGTGTGGCCTTGATCATAAGCTTAGACAAGGGAGTATTTAAACCACACATAAGGTAAAACCTATATTATAATTGTGGTATTTTTGTTCATGACTTTTTTATATGATTCAAAATTATTTCAACATTAGTGATACATGTTTTAATAGAAATTATTATATTTATTATTTTACTATAGAGATAGTGTGTTGTTGTGTTTCTATACATGCAATATTTTAGGATCTAATGGATGTATTTTTCATATATCATGTTAGGCATATACAAAAAAGTGTGTTGGTTGTGAGAAATATAGTTCTTTTAATCTTATTTAATGGATTAAAATAATTATTTCCCCATAAAAAGGTTTAATTATTTTGTTTTCAAAAATTATTAACATACATTAACAATGGCCCTGGTTAGGATGGGTTAAGGATATTGATTGTGATGTTGTTGAAATAATTTTAATAGTATAAGTGGAATTGATGGTTATAGATATTTAATACATGAATTATTTTGGAATTTGATAAAAATTCATATGTTCCATAAAATTTGAGTATGGAGTTGTAGATAAATCCATCCACCTTATCGATTAATTATAGTGATAGAATATAAAATTACTTATAATTCACCCACATTAGTTGGATAATAATCTATTTGGTTCAGACTAAAAGGGGAATGGATGTTCGTTGATAACATTTATCAATTAATATAGTGTATGATGGGATACCTAGGGATGACAACACATCATATTTCTAACCGAAAGATAGAGTTTAATATGGGGCACGCTCTAGTGTGTTATTGGAGATAGTGGAACTGATGCAGATGAAATTTGGATTGATTCTCTCCAACAGAAACTAGTTCACATAGAGAAGGATATAAAATCTACACTGGTATTAATCATATATATGATTATACATGTTTAAAAAAGTATATATATATTCAGAACAATTATTTTTTAATATTTAAATATAGCATAATTTTTAATCTCCTCTGTGAAATTATTTATTTCATCACATTTATGTCTAATCACCACTGTGGAAAGCTCTGTCACGATCCTAATATGATTTCCTTCAACAATGACACTTGACCCCTCCCGTGGAATGTCCGAAAGGGTGTTCCCGATCCCCATGGGATAACACAAGTGTCCGAGTATCATAAACTAAATATGTTGAATTATTTACTCGAGTTTGTAAACATTAAAGAACAAACAAATAAAATATGAAAAATTGGGACTTTTTGAAACAAACCATCACTTACAAAAATTCAGAATTCAATTACATTGTTAAAAACAATTATAAAAGACTGCAAGACCTATAAACACCCACCATGGACAGCCCAAGAACCATCCTCATTTCAAGAGTCACTCTCATCAAGCCATGTCCACATGTCAGCTTCACAAAGGACCTGATGGAATCCCAATAAACTAGCACTCAAAACTATACCCAAACCTATGAAACAAATAACCATGTCTACTTACACCCAAAGGTGTAAGTAGGATGTGATCCAAATCCTAGTAGGATACTACCAATAATATATTCAACGAGATAAAAAATTTTGGACTAAAATCATAAATTATTTTGAAAACATGAATTTCTAGCTACAATTTCAAAAAAAAATGAACCTTAAATAAAATATGTTTTCTAGTGGTCTATTTTAAAGATTTAACACTTCTGAAAGTGATTTATAAGCTAATGAATTTTTCCATCCAATCATACCGTATTCCAACAGTAAGAACCACATATCTAATGAGAGAAATGTAATAGGAAATAACCCCTATGAACTAACTCATTCTACATCACAGGTACCTCATATCTCAGTGAATGTAACCATCACAACATTTGTTCTTCTGTACAAGCCAAAATAATGAAATATAACCATAACTTAGTGGTCCCCCATAATCATCATCATAGTTTATTTAGTTTTTAAAGTCAATAATGCTATGTGAAACTAATTTCAAACCCCACTGAATCAATAACATACTAGTACAGGTCCACCCACATTTATACTCAAGTTTCCCTCCTTTGCTCAAACCCGTTAAAAAAGCCCAGAAAAATAGCTTGCAAATGCAAATATAAAATCCACATCAGAATTTAAACAGTGAGACCCCATTTATATCACACAAGTCACATCATCCCCCTTTTTATTCAATTTGGTTTTGAAGTCCAACTCACACCAAAATATCTCACATCACATTATTCATATCATTCAAAATACAAAAAAAAACATTTACCAATATAATTAAATATTTCCAAAGATTCTAAACAACACATAACATCCCACTCAAATGTTACATAATACCCAATCCATAAATAAAGTCCATTTTCTGTATCACACTCATTCAAAATATCCAAAAAACGTGTTTCGCAACCACATCACAATTTCAAAAATCGCCACGACAAATTACAAATCATTACCATACAATTATCCATTAAAACTAAAAATGTTGTCTTTAGAAATCTCATTTTATGAAAATAATTCCACAAAAATAGTACATATGAATCCTTTCCACACATTGTGTAACTCATTAAATAACTTTCATATTTTATAAAACCATCCAAAGTGCAATAACTATGTTTTGCCCACAAAACCCACTTCCAAATCCTCTTTCGAAGAAAAAAATCAGACTAGTATAATATCCAAAATAGAATTGAAAGCCCTATAGATATTTATTTATCCTAATTAAAGTATTATAGAATCACTTCAAAGAATACAACAAAATATGCACATGAAAAACACACAATATTATAAAACGTGTTCAAGAGGCATTACATGGTTTCACACATATAACCCATTCAAACCCCATATTTAAAACCCAAAATCAAACCAATTCCCTACAAAAGAAAAATTAGAATCACATAAATCAATTACAAAAACACTTTCATATGTTAGATAGTAAACCTAATAATTCCACAAGAGATTCACAGGTAGATACACCCAATTTTAATCAATATGAAACAAAAGAGTTAAATGAATAACCAAATCTAGTAAAAACATTTTTCACACCAGTCATAACATATATAGAACATGAAAAATCATTAAAACAATAAAACAATCCCATCATGAAATGGTTACACATGTAATCACCAACCTTCTGATTCATAACCCTTAAATATTTGTGCAAAACCTCATCCGCACATCCTCTACACCATAAGGGATATAAATCAAGACTTATACCAAAAAAATTGACCAATAAGATATCATATCAAACACTAGGATCGAACAATAAGTTCTGGACATTATAGAAAATCGTAAAATTGGGAGGAAACCCTAAGGAGAATGGATGAAACCAAGAAAGAATCACTTACCCTAAATAATCATGAAGAAATCACCCCAAATCCACCAAAGGTTGAATCTCTATGCAACCAAAACTAATATTAGCGATCGAACAGGGCTGAGTAGGTTATGTTGAGACTGAAATTGGGGAGACATAGTGAAAATTGAAATGTTTATTAAGAATCAAATTACTTTATAAAATATAGATGATTTGAGAAACCATGAGATGTTTCACCCTAATATATGATTAGAATGATATACAAAGATGTGAAATAGATTATGAGAGTGATCCTCATGTTTTTGGATTTGGGAGGGAGGTGGAATCACTGAATGATATAATTAATGAATGCAATATTGAAAAATAAATAGAATAACTTATAGATGAAAATGAGATTATGAGCTGGCGCAAAACCGTAATAAAAAACCCAAATCTATCCTTATTAAAGATTATTATGGGTTTTATATTGATATGGTGGTTTTAATATTCTAGAGTATGTCAGTTGGGAAGTGTAATGGGTTTAAATTGATGAAAAATGAAGGATTTATGAAATAAAGAAAATTAAATGTTAAATTTCAAAATGTGCTCACTGATTGGCCAAAATATTAAAAATCCACCATTTCCGAACAAATTTAGGGGAAACACAAAAATCAAAGTAAAAAAATATGTTGAACAAAAAATAAAATCAATAGAAGTTGTGGATGTAAAAATTATCCCCACTTTAAATCATTCCTTTCTCAGAAATCCCTAACGAAGCCTAAAGAAAAAATCCAAACCCTAGAGAATGGACGAAATGGACACCTTTGCCATGTTTCCCCACCCTAGAAAAGGTTATGATATCACTATTTGATCAATATAGGATGGAATACAGTCCCAATACAAAATTTAAACAAAATTCCTTTAACTATCATGCACATTCCGATTTCATCCAAAATGAAACATCTCAAAATACATCTGAACAAGGCTTAAGTAGTTTACCCAAGTGAAAAACAACATCAAAAAAATTTACACTGAATTTAATTTAAATTAACCATTGGGATCTATACAATACCATCTTTTACCCCATTATGATATTTATAGTAAGATATCTATGAATTATACGATATACAACCATGCAAGGACAAAGGATAAAACCAAGTTACTCATACGGGGAGACACAAATGGGATACACCCCGTAAGAGACAAAATAAATTTTCCCAAGACGGAATACAAAAACTAATAGGGGGAGATCTGAACAGACTCCACTATATATGGGGTATAATATATTTATAATTTTTCAATAGAACTTACATGGGACCCATAATGGGTCTACCCACCATAAGAACCAACCTTCTAAACTGACTAGAACGGTGCTACACGAAAATACCCAAACACATAAATAGTTGGTGCAGATACACGGTTAGTCTACATAGATTGGGAAATTGTATCCTAATAGTGATGAGGATTCTGTCCAAATGGGAATCATTTCACGGTTACATGGTCCATGGTACACAATCATGCGATAGCTACTATCTCAATACACATCATTCCCTAGGACAGTGCATAGTCACTACTAAACTCCCACAAACTGTAGGCTTTAATATTACTATCCATAAATTCAATCTTTTATCCAAAAATGTTTGAAACCAAAGTGTAAAATAGGAACTATAGAAACAACATGAAAATGAGGTCCTCCCACCACTACCATCAAATAAAAACAACTAGAACAAGATATTGACACCAATTTTTTAAACTATTCATATATTTTATACCGAGGATAAGAAATTGTAAAATTGTTTGATTGACCATTGGATTTCCCCTAAATACAAGCCACATTGCCTCTAAGGCATATTTATGATGATAAAATGATCGAAGCATCATCGTCCATGCCGTTTTTCTTGGAAAAACCAAGACCAAAACTTTTACTTCTAGTTCTACAAAAAAAACAATACAGCAACCCCTGATGGGTTTACATATACATAACACATTAAAAAACTAAATTTTCTAAAACATGAAATTTCACTGAAGCAAGTGATTAGAGGACATACATCCATCACCTCATGTTTCCTTGGATGAGAAACGAGAAGAGGAAAGGATATTTAGAACCACCATTCTCTAAATAAATAATATCAAGATCTCCTGAAAGGAGACACAATTATGAAATAACAAAGACTCATAAATGACTGTAAAACTTCAACTTTATAATAAAATGAGCACTAAATATTACAATTCATCAACGAACATGAAAAATGGATCATATAGAAAGAGTACATGGAGGGAGAGGGGGCTAATAAAAAATCCAATAACATCACAAAATTACAAAAAGCGACCATAACATCCTCTCGTGACCAGATTTCCCACATTGGTGGATGAACGTGAATTCCTGCTTCGAAGAAACTATAAAAGACCGTATATCCCTCTTAGGAACCATCTTAGAACTCTACCACAATATAAAACTTAGACTACTTCCACCTTCAACGAATCAGGTAACATAAGATACTATGGTTTATTTTAACCTTCCATGAGCACTCTCCTACTACAAGAGGATCTTCTAAATCAAGAAAGGAAATATGTGTAGACACGATTTAAAAATATCGAGAAAAATAATACTTATATTGATCAACTATTGAATTTTACAATGGATAAACAACTAGGGATTCACTTAAATCATTCACTTAGCCTTAATTTTGGTTTTCCTTATCCAAAGGTAAAATCCAAGTACCCAACTAAGAGGGTCCATTGGTCAAAATAAGACAAAAAAACCTAACACAAGTGGGGAACCACCACAATGGCTTCTTGAAACAACTCTCAAAAGAGATCACTAACCAGCCCTTCAACCCAGCTTCCGACCAAACACAAACCCAAAACATTTCTCAACGTGAGGGGTTCTTCCAGTCAAAAGATCACACAATAACAAAATTACAAAAACAGATAAATCACACAAGCCCAAATCAATCATCAATAAAACATGGTTTCCTTAAAAAAATTACTTTTAAAACAAACGGTTCATTGGTTGGCATATCCACCTATGATAATCCATGGTCCTCACACATGCAAGTTTCTATGTCACACCAAACACCCTCCTCATATCCCTGCTGACTCTTGTCCAGCTATGCCATTAACCATCCATTATCCCATATAACCTCATACATTTGATCAAAATGGGAGATAGCAAGGATTAAAAAAATGCATTCCACTTTTCATAACCAAAACAATCAACCAATATGTCCATTTTTTGAAGACCCGTAACCACGAGATCGAAATACCAGATCACATCATAAAAAACTCTTCAGAAATAACAGTAGCATTAAAATAAGACATCACCTTCAAGTTATTCATATCAATTTCACAACATCTCCTCCAATTAATACATGTTTCAGCAGTTTAAAAATTCAATTAAAATCACACTTTCAAAACCAACTTCAATATTGTTCCAATATTCAAAATAGTTGTAAGCACACCATTTTCCATTTTATGAAAATTTTGAAAATCCAGTTCCACTATTTCATAAATAAAACTATTTCCTCGTTATTAGAAAAAAATTCAAACCATGGTGCCTCTTAAAAACATGAATTTCATCCATTAAATCTGAACAACCATGGTTTCAATACTAAAGGACACAAGGCACTGCGATGTGAAACTAGCTTTGGTGGCTGACTTAGACATATGGGTAGAGGACATACATAAATCACTTCTCCATAATAGAGAGTGCTCTAGGGAAATATCTCTGGCTTCACATATCTTTCCAGGCCCAGTGAACTCACTGAGATCATTAACTCGACTATCTTTACATTTACCATAGTGATCATCAAACCAAAGAAAACCAAAAGACTCATATAAGTCTCGACTCACCTGGTGACATGAATACCATCATCTAGTTTTTTTATCAAGCATCCTAAAGATAATCAGAATGCCAAGACCAAAAAATCTTAACACTAGACTATACGTAATGTTCCCTAAATAACATGACCCATAGTGTTAACATCATCCTTCTCTGATACCTTTTTTTTCACAAACCAAATCTGGTATCCATCAAGACTGGCACCCAAACTAGCATTTGGAAAGACCCAGATAGAATTCATTATTACCATGGGCTAGAACTAGTGCCTGACTACCATAAACAAAAATTGGGAATGATTTACCCATGTTTATAAACATTAAAAACAATCAAAATCAATAATAAAAATTCAGTATTTTTCTAAAAAAATCATCTTCTAAAAAAGGGAATTGAATTACATAATTTAAAACAATTATAAGAGACAAAAAAAACTATAGAATCCCACAATGGATATCCCATGAACCATCATCATGGAAAGAGGCACCTCCCTCAATAAATCACCACAAGACATCACCACGAAGGACCAATTATAATCCCGAACCACTAGCACTAAAAATTGTACCTAAACCTGTGACAGAAATAACCAAGTCTAATTACACCCAATAGTATATTTATGGTGAGAGACAATGGCCCCAAGGATACCAGAACTAGATGATTCCATCTGATAAACATTTTGAGATGAAAATCATGCATGTTTTTAAAAACATGAAATGCTAGCTAAAATATCTAAAAGATGCACCTTTAAATAGTATAAATTTTCAAGTGGGATATTTCAAAGAATCAAAACATTTGAATGAATTGGAAAAGCTATAGATTTTTTGACACCAATCATATTGTATACCAATGGTAAGCACAAATCATCTAATGAGAACAAGAAATAGGAAATATCCCATAATAACTAGCTCGTTGTGGATCCCAAGTACCACGTATCTCTGTGAAAGTAACAATAACAATATCGGTTCTCATATAAGAGCCTATTATAGGGAATAAACCCATAACCAAGTTGCCCCCATCATTATCATCATAGTTTAGTTAGTATTGTATGCATCAATCAAGCTACATGAATTAAAGGCCAAACCCCCCATGACAACTTTCATTCTAGTACACGTCCACCAACATAGATTCCTATCACTACCGAAAAAATAGTTTTATTTACAATGGCTTATTAGTGAGGGGATCCCGTCGCAAATTAGCTTTAGCAATGCGGCCTCATCCCAAATAACCCGTTGCTGAAAATGGTGTGACCAATTTTATTTTTTGCGATGGGCCCATCGCAAATAATCCTCCGATCATATACATTATATATAAATAAACCTTCCTCGATCAACCCATCACAAATACCATTTGTGACGGGGAGCATCCCTGTCGCATCTAATCCTTCTATTATGTATATTATATATATAATAACCTTTTGCGATGGGCCCGTTGCAGATAGTATTTGCAACAGGACAACTGGACCGTCCCAAATACTCTTAATAAAAAATTATATTTAGATTATTTATGACGGGAGCCCGTCGCAAAATGTCCCATCGCAAATACTAAACATAATAAAAAATTTTAATAAAATTATGATAAATGAAAAAATTATATTAATATTTTTAAAAATAAAAAAATAAAAAAAAATATTATTAGTAAAATAAACATCCATTAAAAAAATTGTAAAGAATTATATTTAATAAAAAGATGATTAATTATAAATTAATATTAATTTTATTTAAATATTAGAATAAAAAATTATTATAATTTTCAATATTTAGAAATAAAATATAAAAAAACATTAAGTGTTTTTATTATTAGTAAAATAAACAAATTTTAAAAAATATAATACTAATAATAAAAAAATATTAATAAAAATTAAATAATGCAATATTTATACCTATATAAAAGACAGAAACTGTAAATTTTTCATATTACAATAAATAGTCAATTCAAATGTTATTAACATAAAAAAATCACTAATGTGTCATCTTCTGGAGGAGGTGGAGGAGCTGTAGGATATGGTGGAGGAAACATCATCCCTAAACTCTGAGTCAGATGACACATGTACTCCATATGCTCATGATATTGTTGTTGCTGCTTCCATCGATGAATCTACTCCTCGTGTTGCTACTACTACTACTGTTGTCGTCGAGACATCTCTTCATGCTACTTCTACAATCTCTCTATAATCTCAGACAATGATTGCAACTACTCCTGATTCTGTGAGGCACAAGATGATGCCTCCCCACGATCTCCTCACAAGATGGATGCTGACATCACAGCAGTACCATAACAAGTACTAGGGGACAAATGAGAGCTGATACCAACTACTCAGCCCTTCTCAAAGCCATAATGTGTCACAAACATCCATGACGCCTCATCAAAATGGTGAAGACTTGTCTGCTCAGTCATCTTGTCATGACTCTCAGCATGTTTCTCAAAGGTCGTAGCCTAATATGACTCCTTCAATTCCAATTTGAAATTTAAACAGTGAAAATATTATATGCAATTAATTATCAAACTAAAAAGAATATTATTAACAACAATACGATGCTAGAAATAACCTATAATCTCTCCAGTGTCCGGATCACTATACATCTTCTGATATACCTCGAACTCTTTATTATTGTGATTCTCGATTGCCAATAAAAATATAAAATAAACTTTTTATATTTAAAATAATATAAATTCTTTAAATAATATACATACCAGATGCTCTCTAAGCATACTGAATGTATGGCTACCAGCACGATTTCTCACCTCCTTTCTCCCCCAGTTCTGTCATCCCATTGAAGATCTCCTCGGAAATCCACCACCCAACCATTGTCAACATAATCCATCCCAAACGTTAGAAGAAATGTACTCTTTTCAGTGATGTAACATCACAAGTAAGTAATTAATAATATATTTTCTTATCTATGTATATTTATGAATTAGATAGTGTTTTAAATGATTAAAATGAGAATAAATCAAATTTTAAGCATAGAATACTCTAATATTTTAAAAAGATTGTTTTACACCCTTTTGATGACGAAATTTTTTTATATCTATATTTTGAAAATTTTATAAGCTCTATTTGTCAAAATAAACATGTTTTTTAGTATTGTGATATTGAAATTTACTTTGTATAAATTTTTGGTATTTTTCTGACAATGTTTATTTTTTATGGAATAGTTAAAAATACAGCATTTTACATCAAAAATGTTTTTTAATCTAATTTAAATATATGGATATATTATCTTTTTAATTGGGTTTAAAGTGTAAATAGAATATATTTTTAACATTTAATAAAATTTTGGTCATTGGGATTAATTTCACATTCAAATCGTACATAAACAATTGTCAAACTTTTGATAGAAATTGTTTCTAAAAAACCCGCTATTTGTTTTGACAACGGGAAATATTTTTAAATTAATTATTTAAATTTCTGTGTTTGGAATTTGGTAAAATGGATTCCATATTTTTAATGTGAATTTCAAAATTATGTAATTAATACTCTTTTGTTTTTAGAAATTATGAATAGTTATGACAGTAATTATCTTTAATTATCCTGATTAATTAGTAATCGGGTAGTTAAGGGTAATGAAATAATATAATAATAATAAAAAATGACCCCATAATGTATCCTAATGCTACTTTTTGTCTCATGGACGACCATGGGATGCCTTGTTCCAAACTTAGGGACCCCATGGAATCACTTGTGTGAGATAGGGACTTTTTATCTTTTTATTTTTAATGAAAGTAAAATATAACAAAGTATGTAACACCTAAGTACACAAATTTTATTTTTGACTGTGTAAATGATCACATAGACTTTAACTAGTCATTGGAAAGATAAAAATATTTCCTACATCATAGTATTTTATTTATAGTTTTAGACATTAAATAAATTAAATTGTCTAGGACACCATGATGATGCAGAGATTATCTCATTATTGAACGATTTAAATAAAATGAAAAGATAATGTAAAATCTAAGACTTAAACTTGTCAAAAACCTACTGGATGAGTATATTTAGAACCTTTATCTCCTTATCCTCTAAATTTATCAATTTTTGACCTTTAAAATCAGAAACTCATTTTAATAAAATGTAACATTTTTTTACATTCCAAGAGTGCCCCTCCTCCCTCTTATAAAAGGCCCCCACCTCGAGCACATTACCCACACCACTCAAGACATTTTCTCAGGAAATATCTGCTCATTTTATCTATCCACATATATCTCTTCATCCTAGAAGACTTACCCTAGGCATAAATATCTTCAAGAAACCCTTTTGGTTCAAACCAAGAGGAATTACCCGATTTAAAGGCAATGACTTCACTGGTGTTATTTTGTTTTATTTTGCTTCTCCAGCCCCATAAACTCTTTTTATTCCTTTATTTTGTAACAAAAAAAGTATATTAAATACACTAGGATGTTTTTATGAGAATTATTCTAGCTACACTTACACAAACCTTCGTATAATGGTTAAAAACATATTGTTTCTGTGGATGGCGAATTTCTGCCGCACGAAACGATGATTGTTCAATCATATTTTAACACCTTTCATGGTGGCCATTAAGATGTCACTATATTTATATATGATATATATTATGTTTATGTTTTCCTTATTCTTCTGTATTTTTAATTTATTGCATACCTTTATGGTTTCCATTATGGGTAAACGTGATATCATCATTTTAGGAAGTGCAGACTACCGCCCCCTCAAAGTGATTTGATACGTTAATGCCATATGTGAGACGTATAATGGATGGAGTTAATGATATAATATATGATATTATGCTATAATTATAATATACCTTTATATCATTATGAATTCATTCCATTAAATATGAAATTTAAATGAATTTAGCATTCATGCATACGTACGACTTATCGTATCCATGAACGGTGCATTTCATTTCATACCTCTAAATGTTATGTAATAAAATAAATGCATGTATATACTGGATATATATTATATATATGATATCTAAATCATGAATTTAATTCTGGATATAATGGATATTTTACCACATGAACAACTTGTAATTATAAGGAGTTTTTTTACTCAAGTACCAATGTTCGACAAAACGGCCGTTATTAAGTTAAATAATTACATATTGTTCATAACATGTTAATAAGTGATATAAAAGGAATAATAAACTTGAATAAGGTTTTTAAGCAAGTAAAATAAACTCAAGTTTATTATTCCGGTGATTAAAGAAATATCGAGTCAAGTCAGACACGAGGTAAGGGACATTGTCTCAATATCCTTTCATTGGGGCATATTTAGTTTTATACAGAACATTGTTTTATATGGTGTATAAAGACCTTTGACTTTAACCATTAATCAAAAGTAATATTTTTATATGAAGCATTTTACTAAATGATAGAATGGAATGTTTTTGTCTTACGTATGCGGTGACAATGACTTCTCCACCGATGTGACCATTATTTGAGTTTTTCTTTCCTCTACAAGACCTATCTTTTTTTTAATGAACATCAAATACCATGTTTTACTTTTCTTTTATATTGGTATTGAAAATGGTTTTTATAATGTTTTGATTATATCAGTGTGTTTTTTATAAATTGTGATTGAAATGTGGAAATGTTATGTTTCTTTAATGCATGTTTTATGTGATACGATTATGTTATGGTTCTTGGGAATTGTTTACAAAGACGAGTGGTTTTATGAAAAACTATGGGCGGGTGAGCCCGTAATAACTCTCCAATACATTGGGTAACACAAAGGGGTTAAACGGTCAGGCTTATCTAAATAGATTTAGGGAATATAATGTGATGTGTATTCCAAACATAATGATGAGGGTTACTCCCTACGTATGAATGTTATCAATGCCTCAAGTTACCTTTATGTCTTAGGATTTCTATGAGTTATTCCTGATTTTATGAGTTATGTTAAAGTGATTATGTTTTATGAGTAAATTATGATTTCATTAATTTTTATGTATACATGGACTAATGTTTTCATTCTGTATTTTTATATACCTTACTGAGCTTTTTATGTTCATCAAATGTTTTTGAAATGTTATTCATATGTCAAGGGAAAGGTACATGATGTGATGAAAGTGTCAAGGAAGTGTCATGAAAGAATACATGTTTTCTTTTAAATATGATTCCTTTGATGGGAAAAGTTAATATTTTCTTTAATGTAACCCCTTGTTTAAATGTGGAATGAAATGCATGATTTAGGATCTAATTCTCTAAAACTCTAAAAATGAAAAGATCCTCAAAGTGTAATCTTGTAATAACATAGGATTAAGTAATGTTTAAGTCTAGGACCATATAGTTGGTATTAGAGGTCGGTTTAGATAAATTTAGGAGTTAGACTTCTATTACATGATTATCCAAAAATGTTATTTATGGTCAAATTATAATGGTATAGAATTTTAAGATTACCATGTTGCATCATATAAGAAATGTTTGTTCAGAATGGCATTCCACAGAGGAAACCGGGGAGCAGTGCTAGGAATGCATACAGAAGGAAATGGCCTTCCAAATCAGCATCATGAGATGGTCGGAATTGGAACTGAACAGTTTGTCGCATTAATGGAACAGTTGACTCAAGCGATAAATGGTGGTGGTATCCATGCACGACATCAGCCACATCAACCGCAAGGGAACATATCAGTGGTGGAACATTTCATGAGGCAACATCCCCCATCATTCAGAGGAACATCTGACCCAGTGTTAGCTGAAGGGTGGATTAAAGCACTAGAGAATATTTTCAATTTCATGTGGTGTTCAGACAATCAAAATCTTAGTTTTTCATTTACCGTTTGGAGGGTGAAGCAGATCAGTGGTGGTGTATGGTTAAAAATATGAGGGACACTGATTAGATTTTTAAGGCCCCGACCTTAAACCTTACTTAATATTGAATTAAATGAATAATTAACATTGATGATCTTTTCAGGTTTAGAGTTTTAGCGAATTTGGACATAACTATTACATCTCAAAAGATTACAAAGTAGACACTTCTACTAAATTTCAATATAATAAAAACTCATAAAAAGAAACATGTCTAGTTCCATGTTTTATATAGCATGACATTCCCTTGATCCCATACATGACCCTATTCCACATTAAGACCTGTGAAAAACATTTCAAAAAAAAACTTGGTGTGATCATAAAAAGCTCTGTAAGGGATACAAAAAGAATGAAAACTGTTAGTTTATCAAAACAATAAGTAAACCATGTATACTTTATCAAAATAATACTTTTCACCTTTTTGAAGTAGTAAATACTCTTCACTGAAAAAAAGATCATTACTTACCCTTTTGTAACCAAAAGTTTACCATAAATACCATATAATGGAAACATAACATCTGAAGGTAACTTGGTACATAAACATACTTAAATGTAATAACCATACGATCGACTTCCAGACATACTTAATGGAATAGCCATACGACCGACTTCCATACCCTATGCATTGTTGGTTATAACGTAACCACCCGTCCTGGTATTCACGACACCTCCCTTCATATGGTTTATCACATAACCACCCGTAAAATGTCCATGTACCATAATTACACATAAAATATTGAAAATATAAACATTTCAATGACAACATTTCATTTGCAATCACAATAAGTAATTCCAAGATATTGAATTAATCAATCCATTTTCAAAATCCATTTAAAAGAGATTTTTGAATCAAAGTGTCCCACACCACTTTGAAGATTTTAATGGAATTAGAATTTTAAAACATTAATGTCCATATAAATAAATACTAAAACCATTTTGAAAACATGGAAATTAAAGATAATGATTTAGAATAATGAATCATTATAACATTTAAAACAATATTTTTGTTAAAGTGTTTTTAACAAAATTAGAGACACTTGAATACTAAAAATTGTGGAATAACATTTAATCCAAACATTATAATATCAAGAGAAAAAAGTGATTTATGATATAATTTTTCAAAGGACAGTATACACACCATATAAGAGTGAATTGGTTCATAACAACAGTGAATTCTCAATGGAAATGTAAATTGAGATGAAATCCATTATAAAGACGGTATCCTTAAATTAAGGATAAATCTATCACATAATTATGTGTGAGAATTATAAGTACACCCAATATAAGTGGATATTAAGTGTGAAACAATCAGAGGTCATTCACACATAATCTTGGAAAAACAAAACCAATGACATAGATATTTAACTCAATGAAATGAGATTGAGTTATGATTTCCCATACAAGTTCGTAGGGATTTATAAATGAGATGATAATGTGTAGAAATAGTATATCTACACATAGGTTTGTGGAAATAAAAACATACATATTCCACACATAATCTTGGCATAATAAAATCAAGATGTAGAGGTTTAACCCAAAGAATTGAAAGTGGGTCAAAAAGTTCCCTTACAGAAATCCGACAGCCTAACTGCATCACTTTAAAATTTAGAAAATAAGTTGATGGGAGAGAAAACGGTATCTCATAACTTGGACATAAAATTTACATATATAAGGATATATAAGAACATATCCCAACATAATAAGATTAAAATACCTAAAAATAAGTCTTTTAAAATGAGGAGGGTGAAAGGTTCCTTTACCGAATTGGGTAACTTTTGAAACGTACACCCCATGAAAGAAGGGTCATACAATGAAGATGTTACTACCCATAAATGAGAGTATATTATAAAAATAGTAAAATAATGGGCATTACGTATACCAAACAAATGAAACTAGTGGCCAATGTAGCATGAATCCCACGGGAATAAAAAGGGAGATTAAAAGCCCCTTATGAAAATTCATCTGCTTAACGACGCCACATAAAACATAAAAAATCGATTGATGAGATCAAATAGGGTATCCCATAATATTAACATAAAATTTACGGAAATAGGAATATAAATGAACATCCCCCAACATAATAAATTTGTGCTTATATGAAATGACATAAAAGAGAGTACTTAAAAAAAGAGAGAGCTCAGATCCCTTATGAAAATTCGGCAGCCTAATGGCACCACTCAAAACATCCAAAATGGATTGGTGAGAGAAAATAGGGTCTATCATTATATGAACATAAAAAAAACACAGTAGGGGTAATATGAAATAACATTCCAATCATAATAAATATGAGCTTAAAAGGAATGACATAAAAGAGTGTACTTAAAAAGAAAGAGAGGGTAGGATCCCTTACCTTGTGTCCGACTTGACTCGATCGTTCGTTAATGTCCTGAATAATAAACATGAGTTAATTTAAACTTTATTGAGAACCTTTTTATAGTTCATTATTCCTTTTATATCACTTATTTCCATGTTATAAACATTATGTAATCATTTAAGTTAATAATGATTGTTTTGTCGAAATATGGTTCTTATGTCGAAAGTGGACTTCTTACAATTACATGTTGTTCGTGCGGTCAAAGATTCATTATATCTAGAATGATATTCATGATTTGGATATCATATATATCATATATATCCAGAATATAAATGTATTTATAATATTACATAATCATTTAAAGATAAGAAATTAAATGCACCGTTCATGGAGACGGTAAGCCGTACGTACGCATGAACGCTACTTTCATTTCTATTTCATATTAATGGAATTAAAAACAAATGACATGTATATATATTTTGATTCCAGAATTATATTCATAATTTATATGTAACATACATAATATATAATAACTTTAAATTAATATTTTATACATCCCACATATGGCATTAACGAATGAAATCACTTTGAGGGGGCGGTAGTCCACAGTTCCTAAAATGAAATTATCGTGTTTACCCACAATGGAAACCATAAAGGTATTCCAAAAAAGAAAAATACACAAGCTTAAGTAAAACATAAACTTATTATATATCATATATAAATATAGTGACATCTTTATGGCCACCTTTGAAAGTGTTATATGAGTGTTGAACAATCATCATTTCATGAGGTAGAAATTCGCCATCCACAGAAACAGTATGTTCTTTAACCATTGGATGTAGGTGTGTTTAAGTGTAGCTAGAATTACTCTTATAGAAACATAATAGTATATTAAAAATACTGGAGTTTTTACAAAATAAATGAGTAAAAAATGATTAGGGGGATGGAGATGAAAAATAAATCAAAAGAACACAAGTGAAGCAATTACCTTAAAATCGGGTAACTCTTTTTTATTTGAACTCAAAGGCTTCCTTGGGAAGACATATGCCCAAATTGAGGATTCTAGGAGTAATATAGGGAAGTGTAGAGACAAAATGGGTAGAGCTTGGCCGAACCAAAGTCTTGAGAGGTGTGGGTAAGGTGATAGTGGTGGGGGCTTTTTATAAGAGGAGAGGAGGGGCACTCATGGAATGTAAAGAAATGTTACTTTATTTTAAAATGCTTTTCGGATTTAAAAGGACCCGCATTGATATAATTCGTGTATAAGGTGATAAGGGTTCGAACTCCACCCATAAAATATGATTTTGACAAGTGTAGGTCTTATATTTTTCATTATATTTTCATTTTATTTAAATCGTTAAATAATGAGGTAATCGCTGCGTCATCATGGTTCCATAAATAATTTAATTTATTTAATGTCTAAAAATTATAACACAAATATCATGATTTATGAAATCTTTTTATCTTTTTAATTAATGTTTATTGTCAAAAATCGGACATGTATAACCCAATTTAATAATTGTTTTAGTAAAACATCTCATGTTTGTGACATTTTAATTTTAACATTAAATAAAAGTCATTAATGTCATTATCATACCAAAGAGGCTCCATGGGTTCCCCAAAATCGACCCATGGGTTTTTATGGTCGGCCATGACACATACAATAAGGGTAGAACATGTTTCTAGGTCATTTCATATTATTAAAACATTATTTTTATCTTAAACTACACTAATTAACTCTAATCGCGATTAAAAACTTCCAAGTTACTATTCACCAAAAAATTATTTTAATTCCATTGAACCGCATTTTACTTCTTAATGAAAACCATGTATGTCGGATTTTTGAAATTCAAAACACAGAGGTGGTAAAATATCATTTAAAATGAAAATCAGTTTTTATAAGTACCACATAGTGGTTTCACTATTCATCAAAATTGAAGTTCTTCAGAAAAATACCAAAACATCACCATAAGCTATATTTGATATTCCAAATTCAAAAATGAATTCTATTTTACAAAATTCAAAACAAATAAGTTGCATTAATTTATTTAATAATTAATTCCTGTTGTCAGAGCAAATAGCGTGTTTTTATAAAACAATAAGTATCAAAAGATGGACACTAGTTTAAGTCTGATTTCAATGTGAAATTAATTACAATGACCACAATTGGATTAAATGGTAAAAATATATTCAAATTAAAATTTAAAACAAATTCAAAATATAATCAAATCATAAAAATAAATTATATTAAAAAGTGGTTTTGAATTAAAATGCAACATTTTTCACTATTCATTAAACAATGAACTTTATTGGAAAAATACCAAAAATTTACACAAAGTAAATTTTGATGTCCAGATTCTAAACAACATTATTTTGTCAAATATAACACATAAAATTGTTAAAAAGTGGATTTAAAAGAGGTTCTCCATCAAAAGTAGGTTAATTGACCTTTTACTGAATATTAGAATGTTTATGCTTAAAAATTGGATTCATTCGTATTTTTAATCCTCTAATATTTATTGTAAAAAGTAAAAAAATTTGAAAAACATACATAATCATTTTTTAGTTAGTTCCATTCTTTCCCGCCATTACAATGGCTAGGCTTTAACTACCATTTAAAATAATATTATTTTATTATTAGAGTGCAACGTAAGATTTCGAAGGAACTCGTTGTCACGTATTGGGTACGCCATCGAGCATATAATTCCCTTTAAAGCAATACTAATATTTTTTTCACAAATAGGGATAAATATAAAAATTTCATATTCTTTATTTACCTGGGTTGTTACATCCTTCCCCCATTTTGGGAATTGCGTCCTTGCAATTTCAAAATTTGGCTTGGAAACTCCATTGAAAGTCCCACATCAGAACAAGAGTCGGTAAAACAATCACATTAAAAGAAAGGGAGAGAAGTACAATGGTCACCCGAGTTAACCCATACTGGGATTCCATGTTGGAAAATATGTATATGGTAGAAAAAAAGGGTCATGTTCAGAGGGAGAGTGATAGAAATCATGCTTAGGAAAATGTTAGCCACCAGAAAATCACAAACTGGTGATTGGTTAAACGGTATTTGATTCCCTAGTAGGAAAAATTAATAGACAAATTTTTTTATATAAGTTACTTTTCATTGAGGAATTTATTTTTGAGATTAAATAAATCATAGGGAAACATACTTACTTGTCATGTTGACTTTCAACTTTAACTAGATTTCTTACACGGACTCATACTTTCTCCAAATGATGAATATTTAGCAAGACTTGTCCACATTAAGAGTACTATAATCTACTTCTCGAGAATCACCTAATCCAAAATATAGAACTATATACTTCCCATATATTTAGACCTTAACCAATACCAAAACCAAAAGGTTATTACAAGATCATATAATACCCAAAAATGAAAATCCTTATAAAAAAACAAATCTATTCTTAATCTCTAAAATTTATCAAAAAAAACCCAAAGTTCAACAATACCATTAAATAAAAAAATTATCCATAAAATACTTCAAAGTAAAACAAACTAATATTTAAACCCAAATATTTTAAGGATTTAGTCACATAGTCTTCCATGGTACAAATTAACACTTGTCTCCAAATAACATCAGTTACTCTTAATGTCTCATATTGAAAAGTAATTAACCTAATCACATATCCTCCATGATAGGTTAATAATTTCCATAGATAACCCAAAATAAACTTACTCTTAATTCATAAAATAATTTCACTAAAATTAATTAGTCAAACTAACAAGGGACACCACGTAGTAAAGTGGTAGGTGATAAATACCCATCACACTTCAGTTGTGGGTTCGATTCTTGCAGCTTTGCCCGACGTGATGGGTTGTCACACGGTCTGCGTGTTGTCCTTTTTATAAAACTCCAAAAATAACCCTAAGATATTTTAACCTCAATAGTTTCCTTATACCTCTCATTTTCATCCAAATTCATTATGATCTCAACATCTTAATTATTGATTTCTTATTTCTCCACCATAAGATAAAATAAAATGATTCCCCAAATGAATAATAGCATACCTTGATCATGGAGTCCACTTGGTTTCATCGTCATCTTGTTCACGTAGGTAGACGTCCCAGGCATTACAACAATGATTTAGAGATCCTTCAAAATTATTTGCTTCCTCCATCCAAAAACACCTTGTACAACATGGGTCATATGGGTGTTCACAGATAAACAGTTTTGGAAAATAATCATGTATGACATATAATTCCAAAACATCTGATAAAACATGATTTATATAAAATAGCTGGACAGAATTTGAGTTGAAACATTATATTATTGGTCCTTTTAAAATACCATAAGTATGTGCTGGGAGACAATATTTTAAAAGCAAATATAAATAGGTTGCGCAAGGGTCTCCTTCCACAGCACCATTTTTAAAATAATAATATGCATGAAATTCTTGTGATAAGGTAAAATACATGAAAATGTTTCACAATCATCCGAACATGACTTTGCAATAATTTTTGCAAGCATGTCATCAGGAAGAGATAGGACTTTCATTTGAGATCCTTCTCCTTCCATTTGTAAGCGAATTTACTTGTCCTGAAAAAAAGTTATAAAATAACGATTTAATTGAAATAATAGATATAGGGACTAACCATGTGTCTAACAAAAACTCCTAATCACTAAAGTTGTCTAAACCGACCTTTGATACCAACTATAAGGCCTCAGCCTTAAACCCTACTTAATATTGAATTGAATGTATAATTAACATTGAGGATCATTTTAGGTTTAGAGTTTTAGAGAATTAAGACATAACTATTACATCTCAAAAAATTACAAAGTAGACACTTCTACTAAATTTCCATAGAATATAAACTCTTAAAAAGAAACATGTCTAGTTCCATGTTTTATATAGCATGACTTTCCCTTGATCCCATCCATGACCCTATTCCACATTAATTCCTGTGAAAAATATTTCAAAAAAACATGGGGTGAGCATAAAAAGCTCAGTAAGTGATACAAAAAGAATGAAAACTGTTAGTTTATCAAAACAACAAGTAAACCATGTATACTTTATCAAGGTAATACTTTTAACCTTTATGAAGTAGAAAAGACTATTCATTGAATAAAAGATCATTACTTACCTTTTTGTAACAAAAATATTACCATAAAACCCATATAAAGAAAACAAAACATATAAAGGTAACATGGGACATAAACATACGTAAATGGAATAACCATACGGTCGACTTCCACACATACTTCATGGAATAGTCATACAGACGACTTCCATACCCAATGCATTAGAGGTTATAACGTAACCACCCGTCCTTGTATTCATGGAACCACCCGTCATATGGTTTATCATGTAACCACCCGTAAAATGTCCAAGTACCATCATTACACATAAAATATTGAAAATATAAACATTTCAATAACAACATTTCATTTGCAATCACAATAAGTAATTCCAAGATATTGAATTAATCAATCCATTTTCAAAATCCATTTAAAAGAGATTTTTGAATCATAGTGTCCCATACCACTTTGAAGATATAAATGGAATTATAATTTTAAAACATTAATGTCCATTAAAATAAATACTTAAAACCATTGTTAAAACATGGAAATTAAAGATAAAGATTTATAATAATGAATCTTTAAAACATTTAAAACGATATTTTAGTTAAAGAGTTTTTACCAAAATTAGAGACTCTTGAAAATAAGTAATTGCAGAATAACATTTAATCCGAACTTTATAATATAATGAGAATAAAGGTATTCATGATATAATATGTCAAAGGACAGTATACACACCATATAAGAGTGAATTGGTGCATAACAACAATGAATTCTCAATGGAAATGTATATTGAGATGAAATCCAATATAAAGATGGTATCCTTAAATTAAGGATAAATCTATCACATAATTATGTGTTATAAATATAAGTACACCCAATATAGGTGGATATTAATTTTGAAAGAATCAGAGTTCCTTCACACATAATCCTGGAAAAACAAAACCAATGACATAGATAATTACCTCAATGAAATGAGATTGAGTTATGATTTCCCATACAAGTTCGTAAGGATTATCAATGAGATGATTATGTGTAGAAATAGTATATCTACAAAAATGATTGTGGAAATAAAAACATAGAGATTACACACATAATCATGGAATAAAAAAATCATGAAGTAGAGGTTTAACCCAAATAATAGAAAGTGGGTCAAGAAGTTCCCTTACAGAAATCCGACAACCTAACGTCGTCACTTTAAAATTCATAAAATGAGTTTATGAGAGATAAAATGGTATCTCATCACTTGGACATAAAATATAAATATATAAGGATATATAAGAACATATCCCAACATAATAAGATTAAAAGACCTAAAAAATAAGTCTTTTAAAATGAGGAGGGTGAAAGGTTCCCTTACCGAATTGGGTAACATCCGAAACGTACACCCCATGAATGAAGGGTCATGCAATGAAGATTTAACTACCCATAAATGAGAGTATATTATATAAATAGTATAATAATGGGCAGTACATATACCAAACAAATGGAAATAGTGGCCAATGTAGCATGAATCCCACAGGAATAAAAATTGAGATGAAAATACACTTCTGAAAATTCGGCAGCCTAACGGCCCCACATAAAACTTCAAAAATGGATTGATGAGATCAAATAGGGTATCCCACCATATTAAAATAAAATTTTCTGCAAGAGGAATATAAAAGAACATACCCCAACATAATAAATATGAGCTTAAATGAAATGACATAATGAGAGTACTTAAAAAAGGAGAGAGGTCGGATCCCTTACGAAAATTCGGCAGCCTAACGGCACAACTCAAAAAATCCAAAATGGATTGGGGAGATAAAATAGGGTCTCTCATCATATGAACATAAAAAGTAAAGTAGGAGTAATATAAAAGAACATCCCAATCGTAAAACAGATGATCTTAAAAGGAATGACATAAAAAAGTGTACTTAAAAAGAAAGAGAGAGGTATGATCCCTTACCTTGGGCCCGACTTGACTCGATCGTTCATTAACGTCCTGTATAATAAACTTGACTTAATTTCCACTTTCATAAGAACCTTTTTCAAGTTAATTGTTCCTTTTATATCACTTATTGACATGTTATAATCAATATGTAATCATTTATGTAAATAATGTTTGTTTTGTCGATATTTGGTTCTTAAGTCGAAAGTGGACTTCTTACAATTGCATGTTGTCTGTGTGGTTGAAGGTTCATTATATCCAGAATTATATTCATGATTTTGATATCATATATATCATATATATCCAGAATATACATGTATTTATAATATTACATAACAATTTATAGGTAAGAAATGAAATGCACTGTTCATGGAGACGGTAAGTCGTATGTACGCATGAACTCTACTTTCATTTCTATGTCATATTAATGGAATTAAAACAAAATGAGAGGTATTTATATTTTAATTCAAAAATTATATTCATCATTTATATGTGACATAAATCATATATAATAACTTTAAATCCATCCTTTATACATCCCACATATGGCATTAACGACTCAAATCAATTTGAGGGGGCGATACTCCGCACTTCCTAAAATGAAATTATCGTGTTTACCCACAATGGAAACCATAAAGTTATGAAAAAAAAGAAAAATAAATAATCTTAAGTAAAACATAAAAATATTATATATCATATATAAATATAGTGACATCATAATGGCCACCTTTGAAGGTGTTATATGAGTGTTGAACAATCATCATTTCGTGAGGCTGAAATTCGCCATCCATAGAAACAATATGTTCTTTAACCATTTGATGTAGGTGTGTGTAAGTGTAGCTAGAATTATTTTTATAACAACATCCTAGTATATTGAATATACTGGATTTGTTATAAAATAAATGAATAAAAAATGTTTAGGGGGTTGGAGATGTAAAATAAATCAAAAGGACACAAGTGAAGACATTACCTTAAAATCGGTTAACTCTTTTTGATTTGAGCTCAAAGGCTTCCTTGGGATGACTTCTGCCCAAAGTGAGGCTTCTAGGAGTAATATAGGGATGTGTAGAGACAAAATCGGAAGATCTAGGCCGATCCAAAGGCTTGAGAGGTGTTGTTAAGGTGATAGTGGTGGGGGACTTTTATAAAAGGAGAGGAGGGGCACTCTTGGAAAGTAAAGAAATGTTACGTTATTTTAAAATGTGTTTCGGATTTAAAAGGTCCCAAATTGATATAATTCGAGGATAACATGATAAGGGTTCTAAATAAACCCATCCAATAGGTTTTTGACCATTTTAGGTCTTATATTTTACATTTTATTTTCATTTTATTTAAATCGTTAACTAATGAGGTAATCGCTGCATCATCATGGTTCAATAAATAATTTTATTTATTTAATTTATAAAAATTATAAAAAAAATATCAAGATTTAGGAAATCTTTTAAGATTATTAATGACTATTTATAGTCAAAAATATGAATTGTATAACCCCATTTAATAATTGTTTTAGTAAAACATCTCATGTTTGTGACATTTTAATTTTAACATTAAATAAAAGTCATTAATGCCATTATCATACCCATGTGGCTCAATGAGGTCCCCAAAATCGACCCATGGGTTTTCATGGTCGGACATGACATATCCAATAAGGGTAGGACATGTGTTTACGTCATTTCATATTATTAAAATATTATTTTTACCATAAACTACACTAATTACCTCTAATCGCGATTAAAAACTTAAAAGTTACTATTAACCAAAAAATTATTTTAATTCTATTGAACCACATTTTACTTCTTAATGAAAACCATGTATGTTGTATTTTTGATATTCAAAACACCGAGGTGGAAAAATTTCATTTAAACGGAAAATCTGTTATTTTTAAGTACCACTTAGTGGTTTCACTATTCATCAAAAATTGATGTTCTTCAGAAAAATAACAAAACTTATCCCTAAGCTATATTTTCTATTCCGAATTCAAAAATGAATTATATTTTACAAAATTAAAAACATATAAGTTGTATTAATTAATTTAATAATTAATCCCACTGTCAGAGCAAATAGCGTGTTTTTATAAAACCATAAGTATCAAAAGATTGACACTAGTTTAAGTCCGATTTCAAAGTGAAATTAATTTCAATGACCACAATTGGATTAAATGGTAAAAATATATTCTAATTTAACTTTAAAACCAATTCAAAATATAATCTAATCCTAAAAATAAATTAGATTAAAAAGTGGTTATGATTTAAAATGCAACATTTTTCACTATTCATTAAAAAATGAACTTTATCGGAAAAATACCAAAAATTTACACAAAGTAAATTTTGATGTCCCGATTCTAAAGAAGAATTTTATTTTTTCAAATATAAAACATAAAATTGTAAAAAAGTGTATTTAAAAGAGGTTCTCCATCAAAAGGCGGTTAATCAACCTTTTAATGAATATTAGAATGTTTATGCTTAAAAATTGGATTCATTCTCATTTTTAATCCTCTAACATTTATTGTAAAAAGTAAAAATATTTTAAAAACATACATAATAATTTTTTAGTTAGTTCATTTCTTTCCCGCCATTAAAATGGCTAGGCGTTAACTACCATTTAAAATAATATTATTTTATTATTAGAGTACAACGTAAGATTTCAAAGAAACTCATTTTCACGTATTGGGTATGCCATCGAGCATAGAGTTCCAATTAAAGTAATATTAATATATTTTTTTCACAAATATGGATAATTATAAAAATGTCATATTCTTTATTTACCTGGGGTGTTACAAGATTGATGCTCTCAACTGGGATGAATTCAAAGGTATGGTTCATGAGAATTATTTTCCTAATGCTGTTCGACTTTGGATGGAAATACAATTTTGGGAATTGAGGCAAGAAGATGACTCAGTGGCTACTTATGATGAAAGGATCACTCAATTGGAAAGGTATTCTATAAATTTTATCCGAGACCTTGATAGTCAAATCAATCGTTTTTACTCAGGATTAAAGCCAAAATATCGAAGGGCATAATCTTTTCGCAAGTTCAAGAGTTATGAAAATCTTGTTCAATGTGCTAAGAAGGTGGAAATTGAGTTTTTCGATGATCAAGTGTTCTATAACAACCAACAGAAGAAGAGACCAAGGTGGCAAAAGAAAGGGAAGAATTCTTCAAAAATGTCTGATGGTAAGAAAACTATGTTTCCAGTTTATGATATATGTGGTAAAAGGCATGTTGGGGAATGTCTTTTGAATTCTGGACAGTACTACCGATGTGGTAATATGGGACATAAGGCTCATGATTGCACTGAAAAATATCAGGGTGATGGTATGACCAAATTTTATTTACAGTTAGTGAAATGTTTCAAGTGCAATGAGATGGGTCATTATGCAAACG
Organism: Viscum album; assembly: GCA_963277665.1. Taxonomy (NCBI): domain Eukaryota; kingdom Viridiplantae; phylum Streptophyta; class Magnoliopsida; order Santalales; family Viscaceae; genus Viscum; species Viscum album. Next base: position 2,004,726,841 of record OY728136.1, read on the forward strand.
AGTGTTCGAAAATGAGATCAAATGATGCCAAGTAGTCAGACTACAAGAAAAAAGGAGTGGTGAAATCCTTTGCAACTACATCATCAGATGTTGGGCCAGAAAATGAAGTGGTATCAGGTACATTGTTTTTTTTATCAGATTATACAAATGTGTTGTTTGATTCGGGGGATACACATTCTTTCATCTCTGAATATTTTTCTAGTAAATTGGGAATTCCATCTCAAGAAATGACTCCTGATCATGTGGTAAAAACACCTAGGGGAAATGTTGAGGAAAAAAGAATTTATAAGAGTCTTCCTATCATTATCTGTTGAAAGTACCTACTTGAAAACCATATTGTTTTACATCTAGTAGAGTTTGATGTTATCCTGGGTATGGATTGGCTCTCAGTTTATCACGCTATGATTGATTGTAGAGCTAAAGAAGTTTCTTTTCAGAAAGGTTTTCTGTTTGTGTACAAGAATGAACCCTTACTGTTGATAACATATCAAGAGGCTGAGAAACATGTCAAAGATGGAAATGAACATAACCTTGAACATATTGTTGAAAAAAAGGAACCGTTCAGATTATCGATGTTCCATTAGTAAATGAGTATCATGATGTTTTTCCAGATGAGATGCCTAGAATAATACCAGACTAGGAAGTTTAATTTAATGTTGACATTGTTGTGGATGATAAGACAATTTCAAAACCCCCTTATCGAATGGCTCAAATTGAACTTTTAGAGTTGAAGGAGAAATTTCAAGATTTATTAGATAAATGTTTCATTCTACATAGAACATCACAATGTGGTGCTTATATATTATTTGTTAAAACAAATGACAGTTCTATGAGTATTTGAATTGAATATAGCGCCTTGAATAATGCCACTGTTAAGAAAAAATATCCATTGCCTCATATCGACGATTTGTTTGACCAGCACCAGGGAGCTCAGTATTTTTCAAAGAATGACCTGAGACCGGGGTACCATCAGTTGAAGGTAAAGGATGAAAATATTCTGAAGACTGCATTTCGTATAAGATATGGCCATTACGAATTTTTAGTAATGCCTTTTTGGCTAACCAGTGCACCTGATGTATTGATGGACCTTATGAATAGACTCTTCCATGCATTCTTTGATAAGATTGTGGTTGTTATCATTGATGTTATTTTGGTGTTTTCTAAAAGTAAAGAGGAGCATGAATGTCATTTAAGGTTTATTTTTCAAACCTTAAAAAACATGAAATTTTATGGTAAATTCAGAAAGTGTGAGTTTTGTTTGCAAAAGATTTCTTTCCTTGGTCACATTGTTTCTAAATATGGAATAACTGTAGATCCTACAAAAATAAAGGTTGTTGAAGAATGGCCAAGACCCACAAATGTAACTGAGATTCATAGTTTTCTTGGATTTGTAGGCTATTACCGAAGGTTTTTTAGAAATTTTACCCAGTTATCTAGTACAATGACTAAGATAACTCAGAAGGGTGTTATGTTTATCTGGACAAAAGAATGTGACGATTTTTTTCATGAATTGGAATGAAGCTTGGTGAATGCTCCAGTTTTGGCTTACCTTCAAGGAATGGTGAGTTTGATATCTACAGTGATGCTTCATTGAAAGGACATGGTTGCATCCTAATGCATAATGATCAGGTAATTACATATACTTCACGATAGTTGAAAACTCATGGGTTAAAATACCCTACACATGATTTGGAATTAGCTTCTATTTTTTCACTTTAAAATTTTTGAGGCATCATTTGTATGGTGTAAAGTGTGAAATACATAATGATCACAAAAGTCTAAAGTATATATTCACTCATAATGAACTGAACATGAGATAGAGGAGATGGCTAGAATTAATCAAGGATTATTATTGTGTAAATAATTACCATTTGGGAAAATAAAATAAAGTGGTTGATTCTATGAGTCAAAAAAGTAATGCTTCATTAACAATTCTATGTTTGGAACGTGATCCTTTGGTTAAGGATTTTATGAAAATTAGCATAAATGTAGTTGGTGCAGGATGTTATTCTATTTTGTTTCAGGTATGAGTGAAATCTTATCTATCAGACAGAATTCAGTAAGCACTGAAGTAAGATAGTGAGTTGCAGAAAAAGGTAGAGCTGGTTCAGAAGGGTATGTTTCCTGAATTCAACATTGATAATGATTGTGTTTTGTGATTTGGTGAGATATGTTGTGTGCCGTGTGATTCATAGTTTAATAGAGAGTTGTTATGTGAAGCTCATAGTTCTGCGTTTTCAGTTTATCCAGGCAGTACTAAGATGTGTAGATATCTTCAGGAGTATTACTAGTTGGATGGAACGAATATAGATATTTCTGATTTTACTGTGAAGTGTTTGACATGTCCACAGGTTAAAGAAAAGTGGTAGTTACTGAAAGGGATGCTTCAGCCTTTTCCAGTAACAAATTCTAAATGGGGGAATATATCCATGGACATCGTTGTTGGATTGCAGAAGACACCATGTGGTAATAAAGCAATTTGTGTTATTGTTGATCACATGACGTAATCTGCTTATTTCCATGCTATACAAGAGACGTTTTCTCTAGATAATCATTCTCATTTGTATCATAAAGAGATAGTCGGTTTACATGGAGTTCCCCTCTCCATTGTATATGATCGTGATCCCAGCATTACTTCTATCTTTTGGAATGTCCTTCACAAGTCATTGGGTACTGAATTAAATTTTACTACAGCTTTTCATCCTCAATCAGATGGGTAGTAAGAAAGAAAAATTTAGACATTGGAGGATATTCTACATGCTTGTTTGGTGGATTATCAGGGAAGTTGGGACGAACATCTTTCTTTGGTTGAGTTTTCTTATAATAATAGTTTTCATTCCAGTATAGAGATAGCACCATTTGAGGCATTATATGGGAAGCAGTGTCGAACTATAGATTTTTTTGATGAAGTGGGTGAGATGAAGTTGATGGGACCAGAATTGGTAGAATATTTGGTAGAAAAACTTCATCTAATACAGAAACATATGGGAATAGCTTAGTGAAGGTAGAAAAATTATGCGGACAACAGGAGGAAGGATCTCTCTTTTGAAGTAGGTGATCATGTCATCCTCAAAGCTTCACCATGGAAAAGTGTGATGCGATTCGGTAAGAAAGGAAAGTTGTGTCCAAGATTTATTGGACCATATGAAAATCTGGAGAGAGTTGGATCAGTTGCATACTGAGTGGCTTTACCTCCAAGTTTATCTCAGGTATACAATGTTTTTCATGTTTCAATGTTAAGGATGTACATACCAGATCCATCTCATGTTTTGATTCCAGAGGTAGTTCAGTCGGAAGAGAACATATCTTATGAGGAAAAACCTATCCAGATTCTTGAACACATGGATCAAGTGTTACGAAATAAGGTGATTCATCATGTAAATGTTTTCTGGAGAAACCACATGATTGAAGAGGCAACATGGTAATCTGAAAATGCAATAAGGGATAAATACCACGACTTATTCGATAAGTAAATAAATTGAGGGGACACCATTTTCTAAAGGAGGTAAGGATGTAACATCCAAACTAAGTAATGAATAATATATTATCTTATCTATTTCTATTTATGAATTAGATAGTGTTTCAAAGGCTTAAAATGAGAATAAATCTGATCATAAGCATAAAATACTCTAATATTTTAAAAAGATTGTTTTACAGCCTTTTGATGACGAACCATTTTTAAATATATCATTTAATAATTGTATAATATCTATTTGTCAAAATAAACCGATTATTTAGTATTGGGACATTGAAATTTTCTTTTGATAAATTTTTGGTATTTTTCTGACAATGTTCATTTTTTAATGAATAGTGACAAATCTTGCATTTTACATCAAAAATGCTTTTTCATCTAATTTCATTATATCGATATATTATCTTCCTAATTGGTTATAAAGTTTATATAGAATATATTTTTACTATTTAATCCAATGGAAGTCATTGGGATTAATTTCACTTTGAAGTTTAACATAAACAATTATCACTCTTTTGATAGAAATTATTTCTAAAAAACCCAGTATTTGTTTTGACAACATGAATTATTTTTAAATTAATTATTGCAATTTATGTTTTTTTAATTTGGTAAAATGGATTCCATATTTGTGATCAGAAGTTAAAAATTATTTATTTAAGACACTTTTGTTTTTTGACATTATGAATAGTAATGACGGTAATTATCTTTAATTATCTTGATTAATTGGTTATCGGGTAGGTAAGGGTAATAAAATAATATCATAATAAAAAAATGACCCCAAAATGTGTCCTAATGCTACTTGTTTTGTCATGACCGACCATGGTATTCCTTGATCCAAACTTAGGGACCCCATGGAATCACTTTTGTGTGATAGTGACTTTTTATCTTTTTATTTTTAAAGAAAGTTAACTATAACAATGTATGAAACACCAAAGTAAAACAATTTTTTTTTTTGTAAATGATCTCTTTGACTATAAATAGTTATCGGAAAGATAATAATATTTCCTATATCATAGTAGTTTTTTATAATTTTTAGACATTAAAAAATTTAAATTTTTTATGACACCATGATGATGCAACGATTCCCTCATTAATGAATGGTTTAAATAAAATAAAAAGATAATGTAAAATATAATAAATAGACTTGTCAAAAACATATTTAATGAGTATATTTAGAACCCTTATCACCTTATCCTTGATATATATCAATGTGGGACAATTAAAATCTGAAACTCATTTTAATATAAAGTAACATTTCTTGACTTTCCAAGAGTGCCCCTCCTCCCTCTTATAAAAGGCCCCCACCTCTACCAACATACCCACAACAATAAAGCCATTGGATCGGCCAAGATCTACTCATTTTATCTCTCCAAATCCCTCTCTTCTTCATAGAAGCATTACCTTAGGCATAATTCTCTTCAAGAAACTCTTTTTGTTCAAACCAAGAGGAGTTACCCGATTTAAAGGTAATGTCTTCGGTTGTGTTATTTTGTTTTATTTTGCTTCTCCAACCCCCTAAACTATTTTTATTACTATATTTTGTAACAAAAACATTATATTAAATATACTAGAATTTTTTATGAGAAGGGTTCAAGCTACACTTACACACACCTTCGTCTAATAGTTAAAGAACATACTGTTTCTATGGATGGAGAATTTCTACCTCACGAAACGATGATTGTTCAATATTCATTAAACACCATTCATGGTGGTCATTAAGATGTCACTATATTTATATATGATATATATTATGATTATCTTTTCCTTATTCTTATGTATTTTTCATTTATGGCATAACTTTATGGTTTCCTTTATGGGTAAACACGATATCTTCATTTTAGGAAGTGCGGACTACCACCCCCTCAAAGTGATTTGATTCATTAATGTCATATGTGGGACGTATAAATGATGGAGGTAATGATATTATATATGATATTATACTGTAATTATAATATACCTTAATATCATTATGAATTCATTCCATTAAATACAAAATAGAAATGAAAGCAGCGTTCAAGTGTAAGTATGGCTTACCGTCTCCATGAATGGTGCATTTCATTTCTTACCTCTAAATGTTATATAATATTACAAATGCATGTATATGCTAGATATATATTATATATATGATATCTACTTCCTGAATTTAATTCATGATATAATAGATATTTACCACATGAACAACTTGTAATTATAAGGAGTTTATTTTTTACTCAAGTACCAATGATCGACAAAACGTCCGTTATTGACATAAATAATTACATAGTGTTCATTATATGGTAATAAGTGATAAAAAATGAATAATTAACTTGAAAAATGTTCTTAACCAAGTATAAATTTACTCATGTTTATTATTTAGGAGATTAAAGAACGATCTAGTCAAGTCGGACACAAGGTAAGGGACATCGTCTCTATCTCCTTTCATTGAGGCATATTTTGTTTTATACACAACTTTATTATATATGTTGTATAAACCCCATTATCTTATACATTTATTCAAAAGAAATCTTTTCATATTATCTGTTTTACTAAATGACAAAAGGGGATTTTTTTGTCTTACGTTTGTGGCAACAACAACCTCTATCCCGCCTTGACCATTATTTGAGTTTTGGAATCCTCTACATGCTATAACATTTTTTAAATGAAAAAAGAAATACCATGTTTTACTTTTATTTTATTTTGGTATCGAAAATGGTTTTGATAATGTTTTGATGATATCAATGAGTTTTTTATATCTTGTTATTGAGATCTGGAAATGTTATGTTTCCTTTTTGCGTGTTTTATGTGATACGATTAAGTTAGGGTTCTTGGGAATTTTTTAAGATGACAAGTGGTTCTATGATAAGCTAAGGGGGGGTGAGCCCGTAATAGCTCTCCAATGCATTGGGTAACGTGAAGGGGTTGAACAGTAAGGTTTATTCAAAGAGATTTAGGGAATAAACTGTGATGGGTATTTCAAACGTAACCATGAGGGTTACTCCCTATGTAAGAATGTTATGAATGAAACAAGTTCTCTTTATGTATTATGATTTCTATGAGTTATTCATTATTTGATGAGGTATGTTAAAGTGATTATGTTTTATGAGTAAATTATGATTTCATTAATTCTTATGTATCCATGGACTAACGTTTTCATTCCTTATTTTTATATAACATACTGATCATTTTATGCTTGTCCAATTTTTTTGAATTGTTTTTCACAGGTAAAGGGAAATGTACATGATGTGATGGTAGTGTCAAGGAAGTGTCATGAAATAATCCATGTTTTTTAATATGCTTCCTTTGATGGGAAAAGTAAATATTGGCTTTAATTTAATATAAGGCCTCGACCTTAAACCTTACTTAATATTGAATTAAATGAATAATTTACATTGAGGATCTTTTCAGGTTTAGAATTTTAGAGAATTAGGACATAACTATTACATCTCAAAAGATTACAAAGTAGACACTTCTACTATGTTTCCGTAAAATAAAAACTCTTAAAAAGAAACATGTCTACTTCCATGTTTTATATAGCAGACTTTCCCTTGATCCCATCCTTGACCCTATTCCACATTAAGTCCTGTGAAAAACATTTCAAAAAAACTTGGGGTGAGCATAAAAAGCTCAGTAAGGGATACACAAGGAATGAAATCTTTTTGTTTATCAAAACAACAATTAAACCATGTATACTTTATCAAAGTACAACTTATCACCTCTATGAATTAGTAAAAACACTTCACCGAATAAAAGATCATTACATACCCTTTTGTAAGCGAAATATTACCATAAAACACATATAAAGATCACATAACATATAAAGGTAACTTTGAACATAAACATACTTAAATGGAATAACCATACGGTCGACTTCCACACATATCACCTAATGGAATAGCCATACGGCCGAATTCCATACCCAATGCATTGGAGGTTATAACGTAACCAGCCGTCCTGGTATTCACGGCACCACCCGTCATAAGGTTCATCACGTAACCACCCGTCAAATGTCCAAGTACCATTATAAAATCATAATACATAAAACAAATATAATGGAATGAAAACATTTCCACACTTTGATCACAATATATCACATAAAAATATTGACATAACAAATCCATTATAAAAACCATTTACAATACCAAAATACATAAATGAGTATATGGTATTTATTTCATTTTAAAAACATTACGGCTTGTTGAGGAAGCCAAAGACTAAATAATACTCGCGGTGGCGGAAAAGGTCGTTGTCACTGTGAACTTAAAAAGAAACATTCATTTTTGTCGTTTTGTAAAATGATTTGTAGAAAAAGATTAATTTTGTATAAAAGTAAAATTCAATGGTGTTTATACACTGTATAGAAGAAAGTTTTGTATAAAACAAAATATGCCTCACTGAAAGGAGATTGAGATGAAGTCCCTTACCTCGGGTCCGACTTTCATCGATCGTTCTTTAACATCCTGAATAATAAACTTGAGTTAATTTCTACTTGATTAAGAACCTTTTTCAAGTTCATTATTCCTTTTATATCACTTATTACCATGTTATGACAATTAGGTAGTCATTTAAGTTGATAACGGTCGTTTGTCGATATTTGGTACTTCAGTCAAAAGTGAACTTCTTACAATTACTTGTTGTTCGTGTGGTCAAAGGTTCATTATATCTAGAATGATATTCATTATTTGGATATCATATATATAATATATATCCAGAATATATGTTTATTTATAATATTACATAATCATTTATAGGTAAGAATAGAAATGCACCGTTCATGGAGATGGTAAGTCGTACGTACGTATGAACGGTACTTTCATTTCATTGTCATATTAATGGAATTAAAACTAAATGAGAGATATGTATATTTTAATTCCAGAATTATATTCATCATTTAGATGTAACATACATCATATATATCCATTGTATATATGTACTTATAATATTACATTACATTTTGATATAAGAAATGAAATGCACCGTTCATGAAGACGGTAAGCCGTATGTACGCATGAACTCTACATTCATTTCTATCTCATACTTTAATGGAACGAAATAATAATTATATAAAGGTATATTATAATTCTAGTATAACATCATATATAATAACTTTAAATCCATCCTTTATTAATCCCACATATGGCATTAACGAATCAAATCACTTTGAGGGGGCGGTAGTCCGCACTTCCTAAAATGAAGATATCGCGTATACCCATAATGGAAGCCATGAAGGTGTGCCATAAATTAAAAATACAGAAGCTTAAGGAAGATATAAACATAATATATATTATATATAAATATAGTGACATCTTAATGGACACCTTTGATGGTGTTGGATGAATATTGAACAATTATCGTTTCATGAGGCAGAAATTTGCCTTCCACAGAAACAATATGTTCATTAACCATTAGATGTAGGTGTGTGTAAGTGTAGCTCGAAATATTATTATAACAACATCCTAGTATATTGAAGAGAATAGAGTTGTTACAAAATAAATTCAAAAAATAGAGTTTATGGGGTTGGAGAAGAAAAATAAAACAAAAGGACACAAGTGAAGACATTACCTTAAAATCGGGTAACTCTCTTAGATTTGAGCTCAAAGGATTCCTGGGGAAAACTTCAACCCAATGTGAGGCTTCTAAGAGTTATATAGGGATGTGGAAAGACAAAATGGGCAGGGGTTGTCCGAGCCAGAGGCTTTGGAAGTGTGGGTAAGGTGGTAGATGTGGGGGCCTTTTATAAGAGGATAGGAGGGGCACTCTTGGAAAGTAAAGAAATGTTACTTTATTTTAAAATGAGTTTCGAATTTAAAAGGTACCACATTGATATAATTCGAGGATAAGGTGAGAAGGGTTCTAAATCCACCCATACAATAGGTTTTTTACAAGCTTAGGTCTTATATGTTACATTATATTTTCATTTTATTTAAATCGTTAAATAATGAGGTAATCGCTGCATCATCATGGTGCCATAAATAATTTAAAATATTTAATTTCTAAAAATTATAAAAAAATATCATGATGTATAAAATCTTGTAATATTTCTAATGAATATTTTTAGTCAAAAATCTGAATTGTATACCCCCATTTAAAAATTGTTTTAGAAAAACAACTCATGTTTGTGACATTTTTACTTTGACATTAAATAAAAATATATTAATGTTATCTTCCTTCCAATGTGGCTCCAAGGGGTCCCCAAGTTGACTCATGGATTTCCTTGGTTGGCCACGACATATACAATAATTTTAGGACATTTTTGTAGGACATTCCATATTATTAAAACATTATTTTTACCTTAAACTACACTAATTACCTCTAATCACGATTAAAAACAAAAAAGTTACTATTCACTAAAAAATTATTTTAATCCAATTGAACCACATTTTACTTTTTAATTGGAACCATGTATGTCGGATTTTTGAAATTAAAAACATGGAGTTGGTAAAATTTCATTTAAATGGAAAATCAATTTTTATAAGTACCACTTAGTGGTTTCACTATTCATAAAAAATTGATGTTTTTCAGAAAAATATCAAATATTCACCCTAGGCTATATTTGATATTCCGAATTCAAAAATGAAGTCCATTTTACAAAATTCAAAACAAATAAGTTGCATTAATTAATTTAATAATTAATTCCCGCGTCAGAGCAAATAGCGTGTCTTTATGAAACAATAAGTATCAAAAGATTGACATTAGTTTACATCCTATTTAAAAGTGAAATTAATTACAAAGAACAGTATTGGATTTAATGGTAAAAATATATTCTAAATACACTTTAAAAACAATTCAAATGATAATCTAATCATATAAATAAATTTGATTAAAAAGAGGTTTTGAATTAAAATACAACCTTTTACACTATTCATTACAAAATGAACTTTATCGGAAAAATATCAAAACTTTACACAAGGTAATTTTTGATGTCCTGATTTTAAGGAAGAGTTTTATTTGGTGAAATAGAATTTATAAGAGTGAAAAAACTATATTTAATGACGATTCGCCATCAAAAGGCGATAAGTGAACCTTTAGTGAAAATTAGGGTATATATGCCTAAAATTTAATTCTTTCCATATTTTAAGCCTTTATCTTTTATTAGATAAAATTAAAAACATTTAAAAAACATATATAATCATATATTAGTTATTTCTATCCATTCCCGCCAATACAACAGCAATGTGTTAACTACCATTTAAAATAATATTATTTTATTACTAGTGTGCAACGTAATATTTCAATGAAACTCTTTGTTGCGTATCAGGTATGCTATCAAACATAGAAACCCCTTTAAAGTAAAATTAATATTTAATTTGTAAATATTAATTAATATGAAAATTTATTATTCTTTATTTACCTGGGATGTTACATCCATCCCCCCTTTTGGAAATTACTTCCTTGCTATTTTATTCGCTTATCAAAATAAGTGGGGGTATTAATCCCTCATAGCATTTTCAGATTCCCACATTGTCTCTTCAACCATATGGTTTTTCACAAAACCTTTACCTGGTAAATCACCTTATTCTGTAACACTTTCTCCATGTGGTCAAGAATATGGACCGGCTGTTCTTCATAAGAAAGGTTCCTTTCCAGCTGAACTACCTCTGGACTCAAAACATGAGATGGATCTAGCATATACTTTCTCAACATCGAAACATGAAAAACATTGTGTACCTGAGATAAACTCGGAGGTAAAGCCACTCGGTAAGAAACTGATCCAACATTCTCCATAATTTCATATGGTCCAATTAACCTTGGACTCATCTTTAAATTCTTAACAAATCGCATCACACTTTTCCATGGTGAGACATTGAGAAAAACATGATCACCTACCTCAAAAGAGAAATCCTTTTTCCTGTTGTCCGTATAACTCTTCTGCCTGCTCTGAGCTATTCTCATCTGTTTCTGAATCAACTGAACTTTTTCTGCCATCTCTTCTACCAATTCTACTCCCATCAGCTTCCTTTCACCCACTTCATCTCAAAAAGTTAGAGTTTGACACTGTTTACCATATAATGCCTCGAATGGTGCCATTTGTATACTGTAATGAAAACTGTTATTATAAGAAAACTCAACCAAAGAAATATGTTGGTCCCAAATTCCCAAATAATCCATTAAACAAGCTCGTAGCATATCCTCCAAAGTATGTATTGTTCGTTCTGACTGCCCATCTGATTGCGGATGAAAAGCTGCACTAAAATTTAATTCAGTACCCAACGACTTCTGAAGGCCTTTCCAAAATTTAGAAGTAAACCTGGGATCACGATCAGATACAATGGAGAGGGGAACTCCATGCAACCTGACTATATATTTAAGATACAATCGAGAAAGATGATCTAGAGAAAAAGTATCTCTAATGGGAAGGAAATGATCAGATTTAGTCAAGTGATCGAAAATAACCCAGATTGCATTATTACCTCGAGATGTCTTCGGTAATCCCACAAAAAAGTCCATGGTTATATTTTCCCATTTCCACTCTGGCACTGGTAAAGGCTGGAGCATCCCTTTAGGTAACTGCTGCTCTTCTTTAACCTGCTGAAAACTCAAACACTTCACAGTAAAATCTGCATTATCTATTTTTCATTCCATCCAACCAGTAATACACCCACAGATCTCTATACATCTTAGTACTTCCAGGATGAACTGAAAACGGGGAACTATGAGCCTCACATAACAACTCGTTCTTCAATTGTGAATCACCAGGGACACATAATCTCTTCCCAAACCTCAAAACACAATCATTATCAATGTTGAATTCAGGCAACTTACCCTTCTGAACCAGCTCTACATTTTTCTAAAACTCACTGTCTTCCCTCTGTGCTTGCTTAATTCTGTCTGATAGGAATGATCTCACTGATACCTTAAACAAAATAGAATAATTTCCTGCACCAACAACTTCTATGCCAAAGTTCATCAAATCAAAAACCAAAGGATCTCGTTCCAAACGTATCATGGATAATGAAGCATTACTTTTTCGACTCAAAGAATCAGCCACTGTATTTGCTTTTCTCGGATGGTAATGAATTGTACAATCATAATCCATGATTAATTCCATCCATCTCCTCTATCTCATGTTCAATTATTTCTGATTGAATATATACTTTAAACTTTTGTGATCAGTATATATTTCACACATTACTCCATACAAATGATTCCTCCAAATTTTTAGAGCAAAAACAACAGCAGCTAATTCCAAGTCATCTGTAGGGTAATTTACCTCATGAGTTTTCAACTGACGTGAAGCATATATAATTACCTAATCATTCTGCATAAGGACACAACCAAGTCCCTTCAATGAAGCATCACTGTAGATAACAAACTCACCATTCCTGTAAGGAAGTTTGAAAACTGGAGCATTCCCAAATCTTCTTTTCAACTCCTAAAAACAATCATCAAATTCTTTTGTCAAGATAAACATAACACCCTTCCGAGTTAGCTTAGTCATTGGACTAGATAACCGTGAAAAATTTTCAACAAACCTTCGGTAGTAACCTGGAAAACTATGGAAAATACAGATCTCGGTTACATTTGTGGGTCTTGGCCATTCTTCAACAACTTATGTTTTAGCAGGATCAACAGTTATGCCATTTTTTGAAACAATGTGTTCCAGGAATGAAATTTGTTGTAACAAAAACTCACACTTGCTGAATTTTCCGTAAAGTTTCTTTTCTTTTAAGGTTTGCAAGATATCCCTTAAATGACTTTCATTCTCCTCTTTTGTTTTAGAAAACACCAAAATATCATCAATGAAAACAACCACAAACTTATCCACGAACTCATGGAAATTCTATTCATAAGGTCCATGAATACAACAAGTGCATTGGTTAACCCAAAAGGCATAACTACAAATTCATAATGGCCATATCTAGTACAAAACACAGTCTTCATAATGCCTGCTTCTTTTACTTTCAACTAACGGTACCCCGACCTCAAGTCAATCTTCGAAAATTACTGAGCTCCCTAGATATGATCAAACAAATCATCGATATGAGGCAAAGGATACTTGTTCTTAATAGTAATGTTTTTTAAGGCTCTATAATCAATGCAAAGTCTCATTGAGCCATCTTTCTTTTTAACAAACAAGACAGGAGCACCCCATGGGGATGTGCTAGGACGAATGAAACCTTTATCTAATAACTCCCGAAATTGCTTCTTTAACTCTAAAAGTTCAACTTGAGCCATTCGATAAGGGGGTATTGAAATTGGCTTAGAATCATGAACTAAGTCAACAGTACATTCAACTTCCCGAACATGAATAATACCAGGAAACTCATCAGAAAAAACATCAAGATACTCATTTACCACTGGCACATCATTAATCTGAACAGTTCCTTTATTTTCAGCAATATGTGCAAGGAAACCTTCATTTCCATCTTTTACTAGTTTCTCAACTTCCTGATTTGTTATCAAAAGTAAGGGCTCATTATTTTATACAAACTGAAAATCTTTCTGAAAAGAAACCATTTTAGCTCTGCATACAATCTTATCATGATAAACAGAAATCCAATCAATGACCAAAATAACATCAAACTCTACTAGAGGAAAAACAATAAGGTTTGCTAGTAGATTCTTTCCGCACACAAGGATATGAAGGTTAATATAATTCCTTTTTTTCTCAACGTTCCCTCCGGGTGTTTTTACCATAAGTTCAGGATTCATATCTTGAGATGGAATTTCAAATTTACTAGAAAACTTCTCAGAAATGAAATAATGTGTAGACACTGAATCAAACAACACATTGGCATAATCTGAACAAACAAACAGTGTACCTGATACTACTTCATTCGATGGCCCAACATCTGCTGAAGTAGTTGTAAAGGATTTCACCACCCCTTTATTCTTGTAGTCTGGCTGCTTTCCCCCAGTTGAGTTCTTCGTTAGACACTCATTTTCATAATGACCCATTTCATTACGCTTAAAACATCATACCTCTAGCTTTTCATTACCTGCTAGATCATCTTCTTTATAGTTACGAGCAATATGACCAGACTTACCACACCGAAAGCACTTTCCATACTTGGAAAAACATTCTCTGGGATGTATTTTACCACACTTCTCACAGGATGGATATTTGGTTTTCTTACCTCCTTGCTTCTTTGATGAATTCTTCCCCTTTTCCTGCCAACTGGACCTCTTTTTCTGTTGTTTGTCAAAGAACACCTAATCATCAGAAAAATTCATTTCCACCTTCTCTGCACATCGAAAAAGTTTTTCATAACATTTGAACTCAGGAGAAGCTAAATCCCTTCGATACTTTGGCTTTAACCCCGAGTAAAAATGTTTTATTTTACTATCAAGATCTCATATGATGTTTGGAGCATACCTTGCCAATCGAGTGAACTTTTCTTCATAAGTAGCCACTGAGTCATCCTCCTGTCTCAATTCTAGGAACTGTTTTTCCATCCTAAGACGAACCACCTTAGGAAATCATTTCTCAAGAAACATACCTTCGAATTCTTCTCAGTGACGATCATCAATCTCATCACTATCCCTGATATTTTTCACCATCGATCACCACTGATCAGATTCACCTTCTAATTCGTAAATAGAAAGAATAACCTTTTGATGTTCTGAACACCCCATGACATCAAAAATCCTATCCAGTGCTTTAATACACCCTTCAGCTTGCACGAGGTCAGATGATCCTCTAAATTATGGGGGATGTTGCCTCATGAAATGTTCCACCACTGACATGTTCCTCTGCGGTTGATCTGATATATCTCATGCATGGATACCACCACCATTTATATCCTGAGTCAACTGTGCCATCACTGCAACAAACTATCCAGTTCTGATTCCAACCATCTCAGGTTGCTGATTTGGAAGGTTGTCTTATTCCTGATGTCGTCCCAACACAGCTGCTTTGTTCCCTCTGTGGAAAACAATTCTGATCACAGAAATATCTTAGGTGAAGCAACATGGTAATCTTTAAATGCTATATCATTTCAGTCATACCATAAATTAACTTATAATTTAACAATTTTCTAACTCCTAAAGTTGTCTAAACCGACCTCTCATACCAACTATAAGGCCTCGACATTAAACCTTACTTAATATTTAATTAAATGAATAATTCATATTGAGGATATTTTCATGTTTAGTGTTTTAGGGAATTAGGACATAACTATTACATCTCAAAATATTACAAAGTAAACACTTCTACTAAGTTCCCATAGAATATAAACTCTTAAAAAGAAACATGTCTAGTTCCATGTTTTATATAGCATGACTTTCCCTTGATCCCATCCTTGACCTTATTCCACATTAAGTCCTATGAAAAACATTTCAAAAAAACTTGGGGTGAGCATAAAAAGCCTAGTAAGGGATACACAAGGAATTAAAACTGTTAGTTTATCAAAACAAAAATTAACCCATGTATACTTTATCAATGTAATAATTTTCACCTTTATGATGTAGTCAAAACTCTTCACTAGATAAAAGATCATTACTTACACTATTGTAACCAAAAAATTACCATAAAACCCATATAAAGTTCACATAACATATAAAGGTAACACGGAACATAAACATACTTAAATGGAATAATCATACGGCCGACTTCCACACATATCACTTAATGGAATATCCATACGGCCGACTTCCATACCCAATGAATTGGAGGTTATAACGTAACCACCCATCTTGGAATTCATGGAACCACTCGTCATATGGTTCCTCACGTAACCACCTGTCAAATTTCCAAGTACAATTATAAAATCATAAGACATAAAACAAATATAATGGAAAGAAAACATTTCCACACATTGATTACAATATATCACATAAATATATTGACATAAAAAATCCATTATAAAAACCATTTTCAATACCAAAATATATAAATGAGTATATGGTATTTATTTAATTTTAAAAACATTATGTCTTGTTGAGGAAGCCAAAGACTAAATAATACTCGCGGCGGTGGAAAAGGTTGTTGTCACTGCGTACGTTAAAAGAAACAATCCTTTTTGTCTTTTTGTAAAACGCTTCATAGAAAAAGATTCATTTTGTATAAAAGTAAAATTCAAAGGGTTTTATACACCGTATAAAAGAATGTTGTGTATAAAACGATATATTCCTCAATGAAAGGAGATTGAGACGAAGTCCCTTACATCGGGTCTGACTTGACTCGATCGTTCTTTAACGTCCTGAATAATAAACATGAGTTAATTTCTACTTGATTAAGAACCTTTTTCAAGTTCATTATTCCTTTTATATAACTTATTACCATGTTATGAACATTATGTAGTCATTTGTGTTGATAACGGTCATTTGTTGATATTTGGTACTTGAGTCAAAAGTGAACTTATTACAATTACATGTTGTTCGTGTGGTCAACGGTTCATTATATCCAGAATTATATTCATGATTTGGATATCATATATATCATATATATCCATAAAATACATGTATTTATAATATTACACAATCATTTAGAGGTAATAAATGAAATGCACCGTTCATGGAGATGGTAAGCCGTACGTACGGATTAACGCTGCTTTTATTTTTTGTCATATTAATGGAATTAAAACTAAATGGGAGATTTGTATATTTTAATTCCAGAATTATATTCATCCTTTAGATGTAACATAAATCATATACATCCATTATATATATGTACTTATAATAGTACATTACATTTGGGGATAATAAATGAAATGCACCGTTCATGGAGACGGTAAGTCGTACGTACGCATGAATGCTATTTTCATTTCTATATCATACATTAATAAAAATAAATAATAATGAAATAAAGGTATATTATAATTATAGTATAACATCATATATAATAACATTAAATTCATCCTTTATACGTCCCACATATGGCATTAATGAATCAAATCACTTTGAGGGGGAGGTAGTTCACACTTCCTAAAATGAAGAAATCGCGTATACCCATAATGGAAGCCATGAAGGTGTGCCACAAATGAAAAATACAGAAGCTTAAGGAAGACATAAACATATTATATATAATATATAAATATAGTTTCATCTTAATGGCCACCTTTTAAGGTGTTGGAAGAATATTGAACAATCATCGTTTCGTGAGACGGAAATTCGCCATCCACAGAAATAGTATGTTATTTAACCATTAGATGTAGGTGTGTGTAAGTGTAGCTCGAACTCTTATTATAAAAAAATCCTAGTATATTTAAGATACTGGAGTTGTTACAAAATAAATTAATAAAATGATTTTAGGGGGTTGGATAAGCAAAAAAAACAAAAGGACACAAGTGAAGACATTACCTTAAAATTGGGTAACTCTCTTAGATTTGAGCACAAAGTCTTCCTTAGTATAACTTATGCCGAAATTGAGGATTCTAAGAGTTAGATAGGGATGTCTAGAGACAAAATGGGCAGGGGTTGGCCGAGCCAATGGTTTTGTAAGTGTCTGTAAGGTGGTAGAGGTGGGGGCCTTTTAAAAGAGGAGAGGAGGGGCACTCTTGGAATGTAAAGAAATATTACATTATTTTAAAATGAGTTTTGGATTTAACAGGTCTCACATTGATATAATTCTGGGATATGGTGATAAGGGTCCGAAATCCACCCATCCAATAGGTTTTTGGCTTGTTTAGGACTTATATTTTACATTATATTTTAATTTTATTTAAATCGTTAAATAATGAGGTAATCATTGCATTATCATGGTGCCATAGATAATTTATGTAATTTAATGTATAAAAATTATAGAAAAAATTGCATGACTTAGGAAATCTTTTTATATTTCTAATGAATATTTATAGTCAAAAATCTGACTTGCATAAACCCATTTAAAAATTCTTTTAGTAAAACAACTAATGTTTGTGACATTTTTACTTTAACATTAAATAATAAGATATTAATGTTATTTAACTTCCAAAGTGACTCCATGGGGTCCCCAAGATGACCCATGGATTTCCATGGTCGGACATGACATATCCAAAAAGGGTAGGACATGTTTTAGGTCATTCCATATTATTAAAACATTATTTTTACCTTAAACAACACTAATTACCTCTAATCGCGATTAAAAACATAAAAGTTACTATTCAAATAAAATTATTTTAATCACATTGAACCAAATTTTACTTCTTAATGACAACCATGTATGTCGGATTTTTGAAATTCAAAACACAGAGGTGGTAAAATTTCATTTAAACGAAAAATCTGTTTCTATATGTACCACTTAGTGGTTTCACTATTCATTAAAAATTGATGTTTTTAGAAAAATACCAAAACTTCAATCTAAGATATATTTGATATTCCAAATTCAAAAATGAAGTTCGTTTTAAAAAATTATGAACATATATGTTTCATTAATTAATTTAATAATTATTTCCCGTTGTCAGAGCAAATAGCATGTTTTTATGAAACAATAAGTATCAAAAGATTGACAGTAGTTTAAGTCCAATTTCAAACTGTAATTAATTACAACGACCACTATTGGATTTAATGGTAAAAATATATTCTAATTTGAATTTAAAACCATTTCAATATATATTATAATCATATAAATAAATTAGATTAAAAAGAGGTTTTGAAGTTAAATACAACATTGTACACTATTCATTAAAAAAAATAAACGTTATCGGAAAAATACCAAAAATTTACAGAAAGTAAATTTTGATGTCCCGATTATAAAGAAGAGTTTTATTTGGTCCAATAGAAATTATAAGAGTGAACAAAACTATATTTAATGATGGTTCTCCCTCAAAAGGTGATAAGTGAACCTTTAGTGAAAATTAGTGTATATATTCCTAAAATTTAATTTTTTCCATATTTTAAGACTTTATCTTTTATTAGATAAATGTAAAAAGATTTAAAAAACATATATAATCATATTGTAGTTATTTCTATCCATTCCCGCAAATACTACGACTATGTGTTAACTACCATTTAAAATAATATTATTTTATTTCTAGTTTGCAAGGTATGATTTCAATGAAACACTTTGTTGCGTATCAGGTATTCTATCGAACATAGCAACCCCTTTAAAGTAAAATTAATATTTAATTCGTAAATATTAAAAAATATGAAAATTTATTATTCTTTATTTACCTGGGATGTTACATGTAACCACCTTGTTTAAATGTGAAATGTAATTCATGATTTATGATCTAATTCTCTAAAACTCTAAACCTGAAAAGATCCTCAATGTGTAATATTGTAATAACTCAAGATTAAGTAATGTTTAAGTCTGGGGACATATAAGTGGTCTCTTCACGACTCATCAAATTATGTCACTCCTTCTTTCTTAATGGTTGTTCTTTTAAAATTGTGCAAAAACTAACAGAAACCGTCATGCATAGACACCTTCCATGTTGTGCCAATAGCATCAAGCATGATATCATAAATGGGATACCATAGATCATAAAAATAATTTACAATATCATGTTATTAATATAATAAATTTCAAAATTAATATTCTTTATTTACGTACCATCCAATGACTGAATATGTCGCACTGCACATCAACGGAAATCTGTTCCCATGTGAACTATGGCTGAGAAAAATAATAGCGCATGATAGTGCTACCCTATCCAATAGCTACATGTGAAAAACTCTGAAAATGAAAAAAATAATCAAACATTTAGTATATATATAAATAAATTAATTAAAGCTACCTAAAATATATAGGTTACCATACATCTGTGTGCATGGATCGAAGCTCAGACGTGGACGTCGCTTGACGATAGGGTCAGGAATCAGCAATCATGTAACACCCCAACCCCCTGTGTACACCCTAAATTGTCAGTAGGCTGAGCGTTAGATGGTCCACAATCCCCCTCATCAAATGGTGAATCATATCCTGCAACTCCCGAAATAGATCAAGATCCATTTGAAACTCAAAATGATTGTTGTTTGAAAATATTTGAAAATAACTATTATATATAGATATATATTAAATATGATTATAAATAACATTTTACTATGTTAATGTTCATCTTCATTCTCATCTCCATAGTTGTCCATGTCAATGTCTTCATCTTCCTCCCCAACATCATCAATATCCATATGTGTTTTAGTTTTATCATCTCTTGTCATTTCAATTATATTTGTAACATCATTAACATCTTCATCATCATAGAAAATTAATTGTGCAGTGTCATCATCGGTATTCACATCTCATTGTGAAAATGATAAATTCTAAGATGTCTCTTGAAAAATATGAATTCCTTCGACTTCAGTGGAACCACATTCATTTTGAGTAAACTGATTTTGCTGAGATTTCAGTTTTATTATTCTCCCCTAGTCACTCAAGTCCCTTAATGCAGCATAGTAATTTGCATAATAAACATGATGTCCATGTTGATCTAGTAAAAATGGTTCATTGATTTCCAGAAGACATTTTTATTTAATATCGACGATTACAAGAGTTGTATGAACACACAATCCTCTTTCATAATCCAATATTTGAGATTTATGCGTCGTTGTGTAATTCTATCCTAGATAACACAACTCAATAATTTCAACTCGAATGCCATAAAAGTCAAAATTAGTTTCTTTGTGATGCGATCCTCTTATGAAAACCCCACTATTCATTTTTTTTATTCCCCATATGCATGTGTATGAAATCGAAAACCATTCACCACATAAGAATTATATAAATTAACCAATTTGAATGGTGGGTTACTCAATATACACAGTCGCTTATCAATTTTATCACCTTGTTGAGACACTTAAAAAATTTTAAAACAATTATTAATATGATAATTAAAAAACACAATTGATATTAAACAATCAATAATTTCAGTTACCAGTTTTTTAAACCATTGAGAAATTTTTTTTGTCTACATTATTCAAGAGCAGATGCTGTAATTTGTGGAAGTTGTTTCTCGATATAATTATCATATAACATATGAATAAAATAAGATTAGATAATATAACATAAATTAATGAAAATTTGATACAATCACTCACAGTACGAATGATGTCATTTATTCATAGTTGAGAAGAGCATATATATGAGCTCTGTGATGTTCATCATCTGAATGCTATCACTCATGAACTCCACTGAAACCAATATTTGGCTGATTAAAAACTGATATTTGATTTTCCATTTCATCATTAACTTTTCAATCATTTTGTCCAATGAGATTGTGTTTTTAGGGATATTCAGATTCAAAATAATGTGAGTAGAAAGAATCATTTTCATCTTGGAAAAAAGCTTAAATTATTGAGCCTTAAACAGATGTGTTGTTACATACATTTTTCTTCAAATTTCTACATGCATACCTCGAATGCGTATAGGCATCAAAACCGTACTAGATCTCCACATTTACCTTCATTTGTTAAAGTTAATATTAGATTTTCCATTGAGTCAATGAAATCTAGCAGAAATATTTTTTCCATTTTACATATAATTATAACAACATCTTCTTTCAGTATTCGTAGCACATCATTGTATGTTTTCACAGCACAAATGTCTAAAAAAAATCTTATATGTCTGCTATCGAATCCTAAATCATACAATTCAAAAAAAACATGATTCCAATTAACATATTTCTTTCCATTATAACATGACAATCATGGATTTTTAATATGGCAATATAACCATTCTTAACAAATCTGCAAAAAATTAGATTCATAGCCATCTGGAAGTCTCAAATCTGCAATCCAATAACCAAATAGTAAGCAACTCTGTTTTGACAGTGTATAAGCTAATTTTTTCTTCATTAACCTCTACGATCTGAATTTTTCAAATAGTTAATGTTCTGGTCACATGAAAATTTGGGCAATATCAAATCGTGCCCTTACAGTATCATTGTTCTTTCCTAGTGTATCCAAAACTATATGAAATAAATTATCAAAAAAGTTCTTCTCAATGTGCATGACATCCAACATGTGGTGAACCAACAAATAATACCAATATGGAAGATCCTAAATTTTTTTCATTTTATCTAATTATATTTTTTCCCAAAGCCATAAATTTTCTGTTGGTTTTTATTGGCCCAAATTTTATGGGAGGTAATGAAAATACAACTGATTTTAACTCAGTACCTGATATAATTTGTGGAGGTTCATCCCTTTCAATTTCACCATTTCTAAAATGAGATTTGTTACCCTGAAAAGGGTGATCGGTAGGAAGAAATATGCTGTGACAGTACAAATAGAATGGTTTTTTTCTATTGCTGAGTAGAAAGGATTTGTTGTCTTTCATACAGGAAGGACGTGATTTCATACCATGTGTACTGCAGCCAGATAACATTCCATATGCCAGAAAGTCACTAATCATCGACATCAATGCAACTTTTAATATGATATTTTTTTGCAGCAACATCATATGTTCTAACACCATCACTCTAGAATTCATTTAACTAATCAATCTATAGTATCAAATAAACATCAATATTATTTTTCAGATGTCCTAGGACTAATAAGTTCAAAAAGATATTGGGATCATTCAAAAACATCCATGGAGATAAATTGTACTGAGTTATAATGATATTCCAACATGAATATTGACTTTCATAAGAACCAAACGGACAGTAACCACCAATAGAAATTCCCAATCACATGTTGTGGGATTCTAATGAAAAAGATGGATTTAGATTATCAAAATGTTACCACAAATCACTATGAGAAGGATGATTCAAGCCTTTATCATTTGAAATCGTGGTTTTCTGCCATGACATCAATGACGCTATGTTCTAAGACATAAATAAATTTTTCAACCTGGCTGTAAGGGGGAAATATCTCAACTGTTTTACTAGAATCGATCCATACTTCCCCAGTTGAGATTATTTATACCTCCATTTTCTACAAGTGGAACAACTATCCATCAAACCATTTTCACCAGAATATATGATACAATCATTTCGAAATCCTTGAATCATACGATAACTAAGGACTAGATTATGAACCAGACACTTGCTGTCATTGTAATTTGAAGGAAACACATTTTTTTTAGGTAACAGTGTTTTGACCAAAAATAATACATGATTTGAATAGTTATTTGAAATTTCATTATTTGATTTAATAGCCCTATATTTTTCAATAGCTTCTAATTTGTTTATCTTTCATCTAGGATATAATTCATCCTCAAAATACCACAACAACTCATAATAATTCTATGGTGACACCTTAGGAGTTAAATCAATTTCATCTTGATTTTCAGTTTTCTGAACAGATGGACCTGCAATATCATGTACTAAATTTTAAAACTGTGATGGATCCAAAAATAAGTTATTATTATCTTCTCTGGAACTACATTATCTGTGTTGATATCAAAAAACATAACTTCGTTGAAAACCAACCCGTAAGAGATGTCCCCCAACCTTCTCAATTGTGTCAAACGTTCTCAAAGATCATTTTTTACAATGACATTTTATTGTGCCTTCTGAAACATATTCTGGTTTTGATGATGCAAATAATAAGAAAGCTTCAACACCCTCGATATATACAAGATTTAAACCAAAACCGTTTCGAATTCTATACTGATTTCTCCAAATGTAATCATCTAATAATGATTGTTGCCAACTTATTTATTCCATATTTCTCTACAAAATCTAAAATCATCACTATTTATTTCTATTTGTTACTATTAATTACTATTTCTTACTATTTCTTACTAATTATTGCAATTTATTACTATTTTTTAATATTTTTTAATATTTTTTAATATTTATTACTATTTATTACTATTTATAACTATTTATAACTATTTTTTACTATTTCATACTAATTATTACTAATTATTTCAAATTATTCGTAATTATTATTAATTATTCCTAATAATTCCTAATTATTCATAATTATTCCTAATTATTTTTAATTATTACTAATTATTAATAACTTCTACCAATAATTACTAATTATTACTAATTATTACTAATTATTCCTAATTATTACTAATTATTCCTATATATTACTAATTTTTCCAAATTATTCCTGATTATTCTTAATTATTTCTAATATCTCCTATTTATTCCTATTTATTCATATTTATTCCATTTTTTTCCTATTTATTCAAATTTATTCCTAATTAATCTAAATTATTCCTAATTATTTTTTAATTATTCATCATTATTCATAATTATTCCTAATAAATTTTATTTATTACTAATTATTACTAATTAGTACTAATTATTACTAATTATTTCTATTAATATATATATATATATATATTCTTAATTATTTATATTTATTATTATTTATTAAAATTTATTACTATTTATTCCAATTTATTCCAATTTATTGCTATTTATTCCTATTTATTCCAATTTATTACTATTTACTACTATTTATTACTATTTATTACTATTTAGTCATATTTATTCATATATATTCCTATTTATTACAAATTACAACTATTTATTACTATTTATTACCATTTATTACAAATTACTACTATTTATTACTAATTACTACAGATTATTCCTATTTATTGCTAATTATTCTTAAATATTCAAATTTACTACTTTTTATTTCCTAATTATTACTAATTATGACTAATTACTATAAATTAATACCATTTATTACAATTTATTACTATTTATTACTATTTATTAATATTTACTACTATAATACATATATCAAAACAAGTTAAATATAATTTAATTACAACTAATCAACATTAATTTATATTAACGTAAAAACAATTAAATAAATACTAAATTAAAGAAAATATAAATACCTTGAAACATAATCTCTGATTAATATACGCGCCTTCCCAAATTCTCGATAAAAAAACTAACTGAGAAAATATTCACTCTAAATTTCATTTTTAGAGAGTGGGGAAGTGAGAAATTGGTGGAAGAGAAAAAAAATGGAGTGGCTATATATAGGATAGATTATTTGTAACGGGACTAGTTGTGACCGGCTTACTGTCGCAAAAGGTAATTTTTGTGACGGGGCCCGTTGAAAATTACTTTTCCCACATTAAGTGCAGTCGGTGGTTAAAAGGGTATTTGTGACGGGCCCCATCGCAAAAGGTGACCTGCCGACACACCTTTTGCGACGAGACAACATCACGTCACAAAAAATCATTTACCACTGTCCGTATTTGAAATGGGAACTGCTGTAAAAACACTCTGAAAAACATGCTATTTGCGACGGGGGGATCCCCTAATCGCAGATAACCTTCCCATGCTTTGGTGAGCATCGGGCACCAAAGAAGGCAATACCTTTTGCGATGGGATGATCCCCCCGTCGCAAATAACCTCTGAGATGGACTATTTGCTATGGGAACTAACCCCGTCACAGAAGACTATTTATATCGTAGTGTGTTTTTCCCTCATCTGCCGAAAAAAGTTTTTCAATCTATGAAAAATTGTTTTACATAAATATTAGACTTCCACATCACACTTTATCCAAACAACCCCCATATATATCACACAAGTCACATCATCACCCTTAATATTCAAATTCATTTTGAAATCCAACTCACACAAAAATTGCACACAACACAATTTTTATATCTTTCACAATTCCAAATATCCTTTAACAAAATTATAAAATAAAACCCAATAATCAATACATCACATAAAATACCACTCACTTTTTATAAGAATCCTTTTTTATAAATAATGTACATTTCTCACATCACACTCACACAAAATTGCATGAAAATATGTTTTTAACCCACATCACAATTTCATAAATCACCTTGATAAATTACAAAACTTTACCAAGAGGTTTGAAATAAAAATTTATAACATTGAATTTCAAAATCTCAGTTTAAGAACATACTATCACAAAAATAGTACATAATAATCCTTTACACACTTTGTGTGACTCATTAAATAATTTATAATTTTCATAAAACCAACTGATCAGGTATAAATGTGTTTTTACCACAAAACCCAGTTCCAAATCCACTTTAAAAGCCAAATCACACCAATCAAAACCCAAAAATGAATTGAAAGACTTTGAGATATTAATTTTATCACGTATGAGGTATTATAAAATTGCCTCAAATAATACAAAAAAAGATGCAAATGAAAAACAAATGTTTTCATAAAACATGTTCAAGAGTCATTATATGGTTTCACACATAATAACCATTCAAAAACCCTCTTTAAAACCCAATAACGCACTAAGACCATACCAATGGATAATTATTATCCCAAAATAACATTTATTAAAACACTTCCATATGTTAGTAAAAACCCCAAATAATACCACAAGAGTTTCACATGGAAATACATCCAAATTAATATAAATTGCCACTATAGAATTATAAGTTAATCCAAATCCAGATGAAATAGTATTGTACCTCACATAACATATAATGAAAATGAAAAATCTGTAAAAAATCTAAATAACTCAACCACAAATAGTTACACATGGAATCACCTACCTTCTGAGATAAAACACTTAAATCTGGGGTGTGAAACCACAACTGCAACTCCTCTGCACCAAAAGAAAGATAAATCAAGCCCTAGACAAAAAACATTTGACCAAGAAGACAACAATGAAAACCCTACGCTAAAAACCAATCCTCTAGACATTTTAAACATCGTGAATTTTGAGGATTTCATAAGAAAACTGGAGGAAAAAAATAAGGAATCACTTACCTTGAACAATCTTGAAGAAGTCACCACAAATCCAGCAATGTTTGAATCTCCAAGCAACAAAAAATGACAACTAGGATGGAATGAGGCTGATTAGGTTATGAGGGGACTAAAATATGGGCGAAAGGTAGATAATTAAAATGTTTATGAAGGAATCAAATTATTTTCTCAAATCTGGATGATTTGAGAAACCCTGAGATTTTTCACATTAATTTGTGATCCAAATGAGTTTCAATGCAGCGGAAGAGATAATGAGAGTGAGAATCAGGTTTTTGGATTTGTGTGGGAGGTGGAATCACCCAAAAAAATTAAGAAATTAATGAAATATTGAAAATGTAAAAAAAATTAAAAGTAGAAAATGGGCGTACGGGCTGGTCCCAATCTATATTAAAAAAAGCCAAATCCATCATTACTATAGATTTATATGAGGCCCAATTTGATATGGTGGTTTTAATATACTAGTTTATGAAAATTGGGAAGTATAATGGGTTGAAAATAATTAAAAAAGAAGGAATTATAAAAGAAAAAATATTTATTTTTAAATCTGGAAATGGTCTCACTGTTTGGCCTATATTATGAAAACCCACAATTTCAACTAAAATTCTTGGGAAATCCCCCAATTCAAAGAAAAAAAATAAAATTTTAGGAAAATTAACCTTAAAATAATTCATGGATGTGAAACTTCTCCCCACCAAAAATCATTCCACCCTCAGAATGCCATATCAAGGACTAAAGCAAGAATCCAAACCCAACCGAAAGACCAAAATAGAGTCCACTACCATATTTCACCACCCTCGAAACGACTAAGATATCTATAGTTGATCATTCATAGAAGGAATACCATACGGATAAAAATCATACACAACATTCCTATAATGATCATGAACATTCTGAATCCATCCCAAGAAAAACACCTCAAACACCATTTGAACAAGAATCAAGTAGTTTACCCAAAAGAACAACAACATCGAACATGTTTACAATTACCATAAATTAAATAAATAGTTGGGAATTATCCAAACCCTACATTTAACCAATTACTATGTTGTTAGTTTGATATATCCAAATGACACTACCTACTGAAAATACCATACAAATGAAAACCCGAGTTACTAATACATGGAGACACAAATGGGCTCCCAACCATAACAGTCAACTAAAATTTTCCCAAGATAGAATTGGGAAAATAACAGGGGGAAACCCAAATTGACTCCCCATCTTAAGTGGTATAATATCATTATATTTTTTTAAATGAACATTCATGATACCCATAGTGGGTCTCCCCAATATAAGAAAAAACAATGTAAAACGACTAGCACGATCCGACATGAAAAAACTCCTAAACATAAAGAGTTTGTGTGACCGCATGATTAATACGCATGGATTGGGAATATATTCCCTAGAAGTGTGGAGACTTCTTCCCAAAGGGTAATCATTTCATGGTTATATGGTCTAAGGCTATAAGAACCTAGTTCTTATTCTTGAGGTACATGTTTCTTCTCTTTCTTTTTCCTTAATTATTTTTGAGAAAATAAGGAAAATGGGGAAAATCCAAAAAAATTTACTACACGCCATGTAATTTTCCTCATGCCATGTACTTTGGTCGTGTGGGATGAGTATGCAGGGCCTGTAGTCCTTTTGACAATGAATGGTGTAAAGATAGACTATATGCCATGTACATGGATTTAAAAACTGTGTAATCAATCAGAAATTGAATAGTAAAGTGTCCGCCAGTGAAGCAACAGTACACACCGTGTACTCAGGAATACAGACCGTGTACTAAGGTCGACAGAAGAACAGTGTGGTGGTGAAAAGTGGCCACCAAATGAACATTTAAAAAAAATGAAAAGTACACGCTGGGTACATGAGAGTACAAGCAATGCAGTTTATTTTTTCTCTTTAAATTTGCAGTAGAATTCTAATTTGGTAGAGGAGGTAGTGGATGCATTTGGAGCTCGAAATGTCATTTCGGAACATGGATGAGCTCCCAAATGCATGCAGGGAATCTGTTTCGGCCGCCTTTGATCTTTTTGAACCATGCGGGTAAGAACTCCCTTCTCCTTGAACCTTTCATACCAATTCTTTCCCGAGTGGATGTTATTTATGTTTGAACGGGAAATATTTTATCCTAGATCAACGTTGTTCTCATACTCTTTGGAAGGTGTCGTTCGTGTATATCGATCAGTGGAGATCAAGTTAGGTGGTCTAATGTTTAATTCATACTGTTGTGGTGTTTTTGTGTACCATTGTGCTCTGCACCCATGGTTGGGGTGTCGTATGGCTGAGACATTGATTTAATTAAATACCTTCAACTGCGTAGGTAATTTAATGAATATGTACAACTGCTGTTTGGGATCATTTCTTGGATCCAGGTCCACCCCGTGGTTCTGTTTCCCTTGTTTAGCTATTTGGCCAGGATACCCATGGGTATCCAGTGGTTTAACATGCTTTGAATTGCCTTCATGGGAATTGTATAAAAAAAAATTTCTTATGTGTTGGGCTTGGGTCAGTTACTTGATTATCCTGAGGGTAGTGATTCATTTATTCTATGGGAAACTCTTCTCTTACATGTTTGAAATCACCTGCAGGTTTCGATTCTGATTATCTGAGGGTAAGTAATTTGCATGTCTGTGGACAACGTTTACTTTTTTATGTTCATTATGGAGATTTACAATGTCGTACCTGTTAAGATAAAGAACAATATTTGGATTGATAAATAATTAATAAAATTTAAATTTAACTGGTAGATATTTTTACTTTTTAGTACTGTCTAGTCTACTACATTTTATTACTGCACACCATCGTTGCACATTTTCACTGACAGTTTGGAACAAGCCTTTGGTGATTGTCAAGTAGGACTTAATTCTCACTACCAGGTTGGGTAATGTCTTTGTCCCAAATAGATTTTATTTCTATAGGGGTAGATAATGGAAAGATTCCCTATCTAGGTACTTGATTGTTATAAAGGAGTAGGAGAGCATGGGACCGAGCTTTGTCCTATGATGGTGCTGAATTCCTACTGCACTGCTTTGTTTTCCTTTTATGTACTTATACTTTTCATTGAATTATTCTAGATTGTAATGTATCCTGTTTTGGAAGCTTTTATAGGCATAGAGACATAATACATCATCAAATATATGTAAGATTTTTGTTTTCATTTACTTCTATACTATTTTCTATTTCAGTTGGGAGTTGTTTTCTACTTCATCATTTGAATTTTTGTACATGTTCCGCTACATTAAACTTTGTCAGAAAAGGGCATAGTTTCCCCACTATAAGACTTAGGCCCTCGCTGCTAGTCTGCATCCTCTGGTGTTTGGGGAAATGCACTTTAGGTCATGTGACCAACCAGGTTCTGGGTACCTGTTGTGTGGAACCTGGTTCTGGGATGTTACAAAGTGGTATTATAGGAGTTTCTTTTATTTGACTTACTGTATGGAACCAATGTTAAAATATAGGATAGAAACTGTACCTGGTAATAAGTTGTACCTGAGAGAAGCTATCCCGTGTACAGAGGAAATCCATTCTACCACGTTTAATTTCAATATATTTTATTCTTCACTTTATAGTTGAGTTGATTTTCACCGTTGGGTGACACACTTGTGGTGTGATGTTTATATTTTTTTACTAGGTTCTAATTAGTTACAACCCGATGAGATGAGGGTATGCCATCTCATGCATCATTTTGGCACAAGTTAGAATCACATTCCATACGTAGTTTCAATGCCATGTTAGAGCATTTGAAATTGTATGTTGTTGTGATAGATGACGTTATAGTAAATACATTGTTTAGTGAAAGGTGACTTGATAAATACCTGATATTTGATAGGGTATTGTTTTGTATGGTGTTGTAGAATGAGGTCCATTCTTTGGTTCTTGAGGAGTATGGGCCCTCATTGACAAGAATTTTGTAGATCCTTGATTGTTTTCCTTGTTTATAACATGTATAAGATTCCAAACATTTATTTGTAGGGAGTATGGGCCCTCACGGATTGAAATTTGGCACTTAGGTGTTGGTTGCAGTGTTTTTATGGGCTTCAGAGTAGTTTCTATGGCTTACTGTCTAGAAAAACACATATTACATGTCATGAAGTTTTGACTACATGCCATGTAATCTTCTAGTCGGGAAGAAACAAAAAATTTGATGTACACACCGTGTACCATATGTACACGCCATGTAGTGGTTACCCATGTCATAGGTCGTGTGGATAGAAACATGGGGTAATAGAACTTTGAAATCACATACCATGTACTGATAGTACACACTGTGTTTGGTTGACCCTGTGTCGGCCGTGTAACTAACAACACGGGCAGATGAATCTGAACTGATACACGATGTGTCAATGAAGTACATGTCGTGTTGTTTAACCCAGGAATTCGACCATGTAACTAACAAAGACCGGTCACTGTTATCTCTTCAAGGACACGCCGTGTACCTCTGGTTCATGCCATGTAGTCTTGACCTGTGAAAGACTGTGTAGACTTGGTCATGTGGCTGGGGAAATGGGGTGGTTTACACATCGTGTGCGGGTGTAACATGTAGTGTCTTGTTAGTTGAGTAGACGACCATGTCACTAAAAACTCAGGCAGTTGGAATCTACACAGTACACGCCGTGTGGATATTATACACTCTGAGTAGTCTTGTTTAAAGGAGAGTCATGTGGCTAAGCCATGTATAAAGACTCATGCAAGGGAAGAGAATTCACGTAAATGTTGTGTGTGTGGAAAACACGTCGTGTTTGGGGTGTTACACAACCATTTTTGGCAGAAGTACATGCCCGTGTGATAGACATAAAGAAACATACCATGTAGATATTATAAATGTCGTGTAGTCTTGTTTTTTAAAACATTAATGTTTTCTTCCTCCTTTTCCCTTCTTACACTCTTTATTTTCATCCCTTGCTAATCATAATCTAATGAGTGTATTGTTCCTTGTAGAGTCATGTCACTGAGACGACCAAGGATTGTTCGCCAGGAGAGAGGCTACGAGTAAACACCAGAGATGGTGTACCAGGGGATACCGATGGATCCTTCAGCAGAGCCAGATGTGGAACTAGCTATTATACTAGGTACAGGCACTGATGCACATTTTGATGAAGGCACCATGTGGTTCATGCAGACCTTTCTGGGATCACTGCCTTTCTCTAAATCTATGGAAAAGCTGACTCGTATATTCCAGCAGCAACATCAACCTTTGTTTTCATGGGATGGTGGACCATAGGCTGAAAAGTCTTAGCTAGGTTCTATGTGGACTAATTTCGAGCTTCTAGTGA
This sequence comes from Viscum album, assembly GCA_963277665.1. Classification (NCBI taxonomy): domain Eukaryota; kingdom Viridiplantae; phylum Streptophyta; class Magnoliopsida; order Santalales; family Viscaceae; genus Viscum; species Viscum album. Next base: position 2,004,759,051 of record OY728136.1, read on the forward strand.
CACCTCCTGGGAAAAGTGTCATGCTCGCTAAATACGTGTTGCGTGATTCTGCCAAGGGGCGGTGGGATGTTACCACCCAGAACGATCATCACCGGGACATGTCGTGGGAATATTTTCAGCATGTTTTCTATGATTTCCTCCTTCCAGAGACGTTGAGGGAAAATAGTTCTCGATAGTTAATGAATCTGCAGTAGGGCACCATGTCAGTGATGGAAAATTCTACACGCTTTACCGAGCTGCATCATTTTTCACTTGATATGGTGGCTGACGAGATGCTGAGGGCTAGAAGATTTTATGATGGTTTTCGTTATGACATTCACATGCTGGTGAACGTTTTTAGGTTGCCTACAGTGCATGATATTGTGAACCAGGCACTGATTACTGAGCAGAACATTCAAGAATCAAGTGGTGCAGGCCAGGGCGGTTCGACAACAGATTCTGGTACTATTTCTACTGGTATGTGGAAGAGACATATGAATTTCTCTCATGGTGGATGTACTAGACAGAATATTTCTTCAGGTGGCCAGTTCATGTGATACTAGTGTTAGAGAGAGGGGCACAAGAGACATTGGTGTCCATGTGACCCAGTGGAGTGTCGATATTATGGAAGCATGGGTCATCTCCATCATTTTTGTAGGGTGTTTCCATCAGTGGCTAGTGAGAGGGGTTCTATGCAGACTCTGCTTGCGGGGGTAGGACCATAATCTTCTTATTAGTGAGGGAATTTGTATATGTTGGGATGTTCATGTAGAGGTGGTGGTCATGGTCATGGTTGCCAGACACCAGGATCTTAGAGACCACATGGAGTGTTAGATCAGGGTAGCCAAGCTCTATCATAGGGTCACAGCACTGGGCAGGCATATGCAGTGCAACAGACCTAGCAGGAGCACAATCCCAGACCTACTACTATCAGAGGTACTATTCTAGTTTCTTCTATTTTGTCTTTTGTACTTTTCGATACGGGTTCCACACATAGCTTTATATATATTCCTGTTGTTTAGATTCATGGGATATGTGTTTTTTCTTCATCTGATATTCTAAAGCTAGACACTACGTTGGGGACTAGAACGACTAGTGAGCGTCACTGCAAAGAGTTCCCCCTATAGTTTGGTGGGTGTCACATTCTTTAGGACCTCTATTTCCTAGAGATGACGAGCACTGACATCATTCTCTAGATGGACTGTTTGGTACACATTTGAGCCTATATATATTGGTATCGTCACATGGTGAGTTTTACGTCACTAGAGGTCAGAGAGTTTCTACCGAAGGGCGATTGGGATGTCTAGGAGAGCCGAGCAGGACCCGAGCATCATGGGGGAGGCGGTGTTACAACCCAGATTGCGAGTTTATATTTGGATTATGATGGAACTTGTCAGAAATATTTCCCTCCAGTGGTTGATCGATTCATGGATGTCATCCCAGACGTCTTTTCATGTCTTCCTCTAGAGTGTGGTGGATATCTCTATTGATCTAGTGCCAGGAGTAGCACTGGTGTCCATTCATCATTTTATAATGGATACACCAGAGTTGCAGGAGCTCAAGAGCCAGTTGGAGGAGTTGCAGGAAAAGGGTATCATTTAACCCAGTACTTCTCCTTGGGGTTCGCCTGTCCTATTTGATAAGAAGGATGACGATTCCCACAGAAATTGTGTGGATTATCAGAAGTTGAACCAGTTGATGGTTACGAACCATTATCCCTTTCCGCGGGTTGGTGAACTTTTTGATCTACTTCAAGGACCATTAGTGTTCTCAAAGATTGACATGGGATCCATAAATTATCAGTTGTGAATTAGACCATCGGACATACCTCTCACATCCTTTCGGAGAAGATATGGTTTGTACGAGTATTTGTTCATGCCTTTTGGACTCATGAACGTGCCACCAGTTTAATGGATTAGATGAATCATGTGTTCCACCCATATCTAGATTCGTTTGTGGTAGTCTTTGTAGGAGATATATTGTTGTACTCTTACACTCGACACGAACCTGCCACCCATGATGAGATCATTTTGAGTACACTGAGAGAGAATCATCTATATGTTATGCTCACAAAGATCCACTTTTAGATAGACTATAATTACATCGTGGGTCATATTATCTCAGAGGCAGGAGTTGCAGTAGACATAGAGAAGGCAAGTGTAGTAGATTCCTAGGAGTAGCCTAAGAAGTTTTTTGAAATACGGAGTTTCATGGGGCTGACTGGTTTCTAAAAGTGCCTCATATAGGACATATCCCACTTATAAGCACCATTGATGGGTTTGACTAAGATGGGTGTGATGTTTTATTGAGAAGAAGCTTACAAGATATACTTTTAGGAGCTGAAGGGAAGGTTGACATCAGAACCATACCTAATACTTCAAGAACAAGGGAAGAGCTATACATTCTATTATGATGCATCAGATATTAGGTTGGGAGCAATGTTTATGTAGGGAGACCGAGTAGTTTCATACGGTTCTTGGCAGTTGAGACCACATTAGTGGAATTACTCAACATATGATCTCGAGTTGTCTGTAATTGTTCTTGTGTTACGCTGTAGGAGACATTATCTATTGGTAGTGCATTTTGTAGTGTTTACGGACCACAAAAGTCATTAATATAATGTTATCCAGTGCGACATGAACTCAAGACAGTGAAGGTGGGTTGAGTACCTACAGTCCTTCGACATCGTTCTTGCCTATACACCTGGTAAGGTTAATGCAGTAGCTGATGCACTAGGTAGGAGGACTCAGGTACATGCTTTGTTGTAGGCCAGTGGTGAGTGGCAACTTATGGATTTGTTTTCTGAGATGCATTTGAAGGTGCACAATAGTTAGGGTAAAACCTATCTTTTATATTTATCTGTGACTTCTACCATCCTGGAAAGAGTGAGGATGAGACAACTATCATATTCGGAAGGCCTAGTTCTACGAGAGTTGGTTGAAAGGGGGTAACCTTCTACTGGTTTGACGATAGGAGATGATGAGGGACTGTGTATCCATGGACGAGTATGAGTTCCATGGGATAAATGCGAGAAGTTGATGCATGAGTTTCATGTTTTCAGCTTGGTCAGTTCATCCTGGAGTCACCACGAAGTACCATGTCTTGAGACATCAGTATTGGTCTCTAGGTATGAGTAGAGAGGTAGATGGTTTTTTTACTAGATGTTCCTCTTGTCAGAAAGTGAAGGTGGATCATCAGAGGCCAGCTAGACTGTTACAGCAGTTACCCATCCTGAAGTAGAAATGGGATGATGTGGTTTCTGAGGTCACCTTGAGGAAATGATGTCGTGTGGGTTTTTGTGTATAGAATCACAAATGTACATCAATTTTTTCTGATCAATGAGACCTTTAGTGTTGAGGAGCTCAAAAAGTTTTATATCTGAGAGGTAGTACGCCATCATGGTGTCCCTCATTCTATCATTTTGGATAGGGACACCCATTTTATGTCTCCTTTAAGGTAGAAATTTCAGAGGGCCCTAGGTAAACAAGTGATTCTAAGTATTTATTACCATCCTCATACTGATGACCTGTTAGAGCGTACGATATAGGTTCTAGAGGATATGCTACATGCATTCATCATGGACATTGGGGATTCTTGGAAGAAGTACATACACCTACTCGAGTTTTTCTACAATAATATTGTCCAAGAAATTATTAAGATGGAACATTACGAGTATTTATATAGTAGGATATTCCAATAACCTTTGTGTTGGTTGGAGGAAGGTGAGGGAGTCTTTTTGGGACCACATCTCATACAGGAGACTTCAGATCATGTCCTGTTGATACAGAAGCAGATGGATATTGCACGGTCTCATCAGAAATCGTACACTGATCACCGCAGATGATCCTTGGAGTTCATAGTCGAGGATCAGGTTTTCTTACGTGTTTCACCAAGGATGGGACACAAGAGGATTTGGAGACAAGGTAAACTTTCACCGAGGTATGTAGGGTTGTTTGAGATTCTGGAGATAGTCGGGCCAATTTCCTATCGGTTGTAGTTACCACAGAGGTACCAGGACATGCACGACGACATCCATGTATCTTAGCTACGTCGTTATCACTCTAACACGTCTCACGTATTTTAGCCCAAGGAGGTTGAACATTAGGTAGATGCATCCTTTGAGGAGCATATGATTCGTATTATTGAAAGGATCACAATGGTTCTCTGAGGCCAATCAGTTCCTCTCGTAATGGTGATATGGCGGCATAGAAGAGTTTAGGATGAAACTTGGGATTAGGAGACCGACGTACATGCTCAGTGGAATGAGTTTTTCTTAGAATTATCTTCACTATAGTTGTATATTCCATGTACTTAGGAATACACATGTACTCATGTTGACTGAAGAATAGTGCGTTGGTGAAAAGTATCCACTATAGGAACAGTTATAAAAATGAAAAGTACACACCGTATAGTTTGTTATTTCAACATAAAATGTGTAGTATCCACCTAATATGAATGAAGAGGTAGTGGACGCATTTGGAGCTCAGAGGGTGAGGCCAAAGCTTGGAGGAGCTCCCAATCACAAGCTGGGAGTCTGTTTCTTCCATCGTAGACCATGTTTGAGCCGTGCGAGTAAGACCTACCTTCTCCTTGAGCCATAATAACCAATTATTTCCTGAGGGGATGTTATTTATGTTTGAATGGGAAATATTTTATCCCAGATCTACGTTGTTCTTGGACATTTCAGAAGGTGTCGTTCACATATATTGATCACTGGAGATCGAAGTAGGTGGTCTGATATTTAATTCCAACTGTCATGTTGTTTTTGTGTACCATTGTGCTACACGCCCATGATTGAGGTGTCGTATGGCTGAGGACTTGGTTTAATTAATTACTGAAAATTACATAGGAAATTTAATAAATATGTACAATTTCTGTTTGGGATCTTTTCATTGATCCATTCCCACCCCTCAGGTGTTTTTCCCTTATTTATCCATTTTTCCATGATACCCTTGGGTATGCCGTGATTTATCATGCTTTGGATTGCCTTAAGAGGAATTGTATATAAATTTCTAGTTTATTTGTTGGGCTCGTCCTAGTTAATTGATTATCCTAAGGGAAGTGTTTCATTTATCATGTGGGAAACTCTTATCATGCCTTTCGGAAGTAGTTTCTGTGCCTGTGGGCAGAACATCATATGCATGTGGGCAATATTCTTCATGACTGAGGGAAGTCACCAATGGGTTTCATTTCTGATTATCTAAGGGTAAGGATTTTTCATGTCTACAGACAACATTAACGTTTTATGTTCAGTATGGTGATTTACTATGTTGTACCTACCAAGAAAACGCAGAAGCATGGGGTTTATAAATAATTAATAAAATTTCAATGTTAATTCTAGAGATAGTTAATTTTGCGTACTTCCTAGTTTACAAGATTTTATTACTGCGCATTTCCGTTTAACATTTTCACTGACAGTTGGTCACGGGCCTTTGGTAGTTGCCTAATGGGATTTATTTGTCACACCCGGTTTGGGTCATGTCTTGGGCCCAAACAGATTTTATTGCTGCTGGGGTAGATAAGGTAAAGAGTCCCTATACAATTACTTGATTGTTTTAGAGGAGTAGGAGAGCATGGGAACGAGCTTAGGCTCATGATGCTGCTGAGTTCCTGCTACACTGCTTTTTTTCCTTTTATGTACTTTTACATTGTATTGAATTGTTCGAAATTGCATTGTATCCTGGTTTGGCTGTTTTCCTAGACTCAGAGACATAATGTGTCACCAAATATATGAATGATTATTGTTATCATATACTTCTATACTATTATCCATTTATGTTGGGTATTGTTTACAGCATCCTCTTTTGTATGTTTATACGTGTTCAACTACTTTACAATTTTACAAATGAGGGAATAGTTTCCACACTATCAGACCTAGGAATTCACTGCTAGTTAGAAACCCCTGGCATTTGGGGAAATCTGCATTAGGTTATGTGACTAACCGGGTTTGGTCTACACGTTGAGTGGCACCTGGGTCAGGGATATTACAAAGGCACATATCTGTGCACTAGCTACTATATCTTATCACATCGTTCCCTAGGAAGACAACTATAACTACTAACTGTGAAAAACATTTAGCTTTAAAATTACAAGCCATAATTTACATCTTTTCTCCACATTAAGGAAACCAAATGGGAAATGTATGAACTTAGGCTAAAATATTGAAATAATTATCTCCCACCTCTACCACCAAACGAGAACAACTAGAAAAAGATAATGACACCAAAGGATTAATCTATTCTTATATTTCATACTGAGGATTGGAATTTGTTCAAGGGTTTCAACGACAACAGGATTTCCCATGAATATTTGTTATCTTCACTCTGATACCAATGGATGTAGCTCAAATGATTGAAGCATCTTTGGCATCATATTTAGTCTTTGGAAACCCCCTAATTTGAACTTCTTCATTCGGTGCTATAATAAAAACTACATGGCTTCCCATGATGGGTTTACCAAGCCATAACACATTCCAAAACCCACTTTCCCAAAACCTGACATTCCAAAAAAGCTAGTGATTCCATGACACACACACATCACCACTTGTTTCCTCATATGAGAAACAGAAAGAGGAAAGGATATATAGAATCTCCTTCCTCTAAAAAAATGATGTCAAGATCTCTTGAAAGGGGACATGCTTATGACAAAACAAGGACTAAATATTGATAGTACAACATCACCTTTATAATCAAACAAGTAGCAATCATCACAACGCATCATCGAACATGACCAATGGGACTGATAGGAACAATACATGCAGTGGGGACCTTATACAACATCCAAAAACATCAAATATATATAAAAAGTGGCCTTAATTTCCTCTCATGACTAGATTTCACACCCTGGTAGTGGAATATGAACTTCTACTTCGAAATGGAAAAGAAGGACCAAGAGGCCCTCTTAGGCACCATCTAGGCACTAATCCACACTAAAAACCCCATACCACATCCACATTCGACAAATCAGTTTTCGTAAGATACTATGGTTTATTTCAACCTTCATGAACTCTCTCCCACTACAAAAGGATCTGAAAAACCATGAATGGATAATGGGATAGACCCAATATTAATTATTTATAAAAATATTCCCTATATTAATAAATTAGAGGATTTTCCAAAGGTGAAACAATATGGGTTACACTTCGATCCGGTAATAACCTTTAATGGGGGCATACCAAATCCTAATTGGGATCACAAGGACCCAACCATGATGTCTTAATGGTCAAAACATGCCATAAATCAAAACCCAAAAAATTAGGAGAACCATCCTAAAGACCTCCAGAAACAACTCTTATAAGATATCACTAACCATCCCTTCAAACCAGCTTACCAACCAAAGACAAACCCAAAACACCGGTCTACTAGAGGTCTTCATGGACTCAAAACATTCCATAACATCCAAATTCCCAATAAAACATTAAAACATGAGCCCAATTTATTCATCAAGGCATCATGTTTTCCATTAAAAAATTTTAATAAAAAAATGATTTCGTGGTTACCGTATCCATGAATGGTACCCTACGGCCCTCACACATGCATGTTTTTGTGCCACACTAGGTCCCTCCTCGTATCCATTTGGTAAAATATCCATACTTTATATTAATCATCCATCATCCTAGATAAACCCTCACATGTGGTCACTAATGGAGATTCCAAGGGTAAAAAAATCATTCCACGTTCCAGACAAGACCAATCATCAAATAAATCCTTTTTCCAAAGACTGATAACCATGAGATCAAAACCCTAGTTTAAAACTTACAAAACATTTCAGAAAAAACCTAACCATTCCGATAAGAACACAATTTCAAGTTACTCACATAATATTCGAAACATCTCATCCCACTAAAACACCTTTGAACAGTTTAGAGAACTCTATTGGAAACACTTTTTTCAAAAACAACATCAATGTAGATTAGGAATTCGAAAGAGGTGTAAGCACACCCATTTCAATTTTAGGAATATTATTAAAATTCAAATCCACCATTTCATAAATCAATCCATTCCATCTTTATTAGATATCCATTTCTCAATATTTTATGATTCTTAAAACCAGAAAATTCATCCTTTAAAACCGAACATCCATGATTTCAATACTAATGGCCACAATACAATGTGAGTGGAAACTAGATTTGGTTAGTGAATTGTAAATATGGTTGGTGGCCATACTACAATCACTACACCATCGCATAGAGTGTTATAGGGAAATATCCCCAGCTCTACATGGCTTTCCTGACCCTTTGAGCTCACTAAGACCATTAAGAGAACACTATTTTCATTTCCCCTAATAATCATCAATCCAATATAACCAAAGGGCATAGAAATGTTTTGAATCCCATAGTTACATGAATCTCTTTCTAAGGTTTGTGATCAGGAACACTACCCATAACAAGAATTCCAAGCCCCAACAATCCTAACCCCAGACTATTCTGATTATTCCCTACATAACATAACCCAAGTAGTTAACCTAAACATCATATGATACCATTTTGTCCCAAACCTGATCTTGTTGCTATCAAAACTAGCACCTGAACCTGCTTGTGGCAAGGCTTGATGGGAATTCCCGATCTCTATGCTCTTGTACATGTTCCCCGGTATCATAAAAAGAATACTAGGTAAAATATACCTATGGATATTAACATTAATGAACAAAAAAAATCAATATGAAAAATATGAATTTTTCGAATCAAACAATATTTTATAAAAAACCAGAAATGAATTACAAGGTTTAGAACAATTATAAAAGACAAAAAAACTATAGAATCCAATAATGCATAGTCCCAGAACCATACTCATGGAATGAGGCACCTCCCTCAAGCTATCTCCACAAGATAACACAACGAACGTATTTCTTGAATCCAGAACCATTGGCACTAAAAATAGAACCCAATCATATGACTGAAATGACCATGTCTACTTAAACCCATTGGTTTATGTAGGGTGTGATCCAAATACAAGTTGGAATCCACCACTATGAAATACCATGTGATAAAAATTTAGTGACAAAAAGCTTGGATGTTTTTTAAAACATGAAATGCTAGTTACAATTTATAAAAGATACCCAATTAAATAAATGCAGTTCCCATGTTTTTTATTTAAAAGAATCATCACTTTTTAAAGAAATAAAAAATATAATGAATTTTTCCCAATAATCTTAATGTGTGGCAATGGTAATCACAAGCAATCTAATTAGCACAAGTAATTGAAAAAAACTGCTAGGCACTTGCTCGTTATGGGTCTTAGGTACCTAGTATCTCGGTGAAAGTAACAATCAAAATATCTATTCTCATACAAAATGCACTAGTAGTGAATATACCCATAAACTAGTGGTACCAAATCAGCATCATCATAGTTTAACTTCTGTTTTAAGCATCAATCATCCAATGTAAAACTGATGTCAAACCCCACGAGATCACTTGAATAATAGAACCTGTCCACCCTCCTAGATATTTGTGTTCCCTCTTGTGCTCTTAAAAGTTGAACCAGCCATGGAAAATAGTTTTCACATGAAAATAACACTTCCACATAACACATTAACCAAACATCCACAAGGTATATCACACAATTCACATCATCCCGCTTTAAATCAAATTGGTTTGGCAATCCAACTCACAAGAAAATAACCCACAACACATTTTGCATATCAGTCACAATTAAACAATTCCTTCAATAATATTTGAAATGTTTTCAAAAAATTCATAGAAATCACAAAACAAAGAACTCAATTGCTACATAATACATTTTTCACATAGAAAGTACATATTTCACGTAACAGTCATCCAAAATATCCTGAAAACATGGTTCACACCAGCATAAAAATTTTATAAATCACCTTGAAACATTACAAAACATTACCACAATGTTTGACATAAAAAGTGACCAATTAGAATTTCAAAAAATAATCTTATAAACAAAATACAGTCATAATAGTACATAGTATACCTTTTCACTCATTGTGTAATTCATGAAATCATTTACAATTTTTATAAAACCAACCCAAGGGGTATAACTATGTTTTTCCCACAAACCCTTTTCCAAATTCTCTTTCAAAGCCAAAATCACACCAATACTAATAAAAACTAAATTGAAAACCCTAGGTATATTTATTTATCCACTCCAATTTATTTAAAAATAACCTCAAATAATACCACAAAAGATGCACATTGAATAACCACATTTTCATAAAACACGTTCAAGAGGCATTACGTTGTTTCACACATAAAACTCTTTTATAAACCCTCTTAAAACCACAATGCACACCAATACCCTACCAAAGCATAATTGTAACCCAAAAAACATTTACTAAACCACTTTCATATGTTATAGAATCACCCAAATAATACCACAAGAGTTTCACATAGAAAAACAACTAATTTAAATCAAAATGCATCTATATAATTAAAATATCATTGAAATACCAAAAAAATAATTTTCACACCACACATAATTTATGAGGAACATAAAAAATTAGTAAAACACGAAAAATAACTCATCATAAAATGGATACCCAAGGAATCAGTTTACTTTTTAATCAAAACACTTGAATCATGGTGCAAAACATCAACTACTACTCTTATGGACCACAAGAGAGAAAAGTCTAGCCATATGACAATAAATTTGACTAAAATGACAAGAAACCTAATCCTTGTTTTGAACCCTAAAGTTTAATAATTATATTACTTCATGAAAGAGGGGGTAAACACTAAATAAAATGGAAAAAAACCAAGAAGGAACCACTTACCTAGAGAAATCTTGGAAAAATATCCCCAAACCCATAATAGGATGAATATCCAATAAATATAAACTAATATTTAGTATCTAATGAGAAATATTAGGTTATTTGGGGAATGAAATGGTGTATAAATAGTGATAATTAAATTATTTTTAATGAATTAAATTAACTTCTCCAATCTGGACGATTTGTGAAACCATGAGAGGTTTCTCCCTAATCCGAGATAATATGAGATACAAAGCCTAGAAATCGACAATGTGAGGGACCCAATAATTTTTTTCTTTGGTGGGAGTTAAATCAGCAAAAAATAGTAATTAAATAATGAGATATTGAAATATTAAATATTAATTGAAAGTAGAAAATGTACTTAGGCGCTAGCTCAAAACCATAATAAAATTCCCAAATTCATCATTATTATGGGTTACTATGTGTTATAAATTGATTTAGTGGTTTTAATATACCAGGGGATGCTAATAAGGAATTATAATGTGAGTAAAATGATAAAAATTGTAGGACATATAATAGAAGCTAATTTTTTTTAAATCTGGAAATGGGCTCACGGTTGGACCCAAATTTTGAAATCCCATCATTTTTACCAAAATGCATGTGAAACCCCCAAATCAATGTAAAATTTATAATGGAAGAAAAAATATCATTAATAGACATCATGGAAGTGACAAGATCTATTATTAATAAACCTGTTATATTCAACTAGAACCATGATATCCCTTCACTATACACCACATCTCTACCTCTAGTTCCCACAACAATGTGCAATAAAATCCTTCAGTCATCCATCCTCCAACTCTCAATGGACAATAATATACATTGTAGTATAACCATATGAATGACGTGAAGGCATCAAATTATTTATCATAATCCAAAATAATAATACAACACACTACTTAATTTTCACACATAATACATTATCATACGAGATCTATGAATGAATATAAACAGTGGACCTACTCTATTACAACATCATGTAACTTTTCCCCAGCTTCAGTATGTTATACCATGTTCTCCAGAATCCTAAAAACATTCTTCATCCACATTTAGATCTCTATCATTACATCACTATCCTATATTAAAAGATTCACCAAACACATCACAAATCCCAATCATACTATGAAACTAAAACATAAAATCATAATGTGGGGGGTAGAGTACCGATCATGCTATAAGAAGAAGCTACCATAATTACATTCAAGTATTTGTGGCCATATTCTCAAAAAAATGGGATAGTATGTAATGCTACCACATGAGGCATTGCATTCTATGGATATAATTCAACTAACCATGAGGTAATATATTCCTACAAATTTGTTTGGGATAGACTTACTATGTTTTTCACACTCTTACTACTCTGAAGATTACCATAATTATAAAACAAACTATAAGGTATTTTATTTCGTGACTATAATAATAAGTTTTTTTAGATGATGAAATATATATTTTAATTTTATTGCAAATAAATTTTAATATTACTATTTAGGTATTAATTTATAATTATTTCACATGTTCTTATTCAAACTATGAAACAAAAAAATGGCTTAGCTTGTATCCAAGCTACATGATCCAAATAGTTTCACAATCATAATTTCGACAATAGATAGATGGTTTGTATACCAACCACATATAATGTCATGATCAGTATAATGACCACTTGAATAATTCATCAAATGATCAATATATTAATATTATTATTTTTTAAACCATCTATATTTTGTAGTATGATGAGCATTAACATTATTTTTATGTCTCTAATTACTAAAGGTTTATGAAATAAATTTGATGTTCTCTATTACTATGAGAATTAATCATATGTTATAAAGAATTTGTAAAAATAAATAATAGTGGAAATATTAGAGAAATTATTATATAGATTTCACTATTCATTGTAATTATATTATACATTGTTTTACATTTGTTTTGAAAGGTCAAATTACTACAAAAGTATAAAAATAATTTTTAATTATCGTAGTAATACAATTCATTTAATATATATAAAAGAGATATTTTTATGTGATTTGATGATTTTTTCATACATGAATAAAGAGCATGTAGATTCCCTACAAATGAATGTGTCAAAACAAATTACTAGTAAAAATATTAATTTTTTAATGATTATTAATTTTTTAACGCATTTTAAAATGATTATATAATAATTCCCTACAAGATTAATGGATTTAATGACTAAAAATTGGTATTATCAATGAGAATAATCCAATAATAAAATATATATTTGAATTTTTTTTAAAGAATGTTTTTCAATGAATATTGAAATAAACATAGTGAAAATAAAATAAAAACATGATACAAAAGGTGATTGTGATAATAAACTGTGTTCAAATCAATATTTAGATTACTCTCCATATAATTTTCGAGTGGGTTTTAAAGGATATCCAAAATTGACATTGGTACTATCCGATTGGACTTTTTTATCAGTAAAAATCAAGAATTTCCACGACTCATTCCATAAGTACTGGTGATCTTTGTGTAATTCACTACTAATTTTCAGACTATATAATCATATATATATAAGAACATTTAAAATAGAGATAATGATATATGAAGAATGAAAACAATAAAAACAAAAAAAATTACTTGTTAATAAAAACCGTTATAGGAAATTTTATTAAACATCAGAGAATAGTGAACAAAATTTATAAATCAAAGTGATATAAGTCAATAATTAAAAATAGAAAACATCACCATCCTTAATAAATCATAATTTCTACATATCAATGTGAAGAGTAGTCGAATATAAGGTTGAATAAAATGGCATTACAAAAGTAGGAATAATAAATAATAAAAAATAATAACAATAAAATCTCATCTAGAATCGATCCAATGATTGTTTTCTCATTTTCTATCCTCAAGATGGCCGATACTCTTCAAGGGTACTATTTTTTGAGTTGATCTGAATTGGTTGTTTTCACTAACCTCCAATTTAAATATTTTTTAAATGTGTATAATAAGTTATAAAATAATTAATAAGGAACCTGTTTTCTTTCCCAAGAGTTCATATATCATTCTATACTTTGGCATGTTCAATGGATACATCAATGTAAAAACATCTCTATTAAATTTAATTTTCACCCAAAGAATTAATTATTACTTTAAATACCAATGGAATAATAACATATATATTACATTAACCTGAGATTTTACTTATTTATTGATCTGGGGTCCATTATCTTAATTTGAATGATTTTTTAAATTTATTGATTTTTTTTGGTCTATTGGATGTTATAGTAATCTCTTAGTCCAGAAGAATTGGTTATATCCAAAGAAATGATTTAAAAAAAACAAATCTAATTGAATCAATATTTTAAAAAATATTATCAAAATAAAAAAGTGATAAAAATCTGTTATAATCCATAATAAAATAATTTCTACAATTTATCCCAAAACACACCAAAAAAATAAAAATTATAAAAAAAGAATAAATTTATTAAATTTATGTGGATTAAATAACTAAAATATATATAGTAAAAATGATTAGAATATTATTTCTATAAATTCCACCATATATATCATTTGGCCTCTTATAATAGAAAGCATTAATATTATGTCAAATCAAATTCAAAACACACACATGTGAGACAGACCAATTAGAATAAGATGAGAAAAAGATATTGTGCCACATCATAATTCATTATATCATGTTCTCTATTTATATCATTAAATATATTTACAAATGACATTTCGTTTCATAATGAAGATACAGCTTCCAATCCTGAAATTTCTCTCATTATATAAATGTAAATTTAAACAAGGTTTTTCACATCCAAATCCATAATAATTTCACAATTGTCTTGATAAATTAATATATATACACTCAATGTGAGAAATGAATATTAATATATTATGAATAATTTGGTGGGATTTTTGTTGGATTCGACTTAGTAGGAAATAAATGTCAAAATGTATGAGGCTGAATTAGAAGTTTTAGACTCACATTGAAGAATAATTGCATGGTTTTAATTTTAAGTCAAGTATGATCTCATTCAAAGTCTCAAGTGAAGAGAAAAAAATAAAAAATAATATAATTTTTTCCCTATAATTCCTAAACATTTTTTTATTATCCATCTTTATCACAAAAACTTTTTGCCAATCGGTCATTATTTTTAATTCTCTCGATACCACTCATTCATTTTATGTTGGTTTCTTTATAATGTCACCTATTTATTTACATGAAGTCACCAAAAAATGAAAAATGATGAAAAAAATATATAGTAAATAATTAATATCTTTATAATTTTATTTTTCTCCCAATTTATCACCAAATGATGTAGCATATCAAATAAAAGAGTCTCTACACACATAATTTCATTAAGATCTTGTAATTGGATTGTAAGATCAAGTTCGAAAGGGAAAATGGGACTCTAATATAAACAATATAAAATTATTTTCATTTATTATAAGTGAAATATGGATTAAATGTAGAATTTAGGATAAATTGAAATGTTTTCTTTTGAATATAAGGATTTAAAATGAAATAAATTCCATAATAATTTGAAACATATGTACCTTAAACCATGATATTTTTACCAGATTAAATGAGAATATGATAAATTAAAAAATAATATGATTCTCCCAAAAAGTTATTTTATTACATATAATATTACATAAAATTGTTTCGAAATATTAACATAATGTTATTTCAATTGCAATGATAATGATATGTTATGTGGGATTCAAAAACAAGACCCCTTTTCAAAAATTTGTATCGTTATGGTAATGAAACATCTAAATGAATAAATCCACATAACCTCGGTTTCCATGGATAAATATATTCATTCCTTGACATGGGATTCCAAAATAGAATAGATAAGTATTTTAAATTAAAATATTTTTAGAACACCAAAACTATAAATGAAACACAAAAATATGGAAAATGATAATAAAAAAATTTAAATTCCTAGACTACAAAATTAACTTCCCCACACATAAATAATCAATTGTACACAATCAATTAAAATATATATAACATTTAATAATATTTATAATCAAATAAAATCCTGAGAGTTCGGGTAAGGTTGAGGTATGACCTTACTTATTGGAATTGAAACAACACGTTATTCAGTTAAACAATTCTAAAAAAACAAAATGAAAACTTTTTTTATGAAATAATTATTTTATTGACAGAAATATTATGTTAAATAAAATATTAAAGGAAAATAGATTTAGGATATATCATGGATTAATCCCCCATGTGGGCCAAGGGTTTTGATGTCCTCCAGAAGGACATTTCCCATGGGCAATCCAAAATCTTATTATTGGGGTTGTTTTATTGAGATGAAACACCATTACTTCAACAATCCCAATTTTAATTTTCATCAGTTAGGACCCCATTAATATGGTATGACAAATTAACAACCATGAAAAGGAGATTGATCAGTCATAGTGCGGGGTAGGATATAGAATGTTTCCCCCTTTATTTTTTTACTTTTACCAACACTTCTTCATTATCTAGTTCCTTATATACGCATGGTCCATCAATAAAAAAAATTAATGTTAATATCATAATGTATTTCTCTATGAAAAATAGTTAATACATAAATAATAAATTTCATATTTTTTTCC
Organism: Viscum album; assembly: GCA_963277665.1. Lineage (NCBI taxonomy): Eukaryota > Viridiplantae > Streptophyta > Magnoliopsida > Santalales > Viscaceae > Viscum > Viscum album. The sequence goes on from OY728136.1 coordinate 2,004,775,350, forward strand.
AACAATATATGTATCTTATCTATCTATTTCTTCCAAAAATGATACTTTGGTCTCCTCATGAACTTCATCTAGACATTTTATATATATTTAGTGATCTCTAGATGTTCATTAATCGGTGTATTTTCTTTTTCTTCATATTCATCTAAGGAAAAAAATTTATAGAATATGGAAGCTTAAAACATGTGACGGAAATACTCATTAGAGCCTCAATTATATTATTTGTTATTGAGTTCAGGAATAGATCATATACCTAAGTCTATTTGAGTTCAACTGCTTCTTTAGTGGAAACATACTATTAGAGTTAATTTTTTTAGTATAGAGGAAGGCACTCACCTTCCAAAATCGTCTATTCAAATTCAAAATTTCCAGTGGTTTTGTATTAATAAAATGATAGGGTGACATATAATGGTTTTGGATCATCTACTTTTACAATGACAAGGAGATAATATTTTATATCTTATCCAATACAGATATCAGCCAAATTATTTTGACATAAATGCATACGTCAATAGGAAAGTAATATTTATTAATCTCATCCAAAATTGATTGAGTAGTGCCAAATGGATCTTCTATAACTCCCATAAAGGTCTCCCCAGGTTCTTCAACATAAAATATAAGTGGGTGATCCACTTCCACTACTATATTTGGATTCAGTTTTGTTGGGGATCTCATTGCATAAAAAGAAATATTCAATTATTCCTTTCATTTTTCTCTCTACGTCATGAAATTATTCTTGATGAACATAATGTTTTTCATTATTATATTCTTTTTGTTTCACCTTAACAAATTACTGATAACATTCTAGAAGTACTCATTGAGTTGAATCTATTATCTTTCTATTTCTTTAATTACTGGGTATTGGAGCTTAACATAATGTCATTAGATGATATCCTTGAATTCATATTCTTGGATTTACTGATTACTTGATCCGGAAATATATTTAGAAATGAATGAAACATTACCCTTAATAGTTTAATATGAGTTAAACAATATTATGATTTCTAATTTTAATATTATAATTTTTAAAAATATATTGTTGTAAATGAATCCCCTACAATGATTTAATTTATTTACATGATCCTATCATGGGGTGTGAAAACATAAATTATTTCTTATGATATAATGTAAATTACATGTTAACCTAGTTTATATGCGCATATGTATGCACACAAATCATTCTTTTCACATTTAGTGTGAGGGAAAATGTGGTGTTTTCGAATTTTTTATTTTATTTTGAGAAATATACAAAATATTGAAATTAATAAAAATATTGAAAAAAAATTTCTAAAGAATGAAATTAAAAACAATGATATGCGAAGGGTGATCTGTTCTGTGTTAGTTCTCAAAATGAAATTATATTCCAGAACCAATTTAACCATTCATCTTCTACTATGAAAATAAATGTGAAAATCAAGTATTACATTTTCTAACCGTATTGGTTAAATGGTGATAGTGAGAGTAAAATAGGATATGATATCATTTTGGTATAGTCGGCATTCATTGTGTGAGAAAGAATCAATGATTATACATATTTGATCTAGAAATTCCCAATCTGGTCTTGATTATCTCTAATAATCCAAAATATATAAAGCCCCTCAAATTGGTACTAATGAACCCAAATGACATTACCACTAAGTATTTGTCTATTCCATTTCATTAAAAGCACAAAATAGAGGATTGCGATAATGAACGTTGACTTAATAAAAATAAATAAAATAAAAAAACTAATATTATTTTAATTGATTATAATAACTTCTATTAGAAATTAAAAGAGACATCATAGAAGAGAGAAATATATTTATATTATAATTTTCATGAACTAATGCATTAAAAATGGGAAAACCTATACTTTATTAATCACTGAAAATATACACCCTTGAATTTGATGGCTAATTGAGAATAAGGGGGACGATGTAGGATATACAAAACTAAGAAGAAGACAAATGAAAATAGGAAAAGAAAAAAATTACTTAGACATAACCTATTTGCAAAAATTTTCCCATATTATGTCTATTAGATAACCAAAACTCACCCATGGTCTTTCTTATAAGATTCCATAAATTGAGTTTTCTATTAGTAATCTTAATTTTAATGAATTTGTACATGTATAAAATAGGTTGTGATATTATTTATTAGTCATAAATTTAATAGATTATTATTCTATAAATATTCATACACTTTAGCGCAACAAATGATATCCATTGTGAAATAATATATTCATAAAAGTTAATGTTCTCACATCAATTATTGTAATATTCAAAATAACGATAGAGTTATCTAATTTTTTTTATATTATTCATTATTTATGGATCAGTTACTGCAGTTAGGTCCATTCTTTTGACCAGAACTCCTTTTCAAATTGATAATGTTTTATGGGATAGTGAGTGTTTGAATTTACAATGGATATAGAAAAAAATGTTCTTTCAAGTCAAAAAAGTTATACTAAAAAATAACGTTATTTGGATCAAAATTTTTCGTTTTTTTATTATTATATAAAATTTGTAAAAATATGTTAAAATTAAATAATTAATAAAACATTACAATTTAACACAAAACAGACCCAAAGTCCAAAAATGATTCCAATCAGCTAAAAAATATTATTTTTTAGGGATTGAATCGTTTAAATTCATATCAGAATGATGAAAATATTAGCTATATCAATATTCAAAAAAAATTGACTATAGAACACCATAAGAAATGAAATTTTAAAGAGAATGTAAAAACTTTTCACAAAATGAAATTAATAATGCTTAAAATTTTATGCTAAAAATATATTTATTTATGTGATATTGGAAAATAAATTATATATCATAATGAGAGATTACTGTAGACTATTTTTAATTAATAATTTATGTATATTTTTTAATAAAAATAAACATCGGATTGGATACATAAATGTTTTTGGATCTAGAGTTTATATTTTATATAATAAATATAATTTCATAAAAAATTATTCCAAAATCGATGAAGATATATTTTAAGATATTCAAAAAATAGTTAATCATATAGACTATATAACTAGAGAACCATATCAATATATGAATTATTTCATTTAAATTTAATTTTAAATAATGATAAATTAATTACAAATTACATTGAATAATTTTATGACATCAATTTTGTTGATGATAGTGCTAATAACGATAATGGTTCACTTATGGAGGATATTTTACTTCTAAATTTAATCATATAAATTGAAAAACATAAATTAAAATCATAATAAAATGAAATTTTAGATATTTAATATGGTATACTAAGTAGAAAATAAATTTTTATGATTTATGAAAATTCTTCATTTATTGTTGATTTTTTATCAAATAACATTAATGGTGATTTTTAATATTCCAACTAGATAAACTACACGCCTTATGATCATAACATGTTTGATAGAAAATGTGACTGAAATATAGTTTATTTACATAATGATATATTTTGTATTGGAACCAAATTTATTTTATGAAATAAAATTGATTAGTGTGGTAGTATTGATTGAAATAAGGCTTGACTTGTTGGCTAATGATATTTAAAAGAAGGATTTAATTTTAAATAATTGTTTGAAAAAATTTGTAGACTACATTCCATCTATATATTATTTCATGTATCATGATTTTAAATTTTCAGATTGTTTCAAATGGATATGAATATTTATTTTATTATTTTTTTAATTTTATAAGAGGTATATTTATTCAAAAACTATGTTATTAAAATTATGAATTTACAAATCATCATTTGAAACTATAAAAAATTCATTAAATGTTATAATTTATTCTCCATGTGTTTTTTGTGACATAGTGACTATATTATTTCAATAATATTAATTTCATAAATGATTAACTGATCTTACTATTTTTATAAATAAAATATCAATTGATATTTTAATTGTATAAATATATATTGATGATATTGTATTTGGATATATACATGATATACATAGTAATAATTTTTAGAATATAACAACTAATGAAATTTATATGATCCTATTTGGATAATTAAAAATATTCCATGGTTATAAAATTTAAATTGGAAAATGTGGTATTTTTTGAAATAATATAAAAAATTCTACAACTTTATTCAAAAAAATCAATATTGATTCAAGTAGAACTGTGAGAAATATAATGAGAATGAATTTTTAACTAGATGTGAATGATTCTAGAATTTCTATAAATGATATATTGTATAGGAAAATGATAGAAATCCAATTTTATTTGACAACATATAGGAATGGAATTATAATTTATTTCATTGTATGTTCTAGTTTTTAAAAAATACCATTAAATTAATTTGACATATATCAAAAGAAAAATCAGAAATGTTAGAGGAACAATTCAAATAGATTTATTTTCTTCCATGGAAATTTCTTTAATCTATTATAATATTTTGATTCTAAATTTGGATGTAGAAATCTTGATAAGAAAAGAACATCATGTAGGTGACACTTATCAGGTAAATGTATAATATTGGTGAGTTTAAAAAATAAATTTTCAGTATCGTTTTAAAAAAAAGAACTTGAGAATATTTATGCTGCTACTTGTTGTGCATAAATCATTTTTCCAAAAAAAATCAATATTATTTATTTATTATCTTAGAAAACATTCCCATATCACATGATCAAAATTATTCTATTTTTATAACTATCAATAATATACAAAATTAAAGGTCTAAAATATTAGATGTTATATTTAATGTTTTAAGAGATCCCATTATCAAATGGGTTGTTCCTTAGAATGAATTCCAAATGTAATCCAACCAAATGATAAATTTACTAAAGCATTAGATTTAGCGAGTATTGAAAAAATTAATTTTTTATATAGGAATCATGGAATTTTCATTTTCGATAACATGTTCAATATTTTATTATTTTTTGTCTCTACTTTTATAATTTCATGTATTCAGGTGTAGTTATCCCCTTCTATATCTATTTAATACTGTTCTTCATATAAATTTTTTCTTCTTCTATTTGGTAAATGTAACAAAGGGGGATTTTTTTGGAGAAATTTGGGCAATTTTTAGTATTAAAGATTTTGTTTTTATTATTCAATTTAGAGAAATTGAGGGTTCATTTTCACTAACTATTTTATTTTCTATAGTTGTTATATTGATATTCAAAATTTTAATTATTTTTTAAAAATGTTTTAATTTAATAATTATATATTTTCTATGTGTTTTAATTTTAAAACATGTAATTTATATTTTGTGTATGTCATTTATATACATATAAATTAATTATTATTTGTTGTTTTGATAATATATTTATATGCGTATATATATATTTACTTATATATTACTTTATATAAAATATATACATTGGTTCTAATATTATACATCGTTATACATGTATGAAATAGATTATATATACATCATATTTTTTTTACCAATATATATATATATAACATATATTGTTTATCTTCTACATGCAGTTTATTAGTCCAATTGCTTCTAGCATTAGACCCACTATGGAGAGCAACTTCATCTCCACTCCTATAATTTTAAAACAAAAACATTGATTGGCAATCTATATGATCATAATATCTAAATAAAGTTCAGAAAATAGTGTGACACTATTCCCTTTGGATGATCATCCTCCACCACATATCATGACTTCATCTCCTTCACAGCATCGCTACTTTGGCAACGTCAACGTAACAACTCATACATCACCATCCAACATCATCAACATCACTCTACATCAAATATAATAATATTTCAGCATCATGTAACTTCCATGTGATCAAATAAATATCATATTGAGATATAATAAGAATATAATATGAGTAATAGAATATAATATACACAATAATATGATTAAATGAAAAATAAAATATTATTATTTAAATGTTACTATTATTACCATGCGTCTAAATATTTTGGAATGAATAATATTAAAATTATTATAAAAATTATATTTTTCATATGAATTTCAAATTTATTTATTAATTATTTTTAAATAATCATTATAATTCATAATTATGTCATTTTATTCATATGAAATTCATTTTCAAAAAAAAACTAGTTGGCTTACATTTTCAGTGGGATTATTATATTTATTTCTTTTAAATTTTAGAAAATAAATCTGAAAAAATGAATTTATTTTCTTAATTCATCATGTAAATATTATATTATGATTAATTTATTATAATTTAATAAAAATATGGATTTTTCATGGAATAATAAAAAATGATACTTATAATAAAAAAATATTATTTTAAATTATTACCAGATAATATTATTTGTTTGATTAATGTTAAATTTTAATTTGTTATTTTTAATTTAAATAAACCAGACTATGTGTTTTTAATTTTTTTTATTCTTTATTTTAGTTTAAATATATTTTATATGTAAACATATATTTTTTGGAAATCTATTTTTCGTTTCATGTTTATGGTTTATTTCTTTATTATATATTGAAACATATGTGATTTGAAATTTGAAAAATGTATTTTATATTTTTAATCAATAGGTTCAAGTTTATCAAATATTTTCCTATTATATTTGAATAATTTTTCTAGGAAACATATTTATTTTTATTACCACAATAAATGATAAATCAAGTAATTAAAATATTTTCAATGAAATGATAAGAAATAATAATTTACAAAAATACATAACTAAATATATTTTAGACGAGAATATATTTTCTATAAACATCCAATGATGGTGTTTATAACTTTTTCGGACCACTTTGATGATATTATGACTTTTATATTAATTTATGTAATAAAATTCCAATCATGTCACACTCTGGGTTTTAATATATCTATTATTTTTAATGTGGCATAATCTAGAATATATATCGGTGAGTAAATTATATTTAGAAATTTAAAATAATTATTTTTGTTAATTTAATTTATTATTAATTCTTATATAATAAATAATTACCTTAAATCTTTTCACACCACTAATTTATTAATAATTCAATTAATCCCAAAATCATATAAATGATATGAAAGTTTTTAAAATAAATATATTTATATATAGTTACTAATTTAGAATTGTTTTATATATTTCAATGAAATTATATGGATATAATAATATATTTTTCTTGTTCTTATTTATATATTTTATTTATATTATTATGGACAATGTAATATATAGTTTTATAAATTTTCTCTATTAATAATTTGGAGCAAGTAATATTTTATTTATAAATCTAAAATGCCTAAAATATATAATATTTTTTTAAAATTGGGTACGATTTAAAATTTAAACCATGGTTAATTTTTTGTTAATTTTTCATTTTATATTAACTATATTAGCCCTCAAGGAGTATAAATCCATGTTAAGATGGTATGAGTTTAAAATATTAAATTGGTGTCAAATAAAAAATAAATCTTTATAAATATTGTATAAACATGTCTCATGTTTTTACTACTCTGGTTTTAGATCCATTATTATCTTATATTTTGAATAATTTACTTTTGTTCCAATAAGAATTAGAAATAAATTTATATAAATTTAATATTTTGATAAATTCCAAGAGTTCCCCTCCATACTCTTTGTTGAGCAAACTTCTTATTCTCATTTCTATACACATGAAAAACATTATGGTTCATCTAAAATAAGAAAATATACATTAATTTAACCCCTCTCCACATTTTATTGTTCGTAGTTTAGTATGAATAACAATTTTTGATTTTTTCTGCTGTTAATAGAACAAGGTTTTCATTATAAGATCTGTGTTTTTTATTTTCTAGATTTAGATTTAATTTCTCATAACACTCCCCTAGAACCACCTTCAACCATGGTATAATAATAAATCTAGCTACTTCAATAATGTCGTATTTTATTTTATTAGTCTATGGTTGAACATTTATCACATCTTCAATCAAATGGGATATGAAATGATCAATTAATAGTTCGAAGTACTACCTCTTCACAATATGATGTAATTATTTTATGCAATGTCTCAAAAGATATGTTTTAATGAAAAAAAATTGTATTTATATATTTTATTAATAAAATATTTACCATTCCAAAAATTTGATATATCATTTTCCATTTTACCTTTTCATTCAATGATAAATTATGACATCATTCGAGTATAAGGGTGGTCTTCCAAATCCATGAAGAGATGTGGATCATTATTCATTAAAAAATCATAAGGATTATATATATATGTATACATGAAAATATAAAATTAAATTTATTATATTATAAGAATTTTTGGAAATGAAAATAATATGTACCATCATTACGTAATGATCATTGAAAAACAGAAACATTAGTTATGCATACGTATAAGCAGTCATCTTAATAATTGAAAGGAAGTTCATTTTTTCATAATCATATATAATGTTAGAATTGATAATTATAATTTATTTATTAAAATTTTTATTATTTAAGTAATATTATTCTATTTATGGTGGATTAATGTCCAAATTGACCATATTCATGCAACCAATTCACTTTTGGACTTATGAAGTGAATATCCTCAAAATATCGTTTATGAAATTTAATAATTATTTAATTGTAAATAATTAGTATGCAATTATATAAAGGAGTAAAAAAAATTAAATGTTCATAATCATGTATAAATATATACTATATTTGATATTAAATATGATAATTAATTTACATTATGAGTCAAACTCCAATGTATGTGACTTTCTTTTAAAAGTAAACCTCAAATGTCTATCTTAAAACTATTTATTTTTCATCATTATTTATAATCACTAAAAATATTAAAATTTATTATTTTTATTATTATGTTTTTATATATGTATTTAAAAATGTTTAAAAATATAAAAAATAATAAAATGAAACCATTTTTTTAATTTCCAAATGTGATCCATTGTGAATTTTCTGACAAAAATATGAATGAAATGTTTTTAACATATCGAGACCGAAATTATATTGCATAATTTATTTATAATATTTATTATTTTTACATTATATTCATACATTATAACATTAGAAGAATTTTTTCATTTAATTAGCAGTTGATTTTGAATAATATATTTTCATCAATGAAAAATAACAAAATGCGTGAATTTAAATTTTATGATTACTGTATAGTTCTTGGGAATTTATTATGATAAAAATTTCCTTTTTATAAACAAAATATTGGGTGATACATTATATAACTCAATTAAAATTCTTGATTTTATTTTTCAAGATGAACCTCATAGTTATTTCTTGTGTAATTGAAATGGTTACTCCACGTATAACTGTAGGGGTATTTTAAGTACGACCTTTAGGATTATTTCATGTTTATTGTTATGAGATACTACATATGTAATTAATGTAAATAAATGGTTTAATTTTTTATCAATATTAATTATTTTTTACTGCAATATATTTCTATAAATATTAAATTTTTAGAAGTATTTTTAATAATTTTATCATCGAAGGAATGTGTTTGTTACTTATTATGGGTGGAATGTATATTTTTGTGAATAGAAGTCGTCATTTTTTTCTAGGAATACTATATAGATCTTATTTTAAATTTATTGTTTAAAATGATTAATTTTATTAAATTATATTAAAAGATAAGGTGATTCATCGGTTGCGGAATTTTAAGTTTTTATCCAATTATTTATTTTAATAATGAAACTGGTTAAATTTGATCTTGGTATATTGTTTTATTTCCATAATTTTATATTTCATTCCAATATATTTGTGAACATGATATATTTTAAGACATTTTCATTATGGTTTAGGGATGGGTATTGGTAATTAATAATTCATGATATTTATATGGAAAGGAATCATGTTTTATAAAAAGATTCATATTGTTTATAAATTTATTTTTTATAAAAGTGTGTACTATTTAATATTTGTGTTTTTATTTAATATTTATAACATAATTATATAAAACAATTATCAAAAAAATAATCGGTATTTTTATACTGTGAAATATAGTTCAAGGACACAAGAATGTGATATCTTAAATCAAGGGTCCTTATATATGGTATTAGGGAGGATTTAGAAAAATCTATAGATCATTATTTTTTCATTACAATTTATATAAATTGTTATGGATACCATAATGGGTATATAATTTTTCTATTGTTCGTAAGTTCAAATTCAAATGCACTAGTTTTGAGGTATTATGATATGAAATATTAAGGCGACAAATGATATTTTGAGATATGTTAATTTTTTATGTATATATAACCAATAATTTTATCATGTGAAAGAGTTTATTTGTGAAATAATGTAATTTATATTTTTTGGACATCAGTTTAATGTTTTGGAAAACAATTACGGTTTATATGATCTTTTTTATTATTTAATTATAGGTTATTTCCTTTTGGGATGAAAAAATAACGCTATGGGATAACCATTGTGGTGAAAACGTTTATTTAATGTTGAATATATAATGGTAATTTTTAAGATTTTTCTAACAATTCAATAATAATATAAGCATTGTAGTTATTGAAGGAGGACCTAACATATGCAAGGAGACAATTTTTTGCATCTCGAAAGGCATTGTTGATTGATTCTATAATGGAAGGGAAATAATGGAGAATCAACTACCAAAAGAACACATGATTTGTTTGGTAAATATGACATATTACTTTTATATAAATTATTTGATGGATTAAATATATGATTATTTTTGGATCATATGATTTGTTATTAATATAAAAATGGGATAGAAATATTAATTTGTGATTATGTGAATAATGTTGTTTCATAAGAAGAAAAAGAAATTTCGAACCGTCTATGATATTACAAGATTTTATATAAGAGATTAAGGATTAATTATAATTTAGAATAATATTTATTTTTATTGTGGATTTATGGTGGTTATAGTTATTAAATATAACAATTAATATATCTTGATGATTATATATTTCCAGAATGTACATTTTGCGACATAAATACTAAATTTATTTAGTAAGATGATTTTATAAAATAGTTAGGATTTAAGGGTATTAATATTATATTGAAAATTATAATCAATTTGAAGGTTAGTAATTTATTGAATGATCTAGTAGTGATATGGTTATTGCAGTTAATTTTTGATGATTAAATATTTTATGTCCATGGATTATTAATTTCTGAAATTTACCTAACTTGATTAAATAATTTTATTTTCAGTTAATTCTTATAGGAATCATGAATAAATTATTATCAAATTTTTAAATTTATTTATTTTTATAATCAGATTCAAATATTTCAGACATTATAAAAAATTCATCTTGATTACTTGTCATTTGAAAAAAAAGATGATAGAGTCATTGTAATTGATTAGAGGAAGAATATAAACATTTAAAGTATGTATATTTTATTACATTAATATGATATGTATTAAACTTATTCTATAACATCCCACAAATTATTAAAAGAAATTATTTGTAATCTTTTCTTATTGAAAAATAAAAGGGATTTTAAACCATCACATCATTACACTTTTATAATGGTTAACATTCTCCAAATCATATTCAATAACACTCTATGTCTGTACATTGGTGTTATTTGTTTCTTCCATATCCATTTATTCACTTCTTAATAATGTTTTCCTATTTTTAAACACATTTATGTGTTATTAGTTATGGCCTTTATACATCCATTTACTTTCAATTCACGAGGAGGGTTTTTTAATCATTTCTACGATGTATGATTTCAATAAAAGGTATTTTGAGATCTCCAATCCTAGTTTCCATGTTAGAGATCAAATTACGAGGACAAAATTTATAGGGGGATTGTTACATCCTGATATTATAAAATAATATTCCATGTTCAATAGCATAAAATATATGTAACACTAATATTAAACAAATAGTGATATATTGTTATTTTACTATGATTATTATAATCTACAATTAAATTAATAGGGATTAATTTAATTAATCTAATTATGAAATATAAAATTTTCATACTAATTTATAATTTATTAATTAACTCTTTGTAAATTAAAATATTAATTTCTAGCAGAGATTTTATTCATCATAAATATGATTTCTTCGAAAACATGGATTCTTGATTTTTATGAGTGATTATTGTAATTAATTTTTTGTAATTATAATAAATTTATATAATAAATGAATTTAAATATGTAATTAATCATGTAAATGTTATATTAAGTAATTTTCTTTTTGAATTATCTTTAAAGACAGATTTTACAAGGAATAATAAAAAATAATGATTTGTACTGAAAAATATTTTTATTCATTTTCTGAAATATGAAATTATGATATTGAATGATTTAAAATTCTAAATAGTTTTTTTGTTTGAAATATAAAATATTGTGTTTTTAAATCAATTTTATACTTGAATTTAGTATAAAAATAGTTATTTTTAAAATGTAGAATTTTTATTAAAAAGTATGTTTCCATTCGATTTTTCCAGATTAATATTAAATTAAAATAAATTACTTTTGTTCAAAAAATTTATTTTTAAAATATTTATTCTATATTTCGAATCCAGAGGTACAAATTTAGAAAATAGGTCCATTTTATTATTTGATAATATGTATTATAAACATAGTATCATTGTTACCACAATAAAGGGTAAATCATGTAGTTAAAGGTTAAAAAATGATAAGAATGATTTAATTACCCAAACATTTTAGTAAATATTATTGTATGAGTATATATCATCACTAATAATCCAATGGTATAAATTATGACCATTTTGGGAAACATTGATGAAAATATTACTTTTATAATAGTTTATTTAATGAAATTTTAAACCGGAAACATTCTTCTTTTTAATATTTGTAATATTATTAATGTGATGTTATCCTTATTATATATTCAATAATAAATAGTACTTTGAAATAATATATTTTAATATTATCCATGGAATTTTATTTCAATTTTTTTGTGAATAATTAATTATCTTGGATTGTTTAACAATGTTCAAATTTTAAATAATCAATTATGGAAAATTCCTTTTAAAATAAATAAATCACTATAGTAAAAATAGTTCTTAACGATGTGGAATTTTTGACAGTGTAAATTCTCGTCACAAATAATCCATCCAATGGGTTATTTGAGAAGGGGGGTTCGTCTCATCGCAAATAAGTTTTTATTTATGAAGAGATTTAGGGTCTCATCGCAAAAGGTAATGTGCGCTTTGATGCGATATGCATGCTGAATCATGGGAAGGATATTTTCAACGGGGGGATCACCCCGTCGCAAATAGTATGTCGGTTGGAGGAAATTTGTGATGGGTCTCGTCACAAATATCGGTAGTGGTAAAAGATTTTTTTCAACAGGATGTTTTCCCATCGAAATATTTGTTTAAGCAGGTCACCTATTGCGATGGGCCCCGTCGCAAATACCCTTTTAACCACAGACATTTATTAATGTGGGAAAAGTTATTTTTGATGGGCTCTATCGCAAAAATGTACCTTTTGCGACAGTAAGCCTGTCACAACTAGTCCTGTCGCAACTAATCTGACCTACATATACCACCCTCTGTTTTTCTATCTCTTCCTTTCATTTCTCACTTCCACTCTCTCTCTCTAAACATGAATTTTAGAGTGAAAATTACATTCTGTTATTTTTTTTTCGCGAAGTTTTGAAGGCGCTTAAATCAATAGGAGATCGAATATAAATTTATTTATATTTTATTTAATATAGTATTTGTTTAATTTTTTTAGGTTAATTTTAATTATAGTTGATTAGTTGTAATTAAATTAGATTTAAATAGTTTCTTTATATGTATTTTAGTAATAAATAGTAATAAATAGTAGTAATGTAACACCCGAATATTTCATAGTATGTTATTCTCTTTAATTAAATAGCATACACTACACGTAACACCGAGTTCGAGCACACCACGAATTACCAAACTAGTTGTTCAATAGAATTAACTGAATTTTAAATTTAATATACTATGTATAATTTTATAATCCATATAATGTGTTTCTAAGATATAATATAATAAAAAATTAATTTTTTTCAGATAAAATAAATATTTTTCAAAAAAAATAATTTTTACCACCTTTTAATGGAAAACTATTTTTAAAACCAATATTTGAAACTTTTATTTATTCAATTTAAGGATATTAAATTCTTATTTAGAATCGGAATATAAATATTTAATTTGTATAAATTTTTGGTAGGTTTCTAATAACTTTTATATTTTGATTAATACTGAAAAATACTAAATTTTATTTCAAAAAAAGATTTTTAATTGAAATAATTTATATTGTTAAATTATGTATTTGAATTATTTGAAAGTATAATTAGATTATATATTTATCATTTAATACAATTTAGGTGATTAGAAGTAATATTATATTAAAATATGACATAAACACATGTCAATCTTTTGATAGTTTTTACTTATAAAAAACCGCTTTTCGGTTTTGACAACAGAATTAATTTGAAATTAATTATTGCAACATATTTGTTTTTAATTTGGTAAAATATAATTCATATTTGAATTCTGAATCTCGAAATTAGTTTAGGGTAAATTTTTGGTATTTTTCTAAAAACATGCAATTTTTGATGAATATTGAATAACACTAAGTTATAGATTAAAACCAAATTTGTATTTAAATAATTATTTATTTTATTTAAATTTATTTTAAATCAAAATAGATACATAATACCTATATAAGGTCAAATTAATTCATCAGAGTCAGTTTATAATAATTATATATATATATAAATTTTATTTAACTTTTAACCGTCTTTTACCCACATCCTATGAGAATTTGTAAATTTACATAAATTTTTTTTTACCTCTTATGTGAGTTGAATTTTAAAAATCCAAGAGACGCAGTTGATAGAGGTAAGTAAAATTTGTTTCAATAAGATGAAAATAATTCTTAGTGAATAGTAACTTCTTACTTTTATTTACCACCGTTAAAAGTAAATTGGGTAATTAAGGGTAAAAAAGATATTATTATTAGCCTAACACATGTTTTAATTCTATTTTATAAGTTTAATTAGACCAAAAAAACCTTAAGAATAAAATATGATCCTTTACGTCTACTTGTATTAGATTTGGACAATTATTATTATTTAATTCAAAGAAGAGTTAAAACTGTTAAATTCAATGTTTAATAACTAAAACATTTTTAATATAGAGTTACAAATAAGATAAATTAGACGATAAATATTAATTATAAATATAAAAAATTTAATACATAATGGTATTTTATTTATATTTTTTGGACATTAAATAATTAAATTTTTTTCTGACAAAATGATGATGTTGTAATTACCTAATTAATGAAATAATAAAATAATTGATATTATTAATATACAAATAAAGCTAATTTGAGACTTTTTATGAATTCCACTAATTTTATAGGGTAATATGACATGTTAGTGTTATTTATATGACTTTTTTTCATTGTAATAATGTTTCTATGAATTTAGAAAAAACAAAACACCAAATAGTGTCAAAATTGACATAAAAGAGTTTTTAAAAGTCGTACTACATTATTGATTGATATTCTATTCCTAAAAATCTATGGTTCAACCAAAATACATATATAATGATTGGTGTATCATTAATGAATCATTTGGGGTTATTTTGGAAGTATATATTAAGCTTACTAACCATATAATATAAAAATACAAAGAGACATGGTAAATGTCAAACTATTTATCTAAGAGATAAATATAACTGATAAGGTTAATTTACTGTCCCTAACCTATATAAAACGCATTAGATGAGTGTTGTTATACCCACCCCACCTTAATCTTTAAATAATTAATTTTCGAGCCATTAGAAACCGAAAATTATTTTATTATAAAATAATATTTCTAGATTTCCCTAAGGCGCCCCTGACCCCTCTTTTAAAAGGGCACTCCCCCTTCAATCATATTCACACGTTCAAAGTCTTTTGAATCATCCAAACTGTACCAAAATATCCTCTATACTATCCAACCATCATCATAGAGTTGTTTATTTAGTAATAAATCCATCTTATGGATCCCTTTTGATCCAATCAAAAGGAAGAACCCGAAGAAGTAAATATTTCATCACCACTCTCAAGATCCTTTTTTCTTCCAATTCCTCTTTATTTATTATTTCCATTATAAAATAATAACTCCAGTAACTTATATATAATGTGATATTATTATAAATATGGTATTAAAATAATCATTATTCTATCCACCCTTTAAATGAAACGTCACCATACGTTTGTATGTACGGCTTAACGTCTCCACGTCGTGGTGTAATTGATATTCAATAAATTATTTTTTTGATGGGTAAAATAATGAAGTGTAATTATTGTAAATAATAAATATAATATTATAATTATTCTTTATATATTATATACCATCCAATTATATAATATTTTAATATCCAAAAGAATGATATTGTCAATCATGTGTAAGTACGGATTACAGTTTCCTCGAATGCGATGAGATTAATTCCCCATCGTATCCTTTAAAGACTAATTTTAATTTGATGATTAAAAATAATGTATAAATACTTGATATCATTATGGATGTGAATATTATACTTCCCATCCATAACATATATGACTCACAAAATAATGAATATATAGGAAAAGATATTTGTTAACACCCGAAACAATGATAATACAAAGATATTATTAACAAAGCAATGTTAAATGATCATATTTAATTTCATATTAATGTATATGATTATTTTATAATTTAATAACAATTATCTAACCATTATAAAATTGGTTAAACTAAACTATACCAACTAAAATTACATTGTAAGGGGTTTCTCATTTCACTTTTAATTCTGTGAGATTTCCATTTTTCAACACTTATATATTGGAAGTGTTCCATTGTTCGCCACTTATTTATTGGATGTGATGTATTTTGTACTAAAATTTGATATATATTATCATTATTCATTTTATATTAATGGTATTCTATGATAAATCTGTTGGTTATTAACATTTCGTTATATGAATTGATTGATTACAATGAAGTAAGGGGTTTTCATCCAACTTTGCATTTCCGTGAGATTTATGTATATTGGCCACTATCACCATTTGTGTGGTGTTTGTACTATACATGATTGTATTCATGGTGTAATATAATTTAATTTATTTTTATTTACATCTTTATTGTATGATCCTTATTTCATTGGTTGTATGTTTCATAAGTTACCAAATTGGTAAGGAAATTTCAAATTTCAATTTCATCTCAGTGGGCTTTACGCATTCTCCATTGATTATTTTACTCCCCGATTATATGTTAAATCACTATTTATTATTTATTTAGTAATTTCCACTCCCCTTTTTTTGGATATAATTTTGATACACATAATCAATCCATAGATAATTTCTCAATCCATTGATATAAACGTGATAGTAACTCAATTTTCATTCTTTGAGCTAAACATCCAAGTCGTTGGTGTTGTTTTTACAAGAATATGTATGAATGTACACTAATTTATTTACACTAGATATCCAATAATATTGAGTTTATTTATATTTGTCACACATAATTATTTCATTTATTTATCCTTTACATAAGGATGCAGTCTTTATAAGGGATTTCATCTCAATTTACATTCATTTGAGAATTCTTTGTCGTTATGCACCAATTCAATTTTATATAGTGTATATACTATCTTTTGAAATAGTATATAATGAAATATGTTATTATCATGGTATTATATAGTTTGTATTACCTCAATTATTTTTATTCATGAGTCTCTCATTTGTATAGTAACTCTAACTAAAATACCATTTTAAATGTTTAAAAAACTATTCTTCTAAATCATTCTCATTAATGTCCATGTTTTAAATATGGTGTTATGGTTTTATATTATGGACATTAATATTTTAAAATTAAAATTCCTTTTAAATGTTTCAAAGTGGTATGTGACCGATTGATTCAAATATTTATTTTAAACAACTTCTTGATAAAAAGTGATACTTTTAATTATATTCACGAAAAGGGTGGTATTTCTCTCATCTAGTTTTTATGATTATTTACATCTATTTAAATATCTATCATGATTCTCAGTTCAGGTTAATATATTAAAAAATAATATTCCACATTGTATTTAATTAGTTATGTTTGACTATTGATGTGCTATTTTTATACCATTCATGGATTGTAGATAATGTATTTAAATTTCATATGTTAGTTTTAATACGAATTTTTATGTTATATTTAAAAAAATTTATATGAGGAATGAATTTTAATTAGTAAGTGGTGGGTGGATCCTGCTATATCTCCTTGATGCATCGGTAGGTATAGTGAGAGAATCTAGTTTTTTGGCCAAAGGCTTTGAAAAAATCTTATTTGTAGTCTTGGCACAAGGCCTTGAAAATGTGATAATGAAATTCTAGAATTATGCATTCCATCACTATGAAAGTGTCTATTGATATTTCATGTGAATATTATACTAGTAGAATATCCATGTGAGTACTGAAATGGCATTTTTTGATTTTATATTTACTATATTATGCTCAAATTCATGTTTAAAAGGCTTTTGTTTTAGTCGTATACATTGCCTTAAATTTTATTTCTTGTTTTTCAATGTTTCTACTATATTGTTATCCTTAATGAGCATCTGATCTCTCCCCTTTTTATGTTTATTTTTACCAGGATGCAAAGAAGTATATTATGCCTGACCTGCATGGGTAGCCTATGGGATCTCATTGTTGTCTATTGAAACAATGTTGTTTTAGTTTTCCATTTTATGAGGTAATGTAAACCTTATTAATGTATCTAGTACTTCCAAGGATACTAAACTATTTGATATTTCGATACATGACCTTTTATGATCATGACAATGATATATAATAATGCACCAACTCTAGGTAAATGGGGTCGAGGAGTTAGATTTGGTATTATATGACGTTTAATACAAACCATGAAAACATGATTTAGATATAATCTGATTTGAGAACATAGCCCTAATATATAAATTGAGGATTAGTATAGAAGAACTACCTAAAATTTTGGTATTGTTGTGATTTTATGAGTTTTCCAAGAAATACATCCATGTTTTGATACGAGCAGGTAGAGGCTGCTCTGGAACATATGTACCTGTTGGTAAAACCCAAAAATAAAACATCAAGAAAGACTCGAACAGGAACTGGTGAATGACAATAGGCCTTATATTACTTTTGTTATGACACTCCCGATGGATATGCTTAGGATTATCTAAATTTTAATTACAAACTGATTTGGAGGATTTTAATATAAGATGATAATAAATGACCTTTGTGAATCCTATGGTGTTTCAAATTGAAAATATGGTGTCTTGATATTGTCAAAATGATTTTATGTCTACTATTACTCACACAATGATTTCTGATATAATTTAATGGCTGGATTCCATGGAAGTCATTGTATATTTGAGCATGATGTTCATGGTGGGAATAGTAGGGGAAATGAGCAACAAAATGGAATGTTAATAGGCGTAAAAGATATCATGTTCATGCCAAATAAATTTACCAAAAATATGATCAACAACATATTTATTAACCAGTTACCAGAATCAACAAAGATCAGAAAGGTGATGGATGATAAGATCTCTAGTAGTGGAAACCATGGAGAAAAGAATACACAATTTCCATCATGCAGGATTTGTGGAAGTGGACACCCAAGAAAGTGTCTCAATGGAACAATGATATGATTTAGGTTTGGGAAATAAGGACATCAAGTAAACAATTTCCGAGAAAAAATGAAGGGTAATATGAAAGAAAATAAAAATGGTCCCATGAATTTATTAATAGACATTTTTCGTAAATGTAGGGGACCTGGACATTACGTGAGTGAATACCCAATTCAATAGGATATTTTCATGGTCATATAAGAAGCTTTTTGGAAAGAAATGTTTGGATAAACATTTAAAAGTATTAGTGTTCCCTGTTGATGGGATTAATTTGGATTAATTTTCTCTTGTATTTATAACCCAGTAGTTTTTCATGTGAAAATGATATTTGAGGAAGAATTTTCTTTTCTCTGGTGGATATAGTTATAAATAACCATTTTGTTTTATATGATCATTCGGATGGAGGCAATTACATGTTAATATATTTTTGGATGAAAATATTAGGTATGATATTACATTTGTGGTTAAATTATGTTATGGTTATTTTGAGGAAATTATCTCATTTTGGTAATTTTATAAAATATAGTGTTTGAAAAATGACAACACACATACCGTCTGACAACCCATCACGTCAGAAAAAGCTATGGGAATCAAACCAACAACTAGAGTGTTATTTGGATTTATTTCCAACCACTGGTCTACGTGAAGTTCTATGGTTAGTGTGAGTAATTATTTTTAGTAAAATAATTTTTTTGATCAACAATTAGTTTATATGGGATCTTATGTCTTATCAAATGGATACCCTTAGTTTAGGGAAATGATTTTTTTGATTAAGTGATAAATGTTATTTTTGAAGATGATCGCTCTATTGGGAACACTATATTACTATGGAAAATAAAATACAATGGGATTTCATTACAAAAGTAATGGTGGATTTTTATCTATGTTTTTATCGTGGATTTATATTTATTTGGGTCATTTATGGAAATGATTAACCTATAATAGAGAATATTTGATTAGGTTAATTACATTTAAGAATGTGACTTTAAGAGTAGTCAATGTCATTTGGAGAAACAATTTACCATGGAAGACTACATAACCAAATTCTTCTATGTTTTGGGTTTCAATATTGGTTTGGATTATTTGTAAGGATTTTAAGGACAGTTCATTTTTGATTGATATTTATTTATCTTTGGGGAATTGTTGGTTTAATTTTAGAAATTAAGATTAGTGTTTATTTTTATAATGGAATATCATTTTGGGGGATCATCTGATCATGTACTAACTGTTTAGTTTTTGATTAATCTATAAAGACACGGTAAATATGTAGTTTAGCCTTTGTGGATCTTCTAAATGTCTAGAAGTAGATTCTAGCTCTTTTGTTGTGACCAAGATATCTTGAATACTCATTGTTTGAAAAAAAAATGAGTTATTAGTAGAAATTTTTTAAATAATGAAACTCTACTTAAAAAGTAAGTATATATCATTATGATATTGGTCAATCTGAGAAATAAAATTTCCATCTATATGAAATGTAACATTAAATTTTTTGTTCATTTACATTTCCTACATGGAATATAATGACCATTGGTCCCATCACAAGTCTATGGTTTTCTTGTAGTTAACTTTATTTGGATCTTGTTTTCTATCCCTCTCCATAAAAACAAGACACTTAGTTTATCTTCCATATCCATGTTTTCCTACATGCAGTCATAGTATGGGTTATCTCGGGTGACCTTTGTACTTATGTTTCTTTCTTTTAAAGGGCTAGTTATATTGACTCTTTTTCTAATGTGGGACTTTCAATTAGGTTTCCATGTCTAGTTTTAAAATAGAGAGGACCTGATTTAAAAAATTGGGAATAATGTATCACCCCAATATTTCATAGTAAGTTATTTTCATTAATTCAATAGCTTACGCTACACAAAACACCGAGTTCGAGCGCACCACGACTTACCAAAATAGCCGTTCAAATGAATTAACTTAATTTTGAATTTTATATACTCTATATAATTTTTGATTCCATATTATGTGTTTATAAGACATAATATAAGAACAAATTCATTTTTTTCAGATAAAAGAATTTTTTTTCAAAGAAAATGAAATTTACCACCTTTTAATTGAAAACCCTTTTTAGAACCTATTCCTGAAACTTTTTATATTAAATTTAAGGAAATTAAATTCTTCTTTATAATCGGGACATAAATATTTATTTTGGATAAATTTTTTTTCCTTTTCTAATTACATTTATATGTTTATAAATACTAAAAAATAATAAATTTAAAATGAAAAAAATATTTTTTAATCGAAATAATTTATATTGTTAAATAATGTATTTTAATTGATTGGAAGTATAATTAGATTATATTTTTATCATTTATTAAAATTTAGGTGATTACAAGTAATTTCACATTAAAATTTGACATAACACATGTCAATCTTTTTATAGTTTTTACTTTAAAAACCCGCTTTTTGGATTTGACAACTGAAATTAATTTTAAATTAATTAATGAAACATATATGTTTTGAATTTTCTAAAATAAAATTAATTTTTTAATTTGGAATGTCATAATTAGATTAGGTTAAATTTTGGGTATTTTTATGAAAACATTAAATTTTTGATGAATAGTGAAAAATAATGGGTTATTGTTTAAAACCGAATTTTTATTTAAATAATAATTTATTTTGATTCAATTTATTATAGGTCAAAAGAGACACATAATACCTATATAAGTTCAATTTAATTCATTGGATTCAGTTTTTAATAATTTTAGATATATAAAAAGTTTATTGAACTTTTAACCGTCTTTCACCCACCTCCTAGGAGCATTTGAAAATTTACATGAAACATAATTTTACCACTTTTGTGAGTTTAATTTCAAAAAAAAAGACACGGTTGATATCAGTAAGTAAAATTTGATTCAATAAGATGAAAATAATATTTGGTGAATAGTATCCTTTTAATTTTTTTACCATAATTAAATGTAAATATGGTAATTAAGGGTAAAAATGTTATTATCATTACCCTAACAGAAGTTATAATACTATTGGATAAAGTGTAATTAGACCAAAATAACCTTAGGAATAAAAATTGATCCTATAGGTCCACTTGTATTAGATTAGGACATTTATTATTATTTAATTCAAAGAATAGTTAAAAGTGTAAAATTCAATGTTTAATAACTAAATCATTTTTAATTTAAGGATAAAAATAAGATAACTTTTACTATAAATATTCATTATAAAGAAAAAAGTATTTCCTATATAATGGTCTTTTATTTATATTTTTTAGAAATTATATAATTTAATTTATTTATGATACAATGATGATGCAGTAATTACCTTATTAATAAAATATTAACATAATTTATATTATAAATATCCAAATAAATGTAATATGAGAATTTATATGCATTCCACTAATTTTATATGTCAATATTACATGTTATAGTTGGTTATAGGAAAGTAATAATGTTGTTATGAATTTAGAAAAAACAAATTATGAAATAGAGTCAAAATTGACAAGAAAGTGTTTTTAAAAAAATATTATATTATTTATTGATATTCTATTCCTAAAAATATATTGTTCATCCAAAAGACTTATATAATGATATTTGTATCATTAATAAACCACTTGGCGTTTTCCTTGAAGTTTGTAGTATGTTTATTACCCATATAATACAAAAATACAAAAAGACATGGTAAAGGTCAATCTATTTAAATAAGTGTTAAATCTAAATGATAAGGTTAATATAGTGACACAAAACTATCTAAAACATATTGGTTGAGTGTTTTTCAACCCACACACACCTTATCCTTTAAAAAATTCATTTTGGAGCCATTAGAAACCGAAAATGATTTTATTATAAAATAATATTTCTAGATTTTCCTAAGATTCCCTCACCCCTCTTAAAAATGACACTAACCCTTCCCTCAAATTCACACCTTTGAAGCCTTTTTACTTTTCCAAACATTTAAAAAATAAACTCTCAACTGTCCCCCCTTCATCCTAGAGGCCTTCATTTAGTCAAAATTCTAATCTATGTAGACCATTTGATCAAATCAAAATGAAGAACATAAATGAGAGGTAAATATTTATCACCTCATTCAAGTTCTTTTCATCTTCAACTTCATCTTTCTTTGTTGATGACATTATAAAATAATTACCCTAGTATATTTTATATACTATTTTGTTATTATAAATATGTTACGACCATATTCATTATTCTATCCTTCCATTTAATGACATTTCACCATACGTGCGTACGTACGGCTTACCGTCTCCACGTCGTGGTGTAATTGTTATTCAATACATTATTATTTGGATTGTTATAATAATAAAGTGTAATTGATTTAAATTATGAATATCACATGGTAATTATTATTTATATAAGATATAACAACCAATTATATATTATTTTATTATCAAAAGAATGATATTTTCACCCGTGCATACATACGGATTACCGTCTCCAAGAACGCGATAAGATTTATTCCCCATCATATCCATTCAAGAAAAATATTCAATTGATGATTAAAAATAATGTATAAATACTTGATATAATTCCTGATATAAATAAGATACATCCCATCCATGAAAAATATGATTCACGTAACAAAGAACATAATGGAAAATGAATCTATTAAGACTCGAAATGTCGATAATACTAAGATATTATTAACAATGAAATATTAAAAGATCAAATATGATATCATATTATTGTATACTATTCTTTTATAGTCTAATTACAACTATTTCACAATTATACAGGAGGATAACCTACACTCGACCAATGAAAATTACAGGGAAAGTGCATTCTTATCTCACTTTTAATTCAGTGAGATTTCCATTTTTCACCACTTATTTACTGCATGTGTTCCATTGTTCGCCACTTATTTATTTTATGTGGTGTATTGTGTACTACCATATGATATATATTATCATGATCCATTTTATATTTATTTTATTATATGATTCATTTTGTGGTTATTAACTTTTACTCATATGACTCGATTGATTACAACAAAGTAATGGTTTTTCATATAAGTTTTTATTCTCGTGAGATTCATGATGTATTGGCCACTATTTCCTTTTCTGTGGAGTATGTACTATCCATGATTTTATTCTTGGAATAATATAATTTAATTTATGGGTATTTACATCTTAATTTTATGATCATTCTTTCATGGGGTTTATGTTTCATAAGTTACCAAATAAGTAAGGGAATTTCAAATTTCAATTTGCAATAAGTGGGATTTACGCATACTTCATTGATTATTATAGTCCCAGATTTTGTGTGGAATTACTATTTATTATTTATGTAGAAATTTACACTCCCCTTTATGTGGATATGCTTTTGATAAACATAATCAATCCATTGATAATTTCTCAAGTCATTCATATAAACTTGATCTTAACTCAATTTCCTTTCATTGAGTTAAACATCCAAGTCATTGGTGTTGTTTTTACAAGAATATGTGTGAATGTCCTCTGATTGGTTTACACTGAATTTCCAACCATACTATGTGTATTTATATTTGTCACACTTAATTATGTCATTTATTTATCCTTTACACGAGGATACTGCCTTTATAGGGGATTTCATCTCAATTTACATTCCTTTGAGACTTCTTTTTTGTTATGCACCAATTTACTTTTATATGCTGTATATAAAATCCTTTGACATAGTATATAATTAAATATGATATTATCATGGTATTATAATGTTTTGATTAACTCATTTATTTTTATTCATTTGTATCTTGTTTGGATAGTAACTCTAACAAAAATACAATTTTAAATGTTTTAAAAATTTATTCTTTAAAATCATTCTCATTAATGTCCATGTTTTAAAAACGGTTTTAAGGTTTTATATATATAAACATTAATGTTTTAAAGTTAAAATTCTATTTAAAATTTTTGATGTGGTATGGGACACTTTGATTCAAAAATATACTATAAACAACTTCTTGACAAAAAGTGTACATCTAAATGTATTTTAAAAAAGGGGGATATTTCTATCAAATGTTTTTTATAAATAATTTATTTTATGTAAATATCCTTCATTATTCATGATTGAGGTTAATCTATTACAACAAAATCATTCACATTGTATTGAATGAGTTATGTATGACTGTTGATGTGCTATTTTTATACCATTCATGGTTTCTGGATAATGTATTGACATTTTGTATGCAAGTTTTAATACGAATGTTTATGTTATGTTTCAATCTTTTCATATGAACAATGAATTGGACTTAGTAAGTGACGGGTGGAGCCCACTGTAGCTCTTCAATGCATCTTTTGGCCTCATGAGAGATAATAGTGTCTTGGAAAAAGGCCTTGACAAAATCTTATTTGTAGTCTTGGCACAAGGGCTTGACTATGTGGTTATGAAAGTTTGGCATTGTGCATTCCATCATTATGAATGTGCCTATTGATATTGCATGTGATTATTTGACTAGTAGAATATCCATGTGAGTAAGAAAATGGCATTATTTTCATTTTATATTTTTTCCATATTATGCTGAATCTCACATTTAAAGGGATTTTGTTTTATTCATATACATTGACTTAATTGTTTATACTTTTTTAGGACACTTTTCGCTATATTGTTATCCTTACTGAGTATTTGAGCTCACCTCTTTGTATGTATTATTTTTTCCAGGATGCAAAGAAGTGTATTATGATTGACCTACAGGGATAGTCTATGAGATCTCGGTGTTTTCTATGGAAACAATGTTGATGTAGTTTTCCATTTTATGATGTAATGTAAACCTTATGAATGTATCTAATACTTCCAAGGGTACTAAACTAATCAATCTTTCAAAACACGATCTTTTGTGATCATGCCAATGATACATAATAATGCACAGACAATGGGTAACTAGGGTCGGGGTGTTATAAGTAATTAGAAATAAATATTAGTAATTAGTAATAATAAGTAGTAATTATTAATAATTAGTAGTAATTAATAATAAATAGAAATAATTATGTATAAATAGGAATAAATAGTAATAATGATGAATAAATAGTAATAATTAGGAATAAATAATAATAATTAGGTATAAATATTAATATATAGAAATAAATTGGAATAATTAGTCATATATAAGAATAATTTTTAGTAATTAGTAATAAATAGTAGTAATTAGTAATAAATAGTAGTAACTAGTAACAAATTGTAATAATTAGTAATAAATATTCGTAATTAGTAATAAATAGGAATAAATAGGAACAAATAGCAATAAATGGGAATGAATAGTAATAAATAGGAATAAATAAGAAAAAATAGGGAAAAATAGTAATAAATAGTAATGTTATAGGAATAAATATGAATAAAAAGTAATAAATAGTAATAATTTATAATAATTATAAATAATTAGTAATAATTAGTAATAATTAGTAATAATTATTAATTAATTGTAATTAATATAATAAATATCAATATATAGTAATAAATAGTAATAAATAGTAATAAATAGTAATAAATTGTAATAAATAGCAATAAATAGTAATAAATAGTATCAAATAGTAATAAATAATATTAATTATTAATAATTAATAATAAATAGTAATAATTATTAATAATTAGTAATAATTAGTAATAATAAGTAATAATAAGTAATAATTAGAAATAATTAGTAATAAATGGGTAAAAATAGTAAAAATAGTAAAAAATAGTAAAAGTAGTATAAAATAGGAAATAATAGGCAAAATTTGGAAAAAGTAGGAAAAATAGGACAAAATAGGGATTTTTATGAACTAATAGGAATTAATTTTAATAAATAAGAATAAATAGGAATAAATAGAAATATGTAGTAATAAATAAGAATAAATAGTAATAATTAGTAATAGTTTTTAATAATTAATAATAATTGGTAATACTTAGTAATAATTAGTAATAATGAGAACTAATTAGTAATAATTAGTAATTATCATTAATAATGAGTAATAATTAGTATTATTTAGTAATAATTAGAAATAATAAGGAATAAATATGAATAAATAACAATAAATGACAATAAATAGCAATAAATTGCCATAAATTGCCATAAATAGTAATACGTTGCAAAAAAACATTAAAAAACAATAATTATCAATAATTAACAATAATTAGCAATAATTAGTAATAAATAGCAATAAATAGCAATAAATAGCAATAATTAGTTATAATTAGTTATAATTAGTAATAATTAGTAATAATTTGTAATAATTAGTAATAATTAGAAATAATTAGTAATAAATAGTAATAATTTGTAACAAATAGTAATAAATACTAATAAATATTAATAATTTGTAATAAACAGTAATAAATAGATACAAATAGGAATAAATAGGAATAAATAGAAATAAATATGAATAAAGAGTCATAAATAGTAATAAATAGCAATAAATAGCAATAATTAGGAATAATTAGGAATAATTAGCAATAATTAGTAATAAATATGAATAAATATGAATAAGTAGGAATGAATAATAATAAATAAGAATAAATAGGAATAACTAGAATAAATAGGAATAATTTGGAATAATTAGTAATAATGAGGTATAATTAGTAATAATTAGAAATAATTAGGAAAAATAGTAAAAAATAGTAATATATATTAAAAAACAATAGTAATTAGTAATAAATTGTAATAATTAGTAATAAATAGTAATAAATCTTATTAAATAGAAATAAATAATAATAAATAGTAATAAATAGTAATAAATAGTAATAAATACTAATAAATAGTAATAAATGGAAATAATTATTAATAAATGATAATAAATAGTTAGAAATAGTATGAAATAATAAGAAATAGTGAGAAATAGTAAGAAATAGTAAAAATTTGTAACAATTAGTAACAATTAATAATAATCAGTATGAAATAGGTACAAATAATAAGAAATAGGAGGAAAAATTAACAATTACAAACAAATAGTAACAATTAGTAATAATTAGAAACTATTAGTAATAATTACTAACAATTAGGAACAATTAGTAACAATTAGGATCAATTATGATGAAAATCAATTTAATAAATTGTAATAACTTGTAATAACATGGCACAATTCCTAGTGGATTGACGACACTACTTTTTCTCGATGACTCTTCTCCTTTCAAATTTCACCAACTCAATACATTATGAAAAGTATGATTCTACGTATCCATATCCGATTTCATATGCCTGAGTTTGAATATGCATTCGTAGAACCACATTTTTCCAAATGTGGTCAGGTTGTGGAAGTTTCAAGAAGATGATTCAATTATGAAAAGGGGGATCTTTTGTCAAACAGATCATTTACATGAAAAACTCACTCAAAGAATGCACAATGATGAATCTTCTTCGTGGTACACATGTTCATTCTCATGAATAAAAGAATTATAATGCATACCTCTAATCAGATTATTGATTGTGGTTCTATATGAGAAAGTTTCATGTAAATGAGCACTCAGACAAAAGAATATATGTCAATCCACTGGGAATTTTGTTGCCCATAAGTAATGGTAAATATTAAGTAGTCATAATTATTTATCTTTTTTCCCGATATTTTTTATATAATTTCACATTATCCAAAAATAGTAATAATTTTATATTTTTTAGGAAAATATGGAACAAGGAAGTCAAAAAAATCATTATTATATGATCATTCTTGGATAAATCAGCGTAGAAATACAAATGATTCTTGTTTAAATCTACTATATATTGAGGGTGTGAATGCTTTCTTATCATTTTCATCATCAAAACCAGATTTTTTTTCAGAAGGCACAATAATGTGTCCTTGTAAAAAATGTGTTCTGATATCGTTTGACACATTTGACCAGGTAGGGGGACATCCTTTGCGGTTTGGTTTTCAACCATATTATGTTTTTTGTATCAACACGGAGAACACAGTTCCATACAAGATAATAATAACTTGATTCCAGATCCATCATAATTTCAAAATTTAGTACATGATGTTGCACATCCATCTATTCAGAAAACTGAAACTCAAGATGATATTGATTTAACCACTGAGTCGAAACCTTCCGAATTTTATCAGTTGTTGATGTCTGCTAAGGATTCAATATATCTTCGTTGAAAGATAGGAAAATTAGAAGTATTTTCAAAATTCATGGCTATTAAATCAGATAATGCATTGTCAAAAAACTATTTTGATCAGATATTTTCTTTAGATAGAACAATGTTACCTGAATGAAATGTGTTGCCTATATATTATTATAAGAGCTGGAGGTAGGTTCGTAATCAAGGCGTTAGTAATTAAAATATTCATGCATATCCAATTATTACATATTATATTCTGGTTAAATTGATTCATTGGATAGTTGTCCGACATATGGAAAATCGAGGTATAAAGAAGCTAAACCAGGGATGTCTACATCGATTCCAGTAGAATAGTTGAGATATTTCCCCCTTACACCCAGGTTGCAACATTAATTTATGTCTTAAAACAAAGCTTCAATGATATCATGGAACAAAACCAATATTTCAACTATTAAAAGATTGAATCATCAATCTGATGGGGATTAATGGAAATGTTTTGACCGTCTGCATCCATCATTATTTTAGAAGCCCGAAACGTGCTATTGGGTCTTTCTACTGACGGTTTCTGTCCGTTTAGTTCTTATGGTAGTCAATATTCATGTTTTCATGTATTTATAACTCCATAAAATTTACATCCATGGATGGTGATGAAGGATCCCCATATCTTTTTGACCTTATTAATCCTAGGACATCTAAAAGAGAATATTGATGTTTTTTTGAAACCATTGATTAATGAGTAAAATTCATTTTGGAGTAATGGTGTTAGAATATATGATGCTGCTATGAAACAAAATTTCATATTTAATGATTCATTGATGTGGATGATTAGTGAATTTATGTCATATGGCATTTGATCTAGATGGAGTACACATGGTTCAAAATCATGTCCTTACTTTATGAAAGACAAAAAAGCCTTTAAGCTCATCAATGTAACAAAAACATTCTATTTTGACTGTCACAACAGATTTCTTCTAACTGATCATCCTTTTCAGTGGAACATATCTCATTTCAGGAAAGGTACAATTGAAAGTGATGAACCTCCAAAAAACATATCAGGTACAGAGTTAAAATCGATTGTATTTTCATTACCTCCCATAACATTAGGGCAAAAAAAAACTAACAAAAAATTTATGTCTTTGGGAAAGAATATAATTGAATAAAATTAATAATTTTTTGGGATCTACAATATTGTTTTGATTTGTCGGTCCCCCACATGTTGGATGTCATTTATATTGATATGAACTATTTTGATAATTTTCTTCGTACACTTTTTGATACACCTGATAAAGCCAAAGATACTATAAAGGCATGATTAGATCTTTCCCAAATTTTCAGGTGACCAGAACTTGATCCATTTGAAATTGACAGATCACAGAGGATTATGAAGCCAAAAGCAGCTTATATACTATCCAAAGATAGTCGCTTACGTTTTTGTTTGTGGATTTCATATTGGAGACTTCCAGATGGCTATGCTTCTAATATGGGAAGATGGGTAAAGAATGGTTACATTACTGGATTAAAAAGTCAAGATTGTCATGTTATAATGGAAAGACTGATGCCTATTAGATTCAGAGTTTTGTTGAATTTTTCGATTTGGGATTTGACAACAAATATATAATATTTTTTTGGAGTCATTTGTGCAGGAACAAAAGACTACGATGTACTAAGAGAACTCGAAGAAGATGTTACTGTAATTATATATAAAATGGAAAAAATATTTTCGACAGCATTTTTGACTCAATGGAACAAATGATATTAAATCTTCCTCATGAAGATAAATGTGGAGGTCCATTACAGTTTTTATGGATATACCCATTCGAGAGATGAATGCAGAAATTGATGAAAAAAGTACGTAACATAGAATTAGTTGAAATCTCAATTTATAAATGTTATTTTCAAGAGGAAATTTCTTTATTCTACTCTAATTATTTTGAATCTCAATATCCCTAAAAAAATCTCATTGGAAGAAATGAGGGGATTTTTAATGAAAAAATAGACAATCAATTATTATTTTTCAATCAACCAAATCTTGGTTTCAGTGGAGTTATTGAACGATGGATTTCAGATAATGATCATCAAAGAGCTCATACATATGTTCTTCAAAACTATGAAGAAATGACATAATTTATGCTATGAGGGGATTCTATCACTTATTCTATTATTTATGTTACAGTATGTAAAATTATTTAATTTGAAGAATATATGATAATAATATCAAGAAAAAACATCCAAAAATTACAGTAGCCGCTCTATAAGAACATAGAAAAAATATTTTTCACAATTGTTTCAAAAACTGGTAAAATATATTATTGTGGTTTTGATATCAATCCTGATTGTAATTTATCATATTAATAATTTTTTTAAAATTATCATAAGTCTCCACATAGTGATAAAATTGATAAGTGATTATGTATATTGAGATACCCACCATCCTTAATGGTTAAATATTATATTTCATATATGGTGAATGGTTTTCAATTTCATACAGGTGAATATGGGGAATCAAAAAAAGAATGAATAGTGTAGTTTTCCTGAGAGGATCTCATCAAATAGAAACCGAAATTAACTTTTATGGAATTGTTGATGAAATTATTGAGATGTGTTATTTAGGACAGAATTACATAAAGATGTTTAATTATTGGTGGTCAAATACTGGGAGAGGCTTGTGTGTTAATCGTAATCATAGAATCATCGATATTAAATATAAAAGTATTCTTGTAGTAATTGATCCATTTTCACTAGATCAACAGGAACATCAAATTTATTATACAAATTACTATTCTACTTTAAGATACTTGAGGGATTGGTGGAGAATAATAAAAATGAAATCTTTTGAAAATATGTTTACTCAGACTGGATGTGGTTCTGCTAAAGTAGAAGGAATTAAAAGTTTTCAAGAGACTGCTCAAAATCCATATTTTCCACAAAGAGACATGAATATCGATGATGACACTCCACAATTTAGGATCGATGATGATGATGAAGTTAATGATGTTACAAATAAATTTGAAATGACAAGAGTTGATGAAACTGAATCTGAAATGGATATTGATGATGTTGGGGAGTAAGATGAAGACATTGACATGGACTACTATTGAGATAAGGATAACGATGGTCATTTACACAATTAAATGCAGGTTATGATCATAACTAATATATATCTATATATAATAGTTATTTTCAACTATCTTCTAAGAACAGTAAATTTTTTTAAAGATTTATCCTGATTTATTTCCCGAGTTTCAAAATGCTGATCGACCTTTGGATGATGGAGATTGTGGACCATCTGTCCCTCATCCTACTAAAGATTCAGGGGGTATGTAGAGGGGGCGTGGTCTTGTGCGATAGATGATTCCTGACCCTATCCTCCAGTGACTTCCACGTCATGGCTTCGATCCATGCACACAGAGGTATGGAAACCTCTATATTTTTGTTATCATTGTTTAATTTATTTATATATATAATAATAATTTGATTACTTATTTATTTTTTCATAGTTTTCCGCATGTTGCTATTGGACATGGGCGCGCTATATTACGCAATTATTTTTCTCAGCCATGGTTCACATGGGAATAGATTCTTGTTGATGTGCTGCAATACATGTTCAATCATTGGCCGGTACATGAATAATTAATATTTATTTTGAGATTTATTTTATTAATAACTTGATATTAAAAATAATTTGTAGGGTTTATGGTATCCCATTGATTATATCATGTGTGACGCTATCCACACGGCATGGAAGGTGTCTATGTGTGACTGTTTCTGTCAGTATTTTCACAATTTTAGAAAAACATCGATTAAGATAGGAGGGGTGACAGAATTTTATTAGTCAGGTAGAGCCCAACGACAAGAGTACATTTCATCTCATGTTTGGGATGGATTATGTTTACCCTGGTTGGGTGGTGGATTTCAGAGGACGTCTTCAGTGGGATGACATAAACGAGGTAGTCATGATGTGACACATCGAGATGGTAGCCGTACATTTAGTATGTATAGAGAGCATCGGGTTTGTATATTTTTTAAATATTTTATATAACATTAAATAATAAATGTTTATTTTATATTCTTGTAGGTAGTCGACCATCCTGATATTAATGAGTTCAACGTTTATCGGATAATTCATAGTGATCTAGCAACTAGAATGATTAGAGGTGATCACCAGTGTTAGATTGTGGTTAATATTATTTTTTTCAATTTGAAAATTAACTGTATATAATATTTTCACCATTTTAATTCCAAATTGGAAAGGAAGGAGTAATATGAGGCTGCAACCTATCAGACACAAGTTGAGAGTCAGAACTAGATGATGGAGCAGACCAGTGCGTAGCATTTTGATGAAGCAGTATGGATTCAGGTGACACATTATGGCTTTGAGAAGGGCCGAGTAGTTTGTATCAGCTCTCATTTTACTCATGTTACTTATTATGGTATAGTTGTGATGTTGGCATCCAGCTCCAGAAGAGCTCATGCAGAGGAATCATCTTCAAGCTCACAGTATCTGGAGCAGTTGCGAACTAAATCTGTGATTATAAAGAGTTTGCAGAAGTAGCATGAAGTGATATCTCAGAGATAGCAGTAGTAGCAGCAACAGTATGAGATGGAGATGGTTCGATGGCAGCAGCAACAACAGTAGCCGTATCAATAGCAGATATAGTACATGTGTCATCTGACTCGTAGTTTAGGGATGGGGTTTCCACAACCATATCCTATAGCACCTCCACCTCTTCCAGAAGATGACCCCCAATGATTTGTTTTTATGTTAAAAACCTTTGAATTTAGGATTTATTATAATATGAACAATTTACAATTTTTCTCATTTATATTGGTAAAAATATTGCATTATTTAAATTTTTTAAAATATCTTTTTATTTATTATTAGTATTATATTTTTTAATATCTGTTTATTTTTCTAATAATAATGAAATTTTATGATTTTTTTATATTTGTTTTGTAAATATTGAGATTTGTAATAATTTTTTATTTTTATTATTATTTTAATAAAATTAATATTAATATTTTATTAATCATAATTTTATTAAATATATTTTTTTAGCATTATATTTTTTTAATGTCTGTTTGTTTTACAAATAATAATTTTTTTTCTTAATATTTTAAAAATTTTTATATAATTTTTTTCATTAATAATTACTTTATTAAATATATTTTTCATTATGTTTAGTTTTTGCGACGGGACCTTTTCTCACAGGCCCTTTGCAAAAGGTTGTTATATATATAATATATATAATATATATAATTGAAGGATTATTTGCAATGGTGAACTACCGCGTCGCAAAATGTTTTGGCGACGGTCCATCATGAAAGGTTTATTTTTATATATAATGTATATAATCAGAGGATTATTTGCCACATCATTTTTTGCAATGGTCTATTTACAATGGGGCCCCGTCGCTGAAGCCTATTTACAACGGGGCCCTGTTGTTGAAGCCTATTTGTGATGGGATCCCATAGCAAATTCCTCTAATTCCAGTAGTGTAATTTGATGCAAATAATTTGATAAAATAGTTTTATATATTCACGTGACATGATAGGGTTGTAATAAAATATTTTTTATAATTTTTATGTAGTGTTTATATTATTAAAGACGATGTTTTCATTAGTTATAAAAAATTTAAAGTATCGATATTTTATTGTAAATAATATTTTTTAAAATGATATAAAATTCCTTAAAATATAAAATTAGAAAAAAGGATTTGTATAAGGATTTAAAAAAATAATCATTTCATGTGTCACTTATCATTTAATATAAACTATATTAACCGTCATAGATTATAAATCATGGTCTCCTCGTAAGTGTTAATGAGATTAAATAGAGTTTAAAATGAAAAAAATAAGCATTGACATATAGACAAATAATTTATAATTTTTATTTTATGATTTTATTTATGGAGATAATAATATTATTTTATATATTAATAACTTTAATGATATTTTCAATTAAAAAATAATTTATATTATTATAATAATTTTTGGTAAATTATATGACTGTAACTCCCCCATCTTATAAAATGAAACCTCATGAACTCATTTCTTCACACATTATAGCCAATTTGGATCATGCAATACCAAATAATATATATCAGTAGAATATATTACAACACAACATATATATTTTTGAAATCATAACTATAATATTATAGGTCTGAAGGTCTTACAAAAATTATGTTTTTGCAATAACTGGTATAGCTTTCGTATATATATATATATATATTCTATTTTTGTTTATTCTTCCATATAGTAAAAACCATATTAAAAAATGATTAAATATTTAATCAGGTATCATCCATATAATGACATTTTATTTTGTTCTCTTTAGGACCTATATTCATCTTTATATCTACCAAATGGTATTGGAATCATTATTCGTGTGTACGAAGGAGTACTACCTCGCAAACCATTGTCATTTGTTTTCCATAAACATCGATCAAGATAAGATATAATAATGTAATTTATTTTGATATATTATATTAATAAAATTTTTATAACTAAAAAATTATTGTATAATTTACATTCTTACAATTTCTTTCACTAAAAAATGATAACATCGTTTGTGAAAACATGTGGATTACCACATCCATGAAGTTACATGGTTTGTTTTTCAACACCACATCACTTTAATGTAATAGATAAGTATATTAGAAGATTAATTTTGATATTTATTATTTTATAATAATTATTTAAAGATTAAATAATACACATATTATTTCCAAAATTATCGTTTAGAAATGGAAATTTTACTCTTGTAGATGTAAGGCCTACCATCTCAAAGATTCTAACATAGTTTTTTTTCAGGACCACATGTTATGGTGGTATTTAATATAATAATTGATGTATTCAATTATAAATTTTTCCTATATATTATTATTGAGATAGTTTAGTAAAGAACATCATTACCTTAGTCAACCTTCTAAATATGTGTTGGAGGAGTGAATAGAAAAGCGTAAAAACATACGATGTAAAATTAAATAAATAATTATGTTTTATAAAATTGTAATAATTTTAATTATTGTAATAAAAATTTGATAAAGCTTCTTATGAAATTATAATATTGTAGTATCTATATTATATAAGATTATAATATTGTATATGATGACTCTAACATAAGGCACATGGATGAAAAAACATCTTTTTATGTTTTTATTAATACTCTTAATTTTTTTCCATCTACATATTTTCTAATAATATATTATATAACAATATTATTATTATTATATATTTTTTGAATTAATAATTACATAATTTTTTATTATAACTAATATTTTTGAAATTGTTTTTTTTTCATTTTCATAATGAGGTACATTGTGATTTTTTTGACAAAAAAGAAGCAAGATATATATTTTAATATTATACATAATTATTGGATTTTTCCACGTTAACAACTATCATTATATTTGAATAATAATTTACATGACTTCATGGTTATTTTAAAATATAATGTTCTCATTTGTATGTTACATATTTCTTTTCAAATCATTAACATTCCTAATGGAGTGTTTGGATGATGTAAGAATTAATGTTTTATGATTATGATATCGTTTTTTCCAATTTTTTATGATGATGGGTGATTATTGTAGAATCAAAAGATAGGTGGTTCTATGATATCCCTCAAATGCACATGTTATGTTTATTATTTAAAAGGATTATGATTGTTATTCTATGTATAACAACGATGATTATATAAATTATACCTGTAAGGGATATATTAATTATAAAAATGATCGATATTTCCTTTATAGCTGAGAGGGTTACTATATATGTATTATTGATAATAAAATGATACCCCAAGTCACATATATGATATATTTATGCTTGATATTTTTTTATTTAAATCAAATGTTTTCACAATATAAGTCATAGAGTTTATGTTAAATGTAATGTATATGGTACTTATTAACGGTAAAAGTATACGTTTGTGAAAATTATTGCATCATAATATCATGAATTCAAATAAACTTATATTTATTTTTTCCCATTATAGATTTCTATGATTTTTTTAAATTATTTTTTAGAGTAGCTGATTTCATGGGAGAGGAAATGATATTTTGAACAAATGTGTATTTGGAAAAAAGAACATCTTGTATGTGTTCATAGACTAATCATTAATTTCTTTATTCTAATTTTTCATACTATGAATTTTTTGATGATATATAGATTTAATATTATTTTCATTGGGATTAAGGATTTTTAATGTTAAATAAGAATTCTTGTTCTAATTCATGAAGATTTTTCATGTA
The DNA here is from genome assembly GCA_963277665.1 of Viscum album. Lineage (NCBI taxonomy): Eukaryota > Viridiplantae > Streptophyta > Magnoliopsida > Santalales > Viscaceae > Viscum > Viscum album. The sequence goes on from OY728136.1 coordinate 2,004,813,050, forward strand.
AATATAAATAGTAATTTTTTTATGAAAAATTATATATTGAGTATAAGAGTATACTTTTTAATATGTGGGTTGTTATGGATGTTTAAATAATGTAATTATATAGATCTCTAAGCAATAAAATTCATCAGGATTGCAAATATGTGAATAATTATTTACAGAAAATATAATATGTAATTTTTAAGGATCTATCCTTACAATATCCATAGATACTAGAATCATTTACAAATGAAAGATAATTTACATAGATTGTCATGAAACACCATGTCATTCAATTTGAAAAAACGTGTCATCATCCACATACATCAATCTTGATCATAATCAACTTATATAGATGAAAACATTACCCAAATGCATCACTCAATAGAAAAATAACATGTGTCACATACATGAACATACCATGAGGTGGGAAGAATACCTACCGTGTGAGAGGAAATAACATAGAAAAATTTAAACTAAATACATTGTGATCCTATACATACCAACCATTATATTGTATGTGAACAAACCAAATGAGTTAGTACTAACTATGGAAATCATCTAATAGACCAGTTGTTAATATATACCTATCGTGATTGTCTGAATATACCAACGACGAGTATCACTATCAACCTATGATAAATCTAACCACAAGTGTAGCACTAGATGCTAGGTTTTTCTTTTTATTATTATAAGTGTGAAAATATTTTATTCTTCATTAAATATTAGTTTAAAATTTACTCTAAGGACATATTAATATTTCTAAACATGAATTAAGTTTTACATATGATGCACAGTCAAAATTCTAACATTTCAAAAAATATATCACATGTTTCATATACCGACAACATGATCAAAATAGTACCATGGAATGAATTCTGACAATTCATGTTTGTTATGTATACCAACCACATTTACTGTCATGGTTTATATACCTTTTAAATAACCAAATCATAATAGTGACATTAGATTAAATTTATTTTTTTTAGATGATCAATATTTTTCATTATACACCATTTTAACATTATTTTGATATTATTAATTACTATATGTACATTAAATTAAAATTTTATATATTATTTTAGAGAAAAAAATTTATAGGTTACTAAGACTTTGTGTAAAATATTTGATGGAGAAATATAATTAAAAAAATTATAGAAATATTAACATTCATAATAATTATTTTTTAATCTTGTTTTCATTTTATTTGAAATATATAATCATTATATACATGTAAAAAAATTTAAAAATTAATAAAATTTATTGATATAAAATATATTAATGATATTTTACATAATGTAGCAAATATTTTTTAATGTATGAATACAAGAGAGTGAATATTCTCTTTTTGGGGGCATTTAAATTCAAATTATTATATGAAATGTTATTCTTTTGATATTTATTCTTTTTCAAACATATTTTTCTATGATTGGACAATGAGAAAATCCATGATCATTTGGGTTAATGACTCAAAATTGGTATTTCAAATGAGAATCAACTACTGAAATAAAATAAACCTGAAAATGTTTGTTGATGAAAGATTGACTATATATATTGACAATAACATAGAAAATTTAAAAATACTCACTGATATAAGAATTGTTATTTACTATTTCTAAACTATGATAACTGTATTATAGTTGTGAAAATGACGGAATTTATAATTTTCCTCCACCATAACAGATGTGATTGAATTTCATGATATGCATTAACATTCAATATTATCAATTTCTAATTGTTCCTATATTCAATTTATTAATATCATTTTATTTCTTAAATTTTTTTACTAAAGTTTATTTTTATTATATTACCAAAAAAATCATTCAAATGATTTATTCCTTTATTTTAAATAGATGATTGGGTTCTGATGCCCATAAATAATGAAGTTGGCTTCTGAATCTATCAAAGATCAATGGTTGTACTAGCATGTTATAAAAAATATCTATATTTAATTGCTTTTTCAATCACTATAAAATTTGAGGAACAAGTAAATACTATTCTCTTAACTTGGTAGAGGAGATTGAATAATATACTAGGAACATGGTGGTATGAACTACTAAAATTTTTTGTGTGTGGCTTGTTTTATTTTGGATTTTACTGTTAAAACAATTTGAAAATATATTAATCATATTATATGGAATAATTGTGAAAATGAATATTCATCCCCTATAGAAAATCATGAAATATATTAAGAACAAGAAAACTATTCATCCAGGTCCTCCTCGTAGTGAGGTTGGGCCATCAACTGTTCAAGGAATGAATCTTTTGAAATCCATGCTTTCCTCATGTAATTATAAATTATTAATATCATCATTGTTTTTTAATGATCTTGTTTGGGATCTGAAATAGGTTTAAGGTAATCATTATTTGTACACAATATGAGGTGTGTTTGGAGCATTTTTGAAGTTGTAAATATTTTGATCATGAGTGTAGATGATATTATTTTTGTTGAATGTTGTACATGATTGAGATGTCGATTTTTGAACAGACACGATGAATATATTATTTGGTTATATAACAAGTTAATATTTGATTTTATTAAAGCATGTAATGATTCAATATACATATAGTGACTCTAATTTCCATCATAGGGAAGGGATTATCCAAGTAGATCTGGATTGGTGATTCCATCAGAAATTGATTGATATTATGGCCTATGTGGAATGTTCTATGAATTGAAATAGAAAAGTGGTGAATGATAAATTACATTATAGTTTTTTAGTTTCAAAAATAAGTTAGTGATATAATTATGATTATATAAATAGAATAAATAATATAAATTATTTTACATGAAACTACGAAAATGGATAATCTCCCTCATGAATATATGAAGAATACAACCTCCGTAATCAGATGTGATTCATTTTTATGTATAATATTCATTGATTATTATAAAATTTTATTTAATGTATACAAATGAAAATTATTTCTTGATTAATATTTTCTAGATGGTGGTAAAATTACCCATTTGAACACATTTAACCAACTAATAATGTTTTTGAAATTAATAACCAAACATCTAAAAAACACCAGACATGAACATAATCAATCTATCAAATATAGAAAAAATTAAAATAAATGAAATAATATAAAATATGATAAGGTTTAAATAAATTTCTTAATAAGTAAAATAATTAATAATAATTTATTATATTGTAGTTTAATAATGTATTAAAAAATTTATATGATGAGGTAATTGATTTTTCATCTGAACTTTCTTTCATTCAGTCTTATTTATTTTTCCATAAATGTTTTATTTTATTTTCTATATAAGCATACTTATTTATTTATTTAATTATTACATTTAAAAAAGTGATATTCAGATCAATTTTATGTTGTCTTCTTCAACATCCTTTTGTTTCAATTATTATAAAACCCACAAGGTATTTATTAAGATTTTTTAAAGTATTCCTCTCAAATAATTTTCTACCATGTCAATGTTATTTAAAATAATTCATGAATTTCTATATTTAGTCAACGAAAACTATTATATTTTAGATCTACATTTAATTTAAACTCTTTTCATATATTATTAATTAACTATTTTTTATTTTTTTCATATAGGTTTGTATCAATTTTTTTAGAAGTGTGAAATTATTATGTTAATATATATAGTTTGACCTTTTTTTCATGTCAACAAAGCCTTTATTATCATTTATAATTCTGTTATGGTATTCTATCATTATTAAAAATTAAAATATTTATCTCAATATTTTGTTAATTTTAAAATATATTATTATTATTATAGGGAAAATATTTTCCACAATATTTTAGAAATATTTAATTATAAATATTCATTATAAAGGAATAAAAAATTTTCTCAAACACATGTGACAAATAAATGTGTTTTTATTATGGGTACAATTTTTTCCTGAAGGATTTTATAATGAAAATTTTAAAAATCATAAATTATATATTCATGATATAGAATAAGGGAAAAATTGATGCTAATTTGTGAGATCATTGTAGCACATAATGATTGGTTAGTCGGATTGGGAAATACAATGTATTAGGTAATGAATAACCCCAATATCTGAAAAAAGAGAGATATAATTTTGTAGGTTATGCAAATTGAATGAGTAGGACTTTAGTAATACATAAATATATTGAAAATGAGTGAACATGGTTTATGAACATTATATTATAATATACATATATTATGATGGACTGAAAAGAGTTTTTATTGAAATATTTTATCTTTATGTGGTATTTATAGATTAAACATGATGGTATATTTTTTTAGGGGAATTATATTCTTATTTTTCATTTGCATTATGAAATATTCATGGTTCTTCCTTTTTTTGAAAATGGGTTTAAATTTTGTTTTTTGAGATAAAATGAATTTTTTACATGGGTAAATTATTTATTTGTTATCCCAAAGTATTATTGTGATAAAAGTTAAAATATTCAAGGGTTTTTTAATAATTAAATAGATTAATGTCAGTTATTTTTATATCCCTTACTGACCTTTTCATCACCCCACATTTAAATTAACATAGGATCAATGGATGTGTATAAACATTAGAAAGGACATGTATTTTCTATGAGAAATCATCATAAATAATGTTAATGTTTCATGAATTTAATTGTTGGGTAAACATAATTCAATATTTTTATCGAATAAAAATAAATTTTTTGTTACTGTTTAAGAAGATAAATAAAATTTTCATAAGTATACAAAATTATAAACCAAAATTATTATGGGAAATCATAAATGTGTTATAGTTTTAATAGACTCATATTTATGAGTTGACCATGTTACGGGGAATTATAAGTATAATCTCCATGATTTCTATTGAAATATTATATTTTAGGAGGTCATAGAATATAATAGATATTGTTTGTTCATTTTCCATCATAGTCTTTTAGATGAATTATTTCCGATTTGTTTACAAATATATATATATGTTCTTTTTCCCTTGAATTCATAATTTTCTATTTAATTAAATATTTTTAACCCTCATGTTGTGGATTAATCTTTCTATTGGATTTTTAATTGATTCTCGATGTTATATTTAATGTCCTCACATATTATGGGATATTTCTACTCTATGATAGTCACACACCCATACCTGATTGGAGGTGAGGTTTGTGTGACACTCTCATCATATCATATACCTATAGGGGTCCCAGTGTGTTAGGATAGGTAAGAGTTTAATTATTGTCGTTTTTCTAGGGATAATGATTTTAGTTATAATTTAGATGAGGATTGGTTTATCGACATAGTTCAAAAGTTTTATGGGTGTCCCCTGTTTTCATTTCAAATAATGTATATCAGCATAGGTGTGAAAGATGCCATATCATCTCTCCCAGACATTGATAACCTATTAGTCCACCAGAAGCTGTAAACATCATTATTGAGTATAAATAATGTTGAAAATTCAATATATAGTCGTACATTGGGTTCATTCAAGTTCATATTATGATATATCATCTAGAAATGATCAACTAATGGCATGTCCTTCTTATTGAATGTTGGATACTACATCTTGATAGTCAGATTATGAAAATAGGTTGGTAATGATGAGAATGTTCCTATATATAGAACATATTTTACTATTATTTAGGTGATGAGTATTTTTTAAGAGTTGTTTATGGTAAATACATACATCATGTACACCTGTATATTTTAACGACCTGATATTTTGGAATATATTTTAAAAATTAATCATATGGTTGGAATGTATCTCTACAAGAAAAAATGAACTAAAATGATCGATAAAACATTATATGGCCATTAATTCATTTATAAAAAATCATATTACAAATCAAAAATTTATCTCCAAATAAAAATTCTAACAAGATACGATTGGGATCAACTAATATATTAAAATAATTCATTCCCTTACATATTTTTTTCTCAGTTAAAAAGATAACAAATAAATTTTAGAATTATAGTTATGTAAAATTGATATCTTATAGAATTTAGCATATAAATATATTATTACTATGAGATTTTTAATTACTAAAAATATAGTTGATGTTTAGGTAAATATAAACAATTATATTTTAATGACACCAATATTATGAAATTATCATAATAAAATAAAAAACTAATTTTTTTAATCCTTTAACATCTAAAATATATATATTTTTAAATTAAAACAAATCGTTAAAAACTATTATTTATTTATTAAACCTTTCTCTAACATTTATGAATCGTAGGGAATATTATACTCTAGAAATAGTTTTTAATGAAATATATAAAAATTCATTTTCTAATATATGTTGAAATAAAATCTATCAATATTTATTTACCAATTTATATCATGTTTTAAAATCATGTAATAAATTAGATTTCATTATTTTTTCATGAAATTATTATTACTATGATTAATGCTAATACCCAAGACAGTGGTAAAACAATTACTTTCAAAAAAATGTTTAATTAATATGTTATAATACTTATCGAATAATATATATAAATATAATTATTAAAATAAATAAATATAATTTTTAATGTTGTTTAAAATTATGTTATCACTCAATATGTAGGTAATGGATATGAAATATCATTAAAAACACCGAATGGTAAGAAATAATTTTATTACAAAATGATTTGTTCATATAATAAATTCCTAAATTTTAATTTAAAAGTTATATTATTTAAAAATTTAATTAGATCAAAAATAGTTAACATTAATGTTTTTGAAACCAATTATTTCATATAGTATATATTATTGTTTTATAAATCATATAATATGTTATTAAAAAACTAGTTAACCTAATATGAATGAAAAAAATTAAATATAAAAACGTAATAGTTATTGACTTGAAATTTTTTTCAAACAGGAGGAAAAATAATTGGTTAGAGGCTTGATATTTCATATTTAACAAAAATTACATTATTTATCACTTTCATAACCATTTATAATTCAATACATTCATTAAATTATTAAAAAATAATAGGGGTTTACTAAAGTACACTTTTTCCTACTAATAGAGGGGGACACATCCATCCATTCCTGATACAACAATCCCATAAAATTTAAACAAAAATAGTCAATTTATTATACTCTATATAACCTATATTATGTTAATAAGACAATAGTCAACATTAGTTTACCGGATCCCTTCATTATCATAGAAAAATTCAACAGAATTTTTATGTTACCAAAGTCAGTATTAATTTATACTTACATATTTTTTCATAATATTTCAATATAAATATTACTAAATAATTAATATACATATATTGGTATCACTACAATACTTATATTCTATTATAATAATTTTACAAACATTATTTATTCTATTTCCTCTTTTTATAGAAATAAATGAACATTGATCTTTCCGTTTTGTGGATTATCCCTTCCATGAAGTGACATCATAAATTATTCACCACCTACCCTATTAAATGGTAATAAATATGAAATTCAATAATAATTTTTTTTAAAAAAATTAATATAAATTTTATTTCCAATAGAATTATTATAATTCACCTTTATTCATAGTCATCATTTAGGAAATAAAAATGCTAACCTTGCATTGTGTGTATTATTGTTACCCTGAAGAATTTTTTTATATATTTCATCATGATGTAACTTTTTTATCAATACATATTAAAAAATGTATCATAAAATTTAAAAGTGTATAAATTTTATCATTATTGATATGTTATATACATTAAACTAATATTCTACTGTGAATTTTCATATTTATATGATCAAATTCTAAAAAACTAATCCACTTCTCAATTAAAATGCATGATCCTCTGTTCAAATGAAATTCATCTTCCCCTTATCTAAAAAAATCCATCAGTCAAAGGAAATACATAATCCACTCTTCAGAGTACATAATCATGTTTTCAAAAATATGATTTAGAAGTGATATTCAGTATTAGTACAATAATTTATAATTTAAGAAAAAATAAAATGATCCATTGATCCAAAACATGCCATAGAATTTGTAATCCCTAATGTTTTATTTTTCCAAAATCCATTTATTGTTAACCCAGTAATATAGTATGCAGGACAAAAACACAATTGTAATATTTTCTATATTGAATTAAATGAATGAAAAAATTAGTGGACTAGAATATTTCCATAAAAGTGAATTAAAAATATTGACACAATTAAGATAGTAAAAATGATAATTAATAATGGCCTCGTACCTCGACAATGATTTTTAAACCCTAATATCTTATAAAAATTTCAAGAATCTATTAAATAAAAATTAACAAATAATAAGAAATATAATATATAAAAATTATAATATATACTTATGAAATGTTAAAATATAAATTTAGGCAAGAAATGGGACATTTATTGAACTATTATATAATTGTTCTATACATTCAACAATATTTGTACATATCCTGTAATATTATAAAAAAATCCTAGTGTTCTAGCCCATATACAGCTTTTCCTTGAAATTTATGTTAAACATGAACACATAATAACAAAAATAATCCATTATTTGATTAAAATAAATTTAATGGGAACATAACATATATTATAGTTTGTGGAAAATTTATGTTTCCAAAACAAATTCATATTTATTTAATCAATATAGCTACACTAACAATTCTTATGATAATGAATTTGGATTTCAACATTCATGCATAGATGATAACCATGTTTTTGAGCTTAATATATGTATTCATAGAATTTTATGGTAGATAATGAAGTTTAAAAGATAAATTTTTTTGAGAAAAATTGCTACTTGTGCAGAGCTAACTGTGATAATAATGCATCAATTACATCTTATGTGATAATTATACATCGAAATGTTCACATTTATTAAGTTACAATGATTAAATATGATAATTTTCTGAGTGTTTTTTTATTTCTATTTTTAACCATGAGAATTAAGATCCCATATGAAAATGAAGTTTTAGAAATTATATGAATACAAAAAACACCTAAATTTGCAAATGAAATCATGCAATCTACCAAGGATCACAAAATTGGTTCCATTTATAAAGGGGTCAGCCCATGGGACTAAACAACGTCTCATAATAAACCCAAATGAAGTATATATAACATATGTTTTGAAGATTACATGAAGATGATCCCTGAAAGAATAGAGAAAATATATTAAATTAAAAATTATTTTAACTACATTAACAAAGACCATACATGTTGTGAATATTTTTTCATAAAACAAATAAAAAAATAAATAAATGGATCATACTATAATATTAACTTTCAGTTGAGGAAGTTCATAAAAGTGAATCCATATAATTTACTAAAATTATTTAAAGTAAATGTTCAGTCAATAATATTTTGTAAAATAAAAAAATATTAAATTACCAGTCCCAATATCATAGTAATTCTCGTGTAAATTTTGAAAAAATTGAAATCATGGTATCATATTTTTTAAATTGATCATATATGTACAATATGTTATTTTGTATTTGAAAGGGACACTAGATGTTTCATTAAACAATTGTAATAGAAAAAAACATCACCTGCCCCAATGACATCTAACATAATCAATCTACAGAGATAGTAGTTTTTGTAAACCGCACATGTTTTCCTACACACATTAATACATTCCTCTATAGTTGTAGATGTTCTTTTTTTATTCCCTACCATGAAAAAAGATAATTTTTTTTAAGAAGATGGATTTTGAAATGTATCCATGATATCAGTGAATGGAAAATTAAATAAAATGGAAAAAATTACCCTAACAGAACATACTAAAATGATGAAAAAATAATATGGTATTGAATTGAACTTGTTCAAGGTGACAAGAATCAATCTTCACAAATAACATAAATTATTTGGTCTGGTTTTGATTAACATTGAAATAAATTTCCCAACACACAACATGTTAACATCACAAACTATGTAGTAAATTTAAAATAATATTCGATACAAGTAGATATGTGAAATTGTTTTGGATGGTGACAAACCTGAATCAACATCCATGACTTCTCACATCATGGAATACAATTTAAACAAAGGATAAATATTGAACTGAGAAAACCTGATGAATTACACTATCCAATCAATACTGAAATACTAGAATGATAACTTCAACGAATCATTTAAACATTTCACTAAAAAGTTAATACATTGAAAACGAGATAAAGGGGTACAAAAACATCATGAATGGGGAATATTTAGCAAATGTGGGTAATATTTAAACACATAGACAAAAATTATAATAGATAAAATTGAATATAAATTTATAAAAAATTAATATATAGTAAAAAGAATAAATATATCCATTAACTCTCACTATATATACATGAACATTACAAATAATTTACATTCCTTCAGTACTAAAATAATATTAAAAAAAATGTATAAAATTAAAATAAAACTATTTCATAAGAAAAATTATAGAAGAAATGGAAAAAAGGTTCTCATTTGTTGTAGTTCCATCCCAGAGGCATTATTGTGCTAAACTCTTTCTTGATAATTTTCATTTTGTGTCTATGAAAAACATGGAATTATTAATATTTTTAATGACATAAATTATCAATAAACCCATAGATTTACTAGTATTCAATATATATATATATATTACATTAGAAAAGAGTTGAAAACTTTATATTCTAACACAATATTATTTAATATACAACTCTAATGGAAATTATTAATTCCAAAAGATGATATATAAGATGAAATAATTATGTCAATGTTATAATTTAAAAGAAAATAAGAGTTGGGTTCTTACTAGCATCATCTTATGTTGTGTGGACTTTAAAATAAACATTATTTGTCTAATTACATTCTAATTGAAACAATCATAATTAAACAATATATTACTTAATGATTAACTAATGTATAACAATGTTTAATATAATTCATATTGTACATGATTTGGATATTTCAAAAATCAATGGTATTTGAAAATATACATGAGAATATAATAATATTTATGAATTTTTATTATACAGAAGCATAAATATTTAATGATTTTTATAAAAACATATATATCCAAAGTGACAAAATCAAAATTTAAGTTGAAAAAAAATATTTATATGCATTTTCTATAAGTAAACATTATAATATTATGATTAATGATAATAAAAGAAATGAAATGCACTTATCAATAAATTTTTATCTTACTTAATAATCATAATCATAAAAAAATATAGGATTAATATGAAGTAGATTTCTTATAAGATGACCAAAATAAACAGATAATGAATAATTCAAATTCTTATTGATGGAATCTATTCATTCAAAGGACGTATCAGATGATATTGTCCACATTTCATTCTTTTTCCTTGATGAATTTTATCTAGAAAATATTTTTTTTCAAATCACTGAAAGATACATATACAACCTTCATGTAATAAGCAATCATACCACTAGAAAGTGATCCATGTCACATTATTTCTTCATGAATGATAGCATTGGTATTTTTAATTGTTGGTACCCAACATCAACATCAACATATATCTAGAACACATTAAATCCAATTTCAGAAATTATAAATAATTGAGACATTACATACATGAATGTAAGTGTCATAACATAGAAATAGTTTTATGCAAGAATTAACCCATCCAATAATAGTATGAATCACCAAAGAAACCATTAGAAACAATAGTTTTAATTCCAAATGTTTTTCCAACCCAGAAAAACCTCCATATAAAAAATAATCACAAAAGGAAATCATTTTTTCCATGAAAACAAATGAAAATGAAATATATATGAGATAAAAACCTACTTCCAATAATTCCCCAAGAATTAATATAATAAGATTAAATTTTATGTATACATCATATGAGAGCTCTAGTACCCCTATATGGACAACCCTTACAGTAATATATACTTATATCATTTTTTATAACGTTTCAATCCCATAAGTTTCATAAAAAATGGAGTTCTTATTATTTCTCATGATAGAACAAATCCACCCAGAAAAAACAATTCAATGATCACAAATATCATTAATGTGTTAGAGATGATCATGATTCTACCGATTTCCACAATATAATGGAACATAAAAGAGACAAAAAGCATTGAATGTCGTTATAAAATAATTAGGTACCAACATAATTTAAAATGACACCATCCCATAATAATTCATTTCTTTCGATGCAAAAACAACTCCTCAGTATTTGAATCCATGAAAGGATAAAAAATATGTGTTAACATAAGGCTGTGTAACACATAATTCTATGTTTTTGAATTGTAATAAATTTATCAATACATGTTGATAATAATTATATCTAGTTTCTTCAATATACGTAATAACTTGTGTAGAATCATATATATGATGAACCTATATAAAAAGGATAAAAAGTGTAATATTTTACAGTTTATTCATTCAAATGAATCTATGATAATCTAATTAGTAGTACCTTATTGTATAAAGTATAAAAATGAAAATATTATAGTATGTAAAGACTTTTTTTTAAGCGTAACATAACTTCAATGAATGTTTAGTGAATATATATTTTAAATAAACTGTAATAATGGTATATTTGGATACAAGGAGAATTGAAATGGCATAAAAATATTAAGTATCATATTAGAGTATTTTTTTATTTTAATTTATAATTTATCCAATTTCAAAAATAATATATAGTACATATTAAAGATATATTAATGTTGTTTATTAAAAAACACATGAATTATAAAAAATATAGCTAAATTAAAATTAAATTAAAAACCAATCAAATTAATTGTTTCATTATATGTTTTCATTTGAAATAAATTATTTGAAAAAAAGAAGATATAAAATCCAAGTTAATGTATTCGAATATACATAAATACAACTAATTTTACAATCAATCAAAACAACCAAATAGTAACAATAGAATGAAGAAAAAATTTTCATTTATTTAAATATATAAAATGTTATTAGATAAAATAGGCATGTAACATTGGTTATACTACTAAAGATGTGATCTTATCAATTTGTTAAAACAATAATAGAAATGAAATAATTGAACACATGAAAAATTATCTTGAATCCTTACTACCATTGCATTCCAAAACAAAATATTTTGATTAATAACCCTATATTAAAGAATATATTTATGCACATTGGGCACCATTTTAATGAACATGATACTTAAAAACATTGTACAAATTATGAACAATGGGTGAGGAATAGAATAATGATGAATGAAAATAATATTTGGAATATAGGGAATTGAAATGAACCGACCTCCATGTTGGTGCCGTCAGTTTCTACTAAAAATTATAATGTAATCCACATGAAATCAACAAATTTATGGAAAAAGTAATATAAGGTTATCCAATATTTTTTAATAAAATTATTACAATATTTTTTTACAGTTCAATCAATTTATTAGATTTAACTAGGAATAGTTTACAATTTAAATTTAATTATTCATTATAAATTATTATTAACATTGAAGGACACCCAAAAGTAGTATGAAATTATTATAAGTAAGAAATAATATATATATTTTTGAGAATATATAATTAATGAGTAATTGAAATAGTGTAAAATAATATAAATTATTTTAAAAGTATTGATGCATTTCATTATAAGAAATAATAAATGATATGGTATGAAAGAAAATTAAAAATATGTAAAAATAAAAAAATACCTAAATTCGAATAGGAATAATTATCAAATTACTCTTCTTCTAGATGATCAATTTATGAGAGAAATAATAAATTTGGTTATGAATTCATTAAATAAGGAAATATATTTATATAAAAATTTCTAAAACAGAATTATTAATGGATATACTAATATCTAAATTTAAAAAATCAAAACAATAATTGAATAATTATTAGAAAACTTAAAATCCTTATAAAAGCAAAATAATATTTTTATAGTGTTACACTAATAAAATTTTAATAGAATATCTATATAATGGTTCCCTATATAAATAGATATAATTCTAGATATTATATATCTAATTAAAAATAAATAGTATGTGGACCAAAATAATAGAAATAAGAATATGGGAAAATAATAATACAGAAAAATGATCTTTGAATGGGTCCCCTATATAATGGAGGTTTTATAGAAACATATATAATAACGGTTACTACAACTAATCAAGAAAGAGTACTCTATTTTCCATAATAATGGTGAAACCGATGGATACCATTCTCTTATACAACATCTTAATAAAATTAGGGACAAAAATTCAAGGATCTATTTAGTGGATGATTTACAACATCATTTAGGGATTTGATTGGTGCATGATTTACCAGAATCTGGGCTCCGATCAGTGTAGTCTGATGAAAATCATTCAATTAAACCATCATTATGGATCAAACTCACTAATTATTTTTGATCAATAAAAATAAAACTCAATATTCATACAATATTATCTATTTTAAATAAAACTTTAGAGTATCTTCATAACATAAATAAATATTTAAAAAGAAAATCTATATGAAAAAAAAATTAAATAAATAAAAAATCTCCACTGAAGGGATTAAAATGAAGGCTAATTAATAATAGATTCATCAATACATAAGGGGAAACATGATGGAACCAAATAATTGAACCTCATGCCCTGTAAATGTCCCTTGATAGAAACCAAAAGTTAGGGTATCCATTTTCGATCATTTTGATTGATGTATGGAGAAAAGGATTTGAATGTTACCAGCAACTGAAATAGGAGAGTATGGTCGAAGATAATGTGTTAATCAAGGGATATAGGAATATATCATGGGGGTTTCACTTTATACCCATAAACCATGGGGGAACGGAGGACCCATAGGCGGAGGATTCAAAGAAAGGGTTTCCAGTTGGAGATAACATGTAGGGAGACCTACTAGAGGAAGATAGTAAGAACCTGAATCTTCTTTCAAGAATGTTTTATTCCTCCTTGTTGTTTTTTAGAAAAAGAGGAATTTATGGAAATTTCTAAAGTTCACGCTGTGTACTTGGTCACTGCAAGAGGTCGTGTGCGGGATGTGAGATGGCAACACACACGACCATGTGGGGATGACCTGTAGGCGGCCTCAATAGGTGTTTAGAAAAGGAAAGTACACTCAGTGTACTTCAAAAGTACATGCCGTGTATTTTTTTTATCACTGAATTTATTAGGGTCAAGTCTATTCTCTGTAACCCTCTTTATCTAGGTTTAGTTTAGTCGATATCTCCCATATGGCCGTGATATTCTTCCAAGCCACCGACCAAACATCTGAACTACGATTCCACTGCCTTTGATTGCATTAGGATCGCCCCGGTAAGCTCTCTCTTTTTCTTGAGCTTCACTTCCCAAATCAATCACCTTCTCAAGTTATCATATGTTGACCATTTTTGATGTTTTTTAAGATCATTATAGTTCCAATTTGATTCAAGACCTAAGACTCATGTATATCGATCTCGCAATGTGCAAGTAGGTGGTTTGTGCCTTTCCGTTAAAAGTATTTGAGTTATATGTGTAATGTTCCCAATACCCATGAACGGGGTATTGCGCATTTACCGTTTTAGACCTATTGACTATTTTATTTTGTTGTAATATTTGATTAGTGGATAATTTAATTTTAATAGGGTTAATTGATATGCATTGGAAGTGTTTTTCCATGCTAGTTTTGGTTATAACCTTGTTGAACGGCTTAGCATGTTTGGCTGCCATGTTTTTTCCATCAATAGTATTGTAGGATGGTGTGACTATTGTTCTAACATGCTGCTATGTTGTAGACTATTTTTCCAAGTATTTCTTGAGGTTTTCTTTGGCCAATATGCACTGCAATGCTTGCTTGACTTACACAGGGCCTTGAGAACCTTGTGTATAGACTATAGGCAAAATGGATATAAGGGCTTCTCTAGAGTTTCTTTTCTACTTACAATGAAAGAACACATGGGGAATAAATGTAAGTGATTCCATAGTGTGTCTGTAGATCCTTGACATAGGCCACATGGGGGAGTAGACGTTGACTTCTTCCCTATAGCGGATTTAGTTAACAATACGAGACTATATGCGGAATTGAAGGTGGGTCATTCCACAGAGAGCCTATGCATAATCTGAACTAGAGGGGTTAGACTGAGGGTACATCCTAGAGGGTTTCTTGTGTTGCAAGGTAGAACTGGAGGGGATAGGTTGTGAGTACTTCCCAGAGGGTTACATATTTGTGATTAGCTTCTTTGTTGGATTTTTAGTGATATATGATACTGAATACATTGAAATTGTGAATTGTTTAACTTGGGTATTTCCTTGTTACTTCATTTATTCTCTTTCCACCTTCCATACATTTAGGGACTATTAGGAACAGATCTAGTGGTGATTGTCTACTGGGATTTATTCTCACACCTTGTTTGGGCAATGTTTTTGGGACCAACCATATTATATTGTTGCAGGTACAGATAAGGGAAATCACCATTCTACTACAGGCACTTGATTTGCTATGGAACATGGGATCATAGGACCAAGCCATGGATTGTGATGCTGAGGAGTTGTTCACTTTCATTCTTTTATACATGGGTTGTGTACTATTGTTTTCCATCCTTGTGATTTTTTTGGTTTTTTTCTAGACATATGAATCATACATTTTTCATATATATATGTGTGATCCTGTTTATTATTTTACATTCATCTTCTATATAAATTTGTATGGATTATCCCTCATTCCGCTTTTCCGTTGCTTTCTTCTATTATATGACTCTTCCAATGAGGTCATAGTTTCCCCACTATCACACCCAAGGCCCTCACTGCTAGTCGGCAGCCTCTAGCATTCTGTAAAATGTGGTGGAGTCCACGTTACCATCTGGGTATGGGACACCTCTGGGTGGCTTCTGAAACTAGTTCTTTACAAAGTTGTATCATAGGGGCTTCTTTTTTTTTCTTGACTTAATATTTGGATCATATAGTGAGGGATATGATATAATAGTTACTTGGTAATAAGATATTCTTTGGAGTAGCCAACCCGCGTATAAGGAAAATCCAATCTACCTCGTTTGTTTCAATTTTCATAGTTTTGAATGTTTATGGTTGATCTGATTTTCTCTGTTGGGTTACTCACCATTATTGTGATGTTATTGCTGACATTATTCAGGTTTTATTTCTTTTGCAACCCAATGAAATGAGGGTGTTCCATTTTATGGATCGTTTACCCACTTCCTTGAAATCAAATGAAATACACTCTTGCCATACCTTATAGAGTGTATTAGCGATTTCATATAGTTTTGATAGATGTTGTGATAGAGATGAATTCTGTGGTGATAATTTCCTTGTTAAAATACATGCTATTTTAAAAGGTATTTTTTTGTATGGTTGTGTTTAACTGAACACTAAACTATGGTTCTTTAGTTTTTATGGGCCCTCACGGACCAGAATTTTGTGGATCATTGATCTATTATGCTTGTTATGACATTTATAAGAATCCATGTTTTGATATTAGGCGTGTATGGGACATCAAAGATCAGAATCTGTCACTGAAGGGACTGTTTTTTTATTATACTAGGCTCCAAAGTAGTTTTTGAGTCTTATTGTCCTGGAAAACCAAGAATAAACATCATATAAATTTAACTACATACCACGAGTTGTTTTTTTCGGGAAGAAACTATTTTTTTATGTACATTCCATGTACTATATGTAAACGTCATGTAGTCTTTAACTGTGCCATAAATTATGAGGGCAGGGACACGATGCTTGGAATAATTGGTAAGACCCTCCATTTAGAGGATGTACACACCCTATCATAGAACCATGTAGACGTCTATGTCAGTAACAACACGGGTTGGTTGAGTCTTCCAAATACACGTTGTGTCCTGCTGGAACACACCGTGTAGTGTGATCCGTGTATATAACTATGCCTCTAACAACACGGTTCAGTGATGCTCATCTAGTACACACCATGTCTATCACTAAAATGTAATGTAGTCTCACTCTAAGGAGAACCGTGTGGATTATCCATGTAAAAGGACCCAGACGGGGGAAGAACATTCAAGTACACAACGTGTTTGATGTGAACACATTGTGTGTATGGGGTGTTACACAACCATCTCTACTAGGAGTACATTCCCATGTGAATGGATGAAGGGAAAACATCGTGTATGTGTTATACACACCATGTAGTCATGTTTTGTAAAACATGAATGCTTTCATTCTCCTTTTCCCTTATTATGTTTTCAATTTTGGGTCCTTGATAATCCTAATCTAAGGTGTGCATTTGACCTTGTAGAGTCATGCCTCTAATACACCCTCTGGATGTACGCCGGTTTCAAGGTAGTGTTCGGACACCGGATATGGTTGATCAGGGACTACCTGCAGATCCTCCCATTGTGCCCGTCTTGGCACCGGCCATTATATCAGAGGTATGTAATGATTCATAGTTCATTCAAGGCGTTATGATGATGATTCAGTCCTTTTAAGGTGCACCACCTCCTACCCCGTCGATGGAAAAATTGACGCGGGTCGTTCACCAGCAACATCCTCCCACTTTTTCAGGGGAAGGAGGACCTCAGTATATAGAATCATGGCTAGAAGACATGCTGACGATCTTTGAGCATCTAGAGACGCCTCCAGAGAGGTGGATCAATCTCATTACATATATGAATTGTGATACCTCCACGAGATGGTGGGATGTGATCTCACAGATGTGATGCCAGCAATTCATGACTTGGGAGGAGTTCCAGTGTATCTTCTACGACTACTTCTATCCATGTACCGTGAGGGATGATCAAGCTTGAGAGTTTATGAGTCTGGATTAGGGTACTAATTTCATTATGGATTATTCCTCTAATTTTACATATATGAAGCATTTCACGCATATTCTAGGAGGTGATCAGTTATTTATGGCAAGGAAGTTAGAGGATGGTCTAAGGCATGACATCTTATTGCATCTGAATATCTTATATGTGACCTATATCACTTCTATTGTCAAGTGGTACTAATCACTAAAAATAATATGTGAGATTATTGTGTTTTGTGCTAGGGAGGATCGACATCTGGAGTTAGTATCCCTCATACTAATAGTAGGAAGTGCCACATGTCTTCATCGCGCGATGATCCAAGTAGGCGATACACTTATTCTGGTAGCGAGGTGGTTTGTTACTAGGGAAAGAGAGGCAGGAATATGAGGCAACATTGCCCGAGAGGCCTAGTGGTGGGCTGATCTTATGGCATGATGGGTCATCTTAATCATTTTTGTCAGATCTTCTCACCATCAGCAGGTGACATGGGTTCTTCTATGACTCCTCATTCAGGAGCAGCACCCCCAGTTTCTCACCAGTCTGTGAACATGAGTCCTTCCATTCATTCAGGACAAGGTGGAGGTCGTGTCTGCAGTATCCAGTTGCCCAACTATCTGCAACAAAAGGGTTGATCAGCTTAGGGTGGCCAGACAGGGTTATAAGGATGCAATACAGGTCAGATTTTTCAAGTGGATCAGACCTAGCAAAGACAGACAGGGTTAGGGTTGTGCTTCGGCTTGAGAGAAGGATTTGAACTGTGATTAATAACTTTGGTATAAGTATGTTCATATACATAATTAGGGTTGGTTAATACATTGGGATTGTATATTCCTTCTGTGGTTTATCCATTGTGGATTATGGGAGTCCTTTGGGGGTCTTGGGGTACTCTACTAAGTATTGTTATACTCACCCCTGTACGGGCTTCACCCGTACCTTGTTGTGCTATGTGAAGACAACGAACAACAATGATCGAGGCTGAGGGTGACAGACGGGAGGCTGCTTGGAGCAGGACAAGACAGGGCGTACCATAGGGACGAGTTGTTCAAGTTCTATACCTACACTTCAGGTAGGATTCCCCAGTGGACGATCTAGGAGATGTTTTACATTTTTACTTATACTTGTTGTTCAATTGGGATTGTATACTGGCCCACTTACTTTCATCACACTTTTATTTTCTATATTATTACTCGTTGCTTCTATATCTTGTGTTCAGATTGTGTGTGTTAAAGTTTTAAAGGCAATGCCTTCCGTTTTATTGGGATTATACCTTAGGCTCTAGTCGCGACCCCATGCCTATGGAAGGTGGGCTTGGGGTAGTCATGACACGAGCCCCGAGGAAGAGTTGTGATAGAATAAAATTTTATTTTACATAGTTTGATACGTGAAACACCATTCTTAAATAAAAAACATAATATATTTTACTAAATGTAATATTATTTATAGCTTATATAACATGCAACCCCGAGTATAAATGAAATTTGAAATTTTATTATAATAATATTATTTTATTTAATATTATAACCTATAAATTTTAATTTTGAGTATTAATAAGATAAAAAAATGATTATTATTTTTATTATTTGATTATAAATAAAAAAAATCATTCAAATGAAAAATAAATGTTTTATGAATAATGTTATTTTTTCCAACGAATGTTTCAGTCGATCATTGTGAAAATAATTAATTTTAATTATTAAAACATTATGAAAATTTATTTTATAAAATTTATTTTTGATGTCTGTATATTAATAATATATTTGGACTTATGTTTGGGATTTTAATTAAAAGTATATTTTTAATGAATAGTTAAAAATAATAAATCATAATTTAAATCATCTTATTTGATTAAATAATTTAAAATATATTGTTATAAAAACATTTGACTTAATGTTATATTTTATATTAATAAATGCAATTTTTGATCAATGTAATTATTTTAATGTTGAATTTTGAATGAAAAATGTTTGTAATCTTTTAAATAATTTCTCTTTGAAACCCAACATTCTCATCATGTTTGTGGGTCTAATATTATTTTTATGATTTCAAAAATATATAAATTAATCATTAAAAATGTATTTCATATTTGTAGTGATAATAATTTTTTTTTGATTATTTATTCTTATTTTAATAGAAAATTAAATATTGAAAAGAATAAATATTATTCACCATGGTTATGGGAGAAATATATTTTCCTAGTGGTTAAACTAAACAGATAAAGACTGAAAATGACCCAAAAACATTTCCATATCAATTTGAAGGACAATTCTTAAACACCTATCTAATATTATATCTAACACCTCTTTTTCGTGAAATGTGGTATAAAATAAACACGGTCATAATTGAATCTTTTCAGAAAAACTCATTTGTCCAACTCACCTCACTTAAAAAGGAAACCCTCCTTCTATTATTACCACATTCAAACCCATTTACTTCATCCAATATCATAATAAATCTCATTAAAAATTACACAATCTAATACATCAATATTTATTTTATTCGTAAATCAATTATACGGAGTCTTTGGGAAAAATATAAAGAGCATACCTTAAGATGAGGCATCATTCTTCAATAAATGTTTGAATTTTATTTATTTCTCCATCACCATAAAATATTATTAAATAAATAATAAATTCACTATATTCAATAAAATGATATGTTTTTATGATATATTGTTGACATAAATAAATCCCCACACATAACATATGTCTTACCAAACCATCATTCATGTAAATGGAGGAAAAATTCATCACGAACCGATGTCCTTGGTTCAATATTTACAACTTCTTAGGGTTGGATATTATGATAATTAAAAATTATATATATATATATATATGTTAGTTATGAAATAATTTTACACCTAAAAACATTATGTCATATATTAATTGTTACTTTCTATTCCATAGGTAGTCAACAATGTCGCTCATGTGTATGATAGACTTCCACCTCACAAAGCGAGGAGACACATTTTTCACATTAAATTCCCCTATATTGTAATGGGGATGATTTGAATACATATATTTTATATAAATTCTTTATTAATGATATTAATGAAAAGTATATCTTTCAAAAAATATATTATATTACTTTTTTAATGTATTAGTCACACAATAATGATAGTAACATTTTTTTATGTTTGGACTACCATCATTATGAAGCGATGTTGCTCTCTTATCAACATCATATTGAATGGAATATATATTCTTAATTTCATGTAAATAAATAATATTTTATTTATTATATTACGATAATTTTTGATATACAAAATATTAATTACCTTCATCGCATAATGATTATTGAAAAAGTGAACCCTTACTCATGATAATGTAAGACCTACCATCTCGATGACTTTAATGAACTTAATTTATCAAAACCTTCATTAATGATTGGTATTGGATGTATCATTTATATATTAATATTATAATAATTTAATGATTATTTTTTCAGATTGAATAATTATTTAATATTTTTATGAATTAGATAATTTATGAAAAAACATTAAATCGAAATCAATGTATTCAATACATGAAACAATAAAAATATTGGACGATTAATAAACAATGGTTGATAATATGTTATAAATAGATCACATATGATATTATAAATTATAAAATATTCTGTATAAAATTCAGTAAAATGCTTAAAACAATAATTATAGAGGCCAAATCAAGTTTAAAAATATGTTACTGTAAAGCAAGTGGCTTCATCTAAATTTTCATTCATTTGGGAAGTTTATATTGTCATGATCCTATCATCCAATATATGATGTATTTACCGCGACATTTAAATTTAATATAATGATTCCATATGAAATCATGGTATTTTTTAATTCAAGTTGATTTATTTTATCCAAATTGATTTGAAATAAAATATACAATCTGGTATGTTAATTCATAACTCAATTATTTTTCACTAGGTAATATTACATCTGCTACATCATTAATATTATATAATTATGATTAAAATGAATTTTAAAATAAATTATGACGTATTTACACTTGTTTTTTTGATATAAATTATAAATAAATTACCATTCATTGAATTTTTATTACAACATCATTATGATCACATTATGGGTTTCATAAAAAATATCATTCAAATGTTTATTTTTTTTCAAATTAAATTTGAAGGAAATTATTTGATCATTATATAATAAAACCATATAATTTTATTATCATCTAGTTATTTTTGAAAATTTTCAAGTAGTATCACAATTTTTAACTCACTGGTACTTAAAATAATTGTTATTTTTTTATAAATATCCTATATCATTTTCTCTTAAGTTGGAAATCACCTTTCTTCTGAAGCCACATTTTCAAATAATATTTTAAATTCTTTTTAATATATTCCAAATGATACACTAAATAAAATTTTCATAATTTTTATCAATTTTTACTTTTTAAAATAATTTATGAATGTTATCATCATGTCTTTTTAAAAATGAAAACAATTTGGATTTTACCAATAAATGAAAAATAAATAATTATATTAATTTAAATGATATATATGTAATTTACAACCAACATTACCATAAAATGTTTTAAAATATCCTATATATGTTTTGATGATTTGTTTAATTAAAATTATTTTAAAAAAGTTTTATGATCCATTATTTTTGAAATGAGATTCTCAAAATGAAAATTATATTCTCCCACCAAGTATTTGTAAGAAATATTTATGATATTTAAATTCATAAATTATAAAAATTATTAATTTATCATGTAGTATACATTGATTTATTCTATTGAAAACATCCATATTCACCACAAGGACGGTTTATGATTATTTTTCACAAAAATTTTGTTGGAATTCATATCCTTGATTCAATTTTGTAATCAATAAAATTCCCATAAATTTGACACCTTTATATGACTATTGGGAATTCTATTTCCAGAAAATATCTATACTAATTATCCGGGAAATGATTAATGATGAAATCATATATCATATTTACATATGGTGTTATACATGGAAATTTATATTTTTATCTACTGAAATATTTATAAATCCACATTCAATAAAATATTTGGTTATTTGATGATAAGTAACGTTGTTTATGAAGTAAATATATTATTTGATAAATGGGAAATGCTTTTGGATTAAAGTACATGGATGGGGACCAGTTACATATAGAATCTCAAAGCATCGTTATTCTCTAGGGACTATTTAGATTAATAGAATGAGTTAATTGGTTTTCCACCTATCTATTTTAAAATTCCTTGATGATGGATCTTGATAGTAGATGTATCTTGCGCCTATAAAACATGAAATCCAATAATTAAGATTTACTATTAGTGAGAATAAAAATATAATTACACATAATATTTTTTCAATGATAATATTTTGGGATGCATCTCATTATTAGTTTATTGATAAAATGAAATGTGTTTTTAGTTTTTAAATATTTTTCATTAATTACTACAAGTCCAGTTATGATATCAATTTTATTTATTAAATGGAATGTGTTTAGGTTTTTCTCGATATCATATTGATAATTTTTCAAATATTTTAATGTTTTATGTGATCACTTATTTAGCTTTCTATGTTTGTTATACTAATTGATAAATGATAACTTCTATTACAAATAACACTAATTGATCATTTGAGATCACCATTATTTTTTCCCATTCCCATGAGTCCTTATATTGTAATATAATTGATATTCAATGCAATGACATGGCCTTAAACATTTCATATTCTTGAATTAAGTTAATAATTAAAATTGATGATTTTTTTAGGTTTAAAGATTTATAAAATTAGGTCATAACATATACTGAACAACTTGAATATTACATGTAGACACGTCATCCTATTTTCCATTTTTTCACAAAATAAAAATTCATGAAAAAAATTGTCATTTTGAGTTCCATGTTTTAGATAGAAAGACTTTTCCAGGATCCCATACATGACCCTATTCCACATTATGTTCTGTGAAAATCATTTCAAAAAATTGGGTTGAGCATAATAATATTACTAAGGGATACACAAAGAGGGAAAACTATTAGTTTTTTAAAAACAATTAAACCATGAATACTTTATCATAAGTAATACCTTTCTCCATTATGAAATAGTAAATACTATTCAATGAATAAAAGATCATTTATTACCCATTTGTACCCAAACTATTACCATAAAACCCATATAATTATTCCATAACATATAAATGTAACTTGGGATATAATCATATTTAATTAGAATAACCATACGGTCGACTTCCACACATATAAGTAAATAGAATAGCCATACAACTGACTTTAATACCCAACATAGTGGAGGTTATTACAAAACCACCCATCACGGTTTATCACGATACCACCCATCATTTGAATTATCACATAACCACTGCTCAGATGTCCATGTACTATTATAAAATTATAAAACATTCAACAAATATAATGGAACAAAAACATTTCCACATTTCAATCATTGTATATCACTTAAATATATATGACATAAAAAATCCATTATAGAAAACATTATCAACACCAAAACACTTAAACTATTATATTGTATTTATTTTCCTTTTGAAAACATTATGGCCAGTTACGGAAACCAAAGATCAAATAATACTCCCGGCAGTGGAAAGGTCGTTGTCACCACTTACGTTAAAAATTATAATTCCTTTTTTGGTTTTGTAAAACACTTAATAGAAAAGGATTCCCTTTGAATTAAAGGAAATTTCAATGTTTTTTATACATCGTATAAAATAATGTTGTGTATAAAACAATATATGCCTCACGGAAAGGATATTGAGATGAAGTCCCTGACATCATGTCCGACTTGACCCATTCATTCATTAATCTCATAAATAATAAACTAAAGTTAATTTGTACTTGCTTAATAACCTTTTTTCATGTTTATTATTCATTTTATATCAATTATTACCATGTTATAAACATTATGTAATCATTTATGATAATAATGGTGATTTTGTGGATATTTGGTAATGAGAAAAAATGGACTTCTTATAATTACAAGTTGTTCATGTGGTAAAAATTTCATTATATGCATAATGATATTAATGATTTAGATAACATATATATCATATATATCTAGTAATATGTATTTATAATAGTACATAACATTAGTATATATATAATGAAATGCACCGTTTATGGATACAGTAAGTCGTACGTACGCATGAACGCTACAACCATTTCTATTTCATATTGTATTGAATAAAAAAATAATGATACAGAAGTATATAATTATTCCAGTATAATATAATATATAATTTCTTTAACTCTACCCTTTAAAGTTTTCACATATGGCATGAACAAGTCATATCACTTTGAGGGGGGAATAGTCCGCACATTCTGAAATGAGATTATCATATTTAACCACAATGGAAACCATAATGGTATTAAATAAATGAAAAAATAGAATAATAGAAACAATATAAATATAATATATATCATATATAAATATAGTGACATCATAATATACCTCGTGGGAGGCGGTTGGAGATATTTGAACAATCATCATTTCTTGAGGCACTAGTTCATCGTCCATAGAAACAGTAAGTTCTTTACCCATTAGATGGAGGTGTGTGTAAGTTTAGTTCGAATAGTTTTCATAAAAACCACCTATTATATTGTGGATACATGTTTTGATAAAAAATAAAGGAATAAAAATTGTTTACTGAGTTGTAGTAGTAAAATAAAGAAAATAAAAAAATAAAAATTTAATAGAAATTGTTACATTTAATCTAGTAAACTCCATATGGTTTGAACTAAATGGACTTCTTGAAGTGCCTTCTGCCTATGTTAATTATTTTAGGTGGAAGATATGGATATTGAGAACTTATTTGGGTAGAATATTGATTAGAAAAGGTGATTTTTTGGGAGAGTAATGGGTTAGATGTGAAGGATTTTTATAAGTGGGAGGATGGGCTCATTAGGAAAGTGTGAAAATATTATTTTAATATATAATGATTTCGATTTCTAAAGGACCAAAAATAATTAATGTCTATGATAAGATAACTCATTGTCAAGTTAAAATAATCCAATAGATATTTTATAGGTTATGAATACTATTTTAGTCGTTATAATCTTATTTATTTAATAATTTATTAAGGAGGTAAACACTACATCATTATTGTGTCATAAATATATTAATTGATATAATTTTTAAAAATTCAAAAAAAAAGAACCATGATGTAGGATATCGTTATAGATTTCCAAATAATATTTATAGTCTAAATGATAACTTATGTAACCCTATTTAAAAAATTATTTACTTAATGATATTTGTTTATTTCTATTTTGAGTTTAAATTAAGTTAATTAATATAGAGTGTCATTATAACTCATATGTGGATCCATTGGGTCCCAAAATAGTCCCAAGGATGACCATGGTCATCTATGACTCATCCAATATGGTTTGGACAATTTGTAAGGAAATTTATTATTATTTTGATTTTTTACCTTGAATTACCCTATTTACCATTAACTGCGGTAAATAAAAGTCAAAAGTTACTATTGACCAAAAAATCATTTTCATCATATTGAACCAAAGTTTTCTTACAAATAAAAACAATGTATATTGTATTTTTTGAAATTAAATTCACAGATATGGTAATTTTTCATTTAAGTGAAAAAGTCAACATTTTAACTACTACTCACTGTTTTCACTATTCATAAAAAATTTACGTTTTACAGAAAAAATACCAAAAATTCATCCTAGAATATATTTGATATTCCTAATTCAAATTTTTTTTCTATTTTACAAAATTTAAAACATATAAGTTGGATTAATTATTTAAATATTAATTCATGTTGTCAAAACGAAATGCATGTTTTTAAGAAATATTAAATATGAAAAGATTGACACATGTTTTTGTCCAATATCAAAATGAAATTAATTCTGTTGGTCGGAGTGGTTTACTCAAGAGGGGGGGTGAATTGAGTACCAGTTAAAATTTCTGTATTTAAAAACACTGTCTTAAAGACCCCCAAATAAAATAATAAATTAAACTGTAGTGAATTTATATTAAAGTAGAGGTTCTATTAGATTCTGAAGGGATTGATTAATTCACAGTTAATCAACACAGGAGTGTGTGATTATCTTTTGAAACTAACTTACTAATCTACACTTAACATAAACACTTTCTAATTTAATTATCAAAGTAACTTTAAAAACAGTATTGGTTTTAAAGTGATTAGCAGCGGAACAAAACTTTGTAAGAGATGGCACAACAAATGTAACCAAGAGGTTCAGTCTCAAGCCGAGACTTAGTCCTCTCAAAAGTTTATGTAAAAATGATCCACACCCTGGATCGGGGTTCAACAGTTTACAACTGTCCAGGTCCAAGACCTCTACCACTGTTATTCGTGGGAAACAGTACAACAACAACCAGCTGTCAAGGTCACACACGACCTCTACCACTATCCACAGTGGGAAATGAAGTGTAAAAAGGTTTTCTGAGGATATACAGATCCTCCAGTGAGAGTACAGGAGTCAGTGTGTGTGTTTAATACAGCAGATAACACACACTGCTCAAAATGTAATACAAATGTATCACAGAGCAGAGATGTAGAGTTTAGAAATGGATCTGGTGATTTTAGTGTAGCTCTGGACTCTTTTGTATTTGATCAGAATTTATTCTGAGTCCTTTTCTCGTTTTTGTTTGAGAGGAAGAGTGGCGTATGCTTCAGGCTCAAAAGCAGTGAGATGTAGTCGATGAAGTTCTTCAATGTTCTTTTGTATGCACAGAACTCTTCTTGAGTAGGCTTGATTGAGTATGAGATTCTGTTCTGATTGGTTCTTCCTTCTCTTTCTTTTCCTCTGTATATCTTCTGTTCTTCTATCAACTCTGTCTCTTCTCTTCATCAGAGTCTTCTTGTATTTATGTCACGTGCTTCCGAAGACAGAAAAAGTTTCCTTTCCGTAGGTACGAGGTACGGTTTCCTGACATCCGACAACATTTATTAATAATTTGACAGAGCATTAAAATATACCTAATATGACCGTTGGTTAGATTAAATAAAGATAAAGATAAAGAAATTCAAACAGTTGTTTATGACTATTGAAGAATCAAGTGATCGGTAGGTCATCAGCATTAGTGAGTAATGATCGGTGACTCAGATAGATCAGCATCGGTGAATCAGACTGATCAACATCGGTCTGTCATCTGCATCGGTGAGTCAGTTGATCGGTGGCTCATTTGATCGGTGGCTCATTTGCATCGGTGAATCATTTGCATCGGTGACTCATTTACATCGGTGACTCCTTTGATCGGTGGATCATTTGCATCGGTGACTCATTTGCACCGGTGACTCATTTACATCGGTGACTCATTTGATCGGTGGCTCATTTGATCGGTGGCTCATTTGCATCGGTGACTCATTTTCATCGGTGACTCATTTGATCAGCATCGGTGGGTCATTTGCATCGGTGACTCATTTGAACAGCATCGGTGAGTCATTTGCATCGGTGACTCATTTGCATCGGTGAGTCATTTGCATGGGTGACTCATCTACATCGGTGAGTCATTTGATCAGCATCGGTGACTCATCTACACCGGTGAGTCATTTGATCAGCATCGGTGACTCATCTACATCGGTGAGTCATTTGATCAGCATCGGTGACTCATCTACATCGGTGAGTCATTTGATCAGCATCGGTGAGTCATTTACATCGGTGCGATCGTTGTCCTTTGATATTGGATCAGTGCTTCCGATGTCTATTGAAAGGATCAGTTCTTACGATGTCTGTCGAATCCAGAAGACTTCCAACATACTTTGTAAGTCAATAAGCATAGACAAAAACATGATAACAGATTCATTTACAGATTGTAATTAATTTTATGAAAAATCAAACCAGATTAAGCATTAATGGTATGTGATGATTTGTGATTATTAAAACATCCAACATAGACATGAAATCAACAATCTTCCAGAGGGCTCAAGAATCTCCCCCTTTTTGATAATCACAAATCTTTATCATTAAATGTAAATAATATGATATATCATTATTAAAAACATAATGAGAATTAAACCATGAGAAGAACAAATATAAAGAGATATATAAATCTCCCCCTTTAATTTAGATTACCCATATATATTATACAGATTTCTCCCCCTGAGATATATACATCTTTTTCTCCCATAAAGTATTCTTGTTCTTTTTCTCCCATAAAGTATTCTTGTTCTTCTCCCATAGAGTATTCTTGTTCTTCTCCCCCTTTGGGATAATCAAAAAGGAGGAAAAACTGATAAGAGAAGGTGAAAGTAAAAGCAGTCAGCAGAGAGTAGAGATAAAAAAAATGATAAAGTACAGATTATTACAAGTAGCACATTGTTCACCCTATCAAAAAAAAATACACAATTATTTGGTGGGATACAAAGGGGCTTTGCATTTGTCTTTGGGATTAATAGTGGGTAAGTTTGAAGGCTTGGAGATATGCTGGTCTTGGCGAATCTGAAGTGGTGGTAGGACAACTCGCGCAGTTGTAGGAGCAGGTACCACAGAAGGTTGTTGTTGAGAAACAGGAGCTGATTGAGAAGCTTGCTGAGGAACTGGTCTTAACTGAGAGAGACCTTGAGCAACAGATAACTGATTTGGAGCTATATCAGAATCACTAAGAGGTTCAGAAGTAGGAAGTACTGTGGCAGTGGCCTGTGCATGCAAATAGGGCTCCAAGAGATGAATAAAGTCCTGAATGACTTCTGCTCCATACGTCATAGCTTTTTCAAAATCATCTTTATTCTCTATGAACTGTGACAAGGAAGGGACAACATCTTGCAACTGATGAACTTGAGTTTTGAAGGCCTGAGTGACTGGAGGTAATTTCAGATTCTCTACCAACACCTTGAAGCTTGCAGTCATCTCGTGTTTTGTATAAATCATAGAAAAGTAATTATCAACTTTCTCTTTGATCTCTTACAGAGCTTTCTTAGCATCTGCTGAATATACCAATGCCATATTATGACTGTTATCACAGAGCTCTTGCATCTTCCTCAAAGATTCTATGTCAAGTATTTGCCTAACAGCAGCTAACTCATCATGCACAACTTCTCTTAGAGCTTCTATCTCACGGGTAGTGATCTTGGTGACCTTTCCTGTACTGGATTGGCTAACTATGTGAGTTAACTCAGCTTTCAACTACCTCAGGTCAGACTTGTTGAGATGTTCAATCAAATTTCTCAAAAAATCCATCATACCAGAGATGGTTGATCGAAATTCGCTTGATAGAGATACTAGGCCGGTGTGAAGATCCTTCATAGTATGATTCAAAAAGGCTATTTGCCTGCCAATAAGTTCACCAGTATTGGCTAGGTCTGGCTTCACAGCATTAGATACTCTCTGTGAGAAGTCTTCTAAAGAATTTTCAGAAACTTGTAGAGACACTTGAGTAAGAGCATTAGAAACTTCTTCTCTAACTATCGTTCTCACAGCAGTTAGCAATTCAAACATAAACTTATCAAGATCAGCTTGAGAGATTCCTGAACCAGGTAAATTATTATTGGTAGAATCAACAGTAGGAACAGACCTTGATTCTCGTGGGAGGTTCCTCTTCACAGCTGCAGTAGATTCTGGCATTGCTTCTTCATCTTCAGAATATTCTAAACCCAACACAGCATAACCAGGGTAGTCATCCCAAACAGCAGCACACAGGGTGTATTTTGGTTTCTCATAGCTTGTTGTTCCACTGATTTTTGGTGAATCATCCTTGCCACTGATATGTATTTCTTTTACTGATTGAGGTGATTCCATTTGATCTTCAGAAAGACCATCCACTGGTCTGTTATCACCATCAGCAACAGCCTCAGCTTCATCAGCACGTCCATCATCACTTTTCTCTGAATCATCACTGTGATATTCTTCAGTGTCAGAATCTTCTTCATCACCCAAGAATAGGTTCTGATTCTGGTAGGGATAAGGGTGGACTAGCAGGTCCAAATTCTATTCTTCTTTTGGGACTGGTAGTGTCAGGATCACTCCTATCATCAGGAGATGACATACTTCCTTCCTCAGTCGCAGCTTCTTCTTGCACTTGGGTTTCGGTGGCCTCATCCTTTCCTTCTTCTTGCTCATCATCATCAGAATAAATTGGTTCCTCATTTGGTTTCAAGCCAGGGTCTCTCAAATCATTTGGCCTCTTTCCATGATCTATGGGATTCTAGGCTTCATACAATTTATCTTCATCTGCAACCCAGCACTTCTTCCATGGATTCCAATTTATTTTCATCCTCTTGCAGATCTCTTTGTTGAGACAGAAGGTATGATCTGTTTCATTAACTTCATCATCTTCATCAATACAATCTAGATTCTTGAGCATGGTAGATATCATCTTTGAATAAAACAAGGCAGTGGCTTTCATGGACGGTTTTATCATTCCATCTATGTGTACCATCACATATCTACATAAATTGATCTTCACATGTGTTTTCAGAAGAAACAACAGGAAAACATCCTGGTACATTACAGTAGCAAAATCTCCTCTCCTAGGGAAAAGTTGGTGCTGAATAAACTTGAAAAGAAGTCTGCCCTCACCATCTAATTCTGAAGCTGTGATTCTTCGTGACTCTCTGTTTTCTGTCAGAAGCTCCAGAGCTAATTCATAAGAGAAGTAATCAGATGTTGGAGGAATATTCCCAGCATAATCCTCATACCGACCTTCATGAGGTACGTTCAAGCACTCAGCCCACTGCTTATATGAGAAGGATATTTTCATTCCTTTTACCACAGACGACATCCTGGAAGCCTCCACACCGTCTAAAGTGATTTCCAGATTCATATAGAACTCATGTACCTTCTTTGGGTAGTCTATTCGAGTGTTGTCAGAAAACCAGCCTATCCATCCCTGCGATTCAAGAACTTGCAGCAACAGTGAATTACTTGACAAAAGCCACGCGGAGTTTACTTCTTTTTCTACAGCAACAATCCGAGTTTCCAGGTTCGGATTTACTGATAGTTGAGAGGTACTACTCGACTCGCCTCGATCATGCTTTGAAGGTACAGGGGTATCAGGTCCTTTGCTCGGTCTCTTTTTCTTAGCCATTCGAGGATTTTGAGAAGGCAGGAGTTCGAAGGTTCGAAGTAGAGGGGACGAGAGGTTGAAAGGTTCGGCGGGAAATGAAAGGTCAAAGGTTTAGGGAGGATAAATAGCCGTGTATAATTTATTTTATCATTTAGGGTTCCCATAAAAAGTATAAAAGAAATTTACTAACTAATTACAATATATATTTATATATATAAAATATCGGTGTGACAGATCGGTTTTACAGATCGGTTTCACAGATCGGTTTCTCAGATCAGTTTCACAGATAAGTTTCACAGATCAGTTTTACAGATCAGTTTCACAGATCAGTTTCACAGATCTGTTTAACAGATCAGTTTCACAGATCAGTTTCACAGATCAATCATACACAACTCTTGTTTAATAAATTTCATTCTTTCAGAGCATAAAGGCTTTGTGAAGATATCAGCTAATTGATGTTCAGAGCTAATAAATTTCAAAGAAACATCACCTTTTTGATAATGATCTCTTAGAAAATGATGTCTGACATCAATGTGCTTAGTTCTATAGTGAGACACAGGGTTATTAGATATATTTATTGCACTAGTATTGTCGCAGTTAATTGAAACATGTTTAAGATCAAATCCATAATCCAATAGAGTGTGTTTCATCCACAGAATTTGTGCACAACAACTACCTGTAGCTATGTATTCTGCTTCGGCAGTAGACAATGCAACTGAATTCTGTTTCTTACTACACCATGATTCTAGGGATTTTCCAAGAAAATGAAATGTTCCAGATGTGCTCTTCCTATCTAACTTACAACCAGAAAAGTCAACATCTAAATAACTCATTAACTCAAAGGATTGTCCTTGTGGGTAAAACAAACATAAGTTTATAGTATACTTAAGATACTTAAAAATCCTTTTAACAGCTAGTAAGTGTGATTCTTTAGGATTAGCTTGAAATCTAGCACATATACATACACTGAACATAATGTCTGGTCAACTAGCGGTAAGAAAAAGTAATCTCCCAATCATACCGTTGTAATTGGTTTGATCCACTGGTTTCCCAGCTTCATCTGTATCCAATTTACAGGTAGTACTCATAGGTGTATCACTTTCCTTAATACTATCCAATACAAAACGTTTTAAAAGATCCTTTGCATATTTACTCTGATTCAAAATAATACCATTTTCATTTTGAAGTACTTGAAATCCAAGAAAGTACTTAAGTTCTCCCATTAAGCTCATTTCAAATTCATTTTTCATACTTTTTGAAAAATCAGTACATAAGGAATTTTTAGAAGATCCAAAAATAATATCATCAACATATATTTGTACTATTAGTACATCTTTTGAAATCCTTTTTATAAAGATAATGGGATCAGCTACTCCTTTTGTAAATCCTTTTGAGATAAGAAAGTTTGAAAACCTTTCATACCAAGCTCTTGGAGCTTCTTTTAAACCATATAAAGCTTTAGAAAGTTTAAAAACGTGATTTGGAAAATGAGGATTTAAAAAACCAGGTGGTTTTTCTACAAAAACATCAACAATAATAAAACCATTTAGAAAAGAACTTTTTACATCCATTTGATATAACTTGAAATCCAGATGTGCAGCATATGCATGTAAGATCCTAATGGCTTCTAGTCTAGCTACAGGTGCAAAGGATTCCTCATAGTCAATTCCTTCTTCTTGATTGTAACCTTGTGCAACTAGCCTAGCTTTATTTCTAATGATGTTTCCAGATTCATCAACTTTGTTTCTAAATACCCATTTTGTGCCTATGGTCAAAGTGTCTTTATATCTTTCTACTAACTTCCAGACATTGTTTCTTTCAAATTGATTTAGTTCTTCTTTCATAGCCATTACCCAAAACTCATCATTGATAGCATCATTGATATTTTTAGGTTCTGACTATGAAAGAAATGATTGATGTTCAACCTGATTTCTTAGAGAAGCTCTAGTCTGTGTTCCACTATCTAGATTTCCTACAACAGCATCTAAAGGATGGTTCTTTAGAGTCCTAGATGGTCTTGAAAAGATAGGGCTAAAGATTTCAGATTCATCTACAGATTGAGGTTCAACAGAAGAAGGTTCTGGAGAATTTCCAGAGCTCGATGTTTTAACTATAGGTCCATTGTATTTATCATTGAGATTCAAACCAGAGAGATCATCTTCAAGAGAGATTTTAGGTTCATGTGGATCAGTTTCATAAAATTTGATGTGAACAGATTCTTCCACACATTTGGTTCTTTTATTGAAAACTCTATAGGCTTTACTAGAGATAGAGTAACCTAGTAAAATTCCTTCATCACTCTTGGATGCAAATTTGTCAAGATTGTATCTAGTATTGAGAATGAAGACTTTGCAGCCAAAAACTTTGAAGTAGTTAACCTTAGGTTTCCTATGGTTCCATAACTCATAAGGGGTCCTCTTAAGAACTGGTCTGATCAAAACTCTATTAATGACATAGAAGGCTGTATTAACAGCTTCAGCCCAAACGTAAATAGGCAGTTCATATTCATTGAGCATGGTTCTAGCTATTTCATGCAGGGTTCTATTCCTTCTCTCTACTACACCATTTTTTTGGGGTGTCCTAGGGGCAGAGAAATTGTGACTATAGCCATTGTGTGAGAAGTAAGAATCAAACTCATGATTTTCAAACGCACGACCATGATCACTTCTTAGGGTCTTAATCTTGAGTCCACTATGATTTTATACAGACATGGAGTATTTAACAAAGTAAGAACAAACTTCACTTTTTTGAGCTAGAAAATATACCCAAGTATATCTAGAAAAGTCATCTACGAGAACATAGACATAGTGATTCCCATTTACACTAGAAACTCTAGAAGGTCCAAATAAATCCATGTGAACCATCTCGAGAGCATGAGAAGTTGACACTTCTTTGTTTGATTTAAAAGAAAATTTATGTTGCTTTCCTTTTTGACAGGGATTAAAAACTTTGTCTGCTGGAAATTCAAGTTTGGGTAAGTCTCTAACTAAGTTCTTCCTAGAAAGTTTTCTAAGTGAGTGTACATTGCAGTGTCCTAATCTTCTGTGCCAAAGCCAAGACTCTTTATGAAAAGCAATTAAGCAAGGAATATTCTGCTTAGCTAAGGAATCTAAATCAACAGCATAAACATTTTCATTTCTTAAAGCAGAAAATACTAAAACATTTTTAGAGTTAAAAACATTGCACGAATCATTTTTAAATTTCACATAAAAACCATCATCACACAATTGAGAAATTCTTAACAAGTTATATTTAAGTCCATCGACAAATAAAACTTCAGAAACCAAGATTGAATTAGTGTTACCAATCTGGCCTAAGCCGATGATTTTTCCTTTTGAATTATCACCAAAAGTGACAAAGCCTACATCATCTTTTACTAATATTTTGAAACATGAAAAGTCTCCTGACATATGTCTTGAACATCCACTGTCTATGTACCATATCTTCTTATGACATCTCTTCAAGCAGGTCTCCTACAAAATAGATTTAGATGGAAGATGATTTTGGTACCCAGATCTTCTTGGGTCCAGACATGTTATCCAATAATACTTTAGGTACCCATATTTGTCTAATGGGTCTCATATAATTTGTAGAATTGTCATGATTTGAAAGATAAACTTTATTAGATCCATAACTATGTATATAACTGGTTGAAGCATATGAAGTTCCAGAATTACCTTCATTCTGTCAAGATTTAGAAATGAATCTAGTTTTGGCAATTTTCCTTTGTCCAGGTTGGTATCCTATACCAGTAGTATATCTAGGTGAATCTTTCTTTCCTAGCATCTGTGTTAGAGTATTCTTGCCATTTGTGAACTTCTCTAAGTCTTTTCTGAGTTTCTCATTAGATAGTTTCAGTTCAGTATTCTCTTTAAGCAACTCAGCATTCTTTTCTACTTCTATATCCAGATCAGGTTTATGCTTAACACTTAAAGCATACTGTTTCTTCAAACCCTTATATTTATCCTTAAGTTCATTACAGGTTTCTTCAAGCATATCACAATATTCAAACAGTTCAGATTTAGACATGTTATCACCTTCAGAATAATCTCCAGAATAATATGAATTTGAAGAAGGAGTTTCTGATGTTACCTCAGAAGTGTTTGTCATAAAACACATGTTGGCTCGATTCCTTTCAGAGTCTGAATATTCAGCTTCACTTGTGTTGTCTTCTGAAGCACTCCAAGTAGCCTTCATGGATTTCTTGTACTTGTTATCCTTGTTTTCATACATTTTTCTGTATTTCAGCTTTGGACAGTCTGTTTTTATGTGTCCTTTTCTTTTGCATTCATAACAGACAACTTCATCAGTTCTGTCAGCCTTCTTCCAATCCTTTTTCCATTTTCCTTTTTGGTCATACATTCCCTTGTAATTTGGTTTCCTAAAGAATTTCTTTTTCCTATAAAACTTTTTGAATCTCCTGGCTATTTGAGCCATCTCAGCATCACTATCAGAATCATTCTCACTTTCCTCACTGCTTGATCTTTCATTGATAACTTCAGGCTTGTCCTTATCCTTATTCTTCGAGGTTGTAGTATTGAAGGCAATAGACTTCCTTTTAGGTTCATCATCTTCTTCTTTATTTACTTTAAGCTCTTCTTCATACATCATCAGCTTACCAATTTATTCCTTGACAGGCAGTGATCCAATGTCACAGGATTCTCTAATGGAGATAGAGGTTCCTCTCCATATTTCAGGTAGACATCTCAAAATTCTCATGATTTCCTCCTTTGCTAGAACATCCTTTCCCAGAGAAGTCATTGTGTTGACAATTTCATTGAACCTGAGATACATATCAGAAATGGGTTCATCAGGCTTCATCTTAAAATTATCATACTTAATAGTATAGGTATTCAATCTCATCTCCTTAACATTAGTTGTTCCTTCATGAGAAATTGCTAAGGTATCCCAAATTTCATATGCAGTTTTACATGCAGAAATTCTATTAAACTCTTCATCTCCTAGAGCACAGTACAAGGCATTCATAGCTTTACAGTTGTTATTGTAAGAAGTCTTTGTAGGTTCATCCCAAGTAGATCTAGCAGTAGTGGGAATTTTGTATTCTGATTCAATAGTAGTCCAAATATCAAAACCTATGCTTTCTAGATGAATTTTCATTTTCAGTTTCCACTGAGCATAGTTATTTCCATTAAAGAAAGGTGGCCGGTTAGTAGCAGCACCCTCAAGTCTATTATCCATAATATTACAAAAATAATTTTAAAGAGATAAAAATTTAGAAATAACAGAAATTTTAGGAACTTTAAAATACAACTAAAATCACAGTTGAAAACAGAGTACGATTATAAAATATTAACAATCCTTTGATACCAAGTGTTGGTCGGAGTGGTTTACTCAAGAGGGGGGTGAATTGAGTACCAGTTAAAATTTCTGTATTTAAAAACACTGTCTTAAAGACCCCCATATAAAATAAAAAATTAAACTGTAGTGAATTTATATTAAAGTAGAGGTTCTGTTAGATTCTCAAGGGAATGATTAATTCCCAGTTAATCAACACAGGAGTGTGTGATTATCTTTTGAAACTAACTTACTAATCTAAACTTAACATAAACACTTGCAAATTTAATTATCAAAGTAACTTTAAAAACAGTATTGGTTTTAAAGTGATTAGCAGCGGAACAAAACTTTGAAAGAGATGGCACAACAAATGTAACTAAGAGGTTCAGTCTCAAGCCGAGACTTAGTCCTCTCAAATGTTTATGTAAAAAAGATCCACACCCTGGATCGGGGTTCAACAGTTTACAACTGTCCAGGTCCAAGACCTCTACCACTGTTATTCGTGGGAAACAGTACAACAGCAACCAGCTGTCCAGGTCACACACGACCTCTACCACTATCCACAGTGGGAAATGAAGTGTAAAATGGTTTTCTGAGGATTTACAGATCCTCCAGTGAGAGTACAGGAGTCAGTGTGTGTGTTTAATACAGCAGATAACACACACTCCTCAAAATGTAAAATAAATGTATCACAGAGCAGAGATGTAGAGTTTAGAAATGGCTCTGGTGATTTTAGTGTAGCTCTGGACTCTTTTGTATTTTATCAGAATTTATTCTGTGTCCTTTTCTCGTTTTTTGTTTGAGAGGAAGAGTGTCATATGCTTCAGGCTCAAAAGCAGTGAGATGTAGTCGATGAAGTTCTTCAATGTTCTTTTTTATGCACAGAACTCTTCTTGAGTGGGCTTGATTGAGTATGAGATTCTATTCTGATTGGTTCTTCCTTCTCTTTCTTTTCCTCTGTATATCTTGTTTTCTTCTATCAACTCTGTCTCTTCTCTTCAGCAGAGTCTTCATGTATTTATGTCACGTGCTTTAGAAGACAGAAAAAGTTTCCTTTCCGCAGGTACGAGGTACGGTTTCCTAACATCCGACAACCTTTATTAATAATTTGACAGAGCATTAAAATATACCTAATATGACTGTTGGTTAGATTAAATAAAGATAAAAATAAAGAAATTCAAACAGTTGTTTATGACTATTGAAGAATCAAGTGATCGGTAGGTCATCAAGATTAGTGAGTAATGATCGGTGACTCAGATAGATCAGCATCGGTGAATCAGACTGATCAGCATCGGTCTGTCATCTACATCGGTGAGTCAGTTGATCGGTGGCTCATTTGATCAGTGGCTCATTTGCATCGGTGACTCATTTGCATCGGTGACTCATTTACATCTGTGACTCATTTGATCGGTGGGTCATTTGCATCGGTGACTCATTTGCATCGTTAACTCATTTACATCGGTGACTCATTTGATCGGTGGCTCATTTGATCGGTGGCTCATTTGCATCGGTGACTCATTTACATCGGTGACTCATTTGATCAGCATTGGTGAGTCATTTTCATCGATGACTCATTTGATCAGCATCGGTGAGTCATTTGCATCGGTGACTCATTTGCATCGGTGAGTCATTTGCATCGGTGACTCATCTACATCGGTGAGTCATTTGATCAGCATCGGTGACTCATCTACATCGGTGAGTCATTTGATCAGCATCAGTGACTCATCTACATTGGTGAGTCATTTGATCAGCATCGGTGACTCATCTACATCGGTGAGTCATTTGATCAGCATCGGTGACTCATCTACATCGGTGAGTCATTAGATCAGCATCGGCGAGTCATTTACATCGGTGCGACCATTGTCCTTTGATATTGGATCAGTGCTTCCAATGTCTGTGGAAAGGATCAGTGCTTCTGATGTCTGTCGAATCCAGAAGACTTCCAACATACTTTGTAAGTCAATAAGCATAGAAAAAAACATGATAACAGATTCATTTACAGATTTTAATTATGTTTATGAGAAATCAAACCAGATTAAGCATTAATGGTATGTGATGATTTGTGATTATTAAAACATCCATCATAGACATGAAATCAACAATCTTCAAGAGGGCTCAACAAATTCCATGATCAAAATTTGATTAAATGGTAAAAATGCAATATAATTATACTTTAATACCAATTAAAAAGATAATCTAACCGTATAAACTAATTAAATTAAACAATATATTTGAGTTAAAATACAATATGATTCACTATTCATTATAAAATGAATTTTATCAGAAGAATACCAAAAAATAACCCAAAGTTGATATTGATGTCCCGATTCTAGAGGAGAATTTTATTTATTCAAATAGAAAATATAAAAGTGACCATAACTATATTTAATGAGGGTTAAAAATCAAAAGGCGTTAAATTGACCTTTTGATTTAAATTATAGTTAAAATTAGATTCATTCACATTTTAAGCCGCTACTTCTTATTGGATTAATGTAAAAATATTTAAAAAACATGTATAATAATATTTTAGGTTAATATGTTCATTTTAACCAATACAATAGCTCATCCATAACTACCATTTAATATAATTATATTATATTGTTAGTGTGCAACTTAAGATTTCAAATAAACCTCTTGTTTCGCAATGGGTACGCCATCGAACACATCAATCTCCTTTAAAGTAAAATTAATATTTCATTAACAAATTTTAATTAATATGAAAATTTCATAGTTCATTATTTACCTAGGATGTTACATCCTTCCCCCCCATTTGAAATTGTGTCCTTTTTATTCCATTTACTTATCAAATAAATGTGGGTATTTATCCGTCATAGGATTTTCAGATTCCCACCTTGACTCTTCAAACATACTGTTTTTCCAATAAACCCTTACCTGTTGAATTACTTTATTCCACAACACATGCTCTCTTTGACCATGAATCTGGACTAGATCATCCACATAAGAGAGATTATCTTTCAATTGAACTATATCTCTACATAAAACATGAGATAGATCTCGCATATACATTCTCAACATTGAA
The DNA here is from genome assembly GCA_963277665.1 of Viscum album. Classification (NCBI taxonomy): domain Eukaryota; kingdom Viridiplantae; phylum Streptophyta; class Magnoliopsida; order Santalales; family Viscaceae; genus Viscum; species Viscum album. The sequence continues at coordinate 2,004,853,884 of OY728136.1, forward strand.
ACATAAATAACATTGTGTACCTGGGACAAACATGGAGTTAAAGCCAATATGTACACAACCGATACACCTTTCTCTAGGATTTTATATAGTCCAATGATCGATGATCTCACCATTCCCTTCTTACAAAAATGCATCACACTTTCACATGGATAACCATTGAAAACACAAGGTCACCTACCTCAAAAGAATTATCCTTCCTCTGGTTATCCTCATAACTTTTATTCCTACTCTGAGCTATTCTCACGTTCTTATGAATCAATTGAACATTTTCTACCATATCTTCTACCAATTATGATTCCATCAGTTTCATTTCTCATACATCATCCCAAAAAGCTGGAGTTCAACACTACTTCCCAAATAATTCTAGAAATGGATCCATCAGTATAGTGGAATGAAAACTGTTAATATATGAAAATTCAACCAAAAAATTTGTCTGTCCCAACATCACTAGTAATCCAGTGAACAAGTACATAGAATATCCTCCAATGTCTGAATTGTTCGTTCTGACTGCCCATCTGATTGTAGATGAAAAGTTATACTAAAATTTAATTCAGTACCCAACAACTTCTGAAGGACTTTCCAATAGATAGAAGTAAACCTAAGATCAAGATCAGATTCATTGGAGAGGGGAACTCTAAGAAACCTGACAATATCATTAATATAGAACCGATAAAGTTGATCTAGAGGCAATTTATAACGAATAAAAATGAAATGTCCATATTTAATCAATAAATCAATAATAAAAAATCGGATTGCATTATTACCTTGAGAAGTCTTTTGTAATCCCTAAAAGAAGTCCACATATAAAGTTTCCCATTTCCAATATAGCCCCAGTAAAGACTGATGCATCCATTTCAGTAAATACCACTCTTCTGTGACCTACATACAAGTCCAACAATTCAAAGTAATATTAAAAATATCTCTTTTCATTCCATCCCACATGTAAGACTCTTGAAGATCTCTGTACATCTTAGTACTTCTAGGATGAACTGAAAACGAGGTACTATGAGATATACATAACAAATCATTATACAATAGTGAATAACAAGGAACACCTATTATCTTCCCAAACATAAAAAAACAATCTCTATCAACGTTAAAATTAGAAAACATACCCTTCTAAACCAACTCTACAATTTTATGCAACTCATTGTCTCCCTTCTGCACTTGATTAATTCTATCTGATAGGGATGATATCACGTACACCTGAAACCAAATAGAGGAATTTCTTGAACCAAAACAATCTATGACAATGTTTAATAAAATCAAAAACCCAAGGATCTTGTTACCAACATATCATGGTTGACGAATCATTACTTTTTCGAATCAAAGAATCATCCACCTTATTTTATTTAATGAGATGGTAAAAGTTTGTCAAATCATAATCATTGATTAATTCCAACCATATACTATGTATCAAGTTCAATTATTTTTGATTGAATATAGAAATTAAACTAATGTGGTCAGTATATATTTCACATTTTACAACATACAAATGATGCATCCAAACATTTAAAGGAAAAAACTGCAGCTAGTTCGAAATCATTTGTAGGGTAATTTAAATCATGATGTTTCAACTGACGTGAATCAGAATAAATTATATAATCATTCTACATAAGTACATTTCCATTCCCTTTTAATGAAGCATCACTATAGATAACAAACAAACCATTTCTAGAAAGAATTTCCAAAACTATATCATTCACCAATCTTCTTTTCAATTCCTAAAAAAATCATCACATTCCTTCATCCAAATGTAGTTAAAACCTTTTCGAATTAACATAGTCATTGGACTGTATACCGCTGAAAAATTTTCAAAAAACCTCCGGTAATAACATGAAAAACCAAGAAAACTACAAATATCAGTTATGTTAGTAGAATTTGGCCATTCTTCAACAACTTTTGTTTTAGTAGGATCAACAGTTATGGCATTTTTTTTAAACAATCCAACCAATGAATGAAATTTATTGTAACCAAAACTCACACTTACTAAATTTCACAAATAGTTTTATATATTTTATGGTTTTCAAGACAACACTTAAATGAATGTCATTATTCTATTTTATTTTAGAATAAACGAAAATATCATCAATGAACACAACCAAAAACATATACAACAACTCACAGAAAATTCTATTCGTAAGATCCATTTATACAGTAGGTGCATTGGTTAAACCAAATGGCTTAACTACAAATTCATAATGGCCATATCTAGTATGAGACACCATTTTTGGAATGTCTACATCCTTTACTTTCAACTGATGGTTCTCTGACATCAATTCAATCTTCAAAAAATACTAATCTCCCAAGAGTTGATTAGACAAATAATCGATGTGAGGATAATGATATTTGTTATTAATAGTGATTTTATTTAATGCTATGTAATTAATAAAATTTCTCCATGAACCATTATTATTTTTAATAATAAAGAAAAAAGTACCAAATTGTGATGTTATAGGTCAAATGAAACCTTTATCTAATAACTACTGCAAATGCTTCATTAACTCTAAAAGTTTAATTTTAGCCATTCGATATGGATTTTTTGAAACTATCTTAGCATCAGGTACAATGTAAACAGTAAATTCAACTTCATGATCTGGTATAATACCATGAAATTCATTATGTAAAACATCAATTAGCTCATTTACCACTGGCACAACATTAATTTCAACATTTCCTTTATTTTCAACAATATGTGAAAGGTAACATTCATTTCCATAATTTAATAGTTTTATAGATTCCGGATATGTTATAAAATGTATGGTTTCATTCTTATACACAAATTGAAAATATATTTTTGAATCAATCCTCTTTATATCTGCAATCAATCTTAGGATGATAAATAGACAACCAATCCGTGCCCAAAATAACATCATATTATACTAGAGGAAAAAAATAAGTTTTGTAGGTAGATTATTTCTATACACAATGATAGAAATGTTTTAATAATTTCTTTTTTTCTCATCATTTCCGCAACATATTTTTACCACAAGTTCAAGAATCACATCTTGAGATAGAATTCCCAAATTACTAGAAACCTTCTTAGAAATGAACTAATGTGGAGATCCCGAATAAAAAAACACATTGGCATAATATGAAAAAACAAACAATGTACCTGATACTACTTCATTTCATGGCCCAACTTCTACTGACGTATTTTTAAAGGACATCACCAATCCTTTATGATTGTTGTCTTGTTGCTTTCCCACATTTTAGTTCTTTGTCGGACACTCATTTTCATAATGACCCATTTAATTGTAATTAAAACATCATACTGCTAGGTTTTCATTTCCTTTTTGATAAACATCCTTACAGTTATGAGAAATATGACCAAAATTACCACACCTGAAGAAATTTCAGAATTTGATAAACATTCTCAATGATGCTTTTTCCAAATACTTCTCACAAGATGGATATTTAGTTTTCTTACCTCCAGGCTTCATTGATCAATTCTTTCAATTTGCCTTCCAATTGGGCCTCTTATTCTGTTATATTTTAAAGAACACATGATCATGGAAATAATTCATTCTACCTTTTCCGCAAATCAAACATGTGTTTCATAACTTTTGAAATCATGAGTGGCTATTGGTCTTCGATACCACGGCTTTATTCCTAAGTAAAATAGATTCATCGTACTATCAAGATCTCAGATGAAATTTTGAGTATACATATCCAGTCAAGTGAGCATTCCATCGTATGCAGCCACTGAGTCATCATCCTATCTAAATTACAAGATTTTTTTTCTATCCTATGTCGAACAACCTATGGTAAATTTTTCTCGAGAAACATAACTTTGAATTCACCCCAATCAAGGTAATCAATCTCCTCACTATCCCTGAAAATTTTCAGCATCGAGCACCACTGATCTGCATTACCTTCAATAAGGTAATCAACGAGACTTTCCTATTGATGTTCTGAACACCCCATGACATAAAAAAGTTTCTCCAGTGATTTAATCCACCCATTTTCAAGCACCAGGTCAGATGATCCTTTGGATGATTAGGGATGTGGCCTCATGAAATACACCACTACTGAAATGTTCCTTGGTGGTTGATTTGGCTGATCTCATGCATGGATAGGACAAAAATTTATATCCTATGTTAATCATTCCATCATTGTCACAAACTATTCAGTCCTGATTCTGACCATCTCAGGTTGCTGAATTGGAAGGTTGTCTTCCTCCTGACATTGTCCCAATATTTCTACCTTGTTTCCTCTATGTAAAAGCATTATGAATGTATAAATATCTAAGGCAAAGCAATATTGTAATCTATAAATGATATCATTTGAATATTAACATAAATATATTTATGGAAATTAATTTAACAAAGCCCTTACTCCTAATGTTGTCTAAACCGACCATTGATACCAACAATAAGGGCCCAAACATAAACATTGTATTTTCTTGAATTAAGTTAATAATTCTGATGGAGGATCTTTTCTGGTTTATATATTTATATAATTATGTCATAACATATATATATATAACTACATGAATATTACATGTCAACACATCTACCCTGTTGCCATTTTTCCCACAAAATAAAAATTCGTTAAAAAAGGGTCATGACTATTTCCATGTTTTAGAGAACATGAAATTTCCATGAGCCCATCCATGACCATATTCCACATTATGTTGAGGGATAAACATTTAAAAAACATTGGATATGCATAAGAAGCTCAATAAAAGATACAAATTGTAGTAAAACTGTTCATTTTTTCAAAACAACAATTAAACCATGAATACTTTAGATGTAGTAAATAATCGTAATAGAATAAATGATCATTGATTACCCATTCATAACCAAAATATTACCATAAAACCCATATAAAGAACACATAACATATAAAGGTGTCTTGGGGCATAAACATATATAAATTGAATTAAGATATGGTCGATGTCCACACATATCACTAAATGGAATAGTCATACGGAATACTTACATACCCAATGCATAGTAGGTTATAACATAAACACCCATCCTCTTTTATCACAACACCACCTGTCATTTGTTTTATCATCTATCCACCCATTAATTTTCCTATTACCATTATAAAATCATAACACATAAAACAATTATATAGGAACGAAAACATTTCTACATTTCAATCACAATAAATTACATAAATAGATTGATATAAAAATTACATTATCATAAAATCTTTCAAAAAATATATATAAAAGAGTATATCATAGTTATTTTCCTTTGAAAAACATTATTCCTTGTTAAGGACGAAATATATAAAATATTACTCGTGGCTGCAGAATGGTCGTTGTCACCACATACGTTGAAAATTAAAATTCTTTTTATAATTTATTATAACGCTTCATAGAACAATATTTACATTGAATGAAATTAAATATAAATGTTTCTTATAAAACATATAAAAATGTCATGGGTAAAACAATATATTCCTCAATGAAAGGAGATTGAGACGAAGTCCCTTACCTCGTGTCCGACATGACCCGTTCGTTCTTTATTCTTCTGAATAATAAACTAAACCTAACTTCTACTTTCATAAAAAACTATTTCAAGTTTATTATTTCTTTTATATACATTATTACCATGTTATGAACATTATTTAATAATTTAAGTTAATAATCATCATTTTTTTGATATTTGGTACTTTAGTCAAAAATGGACTTTTAATAAATACAAGATGTTTATGTGGTCAAAAGTTCATTATATCCATAATTATATTCATGATTTAGATATCATATATAAAAAATATATCCATTATATACATGTATTTATAATAGTACATAACATTTGGATATATGAAATGAAATGAACCTTTCATTTTGACGGTAAGTCGTATGTACGCATGAACGCTACTTCCAATTCTATTTCTATTTCTTATTCCATTGGAATGAAAACATAAAGATACATAAGTATATTACAATTATAGTATAATATCATATATAATTCAATTATCTCTACCCTTTATACATTCAACATAAGTCATTGATGAGTCATATCATTTTGAGGGGGTGGTAATCTGCACTTCCTAAAATGAGATTATCATATTTACCCACTATGGAAACATAATGGTATTATATAAATGAAAAATATAAAATCATAGAAACAATATAAATATAATAAATATCATATATAAATATAGTTCAACTATAATGGCCACCCTGAGAGTCGGTTTGAGATATCTGAACAATCATCTTTTTGTGAGGTAGTAGTTGCCTATCCATATAAACAATATGGTCCATACCCATTAGAAGCAGGTGTGTTTAAGACCCTAGAACTTCGGTTTCAGGTAACGAACTCTTTTATGGTCTTTTTAAGGAATAATATAGAATCTGGAAATTTTCAGAGTACACATCGTGTACTTTTTGAGTACACGCTTTGTACTCCATGGCCACTCAAAGCCGTGTTTTGGTCTAGACCGGGCCACCCACACAATGTGTAGGGGTGACGTGGAAGCTGGTTTTGGCGGAGTATGGAAAAACCCACTACACGCCGTGTACATTTTTTATTTCTTTAATTGACCTGGGGTCGCGCCTAATGATCGTAAACGTCTTCTTCTCTGCTTAATCCTATCCAGAACGTCTAAGAAGGCTGATTCATCAACGATCCACCGATCGATCACTGGTCGTACGAATCAAACTTTGTCAGTTGCAGAAGAATCACATCAGTGAGTTCTTGGTTCTTCTTTAGCCTCGTTTCCAGAATCTTCCTCTCATGTGAGTTATCTAAGGTTGAACGTTTTAGACTTTTTTGCAGATATACTCTATTCTAGGACGATTCACGGGCCGAGGTTCAAGTATATCGATCTATGAGGATCGAGGTAGGTGGTTTTTTCCCTATGTTGAAGTTCTTTCAGTTTTGGTTGAAAAAGTGCCGGATACCCATGTTTCTGGTATCCCGGGATTAAGATTTTTATTCTATTGTTTATATGACGAAGATTTCTTGTTATCATATGATGAATTTCTAATAATTTATGCTTGGTTTCATGTTTGAGGATCACCCCATGGGTGTTTTCCTCCTATGTTCAGCTGTTTATCACAGTTTGGCACCATTTTCCTATGAGAAAACCCTCTTACAATTGTTAGTTTACTTTTTATCAATGATTTCATGTGTTTCCTGGTGTTTAAATGCTTTTGATGCATGGTAGATATTATACTAGTGATTGTTTAACATACTTAGGGCTGCTAACAGTTGATTACGCACGACTAGACTGCTTAGGGTTGTGAGAACATGGTGTGGGAGATCAAAGAGGGAATAAATGATTATGTTCTTCCCTAGAGGGTCTGTTGGTTTTAGTTTCATACACAGGACCTAAGAGAATAGGACTTTGTGCTTCTTAAGAGTGTTCTTAGTTACCCACGCATCGAAACCACTTGAGGAATTAGATGAAAGTGCTTCCTCAGAGAGTCTGTAGCTATCATTGCAAGACCATATGGGAATTTACGTGAGAGCTTCCCAGAGTGATTGAGCCTTGTTTTATTATTGTACTATAGGGGACTTCTAGTTTAATCCACCCGGAGAGTTATTATGAATTTTGATGGTTGGTTGTGACGAGTCCACCAAGCCAAAGAACAAGCTTCGGTTTTGTACTGCTTGTGATTAGGTAGTCTTTTTAGATATAGGTTGTGTTACTTGCATATCATGGAATAGGAATCTTTGCTGGTTTTCACTGGTTGTGTAATTAAATGAATATGAATGGTAATTGGTAGAATTGTATACTGCATTTATTTACCTTTACTTTTGCTATATCACTCACTGATAGTAGGTAACAAATCTTGTGGTGGTTTCCTACTGGGATTAGTCTCACACCCTATATGGGTCATGCTTTTTGGCCCAAACTGATTATATGGTTGTAGGTATAGGCAGGGATTTTGGCCCTTCTACCTTGAGTACTCGATTGCTAGATGGAGGTGGAGAGCATGGGACTTGGCCAGGGCCCATGATGCTCTTGGAGTTCCTGTTTACATTCAGTAATTTGGTTTCAGTTTTATTTCAGCACGTTGTTTTTCTTACTGCTTTCCATAGATACATGTACCATTCTACATCATCATTATATCAAAAATTTCTTTTACATTCATTTTAGTTATTTCATGCTATTTACTGCATCCTCTATTTTTTATTCTTATTCTTCCACTACAAACTTTACCAAATGAGGGTATAGTTTCCCACTGACTCACCAAGGCCCTCGCTTCTAGTCGGAAGCCTTTGGCATTTGGGGAAACGCGTTTGAGGTAACGTGTTGAACTGGGTACGAGGTACCAGTTATGCAGCTCTAGAATGGGGTCATTACAAAGTGGTATCAGATTAGTTTTCTTTAATTACTATTGCTTACTATTTTCTGACAACAGCTAGGTATAGGAAGAAATGGGTAGTTCGTACTTAACTGTGCCCCAGAGTAATTAACCCATGTACATGGAAAAGCTATATTACCTCTTAATTTCAATTTTCAGTTTTTTCAAGTGTTACAGTTTATTATATTTCACCGTTGGGTGATGCACATGTTTTTTGTTATTATAGATTATATGATTATGGTTCTATTTGGTTGCAACCTGATGATATGAGGGTGTGCCATCTCATGCATCATATAGGTAATGGGTAGGAAATCACTTTTCATGCATTTTACCATGCCATCTAGGGTTCATTAAAAATACTTTTTGTTGTGATAGATGTCGTGATATATAATGCATGCCGTTGTGGTAGTTGCTTTGATAGAAATACTTGATGCGCTGATAGATTATTACGTCTTTTACAGCATGTTTAGCATGGGCACCGAGCTCTAGTCTTGGAGGTGTTATGGGACCTCGAGGATTGGAATTTGGCGGATCATTTTTCGTTATGCTGTTTACTTGTTGTATTCATTGTTATGTTTCCAAGCATTGATTCGCGGGGAGTATGGGCCCCAATGGATCAGAATTTGACACATAACTGGTTGTTTTTTTCAGTGTTTCTAGTATTCGGAGCAGTTTCAGAACTACTTCCCGGAAAAAACCCAGAATACATGGCATGCACTTTATCAATACATGTTGTGTATTCTTAAACCATGTTACTAACTATCTGAACAAAAAAACGGGGTGTTGGAGAATCTTTGGGGACACATCGTGTACCTTAAGTACACGCCGTGTGGTAGTCAACCGTGTACCCGACCGTGTCGCTAACAACACGGGTCGGGGAAACTCACGTAGTAAACACTGTGTGTTATAAGAACACATCGTGTAGGTTTCTTCTAGGTACCTGGCCATGTCACTAACATCATGGGTCGGTGTTATCCATCCTTATACACACTGTGATTGCTCAGAACACGCCATGTATGTGTCATCTGTAACGACCCAAAATTTCATTAAAGGAAAATCCCTCTTGATCCAGTTAAATGTTTCTTTATGAAAAAAATGTTTTTATAAGATGTCAACTTCTTTAGTTTAATGTTATGATTTGTGACCGTTACTTTTATAGCCGTTGAACAGTGATCATCTGGGTAGTTTAAATATAAGGCTTTAACGAACCAATTTTCTACTCAGACAAAGGAAGCGATGGCCTCATCCAGTAGAATTGCCCCTTACGAAGCCCATTTGTCAGAGCTCGGAAAGGAGGTGGCATCTTTGGGCTTTGCCCTTTACCAAGCCCAAGCTGAGCTTCATCAAGTCAAGCTCGAACGTGATCGTCTACGGGAAAAATGGAAGTTGATAGAGATTACCAATCGAGCGATGTTATCCGAGCAACCCCAAGAGTCTGTCACCATCGCACACCTTACCCTTAGGTCTTATGCGGCTATTTTAAGGGGTTATGTAACAAATAAGTAGCACCATGTTCATGTACATTATTTTTTTATATAATAATGAATATAATTTCTAGTCATTTTTGATACATTGTAATTAGTTTTTAAAGTACAAATGGTGTTTTTAGTTATTATTTAATTAAGAATTATATTTTATTAAATTAAAGGATTTTTGAATTAAATAATATTTTAATAAAATATTATTATTAATATTAAATTAATTTTTATTAAATATAAATGATCTTATAATTTTATGAATGCAATTAAAATTTTTATTAAGGTTTGAAAGCCATTTCTGTCAAACCCCGTGATTTTTTTTTTAAATGTCGGTTTTTATTTTAAAAGTGAAAATTCACATATTTAGAAAATTATTTAGTTAAAATAAATATTATTTTTGGAATCAGGACGTCGAAATTATCCAACGGTGAATTTTTCATTATTTTCTGAGACAGTCAAATTTTTGGGTAAACATTAAATACCATTTAAATATATAATGTGTTTTATGACATCATAATGACCCAATGGTGATGTAATAAAATACCATAATCCTTATGTTCGGCCAATATGTGTTTTATCATTAAAATAATGAGGTTTTGGGTTTGTTTGACTCACTTTTCAAAGCATTAATGGAGCCCTCAAGACTTATTCAACACTTTGCCTTTTTAAATTAATTTCCATGGGAGTGTGACTCACCTCCACATAAGCAACCCTAATTTTTTAATAAGTTCGGACCTTGGACTTGTAAAATATTGTTTTCCTCTTTCCTTTTCCAGAAACCATGGGCAAATACCATGGGATGGTTTGTGGTTTGGACTATTTTAATATAAGGGGTCCCAAACCTAAATAATAAAGAATTCTCTCACCTTTCCTATATAAACCCACCCAAGCTCCCACTTCCTCCTCACTCAATGCCCTTGAAGTTCGTCCAAACTCTGCCCTACTCTCTCTAGAATCCTCCCAAGGTGCCCCAAGCTCCCATGAATCCTCTCACAAGCCTCTCTCTAGCCTTTGGAAGCACACTTCCAAGTAAGGGGTTTTCTTCCTTTCTCTTTTTTTGTCAATTTTCTTTAAGTTGTATTTCCCTTTTTATTTCAAATATCAATGTTGGGGTATGGTTTCGCACCTCCCCCATACTGCCCTCTTATTGTTTTAGTGATGGTAGAACCCTTTCTCTCTCATTAAATGCCTCTCATGTACACCCGTTACTATGCCGAAATTCCGAAAGGAACTTCTCTATCTTCTTTTATATTCAAGAAATACTTTTGTATCATGAATCTAAATTCCATTTCTATTGTTGGGACATGTATATATATGATCTCCTTACTGTCCATTACATGTAAATATGATGAGGAAACCCTTTCTCTCTCATCATCCTTTTTATGAATTCTTATGTCACGCCGTTACGCTGCCGAAATCACACCGATTTTCTAAGCCAATGTCTTTGTGTAGAGAATACCATGCCCATTTCTCCATCAAGGGTATTCACCTTTATGCACATTTACATATTGATTATAAAGTTTCATGTATGAATTCCACATTCCTTTATCGTGGAAGAAATGATTATGTTTTATGAATCCATGTTTTATGATCCATGTGGCACACTTATGCATGAAAAGAAATGTTTAAGAAGGGTGCGCCCTTTATAGCGCTCCAATGCATTGGGTAAAGTATAGTATCATGATACGTCTTGTGCAATGAGTGTTTACTCATGCTAATTCAAGTGCAGCGAGGGTTTACTCGTGCTTCAAGTGCAATGAGGGTTTACTCATGCTCCATGTGCAATGAGCCTTGGCTCATGCTAATTCAATGTTAAGTGTTGTTGCCACATTTCCATGTTATGATTATCATGCTTTATCATGCTTTTATGTTCATGTTTCTCTTATGCTCTATTGATATGCCTATTTCCTAACATGTATTTCACTCCTCATGTTATTCATTGTTTACTCCCTTACTGGGTTTTATAGCTCACCCTTTTCTTATGCATGTCCTCAGGTTATCCCTTGCAATGCTAAGTACGAAGGAATGTAGTGGTCATGTAAAGGAAGTTTTCAATAAAGATGTTGTATTTCAAGTTTAATGTTTTTATGTAATGATCCTAAGCCCCAAAGACACTAAACCTCTCGATCTTCTTTGTTGTATCAAGTGATGTTTTATATAATAAAGCATGTTTAAGTTGTAATAAAAAGCAAGGTTGTCATAGTTGGTATCAGAGAATAGGTTTAGTTATTTTTGGGATTAGGAAACCCTAGTAGAGCCTTAGATACAAGACTAAGAATAATAAAAACATCCCTATGTTTTGGTAAATACTAAGTAAGTGGTTTATCAAACAAATACATCCCTGTCTGGATACGAGCAGGTAGAGGCGGCTCTGGCACAGATGTATCCTAGGGGTAAAACCCGAAAACACCGCTTTGAGCTAGACTCGAACGGGAACTGGTGCACGAAAACGGGCCTTGATGCACTCTTGGTTACGACACTCCCGGGGGATATGTTTTGATAAATTCACAATCTTAGTATGAACCCTTATTAAGGGAAAAATGCCCCTAAGGATATATGTTAGAAGGAAGATCATGAAAAGCCTGGATTGAATCCTATAGACTCATTAGTTAAAGAGATTAATGTTTATTTATAAGTCATCAACTTTTGTCTTTGGATTACCCATTATGTGTTACCCCTAACTTTCCTTTTATTCCAGCCAATGGCCGGTAATTGGAGAACTCGGGCTAACAACCGTTGTGAAGATCAGTGTGATGATTGTACTTGTGAGATGCCCAATCCAATGGGAGCGGGAATCACGAACTTTGTCACGCTTCTCTCTCAGCTAACTCAAGTTTTAAATAGAAACACTGGTCAAGAAGAACGTTCAACCCCCCCTAAGAAAGAACAAGTCGCTATTGAAAGCTTCATGAGACAAAGGCCTCCTACTTTTAGTGGATCATCCGATCCCACGATTGCTGAACAATGGATCAACACCATTGAAAAGATATTCTCAATCCTCCAATGCTTTGAAAAAGAGAAGGTTCTCCTGGAGGCTTATCGTATGGAGGGTGATGCTGATCAATGGTGGACATTGATCAAAAATATGAAGCATGCGGAGGAGATCGAGGCTTTGGAATGGAAGGTATTCCAGATGATGTTTTTCGATAAATATTTTCCACGCACCCTCCATCTTAAGATGGAAAGGGACTTCCTTTCCCTCAAGCAGAAAGATGAGGAATCTGTGAGAGCGTACGAGGCAAACTTCACAAGGCTTGCACGATACGCTTTCGGCTTTGTCGTTACCCCCGAATGCAAGGTTGACCGCTTATTTGGTGGGCTGAAGCCTAGCTTGCGGAAAGCATTAGCGATCAGTGACTTCGACAGCTATGAGGAAATTGTCCGATGTGCCCTCATGGTTGAAATGGAGATCAGAGAATCACAGGGGTATCATGGGGACAAGAAGCGGAAGGTGGACATCAATGCTGGTGGTCCGATGGATAAATCCAATGGCGCTAAGAAATTCCAGCACCCCACTTGCCAAAAGTGTGGAAAGAAGAACCCTGGAAATTGCCTTAGGGGGACAAGAAAATGCTTCAAGTGTGGAAGAGAAGGGCACCTAGCTATTAACTGTCAGCAAGAAGGACCCGCGGCTGCGATGGAGGGGAGGAACGCTCCGTTCGAACCTCAACGCGTTGTTCAATGCTTCAAATGCAAAGAACCGGGTCATTTTGCGAATCAGTGCCCTAATCCAAGGGTTATCGGAGGCAATCAACAACCTCCAAGACAGCAAGGAAGAGCTTTTTCCATCACTTCTGCCGAAGTGAACCCCGACAATGAAGTGGTGACATGTACGCTAGTTATTCATTCAAGAATAGCGAACGTACTTTTTGATTCAGGTTCTACGCATTCTTTTATATCTCAAAAGTTTAGTAGAACAATTTCTGCACCACCACAAATCATGGAAGTAAAGATGTCGGTGAGTATGGAAAATGGGGCAATCGTTGCATCCCATGAGTATAAGTCCTCCCCTGTTATAATCTGTGGATTTAATTTCCCAGCGAACCTCGTCATACTCCCTTTGGTGGAATTTGATGCAATTCGTGGCATGGATTGGCTTTCCTTATATAGAGCCAACATAAATTGTCGGGAGAGGGAAATCACACTCCATATGGAGAATCGACCCCCGATTCTTTACAAGTGTCAGGAGGAAGATGAATCTCCTTTAGATCCATCATCTCAAGCATGGATATTACTGCCTTATGAGCTCGCATATCTGGCTCAGATGATTGAGTCCAAGGAAGAAACCACCCTTGAAGAAATGCCTATTGTGAGGGAATTCGCTGATGTATTTCCCGAGGAACTTCCTGGTCTTCCTCCAAGAAGATATGTTGAGTTCTCAATTGAACTTATACCTGGGGCGCTACCAATATACAAGACTACATATAGAATGGCTGTGGTTGAGCTTGAAGAACTGAAGAAACAACTACAGGAGAATCTGGATAAAGGGTTTATACGCCCAAGTGCATCACCATGGGGTGCACCAGTCCACTTCGTCAAGAAGAAGGATGGGTCAATGCAGCATTGCATCGATATCGTGAACTTAACAAAATCACGATAAAGAACAAGTATCCTCTCCCAAGAATCGATGACTTGTATGATCAGCTGCGTGGAGCACAATACTTCTCCAAGGTCGACTTGCGGTCGGGATATTATCAAGTAAGGGTGAAGAAGGAAGATATCCCCAAGACTGCTTTTCGTACAAGGTACGGGCACTATGAATTCATATTAATGCCTTTTGGACTCACCAATGCTCCATCAATATTCATGGACTTGATGAATAGAGTCTTTAGAGATTACCTAGATAAATCTGTGGTAGTCTTTATAGATGATATTCTAATATACTCCAAAACCAAGGAGGACCATGAGGAGCATTTAAGAACTGTACTGGATACATTGCGCAAGGAGAAGCTCTCTGCCATGTACAGCAAGTGTGAGTTCTGGTTGAAGGAGGTCTCATTCTTGGGCCATATCATCACAAGCAATGGGATATCTGTGGACCCCTCCAAAACAGATTCAATTTAGGGATGTCCGAGGCCAACATCGGTAACTGATATCCGTAGCTTCTTGGGATTAGCTGGATATTATCGACGATTTGTGAGAAACTTCTCACGATTGTCCAACCCTCTTACCAAGATAACTCTAAAGGGAGTAAAGTTTGCTTGGAATGATGAATGTGAAGAATGATTCAAGGAGTTGAAAAGGAGGATTATCACTGCACCTTTGCTCACTTTACCCACAAGTGGGGAGCTTTTTGTGGTATTCAGTGATGCTTCGAAGAAGGGCTTAGGATGTGTGCTGATTCATAATGATAAAGTGATATCCTATGCCTCAAGGAAGTTGAAAATCCATGAGTGAAACTATCCAACGCATGATCTGGAGTTGGCGGTTGTGATCTTTTCCTTGAAAATCTGGCGGCATTATCTCTTTGGAGAGAAATGTGAGATATATACTGACCACAAGAGTCTTAAATATATATTCACACAGAAAGAGCTTAATATGCTCTAGAGAAGATGGATAGAGCTCATAAAGGATTATGACTGTTCAATACATTACCACCCTAGGAAGGCGAACAAGGTGGTGGATGCCCTAAGTAGAAAGGATCCAGCAATTCTATCAATGATGAGAATTGAGAAGGATCCAATCTTCATAGACCTGATGAAGATGGACGTGGGAATCATAAAGAAGGGAACATCATCAATCCTTTCACAAATGATTGCTCGACCATCTCTTTTGGAAAGGTTAAAGGGTGCTCAAAAGGGTGATGTGAGAATCTAAGAAAAAGTGGAATCTATCAAAAAGGGAAAATCCTCAGAGTTTAATGTTAATGAAGAAGGAATTGTGCGGTTTGGGAAAAGACTATGTGTTCCATCAAGTTCGGAGCTGAAGAAGGAACTTTTGGATGATGCACATAGTTCAAATTTCTCTATTCACCCAGTGAGCACAAAGATGTATCGAGATCTCCGAGAAAACTTTTGGTGGGATAATATGAAGAAGGAGATCGCTGAATATACATCAATGTGCCTGGTGTGTCAGCATGTGAAGGCAGAGAGGCAGAAGTCTAAGGGGATGATGCAACCATTGCCCATACCAGAATGGAAATGGGAGAACATCACCATGGACTTCGTCACTGGACTTCCAAGGACATCCAAAAGCAACAATGCAATCTGGGTTATTGTGGATCGTCTTACAAAGACTGCCCACTTCATTGCTAGTCGAGAGGATTTCTCTTTGGATCAACTGGAACGGATATATATCAGGGAAGTGGTACGGTTGCATGGAGTACCACTATCTATTGTGTCGGACCGAGATCCAAGATTTACCTCTAAGTTTTGGAAGAGTCTTCAACATGCTCTGAATACTGAACTGAACTTCAGTACGTCCTATCATCCTCAAACTGATGGCCAATCCGAGCGGACTATCCAAACACTTGAGGATATGTTGAGAGCGTGCTCAATGGACTTTAAAGGAGGATGAGATCAACATCTTACTATAGTTGAGTTCCCTTATAATAATAGATTCCACTCGAGCATCCAAATGGCACCATATGAATCCCTATATCGGAAAAGGTGCAGAACACAGGCATGTTGGGATGAGGTCGGTGAACGTAAGCTGTTTGGACCAGAAATGGTCGAAGAAATGGTGGAGAAGGTGAAAACCATTCAGCAGCATATCCAGGCAGCCCAAAGTCGACAGAAGAGTTATGCATATAATCGTCGATGAGACCTTGAGTTTAAAGTCAGAGACATGGTGTTTTTACGCATATCTCCGTGGAAGAAGGTCATGAGGTTTGGAAAGAAAGGGATGTTAAGTCCAAGGTACATCGGCCCCGTCGAGATTCTTGATCATGTTGGGGCTGTGTCCTATCGACTAGCACTTCCACCTACTATGGCCAAGGTGCATGATGTCTTCCAAGTATCCCTCTTAAGGATGTACATACCAGACCCTTCACATGTACTCTCTTCAGAGGTGGTACAATTAGAAGACGATCTTTCTTATGAGGAGCA
Source organism: Viscum album (assembly GCA_963277665.1). Taxonomy (NCBI): domain Eukaryota; kingdom Viridiplantae; phylum Streptophyta; class Magnoliopsida; order Santalales; family Viscaceae; genus Viscum; species Viscum album. Next base: position 2,004,870,680 of record OY728136.1, read on the forward strand.
ACCAGTGAAGATCTTGGATCGTAGAGAAAAAGTTCCACGAAATAAGACAATGCCCCTCGTCAAGGTGTTGTGGAGAAACCACAAGTTTGAAGAAGAAACTTGTGAGTCGGAGGATATGATGAAGCTAAGTTACCCACATTTGTTTTAGTGTGGGAAAAGGAAAATTTCGAGGGCGAAATTTCTTAAGGGGGAATGTTTTAACGACCCAAAATTTCATTAATGGAAAATCCCTCTTGATCCAGTTAAATGTTTCTTTATGAAAAAAATGTTTTTATAAGATGTCAACTTCTTTAGTTTAATGTTAAGATTTGTGACCGTTACTTTTATAGCCGTTGAACAGTGATCATCTGGGTAGTTTAAATATAAGGCTTTAACGAACCAATTTTCTACTCAGAAAAAGGAAGCGATGGCCTCATCCAGTAGAATTGCCCCTTATGAAGCCCATTTGTCGGAGCTCAGAAAGGAGGTGGCGTCTTTGGGATGTTCCCTTGACCAAGCCCAAGCTGAGCTTCATCAAGTCAAGCTCGAACGTGATCGTCTATGGGAAAAATGGAAGTTGATAGAGATTACCACTCGAGCGATGTTATCCGAGCAACCCCAAGAGTCTTTCACCATCGCACACCTTACCCTTAGGTCTTATGCGGCTATTTTAAGGGGTTATGTAACAAATAAGTAGCACCATTTTCATATACATTATTTTTGTATATAATAATGAATATAATTTCTAGTCATTTTTGATACATTGTAATTAGTTTTTAAAGTACAAATGGTGTTTTTAGTTATTATTTAATTAAGAATTATATTTTATTAAATTAAACGATTTTTGAATTAAATAATATTTTAATAAAATATTATTATCAATATTAAATTAATTTTTATTAAAAATAAATGATCTTATAATTTTATGAATGCAATTAAAATTTTTATTAAGGTTTGAAATCCATTTCTGTCAAAACCCGTGAATTTTTTTTATAAATGTCTTTTTTTATTTTAAAAGTGAAAATTAACATATTTAGAAAATTATTTAGATAAAATAAATATTATTTTTGGAATCAGGACGTCGAAATTATCCAATGGTGAATTTTTCATAATTTTTTGAGACAGTCAAATTTTTGGGTAAAAATTAAATACCATTTAAATATATAATGTGTTTTATGACATCATAATGACCCAATGGTGATGTAATAAAATACCATAATCCTTATGTTCGGCCAATATGTGTTTTATAATTAAAATAATGAGGTTTTGGGTTTGTTTGACTTACTTTTCAAAGCATTAATGGAGCCCTCAAGACTTATTCAACACTTTGCCTTTTTAAATTAATTTCCATGGGAGTGTGACTCACCTCCACATAAGCAACCCTAATTTTTTAATAATTTAGGACCTTGTCCTTGTAAAATATTGTTTTCCTCTTTCCTTTTCCAGAAATCATGGGCAGATACCATGGGATGGTTTGTGGTTTGGACTATTTTAATTTAAGGGGTCCCAAACCTAAATAATAAAGAATTCTCTCACATTTCTTATATAAACCCACCCAAGCTCCCACTTCCTCTACACTCAAATCCCTTGAAGTACGTCCAACCTCTTCCCTACTCTCTCTAGAATCCTCCCAAGGTGCCCCAAGCTCCCAAGAAGCCTCTCAAAAGCCTCTCTCTAGCCTTTGGAAGCACACTTCCAAGTAAGGGGTTTTCTTCCTTTCTCTTTTTTTGTCAATTTTCTTTAAGTTGTATTGCCCTTTTTATTTCAATTATAAATATTGGGGTATGGTTTCGCACCTCCCCCATACTGCCCTATTATTGTTTGAGTGATGGGATAACGCTTTATCTCTCATTAAATGCCTCCCATGTACACCCGTTACTATGCCGAAATTCCGAAAGGAACTTCTCTCTCTTCTTTTATATTCAAGCAATACTTTTGTATCATGAATCTAAATTCCATTTCTATTTTTGGGACATGTATATATATGATCTCCTTACTGTCCATTACATGTAAATATTATGAGGAACCCCTTTCTCTCTCATCAACCTTTTTATGAATTCTTATGTCACGCCGTTACGCTGCCGAAATCGCACCGATTTTCTAAGCCAATGTCTTTGTGTAGTGAATACCATGCCCATTTCTCCATCAAGGGTATTCACCTTTATGCACATTTACATATTGATTATAAAGTTTCATGTATGAATTCCAGATTCATTTATCGTGGAAGAAATGATTATGTTTTATGAATCCATGTTTTATGATCCATGTGGCACACTTATGCATGAAAAGAAATGTTTAAGAAGGGTGCGCCCTTTATAGCGCTCCAATGCATTGGGTAAAGTATAGTATCATGATACGTCATGTGCAATGAGTGTTTACTCATGCTAATTCAAGTGCAATGAGGGTTTACTCGTGCTTCAAGTGCAATGAGGGTTTACTCATGCTCCATGTGCAATGAGCCTTGGCTCATGCTAATTCAATGTTAAGTGTTGTTGCCACATTTCCATGTTATGATTATCATGCTTTATCATGCCTTTATGTTCATGTTTCTCTTATGCTCTATTGATATTCCTATTGCCTAACATGTATTTCACTCCTCATGTTATTCATTGTTTACTCCCTTACTGGGCTTTATAGCTCACCCTTTTTTTATGCATGTCCTCAGGTTATCCCATACAATGCTAAGTACGAAGGAATGTAGTGGTCATGTAAAGGAAGTTTTCAATAAAGATGTTGTATTTCAAGTTTAAAGTTTTTATGTAATGATCCTAAGCACCAAAGACACTAAACCTCTCGATCTTTTTTGTTGTATCAAGTGATGTTTTATATAATAAAGCATGTTTAATTTGTAATAAAAAGCAGGGTTGTCATATCATCCATGTAGTCGACCATGTAACCTACTACGCGGGTCGCCGAACCTGTCTCGTACACGCCATGTGTTATAAGAACCCGTTGTGTAGTTTTCTTCTAGGTACCTGGCCATTTCACAAACAACACGGGTCAGTGTTATCTTCTCTAATACTTTCCGTGTTTGTTCAGAACATGCCGTGTAAGGGGTTAGCTGTGTGTCCGGCCGTGTAACCGCTACACGAGCCACCGAAGCCTGTCTTGTACACACCGTGTACTTAGTGCACACCTCGTGTAGTTTAGAATTTGGAGGACCATGTAGGTTAGTCGTGCAAAGAGACTCAGGCAGGGGAGTGGTGTTCATGTACACGTCGTGTTTTGGGAAAACACGCCATGTAGTCTAGAACGTTACATGACCAGTGGTGGCAGAGTTACACGCCCATGTAAATGGATTTAACAAACACGCCGTGTATTTAAATACACACCGTGTAGTTCAGTTTTTCAAATTTAAGTGTTTCTCTCTCCTTTCCTTGTTTTGTACCCTTGTGTTTTATGTCCTTGTTGACCCTAAATCTGATCTGTGCTCTTGATCTTTCAGGGATATGGAACCAAGATGTCCTCCCGTTGCACGTCAGGAACCGGGAAGTGACCATACGCCTGATACGACAGACCAGGGACTAACAGTAGTTCCACCGATTGTTCCGGATATGGCACTTGCAGTGATTCCAGACACTGGTGCTGATGCTCTGTTCAGATAGGGTTTCATGAGGTTCATGCAGAACTTAAAGGGAGCTCAACATCCTACCCCGTCTATGGAAGAGCTAATGTGAGTCTTCCAGCAGCAACAGACTCCCACTTTCATAGGGTATGGAGGACCTCAGGTTGCAGAGTCATGGCTATAAACAATGATTTCCATCTTCGAGCATCTGGAGACACCCCCAGATATAAGTGTGAAGATAGCGACATACATGCTGCGAGATTCTACCAAGAGATGGTGGGATGTAGTCTCACAGGCAGGGAACCAGTGGACTATGGCTTCGGAAGAATTTCAGCATACGTTCTACGACTACTTCTATCTATCAAAGCTGAGGGCCGATAGGTCCTGGTATTTCATGAACCTGCAGAAGGGTACTCTTTTGGTTATAGTGTATTCCTCCTTATTCACTGAGTTACAGCGTTTCACTCACGTTCTGGGAGATGACGAGCTGTTTTTTGGCAAGGAAGTTGGAGGATGGCCTCAAACCAGAGATTAGATCGCAGGTGAACATTTTCCAGTTAACTCCTATTACTCTGATAGTCAACCAGGAATTGATCACCGAAATAAACTTGAGGGAGACTGGAGATGTTGACCATGGCGGTTCAGCAACCAAGTCTGATTTAATTCATACGGACAGTAGGAAGCGCCACCGAGATTCTACTCGAGGTGACTCGAGGAAGCGAGGTATATCTTCTGGTAGAAGGTATCTTCTTTATGGAAACTCAGTGTTGTGCTATTAGTGCGTAAAGAATAGGAACAAGAGGCCTCTGTGCCCGAGAGATCCAGCAGAGTGCCGAGCTTGAGGCAAGATGGGTCATCTGCAGCGTTTTTGCATGGTTCTTCTTCTAGTGGCAAGTGAAGGAGGATCTGTTTATACCCCTCATTCAGGAACAAGATTACAAGTCCCGCAGCAGACTGGGGGCTAGAGTTCTTGGGGGTCGTGCATGCCAAGGTAGAGGTCATGGACGCAGTAGTCAGGCTCAAGGGGGACCAGCTTAGGGATATCAGGATGCTACATAGGGTCGCGGTACTGGCCAGACGTTTCCAGTAGAGCAGATCCATTGGGAGTAGGATCATGGACCTTCCACAGTTTTAGGTACGATCTTAGTAGCCTCGGTTTTATCTTCAACCCTTTTCGATACTGGTGCTTCAAATAGCATTATCTCTATTTTTATCATGGATAGTCTGAAGCTCTGTGTCTTTTTGTCTGCTGACAAGTTGACACTCAACACGCCCTTGGGAATGAGGACATCTAGTGTACGTCAGTGCAAGGAGTGCCCTCTCGGGGTTGAAGGGTATCGTTTGCTTTGGGACCTCTATGTCCTGGAGATGACGGGCTATAACATCACTCTTGGTATGAACAGGTTGGTTCCCTTCCAAGCAGTCGTCGATTGCTATCTCCGCAGGATGAGTTTTGTAACACCAGATGGTTAATTTTTCCTTCATAAGGGCAAGTGGGATGTTCACGAGAGTCGAACCAGACATGAGCATCATGGGCAAGGAGGAGTTATGTCCCAGATTGCTAGTCATTATCTGGATTACCAGGGGACTTCACAGTTAGATTTTCCTCTAGTGTTTGATTGCTTTCCAGATGTATTTCTAGAAGATTTTTCAGGTATGCCTCCAGATCGTGAGGTAGACTTCTCGATTGAGCTCGTTCCAGGAGTAGCACCAATGTCCATTCCCCCTTATAGGATGGCTACACCTGAGTTTCAGGATCTCAAGAAGTAGTTGGAGGAGTTGCAGACAAAGGGTTTCATCCGACCCAGTACATCTCCTCGGGGTTCGCCTGTCCTGTTCGTGAAGAAGGCAGACGATACCCTTAGGCTTTGCGTGGATTATCAAAAGTTGAACTAGTTGACGGTCATGAACCGATATCACTTGTCGAGTATTGATGATCTCTTCGATCAGCTTCGAGGATATAGGGTGTTCTCGAAGATCTATTTGAGGTTCAATTATCATCAGTTGTGTGTTAGGCCTTCAGATATACCTCTAACAGCCTTCAGGAGCAGGTATGGCCTCTTTGAGTATACGGTTATGCCGTTCGGCCATACGAATGTGCCAGTAGTTTTCTTGGCACTGAAGAACCAAGTGTTCAATCCTTACTTGGATTTTGTTGTTGTAGTCTTCATGGATGATATATTGGTATACTACCACACTCGACACGACCATGCTACCCATCTTGAGATTGTTTTGAGTACACTAGGGGAGCATCGACATTATGATAAACACTCAATGTGCCACTTTTGGATGGACAAGATTCACTTCCTAGGTCATGTCATCTCAGTGACAGGAGTATCAGTAGAACTAGAAAAGGTGAGAGAAGTAGTTACCTCGGAGCAACCGAAGAATGTTTTCATCGAACAAATATTCTTGGGGATGGCTGGTTACTACAGCCAGTTTATACAAGAATTCTCATGCCTAGAAGCACTGTTGATGGGCTTCATAAAGAAGGTGGTGAAGATTGTTTGGTTAGAAGCATGTGACTCATCCTTCAAGGAGCTGAAGGGGAGATTGACTTCAGCACTGATTGTAATTTTTCCAGAGCTGGGAAAGAGTTATACATTTTTCTGGGATTCATCTGGCATCGGGCTTGGAGTAGTCCTTATGCAGGAAGATTTTGTTGTTGCGTACGAATCTCAGCAGTTGAGGCCACATTAGAAGAACTATCCTATGCACGAACTGGAGTTGGATTCTGTTGTTCATGCTTTGAGTTATTGGAGGCACTATCTCATGGGAGATCATTTCATGGTATATACTAACCATAAGAACCACAATTACATCTTCACGCCACATGACTTGAATCCGAGACAGCAGAGGTGGGTCGATTACCTACAATATTTCGACTTCGAGCATGCTTATATGCCTGGGAAAGGTAACACTGTGACAGATGCACTGAGCATGAGGACTCGTTTGTAGGCAGTTCAGCAGGCCAGCAGTGAGTGGCAGCACATGGATCTATTCTCTGTGATGAATCTGGAGGTTCATGGCAGACATGGTCAAACGGTTCTTTCTTCTGTAGTTGTTACCTCTACCGTTTTCTATCCAGTTCAAATGAGGTAGCTATCAGACCTTGAAGCCCTAGTTCTATGTGTGGGTGTCTCAGAGGGAGACCCTACACCGGGGTAGACAGTGGGTGATGACGAGGTGGTACATTTTCATGGCCACGTATGGGTTTCAGTGGACATACGTGAGGAGATGATGCAGGAGTTTCATGCTTCATCTTGGGCCATTCAGCTTGGTGTCACCAAAATGTACTGAGACATACGTCGTTAGTATTGGTGGCCAGTTAGGAAGAAGGATGTGGCTGGTTTTTTATACGGTGTTCCACCTGTCAAAAGGTGATGGAAAACCATCGGTGACCACCAGGTCTTGTTCTACAGTTACCCATTCTTTAGTGAAAGTGGAATGATACGGCGATGGACTTCGTAAAAGGTTTACTGAGATTTCCTCGAGGAAATGATGCGCTTTGGGTTGTAGTGGACAGACTCACGAAGGTTGCACACTTCTTGATGATCAAGGAGACCTTTAGTGTTGATGAGGAGGGATGGTTGTACATCCGAGAGATTGTATGTCTGCATGGAGTTCCACACTCCATTTTTTCAGACAGGGATGTGTGTTTTACATCACACTTCTAGTAGGGGATACAAAGGGTGTTGGGTACATAGGTACTTTTGAGTACGTCATACCATCCGCAGACTGATTTCCAGTCCGAGCATGCAATCTAGGTTCTTGAGGATATGCTCTGAGATTGCATTGTAGACTTTGGTGGTTCTTGGAAGAAGCATATTCCTCTGGTTGAGTTCACCTACAACAACAGTTTTCAGGCGACTATTCAGATGGCACCATATGAGGCTTCATACGGTAGGCCATGTCGATCACCTTTATGCTGGCTAGAGGCAAGAGATGCAGCTTTTCTGGGACCAGATCTTGTTTAGGATACCTCAAAGAAGATAGAGTTGATTCAGATGAGGATGGCGACAACACAGTCTCGGCAGATGTCTTATGCTGATCAGCAGAGATGACCTCTAGAGATGGAGGTCGGGGATCAGGTTTTCATGTGTGTCACACCGAGGTTGGGACACAAGATGATTCAGGGACATGGTAACCTTTCACTGAGATACATCGGGCCGTTTGAGGTTCCCAAGAGAGTCGGGCTGGTTGCTTACAGGATGCTGTTACCTCAGAGGTACTAGGCTATGCATAACGTCATTCATATTTCTCACCTTTGACGATATTTCTCAGAGCTGTCTAATGTTTTTCAACCCAAGGAGGTTGAGTTGGATCAGGATGAATCTTTCCAGAAGCATCCTATCTGGATTGTTGATTGTAGTGAAAAAGTACATCGTGGTCGGTATGTTCCTCTGGTACGGGTGCTATGGCAGCACGACCGTATACAGGACGAGACTTGGGATAGGGAGGCTGATATGCGATCGTAGTGGCCGAAGATGTTCGAGTTTTCTTCTTCTACGCCTTGATAGGGAAATTCGAGGACGAATTTCATTAAGGGGGGTGTTTGTAAGAACACGGAGCTTCGATTTTAGGTACGAATCTCTTTTATGTGATTTTTAAGGTAAAATAAAGAATCTGGAAATATTTAGAGTACACGCCTTGTAATTTTTGAGTACACACAATGTACTCCTTGGCTACTTGAATCCATGTGTTGGCCGAGACCGGGCCACACACACGGTGTGTAGGGGTGACATGGCGGCTGATTTTCGCGGAGTAAGGAAAAATCCACTATAACCCCTGTACTTCAAGAATACAAAGCCCTGTACTTTTTTATTTCATTAATCGACCTGGGGTCACTCATAATCACCTTAAACATCTCCTTCTCCGCCTAATCCCATCCATAACGTCCAAGAGGGCCGATTATTCTCTGAGCCACCGATCCATCACTGGTTCTCCGAATCAAACTCTGTCGGTTGCAGAAGAATCACAGTGGTGAGTTCTTCGTTCTTCTAGAGCCTCGTTTCATGATTCCTCCTCTCATGTGAGTTATCTGAGGTTGAACATGTTAGAATTTTATACAGATATACTATGTTATAGGAGGATTCACAGGCCTAGGTTCAAGTACATTGATCTCCAAGGATCAAGGAAGGGGGTTTGTTGCCCTCCGTTGAAGTTCGTTGAGTTTCGGTTACAAAAGTTCTGGATACCCATGTATCAGGTATCCCGAGTTTAGGATTTTGATCCTATTGTCTATATTCCCTAGATTTATTATTAGATTATGAGGAATTGCTGCTAATTTATGCTTGGTTTCATGTTTTAGGATCACCCCATGGGTGTTTTCCTCCCCTGTTCGGCTGTTTATCACCGTTTGGAACCGTTTGCCTGTGAGGCAACCCTATTGAAATTGTTAGTTTACATATTATCACGGATTGGATGTGTTTCCTACTGTTTAAATTCTTTTAATGTATGTTATCCCATAGCTATGTAGTTTTTTAACTTATATAGGGCTTCTAATAGTCGATTACGCATGACTGGACTGCTCAGGGCTATGAGAACCTGGTGTGGGATATCATAGAGGGAATAGACGATTAAGTGCTTCCCTAGAGAGTCTGTTGGTTTTATTTTCGTAAGTAGGACCAACTGGAATATGAATTTTTAATTCCCAAGAGTGTTCTTAGTTATAAAGAATAAATCAACAAACAATTTATAAACAATTCTTTAGTCTGTTAATATTTTTGATTACGAATTTCATAATCTGGTAAAAAATAAGTAAAGTAGAACACTTCCCAGTACAATGATCCAAAACAACTGAAACATTTCTACCATAAACATTTTCAAAACAACTATAGACTACATAACAAAAAAATTGTCTGATACAAAGTCCAATATGAATCAACACTTCATCAACATTCTAATTTTGGAATGAAAACTCATCGGACTAATGAATATTGGTTTGGTTAACCTCCAAACTAATGACATATCAATGCCAACAATTTTATCAAGAATCGTTCTCTATTTCCCATCTGATAGATCAATATAAAATAATATATGAAGAATATTTCTTGAGTTGAACCACTCTATAATTCCGTAATAACGCAATAAAATTATTTAAATCTCTTGAATATGGTTGACTTCATTATAATTTTTCTTTAGATTAATATGTCTTTGAAGGCCTTCTAATTCATTAGTGCCAATAATTAAACATGTTGATCACTATCCAAAATGTATGCACTCGATCAAACTCAACATCGTTTATATATACGATAAGATATAGATATTCCAATGTTCAACTTTCCATGTAATTCCACATGTGATGTTCTACCAATAAATACCATTCATTCGATGTATAAATAATGAAAAATGGTCACAATTTCAATATCAACATAAAATTCATTCTTTATGAAATTCTCAAATTGATGGATAATTCAATGAATTAGCTAGTCTGATTGATTGATGTATCAAAACATACGAAAAATATATTAATTTATTAAAATAAATTCCCCATAATAAAAAAAATTTATCCATCTTGGGCAGAATGATCTGATGATATATGTCCAAAAGACATAAACTTCAAAAAAATGAAGGGAAATTTGAATTTCATATTTCATTAAAAACCCAATCTTATATCATGACATCTTCATTATTTAATGAAAATTTATATCAATAATATATCATCTCACTTTTAATACATTTTTTCACCATATCAGTTAGAAATTTTAGATCACAGTTTTTTCATGAAAATATGTTTCTGACCAAATTTTACAATGAAAAGAATCATTTAATTTTTTTCTTAACATCTCTTAATAAGTTCTTATCAGGTCCAACTACCTTATTGAATAATATAACAATCATTCAACAAAAATAGTAGTACAAAAAATTTCACAAAGATTCAATATTTATAATCAAAGGCAGAAATTGTTATAAATTTGAATGAAATGTATATATGAACATCTTAGTCTAGTACAATTTGTCCAATAACCAAAACACCGAAATAGATGATAAATCTAGAAAACACAACAAAAAACATTAAACTAACAATTTTTCAAGGAAACATCCAGAACATTAATAAAAAATCGAGTAATTGTGGTCCCAACCATCTCCCCATTTGGATATTTTTATAGGAAAAGGTTTCTAAATCAGTTAATCATTGTAAGCTAAAGGTATTGATTACTGATAAATAATTATATTCCTATATGACTCAAATAATTTATTTAATAATGAATCATTAAAAGTGTAACGACCCAATGTTTTTCATTCGAAATTCCCTTCTTATATTTATGTCATAAAATAACATGAAAACACAACATAATGAACTACTAAGTTTTAAGTTACCATTAAACATAATTTTTCCAATTCTGTGTTTGGAATTATAAAAATACGACATACACAGTTGTGCTCAATATGATTTTTGGACTCTAATGAAACAAAAATAATTTTTGGTGAATAGTAACGCACCATTAGGAATAGTAACATACCCTTATGAAACGTAATATGACCCTTATTAATAGATAATCATCCAACATAAGTTTAACCTTACCCATGAATAATTAAATAAAATTTAGACATCATATAAATTGACAATTGACCATAGTAAACGTTTTAGAATTTTATAAGTCATAAATTATTAATTATAACAAATTAATTAATTTAATCGAAAATGTATTATATTAAAATTTATTCATTATTTATCAAATCAATTCCTTATAGTTTTTAGATAATTTTAGAAGACCCTACGTAATTTTTCAAAGCACTATAAAATCAGTTTTAATCGTAAAAACAGTTTTTAAAGTAAATTATGATTTTTATTAAATATTAAATTAATAATATTTACAAAATTATATTTTAAAAATGGACATAATTTTTGGATTCAACTCGTTGAAAAATGGTTGGGGTAAATTTTTGGTGTTTTTCTGAGATACTTGAATTTTCAATGAATAGTAGAATTCGATAATTTGCAATAAATGCTAAATAATGGATTAATTGAGTCATCGATGATGCTCTGCTGATATAAGCCCACATTGTTGGGGATAAAATGATAAAATTACTATTATTGGTCATTCAATACTCATTATTTCTTGACTTAGGTGAAATTAATAATCTAATGAATTTTCTATTATGGAAACCCCTCTCCCCTCCACTATAAAAGCCACCCTTCACACCCTCATTTCCTCACAACCCTGAAGCTCCAATCCTTCTCTAAACTCTACACAAAAACCTACCCTCTCCCATCCCCCACATTAAAGATCTTCTGGGCTCATCAAAAGACCAAAAATAGGCCCATCAAGAGGTTCTCAAGAGAAGGATTTAAGAGGTAATTTCTCTCCCTCTTCTCCTTTAATTTCCTTTCAAGTTCGAGTTCATTTCTTGATCTCTATCCCACCTATATTCATCCAAATGGTATTACACTACATTATTATACATATAAATTAATTTTGTGTTTCTAAAGGGTTATTATATCATCAAACCCCATTTTCCCTCTTCCTTTTATTTTATTAAAGAGAATGTTGTTCATGTAGTGTTAATTTATCACCTTCAAGAACAACATGCTTTGTCATTCCATTTCAACAATCCAATCTGGTCATGAAACCATTTTTATGGTTAAAAAGGAATATTTTATATGTATTATGTCCAATTTAAACTTCTTGAACTGACTTATGACCACATTACTAAGTGATAATTTAAAACAATAACATTTTGATTTAAAAACCGCCCAAATTAACATAAAGAGACTTCATTTAATTCGTATCTAATGATTCATACAGATTGACCTAATATAATTAATTTTAAGGTCATCCAGACTCCATTAATATCATTAATTACATTTAATATCAATTTTTTTTATTTTTACCCATGTTTCACCCGAACAACAATTTATGAATACAAGTGAACCACCCAAGAAAAACCATAAAAACGAACATCCCGAACAATGTTTTTAAACATTTTAAGTCATCAAAACCAACATAAAAAGACATAATGAAACCAGAATAAACACTATTAATGTATAAAAGGTTATGTAACTTCTAATTAATGAATATAATATCATTATATAGGACATTAAAGAGAATGAATCATTTGGATACAAGGTGAGGGGAAATCTCGAACCCAATTTTCATCTTTCAGGTTCTCCCTCTTTCACTCGATTTTTTATATTGTTACTTCTTAATGATCATTTTTCCATCATTGTCTATAATATTATGGGATATACATGTTTTTCACAGGTTTTTATGTCAAACAAAATTATTTCCAAAAGAACTCCTCTTTTAAGAACACTCCTTTTACTTCTCACTCGAAGTGGATGGTTCTTGAAACATGTATGTTATTCCAACATTATTTTTGGGAACCCAATGCTTATGAATGTGTTATTATGAGATTAAACCCATTACATTCCATGGTTTACTTATTTACATTTTCAATGTGTGTTCTATGTGGAAAGCATGATGATGATAATGTTATGAGGTGACGGGTGCGCTCAGAATCATATAGTCTAATATGAATGTTTCAATGTGACTGGTGCGCCCAGAATAATACAGTTCTCCAACGCATTGGGTAAATTGATGAATCTCCTAAGTAAATGATAAATTATGGGTGAAAAATATTTTATCTTGGTTCACAAGAATGTGTGTTATTTAACCACTAAGACATGATGTTTCATTTTTATGCATTTCAAAATTTCATGTCTTTTATTTACTCTCCTCTCATGTTCATGATATTTTTCCTATGTTATGATTATGCTCACTCCATGCTATATTGTTCATATTTTTCCTATTACCGGGCTTCTAGATCACCTATATTGATTTATATCCTTAGGTGGCTACATGTACTAAGGAGAGGAAAATTTCCAATACGATGCTAGAGAAGAAGAAATTAAATAAATGTTTATGATTGATGTTGTATTTGTTATGTATAGTCCTAGTTTTCGAAAGACACTAATCCATTAGATCATATATGTGTAATAATATTATGTTGTTTATCGCTAAAATGTTGTAATAGTAATGTAAGAAAATGCTCAGGTCTCTATAATTCGTATCAGAGGAAAAGATTAGTTAATTTGGGAATTAGGATTAGTTAACCCTAGAGAGAACCTCTAGTATGATATTATGTACAAATATGCACACAAGAGTATTTACATAGGTATCCCATAGGTAATTATTTTACTATAAATTTTTCAAATGAATAATTTATGTATTCATGACATGTTCAATTATTTTTTGTTCTCACATTTTCTATTTTAGAAAATGGTGGGAACTAGGAGAAATCAGCAGAACTACTCTTTCGAGGGCCAATGAAATGATTCCCAAAATGACATCCCCAATGATTTGGGAGGTGGAGTTCAAAAATTCATGGAAATGCTTACCGAATTTTCTCTGGTTATGAGAAATAACCATAATAATGGGTAACGTCCTCCTACAACAAAGAGGGATAGACTGGCTATTGAATGTTTTATGTGGCAATGATCACCGACGTTTAGTGGATCTTCTGATCCAGTTGATGCACAACAGTGGGTCAAATCAATGGATAATATCTTTTCTATTCTTCACTTTTCTGAGATAGATAAGGTGAACCTATCCATTTATTGTCTAGATGGAGATGCCAATCAATAGTGGGATTTGATTAAGAACACCAAGATAAGGGAGAAAATTGAAGAGATTGAATGGGAAGACTTTCAGATAATGTTTGTTAATATGTAATTCCCACGAAAACTTCACACGAATATGGTGATATAATTTATAGAGCTCAAGAAAAAAGAAGGAGAATCTGTCACAACCTATCACGTGAATTTCACAAGGATTTCATGGTACGATTGGGATTTTTTTATCAACAATGATTACAAAATTTAAAGATTCTTTAGTGGATTAAATCCACACCATCAAAATGCTCTTGAAATTTGAGACATTGGGAGTTATGAAGAAGTTTTTTGGTGTGCTCTCAAAGTGGATATGGAGTTTAGATAATTCTCACATGGCTATAGTGATAAGAAAAGAAGGATGGAGTTTGAATATGGTGGATCTAATGACAAATGAGGGAAGAAAAATCAACGACCCACATGCCAAAAATATGGGAAGTTGCACAATCGGAATTTCCTCAAATGGGCGGAGAAATGATTCATGTGTGGGAAAGATGGAAACCATGCAGAAGAGTGTCGAAAAGACACGAAAAGGAAGGAGAATTTAGCTAATGAAATGAGAGAACCACTCATTGTTCAATTCTCCAACTCTAGTGAGCTAGGGAAATATGAAAACCAGTGCACTAAACCTCATTCCGTCAAGGGTAATCAGCGTCAGCAGCCACCAAAGCAAAAAAGATCAAAGGAGGGATTACGTCATCACTACTGCGGAGGTGTATCATGATAATGAAGTCGTACATGGTACACTTCATATTCACTCATGAATGGAAAAGTCTTATTTGATTCTAGTTCTACTCATTCCTTTATATCTTTCAATTTTTCTAGAACTATAGAATTGAAGCCCTCAAAACCGTGAAGTAGAGATATTTGTAAAAACCCCTAGTGGTGGAATCATTGCAACCAAAGTGTTTGACTCTTATCCCATTGGCATATGTGGGAACATTATTCCAGTAAATATCGTAATACTTTCCTTTGTGGAATTAGACACTATAATGGGAATGGATTGGATCTCATTATATAGAGCACATATCAACTGTCGGGAAAAGGAAATATCTTTTCATATTCCGAACCAACCCATGTTCTTCTATAAATTCAAGGAAGATCATGAATCTCCTTTAAAAATCCTTCAATGGTGTGGGTGTTGATTCCCTATGAAGAAACATACCTCAAACAAATGGTTGAGTTGAAGGAAAGTGCCAACCTTGAGGAAATTCCAGTTGTGAGGGAATATGACTTTGTATTTTGTGAAGAGTTACCCGGAATTCCCCTAGATCGTTAGGTGGTATTCTCAATTGAAATCATGTCTGAAGATACTCCAATTTCAAAATGTCACTATAGGATGGATCATATCGAACTAGAGGAGTTAAAGAAGCAGTTGTAAGAGCATCTTGACAAAGGGTTCATACGCACTAGTGCATCACCTTGGGGTGCACCAGTGCTCTTTGTGAATAAGAAGGATGGAACAATGCGACTGTGTATCCGTTATTGGGAACTCAACAAGATCATTATAATGAACTAGTATCCTCTCCCAAGGATTGATGACTTGTTAGATCAGTTAATAGTAGCTCAATACTTCTCAAAGGTGGATCATCTTCTAGATATCATCAGGTAAAGGTAAAGAAGGATGATATTCAAAAAACCACCTTCCAAACAATGTATGGACACAATGAGTTTTTGGTGATTTCCTTCAGACTTAATAATGCACATTAAATCTTCATGGATTTGATCAATAGAGTCTTTAGACACTACCTCGAGAAATTTTTGGTAGTGTTTATCTATGATATTCTCATCTACTCCAAGAGAAATGAGGAACATGAACAATATCTAAGACTTATGTTGGTGACATTAAGAAATGAGATGTTATATGCCAAGTTCATATAGTGTGGATTTTGGTTGAAGTAAGTCACATTCTTGGGGCATGTGATCATAAGTGAATGAATTTCTGTGCATACTTCAAAGACAATGGAAATTGAGGAATGGCCCAAGCCTCAAGTGTCACATAAATCCGTAGTTTTCTAGGATTAGATGAGTACTACAGACATTTTGTGAGAAACTTCTCATTATTTTCAATCCCTCTAACTAATGTAATAATGAAAGGGGTAATGTATGTCTGGATAGAAGAATTTGAGGGAAACTTTAAGGGGCTAAAGATAAGGCTGATCAATGCACCTGTACTCACACTACCAAAAAGTGGAGAAAGTTTTGTGATATACAATGATCCTTTAAGGAATGTCTTGGGTTGTGTAATCATGAAAACTGACAAAATGAGAGCTTATGAATCACGACAGTTGAAGATCCATGAGAAGAACTACCCAACGCATGATATAGGGTTGGCAGCTGTGATTTTTGCCTTGAAAATCTGGTGGCAATACTTTTAAAGTGAGAAGTGTTACATATACACCGACCACAAGAGCCTAAAGTATATATTCAAAAAAAATGAGCTCAACATGCATCAAAGGAGATGGTTAGAGCTAATCAAATATTATGATTGTTCTATTCTCTATCATCCTATAAAGGTGAACAAGGCAACTAATGCTCTAAGCAGAAAAGAACCTGCTACTCTATCCATGCTGTGGATTGAGAAAGACCCTATCTTCATGGATATGCAAAGAATGGATTTGGAATTCATATGGAAAATGGATACATCCTACCATGCTCAAATGATTGCACCACCATCCATCCAGGGAAAATTAAGGACACACAAAGGGATGATGTGGAGATACAAAAGTGGGTGAGTGTTGTCAAGGAAGGGAAGCTGCAAGAGTTCCATATCGATGATGATGGTGTGATTTGGTTTTGATCATTGATTTGTGTGCCTTCATCACCTGGGATAAATTTGGAGCTATTGGATAAAGCACATAGCTCAAATTTCTCTATCCATCCTGGGAGTACCAAGATGTACTGTGATCTCCAAGAACACTTCTGGTGGTATAATAGGAAGAAAGAGATCGCATAATATATATCAAGGTTCTTGGTATGTAAGAAAGTTAATGTTGCAGGACAAATGTCCAAAGGCATGATGCTTCCATTGCCTATAACCACGTGGAAATGGAAAAATGTTACTATAGACTTTTTCATGGGTCTCCCGAATATGTCAATGGAAAATAATGCGATATGGGTTGTTGTTCACTGATTCACCAAGACATCCCATTTTATCGCTATTCGTGAAGACCTCTCGCTTGAAAAACACGAAAAGATATATGTGAAGGAAGTGGTGTGACTGAACGATGTTCCACTCTCAATTATGTCTGACTGTGATCCAAGGTTCACATCTAAATTCTGGAGGAGCCTTCCACATGCTCTGAGTACTATATTAAATTTCATCATGGCCTATCACCCGCAAACTGATGGCCAACCTGAAAGGACTATTCAGACGCTTGAGGATATGCTAAGAGACTGATCTCTAGAATTCAATGGTGGATGGGATCATGATCTACCATTGGTTGAGTTCTATTACGAAAATAGATTAAACTCAAGTATCTCGATGTCTCTATATGAAGATATGTATGGAATTATATGTAGAACTCAATCATGTTGGGATCAAGTTAGAGAAAGGAGGAAACTTGGTCCTGATCTTGTTCAAGATATGACAGAGAAGGTTCATGTTATCCAGAAGCTCATCAAAGATGCTCAATGTTGGAAAAAGAGCTATGCTGACTACCATCGATGGGACTTGGAGTTCGACATTAGAGATAATGTCTTCCTTTGAATATCTCCATGGAAGATTATCATGAAATTCTGGAAGAAAGGGAAGCTAAGCCTAATGAATATTGGCCCTTAAGAGATCCTTGACCGTATAGGATATGTGGCCTATCTTCTTGCACTTACAAAAAATATGGCTCATGTTCATGATGTGTTTCATGTATCACTACTGAGGAAGTACATACCAGACACCTCACATGTACTAAACTCAGAGGTGGTGTAGCTGGAAGATGATCTCTCCAATGTGGAGTAGATAGTAAAGATTCTGGATCAGAGAGATGAGGTTCTACGCAACAAGACAACCCATATTTTAAAAGTGTTGTGGAGGAAACATATGTTTGAGGAAACAACTTGTGAACCAGAAGGGCATTGAAGGAGAAATACCCTCACTTGTTTGTGTAAAGTGAAATTACTGGGGAAAAATTTCTTAAAGGGGTAAGAATTTAACGACCAGATGTTTTTCAATGGAAATTAACTTCTTATATTTATGTCATAAAATAACAAGAAAACACAACATAATGAACTACTATGTTATAAGTGACTTTTAAACAAAATTTATTAACTTCTGTGTTTGCAATTTTAAAAATCCGACATACACAGTTGTGCTCAATATGTTTTTTGGAGTCTAACAAAACAAAAAAAAATTCAGTGAATAGTAGAGTACCCTTAGGAATAGTTACATACCCATATTAATAGTAATATAAACTTTATGAATATTAAATCATCCAACATAAGAGTAACCATACCCATGAATAATTAAATAAAATTTAAACATCTTAGAAAGTGACAATTTAACTTAGTAAATATTTTGGAATTTTGTAAGTCATAAATATTTAATTATAACTAATTAATTAATTTAAAAAAAAATTATTTTCTTAAAATTTATTCATTATTTATAAAATCAGTGTCTTATAGTTTGGAGATAATTTTATAAGACCCTATGTAATTTTTGAAAGCACTATAAAATCTGTTTTAATCTTAAAAACTGTTTTTATGTAAATTATGATTTTAATTAAATATTAAATTAATAATAATTAAGAAATTATTTTTGAAAAAATTACTTCATTTTTTGATTCTACACGTCGAAAAATGGTAGTGGTAAATTTTTCGTATTTTTTTGAGATACATGATTTTTTGATGAATAGTATAATCTGATAATTTCCAATAAATGCTAAATAATGGATTAATTGAGTCATCGATGATTCCTAGTGTAATGACCTAAAATTTTTGAGTAGTATATTACCTTAATCTTAATGATTTAAAAGATATGTTAATGGTTAATGCATAAAGAGGAGTCGATGGATTCATCCAGTAGACTCGAACCTTATGAATCCCACTTATCAGAGCTTGAGAGGAGGTGGCATCTTTGTGCTTCGCTTTGGACCAAGCCCAAGCCGAACTCCAGCATGTCAAGCATGAACAGAAACACCTATGATATAAGTTCAAGTTAGTATAGATTACTACTAGGGCAATGTTATATGAGCCTCCCTCAGATTCTCTCAACATAGCACACCTTACACATAGGTCATATGCTGGTGTTATAAGGGGCTATGTGACGAGACCCTAGCTTCTTTGTGTAATCCTTTGGGATGAATAAATTGATATTTATTACTTTAGTGATGTTTGTGAAATTTTAAATGTCTGGAAAATTTTAGGATGTATTTATTTATGAATTTTCAAAGAAAGGATATTTTAAAATATTTATGCAAACCTTAAATAACTAATGATGTGTATTGATTTTCAAAAAAAGGTCTTCTGCAAAAGTGTTCAGTATAGAATTTGGAGTCCAATAAGATCAACATAATTTTTGATGAATAATAAATTATGAATAGTGATTTTACGCTTAGGATTAGTAATGTGACCAAATGGATTAATAATTTCACTCAAATAAAGTTTTAATATAATTTAGACACCTTGATTAAGTAATGAGATTCAATAAAATGGGTAAATAATTGTATCATAAATTATTATTCAAGTATTAGTTTTTTGAGGTGAATAGTGTTTTTTAATAAAAATTAATTAAAAAATATTTATAAAATTATTTTTATAAAATGGACTTTATTTTTGTACTCAGAGCATTGATATTATGTTATGATAATTTTTTGGGAGTTTTCTGAAAAAAATGAATTCTTGGTGAATAGTGGTTTTATTTAAAAATTAAATTAAAAATATTTAGAAATATATTTTTATTAAATGGAGTTCATATTTGTTATTAGAGCATCGATATTTGGTTAAGGTGATATTTTGGGTTTTTTCTGAGAAAGTTGAATTTTCAGTGAATATGAAAAATACAGTTTTAGGGTTTCAGTATGTTTAATGACATCATAACTGTGTCATGATGATCGCATCAGATATTTTATGGGTTGGCCGACGAAAGGTGATGAATTATTGTATTGGGGCCCCATGTGGCCTAACACCATGGTAAATTCAATGGGAGAGCACATGGTTTTGAGAAAACCACTTGTGAGGTGTCCCTTGGCCATTAATGCCTTGTCCCCTCACATTACCTATAAATACCCACCCTTTACTCATTTAGTTTTCACTCCCAACTCTCCCCCAACGAAGCTCTGGTCTCATTACCTCACAAGGAGTCCTCTCAAGGGGCCCCCAAGCCCTCAAGGTCCCAACCATTGAGTTTTAAGAGATATGTTTTAAGGTAATGGATCTGACCTCTCTCTTTATTTTCAAGTAATCTCTTTTATGTCATTCCTTTAATTCTCCTTGTTATTATGTTGGAGGATGGTATTTCATATTCATATTACTTCCCTTTTCATGTTCATATGATGAGAGACCATCTCTTACTCTCATCATTTCATTTTATGAAAGTTTAAGTGATGCTATTAGGCTGTTGAATTCATAAGGGATTCTTTCACCCTTCTCATTTTTCAAGTTCTATTTTCATGTCACGTATTTAAAGTTCCTTTTTATTATGTTGGGGTATGATCTCTATATCTATCATAATGATATTTTATGATAATATTATGATAGACCCTATTTTATCTCGTCAATTAATTTTTATTTAATATTAAGTGATGTCGTTAGTCTGCCGAATTTTCATAAGAGAAATCTTATTTTTGTCTTCCTTCCATGTTTTTCATATCAACCGGTATGTCCTAAAAATTTCATTACCATGATTCATATCCTATATATTCTGTCCCTCTACTATTTTTCTATATCATTTATGAGTGGGTGACCCATGTCCCCTCTCTTTTAATTGTTTTTTAAAACCCTGTAACATAGTCGTTATGCTGCAGAATTTTCGTCTCAAAATGCATCTCTCTCTTTTTCTGAAAATTGTTTTATATTATTAAGTGAATAGTCATAGATCTTATTTTTACAGGGGTATTCACATATATACCAAAATTTTATATTTTAAAATCTGGTATTTACATAAATGAAACCCACTTTCCCTTTTCCGTGGGTTTAAATTGACATAAAGATCATGTCTTTAAAGCAGTTTTTAAAATGTTATGATTATGAAATGAAACCCATTTATTTTATGCTATATGGGTGGTTTATGAAATTATGTATGATGATATATGTGGATCACATGAAAATAAATACATGTCAAGGGTGTGCCCAGATATCGCTCCAATGCATTGGGTAAAGACTTAATCTCTATAGATAACCTTTTAGACTGATACCTTGGTGAATAACATTGGTAATTTTTAATGACACCTTGGGGATGGACCATGGTGAAATGAAATGATTATCAATATTAAATGTTGTAGCCAAATATTCATGTTATGAAAAATGTTATTTTTATTATGATATAGCTCATGGTTTCTTTATCGTGCCTTAATGTTCTTTTCATGACCTTATTGAAGTATCCCATGTTGACATGTAAAATGTTTCTATTGGTTCCCTTACAGGGCCTTCTGCTCACTCATTCGTTTGATGTATGTCCCCAGGTTATAAGATGCAGTAATGAACCTTGGATGAACTAAAGGAGAATCCTTCCAAGTGTGTAAGAAGAATATTTTATGTTGTTTTCATGTATTATGTTTCTGGTTTCCAAGACACTAAACATTAATGATCCCCAGTTTTGTGTAATGTAATGAATGTTTATGTTATTTAAAGACGGGATACTATAGTTGGTATCAAAGGATGGTTTAGTTATTTGTGGAAATTAGGATATAAAAACTTTATTAATAACCCTATTGAAATGTTTAAATATAAGAAAACTTCATGGTATTTTGGTAAGTATTGAGTAAGTGGTATATCAAACAAATACATCCCTGTCTGGATACAAGAAGGTAGAGGTGGCTCTGGCACATATGTACATAGGGGTAAAACCCCGAAAAAACCGCTTTGAGCTAGACTCGAACGGGAACTGGTGCACGATAACGACCCTTGATGCACTCTTGGTTACAACACACCCAGGGATATGTTTGGTTAATCACATGATTTTTATGAATCATTATGAAGGAATTATAGAGAAATGTAATTGTCTAATAATGAAGTGTTAGTTAAACGATTCATAAATGAAATTAGTTTCTCACTATGGTTTTATTCTTTTAGAAAATGGTGTGAAATAGGAGGAACCGTGTGGATGGTGAGCACAATGCACCATGTGATGACGGCCCTCCGATGGAAGCCGGAATGGAATCATTCATGTGAATGATGAACCAACTGAATCAAGTTATGAGTAATAACATGAATCAAGCTGAGAGGTTGATCTCACCATGAAGGGAAAAACATTCCGTTGATTAATTCATGCATCAACAACCACCATCATTCAGTGGATCTGCTGACCCATTGGCTGCGGAACAATGGATAAGCTCTATTGAAAAGATCTTTTCTATACTCCTTTGTTCAGACCAAGAAAAGGTCACCCTTTCTTTTTACCTCCTAGAGGGAGAAGCTGATCATTGGTGGTCACTGGTCAAAAACACGAAGCCTAGAGGAGAGATAGAAGCTATGTAGTGGGAAGAGTTCTGGGGAATATTCTTTAATAAGTATTTCCCTCATTCCATGAGAACTAGAATGGAGAAAGAGTTTCTTGAGATGAATCAGAAGGAGGACGAATATGTCGGAAGCTATGAGATGAACTTCACCCGAATTTCACGATATACCTCTAGCTTTGTCATGAATCCAAGTGGGAAGGTTGATAGATTTTTTGGTGGACTGATACCTCATCTGCGGAAGAATTTATCCAATTGGGACTACGATAGCTACGAGGAGATCGTGCGGAGTGCAATGAAAGTCGGGCTAGAGTTTGGTGAGACATAGTGGTCTCATAAATCAAATGACAAGAAGAGACCATTGGAGCCCAGTTTAGTGAAGACATTTGATCAGGGAAGAGGTGGAAAGAAAATGAACCATACCACATGCAATAAATGTGGGAAGAATCATCGAGGGAACTTCTTGGTCGGAAGTGAAAAGTGCTATAAGTGTGGAAGAGGAGGCCATGTTGCTCGGAATTGTCTTAGTGAGGTGAAGCTTCAACTACCCAACACTAATGAAAGTGTATTGATGGTTCTTGCCTTACCAGAAGTCCATTGCTTCATCTGTGGATAGCTTGGTCACTATGCTAATATTTGTCCAAATCCAAGGGAAGTGGAGGGGAATCACCATAAACCTCAGAAAAGTCCAAGTGAAAAAGTTCATGATTTTGCTATCACAACAACTGATGTTGATGTTCTGAACGATGTGGTAGCAGGTACTCTTGTTGGCCTCTCAATGATAGTAAGTACTTTGTTTGATTCTGGTTCTACACATTCCATTATTTCTTCCATGTTTGCAAATAATATAAAATCAATCCTCGAACTTCTTGAAGTAGAGTAGTCAGTCAAGACATCTAGTGGGATTATCCATGCATCAATAGTTTTTAGAGACTCTAGTGTTTACATTAGTGAGAAAAATCTTATCGCAAATCTAGTATTCATTCCCATGTTGGAATTCGACGTTATACTAGGGATGGACTGGCTCTCAAAGTTTAATGCTAAGATCACATGCAGAAGTAAGGAAATCTCAGTAGTCTTAAATAAACGACCTACAATTTTCTTCCAAGGAGAGATATCCTGAACTGATCCCTATCTATAAGCACCTCTTATATCATTATTTATGTAGTTAATCGGTGATGATGAAGAAGGAAAAGGGATCATACAGATAGAAGATCATACAATTTTTCAGGAATACATGGATGTATTTCCCGAGGAGTTACCTGGACTTCCCCTAGAAATAGAGGTAGAGTTCTCCATTGAACTCATACCTGGATCACAACTGATATCAAAGACCCCATATAGAATGGAAAATGTGGAGCTAGAAGAGTTAAAGAAACAACTCCCAGACTTGTTGGAGATGGGGTTTATCCGACTGAGTGTGTCTCCTTGGGGAGCACCAGTTCTCTTTGTAAAGATGAAGGACGGATCAATGCGGTTATGAATTGATTATAGAGAACTTCACGATGTCAAAGTGAAGAATAGATACCCTCTTCCAATAATTTATGATTTATTTGACCAACTTTTTGGGGCTCAATTCTTCACTTAGATTGACCTTCGATCTGGTTATCTTCAACTGAGGGTGAAGAAGGATGATATTCCAAAGACTGCCTTC
Organism: Viscum album; assembly: GCA_963277665.1. Taxonomy (NCBI): domain Eukaryota; kingdom Viridiplantae; phylum Streptophyta; class Magnoliopsida; order Santalales; family Viscaceae; genus Viscum; species Viscum album. The sequence goes on from OY728136.1 coordinate 2,004,895,099, forward strand.
CGATCAAGATATGGGCATTATGAGTTTACTGTTATGTCGTTCGGCATGAATAATGCTCCTACTTTTTTCATGGATTTGATGAATAGAGTCTTTAAGGATGACCTTGATAATTTTGTGGTAGTTTATATTGATGATATTTTGATATATTCAAAAATTCGTGAGGAGCGTAAAGATCATCTGAGTGTTATTTTGAAAACTCTACGGAAGGAAAGGCTCATTGGAAAGTTCACCATGTGTGAGTTTTTGTTACAACAAGTGCCTTTCTTATGGAATATCATAACCAATGAAGGAATCTCGGTTGACCCTGCAAAGAAAATGGTTGTGGAGGAGTGGCCTCAACCCACAACAGTATCTGAGATTCATAGTTTCCTTGGTTTAGCGGGATATTATAGGAGGTTTCTGAAAATCATTTCATGGCATTCTAATCCATAACCATGTTTACACGAAAAGGGGTTAAGTTCATCTGGAAAAAGGAATGCAAGGAAAGTATACAAGTGCGTAAGAAGAGATTGGTTACTGCACATGTGTTAACACTACCCACTATCAGAGAAGGATTAATTATTTTAAGCGATGCATCTTTGAAAGGTCTTAGGTGCGTCCACGTGAAAAATGACAAGGTAATTGCTTATTCGTCTCGACATTTGAAGATTCATGAGCATAATTATCCTACGCATGATCTAGAGCTAGAGAAAGTTGTTTTTTCTCTAAAGATATGGAGGCACAATCTTTATGGGGTTAAATGTGATATATACACTAACCAACAAATTCTAAAGTATATTTTCACACAAAAAGAATTGAACATGAGACAAAGGAGATGGTTGGAGCTTATTAAAGACTATGATTGTTCAATTCATTATCACCCTGGAAGAGCAAACAATGTCACAGATGCGTTAAGTAGGAATGACCTTGTTGTTATGGCAACAATGAGAATCATAGGAGATACCTTGATTAAAGATCTAGTAAAACTCAACATGGGAATTATAAGGAATGGGACAACATCAACCCTATCCCAATTTTTTTCTCAACCTTCATTACTAGAGAAGATCAAGAAGGCTAAAAAAGAAGATCATTTGCAGCAGGAGAAGTTGGAGGCTATAAAAGATGGGAAGTTCCCTGATTTCAATATTGATCAAGAAGGTGTATTAAAATTTCGTACAAGAATATGTGTTCCAACTATTCCGGAGATAAAGAATGAAATGATGGATGAAGCTCATAGCTCTACTTGCATTATACATCCAGGAAGCACTAAAATGTATAGAGACCTTCATGATAATTATTGGTGGGATAACATGAAGATGGATATTTTAGATTACACTACAAGGTGCATGGTGTGTCAACAAGTAATGGAAGAAAGAAAACATCCTAAGGGGGTATTACAACTGCTACCCATACCAGTATGGAAGTGGGATAATATCACTATGGAATTTGTAACTGGTCTCCCGAAAACATCAAAAGGAAACAATGTGATATGGGTTATTGTGGACCATCTCACCAAGACCTCCCATTTTATCTCTATTCGAGAATATTTCTCTTTGGATCAACTTTACAAGATATACGTAAAGGAAGTGATGAGGCTGCATGGTGTACCACTATCCATCGTGTCTGATCGTGATCCAAGATTCAAATCAAATTTTTGGAGAAGTCTTCAACATGCTCTGAATACTGAATTGAATTTTAGTACGACCTATCATCCTCAAACTGATGGACAATCTGAAAGGATTATTCAGACACTCGAAGACATGCTGAGATTATTCTCAATGGAATTTAAAGGTGGATGGGATGAACACCTCTTATTAGTTGAGTTCTCCTATAACAACATCTTCCATTTGAGTATTCAGATGGCACCCTATGAAGCTCTGTATGGAAAGCGATGTAGAACTCCTACCTGTTGGGATGAAACTGGTGAGATATAGATTCTTGGGCCTGATCTTGTGCAAGAGATGACAGAACGTGTTCCTTCCATCCAACAACACATAAAGGCTTCTCTGAGTCGGCAGAAGAGCTATGCTGAAAACCGTCAAAGGGACTTTCGGTTGGGTGTTGGCGACAAAGTCTTCCTTCGAATTTCTCCATGGAAGAGAGTCATGCGGTTTGGGAAGAAAGGGATGCTCAAACCTAGGTACATTGGCCCCAATGAAATACTTGATCACATAGGAGTAGTGGCCTATCGTCTAGAACTTCCACCGAACCTAGCTCAAGTTCAGAATGTCTTCCATGTATCTCTCTTGAGGAAGTACATACCCGACCCTTCGCATGTACTGAACCCAGAGGTGGTACAACTGGCACATGACCTCTCATATGATGAGCATCCAGTGGAGATCTTAGACCGTAGAGACAAGGTTCTACGAAACAAGACTACACACCTGGTGAAAGAGTTATGGAGGAATCATAAATATGAAGAAGCGACTTGGGAGCCTGAGGAAACGATGAAGCAAAAGTACCCTCACCTTATCGACTAGGCCTCAAGTACAAATGTCATGGAAAAAAATTATTTAGGGGGGAAGAATGTAAAGACCCAAACTTTTTGAGTAGTATATTAACTTACTATTAATGATTTAATAGAGATGTTAATGGTTAATGCCGAAAGAGGAGTCGATGGATTCATCTAGTAGACTCGATCCTTATGAAGCCCACTTATCAGAGCATGGGAAGGATGTGGCATCATTGGGATTCACTTCAGACCAAGCTGAATCCAAAATCTAGTGTGTCAAGCTTGAACAGAAACACCTATGAGAGAAGTTCATGTTAGTAGAGATTACTACTAGGGCAATGTTATCTGAGTCTCCCTCAGATTCTCTTACCATAGCACACCTTACACATAGGTCATATGCTGGTGTTATAAGGGGATATGTGATGAGACCCTAGCTTCTTTGTGTAATCCTTTGGGATGAATAAATTGATATTTCTTCCTTTAGTGATGTTTGTGAAATTTCAAATGCCTGGATAATTTTAGGATGTATTTATTGATGAATTTTGAAAGAAAGGATATTTTAAAATATTTATGTAAACCTTAAATAATTAATGATGTGTAATGATTTTCAAAAAAAGGTCTTATGCAAAAGTGTTCAGTAAGGAATTTAGAGTCTAATAAGATCAACTTAATTTTTTATGAATAGTAAATTATGAATAGTGATTTTACGCTTAGGATTAGTAATGTGACCAAATGGATTAGTAATTTCACTCAAAGAAAATTTTAATATAAATTAGACACCTTGATTATGTAATGAGGTTCAATAAAAGGGGTAATTAATGGTTTCATAAATTATTAGTCAAGTATTAGTTTTTTGTGGTGAATAGTATTTTTTAATTGAAAAATAAATTAAAAATATTTAGAAAATTATTTTTATAAAATGAACTTTATTTTTGAACTCAAAGCATCGATATTATGTTATGGTAATTTTTGGGGATTTTTCCGAAAAAAATGCATTCTTGGTGAATAGTAATTTTATTTAAAAATTAAATTAAAAATATTAAGAAAATTATTTTTATAAAATAGAGTTCATATTTGTAATTAGATATTCGATATTTGGTTAAGGTGAAATTTTGTGTTTTTTCTGAGAAAGTTGAATTTTCAGTGAATAGTAAAAAAATACAGTTTTAGGGTTTTGGTATGTTTAATGACATCATAACTGTGTCATGATAATTGCATTAGATATTTTAAGGTTTGATAGACCAAAGGTTATGAATTATTTTATTGGGGCCCCATGTGGCATAACTCCATGGTAAATTCCATGGGAGAGCACATGGTTTTGAGAAAACCACTTGTGTGGTGTCCCTTGGCCATTAATGCCTTGCCCACTCACTTTCCCTATAAATACACACCCTTTCCTCATTTAGTTTTCACTCCAAACTCTCCCCAAACGATGATCTGGTCTCATTACCTCCCAAGGTGTCCTCTCAAGGTGCCCCCAAGCCCTCAAGGTCCCAGCCATTATGTTTTAAGAGATAAGTTCTAAGGTAAGGGATTCAACCTCTCTCTTTCTTTTCATGTAATCTATTTTATGTCATTCCTTTCATTCTCCATGCTAGTATGTTGGAGGATGTTATTTATTATTCCTATTACTTCCCTTTTTATGTTCATATGATGAGATACCCCCTCTTACTCTCATCATTTAATTTTATAAACGTTTAAGTGACGCCGTTAGGCTGCCGAAATAATAAGGGATTGTTTCACCCTTCTAATTTTTCAAGTTCTATTTTCATGTCAAGTATTTCAAGTCCCTTTTTATTATTTTGGGGTATGATCTCTATATCTATAATAATGATCTTTTATGATCATATGATGAGAGACCCTATTTTATCTCATCAAAAAAAAATTATTGAAGTTTAATTGATGCCGTTAGGCTGCCGGATTTTCATAAGAGAAATCTTATTTTTGTTTTACCTACATGTTTTTCATTTCAAATGGTATATCCTTCAAATTTCATTACCATGATTCATATTATTTATATTCTGTACCTCTACTATTTTAATAGATCATTTATGAGTGGGTGTCCCATGTCCCTTCTCTTTTAAATGTTTTTAATACCCTGTAACATAGCTGTTATGGTGCAGAATTTTCATCTCAAAATGCATCTCTCTGTTTTTCTAAAAATTATTTAATGTTATTAAGTGAATAATAAAAGCTCTTATTTTTACAGGGGTATTCACATATATCCCAAAATGTTCTATTTTAAATTCTAGACTTACATACATGAAACCCGCTTTCTTTTTTCTGTGGGTTTAAAGTGACATAAAGATCATGTCTTTAAAGCTGTTTTTAAAACGTTATTATTATGAAATGAAACCCATTTCTTTGTACTATATGCTTTGATAATTAAATGATTGATGATGACATATTTGGCTCACATTATATTAAAGATATGTCAAGGGTGCGCCCATATAGTGCTCCAATGGATTGGGTAAAGACGTAATCTCTAGAGATGACCTTTTAGACTGATACCTTGGTGAATAACCTTGGTAATTTTTAATGACACCTGGGGGATGGTCATTGGTGAAACGAACTGATTGTCAATATTAAATTTTGTAGCCACATCTTCAATTTATAGAAAATTTTATTTTTATTATGATATATCTAATGATTTCTTTCTCATAGCTTAAAGTTCTTTTCATGACCTTTTTGAAGTATCTCAAGTTCACATGTAAAATGTTTCTCTTGTTTCCCTTACTGGGCCATCTTCTCACCATTTCTTTTGATGTATATCCACAGGTTATAATATGTAGTATTAAACCTTAGAATAACATTAGGATAAGCCTTTATAGTGTTTATGAATAATATTTTATGTTGATTTCATGTATTATGTTCCTGGTTTCCAAGACACTAAACCTTAAAGATCCTCAGTTTTGTGTAATGTAATGAAATTTTATGTTATTTTAAAGCGGGATGATATACCCTACTGATGTAAGCCCACTTGGTTCAGGATCATATCATATAGTTACTATTCTTGGTCATTCAAGTCTCACTAATCCTTGTCTAGGGGTAATTAATAAACTGACGAATTTTATATTAAGGAAACCCCTCTCCCCTCCACTATAAATGCCACCCATCACACCGTCAATTCCTCACACCTCTCAAGCTCCAAGAATTCTCTAAAATCTTCCCAAACACCTTTATTAGCCCCTCCCCAACGTACCAGAGCTTCTGGTATCATCAAATGACCATGCATAGTCCCTTATGGAGGTTCTCATGTGATGGATTCAAGAGGTAATTTCTCTCCCTCTTCTCCTTTAATTTCCATTCAAGTTCATGTTCATTTGTTGATCTCTCCCCACCATTATTCATCCAAATGGTATTTTAACTATAGTACTATACATGTATGGTAATTTTATGATTATAGTGGGATATTATATAAGTCAACCCATTTCCCTCTTCCTTTTATTTTATTAAATAGAATGTTGTTCGCGAGGTGTTAATTTATCACCTTCAAGAACGACATGCTCTGTTCTTCCATTTCAACCTTTAGATCTGGTCATGATACCAGTTTTCTAGATGAACCAGAATATTTTATATGTATTATGTCATATTTGAAGTTCTTGAACTGGCTTATGAAGATATTACTAAGTGATATATTAAAACAACTTCATTGTGATCGAAAAAACGCCCAAATTAACCCAAACAATCTTCATTTAATTATTATCTAGTGATTCATCCACATGGATATAATATAATTATTTATAATATCATTCAGAAACCTATAATATCATTAATGATATGTAACACCATATCTAAAATTTTACCCATGTTCCACCAGAACTTCAATTTATGACTAAAATTGAACCACCCAAGAAAAACCACAAAAACAAACATCCCCAAACAATGTTTTTAAACTCTCTACGTCATCAAAAGGAAAATAAAATGACATAATAAAACCATAATGAATTCCATTAATGTAAAAAATGTTCTGTAATTTCTAATTAATGAATGTATTGTCATTATACATGACATTAATGAGAAGGATGCATTCGGTTACAAGGTTAGGGGAAATCTCAAACCCAATTTTCTTCCTTCGGGTTCTCCCACTTTCACTCCATTTTTTATATGGTTACTCCGTAAAGATAATTTGTTAATAATTATCTTTACTTTTATTGGATATACATGTTTTTCACTGTTTTTTATGTCAAACCAAATGTTTTCGAAAAGAACTCCTCTTCGAAGAACACCCCTTTTACTTCTCAGTCAAAGTGGACGGTTCTTGTAACATGTATGTTATTACCTCATTATTTTGGGAACTGAAATCTTATGAATGTGTTATTATGAGATGAAACCCATTCCATTTCATGGGTTAGTTATATAAAGTTTTGTTATTTGTTCTATGTGGCAAGCATTATGATGATAATGTTATGATGTGATGGGTGCACCCGGAATTATATCATGCGATATGAATGTTTCAATGTGACAGGTGTGCCCAGAATTATACAACGCTCCAATGAATTTGGTAAAGTGATGAATCTCATTAGTAAATGTGAAATTATGTGTGAACAAAATGCTATCTTGGTTCAAAAGTATGTGTGGTAGTTAACCACAAAGACGTGATGTTTCATTTTTATGCATTGCAATATTTCAAGTCTTTTATTTATGCTCCTCTAATGTTCATGATCTTTTTGCCTATGTTATGATTATGCTCACCCCATGATATATTGTTCTTATCTATACTGTTACTGGGCTTCTAGATCACCTCTTTTTTTTGTATTTTTTCAGGTGGATACAAGTACTCAGGAGAGGACATGTTCCAATAAAAAGTTAGAGAAGAAGAAATTAAATAAATGTTTATATTTGATGTTGTATTTGTTATGTATGGTCCTAGTTTTCCCAAGACACTAAAACATTGGATCCTATATGTGTAATAATATTATGTTTTTTATCTTTAAAATGATGTAATAGTAATGTATGAAAATGTTTTGGTCGCTATAATAATAACACCATGATTTCCATATGTAGTTACTAAATTATGTTTTCAATACCAAACCTTCACAGTTTCAAATTTTTCAAAACATGTCTCACTTAAAAATCACTATCCTATTAGAAATTATTCTTACTGAAACTTCAACGGACATTTAGAAAAATTTAAACCTTTACCTTCATAGTTGACAATGTATCCCTTTTAACAACTCCCCCTAAATGCCTATTTCCATAAATGGATTAGCATATATAATGTATAGATTTATGAAAAATCATTTCTCTTCCCCTTGAAAACACTATAAAATGACTATATTAGAGATTATATGTAAACATATACCACAACATTTGAGTGAATGTGGTTGGATTCCCATGTTGGACCTTATTATGGGAAAAAATTCCTTCGGTAATGGTTTTTCGAATATATCATAAATGTATTCTATTATGGGAACATATTATAACATGATTTAATAATTCCTTGCATGACCTTTTAATAATTTAAATATAATGACTATACATTTTTTTAGAGTTTTTTTTAGATTTATAGAACTCATATTATCACAACCGTAGACTCGTGGTAACATCACATTAATTAAAAATTAATCCAACTGAGTAATCATCCACATATGATTGATTAATACTAGGTGGGGGGGGGTCAACGTATTCATCTCCAGTGATGATAATACAAGAGAATTTTATTATTTTTAAAATTTACACTCCCAAAAACTTATCTCACAAAGAGAAATATATTTGACGTTTATTTTACAAAATCCTCACTTCCCACTCAATTAGAATCTGTATAACAGAACAAATTAATTAATATTTGGTAGTTATATTTGATACCTATTTTTTGTCCATTTATATATGTGTGATTTCAATTTTCAGCTAATGTATGAGGTACTTTTAGAGAACTTCGGGGTCATTTACATAATGTAAAAACAAAAACAAAATATCTATTTATGAAAAAAAAAATATTTAATACATTCAATCATCATTCAAAACTCTTTATAAATCCTAATAATTATAATAGATCATTATAAATCCTTATTCCTGATGAAATTTGTGTAGATAGAGGTTCTTAATTTTCTATGAAAAAAATAATGAGTTGTTTTTTTGAAAAAAATATTGAGATAAAAAAATATAGTTCCTATCATTTTAGGATTCCAGTAAAAGGAATCATTTTGTTTCACTATGATTGATAATATTAAACACCATCTTCATCTTTTAAAAAAATTTATCCCATGTACCTTCATCATTCACACCATGATAATATAATCAAAATACACAATCAAAATAGTGGAAATCTCCAAATTTTATTCAATGTAAATATTAATATCAGTTTATCAATTATTTAATTTCATCTTTCTAGAGATGATATAGAATTTATAATATCGTGTTATGAGATAATTAATTATCTCCTACAATGATATATTATACCTACATACATAAATTCCATATTATAAAATTAAATATCTACATGGTTTGAAAAATGTAAACATTAGCGTAATGGCCCACATTTTGATAAAATGAGTTAATATCAATATGAAAATATTCGTAACTAATTTGTTATGTAATTTCATGAAAATTTATAATAGTTTCTATCATTTCCTATGTAAAAAATTATCATCAAAATAAATTCCATCAATTTGTGTTAAAAAATTTATAAACAATCAATCTTTGTTTCTAATCACTTCATCATCTTCATTAAACCTTTTTTGAAACAACAAATTCTTATAAATAAAAATCTTATATTTTATTTATAATAAGTTCCCAAGAATCATTATTTTTAATTTGATCCATCACATAATTCATATAATTAATCTACTCCTAATGCTCAAGAGCAACATTAACATATTTTGGATCAACTATTTAATAAAATAATGTTTTTGAAACAAACAGTAATTTTCATCTTGTTTGAACAATATTTTGTTGATAACCAACGATGATTTGATCACACACATGTCTCATTATCCTATAATTATATGTATTATTTTGTTCATTATAACTAGAAACTCCTATGTTTGATTCCTCTATCTACATGGAGTAAATAACTATAGAAATCATATTTATGTTTCTCAGTAGAACCTCATATGTCCTCTTTGTCATCATTTTCTATATGTGTTTGTAAAATATATTCATAATATTTTTCATTAATTTTAGTATAAATTGTGAAGTGAAATGTGTTTCATTTGTTGTCAATAAGGCATGATTTTGTCATATGATGAATGGATGTCAAGGAATGTCAAGATGTGAATGACAAAGGATGTGATGCTGTTGGTGAGGAATGGAGAATGGCCATGGTACTAAGATGCATGTTACTTAGGAGATTCACTAAGTGACATAGGATGTTGTGGTTGAAACATTCTATATGTATATCTGACGATTGTTGAACTGATCTTTAAGTTCATAGAACTTGTATCTTGATGATACAAAGTCACAACAATGTTAGAACTCCATACATTGTGAAGACAATGCATGAGGAGATAAAAGTGATCCATCCACAATCACTAAGTGGATGACGTGGTTGAATGAATTACATGAACTATCACTTAGTGCATGTGAATTTGATGTTGATCCAAATTGATCTATGATTGGATCATTGAATAATGTTGAAGAATTATTTGATTCAGGAGCTTCGGTTGAAGATGAAGAACCTTCAGGAATTCCACCTCCTAAGTATAGATTATATGTTAAGGAGGATTGGTGAATTCTAATGAAGAAGATGGAGAATATGTGTTAGAAGAGAAGAAATATAGAATGAATGGCTTAGAGGTAGAGGTGGAATTTGGAATTTGAACTTGGGTTACTTTGTTTTTATACAAAGTCCCTAAGTCTCTCTCTAGCAAAAAGGAAGCCACCAAGGGCCAGCCTTAAGGGTTCAACCCAAGGCACATGTGGGACTAGGTCACCACGCCCAAGGGGATCTCATGGGGCCAGCCCAAGAGAGACCGGGGCCGTGTATAAGCCCCGAGGCCACGCGGTGATGAAGCTCGCGCAGCGTGAGAGCATGGAGAGCGCCCGTGTGTGTGCATAGTGGGCGCCAGTGGCGCGCCCGCAGGGAGTAGAGTGGGCGCAGAGCGCGCCCGCAAAGAGAACATAGTGCGGGCCGGCACAGTGGAGGGAGGAGTTCAATTTCGGTGAAGGGGGCAGCGGATGTTTGGTAAAACGAGGAAATTCCGCGAGTCGTTTTGATGTGGGATGCGGGATTTTGCCGCGGAAGAGATCCTGGCCGCCAATCCAATCGCGCGACTGATCACAACCGCTCTTCACATCCCGCACGCGATCTTCTGATCGTGGCCGTCCTAAGATCTGATCCGACGGCTGCCACATCGTCTTCCTCAAGCTCAGACGAAGACCACCCTGCGATGCCGCCGCTGAACCAGAGGCCTCCCGAATGAAGAATTCGAGTTCCCGGCCACCTCCGATCGAAGTAAAGGGTCCATCCTGTTCGTCTGGACACACTGAACACGACCATGCATTAAAATGACCATGCATGTAACGTAGTGAATAATTAGGCCAAGGCCGAGGAAAACGGAGTTGCCAAGGCCATTCCACATCGCTCGTATGCTTAAACAAATCCATGCATGCGTTGGCATGCTCTTGCACGTGAAGGAAACCAAAGAAGAAGGAACCCGCGTTGAAACAGAGGAAAGAAATCAAAATTTGGAAAGATTTTGAAGATCTAAAATCTTCGGTGATTCAAGATTTAACACACGGATGGACTGAGGCATCTCTCTGCCTATAAAAAGAGAGCCCATGCTCTCGTTTATTTTGTCTGAAGATTTGTTGAAGATCTGGAGTCCCGTGAGTGCTCTCTGCCCCACGAAGAAAGAAGCCCCATGAAAATTACTTGCACGGCTGTTGTCCCAAATCCACCCGAGGCTTTGAAGGTGTTCCTTGTGTGCAACTCCTTTGCGCGTCAAGAAGAAGGAGTTGAAGTGTTCCCTGCGCGCCTTTCCTGTGGGCGGCAGGAAGTACCCGGGGCAGTAGCCCTTGCGCGCCCCGTGGTTGAGGTGCCTTGCACCCGAGGCCTTGCACGGCTCTTGTGCCTTGTGCACCCAAGTGCTTGCGCGGCAGAAGAGAAGTTGGTCGCGGCTCAAGCATACCCTTGCGCGCCTCCTTTGAGATCAAGTGAAGAAGACCACCTACGGACTGTGGGTGTGTGCGAAGTGGAGAAGAGGACCCAAGGATTTCATGCCTTGTGTGTGAACCAAGTGAAGACACATTTTGTGTGTGCAAAATTGAAGAACAACCTACGGGTTAAGGGTGTGAAACAAGAAGTGGGAAGAGGCCCAAGTCAAGTGTGTGCAAAACAAAGAACAATTTATGTGTACTTGAACAAGTAACAAAGAAGGCCGAACCTAGGTGTGTACAAAGTGTACGCATTTAGATTTTGAAGGAAGAGGACATCCACACTAAAGTATAACACACTTTTAAGTGTGTAATCAAAAGAAATAAAGTGTGTGAAGTTCAGAGAAGGTGTGTGCTTGAAGTAATTACACCCTTTGTGGGTTTATTGCACCGAGAAGAAGAAGGGAAGTGCATGCATGCATGCATGCACGTGCACACGTGAACAAAGCCAAATCTGGTTGTGTGCATATGAGTTGTCCAAGACCAGAAGATCTTGAAGAGATTGAGAAGCCATGCAGTCAGTGCATGAAGATGCAGAGATGCCATGCACTCAGTGCATGAAGATGATTTGTTGTGAGACTGGACCAGACTAATGTTAACGATATCAGTTGTATGAGTATTCAGTAGTTAGAGAGAGAAGCCAGGTCATCCTGAGAAGAAGGAGATAAAGCCTGAGCAAGACGAGAAGACCTGATCAACTCAAGTGATCAGAGGTACAGAGCAAGGCCAGCAGTCATTATCCCAGACTGCTGAAGATACTCGAAGAAGCTTAAAGTGAAGAAGAGCTACTCGTGTGACTCGAGGAGCCAGGAGAAGCCCCCTTTGAGACTCGGGGTGGAAGAAGTCTTCAGTGGGATTATGGAGCAGGCCAGTGGGACTCTGGTAACACTGTGGGACGCAGTATAAAGACCCTCCTGTGGGACTCAGGAGAGATACAGTGGGACTCTGTATCGACCATTGTAACACTAACAGATTATAATGGAAGAAACCATGTTGGGGCATATAACCAACATGGCAAGGACGTAGTCCTTTGGTGTCGATCCTTGTAAATCCTTGTGTCCAGTGCCTTTACATTTACTGCATCATTCGTGGAAAGGTGAGAGATACAAGAAGAGTGGATCGAGGCCTTAACAAGCCATAGAGGTTTAATTGATAAAGAATCACTTAGTAAAAAAGTTTTAAGGGATCACTGATTCACCCCCTCCACCTCTCAGTGATTCACACTGATCTGGGCACTTCAATTGGTATCAGAGGGAAGGTTACCTCTAAAAGATCCAAGGGAGTCTTTATGAAGTGCAGATTTGAGGAAATGAGCGACTAACCTCAAATGGAGATATCTTCCTAGACTCAGAAAAATAGAAAGAAGAAACAGGCCAAGAAGATGAAGAAAGCCTGTCCTAGCTGTGATGATGTTGGAACAATGAAAGATCTTCAAAGTGCAATCAAATATCTTTAGAAGACAGTCCCCATGGAAGTGGTAATGTGTATAGCTACAGGAATCCTTGATCATCAAGAAGAAAAATCACAGTTAGAAGAAGAAGCCAATGCAATGGAAGACCAATTGGCCAAAAGGGTTGGCATAACCAACACTCTCAGAAAGCTGGTGAAGGCTAAAGATGAAATAGTATAGCTTTGAAATGAAAGATATAAAGACACTATTGAAGAATTGAAAATAAGCCTTTCTGAGAATGAAATCTTTAAAGTAGTAATCAATGATGTTTACCATGCACTGGAGAAGAGGCATAGAGTATCAATGGTTGTTAAAGATGCTCAGCTTGAAGACAAAGTAAAAAGGGTGAAGGAGCTTGACAACTCATTTCTTGAAATGAATAAGGTGCATGAAGATGAGATGATACAGTCGGAAGAGAAATGGGAAGGAAAGCTAAGAACTGTTGAGGATGAGAAGAACTCCCTTAACATGAAGTGTTTAGAATTAGAGGTGATATTGAAAAATCTGCAATCACCCAAAGCTGAAGCCTCCCAGTCAGCTGAAAGATGAAATGTTGCCACTCAAGTGAGCTTTGAGAAGGATGATTTTAAAAGAAATACATCCTCTAATAAAAGGGAAACATCATCTAGAAAGAAGGTACCATCCATACCATCTTGTACTGATGCTTCTAATTGTGTTTCCACAAAAAGTGCAGGATGGAAAAATAATTCCAAACAAGTATGGATGAAGAAAATGAAGAAGCAGAACTCTCCTGAAGCAGCACAACAATTCAAGACAAGTACCCTACAATCAGAAGGAATCAAAAAAGTCAAGATTTGTGGGACAATGTTGGTGTTGTAACAAGTATGGGCATTGTGCAAAAGATTGTTGGTACAATCCACTGAATGCCAAAGCACAGAGGAAGCCCATGCCTAGGGGGAGCAAGCCAGAAGAAATGAAGTAGCATCCACAGGTCCAGAGACATCTGTTTACTGTAAATAGAATTGGATTACTTGACAACATCTGGGATGATTGCAAAAGTGGTCAAAAAGATACATGTCTATCTCCAACTGTATCCAGAGCTAAAAAGAAGAAAAGATCACAGAACCTGGCTCAGAAAGAATCCTTGGGAAGCAAGCATAAGAATGTAGAAAATGCTGTCAAGAAGTGTTTGAGAAATGAAGATAAGTCCTTGGAGTCTGAGTCCAAGAAGGGTGATGCATCCAGAAGGACCACCAAGAAGTGCTTCTACTGTGGAAAGAATGGTCATACCATGGATCTTTGTAAACAAGCCATGAAATATAATAGAAGCCAACTGCACTCAAATAGACAATCAATCCAGAAGAAGAAGAAGGGATTGATTGAAAATAAGTTGCCTAAGAAAGGTAGCTTAACAGCATCAAAAGAACCATGTGGAATATCCAGAACTGAGGCCACACTTCCAAGTGACTTACTAGTCATATGGCCAAATCAGTTGCAACTTGCCAAAGATCTGCAAAGAGTTGAATATGAAGTTCTGGCAATTGCTAAGGCAAAAGGGAAGAAGAAGATTTCACATGAAGATGTATTGAGATCCACACCAGCACAAACATCATTGAAGATCAAATGTGCATGTTTGAAGAATGGTGAAAATGGGACATCTCGGTTGAGAGAATCTTCTCAACCTTGTTGTTCACATTGATGAACCAAGGAGGTTCTATCTTATTCCCTAATCACTTGTATTTACATGTACTGGAATTGCAGGGAATTGAAGATGATGATCATTCTCATCTGGAGGATGGTTTGTAAAGAATGGAGTGCACCCCTTGAGGGGGAGCCAATCTGGAGAAGATGGTATTCTAAGATTTAATATCATCTTGAAAAAAAAGCTTAAGGTATTCCAATCATACTTTCATCCCTTGTTTCTTAATTGAGTTTATCTTGTCAATTAAGGGGGAGTATAGATTGAAGACAAATAGATGAAAGGGGGAGCTTTATCTTTGCACCTGAACCTTCTAATGTGTTTTGTGAAGTATGTGCAGGATTTAGCAATTTATTATTATATCTGAAAAATTTTCAAACCCCTGAAGCATGATCTCACATGTATAGTGAATGTTGGACAACATTGAGTACCTTGGTTACATCACTCTTGTTTTCTACACCGGGTTAGCCCAAGTAGACTTAGAGTTGATCTACTAAAGGTTCCGTGCTCAGAAGAACATGTGACATCATCCCTCTCTTAGTTATTTTCAAGAAGATGCTATTCAATGGGAGGATGAAATATTTTGAAGAGAGCCACACCACACCTTTGCATTTGATTGCCAATAAGGGGGAGAAAATATTGGCACACATATTGACCCATTCATATGTGCTGAAGAAGTGTATTGACAACAAATACAAAGGGGGAGATTGAAGTGCAATGTGTTGCATTTGTTGTCAATAAGGCATGATGTTGTCATAAGATGAATGGATGTTAAGGAATGTCAATATGTGAATGAAAAAGGATGTGATGTTGTTGGTGAGGAATGGAGAATGGCCATGGTACTAAGATGCATGTCACTTAGGAGATTCACTAAGTGACATAGGATGTTGTGGTAGAAACATTCTCTATGTATATCTGACGATTGATGAACTGATCTTTAAGTTCATAGAACTTGTATCCCGATGATACAAAGTCACAACAATGTTAGAAGTCCGTGCATTTTGAAGACAATGCATGAGGAGATGAAAGTGATCCATCCACAATCACTAAGTGGATGAAGTGGTTGAATGATGTCCATGAACTATCACTTAGTGCATGTGAATTAGATGTTGATCCAACTTGATCTCTGATTGGATCATTGAAGAATGTTGAAGAATTATTTGATTCAGGAGCTTCGGTTGAAGATGAAGAACCTTCGTGAATTCCACCTCCTAAGTCTAGATTATATGTTAAGGAGGATTGGTGAATTCTAATGAAGAAGATGGAGAATATGTGTTAGAAGAGAAGAAATATAGAAGGAATGTCTTAGAGGTAGAAGTGGCATTTGGCATTTGAACTTGGGTTACTTTGTTTTTATAAAAAGTCCCTAAGTCTCTCTCTAGCAAAAAGGAAGCCACCAAGGGCCAGCCTTAAGGGTTCAACCCAAGGCACATGTGGGACTAGGTCACCACGCCCAAGGGGATCCCATGGGGCCAGCCCCAGAGAGGACGAGGTCGTGTATAAGCCCCGAGGCCACGCGGTGATGAAGCCCGCACAGCGTGAGCGCAGGGAGAGAGCCCGTGTGTGTGCATAGTGGGCGCTAGTGGCGCGCCCGCAGGGAGCAGAGTGGGCGCAGAGCGTGCCCGCAGAGAGAACACGGTGCGGGGAGGCACCGTGGAGGGAGGAGTTAAATTTCGGTGAAGGGGGCAGCGGATGTTTGATAAACCGCGGAAATTCCGCGAGCCGTTTCGATGTGGGACGCGGGATTTTGCCACGGAAGAGATCCTGGCCGCCCATCCAATCGCGCGACTGATCACAGCCGCTCATCACATCCTGCACGCGATCTTCTGATCGTGGCCGTCCAAAGATCTGATCCGACGGCTGCCACATCGTCTTCCTCGAGCTCAGCCGAAGACCACCCCGCGAAGCCGCCCTGAACCAGAGGCCTCCCGAATGAAGAATTCGAGTTCCCGACCACCTCCGATCGAAGTGAAGGCTCCATCCTGTTCGTCTGGACACACTGAACATGACCATGCATTAAAATGACCATGCATGTAACGTAGTGAAGAATTCAGACGAGGCCGAGGAAAACGGAGTTGCCAAGGCCGTGCCACATCGCTCGTATGCTTAAACAAAGACATGCATGCGTTTGCATGCTCTTGCACGTGAAGGAAACCGAAGAAGAAGGAACCCGCATTGAAATAGAGGAAAGAAATAAAAATTTGGAAAGATTTTGAAGATCTGAAATCTTCGGTGATTCAAGATTTAACACGCGGATTGAATGAGGCATCTCTCTGCCTATAAAAGGAGAGCCCATGCTCTCGTTTATGTTGGCTGAAGTTTTGTTGAAGATTCGGAGTCCCGTGAGTGCTCTCTGCCTCACGAAGAAAGAAGCCCCGCGCAAATTACTTGCGTGACTGTTGTCCCGAAACCACCCGAGGCTTTGAAGGTGTTCCTTGCGTGCAACTCCTTTGCACGTCAAGAAGAAGGAGGTGAATTGTTCGCTGCGCGCCTTTCCTCTGCGCGGCAGGAAGTACCCGGGGCAGTAGCACTTGCACGCCCCGTGGTTGAGGTGCCTTGCACCCGAGGCCTTGCACGGCTCTTGTGCCTTGTGCACCCAAGTGCTTTCACGACAGAAGAGAAGTTGGCCGCAGCTCAAGCATACCCTTGCGCGCCTCCTTTGAGATCAAGTGAAGAAGACCACCTACGGACAGTGGGTGTGTGCCAAGTGGAGAAGAGGACCCGAGGCTTTCATGCCTTGTTTGTGCACCAAGTGAAGACACATTTTGTGTGTGCAAAATTGAAGAACAACCTACGGGTTAAGGGTGTGCAACAATAAGTGGGAAGAGGCCCAAGTCATGTGTGTGCAAAACAAAGAACAATTTATGTGTACTTGAACAAGTAACAAAGAAGGCCGAACCTAGGTGTGTACAAAGTGTACGCATTTAGAAGTTGAAGAAAGAGGACATCCACACTATAGTATAACACACTTTTAAGTGTGTAATCAAAAGAAATAAAGTGTGTGAAGTTCAGAGAAGGTGTGTGCTTGAAGTAATTACACCCTTTGTGGGTTTATTGCACCGAGAAGTAGAAGGGAAGTGCATGCATTCATGCTTGCACGTGCACACGTGAACAAAGCCAAATCTGGTTGTGTGCATATGAGTTGTCCAAGACCAGAAGATATTGAAGAGATTGAGAAGCCATGCAGTCAGTGCATGAAGATGCAGAGATGCCATGCACTCAGTGCATGAAGATGATTTGATGTGAGACTGGACCAGACTGAAGTTAAAGATATCAGTTGTCTGAGTATTCAGTAGTTGGAGAGAGAAGCCAGGTCATCCTGAGAAGAAGGAGATAAAGCCTGAGCAAGAAGAGAAGACCTGATCAACTCAAGTGATCAGAGGTACAGAGCAAGGCCAACAGACTTTATCCCAGACTGCTGAAGATACTTGAAGAAGCTCAAAGTGAAGAAGAGCTACTCGTGTGACTCGAGGAGCCAGGAGAAGCCCCCTGTGAGACTCAGGGTGGAAGAAGTCTTCAGTGAGATTCTGGAGCAGGCCAGTGGGACTCTGGTAACACTGTGGGACACAGTATAAAGACCTTCCTATGGGAATCAGGAGAGATACACCGGGACTCTGTATCGACCATTGTAATACTAAGAGATTATAATGGAAGAAACCATGTTGGGGCGTATAACCAACATGGCAAGGACGTAGGCCTTTGGTGCCGAACCTTGTAAATTCTTGTGTCCAGTGCCTTTACATTTACTGCATCATTCGTGGAAAGGTGAGAGATACAAGAAGAGTGGATCGAGGCCTTAACAAGTCATAGAGGTTTAATTGATAAATAATCAATTAGTAAAAAAGTATTAAGGGATCACTGATTCACCCCCTCCCCCTCTCAGTGATTCACACTGATATGGGCACTTCAAATTGAATAAATAGTATTCCATATTTTATTATTTAATCTTATATATAATACAAAATATAAATAATTTAAATGAAACATTATATATTCACCTATAAGAACAATATTTTTAGGATTTCAACCATTATTATTTATGATGTAGGGATGCCCAAAAACCCTAAATTGTTTCAAACATGGAATATCAATATAGAATTTTTTTAGGATTCATATCAGAACATGGTCTATTGAAACAAGGATTCTATATATAAAATACCATACTCGTTTCATTCCTCTAAATTAAATGTTAATGATAATGATAAATTATCATTGTAAATCCCATTTGTTCGGAAAATCTATTAACCCTTTCATCCACACCATTATTATATTTTTTGTATATCACACTAAAATTGTTATAAAACCGATTATCATCCAGTTAAATTGAAAAATAATCATTATTGAATTCTAAAAAATTATTATTTCATATCTTTTACCAAGGATATAGAATTTTTTTTTCTACTCTTCTCATGAAAATCTAAAAAATAATATGAGCATCTCATTTATGTATACAATAAATAGAACATGTAAAGAGAGTAAAATCATCATGTATTAAAATAATTTATTTCTATCTGATTATTATATTTTACTCACTATACCAAAAATATTATAATTAATTATTTATATGGGATAATTGGAATGAGTTTAATCATTATTGTGTGTATATTTTCTATTCATCCTTTTCAGAAAAATTGAACAACACCAATCTAATATTATTTTCTTATTATAAAAATCACAAAAACTATATCACATCGACCATGTGATCATTTTTCTGTCACATATGACTAAACCATTTAATCAACAAATTATTTTTCCCCCATTATTATTTTATAACATTTATTCTATATATCACCGAGATGAGAAAAATACCATTTCTATGTTGGATTCTTGTAATAATGTTTTTATATTAAAATCATTCCAAAATAAATCTTTTCCTTAAAGAAACATATTTATTTTCTTTATGAAAAATTTCTAAGACACTCAACAATTTATATTACATGCCATAAATAAATAATTACTTCCTTTATTATACATTTTCTTCCATAAAAATAAAATGTTCATCAACATTGATTCTATGTGATTCATTATTACTAAACATTAATATCCATTTATTAAAATATGTTGAATTTGAAAACAGTTTCATGTCTTGTGTCTTGTGCGAGGGTAAACCACTCTCTAAAATAGATGGTGTATATCCTTTTGTAGTTATGAGGGATATATATATATATATATATATATATATAAAATAGGATATTTTATTATTCCCATTATCTTCCTTCACATATAGATTTTGATAATTGTTATAAACATGTTTTAATTCATGTAAAAAAACACTTTAGAAATATATCAAGGATATTTACATCGCTCACAAATAATATCTAATGGTTTGAACCTATTTTTAACGCTGATTAAAACGGTCTAAATATTCCATATTTGGGCAGATTGGTTCCCCCTTGAGTATTTTGTCATATAATTTATGGGACAACTATAGTGTTGTTGATTTAACAAAAATATATGTTTTATCATTCCTCCAAATCCAAAACAATACAAATAGTATCCATTGAATGATTATTTTCTATATTACTTCCATACTACCAAGAATTGTAATCAATTTTTTAATGAATTAATCTTACAATCCACATCATAATATTTAATAACTCATAATTTCCAATTATTACATTAAATATTATTCTTTAATTTTGATTTTATTCCATATTTATCTAAATTAGATGTAGTAGAAACATTTTTTAGTTATTGAAATTTTTTGAAACATGTGAATTTAAATTTTTTTAGGGTTTTAAATATTTATTATTTTCTCTTCATTCTTATTATTGGGAACCTATACTATTTTCATTTTGGCTATTGAACAAATATATTGTTGATTCTTCTCAAGTTCACACTTTCTAGAATCTTCACCAACATTAGCCAATGTTATTTTGAGACTTGTATCTTTGTGGTAAAATTTATAGAATAGTTTTTTAATCGCATTCCAAATCATCCTCCATATGTTTTAACTTCACATCAATACATTTATTATGATTACATTATTTTTTAGATATTTTTTAATATATATAAATATGTTCCAAAAATATAGACTTTTCTTGAAGAATACATTTTTGATTGTTATATATATATATATATATATATATATATATATTACTTTTTACAACCTCTTGATTTCAACATCACGTCTAAAAATATTTCGAATTCATTTTTTACATTATCTAGTCAGAAGATAAAATAACTGAATGTATTATACTTTAGAAATGTTTTTTTTCATTTATTCCGTCATTAACTAATTGAATAATAATAAATCATATAGAAAATGTAGTTAATTTCTTCACTTCAACATCATATTCAAAATATTCATCATCATTAGAAAAAAAATCATTTAGATTTGGAGACCATTTTATATTTTCCTATTGAATAATATTTGTATAATTAAACATGTTTATTCCAGGATTTTCATAGTATTATTTCATATTTATCAATTTATTCATCATTTATTTATAATTTTAATTCATAGAAAAATATATATAATCTCCACATTTAAATAATTTTTTAGGTAAAATCCCTTCATACTTTCATGTACCTATTTTCACTTATTCAGAATTCAAGGAAAATAATTCATCAATATTTTCACTTGTATTATTTTTGGTGTCAATGTAAATAGTGTTTTCATATATAAGAACATTATTGGAATTTATTTTGTAGACAACATTGATGAATATTTTCCGATCAACATTTTCATCTATTTTAATAACTGTTTCACATCACAATTAATATGTAATTACAGAACTATGATTTTCATCCAAACTTATTGTTTTAGGATCTCTATCTTCCAAATATTATTATACAGAATCAAAATAACCAATTAGAATTCATATGATATTTTAAAAAATTTATAATCATCCATCATGTCCCTAATATATCTTATATTTCAAAGAATATCATTCACAATTGTTATAATGTCACCAATCGATTCATACTCAGCCATTTTGTAACCCTCATAAATCAACTAACAAATTTTTAATTATTCTCATTAGAATTTTATTTCCTTGATATATATTTTCCAAATTATCCCAGAAACCTTGATATGTTAAAAATCCCTTAACCATAAATAATTGAATTTTAAAAATTGATAATAATAATACATTATTATCACTTCCATTATTCAATTTATTTTTGTGATAAATAGATAGATGAAGAACTGATTAAAGAAGATGAAAAAATCCATATATATAAGATTCCAAAATATAATATCCAAGATACATATGAGGAACACACATTAAATAAATAAATAAATGATAGTTACTTATGTAAAAAACAATAATAACCTTATTTTTTCCACAATTCAAATTTTCCAAAAAAAATTCTATTAAAAACATCATTAGAGTGTAAATGAATAGACAATACACTCTAATACCATTTGAAAAAGACAATCCAAGATCATTATAATAACTGGAAGGGGGGATTCATTGATATAATTTCCATTCATTTTATTTATCTTGTATAATAGTATTTTCATCATGTAATATATTTATTCTTTATCTAAAAAAACAATTAACATATCTAATGAAAAATGAGTATTTAAATTTTCGTAAACACAATAAGATTATCTATTCCTGAACATGGATTTGAAATAATACAATACCTCACAATCTACTATAAATGAATCTATTTATTTCGATGCAAAAAGTAAGAAATACCCACGAATGTGTATAGAATTTTGAGGAATATAACAATTTATATTTTTCTTCTACCACAAATGATGGAAATTAATTTTTATATGAATTTAAGAAACCATATATAGTGTGATCTGATCATATTTATATGATTCAAAAATAAAATCAACAAATAATCATTTTCTAACATAAATGAATTTATGAACAACATATCAAATCAAAAAAAGAAAACATAATTTGATGGAACTCTATAATTATTCTATATGATTGATCAAACTAATTATTTGGTCAAACCCCATGTATTAATTATATATCATTAAAATTTTCAAATTAATTTCTTTCATTCCCAACATTTTTATTTCGATTTCTCACTATAATGTGGGGATACCCTGAGGAAAATTTATACTGGTCACTACTTTTGTACAAAGGTTTTATCAAGAAAACTATTTCCTAAACATTCATCTACAATAATTATGTCAGAAAATTCATTGATATTTATTTATCCCACACATCAATAAATTTCACCTTATTTTATACAATGAACATTTTTTATAGTTCCGTCAGAAGATAAATTCTTCAGGAACCTTAAATTGTTTATATATACATCAAAATACACTCTTTTGGTTAAAATTGAATATTAAAACATCATTAGACCATTTCAAAAATCTTTTCATCTATTAATGATTCTTTTCGAATGTTGTTGAATCATCCAAGACTTCATACCTATTATAATTTATATAAAACATTTATCATATGAAATTGTTTTTCATTATGATTTTATTGATTTAATTGAAAGAATTTAATAGAAAATAAATCCAAGTCCAATTCACCAATCCATATGAAATTTTTATACTATAATCATTGTAAAAAAGTATATATTCGGTAGTACCTGACAATAATTTCATTTAAAACTCAATATGATTATAATTTTAAAATATATTCTTTATTTTTAAATAACAACTCAAACTGAAGAAACTATATATGAAATAACTCAATAATAGATATCTTATCGATGTCTTAATATTTTTGATGAGTAATCATTTTTTTCTCCTCTGATTGATTAGAGTCAAATTGTGTCTATTGAATCTACACAAACCTTAATCAATTTAATAATTAATCAGAACAGATTTTGATGCATCAAATCACCTGAAAATGTTAGAATAATTTTTTTATTTCATGTAATTTATCTATCTTTGAATCTAGTCTGATGTACCGATCTAACTGATCAACTATAATATCAGCATCAACAACTTATTTTCAAAAATAGAGTCACCAAATGTTATCCATATAATATTATTTATATATTATGATGTAGTACATCAAATTTAATTTTACATCTGAATTTTTTATCATAGACAACTATTCATATGAATGATCAATGATGTTATTAGTATAATGGATCAATTTCAATATTTATTTATTCCATTATAGTACTAAAATACTAGTGGATTATTCAATGAATCATAAAATAAACTGTAATTTTCAAACAAATTTTATAAAACACCTTTGAAATATTATAAATCAATCTCTAAGACTCAAACAAAATTCTACACCTAGTTCTTCTCTATCCAATGATCTATAATCAAAAACCATAAAAATCATAGAATCGTTAGGAAAATGATATTAATCATTTCATCCACAAACTCTATATTTTATCATTAAATCATTATGATTTTAAAATCATTCATATTAATAAATAATTTTCTTTCTTTTTACAACATTTCTCACCATTTCATTCATTAATAATGGGTCACTTGTTTCTAATCATGTTATGATGTTTATAAGTTGATCCAACGAAAAAAATAATCACATTTTTCATCAAAAAAAATGAAAAGTAAATGTTTTTCTGATTTAACATCCTATTCTAATAAGATTCAGTTCATTCAAAAAAAATTATGGCCATGAGAACAATTTCACATTGTGAACATCTTCCTACCAATAAATGGAAATAGATGTACAATATAAAGAATTTTTCATCCATATACCTGAGTCGTGTAAGTCTTTATTAGATGGAAAAAACATACAATGTGATATGAGTAAAAAAATCAATAAAAACAAAACATTCAGTAAATACCCCTCCCACCATCAATATAAAAACCTCAAAATACCTTCCAAACATCATGTTCCCAACAAAAAATACTAAATGTTAATTTTCAATATTGAAGATAATTTCCAAGGGTCTTGAGATAATAGATCAATGGTATATGAATGGTCAGGACCATTTTCTTTGTATTATGGAAGACATGGTCACCCAAAAGGAAGCAGTGTTTTTTGTCAATCCGCAGAGTGTACATTGATGTTTAATGTGTTCATTGATAGACATGATAATCATGGAAAAAAACTCAATTAATATTTTCTTGATACATATTGATAATTCAGTAATATTTTGATGAAAATTTTAATTTCCTCATTTTTTATGTCTTATAAAAGGCCATATTTCATATTTTACATGAACAAGAAATGATATAAATGTTCTTTGTGTAAATATTGTTGAAAGAGAAATGCTTATGCCTTAATATATAAGGACACATCATATATTTTTCTATAGTTGAATTGAAATTGATAGTGTAATTGGTGGTTGTTGGTAGTGTATATGTATTTCACTAACATAAAATCTATTTTAAACTAATATTAAATATCCGGAGTGTGGTTCTACCACTAGAGGTAACCATGTAGATGGACCCACTTATTTAGAATTCTTATGGATTATTTTTTTGTTTCATCCTATATTGGGGAAAACATATAGATGAGAAATGAAAAATGGGTGATGAGTCATAACATGGCTTTGGTTGAGTGGATTAATGGTTTTGATTAGTCATTTCACATGTGTTATGAAACAATTGGTATATACATGAATGGAATATAATAGTATCAACTTAGTCAGTTTTGTATTGAGATCGCTTATTTCTTGGACCTTTGAATTAGAAATCATCTCTGGTGGTGGTGTTTTGCTTTCCATATATTATTATTTTTGAGGCTATTTTTGTCACCCAAAAGTTTTATTTTTAGGAAAAAAATCGTTATGGAGGAAAAGATATAGTGTTACATAAATTTCACAATACATATATACAACAAATTTGAGATTTTAATTTCATATATCATTTCCAAATTCAATATTAAAATGTAAACCATGTAGAGTACCTAGAAAATAATTCTACAGGTATTATTAATCATAAATTTCGAAATATACCAACTAGATGAGTTTATGGGGAAATATAAGTAATTTATAGTATGTTAGAATATTTAGGTTTATAATTATTTAATTAATTATCCCTTGAGCATGATAATGACGAATAACCCTTAATTTTAAATATGTAGTCTATGGGACTATTTTTCCAATGCATTTATAGATTATAAGTTGAGAAATCATTTAAAATAAGGTGTTGTAGAGACTATTAAATAATATAATAAAATTAATATAATATTTTTTATCGAAAAATTTATTATTTTAATAAAATACATGAATTTCCTAAATAGGTTCTTCAGTAGAGAATTTGATATCCCAATAGTGTCTACAATATGAGAAATACCTTATGTGTAATATATGTTTTATTGAAATTTTGGTATATGAGAGAAACAACCATAGGTGGAGTTATTAGAGTTTATTAAATAATAAATTCAATTATATAATTAATTATTTGACCTAATATTTCATTCATATCATACCTTTTTGGGATTTCCTTTGGGTTAGCCACCCTTATCATTATCAATCCGTTGATTGAAGGGAAAAGACATAGTTAAGGTGGTAATGTTCTAATATTAGAGGATTGGGTTCGATTAATATTTGAGGACTGTGATTGAATCTACGATAACAGAAATGATCAAATTTCATGACAATGATGAATTTTGTTGTCTATGTATAATTAATTGAACTGATATCCATTGTTCCATGAGCGAGGGAACAATATTTCATGTATCTCATTGTTCTTTGTGAATTATCTAAGCCATTTTGATATGAATAACTATTCTTATTATATGGAATGATTTTGAATTTTATACCATTTCGTTATTGTCATTATATTTTTTAAATAAATGGGAAACATGTTGGTATTGTGAAAGTCCCCATACTTGTAGCCTTAACCTCCTGCTTTAACATTATATTACATTTTCGATTAAACCAAATGTTATTCATTAATCATTATCAATAATGAAAAAATGTTTAGTTAAATATGTTTCAAAAAATTTTATTATCCCACTGGTAAAATGATAATAGTGAGATAAAATCAAGTGAAAATATGTAATTAAATGAACACCAGATTTAATGTGGAAACCCCCTAGACTGAAAGGGGTGATTAATCATGACATAAAAGGATATCACAATATAAAAAATCATTGTATATAAAATCACTCATTATTACAAGAATACTACACATTTAATTTTATCTTTTAAATATGTAGGAAAATATGAACCATAAAATACCACATAAATAAACACTACAAATAATATAAGGGATTAAATATTTCTCGATGAGATAATAAAAATAAGTTGGGTGATCGTATGTTATTTGATTTTCCCCCAACTCCTCACTCTTCCAATCACCTAGGGAAGTGGGTTTGGTCACCTCCATCATGAAAGACACCCACCCCCTTGAAAAAATATGAGTTTGAAACCATCTATATTAAAACATTGTTGACAATTCTAACACTTGGGGATTTTAATGGGAACTATTAAAATAACTTCACATCAATTATTTCATCCAAACCTGCGACTAATATCTCTAAATGAATGTTCAAGTATATTCAATATAAAAAATTAGCTGACTCAATAATCATTATCCTCTAATCGTCTATATTTTCACTAGTATAATTATGATTCATTCCCATAGTTCCTCGGTCCACCAGATCTCGAAAAACATTATTTTGAAACCAGAAACACATTATATTAGATTCAAAATATTGATTCTGTGATATATTCATGGAACTCTGACTGTAAAAAAATAATGTAACATGGATATTTCTAATCATGATATTTGATAATCACATTCTCATCCCAATTGAATCATTTCAAGCTTTATTAGCTACCATGTACTCATTCAT
This sequence comes from Viscum album, assembly GCA_963277665.1. Classification (NCBI taxonomy): domain Eukaryota; kingdom Viridiplantae; phylum Streptophyta; class Magnoliopsida; order Santalales; family Viscaceae; genus Viscum; species Viscum album. The sequence continues at coordinate 2,004,922,398 of OY728136.1, forward strand.
GGTCATTTATAATTTTCGAAATGAATATAATATTATAATCCATCTCATATATCATCCTATATGTGTAAAAACAAAACAAATAATATATTTACACTTATTGAAATAAAAAAATTGATGTAAAAAAAATTCAAAAGTAATCTATGATCCTCTACAACATAATGAATTCCCATTAATATTTTTATGTAAATTAGGATCCACATTAATGTGATTAAATGCTTTCATCATGTATTCTCCATTCACCAAAAAACATTCCCCACATCATGTTCAATTAATGGTCCTGTAAAAACCATAATAAGAATTAAAATCCACAAAATAAATATTTCTATATCATCCATACATCACAAAAATTCTCCATGCAGTTTATAGAATTATATTAATAAGCATATGGGTATATATTGGATAAAAGTCTTCCCTACAAGTATTTTTGATGAAATACCTCAGGTATGCCTTCTGTGGTTTCTAAATCAATAAGTTATAACATTCTCAATAAATATTTTTCCAATGAATAAATTTTTTCACATGTACTATTTATCAAACATTTTATCCAACTATGCCTTCATCTCATATATCTGATCATTGTTGGTGAATACAACTAATATTCTGTCCATATAAAATAGATTAATGATAAAATCATTAAAAATTAAACCCATTAAATATACATAGGGATATTAATGAATTCATAGTATCCAAGGCTCATGATATAAGAATCAAATTTCTTTAACCAATAGGTCGTTACAGACATGAGACTATACAATGATTTTTTAATCATACAAATCATTTCCAATTTACATTACTGTTCAAAACATTATTGCTACAATATACATTTTTTTATATAGAGGAAACCATTGGGAAATTTTATACTAATATCCAGATATTATATATGTATATTATATGAGAACACATCTATAGAATAATATGAAAAATCATCAGTCTAACAGTAGGAAGAATTATTTCATTTAAATCAATAACTTCCTTAAGAGAATATATTACACCACCAATCTCACATGATATCAATATTACAAGTTTATAACATGCCCATTTATATTAATGATATATTTAATTTAAATATACATTCTTCTATGATGTAATGAAACATGATCCCAATCTATGTTCATCTGTAGAGATTCTTGTTACTCGTGTATCCCCAAAATCATGGAGGATATCTCTAAAACAATGATTACTATTTAAAATAAATAGGATCTCTATCGTTTATCAATACTAAATACACAATATTTCTAATAGTGACATAGTTTTAGAAGAATAATGTATCTCTTTCCATTCTAGTTGATAGGAATGGTATGTACTCAATAGGTACTTGGTCATTTTTCATTCGTAATTCCTTAGTAAGAAATGGTTATTCCCTATTTTTTTCAGCATTAAATTTATAGATTCTATATAATATTTCTATATATATATTAATCATTAAAAAATTTCACTTTTTCTTGTATAAGATGATATATATTTGGAAGATAATTTTCCTGATAGTGGTATGTAAAAAAATACCCCTTAATACCATCAACATATACCAAGATTATATATTTTCTGGATCTTAAAAACTTAATTGATTATTCCTTCTCATTATGAAATGAGTTCAAAGGTTATCCAAATGAATATTTCAAAGAATTTTTATATGTTTTACAATTCAACATTTCAATAGGGGTGTATAGATTCATCACCATTGAATGAGATCATTGATCACAAACCTGGTGTTATTCCCAACATTATCTATAATCATTTTAGAAAACCATTCTATCTTCAGAATCACTTATTTTCTATAAAACAAGGTTACTTCCATATGTTATTTCTCTATATTCTTCTAAGAGGTGTAAACCACTAAAAAACGCAATGGATTCATTCCCATTTAAAACATATTTAATAGTCACTCGTGTATATTATGAACTGTTTAGTAACAAAAAATTATCTTACTTCCATATTCAGGTTCCTACTATAATGTTAATGTTTTGAATCTATCCAATAATTAAATATTTCTCATGAATGGTTTCATCCCAAAATATATTATAATAACTATCAATGAAAAATATATAGTACATTTCAACTCATTGGAATAGAAATATTTAATTCAGAACCTAAAAATAGATTAACTGTAAGATCACTTTTATTATTGCAATTAACATCCTAATAATTATCCAATAATGATTCATCAGGTAATTAACATCTCATAGTACATAGATAATTCAATAAAAAAGATCACGATTAATCTATGATTTAGAATCTAACCATATTTAATATGGGATCATTCCCAAAGAAAAAAATTCATTTAAGGATGGTTTAATATAAATCAATCCACTTCAATCAATATTTTAGGATCCATGTTTCTCAAAAGATGATTATCCATGAATCATTGGGATACTGTTTTCCTCCCCAAGTCAATGGTTTTATACTAACTTGTATCTCTCCATTTATATATATACCCACTTGATTTTGTTAAGGTTTCATTTTACCAGTGTTATTATTCCAATTTCCATTACTGATGTCCCACTTTTTCACAATTATAAATTAATACATATTTATTATTACTCCTTGATTTGGACCTACAAGGTTATTGAAACCCATTGAAACCATGATGTGTAATCCTATCACTATCCATTAAAAGATATCCAACATTATTAAAAGTTATTTTTCAATAATATGTATTCATTTATAATATTTTTTTTCATCAATAACATGAGACGAAAGATCATTGAAGAAAAATTAGTAATTTTGGATATTCATGATGAGGAATATGATTATATGATCACATGTATCTGAAAAAATAGGTACGAATCTATTAAAATTCATTACACCCAATTATGTATCCGAAATAATTTATTTAGTTAATAAGAAATGATGTGTTCTTATGCTGGTGGTCACTAAACGTGATTAAACCAATAGAAAGGAATATAAATTTTCCTTCATAAAAATTTAAATATATAATTTCAGGATCTATTAAATATTTCTAAAAGTATAAAAAAATTAATTCAATGTATAATTATCTATAATTTTTTACATGACCCATCTGATAAATTCAAAAGGATGTGGATACTATTACTCTCATCGATTTCATTCCATTTTTTATCATTTACAACAACATAATTTTTCAAATTAATTTTTGAAAAATATCTTTTTATAGAACCACTATAATATTAATTTTACACAATTAAAAATTATTCCTTATGACTATTTGGTCCTCAATTTTCACTATCTATATAAATGTTGTAATTTTGAAATCTACTCCATTTTAACAGTGTATATATAATAATTTTAATTTTTATTTCTATGTGAAATATAAACACTACTGGTAATCATAGATGATAGATAAATTTATGATAATTATTAATTCAATGAATATCGATCAACACATATATAGAATATTTCTTATATACCACTTTTTGGGATTTAAAATTAATTTTCAAGTGGTGTAATGAAATTAGAAAGATCCAAAAAATTGAAAATTGTGTGGGTAAAAAAGACATTAGTTAATAAAAAATATCCACTGAAAATAAAGTGGTAATAAAACCGAGGAATATATGAGGATATAGTTATGGGTAATGGTTGGGGATGGAAAATAAATAACAATTTCAAGGTGACTACACTTATAATCATATCTCATTAATATATAGGGATATAATTTTCCTAAAATTTCACCCTTTTAAATGCATAAAATTTATTAAATGATAAGAATCATGGAGTAGATATTAAAAAACATGGTGAAGGAATTATTTTATCAGTTTATTACACCTCCTCCTTTATAACCTTAAATTCTTTCAATGAGATGTGGTTTTCCACACACTTCATCAACCATCCTGACCCCATTGACAATATGATGGTGGTGACACCATCTGAAATAAAATATTTCATATATAATTAATAGGATTAAACAAAATCATCAATTTCTCTCATATTTTTAAATATCATAATAACCCTTTCAAATGAACATTGATTCTTACTTATTCACTGGTGGTCGTGGTGACCAATGACTAAATAATTTGTTTTGGTTCTATAATGGTAGTTACTAATCACTATGAAAGAAAATAAAGAATAATTATTTATATTGGTGAGCATATGTGTTTATCTAGGTTAGGGGTGTCATATTAAGTGACACAATGGATAGAGGTTGGGGTTTTTAGATGAAAATGTGGATATAACAGTTGTGTAATTTATGGTAGACATAAGTTTCACATTATTGGATCCTTTAACATGTTTTGATAACAAATAAAATTATATAAATGGTGGCATATGAAATTGGAGGGGTTTCACATGTGTTGAAGGGGATAAATTGATATAAACATCCACCTCACATGCCTAATGTATTTTAAATATTTAATATATGAATAATCAATGGGAGGTTTGGAATTCCTATTCATATTATAAATCATTGATTTTATGCATTCTATATTATTATATGTTTTTTATATTCAGTCTTACAATGATTGAAACCTTAAGAGATTTCGAATAATGGATTAAATGATCGATTATCGCCGATACATATCATTGATGAAATGTTTATGAAATATTTATATAATCATGATGATGAAATATATAAAGAAAATATATGGGAAATGTAAGAATCATGTGGGAAAAAATATATACCCCTCAAATTTATCCAATTTAATTATCAGATAGACACATATAAATATATATATGTATATATATGACGTGTAATATTATCCAATGTTTAAGATTTCTCCCACATATATCTAATAAAATGTTAGGGAATCCAAATTTTGGATAATATTAATTATTGGGTCTTGTGAGGGGATTTCTATTGAATTGATTGTTCATTAATAAAAACACAAAAATGACATTGACATATTAATATTTTATAACACCCCTTGTTTGTCATAATATTCTGAAATCATATATTGAATAATCCTAGGTAATTATATTATAAAACCTATTTATATATAATAATTTTCATTAATTAGATAGTGGTTTTACCTTAACATGGAATAAATATCCGATTGAAAACTCAATATGCAAAACTGTGTTTCTTCAAAATCATAGGTCGCACACAACACTATGTTATAAAGAAAGAATAAAATAATATTGTTATTATTTAAAATGGTAGTTCACTCTAGGACATTATATTTTAAGAAATCAATAGATGTAACTATAATATTATTATGAATGTTTGTTAAATTTTTTTACATTTATCCAAAGAAATTTAGAGTTCTAAAATTAGAATTGATCCAATTTTATGCATTCAATAAAATAATATTTTTCAAATGAAGTTGTATTTATTTTTTATTTTTTTAAATGTTTAATTGGAATATGTTTATATTGTTTATTCCATTCTTGGATATTGGAAGTAATTTCACATTTAAATTGGACATAAAAAATTGTCAATATTTTTACAGTTTTTAGTTCATAAAAACATGGTTTCTGGTTTTGACAACGAGAATTAATTTTAAATTATTAAAAATAAACTACTATGTATTAAATTTATTAAAATTGATTCCATATTTGGAAATAGAAGGTCCAAATTATATTAATATGTATCTTTTATTTATGGACGTTATGATTATTATTTTTTGTAATTGTTTTAATTTAACATGATTAAAGCCCAAATTAGGTAAATAAGGGTAATAATAACATTATAATACAATAAAAAAGATAAAATGTGTCACTAATTTATTGGATGAGTCATGGGTGACCAAAATAATCCATAGGCTGGAATGTTTCCATTTGGGAACCACTTGGGTGAGATAATTTCATGTTATAATAATTAATTTAATGTAAATAAATTATAACATAAACATGTATCTTTTTTATAAAAAAATTATTATAGGGTTATATAATTGACATATTTTGGTATAAATAGTTATTATAAAGATTAAAATATTACCTATATCATGGAATTTTATTAATAATTTTTAGAAATTAAATAAATAAATTTATTTATGACACAATAAGGATGTTGTGATAAATATATTAATAAAATTTTCAAATAAATGATATAATAAATATTAAAATAAATGTAATTTGAAAAATTCGATTCCATAAATTAATTTTTGGAACATTTTAACATTTTTTCTTTGAATTATTGTTTTTTAGAATAAATAATGTTTTTATGACTTTAATAAAAATTTAAATTACAAAATAGTGTCACAATTGACAGAAATGTGTTTTTATAAAAAATATTAGACTATTAAATGATATGATAAACATAAAATCTATGAGTTGGAAAACATATATATATATATAGTGTTAAAATTTTCATTATTTATGAACATTGGTTTCACTTGGCATTTTATAGTATCTATATTAACCATATAGTTTAAAAATACAGGAGGACATTTTAAGAGTTAATTTATTTATCTAAGGGTTAAAGCGAAAAGATAATTATATATTTATGACATAAACATTCTTAAAACCTATTGGTTGAGAGTATATGTGCCCATAATCATCTTATACTATAATGATTTTAGTTTGGTTATATTATAATCCTAAATACAATTATAATAAAATAATATTTCAAGAATTTCTTAAAGAGACCCTTCTTATTATGAATGACCATCACCTCAATAAACTTACTCATAGATATCAAGAAACATTTATAATGAAAATTATACTCAATTACACTCCCAATATCTCTCTATTACCACAAATATCCATAACCCGTGAATAAGTAAATTGAAGAAATAATTTTGGCTCGAATCAGAAGTAGTGAACTATTTTAGAGGCAACGTCTTCTCTCGTGAATTTGCCTTTATTTTCATTTTTCACTACCTATGATCTTCTTATTAGATTTTTAAATAGAAAGAAATCATAAAATTTCATGGATTTTGTTATTCTATGTGTTTTACCATCACTAAAACACACATTCAACTAATGGATATTGAACATATTGTTACAGTGTACGACGAACAACTGCCTCATAAAATGATGATTGCTCAATTTTATCATACCACCTCACATGATAGAAATAATAATAAAATATTAATTATATATAATATATATTATTTTTTATGTCTTCTAAAAGTTACTATAAATTTTATTTACTATATTCTTATATTCATTATGTAATGCGTAAATATATAAAATTTTAATTTTTGGAAATGTGGATTACCACCCAATCAAAATGATATGACTCATTTATTCAATACATGGAACATATAAAGGATGTTGTTAATTATCTTATGTAACATTTATAACACACATATATATAATAAAAGAATTATAATATACCCATGTATCATTTAGATTCCATTCCTTTTATATAACAATGACATGAAAGTAGTGTTCATGTGTACGTAAGACCTAATATCTCCATGAAAGATGCATTTCATTTCATATATTCTAATTTTATGGACTATTATAAATACATATATATTGGATATATATGTTACATAAATCGTTTATAACATTATATTGTTAATGTACATATGACCGCATGCAAAATTTTCATAAAAAAAAGTTCATTTTTGACACATATACTGAACATTGACAAAACCATTTATATTAACTAAAATAGTTAACTAATTTTTATAAAAAAGTAATTATTGATATAAAATGAATGATAAAATTTAATAAGGATGTTAAGAAAGGTAAAATTAACATATTTTTATTATTCAGGAAATTAAAAAACATACCAGACAATTTGGACTCAAGGTAAGGGAAATCATAACTCAATTTCAATTCATTGAGTTAAATATACAAGTCTCTTATTATGTTTTTCTACAAATATGAGTGATTGAACATTGCATGTTTTATACTGAATATACACCTATATGTAGTGTAATTATATTTTTCACATGTTATTATGTCATATATTAATCACTAATCTAATGATGCGATCTTTGTTTGGGACTTCATCTAAATCTCTTTTCTTTTAAGAATATCTTTATGTTTTCACATGTATCATCATATAATGTTCATATACAACAATTTTGACACATTATATAATGAATTAATATATTCTAATAATATTTTATGTTTTATTTAATATTACTCCTTAATTATTTTTATTCAACTGTTTCATTAGTGTTAAGGTAGTATTTAATTAAAATATCGTTTCCAATGATTTAAATATTTATTCTTCTATAACATTATATTTCATGTACATGTTTTTTAAATTTATTTTCTTTATTTATTTAAATTGAAGTGAATGTTTTAAAATTTCAATTCCAATCATATGTTTCAACATTGTATGGGAATAATTTATTTAAAAGTATATTTATTAAATGATTTAATTTTTTTTTGAAATTGATTGAACATTTCAATATCATTAAAATATTTATTGTGATTTCAAATGAAATTTTATGTTTGGATTTTTGTTAATATAAATAATTTTTGTGGTTTCATTAAATAATGGTACGTGGACATTTTACTGGTGTTTACATTATTAACCGAAGACAATAGGTTTCATGATAAACAAAGACGGGTGGTTCTGTGATATACCAGTAATGGGTGGTTATATTATAACCTCTATTGAATTGGGTATGGATGTCGATGTAAGTCTTCTACATTTAGTGATATGAGTGGAATTAAACCATATAGTTGTTTTATTTATGTATGATTATACCTCATGTAACAATTATATTTTATATATTTCTTTTAGTGGGTTTAATGGTAATATAATGGTTACAAGAAGGGTATGAAATGATCTTATATTCAGTTATCAGTATTTATTAAATAATAATGCTGAAAATTTTTACTTTAGTATATTGTATTCATGGGGTACATGTTTTCAAAATGCTAATATTTTTTCATTCTTTGTCTGTCGCTTACTAAGCATGTTATTCTCATTCCATGTTTTGAATTGTTTTTTATATAATTATAAAGGAAAATAGATTCCTAGATGAGATTTAGGAAAAGATATGATGTTCAAACATGAATAGAAACCATAATTCTTTTAATAGTTTTTATTTTCTGAAAAAACGAATAACATGTAGACTTATCTACATTGTAATAATATATATGGTTTGTAATAATGCTGGAAAAATTCTCCAGAGATTTAAAAGTAAAAATATCCTCAACGGGAATATATGAATTAACTGAAGATTATGTAATGCTTAAGGATATTGCCTTATAGTTGGTATCATAGGTCAATTTAGATAAAATTAGAGGTCAGAGTGTAATTCATGAAAATTAAATTTATGTATATATTAAAAATGGTTCTCATAATATAAAAAGTCATAGTTATTTTATATATGTTTAAATAGATTAAGAAAACATGTTTATTTATATATTAGTGTTTACCCTCCTCAAAATATAATATATGAGGTTTTTATTAATATAATCACAATGACCCTGTTTGTTTTAGTAAATGGATGGATCTACGAAGAACCAATGTAAAAATGTATACGAAGGAAACATAAGTGATTTTAAGAATATGAAACCGAATTTAATAGGCACTTAAATGATAAATCATTTGATTATTATAAACCAACTATTTGGAGTCATGAATGACCACTTCAACATTGGTGATTTCTCTAAGGCATTATATATGTGAGAAATGAATCCCTATGTAATTTCATATAATAATCATAATGGTATGTATAATAAACAACCTATGTGTCAAGGATGTGGAATGAAATACATAAAAAAATTTAATGGAATTGGATGATGTTATTTATGTGGTAATGAGGATTGTAAGGTAATAATGTGGCACAGAAAATGGAAGTGTTCAGTTGAATCCTTCAATGAAAAAGTAGTTCATTCAGAGGGATTAATGGAATGTTATAAATATGGGTAGCATAAATGTTAAGAAAGGATATTTACTACAAAGATATTTCATGAATGGGATCAAGATGAACATACAAATATATGTTTAGTAATCCCAAATTCCATTAAAATTGATGATTATGAAACTGAAAATGACCTATGAATGGTAAGGATTATTTCATAGATTATGATTTAATATTATTGAATCCTAGAACATGATTAATTTTTTTTAGGAAATAAGTATTATGGAATAAAATGGAAATGATTTTTTAATGTACCATGAATGAAAAAGAATTATTATAACTGAATTGATGAGTTATGGTATATTGTAGGATGGTGAAATATTTATGAGTAATAATTCCCTTTTGATGATGGGATTACTTTGTAAGACAATTCCTAGTATGTTAAAACATTATGTTTGTTTAATGGGAAGGTTATTTGAGGAATAATTATATTTTCTTTTGTGGATATAATTTTAATGAACTATTAGGGATTATATGATCCGTGATTTTAATGTAGTTATGGGTTATTATATTTTGGGATGAAAACTGAAAGGCATGTGGTAAAATTGTGATTAAAAGATTATATGTTTATTTTTGAAGATTTTACCTCACCATTTGAAATATATATGAATGATAGAGTTATAGAAAAAGGATAACCCAAAGGATGGGTGATAACTCGTCGCATCCGTCTTGGCGACGGGAACCATACCCACAACTAAAGGGAGACACGGGTACATCACATACCACAGTCCTATATGAAGTCCCCAGTTAGTATGATTTTTTTTAACTAATGTGTTCATGGAATTAAAAAAATTTATTTTTATAAGTTAAATTTTATAAAAAGGACATCATAAGTATTGAAATATGATTTGGGGCTGAGGGGATAAATGTTGTTTTTGATAATGTTCCCTATTTTGGGAACTTTATATGATTAATGTATGTAAAATACTATTTAATTTTATTTTGAGGAATAATATTTGAATTATCATAGGATAAATATATGATTTAATTATTTAATGATTTGGATTTTTTTTATTTATGGAAATAACTAACCGATAATAGATAATATGTTATTTGGTTGATTTTATTTGAAGATAAATGATAAAATTTATCTTGAAAGTATATATTATAAAATCCTTATCAATTATCGGTTTCAAAACTATTTTTGAATTATTTATGGAATTGTATGGATAATTTTTTTTGAATTTTTATGTTGGACTATCGTTATTAATGCTGAATTTTGGAGATTAAATGTTTGTTTCATATTATAAATGAATATTATTTTTGGGGAATTATATTATCTCTTCCTAACCAGTTGGTTCTTTTTAATATTCTAGGATATGATAAATAAATAGTTAATATTTTATTTGTATTAATAAATAGATTAATTTTGAATACTCATTGCTTGGAGAAAGCAATTAGCATGTCGTGGAATTTTATTATAGGATAAAACTCTATATTTTATGTATGTATATTTCATTATGTTCATATTCTATGTATTAAAATAAATCGTCAGATTTATGAAAATAATATTAAAACAAAAAATCATTTAATATTCCTAATATATAATAAAGGAACATTTAACCCACACCAAAATTTTTATTTTCTGATTGACAACATTCTCCTGATCAGGTTTTCTATCACATTCCATTCGAACATGATGCTTCATTTTTTCTTCTGTACCCATGATTTCCAACATGTAATCCAAGTATGAATTATCATGGGAGACCATTGTTATTCACTTTCAATATTTTCAGGTTGAATTATTATTAACCCTTTTCTAATGTTGGTTTACAATAATGTTTTTGTGAAATGTCATACCCTAGTTACCTAGAAAAAATTAAAAATTGTGAGGATGAAATTTCCAAAAGGGGGGAAGGGTGTAACATCCCATGTAACTATAGAATAATAAATTATCATATATATTAATATTTATGAATTATATAGTGGTTTACCCTTAACAAGGACATCATCTTCAATAGGGTACTCGAAATAAAACTACGAGTTTCTCCATAATCATACGTTGCACAAAATAATGGGTTCTAATGAAAAATAAGAAATTAATATTATTATTAGAAATGGTATTTAAGGCATATCCATTGTATTGAATGGAATGAATATAACTGACTATAATATTATTACGCATGTTTGTTTCATGATATTACAATTATATAATGAGTTTTAGAGGATTAAAATTTGTATAAATGCAATTTTATGCATTAAATACTATAATATTTTTAAATTGTAGTTTTTCAACATTTTGGTTGGGAAATCATTTGAAATACAGATTTTTAAATTTTTATATTTTATATTTGAAATAATTTTCATTATTTAAAAATAAGACATAATAATTATTTTTGGTTAACTATTTGGTATTTTTCTGAAAAAATCATATTTTAATAAATAGTGAAAAATACTACATAATAAGTGAAAACATCCATTTCGTCTCATTTATATATATTGATTAGTTACCCTTTTAATAAATTTTAAATAGTAATTGGATAATATTTTTATCATTTAATCTATTTTTTGACATTAGAAGTAATTTCACATTTAAAATTGACATAAACACATGCAAGCTTTTCATTGTTTTTACTTCCTAAAATCCTGCTTTTTTGTTTTGACAAAGGGAATTAATTTTAAATTAATTAATACAATATTTTTTCTTAATGTGGAAAAATTAATTCCATATTTGGAATTAGATGGTATAATTTATTTAAAATGGTATCTTCAATTTCTAGAGCTTGTAAATAGTAACATCATTAATTATTATAATTTTCCATGGTTATAGGTTAAATTATTTAAATAAGGGTAGGAATAATATTCTAATAAAATTAAAATAACCTAAATTGTGTCATAATATTATTAAATAAGGTATTAGATTTTAAAAAAAACCGTAGAACTAACATTTGGAATTTGGGAGCCACCTCGATATGATAATGACATGTTAAAATAATTATTTTAAATTAACTCTAAATATAACATAAACTTGTATATTTTTATAAATAAATATTAATATAGGGTTATAAAATTAATATAATGGACTATAAATACTCATTATAATTATAAAATTATTTCCTACTGCATGATATTTTATGTAAAAATAATATACTTTAAATAAATAATTTAATTTATGACATAATTATGAAGAAATGATTAGTTAATTGAAAAAATATTGAAATAAATTATTTTATAAATATTAAACTAGATGTAATATAATCTATTGATTCCATAAAAAAAAATTGGATGATTATCAAATTTTACATTTGAGATAATGTAATTATTTTCAACTAATTGATATTTGATGCCATTAACATAAATCAATTACTAAATAGTGTCACGATTGACAAAAACGAGTTTTTAAGAAAAATAAAATTTTATTATATGATATAATAATCATTAAAATATAAGATTCTTCCAAATGACATATATAGTTTTATAAATTTCATTAATTATCCACTTGATGTTATATTTACATTTTATTGATTATATATAAACCATATACTGTAAAAATACAAGAAGACATGGTAATAGTGAAATTATTTAACCAATGAATAAAGGGAAAAAATATGGTTAAATTTGTGACATAAATATTTCTAAAACCTATTGGTTGATAATTTTATGATACATCATCATGTTATGAAACAAATATATTATGTTGAAAATATTATAAAATCAAAATCAATTTATATTAAAATAATATTTCATCAATTTTTTAAAATACCACTCCTCTAACTTATAAAATCTAACCAGATGAACACACTTAATTACCCCTATCTATGACAACCTTGCTTCTTATTACAACTTAACATGATTTATTACATAAAAATTGACTTGATACAATAAAGAATATCGAGTGGTTTAGTGTCTTTGGGGCTTAAGATCATTACATAAAAACATAAAACATTAAATACAACATATTTATTGAAAACTTCCTTTACATGACTACTACATTCCTTCGTACGTAGCATTTCATGGGATAACCTGAGGACTTGCATAAGAAATTGGTGAGCTATAATGCCCAGTAAGGGAATACACATGGAATAAAATGAGGAGTACAATACATGTTAGGAAATAGGCATATTAACAGATCGTAAGAGGAACATGAACATAAATGCATGATAAAGCATGATAATCATAACATGGAAATGTGGCAATAACACTTAACATGGAATTAACATGAGCCAAGGCTCATTGCACATGGAGCATTAGTAAATCCTCATTGCACATAAAGCAAGAGTAAAACCTCATTTCACTTGAATTATCATGATTCAAAACTCATTCCACATGACGTATCATGATACTATACTTTACCCAATGCATTGGAACACTATAAGGGCACAACCTTCTTAAACATTTCATTTCATGCATAAGTGTGCCGCATGGATCATAAAACATGGATTCATAAAACATAGTCATTAATTCGATGTTAAAGGAATGTGGAATTCAAACATGAAGATTTACAATAAATAAGTAAATGTTCATAATGGTGAATACCCTTGATGGAGAAATGGGAATGGTATTCACTACACAACGACATTGGCTTAGAAAATCGGTGTGATTTCAGCAGCGTAACGACATGGCTTAAGAATTCATAAAAATGGTTGATGAGAGATAAAGGGTTTTTTCATCATATTGACATGTAATTTATAGAATGTAGGTCATATATATTCATGTCCCAACAATTGTAATGGAATTTAGATTCACGAAACAAAAGTATTGCTTGAATGTAAAAGAGGAGAGGGAAGTTTCTTTCGAAATTTTGACATAGTAACGGGTGTATATTGGAGGAATTTAATGGGAGAGAAAGGGTCTCCCATCATTCAAACATAAATAGGGCAGTATAAGGGAGGTGAAAATCCATACCATTACATTATAATTGAAATTAAAAGGGCAAAACAACTGAAAGAAAATTGGACAAAAATGAGAAAGGAAGAAAACCCTTACATGGACGTGTGCATCCAAAGGCTAGAGAGAGGCTTCTGAGAGGCTTCTTGGGAGCTTGGGTCACCTTGGAAAGATTATAGAGAGAGTAGGGAAGAGTTTTGATGAACTCAAAAGGCTTTGAGTGAGGAGGAAGTGGGATCTCGAGTGGGTTTATATAGGGAAGGTGATGGAATTCCTTATTATTTAGGTTTGGGACCCCTTATATTAAATTAATCCAAACCCCAAACCATCCAATGGTTTTTGCCCATGGTTTTTGGAAAAGGTAAGAGGAAAATAATATTTTATAAGTCCAAGGTCCGAACATCTTAAAATATTTGGGTTTCTTATGTGGAGGTGAGTTACACTCCAATGGAAATTAATTTAAAAAGACAAGGTGTTTAATAAGTCTTGAGGGGTCCATTAATGCTTTGATAAGAAAACCAAACTAACCCAAAATTACATTATTTTAATGGAAAAACATATATTGGCCGAACATAAAGATTGTAGTATTTTATTACATCACTATTCAGTCATTATGATGTCATAAAACACATTATATATTTAAACGGTATTTAAATTTTACTCAAAAATTTCACTTTCTCAGAAAATTATGAAAAATTCACTATTCGATAATATCAACGTCCTGATTACAAAAATAACATTTATTTTATTTAAAAAATTTTCTATATATGTTAATTTTCACTTTTAAAATAAAAACCGATATTTATCGAAAATTCACGGATTTTTACAAAAATGGCATTCAAACCATAATAAAAATTATAATTACATTCATACAATTATATAATAATTTATATATAATAAAATTAATCTAATAATAATAATAATAATAATAATATTTTATTAAAATATTCTTTAATTCAAAAATCCCTTAATTTAATAAAATAGATTTCTTAATTAAATAATAACTAAAAACACCATTTGTACTTTAACAACTATTTACAATGTATATATAATGACACAGAATTATATTCATTATTATATACAAAATAATGTACATCAACATTGTATTATTGATTAGTTACATAACCCCTTAAAAAGCCGCATAATACCTAAAGGTATGGTGTGTGATGGTGACAGACTCTTGGGGTGGCTCAGATAACATCACTCGAGTGGTAATTTCTATCAACTTCCACTTCTCCCATAGACGGTCCCTTCGAGCTTGACGTGGTGAGGCTCAGCTTGGGCTTGGTCAACAGTGTATCCCAAGGATGCCACCTCTTTTCCGAGCTCTAACAAATGGGCTTCGTGTGGGGAAATTATACTGGATGAGGCCATCACTTCCCTTTTTTAAGTAAAATTGGATGTGTTAAAGACATATATTTATACTAATCATGTGATCAATGTTAAATGGCTATAGAAGTAATGGTCCCAATTATTATCATAAAACCAATGAAGTTGACATTATATAAAAACAGTTTATATAAAGAGACATTTAATAAGATCAAAAGGAAATTTCCATTAATGAAACTTTGGGTCGTTACAATATTCTCCCATTAAGAAATTTCGCCCTCGAAATATTCCTTTTCCCACACTAAAATAGACATGGGTAACTCAGCTTCATCATTTCCTCCAATTCCCATGTCACTTCAAACTTGTGGTTTCTCCACAACACCTTGACGAGGGGCATTATCTTATTTCGTAGAACTTTTTCTCTATGATCAATGATCTTTACTGGTTGCTCATCATAAGAAATATCATCTTCCAATAGTACCACCTCACAAGAGAGTACATGTGAAGGGTCTGGTAAGTACATCCTTAAGAGGGATACATGAAAGACATCATGTACTTTGGCCATAGTAGGTGGATGAGCTAGTCGATAGGACACAGCCCCGACACGATCAAGAATCTCGAAGGGGACGATGTACCTTGGACTTAACTTCCCTTTCTTTCCAAACCTCGTGACCTTCTTCCATGGAGATATGCATAGAAAAACCATGTCTCCGACTTTAAACTCAAGGTCTCATCGATGATTATCTGCATTACTCTTATATCGACTCTGGGATGCCTTGATATGCTGCTGAATGGTTTTCACCTTCTCCACCATTTCCTCGACCATTTCTGGTCCAAGCAGCTTATGTTCACCGACCTCATCCCAACAGGTCGGTGTTCTGCACCTTTTCCCATACAGGGCTTCAAATGGTTCCATTTGGATGCTCGAGTGGAAACTATTATTATAAGAGAACTCAAACAGAGGAATATGTTGATCCCATCCTCCTTTAATGTCCATTGAGCACACTCTCAACATATCTTCAAGTGTTTGGATAGTCCGATCGGATTGGCCATCCGATTGAGGATGATAGGCTGTACTGTAGTTTAGTTCAGTATTCAGAGCATGTTGAAGACTCTTCCAAAACATAGAGCTGAATCTTGGATCTCAGTCAGACAAAATAGATAGTGGTACTGCATGAAAACATACCACTTCCCTGATATATATATATGTTCCAGTTGATCCAATGATAAATCCTCCCAAATAGAAATGAAGTGTGCTGTCTTTGTAAGACAATCCACAACAACATAGATTGCATTATTTCCTTTGGATGTCCTCGGAAGTCCAGTTACGAAGTCCATGGTGATGTTCTCCCATTTCCATCGGGTATGGGAAATGGTTGTGTCATCCCCTTAGACTTCTGCCTCTTTGTATTCACTTGCTGACACACCAGGCACTTTGATGTATATCCAAAAATCTCCTTCTTCATATTATCCCACCAAAAGTTTTCTTGGAGATCTGAATACATCTTTGTGCTCCATGGGTGAATAGATAAATTTGGACTATGCGCATCATTCAAAAGTTCCTTCTTCTGCTCCGGACTTGGTGGAAGACATAGTCTTTTCCCAAACCGCACAATTCTTTCTTTATTAACATTAAAATCCATGGATTTACCTTTTTCGATAGGTCCCACGTTTTCTAGAATTCCCACATCATCCTTTTGAGAATCCATTATCCTTTCCAAAAGAGATGGTTGAGTAATCATTCGTTAATGGATTGATGATGTTCCCTTCTCTATGATTCAAATCTCCATCTTCATCAAGTCTAAGAAGATTGGATCCTTCTCAATTCTCATCACCGATAGAATCGCTGGATCCTTTCAACTTAGGACATCTTTCTCCTTGTTCACTTTCCCAGGGTGGTAATGGATTGATCATTATTAATCCTTGATGAGCTCTATCCATATTCACTGGTGCATATTAAGTTTTTTTGGTGTGAATATATATTTACGAATCTTGTGGTCAGTATATATATAACATTTCTCTCCATAGAGATAATGCCACCAGATTTTCAAGTCAAATATCACCACCGCTAACTCCAGATCATGCATTGGATAGTTTCTCTCATGTATTTTCAACTTCCTCAAGGCATAGGATATCACTTTATCATTCATCATCAGCAGACATCTGAATCCCTTCTTCGAAGCGTCACTGAATACCACAAAAAGTTCCCCACTTGTGGGTAAAGTGAGCACGGGCACAGTGATAATCCTTTTTTTTTCAGCTCCATGAAGCTTTCTTCGCATTCATCACTCCAATCAAACATTAATCCCTTCTGATTTAGCTTGGTAAGAGGGTTGGGAAATCGTGAGAAATTTCTCACAAATTGTAGATGATATCCAGCCAACCCCAAGAAGCTACGGATATCCATTACCGATGTTGGCCTCGGCCATCCCTTAATTGCATCTATTTTGGAGGGATCCACAAATATCCCATTTCTTGTGATGATATGGCCCATGAATGAGACCACCTTCAACAAGAACTCACACTTGATGTACTTTGCATAGATCTTCTCCTTGCGCAAAGTATCTAGTATAGTACTTAAATGATCCCCATGATCCTCCTTGGTTTTGGAGTATATTAGAATATCATCTATAATGAATACCAAAAATTTGTTTAGGTAATATCTAAAGACTCAATTCATCAAGTCCATGATGATTGTTGGAGCGTTGGTGAGTCCAAAAGGCATCATTATGAATTCATGGTGCCCGTATCTTGTACGAAAAGCTGTCTTGGGGACATCTTCCTTCTTCACCGTTACTTGATAATATCCCGACCGCAAATCTAACTTGGAGAAGTATTGTGCTCCACACAGTTGATCGAACAATTCAGAAATTCTTGGGAGAGGATACTTGTTCTTTATCGTGATTTTGATTAGTTCACGATAATCGATGCAAAGCCGCATTGACCCATCCTTCTTCTTGATGAAGAGGACTAGTGCACCCCATGGTGAAGCACTTGGGCATATAAACCCTTTATCCAGATTCTCCTGTAGTTGTTTCTTCAGCTCTTCATGCTCTACATTAGCCATTCTATATAGTGTCTTGGATATTTGTAAAGCCCCGGGTATAAGTTCAATTGATAATTCAACATCTCTTCTAGGAGGAAGACCAGGCAGTTCCTCGGGAAACACTTCAGCGAATTCCCTAACAATATGCACTTCATTGAGGATGGTTTCTTCCTTGAACTCAATCATCTGAGCCATATATGTGTGCTCATAAGGTAAAAAAATCAATTATTAAGATGATGTGGATAAAGGAGATTCATCTTCCTCCTTACACTTGTAAATAATCGGGGGTCGATTCTCCATATGGAGTGTGATTTCCCTCTCTCAACAATTTATGTTTCTTCTATATAAGTAAAGCCAATCCATGCCATGAATTTCATCAAATTCCACGAGAGGGAGTATGATGATGTTCACCGGGAAATTCAATCCACAAATTATAATAGGGAAGGACTAATATTCATGGGATGCAATGATTGCCCCATTTTCCATATTGACTGACATCTTCACTTCCATGATTTGTGGTGGTGCCGAGATTGTTCTACTAAACATTCGAGATATAAAAGAATCCATAAAACCTGAATCAAAATGTACATTCGCTAATCCCGAATGAATAACTAGCATACATGTCACCAATTTGTTGTCGGGGTTTACATCGACAGAAGTGATGGAAAAAGATCTTCCTTGCTGCCTTGGAGGTTGTTGGTTTCCACCTAAGACCCTTGGATTAGAGAATTGATTTACAAAATGACCCGGTTCTTTGCATTTGTAGCATTGAACAACGTGTTGAGGTTCGAACAGATCCTTCCTCTCCTCTGTTGCAGCAGTGGGTCTTTCTTGCCGACAGTAAACATCTAGGTGCACTTCTCTTCCACACCTGATGCATTTCCTCATCCCCATAAGTCAATTTCCAGGGTGCTTCTTTCTGCACTTTTGGCAAGTCGGGTGTTGGATCTTTTTAGCACCATTGGATTTATCCATCGGCCCACCAGATTGAATTCCACCTTATGATGCTTATCCTAATGATACCCCTTGGATTCTCCGATCTCCATTTCGTCCTTGAGGGAACATCCAACAATTTCTTCATAGCTGTCGAAGTCACGGATCACTAATGATTTCCGCAGGCTAGGCTTCAGCCCACCAAAGAAGCGATCAACCTTGAAATCGAGGGTAACGACAAAGTCAGAAGCATATTGTGCAAGCCTTGTGAAGTTTTCCTCATACTCTCAAGAAGATTCTTTGCCTTTTTTTCTTGAGGGAAAGGAAGTCAATTTCCATCTTAAGTAGGAGGGTGCTCGGAAAATATTTATCGAAAAACATCTTCATGAAATCCTTCCATTCCAACGCCTCGATCTCCTCCTCAGGCTTTGTAATTTTTATCAACATCCACCATTAATCAGCTTCACCCTCCATACAATAATCCACCATGAAAACCTTCTCTTGTTCAGAACATTAGAGGATGGAGAAGATCTTTTCAATGGAGTTGATCCATTGTTCAGCGATCGTGGGAGCAAATGATCCACTAAAGGTAAGAGGCCTTTGTCTCATGAAGCTCTCAATAGAAAATTTTTCTTTCTTAGTGGGGTTTGGATGTTCCTTTTGACCCGTGTTGCTATCCAATTCTCGAGATTGCTGAGAGAGAAGTGTGACAAAGATCACGATTCCCGCTCCCATTGGATTGGTCATCTCATTAGTATAGTTATCACACTGATCATCACAATGGTTGTTAGACAAATTCCACCTATTACTGGCCATTGGATGGAATAAAAGGAAATTTAGGGGTAACACGTAAAGGGTAATCCAAAGACAATATTTTATGACTTATAAATAAACTTTTATTTCCTTTACTCATGAGTATATAGGCCTCAATCTAGTCTTTTCATGATCTACTATCTACCATATATTCTTGGGGGCATTTTTTTAATTCCCCTAATAAGGGTTCATAATAAACTTGTGAATTTACCAAAGCATATCCCCCGAGAGTGTTGTATCCAATAGTGCATCAAGGCCCGTTTTCGTGCACCGGTTCCCATTTGAGTCTAGCTCAAAGCGGTGTTTTCGGGTTTTACCCCTATGTACATATGTGCCAGAGCCACCTCTACCTGCTAGTATCCAGAAAGGGATGTATTTGTTTGATAATGAACTTACTCAGTACTTACCAAAACTTAGGGATTTTTTTATTATACTTATTCTTGTCTCTATGGCTTTACTAGGGTTTTCTAATCCTAATACCAAAAATAACCAAACCTATCCTCTGATACCAACTATAACAACCCTTCTTTTTATTACATCTTAAATGTGATTAATTACCTAGAACATCACTTGATACAACAAAGAAGATCGAGAGGCTTAGTTTCGTTGGGGCTTAGGATCATTACATAAAAAATTAAAACATAAAATAAAACATCTTTACTGAAAACATTCTTTACATGACCACTACATTCCTTCCAACTTAGCATTGCATGGGATAACCTGAGGACATGAATAAGAAAAGGGTGAGCTATAAAGCCCAGTAAGGGAATAAAAATGGAATAAAATGAGGAGTACAATACATGTTATACAATAGGAATATCAACAGAGCATAATAGGAACATGAACATAAAGGCATGATAAATCATTATAATCATAACAAGGAAATGTGGCAACAACACTTAACATGTAATTAGCATGATCCAAGGCTCATTGCACATGGAGCATGAGTAAATCATCATTGCACATAATGTACAAGTAAACCCTCATTGCAATTGAATTAGCATGATTCAACACTCATTGCACATGAAATATCAGGATACTATACTTCACCCAAGGAATTGGAGCGCTATAAGGGCGCACCCTTCTTAAACATTTCATTTCATGCATAAGTGTGCCACATGTATCATTAAACATGGATTCATAAAACATAATAATTTATTCCATGATAAAGGAATGTGGAATTCATACATGAAACATTACAATCAATAAGTAAATTTTCATAATGGTTAATACACTTGATGGAGAAATGGGCATGGTATTCACTACACAATGACATTGGTCTAGAAAATCGGTGTGATTTCAGTAGCGTAACAACATGACATAAGAATACATAAAAATCGTTGATGAGAGAGAATGGGTTTCATCATCATATGTAAATGTAATGGATAGTAATGAGGTAATATATATACATGTCCCAACTATTGTAATAGAATTTATAATCATGAAACAAAAGTATTGCTTGAATGTAAAAGAGGAGAGGGAAGTTCCTTTCGGAATTTCGGCATAGTAACGGGTGTACATGGGAGGAGTTTAATGAGAGGGAAAGGGTCTCCAATCATTTGAAAAAAAAAATGGCAGTATGAGGGAGGTGAAAATCCATACCACCACATTTATAATTGAAATTAAAAGGGCAAACCAACTTAAAGATATAATGGACACAAATGGGAAAGGAAGAAAAACCATTCTTTGGAAATCTGCTTTAAAAGGCTAGAGAGAGGCTTCTGAGAGGCTTCATGGGAGCTTGGGGAACCTTGGGAGGATTATAGAGAGAGTAGGGCAGAGTTTGGACGAACTTGAAAGGCTTTGAGTGAGGAGGAAGTGGGAGCTTGGGTGGGATTATATAGGAAAGGTGAGGGAATTATTTATTATTTAGGTTTGGGACCCCTTATATTAAATTAATCCTAACCAAAAACCATCCCATGGTGTTTTCCCATGGTTTCTGGAAAAGGGAAGAAGAATATCATATTTTATAATGCCAAGGTCCGAACTTCTTAAAATATTTGGGTTGCTTATGTGGAGGTGAGTCACACTCCCTTGGAAATTAATTTAAAAAGACAAGGTGTTTAATAATTCTTGAGGGGTCCATTAATGAATTGAAAAGTAAACCAAACAAACCCAAAATCACATTATTTTAATGGTAAAACATATATTGGCAGAAAATAAAGATTATAGTATTTTATTACATCACTATTTGGTCATTATGATGTCATAAAACACATTATATATTTAAAAGGTATTTAATTTTACTCAAAAATTTGACTTTCTCAAAAAATTATGAAAAATACACTATTGGATAATATCGATATCCTGATTCCAAAAATAACATTTATATTATCTAAATAATTTTCTTAATATGTTAGTTTTCACTTTTAAAATAAAAACCAATATTTATCAAAAATTCATGGGTTTTGACAAAAATGGCTTTCAAACCTTAATAAAAATTATAATTGAATTCATACAATTATATGATCATTTATATATAATAAAAATAATCTAATAATAATAATAATAATAATTTTTCATTAAAATATATTTTAATTCAAAATTCCCTTAATTTAATAAAATATATTTCTTAATTAAATAATCACTAAAAACACCATTTGAACATTAAAAACTATTTACAATGTATCAATAATGACAAGAAATTATATTCATTATTATATACAAAAACAACGTACATGAAAATAGTACTATCTATTAGTTACATAACCCCTTAAAACAACCACATAAGACCTAAGGGTAAGGTGTGCGATGGTGACAGACTCTTGGGGTGGCTCAGATAACATTGCTTGGGTGGTAATTTCTATCAACTTCCACTTCTCCCGTAGATGGTCTCGTTCGATCTTGACATAGTGAAGCTCAACTTGGGATGGTCAAGAGCAAAGCCCAAGGACGCCACCTCTTTTCCGAGTTCTGATAAATGGGCTTCGTATGGGGCAATTCTAAGGGATGATGCCATCATTTCCCTTGTCTATGTAAAATTGGATGTGATAAAGCCCTATATTTATACTAATCATGTGATCACTGTTCAACTGCTATAAAAGTAACAGTCCCAATTATTTTCATAAAACCAATGAAGTTGACAATTTATAAAAACATTTTATATAAAGAGACATTTAATAAGATCAAGAGGGATTTTCCATTAATGAAACTTTGGGTCGTTACACTATTTATACCATTTTCATCCCCAAATTATCCTAAAATAATCTATCAAAGTTCCTCCCTTCATCATATAAGACTTACCTTAGGATGAAGTCAAATCCAGAAAGCCTTTTCACTAAAATGAAAAAGAGTTACCTGATTTAGTGGAAACATCTTCTTTGAGGATCCTTCCATTTTTTTCATTATCTACTCATTAGGATCTATATATTATATGATTAAATTAAAAAATGTATACTCAATATACTAGGATGTTTTCATGAGAATGGTTTGACCAACACATACACACATCTTCATATAATGGATAAGGAACATACTATTTCATTGTACAATGAACTACTGGCACAAAAATGATTATTGTTCAATTTTCTCCAACAACCTAAAATAGTTGAAATTATGATGGAAATTTATTTATATATGATATATATTATATCTATATTTTCTCTTTTCCTATGTAATTTTAATTTACACCATACCTTTATGCGTTCCATAATCAGTATATATGATAATATAATTTGGGGAAGTGTGGACTATCGCCCCCTTAAAATGATATGACTCAACCGTCACATTAATAGAATGTATACATGATGATGTTAATTAAAATATTAATCATATATAACATATATACTATACTAGAATTATAATATATTATTGTACAATTTAGTTTTCATTCCTTTAATATGGAAATGAAATGAAAGTAGTATTCATGTATATGTATGTCTTACCATCTCCAGGAACAGTGGATTTCATTATTTATATCCATAATTTATAGACTATTATAAATAAACATATATTTGATATTTATGATATTTAAATCCTGAATATCATTATGGGGATAATAGACTAATGACCACAAGGATAATTATCATCAAAACTATTTCATTTTTGAATCAATTATAGAACATCTAAGAACATCCGATGTGATGACAAATAAATCACTATTTATCATAATGTAGTAATATGTGATAAAAATTGAACATTAAACATGTAAAATATTTTTATGTAATTAATAAATAAAATTAGATTATTATTCGGGTATATATAGTCTGTTTGAGATAAATCAGTCTCATGGTAAGAAAAATCGTAATTCTATTTCCATTAAATGAGCTAAATATCCATGTTATTGGTGTTTTTTCAGCAATAGGTTTGAATAAAGTCTTATCGTTTTACACTGAATGTGTAAATATATTGAGTTTTTTTTAGATTTCTCAAACATAATTATTTCATTGATTTATCCTTAGTCAAATGATATGATCTTTGTAAGGGACGTCATCTCAATATCTTTTTATTGAGTCATATCATGATGTATCTCAACATTATAATCAAATAAGGTGTATATAAAATAATTTTGACATGTTATATCATGATTTATAATATTATAATCATATTTAATGTTTTATTTAATATTATTCAATAATTTTCTTTATTCATGTTTTTCTCCAATTGTATGATATGCTTTAACTAAAACATCAATTTTATTGTTTTAATGATTTATTATAATAAAAACATTTATTACATGTCCATGTCTTCAATAACCTTTTTAGGATTTTATTTATATAGACCAGAATGTTTTAAATTTTCATTTTCCATCAAATGTATCAAATTTGTATGGGAGTCATTGATTCAACGACCTTCTTAATAAAAGTTGTAGATTGTTTTTGAAATTTATAGAATATTTCAATATATTAGAATTAAAGTATTACTGAAAATGAAATATAATGAGTGGATTGTTGATAATTACAATCTCTTATGAGTTTTTTTATTAAATAATGATTCTTATACATTTGATGGGTGGTGATGTGATAATCCAATGTTGGGAATTTATGTGACAACCCAATGAGGATTAGTTCTTTGATAAACCATGGACGAGTGGTTAAATTATAACCTCAAATGAATTGGTTATGTATGTCTGTTGTATAACAATTACATTAAGTTATATGTGTGGACGTTGATCATATGGTTGTTCCATTTAATAATTATTATGTCCCATGATTCCATTATATGATATCTATTTCTTCATATGGTTTCAAGGTAATATATTTGTTTTTAAAAGGCTATGAAATTATATAATATCCATTGATGATTATTTACTACAACATAATGATTTAATGTTTTACTCTATGATAATTTAAACATGGATTACATGTTTTCGCATCGATAATAGTTTTTCCTTATTTTTGTATCCCTTACTGATCTTGTGATGCTCAAACCATGTTTTGAATTATAATTCACATGATTTTAATGGCTTATAGAGTAATGAATTGGATCAAGTAAATTTTATGATGTATTAACATGAAATGAATCCAATTTTAGTTTAATAGTTTTTTTACGAAAAATTGTATAACGTTTAGACTTTTCTACTTTTTAATATTTGATATGTTGTTTAATAGTTATGGCCTAATTATACAAATAAATAGACATAAAAATATATTTAATGTGAATACTTGACATAACTAAATATTGCGAAATTTTTATGTGTGTAGCTTATATACATAATCAACAGTTTAAAAATATGGGAAAAATAATTGAATCCAATTTAATTTAATTCTATTACATAGTGATTAATTAAAATCATTTATAAGAAATCCCATTGAGGGAACAATAATGAATGGACACCGAGTGAAATATCACCAGTACCTCTGATTATATCATTTAATTGTATCATAATGAGATCAATTGATATTATTATTATATTATATTGTAGATTCATGGGAGGAACAGTATATGTAATAATTAATAGTCTCCATGAAAATTATATATATTTCGGAACTGTAAAAATTTCTATAAAATAATATTATCTCTATCAATTTTAATCATTTACCAGGATATCTATTATGATATATGAATTCAACATTAAAACCCAATAATGTAAAAACCATTCAGTTGAAAACCCATTTTTTACAGAAAATAAGTATTATAACTAGAAGTACACATTGTGTTTCCTCGTTCAAAATATTATCATTAAAGCCTACTGGAATAGAATTTTTCTAATGTTAAATGAGTAAAATAGATATACCTTCCACTCATAACAGACATCACTAAATAATTTTACTAATTACATTATATAATTAATGTGTTGAAATATAATAATTCTTTAAACATATCATGATCATATTTTAGATAATATAGATAGTTTATATTTCAATCAATAGAAAAAAATATTACACTAAACTTTATTATGATTTCTTATAATTTTCAGGTCACTTATTCACATGTAAATTAATATACATAATGATTAAATAAAATGTTCTTTTATATTTAATCTATATAGGATATGTATGTTCTTCCTTAACTAAATGTGTATAAAATTTAACCCTTTTGTATGTAACATATTTAATTATTCAATAAAGTTGAAATCATTCAAAAATTTAATATTTCACGTTCAGACTGATTATTTAAGGACATAATTATATACAATGTAATTTATCATAAAAAATGATAATGTTTTTTTAAATTCTTCTGGATCATTAATGATATCTAAAACATGTTGAATAATAAAATAAATAAATAAATAAAACCATTAGATGATATGATTTATTATATGTTATTTTTATATTGATATATATTATTATTGGAACATTGAATAGTATGCAATAATTTATAAAAATTCAGGGATTATTATTAAACATATAGATAAAAAATTACAACATACAGTGCACACAATCCAAATATTCACGTTTATAATGGAGAGTATTTCTTAAAATAATATCATTTGTAATTAATTGTCTTATAATTATGTACAATCAATACAAAACAAAATATTTGGAAAATATCATATGATAATTTAATAATTTGGTTTATTATTGTGATTCCAACATCCGATAAATTTTATTATAAATATTAAATGTGGGATGAATAAAATAATTCATATATATAATCAATATCATTGAATGTGATCTCATATTTTTAGGTACCATTATCAATTTACTGATAATATATAAAATCATATAACTTTATTGATATATTAATTTTTTTCTTCATGGGAAATTATTTTTATTACACTAAACAGATGATGAAAAAAGAGATTATTATATCTGTTTGACATCACTTCTAATGTTAATATTAATAGTAGTTTTTTAACACATTATATTAAAGTATGTGTTGTGAGAATATTTTCAATTTTTATATAGATCCATTTGTATATTGTATCTGATTATTATTATTTATTTTAATCAACATGAATAAAATGAAATTTATACTCACTGGTATCTAATAATACTCATTACAATTTAATATAAAAATTTTTCAAATAGTATTATACTGAATCCCATGGTATGTAGAAATACTCATATATAACAATAATTTTTCCTTTATAAATATATGGAAACTCATTTCATAAAATATCCAAAAATTAATAAAATAATAAACCATAAAATTAAGTTCATCAATAATTACTAACTCAGGGAAATCTTTTATACATAGGAAATTTCGATAATAATAATATTAATGGAATATTCCTTAATATTGTTGATATGTATAAATTAATTTAATTCATCATTATCCCTATAATAGATGATAACTATGTCAACAAAAAATTGACACTCATGTCTAACTAATTTAGTATATTTAATTACATGATGTTATAAGATGTTTAAACCCCCATGTAGTATATTTAAATTGTTGGATAATAAAAAAACATATTATTTTCATTAATCATTTGATTTTACAAAATAATCTTTATAATCACTTTTTATGAATTTTAGTTATATATTACTGTATATATTCTATATTTCTTATCCACGTGATTTATTTTCAGAAATATCGTTCATATATCGCATTATAAAATAAAATATAATTTTTTAATATTCAATAAACTAGATAGAAATATATTATAGCTAATAGATTTGTAAGTCTATTTTATCTGCACCTTAATGTACTTACATGAGCATATACTAACTCATTTATGAGTTATTTTGAATTATTTAATGAAAATTATATTTACAATCATTTTTTTGAAAGATATATATGTATGATTTTAAGGATCATACATTGTTCATAAAAATACTCATTATAATTTCATGTTTTAATAGTCAATGAACTCATAAAATAATCATAACAGGTCAGGATCGTCCCCAAGGGGATTATTTTATATTATGTATTATATGGACCCACAATTATATTACAATATATATACATGGAAGTGTTTCCCTAGTGTATATTAATGCTGATGAATATAGTAGTGAGATCCAAGGTTTTTGAGTCTTCTAGATTTATCATACACACACTACTCATCCCCATAAAAAATTATAAATCATTGAATAATTTATATACAAATATTCACATTATGAAATGACGAAAATCATTTGACCAAAATTCATAAAATCTCAAATATACAAGATATAATCATAAATAAGAGTGACATAAATCATATTATGTTTTTCATGATTAATTTAATCCTCCATAAAAAAATAAATATTTTCATTACATTAAAATGAATTAATGTATTATCTAATTGAAATTCAGGACACATGAAGGAAAATTCATTATTTATCATTTATAACAATTTTTTTATAAAATATTATTTTAATTATTATAATATTAATTGTCTAACCACTTCCTCGGGTAAAAACATCTCTATAAAATATATTGGATTATAATTTTTTTTAATTTTCTTATCTCATTTGTGATGTATAAGAATAAATATATTTTATTTGGGGGATAATATCAAGAAAATTACATGATATTATATTACCAATATGTATTCACCAGAAAAACGGTAATGGTTTTATTCGATATTTATTCTATATGAGAAATAATTAATAAAAATATATATATTCTAATATAATTTCCATGGTTAGTGTTTTTAAATAATCCTTTGCAGATGCATTATTTTTTATTAATTATTAAAATTCATTGAGATCTGTAAATGATTATATTCATTATACTAACTCTTTTAGTAATAATATTATTTTTTATAGAGAAATACAACACAATGATCCTGCATAAGAAATTATATTCACTATAAAAATGATTAAAAAGAAAATCTGTTACATATTAATTCATTTTACAAAATGAAATAAATTTTTTATAATAAATATTATCATTCAAAAAAAGAAAAAAAGAAGTTTAATGGTTTTAAAATTTCTTTATTTATTTAAATTTATTAATAAAGTCATCATTGTCATCATAAATAATGTTAGGTGTATTAATAAATTGAATACCATTTCTGTTATTATTATTTAATAACAATTGTTACTTTCAAAGCCATCATTGTGTACAAAGAAATGAGAGAGTATAAATTTTATGATGACTACATAATATTCATTACATGATTAGTAACATTTAATTAAGAACTTTTAAATTGGATAATTATGTTATATTCATCATTGATCCATTCAGGTTGTATTGATTTATTCATTTATATGAATAATGATGTTTAATCTAACATTAAATTCATCAATTTTTAACCATTCATATATGTTTTTGGGAATGTACTATAATTTTAGATGATATGTTTCATTGCATATATTAAGGAGCTCATTATTTTTCACATTGTAAAATATGAAGATTATTATTTATGTATTATTTTGAAATTAATAATTATTTGAAATATAAATTTACCAATATCTTAAAAGAAAAATAAGTCTATCATTTGGTGTTACTGCTCAAATGAATTGATCTAATTCACACATGAATGTGTTTGTCAAATGGAGGAGGTCTGAGTAAATATGATATATGAATTTATCAAATATTAATTATAATTTGTTGATGACAACATTTTCACAATGCGTAATGCATGAAAGATGATCATGCTGATAGTGAGTAGTTAAATTTATCAAAATCCAAATGAAAAGATGAAGAATTTTGAAATCATCAACAAATGATCCATTAGAGTACATGAGTATCATTTATGTAATTTGTGTCTAATATTCATATGATGATGAAGATGATAAATGGGAATAAACATATATGATAAAATAATAGAGGATTGGGATCCCAATTTAGATCCCATTGTGCGTCATATTTTCATTACCACACTTCCACAAACATATATTCACAACGTTTCATATGATCTCGTAGTTTTGATTAATCCATAAAATATATAATTAATGGTTGGAATTCCAACAGATGAATAATATCAATGAATGGGCCATGCTAATGGTTTTATTATGAATGAATGAGTCTCTATTATTATAACTATTATGACACCCAAAAATAAGTATTTCATTAAAATGTAATTTTTTTCAAAAACACATCATAAAAAGTGGTTGAGGACTTGATCTTGTGAAATTTTCCCCAAAACCCACATACAGCTTCGATACAGCCTCCTGTGGGAGACAAATAGTTGATTTATATTAGTAATTTTTGTAATAAAAAAAGTTTTATCAATGAAAATTCCATTTTATTAATATAAATTTCAACCCAATAAAATTATTCTCAAAAATAAATATTGATTCATAAATTAAACAATTGTTTAATTAAAATTTCAAATATTACTATATGAAAATAAATAGAAAATTTAGATAATAAGAATAATTTTTTTTTGATATTCTTGATTAACTAGAATGACTGCATTCCGGAACATTGACACAGAAATAAAACACATTGTTAATAATAAAATATTAATTTCAATACAGATATTATTTGTTAAAGTGGGATAAAATTTATTTGAATGAATAATAGAATAATTAAAATTTATAAGAATTAGTAAACACTTATGTCGGTTTGAAATTTGATCTTTGGTATTATTACATGACCATTAGAATATTAATAGGAAAGTTATGAATATAAATTTGGTAGTTAGGATGGTATTCTCACCTATGAAATAATGAATAAAATTTTGTTATCTTATAAATTAATAAATTATATATTTATATCACTAAAAAAGTTAATTTTTTTTTGTAAACATGACAAATTATTTTGTAGAATTTTCACTGAAACATAAAAATTTATTTAAAATATTATTATTAATATAGTGAATAAAACGTGAATTTATTTTCATAAAATATATTCATAAAATTATATTTTTCTTAATTATAATTATAATAATATTTTTTGAGTCCATAATTAATTTTAATGGTTTATTAATATTAGTAATTATTTTAAAATATATATTTTTCAAAGAAATGATGATTTTAATTAAAAAATTAATTTCCCATATATAGGGAATTATTTTAAAAAAATGGAGTAGATATACATAATATGCACATCCGAAAATGGATTGTTTTGATTGTTTTTCATTTTTCAAAATTATTTGATTTTTTGGTGAATAATGGAACATGGTAAATTTCTATAATTACCACTATAAGAAAATAAATGAATTATTTTGTTATGGATGAGTCTTGGGTGATAAAACTTACCATTATCTCTATACTGTATATTTTCATTGAAATCAACACTAATAATTTTCATAATAAAAAATTAAAAACAAATGAATAAAATAAAAAAAACCCACCTCCTCCATTTATAAAAACCACACCTCACACTTCTCCTCAATCTACGATATCTATGTATATTATCCAAATTCTACACAATCTACTTATTCACATCTATATGCTGTAGGTATCATGAAATTTCCAAACCTTTTTTCCATATAGAGTTTTACAATGAGATGATATTCAAAAGGTAAAATCCACATTAGTTCTCTTTTATATTATATATTTATTCTACCTTAAAATAAACAATCATATCCAAAGTCGCATGATAACTATTTTATCACATATATAAATAAATTTTAATTCCCTTATGTAATATCTTTAATAATTTCTATTCCTAAACCAATTTAACTTAAAACTATAAAAAACATTCGTGATATCTCTATTCAGCGCTTTTTGGTTCAATCATTTTTTTAATTTCCACCATCATGTCTGGTTATTAAAGCAATATAATGGTTGAAACATAATTTAAAATTTTTATTATTTCTCTTTTCATGTTTGGAAACTAATATATATATATTATAATAAATAATAAAACAAACATACTTCATGATTATCGGAAAACAACCAAACTATTGTATTTTTTTTATTAACATTTTAACAAATGAATCATCCTCATACATGAAAAAAAATTAAATTATTTGATCATTAATACTAAGAAATTTACATTAATAAAATTTAATTAACCTTATGTATTTTTTATTACATTTTTTTAAGAACTCCCATAATTATACACAAGCGACCTTAACAGAAATCTTGGAAAGGAATTCATATGAAGCACAAAAATTACAAAAATTTAACAAATCAAAATTTCCATAAATTAACATAATAAAATTATTATAAATTAATTATATTATTAAAAGACCTTGAATTAAATAATAAATTAATATAACTAAATTATACAAGACATTAGGTTCAATTACAGAACGCATTCATGCATAAGGTAAGGGATCTATTCGAAAGAATAATTTTTATTTTGGGATTTGAGTTCTCTGACAATACCATAATAAACCTATAGGTTATTATAATATAGTATACTAAATTATTTTTATGTTTTTTAAATATGATTATATATCTCAATTAATATTTCGTTTGTGGGGAAATATGTGTTTTATAAGGATCCCATCACAATTCTTCAAGCAAAGAAGGCCGATTAAAGGGAGATTCTCTGTTTTGGATCCATTTTCATGTAAACTCCATAAAAAAATATAGCCATCATTTTATTTTTAAAAAATAACTCCTATTATAATCATATTAAATGTTTTTCATTTTTTAACAAACAATTATGCATGGGTCCTATTAAATTACATTAATCATTTCCCTTAAATCGCACTAATGTGTATAATTTGTAATGTTTTCTAAAATCTTGTTTCCATGTACTCATTTAAATTGGGCATCAATATTCATGACTTATTCTTTATTTTTCATCATTATATTGTATAAATGGTTTAATCCTTTCGATAATGGATACTGTTTGGATAAAAACTGTTGTTATTACATATAACATGATTTTGAACCCCATTACATTCCATGATTAACCATTATGTTTATTCAAAAATATTGATTCTTCTGGTGGAACAAATATACCTCAAAATTTTATGATCGGTATTCCCATATAGTGCATCAACACATTGGTTATTTTTTATTCTCCGAATACATCATATATGTGATTAGGTTGTAAACATAATCTTTTATGGAACATTATCTGTAATATGATATATTCTCAGCACTAATACTCGACTCATGCTTATATAATGTTAAATGATTCTAAATGTCTAAAACATTTACATGATAATAATAGTCAAGGTTTTATATTTCATTTTCCTATATGATTATTCATGTTCCATGCCAATTTAAGTCATAATGTTATTCCTTCTAACCAATTTGGAAAACATTATTAAAATTTATATTCACGTACTTGGATTTTTATTAGCTATTCCAGTATATTAATTTATCTCATAAGATATCTTACATAGAGTTAGGATCTAGAAGGGGGGGGGGGGATGATCTCATTATAGATGATTAATATAATAGTTTTTTATCTATATCAATTTTTTTTTGGTTTTATTTACAATGTCATCTAAAGATAATAGAAAATATGATCATTGTTCTATATTTGATTGTTTATTATGACATAAATAAGGTAATAATATGTGTAAAAGGTTATGGTATCTATAGTACTTATTCAAACATGAACATGATTTTTTCAATGTTAAGACTAGAAAACATTAGTAAGATCCCTAGGGATAATTCTATCACCATGTATAAATAATATGTAAAAATAGGGACTCACATGTTAATATAGTCATTTAATTTAAATGTTTATTTTTATATGTTATAAGTAGAATTTTTATATAGTTATATATAATTATTTTTACCCCTTAAATGTATTTACATTTTTCTAGTTAATTGAGGGAAATAATTGTAATTTTGATAATAATTATTGTTGTAAAAAATGTGATAATCTTTCTAATGAGATGCCAAACCAAATTGGAATGGCAGCCCAAAACATCATGAATGTTCCAACCCAACTATCTCTTCTTTTGAATAATTACATGAATCATGGGGAACTGCATGCTTCTTCTAAGAAAGATAATGTTTTGTTTAACTCTTTTATTGGAAAAATGACTCTCATTTTTAGTGAATCTTATAATCCCCTCATCAACAATATATTAAATTAACTCTATTGATAATATATAATCAATATTACAGTGCAAGGATGAATAAAAGTTGTGATAGAGGTCTATCATCTAAATGTGGAATATGATAAGTGGTGGACATTAATAATTAACCAAAATTCAAAACATTCAAATGATTCCATGAGTGGGTAATAATTATAGATAATAGTTTTTATAAATATTTTCTGCAATCACTCTATATTAAGATTGGGATGAGATTCCTCTGAATTTATAAATTGGTTGATGTGTCTATCACGGAATACATTAAAAGGCTTCACAGGATCTCAGGATATGCTTCTATATTAGTTAGGAACACTGTCTGTATGGTTTATTTATTCTTCTATGGATTATGGAAGATTCTATAGAAATCCATATAAATTTGAGACTTTAGTAATAGTGAGCCAGTTGTTTTTTGTACGATTAAAGGAGAAATGGTAATTGTAGCCTTTCAATGGCCTTGGTGGTTTTATATAAAACAATCTGAAAAAGGAGTTTAATAAATGAGGATCAACTGAGATATCCAATAGAGGGAAAAAATCCATCATCTCGTGTGGAAAAAGAGTAGGAAAATTCATCATGGTAACAACATAATTAGAACCACTAGGTATATCAATTATTGAATTGTGGGGTTACAAACTAATAAATGGTGTAGTGAAATAATGAAATAGAATATTGACATAGTATATATTTAGAAAATTCTATGACTATTAGGTAGTGATTTAACTACAATGAACAATGTCATTATATGAATCAATGCCCACATCAATGAGTTTTCAAAGGAAATCAATAACAATGGCTAAAAAATAATTTAATGGAATATTCTATCAAACCATATATGGAATGTAATAAATGATGTTGTGATAGTTATAATAGTTTTTAATTCATGAATATTTAATTTACTATTTTATTCCGTTTTTAAGAATTCATTTTCATCCTCTCTATTTAGTAGAAATATTCGATAATAACATTAATATATTGAGTTTTTATTTTCATTAACGACAATTAAGTGTGTAATTATTGAATCAAAAATATATAACTCCTCTTGTGTTAATTTTTGGGACTGATCCAATAATATTATATCATATTAATCTATTTGGTGGAGTTTAATTTTATTTTTTACACATATTATATATAATTATATAAATACAACAATAGCTTTTGAGAAAGGGAGATCACTCTTCTCATACCAAGGTATCCTCATATTCTATATAATTGTATGGAAGATGATTAATGTTCTTCAGAATCATCATCTCATTTATTGGTATAATTACCCCATGAGAAATAATATTTATATAATTTTTTAAATAAACTGTATCAAGCTCAAATTCATGAACAGTATACATGTATATTAACATATATCAATGAAATAATATATAATTACAACCATTGAGTAAGAAAAAATAAATATGCGTTTAAAATATATTCATTATAAGGGTTTTATATTATCAGCTTCTTCACCATATGGTTCACCATAAAAATTTGTCAATAATTAGGATGGATCAATGTGACTCTAAAAATATTACCAAGTGCTCATCATGATAATAATAATGAACATGTATACCCTTCCATTGATATATTAATTATTAAATCAAATAATGGGTCCAAGTATTTCTCTATGGTGGCCCTTCAGATCGGATATAATCAATATTTTCTCCAATAATTTCCAAACCAACCATTTTATTGAATATTAAACATTCATATGTAGCTGACTTTGTTGTTTTGAAGAAGGTGGAATACATCAAAAATGGAAAATCCACAGATTTCAAAATTGATGATGATGTATTCATATGATTAGGGTCAGGACTTTGGGTACCTAACAATCGATAGATAACTAATGACCCCATGAACAATTAAAATTGATCAACCTTCTCTTTAAACAATGCAAGCATAGAGATGCATCGATATTTCCAAGATTACTATTAGTGGGAAAAATAAATAAAGTGTTCACTGAATATAAATCAATGTTCATAGAATGTCAGTAAATGTAGGATGAATAAAAAAATTATAATTGTATCATTCATCCACTACCCATACAAAAATGGAAATGGGAAACATCACCATAGATTAATTTTTCAAACATTCTAAAACATCAAGATGAAATAATGTTATATAGGTTGATGTGTACTATTATTAGAGGAAAACTCAATTTAGATCAATTATAGATTACTTTACACTCATCTAAATTTCAATGAAATACATTAAAAAATGGGGAGCCTTCATAGATTACCATTTTCGAATAATCTAATTGTGATATAATATTTTCCTCCATGTTATGAAAATAATTCAACATGACCTAAAAACTAAAATAATAATTAGTACAACCTGTCATCATCAAACTGATGGCCATTCTAAGAAGACAATTCAAACACCAGAACACATGTTGAGAAAATCTCAATGTACATCAAAAGAGGGTTGGATGATCATCTTATACTATTCTTGTTATCTTACAAAAATTTTATCTACACCGGAATCCAAATATTAATATATATATA
This sequence comes from Viscum album, assembly GCA_963277665.1. Lineage (NCBI taxonomy): Eukaryota > Viridiplantae > Streptophyta > Magnoliopsida > Santalales > Viscaceae > Viscum > Viscum album. Next base: position 2,004,959,739 of record OY728136.1, read on the forward strand.
TATATATATAATAATGAGAAAATATATAAAAAAACTACATAAATGGATGATGTTGGATAACATACTATATTATGTCCTAAAATAGTCAATGAAAGGGAATAAAAGTTGATAAAAATTACAAATACATCATGGAATCCCAATTTTGATAGATGAGATATGCAGATAATCATCAAATGTACGTAGAGTTTGATGTTGGTGAAAATTTATCCCTCAAAATATATCCAATGAATAGAGTAATAAGATTTAAGAGGAATGGAAAGCTAATTCCATAGTACAACATTGCTCTTAATTTTCATGATCATGTATGATTTTTGGCCTATCGAATAGTACTTTTGCCAACTATGTTTGATGTATATGATGTATTCCATGTATCCCTCTTGAGAAAGTACGTTTCAAATTCATTACAAGAACTATATTTACAATTGGTGTAGTTGGACAACTATATCTCTTATGAGGAGAATATGATGATGATATTGTATTATAGAGATAGAGTTATGCACAACAAGACTACTCACTTCATAAATATACAATGTATGTACTATAAATATGAATGTGAGAAATTGGAATCTGAGAAAGTGATAAAGTATATATGACCTCACCTATATTTTTTTAGTTTGTAAAAATAAATTTCCTCGGAATCATTTCATGACGGGGAAAAATATTTCAAACCATAATATAATCATTTAAATATCCAATTACTGAATATAATTTTCGTCCAGAAAAACACTATTCTCATATATGAATAATGGTACTTTTTCAATAAAATATTCCAATAATAATTCATAATATTTTAGTTGTATAATAAATAGAAAAAAAGGATAATAAAAATTTGAAATGTTAGATATCATTGATCCTCTAAAATGACAGCACTCATGAAAAAGTTTTTATAAATTGAAAAATAAGTCAAATAATAAAATATTAATTTTGAAGATAAATATATATATAAAATTGGGATAAATTGATGTTACTAATGAATGTAATAATATATATTTATAAGAATTAGTAAACCCTTTTGATTGTTAGAAATCAAAATGTTAGAACAGTAACATGACCATTCAAATATTAATGTTATCATTGGTAATAGATATATGTCAATTAGAATAGAATATTCAACTATGAATGAATGAATAATATTTATTTATCTTATAAATGAAGATATTATGTATTTTGATCATGGAATAAGTAAATAATTTTTTTTATAAATTATAATATGTGTGATGGTTTTCTTGTGAAACGAAAATGTATATTTACATTTTTATAATTAATATAATCATTTAATAGAAAAATTATATTCTTTAAATAGATTCATAAATGAATATTACATTTTATTATATTTATTAATTATTTTTATGCAAGCTTAATTAGTTATTCAATGTTAAATAATATTATTGATAATTTTAAATTCATAAATTTTCAAACAAAAGATGATTTAATTAAATATTTCATTTCACAAATTTAGAAAATTATAATCATAAAATTAATTACATTTTTTTATTTTCACATTGAAAAATGGAATAAATGGATTTTTCATATTTATGTAAAATAGTTGCTATTTTTAATGTTGAATTACCTTAATTATGATATTAAACACTATAATCTAATAAATGAATTTTTGATTCATGATTGAGTCATATATAATGTCTGTCACTATTATCATAAACTCTTATACTCCATTTATTATATTTTTTATGCTAATAAACACAATTGATAGACTTGATCCAAAAATATTAAAAAATGAACAAAATAACAAAAAACACCCCATTCCCTGCTTATAAATCCCACCCCTCAACTCCCCTACTCATAGAACCTTATAAGACTGATATCTTTCATAATATGTACCCAATTACCATTGTAATACTCTTACCCATATATATGATATGATATTTTTAAAAAATTGCCAAAACCCACAATATATAAGAAGGTTATAAAGGACACGATATTCAACCAGAAAAATCATCCATCCTTTTCTTTTATATATTTTATTTCATCTACCATATCATCACCTCCCAAAACAAAACCAACATGATAAAAATCTAGTATCATATGTACGCAAGAATTTTTTCTCTAAATTTAATATCCATAATCAAATAACATCATTTCCCCTTTTTTTATAAAAATTAAAACATCATATATGATTTCTCAATTCTCCACCTTTAGGGAAGATGATTTTAAATTTTCTATTACTCCAATAAAGTATTTTAATAATCCCATTATAATGGTTAATACCAATTTAAAAATGAATATTATCAATCATTTCAGGTTCTTGAACTCTGATATTTACTTAAAATTACACAATAAAAAAAACCAAGTTCATGAGGATAAAAAATATTCTAAAATAAAATACATGGTTTTCATTAACATATTTTCAATTGAATCACCATAATTAAATAAAAATTGATATATGGGGCCATTTAAACGTTTATCTTTTCATTAATACAATAAAATTCTTCTTTTGGAGATTTTCCTCGATTTTAATATAACTCCAATTATTATAGATAACGGGATTGACGATAAAACCATGAAAGGAACTCACTCAGAAGAACAAAATAAAACAATATAACTCATTGAAATTTCCATATATGAAACGTAATAAAATAATAATAAATAAAATATATGTTTAAAAGGTTATTAATTAAATTATTAATGAATATAATTTTATTATAAAAAACAATAATATCAACTGCGAAAAACATTCCATCATAAGCTATGATCTCTCTTCAAAACTCAATTTTTTGACTTTAGTTATGATTTATCTATATATACCCCATTTTAATTAGTTATTATTATTATATAAATCTCCTAAATTATTTATATATATACAAAACCTATTTATATATATCAATATATATTTATTTTATCGGTGGATTCATATTTATACGGATCCCATCAAAATTCCTATTGATAAGAACACAACTGGAAAAGTAGGCTATACCAACGGTTTTAAACCATTGGTATAGGCTAGAAAACCGTCGGTATAGACTATACCAACAACTTTCCAAACCGTTGGCTATTAAGCCGTGAGGAAATCCCTATACCAAAGGTTGCACTTAAACCATTGGTATAGGTGTTCTAGAATTCTGGAAAGGTATATACCAACGTTTCAGAACCGTTGGTATAAGATTTCCAGAAATCTGGAAAGCCTTATACCAACGGTTCTGAACTATTGGTATAAGATTTTACAGAAAAAGGATATCACAATGGTTTCTAACCGTTGGTATAAGATTTCCAGAATTCTTGAAAAAACTATACCAATGGTTCTGAACCGTTGGTATAAGCTTTCCAGAATTCTTGAAAAGGATATACAAACGGTTCTAAACCGTTGGGATAGATTTTTTCTAGAAAATCATATACCAACAGTTCAGAACCATTGGTATAGCCTTTTCCAGAATTCTGGAAAAAGATATACCAACGGTTCTGAACCGTTGGTATAACCTTTGCCAGAGCTGCTGCACAACATCCCCCCAGAAGCCCTCCAGTAGCCCTACCATCCACCTGCATAAAAAACATTAGACATCAGCCATCAATATACCCTCCACTATACACCTGTATAAAAAATATCACAAAACCACATACATATTTCAAACAGTATAAAAAACATCGAAAATAGCCCAAAAAACACATATGACAACAATCATCCGGTGGTAATTCACCTCACCCATGCACAACCCCCCCAACCAGCACACCTCCCCATCAAATTCTAATAGGTAGAATAGATTGATAAATATCTATTAGAGTTGAATAAGAATTTCAAATTAGCTAAAATCCATTTTTTTGTGATCCTAGGTTTGGGTATGTAAGGATTTGTGATGAATTTTGCATTGAACTTGTATTGTTTATAATATTTGGTGAAAAGGTATTTTCTTAGGATTCTCGTCACTTATAACCCCATTAGTGAAACTCCACAACTCATGAAAAATAGTTTGTGACTATCATTGATGAGTGTAAATTTCAGTTGTATTCACTTAATATGATTTCCTTTTGAAATAAAAGAGACACTTTGAGTGGTGTCATCCACACCACGCCTCAGATTGAGGAAGAGTTGACTCGTACATGTCAAAAATGACCCATGGATCGTTTTCATAAAGTATTAACACAATCCAAATGTTTTTGGTTGGTTTCCCGTATGCCGGTTGTTTTTACATAAAAGCGTATCCATTTTAAACAAAAGAAATATACTTTGAGTGAAATCGACCACACCATGCCTCGGATTGAGGAAAGGTTGACTCGTACACGTCACAAATGACCCATTGATCTTTGTCCTAATATATCAACAGTATCTGAATGTGTTTGGTCTGTTTTCCATATGTCAGTTGTTGTTTTTACTTAAACTGTTGTCCATTTCAAAAAATAGTTAGACACTTTGAGTGGTGCCGCCCACACCTCGCATTGGATTTAGGCGAGGTTGATTCCTACATGTCACAAATGACCGATGGATCGTTGTCCAAATGTTTCAACAGATTCCGAATGCGTTTTGTCAGTTTTTTATTTGTGGTTTTTTTACATAAAATCGCATCCATTTTAAACAAAAGAAATACATATTGAGTGGTACCGGCCACACCGGCCCTCAGATTGAGGCAGGGTTGACTCCTACACGTCACAAATGACCCATGGATCGTTTTCCTAAAGTATCAACAAAATCCGATTGTGTTTGGCTGGTTTCCCGTATGCCGGTAGTTTTTATATAATAGTGTATCCATTTTAAACAAAATAAATACACTTTGAGTGATACCGACCACACCATGCCTTGAATTGAGACAGGGTTGACTCGTACAAGTCAAAAATGACCAATAGATCCTTGTCCTAATGTATCAACAATATCTGAATGTGTTTGGTCAGTATTCCGTATGTCAGTTGTTGTTTTTTACTTATAATGTTGTCCATTTCAAAAAATAGTTAGACACATTGAGTGGTGCCACCCACACCTCGCCTCAGATTGAGGCGGGGTTTATTCCTACACATCAAAAATGACCCATGGATCGTTGTCATAATGTTTCAACAGAATCCGAATGTGTTTGGTCGGTTTTCCGTATGTGGATTTTTTTTACTTAAAAGCGCATCCATTTTAAACAAAAGAATGACATTTTGAGTGGTACCGGCCACACCGGCCCTCAGATTGAGGTGGGGTTGACTCCTACAAATCCCAAATTACCCATGGATCGTTTTCCTAAAGTATTAACACAATCCAAATGCGTTTGGTCGGTTTTCCGTATGTTAGTTGTTGTTTTTACTTAAACTATTGTCCATTTCAAAGAAAAGTTAGACACTTTGAGTGGTTTCGGCCACACCGCTCCTCGGATTGTGGCGGGGTTGACTCTTACAAGTCAGAAATGACACGTGGATCATTTTCCTACAGTTTCAACAGAATCCGAATGGGTTTGGTCTGTTTTTCGTATGTCAGTTGTTGTTTTTACTTAAACTGTTGTCCATTTCAAAGAAAAGTTAGACACTTTGAGTGGTGTCAGCCACACCGTGCCTCGGATTGAGGCAGGGTTGACTCGTACACATCACAAATGAACCATGGATACATTTCCTAATGTATCAGCAGTATCCGAATGCCTTTGGTCCTTTTTCCGTATGTGATTTGTTTTACTTAAAAGCACATCAATTTTAAACAAATGAAAGACACATTGAGTGGTACCGGCCACACCGGCCCTCATATTGAGGCAGGGTTGACTCATACACGTCACATATGACCCATGGATCCTTATCCTATAGTTTAAACAGAATCCGAATGTGTTTGATCTATTTTCCATATGCCAGTTGTTGTTTTCACTTAAAATCCTGTCCATTTCAAATAAAAGTTAGACACTTTGAGTGGTGTCGGTCACACTGTGCCTTGGATTGAGGCGGGGTTGACACCAACACGCCACAAAAGACCCATGGATACATGTTCTAAAGTATCAACAGTATCTGAATGCATTTGGTCCGTTTTCCGTATGTGGTTTTTATTACATAAAACTGCATCCATTTAAAAAAAAGACACTTTGAGTGGTACCGGCCACACCGGCCCTCGGATTGAGGCGAGGTTGACTCATACACGTCACATATCACCCATGGATCATTGTCCTATAGTGTAAATAGAATCCGAATGTGTTTGGTCTATTTTCCGTATGCCAGTTTTTGTTTTCACTTAAAATCCTGTCCATTTCAAATAAAAGATAGACACATTGAGTGGTGCCAGCCACACCGCGCCTCGGATTGAGGCGGGGTTGACTCTTACATGCCAAAAATTACCCATGGATACATTTCCTAAAGTATCAATAGTATCTTAATGCCTTTGGTCTGTTTTCCGTATGTGTTTTTTTTTACTTAAAAACGCATCCATTTTAAACAAAAGAAAGACACTTTGAGTGGTACGGCCACACTGACCGTCGGATTGAGGCGTGGTTGACTCGTACACATCACATATGAACCATGGATCATTGTCCTATAGTTTAAATGGAATCCTAATGTGTTTGGTCAGTTTTCCGTATGCCAGTTGTTGTTTTCACTTAAAATCCTATCCATTTCGAATAAAAGTTAGACACTTTGAGTGGTACCGGCCACACCGCACCTTGTATTGAGGCGGGTTTGACTCGTACACGTCACATATGACCCATGTATACACGTCCTAAAGTATCAACAATATCCAAATGTGTTTGGTCCATTTTCCGTATGTGGTTTTTTTTACTTAAAAGCGCGTCCATTTTAAATAAAAGAAAGACACTTTGAGTGGTAACGGCCATACCAGACCTCAGATTGAGGAGGGGTTGACTTGTACACGTCACATATGACCAATGGACTGTTTTCCTATTGTTTAAACAGAATCCGAATGTGTTTGGTCTGTTTTTCGTATGCCAGTTTTTGTTTTCACTTAAAATCTTGTCCATTTCAAATAAAAGTTAGACACTTAGAGTGGTGCTGGCCACTACGTCAAAGCACATTTTCCATATCATTTTACACATGCATAAACATGAAATACATGGATAAATAAGAAGGCTAAGTAAAAAAAATAGAAAAATGAGTATCACAGTACCAAGGAATACTAAAGGTCTAGGTAGTAGACTAATCATACAATAAGAATCAAGTGCAAAAAACAAAATCCGAATCAACGTCCCTATGAAGAAGATGAAAACCCCAAAGTGGAAAACCATGTTAAAAAATAATGAGTTATACAGAATTCAAAAATGTAATGGATCAATCTGCCTCTGATCACCATCATCATCACAACTATCATTATCAGCCTCATCCTCACCACCATATCTGTCCTCTTCGTCATCCTCGTCATCATCCTCATGCTCAGCGTCGTCCTCATCCTTGTCCTCAGCATCATCCTCGCCCTCGGCCCCATCCTTGCCCTCGGACCCATCCTCGCCCTCGTCCACATCCTCATCCTCACCCTCTTCCTCTTCAGTATCCTCGTCATCACCAGGAACGTCATCATCTCGATCTCTACTAGAGCTGCCGCCTGGTGCATTGGATGATTCACCCATCGACGACATAAATGTCTGACAAGCCGCACTAGCCTCTGGTGGAAGTGATGAAGAAAATAATTTCATCAGTTTCATAAATTCTCTATCTCTTGTTTGAACTTGTACTTCCAACTCTCTGACCCTTTTAGCAGACTGTCTTGCATTCTCCTTGACATGTTCCAACTCAGTGGTAATAGAATGGATACCTGGAGAGGACCAATACCTCGTCGGGACTATATTCTTACCAGGTCGGCAGCGTACTCGACAAGAGTGCTCATCTCCCAAAACCTGATATAAATGATCATGTGGCCCAAAATTGTCAGGCTCCTGGGCATCAAGACCCTCTAAAGAAGCCTGTAAAAAATATTAATAGATTATTAAATTTTAAATTAGATATTAAACATTGAAATAAACAAATTAAAACTTACAATCTTCTCTTGGGTCGGTTCATTTACCGCAGTTCCATCTTTTTTTCTTCTGCTCAAGCAAAACAATTTATCTCGAGGGATACGTCCTTCATTATTCATTTTGTGCTTCTGTAATGACATTGAAACAATATAAAGTGAATGTATAATCATATATTAACTATTCAATAAATCACATAATTTATGTAGGATCCACTAAAAAGGGAATGTCCTAATGAAAAATTATAAAAAACTATATCGTACGTGCTGCCTCTCATGATCTGACATAGTTGTGTGCCCCAATGTGTGGAGGTATTGCTTTGAATCAATGTTTTTTTGTTTTTTTCAGAAGATTACTAAATAGTTATTAATAATTAATAAGATTATATTAATGAAAAATATGAAAACTCTCATTTAAATAACTCAAATGAGATTAATACCTTAAATTTGGAAGTCTCCCAATGGGTAATCATTTGGTGATATTGCTCTATCAGGTAGTCATCCATGATAGGTAATGTATCTAACTCCGTTACCACTCTATCACACCAGAAAACATAAATCTCATGCTTATAGGCTCTCCAATTCTCTCCAAGATCTTTTAAACGCGCTGGTCATGCTCCTTCTCCATCAGGGAAGTTAAACCGAAGCTGAAACCAAATTGATTAGTTCATTTAAATACAAAAATATACTACATTAAATCCAATAGATTTTTTACCCATATTTGTGCCCACGCATTATCCTTGACTTCGGGTGGTAGATGTCTCCAAGAGAGAGGGCTGACCAGAGTGATATCGGAGTATTTGTCTAGCGTCGCCAAAAAACACCGACATTGCTGCCCAGATTTCTCAATCATTTGTCAATCAACATTGTATTCAACCATCAACTGTGTCTGGCAGTTCCATACCGCACGCAATCGAGTACGCCCCCTCCCCCACCTCCTATCTGTAGATGAATATGTTATTAAAGAAAAATAATATCAATACAAGTTATTATAAAAATAAATTTTGGTATAAAAATTTGATAGAGTTATATAAATATACCTGTGGTAGTCAGAAAAATGAGTGCAGAAGCTGAAGGAATATCCTGTACAGGTGGAGTGTCCCTCAGTGTATGCTCCTCATCCCCATACTATGTCGCAGCAGGAGTCGAAGAAGGTGGAATATAAGTTATTGAAATATTTATATTTGAAATAAAATACTCACAACAGGGATGAGTGGAAGAAAACCCATCTGTACCATGCGACGATTATTTGCAGTTATCTTTTTCCATCACCTCTATTCAATGGGAGTCATTTCCTGCAATGAAAACAAATATGGAAGTAATTAGATACAGATAACTAATGTGTAACCCAAAAAAATATATAGAATAACCATTATGATAAAAAGAACATAATGAAACAGACAATTTATGGTGTTATGAAGGTAAGTACTAGGATACACACTCTTAATGATGTGGGTGAAACATGTAGGTGAGAACATGACTGTATGATTCTATATATTTCCCACCACAACTTCGGGTTCACAATCAACTCTGATAGTTGAGCTGTTGGTGTCATCATAAGTAATAAACGGATTGCTTCCAATTGCAGTAGGGATAATGTCAACTTCATCATCACCATCATCAAAAACATGTCTTGGTTTTACTTCAATAATTACACCTAATTTAGGATGACGATGATCTTTGACATAAAAAAACCTGTTTCACCATTGATGCCAATACATATGGTTCATCGGTGGCAATAGTGTGAGTCATTTCAATAACTCGAAATCCAAAATCATCAATAAAGGTGCCTTGCCTCGTCATTGAATCAAACCACATACATTTCATCCTCGTGACTCGACCATGCGAGTAATAATCCAAAATTATTATTTTCTCCACGACACCATAATAAGCATCATTTTCAGAACGAGGTCTAGTGTCCGATGAACTGGCATAACAGTCTGTTGTGCCAGTTAGCATAACACCATTATGTTGTGTTCTCATGTTTATTGCTCGTTCAGTGATAATAAATTTGTATCCATTGTTCACAAGTGATTTACAAGAATGAAGCATGGTATTAGGACCAAAAGCCAAAGCTCTTATTTCCTCAGAAACAGAGTCTGTAGGAAAACTCGATACCTGATATATAAACAAATAGTAAAATTAATTAAATATTATTTTTATTTAGTTATTACAGAAATATTTTTACCTTCAATTTCAACCAAGCAGAAAACCCTTTGCTATACAAAGTCTCCTTCTTTCTCAAAAATAAAGAATTATGCTTTCTCTATATCAATTATTTATGTTCCCTGTAGATAAAAATAATAATATTTTAACAAATATTTAAAATTACAAGAGATATGATAAGAGATACATGTACAATTAACTTACTTTATATACTCATTGAACAAATCACAATTGAAAAACATTGTGCGATGTGCCATCTCTTGCTCTTCAAGGCTTAATGTTGTCAATGTATATGATCCCGGAATTCCTCCTGTCTGAGGAAGTGATGGAAAACTGGGTTCAATTTTCCCATAATGTTCTTCTTCATTTCTCATTGGTCTGTTTATTCTCGTAGTATGATCAGACAAATACATTGAGCAGAAATCGATACATTCTTGAGCCAAGTAACTGTTCACAATAGATCCTTCGGGATAATTCATGTTCCGAACATATGATTTCAATGTTCACATGTTTCTTTCAGTTGGATACATCCAACAGAAAGAAAAGGGTCCTCCAAGAAGTATTTCGGTCGGAAGATGGACAGTCAGATGCAACATGCATGTAAAAAATGATGGATGGAATATTTTCCTTAACTCACACAAAATTAATGGTGTCTCTAAAAACAATTTTTGCACGAGGTATTTGGAAAACCTCTTAGCACAATGATCTATAAACAAATAGCAAAATCGAATAACTGATACTCTAACACTATTGGACAAGAGATGATGGATTTCTATTGGAATAAACTCATACAAAAGGACGTGATAATCATGAGTCTTCAAAGATTTAAACACCAACTCTTTTCTGTTGACCCGTTTTGATATATTTCTTGAATAGCCATCAGGAACTTTAATAGTCTCTAGAACTTCCAGAAATTGATTTTTTTGAGCAGGAGTCATCACATAAAAAGCACATGGAACTTGCCATTTATTTTCACTGATACAGACAGGATGCAATTCTGGTCTGATCCCCCAATCTACCAATTCACGCCGAGATTGTAAATCATCTTTTGTCTTCCCCTTTAAATTTAGAAGAATCGAAAGCAAAATTTCACATATATTCTTTTCAATGTGCATTACATCTAAGAAATGACATAACAAGTTGGTTGACCAATATGACAACTCAAAGAATAAACTCGTATTCTTCCAATTGTAACAGGTATCATTGGAAACATTTTTCCTCTTTCTAGATTTCATTACACTCTTCCCAAATGAATAACTGAAATCTTTCAATTCATTAAGCACATCAGTTCCAGACGTACGCTGAGGTGGATCGTCATTCTCCATGGTATTGTGAAATCTTCGACGATTTTTTCTATATGGATGGTTCATTGTCAAGAATCATTGATGTCCCATAAAACTAAAACTACGATGATATTTCAGTCTTCTCGATCGAGTATTCTTCATACAAACAGGACATGACAATTTTCCTTTTTTGCTCCATCCAGACATCATTGCATAAGCAGGAAAATCATAGATAGTCTACATAAGTGCAACACACATCTGAAATATGTCATTCAAACATGAATCGTATGTGGGAACACCCACATCCCAAAGAAGTTTCAACAATTTTATTAAAGGTTGCTTGTATACATCTATATCATTGCCGGGATCAGAAGGGCCAATTATCAGTATACTCAAAAAGTGTAAGGCTTTTTCATACACAACCAAGGGGGAAGGTTATAAATGTGTATGAAAACCGGCCATGTGCTGTGCGAAATAAGCATATGCCCAAATGGATTAAAATTGTCAAATGAAAGACCCAGTCCCACATTACGCACGTCGGCTGCAAATTCAGGATATCAAGCATCAAATCTCTGCCATGAAAATCCATCTGCAGGGTGAACCAACTCTTCATTATTATTTTCTCTCTCGATGTCATGCCATCACATTTTTTGGGATATTTCATCAGACATGAAAAGGATCTATAATCTGGGGATCAATGGAAAGAACCACATTACTTTTTGTGGCACACGAGATGGTGTTCCATCATCTTTTTGCTTCAATTGGGAGGTTCTGCATTTTATACAATCATTTATTTCATCATTTTCCTCCCAAAATAAGCTGCAATCATTTGGGCAAGCATGAATTTTTTTTGAGAATCCATGTTCATCAACCAACTTCCATGCCATATAGTGGTTTGATGGAATATCTTCATCATCTGGAAGTAACTCCTTAAAGAAGGTAAGAATGTAATCAATTGCAGTATTTGAAATCCCATAAATAGTTTTCCCATGAAACCATCGGAATAAAAATTCCAACTTTTTCATTTTATCACACTGTCGATATACTGTAGTCGTCACAACATCATTCAATTTTTTCACCATATCAACATCATCATTTTCATTGGACGCATCATGTGTGCTTGTATCGAAATCTTGTTGGCTGGACATCCTTACCTTCTCATGATGTCGAATAAATGGAAACTGATCATATATCAAACTCTCCAATTTAGTCCTATCTTTTGGATCCTCAAAATTTTGAGATTCCATTTTCTCTCCATTGTGATACCACACATAATAGTTTGTTTCGAAACCATATTTGGTAATATGATAGCTAACTTCATTATAGCTCAAACAAGGTCTTCCAACACAATTAAAACATGGGCAGTGTATGCGACCACTATCTGAAGCCTTGTCAAATGAAAAATCTTGAAAGCTGTTCAAATTATTTTGAAAATCGGTTGAAATATGATCAGTTTCGTACATCCAACTTCAATCCATTCTGTAAAAAAATCGCAATAAGTCATTTCAAATCAATTCAATAATATTAAAGTTTAATCAAAAAAATATTTACGTAAATTAAAATTGTTTACTCTATATAAAAGAATAACTGACACATTACTCTATATGAGAATCATATTAAGAAATACAACAAAATACAGTGTATATAAGAAAATACGATACAAAATTTCTAATGCCTATATTCAAGGATTGACCTGTAAGATATTGGAAGTTGATCAAGGAATTCATAATACTTAAGGGTCCGGTTGGGAGTATATGAGTTTTATACTTTAACTTCTTCAAGTAGTTCAGGATGAGGAGTAGGATGAGGATAATGGGAGTGGCGGGACTGTCCAAGGGGGGGGTGGCGTGTCCATGGGGGTGCGGGGGTGTCTAGGGGGTGGTGGGGCCGTCCGGGGGGTCGGAGGTCTCTAGGGTGTGGGGGTCTATCTAGGGGGGTCGGGGTGTCCAGGTGGGTGGGCTGTCCGTGGGGGTGGTCAGGTTGTCCAATGGGGTCGGGGTGTATAGGTATATTTATATGAAAAGAATACCCCCACAATAATCATTCAACCCTGTCATTAGTCTAAACCCCTAGAACACATAAAAGAATCTAGTAAGGACATTTACTAAAATATTTAACACCATACGAATGAAAATACACTCTAAATATAGTTTGAGAGGATATAATGGTGTGTGTGAAAAAAATGATATTAAATCATTTTAAATGAATATGGAACAAATTAGGGTTTATAATACACTAAGAGTACCTCAAACAATCCAAAACCACTATAGCACCACATATTCAACTTCATGAAACATGACTTGGAAATCTTACCTATGACTTTACTGATGACCACCTAATTGGAACACTCTATTTATGGTTCTTGAACCCAAGGAACAAATAATGTTTGGTCTCTACCAACTCAATCACCCCCTTGTAGATCATAATCCCGTTTCCCCTTATACTAAAATGGTCTCACTGGAAGCTACTATTAATACCGGACCTAAACCATTCATTCTCCATAAAACAATGATCAAAGAACCATCAGAGGTATCTCTCATATAACCACAACCATTTTATCTATGATGTAACGAAATTCACAAGAATAAATTTTTTTCAATAACCTTTTGGTATGTAATTTGCATAAAAATGGTTCAATTATATGGTTCATCACATTCCAATTTATTAATCACCCATACATGATAAAAATTGAACATTGAATTTCATTTAATTACAACCATCATATTTCATTTAATTCTTAACAAGCATAGAAACAAGGAAATTGGAATCTAATAACTTTAATTAGTCCCCAAAACTTTTTAATAAATTTAACATGACAAATAAAACACTTTGAAATATAAATAATCACTATGAAGTAACATGATATTGGAATTCTATTGAACAAGTAAAAACACTCAATTATGGAATATATGAAAAGATTATTAATATAAATTATTGACACAAGATAATAATGTAACTATGAATGTTAAAACAAAACATGTGATTGAATTTTATAACATATAATAAAAATTTCTTGGAAATGAAACATGAAAGGCACATCAAAAAATTAGACAACCATCTAATGCAATCTATATGGGCTGTAATATGCATGGAATTTAATAAAGAACTGAAACATAAATAGGGCTGGAACATAAATAGGGTGGGAATATGAGAATAGAAATTGGTCTCATCCTAAAGAGAAACATATACACATAAAATCGAAAATAAAAACTGAAAGTTATAGAAAATAACTCATCTTGGATGGGATGAAGGAAGAGAACCGGAAGCACCTCAAAAATCGCAGATATCTCCCGTTTAGGGCTCTAGATCACGAATGGGGGAGATGATGGTCTACTGCCAATTTGAGGGAAATTTTTACCAACGGTTTTTAAAAACTATCAGTATATACAATTGGCCCAAACCTTTACCAACAGTTCAATGAGAACCGTTGGTAACGGTCACCGAAATCCAACTTTTACCAACGGTTCTCATAGAACCGTTGGTAAAAACTCCTCTATACCAACGCTTCATTACAACTGTTGGTAAAAGTTTCTATAAAACCATCTATACCAACAGTTTCGGAGAACCGTTGGTATATATGGCTATTCCCAACGGTTTAGTAAACTGTTGGGATATAATCGTTGGTAAAACTAGTATTTCCAGTAGTGGAAAGACCAACTAAAGAGAAGTTATCTATTTCTAATTCATTTTTAAGTGAAATATTTAATCTATTTCAAACCAAATATAGTTTTCAAAAATAACACCATTAATTATGAATCTTTTCATCATTTCTGGTAATATATATATTAAATTATTCCATTTTTTTCTTAAAAGACTCATTAATCATTTAACTTAATCCAATCTAAATTTGATCATTTGTAATGAATTTAAACACTATTTTTCTTGTAAAAACAATAGATGGGACTAATTATTCATGATATATTCTTATTTTTAGTTCATTATTATATATAAATTATTTAATTCTTTATATGGATAAAATTTTTATACCCTAATTGGTTATGAATTGTTCACATGATTTTTAAACTCAATTTGTCCGATGGGAGACCCTTATGTTTATTCTTCATATTTTATTTTTCATGTTTCAAATATATGCATGAAAATTTAGTGATATGAATTCCAATATGGTGCTCCAATTAATTGGATAATGACCAGTCTCTTCAGATAACATGTATTTTATTATGAAGTAATCTTAATCTATTAGGGTAATTATTATATCCACTCAGATACATACCCTGAGTGGAGGGGGTGAAATATGGAATGACATATTAAAATGATGTCCCCTATTCATCTTGTTTCCCTGTTAAGAAAAACTATCATATCTCTCTTTCCTTTATAAAAATATACATAGAAACCGAATCATGCACATGACACAATGATTTATACATGGTTCACCCTCATTGGGATACATACCGGGAGCATACATGGGCAATGCGTTGATCTACCATGTTCACTAAAATTGAATAGTTGTTTAGAATGTTAGAATTGGACTCACTATCCGTCCTGGTTTACAACCACAAACAATATGAAAGCACAGTACTGTTTCATCTGAAGTATGCTCCATTATTTTTCAGAAGATCCACTGACAATTTAATCACTTATATGTCCCTTCATTATCACAAATGAATGCATCCTCCACTGTTTGTAGATGCCCTGTTGATGTTTCTCTTTCATCCACTTATTAATACATCATTACCACAGATGTACCGTGAAATATTCCACCATTTCATGCAACCTTAGAATGACTGGAGTGTTTCCCTATTCCTAGCATGCTTCTTCAAGACTAGTGCACATGTGTAACCAAACTACTTGAACAACAACCCCTTAATCAACTCTGAAATTGGGAGACTCAAATCCTTTTACACCCTAACCAATATTGGTGCACAACTATCAACTCGAGTGCAACATCTGAGTATAATTATACATCTGTGACCAAAACACCACTTGTGCGACCAAACCACATGCGCAACTGGAGCCCTAATTTTCTCTACGTGTGGATCTCCATCTCAAAAGAGGATGGGTATACCTATATATATAGGAATTTTCGACACCATGAGCATTGGAGTGCAAGTCTCCTCTCCGTGCCCATGTCCAGCTGCCCTAGTCTCGGTCGCCCTAGTCACATGAATTCCCAAATCAAAACATGGGTGCCCATATTTCCGTTGAAATATTTTGATGTCCATTCCATTGTCAAGGTTCTTTAATCAATAATGTTTTGTTAACAACAACACTTGAACCATACATGTCACTATGAAAACCACATTTTTTTTAAAAAAATTCATCATGCTATTCATGGTCAACAAACAGAACATAGAGGCCCACTTTGTCAACAAACTCAATCACCTCAAAAACTTAAATGACACCATGAGATATTTTTTCCCAACAATATTTTTTCAACCATATGATATAGTATTGGAAATTAACCTCGACTCATGATTATATTCTGTTATATGATTCTGTCACATTATAATATTTTTTTGGTCATATGATTCCATGTTCAACATTTTAGACATATCTATATTTATTTTTATTCCATTTGTTTTATGTGACAACGCCATGACTTCTATCCCATGTTAAATTCATTATTAAAATTTTTCATCCCTTAATAGACTTCTTTTCTCATCGCATTTGCCTATTTTTTACCCTGGATGTCATATATCAATGTATGAGGTCAATAGATGTTAGGAGCTAATTATTGAAGATTGATATAAATTTGTTTCTATATATTTTCATGTTTTTAGTTTTACGTTCATTGACTACCAATTGCAGTTGTCTATATTATTATTGGATATTATTTTATGGTAAATTATGACTTATATAAAGTAATAAATTTGATGAATGTATATGGTTTCTATTAATTTACCCCTAATATATAATATAAATTATAATAAAAATAATGAAAATCCCAAGTGGATAGTTGATGATTATGATTGTATTCCATGAAAAAATATAACAATTAATCAAATTTAATGGTATGATGAATTCCTCAATGTGTAGTGATTACACATTGAAATAAAAAATGAATAGGGTTATAGAAATATTGAATAATGCAGGTTATTATAGTTTGATTAGTGTTATTGTTTACTTTTATTTATTAAATAGAATTTTATGACCCACTATGAAAAATTATCCATGATATAAATGTGACATTTATTGACATGATTGTAATTCACATGACATGTGTATTTAATGATCCATTATTACTACATAATTAATAATAATATGTCTATGAAATTAGAATATTAATTTCTTAAATGAGATTATTAGATGAAAATTAAAATTATGTTTAAATATTGAATAAATATGTCACAATGGAGGATATAAAAAATCAAATAACATATTTATTTTTCATGAGGAATTTGTGAAGGAAAATGATATGTGAGATCATATTTGAGAATGACTAAAATTCAATGTTTTAATTATATATATAATAGGTATTTTATATGATATGTATTTAATAAATAATATTACTAATCATAAAAATCCTGAAGGTCTAGTCCTCCACAACACATGGGAGACACCGGTTTCAACCCATGTGGGAGTTCCTAACAATAGAGTCCACAAATTGTGGTACATGAATTGGAGAATAGTTTTATAATTTATTCAATTGTGTTCACCAAGAAGAATGGATATGATCGTGTAATATAACCACATATACAGGCCATCTATGAAAGAGGGGCATACAGACAAGGTAGTTTGTGATATTTTTGGGGGTTGTTAATAACCCCACAGTCTGATTGAACTGAGTATAATTATATATTGAATGATATACCCATGGAATGATGAATTGATTGTTCTTGGGGGGGATGCTTGCAAAGACAACACTATTCATCAATCATTAATGTATCAGATATAACTTGGGTCAAATGATTTGAGTGATCACGTTCACAGAAAAAATTAATTATAGATAAATGCAATTGAAAACATATTTATGAACCAAATAATGTTTTTTGGGTTGGTTTTTTAATTTCAAATACTTAATATTTCAATATTATCTAACAATTTAATACTAATTTAGTTAATGTGAGATTCAACTATGACATCATATCATTCCCTTGCTAAAATTGTTATTGATCAAAAATTTTACTCCATAAAATAATCATGGCCTAACAATATTTAAATGTTAAATAGAGAAATATATAATGTCCCAAATAGACAACGGAAAACCAGATCATGTGTTTTTTAGGTCAAAAAATCATGAATTTCCACTACCTCTCCAACATGAACTCACAATCACAAAACACTACACATGTATTTTCTTGTCTATTCCATAATATATAAAGAAGAATGAATTTGGTAATCATAATGATGCTTAAATAAATAAATAAAAATTACACAATCAAAAAACAAATATGTGTCGGGAATGTGTTGATTTTAAAAAAATTCTTTTTCTTTCCAATATCTGATACAATAATAGATATGTTTTTAGTTGTCACGAACCGAATTTGGTCGCCTTCAAAATCGGCACCCGACCAGGTCCATGGAAGAACCCGTAGGGCTTTCTGGATCCCCACGGGCTGGCACAAGTGACCGGGTATCATATAATGATAATTGGGAACGATTTACCCGACTTTATAAACATTAAACAATAAACAAACTGAATAAAACAAATCTGGATTTTTCAACTAAAACCATCTTTTACAAAATTTCAGAACTGAATTACATAAGATAAAACTATGTTCAAAGACCATTACAAAGGTTAAAAAACAAATAAGGATAGCCCAAAAACACTCATGGAAAGGGGAACCTCCCTCAATCCATCTCTACAAAATATCACCACCAAGGACAAGCTAGAAACCCGAACCACTAGAACTAAAAACTGTATCCAAACCTGAAACAACAAAACAATCAAATCTACTTACACCATAGGGTTTAAGTAGGGTGTGAGAAAAATCCCAGTAGGATACCACCACTAAGAGATTCCATGTGCTAAACATTAAAAGACAAAACCGTGCATGTTTTCATAAACATAAAATGCTAGTTACAATTTCTAAAATATGAAACTAAAAAAACAATTTTCAAGTGGGATATCATTAAGAATCCACACTTTTAAAAATAATTTCAACACTACGGAATTTTTTAGCCAATTATACCTTATACCGATGGTAAGTACAAAGTAAATAATGAGCATAATAAATAGTAAATAACCCATAGGCACTAGCTCATGCTGGGTCCCAGGTACCTCGTATCTCGGTGAGAGTAACCATCACAATATCTGTTCTCATGCATGAGCCACTAGTAGGGAACATACCCACAACCTAGTGGCCCCCAATCATCATCATCATAGTTTAGTTAGAGTAGTATGCATCAATCTTTCTATGTGAAACTGAGGCCAAACCCCATGGATTCACTAGCAAACTAGTACACGTCCACCCACCTAGATAACCGGGATTTCCCTTTGTGCTTAAACATGTTCAACAAGACAAGAAATATAGTTTCCCAAGTAGATATCACTTCCACATCACACATTAACCAAACAACCCATGTACATAACATAAGTCACAAATTCCACTTTTCATTCAAATGTATTTTGAAATAAAACTCACACCAAAATAGCCCACAACACATTTTTCATAACTTTCACAATCCATCACATCCTTTAAAATTTTTATGAAGTACCTAAAAATATGATAAACATCACATAAAAGAAATATTCAAATTTTAAATGGCTCATTTGAAAGTATAAACAATCCAAAACAGTTTTCCAATATGGTTTCACCTCTTACATATATCATTAAACCACTCAAAACATTCATAAAACAATTCTAAATAGTGTACCGAAGCTTTTCAAATAAAAACCATTTCAAAACCATATTTCAAGGACAAAATCACACCGATACAAATTCAAAACAGAATTGGAAGCCCCCAAAACATTTATTAAACAACCCCCATGTGTTATACAAACACCTCAAACAATAGAACAAAAGTTACACACGAAACACACATGTTTTAAAATCACTTGCAAGAAGTACAATAATGTTTTACACCATAAACCCTTAAAAAAACTCTTTAAGACCTAGTGGCACACCAATACCACACCAAATCAGAATTTCTATCCCAAACAGGATTTATTAAACCAAATTCATATGTTATAAAACAATCCCAAATAATACCCAAAGGGTTACACATGAAAAACAACAAATTTTAAGTTAAAATGAATCTATAAAAATAAATGCTTAACCAAATCCAACATAAACAATTTTTGAACCAAAAAAACCATATTATGAAAATTATTAATAAGTAATTCAAGCAAAATAAATCATCTAGAAATGATTACACACGGAATCACCTACCGGAAGTGTCAAATCCCACAAAACATGGTTTGAAACGACAACTGCACAACCGCCGCACCACATGGAAGATAAATTCAGACCTAGATAACAATATTTGACCCAAAATACACCAAATGAAACCCTAGGATCAAACCCTATCTTTTGTAAATTTTATAACTTAATGAAAGATAGAGGAAACCCTAAGGGAAGAGGAAGAAACCGAGAAGGAATCACTTACCCAAAACAATCCTGATGAAAACGACCCAAAATTTACTAGAATATGAATTTTAAAATAGATAAAAATTTAATGGATATTTTAACAAGAAAGAGAACGTCATGTAGGAATTGGAATGGGTGGAAAAGGGTAATAATAGAAGGAGTTATGAAAGGATCAATTTACCTCTACAAATCTGGACGATTTCTGAAATTTACAGACGTTTCAACCATTTTCGCAATTCTATCAAGCTCCAAATTTTGGGAGGAGGGAATCAGGGCGCACCTTCTGTAAGTGGGCTCGGGTGAGAGTTGGAATCACTGAATTACCACAAATAGTGAAGGATATATTGAAGGATTAAAATTTATTTTTAATGGACAAAATGGGCTTTCGTTAAGGCCCAATTCTGAAAATAAAAACCCATATCCTCCATGATCATGGATTTAAAAATGGTACAAATAAAAATGTTGGTGTTAATATGTAAGAGGATGTCAATTAGGAATTGGAATGGATGAAAAATGTTGAAAAATGAAGACGTTATATTGGAATCAAAATTTATTTTTAAATCTGGAATTGGGCTCACGGTTTGGCCAAATTCATAAAAACTCACCCATTCCTCCATAAATTCTTGGGAAACCCTAAAAAAGCATGAATTGAAATTAAATGGAATTTAACTTTAAAATAAGCCTTGTATGTGACAATTATCCCACCATGAAAACATTCTACCCTGGAATTTCACATCAAGGACAAAGCAACAACCAATCCCAACTAAGAAATCAAGAGGTACTACTTTGGCAGGTTTCCCCTCCAAAGGCCAAAACACCTCCAGTGATCAATTAAGGATTACTCTCACAACCAAAACATATACCACTTTCTTGAAATGATCAATCATGTTCATAATTTATCCCAAAAGAAAACTCCTTGAACACTATCTGAATAAGACTCAAGCAATTCACCCAAACGAACAATAACATTGAACAAGGCTACACTTACCTTACTTTAACTAATCCATTGGGCACTCTCTAGTCCCAATGTTTACCCATGAAAGATGTTGGTAGCTAGATAGATCCGAACAAGACTATCTACACCAAGACAAGACCATGGATAAATTTAAGTTTTTGGACTGGGGGGGACACAAATATGCTCCCCACCATAAGAGACAACCAATAATTTGTTTAAAAAAAATAGGACACTAATGGGGGGAGGCCTGAA
This sequence comes from Viscum album, assembly GCA_963277665.1. NCBI lineage: Eukaryota > Viridiplantae > Streptophyta > Magnoliopsida > Santalales > Viscaceae > Viscum > Viscum album. Next base: position 2,004,981,738 of record OY728136.1, read on the forward strand.
CGGACTCCTTGGTACATAGGGTAGACTTCCATTCAAAATTTCCAAAGGAACACACATGAGAATCATACTGGTTCTCCCCAACATATGAAGCAACCATCTTAACCGACTAACATGTGTCGACACTAAAAAAACCCAAAAATTTCAAGATTTGGGAAGGTCGCACGGTTAGTCTTCACAACTTGTTAAACCATGATCTAACTGTGCAGATCAATATTCCTGCATGACCTCTAGGCACACAGTCTCTCTTAATAGTTCACAAACCATGTGATCAGCCTTTCTATCTAAATTTCCAACCATTCTCCAAATACTCAATGGAATCCAAAGGGGGTGGTAATGACATTGGACGATGTCATGGGTATAAGGCCCTCCACCTATTTCCACCAAACGTGAAAAACAGAAGAAAGATAATGAAACCATAGGTTTAAGCACTTCATATCTTTCATATTTAGGATAATACTTTGTAAAAGGGTTTAAATGACCCTGTGATTTCCCTTGACTACATTCCAGCTTCTCTCCGAGACCTATGGCTTGAGCTCAAATGATTAAAGAATCTCTGGCCTCATAGTTAGTCTTTTGAATCCCACTGAATGATAATTCTTCTTTCGGTGCCGTCAAAAACTACACCACAATCCCAGATAATTTTTCCAGACATAACACATTCCAAACTCACTTTACCATATCCCGATATTTCACTGAAACGAGGGATATGAAGATTCCCACACATCACACCATGTTTCTTCAGGTGAGAAACAATAGAAGTAAAGAACACCTACACTCACATTCCTCTAAAATGGATGATTTTGATGTTTTTAAAAGGGATACATTCTCCCAACATAACAGGGACTCTCAGAGGATTTCACTACTTTCACCTATATGGTTAATCAAGCACATGACATCATAAGGCATCACCGAACATGACCATTGCGACTGATATCAACAATGCATGGAGAGGGACCTTATAAAACATCCCCAAAAAAACTTAATTCTAGATAGTGGTCACAATATCCTAACATGACCAAATTTCCCACACTGGTGGTCTAACATAAACTCTTGCTTCAAAGAAACTGTGAAGAACCCAAAGGCCCTCTTAGACGACATCGAGACACTCATCCCCAGTAACAACCCTAGACCACTTCCAGCTTTGACAAATAAGGAGACTTAAGATGCTAAGGTCTCTTTCAACCTTACATGATCACTATACCACTACAAGAGGATACCATAAACCAAGAAAGGAAAGGGTGTATAATCAATCTAAAATTCTTAAGAAAAATATTCCATATATTGATCAACTAGAGGGTCTTCAAATGGAGAAACAATTCGGGTTACACTTCAGTTGTGCACTAACCTTTAATGGGGTGTACCTTATCCAATGATTGAACCCAAGGACCCAACCAAAATGGTCCATTGGCCATGATATACCACAAACCAGATCCAAACACATGAAGGGAACCACCATAAAGGCATCTTAAAACATTTTACAAAATATACCATTAACCGTCCCTACAACACAACTTACTGACCAAACCCAAACGCAAAACACAATTCAAATAGGAGGGGTTCTTGGACTCAAATCATCCCACAATATCAACTTTTTCAAAAACACATAATATAAACCATCACAAATAATTCATCAAGACATCATGTTTTTCTTTAAAAACATTTCTTGAAAAAAAAAACGGTTTAACGGTTAGCATATCCACCAATGGTACCCCATGGGCCTTACACATGCATGTTTCTGTGCCACACTGGGCACCCTCCTCATATACATCCTAACACTCATCCAGTCATGTCATCAAAAATCTGTCATCCCATATAATTCCATGCATGTGGTTTCCCATGGAAATACCAATGGTTAAAACAAAACATTCTTTCCACATTTCAAAACCAAAAAAGTCAACCAACACATCCTTTTTCTAAAAACCACTAACCATCAGATAAAAATCCCAATTAAAATCATACTAAAGGTTTTTAGAAATTCACAACCATTTAGAAAATAACTCACTTTCAAGATATTCACATCAATTTGAAAACATCTCATCCCATTAAAAAAACTCTGATTGTTTAGAAAACTCTATTAGAAACACTTTTCAAAACCAACTTCAATATAGTTATTGCTTTCAAAGAGGTGTAAGAACACCATTTTACATTTCAAAACAATTCTGAAAATTTAGTTCCACCATTTCATAAAACTAACCATTCCCACTTTATTTGAAAATCATTTCATAAATACTTTATGCTTCTTAAAACCAAGTCACTTTAACACCAATGTTCTAATATTTCAAAACTAAATCACAAAACAATGCGAGAGGAAACTAGTTTCAGTTGGTGACTTGGTTATATGGCTAGAGGCCATATTAAAATCACTTCACTATCACAGAGAGTGTTCTAGGGAATAACCCTGGACTCGCATGGCTTGCCAGGCCCTGTGAGCTCACTAAGACCATTAACCCAACTCTCTTATCATTTCCCCTAATCATCATTAAACCAAGAAAACCAAGGGACTCTGAAAGGTACCGACTTCACTTGGAGACCTGAATCATGTCATGAGGTTTGGTGATCAGCCACACTACTCATAACCAAAATTTCATGTCCCAACATTCCTAACTCAAGACTATCCTGACTGTTCCCTAAATAACATGACCCAAAGAGAGGGAACCTCCTCTGATACCATTTTGTCACGAACCGAATTTGGTCGCCTTCAAAATTGGTAGCTGACCCAGTCCATGGCAAGACCCGAAGGGCGTTCCCAATCCCCACGGGCTGGCACAAGTGCCCGGGTATCATATAATGATAATTGGGAACTATTTACCCAACATTATAAACATTAAACAACAAACAAACTTAATAAAACAAATCTAGATTTTTCAACTAAAACCATCTTTTACAAAATTTCAGAACTGAATTATATAAGTTAAAACATTGTTTAATGACCATTAAAATGGTAAAAAAACAAATAAGGACAGCCCAAAAACCCTCATGGTAAGGGGCACCGTCCACAATCCATATCTAAAAAACTTCACCACCAAGGGCATGCTATAAACCCGAACCACTGGAACTAAAAACTGTATCCAAACCTGAAACAAAAAAATAACCAAATCTACTTACACCCAAAGGTTTAAGTAGGATGTGAGACAAAGCCCAGTAGGATACCACCACTAATAGATTCCATGTGATAAAAATTCAATGTCAAAATCTTGCAAGTTTTCATAAATATAAAATGCTAGTTACAATTTCTAAACGATGAAACTAAAAAAACAGTATTCAAGTGGGCTATCATTAAGAATAAACACTTTTAAAAATAATTTCAACACTACTGAATTTTCAAGAAAACTATACATTATTCCCACAGTATGTACAAAGTAAATAATGAGCACAAAAAATAGGAAATAACCCATAGGCACTAGCTTGTTTTGGTTCCCAGGTACGTCGTATCTCTGTGAGAGTAACCATCACAATATCTGTTATCGTGCACGAGCCACTAGTAGGGAACGTACCCATAACCTAATGGTCCCCAATAATTATCATCATAGTTTAGATAGAGTTTTAAGCGTCAATCATTCTATGTGAAACTGAGGAAAAACCCCACGGATTCACTAGCATACTAGTACATGTCCACCCACCTAGATACCCGGGTTTTCCCTTTGTGGTCAAACATGTTCAACAAGCCAAGAAATATAGTTTTCACATGTAGATATAACTTCCACATCACACATTAACCAAACAGCCCCATTTAAATCACATAAGTCACACATTCCACTTTTCATTAAAATGCATTTTTAAATCAAACTCACAACAAAATAGCCCACAACAATTTTTTCATAACTCTCACAATCCAACACATCCTTTAAAAATTTTATGAAGTACATAAAAATATGATAAACATCACATAATATAAATATTCACATTTAAAATGGCTCACTTGAATGTATAAACAATCCAAAACAGTTTTCCAATATGGTTTCACCTCTTACATAATTCATTAAACCACTCAAAACATTCATAAAACAATTCTAAATAGTGTACCGAAGCTTTTCAAATAAAAAACATTTAAAACCCATATTTCAAGGAAAAAATAACACCAATAAAAATTCAAAACAGAATTGGAAGCCCCAAAAAAATTTATTAAACAACACCCATGTGTTATGCAAACACCTCAAACAGTATCACAAAAGATCCACACAAAACACACACGTTTTCAAAATCACTTTCAAGAAGTACAATAATGTTTTACACCTTAAACCCTTAAAAAACACATTAAGACCTAGTGGCACACCAATACCACACCAAATCAGAATTTTCATCCCATACAAGATTTATTAAACAAAATTCATATGTTATAAAACAATCCCAAACAATACCCAAAGGGTTACACATGAAAAACACCAAATTTAAAGCTAAAATGAAACTATAAAAAAATGCTTAACCAAATCCAACATAAACAATTTTTTCTCCACACACATAATATTATGAAAATGAATAATAGGTAATTCATGAAAACTAAATCATCTAAAAATTATTACACACATAATTACCTACCGGAAGTGTCAAATCCCTCAAAACTTGGTTTGAAACGTCAACCGCACATCCGCCGCACCACAAGGAAGATAAATTCAGACCTAGATCACAATATTTGACCAAAAATACACCAAATGAAACCCTAGGGTCAAACCCTAACATCTGGAAAATTTATAACATAATGAAAGAGAGAGGAAACCCTAAGCGAAAAGGAAAAAACCAAGAAGGAATCACTTACCCAAAACAATCCTGAAGAAAATTACCCAAAATCGACCAGAATATGAATTTTAAAACAGATAAAAATTTAATATATATTATAAAAATAATGAGAAGGTAATGTAGGAATTAGAATGTTGGAAATGGGGTAAGAATAGAATGAGTTATGAAAAGATCAATTTACCTCTCCAAATCTGGACGATTTCTGAAATCTAGAGATGTTTCGACCATTTTCGTGACTCTACCAAGCTCTAAATTGTGGGAGGAGGAAATGGGGGCGCGCCTTTGGTATGTGGGCTCGGGTGGGAGTTATAATCACCGAAAAAACGAAAATAGTGAAGGAGAAATTAACAAATTAAAATTTATTTTTAATGCATAAATCGTGCTTTCGGGAAGGCCCAATTCCATAAATAAAAACCCTTATCCTCCATGATTATGGATTTAAAAATGGTCCAAAAAAATATGGTGGTGTTAATATGTCAGAGGATGAAAATTAGGAATTCGAATGGATGAAAAATGTTGACAAATGAAGAAGTTATAAAGTAATCAAGATTTATTTTTAAATCTGGAATTGGGCTCACGGTTTGGCCCAATTCATAAAAACTCACCCATTTCTCCATAAATGCTTGGGTACCCCTCAAAACAAAGCATGAATGGAAATTAAATGGAATTTATCTTTAAAATAAGTCATGTATGTGACATGAGAAATGTAACTTAATGTAAATACTAGGATAATTATCATTTGAATAATTAATTTAATCTAAAATATTTTCCAAATTATAATCATGTAAAATGTTATTTGACTGATAAAAGAATATGTATACTTAGTGTGTTTATAAGAGGCGAGGAAATACATTTTATACCACATTTTTTAAATTGTATGTTCTTATAAGAAGTATATATACACCTTTTATACCCAAAATATTGATACGAATATATGATATCTATTCCATATGTTTTGAAACAAAATATGGTTCAGGAACCATAATTTTGGATGAAACCATACATTTGATGAACAGATTTATGTTTCATCATCAAAAATTTTGTAACCAGACATCCATTGGAAACCATGAAATTATTCTTATCTCTATTTATATATATCCTACATTTGACCTGGTCAAATTCAATGGTTTTAATTATTGATTATTTTTGTGTTTTCTACAACTGTCTCACTATAATTAAATATATATTTATAGTTGATTAAATACCAATTAAAAGCCTTATATTCAACATATAAGATCGTTCCTATTTATAATATAATGTTTCACATTATTATATTTATTAAAATCATAAATAATCATGATATACCTTGCTATATTTGTTTTTTTTACATAATGAAATTTGGATATCATGTTATATACAATGAGTTTCTTCTTCTATAGACATAAATGTGCATTAAAAAAAAACAATGTGTCATTACCTCCAGATCTAGACATTGGAGTGACATAAATTTTATTCTTATCTATTTTATGGAATCAAATTTTGTTGATGATTTATTTCATTGTTAATATTTTTAAGGAGTTTAACAATGAACAAACCAGATCTCCTATTTAGAGACGTGCGTGCTTAATAATTTTTATTTTTGTTTCTATAATTCTTATTATATAAATCATATTTAAAAATAAAGTATAAATTTCTACTATGATTTTTTGAGGATCTATTACATTAGTCAATTCCTTATGAAAATGTGATATGTGGTATTATTAATCTTCTATATCTGTTTAATATCTATTGATGTGTCAACAACTCATAAAAATTAATGGCGATGTGATAAATTATTGAAATAATTAATGGAAATTTTAGTTACCTATATAATTAAATTATCTCTCTATAAATGCCTTATTTTAATGGTGTTAATAGACTATACTCACCAATCTAGTTGATAGAGCGTTATTGGAGTGGAAAAGTGGATTCATGATCCCTAAAACTCAATACATCACTGTATTCTTTTCATTATTTATTTAATTCTTATCACTTATAATATATATATTGGGAAATAATTACACTAATATCAATAGTTAAATATTGTTTTTACCATTATTTGAATGGAAAAAAATTCACCACCACGTTTCCATTGTATTTGGAATTGTGTCCAACTATTTTTTGAAGAGTAATGTCCATATTATTTTATTTATAATTATGAAAATCATTTTATTTTATAATTGACAAAAAACACCCATTAATTGAATGGATCTATTTATATATTTAATATTTCATTGAAATTCCTGAATATTAATTTGTTTATATGATACCAACAAGTGGTATCAAAATATAATATTAAGTGGTACATTTATTTTGACTCTAATAATTAATAATTAATTATATTGATGAAGATAAATCTATAGGGATGATCTTAGAGAAGTCTTGTCAGTGATGTTGCTAGAAAATGTTAATAATTAAAATTATGAATACATGAAGGAATTAATGATTATTTCTAAAAATAATCATAGAATAAGAGTTCATTTAAATTGTATTGAATCCCTATAAAATTTATAAAATAATAACAAAATTTTTTTGAATGACTATCTAAATAAAGTGGAGATCATCCATGGGATATCAAGGATTTGATGATGTGAATGGCTTAGAAGATAGGTGAAACCACAATAAATTCAAGACGGGGTATTATAAATTTTTCCAAAATTTAAACTCATGGATGGGTCACATTGTCTTGACACACTATTGGATAAACCATAAAATGAACTATGGGTTATCTAGTAGTATGTATAATGGGTAAACACTAATTCTAGTGGGTCCTCACAGTTGAAAAACTGGGAAAAATCTAGTAAAAACAACATTGTCATCAAGGTGATTCCATTTACATAGGCACATCATGGTTACTACTATCCCTGGGGTGTTATAATGGTTCCCAAAAAATTCCTTACAAAAAATGATATTATTGTCCAAAAATTATTTGAACTCAAAAAAAATAATGATATTATAAAAAGGAATACGAAAAATAATATAGTTACATGGGGTTGTAAAAAACTCGACAATTTGCACTTTCTTCATCTAAGAAGACCAACTGATAAAATGGTGAGAGGGAATGAAATTTTCAAAGAGGAACCAAGCAAAAGAACCACTCAATAGAATTTCATCACAAAATAAACAATTCATATCTTTTAAATGATCAAACTAAACATCCATATTTGTTTCTAATGTATCAAAAAATGAACAAAACAAAAACTTAGGAAAAAATTCATACGAAGCATGATATACATAATAAGGTGTACTCGACATTTAAAATTCCTCCAATATGATTTTACTGAAATAACATATAGGGAGATTCATGCTCGAAAAACCAAGATTACTTGTGAGATATTTTCATCCAAATAAAAAAAATGATTTGAAACCCACTATATTAGAAAGAAACTATAATGATCCCCATAATAATGACATGACCTTTCACATTGGGACATGAAAAAACATATCTTACCTTGTGAAAAAGACATCATCACCCTCACATAGTGCAACCAAAATTCTCATTACTATGAACTATATAGTACAAAAATTATCCTTGTTGATCACAAACCCTAGTTAACAAATCACTCACATAATGTATTTACCATGACTAAATAATGATTTATTCTGGGGAATAGCACAAAAACTGAAAAACCCCACTACATCCATGAGATATTCTCCCAAATTAATAGTATTATCAAAATGGTACTCAAATCCAACCAAAAATTAATTATTACTACATGAAAACAATGCTATTGATATGTTATGTGAATCTCACAAGTAAAATTATAACTACAAGAAAATGAAAAATAATGACATATATAAGAAAACATTAATAAAACAAACCATACAAAAGAATCCAATTTCCTCAATTGTTACCATAAAATACATAATAACACTATCATAGGAATGATCCCAATAAAAGGACATGCAAATAGGGTTTAAACATTGGTTTACACCTGAAATATCATCATAAAAAGACTATGATGTTTACTAGATTAGACATAATAATGGGAATATCTTGGATAATTATGATATTATTGTTTATACATCCTAGGATCCCCACACTAGGAGAACCTGAGTGATCATTTCTTCCAATGATAATTACTCTTTTCCCCATGCTATGGATCATACTAATTATTATATATCGTCAATGGATTATATTTATTACCACTATGATTACATTATGAATTAGATAAAAATAAGGAATCACCAATTATCTAGGATAATCATTTATAACAAATTAGTCTTATTGGAAACCTCTAAAATGATTTTAATACAAATACATGAACTTATATGAAAATATTTGAGGTTAGAAAAACTCTAAATTGATTTTCATAGTCACAATTGATGATCACCAGATTTTTATAAAATATATCCCAGAAGTAATCAATATACCCCCTTACTAATCAATCTCTTTGATGAAGGACAACATGATCTATCTCCTTATCTTCATTTATAAATACCAGAATGAACCACTGAATGGACATTGTCCTGATGACCTCCCAACACATACCTTCACATACCAGAGAAGGTACCATATAATCCTACTAAACTAGGATTAAACAAACACAAAATCCCTCAACAACTATCATCTATGATGCTATAGGATTTCGCAACGCATTAGGGATGAAATAAATATATTCATACCACTATAATGATTCCATTGAACCATGATAAATATATAAATAATATTGATATTGGCCATGAAATACCTTACAAAGTATGATAATGAGGAATATTCCATGTACACCACTCCAATCATTGTAAGGATAAAAATTAGAACAAAATAATACCTTTTTATATTACTAGGAGGAATACCACATAAACTAGATTACATTAACCATATATACATATTCATCTAAACATAAACCCAATGATTACACCTTGGGCAATGAATGACGTCAAAAGATGGGCAATCTTGATAGAACAAATATTTTACAGCATGATAGGAAAATTTATTTTAAAATCTCCATTATCATAGAATAATTCGATGTAAACCTCAAAAAGGAGATACTAATGAATAAAAATATAACAAACCCTTTATGAAAAATAACCTCAAATGAACACAAATCATCATAACAAAGAATGAAACAAAAATTCATTTGTTAATAACATTTATTTTTGATAACCATGAATAAAAAGAAATAAAAATCCAAACACATTTACCTGGTCAAAAATCCTTAAATAAATTATTTTATATTAAAATATAGTTTTTTCTCTAAATTCTATCAAAAATAATATTCTAAACCAATCAGATATAACAAAACACATGGAAGGCATTTTTAATTATCAAATTATTAAAATACGATAATCTAAATAACAAAATTATAATAGAATTTAGAAAATCTATTGAAATGTAATAATCTAAATATTCTTTAAATCGATGTTTGAAATTTTATTTTCTACAAAAATACATTAATTTTTGAATATTAGTTTTTTAAAATAGTTGCTAACAATGCTGGAGACATTAATTCAAACAATATATTTAGGAACCACTCCTACCACAATGAAATAAAACACTTTTTAATCCACTTACAACATGTTAAAATGACATTATATGAAATATAGAGTCTATTCGTGTGAAAAAATACGAACAATGTGTGAAAATATGTGGTTGACACTATTAGGATGGGAAAATCGACATAAAATGTGAAACAAACTTTCTAAAAGTGGGGGCTCAACTATAGTGGTATGAAATTTTTCATCAAAAACATTTTTAAAATACTATATTGATCATTTAATCCTATATTTTAAACACAAAATGAATGAACAATCCATAAAACCAATTAAATAATAAAATTGGTTAAAAATATATCAATTCATATTAAAATCCAAATATAACCACTAATATTATAATAAAATTCTTAATAAAAAACCTATCATCCCAAGACACCGTGAGAAATTGGATTAGTAAATTATAGAAAGAATCTCCTTTCTATAACTCTAATTATAAAAAAAAATTAATCTTCTTTCTACCATATCATTCCCAAATAAAAAGGGATATATGATAGGATTTGGATCATAATAAAAAATTATAAAGCTATGTTACCATTTTTTAATAAACTAAATCATGCTTCCAATGAACATGGGAACTGACCCAGTTTATCATATTGACCAAAGTGAAATTAAAATCCCAATGTGTTGGAAACCACTAAATAAGAAAAAAATTAATTTTTGATATATTTCAACTGAATCTATGATAAATAATTGGATAATAATTAATAAAAATAAAAAAATTACAATAAATGAAAATTAATTCACAACCAAATAGTTTGATCCATATAGGTTTTATGAATATTAACATATTAGATAAAAAAAGATAAATCCTGAAATAATAGGTACCAAACTAACTAAAAATAAAACCCAAAAAAACCAATATTATACAATCATAAAATGTTATACATGAACCCTTTAGTTTTACACTAACACAAAATTCATCATACACAGTCCACAAGGATCTAAACTACGTCGAACATGGAACCTAGAACTATAATATATTGGTGTGACATACAAGTCCCAATAGGTCCCCACAACCATCTAAAATAGTAAAATTTATTCCATAAGGAAATTAATCAATTTTTGATTAAAAATTGATATATAATGTGTACTTTTCAACTAATTATATAGGATAAAAACAATTCCATATTCCTACATAAAAAATATTCACATTGATCTCTCATACTAAAAAAATGATTCCAAATAATTCTAATAGCCCCATACATTTCAATACAATTACATTATTTTAAATGAAAATGTTCACTTTGAAAATATTTTACCGGACGAATAAAACCATAAATCCAAACACATATTATAAGATCTACATTAAAAATCCATGAATGATTAATTAAATTGAATATGTCATATGAAAACGACTTTTAAAAATCATTTTTTGAAGGAAATAAACCACCAAACACGTTTGGAGCACAAAAATTATGCATCATATATATATATATAACACATTTTATACTACAATAAAATCAATAAATTGTTCGACAACTATAATAGTTTTCTAAATGATACAAATAAGAACAAGATTTAATTACCCTATATAAATAAATGATTATGTAATTTAATGTATATTGGGATTTACCATAGTTCCCTAACATTACATGAATTTAAATGCATAGTAGTATTCTAACTCTCAAACCTATTCTCAGTGTACAATGTATTTGCAACAGTAAGACATCAAACATTCCCACAAAATCCTCATCACAATGAGACCCCCTCAGAGCCTCATTATGTAGATTTACTAAAGGGAATGTTGTGTTTTGTTAACCAAAATGTGGAATATAATTAAATATCTAACTCAGTAACTAGGTTTTATAATCCCAATATTTTATGAATTATAATTTTTGAATGAATTAAATTTCATTAATATCAAGGGATTCATGTGACCCTTCATTTTAACAAATAATGTAACCTTTTTAATAAAATTATTTTAAGACAAATATTATTACCCTACTATTAAACATGGATTGATGAATATGAAACTAAATATTAATTATTAGTTATACTATTTTTATATACATTGAAAATATTGATAAAAATTTACTCCATTTTTAGTAAAGTCATTATATCATTGGAAAATATATATTTCTAAATAAGTGATTAATTTCTTTTAGAAAATAAAAAGAATAATTTTTAAAAATATTATATTATTAATTTTAAAGAATAATATTCATTTATTAAATTATAATTACAATATTAGATTTGGATTAATTTTATGTATTTTTCTAAAAAGTAATTTTTTTGAATAACTGGAAAATATTGATTTTTATTGAAAATTAACATATCATTTGATGAATTTATTTGGTTTTTAAGTGGGTTTAAAAGTATCATTAGGTCAATAATATATGTATTAATAATATTTAATTAATTTTGATTATTTTACATTTTAATATCTATATATAATTTTTTTTGTAATTTTGCACATTTTCTCCTAACAAAAATAATTTCTCGTCGTGTTTGTGGGTGTAATATTAAAATAAAACATTCCTATTTTATTAATGGATTTTATAAAAAATTATTAAATATTTTGAATCATAATAATTAAAAAATATATTATAATGTGAAATTATTTTTTGTTCAATTTTAATAGTAAAAATAGGAAAAAATAAATACCATCGTTATGGTTAAAATGGGGTTTCTATGGGGTTAAATTAAATATATATGGTGTCAAATAACCTGTAAAAAATCACCAAATCTCATTTTATTGAAATATATAGACCATATAACCTATAAGTATCAATATTTAGCTATTATCTATCATTGAGAGATGTGAAAAATGTGGGTACACATTTTTCATTAAAAAAATTACTTGTTCTCCACTCACCTCACATTTAAAAGGAGACCAACTCTCCTCTCCCGATCACAATTAGAGAACAATTTTTTCATTAAATACCTACCTAAATTTATTTTATTAATATATAAGTATGTTTTAGATTCCTTTTTTTATGTTATAAATCCAATAGAAGACTTCTTTATGTTAAACCTAAAGAAGATGCACAAAAAGAGACCATGTTTTTTACTATGTGTTTTTAAACATATTATTGTGACATATTAAACTAACATTAAATTTTTAAGAAAATAAAAAATCTGAAATATTCCAAATATAAAATATTTTACTCTATTAATTTAATATTCTATTTATATATACATCTCCATCGAATGGGATATGAAATAATCATACGTTTTCATGGACTACCCCTGATGAACTAGTGCTATTAATTTTTTTTATCAAAACGAATAATTGTTGTATATAATGATGGGTTAAATGTTTATATGTTATATTTATGACATTATTATAGTTATGTATTTATTTTAGGACATATGAATTATTAATATCTATTTTGTAGTATTATAACAATGTCACTTGTGTGTGTGACAGACTAGCACCTCGTGAGATGATGGGATTCATTCACAAAATAAATTGAAGATAATAAATATGGGTTTAATGATAAAATTTAAAATATATGAAATATTAACTATTATTTAATGATAATATATTATTTCATTTATTTTCTATAAATTCTTCTAGAAACTGTTAACATCGTTCATGCATACGTACAGTCTACCATCTACATGAACGATGTTTTTCATTATCTATATATGATATTATGTATATATATATATATATATTCATAATATATATGACAAATATATTATATTTACCAAAATATAGATTATTGGATGAATAAAAATGTTTGATAAACAAGAATAAAAAACCAAAATTATTTAAAATAAAATTAGTTATTTCCAGAAACATGACATAAACATAGAAATATTAATAAATGAGTAATAAAATGAAAAAATTAAAAAACATATGGTATTATATATATTATAATACTATTATTTAAAATATTTATAAAAAAATTAAATTTATTATTCATATGTTTTAACATGTTCAAATGTATTTGAGACTTAACGAATGGGAAATTTGCCTTAATTTTCTTTCTGTGGGACATATATTATGTTTTCCACATATATGTTATTATGATGTGTATATAGAAATCCAATTATATGTTATATAATGCATTTATATATAATAATTATTTTATAATTTTAATTTTTATTTAGTATTTTATGTACCTATTATTTATTGTTACCAATGTTGTAATGGTTTTATGATATAATGTCATTGTTTACCCAGATTGACGAATTTTTTCCTTCCAATGATGAAATAATATGTTATATATCATAAGAATATAATTAATTTTATTCTTGATCTGTGATTTCATTATAATACATGTTTTCACTTCAAATTCATCTCTTTATGTACTTATGTGTTGAAATAATTGTTTTAATGATTATGAATCTTTATTTCTATTTTTTTGAAAACAATTTTTATTCCAAAACAATAAAAACTAAAAATGTTTTGAAAATTCTTTTAATCTGTCAAAGTTGATTAATTAATGGAATATTTACCCATATATTACCTTTAAATAAATTGTTTGAAATTAATCTTCATTGCGTTCTCAAAACAAGGTTCATTTTTATTTCATGAGAAATGTGAAACAAGTCATTGTTTTAAACCATAAAATAGGAACATATTTCCCCTCACATCATGACCAATATTCTCATTGAATATTCAAATATAAGTTATCAATTTTATTTTCAAATTAAATTATTTCAAAAACAATGTATGATTAAAAAAATAGATTCCAATTGTGAATAAGGTGTTTCCCTCATAAAAAGTATCATGTGATATTTCAAATTAATTTTCCATATATAGATAAATTCAATGATGCTATATAATATATATTTCAAATTCATCCAATGATTCAATATATATTCATTCTCATGATTGTATAATTTTATGACGAATTTTTTTATAAAACACCTTTCTCTCCCATATGATATATCATTATAACATTCTTTGGAATCCTAGTATTTTATTCGACAGGTTATACCATCATAAAATACGTTTGAATCCCACATTCATTCATGGTTTATTCTTTGTTTAAATGATGAAATGATTGTGAATCCTCTTCCATTTCAAGTGTTTTTGTTTTGATAAAATTTTTATGAAAACCATTTCTTTTCATGGGTTTTTAAATTATACATGTTTTTTTCTATTCTGATATATATATATGTGTGTGTGATTTTAAATATGTGATAATTGGGACATATATCTCAATATAAATAATTCTGCAATGATTGTTATCTCACGAGATAAAAAGGAATTGTATGTATAGTGAACACAATTCTATAATATTGTTTTCCATTAAGATAGTCTTATGATTGAACATTGAATACTAAATTGGTTTGGTTATTTTACTCATTCAATAATTATAGTACTTATAATGATCCTATGACTAATAAGGAAATTATTTTATATTCTTATGTGTATTCTTAATATCAATAAATAATGAAAATGATATATTCTCATTATTTATACATTTCATTGAAATATGAAATAGGTATTATGAATAAAAAATATTTATTCCATGACTCATGTTTATGATCAATGATATACTTGGTATTTTTATCAAATATTATTATCATGTTCTCATACCCTTATAATCATGTTATATTTTTGTCTCCCTCATTTATCATTACTGATTATCTAGTCTAACCCTTAATAACGTTTTTTTCATAGGATATGATCAAATTAATTTTGAATGACATGTATAAGAAGGGTACTGGTTATGAATAAAATAGTTGGAGATAAAATAGATCATTTATATACAAGTTCATTATGTGTCCATGTTTCCCAAGGCACTAGTCCTAAATTACTATTACTCGGTTCATAACGATATGTGTTGAATATTCATTAGGTATTATTTAATATTTATACAAGATATGTTTGGGTATTTACATTTTCAATTATTGGACGTTGTATATAATAATTTAAAACAATGATGTGGAAAATTTTCTCATATCACTGAGGATATATATAATGATATGTCTGTGGATGAAAAAAATTATTGGAAAATGACCTGGAATTTTAGAAAGGATATATTAAGTGGTTTCCATGAAAATACAACCCTATCTAGAAAATTAAAGTGGATTTGGATATGGAACAGATGTACCAAGGGGTAATAACTCCAAAAGTGGTTCACTAAGATGAAATCAATCATCACATGGTGTATGAATATAGGATTTTTAGTACACATATTTTTACACTCTCTGGGGATATCATTTCAAAATTCACAAAACATTACAAAAAATCATGGTGTATTTAAATAGATTATGACTATGAATGAAATATGACTAAATAAGGATCCATATATTTAAAATAATATTCATGATATAAACATAGTATTAATGTTATTTCTTTACCATGGGCTTCCCAATGACGACTATTATTTTGTAATGTATATTTTTTAGTTGTAGTAAATAGACGGAGTATAATGGAACTATTTTATTACTAATTGTTATGTAAATAAGAAATGATTTTCTTCTCGATTATAAAAATTTAAGGGATATTTAATGAAAAATATCATCTTAATGACTACATAACATTAAAAATCAAGGAATTATACAAAAAGTCTGAAATATAAAATGATGGAAAATCATTTTATCTAGTGATACTTATGGAAACATCTAACTTATTTCAAATGTTCAATGGGTCCTATAGTTTTTTAGAAAAGGATAATTACTATAGAAAGTATATTTTTTATTCTACAATTATTGAAACATAACAAATCCATTTTGTTTGTCATCCATTATAAAGTTATATGGATAAGTTGTTCACATTCTTCATGAGTAGAAGAAAATATGATGATATTTTCTCCATGGAGTGGTATAAGATTATGATATTATTTTCTAATTATTATTTGAGAAGTATTATTTAATAACAATTTATATATAATTAACTAATTTGGAACAAAATACTGATGAATCTGTTGGTTCATATGTGTAATATTTTATATGTCATGGAATGTATATTTATGTAATTATAATCCAAACTAAATGAAATGATGATCTATTATTTTGTGGATTAATACAATGTTTAAAATTGTAATTATCCACCAGTGAATTTATTATAAAAAAATAAATAATAAATTTTCTATGTTGTTTGAAATGGAGATTGGAGTTACCAATCATTGTGATTATTTTCACTAGATATTGGAGATGGAGATCAAAGGAAACTATATAATCCATGGAGAGAAGGAGATGATCAATCCTCATTATTGGAGTGTGTAAATAATCATAGATGAAATTTATATTAGAGGAATGGTGAATTTTTTAATTTTTTAATGTAAATTTGTCATAATATTTAAATCCAATGTGAAATAAATAATATTTCTAATGAATAAAATATAGATAAATATCCACCAAAGGAACCATAGAAAATCTACTATTTCAAATAAAATGATAATGGGAGCTATGCTAACATGATCCAATATAAGGAGTTTAAGGATGATGGTCGATATCAGCAACTTATTTATATGAGGGAAAAAGGTATATCTCATTCATTCCAAATTTATGATAAGGTGTTTGATAATGATGTAGTGATATGTAAACATTCCATCCACTATAGAAGTGATAATTTATTATATTTAAATGGATATAACAATTATTCTATATATAATGAATTGTTTCATGGTATAAATATGACAACAAAAACATTAGATATAAAATAGTTGTGAAATCCATTATTACTATGATGATCACATCTGAAGTATATTATTCATCTATGATTGATTTGTGAGATCATTTTCGACAAAAATTATATTCATTCATCATGTTTTTAAACATTATGTTAACTTATGGATGGATTGGATTTATATAGATAAACCACACATTAATCCCCATGTAAGGGACATCAGAATTTATATTCCAATCCAACTTATCATTGTTTATGAGTGTGATTATATATACAAAATTGTAGTTGAAAAAACATCAATTTTATGGGTTTTGTTT
The DNA here is from genome assembly GCA_963277665.1 of Viscum album. Lineage (NCBI taxonomy): Eukaryota > Viridiplantae > Streptophyta > Magnoliopsida > Santalales > Viscaceae > Viscum > Viscum album. The sequence continues at coordinate 2,004,999,798 of OY728136.1, forward strand.
CTTATACATTTTATGGATTAGTCTATGATGGTGGAGAGAAAAAAATATATATTATATTCATTTTATTTATTAGTTTTATGATTTCCCTCTAGAAGTTTTTTTCACCATCCCAAAAAAATGATTTCATGTTCTGGAAAGAACTCATACCTATTTCCATAATTATTTAAAATACTGAAAATAGAATGGACTCAAATGTGTCACCTGAATTAATTAATATAATATAAATGTTTATAGAAAATGGTTTCATTAAATCTAATGTTTCACCTAGGGGTTCACCTCATCATTTTGTTAAAAATATTGAAGGATCAATTAGAATTTTCACTGGTCATTGAGAGTTGAACACAATCACAATCATGAATAAATATCAACTAATTTGAATTGTTGAAATATTTTATCTAATATGAATAGATAAATACTTTTCAAATATTTTATTTAAACATTTATATCATAAATTAAGGTTCATGAAGTAATATATTACTATGAAAACAATCTATATATTGCATGGACACTATGAACATATAGTGTCTCCATACAATATTAATACATTTTTCCCTATAATTATAGATATGATTTATATATTTTAGTTAATACCTTGATAAATTTGTCATTTTATTTTCAAAAAATATTCTTACATACATAAATATAATGTTTGAGGATGAATATCACATGGTAATTATAAAGATGACACATTGTAAGGATAAAATAAATTAAAATTTTACATAGTTATATTTTTTGTTGGAAAAGGATTTATTTTGTGTCGTATAATCTCATCCGATGGAATGCAGATAGATCCATAAGATATTGATGCTATCTAATGTTGGACCAAACATTATAAAATGACTTAGATATGTTGTTTTGTTGTATTTTCTAGAAATTATTACTTATTTGAGAATAATTTCCCATGACTATTTAATATACTCACTACGTTAACTCAAAAGGGATAGAAGATCCTCTAAATAGTTGAACGTGATGAATTTTTTTTTGAATTGAAGAGAATAATAGTTATTGTACCTATTAAATCACTAATCTCCACTATAGACATGTTTTTAATATATTGTGATGAATCCAATAAGGGATTGAAATTTTTTTAAGGAAGAATAAAATAGTAATATCATATTCTACACTATAATTTGAGGTTTATGTTAAAAAATACCCAACTAATGATTTGTAGTTAATTATGGAAATTTTTTCATTTAATATATAGAATATTTATCATTACATAGAATGTTTTTAATATATATATATCGATCATAAAATGTTAATGAATATTTTTATAAAAATGAATATGTATATGTTCCCAATAAGATAGTCACAACTGATTATGGCTTATTGATTCTTAATACATTACCAAACTAGTAAATAGATCATGGTTGGTGATTCATTGAGATTAAATGTTAAAGATTTATTATCTATGAAGATGATGATAGAAGATCCAAATCTTTTTAATTTTAAAGGATATATCTTTATATACCAATTGTAGGTGAGAATTATTAACATAATTAATTTAATATTTAACCATCTTCCGACGTGAAGAATATGTTGGCAGAGAAACAAGATGTAGAGTAACAAATGATGGTAGGAAATATTCTATAGTTTAACCATGATCGTGATGGAATGATAAGGTATAATAATAATTATGTTTTCCCTCCATAATATATTTGATGAATCCAGTAGTTCTTCATTTTCTATTTATAATTGATTTATGATGATATATATAGATTTTAATGAATTTTTATAGTGATACAGTTCGAAGAGTGATATAATTAATATGATATTGTGGGCCCTGGTTTGTAAATATGTCAATTCATTACGGAAAACATATATGGTGATGTTATATCTATAACCCATTCTAATAGAATAATGGGAAAACATCACCTTGGGTTTTGTCAATGGACTCCCCACAATGTCTAGAGGTCATAATTATATTTTTTTTAGTAAAACAACTTCAAAATATATCACAATTGATCAATATCAGAGAATATTTCCCAATGGGTCATTGTTATTAAATACAAATTAAGTAAATATTAATGTTTTATGATGTACAACATTCAATTTCATCTGATTTATATCGAATGATTACCTCGAGGTATAGGCAAAGACTTCACAATGATTTGGATATGTTGTTTATTTTTTTACATTGTATCATCCTCACATTATTTGATAGTATGAAATAATAATTCTAACCCAATAGGTTATTTTAATATCTTTTTCCTCCATAATTTATAAGGGGTTGGGGTCAACACTTTTCTCTAGATGGGTTTTCATACAATAATATCATCCACTTGAAAATTCAGGTGGATTCATATTAAGAACTCTATGGAATGAGGTGCAGTGATACATTGTATGAAAATGATGTTGAATAATAAAATGTATAGGAAATAAGATAAGAGAATAAATGGTATATATTGTTAGATAAATTCTAGAGTATATAATGGCGGAATAATGTCAACAAAAAATATTTGGTGACAATCACTAGTGTGATATACAATTTGATGTTGGTGACATGGTGTCTAAATGAATTTAAACAAATATTAATGTAATGTGATTTTAGATAAGGGGAAAATAAGAACTAGCTATATTATTTTCATTTAAATTAATGTTAATTTATAGAAGGTATCATATCTATAGGATCTTCCACCAAACATCACTCAAGTTAATGATGTGTTCAATATATCTCTCCTGGGTAAGTAAAAAACATGACCCTAAACATGAAATAAAATTAGGGGTCATACATGTAGAAAATATTCTTCATATAAATATATATGATGGAGATTAATATAATAATAAAATTATAAAATACAATACCACTGACATAGTTAATGTTTTTTCATGAAAATAGTCATTTTATGAATCTAGGTTAAACATGAAGACATCATGAGGAGGATGTATCCTTAAATAGATGTTATTTGGTTATATAATTTCAAGACTGAAATTAATTTTATTGGGGATATAATGAAACTTCAAATCATTTTATGAAATGTATTTTTTGAATAAATTTAACTTTCTCGATAGTGGGATGTACATGCTACACCATGTTTTAATGAACCAGAATGAACTATTAATATTACTATTTAAATATAGACATTATTACATAGACATTATTCCTAGGGGAATGATTTGTTATAAAAAATTTATAATTATTGGGTATAGTGGGATTATTAAAAAAAATCATACATATTAAAAGGTATATAATTTTTGATAATATAATTATATGTTTAAAAAATACAATTTTCTAATAAATTATATCTCTTTTTGTGAAGAATATTAAAATTAAAATTTTAATATTTTATAATATTAATTTCTAAAATAAAATTATATATTAAAATGATAATGTAAAATTTATATTAGGGTTATTTAATTAGATTTTTCTCCAATGATTAATTATTCAAAGAATAATGAAAAATACATGTTTTTATTAAATACTAAATTATCATTTAGATATATTAAATGATAAAATTTTTTAGAAGGAGGATAAACATAAAATATTTCAATTATGAATTTCTTAACCCAATTTAGTTCATTTTAATACTTTTCTTTCTAAACCATAATATAAACACGATTAAAACATTTTATCCATTTTGATACAAAAAAATTTTCATTGTCACATTTTTTTGATTAAATATATTTTAAAATGTTCAAATTATGTGAATAGAATTTTTAAAAATCGAATATTTTTTTTTTAGTTATTATAATTCAAATTATATTATAAGTTTATATTATTTTTTTCATAATGAATATTAAAAACAGTAATAACTAAATATTTAATTTACGTTTGAAATGGGTTTACTGAGAGGGTGGGTTAAAATAATAATATAATGGATAAAATAACATAAATACATATAAAATTATAAATTTATTTCCATATATAAACAATATCACCTCAAATATTCCATAATGATCGATTTTGGTTCATTTGTGGGTCTAACAAAGGTGGGCAATCAATTTTATTTTTAATATCTACAAGTGTGCCACTCAGATTGCTTATAAAATGACATTGAAACTCGTCCCTTATTCACACATTAAATTTTTTAAGAATTTAAAATCCAAAATATTTTCCTTAAATATCTCCCCAAATCCTAGATACCTTTTAGAGACCATAAATCCAATATAGGATGGCTTTAGATGAAACCTAGTGATGTTACACAAGGAAGAATTTCGGTTTTTAACATAACTTTTTTAGTTAATATTATATGTATTTTAAATATTCTTACATTATAATGATAAAATTAAAACATTATATACCATCATTTTTTATGTCACTATGTTAATTAAATGACTTATATATATCTCCACCTCCATCAAATGAGATATGAAATCATCATTCATATTTATAAAGGAAAACCACCTCAAGAACTGATGTTATCCTTTTTCCATTAATAACATTCGCTGATGTATAAAACTGATTATTATATTTATATATATTATATTTATGATATTATTATACATTAAATTTGATTAAATCACACATACCTTCTTATAATAAATTATATTTTAATTTAATAACAATGATCATTTGTACGGAAGAGTACCTCCTCATGATACTATGTGGTTCATTAATGCAATGCAAGGATGTTTATAAGGATGTATTAAAAGAAAATATGTGATGTATATGAAATTAAAATTATTCTACAGTGATAATATATTATTTACCTATCTTTTGTTAAATTTATCGTGAAAATGGAATAATCCTTCTTCTGTACACATGACCTAGCTTCTATATGAACTGCGTATTTCATTTTCTATATCAATCATTAATGGATTACAATAAATACATATATACTTTATATATATATATATATTCAATAATTTTAATCATATTATAGATTATGGAACCATGATCAATGTAATAGGACCATTTAAAATCAAAACATACAAAAAAATATAATAGTAGATTCTCAAAGCATGACTTTATACACAAATTATTAATAAATCGGTAATAAAATTTCATAATTAAATCAAGTATTTTATGTTATATATAACATATAATATTTAATATATGTATAATAACAATTTATCTATTATACAATATTTTTCGAACATTTACAGAGGATGTGGAGACTTAAAGTAAGTTATTATTTCTATATTTTTTTCTTTGGGGCATACATTAAATTATGCACCTATATTATTTTATGAGATTCATATATAGATCCATAGGAATTTAATATAATGTGTTTAGTTATTTTCATTATATTAATTTTTTAGTTAATTTTGTTCTATAAATGTACTTATAATTTTGTGTTAACATGTTTGTAATGGTTTTATGATAAAATGTAATCGTGTATCTCAATTATTAAGGATTATGCATCCAATGAAGAAATATTTTTATATATGTATATATAATTACATTATTTTTACTCTAAAATGTGTATTTATGGAAAATATATTTTTTATGTTATTATCCTCAATTCATGATCATAATATTTCAAAAAAATTTATTAAAAGACATCATTCATTCACTCATTGCTTGAAAAAAAAATTTCATCAAAAAACTTGTTTTCAAAAAAATTACTTTTTTTAATTATATAAATTATTTAATAAATAACTTATTAAATAATTTATTATTTTAAAAAATTCATTGAAGGGAATCATTTTGATGTTTTTTCCAAAAGATGAGTTTTCCATTTACAGAATAACTGAATGTAACATAATTTTTTACTATTATATCAAAAATGAAATTTCCCAACATAATGTCTGTATTATTCCTTGATTATTATATTATAGGTTCAAAATTTTATTTAAAATGAAAAGTATTTTTTATATTCGTTTTGATATTTTTTTTCAGAAATACATTTTCAACGTGATTAGGTAATTTTCCTTGAGAAATGTCATATGTGATATTTCAAAATCATTTTCTATATAATATTATACAATATTATTTTTAATAATAATTAAATAGGATAAGATGAAATTATTTCATATTTACTATTTCTCCTCGTGTTTTATATTTACGATGAAAGGACGATTATGAATCGAATTACTCAAACATGATTTATAATATAATACAATGCTTCTGAAACCCTCTCGCTTTCTTATAGATAACAACATGATAAAATTATAATGAAACCAAAATTTGTTATATTGTATATGTATTTATGAAATAATCAAATGAATTTGAATAATTTTTTTATTTACACATGTTATTTTTTTTATTTTTATGAAACACATTTCGATTAATGTGTTCTGATATGATCAATATTTTTTGATCTTCCAATAGACATATATATGATATTAACTTTTTAATAGCTACGACCTAAATCCCACTCCACTGAATAGTGTATTGATTGATATATAATTATATATATTGAAATATAATGGGTATTGAACATAGTTATGTAAGGGACAATGTCCACTATGATAGTATTGGCCGTGAACCTTGCTTACTACAATGGATTTGGGGGTAAAATCATTGAACTATGATATTCAAGATAATGACTCTTGAACTCATAAGGAGACTATTTTAAACTTCTTTTTTAGGAAAAAACATTCCTTATTTAGATGATATTTTATTAGGGTTCCAGTTATTTGAAACCATTTTTATTCATGTCTTATGAAATTCCTAGATTTATTCCATGACTCGGGTTTTTTATGTATGACATGTAGGGTATTGTTATTAATTTTAATTGTAATATTAACACACACTTATGATCATGATATACGATTATCTCTATTGTATACTTTTATTGAGAATATACAGTCACCCATTCTCATGTTTCTGTTTCACATGATATAATGAAATTTATTACATATGATTTTTTAGGAAGGGTGACGATTATTATAATCATAGTGTGAGATGACATAGATCAAATAAAGACTAGGATTATTATTGATTCCATGTTTCCCAAGGCAGTAGAATAAAATTCATTCATGTTTAATTTTGTTTTCTATAGAATATAAATCTATTAAGATGTAACATTTACTTGTTATATGTTAGGGTCATTTTATTGGTTACTATAACTAAGAAGTGATGTGAAGGGAAATAGAATGTAATCCATATTAACAACCATAGAAGAAGAATTCTCAAAACCGCAATCCTTATCTTAAAAACAATAAATTCCCTTAAAAATGTCATACACACCACATAAACAAGAAATTCCTACACAAGGGGATCAAACCCCCTCACAGAGAGAGAAAGAAATCACACAAGTGATAATATAAAAAAGAAACCCACAAAAGACGAAAACAAGATATAGTGATAATTAGTGGTTGTGTTTCTCCAAAAAATTTAAAAAAAAATTGATCTTCCAACCATGATATCCTAACCAAAACATGGATTCTAATTCCAAGCCCTTTCACATTTCATAAAACAAAAATTTAAAAATTCCTGTGAAAATTAAGGAAATTAAACGAACAATTTAAAAGTGTTACAAAACACTATAAAAATGGTCCTTCTTATTAGAAATCCAAAACATGGAAAATAAAAAACCAATTTTGTAAAATATATTTCAATAGGTCCATTAATAAATAAATCAAATGGAGTAAACCACACATATATTTTAAGACACCATTTGAAATCTAATAAATATACCCTTTCATAAATCTTTTTATAGTCGACACTTTTCATCAAAATGAAAAAAATTTAAAACCCTAATTTTTTCTACAAGAAATTAAATATGAAGTAACAATCCAAAATATTTCATTTAAAACATTATCTAAATATACATGTAATTTCAAAAAAATAGAATCACATTGAAACATGATAAAATTGAATTTCTATGAGAAATGATTTATTCCAAGAAGAAATCAATAGTAAAAGGTACCAAATAACCACAAATATGTAAATTAAATTAATTCACTAAATGAAATAAAATATATAAAATATAATGAAAAATTTAATTTATAATTTAAAAAAATGAATATAATCTTATTCATGGGAGAAGTGGATACAAATCTAATATGATATTTGTTCAATGGTAAACAAGTCAACAAGGATATATATGAGATTTAAAAACAATATACACTAGAAAATAATCATTATAACCACCATGAACCCTATAGTTGGATACAAGGGTTCTAGAATTTATGGCGGAAGTCAATATAAAGTTGATAAAGAGAAGGAAAGAAGATAGGAAAAAATGAGGAAATATATAAAACACTAATGGAAAATTATTATTGGTGGATAATTTTCCATTAATGAGGAAGTATTATATTCTCATTGGGATCCTATGGGACATTCCTGATGAATTGTTGATAAGTGTGGTGAATACAGTCTAAATTCAAATTGTTATTTTAGAAAATTTACCATGAAAATAAAAAAAAGAAATGCTATAAGGTTTTGAAAAATATTTTTCCATTATGTTCAACAACCATGAAAAATCCACCACCTAAAAATATATATCCCACATTTTTTGGATAATTAGTTTTCCAAACCATGCTACAATAATGATCCAGCCTATTATGAGGCCAAAGTGATTTGAATTGTTCTAGGGTTCTCGATACCATTTTATACTACTCATAGAACATTTTAATGAAATATCTATCACAATGATAGGGACACCTATAATGGTAGAACATGGTTACTACTAACCATGATGGTTAAATTTTCATCACCCATAATTTAAAAAAAATGATATTACAATAATAAAAATAAAAAAAATTATAACCACTGATGATTACATAATGTTCCAATAAGAATTCACTGTAGTGATATGTGTGGTTCTATAAAAGAAAAAACACTATTTATACATATTTGAGTTAAAATATTAAGGATCCAGTGGTTTAAAAATTTATTTTAATGAAGATGATGATGAAAATATTCAATAAGACCCATCTATTTGTTCTAGAACATATGAATCCAATGAAAAATGAATTGTTTTATTCTTATTACCCTATTAATTTCTATATCATGATGGGAAATTATGAATATCTATAGTTCCTATCATTTAAGTAATTTATTGTATATGGTGAGACACCTTTTGTTTCAGAAATTGATAGTGAAGAGATTACTCCAATTGTTTGGAATGTTTGTGAACCTATGTGTATGTGGGAATGTAAGATGTGTGAATTTTATGCTTCATGTTGGCCAGTGCACCCTATATTGACCAAAATTTAACACTAATATCCTAGATAGTATTTTTGTCAAGTAATGAAGGAGGAGATTAATGGTTTTTTGACGGGATGATACATCCATCTGTAGGTGATGTTGAGTATTATGAACATTATTGTATTTTATAACCATTCCCTATTATATAATGGATGTGGAATAATGTCACTATTGATTTTTTATTTTATAGTGAGGCATCGAAGAATGAATGAATTGATATAGGAAACCATTGATTAGTTGGAAAAGGATTCTATTTTATTACTGATTCGGAATACTTTAACCATTTATCAGGTTAATTATATATTTTGGAGAGAATTTATTTACAACGGGGACCTCATATTATTCTATTTTATAATGATCATACTTTTAATTCTTTATTCTATTAATTCATTCATAAGTATGTTGGTACTAATGTTTTATTTTTTACAACGTTGAACCCATAGATAGATTTGAAATTAAGAAAAAATACCTACATGTTATATGAAATTATTAAATCATCCATAGATGATTTTTATTGAACATTATAGAAGAAATAATTGTTTATTCAGTTCATCTATGAAATCCCTTTTCCATAAGACTATTTAGATGGAACCATATGTAGATCTTTTTTATTCTCCATGCAGATCAACACTGGGAGGGATGTGCGAGAGTTAGTGTTTGGGGGATTAATTTCCATGAACGAGACATCTGGGTAGGTTTAGTTTATCAAGAAGCATATGTCTATGGACTATAGTTCATAGAAATCATACACTAATTAACATCATCATTATCATGTGTTTATAGTCAGTTACCATTTATCCCCATGATTAATAGAGATTAGGTTACCATTGGATTTATGTGCCGGTTATGTTAGTTCTCGAGTATGTTGGGTCACTCAATATTATTATAGGGATCATACTAGATGTATATCAATTATATAATAAAAAAATTGTATATATATATTAATGTTTTTACATGTTTCAAATCATCATAAGTATCCACACCACCCTTATCATGTTATCTATGTAGATGATGTTGATATTGAGTCCAATGTGTCATGTTGGGAGAATTCAATTTTTATTGTGGATCATATTATGAAAATAAATTGTTCTAAGACCAAGAATTTGGACTAAGTGTAATGGAATCATTCCAAATATGTGTATATTAATGGTATTAAAAGATATGATATAGGGGCCTCATGGACCAACACTTTTACACTATATGGATAGTATTTCATGGGAGTGAAGCTCAAAATGAGATGTTATTTGATGGGAAGAATATATGATTGTGACCCATTAGTGAAGTGTGTTTATTTTTTGATTTTATATAATCCTATTTTCTATTTTTTAGAATTCATTATAGGATTAGAGAAGGTATCTAATCTTTCCTGAGTTCAAGAAACATGTAAATGATTGAAAATTTAGTGATATATCATGGAACAATGTTATCACATGGTTAGGGATAACTGTGCACCATGGCCCTAAAACATATTAAAGGTCAATATGTACAAATCCAAAATGGTTTTACAAACTATCTGAGAGGTCCATGAAATAGTGTGACTCAATTTTCTTATAGATAGAGAGGGAATCAGAGTTGTTGAATGTGTTTTCATATCTTCCATAGAAACCATGTTCCTCACCTAATGTCCCCAATAATTTTATAGAACCGTACACTTATATCTAATTTCCCAAATTTTCATCCAAATGAAAATCCCAATAGAATACAGCATGAACCAATAGATTACAACTGTCACAATAGTGGTTCTAATTCATTTCTATGGTGTATGAACATACATTTATTACAATTTGAATGCCAAAGAATGTCTACCAGCTTTTTACTTCTTTTTTCTATAACAGTGATAACTTGGATTCCCCATATCATTTATTTTTAGTGAATCTATTTATAGGGATATACATTCCATTTCATTTGAATCACATTATGAGGTTTTATGGGTTTTATCAATGATCATATTGTATGTGTTCTACATGTTGTTTCGAATAGTCTTGATGTCGTTGAGGTGTGTACTATTTTGAAAACATATTGTCAAATTATTTTTTTAAGAATAGTGTTCTATCCCTCTTAATAGTTTCTATTTATCTTTAATGATCATGTGTGGTCCATTGATAATATAAGACCATACCTATGGCCACCCATGGGGTATTCTATTACCTTGAATAAAAATATGTTTTATTCAGGTTGGCATTATGAAATATATTATTAATCCATTTAAATATCTATATTGGTATTTTTTTTAAAGAATATGGGATGTTTGAATTGTTTATGAATTTAATTGTTATGACATGATAATGAAAATTAAACATTAATGGTTGGAAATTTGTTATATTCTAAATTTCATTAAATATCATTTGATGGTTTCATTATATGAAATACTGGAGAAATATTTTTAATGCTAAATTTGGATGAATTTCATTGTTATTATTGAACATGCTGAATAATGAATGACTGAATTGGTGCACCCATTTTTATTAATATGTTATAATTTTATTTATAAAAAACATTGAATCATGGATCATGAATGAATGGTTAGGGGGTGATGGATAATGCACTCCAAATCAATGATATGGAAATGGTGGAATTGATGCATCCCAACAATGGGAATAAATTATATAAATAAAATTTCATACCCTTGACATACAATGGATTGAAATGAAACTCTAAATACATTATTTTTAATGATGGACTTGATATTTCTTATTTTTTGAATTGTGTACTAACATGAGACCCATGAACCATGAGAATATGAATTGGTACATGTAAATGGGAAAATGCCCATGGATACCAAAAACCTGAAATGATTAACGAACTATGCTTTTTAAATAATCTACTAACTAAAATGGTGTATGGTTCAAATTATAAAATCGGAATTTTTATATTTGGTTGGAAGAGTTTCATTGTAGAAAATTTCATCCAATGTTTTTAATTAATAACTATTTTATTTAAAAAAGAATTTATTTATTGAATTTTATACTATTCATTATACATCCCTATAATAGTTTTATATATTTTATATTTAATTAGAAACTCATAGAGGTGGCTAATAAGTTATAGAATATTATTTTTTTGAATCCATTATTACTGAAGAATATTTTTTGGTCGTATTTCTATAAAATGGAAAAGACCATGTGATTGATGGTTTATTGGGATATTGTATAGAAAATGGTTGAAGGGACCATAATTTATTTATAGACACAATTTTGTGACTATTAGTGTGTCTTTATTTTGGTTTTTCTTATGACATGTGGAAATATTGTAGAATGACATATTCACATTATTTTATTGTTGGTACTCACATACTTATGAGATTTGGAAATGTGAGTGATGACATTTATTTATATTTTATCCATTAATTTTTTCTTATTTATACTATTTTGTCACAATAAAAAATAGTATATAGTCTCCCTATACCTTATTTTAGACCCTCGCTACTAGTCATCATTCTTTGGAATATATTAAGGCATGGTAGAGGTTATGTGGAAATATAGATTAGCTAAAAGTTTGAATGAGCTTATATGGGATGATAAATTTTAGATATAATGTTTAACATAAGTAAGTGATATAAATTTATATTAGTTACCCATTGGACATATTAATTTCCATCAATCATTATGAGTGAATTTGTTTGTCATTGGATATTAGAGGGATCTCATGGGATACTCAATTTTCTGACCATGAATTCCACAGGACGATTTCTTGTACATTGGGTTTCATAATATGAATATTTTAATCTAACATCAACTTATCTCAGACCACATTATTGAATATAAATTTTTATACTTGTAGTTTAAAGGCCCAGATGGAGGAATTCAATTATATGACTCTCTAAAAAATCTAATTATGAAGAATTCAAGGAATCGGTTATAGGATTAGGGAACATACACATGCATGTAGATCAAGGACCTTCCTTATAGAGTACCGAGTTATAAGGCCCCAGCCTTAAACCATTCTTAATCTTGAGTTATTACATGATTACACATTGAGGATCTTTTCAGGTTTAGAGTTTTAGAGAATTAGATCATAAAACATGCATTACATACCACATATAAACAAAGTGGTTATAATAAATGATAGTATTCTGATTCTTTCTTGACACTTCCTTGACACTATCATCATATTATGTATCGTTCCCTTGACCTGTGAAAAACATTTCAAAAATTTCGGATGAGCATAAAAATCTCAGTAAGAGATATAAAAATATGGAATGGAAACATGAGTACATGTATATATAAAAATCAATGAAATCACACGTTACTCATAAAACATAAGCACTTTAACATACCTCATCAAATCATGAATAAATCATAGAAATCATAAGACATAAAAGTAACTTGAGTCATTCATATCATTCTTATGTAGGGAGTAACCCTCTTGGTTACGTTTGGAATACCCATCATAGTATATTCCCTAAATCTCTTCGGAGAAACCTCAACATTTAACTCCTTCACGTTACCCAATGCATTGTAGAGCTATATCGGGCTCACCCGCCCTTAGTTTATCATTGGGACCACCCGTCTTCAAAATAATTCCCAAAAACCACAACATAATCGTATCATATAAAACATGCATAAAGGAAACATAACATTTCTACCTTTCAATCACAAGTTATGAATACAAAACATTGATATAAAAACATTATGAAGACCATTTCTAATACCAAGATAAATGAAATGTAAAACATGGTATTTATTTTTCTTTTAAAAAGAAGGTATGGCTTGTAGTGGAAGCCGAAACTCAAATAATGGTCACGACAGCGGAGAATTCGTTGTCACCGCATAAGTACGACAAAACAATTCCCTTTTTCCATTTAGTAAAACGATTTATATAAAAAAGATTCCTTTTGGATAAACTTAAAAGTCAAATGGGTTTATACACCGTATAAAAGAAGGTTGTCTATAAACCAAAATATGCCTCAATGAAAGGAGATTGAGACGAAGTCCCATACCTCGGGTCCGACTTGACTTGATCGTTCTTTAATCTCTTGAATAATAAACTTGAGTTAATTTATACTTTCTTAAGAACCTTTTTCAAGTTCATTATTCCTTTTATATCACTTATTACCATGTCATTAACACTATGTTATTATTTAAGTTAATAACGGTCGTTTTGACGATCATTGGTACTTGAGTCAAAAACAAACTCTTTATAATTACAGGTTGTTCATGTGGTAAAATATCCATTATATCCAGAATTGTATTCATGATTTAGATATCATATATATTAGATATATCTAGTACATGGGTGCATTTATAATATTACATAACATTTAGAGGTAAGAAATGAAATGCACCGTTCATGAAGACGGTAAGCTGTACGTATGCATGAATGCAACTTCCATTTTTATTTCATATTTAATGGAATTAAAACAAAATCATACATAATATTATTTTAATTCCAGTATAGTATCATATAAAATATCATTAAATATATCCTTTATACGTACCACATATGGTATTATCGAATCAAATCACTTTGAGGGGGCGGTAGTCTGCACGTCCTAAAATGAAGATATCGTGTATACCCATAATGGAAGCCATAATGTTATTCCATAAATGAAAATTACAAAATCTTAAAGAAAACATAAACATATTAAATATCATATATAAATATAGTGACATCTTAGTGGCCACCTTTGAATGTGTTAGAAGAATATTGAACAATCATCATTTCGTGAGGCAGACATTTTCCATCCACAGAAACAATATGTTCATTAACCATTAGACGTAGGTGTGTGTATGTGTAGCTCGAATACTTATTATAAAAACATCCTAGTATATTTAATATAGTGTAGTTTTTACAAAATAAATGAATAAAAAGAGTTTAGGGGTTGGAGAAGCAAAATAAAACAAAATGACTCAAGTGAAGACATTACCTTAAAATCGGGTAACTCCATTTGGTTTGAGCTCAAAGCCTTCCTTGGGAATACTTCTGCCCAAATTGAGGCTTCTAAGAGTTATAGAGGGATGTGTAGAGATAAAATGTGCAGGGGTTGGCCGAGCCAAAGGCTTTGGATGTGTGGGTAAGGAGGTTGAGGTGGGGGCATTTTATAAGAGGAGAGAAGGGGAACTCTTGGCATGTAAAGAAATGTTACTTTATTTTAAAATGAGTTTCGGATTTAAAATGTCCCAAATTTATATAATTCTAGGATAAGATGATAAGGGTTCTAAATATAGCCAACCAATTGGTTTTTGACAAGTGTAGGTCTTAGATTTTACATTATCTTTTCATTTTATTTAAATCGTTAAATATTGAGGGAATCGATGCATCATCATGATGTCATAAATAATTTAATTTATTTAATTTATAAAAATTATAAAAGAAAATATGATGTATGAAATATTTTTAGCTTTCCAATTACTATTTATAGTCAAAAATCTTACTTTTATATCACCATGTAAAAATTATTATAGTAAAACAACTCATGTTTGTGTCATTTTTACTTTTACATTAAATAAAAAGATATTAATGTCATTTTCCTTCCAAAGAGGCTCTATGGGTTCCTCATGTTGACCCATGGATTTTCTTGGTCTTCTATGACACATCCAATAAGTGTAAGACATGTGTCAAGCTCATCTCATATTATTAAAACATTATTTTTACCTTAAACTACATTAATTACACCTAATCGCGATTAAAAACATGAAAGGTACTATTCACGGAAAAATTATTTTAATCTCATTGAACCCCATTTTACTTCTTAATGACAACCATGTATGTCATATTTTTGAAATTCAAAACACAGAAGTGGTAATGTTTAATTTAAACGAAAAATCAGTTTTTTAAGTACCACTTAATGGTTTCACTATTAATCAAAAATTGATGTTTTTCAGAAAAATATCAAAACATCACCCTAAGATATATTTGATATTCTAAATTCAAAAATGATGTATATTTTACAAAATTCAAAACATATAAGCTGCATTAATTATTATACTAATTAATTCCAGCTGTCAAAGCAAATAGCATGTTTTTTATGAAACAATAAGTATCAAAAGTTTGACACTAGTTTAAGTCCAATTTCAAAGTGAAATTAATTCCAACGACCACTATTGGATTAAATGGTAAAAATATATTCTAATTAAACATTAAAACCAATTCAAAAGATAATCTAACCATATAATTATATTTTATGAAAAATCAGTTTTGATGTAAAATGCAGTATTTTTCAGTATTCATTAAAAAAAATAAACACTGTCAGAAAAATACAAAAAATTTATCCAATGAAAATTTCAATGTCCCAATCATAAATAATAAGTTTATTTTGACAATTAGAGCTTATAAAATTGTGAAAATATTGATTTAATAATGGTTTTCCATCAAAAAGGCAGTAAAACAATCTTTTAAAAATATTAGTGTATTCCATTCTTATGATTGGATTTATTCTTGTTTTAAGCCTATAAAACAATATATAATTCATAAATAGATAAATATAACTATATCTATTATTCATTTCTTACTTTGGATGTTACATCCTTCCCCCTTTAGAAAATTGTGTCCCCATAATTTATTTACTTATCGAATAAGTGGGGGTATTTAGCCCGCATTGCATTTTCAGTTTCCCATGTTTCCTCTTCAATCATGTGGTTTTTCCACAAAGCCTTTACCTGATTAATCACCTTATTCCGTTACACTTGCTCCATGTGTTCAAGAATCTGGACCAGTTGTTCCTCATAAGATAGGTTCTCTTCTAGCTGATCTACCTCTGGACTCAAAACATGAGATAGATCTGGCATGTACTTCCTTAACATTGAAACATGAAAAACATTGTGTACCTGAGATAAAATCGGAGGTAAATCCACTCGGTAAGAAAATGATCCAAATCTCTCCATAATTTCATATGGTCCAATGAACCTTGGACTTAGCTTTCCTTTCTTACGAAATCGCATCACACTTTTCCATGGTGAGACTTTGAGAAAAAGATGATCACCTACCTCAAAAGATAGATCCTTCCACCTGTTGTCCGCATAACTCTTCTGCCTTCTCGAAGTTGTTTCTCATGTGTTTCTGTATCAACTGATCTTTTTCTGCAAAATATTCCACCAATTCTTGTCCCATCCACTTCCTTTCACCCACTTCATCCAAAATAGCTGGAGTTCGACACCGCTTCCCATATAATTCCTCAAATGGTTCCATCTGTATACTAGAATGAAAAATCGTATTATATGAATACTCAACCAAAGAAATATGTTGGTCCCAACATCCCTGATAATCCATCGAACAAGCACGTAGCATATATTCCAAAGTCTGAATTTTTTGTTCTGACTGTCCATCTGACTGAGGATGAAAAGATGTACTAAAATTTAATTCAGTACCCAACGACTTCTGAAGGACTTTCCAAATGTTAGAAGTGAACCTGGGATCACGGTCAGATACAATGGAGAGAGGAACTCCATGTAACCAAATAATCTCTTTAAGATACAAACAGTAATGTTGATCTAGGGAAAAATTATCTCGTATAGCAAGGAAATGAGCAGATTTTGTCAAGAGATCAACAATAACCCAAATTGCATTATTACCTCGAGATGTCTTCAGCAATCCCAAAACGAAGTCCATGGATATATTTTCCCATTTACACTCTGGAACAGGTAATGGATGAAGCATCCCTTTCGGTAACTCCTGCTCTGCTTTAACCTGTTGACATGTCAAACACTTCATAGTAAAATCAGCAATATCTCTTTTCATTCCATCCCACCAGTAATAATCCCACAGATCTTTGTACATCTTAGTACTTCCAGGAAGAACTTAAAATTGAGAACTATGAGCTTCACATAACAACTCTCTCTTCAACTATGAATCACAAGGCACACACAATCTCTTCCCAAATCTCAAAACTCAATCATTATCAATGTTGAATTCCGGAAACATTCCTTTCTGAACCAGCTCTACCTTTTTTAGCAACTCATTGTCTTACTTCTGTGCTTGCTTGATTCTGTCTGATAGAGAAGATTTCACTAATACCTGAAAGAAAACAGAAGTAAATCCTTCACCAACAACTTCTATGCTAATGTTCATCAAATCCTTAACCAAAAGATCATGTTCCAAACACAACATTGTTAATAAAGCATTATTTTTTTGACTCAAAGCATCAACCACTTTTTTTGCTTTTCCCAGATGGTAATGAATTGTACAATCATAATCCTTGATTAATTCTAGCCATCTCCTCTGTCTCATGTTCAATTATTTCTGAGTGAATATATACTTTAAACTTTTGTGATTGGTATATGTTTCACAGTTACTCCATTCAAATGATGCCTCTAAATTTTTAAAGTGAAAACAACAACAGCTAATTCCAAATCATGTGTAGGGTAATTTACCTCATGAGTTTTCAAATGTTGTGAATCATAAGCAATTACCTGATCATTCCGCATTAGGACAGAACCAAATCCTTTTAATGAAGAATCATTGTAGATAACAAACTCACCATTCCTGGAAGTTAGTGCAAAACTGGAGCATTCACCAATCTTCTTTTCAATTCCTGAAAACAATCATCACATTCTTTTTT
The DNA here is from genome assembly GCA_963277665.1 of Viscum album. Taxonomy (NCBI): domain Eukaryota; kingdom Viridiplantae; phylum Streptophyta; class Magnoliopsida; order Santalales; family Viscaceae; genus Viscum; species Viscum album. The sequence goes on from OY728136.1 coordinate 2,005,018,334, forward strand.
CCAGATAAACTTACCACCCTTCCGAGTTAGCTTCTTCATTGGACTAGATAACTATGAAAAATTTCAAACAATCCTTAGGTAATAGCCTGCCAAACCATGGAAGCTATGAATCTCAATTACATTTGTGGGTCTTGGCCATTCTTCAACAACCATTGTTTTTTTCGGATCAACAGTTATCCCATCATTAGAAACAATATGACCATGTAAATAAATTTGTTGCAACCAAAATTCACACTTGCTGATTTTCCCATACAATTTCTGTTCTTTTATGGTTTGAAAAATAACCCATAAATGTCTTTCATGCTCCTCTTTACATTTAGAAAACACCAAAATATCATCAATGAAAACCACCACAAACCTATCCAAGAACTCATGGAAAATTCTGTTCATTATGTCCATGAATACTGCAGGTGAATTGGTTAGCCCAAAAGGCATTACTACAAATTCATCATGGCCATATCTTGTATGAAACGCAGTCTCTAAAACATCTTCTTCCTTTACCTTTAGCTGATGGTACCCCGATATTAGGTCAATCTTTGAAAAATACTTAGCTCCCTGGATCTGATCAAACAAATCATCGATATGAGGAAAATGATATATGTTCGTAACAGTGATGTTATTCAAGGCTCTATAATAAATGAAAAGTATCATAGAACAATATTTCTTTTTAACAAATAAAATAGGAGCACCCCATGGTGATGTGCTTGGTCGAATGAAACCTTTCTATAACAAATCTTGAAATTGATCCTTCAACTCTAAAAGTTAAATTTGAGCCATTCGATAAGGGGGTTTTGAAATTGGCATAACATCAGGAACTAAGTCAACAGTAAATTCAACTTCTCGATCTGGTATTATTCCAAGATACTCATCAAAAAAACATCAGGATACTCATTTACCACTGGCACATCATTAATCTGAACAGTTCCTTTGTTTACAATGATGTATGCAAGGTAACATTCATTTCCATCTTTTACAAGTTTCTCAGCCTCTTTATAAGTTATCAACAGTAAGGGTTCATTCTTGTACACAAACTGAATGTCTTTCTGAAAAGAAACTTCATTAGCTCTACAGTCAATCTTAGCATGGTAAATAGAGATCCAATCCACACCCAGGATAACATCAAACTATACTAGAGGTAAAACAATAAGGTTTTGAAGTAGGTTCTTTCCACATATAAGGATAGTAAGATTCTTATAAATTCTTTTTGCCTCAACATTTCCCCCTGGTGTTTTTACCACAAGTTCATGAGTAATTTCTTGAGATTCTATTCCCATTTTACTAGAAAAGGTTTCATAGGTGAAAGAATGTGTAGACCCAGAATCAAACAACACACTGGAATAATATGAAAAAACAAACAAGGAACCTGATACAACTTCATTTGATGTCCTGATATCTGCTGAAGTAGTTGCAAAGGATTTAACCACCCCTTTCAGCTTGCTGTCTAACTGCTTTCCATCACTCAAGCTCTTTTTCGGACACTCGTTTTCATAGTGACCCACCTCATTTCACATAAAACATTTCAATAACTGTAAATCAAATTTGGTCTGACCATCACCTTGATCTTTTTCAGTGAAACCACGAGCCTTATGTCCCATCTTAACACATCAGTAGCACTTTCCACAATTCAGAAGAAAGTCCCCCACATGCCTTTTACCACATTTATCACAAAACGGAAACTTAGTTTTCTTACCATTAGACCTTTTTGAATAATTCTTTCCTTTCTCCTGCCACCTCGGTCTCTTCTTCTGCTAGTTGTTATAGAACACTTGATCATCTGCAAACTCCATTTCCACCATCTCATCACATCGAACAAGGTTTTAATAACTTTTGAACTCATGAGAATCTTATGCCCTTCGATATTTTGGCTTTAATCCTGAGTAAAAACTTTTGATTTTACTATCAAGGTCTCGAATAAAATTTGGAGCATACCTTGCCAAATGAGTGAACCATTCTTCATAGGGAGCCACTGAGTCTTACTCATGCCTCAATTCTAAGAATTGTTTTTCCATCCTAAGTCAAACAGCCTTTGGAGAATACTTCTCATGAAACATACCTTTTAATTAATCCCAGTTGAGAGCATCAATCTCATCAGCATCCCTAATATTTTTAACCATCAACCACCACTGATCTACTTTACCCTCCAAACGTTAAATAGAATGACTAACCTTTTCATTTTCTGAACAACCCATGACATAGAAAATATTCTCCAGTTCTTTAATCCACCTTTCAGCTAGCACAGGGTCAGATGATCCTCTGAATGATGGGGGATGTTCCCTCATGAAATGTTCCACCACTGACATGTTCCACTGCGGTTGATCTGGATGATCTCATGCATGGATACCACCGCCATTTAACGCTTGAGTCAACTGCTCCATTACTGCAACAAACTGTTCAGTTCCAATTCCGACCATCTTAGGATGCTGATTCGGAAGGTTATTTCCTTATGTATGCCTTCCTATCACTACTTCCATGTTTCCTCTACGGAAAACCATTCTGAACAAACATGTCTTAGATGAAGCAACATGGTAATCTTCAAATGCTATATCATTTAAATTTTACCATAAACAATAATAATTTTGGATAATCATTAAATAGAACTCTAACTCATAAAGTTATCTAAACTGACCTCTGATAACAACTCAGAGGCCCCATCCTTAAACCTTACTTAATCTTGAGTTATTACAAGATTTCACACTGAGGATCTTTTCAGGTTTAGAGTTTTTGATAATTAGATCATAAAACATGCATTAAATCCCGCATTTAAACAAAGTGGTTACAATAAAAGATAGTATTCAGATTCTTTCTTGACACTTCCTTGACACTATCATCATATCATGTACCTTTCCCTTGACCTTTGAAAAACATTTCAAAAACATGGGATGAGCATAAAAATTTCAGTAAGGGATATAAAAATATGGAAAGGAAGCATGAGTACATGAATACAGAAGAATCAATGAAAGCATACTTTAAGCATAAAACATAATAACATTAACATACCTCATCAAATCATGAATAAATCAAAGAAATCATAAGCCATAAAGGTAACTTGAGGCATTCATAACATTATTACGTTGGAAGTAACCCTCTGGGTTATGTTTAGAATACCCATCACAGTATATTCCCTAAATCTCTTCGGAGAAACCTCGACGTTTAACTCCTTTTCATTACCCAATGTATTGGAGAGCTATATGGGGCTCACTCGCCTGTAGATTATCACGGAACCACCCGTCTTCATAATAATCCCCAAGAACCACAACATAATCATATCACATAAAACATGCATAAAGGAAACATATCATTTCCACCTTTCAATCACAAGATATCAATACAACACATTGATATAAAAAATTATGAAACCATTTTCAATACCAAGATAAAATAAATGTAAAACATGGTATTTATTTTTCTTTTAAAAAGAAGGTATGGCTTTTAGAGGATGCCAAAACTGAAATAATGGTCATAGTGGCAGAGAATTCGTTGTCGCCGCATACGTACGACAAAAACATTCCCTTTTGACATTTAGTAAAAAGCTTCATATAAAAAATATTCCATTTGGACAAATGTAAAATTCAAAGGGTTTTATACACCATATAAAAGAAGGTTGTGTATAAAACAAAATATGCCTCAATGAAAGGAGATTGAGACGAAGTCTCATACCTCAGGTCCGACTTGACTCGATCGTTCTTTAATCTCCTGAATAATAGACTTGAGTTAATTTATACTTTCTTAAGAACCTTTTTCAAGTTCATTATTCCTTTAATATCACTTATTACTATGTCATGAACACTATGTTATTATTTAAGTTAATAACGGTCATTTTAACGATCATTGGTACTTGAGTCAAAAATAAACTCTTTGTAATTACAAGTTGTTCATGTGGTAAAATATCCATTATATACAGAATTTTATTCATGATGTAGATATTATATATATCATATATATCCAATACATGCATTCATTTATAATATTACATAACATTTAGAGGTAAGAAATTAAATGCACCGTTCATGGAGACGGTAAGACGTACGTACGCATGAACGCTACTTCTACTTCTATTTCATATTTAATGGAATTAAAACATAATGAGACATAATAGTATTTTAATTCTAGTATGGTTTCATATATAATATCATTAAATATATCCTTTATACGTGCCACATTTGGTATTAATGAATCAAATCACTTTGAGGGGGCGGTAGTCTGCACTTTCTAAAATGAAGATATCGCGTATACCCATAAGGGAAGCCATAACGGTATTCTAGAAATGAAAAATACAAAAGCTTAAATAAAAAATAAACATATTATATATCATATATAAATATAATGACATCTTAATGGCCACCATTGAAGGTGTTAGAAGAATATTGAACAATCATCGTTTCGTGAGGCAGAAATTCGCCATCCACGGAAACAGTATGTTATTTAACCATTAGATGTAGGTGTGTGTAAGTGTAACTAGAATACTTATTATAAAAAATCCTAGTATATTTAAGATACTGGAGTTGTTACAAAAGAAATTAATAAAAAGAGTTTCGGGGGTTGGAGAAGCAAAATAAAACAAAAGGACTCAAGTGAAGACATTACCTTAAAATCGCGTAACTCCCTTTGGTTTGAGCTCAAAGGCTTCCTTGGGAATACTTCTTCCCAAAGTGATACTTCTAAGAGTTATAGAGGGATGTGGAGAGACAAACTGGGTAGGGGTTGGCCATGCCAAAGGCTTTGGAAGTGTGGGTAAGGAGGTAGAGGTGGGGCCTTTTATAAGAGGGGAGGAGGGGCACTCTTAGAAAGTAAAGAAATGTTTCTTTATTTTAAAATGAGTTTCGGATTTAAAAGGTTCCACATTAATATACTTCAAGGATAAGGTGATAAGGGTTCTAAATATACCCAACCAATAGGTTTTTGACAAATGTTGGTCTTAGATTTTACATTATCATTTCATTTTATTTAAATCGTTAAATATTGAGGTAATCAATGCATCATCATGATGTCATAAATAATTTTATTTATATAATGTTTAAAATTTATTAAAAAAATACTATGATGTAGGAAATCTGTTTATCTTTCCAATGACTATTTATAGTAAAAAATATGACTTGTATAACCACATGTAAAAATTATTTTAATAAAATAACTCATGTTTTTGTCATTTTTACTTTTACATTAAATAAAATGATATTAATGTCATTTTCCTTACAAAGTGGCTCTATGGGTCCCCAAGTTGACCCATGGATTGTCTTGGTCGGACATGACACATCCAATAAGGGTAGGACATGTTTCATGCTCATCTCATATTATTAAAACATTAATTTTACCATAAACTACACTAATTACCTCTAATCGTGATTAAAAACATGAAAGTTACTATCCACCAAAAAATTATTTTATTCCCATTTAACAACATATTACTTCTTAATGACAACCATGTATGTCAGATTTTTGAAATTCAGAACAAAGAAGTGGTAAAGTTTTATTTAAACAAAAAATCAGTTTTTTTAAGTACCACATAGTGGTTTCACTATTCATCAAAAATTGATTTTTTATAGAAAAATACCAAAACCTATCCCTAAGATATATTTGATATTCCAAATTCAAAATTTATTTCTATTTTACAAAATTGAAAACATATAAGTTGCATTAATTAATATAATAATTAATTCCCGCTGTCAGATAAAATAGTGTTTTTTAATGATACAATAAGTATCAAAAGATAGACAGTAGTTTATGTCCAATTTCAAAGTGAAATTAATTAAAAAAACCACTAATGGATTAAATGGTAAAAATATATTCTTATTGAACTTTAAAACAAATTCAAAATATAATCTAACCATATAATTAAATTTGATGAAAAAGTAGTTTTGATATAAAATGCAGTATTTTTCACTATTCATTAAAAAAATAAACACTGTCAGAAAAATACCAAAAATTTATCCAATGAAAATTTCAATGTCCCAATCATAAATAATAACTTTATTTTGACAAATAGATCTTATAAAATTGTCTAAAGATTGATTTAATAATGGTTTTCCATCAAAAAGGCAGTAAAACAATCTTTTAAAAATATTAGTGTATTCTATGCTTAAGATTGGATTTATTCTCGTTTTAAGCCTCTAAAACACTATCTAATTCATAAATAGATAATGTTAAATATATCTATTATTCATTACTTACTTGGGATGTTACAGAGTTCCATATATGATATGAATTTTATCTTCCCATATGGATTCGGATCACATCAATCATTATTTAAGATAACTATATTTATAGATGTGTCATCATCAATATATTAGTACAAGAAGTTAATGGTGTAGATATTGAGGGAATTTATCATAAAATAATTATAAATTCCTAATAATCTAATATAGCTATCTATTCTCTTTATATTTATTTAAATTGTTTTAATTTTCCCCTGACATATATAATGTTAGTTATTTCATATGTGTTTTTTATGTAAATGAATTTATAAAATTCATTGGAACATATGTTTTCGATACAGTGCCATGAGCCAAAAACGGTGGAGGAATTAAATGGTCCGGAATTATAGAGTCATTGAATTTTATTTAATAGTTATGGGAATATAGAATATAATGATTTGATGGACAGATAATAATATACTTTTAAATTTCATATATTAGGATATGGGATGTTTACAACATATATTTTTGTTGTTCCAAGGAATATTATTTGAATATGTTATTGATTTTCCCTGATATAACTAATTATAATTATAACTATTATTAAAAGAACCAAACGATGAGTATTTTGTAGTAGATATCCGAGGTGATTATATGATCATTGATGGATGATTTCACTATTTTTAGTGAATATTGTATGTCATATGGACACATTTCCTAGAGCATTCAAATTCAATTCCCTATGCCTTCCAACCTATTTTTTTTATTTCATATCATCATTATTAACTAGATTATAAAAATTATAATTCTCCATTTTTGTGATGTTAGAAAACATTATGTGTCATGAAATAACATAAAATTATATATATATATATATAATAATGTAGATGATTCATTCATGTATGTTGGGCCCCATAATCAGATTAATGTGTTAAAATTCAGGGTGATCGTTGAACCCACACCAATTTTATTTATAGGAATCCAATAATTTTATATAAAAAAATTTCTGGTGATACAATAAAATATATCTATATATATTATGTTTTTAAGGAATATGTTTTTTTAGTCATGTCATCCATTTTTTAGGATTATCCACCTTCTCATTATTAAGGGGAAACTCATAATACAACTATCATTCATCAGGATATAATTAATGATATTTATAGGTCACGTGATAAGGGGTTGACATTGGTGCTAGACTGAATGGATATTATATTGGTCTCCACATCACCTTATTCAATCATCGAATTATCATCAATAATAGTGATTTAGAATTAAAAAGTATTATTTTATCCTCTAACCAATCTATAACAACTGAAAAACCATTAATTTATCAGGGATATTTCATTGGAATTAGATGTATTTAAAATTATTGAAAAAATTATATGAAAATAACCTCTATATACTCTTGAATAATTTTAATGTGATTTAAATAGTAAAAGACATTAATAATGGGGATGAATTGTAAAAATCTCTCATTCTCACGTTATTTGTAGTTCGAGAGGTCAATGATATTTTTTATTCTAAATCTGTAGTTTAATTGATACGTTAGTGTTTATTGAATATCATTCTAACTAGTAATGGATCTATAATGAAAATTTCTATACCTAATAAATTCAAATCATTATATTTAATATAAAATGAAATAAATATTTTCCCATTCATATTATTTATGCATTAATATCTAGGGAACCAATAAGACCCAATGTGTGTTATGTAGCACTACAGGTCCACAATTCCTTTGAAATCATTGAGTTCATATTCATTATGATAGGTGGAAGAGGAGTAACATCCATGAAAATGGTACATGGATTCCATTCATGATTTTCTAGTCCCCTACATAGCATCCATTTGAGTCATAAGATTAATTATAGAGGAAAGGAGTTTGGGGAGATCATCACCTGAGTTGATAACCTATAAGAAGTAGTGGGAATGGCTAGGTATATTATGATGACACACGATAGAAGTTGATATTTGTTTTGGGAAAAACATAGGGTGGCCTATTTGATATGATAATAGTTTTCAATATAGTTGAGGTATGTATTAATAAAAAATTTCTACACAGTTAATGTAGATAGGTTATTTAGTACCAAAGTTAGTTGGGTGGTGTGGACATGATCTTAATAGTTGAGAAGATCCATTATATTGGTCATAAAATTTTTGATAAAAATTATCCACATGATATAAATTACATTAAATTGGAATACATGTTCTAATTATTTAAATATTAATATTCTTCATCTATTCTAGCTCTATTTCATACATTAATTATATTCCCCAAATATTAATAGGTCTAACAAAACCAGGTGCTAGGTTGGATATGGATGTGTCAATTAATTTCTATTTTTTTCTTCTTTAAAATATTTATTAAAGACCACAAGTAAGTATATTATTAGAGTAACACAATTATTTTTTCCATACATCCAATTTCTCATATTACCTCAGTATTATTATACTTTAATATTGAACACATTTTAGTAGAACATATCTTCATTTTATCATTATATATTAATGTCACTATTTGGATTATTTAATTTCCTAATGTTAATTAAATTTACCAATTCACAATTAAATTTATTTAACATATCCACATATTTACTGTTGTGAGAGGAATTACCTCAAAAAAAATATCTCAAGGGGAAGATTTGAATATTCATTTATTTTTGAAAAATTTGGGGATCAATTATTTTAATAGAACATACAATTAATATCATTACACTCTAAATGAACAATAAAATTATAGTATTATCCATAGTCTTTTATTGAACTCTCTTATAAAAAAAGTGGTGAACCATGAAGTGGATAAAAGTTTGCATGAATATATTTTAAATAATAACCTAATCTATAGAACACTTATTTTTAATGATGAGGTAGAAGAAATTATCCCCCCATTCTTATTGTAATGGGGGGTATAAAAACACTGACATCATATCATATTTCAATTACAGATTTTATTATCTATATGGGTGGTTGTAAAAATACTATCAACATTCTCACCTGGTTTTCTCATGTAATTATAGATTGGATGTTATTATCATAAACATGGTGACTATTCAACCTCCACCCATGAATTATATGGATAATATAACTGTTTCATGTAAGATTTACTTGTCATTAATTGGTTATCTATAAAAAATTCATTTTATTTCACAAATAATATGCATGATTAAGTTTCTTGTTATATTTTTTAAATAGATAACTAAATTCTCACATTGGATGAGCATAAATTTGATTTTATTTGAGAAAAAAGATGATACATATTATAGAAATAATTGTATATATAATTATTGGGTTTGAGATCTGTAATATTATAATGAAATTTCTAGTTATGAGTAATGAGGAAGGTGGATGACAAGTGAAAAGGGGAAATTGGAGATCATCATAAAGTGAACTACACCTAAAATGTGTATCAAATCATCAGTTGTTTGTGGAAATGTTTATATCTCAAATAACACATAAACTTGATTAGATTAAATCCCTATGGTTATATTTTTTTCATACAATGTATTGGATATTCAAACAATGATACTACTAAAAAGAGGCAATTCATACAACAATTATAATTTTTAGTGTTTCATATCTGCCGGTGGAAATGGCATCGAACATGGATGGTATATTTTCCTAAACCAATTTCTTCTATATTAATATTAAATATCCTTCATATTAAATTTTTAATTACTCCACATATTAGACCATAGTAGTTGTTTCCACACTAACATTTTAATATATGTGAGATAATGTAAAACCTCTTCAGTATCATTACTTTTTTATTAGTTTAATGGAGTCACAAGTAAAGAATATATCTTCATATTATCCATTAATAAGGATAATATTTAACAACAAAATGACTAGGTGGTCATTTTATTCTACCCAAAACTCTTTAGTGATTCTTGAAATGAAGGAAATCATACAGTTTAATTAATTATTTTGTGTTCTTCTTTTCCATGATAATTTTCATTATATGGATGAATTGTTTAATGAACCCATTGGGAGGATTTTTATTATTAGTGTATTTGCCTCCAGGGGGAGGGTATATAGTGTTTTTAGCTTTTTATGGTCATGAATAGGATGGAAATTCATTCTTATTTACCACTGTATCCTTAGGAATGATTCTATAATACTTATTACGAGGAGGAAATTCATAGATTATAACCAAGGGAGGGCCCACATAGTTTAAAATATATATAATATAAGGAGGAATTCAAGAGTAATTAATGGTTTTTCTAGTAGAGGTGGACATGGTATATTCATTTTGATTTAATATTGAATTGATATATATCTCTTCATGATCATTATCACTCATTGTTGTAGGTATTTGATCCTTCCATCATGTCATTCGCTTCTATTGATTGGACTTTTTGGCTCATCATTTTTAGTTTATTATTATTATATCAACTCTATAGATTGTAGTATTATAGTATTGGTAAAATCATTGAAGAATGGAAACCCTCCCAAGATGACAAATCAGTATTGTCACAATATTTTAATCTCTATTATTGATGAATTCCATTATATTACAATAAAAGTTGTCTATTTCAACATGAATATGAATAATATACCAGTTCCAGTATTTCTTCATTACTGGAATGTTTTAACTTGTTGTACTGGAAAGAAATATATTTCTTTTACATGATGGGTTTTACTAGGTTATATTGTAAGGATTACTATTCATGTATGGTTGTATAAACCGTAACCTGTATTATTTTAAACATGTGATGTTGAAATAACATTTCATGAAAGGGATATGATCCCAATTTATATTAATATTCAATATATACTTATCATTACATTATGTGATGTATGTTATATGATATTTTGATGGTGTGATTATCATAAAATGAAAACAAACTATAGTTGAGTAGTGATAAAATACCACCATTTTCCATCACTATTCACATAGGTAAGTGTATGATCCCATTTTGTGGTGTATAAAATATAATTCCACTCAAGAGTAGATATACTTATATTCCCATGATACACATTGACATTCACATCAAAATTGATATGGAACTATCCCTTATTGATTGTCATGTTTCATCACTAAAATGTGTTGATCATATTATTATGTGAATGTATGTATATAAAATTTGTCATTACATGTGATTAAGATATACATACATCACCCTCTATGGTCCTATAAAGAATATTATTCATTATTGGATTTTTCTAATATGTTCAAATTTTATTCTCTATTGGGAATAATAGTATAGTTATGTTCCAAGATTGTATCCATACACTAACTATATACTATCTTACACTTAAGAACCATAGGGTTGCTGAACCAGGTCATTATTTCCTAGTATAAATTCTTATAATTTTCCTAAATATCCTAGGATCTATGGTTTATGAAATATAAAAGGCTAGAATTTAATCCTTTTAATGCCCTATTTATTAATGAGAATGTTGATGAAATCCACCTCTAAATACATAAGATCATGGAAATAATATTTTTATGTCCCTAGGGTAGGATCCAAAAGTAGTTAGATATGGTTATATAGGCCACAAGATTCATTGAATACCATAAATAATATTATAACCAATAGTGATACCCCTATTATATATATATTTTGGATGTTCGTCATGTTTTAGTAAACAAACATTAAAATGATAGACCTCGAATTGTTCATTCCTTAAACATATTTTCATATTCTAGTTTATAAAACCCCCCTATTGTTGAATAACCGTAAAAATAATAACCAAAGAGGCATAGGATGGGTTCTTATTTATGAATGATTAATTTTAATAATGATACCCAAATGATTACAATTTAATTTAGTTAGGGTGATATGGGGTCATATGTGGATTGATGACTCCATTTGAATTATAGTGAACCCTTTGGGGTTAAAAAATAATCCCACGATTCCATAGAGTATTGGGACTCAAGGGAGTCCATTGAAGATAAAAAAGCACAAAATGGAAAATATTTTCAAAAAAAATTGTGAATGATTATCATTGTTAATCAATTTCTATCATAATTTTAGTTTACACTTTAAGATCACAATTTTTTTACAAATATATATTTTACAATGTATGGGTGAATGTCACTAAAGAATTTAATTATTAACATGAATAATGAAATCTTGTTGTTTATATAGAATATGTTTTAAAATTATATCAAATTAATATTTGGAAAACTAAAATATTATTTCAAAATCCAGGAGACCATTGGTGGTTTTTGTAAGGATTCATCATGAATTCATTGGTCAATGGGATGGGAGGAGACCATATTTTAAAAAATTAGGGTCTAATTATTTCCTATAATCATACTATGATATATATTAATGATATATATTTTATTCCTTCCCAAATCATCTAATGTGATTGGTTACCATGTTTTATTTTGTCATTCTAAACCGTGTATATATGGGAATTTTTGTATATATAAGTTGTTTTATAAAAGAATCATGTCTTTTATTTAAAATATGTAATAATGAGTTATCTCTAATCACTGTAGACATTTTCACCATATTGATTGTTATTAGATGTTATGGGGTTGGTATTTACCCCACAAATTGGTCTTCTAACACATCCTTATGAATAAAATAAGAAACAATGTAGTTCGGTTCCGATTAATGGGTAATGTCATACCTTTTTTATTTTTGATACAATGTATAATGATAGGAAGAGATTTATCATCAGTGAGGACTACCATGTGTCTCAGTTTAAATGAATAAAAACCAATATATTTCATAATACTAATCTTATTGTTTTATAGATAGACAGATCTGTGTAGTTTAACAACATGGTACATGAAAGTGTGGTTTATTTATTTTAATGTTCGGTAGTTTAAAATTATATAATGAATAATGTGAATAATATTGAATTTCATGGGATATATTTATATATATGTCGATATCTAGGTGATCTTACTTATTTTTAGTTTAAGTATAATGAGAATTCTTGATCACATTTAATATTTCACAATACAGAGAGAAAATTAAATTTAAATATGAAATATTGGGATAAAACTAATATTTCAAATAATATTTCACAATGAGGTAGGTTAATAGTATATAATATAGCCTTTTTATGTAATTTAGTATCAGGGAATATGGATATTTGTGGATGGTTTCATGCAAAATAATAACCAATTATTATGAGTGAGTTTCTTAGTATATATCTCTTTGAAGATTATTTCAAATAGGATAACACCCCATGATGATGAGATTGGGATTATGTGTGGGATTCCCATACGTGTGTTGATTATTATTAAATAACGATTATGGAATTATTAGTAATTATTTGAATGTAATATATTCATATATAGGACGACCGAATTCATTTCCAATTCCATTGAGTTGGTGGTTAGATAAGGTGGGATAATAAGATGCATTGGAAAGAAGGCCTATTAAAAGACTGTTTGGGAATTATATATGAGATTCTTAGATATCTTCACCCCCCGCATAATGATGATTCATAGAGATGAATTTATCCATGAGAACCTCTTGTATTGTTATACCTATGGATGGATTCATCATGTTCATGACTCAGTTAGTGGGTTGAGTCATCTAAATCAATACTCCATTAACATAATTAATCATCCTAAGACTTGTGAGGTTTCACTGACAACCTCTTGATTAAGATACTCATTATCAGGATGATAAATTTCAATTATCTCCTTTATGATAATATAATTTGGAAAGGATTTCCTAAAATATCTATGGTATCATGTGAATAAACGATTTATGTGTTGTATGATGTCATATATGAGATGATCATGAATTTCTAGAGGTAGTAGAGGAGGTTAGTTTAAGTTAGGGACTTGTTTGGAGACCTGAGAAATGTTGTATACTTGGTATAGGATTCAAGAACATAGGGTGCTCATTTATGATCACCCAAGTGATGATTTCATCTAGTTGGGACATATGTGATTATTTTTCCTATTATAAGTTGTAGAGAGAATATGGATCTATAACGGGAGGTTGAAAAAAATTGTTTCTCTTGTATGGCGTAGGGAATGTGGTCACTCATATAAGGGTAGTATAATGTGGTTCCCGGATTATTTTAATAAAATGTCGTCAACCAAATATTTGTAGGATATACTAGCCATCATATTAAGTTTTTGTGCTATATGGTATACCCTATATAATATCCTTCTTGGATTACAAGGAAAACTCACTCCATTGTGTATCATCTAGTTAGGGGTCATTCACCCAATTCTTATATAACTAGGGATTAAATGATCATTCATGATCGTTTTAATGAGAAAAACAGTGGGTTAAATAATTAACTAAAATTAAATTTATTATCAATTGTCAGAATGTTAATTATGATACTAAATGGGGGATTGGAGACAATGGAATGTAGTGTCATGTTTTGTTAGTTCATCACTCCATCTAATTCTATCAATATTTAAAAAATGGATTCCAATTATATCTATTTATTTGATGAATCAGAATATGTAGATAATGAATGTTAGAAATTGGTGGAAATTAATAAATGTTAGATCATTGAATCATGAAGCATGCAATATTTAGTTATTATTATGCACTCACACAATAGGGGTATGTTAAAAAGTCTTTATCACTGATTCACATGAAAAATTTATTTAAGTAACCCATAAGAGAATCACTCTAGACTGAATCCCAGAGATTGGGGTAAAGATAGATCTCCCTTACCAAGATCCTTTCCTTGTCAATATTCTATTTTTTCCCTTTCCCAAATAGTAGTTCAAAACAATACCCTTCTATGTGATATAATAATAGAATTGTTCATTGGTTGGAATGAATAATAATGTTTTAGTGGTGAATATATCATTTAGGAAAATATAATAAATTTATTATATTTTATGCTAAAAATTATATTTTTAATGATGATATTAATAAGGAAAATATTTTTTTGTGGGAGGATATAAATCCATGAATGTTATAAAATAAATGATATTTTTAATAATTTATTAATTATTTTTAAATATATGTAATATAATGTATTTGAGAAATTATATTTGTTATAATATATATGTAAAAGGAAGATAAAACCTGAAAATAAATTTTATAATAATAGGTTACATTGTCATATCAATAGGAAAATAATACACATGCATGATTAATTCCCAAAAATATACAAAATTGTTATTATAAAATTATATTATTAATAAAATATCCTTATATTAGAAACTATAAATTTAATATTGTCAATATAGATTAAAATTACATAGTAGGATATATATCATCTGATAATCTATTTTGAACATCATAGGTTTTGATATAAATAAAGAAATCAAAGAAAAACATGATGAAATAAAAATATCAAAAACAAAAAATAATCATATGGATTAATATATAACATAATTTATTATTATTAGTGATGTGGTAAAATTATTTAGAGACATATATAGGATGATTAATACTATAACAATGAGAATGTTTAAGAAAAATAAACATCCCATTCAATCAATGTATGGTATGCACTTTGAATAATTATACGAGTTAAGAAAAAATTTAATAACTAATAACATAATTGGAAAACAATTATGATATACATATATAATGTTTTATATAAGGTATTAATGATAATATTGATAATATATTACTAAAAAAATTTATAAAGTAAAACTCATTATCAAATATTAATGCTTTCATCAGATATCCTTTTACCTCATTGAAAGTTGTATAAAATATGCTAATTTCATAAATAAATTCTTTTTAAATTGAAATTAATTATTAAAAATAAATTTAATATCATAACCAAATCATATATTAGATTAATATCAAATATGTAGAATTTTTTTCAATGGTTATCCATTAATAACTAAAAATGTTTTCAGGTATATTGTGCAATTAAATAATGTTTTCAAAACAATACTATAATCATTATATGTTTTTTTGGTATAAATATTAAAATAATTAAATTGGTTGGAGATAAATATTTTTAATATAAATTACTAAAAATTCAATCCATTAAAATTATCATAGTAATAATATTTTTATATGAGTAGATTAATTATATTTTTTAATATCCATATTATTACAAAAATTTTATCATTTAAATTACATATAAGTATAATAATATGATAATAAATTTTATTCATATATATGTATAAATTATTTCAAAAGAATGAACTGTTTTAATGAATGAAACCATTATTCACATTGGTTCTATAATCCTACACTAGATTTAGTTGTGTTTGGTGAGTGTTTACAGAAAAATATATATATAAAAACATTTCATAAATTCATTTTTAATCAGTATAGAACCTTGTTCATTATTATTACATTGTTTATATTTTATTCAAAAATAATAATTTCAAAACTTATTTTTATGATTTTTTGAGTCAGTTATGTCAACATGTTTTTAATGGTTTTTTATGTCGTCTTATTATTGTAGTGAAAAACATCATTATCTATCAGTGTTGTTTATAATTTTATTTCCCCTATCTAATGGCCATATGATAGTGACCCCGTTTTACGGGTTATTTGACCAAATATTGTAATCCCCATATTCAATTATCTACCAAGTTGTGGTTAGGGAATTTTATATTTGTTGGGAAGACTATGGCCTTTAGTCAAAGTAAAAAAGATAAAAATAACAAAAATAATCTCAAATGATAATAAATACAATACATATTATAAAATAAATGAACATCCGTGATAAAATGAAATCATGCCATATAGACTAAAGGATATTCCAGCATAAATATAATGACAACCCTTTTATATGGTCACATATATAACAAAATAAATAAAATAAAATAAAATAAAGCCATATACTATAATGATATCATTAAATATCTTTCTTCCAAATAATTTTTTAGGTACCATATTGTGGTCAACTAAACGTTATTTTCTATTTCATGGATGAAGCAATAACATCAATACATGGACTAATGTTCCAAATAAGATTTTGAAAAATATATGTAATTCATACTCCACTAGGTTTCCTTAGAATACATAATCATATATGTGTATTCATTAGGATAAATATAAAAATACCACAAAAGAATGATATATATTATGTTATCATTGGGGAACCATGACACCAAGTGTACAATGTAATCATGTTCTGACCATACCACTAGAAAACCCAGTCATAAATTATTCATAACTGTTCCCAAATTTTATTGACACCGAGTTCAATTATTAATACAACATGGACCACACCCAAATACCTATGCAAATGAAATGTCTAAGCCATCGATGTACTACCTGAAAGAACATTGTATGATATAATTTCAAAAATATGACTCATTTCCTTATCAATCTAGATAGGGTATATAATTCATAAATCATGTCATACCATAACCCATCCCTCTCACTTTTGTGGTCCTCTACCACACCCCAATCCTACTCTTGGAATGGTCCACGTCAACAACTGATTCCTCTTAATTTGAGGTCTATATCATGAACATAAAGAATTTGGATCTCCCAAAATTGTCTATCTAGCGCAATCTCACACATGGTAGGGCCCTGCCTATTGATTTTCTACCTGATTATGTATATAATTAACATTAAAAAATTTAATCATTAAATCGGGTGAATCAAAAAACAAGGCCCACAACCCATTATATGATCTATCAAAATCAATACCTGGGGTCCTCAAGCTTATAACTAGCCATGCATCCCATCAGTTCTCGAAATTCACATTATAAATTCATTAGGTCATATAGATTACTCATGATATCTGATAATCTATACAATCTCAAACTCCATAACTCAGTAGGGATAGCACTACACATGGATTCCCTTAATTCAGATCAAACATCCTGATCCAACTCATCCAAATAAATTATCACTCTTATTATTGATACTAATGAACCATAGAAATCTATATATCTCCATGAACCAAGTAAACAAGATCACATGTACTGATAAATTCATAATTCACATGCATTAGTTCCATATCAAATATTCTATGTGAAATTTCTTAGCCTATTACCATGAGAAAATAAAAAAAATTCAACACCATATATCATCTAAAAATACTTATTCAACTAAAATATCTCACCAAGATTTAATCTACAATCAAGAGTGTTTCCCTCAAAATTAATTCGATTTATATCTATATTAATAGACTTCCAAAAAGCCATAATCTTCATCTTTATTCTCGACTAACCATATGGATTCAATCATAGGACACCCTCACAACCAACAATAGAATGCGACCTACACAAATAATTTAGTTTGATATTTCTACACTCTAACCCCATGTGATATATTTACCATGAATTTTAAAAACAAATCAAGTATTATAGATCAATTCTCATGGGTATATGTATCTAAAATTGACGTATTTTTTATTCTCCAAAAAAATTGGTTTCTATCCCTTCAACATGAACCCTGGACACATGTATACAAAAGTAAATTATTTTTAAAAATTCATAGGTGATTGTTTTAAGGAGACCACAAACCTATAAAATGAATTTATAATCCACACTAAGGTTCAGTCAAACATTTTAAGCCCATTATAGATTTTCCCAACCTCCTAACTCTATTTAGGCACTTATCTACATCCATAAAACAAACATAAATAATTTTAAAAATATATAATTAATTATATAACATTATCCATTGAGGATTTACCACTATAAAATGCAGATAAAATCACTAAATCAATGAATTCATGAATAAATTCCTATAAAAGGGATATGGAACACCCATGAAACAATTAATATAATAATCCATATCACCTAAACCTTAGTAAAATTCTAATATTATTTAATTTTAAATAATCTTATTTAAATTTGATAAGAGATGCACATTGATGACATACCGAGTTACAATGTGTGATCATATTATTATGAAATTCTGTTACCATGTTCTGAAAAATATAGAGATTCTTCATTATTTTACTAGGATATAGTGAATATATAATTGATACTAGTTTAAAAACCTAAAAAATAGAGGGCTCTAATGTGGAAGAATGATTTAGGAAAAATCAGAAACCATAACTCAGATATAGAATATAAATTCATAATAAATATCTTATTCCCATCGGGGTTTAAAGGATAAATAAGGGGAGGGGATATGATAGACTATATTTTCTCCATGTGAACTACATCTTTTTGAGAATTTTATGGGGGATACATTCATAAATTACAGTTCTACCACTAACGAAATATTGGGTGATGTATTTTTTACCGAATGAAATTATGTTTCCAGGATTAAATCCACTCACCTAGGTGGAATCTAATATAAAATACCAAGGGTTTTGACATAAGAGTTTTATCTCATCCCTAGGACATTGTGTGGAGTATAACACGACAAAAAAAGCCTCATTTATTATTATCTAAACCCACCCACCCCACAAAATACTCTTCATGGTGAATTATCATTGGATATATAGTGGTTGTATTAATGAACATGATGAGAAATGTGATCTTGACTGTGGTGGTTCCAGACACAAAATTATAGGGTTGACCTGAAAACTGTCATCGCCATTTTGGTGTGCCTATTTGGGGAGATGCCACAATGCCTCCTAACATGCGATCCCACTATTTTTTCACCTCAAATATATGATGCGATTTAATTCCCTATATAACCCCAATGGTATAGAATCATATGGATAAAACAATTTCTTCATGGAATAGAGCCAAAACAAAATATCTCATTAGCTATGTTTTATTGTAAATCTATAACTAAAAATTTTGCAGCATGGACAACAAAAGACATATATGACACTTCAATAAAAAATATGACCTCAATTTTGATCCTTGATCATGGTCCATGTACATATCTTAAAGATGTTTCATATAACTATTTGTCAATATTATTCCTTTTTTATATAATATCCCTTCAACTAGATCAAAATACAATGTGCTTCATACACATCTCGGTTATGCAATTTTTTTGTCATTAATATACCCCTCAAATGAATCATATCATACATGGGATGTAATTGTATACCTCCCAACATAATTCCTGATCTAACATGTTAAATAAATTTCCCTGAAGGCATTTTGTTCTATCTTCAAACACTATACTAACTTATACCACGTAAATCCTACCAAAAACTGTAGTACTCCATAGAATTTTATTCATTTGCATTCCACCAATAATCACACCAACATTAAACAATATTAGGCCCATACCAACTCATAAAATAGTCCACAATAAATTTATTCCACTTGAGTCTTATAATTTACCCTACTATAGTAATCTATTTAAAAGTTTCGGATTTTGACCAAGTGGGATTCCTACCATGGGAGTTTTATACTAAAATACATAACTTGTAGTTCGAAAACAATGTTATTGTTATTTCCACATCAAAGAACTATATTATATTAATGAATATTGGTTGGAACTATAATGGATATCTTATCCCAAAATATTCTCAACCAAAACCACTGATGCATTATCACACCACAACACACGATTACTATTCCTTAAAATTGGGATGCATAATAAAACCACAAGAACAACCATGATGAAAACCTAAAAAATATATCAGTGAAATTATTCAATTAGATCACCAGAAAATAAACATACCCAATATTATATCTTCCTAGAATCTAACACACCATTGATATGACCCAGCGTCATCTCAGACCAAACCCTATAAGATCAATACAAATCTCGTAAATTCATCGAAATGTACATTTGAAAACTGAGTATAGATTTCCCCGTTGAAAAATATAACATTATACATTCCCACACATTAGTATCCCTTGGCCACCACAACCATATCTATACCCATTCTTAATAAAACCATCACTCATCTATCATTATGGACATTTATCACCAACAAATATGCGTACACTAACCATGAGAGTTTCATTTATCATCACTCTGAAAAAATATCCAAAAACTAACTACATCACAACATCTATTATAAAAAATAATTAATAAACACAGAAATTTCATTGAAATCCAATTATCTATTTTATTAAGAAAACATGAAATGTTTGTAGCCTATCTGGATGGGAAACATTAACCTTTAGAAATCCCCTTATTATGAGGATCACACACCCAACCATCCCATTGGTTATTTTATATAATATTTAATAAATTATAATAATATTTTTTAATTATATAATATATGACCCAATAATACACCTCCCTTACAATCCCTGACAATGAAAAAATCTATTCGACAATACCATAATATGACAGTGCCTTTATGGTGTTACCTAACAACATAAATAAACATATCAAATGTCTAAAAAATTATGGTCACCCTGACAATGTCTGAATATGATGTGTAGTACCAATAATTTATCATATTAGATTATAAAATACTCATATTATTCATAGAGTATCCAGAAGAAGACAATATTCTAATAAAATACATGACCATGAATCATACGTAACATGGACACATATTACCTCACACAATAGTGATATTCCCTATAAGCCATACAATAAAATAATATCCTCTTTAATAATGAATATTTAACCACTAAATGATACTATCATGGGAAATTAAATGTTATTTAACTTGATGTTACCTAAACCAAACAGATACACACTTCTATAAAACCTAATCATGAAACCTTATTCTAAATCCCCTAATTCATATCCCATATATCATAGGATCATGTTCCTAGTCAATTGAACATGTTTCTCATCATTAATTTACATGTCATTGATCTTGATTAATCATGTCCATTCTGCTGCTAAAATCTTGTTCGTAGGGTAGCCCTATGTCATTCCAAAAATAGGAGGGTTTTCCTACACTCCAAACATGTTACACAAAATAGATTTCCAAACCAATAGGGCTGAGATTCTTTCTAATACATACCCATCCAAAAACATGATACAACATTGACTAAATATCAAATTCATTCCCTAATCATTCGCTGAGTATCTAAAAACTACATGGATCCATTATGTAGAATACAACCATATAATATAATGGTAAAACAACAAATATGTTATTTTTTTATTAAATAAACCCTCTTTCTCAATTAGTTTCCTTCTAATCCTCAAATAATTCATTAGATGATAATTGAATACCCTAAACAACTAAGGGTCTCTATACACCCATTAAATAATTAAACTGTATAACCATCGATATATACCATTTCTCTATAAAATCTAGTTGAATTTTCATTAGATAATAAATCATGAAATAAAAAAATCATTCATTTTTATAATCCCACCAATAATTATTATGGGGAAAACCATATTTTTTTGGACATTGTAAAAGTTGATACTCTTTATAGTAAACACAATCACATATAGCTAGGAATATGTCAACTGAACCCTATATTATAATAAGGTTATGTGTACAATTGAATCATTGTAATGGAATAATTTATAAAACCACAAATAATAATTTTTATTAAAATCATTATTTTTAATAAAATTATCAAACATTATGGATATAATCAAGATCATTATTCACTATCCCTTGTAATCATAACATCCCCATAAAATATGTTCAAGAAAAATATTATAAGGTCTATTGTATTATCTGAAAAATTCCTAATAATATTTTCTACTATATAAAAAATAATATGAAAAATTAAATTATAAATTACAACTAATATATCCTTGTTCTCTTGGTTACATGAAAGTTCCTCGAGATATGGTGATTTTTGACATTAGGCATGGATCCTCATAAAAAATGATTTTTCCAACAAGAATTGATGTCATAATATTTATATTAGAATCTATGCCTTAATTCAGATTCAAAAAATAGGACCAAATGTTAAAAAAAACCGGTAAAATAAATTGAATAAAATTAATAAAATATAAAACATAGCAAAAAATGAAATGCTATATTATATATTCATTGATGATTTGGAATTAATCATATATTCAATCATTACTTTAATCATGTGTATAGTAAAAAAGTAATTAAATACATACTATTATACATAGTACTAAAAAATCCCATCTTAAAATATCTATGAATTCATATATTTCCAATCCATTAACCATTATGTTTTATAACATAAATGAAGTTATATGGACTACAAGTACAATAATGTTCCAGTTCAATGTGTGAGAAAAAATGGTTTTTAGTGTATCACCATGTTAAACTAGTATATTACATCTAATGCATATATGAATGAGGAGGAAAATAAATATGTCACATGATCATGTCCTAATCTACATGTTATTTATGACATGGTGAGTCCATTTTTTCATTTCATATACCTTGAATTGAATAACTGCAGTACCTGATCATAAATCCATTCATGAATCATATTATTGCCTTATGACAGTATATCCAAAACCTATCTAACACCCAATAAATCATTATATAGTTTCATCCTATCCATGGAACACTTTTAGAAGAAACATTGAATGGTAATATGTCTAAATCTAGAATAACTACTTGACTACTCTAGGTATGGTTGAATATATATGCCTCATTTCATACCATAATCAATCACACTCACTCAAATATTCCAAAAGCATTCCCCAAGAATAATTATGAAAATTTGAACCCTCATAGACCTACCCTCTTAGTATGTTCCGAATCAAACACATGGTGGCCTATATTTTTCCAAATAAAATCAGCACAATTCCATAGAATTAACCATTTGTCCATACCAGAGGATCCTCGCCCACATTGGGTTCATCACCTAATAAAATTATATAATGAAGAAAAAAATACAATGAAAAATAGGTAACACAACACATAAAATAATAAAAAAATACATTTTATGTGATAGGGACATGGAAATTTCTGTATATCAAAAAAATATATTATTTTACATTTGATCATCCACTATTTTCACCTATCTTTTTACAATGTTAACTCATCGAAAGAATGTAGTACCCAAAAAAATGGGTGAAAATAGAACAAAATAGTATACTAATATCGATATTATGTCTTGGTTTAACTCATCATAACTCCTCATAAATATTGGCCACAAAACTGATGAACTGCAGTACACCCAATATCAGTTACATAGCACTTTCCACGCTTTTTTAGGTTAAATAAGTGTTTTTATAATGGTGTTTCTTGGAATGGGTTTTCATAAAATAGTTAGTTTCGAAAAAATAGAGAGTTTCCAAATAAAAATATAGTGTATCCCTAAATCTAGGGGTTTCCATAAATTTGGTTGTTTCCATAAAGAGGGGTGTTTCGGTAAAGTGGGGTGTTTCCATAGAGGAGGATGTAAAAAAAAAATTTACCCCATAAGACAAATAAAGGATAAGTATGGGAGAGCTTGGGAGTTATTTAATTTTTTATCGGAGAAAGTATATGGTTACACGATACATACACGTTTGGCTCAAACTGTGTGGTCAAATCGTACGAAGAGGTCAAATCTAGATCATATTATCTAAGAGTTTACTCATTTTTTTCTATATAAGTTTTTGCATTAAAACGACCCTATTAAGAGATTTATCTCCCCAAAAGGTTTTTAGAACACTCCCCAAATGATTTTAAGCCATCCGAGGTTCCTTCCTTGGTGATTTCAAGACTGATTATTGGGTTATGTGATGATCTTCTTGGTTTTTCTCTTTTTTCATTACACTCATCCTTATCTCCTTCTTGTTTTCATATATGTAAACCTCCTATGGCTAGATATAATTTATTTAATGTCAAAAAAACCTACGTATTTTTTCTATTCATTATATATGATGACATTTAATCATCATTTATAAGAATCTTGATCCGATTCTTGAGTTATGTCACTATTCTTTCCTGATTTGTCATGTTTCCATAGATCTGCTTAGATCAAATTCACCGATCTCCATTATTTTTTTATATGCACCAATAGTGGGTAGATCTATGTATTTTCATGCCATATAAATTAATGAAGATTAATGATCATAATATAATTATAGAACTAAGGACGTTCTTGGAGAATCGACTAGCCTTCTTGTGTGTTCTTCGTCTATGGCCGAGTTTCATCAAAACCTTCGATGTAGGAAAGATCTCATTCAACTCCTTATGATATAATTTATTGTATTAGATTCATATTAGATAATTCGGCCGATATTGATCATGAAAATATTGGAATAAATCTTATACAGTGATGATATATGGTTTTTTTGAAATTGTGAAATCTTAGTGAAATGTTGTGCAATGTGATTTGGCCTCTTAAATTTACAATTATGTTTTTGAATTATAGATTCACTGGAATTGTTAAATGGTTTGATGAAAATTTTTTATTCAATAAAAATAGTGTTTAATTGAAATGGTTTGGTATTAAAATTTCATTGATGGAATTGGATTTCGAAAAAAGTCTGTTTTTGTTGAAATGGTGTATTGGATTGATACTTGGGGATATTAGTGTGTGAGTTCATATTTCATTTCTTGAGATTAGTTGAAATATGTCATTTTACTTAATTCAAATGGCATATTGTCATAAAGGATATAATCGTCATGTTATATATATGAAGATTGGTTGAAATGTGACCATTTTCTGGGTGGCAAATGGTTAATGGAACCTGGGAAATTTTTTCCTTACGAAGTCTTGGTAGATCAACAAGAAACCGTTCATGAGTATGGAACTATAATAACTTTGAAGGAATTGTAGGTTTTATGGGTTTTTAAAATCATAGGTATTCCAAAAAGGGTTATTTTGGAAAGATTTTAAATTTTTGTAGTCATTTTTCTAGAAAAATAACTTGTTTTAGAAATTGGTTTCAATGACACTTCTATGATTTTGGTTATAATTCATCTGGGGATCATTTTTATATTTAGTTTTAAATTGTTTTGATAAATTTTTTTACATAAATAGTTTTATATAAATGTTGAAAACACTTCTATCCAAGTGGAATGAGTAGGGAAGTCATTGGGGAAAACCTACTGAGTTTATACTCACCCCTGCATTGGCGCTTTGGTGCATCCATTGATGCTATCTTCCGAGACAGGGGAAAATGTAATTTTTCATACATGTTTAACACAAACTCATGAGGTATAGGATATTCAGTGATTATGGATATTGGATCTTTTGGAGCATGAAGTCTTATAGTCTCTTGGTCGTCTTTAGTTAATTATCCACTATATAAATTGATACTTGTTTGTTCCTCTATTTTTGCACAATATGATGTGGTTTTAAGATATATGAAGTTCTTCAGTTGTCATTCTTTTCTTCATGCATCATTTAGTGAATGATTTGGTTAATTTCATGTTGGTTAGTTTCTAAACATGTAAATATTCTCCCACTTATATTTGAAACCCTTCAGAATTTATTTGTAGCCTTTGGCGTCTTAGGGATGTCTCTTAGGCCCAGTAGTGACTCTTTGTACTCTCAATACAAAGAGAATTGGGGTTCATTACAAATGGTATCAGCTTTTTGGTCATTTCCAAACCTTTAGTCATCAGTTTTCTTAGTCATGGATTTGAAAATATGTTTTTTCTATAATTTTGATGGAAATATTAGACAATAGTATGATTGTTAACAAATGAAATGTATAACATAAAAGGACATAACTATCCCATTTATGCTAAACATAACGTTACCAGGGAGTTGGGTAAATAAATGTTCAGAGACACAACATGAATTTAGGAATATCATTACAATGTGTTTAGCTTATGATATGATCATGGCATGCATGATTGTGGTAATGAATTCCCACTATGAGTGCATACATAATTATGAAGAATGACTCATATTGTAAAAAATTGTGGATTTTTTTAAAAGTATTAAATTCTTTTTCAAATGATTTATTAAAAAAAAGATTTCTTATTGTATTATGAAAATTTATTAATTTTCAAAATCAAGATTGGATTTTATTTTCAAAAAATTACTATACATGGAATATGGATGTTTTTTAAAAACAATGTTGTGATAGTTGATGTGATATAATTTGAAATGCTACGACATAAGTTTCTAGAGATTGAGACATATATAGTTTTTTGATGGTTTAGAAAATATTCCCTAATAGGTGTCACAATAACTAGTCTGAAGTGGCTATTGATAATTTGGTTTCAAATGAGCCATAGGTGAACCACTAGTTAGTCTAATGCATCACTCACATTGTTCAAACTGTTGTGGTGTGAATACAAGAAAATACCTCATTTACGATATTTTCCACTACTGGAAATCCAAGTGGAGGAAGTACAATTTTATTCAGTAGAAAAGTTTATAACTCTAGCTCTATGATGAGGAAGAAGTGGGGAAACTATTCACAATTATTAAAAAATGAAATGATACCTTCAATTTTGAAACATAAATCTTTTCTCGATGAAAAATCATTTCTATAATATTTTTGTAGAGAATGTCTTATAACTATTGAGTCAACTGATTTGAAATAGTACATCATAATGTTAGAGATGGATGTCTATGATGTAATCTTGTGTATGGATTTTCTAAAAAGAATCATTGTTCTAATTTACTATTATAGGGGAAAATTTAGTTTCATGGATTAGGAAG
The DNA here is from genome assembly GCA_963277665.1 of Viscum album. Classification (NCBI taxonomy): domain Eukaryota; kingdom Viridiplantae; phylum Streptophyta; class Magnoliopsida; order Santalales; family Viscaceae; genus Viscum; species Viscum album. Next base: position 2,005,045,685 of record OY728136.1, read on the forward strand.
AAATTAAGAATCTCTTTAGATAATTGATGGTTGGAATGAAAGGTGCAAATTGCTTGTTGGCACAAATGGTAGGACCTGTCTATTACAAGTCGGTAATGTTGACTTTTGAATCAATGGAAGAGATCAAGGAAAATAGTTTTCTAGTAGTTAAGGATCAATTTTCAAATGTCTTTCCCAAGAACATATGAGGTTTACCAGCTCTTAGGGATGTGAATTTTATGATTGATCATCTTTAAGGGACCAGTCCTGTTTCCCTTCCACGCATTGATGATATGTTCAATCAATTAAGTTGAGGATAGTGGTTCTATAAAATTGACGTGCGATTAGGATATAACTAATTGTGAGATATTTAATCAATATCGAGACTATTTTGTTTTTGTGTTTGTAAAATTCCTATTGGTGTATTAAAATAAAATATTTGATCATGAGTAGAACCATGAAATAATGTTACAAATCTCGAGAGATCACTTTTTTAATGAAAATTTATCAATGTGATATTTTTGGAAACATGATGTACTTTTTCGTGGCATAGTTATTTCTTAGAAAGGTGTTTATGTTGATCTGGAAATGATAGAAGCCATTATCTCTTCGAAACCACTAATTAATGATAACAATATAAAGTTGTTTCTTGGTCTAGCTAGTTACCAAAAAAGCATTGTTTGTGATTTCTCTTTACTAGATTTTCCAAATATGGCTCTAAAAAAGAAGAATGTTGTCATCCAATGTCAATGGATTGATAGAATTCATTCAATGAATAGAATGTTAGGATTACATAAGATCCTATATTGATCTTTCCAGATTCAAGATAGGGGTATGTGTGGTATTTTGATTATTTGGGAATAGGGTTGGGCCATGATCCCACACAAAGAAATCATGTGGTTTCCTTATGGGTCAAGAAATTTTAGGGTGAATGCGATGAATTAACCAACACATGACTTGGAGTTTCGGTGGTTTTCCATTAATTAAATATATTGAGTCACTATCTCTTTTGTGAGAAATTCACTATGTTTACAGATCATAAAAATTGAAATGTATTTTCTAACAATTATTTTTCTATCTAAGGAAAATGATATGGATGATGTATCTATAAACGGATTACATTTACATAATTTACACACTAGGGAATGGATATTCTGTGGCGTATTCATTGAGTAGAAATTCATATCCTTAGTTGAAAAAATAATCTTAAGATGAATGGAATTTGATGTTGTTGATAGAAAAAATTATAGTTAAATGTGAATAATGAGGTGATTTTATGGTTGTTTTTTAACTATGCTTGTTCATGATTTAGTAAAAATGCTCATAGAGGAACAAGAATATGATGTAGAATGTCCAGTTGTGATTTCAAACCTCAATGGTGGGGAGACCATTGAGGGTTGGAATCATGATGGTGGTTCGGTTTTGTGTTTCCAATATGGGATTGTCGTACCTATGGTTTTTCATGACAAAATCCTTCATGATTAAATCCATTAGAGATGGGATATACATCCAGGTACTCATATGATTTATAAGGCATTGAAGATGAAGTTTTGGTGGAGCGGCATGAAAAATAAGGTGTCCAAGTTCATCTCACGGTGCGTAACTTTTCATCTTGTTAAATCATATCAACATTGACCAGAGGGTATGTTACATTATTCTCTCATCCCATTCGATCAGATAACAACAGATTTTGATACACATTGTCAAAGAATGTTTCGAAATCTTGATTCCATTTGGGAGACAGTGGATCATCTAACTATATTGGCCCATTTCAACCATAATCATGAAACTCATATGGTGTTGGTTATTTCATAAATATATAGATGAGAGGTGTTAAGGAATCATGGAGTACTAATTTCAATAGACTCAAATAGAGATCGGAGTTTCACGTCTCGTTTCTAGAAATCCTTACGTCAGTCCCTTTAGACTCGGTTCAATATGATCATGATGTATAATCCTCAAATGGATGGACAATCCATGAGGATGATACAAATGTTGGAGGTCATGTTGAGGGATTCGGTAATGTATTTTGGTGTCTCAAGGGAAAAATATATAACCATAGTAGGGTTCTTAAACAATAACATATATAAGGCCTCAATACACATGGCTCTGTTTGAAGCATTGTATGGGTGTCCTTTCCTCTCTCCACTATGCTGGGAGGAAACGATAAAAACATAACCTGTCGGGACGAGCCTAGTCCAAGAAACAATAGTGAAGATCTATTTTATTATAAAGTGGATTGAGACATATTAGAGCCATCATAAATGTATTGCAGATCACCATCATAGAATGTTTCCATTCATTGTGGGTGATAATCTGTTCTTGAGGATCTTTATAAGGCTTGGACATCATCGTTTCATGATGTAGATCAAGTTATCACCAATATACATTGTCCCTTTCAAGAAAATATAATGGGTTGGAGAGGTGGCATATCAGATATCATTACAACTGTGGTGTAACTCAGTGCATAATGTGTTCCTTGTGTCCCAGTTGAAAAAGTATCACATTGATACTAGCCATGTGATCATATGGGATTAGGTTTACCTATAACCAAATGAAACATTGGTACAAATCCCGATGTATATTTCAGATAGATAAGAGAATGTATTTTTTTGGGAAAATCATGGGCCTAGTGTGGGTTTTATGGTAACGTGGTCAGATTCTGGAAGAGACATGGGAATGTGATAAGGACTATTGAACCGATTCTCGAGGTATTTCATCATTATTTTCAAATTTGTCAAATTTTTTAGATCTTATTAGATCAACATATATGATATCAATTATTTCTCAGATATCTCCCTATAGTTGGTAGATATACTTTTTTTATGCAAAATAATTCAATGTTGTGTTTTTATCTTTCTAGGATAATATAAGTAAGTGTGTTCTTTGAAAATCGACCCACATTCTTGTATGTTCTTCATCCGTTTTCGTGTTTCATCAAAACCATCGATGTAGAAGGATTGTATCTAGACTCCACTTGTTAGAATTTATTTTATTATTTTTAGGTTAGTTGATTTTGAATGATATTGATCATGAAAGGAATGGTATAAATCTTCTCTAGTGATGATTTATGGTTTTACTGAAATTGTGAAATCTTGGTGAATTTTTTTGTAAGGTTATTTTTCCTCGTAATTTTTAAATGATGATTTTAAATTATTGATTCATTATATTTGTTAAATGGTTTTACAAAAATTTGGTTTTCCATAAAAAGATTGTTTTACTGAAATGGTTTGGTACTAAAATTACAATGATGAAATATGCTTTCAATAAATAGTGTGTTTTTATTGAAAAAGGTGTTTTGGAATGATCCATTCCCATATTGGTGTGTGTGTTCATATTTCATTTCTAGGGATTGGTTGAAATATGAACTTGTGGTAAAATCCATAGTATTAATGGGATAGGAGTTATAAATTTCATGTTTCATATATGGGGCATGGTCGAAATATGTCCTTGTGCTCAGTGCCAAAGGGTTAATAAAACATGGGAAACAATTACCTTATGAGGACTTGGTCGATCGACGAGAAACCACTCATGATTATGGAACTATCATAATATAGATTAAATGGTTGGTGACATGGGTTTTGGAGTGGTTGGGTATGCAAAAAGGGTATTGTGAAATGGTTTTAAGGCCTATGTAGTTAATTTTCTGGAAAAATAACTTGCTGGAAAATTGAATTCAATCGCACTTGTATGCTTTTGGTAATAAATCTTTTTCGAATCTCGTGTAGATATAGTTATAAAATGTTTTGATAATTTTTTTTAAAAAAAATTATATAAATGTTTCTATCTCTTTTATCCTAGTGGCGTGAGTAGGAATGTCATTTGGGAAAACATTCTGAGTTTTATGCTCACCCCTGGTTTGGAACTTTGGTGCTTCTCCCAATGATGACGTCCAGGAATGGGGAAAAGATTATTTTTCACACGTTTTTATCACTACGTATTGATTTTTGGGTTGTTCAGTGATTTTGGAGCTTGGGCCATGCTGAGCATGAATTCTTGTATTCTCATGATGGTCTTTAGTTGTTTACCATTGTGTACTTTTATGCTTTTTTGGTCTTTCGATGATTCACACTATGATGTGGTTGAGGAATATATGATGTTGTCTATCTGTCTTTCTTTTATTCGTGAATCAATTATTGAATGGTTTACCTATTGCCTTGTTGGTTTAATTCGTAATGTGTAAATCATCTTCCACATGTATTTGAAACCCATTGGCATTTATTTCCAGTCGTTGGCATCTTGGGTATGTCTCTTAACTCCTTGTAATGACTCATTTTATGCTCAAGATATTGATAATTGGAAGGTAATTACATGAACAATCCAATTATTTCTCACTCTCATACCCTTATAACCCTGAAGTAAAATATCATATAATTATTATGAGTTTCACCTAGGTATCATCTCGCATCCCATAAAAGAGACCTCTCAGATAATAACATGAAAATAAACCTTATAAATCAATCATTTTTACCTGAAGGACCCATATTGTAAACATAAATATAATTGGATAAACAAAGTATCAAGAGGGTTTTAGTCATCCTGAATAATACATTAAACCATTTATATACTCTTCTCACTCATCCATAGGCTCACATTTCATGTTTAACGACTACAGGTAAGCTGACATAGTCTTCTCGTAGAACCAATAATTTGTGGAGACTTTCTGAAGGACTCTCCTTAACATAATAAATACTCTCCTCACTGGATGACATAGTCTAAATGAAATTATAAAAAAATAATGTCAAAAGGGATCTTTATATGATTATTAGGGGCTAACACCTTGTTATTTCTTGTTTCCAAGGCACTCTCGGTCCCTATACCTTCTACCTAAACATATTACACATGCATGAAATATAATATTATTCATAAACATGAATATGTTATTATATTAAATGTATAAAATACCTTTTAAGTAGAGGAAAAATCAGTTCCAATCTCTAATCTGACTCATTAATGAAAATCCATGCCCTGTACAATATCATACCACTACTGGATCTCCTATATAATTTCAAACAATATAATTAATTATATATATATTTTTTATAATTAATTGTCTAATTCAATTTAAATAGGTATAATTATCTAAAAATACCATGGAATCACCATGTACTAAAATAATCACCAACTGCCCGAAATAGTTGAATGGAGAACAAAAATAGTTTAATAACAAAAATCCATCTTACTATACACAATTCAATCACTATTTTAATATTATATTCTCAAACAACCTAAAAAACCATGTCATAAAACATACCATAAATTAATTAGTGATAAATGAAATTATATCATCTTCCAAGTACGAACACTCAGCATTACAGAAAAGAATTCATATAATTGATATACTTTCCACAAGATATAGTGATTTTATCAAAGAAAACTACCCATGAAACGAAAAAAAGGAATGGTATTGAAATTTAATGTACCATTGAATCAAAAAGATATAATTCCTCAAATCCACCATAGAAACACACATAAAAATATCTCATTATGAGGGATTAAAGGATGATAAATGGGACGGGAGGGTATGGGAAAAATTCATTCACCATATCCATGAACCTAGTTATATTTTATGGGATATGAATAAGATATATTTTTTCAATTTGAATATTTTTTTGGAAAGGTATATTTTTATGAGTTTCCCTTTATAGATAGGGAGAAATCCCCTCAATATGGTTAGGCCAATGATAGAATCCCCAAGGAATTGACACAATAGATTACTCCAACCATTGGTTATGGCATTGACCATGGCTCTATGGATCATCCCCCTCAAGGGCAGTTCAATACCATCCACCATCCTCCCTTTGAGGGCCCTCTATGGTGTATCCATTTTATAATTTTTAGTCTATTACTAGGTCATTTTTTTCATTTCATCCTACATACATCCCAATCATCCTTAAATGGTAGGCTCAACCTCACTGCCCCAAAAAATCTCTATTGTATAACCATTTAGGGTGACTCTATAATGCTGTTACCCATGAGATCCATCCAAATATTCAATATATATGTTTCTACATAATAATATACCACCCAACATCACTATTTTATATCTCCTATTTTCAATGTGGGTGTCTTCCATGATTTCATTTAGAATGTGAAACATCATTTACATCACCTTGGTTGCTACTAGACATTTCAAATTCAATGGATGGTCCCTTTCAGACTTCAATACAATATGACCCATGATACCGAATACCCATATGTTTATAGATACACATCCTGAAAAAAAATCATCAATGTTTTGAAATACCATGACTCTCAATCAAAACCCTAATTCATAGACTGACTGTTGAACCAAAAAAATTAATAAATATTAATAATTGAAATAACTATGAGATTGAATGATCAAAAAAATAATACCCACTAAATTCATGGTTTTAGATTTATAATGTTTAATAATTTGATTTATTTTTTCATTGATATGTTTTTATTATTATATTATACATTGTTTGGTAAATAGTTTATTTATGTGTTACAATAAAGAATGATAGAATAATCATACTTCAGTTTATTTAATATTTTTATATTATAAAATAATTATTGAAAATATTTTTATTTTTATTTCAGAAAAAAATTATACATGAATATAATATTAAAATAAGTCATGGGTTTGTGATGGAAGATCAAATAAATCATATGTGGACATATTGAAATGACTATAATATGGTAAAAGTTTTCATATTATAATAAAATATTTTGAGTTCGATAATGGATATTCAATTAATATAATGCCCTTTTGTTTTAATATGATATTTATTTCTTATATATTGATGTTTATAATAGATTTAAAGGGGATATTAAATGATGAAAAAACATATGTTTTTTTTTCTAGATTGTTTTACACTTCATATTGAACAGGTCCACTTATATTTTAGTTGGTATTTAATGAATTATTTTTTCTAATGACTATAACATCCAAAACATTGATAATATGGTGGAAAATATATTTTTTATATATTTATATTGAATTATTTTTATGTGAGAAAAATGGGGTAGTAAGTGGTCATATTTATAAGGGGATGAGATGAGTGTTGTAGAATATTTTTTCAATAAAACACCATTTCACGAAATAATGATCAATGTTGAAATAAAATAATAACGTGATTGTGATTTAATGGTAAATTCAACAGTAAAAATTTATCCCTAACCTCATGAAATTTCAATATTTGATTATATATGATATTTAGAGGCCCATTACAAATACAATATTTATTTGGAATTTAATTATACACATAGATATTTTAGTATTCATAAATAATACCAAAATATCAACCAAATAACATTTTATTGTTACAATTCCAATATACTAGTATATTATTCAATAACTACTTTAAAAAATTATATAATATTATTATATACTTAAAATAAAAAAAATTACTATTTTATTATATAAAATAATAAATTATTTATATAATATTTTATATTATTTTATATCTTATGATTGAATGAAAAATTAAATATTTCACGGAATTATTACACTTATATTAAAATTTTATATTAAAATAGAAATTATCAAGAATTTTAATTCATTATTAACCAAAATAGTCATTTTATTAATCCATTTGTCCATTTACTATTGTAACGATAATATTAATATTATATCTCTTTAATTTACAAAGATCATACTACAATTAAAATTATTAGGAATAACTAGGAATTCTATCATTATTCATTCAATAAAATTTCATTGACGGTTTTATACATAATATTTATAAAATAATGATCATATTAATAATTATATTCTTCTTTTTTATTTTGTTGTTCGTTGGTATGTTAATTTATTGAGACTACAATTCACCCAAATTAAATTATGATTATGTTATTAATATGTGTATATTTAACCATTAAATTATTTTAAAATTTATGAGTATTAAATAATTATATAATACCATATATATATATATTTTAAAAACATTTAAAATTACAAAAACAATTATGGAAACTGTGGAATGTTATACGATTGATATGATATCAATTTTAGTGATGAATATAAATAATGTATTTTTGATCCATGGAATGTGTTAATTGAGATGGGTGGGTGATGGTGGTGGGGGATATTTTTATTTGGGAATAAATTTATTTTATAAATCTATAATAATCAACACTTGTTATTACATAATATTATACGATACAAGTTGTGATTGATCTTCCTCTACACCATCAAGTACTTTTAAATGTTTTTCAATTTTATATAATGATTTTATTTTAATTTCTATATAAGAAAATATGATGATATACAATTTACATCATTAAAAATAGAAAACTACGCCCAAGGTATGATTTTACACTATACACTATCATATTTTCCACATAAATAAACTAATGGATTATAATGAGATGAGTTTATCGTTAAAGATCATATGTTAAGAATTTGACCCTACATGTTTTATTTTATTTTGTATAAACATGTATAAATATTTATATTAACATAAAAATTCAGTATCATGAATTAATAAGAGTGTTAATTTTAAAATCAATAGAGTGTCACCTAATCCTCATTATATAGATTACTAATTCCATGAAATTGACCATATAAAAAAGCCTTTAGAAAACCAATTATATTACTCCAACATAATGTAATATATTCTAATCTATAGAATAATTATTTCTTATTGAAAATAGTATCATAGTATTTGGTTCTATATATAAACAATGTAAAAAATACTCTTTTTGTTATGAAATCCTTATATCCTCACCTCATGATGATTCATATTCAAATTAAAAACGATAATTTTGAGGATGAATTATGCCTTGGCATATGTTTTTCTTTCTTCAATCTATTCTATTTAAATATCATAATAAACTTCTATTATTATGAAAATATATAAAAAAACTCTCAAATCCAAGAAATTTTTCTTTATAATCAAAAAACCAATATCCATATTATCTTTAACATCTCACATTTCAACATAAACCATTCAATGATGCTTATACAGTTTCTTAGTGTTATCATTCTTATAAGTAATGGATAATTCATTTAGAGTAAAACATTATCTATCTTTGATTTAAAATATTTTTAATATATCAAAAAAAGAAATTAAATAATAAAATAGTGTAATAAAGTGAACTATAACATCAAATGTGTGGTTACAAGAAATGATTTCTACTCATATACTTGAATAATCATTTAATCATATAGAATTATAGGGTGACACATTATTATATAAGGATTATGTTCTAAATGATATCTCTTTTAAGATTATCCAAAAATAAATGGAATACATGTGTCTTCATAGTTCAAACCATCCACCCCCTCAATATATAAAAAAGGATATTAAATTAAAGCTATATATGTTTCAAAAAACAAAAAAAATAATAATCACATCTAAGAAATGAATCACAGTATAATCCAAATATATTATCCTGTAATGTGTTCCAATTCACTAGATTGTCACACATTTGAAAAAAATATTGGTGTGATCAGGAGTATTATAACAAGATTTGTATTGTAGAGACCCGAAGCTTATCGTACATGGACATTACATTACTTTTGCGGAATACTTAGTACATAGCAAAAAACACACACACAAGGACCGTAATAGTTTAGTGTCTTTGGAAACTCGGACTATAATCTTCTAATCGTGGTGAAAGATCTTCAAAATCTCCCATAAAGATCTTCCTTTTTTTACCTAAAACCTTTCTTTATATCCTGGGGAAAAGAAAACATAAAAGGGTGAGCTCAAATGCTCAGTAAGGGTAAACAAAAGAAATATCAATCACATCATATACATAAGAACATAGCCTTTGGAAATCTTAACCTGCAAAAGAGCTCATAATATCATAACATGGGATAAATCATAGAAGTGAAAATGAGATCCCCATAATCATAACATAAAACTTGAATCTTTGTGGCATGCACACATAATCATGGAAAATCATTTCTTGTTAGTCATGACTCATTGCCAAGACTATCTTAGTGGACAAAGTCCCTTTCTGAACCGAGTTCACTCCTCGTTTCAGTCCTGTATCACTGAACCGAAATAACCTTCCGTTCCAGCCATGTCTATCTCATGAGATATAAAATCATTACCCAATGCATTGGAGGGAGATATAGGTCCCACCCATCTCTTAATGAATCCTTTCTTATGTGTGCCACAAAATCATAAATCATACATCATTGCATAACCCATGTAATAAAAATGGGATTCTTAAACAACATGACATCATAAAACCATTCATATAAGATAAAGGAATTCATAAACATAATTCAATCACAACATAGTCAAATCAATGTAAAAATATGGATAGAAACAGAACCCTTTATTATCTTATATGGAAAATAATTTTGATAAAACACTTGAATTGAATTCTTGAGGAAAATATCCTTTCTTCTTCAAAATCAATTTCTTTTCTCAAAACATCATGCAATTTTAAAAGAAATAGATTTTATTGAAAATAGTCATGAAATCTTTTAGAGGAAGCTTCATGAAAATAAGGCTTTATAAAACAGTATAAATCCGTTCCTGCCGTATAAGTTAAAAAAAAACATTCTTCGTACTTTTGTCCGAAAAGTCAAAAAGTACCTCGTATGGAAAAACGACAAAAGATTCCTTTCATATTCTTTACTAAAAACTCACCTAAGGGTAAAATTGGATTTAAACTATTTCAAGTGGACGGAAACAATATTTCATATTGAGGGAACATGGATGTGGATGATAAAATACACCCCAGTAAATACTTACGAATAAACAATCTTGGATAAAAATGAGATTGTGATATTCCCCTTACCTTAGGTCCAATTTGCTTCGTATGTGTCCGAACCTCCTGTATAATGATTTAAATAATGTCATTGACTTATTACAGAATCATATTCATTGTTATGATATCATATATGGTTCACTTATGACATTATATTACCCGTTCTTTTGTAAATTCAATGTTAAAGAAGCGTTTTGGGTAAAATCGTTTCTTTTATCGTAGGTATTTTGACTTGTTGTTATTGACATTATTATTACTTATATCATGATTTACTTACTTCCAGAATATAAAATATGATTTATATATCATATATATTCAGTATATATATATATTTAATAGATAAATAAAATAAAAAAAACACCGTTCATGGAGACGGTAGTCCGTACGTACGCATGAACGCTGTTTTTCATTCCTTATTGTCTTGAAATGGAAGTAAGTAGATGACATACATATGTATATATATACATAAATCCAGTAGCTTTATAATGTCATATATTTCATTATTATTTCTTATATATACATTATAATCATTCTTAAATGGTTAACATGGAGAATGAATCTCATCGCGTCGTGGAGACGGTAGTCCGTACGTACGCACGAGCGATGATATCATTTCTATAAATATTGAATTGAATTAGAGTGGATTATACAATATATCAGAATCAATATGATGTTGTAATAACTATGTATAGTTATTCTTTACACTATTATACCCATCCATGTAAGGTGGTGGTGGAAAATAGATTACACCACGGCGTGGAGACGGTATTCCGTACGTACGCACGCGCGGTGATTTTTTTTACGTAGGATGTATAGATGGTGAAATAGGGTTGTTTAATACTTATAATAACATATCAGTATATGAGTGATACTGATGTTATTACTTCATAATGAAACAACCTAAGAAGAAGAAGTGGAAGAAGAAATAAAGATGAAAGAATTGGTAACGGTAATTACCTCTTCTTTGAAGTGCCTCTTTGAGACCTTCTCTTAGGGCACTAGAATTGGTCTTTGAGGAAGACCAGAACCTCTAGGATGTTGATAGGGAAGTGGATAAGAGATTTTGGCAGGGGTTGGCCGAGCTTGAGTGCTCAAATTGGTGTGAGGAGGAGGGGGAGGAGGTGTCCTTTTATAAGGGAGGAGAGGGGCACCTTAGGAATACCTCAAAATATTATTTTATATTAAAGTCAAAATCGGTTCATAATGGTTCCAAAGGGTCTTATTTCTAAGCTAAAGCGGGGATGGGTCGAAATCCTATCAACCAATAGAATTTAGACAAGTTTAGGATATTATTTTAACCTTATCAATTAGATTTAACTCTAAGTTAAATAATTTAACTTTTACCGTGTCTTTTTGTTTTCTTTCACTATATGGTTAATAAACTTACTATAACATGCCAAACGAACCCCATATTGTTTATTATGAATATATATATCCTTATCTAAGTCATTTGGCCGAACCTTAGATTTTTAGGAATACAATAACAATTAATAATATAATATTTTATTTAAAAACTATTTTGTGTCAATTTTGACACTATTTGATATATGATTTTTGTGAAAGTCATAACAGAATTAAATGTTCGAACCAAGTTGATTAAACCAACATTAATATATCATAGTAACCAATAAAATTATTGGAATTCATAAAAAATCTCAAATTACATTTATTTTGGTGTTTATAACATCAATTATGTCAATATTTCATTAATAAGATAATTACTGCATCATCGTTGTGTCATAAATAAATTAAATTATTTGATGTCTAAAAATTACAAATAAAATACCATCATGTAGGAAATCGTTTTAGCTTTCTAATGAATATTTAAAATCGAATTTATCTTATGTATAACCCCATATTAAATATGATTTACTTATTAAACATTGATTTTAGCTATTTTAACCTTTCTTTAAATAAATTAATAATAAATGTCCTAATCTAATCCAAGTGGGCCTAAATGGTCATATTTTATTCCTAAGTTTGTTTTTGGTCGAATTACACGTGTCCAATAGAATTAGGACATGTGTTAGGGTAATATTAATATCATATTTACCCTTAGTTACCCTATTTACTATTAACCACGGTAAAAAAAGTAAAAAGTTACTATTCACCAAAAAATTATTTTCATCTCATTGAACCACATTTTAGTCCTTGATATTAACCGTGTCTCTCGGATTTTCGAAATTCCATTCACAGAAGCGGTAAAATTATGTTTTATGCAAAATTCAGTTTTTAACCTACCACTTAGTAGTTTCACTATTCATCAAAAATTGATGTTTTTCAGAACAATGCCAAAATTTCATCCCAAGCTATATTTCATATTCCGAATTCAAAAATGAAGTCTATTTTACCAAATTCATAACATAAAAGTTTCATTAATTAATTTTATAATTAAATCCCGCTGTTAAAACAAATAGCGTGTTTTTTAAGAAACAATATCTATCAAAAGATTGAAACTTGTTTATGTCTAGTTTAAATGTGAAATTACATCCAATGACCAACATTGTATTAAATTGTAAAAATATATTCTAAATATACTTTAAAACCACTCATATTAATGATTTATCACTATTAATTATTTCGATTAAAAAAGTTGTTTTTAATTATAATTTAGTAATTTTCACTATTCATCAGAATATGAAAGTTATCCGAAAAGTACCAAAATTTCACCTTAGGCTAAATTCGATACTCCGAATCCAAGAATGAAGTTCATTTTGAAAAAATAAGATTTACAGAATTTTAAAAAGTGGTTATTACTATTCATAACGGCTAGTTTTAATAATATTTTAATAGCACATCGTTGTTTAGTGAAACTCGGTATTGCGTATTACACACGCTATCGAGAAAGGTCGCGATTACGTGTAATGAAAGGCAAGACAAGGATGCGTGTTGTTCAAGATCCTTTTGGTGTAGCGTACAACACAAGACATTAATAAAATTAAAAAGAATATTTTTCATAAAATCTTGGGCTGTTACATTCTACCCCCCTTAAAATGAATTTCGCCCTCGAAATTCATCGGGGTTATAAATGGTTTTCTATTCGAAAGTTTCCCACATCGTAAAAAGGAATACCAAAACATGGCTTTAAAAACTAAAGTATGAAATGTAACGATTACCCAAATAAACTAATTGTTGGGTTTCCACATAGGTAAAAACATGGATATGGAAGAAAAATCTAACCATCATGTTCTGATGGAGAGTGGTAGAGAACATGGCTATGGAAAAGCCAAAAATCACAAATCCATAAATTTGTGATGATATAAGGTACCATCTGATTCCTCAGGTATAAGATCACTAGGACAACATTTTTGGTTTTCAAGATCATTTCCCTAAAGTTGAAAATTTGAATTAGAATAAATACTTACTTTATTTTGGTACAATCTCACTGTTGTTCGTGCCTTGAACAATTTCCACTTCATCTCTTAAATAAATGAAGTTGAATTTGTTATTCGTGAAGTGTTAACAGATAATGTGATAGAATGACGGGTCATTCCATCTGTCTCAAACAAAAGGTTAGCAAAAATTATATGCATAAATCGATCTATAGTGAGATTAATCATATATGGTTCCTAAAATGGACTTATACTTCATATATCATACTGCTTAATATAATAAAACTAGTTTCTACTAAATAGGGACTTCCTGTAGGTCAGTGGTAGGCGATAAAGGCCAGTCGCACTTCGGTTGTGGGTTCGATTCCTACAGCCTTGTCCGAAGCGATGGGCTGTCGCCCGTCCTGCAGGTTGTCCTTTTTCTAAAACTATATTACTATAACATCCCATAAATAATATCGAGAAAACTTCGATCCTTAAACAATACTCACTTATGTCCAACATAATCCATTTCAATCTTTAGGCTTATCCATAATACTGTAGTCCACTCTCATAATATAGTGACAACGATTACCAGAGATTTAATACTGTCGTTGATCCCCACATATCATAAGATATGTTTTGTTGGTCACATTCTAAACATTCAAAGTCCTTAATCATGTATTCTCTTGAATACCTTAGTGAAAACATGAATGCAGTTAAAAGTTAACACTTTCCACATACCAAAATCCTCAAAATTCTATATACTCAATCCATGATATCAATTAGTCCTTATATCAATCATGAGCTCATGAATACTATCAAACATTTAATTTTCTTCTTATCCCTTCATTATGCGCATATCATCTACATTCCAAAAATATCTGAATAACCTTTCATGGATACTGGTAACATTAATCATACACTTTAAAAACACAAGGAAAGGCAACAATGTAACAATCCATAGATATCTCTTTATTCCAAAATTACACATGATAAACATGTAATCATTCCACTACATTCTCAAACCATTGACCGAGCTTCAAAAATTCTTTCATCTCACATATCATTTGTAGTCTCTTCATCATCATCCACATAAATACTACCCATATGACCATACTGATTCTCTTCATGAGTCTTTCCCTTAGGGCATTTGTTTGCATAATGCCCTTACATTCCACATTTAAAACACTTAACCATTTTTGATGTTGTAGCATTACCATTATCCTCATCCATGGTGTTAACCGACCCTTTTCCTTTGCACTTACTTGCTTTGTGTCCTTCTTTTCCACACCCAAAGCATCTTCCAGTTCCCTTGAAACATTCTCCTTGATGCCTCTTCCCACATGATTTACATAGGGGAAATTGAACTTTCTTTCCTCTATGATCATCATGGAACTCCATCTTTCTCTTATTAGTCGAGTCAGGAAACTTACCGAATTTTACTTTATTGATCATATTGTGAGATTGCTGATTTGGAATAATCACAATATCTTTATCTCTAGGCATTACACAATTTTTTTGCTCATAGTCACCAATTTGTCCATTGGATTCAATGTTAACCGAATTCCTTCTGGTTCCCTCCATTAACTAAAACACAAAAAGAATTCCGTGAGAGGCGAAATCATGCTAGGGAAGACAACATAGTAAAGGGGGAGTACCCTCAATATCTAACATCTTAGGTTTAAATTCTAAGATCTTTAGCGCAATTCTAGGACTATAACCTATACGTATACTTAACCTTAGAGACATCCCTACACATACCTTAGAAATATCTCTAGGGATCTCACTAACGTTTTCACATCCTAGTTTCCAAAGGTTGACTAAACCTTTCCTCTGATACCAACTGTAGAGACCCGAAGCTTATCGTACATGGACATTACATTACTTTTGCGGAATACTTAGTACATAGCAAAAAACACACACACAAGGACCGTAATAGTTTAGTGTCTTTGGAAACTCGGACTATAATCTTCTAATCGTGGTGAAAGATCTTCAAAATCTCCCATAAAGATCTTCCTTTTTTTTTACCTAAAACCTTTCTTTATATCCTGGGGAAAAGAAAACATAAAAGGGTGAGCTCAAATGCTCAGTAAGGGTAAACAAAAGAAATATCAATCACATCATATACATAAGAACATAGCCTTTGGAAATCTTAACCTGCAAAAGAGCTCATAATATCATAACATGGGATAAATCATAGAAGTGAAAATGAGATCCCCATAATCATAACATAAAACTTGAATCTTTGTGGCATGCACACATAATCATGGAAAATCATTTCTTGTTAGTCATGACTCATTGCCAAGACTATCTTAGTGGACAAAGTCCCTTTCTGAACCGAGTTCACTCCTCGTTTCAGTCCTGTATCACTGAACCGAAATAACCTTCCGTTCCAGCCATGTCTATCTCATGAGATATAAAATCATTACCCAATGCATTGGAGGGAGATATAGGTCCCACCCATCTCTTAATGAATCCTTTCTTATGTGTGCCACAAAATCATAAATCATACATCATTGCATAACCCATGTAATAAAAATGGGATTCTTAAACAACATGACATCATAAACCCATTCATATAAGATAAAGGAATTCATAAACATAATTCCATCACAACATAGTCAAATCAATGTAAAAATATGGATAGAAACAGAACCCTTTATTATCTTATATGGAAAATAATTTTGATAAAACACTTGAATTGAATTCTTGAGGAAAATATCCTTTCTTCTTCAAAATCAATTTCTTTTCTCAAAACATCATGCAATTTTAAAAGAAAGAGATTTTATTGAAAATAGTCATGAAATATTTTAGAGGAAGCTTCATGAAAATAAGGCTTTATAAAACAGTATAAATCCGTTCGTGCCGTATAAGTTAAAAAAAACATTCTTCGTACTTTTGTCCGAAAAGTCAAAAAGTACCTCGTATGGAAAAACGACAAAAGATTCCTTTCATATTCTTTACTAAAAACTCACCTAAGGGTAAAATTGGATTTAAACTATTTCAAGTGGATGGAAACAATATTTCATATTGAGGGAACATGGATGTGGATGATAAAATACACCCCAGTAAATACTTACGAATAAACAATCTCGGATAAAAATGAGATTGTGATATTCCCCTTACCTTAGGTCCAATTTGCTTCGTATGTGTCCGAACCTCCTGTATAATGATTTAAATAATGTCATTGACTTATTACAGAATCATATTCATTGTTATGATATCATATATGGTTCACTTATGACATTATATTACCCGTTCTTTTGTAAATTCCATGTTAAAGAAGCGTTTTGGGTAAAATCGTTTCTTTTATCGTAGGTATTTTGACTTGTTGTTATTGACATTATTATTACTTATATCATGATTTACTTACTTCTAGAATATAAAATATGATTTATATATCATATATATTCAGTATATATATATATATAATAGATAAATAAAATAAAAAAAAACACCGTTCATGGAGACGGTAGTCCGTACGTACGCATGAACGCTGTTTTTCTTTCCTTATTGTCTTGAAATGGAAGTAAGTAGATGACATACATATGTATATATATACATAAATCCAGTAGCTTTATAATGTCATATATTTCATTATTATTTCTTATATATACATTATAATCATTCTTAAATGGTTAACATGGAGAATGAATCTCATCGCGTCGTGGAGACGGTAGTCCGTACGTACGCACGAGCGATGATATCATTTCTATAAATATTGAATTGGAGTGTAGTGGATTATACAATATATCAGAATCAATATGATGTTGTAATAACTATGTATAGTTATTCTTTACACTATTATACCCATCCATGTAAGGTGGTGGTGGAAAATAGATTACACCACGGCGTGGAGACGGTATTCCGTACGTACGCACGCGCGGTGATTTCTTTTTCCGTAGGATGTATAGATGGTGAAATAGGGTTGTTTAATACTTATAATAACATATCAGTATATGAGTGATACTGATGTTATTACTTCATAATGAAACAACCTAAGAAGAAGAAGTGGAAGAAGAAATAAAGATGAAAGAATTGGTAACGGTAATTACCTCTTCTTTGAAGTGCCTCTTTGAGAGCTCCTCTTAGGGCACTAGAATTGGTCTTTGAGGAAGACCAGAACCTCTAGGATGTTGATAGGGAAGTGGATAAGAGATTTTGGCAGGGGTTGGGCGAGCTTGAGTGCTCAAATTGGTGTGAGGAGGAGGGGGAGGAGGTGTCCTTTTATAAGGGAGGAGAGGGGCACCTTAGGAATACCTCAAAATATTATTTTATATTAAAGTCAAAATCGGTTTATAATGGTTCCAAAGGGTCTTATTTCTAAGCTAAAGTGGGGATGGGTCGAAATCCTATCAACCAATAGAATTTAGACAAGTTTAGGATATTATTTTAACCTTATCAATTAGATTTAACTCTAAGTTAAATAATTTAACTTTTACCGTGTCTTTTTGTTTTCTTTCACTATATGGTTAATAAACTTACTATAACATGCCAAACGAACCCCATATTGTTTATTATGAATATATATATCCTTATCTAAGTCATTTGGCCGAACCTTAGATTTTTAGGAATACAATAACAATTAATAATATAATATTTTATTTAAAAACTATTTTGTGTCAATTTTGACACTATTTGATATATGATTTTTGTGAAAGTAATAACAGAATTAAATGTTCGAACCAAGTTGATTAAATCAACATTAATATATCATAGTAACCTAGAAAAGTATTGGAATTCATAAAAAATCTCAAATTACATTTATTTTGGTGTTTATAACATCAATTATGTCAATATTTCATTAATAAGATAATTACTGCATCATCGTTGTGTCATAAATAAATTAAATTATTTGATGTCTAAAAATTACAAATAAAATACCATCATGTAGGAAATCGTTTCAGCTTTCTAATGAATATTTAAAATCGGATTTATCTTATGTATAACCCCATATTAAATATGATTTACTTATTAAACATTGATTTTAGCTATTTTAACCTTTCTTTAAATAAATTAATAATAAATGTCCTAATCTAATCCAAGTGGGTCTAAATGGTCATATTTTATTCCTAAGTTTGTTTTTGGTCGAATTACACTTGTCCAATAGAATTAGGACATGTGTTAGGGTAATATTAATATCATATTTACCCTTAGTTACCCTATTTACTATTAACCACGGTAAAAAAAGTAAAAAGTTACTATTCACCAAAAAATTATTTTCATCTCATTGAACCACATTTTAGTCCTTGATATTAACCGTGTCTCTCGGATTTTCGAAATTCCATTCACAGAAGCGGTAAAATTATGTTTTATGCAAAATTCAGTTTTTAACCTACCACTTAGTAGTTTCACTATTCATCAAAAATTGATGTTTTTCAGAACAATGCCAAAATTTCATCCCAAGCTATATTTCATATTCCGAATTCAAAAATGAAGTCTATTTTACCAAATTCATAACATAAAAGTTTCATTAATTAATTTTATAATTAAATCCCGCTGTTAAAACAAATAGCGTGTTTTTTAAGAAACAATATCTATCAAAAGATTGAAACTTGTTTATGTCTAGTTTAAATGTGAAATTACATCCAATGACCAACATTGTATTAAATTGTAAAAATATATTCTAAATATACTTTAAAACCACTCATATTAATGATTTATCACTATTAATTATTTCGATTAAAAAAGTTGTTTTTAATTATAATTTAGTAATTTTCACTATTCATCAGAATATGAAAGTTATCCGAAAAGTACCAAAATTTCACCTTAGGCTAAATTCGATACTCCGAATCCAAGAATGAAGTTCATTTTAAAAAAATAAGATTTACAGAATTTTAAAAAGTGGTTATTACTATTCATAACGGCTAGTTTTAATAATATTTTAATAGCACATCGTTGTTTAGTGAAACTCGGTATTGCGTATTACACACGCTATCGAGAAAGGTCGCGATTACGTGTAATGAAAGGCAAGACAAGGATGCGTGTTGTTCAAGATCCTTTTGGTGTAGCGTACAACACAAGACATTAATAAAATTAAAAAGAATATTTTTCATAAAATCTTGGGCTGTTACATGTATTATTTTTTTAAACTAAACAGAAAAATAATCCATGAACTCTAATATTATTCTTATGAAAAAAATATATATGATGATTACCAATGATGAATCATTTTAAATCAAATGAGTAATAATGTGATTCATCTATTGAAAATTTATTGAAACTTTTTTATGAGAAATAAAAAATTGTTTTCAATAGTAACATAATAGTCTATTCTCCAATAAGAAATATTATCTCCCATAATCCAGACACATACCTGATACCTTCAATATTAAAACAATATTCATTTTAAAAAAATTGATATGTCATGTTTATGAAACCCCATTTTCCATTAATTACAAATATTTTAATACTACCTCAAATTTAAAATGAAATTAACAATTATTATATAATATTGACGGATCGGAGGAAGTAATGGAATATGTATTTTATCTCATTGATGAATCATAGTGATGAATAATGTAATCCATCATTATGTGAATGGTGTAAATAAAAAATTCTATGAATTAATAAATTAGAATAAGAATATTAGAAATTAATATTTGGAACTTATGTCATATGACCTAGTTATGCATATTGTCAGGTAATAATATTTTTCTAAAACATCCATTATTGTTTGTATAAATATATATATATATTCATCCTAATATTATAACGGTGGTATATACATTATATTAAACATGATTGTTTTGTAATTATAGTATACATAACCACAATTTGCGATATGCGTAATCATCATGTTTGTAATGACTGGTTAGGAATTTCTTTTGATAAAATAAATTGGGTAATATTTGTTATATGATCAATATTTTACAAATTTTTTGACCTCCTCTTTGGTAATGCTTAATTAATCAATTGTGCATTGTGTATCATGATTGGTTCCATGGGCCTCCATTGAAGAGTTCACAGGTTATTCATTATTAGACCATAGACCAACCTCTACATGCTTTAATTTTTTTTCTAGTATAGAGTGAGTCTTCATTATCCTAGGAATGGAATGAAATTATCATTTTGGTTTCAAAAATTACCCAAATAAATGGTCTCTTTATAGGCTATCTATATATTTTTCAATACAAAAAAAGTGGTGAAAGAAAAATATACCCACTAGATTGAATAACATGAAAATAATAAAAAATAAATATTTTCCAACATTTATCAAAGATAAATTAATTAAAAAGAATAAAATTTAATTTCAACTTTCAAATATGAATATGTTTTTCAATATATTTTTTAATTTTTTAATATATGACTACATTTATATTCAAATTTTGATATCTGATTATAATTTATTATTATTTTCACTTAAAAAATTAAAATTTGATTTAATTTATATTTATCAGTAATATAAAAAAACTATATACTCATTTATTCAAAATATATTAAAAATATAATAATTTTATTAATTAAACCATGTATATATTATTAAATATGATATTATATATAAATAAATGACAAAATAATGTTTAATTTGATCCATGTGTTGTTATTATAGTACTGCATGGTTCCATGTATTGATAGGGAATTTATTGATGATTATTAAATTGATGTTAAATTATTTTTTACGTGATAATTAATGGAATATAATTGTTTGATCATAATTTTCCATATCATATCACTTTTGTTTCATTTTTATTTTTTAACGATGTAGGTTATTCAAATGAACTTTATATTTTTAGATCTTTTATGATTTTTATGTTTAATTTAATTTTTAATTGGTCAAATTGAATTGAATTCTTTTAGTGGAGTGACATTGTTATATTAAAATGGTAGGTGAGCTATGTATACAGATCAAGATTCCTGTTAATTATTATGCTTTTATTATTAACTGATAATTATTATATGAATTATTATGTTGATCAATGTCATTAATACTTATGTGAATCCATTCTTCAAAAAGGATGGAGTATAATAAATATTTTAATGAAAATATTATTATTAAATCATTAATTTATTGATCGATACTTTTATGTTGAGAATTAATTGATATCATAATTAACATGAATAGAAGAATAGATATTTCATGTAGGCTGTTTATGTATAGTAATATTGTTGTGTCATTATGGTAATATAAATTTTTATTTTTTAATTTATTTATTCTATTATGTAATATATTATAGTGTTGTTTTATTTGTATATTAATGTTCATATGTGTTTCCATAGGTTTTTTATCAAATAAGTGGTAGAAGAGATTGAGTGGACTGTTATTGTGGAAGACTGTTGAAATTATTGTTGTTAGTTTTGTATAGATTCCTAGGTTTATATAATTAATGAACTAATAATTGAATGAAATGATATGGATTGGATGTTATTGAAAAAATAATATATTGAATAAATTTAATATGGTTTTAAATGAAAATATATGTAATGAATATAAATCATATAATTTTTACTAAATGGTTAGTATTTTATTTCCTATGCATGTATGTTGGAATTAATTGGGAATTGAAAATTTGTAAATAGTTATTTGAACCAATATATTAATGGGGATATATTTAGATTAAGGATTCGGTTTTTTGGAGGAGGTAGTAGTTATTTTTCTGAGATAGAGATGAAATGAAATCGGTATATGGTTTTCTAGTCTTTTAATTAGATATTTGACCCTTTTTCACTATAATATTCTATATATAACCATAATACATGTTGTCATTTATAAAAACAACACCACCCAAGTCATGTAACCTTAAAACCACCAATAAATGTTTTCATGATATTTTAGTACCATCGATATTTAGACTACATGTTGTAATGATATATGATTAATTTATCTACATTTTTGAACCTTCCATCCATACTATGGTTATGTAATTATGTTGTAATGGTATGGTTTTACTGAAGGGATTCATTTTATATGTCAGTGAAGTTGTTATGTGTATACAATATGTTATTGAGGAATGTGGTTAGGTTATATATATTTGTTTAGTGGTTATTGTGTGCATATAATCATATATATATTTGTATATATATATATAGTTTTATGATTTTCTATAATGATATGAAATGGGATGAAGCTTCCAAGATATATATCATTGGGACAGGATGGTGATTATTTTTGAGGGAATATATGAATGGGAAATCATGAAGATGTTATTTTTTTAATATACCACATTAATAATATTTTATTAAAATTTAATGGGTTATCAAAGGTTTTATGTGTCCTAATTATCGTATGATGGCTGAAAAATTATTTGTATTAATACACTGGGGATTTATGATGAATCTTCCTCATTAGCCTAAATGTTATTGGTCAACAACCATCTGGTTATTAGTATATCTTTAATAATACATCTATAAAAAATTTGTTAAACAAATATATAATAATAACGTGGCGACTACGATGGATATTTCTAGCTTATTTTGATGGGATTTATTGGTGTCTGAGTTTCTACATTAGGTGACTATACCATTTTTATTTTAAAATTTGATAAATTATTTCATTTTTGTATAGACTTACATGAATTAATATTATAATTTGTATTTTATTATATTTATAGAGATGTAATATATTGGTCGTTTATTGTAATTTTTTACGATTATAAATGTTAATGAAACAAATATTTTTTATTATTTCATTTGATGTTAGTCTCTAAAATATGACATATTGAATGTAGAATTTAGTGTCCCCTCTTGATAATTTTTTTTATCCCATGATGGTTTCTAGTGGTAGTGTACCATGATATTTTATTATTATTTTGATACAAATTTGTTTTTATTTCATCAATTTTTTATATAAATAGTATCACTAAATATTATTATATGATATTTTGTAGGGTGATTGAATGGGACATGAATTAGGAAAACGTCATTAAATTTTCAGACTCTATCCGTACTTATGAAAAATAATTTATGAATAAAATTATTACTATGTATAGATATCGAGGTGGTTATTTCATAATATTTATTTATTCTATTTATTTAATTAGGGGGATTATGAAAAATGGAATATAAATTTCATCAGATAGATTTAAATATAATTACATTGGGGGGGGGGGGGTAGAAAACATGGTCATTTAAATAATGATTGATAGTGGGCGGTGATCTACTATTGTTTAGGTTGGTGAGGTGTAGTGTGATTTAACAGCAGAGTAGGATCCAAGGAGATCATATAATTTTATATAGAAGTTGTAGAAACCTATGATATTTCAAGATAAATCTTCCATATATGCAACATGCTAGGAAAAAATGAACAAAATAATTGCATAGAAAATGATAGTATCACCACATAGACTTATATAAATTTATATAATGGAGGATAATAAATCAGTAGATTAATTTATGCTACTTCTATATATGTTACAATTTCTAGTATATCCATATTCATGTTATGAGTACTCCATGTATCTGATGGGGTGCTAGAGACTTATATTGAAGATAAATTTTAGAAATTGGTTGAAAAGGAAACAATAAAATTAATGAATCAATTGGTTTCTATTTTGATGGATATCACATATTTTGTACTCTGTCATAATTTAATAATGAGTCCTTTTAGCGTTGTCCATACCAGGTACCACGTTATGGATCAAAGACATTACTAAGTGTTGGTATATATCTTATATAACAGTTCAATAAATATTCATGTTCACAATTGAATAAAATTATAATTTTGTGCTGATGTAAACCATTTTGATGGAGCATTTCATGAGTGAATAAAGCATATCATATTCAATATCATAATGTATTATTGATTAAAAAATGAATCTTTTTTTCATTAAATGATATAGGTATTTTGAATCCTATAATATTTATTACATTATTATTGAATTATATGATCTGGTTATATAATTATGTACCCATAACCTTATTTTATGGTATGTCTAATAATTTCCATGTTTCACTATTACTCCAAATTTAATCTATTTAAAACATCATAAATTATGTTAATCTATCCAAAAAAATAATGGACATGGTTAATGACACCAACTTTCTCAAATAATGAAACATATTCTAAAAGTTAATCCTTATCTAAAAGCCTTAATGTATGAACCTATACGACATATATGTTGTTAAATAAAATATGACATCTATATTTTGTTAATTTATAATCATAGAGACCTCTAGAAATGAACCATCACCTTTCAACATATTATGGGGTCATGGTGATCTCTGTTGAACATTATCATATCTAAACATGTTATTTTAAACCACTTGATTTATAATTTAATCATATATAGAGTCTTAGTATCAATTATTAATTATCATCATGTTACCAATAGACATCTATAAATTTTCATCAATTATATAATATTTTAATATTTATTGATTCTATGAAAAAGGATGACATAGTCAATGAATTATCACCTATCATTCATCTAAAAAAATATTTCATCACATGTACCGTAACCATATAGATAATAAATAAAATTATTAAAAAAAATTTAATCAATATTATTATATCATGTATATATGAATTTTATGAATCAAAATGTTGAAAATGTCCATCTTTATTGAGCTCCACTTGAAGACAGAGAAAAACATACTTGAAAACTCTATGATAAACCAATCCCTGATGAAAATAAATTGTTGTATAATATTTTAATAGATTTAAATCTAGGTATTTCAACAACACATCATACAATTTTTTGATAATAGGTATACATGTATATGTATATTGATCATTATATGTCCTTAAATATGAAATGTTTTGGTTGGTTAGTCCAATTATAAGGTTCCAACTTATTGTCTCATGAGTACACTGTAAATTTTAATCAAAAATTATAATTAAAAACCATAATAAACTATGATGATAATTGTTTAGGGGTAATTCTATATCATAATTTAAGGATATGATACTCTTCCAATATTATCATATAAAAAATTTATATAACACATGAATTAATGAGAAATGGATATTTTTTTAATAATAAAATAAGCATACATTAATGAAGCATAGTATCAAACTTTTTGGTATCATATACATAGAGACTTAACATTACTCTCATACATTAGTCATCATAATTATTTTTTCAATTGATCAAATACATTTTAGTTAATATCCAACATACAATACCTGATTTCAACTCTATAAAAAATATCACATATGTTCTTTTATTAGTGATGGATCTGTTTTTACCAGGGGTGTGACTAGGGTACCAGGTCCTAATAAATGGAATTACTATATCAATAATAATTATTTATTACTCCGTCAATATTTGAAAAAATTTCTTGTTTAAAAATATAATTAAAAATCCGAATATATCAATTTGTATCATCTAATGTAGTGATGTAATATTTCTTTATATTTTTGAATCAATTAGGTTTTCTTATTTGTAACATTTTCAATAGATAACACTTCCATTTAGGAAGAGTACTATAAATTATTAAAAAAATTATCACATTTATAATATTAGAAATTTTAATTATTATAACCCATTAAATTGAGACAATCCTCACATATATATACCATTATCATAACTATAGTTATTTATATAAACTTAATAACAATAAAAAAAATACAAAACTGTCATTCAGATTTGTTGAAATGATTTATTCTAATAATTATATTATTATTGGAATAATTGGGTTATTATATAGAATAACATACATGAAATATCTGATGGTGGAGTCATAGAAAGTTATATCCACCCATTATAACATCTTTGAATGATCCAAAACCATTTTAATATTTGTTCCATGAATCACTTATAAAGACACCTTGTTGGATTTCTCCATCTTAAACCACATTTTCACATTTCAAATCTATTTTTTAATAATTATTCCAAAAAAAATATTATATATATAGACATGGAGATAATTTTCCCTATTTTGTCTTTTATTTCACCCTATCATGCGTAGGGAATTTTTTTTAATCATATATCTTCATAAAATGTAATATAATAATGTAATTTCATATAGTAAGTATGTAATGAATATAAATATCTGAAATTCTACAACTCTCCAACTAATATATTAATATAAAAAAGAGTAAAATTCTTTATTATTAAACGAAACACTTCGAATATATCAATAAAAAATAAATTCTAGCTTATAAAAGATTTTGTTTATCAACAAATGTAACGTTTAATTTTGAATACCATAACTGAATCATTTGGCACATTAAAACTTTTATTTTGTTTATTATAGAAATATTTGACTAAATACTCATTATTTAAGGTTGTTTATACATTTATATTACATATATCATTATTAATTTGAGCTACAATAAAAATATTTATCCCAATGAACATTTACATCAGATTTAGTGAATAGGATTATCCATAGTCAATAGTGTGAATTAAATTTCAGACCTTTTCTAACATGAATGACTTATTAATAGATTATTTACCACTAGTTTTATTTTATATTTTTTTAATAAATATTACCTAATGTGTGAACCCCTTTGTGGAATCCACCATGTTCTATACATCTTTAGTGTTCATGGATTCCATTGGATTTTCCATTAAATATAACAATTTCCTAGAACCAAACTCTAAATATTCTCTTGATAGGTAGAATTTTAATCTTATATGACCATTTATTCAAAATAATTGGTATAGATAAATATATATCAATTGGGATCTTAATGAAACCATCTAGTCCATGTCTGGAAGTTAGCATGTTGATTAGATTATTTTTTTTACAACACACAATTGATATTTCACAACTAAAACATAAAGAAAACATCTTGTTTTTTCATCAAATTATTCTATTTTTTCCATTCCTATACAAACACCATATATTACATGTTTATTTTCAAAAAAATTATCATTTTTTCATGTAAAATATTTTTAAAATGTTGGATATCATAAAACATTTCCACTTATTTCATTAGATTTCTAGAAAAGAAGCACATATAAGATATTGGATCATGTGTGTTAGAATTCATTTTTCATATGTGTGATTCATGGAAAAAATATCTACAAAATTGTAACTGGTACATTACCCATAAAATATCACATAAGGGACATATATGATTGTTTTAGAGTAATTATTTTTAATTGGGAATGTTATAGTAACAAGTGAAAAATTGTATAACGAAATAGGATGGTAGTATATATTATAATGGACTGAAGAAGGTCTTCAATGTTAAAATTAATTCTTTTAGATAATCCATTCAAGTATGGAAATCAATGAGGATTGAATTATAGTTTAATTCCACAACTCATCATATGATCTACAAATTCATAGACCAACAATTCATCAATATGCTATAATCATAGTATTTTAAATCATTTTTTATATGGTTCTATACATCATTTAGAATGTATTGGGAAAATTTAATTTATTTTCTTGTGTATCATTATAAAAAATTTACTTAAATCATCTATAAATTCAATGAATTACCGAATCCCAACCCTTTCTGAAGTCCTCGTTGTTCCTCATACATCTGTGAATATGAGATTCATTATATAACTATCCTTTCACAATTTCTAATATAAGAAGTTTCAGTTGTATTGTTATATAATAAATATTCACTTGAATTAATTGATTGTTAATTAATTTTTATAATAAATAATTCTTTTAGTGTTTTTGGAATATTTTATCAATTATATATATAATGAATCAGACCAAATATTATGTGTTAAGATAATAAACCCTTACAATATTTTTTAAAATGTTATATATAATATTTTAAAAATCAATATTTTAAAAACATATTACCATATTTCCAATTGAATAAAAAAATTAACTCTTATATATATATAATCATGTGCATAATAATAAACCAAAATACTATATTATCTAGATAAACACTATATCTAAATCATTTATTTCAATTCACTCAATTGTATTCCATTGGTATCATACTATTTGAGTTTTTCAATTAAATAAGGCCAAAATAAAACACAATTAATAATTTTCCAAATGATTAAGAACTATATAATTTTATTTCTATATACTATATAAAAATGGGGAACCAAACTATGGTATGAAACTACTCAGATGAATGATCATCTTCCTGAAAATTATTTCTTTAAAAACAATCAAATAGAATGTATTTAAAGGGATTTCTATTAAATTATCTGTTCATAAATATAAATAATATATGTATTAAATGAATATCTAATAAATATCATGAACTATTAATTGTCAAATATTTTATTCCTTTTTATACATGACTCTATCCATTTAGTTTTGAAATTTCAATTTCAGCCACCAAGTTAATTTTTTTATAAAACAATAATGTGAAAGTCCATTGAATCCTTTGATGTTTTTCTTACTCATGAAAAAATATTTTCCATATATATTTATAAAAATATTAATAAAACTCATTCACAAGGTACAAAAAACATTCATGAAGTGGCTTTATTATATATGAGACTAAAAATAACTACATGAGTAATATAAAAGAAAAAAATATCCAATCCACATTGTAATAAAATTGGAATACAACTCAAAGATATATAGAAGCCCAACCCCATGTGCCAACTCCCAGAATTCATTACCCAGGAGAGGAAAATATTCATGATAAATATAAAACATAAAAGATTCAAAATATATTTTTCAAAAAAAATCAAACCTATAACTATAAATATAAAATTATTTTTGTATTGATTAAATACAAATTAAAATACATTGTTTATAAAATATATTAAAATGAATAAAATTTTATTATATTCAGTATATTATATAAATTATCCATATACAATATTCATAATTTATAAATTTTTTCTAAAAAATAATATTCTTAAAATTAATAATTAAATTTGATTTTTATTTTTT
This sequence comes from Viscum album, assembly GCA_963277665.1. Lineage (NCBI taxonomy): Eukaryota > Viridiplantae > Streptophyta > Magnoliopsida > Santalales > Viscaceae > Viscum > Viscum album. Next base: position 2,005,075,390 of record OY728136.1, read on the forward strand.
AAAAAATAAATTAAAATTTAAAAATTATATATATAATTTAGCCATGAAAAAAATAATTCCACATTCATTACAATGTAAAATTATTATAATTTTAAAAACAATATGAATATATTGAATAATATTAATTTTTTAATAGTTTCCAAAAATCATTTTTATTATGGAAATTGCCGTATCTATCATAATCTATGATACTATAATGATAATTCAACAAAAATAGAAATAATATATACATTATATATGGTTTTCACTTTGAATAATTTCTTCACGTATGAATTAGTTTGTATAGGTGTTGTCCTTAGTCACTTTGTAATTCTTTTATAATAACAAACACATACAAATATTTATTCATAAAATAATATTTTATGTATCACTAATATCATTAACTTACAGTCATACTCTAATTTGTTTCTAAAATAAAATCACCTTGTTTTATATTTTGATATCCCATATTTTATTCTTTTATATTTTTCAAATATTTATATTTCTTATCTATCATAACTATTATATAAATATATTATATAATATAATTTATCAAGTAGAATAATTAATTTATTTCACATTTGTTGACATAGATAAAAATTTTATAGGATAAATACATTTTTAGAAAATTATATTATTTACACTTTGTTCGCTTGAATAACAATGTTGAAAATAAATTTATGTGTTTATAAAGATTTTATAATGATAAATTTATGGATATTAATACAATTATATATCCAAATATTTCTCCAATAGTCACAATGTTACATAAATAGAAGAAAAAAATTGGTTTACGTGAAATGATTCAACCTTCATCTCAACACCATGATGTACACATAAATGGAGATGAACATAGTGTCAACTACATGGATTCTTACTCTATAGATGTTTTGATATAAAATATATCCATGATCATATTTGAAAGATACCAATAAAAAATGTGTTGTCAGAACCATCCAATTAATATAATTCAAGATACAATTGTTAGTAGAGTTTTGTCTAGGTTTCTTATTTCAAGGGTGCACTAATAATAGGGAATACATCCTACTTCATAGCCACTTTTCATTTAATAGATACTGGAAGAAAATAGTTCACATAATTTACAACATAATATAACCCATATAATAATGGTAATTAGTGGTTTATTAATTTAATAGTTGAATGAATATTCATGACCATAAATGAATTGTATTATGTGAAATATCATTGTTGAATTATATTTTTGGGTGATGATGTTACTTTTTCCCATTCCTATATTAAAATATTATCTCTCTTGATCACTGTGGAATTATTTCATCATTTTTATTTATGATTAAAATGGAACTGTTTCCACTATGATTATAATAGGATTCCGCTTTTCCCATTATTCACAAGCAGCTTATATTTTTATAAATAATGGAGCCTTTACCTTTTACTTTTTCTAAATACTGTAATTTATAATTTATGAAAACTCTACAAGAATAATGTTTAATTCATGGAATACTAATATCATAATCCATTTGATAATCTACTATTTAGGTAAATATATGAATAATATGCCTTCACTATGATGAAATTATTCCATAACCAATGATTTTTATAACATGAATGCAATATCAGACAAAATGGGAATATCGTATGATATGATACCCCATTTCAATTATTTTAGGAAAAAACACAATATTAATTTCATCGGAGGGATTATAATAATAATATCATATATAATAGAATGAATTTCATGATTTTATTTGAAATATATTATTAGGCTATGAGTGTGATGTCTATAATTAAAATATATAGTATGTTATAGTATATTGAGATCACTATTGGGTATACCTAAAAATTAAAGATAATTAGATAACTTTCGGTTGTTTTTATATTATGAGATGAAAAATAAGAGTTATGATTCCATTGTATTAAACAATTTGAAATGTTTTTTGTGGAATGATGGATTCTTATGAGTCAAAATCGATATATAGTTATATCATTGATAATAAATTATATCATATGGTAGGAGTTTCTCCCTCTTAAATTAATGTGAATAAGTGTGAGATATGTTAGTGTATGGGTCATCAAAAAACACAATAATAATATATTCATTCTTCGGGATGATTAGGTGAGGGAAAGGTATTCTATAAATTCATTCCATATATAAACGTAGAGCCAGTTTTGTACCATATATGTGTAATCATACATCGAGTTTTTAGAAAAGGTCATTGTAAAAATATAGATGATGGATATGAATTGGTTTCCATGAACGAAAATGAAATATAAAATTCTATATATACGATGTATGAATAGGTTTTCGCATATATTCAATCATCTATGGTCCCATTGAAGCTTTTTGTTTCTCATTTCTTTAGTGTTTTTTCTTCGGAATCCACGAAGATTTCTGGTGTAGTTTTCTATTTCTGTGATACATGAATTCGACACTTGTTTCAATAATATAATTTTTCTAGTATTTATTATGGATCATGAAATGGGTTCAATAAATATGAAAAAAAAATATTTACATATTGATAATTATCATAAATAGGTTCACTATTAGAATTTAGGAATATATATTAGTGATAGATTTGGGAGAGTATATCCCTATAATGATAATTGATAGTAGGGACTTGGTGTTATATATTAACAAGGTGTTGGATTCCATCAGTGGATGCATGGTAGAATATCACAGTATATCATTATTTTTATAAAAATGATATATGTTTTGGGAGATATATTTTTATGTACATTTTGAATTAATTTTAAATTCAATTGTGATTTGAGAAATTCTGGGCATTCAACGATATTATTTGTGTATGACTTAGTGTAATCATTACTATTTATATTAGAATAAATATAATAAAACATTTTTCATCCAAGCTATTTGGGGAGATTTACTATCATATATGATGTCTATAAGGGTTGTGAAATAATGATGGGGTAACATCACTTGGGGTGTTTTTCATTAAATGGATACAATGATACAATGTAATCCTTATAATGTAATATTTTTCTTTCATGTAGAATATTATTAAATTATATATAAAATTTATTATTTTATCGACCAAAGATATTTAGTTTATTATTTTTTATCCTGGATTTGGATTATTGAATTGATCAAATATGATTGTGGAATCTCCAATGTAGATACATTCATCTATATATATTTCCATATAAAAAAATTGGAACTTGTTTCAAGTAATTTGGGATGCCATATATGAACATTCAACTAAAAGGGTTAGATTTATACTTCTTAGATGAAACATTTAATGTTTGATATTGATAAAACCTAACTTATATTTGATACCATTATTTATATAAAATATGGGTATTTATATCAGTACAATTAATTGAATTAGGTTCATGATTTATCATTAAGAACATTAATTGACCACCATATCACATTTTGGTTCTCTAATAATGTTTTTGATGATGAATGATTATTACTTTATATGGTTTATGGATTACCTTAATTAGAACTAGTAGATTATGATCATCTATTATACCCTCCCAAGGAATAAATTCAAATTATATATTTTTTGAGAATCTATATGGGTCTCAATGATTTATTTTGTTCAAAGTATAATTATATAAGGATAATGAAAGGAGATGTGTGGGATACAATTTTCAATGGTCTCTATAGAGTCTTTATGCTAAATATAATCCATTTAGAGTCACCAAACCGACATTTAATATTATGGGACTAAAAAATATAGTGTTTCCAGAGTTTTTAAAACATATACTCTATATGTTCCTTGATATTTTATTTTTTTATTTTATATCAAATGTTAGTAGTTATTAGTATTACATGTGTATAATGGAAACCCATTATGAATTAAATTAAATTACATGATTTCTATATACAAGTATTGTATATATAATGATAGTTAAAATTGAATTTTATTTTTTAAAATGATATAATATGGAATAATTCAATGATAAAGGTTGTTATATCATGGGTTTCCCCCATGAATGTTATAGAGGGTTGACAATCCCTTATTTTTACATGATATTATAATAATTCAATGAATTATTTATCCTTGACTAGAACAACATTGATCATTATTACAAATAATAACTAAATATCATTATAATCTGACCATTTATGGATAGCGATCGATTATAAATGATATATGTTGATCAATACACTAATATATCAATTACGTGATGAATGACCTAACTTCAAGGTCTTTTTTAGGATTCTCTTGTTAGTTTAGGTTGCTTGATAAATCTCCAGAATGTAACTATCTAATTAGGTATAAAAACTATTTCATTTTGAATTTAATTATGTAACTCATGGTTTTTATTTTCTTGTTTTAGTGACTTCTCTAATACTGTATTAACATATTTTATTAATATATGATTTTTTAGATGATATTAAATAATAGAGTATATATTCCTTCATAAATATTATAATTCTTATTATTAAAGATTAATTTAATCCAAATAGGTCTTTAAATTTTATATCTATAATACTACTAAAAAATAGAATTTGATGAACTATGTAGATTGATTCATTATGGTGTAAAATGAGTGCATAGATAAGGGTGAATAATTATAAAACAAATTATGTATTATCATCTATATATATATTGATATATTAGAAATGACTCAATAATATATTAACATAAATTGTTATTCTTAATAGTAGGTATATGTGTTTAAATATTGAAATAACTTGGTGGAATAGTTGTTATATCATATTCTTGTTCCTATTTTTGTAGAAGGATGGTTAATGTACAAACATCATTTATTGATTTATATGCTGTTTTTTCATATTGCTTTTCTGAAATGTGGTTATATGTGAGAATATGTAATAATAATGGTATTAAATTTATTTATTTCTCTGATGTAACATTTCTTTAATTCATTGTTTTTCTTGTAGTGATTGATGAAATTGATCATTAAGTTTGTCTATAAACAGTTTTTCTGGTAGTGGGTAAAATATGTGCACATAATTACACATAACATATTGAAGCAATTATGTTTGATGTAGTTTAAATTGTAGGATATTATAATTTATATGGTAAAAAATTCAATTTTCATTATATGGATATGATTACATTAGTGTTTTTAGGGATTGGATTAAAAATATAATCAATTTATACAAATTAAGAATTAAATGGTCGTAATTTATTTTGAAATAATTTATGTGGTTTGGGTGGTGAGGATATTAATTGTCCAAAAGATGATCATAAATTATTAGGATCATTATTTTTCATCAAGAATATATTATATCATTAAAAATTGTTTTTTCTCTCAATAGTTCTGTAAAAAAATGTTTCATCCTTTTATATATGTGTTGATAGAGAAAAAAATTATGAAATAAGAAGATATTTATAATATATGTTCCGATGAATTGGGAGGTTAGTAGGAAGATATTATTCTATTTTATGTGTTTTTATAACATATTAGTTATAACACATCCATTTTCATGGATCTATTTGTTTAATTTTATGTGAAGCCACAAATATCACTGTTAATAAGAGTATGGTTGGGGAGAACCTAATTCTTGGAGAATATTTGGAGAATAATAAGATAGTGATATTCTATTTGATTTGTGTTTATTTCAAGTAAAATCATTCTAGATCTATGTATTTTATGAATTGTAAGAGGTTACCCCTAGAGTTTTATATTAGTAACAATCTATTTTAATGGGTTATTATTGTGATGGGAATGAAATGATAAATAGATGTTGTAAGATTAGTCTATAGTACATTAAACTATTCATGGAGTTGAAGTGAGATACTATGTTTTCTTATTGGTTTTTATTAAAAAATGATTTTTTAACATGAGGTATTCTACATATCAGGGTATTAGAGATAAATTGATGATAAATCTTACGTCATAAATTGGGATTAGTATTTTAACATTGTCAATGTTTTCTTATTGAAGTATTATATTCAAATATAGTTTACGATATGCAATAGTAATTCCTTATATTTCATGTGTTTTGTATTCAATAGGAATTATGTATCATTAGAATTTATCATGGGAATTTTTTTAATGATTTCAATTAAATGTCCATGTGTATTAACATTTTTTAATTATTATAGTGATATAACAACTAGATTTTATTCATTTTGTTTTATGTATTAATTTTTATATTATGATGTGTTTGAGATTTTATAATTGTGAGATATCATAATAATAGGTATCACAATGTGTGATTTGTTTTTATGGGTGTTTTATTTTTATTTTATTCTTTATTATAAAGCATATAGACCACATGATGGGTTTATAAAATAGGGTCCAAAATAGTATATTACATATAGTTAGTCTGTCACAAGAATTGGTGGTGGATTATTAGATTTAAAATATCATTTTTGGATGATTATAATTATTATTTTTTGATTTTAATTTATGTGTGTGTTATGTTTTGACCATAACACAACATGGTTAGTCTAAACTATTCATAGAGGTTCCCCTTGATATAGTGGAGTTCCTTTTTTAGAGATAATGATTTTACATTGTATCGGGAAATTATTCATTGAAATCTTCGATTCTTATAAAAAAACATGGTTTGTGTTATTTTAAATATTTTCATTTTCAAGGTTTGGAATAATATCCTTATTTCCCATATGGAGGAAAAAACTCACATGGTTCTCATTGGGGGGAAAAATAGTTTGGAATGGATATCATTGTGTTTTGTTGTATTATATATCAAAGAGGGTATGAGATGAAATATACTATTGGTTTTTCATGGACACATGATCATTTAATCAAGGCATGTTTTTTAGACTTATAAGTATAAAAAATAATGAAGATAATTATTTCCAAACACTATAGTTTTTAGATAAATTTTGTCCAATCTAAATCCAGATATCGTTTAGATTCTCTATACAATTGTTTAGTTACATATATGTTTTTAAAAACTCAAGGAACACTCTTCAATCATTTCATTCCCTCAATATTCGAAAAAACTATTTGAAGGTATGTCAATTCAATATTAATTTTGGATTCCATTCTTGTTAATTTTGTAACATTATCTTATGGTAGGATTTATCAATGATTAATATTATCTTCTCATCCATTCATTTAATCATTTATCATTTCTCCACAGATAATGTGTTATTGAAATGGATGGTACATTATTTTGAATGAAATTTTTGAATTATTATTATGTGGATCAAGGGTAGTATATTTTTAAAGAGTCTATATGTGGTTGATGACATTTAGTCTTTTTTTATTTTTTATGTTCTCAATGTAATATTATGTTGAGATTTATTAGGTGTATGAAAATTAGATACTCCAATTTAATAAAATTTTTTTGATCATTTCATATTAAACACGACATTTCATTGGTTTAGGATAATTGAATTCTCATTATGATGATAAAAAATTGAATTGAAAGGTAAAATATTTTTTTTTTATCATAATTATTAGAATTTGATTATTATGATTATTCATTAAATATAATTGAAAATAATCATCTATGATTTAATGTTATTTTTTCATTTGAAAGTTATTAATTTAAATCTATTATATTATTAAAAATATTGTTATAATATATAAATTTAAAATTCTACAATTTTTTTTGGTATAGATATATTGATTATGGAATGATAACATAATAAAAAATATATGGAAAATTTAAATTTCATGGGACTTGTTCATGTAGATTTGTGTTATTGATTTATTATTGTGATGGAAGATATTTTTTCTTTGTATTGATGATTTTTTCAATAGAGTGATGTTTATGTTTATTTCTCATATTAGAACAACTAAAGTTGTGTGGTGAGTACGGTTTTTTGGGATTTTATGTGGAAGATATAATTATATGTTTTTACTGTGCAATTGTGTGGTGAATTCAACCAAAATTGTGTGTCATAGTTTCCCAGGGATAATGCTAATGAAATAATTTAATAATGAAAATCTATTGTTTAATAACTAAAATAGGGAAAATTAATTTGAAACAAAGTGGTGACTTATCTCATTATTATGTCAATTTTACACATGTAACGTTTTGTAACATAATAGAAGTTGATGTTAATAAGGCATGTTTATTGTATATACCTGTAATGATAATTAATGTCACATTTAATTTGTAATGCATAAATATATTTATTACTATGGATTTTATATGATTTTTTTGGTTTGTGAGTTTATATTTATATATTGTTTCTGACATGTTTATGTTATGGTTAAAAAATGGTATTTGGTTATTGTTGAACATGGGGGGAGGATAACCCCATATTGGGATTCATTTTTAGTAGATATATTAATTTTACCTTTTTGTATTTTCTAAAAATCACCTTATGAATTGTATAATCATATCAAATACTATGTTTTTTTGGGATATGATTATATCGAAAATAGCTAGGATGATAGATATATAGATAGTTGACTAATCCCCCCAAAATTTTCCTCGTAATTTATATTATGTTGTTATATGTTGATGTGGTAGGGATGTGGGGATGTGGATCTAATTTGGAGACTTTACCATGATGTTTTTATGTTGTTTTCTTATAAATATTTGATATATGATTTTTAATGTAGATTTAGTATCTATATTTATTTCATCCCAATACAATTTTCAGGTATTCATAAATCCATCTTTTAGTTAAGATCTGGTTGGGATTTGATTAGAGTAATTTTAAGTGATTTTTTTAATATTATGGATGCTTTTAGGTTAGATCACAGATTGTGCATGGCCAGTGATTTTTTTTGAAAATGTGTACTAGTGAAATGATTCAGAAATTGGGTCCCACATGGTTTGAACAAGGTTTTACATACCCTTGCACACTTTCCCATGAAACTATGTGGATGTGTTTTTCTATGTCTTATATTTTTATTAAAATATATTAGTCACACTTTTTATGTCACAAACAAACCTCCATCGACCCAATGAAATTTCATCCTTCCTTAGATATACTACGAAGGAATCCTCACAACTCAAACCCCTTCTGGATTCAATCTGAATCTAGGAGAAAGACAATAGATCTCTTTTCAGTTAGTTTCCTTCTTCAATTACCATACACTCACGATCTCTATATTTCTCATTGGGGTTTAATAGATCATTGTATTTATGTGTGGATCTAATACCCTCTAATTTTTTAATCATAAACCTAGTTTTTATTCCCGATTATGTTATAATAAATAATATTGGAAAAATCAAAATTGGGGTTTGACGTTTCAATATCCATTGGTTTCAATAGGTAGTTCCGTTACGAAGCCAAATTTTCATTAAACCAAATTAATTTATATAAATTTATATTTATTTTATATAAATTCATTTGATTCTATTTTAATCAAATGGAATTAAATCCTTTTTTTTGAAAAAGAAAATTCTAATGAATTGGATTTGTTGGTGAAATTGTATGGTTTTTTTCTTTGAATAGGAATTAGGTGAGAATTAAAATTTTCAAATTTAAAATTTTATATGTTTGGGAATTGAAACAATTTGAATGTTTCTTTTAATCGAAAAAAATTTTATTTTATGGAATTTTTTTGAAAAAACTAAAATCATGTTAATTGGGTGTTTGTAATGAAAACTATGGATTATATATTTAATATAAAATTGAATTATTTAATTTGAATATGAAATGGATTGTGATGTTGAATGATTTGTTTTCAAATCCAGTTTTTGGGGAAAATGGATTGAAATGTATTGATTGAAATATTTGGGTATCAACTTGGTGAAAATGTAGGATTTTTATTAAATACCCATAGTGGGGTTTAAAGATAAATTTGCAATATTATTAATGTATAATGGAATAAATTGCATCGATTTTTTTAAAAATAAATACCCATAATGGATTTGTACTTGAGAATGTGCAAGCCTAAAGTAGTTAGTAAGTTATAATTTGTGGTACATTATGATTATACAATGTTATAAACCATCATATCATCACATCCCATTGCATATTCCTAAAGGGATGTATGTACGTACTTTGTTGCATTCACAGTGTTTGTTCCCTATATCATGGAACTATCATATCTATTTTGAACATGACCATTTTTCTTTCTTGTTTTCACTTTTTAAAGCATGTTTATGCCATTGTTATATCTAGTTTTAAATGATTTGAAAAATTATTTAAACTATATATATAAATTAGTTATTTAATACCTATATAATAACAATTGGATAGAAAAGTATCCTTTGATTAAAATAAAAATTCCATCTTTTGAAATGTTTTCTATCATTTAAAATGTATAGAATGATTTTCAAAAATTTATTTACATCTTTTAAATTGAGAAGCATTAATTTTTTAAATATTATTTGACAATTAAAAACATTATTTTTTTAAATTGAATGAAAATTTTGGCCAAATTGATATTGGAATCAATAATGGGATCATTGGGTCAAATCTGACTGGGATTTTACTCACACCCTACTTCTGCATTTCTGTGTATGTTCATTATCACTTTTCAGGTTCAATGAATGGAAAATATTCTTATATGTGGATCCTACTATAGATGATTTGTCTTTTTGAGTTGTTTCCGTAATTTATTTAGGTTATTTCCCGTTTTTTTACTTTAGTTTCTTTACATTGGTTGTTTTTCCTATTTAACATCAAGTACATTACTCATAGTGTCGTTTTCCTTTTGTATTCATATTCAATTGTTTTCTTTTCATTCATCATTGTTTGAGGAGAAATCATTCCCACTTTTAGTTAATTTAATACAAGTTGATAGTTTCTAACCCATGGGGATCAGTAACACCCTTTGAGCTATGTATGGAATGATTCAGTTACTAGGCTACCATGGTGCTTGGGTTGGTTCATGATAAAGTTATATGCGAGCCTAAGGATGATATTTGGTCAAGAAGTCAGTATGCATTGTGCAATATTCTCAGGACATTTGAGAGAGTTGTGGATGATTTTTGTTCTATATCTCACCATATTGTACCTTATGTCACCATGGGTGGTTTGAATAATCAATATTGTGTTTTAGTTCAATTTTTTCTGATTTTTGATTTTGATATCACAAAAATTTAAATCTTCTACATCTTATATGTTGGGATTTATTTCCCCCATTACTCAGTTTTAGGATTGACTAATGTCTTTCATATTGAAAACGGATTTTTTAGTATCACCGTGCCTATAAAAAAATAGAAAAATGGGCAGAGGAGGAGGTTCTCTATTAACATCAATTAAATAATCATATTGTTGAACTGAATATGATTGAGGTGAACATGCACACTGTCCGAGATCTGGGATAGCTACTACCTTAAGTTCCTAATCGAGATCCCGTAGTGGAACCTCAAATTGAAATTAATATGATTATTTCTCAAGAGTTACTTCACAATAAAAAATCAATGTTTAAGGAAAAAAGCAACCTCAAGAGGCCACATATTGGATGAATAGTTTGGAATTCATATTTGGATTCTTGGACACACCTGATGAGATAAATGCGATATATGCCACATTCATGTTGAAATGACCAATAATAAGATGGTGGGGCACTATCATGATGTGTAATGAACATTAGGGGTTAGAGTGGAAATACAACAATGCTATTTTCTCTTACCAGTTCTATTTGTATTAAATGTGGTGGGTCATGTCTGTAATTTTTTTCAAACTAGAGAAGGCTAACAAGTCTGCCACAATGTATGAATAATGTTTTTTTTGATATTACGCACTTCCCATTTGAGATAATAATGAATGAGAGGATGAAGGAATGAGGGATTGACTTAGTACATTATTAAGATACAATTTCTCAGGTTTTATTGCTAATGATTCTCTATTATGCTGGTTTAATAGTTAAAGAACTAATGGTCAAGATGGACCTCACAAGTATGTCTTGTTTATCAAGAGTCTCCTTTTCTCCTAGTTACTGCATATGTTTCTTTATATGAATGTGGAATAGTGAAAATTATCATAATAGGTATTGACAACAGGGGTTTTCTAGACCTCCTATAGTAAAAAAGAAGAGTCCAATTTGTTTCTTACAAGTGTAGAAGGCCATAGAATACTAAGAAGGGTTTCAATGAGGAACAATAAAATTGTGGATCTTGAGGGTATATAGGGAGAATTTAGAGGTTATTATATATTTATTACACTCCGTATAGTTAGTCATTTTCATCATCCCATCCTAAAACTCATGGAATGATATTCTAAAAATACAATAGGGATCAATCAATTGGTACACATAACAAAATTTCATCACACAGTAGAAGAGTCTTTAGAGGATACAGAAAGAGGTCTAGCTACCAAATAGGTACCACCACTATAACTCTATCATTGGTGACTGATATATAATATATATTGGTACATATAATTTGTTTATTTCAAAACATGTTGTTTATATTCTTATTCTTACTGTAGAAATTTTATCTTCTGTAATGGATATTACTTCACCCCTTCGTATGAAGAGAGAGTAGTGTCTCTGTAGTCCCAATTTTGTTTTTTATCTATCATATATTCAGTAAACATGGAGTGTTCTAGTTCTCAAGATTAAATCATTTGAAATCATATTAGAAATGGATTGGATCATGTCCAATAATGCATGGATTTTTTGTTAACATCAACTGGTCTCCTACACTACAACTAGTGGTGCGTCTATAATATTTTAAAGAGAATGGATCCCATGATCGAGTAGATCTAGAACATCTTATGAAGAGTTGGGGAAATTAATATTACATTTTTCTTTTGATTTGGACTAGGAACCATTAGGTAGTGATCTTACACGAGAAGCCTTTGAGATTTTTGATGCATTTCCTTCTGTCATCCATACAGTTCTTCTAGTAAGAGAGGTTGATTTTCCAATTGACATAATTCATAGTTCTCATACATTTAATATTACATCATACAATTGAGTACCACCAAAATTGAATTACTTGAATTCTCATTCAGATGATCTTCCTGTAAAAGGATTTAGACATCCGACTATGTCACCTATTGCAGAACCAGTTCTCATTGTGATGAAATTTTATGGTTTGCTCCACCATTGCATTGATTGAAGATTGATAAGTCATGTAATAGTAATGAAAAATTATATGTTTCGATAGAGTTTTTATTTTATTGATTAGATGAAATGGGATAATTGGTTCATGAATATTGAACTTCACACATGTTACCATTATTTGATGATAAAATAACCATACATTCAGAAAACATCATTTCACAACATGTATGGATATTAAGATTCATTTTTCATTCCCATTGGTCTAACAACTTTCCATTTTGATTTAATGTATTTAATGAAAAATATTTTACAAGAGTATCTTGATACATAATTGGTGCTGTTTATGGATGATGTCTTTGTGTACTCTAAATCCATGGAGGATCATGTGATTTTTTTGGGAACGTTGGTTTGTTTTTTGTTAAATCACCAACTATATTATACTATTTCAAAATGTGGATTCTAGATTTATGAAGTGAGGTTATTGGGATATGTGGTGTTGGAACATGGAATTTAGTTGATTCTGAATATTTGAATGTTTTAATGACATGGGAAAAACAATGTAATCACATCATGATTTGGAGCTTAATTGGTTTAGATGGATATTATCCGCACTAAATGAAAGGCTTCATGATGTTGGCATCTCTGTGGACTGCTCTTACTTAGAAGGTAATGATTTTTTCATGGAATGAGAAACGAATCAGTTCTATTGTTTATAATAATATTTTTTACTATTATGTTGGTTTTGACATTAACAAAGGTCAGGCAGGTCAGGGTGGTATTATTTTTGACACAACAGGTTCAGGCATTAGATGTGATCATATGCATGGGGGTTATTTTATTTCATATGGATATTAGAATCAATGGAGGACAAAATGAAACTATCCCATCAATTATGATATACTTTTAGGTGTGATGCACAGTCTTCTGATTTGGTGAAACATAATTTCTGGAGAATTGTGTACCTTGTAATCGAATGAAAACTCTAGTGTTACATCATATCTGAATAATATTTGAATATATATAAGTTAATTTAGGTGGAATACCAAAAATAAATTGTATTTAAAATTCACTATAACCTAGGTAAATGGATTTTCATGTATGATTATTTGAACATAATTATTAATCCCTAGAAAGTAAATTTTTTTTGGTGGATTGGATCATGATGGTTATCTTCGCACAATTTCATATTGGAGTTTAGGAAAAAGTGTATGAGGCTTCCTTGTCCAGTGATCAGTTGTCAACCTCTCTATATGAAATGATTATTTTGGATTAGTAGTTTTATGATTAATTGTTTATCATTAGATACTCTCTTAAATGCAGGGAGACTGTTTTCCAGTAGTCATTATCCATCAAATGAATTTTATGAATCATAATCACATTGTAGTAATGTCTATGTTTAGGAGTTATGTGATGGGGGATTACCACCATCTCAGTGGGATGTGCACTAGATAACCACAAAGATGTTCTATGACATGAAGTGGTAGTTCCGGTTTCCATGTATGAGGTGATTCGTTATTGGGATTATCTCTCATTTCTATACAAGACATTAGGTGAATGCTAAGAACTAGAAACCTTTAGGGTTGCCTTGGCCACTTCCAGTCCCAACATGGAAGTGGGATGAAATCTCTAAGGACTTTTTGGTCTGGATTCCACATAACCAGATGAAGAATAATTCAATTTGAGTGGCGGGTGATATGATAATAAAATTGCCTCATATTATACCCATTCACGATAAATCCAATATCGAGTTTATGGAAAAAATCTATGTGAACGATATTATTTGGTTCCAAATAATTCAATTTGTGATAGTTACTGATAGATATCTTTAGTTTAGTTACCACTTTTAAGATGCCTTTATGGGTTTTTGGGATCTCCCATCAATTAGAGAAGGACATACCAACCACAGTAAGATGGAAATATTAAAATAGTTATACATATTCTATATGATATATTTCATTCATGTATGTTAATCATTGCTTGATATCGGGATGATCATTTATGGTTTGTTGAGCTTTAATAATAAAATGGATAGTTTTCTATGATTAGGATGGTTCTATTTGAGTTCTTCTATTTCTGAGATTATAAATCTCTATTTTGTGGGATGGATATTTGGGAGAGATCCTTAGTTAGACAGAGAATTGCCTAATATAAAAAAAGATACATTTTTTTGGTCGTCAAATGTTTAGAGCTACGAGACGATACTATTCTAATGAAAATCGTTTCTATAAAACATAGGAATTCTCAGTTTTTGACAATTTTTCTTGAATGTTTGACCATGATTTGGTCATCGAAGACATGGGAGGAATGAGAATCCTGATTCTAGTTTTTTGGCCCCTTTTATGTTGTACGGTATGTAGTGATGTTTCATACCAGTTATCACAACCACCTCAGTAGATGTTGATTCATATTGTGTTTGATTCATCTTAGCTTAGAAAGAATTTATATGATCCATATCATGTTTGGAGGTGGCATGATAATGATGTGGAACATGATTTATTATTGACTAAAGGGACAATCATGATAGTTGATTGTGATACAAAGGTACTCTTTGGGGAAACGGTAACATTTGATTGTGTGTAATGGTAGCATGGTTCTGATTCTAATGAATCATGGGAGAGGGAGGAAATGTTGATGGAATAGTGGATTTATATTTTATATGGGGAATATTCTTCATTAGAATTTTTTGGAGAGAATGTTTCTTTGGTGGGGAGGATGTAACAACATGTTACCATTTTATGGTATTCCAAAACCCCTGCTTTGTTTGAGCATTTGGTTGGGATTCTTTAAGACTAATGTAAGGTGATTTTTAGAATATTCTTTTCTTTTTATTATAGATCATGATTTTTGAATGACCAATGTATTGTCTGGAAAACAATCTACTGGTGTCATGTTTTGGACAGTGGGATATGTATGGTATCTGCATGGTTTTCCCTAACCGTGCACAATTTTCATGGAAACTGTGCCACCGATTTTTTCTAGATCTATTATTTTTATTAATTATTTTGAGTCCACTTTCTAATTTGATGGATGTATGTACTTCAACCCAAACAAGTTTCTTCATTTTTTGGGACTCCCAATAATGAATCATTTCACCAAAAATCCATTCCAGATGTAATCTCTAACAAAACTGTTGTCACTTGATCTAATTACCATTAGTTTCCTCTTCATGTTCTCTTCATCTCGGAATATATCCCATTATCCTTAGGGTTTAGTAGATATTTTTATTGATTTCTGGATATAATTCCTAGTATTTTGGGATCGTAATCTTAGGATTAATCGATTTTTATGTGATACTCATACATTGTGGGAAAATCCAGACTTGGGTTCAGTATTTCAAGATCTGTTGTTTTCAGTTGGTGGTTCTTTTACGATGCCCAAATTTTGATAAACCTAATCTCCTTGTTTAAATTTCTATATTTGGGATTTAAATTAATTTTTTTTTGATTTGAATCAAATGGAATTCAACTATTTATATTGAAAACCTAAATATTAATGAATATGGGGTATTTGAAGAATAATATTGTGTTTTTCCTTTGAAATCAAATTTGGTGAGATTTTAAATTATAAAATTTAATTTATGATTTTGATTGAGAATTTAATTAATTTAATCATTGATTTTTATTAAAAAAAATTACTAGTTGGAATTAAGTGAAGACCCCCTATTACGGAATATTTGAGGTTTGTGATGAAAATGATAGAATTTCTTTTAAAAAAAAAATAAACTATTGAATTCGAATCGGAAATGAATTGTGAGATTTCGTGATTTCCTTTGAAATCATGATTTTGTGAAAAATTATCTTTATATGTTTTGATGGAAACAATAGGGTCTCACCTTGGTGAAAAGGAAGGTTTTATATTAAAACTGGGTTATGGGTTTTAAATACAAAATAAGCATATATGTAATGGAAAATAGGATAAATTTCATTTTCTATTATTAAATGATTTCCCCACCATTTATTTCTACTTGAGTACATTCATGATATAGGTAGTTATTGTTTTATTTTAGATAGATCATTATGGTTCTACAACTTTATAAAAATTCATATCAGCACATGGCATTCCATAAGCGATGGGGATGATATGCTATTACCTTAGGCCTAATGGGGAATATGTACATACATTTTTTTTATTCACAGTGTTGAATCCCTATATCACATTACTATCATAAATAATAGAAACATGACTTTCATTTCTAGAATGATTACATGTTTGATTACATGTATATGCTACTATTATAAATTGTATTACATGCCATGATAATTTATAAAAACATTTTATATAATGTTTTATTTAATCCATTTGTTTGAATTTCTATTTATGTAATGTATGCTTATATTAATGGAAAATTCCATCAATTAAAATTATTTCTATAATATAAAAGGCATATCATGATTTTCTTAATGGAATTTTAATCATTTAAACTATAATGAATTTTTGTATTAAATATATTGTTTTATTTCCAAACATATTTTCTTTAAAACATAGTTCACATTTTGGTTAAATAGATATTGGTATATGATATAGAATATTTTGTTGATATCTTACTGGGATTTAGCTCATACACCAATTCTACCATTGGTATTATGTTTATTAACTCCTTTGAGATTTAATAAAAGGAAGATGTTGTGTTGGAGGTCGATCCTGCTATAGAATATTGGTCTTAGTGAGTTGTGTAATTTGAGACTCTAGGATATTTCCACCTTTTTTTAATTCTGCTTTAGTACATTGGTGGTTATTCCATTCTAATATATTGTACATTTATCATAGTGATGTTTTCCTTTTATATGCATATGGTCTATTTTTCATTTCTTTTTTACATGGTTAGTAACAAAATCATTTTTACTTTCAGTTCGTATAATGCAAAGTGCAAGTCGTCGGCTCATGTGGATCAGGCAGGCCCCTCAGGAAATGTAAGGACATAATCAGTTATTAGGTTACCAGATCACCAGGTTAGTTTGTGATAATATGTTCTACAATAATTTTGTAATACAGATATGGAATAAAGATACAACACATGGAAATAAGAAGGGAAAAAGTAAAATAATTCATTTAGTTGGGATATGAGTTTTATTATATCAGTCATCTAGTATTTTAACTATACATATTTGATATATTATAATGATAAAATATATTTTTTCTACGTTTTTTTGTTATATTTTATTGTTTTTTAGTCATATGGGACATATATTACATGGTATAAATGATGGTATGGTATCACTATTTATTCACAAACATTATACAGTATCTTCTATATTGGTGCAATATTTTATTGTAAGGAATATATAGAGTGAAATTTTATAATCATTTATACAATTATAAACAACATATTTATCATTCTTTTATGATGTTGTTGATTGTGTTATATTATACTTGAATGTGGTCTACTTTACAATTAGATTTGGAATTTCTACATTGGGAGAATCTTTTGTCATTCGTTTTGACAATTGGAACATATTGTTTTATTTAATATAATAGTGCATGCATAATATTGTATTTATGGATATTGATTTATTTGTAATTTTGGAATCATTTGGTTACTTTTTTTATTGTAATCCCCTTTGAGAAAACTGATGTATCTTGGGTTTTTTCACATTATTTTTACCTGTAATTAGTTTTAAAATATAAAAAACATGTATTACTAATAAATATAATTAATAATTGATGAAAATCGAAGTTAAATGAAAATTTAGGAATTTTTTTATCACATTAGAAGATTTGAATCAACATATGGTTATAATTTGATATGATAAAATATTGTGTAATCATGGAATTTCAAAATAAATATTTAGGAAAATATATTTGGAATCATTTTAAAAAAAATTCCATTATTATGTATTATATACAATGTTATATGAATTATTTTTTGTGTTTAATTGACAATAATTTCCACAAAAATATTTACTATAATGATTCTACTAATATTGAGATATTCACAGCTATAGTACAATGTAATTTTTTTTGTGGAAATGCCTATAGGGATGATATATAGATTTTCTCAATTGTGTACTAGAGTGTAGATAATTATATACTATGACATGGAAGTTGAATAGGTGGATAAATTAATTTCTATTCATGATATGTGATATTAAATAATTATTTATAAAAACATTGATATGAGATATCATCACACATCATAGAAACTGATATTTCTATCCCAATGTCATATGAAGTTATATAGAGTATATAATAATCCTTGATATAAGGTATATATTTTTTCATTTATGGAAAAAATAAAAAATATAATTATTTTATAATTTGTACATAAAAGATAATATATATAAATTCATTATAAATTTTAGAAATATTTGGAAATTCAATTTTAATGAAGAACTTTTCATAATTGAAATATTAAATTTTTATTATTATATAATTAAAAAGTTATTTGTTACAAATTTATAATGTAAATAAATTAATGTAATTTTATATTATTAATGATTTTTTCCTTTATAATTCAGTTTGCTGTAAAATTTAGTTTTGATATGTGATATTAATGAAAAAATGTACATTACATGTTTTAAATTTTAAAAAATATAAATATCTGTTAATTATTCAAATTTCATCCATATAATATATGAAATGATCAATATAATATTAATGTAAAAGATTTCACAGTTAATTCTTATATATATATTTTAATATTTATGAATTAGTCCAAATATACCATGTAATTTTTTATGAGTAACTGATCATATTTATGATATATATATATATATGAAAATGTATAATTTTAATATTCAAAAATTAAGAAGTGCTCATGAATTTTCATGTATACATTTATAAAATGTACATTTATTTGTTTATTATATTATGTTTTATATTTTTCAAATGGGGGAATGTTTATATGTGAATATTTTTATGATAAAATAATATTTTATAAGTTTTATTTATAAATTTATTTTAATGATTATATGGATTTTAGTGGTATGTTTAATTTCATGACCCAACCTCATCTAGTCATAAAACTTGCTGTTATATACCGTAGGTCCCATGTAACATATTTGATACCATCCCAAAATGTGATTTGTTATAGACTATGGATTTTTTTCACTAGCAACATCATTTGCTTCTAGCTTATTTTGTCCACACGTGTACACACTCTAATGTAAATAAATAAATAACACTGTAAGAACCCGTTTTTTTATTCAAAAGACTTTGGAATATTCTTGATGATATTCCAGAGCAGCGCCTTCAGACGACATGCGATTCTGAGCCTCGGAGTGGTCGGAATTAAATTTTCAGTGCGTTTACACTAGAAACGCCAAATAAATGGGATAACTCCTAAACGGAGTTCCGGATCAGAGATTCGAGTGAACAGATGGGTCCAAGAAGGGGTTTTTACCCGCAGAATGACATAAAACTTGTCGGTGCGGGATGTTTGGACCCCTCGCCAGCTTCTGGAATGTTAAACTGATTAATTAATTAATTAATTAATTAATTAATTTGTTTAATTGAGAAACACTAGGGGTGTCCCTTCCGGCTTCAGACACCCATAAATATAGCCACGGGTGTCCGTTTTACTTACCGTCTGTGGAAATGTCTTCCTGACGTTGAGGGGAATGTTTTTAGATGGTTATGGGAATTTTTAATTCCTAAAACGAGGGCCCTCAGATGCGCGACGCATCTTTAAGTGGACGAGCGTTTTTTCCGAGAGTCTTGTTTTGGACGGAGCGGACGCGTCCGACGTCCGTTTTGAGCACCGTTAGTGGCTCTGCAACCTTGGCGATGAGGTGGAGGTTTCCAGGGTGGTTTCTGGCATTGAGACTCGAGTTGAGGCATGGGCCCCACGGCTCGTCTTTTGAGCTGCGTGCAACTTTTAGCACCTTTTTCCTCAGACGTCCGTTCGGGGTGTGTGAGTAGTCGATGTTGTTTTTTTTTCTGATGGTATTGCAATGGTGCAATCTGCGCACCCTAATTCGGCATGATGGTTTGGGGCCCATGAGGGTCGTTTGAGCGTCGACGGTGATTTTCCATCTTTATCACCGTGCGACCGTTTTGGACATGTGAGTAATCCATCTTGTGTGCTTTTTCGAGAATATCGCAACGGTGAAATCCATTCGTTTAGTTACGGGACCGGGTTTCGGGTCCCACATGGCACCACTCATGTGTGGTGCACCGAAATGCACCTTTTTCTCCAGATATCTGTTGCACTCATGTGAGTAGTGCTTCTGATGTGTTTTCCCGAGGGGATCGCATTGGTGCGATGCGCCCGACTGTTTTCGGGGCCGATGATCAGGATCACGGGATGTCGTACGGGCGTGAGGTGGTGTTGGTGACTTTTACTTCGGATATCTGTTGGAGGAAAGTAAGTAGTTTATCTCACGTGTTTTTTCACGAGGATTACAATGGTGTGATCCGTTTGGATGTGCGGAGCCTCTTGCGCGATCTTGTGAAATGTGGAATCTGAAAGGTGCTCTGGTGGAGGTCGTCCTACCATGTTTGTAGCGGACCCTTGGCGTGTGATCACACATTCTTGGGATAGTGAAATAAATGGTTCACGAGATGTGGTTGGTCGTGCCTGGGCCTTTGAGGAGGAGTTGTTACGTCACACCTTCGTGTTGACGTTGGGTGTCGTGTGCACGCTAGTCCTTGAGCTGAAAGTGAGGTATACTCTGGGAGTATACAATAATGCTTGGAGTTACATGTGGTTGTTCGTACCTGAAAAAATTTGGGCACTTGGTTGGGGTTACGATGGGGCCACAAGTTGTGTGGGCCCCACGTCTGTGTCGGGTTCTACATTGCGTACTTTGACCTCTCGCGACGTAGAGGGTCCGTCTATGTGTTTGTTTGACCAACAGGATGGAGTTTTTCCCTGGATCGGTGCTCGTTTGTTGACCAGCAGGGTTGAGTGGTCTCCCCTGGTTTCGTTCTCGATGGATCGACTAGTAGAGGTGCTAGTGGCACCCCGTGATGGAACAGGCATTGAACCCCTTTGGGTGAGTTGTGCTGGAGTTGGGTGGCTGCGCGATACCCACTCCGTATTCGGCTGGCCAGAGTTGTACCCTCCAGTGGGGATGGTCAGGGCAGTTCTGAGTTTTACCCTCCAACGGGGTTGGGCAGTGGGTTACTCATTGGCTTCTAGAGTTTACCCTTCAGTAGAGACTGGGAAGTGGGTCGCCCGATGCACTTAGGGTCTACCCTCCAGCAGAGACTGGGCAGTGGGTTGCCCGACACACTTAAGGTCTACCCTCCAATAGAGACTGGGCAGTGGGTCACCTGAAGACCTCTTAGGGCCTACCCTCAAGCAGGGCTGGACAGTGGGTCACCCGTCGTTCAGTTTCAGGTCTACCCCCCAGCAAGGCTAGGCAGTGGGTTGCCTGTCGACTTATTCCAGGTCTACCCTCCAGCGGGGCGGGGCAGTGGGTCACCTGATGATGTGTTATGGTTTACCCTCCAGCGGGGCTGGGCAGTGGTTCGCCTGATGATGTATTAAGTTCTACCCTCCAGCGGGGCTGGGCAGTGGGTCGTTGGATGATGTGTTATGGTTTACCCTCTAGCAGGGATGGGAAGTGGGTCACCCAATATCTTATTATGGTTTACCCTCCAACAGGGCTGGCCAGTGGGTCGTCTGACGATGTATTATGGTTTACCCTCCAGCAGGGCTGTGTAGTGGGTCACCCGATAGCATATTATGAATTACTCTCCAGCATGGCTGGACAGTGGGGACACCAGTTGGCATTCCAGGATCAGTCATTTCTACTAGGCTAGCATGTGTCTTTCCTCTGTGATTACCGGAGCGGGGACCCCTGGTTACGGGTCAGTGTTGTAACGACTTTGACTGTGAGGAGACCTCTTGACTACGGGTCAGTGAAGAGGCGGGTTTGACTTAACCCAGAACTCTCAAGTATGAGGGGCGCTTTACCCCACCGAGACACGTTCTTATGACGCAACCTAAAACCATGCGGGCGAGTCAGTTCAACCCAAAGCGGATAGTGTCTAGGTGCGGTGGTTTGAGCCTCATGACTTGCGATTCGGGGAAGACGTGCGGGATGCTGGGCATCGATGGTGTTAGATTCTGGGACTGTTGGATAATTTTTCTTGGGCTGAGCTACAGGACGGAGATTCTCTTATGAGCTTGTTCAGGCTTCTTGGAAAATCATATATATATATATACCTCGTACGAGTACCCACTCCTTGGGTTTTGGCTACTCTCCTTCCAGGAGAGGCGAACACACGTGGGGTATGCCACATGTTTTCCGTGTCTAGCTTCTCGTGGTTGGATTAGTCTACTCTACTACTAGGTAGTGAAGACTCGACGAGAAGTTCATCTTCTCACCGTTTCTAGCTCCTTGTGTCTGGATGAGTCTACCTCCTTTTTCTTGTTGGGTTGAGCTGGAATCTTCACTGCGCTCTTGGTTGTACTCCATTTTCTTTCCAATATTCACTCTACTGATCACCCTTTGGTACCTCATTTTGTTGCTCCCTCAAGCCTTCGGGGTATCCTGCTGAGTATTTTTATACTCACCGCTGCTTGGGATTTTCCTGCACTTGGTGTGCCCTTGCAGAAGACGGACAGGTGGAGCGTGACTTCAGTGGAGCATAGGATCTTGGGAGCTTGGACCGCGTGCAGTGGTCATAGACGGGTCCTAGGTGGGAGAGCTGTCAGCTGTTTCTTTTGTTTACCTCTTGCCGGGTTGTGGCACTTTTTGGATTGGTACGTGTTTTTCCTCTTTTTCATTTTGGGCACTTTTCTTATAATGATTAGAGGTTGATGCACTCTTGTGGTTGTTTATAGCAGTTACCCTTTTGCTTTCATTTTTACTCTACACTTTTGCATTGACTGTGATGCGTGTGGGTGCGTACAGGTGCTTAGGCAAAGGCCTCCCCGTGTTGTTGTGCATTCGCCGCTGGTCGCCAGCCCTTGGCCAATGGAGGCGGGCCTGGGGTAGTTGCGGCTCTAGCCCAGGTAGGGTCAGGTCTTGAAAAAGTGGTATCAAAGGTGGTCTGTTCCGTGGGAATTTGTTCGGATGTCCCTAAAATGAAAGAAATCGGTTGGGATTTAGGGCAACAGTGTTAACATGTCTCGAGAGCGGCTCCCAGGCCAGGGAGTCCAGTGATGGTGCGGCGTCCTACGTATCCATTCACCAGGACCTTGATAACCCGCTTTTTGACTCACCATGCTGATACGCTTGTTGCAGGGAAGTTTGTTTGTGCATCACATAGGACTGAGTCTTTGAATGTCTTTCTTGAGTCAACTCCCCATCGTTGCTGTTGTTATATACATATATGCTAATCTGACCGTGTCACTCTTTGAAAATATTCAGGATGTCTCCGCGAGGACAACCAGCCAGGATACCAGCTTTGGTTTGTGACGACGACCCTATGAGCTACGAGGCCACAGTCCAGGACCCATCGTGTGAGCCCCTTTCTCCGGGTGGGCCGGTAGCAGCACCCCCACCTGTTGAGCAGCAGGCAGTTTCAGTAGAGCATGATGAGCTTGAGCGCAGGTTGAGCGCACTGCGTGAGTTACAGCAGCAAGGACCACTGAGGTTCAGTGGTGAGCCATACCCTCATGTAGCAGAGGTTTGGTTCGAGGCAGTGGTTCGCCTTTTCTGTCTTGTGCAGACGCCGACAAATCAGGGAGTGCCTTTGGCAGCAACCCTTTTTCGTGGAGAAGCTCGGTGTTGTTGGATTCTGGTGACTCGTCTTCTTGACGAGTCGTCGCTTTCATGGGACGACTTCCAGTTGTGGTTTTTAGAGGCATTTTTTCCCTCCTGATTTTCCTCTTTTCATATTCAGGAGCTCATGCAGTTTCAACAGGGAAGGATGACGGTGGCAGAGTACGCGGCAAGTTTTGCAGACCGTGCATGCTTTTACATGGACTTGGTCCATGACGACAACTTCCGAGCATGGAAGTTTGAGCAGGGTCTCCGCCAAGAGATTCTTGCTATCAAAGTACCCTTGAGAATTTCCACATATGTCGGGGTTCTAGAGCAGCCACTGGTGACAGAGGGATTCCTTTCAGGTTTTGCGGTTGGTAGAGGCAGTGGGCGCGACGGAGTCGGGACGTCTGCCGTGGATAGCAGGCACTGGAGGACAGGACCTTGATGCAGGTGGCCTCCCCACTACCGTTTTCGGAGACGTGGTCGTATACCATTGTGGCGAAAATGCGCAGGGCCTCAGCCGAGGATGCCCTTCCGTGAGTGGATCTCGGGCCGTGGTCGTACACCACAGTGTCGTCGGAAGGCACCAAGGTAGCCCAGGGAGCACCGGTTCTATTCTTGTGACGGGCGAGGTCACTTGGCACTAGACTTCCTGACCCGAGTTGCTGAGAGCTTCGGGCAGGCAGCAGTCGCACCACCATGGAAGAGGCAGCACCGTGATCAGAGTAGTGGCCAGAGAGGTGGTGCTAGCAGAGGAGCGGGAGGAGATGGATTTGGGGGACGACATTACAAGATCTCCCCATCACCACTAGGTGGTCCACGTTAGGCTCCGTGATCTGACGGTTGGGACCACAGACAGCCACGAGCTTTTGATGTCTACGATCCTATAGAGAATGGGATGGTGAGAGGTACCCCTTGTGACTCTTCTACTTCTTGCAGAAGAATTGTTAGGCTCTGAGTGTGAAATTATTTTCTCGTTGGTCCTTTTTTGAGTTGTGACCACGCTGACGCAGGGCGTCGGGTGTAACCCTATGACGGTAAAGAAAATGGCGTGAGACCTTCTCCTTTAGTCGATGGTGTTGGCTCCTTCGCTTCCGAGTCTGTAAGAGAGTCTTGGTTGAGAGACATCGACTGTGGAAATCCTGCATGACCAGATATCCATGGGTGTTTCACCATATGGATATTCTAAATGGGGGAATCACCGGGACTTGTTTCAGGAGCGGGCGGTGATTCCAGTCGTTTCATGCGACGTAGAGGTTTGACCAGGGAGGTGAGCTACCCCCGAGAGTCTTCAGGTCATTTGAGACCGTGCAAAGGGATGGCGAGGTTGTCTACCACCACTCACTATCCCAAAAGTCTAAAGTGGCCTCACGACATTGGAAAGAGCTGACATTGCGTGAACGGATAAATCTTTTGGTCTGTGTGCGGTGACGCAAAGCTGTGCATGGGTTCCTCTGGTTATGGGAATGCCAGGTGTGGGCTTAGTACCCTGTGTTTCTCCCAAGTTTTGCTTTTCGGGGATGAAAATCATGAAGGAGGGAATATTGTAAGATCCCGTTTTTTGCTAAGAAATACTTTGGAATATTCATGATGATATTCCAGAGAAGCGCCTTCAGACGACGTGCGATTCTGAACCCCGGAGTGTCCAGAATTAAATTTTCAGTGCATTCACACTGGAAATGCCAAATAAATGGGATAACTCCTAAACAGAGTTCCGGATCAGAGATCCGAGTGTACGGATGTGTCCAGAATAGATATTTTACCCTTGGAACGACATAAACCTTGTCGGCACGGGATGTTTGGACCCCTCGCCCACTTCTGGAATGTTAAACGGATAAATTAATTAATTAATTTATTTGTTTAATGGAGAAATGCTAGTATCTCTTAAACGGTGGCTAGGATTGGAAAACTGAGGTCACCGTTGAGTTCGAAGCATGCCGTTTACCCTAGTAGGGGTATAAGTTTTGCGGGAGCGGACCGTTTTTGAAATATGGCCCAAGAGGGGTTTTCGTAATTTTGCGGCTTCAGACGTTAATTTTTATAACTTCTAAACGGATGCTTGGAATCAAATTATGAGACCACCATTGTGCTCGAGATGTGGTTTTTACCCTAGGGGAAGCTTAACCTCGACCTCGTCGGGCGTTTCGGGTACAGGGCCCAAGTCGGGAGTTTAAGTGTATTATTTTTAAACACTCCCCCCATCTCTTGGTGGTTCTCCCTGGAACAGAAACCCTCTCCCTCTCCTCCTCCATCTCCGGCGAGGCGGTCTGGTGAGGTGACTCCGGTGATGTTTGGTGATTCCGGTGGATCGATGCGAAGCTCCAGGCGAAGCCCAACGAGGTAGGGGTTACGTTTTGAGTTTCTTTTGTTCCCGAGCCCCCTTTGACTCCCAATTTTAGCATTGAATTTTTGTTTGATCCTCGATAAAAGTCCATGTGTGCGTATTACGTGTTCTAATCTCTCTAACGCATATTTAGGTTTCAGTTTTGGAGTTCGGAGGAACCCGAAATCATTCGCCGATGATTGCGGGTTTTTGGAGGAGTTAGGGGGTGTTCCGACAGGTAGGCGCGGCGGCCAGCCATGCAAGACGGCGGCACAGTGAGTCGGACGACGACGGCGACCTCCGGCACGGTGGCCTGTAGGCGGCGACTTTGGTTCTCGGCGGTGGCGTGGTGAGCTGGCGGCGGCACGGCGTGTGGGCGGCGGCGCGGCGCTTCCTGCGGGCGGCGGGGCGTGGTCGTCCGGGTAGACAGGGGTCGCGGCGCGACCCCTCGCGAAGAACCGAGACCCGCTTCCAGCGGGTCTCCTCGAAGACCGAAGACCGTCCTCGTGGCCGGTCGGCTGAAGCGGGAACCTCGAGGGGATCACGGGTCCGCGGCCGGCCGGCTCGGGTCGGCCCAGGCCTGGTGGACCGGCCAGATAGGCCGGTCCAGCCCAAGGGTTGTCCCTTACGGCTTTGGACAACCGTAAATATAGCTATGGGTGTCTGTTTTATGTGCCGTCTGTGGCAGTGTCTTCCTGATGTTGAGGGGTACGTTTTGAGATGGTTTCTGGAATTTATAATTCCTGAAACATGGGGCCTCGGAGGTGTGACATGTCTTTAAGTGGACGAGTTTTTTCCCCGAGATTATTGTTTTGGACGGCGCGGACGCGTCCGACGTCCATTTTGAGCGCCGTTGGCGGCATTGCGACCTTGGCGCTGAGGCGGAGGTTTCTAGGGTGGTTTCGGGCGTTGAGACTTGAGTTGGGGTGTGGGCCCCATAACTCGTCGTTTGAGCTGCGTGCAACTTTTAGCGCCCTTTTTCCTCGGACGTCTGTTTGGGGCATGCGAGTAGTCGATGTTGGGTGTTTTTCTGAGTGGATTGCAATGGTGCAATCTGCCCGCCCTAATTCGGCACGATGGTGCTTGGCCCACGAGGGCCGTTTGAGTATCAACGGTGATTTTCCATCTTTATCATCGGACGACCATTTTGGACAAGTGAGCATTCCATCTTATGTGCTTTTACAAGAGGATCGCAATGGTGTGATCCGTTCGTTGAGTTTCGGGACCGAGTTGCGGGTCCCATGTGGCACCGCTCATGTTTGGTGCACCGGAATGCACCTTTTTATTCGGATATACGTTGCAATCATGTGAGTATTACTTTTGACATGTTTTCCCGAGGGGATCGCATTGGTGGGATGCACCCGACTGTTTTCAAGGCCGAGGCTCGAGATCACGAGACGCCTTACTGGCTTGAGGCGGTGTTTGTGACTTTTTCGTCGGATATCCATTGGAGACGAGTAGGTAGTCGATCTCGCGTGTTTTTCCACGAGGATTACAACGGTGTGATCCGTTAGGCTGTGCGGAGCCTCTTGCGAGATCATGGGAAATGTGGAATGTGAAAGGTGCTCTGGTGGCGGGTCGTCCTACCATGTTCGTAGCGGACCCATGGCGTGTGATCGTGCATTCATGGGAGAGTGATATAAATGGTTCATGAGATGTGGTTGGTCGTGCCTGGGCATTTGAGGTGGAGTTGTTATGTCATGCCTTCGCGTTGACGTTGGGGGCCGTGTGCACGCTAGCCCATGGGCTGAAAGTGAGGTATACTCTGGGAGTATATGGGAATTCTTGGAGGTACACGTGGTTGTTCGTACCTGAGAACGTTTGGGCACTTGGTTGGGGTTACGATGGGGCCACACGTTGTGTGGGACCCAATTTCGTGCCGGGTTTGGCTTTGCGTACTTTGACCACTCGCAACGTAGAGGGTCCCTCTGTGTGTTTGTTTGACCAGCAGGGTAGTGTTTTTCCCTGTCTCAGTGCTCGTTTGTTGACCATCATGGTTGAGTGGTCTCCCCCTGGTTTCGTTCTCGATGGATCAGCCAGTAGAGGAGCTAGTGGCACCCCGTGATGGAACATGTGTTGAACCCCTTTGGGTGAGTTGTTCTGGAGTTGGGTGGTTGTGCGATACCCACTCAGTGTTCGGTTGGCCAGAGTTGTACCCTCCAGTGGGGATGGCCATGGCAGTTCTGAGTTTTACCCTCCAGTTGGGCTGGGCAGTTGGTTACTAATCGGCTTCTTGGATTTACCCTCCAGTAGAGACTGGGCAGTGGGTTGCCCGACGCACATAGGGTCTACCCTCTAGCAGAAACTGGGCAGTGGGTTGCCCGACGTACTTAGGGTCTACCCTCCAGCAGAGACTGGGCAGTGGGTCACCCGATGACTTCGTAGGGCCTACCCTCCAGCAGGACTGGGCAGTGGGTCACCCGTCGTTCAGTTCCAGGTCTACCTACAACAAGGCTGGGCAATGGGTCTCCTGTTGACTTATTCTAGGTCTACCCTCAAGCGGGGTTGTGCAGTGGGTCGCCTGATGATTTGTTATGGTTTACCCTCCAGTGGTGCTGGGCAGTGGGTCTCCTGATGATGTGTTATGGTTTACCCTCCAGCGGGGCTGGGCAGTGGGTCTCCTGCTGATGTATTAAGGTCAACCCTCCAGCGGGGCTGGGCAGTGGGACTCCAGATGATGTGTTATGGTTTACCATCCAGAAGGGCTGGGCAGTGGGTCACCCAATATATTATTATGGTTTACCCTCCAGCGGGGCTGGGCAGAGGGTCACCTGAAGATGTATTATGGTTTACCCTCCAGCAGGGCTGGGCAATGGGTCACCCGATTTCATATTATGAATTACCCTCCAGCATGGCTGGGCAGTGGGGACACCGGTTGGCATTCCAGGCTCAGTCCTTTATACTAGGCTAGCTTGTGGCATTCCTCCGTGATTACCAGAGCGGGACCCCTGGTTACGGGTCAGTGTTGTGACGACGTTGACTTTGAGGAGACCTCTTGACTATGGGGCAGTGGCGAGGTGGGGTTTGACATAACCCGGAACTCTCAAGTACGAGGGGTTCTATCCCCCACAGAGACTTGTCCTTGTGAGGTGACCTAAAACCGTGCGGGCGAGTCAGTGTCACCCAAAGTGGATAGTGTCGAGGTGCGGTGGTTTGGGCCCCTTGACTTGCGATTCGTGGTAGACGTGCGGGATTCTGGGCATCGATGGTGTTAGCTTCTGGGACTATTGGCTACTTTTTCTTTGGTTGAACTACAGGACGGAGATCCCATTACGAGCTTGTTCGGGCTTCTTGGAAGAGCATATATATGTATGTACCTAGTACGAGTACCCACTCCTTGGGTTTTGGCTACTCTCTTTCCAGGAGAGGCGAAGACGCATGGGGTATGCCACGTGCTTTCCGTGTCTAGATTATCATGGTTGGATGAGTCTACTCTCCTGCTAGGTAGCGAAGACTTGATGGGATGTTCATCTTCTCACCGTTTCCAGCTCCTTTTGTCTGGATGAGTCTACCTCCTTTCTCTTGTTGGGTTGAGTTGGACTCTTTACTGCACTCTCTGTTGTACTCCCTTTTCATTACCCTGTTTTCTCTACATCTCACCCTTTGGTACCTCCTTCTGTTGCTCCCTCGAGCCTTCGGGGTATCCTACTCAGTATTTTTATACTCACCCATGCTTGGGCTTTTCCTGCACTTGGTGTGCCCTTGCAGACGAAGGACATGTAGAGCGTGACTTCAGTGGAGCATATGATCTTGGGAGCTGGGACCACCTGTGGTGGTCGTAGCCGGGTTCCAGGTGGGAGACCCGTCAGCTGTTTCTTTTGTTTACCTGTTGCCAGGTTGTGGCACTTTTTGGTTGGGCGCGTGTTTTGCCACTTTTTCCTTTTCGACACTTTTCTTGTACTGTTTAGAGGTCGATTCACTCTTGTGGTTGTTTATAGCAGTTTCCCTTTTTATTTCCTTTTTTCTATTCACTTTTCCATTGAGTGTGCTGCGTGTGGGTGCGTACAGGTGCTTAGAAAATGACCTCCATGAGTTGTTGTGCCTTCGGCGCAGGTCGCCAGCCCCTGGCCTATGGAGGCGGGCCTGGGAGAGTAGCGGCTCAAGCCCGGGTAGGGTCGGATCATGACAACCACAATCCAAATATTATTCGATGATAATAATACTTATATATGGACATCAAACTATTTATCATACTAAAATAAATGGAATAAATTATTGAAAATGGTGTAATCATTTAGTCCTTTAACCATTTAAATTTCTATGGTGTTATATTTCCATAACCCCCATAGACATCCACATCATAGTTTTGGACCCTTTATATAATCCCAAGCAGTGACACTACTATTTTGGTTTGATTCTACTCGTATACCAGTATAACAGCTCATCTTGATTGACAAAAAATTCACGATACCTTTTTCAAAATGGAAGTTGGGTCCTATCACGATAGGTGAAAAACAATTTCCATTTTGACCTTCATTATACCCTCTCTAGGGCTAACCCAATGCCTCAAATGGTTCATGTCACTAATATATTCTCCCAATACAATTCATGTTCTTCCAATTTTATTTTTATTCAATCACACACAACCTAGAAAAAATCCCATGATGTCACCCATTATGACACTATTGCATTCCAAGAATGCTTAACTATAAAGTTATAATCTGGAATGCTATCTATAAGAATTGATCCTTTTGACGAGATGGGTAATAATATTTTATGTTTTAAAACATGGTCTTTGTAAGGTATTAGATATACAATTATTTTAAATTCAAAATGTTATCGTGTTTATGAAGACAGTTTTAAATTGATTAGTTTTTATTAATATATTATGTTATATAGTGTAAAAAATTACATTTATATTATCAATTACTATTGTGTAATGATCAAATGAAAAGGGGATTTTTTTATTAAATATCACATTACTAGAAGGAGGGAAGTGCTATTATGATAAGTTTTGTTATATTTCCTCACATTCAATATATTATCATGGATGGAAATTTGGTTTTATATAATTTAATCTATAATTTGAATGAGTTTCATGTATAACTATAATTTGATCTATTTTTTAAAATTTATAAATTCCCATCAAGACGAATATATAATAGATATAATTGATATAATTGTGATATATATATTATTTTAGAAATTTTAAAAATGTGTATTTGGTGTATTAAAAAATGATTATTAAAAAAATTTAATTAGATATAAACATAAATATAAATAAATCCTGAGATAACTTATACAATATATGTAAAAAATTATATTGTGGGATAAGATAAAAAAACTAAAAATGTAGTCAATTATATTAAATCCAATTTGATGACAGTTCATTACCCTAATAATCATTTTTAGTGGGTTTTTCTATAGACAAGTGACTCTCAATTATAATGTATATGTTTTATATGGTAATTTAACTATGTATTTAGAAAAAAATAATGTAGGCCCATTGTATATTGAATTATGTAATTGTATGATTAGGGATTTACTTTTACATATAACATTAATTGAAATGATATCCTTTATGAATGTTCTCTAGAATATCTGTAATAATTTTCCAGTAATGTTGTTTTATAATTAACATTATCTGATTTTAATATAATATTTATAACATGAATTTCTAACAAAATATTATTGAAATTAAATAAATGATAAATTGTGCTAAAATTATAGTGAAATATTTAAGTTTTATATTGAAAAATATAATCGAGAAAGGAATCAATATTTATGTGGTTTAATATATAATGATATTAGTAATTAAATACTTATAAGATGTGAAAATAATATGATAAATCACTTGTATATGTAATACAAAACAAATTATCTATTCAAATGTATGATATATCGTTGAGAATTATAGGATTAAATGATTTTTTTTACAATTTTGTCAACAATAGAAATTTTATTACTTTTATTAATAATAATTATTATTTTATAACTATATTTTTTAGAAATGAATTATTCTTATCAAAAATCAATACGATGTGATATCAATTTTTCGCCACACTTATGTGACAGATAATATAAAAAAAAATTTGATGACCATTCACTAATGTTGATATTTAACTATATATTATAGATTTATTAATGAATTACAACATTTATTTTCATTGAATTATAAATTTATAAGTTGAATTAGTTCTATATTTTATAATTTATTAGTATTTCAAGAATTAATCTAAATTTATATATTTAAAAGAATACAATTTCATTGTTTTTCAGAATAAAATTAATTCTATTTGTAATAATTTTTTGAACATATATTCATTAATTTATATTATATCCTAGATAGTTCAATGTATAATATATGAAATAATATTAACATGTTTATTTATTCTAAAAAAATATTCTAGTATATTTGAAATTATAAAAATGAAATGCATGTAAATATATGATAATGTCGATAGTTTGAATTATATATATAAAAAAATTAATATTTTCAAATATACATAAGTTGATAAATTATAGGAAATTACAATTTTTAATTAGAAATATTAATATTCATGTTGAGTATATTATTTATTGATATATCTGGTTGAATGTGATATTATATATTTGGTGTATATTTTTTTGGAAATGATGAAATGATTTATTTTTTCAAAATAATATATGGAACCAAATTTTATTAGTGTATTGATAGATATTTAAAAAATAAATATACTAATGAAAATTTGATAAGTTAACCATCAAGTGGTGTCGAATAGTTACATACTTAAAAAATTTAATATTTTATTATGTAATCCCACTAAGATGTGTCTCATCTAAATTTAATGAATAATCTACAAAATTCTATATGAATTTGGATTGTCCTATTCTTAAATTTAATTGGATTAGGTTTTGAAGAGAAAATTTTATGCATTAATTTGTAATACTACTTTGAAATATTTTGTATTTATTAGTAATTAATGGATATAGTGTGATATCTTTTTCAAATAATCTATAAAAAATAAAATGTTTTTTTATTTTAGATGGTCTATTTCATTTAGAGAAATATAAATTTCATGAATGAATTATGTGTAATAAATGACCTTGTAGACGTCTGTAAGAAAAAATAGTAATGTATTTTATGATTAATGATGAGGAATATTTATATTATCTTGTGACAACAATGTTTAATCATAATAAAAATATTTGTTGTTAAGAAGAGTAGGTCAGTCTGAGTAAAATTATTATTATGTTAACATTGGAGATATTTTCTCTAACATTAAATACAATGAATTATTTACTAAAAAAGAAAACATATTTCCCATTCATCTTAAAAACATGACATATATACAATTTAACAAATAATTATATTTTATGGAAATATTTTGGACTGATTTTAGTAATATCCTCAAGTTCAAGAGATGAATTTAGGATATATTCATGATATTTATTGTAATGAAAATCAAATTATATGAGTTCAATAATTGTAAGTAACAAAAATTAATAATAATAGATACATTTTTTGGTCTATATGATTCAATTAATTTTTTACCCAACAAATAATAATTAATTAATGTCCTAAATTTTATTTTCATTATTTGTTAATATTAAATGGAATAAATATGTGACCTAGAGTTGAGGCGACATGTTATTAGGAGGCCTAGGTACCACCGAATTAATGATTGAAATATATTAAAATATTAAATAGGACAGAAACATAATTATAGTTAAAAATATGAATAAATTATTAATGGGTTCCCATGTCAAAAATCATAGTCCACCATTGTGTCCTAAGAGGCATCATTAACCTAGTAAAGGCCTATCATCGTTTGGTACATGCTATAAACAAGTGGTTTTAGACTTTTAATTAATATAATATAATAAAATTTTATTTTATTTGATTATATTTCATTGATGAAGTGACAATTTATTTTATATAATCGTAGAGGAATGGATCAAATGTTATACTCATTACATTGGAATTCCATTGATTCTCTAGAGAGAAACCATAGAGAATAATATCAATGAAGAATGATGGTAGAACCTTCACATGATGATCATAAGATGATGTTCTCGATAGATCATTCTAACAATGATGATGCGGAAACCTATCATCTTCATCAAGGGATCCAAATCAAAGGTTTGGTTTGATTTTTTTAATTTCTATTTCCCCATTAATTAATTCACGGATGAACACGGACCGACCAATGAAAATGTTGATCCACATATCAATCATTCTTTTATGGTGGGCATTAATTATGGGGTTTTATTGGTGTTTATATATTGAGAATTGATATTTATTTTTCGATCGTTCGTACATGCATGTATTGATCCCATAATGAAGAATGATCGATGTTCAATCAAAGGGATGTTAATTGTTCACTTTCAGTTCACATATTTTTTTTGAGTTCTTCATTCTTCGTGGGTTAAGACTGGTTGATCAATGCGCCTTGGAATATTTGTGTAACAATCCATATTTGAAGATACGACGTCAGGGTGACCTAAGAGAGGTGAGACTATTTATACAATAGTTTGATCGAAGCTATTAGGGAATACATATTTTATGGATGATTTATAACAAGATGAAAATAATTGGATTTTGGTGCTAATTGAAGTCCTGAAACTCACTGATTATGTGTTGTGATTTGTAGATAAACCAGATACAATATTTTTGAGGTGAACAAATTATTTGATTTAGATTGGGATCATCAACCGATTCACGTGGAGGAAGAACAATGGATTTAGAAAAATCTAGATGAAAGTAGCGTGTTACTTGGGGTTACATGGCAGATGGTCCCCAGTGAGGGTCGACTCAGTTTTTTGGAGTTAGATAAATTCTATATGGAATGTAATGATTTTACACATAGTATAGGCCCTTACCGAATAATCTAAATTCATCTAGGGGGATACACATACATAGTGTGGAGTACATGGGTTTCCATCATGGTGTGTACCCCACCACACGACTTATCATAGACTGAGTACAAAGAGTACCCCATGCACTATTACATGTGTTGAGATATAGGGGTTGTCAGTGGGTCATGATACTAGACCAGAGTAAATGGGTCGACCATGGATGGATGGACATTTCATGTGACACTTATACAGATCATGTAACCATATTGTACATGACATGTTCTAAATGACATGGGATGTTGTACATAGGATGTAGCTAGAGCCAATGGAAACATCGTGTGACCCTAATACACTTAATGTATCACATTATACATGTCTTGAATTTCATTACCACTATATCATAGAAAAGATTATTTAGGGTTTGTCCCCATGTTAATTTTTCTGAATGATGATCAATATCATTTTTTACTCATATGATTATGAATCTTTCATTTGGACATCCCATAAATAGTTTTTTGGAATCCCCCAAACCCTTGAGAGGCTGGAAGTCAGATCATCTATTCTTTAATCATTCCCTAGGTATATTCAATGGTATTTATGTGTCCAACGTCACCTAGAATTTATCCTCTACTAACTAGGTTAAAATAGATGGAGTTTTCGGTGACACTTCATGGCCCTCAATGTGATCATCATCTGATGTATTGTATTTATCACTTAAAATCTATCAATTTATCACTCTCATGATGGTTCCTGAAGAATAATACATATCTGATGGACTCAAACAGTGCTATCATACCCAGGAGTGTGTTTTCATTATTTAGTGTTTCATGGAATCATCGAGATAACCCCCAAGTGGAGGAAAGTCATGGTTTTGACCTACCTCTATAATTTTTTTCTTGGTTGAGTTTATATGGATATTATAATTATATGTGTTGTAGTCATATTATTTATAGATCATACTATAACATTCCTTTGCATACTTTATTTTGGTGTTGGTGTGACCCATTATGTATTTTTATAATCACCCATGCACATGATTTTCCTACACGTGTTTTGTATTCTAGAGATGAGAGACCATTTTTATGGAGTCCAAGGTGGAGTAGTACTAGAAAGTGCTTTCTGAGTTTAAAAAGGACTATTTTTCCCTATATATTTGTGCAGTAGTCCTAGTACATCTCTATAATGGATTTAATTTTCATAGTTTATGCACATTTTGGTGGCATTGTATTCTTTCCTGGATTACATTACATTAATTAAATTTCTTATCGAACTCTGTTTCGAATATAGTGTTATGGTTCATTTTTTCATTGTGGATATTAAATGTTAGAATATGTGGGCTTTAATAATTATGTGTATGTATATGTAAATATGAAGTACATTCCATGTTTCTAATGTGCCTACTCGGTGCAATTCACCACCCCCTTGAGAATTAGAGGTGGGATTGGGGAGTTATGGCTTGGTCCCCACTTGGATGGGTCATGACAGAGTGGTATCATAGGTGGTTGGTTCTATCATGCATCCAATAGTGTTTGATGATGGTTTTAGTATATCGTGTTAAGTTTATAGAGTTCATTTTGTAGGCCATGAACACCATGTTTTTTTTCCCATCTAACATATCCCTACACCAGGACACATATTATCCAAATATATACTCGGTATATGAGAACACTATTTTTGGTGAAAAAATAATGAAACATGCATCATATTGGAAATTGTTTTGGATTCCATGCCCTTCTTGAGTCAAATCTCCCAATATACTAATTGACCATGGTGCATCGTAGGTTTTCAAATATTATGCCTCTATAACACATACCAACAAGGATTTATCATATCAATCATGAGGATGTCCACCTCAGTGATGATGATTTGATACATGTACATGTTTTTTAGATGTTACCTACATGTCATGCACACAGTTTACCACCACATATGGAGTATCACATGGTACTCGTAGTACCAACTGATTAAGAGTGCAGTATGAGCACACATAATGAGTTTTAGATACCAATACCACTTATTTTTTTAGGTGACACAAAACATCAAATGACTGAAGA
This sequence comes from Viscum album, assembly GCA_963277665.1. Taxonomy (NCBI): domain Eukaryota; kingdom Viridiplantae; phylum Streptophyta; class Magnoliopsida; order Santalales; family Viscaceae; genus Viscum; species Viscum album. Next base: position 2,005,112,940 of record OY728136.1, read on the forward strand.
CTAGCCAGAGTTGTTGACCCGGGTTTTACTTTTGGTCAGTTCACCAACAGATCAGATGGTTGTCCTGGTAGTTATCTTTCTACACATACTACTAGGGAGATGATAGAGTTACTCTATACAGAATCATGATAAGGATGATCTTTCATTTATGGACTTCTAGTGACTATTTAGAGATGAATTATCACTAGATATGTTGAGTGTCATCTTAATACAAGAGGTTATTCATCTCTAGTAGGGTGTAATGGAATCAGCTAATTATCAAAGTGGTTCACTAACCATTCCATGTACTACATTAATATGGTTCTATATCATTAAATTTAGGCTCTGAATATCGAGCATGGTATGTGTAGAGATATCCTATCCAACTTAATCTCTAAATTAATATTGATATATATTGGGGCGATTGAGTGACATTTTGTTGTTGAGATATTAATGGATGAGAAGATAAATACAGTAATAGTATGTAGTGGATGAGATGGTGCATATACCTTGGTAGCTGGGATCCAACTTCATTCTTAGGGATCTAGATGTGGCAGAAGTATCAGGAGGAGGTCCTAGGACAAGGGATCTACGGTTCATGTCTTATAGGGTGGATCTAGTCATCCTAGAGAGAGGTGGTGTTATCCATGTGATGGAAAAGTATATCGCAACTGAGATTGTGAGAAGGGCCATGGCATTGATAGGAATACTGTGTATGTACCACCAATAGAGATAAAACGACAAGCGTTGGTAGTCCCACTAAGTGGAAGGCGAAGAAAATAAGTAGTGAGAGAAAAATAAGGTGTTTGATATTTCGTCGTGTTTCTACCATCAACCCTAGGTGGCCTATGCTAGGATGTTGGAGATGGAGGACAGGGGTAGGGACACATACATTCAGTCAATAAATATAATCCAAGGGCTCAATGAATAATTCAATGTATGATTAGTGTCTTTTTTACTATAGATTCCAAACTAATAGACACATGTGATATTCCTTCATTTATCAACACATATAATGTACGAGGCCTTGAGAATTTGGTTGAACTATTGAATCATACCATACAATTCGATATACCAATGTTTGAAGACTCTATGTCCACACACTTATTCTGATAGTGTGACATAATTCATGGATTTGAGTGATTCAGTTGGAACCACTTCGTGGTAGTGTCAAGCCCTTATGACATTATTCTTGGTATGTATTTCTTATTTATGATACATGCACAAATTAACTGATTTAGGTAAGGAGTGAGGTTTTTCATAAAAGTTGATCAATTTTTTGATATTTCAATTAAAAGGAATCTAATGATTCATAGAATGGACTCATGCATAGGTGGTTGTAGCCGATTGCTCATCAGTTGGCTCAATTAAACCTTAGTACAACTAATGTAATCAGTTACCAGATTCCTACAGCAGTGGAAGAGTATGATGATGCCTTCTCTATAGAATATCTAGTCTTACCTATACTATGAGAGATAAAACATTTCATTAAATCACACCTCGAGGAAGAACCGATATATGCACCAAGATATCTAATGGATCTAGTGGCACATCGTGAGCTGTGGTTGCAGTTTATGGCCTTTCAATGGTGGAGATTTCTGAGTCCCAAATTTCCACCCAATGAGACCCTATTTTTGTCTCCCATAAATGAATATTGGAGTTTTAGGTTGTGTGGGGACTACTGGTGCTTGAACTAGGTTTCCATGATGTACATGTATCCACTTTGAAAGGTTGTTGACCTCTTCAATTAGCTGAGGCATTCGTAATGGTTCTCTAATGTTGAACATCGACTAGGATACCACCATCTGCGAGTACGAGATAAGGATATGACAAAGAAAAAATTAAGATTTCTTTATGGTCACTATGAGTACTTCATGATTCCCTTTTGATGTGATGAACACCCTGACAGTGTTCATATGACTCATAAACATGACCATTCATTGTTATTTAGTGTGGTTCCTGGTAGTATTCATCGATAATATCTTTATGTAATTGGTATCTGAGGAGGAAAAAAATAGAAACATATAAATGGTTCATGATGTACTCCATGTGAACTTTATTAATAGGTAACACTCATAATTTTAACTATGGACTCTCACGGTCCAAAATTTGGAACATGTTGTCTCAATAGATTGGGTGGTTGTAGACCTGGTCATGGATGTTTTAGTGCTAGCATCATAGCGAAATAAAAGCATGATAAATGTGTGGATATTTTATGAGACATGAGGATATTACTGGAGATTCATAACTAGTTTCTCTACGATATCATCACATGTGAATGATTTGGTTGGAAAGGGGAATCCTTTAATATTGATAAATATGTTCTAGTAGGTTTTTCATTAGATTGTATAGAGTTTGAAGTGATATCCAGTCATTATATTTTTTAAGGAGGGTGTCGAATATGAATTGTTCTGTGATGCATTAGGGACCAGTCATGGTTGTGTCTTATTGTAGTGGTTAGAATTGATTTCCTATAGTGTGTTCCAGTTGAGACCAAATGAACTGAGCTATATAAATCAAGAACATCTTTCAGTTGTGTCAGTTTTCAGATTTTTTATGTTGAAACACTACATTATGGGTGAATTGTTTATCTTATACACCATTCATAATAGTCTGATGTATATATTGTCTCATATGGATCTAAACATGACATAGATTTGATTGCTACAAATCCTACCAATAGATGACTTTGTGATGGTCTATACTCCTGAGAATGGTAATTAGATGGATGATTCTATTTGGAGGAAATATTGTTTTCATATGTTTAATAAAGAATTTGAGCTGATGGCCTAGTTAATTAGATCCATAGTTGGTGGATAAGGATTATCTTACCTCAGTCCAATTATTTTCAATTGTAAATTGTTACAGTATGTCAGGGAGGTATAACTTGTGGAAATTCATTGATATAGCCTACATGGTCAGTTATTCGCAGGGAAATCCCCTAAGTAATATTCAAAATATGGGGAGTAAATCATCATTTTTAGAAGATGTAGAGTAGTAACAGCTGAATTTTATGAGGATAATTTTAGGGGGTTCCACACCTCCCCATTGGCAGTACATTTAGATGTTGTTGAGATGTACCTGGACATCCATCATCAGTTTTTGTGGCCTATGATTAAAATGGTAGTTTTTGAGTTAATTTCTCAATTCCATTGTTATCATTGGGTGAATGTTGTGCACCAACATCAAGTGGGATTAGATCAACCCCTGAAGGTTCCAAAATTTAATTGGGATGGGTTATCAATGGAATTTAATATTGGATTACCACGTAGTTATATGATATAGTTCAGATTTGTGGTTTTCCATCGTCAATTGTTTCAGATTTTGATTCTCGTTTCATTTCCAAGTACTGAAATGAATTACATGAGGTGTTTGGGACACAGTAGAAATTGTGCATAACATTTCGCCCCCAAGAAAGACATCTTTAAGGAGAGGAGAAAAAAAGGTTATGTAGGAAATTTTTTGGTCTTCCATTTTGGACATAATGTGTATCATGGATGATCACCTAGCATTGGTGGGGTTTGCATAAAACATAAATCATAATTACACCATCTGTATGGAACCATTGGAGGCCTATAATAGATGAACATTAAATTTAGCACGTTGTAGGACTAACATAGGGGACTCTGTACTAATGGGCCAAGAGTTTGAGTGAGGTACTACTAAGAAGGTTTAGACCATCCAGGTGTGGATGAAGACTACAGATATCCAATAGATGTATTATGATGATAAGCATTGGACTCTATTGAAATTATTGGATGGGGACCTAATGTTTCTTCAGGTCTCACCTCCACATAAATGATAGAGATTTGGTTGGGGAAGAATGCAATCTATGAGGTTCCTCAGCCCCTTATAGATACAATGTAGAGTTGGCGATGTGGACTACAACTTTTCTTTACCCCATAGTTGGATATGGTACATGACATATTCCACATCACACATTTGAGGATGTATGTGAATGACATGTCACATGTCATTGACTGAGGAGAGATGGAATCAAAGATCGTGTGACTTTTACTAAGTACCTAATGTATACCAAGGATCATTATCATAGTGTACTTCATGGGAAATATATTCCTTCAGTTTAGGTTCGGTGGTAGAATGAGAATCTCAAGAATAGAACATTGTAGTAGGAGGCTCATATTCATCCACAGAACTGGGATTTATAAAAATAGCCTTTATTATGTTTTTGAGGATTTAATTTCGTATCTTGGGGATAATGAAATTTCTTGAATATTAAATTTTTTTAATATTATATGGAGTTAATTTGAGACTAGGTGCTGAGGAGGCATGCGATTCAGAGACCCACGGTGCCCAAAAGAAATTTTTTAAATATATTAAAATATTAAATATCTTGTGCTTGTAGTTTAACTAAAACAATGTAATCACATAAAAATGGATACACATATCCAAAATATTAGGGCAAATATGTGTTTATATTAGTCTCTTCTCCGTAGTTGTGTTCTATCATTAACTGCTGTGGGTCAACTTGGAAAATTAATTTTTGGCATTTCCATTGAATAAAATAAAATCAAAATATATTTTATTTTGGTCAATTTCACTAACATGGTGATGGATTATTATAAATAAACCATCTGCTCAGGATATAGGGTTCATATCATTACCATGTAATTCTTTAGATATTCTATATAGAAACACTAGAGATTTATCTCTGTAGTGACGAATACAGAACCATGTATAAATGATTAATGAAAATTTTTATTGATGGATATCTAGAACATTGAAGAAGTGGAAACTGATATTCTTTGAAGATATATATCATTAATGCTAGGGTCTATTGTTTTTAATTATTTATCCCCATTACTGTATTCAAGGATGAATGTGGAACAACCAATGAACAAGTTGATTTTGGTATCAATCATTCCACTAGGATGACCTTTAATTTTTTTTGTTTTATTGGGGTTTGTTAATTGATAATTGATTTCAAATTATTTCACATTCTAATGAGAGTGGATCAAGGAATAAATGAATAATTACAGAAGTTGGTTCCTTGGGATGTTCATTATTTTCATTCTCCCATGATATATTTCAACATGTAAGTTGTTATTTTTGGGATATGAATGAATGATAGTTGAATATTTTTTTCATGTGGTAAAGATCTAGAATTTATGATCTGGCCTCAGGGTGAACTAACATAGGTGAAAAGGTGATGGGGACAGAAGAGTTGAAGCGATTCATGAATACATGTCATTTACAAATTTTATGAGATATTGAATAGAATCTGATTCCCAATATGATTTAAGGTACAAAAATCACTGATTTGGTGTTCCGTTGGTGAGACGTCCCTGGATCTATAGTTTCAATGTGAATGTGCCATTACATAAAAATTAGAATCATAATCCAAGGCATGAAATGAATAAAAAGAGGATTCCAGAATATTCTGATGAACATGGCATGCAACCATGGGATACATGGCTTGTGTCCCCTACTGAGCAGTGTCTAGTGTTTTCTGAGTTAGATAAATGCCGCAAGGTGGTTGACCCTATCAAATGGTGTGTAAGCCCTTCCTAGAGTCTCAACTTGTATCTGGAGAGATTCACAGATATGGGCTGGAGTACATAGGTTTCCTTCATGGTGTGTACCCTACCACACAACTTGTCTAAGAGAAACTACACTTACCACCCCATGTAATGGTACACAAGAAGAGCTACAGGGGTTAACATCATCTAGTAGCACATCACCAGAGTACAATGGTAGACCCCAGAAGGATGGAAACAATGTATGAATCTTATAGAAAATGTGTTCCCATCATCAATAGAACATTTTCTAAATGACATGGGTCATTATACACAGGTAGTACCCAGGGTTCAAGGGACATGACGTGTGGCCCAACTACATGTTGTGTATCCCATTATACAGGTCATTATTCCCTCTTCCATAATAAATTTTAAACGTATTGTAAGGGATTTTTCCATTTATTGATTCTATAAATGTTGATGAGTATCGTTTCCTACCCACAGGACTATGATCCATTCAGTGGGGCTTCCTGGATTGAGTTTCTGGAATCCCCCCTCCACTTGAGAGACCTAGTGCGAGATCACATGTTCATTATTTATAGATATGTATTTTCCTTAGTATTAACATGAACAACAACAACTAGAATTGAACCTCTACTTCAAGGAAAATCCCAAGGGTGTTTTTGATATCACAAAATTTCCCTGGTTATGATCATAATATGATGTATCATATATCAATCTCCTCATTTAAATCATTAAATCACTCTAAAATTGGTTACTGATGAAAAATAAATCTTGGACAAACGTCATCAGAGCTAATAAACTCTGATGTGTGTTCCATAGACGAGTGATTCATGGAACAATAGAGTTGATCCCCAAGTGGTTGTATGAAATGCTTTTAACATACCTCTAGAATGCATGTCTTTCTTATGTATAAATATATTGTTATTATATTTTTTTAGCATATATTGTGTAGAGTTTACTATATAGTTACATTGAATATTTCTTTGCTGTTACATGATTTCATACTATTTGATGTTGTTCTCACCCTATATAGTATTTTCTCGGACGTGTTTTGTGTTATAAATATGAGTGGCATTTTTAACGGAGTCTAGGATAGAATAGGACCAAATAACAAAAATTTGAGTCTAGGTAGGCTATGGTGTTCCTATGAAATTGAGAATTTGTCGCAATACCATGGATTACAGGATGGATTTTTTAGTGTACATAATTTATTTAGTGCTCTTGTATCCTGGCCCGATTCAATTTATATCCATATACATTCCAATCATACTATTGTTTGGTTATGGTAGTATGGATGAATTTGTTTCTTAGGGGATTTTAAAATTCAAAATTTGTGGAATTGGATATGTTTCAATGTGTATATGTACATAGGGATATCCTCTCATGTTAGTGATATGAATTCACGGTGCTAGTGACTACACCTTTGCCAATAAGTGGTCAGCATGGGGAGTTATGGATTGGGCCCCATTAGGACAGGTCGTGATAAATTCACCATTGAAAAATGATGATATCAATATATTTTTTATTTTAGACATAACAATAAAAATAATTTTTATATTAATATGATAATATTATGCTTCATTACATTTAATAGTGAACATATGGATTAATAATGAAATCTTAATTTTTATCCAAATTGATTTTTGTAAAAATTTCACAATATTTAAATTTTTATCAAGTTGGTTTATGTTTTTATATTATGTATAAATTATTATCCTATGGGATTTACATGATTATAGATGAGCTACAAGATAATATAAAACATTATGATTATTACTCTAAATAAAGTACAATTATAGCGTGTTTGTGGACCAGAAAATTTATGATATATTATGTTTATGTATTATATATAATGTTTTGAATTTATATATTAAAATATTAATATAACTAATGAATTTAAATATATAAATATATCCTGGATTTTTAATTAAGGAAATTTACATCGTATCATTCATTCATGTATCATATAATTTTTACAGGATAGTTGAATGTAAATTAACCAACTTTAACTAAACCATTGAGATATTAAAATAATGAAATAAATTATTTGATAATATATTATTTTTTGTTTGTGTAGGGTAACCTAGAGAAATATTGTGTTCCCCACTGAGATACAAGTGTTAAATTATTTTTTGATTGATACTATAGAGTATATTAATTTTAAATCCTAAAAATTGTTCTCAATAATGAATGTTTTTCTTTTTTTACAATACCCATTAATCATGTTTAAAAATATATCTTATTTAAGAATTTTTATACATTCATACACCTTTTGGATATTTATTGTGTTGTTGGTTACTTTTCTAATCATGTAGGTGTCTTTCTCTCTTCTGGGATGGGATTTTTTTTCATGCATGTTATGTCAGATATAAATTACATTGATTTATTATGGCTAATAATGTTTATAACCATACATATTTTTTATATGTAAGGAAATCATTATCTAATTGAATGAAATGTGAAATATTTAGTCATCTTAATAAATCTTTCACAACAAAAAAATTGACTTTTTCCAATACAAATTTAATGATAGATAATATATCTTTTGGTAAAAACGAGTAACTCCAACAGATATTTTGTTTTATTTGTATTGATTTTGACTAACAACAGTTGTTTTTACCTGCATATATATCTATTGATATTGATGGTTCAATACCAACAAATCTTTTACCAACAATTATATTTTTTCATTATCATACTAATACGAACATCTTTTTTACCAACACATGAAACTATTATTAATAATAACAATTACCAAAAAATATATTTCCATCAATAAAAACAGTCACAACCTGTTTAATAAAAGAAAATATTCTATAGGTACCAATAAATCATTTTACCAATTGATATATCTATTAATATTTATTGTTCAATAACAAATTTTTATTAATAATTACATTTGTCGCTTTATCATAGAAATACATTTATTTATTTCAAAAATAAATTAATTTATTTTCATTATGTTTTATTACCAAAAATATATTTTAAAATTAATAATATACATCATATTAAATTATTCTATTTCAATTAATCATTTACCAATAATAGAATATATATTTAAAAATTATCTTAAAAAGGTCTATCAATAATCAATTAAAAATATATGTTTACATATTGAATTAAAAAAATTATAATTTACCAACATTTCTTGGCATGGTATATATATATATATAATGTAAATTAAATCTAAAAAAACTTTTAAAACATATTTATTATTATATAGATGTGTGGTCCACAAAAAAATCTATTCTAACCCTAGAACACCTTCGTGCCACCACCTCACTGGCCAAAGCTGCCTCCCCACCTTCCCCAACTCCTCCGCCATCGCTCAGCCGCCGTACCTCCCTGATCGACTGCCATTTCTCCGATCATCTCATCCAGATTGGCCAGGTTTTCCTTACATCTCCTATGCCTGCCCATATTTTCACTACATCACGCACATCACTTATATACATGCTTAACTCCACTGAAGCCCCTTCTTCCCCAACCACCCTACTAGCTTCCCCGACCCCACTCATAATTGTCCCCATTTTGATTCTTGTCCCCGCATTCCAATGTCCACTCCAATCCCTCTCCCAAACCCACCAACAATATACCTACTCACTGATCGGCGTCCCTGTGTCTCGGCATGGTTCGATTTCGACTGCACATTTTTTTGATCCAATAAAACAGGGTATGAATTTATCCATGTTATTCAATTTCCCACCCCCTTGATATTTATCTTCCCACAAATTAAGGGGTTATAGTTAGTTTCTTTTACCAAACACTCAAACACATAAAATAAATGGAACCACGACATTCATTTTCAATTGGATAAATGGGGTTGAATTGGGCCACTTTGTTACAGATAAACATTGTTTTTCATGACTTAAGATTTAAGCATGTGGTAATCTCATGGGTTTCAGCTTATGTTCTTATATCCTTTCTATTATTTTTCTTTTGAATCTTCACTCCTTGTCCAAGATAGCCATCACCTAATCTAATTTGAGGGAACTCTCTTTATATTTTTGTATTTTAGAAAATTGTAATACTGATGGTCTGGGAAGGATTTTCCTAACGTCAATGACCAAACATGTTTCTTTAGTCTAGCCCTCTCATGGTTTTCTACATTATCTAGTGTCTTCTAACATCAAGAGTTTGTAGATTCTTCTATTTATGATTCGATCATAAATCACTAATGCATCAATTATTTCCATTGGTTCAAGATGTACATTCTTAGAATTTTCCTAATATTAGTGGGTCTTGCATTACTGACTGTGGTATTGGTATTACCTGCAACATGTTCTTTGAGATTATTTCAAGATCCTTCCTTGATCTATGACCTAAAATAACATCGCACGGTACTCAATTGCTACTTTTTGAACTCATGGGTTTTTTATTATCCATATCGGGTTCTAATTCCTAAACCCCAATCTCTAAAAAAATTATTTCTTACAAATGAAAGTCCCACTAGAAAGTGGCATGTTATTTATATGAAGCTGATAAGAAAACATGGAAGGTTGTAAAAGGTTAGAATTATGGTTTGTTCTGATTTAGATGTGAGTATTCTATAGTCATCTGACTAGTTATTTTTCATCCCCTCTTCTTGTATTGAACATTTGATTCTCCATTGCAGGCTCTATTGAAATTGTCCAGAAATCATATCTAAATTTGAATTTCCTTGTGAATTTGCATCCAGGTTTGCAACATATTTCCGTACTCGATAAATAAATGCCTCATTAATATATATTTACAATATTAATTAAATTGATTTTGATTAATAATCATGACCATGAATTTTTTTCTTAGTGATATTGATATTATAGTTTCCAAATTTGAAACTTTTAAATGCATCTGGTTGCTAAGATAGGTTGATAACTACAATACAATGCCAGAAAGGAATTGTGTGTTCTTTCCATTATAATGTTTATTCCATTAATATTAGTGAATCTTTCACTTTTGATTTATGAGCACTCCCAATTAGAAAGAATAATGATAACAGATCAGTCATTATCTTTGAAAACCAATGAAAACCCTATTTTTATTAAAACAGATGATAATTAATACATAATATGGAAATAATACTCGGAATCATGTGGACATGGGTGTAAAATATGAGAATTTGGATCTTTTTGGTAGAAATTATTGGAAAATCCTCATTGCACTCATTACTAGTTATACTTGGATTGAAAAATATGTCGTTTTAGTTACGTTCTTGAAAAACCACTTGAATGAAGGTTCTATTTGATACTTCTTATTAACATTTCATATAGAATTTATCATTAATGATAAAAATTTACAAAAATATCAACCATGTGTTTTGTTATTACATTTAAAAAACATCATAATTAAGAATAATGTATTTTTTGCCCTGTTTCTCCAAACTTTCTACACATAAATACCAAAATAATACCACTCAAGTGGCAGGAAGCATTTTTTTAAAAAAAATCTAGAAATATCTTTGTATATACATATGATAAGTGATATTCACTATAGGTGTTCATTAGAAATTAGAAATATTATCTCTTATGACGAACAATTTTAAAGAACAATAAGTGTTGTTAAATGGACTATTAAATTATAGAAGAAAACCAATTAAAATAAGGTGTAGTAAAATACATTTCCGTATGTAATCTAAAAACTCTTAAACAAAACCACATATCACAAATGATAAGCACCATATGATGTTTTCATCAACTGTTATCGGATAAGGTATTATCCCTTCATTGAACAATAATACTCTAATGGTAAATTTAATCCTCAATTTGGAAATAAATTAAATTATAAACGATTGAAGAGAATCCAAAACATATTTTGGACCCCAAATTCAATTGATCATGATATTAAGTAAATTCAAGTTATGAAATATCAATCAAACCTAAATAACATGATAGTTATTATGGCTGTAGAAGTCGTCAATTAATTAATTTAATTAAAAAATTATTATTTTATCAATTAAATCTTCAAATTATTTTCATCACAAATCCAATAAAGATTTATTTTACACATATCATCTCTAGAAAGTTAAATATTGAAGTTATAATGATCATACCAAGATAATAATTTCTATGATTATTCACCCCTTTTGTGTGTGGTTCCAAGTCTCTGAGGTGTTGTTGTAGCTCTTTGTATCGTCCTCTAGCTCTCTAGTGCTATTGATTCTTCTTCATGATTCATGTAGAAGAGAATATTAATGTTGTGTTTGTTTTTGAAAAAGTTTTGTATAAGTAAATATCATATTACATTAGAAAATAATAATGTGATGTATGTATCATTTTTTATAATACATGAAAGGAGTATTCTTTTTTGTTTTCTAAACATGTATCATTTTAGAATTCTATAAAGGCATCTTTCATTTTTGTTTTCCAAAACTGTAACATTTTCACTATTTTTTTCCGGACATTAAATCTTCTAATATCAGTGTGTTGGGCATTTTATTATTATGTTACTATTCATATATGTAATTTGGTGAACCTAATTTTCAAAAGAACAAGTGCAGTCTAATTATTTTCATGGGATCATTCCAATTTCAATTAACCTTAAGATACATACATATTGTTATTGATGATAACTTTATTATTGTCTAATATGTTATGAAGTGTGAATTTTTTATTTGTCCTTTATGCCCAATAGGAAGGTAATTTTTTAAGACTATTCATTAGTGGAAGGAGCTGAGGATTTCTTATCGGAAATTGAAAAGGATATTTCCTAGATAAATATTCATGTTATTCTCTTCTAAAATTTTAGTGTTTGTGTTATTTCATAATCAAAATGGTCCTCACCTATATTTTCGAACTGCATATACAATTTTAAAACTACTTATTAATAGACTGCCCTTTAATACTTACATTTGGAGGAAGGGAAAGTAGAGACACTAATAGCTACTGTCAAATTAATAAAAGTAGATCTGTTTCCCCACCAATTAAAACATGAAAATATACTATTTCTCTTTACTACAGTTTGTTTTTATACATTTTTACCAGATTAAAAATGCATTTTGAAAATTTATTTTATTATTTCTAATCACTTATGGTAATTTCATATGCATATGTGTTTTTAATTTTGTTGATGAAAGGGTTTTTATGCTACTTATTTGAGTGTTATTTTCATGGAATTTAAGTATAAGTGAATTTTTAGACATAGAAAAATGATCAAATATTTTTTTAGGTTCATATATGATATTGATTATAAGAAAATAATCTACAATGTTTATTCTAACTTCTACTGTTTACTTTTGAATTTTTTTTTGAAAGACCATAATGCATATTCTTTTGTCGTCTCAATTAATTGATCACAACCATATGATTCTATTTTAGGACATCCTTTTAGAGTATTTTTTTGAAATATAAGGTTATTCCTTCCTGTTCTCCACCCTAATCCCAAAAAATGGAATGATGAATTGTTTACATCTTTATACATGTTCTATTTCCCAATTCTAATTCATTTTTTATTCTTCGCCTCTACTATTAGAGTTCTATTAGTCTTTCTACATCTATTTTGTTTCTATACCTTTCATAGCTATAGATTTTTTCCTTTAATGTGGATTTTGTTAGACAATGGTTGTTCTACTCTCTTAATTGTTGGAATGACGTTGTTCTTCATGACGATATTATCTGCAAAATGCATTTGAAGTAAAAACCCACAAATCTGAAAACTGCTACAAAAATTTGAAGAATGCGTGCTGCATCTTTGAAATCCAAGATAACTCTAAAAACTCACCTTCTACCTCGTCAACATTGCCTCCCTTCCCTTGTGATGCATCACTGAGGTAAAACCGACACCCAATACCTTGTTTGTCTCTCACTTTATCTTACAATTGATCATAATTGTTGTTATTTTTTTCACAATTAGTATTTATATTAACTTTCTAGTTCTCTTTGTATAACATGTGTTACACTTGAAGGATAATTTGAGTAGTTTCCCCAAACAGTTCCCACTACATAGTACTTTACTACCCCAAAAAGTTATCAAAACAATCAACTTAGACAACCCCTACCTCTATGTTCCCATAATTTCCTTCTTAAAATCCATTTTTACCTCAAGGTGATTTTTCATAACAAATTAATTTATTTATCTTGCCTCCCCCCTTTTTCACCTTTTAGATGGTTCATATTCTAATATTTCATCAATAGTCCATTCTTTTATAGTCTAAACAGGTGATGTCAACATGAAAAAATCACAACACCGTGATGATTGCCTCTTCCAGCAACAACTTGTACATGATTCTAAACAGCCTCATCTAAAACATTGGGATCCACTCTAATAGTTTATACAGAAAACAGAATATGGTTATTCCCAAAATCAGTATCAATGTTAAAATGAGTTTCACCGCCTTTGATAACCTTCACCTTACCACCAATTTGAACTAAAAAATCATAGAATTCCAATGTAAAATCCATTACAGATGGAAATAGCGGAGCAATATCCATTTTAACATTAAGAAGACTTCTCATATCATCAAAAAAACCTTCACTTCTTGCTTTTTAATTGAATTATGAACATGATTATTCTCCCTCTGGTGCGTTAGTCCTTGATCTCCCATAACTCTTACGGACTTCGATTTCTGCATACTTTTCTAGCTTCTATTTATAGTTGTATATTGTAGTCTTATCATTCTGTCCTTCAAAGGATATGTGCACTAATTTCCTCCCCAATGTAGTAGCAACATATGATGACTGATAAATTTTCTTAACTCATGGAGGAACAACAAAACTATAATCTAATATTCTCAAATTTGGTTTCAGTTTACATACATACAAGTTCTAAATAATCTATTTCTTAACAATTGACCATGGTATTTCAACCATAAACAATAGATAAGTATATGTATTGTAACATGTCAGTTGTGGTTATATATTTTTTAACCTACTTAGCTATAATATAACATGATTCTTGATATATTGACTCATTCAGTTTTTTTCTTCTGCTGAAGAGTATATGTGAACTCTATGGTGCTATCATTAAATTTTCATCACAATGAAAACTTTATCTCTTCATGATATTGTTGTTTTAAAAAATGATCCCCATATTTGGCAATCAAGGCCACATGTTCTTATCTAGGAAAAGTCATCACCTTTTCTTTCATGAAGATAACTCTCAACTGATCTCCTCAACAGTCCACATTTCCTTATCAAGCCCAATTAACAGCTTCAAACCATTGATTCCCACCTTCAATTGTTATATATTGTGTTCTCCTTCCTCAGCAATGGTTGATTTTAATTTTTTAGTATCCGATGGGTAAAACTCTGCCCAACTCTTAACAAGCTGATCTAGCATTTTTGTCATCTCATACAAATCTCTCTTTACCTTAATATAATTTCAGGAATTGCTTTCTACATTAGTTCTTGAATCTCCCAAAAATATCATAAGTTGTGGTATCTCTACCATAAATTCTATGTCTTATCTCACTTTGACGTCGTCCCTCCATGTGTTATTCCATATCCTCTCTACCAAGAAACAACTGGAGGACTCTCTCTCTCTCTCTTTAGAATCGCCCTATGAATACACCAATATATTGGAACTCAAGATGTGTGAGAGATAAAAATGAATGATTTTTATTGTGTGTTTTTTTATGAACATGATATATATTCTGGTTGTGGTCTGGATGAACAATCATCTGGTTTTTGTGTTAGATCATCTTATGGTTGTCATTTCCAGTGGTAAGATAATCCTTTTATGATCATTGGAGGATACTTTTATGTAATCCATTATTATTTTTATATCAGGTTTTTTGTTTGATGAACATTGCTCGTGATGGTGCATGTTTAAAGTGGAGGGTGTTGGGATAGGTGGTGCTTCCAACATACAATGTTGTTCCACTAAAATTAACTAAAGAGTCGATGAAGTTGTGCATGCCTTGATGATGAGGATTACACGATTGTGATGTCAGATATTTTGCACTGATTTGAGGTGAATCTGGCTCGCTGATCATGAGGCATAGATGGGTTGCTGGTGCTCGGTGGTAAGGAGTCATGGAAGGGTTGATGGTGCTCGCTGGTTCCTAGTGGTAAGGATGGGATTCATGTGTGGGGGTGTGAATTGGTGGGGTGTGTGATGGAACATGTTAGGGGTTGAATTTTGTATTGATTCATTTTGTATTAAATTTTATTGTTAATATAATTAAATTTTTTTCTAATTTTCAACATGTTTGAAAATCATTTCTTTTAATAATTAAAACATGTGTTATATATGATAAATTAATACATATAATATGAATTTTTATTATAAATAAAAATTTATAATTTTTATTCAAATTCAATTTACAATCAGATATTATTTATTAGTAATATTATTACCAACAGATAAATTTGTCATCAGAGCCTGTTGATAAATGTTTTATCCAACATATATATTATTTTTTGGTATTATTATAATTGTAACAGAATGATTTTATCTATCGCAAAAGCATTTTTCAAAAGAGTTTTTACCGACAATTTAGTGACAGGGACATATATGTTGGTAAAACGTTTTACCAACTGAAAATTTACTTTTACAAACAGATATGTTCCTATTGGAAAAAGTGAAATATTTTGTAGTGGTTTATAGGATAATATATAATATTTTTATTAGAATTGAGGATATTGAAATATTGAATATCTTTTGGATATACATGATATGTTAGAAAGAAGGATAATATGATTATACCAAATATATAAAGATACATGTGTCTTATGTATATCAAAGAACATCATTTGGTTTTCTAAGTATAAATAACGAATTTCTACAGAAACTCTTTTCTATATAATATTATGTATTAGGTTTTAATAGTCATAGCCCCTAGTACATGGTCATACATGGTAGCTCATAAATGAATTATTAATAACATATTTTTTGTATATAAATGTTTTTTAAATAATTGGTTATTTATATTATAGAATATTTAATAGTTTATTCAATGAAAGGTATAGATTTTATGTTGTTCTGGTACTAAAATACTATGTTACTTGTAAAATTATATTGCATATTATTCCATTTCATATATTTTTTCCATGACTAGTAATATATGTTCACATATTTTGAAACCACTTATACCTCATGTTCTTATAATATATCATTGATATGTTAAGATAATAGATAACATTATGATACCAAAGAGTTAAAATATACTAAATGAGTCATTTATATATATAAAATGATGTCATATTTAGGTAAATTGAAAAGATATTGTTGATTTTTTAATTGATGATTCCATGTTATGCCTATCATTTGGAACTAATTTGAGTACCTTTTATAGATTAAATATTTCCGCTAATAAATTTCTTGTTAGTAATTTTTATATTACAATGATATTGAATGAAATTATGTTATTTATATATTTAGGAATGAATGATTATCAAAATCACATTTCATCCCAAAAACAATACTATGATTGGTGATAAAAGCCTTTTATGAAAATAATTGTAATTGGAACAATGGTGAACCTCATTTAATTTTTTCATTATTGTCCCTTTGATATTAAGTATGGAAGACTGATAAAGTAGTTATTACTAGATAATAACTATAGAACAACAATAATGAATATAATAGAGTCATTTTTTGAATTATATCCCATGTAAAATGGTTTTTATATATGTTGATGAATATAATTTTTGCAAATTTCCACACACTTAGTGTGGAAAACATCAAATAATATTTCAAAAGTGTAAAAAATAATCATTATGAAACATTTCTGAACATATGATGGACAACACAAGAGTTAAAAATGTGGTTTATTGATGAATATTTGGGGTTAAGGTAAATGTGTATCGCATAGTGTGATGTATTTCATGGGAATTAGGAATTATGTATAATAAATTAAAAATAAAAACATTATTTAGATAATGTGGGGAGTTTTTATATATTTTGGAGACACAAATGGAGTATAACAAGATGACGTAAGAGAATCAATTAGTTTCTTGTGGGTACAACAAATGTATTTTTCCAATATGGGATAATGAAGTGTGAGTGAAATTTATGTTATGAAATGTATAGTATTGATAGATGAATGTGGAATGATTTGGATCATTTCCGTTTTTTATGATATGGTTATACACGATAACTATAATTTTTATTCTATAATAGTGAAATTCCATGGATATATAAGAGTCCTGATAATTTTATACATTGTTTCATTATTAGTTTAATTCATGATCCCTAAATTCCCATAATTTTGAAATTTTTGATTTTTCATATGTTTTATAGGTCTTGGGTCATCACATAATGTGGTATTCTATTCGTGAGAATTTGTAATTGTATGGTTGAGGATTACATTACATTAATAATTTCAAACATTTAAAAAAGTATATAAAAATATATAAAAGATGTTCTGAATAGTTTTCAATGTGAAACACGTTACCTTAAACAATTATTATATATAAGATTCTTTTTTCAATTGATAATTTCTAATACTATTGTGAAATAGTTTTTTCATTGAAGAAAGATTTTAATGAAAAAAATACATAATTTTTATTCATTACCAATTTGATGGAGTGATCACAGTCTTAGAAGATTGATGATAAACCATATTAGGTAGGTTTTAAATTTGTCTTTACTATGAAAATTGGGTTACATGACCCTAACACCATAGTGATTCACTATGTAATAATAAACTAAATGGTTATTAATGCTGACCAAACCATCATAAAATTATTCAAAGGAACGTATAATGATCAAATGATATTGGAGATTCAAAGGATGATATATTTACTCCATGTTATACTAACCAATATAAACTATTTATTTAGACTAAAACCCTATAGAAAATCGATGTTATATTGAATATGTTTTGTAATCACCTTATTTATTCACTTTTAAAAACAATGCCAATTTATTTTAAATAATACTATCATTGATATAAATCTATATTTTTAGTGTCATTGAGTTTAATGGGTGACTAGAGGATCCATAAATCATGACAAGATACATCAATTGAGTGATTTGAATATTTCACAGATACATAGATTCTTTTATCTATGATAATGGATTATTATATAGGAGATTATTGTAATGAATATTTATATTTGTTTTTCTTTGTTTTATAATAATTTTTTTATTATGGTCATTCAATCCATTTAGTCTAAAATTTAATTTTTTTGTGAAATCATAGGATAATGAGTTAGAAAAGGATTAAGTTATGGTTTATCGAGAGTAGGAGGATTATGACTTAAATTAAATTGTAAAATTGGTTTTTATGTTAATATTTTTAGATTAATCTCACATTGATATTAATTCAACCATATTCTTTAGTCAATAAGTCATTGTAATGATGGTTATAGGAAAAACATTGTTATAATGGGGAATGGAAAATTGTGAGAAAAAGCAATTTATGCCTTTTTTATGGATATTGAACTTCAAAAATCATAAAATTACCATGTTCCAATGAAGAGATTATTCAAAATGAAATGGTTTGTTCAAATTTTATCATAAAATTTAGAACTATTTATTTAAGGTAGAAACATTATTATTTAATTTTTTTGATGATGAATTAAAATTAATTAATCTCTATTATATATCATCCACTAAAATTGATCTATAATATTTTCAGTCATAAGATGTTTTTCTAAATATATAATTAATTTTCTATACATCCCTCTATTGTTTTTAAAGTTATCTCATTTTTATGACTAAACATGATTTCATGCATTTTTTCATAAAAAACCAGAATTTTTATATATTATCAAGTTTTAGATGCTTAGGTTATCTAGTTATGAATAATATGGATTTTCAATTATTTTTACTACTCCTTTATATATTTATTAATAAATGTTTTATGTTAAATTTCCAAAAATAAAATGAATGGATCTAAAAATTAATTATTTCTAGGCATGTGATATATTTGTAAAACTACTTTTGGTTTAATTAATAAAAATTAGTGGAAGTTTCATCATCATATTTATTTTATTTTTAATGTTATATAAATTAATTTTTTCAATTGGCTCGTTTTTAACATGTCTTAGTTTTTTTCTATTTCATTAAACTACAGGTGCATGAGACATACAAAATAAATGATATGGATTGTTTATTTTTCAAGGATACCCTTCAATTTCCCTTAAATATAAATAATTACTTATCACACAAAATTGGATAATCAATGTAAAAACAAGCTACCCATGAAACCCATTGGAAAATATCTAATATCATATATGATTACAAATATTGATACAATAGATGATGGTAACATATTACATACTTTCAAAAGTTTTCATGTTGCAAACATTATTTATGTATATGAAAAAATAAGGAATAAGTGGTAACTATATCACAATAATACTTTTTTGTTTCAACTATTCATTATTGATACACTCAATAGAGTGATTAAATTCAAACCCTATGGGATCTATTAGAATATTGGATGAAAAATAGATTTCCTAAAAAAATATTTCATATCCATATAGAAAATAGTATTTGTTTGTGTGATATATAAATATATAGAGAGGGATGAGGATTCAGCCAAGGAGACTTGAATATTTTTTCAATTCGATTCGAGTGAAAATTTTCCAACTTGAAGTAAACATAACGATGCATATATAAATTTTATGTTTTTGGATATGGAGTAAATCTTAGGCCCATTTCAATTCTATCAAAATATGTGAATTGATATGAATGATACCCACTTAACCTATAGCCTTGTTGGATACTATTTGCACCAAAATATTACAATGGAATAGAAAGTGATTTTCAGTTATAGCTTATATACCATATAGAATGTCCAATGATGAAATTTTCTCATCATGGGGATATTACCAAGAAAATAGAGATGTTATTGAATCTTTATATTCATAGATAACTCTCAATCCCAACAAATTTTATCTCATGAGACATGTGTTGAAGAATTCATCACTTTAATTATTATTTAAATTTATCATAAGAAACATTGATGGGTGTGCTTATCTTTTTATATTAAAACTATCCACAATCATACTAGAAATATCAATATATGGAATGGGGATGACGGATCACCAGTATAATTATAGAGATTTGTGCGAGGTAAGGGTGATAAATATAATTGAGTACCTATAAGGTTTCACCAAGGGGAAAGAATCACAATGAAACACAAAACTATAGATCCATAACAACATTCCATTGTATCAGTTTCTACAGTAATAAAAACCATATTTATTAGAAACCCAAACCTCTTACAATGGGTTGTTTAATAAGAATATAAAATATATTGAGTAATATCTCATTAATGTTGATATAACACTTAATAATCATAAACTCTATATAGATAATACTTTCGTTTTACCCAAGAGCATGTAGATTTAGTTTGGTTAGGTTTTAAGAAATATAACCAAACATTTACAAGGATTATTACTGACCAACACATAATTAGAAATTCAAGAATCCAATCCAATAACATTGTGGATTTAAAGATAAATATATATGAAGAATGAAGAGTACATGATGAAGGACATTTTGGTTGATATGAATCAATAATAAATAAGAGAAACTAATATTTAAAATAATAAATTCTAGAAATAAAAATCATGTTTCTCTAAATTATATTCCAGAAAAAAATTAAATAAAAAAGAAGATATATGTACAACATTAAAAATTTCGTATCCATTTTCAAAAGAGAATTTTATTTAGAATATAGAGTAGTTTTATATGATTTCATTTGGGAACATCAATTAAATTCACATAAATATTAAATTCATGGTTATGATCTCCTAAATTATACTATACAAAAAGTTCCACAATGACAGAAATATCGAATAAAAATATATTGTAGGTCTTTTGAATAAGTTCATTATGTATATAATGTTTCGTATTATTTCACTCAATAGACAAACCAATATTCCATTTTATAGATATTTTATTCAATTAATTTCATACTAGAGTAATGAAATTTGAACATGGATCTTTGTGACCAGGGATGTAGTCTCAATATTTTCTATTTATTACATTCAATTCAACTCAATTAATAAATTTAAATCCCACAATATTAACAACCTTAATACATAAATAATTTAGTATCCTAGAGAAATCCATGAATGTGACTTTTTAAATGTTGTAATGTACATCATTTGAACTAATTTTTTATTCAATATATTAATAAATTATTATAGGTCATAATAATTATTTTTATCAATAGATATTATAAATAATGATTTCATCAATAATAATAGAGGAGGCATTTATTTTTTGGGGGAAAATCACAGGGTAAATGAGACCTCACTAATGTTTTGATATATAGAGATAATATAAAATATTTTAATCTCATAAACACAATTAGATAGTGTTAAAGATTTATTTTAAACAATGTTGAGGATGAATATCATTTCAATACAGATAAATTTTGGAAATAAGAAGAAAACAATTAAGAGTTCACGACAATAAGTGGTTTTAATGTAATAGAAGATCGTTAAACGGATATCTTTAACGAGTTGAACAACTCAAGTATAATGGACATAGGGATGGGTCTGATGTACATCGCCAAAAATTTTGGGAAACAATATTTGTGTTTAAATGTGGTGATTTTGGTCCTTCAAAATGAATCATTCTTAGAGGAATAAAAAATTCCATTTTATTATAGAACTAAACAAGGAAAACTATTTATTATATAATGAAAAATATTAATTGAAATTTCCCCAATGTGTATACCCAAAGTATGATAATAGATGATGGGAGAAATATTATACAATATACATAATTACAGTTAGACCCTCTAATAAAATAGGTTGAAAAAATGACATATTCATGTAACTAGTTTCTCGGAAAATTTAACCAATTTCATATAGTTAATGGGTATTACTACTCAAGGAAGAAACAATGAATGTGATATTTCTATAAAAATAATAATAATAATGTAATCTAGACCTAGATATATATTGTAGAGAGTGTGTATTGAATACAAAATCAGGAATGGGGAAACATGAACGGAACATTTTCACATTATATTCTTTTATTAGATGATGTAGTGACTTTTCAAGAATGTATATTAATATATATTGGATGAAAATTATAAGAGAAAATTTTTTTAAATGAAACTCAGGTAATTTTTTTCCATAATTTCTTTCCTATAGGTTTCGTAACAAACATAATTTTTTTCACAAGCGTAATAAACATACTAATTTTTGTCCCCACCCAGCTGAAATCCTTCATGGGATGAAATAAGAGGTCCTAGATGTTTTTTGGGATGAATTTATTATTTATGGATAGTAATTTGATTCTTACGTAATGAATTTCAATTTAGTGATTGAAATATTTTACTAAATAGATGTATTTTCATACTACAAAAAATGTTCATTCATGAAAAAAATAACATTATTTTTCCATAATAACAATGTATATTAGATTGATGTTAATTTTAATAAAGGAATGGTGTTAAAAATATTTCACTAGCCAATGATTCAGTTCTAGTTTTGAAACCTTATGCCCCATGATAGATTATTGAAAATGTGTTTCATGGATGTTTGTATATTTCTCATCCCCACAAATACCTTTTATCCATGTTAGTGGATTTCAAATTATCTGAGATATTCATGGAATATTTATGGTAATTGAATATAGTATTAACCATAAATATTTTCATAACACCATAGATTTGGGATGAACCATCACATATGATGTGTGGTAATATTGATTATGTAGAGGGAGATGTTCCTAGGTAATAGATAAAAAAATTCAAAACATATATGTTTTTCATATAAAATAATGACGGTGGGTAATATTAATTACACAATGATAGTTAAATTATTACTTATAGATGATTTTAATATTGATAAGTTGTGACGTTACGCCGTTATATTGATGTTTTTGGTTCCCACTAATCATGATGTGTTGAAATCAGATTTTCATGATAGATTTGAACACTTCATTGATTTGGTATATTATACAATTGCATGAGTTCTATATTTCATTTTAGGATAATATTTTGTCTTATAATGTTATTTGGTACTTTATTTTTAGGAATAAATTACTCATTCTATTAGAAGTACAAGATTTCATAATCCCAGAAAATTCCCCAAATGTGCATTTTTTATAGTGGTCCTCAAAAAGAGATTTTAGATTTTCTGAAATAAATAATTATGTATATTGTAATATCATTTAATGTTAATTATACCACAAATCATTGAAATAAATTATATCTAATGTCATTCACTACTTCTGTGATGACCCACGTCTATTTAATCAATTTTTATATGGCCTGATCTAGAGATTCATGAAAAAAACAAAATTAAAACATAGTTATATTTCGTTCACTTCCCAAAAAATAGTGGACTACATAGACTGGATAACATTATAGTTATTCTTAATTAATTTTAATACACTTTTTTTCATTACATTGATATACATTAATGTGATATAGATTATTATGTTCATTTCTATTAAACATGGAATATTATGAAATGATTATAAATTCAAAAATATCCAATCATATATGTCGAGTGTTTAAATATTTCATGGATTTAATTCATCGGCTAGATTCCAAATTTTTATAGGCAATCCAATATCATGGTCTGTAGAAGGGATGTTTAAATGTGGATAGAAGATGAATCCATTATGACTAACACATCCAAAGTTGTTACAATGATCATGAATAATTACATATTATCTACATTTTAGATCATAATGCTATCAATCATTTATATGAGAACTAACATTTATTATCATGTCTTAAAAGAACTGATAATGAATTATATGGACCATTATATAAATGGAAGAAATTAAAATTTGTAGAATGAAGGAAAAGTAGTGGTACATTATGTTGATTTTTAAATTGATTATAGCAAATATTATGAGATCAATTTTAACGTATTGATCAAGATAACCATAGGATTCGTTCATGAATTTCGAAAAATGATTAGTCACAATAGGGGATGTATGTATTATGGTAAATATATTGGAAATTGTGACACATTCCATTTGAGCTCTCAAACATATCATTTTCAGTGTAGAAGGCTATAAAATGGACATAAAATTAATTGTGAATTAATTATTTTTTCAAATATATGAAATTTAATTGATTCATATGGATTATTTTGACAAGTATGAAAACTAATAGCAAAATAAAAGATTATAGCCTGATCTAAAAATATTAATGAAAGGGAATCACCGAATAAACAAATGTGTTTTTAGTAAATTCTAATTTATTGCTATTTCTAGGGATGTTATGACAATGATGGTCAGGTCCACTCATGATTCACATGTGTTCCTACAAGGAACATTGATGATTCTATTGGATGAATATATTAATTTCAATTGAATAGAATCAATCTTTGGTTATAAAATGTTAAATATCATACATGGAGATTCCATTAACATGACATTAGATAAATATTACGGTATTCCATGAAATCATTAATTACACCACTAAATGGTAGTAATCTTTTCTATGTTTTCCCATTCAACTAATTAATTGTATTTTCAAAATTATAAAATTGATATCCATATTTTATTGAATCATCTATTAAGGTTCCATAATGTTTATTAATTATATAAATAGCGAAACCCATGCTCCCCAAAAGTATAAGAAAACATGAGTATATTAATGTGTTAAAATATTTAGGTAGGTTGAGTTATTTTTAAGAGTAAATATGACTTCATTACATAGCTAGGGAACTAATCCCTGGTAGGAAAGAACTATGTATTACTATTTCTATGGTATATCATTATTCATAATGCCATGGATTAGGGAATAAACACACCATGTCATAGAAGAACGTCATACAATGTATTATGAGTGACATTTAAATTATTAAATTTTGAGGAATAAAATAATATCATAATAAAAATGGACCCACTTTATAAGAGATGTTTATTATAGTTAGAAATAAATTTGGCATTTCGAAACATGTGTAAAATGTAGTTAAAAACCTAATCTACTTCACAAAACCCTGATGAAAATGATATGCAGATTTTAGTTCACAATGGAAAATTTATTGCCACCATGAGTCCATACCTAAACCATTTTCCATTAACTATTCCCTCTGGATTATAAAATTCATTCATCCCACCACATTATAGTGGTACACATCATAATATGAGATACAATTAGAATTCTAATAAAATGTCAAATCTTGTTCCACAATATATAATTCTAATCCACAATGAGTTACATAACCAATAAAAAAGTTCAAAAAAATTTTAATTTTCCATAAAAAGTGTGAAAATTATTAAATAGTTAAATGTTATTAAATTATCTAGGAGACTGTTGATCCTTAAATTGTTTTTTATTCCTTTTAAATTGACTATAAATAGAACATATTGAGAATCATACCCATATACAGAAGAATTCGAGAATATTTCATTCTCATTTATATATAAAATCTTTTCATCCCTAATACCACCAATATACCCTCAATGAAACCCCACTTTGCCTCCTACATTCCACCCATTGTCTATCTTACATAATGGTGACACTTAAACATCATGCCACCCATCCTACTTCTATACCATATATTTTCTCTCCCTGCTTCCCAAATCCTATATCCTCTTCATCTTATATAAAAATCAACCTCTATTAAATATTGAACTCCCAAATCAAATCCCATCCTCACTCCCAAATCCCTACCTACCCATAAATGACATTCCCATCAATCCATGTGATCTCGTTCACACTAGAGGATGAATCATACGAATTTTCCAAATCCTACCCACAATTCCACACTAATTACATCCCGATATTATCCCTATTATCTTTATTAATCCTAAATTAATTTCCTAAGACAATGAAACCTCTCATTAATTCAACGTACCCTTGCACACCACCACCAAATAATTATTTTCCATAATAATGACCTTTTCCTATGGTTTGAGATATTATTAGTTAACATCATACTAAAAAAATTATATTTAGTTGAAATGAGAGAAATTTGGAAAAAATATAATTCAAGAAATAATTAATGTCTATAAAAAGAACTAACCAAAACTATGTTCAAAATAGTTCCCTTCGTGAATCATTATGTGAGTTTCTCAATATATTAGTATTGGGATTAGTGTGCCATTATATTTTTGTAGGAAGGGAAAATGTTAAATGATTTTTTCAAAGTATTGTATCGGTATTGTTATGTATTTTTACTAATATGTTCATAAACAACCTAATAAAATAATATAAATATAGCATAGAAAGGAAAATTTGATGGTGATGTGGGAGTTATTTACAGTAGGACCTACCGACTAAAATGTTGCATCAAAGAAAAGAGTAGTTAAATTGTAGAAAAACTTATATGAATCATTAACAGTACTTTCAATAATGACTGGGTAATAATGAGTGGGACTCAAGGATCCTTATTCCACATTAATATGATAATTCTATAATTAATCTATGGAATTGAAATGTTGAATATGGTCTAATATTTTTTTTTGTTTTAAAGAACTATATATTATATAGAATTGGACTGTAATGGGTGGTATTTGATCATCCATTTGTAATTCACTTGAATTACATTTTACATCCAGAATTCATAATTATCATTTTAATATTGTAATTATTGTTATACATTTATAGTTAGATAATGGACAACTGTGAAAGGATTTTAAATTTTTTGTTTGTGATGATTTATATGCCCTTTATTCTACTATAGATGAGTGTCACTATAACACAATAATTTTTTAGAATATATACGTCTTCAAATAAATTTGATTTCATTGAATGTTTTTGTTATATGGAATCCTTTCTTCAAATGAACTGTGATATACTATTAAAATGTAATTATTTTACCTCGGTCGATGTAATATTTCAATTAAAATTTCTTTTAATTATAGTAATAAACAAATTATAGAAATTATGTATAATGGTTTTATATAATGAAAAAATTTCATTAGTTTATAATAAATATGATCTTATTTTTTGTAGCCTTTTTATTTTCATAAAATAGTATTTCTTACAAAAAATTTTCTATATAAATTTGTACATAAAAATAATAGTAAACATCAACCACATTTAGAATAATTTTTCTGAAATCTTGATATAATTTTATGATTAATCATATAGAAATTCAATTCATATAAAAATGTCAATTGTTTCAAAAAAAAATTATTTATTCAATGAAAAAAATAATTTAATAATTTTCTCTTGCTACTAAATTTTGGTTATAAGAGGTTAAAAAATTACATTTTCATTATAATGGATTAAAGTTAATACTAGTTCATTTATATTATTAATAATAATATTTATATTATTATAATACATTTTGTGCATTATTTGTTTATAAATACTTTTTAAACATAAAAATACATTTTTTAGAAATCATCTTTTCATCATGAATTACAGATTTAATTTTAAATAAAATTATTCATATTCTATAAATTTAATGATAAATTATAGAATATATATTTTCAATAAATATAATTATTATAATTTAATATTATGTAATTATGTTCAATTATTAAGGATAGTTTCGTTGGAATTTATATTCTGCCTCAGTGATAGTAAAAGATGAAAATAGTGGTTCAGATAATAAGGTAAAACATTATGATATATTTTACTGTTATATGTATCAACATGGATGTTATAATTTCAAAAAAATAAATTTTAAATGGGTTAAATTATAATTCTTTAAATATCTTATTGTGTTTGGGATCCCAAGACTCGTTTTTTAGAAAATAATTCATGTTTTATAGAAATTAATAAAATGATTTTTTTCATTTAGTTGCATTGTTTGAAAATAAAATTATATTTTTATTGAATAAAATTACATAATAATGCTTCTATTCATTTTTTAACAAAAATATTCATGTAAACCATTTTATTACTTAATTTCCATGTAAAATTAACATTACTCTTAAATAATGTATCTTACTAAAAACTATTTTTCATGCATTCAAATTTCATAAATTTATATTTTTTATTATAGTAAGAGAAATTTAATCATATAAAAAATTAGAAATCAAAAATAAAAATTAATTCAAAATAATCATAAATAATCGATTAATTGTTTTCATATAATTATTTTATCCTTGTAAATATTTACACTATAAAAATTACAGTTAAATTGTGTTTAACTATGTTTTAATAGGGGATAAGTCTATAAATTCATCAATAACATTACTATTTATTTTTGGTTGATTTTGTTTTGACCCTATTACATATTATATTTTAGTTGGGGTTTCGTTTGTTATATATGATATAATTATGATATATATACTATTTAATCTATAATATTATTCCAACTGTATCATATCCCATCCCATATAAAAGAATAAAACCTATCAAATCATTCCCAAACATCACTATCCTTATAAATCCTAAAATACTAATCTTAATAGTTTTTTAGATTAAATATTCATGTTCAATATCAACTTCTCATTACAAAATACTATCTTTTTAAGACATAATGTGTGTTCCGAAGTAAGTTCCTAAATAAAGAGGTAATAATCATAACTGAGTTATTTAAATTTTAATTTCAATTATGACTCATTCAAATTTATAAAATCCATTATAAAAAATTTTATTCATTATTAAAAAAGTTAATAAAAATTACTATAATTTTGGGATATAAATTTTCAAATATATAAAAATTCATTGGAAAATGATAAGGTCACTCATGAATACGTGTGGACTATAACATCCACAATGTTATGTCACATGTCTTCTCATTCTTATTTAATAAAGTTTGTATTACGGGTAATTTTAATTAGTATATATTAAATATATGATATAATAATGATTAATAAACATGAAAAATTATTTACCATTCTTTCATTATAACATTCCAAAATTGATAAGACCATGCATCTCGATTAATGAGGTATTTAATAACATATCTATAAATATTATGTATGAATGCAAATATATATATATATATATATATATTTTATAAAGACGATATTTATGTCCTTAGAAAAAAAATTTAGATAATAGAAGCATAATTAATGTACAAGGGAAATAACTACGAAATGAATATTCTTATGAAAAACAAAGATATTAACACCTGAATAATTATAATAATAATAATAATTTAACTATGGGTGATAGGATATTATAAATGTATCATATGTGATATTATTTATATCTATATGGGTCTTTAATGTTTTTAAATTAAATATAAATGTATTATATATGAAATTATAAGACCTAATGAGGTTAATCAAAAATGAGGAATGTGGTTTCCTAAAAAAAATTATTCATTAGGTTAAAATTATACTTTATTCACTTTCATATTTCACGAGTTTTTATTAAATTTTCCCAAATTGAATTAATTTTTTTTTCCACATATTTTTTTGGATTTAATTTGTTACACATTATCATTTAATTGATTAAATTCTCACACCAATGATATGATATTTAAGTTATATCATCTCAAAATACACTAATTAATACATATTTTTTATTATGACTATATTAAATTTTATGTTGTAAATATAAAAATAATTTTATTTATTTAATAATAATATATATTTACTCATTGTTATTTACATTTATATTGATGTTTACAAGGTAAATATGTATCAACATAAAGGATACAAAATTGGAAAGGATTTATTTTAATAAATACATTTTTGGGAATTACATAACTATTACTAAAGGTATATTATATTATAACACTTATAAAATTATTATATTTTCTAAACCAAAAAATATTTATAGATATTTATTTATTAATTCTAATGATAACTATATTTTCTAATTAAATGAAGCCCAAAAATAATTAAAAAAAATCTTGTAATATTTCTCTTTTGGATATTCTATATATTTATTTAGTTTATAAATATTTAATTTTATTTACAAAAGTAAATTTAATATACTAAATGTTAATTATTAAGGTCATATTATGTAATCGTTGAATATTTTCAATATTTTGGAAGGAATATTTATAATGTTTTTCAAAAGAGTAATTTGTAACTATCATTTACAGAATTTGAAATGGATTTTTTCCTTTTATCTTTTTTTTAAATATCTAAATTTATCACCAGAATAACCATTTAATTATATTTATCTTTATACATAAATTTTCATTGGTTTTAAATAAATTTTTTTAATGGGAACTTATTTTAATGTTTTTTAATTTTCATTTCTTCTTCTGAAATAATTATTAGATATTCTAAATTTTTGATGAACTGATGTTCATATACTATTTATAATATTATTTTTGTTAACATTCAAATGAATCATTATCTTATTATCATAATTTAATAGAAATTATGTAGAACCTCAAGATGCTCATAAAGGGGATGGGTGAATCAAGGTGTCAAAATTTTCTTTTTAAGTGACAAATCATGTCCTCGTGTTTGCTGGAACACATTATAATTGAATAATGGATATGATCAAAAGAAATTCACAAGCAATGAAACCACCTGGAAAATTTAAATAGTTCACCACAAAAGCCTATGTCCAAGGAGTATAGGCCAAAAAAGTGTTGGTCATACCAAAATCCACTAATCTTCGGTAGTATTGGAGTAAAAGAGTTTAGTCATAGTCACTCTTTTCCAAACACACTTCCTTTAAAATAATTCATTGATAGATCACTACATCCTTCAGAACACTTCCATCGACTCTCCCTTGCTCACTTCTCTATGAAAAGTCTTACTGAGTTTATTAACATGAACTTCTCTAGAATCGATTTTTATAAAAGTCACTGTCTCTGTCCAGCACGGGACATTCCTAGTGTAAAAGTATTGAATAGGTTCACTTGAAAGCACTGATCACAAAAACCGTAAATTGACAGATATGTCAAAATCATAACACCACACTGCTGTGAAAAACAACAAAATTGATGAATGATTTCTGAATTTTTGGGAAAGATAATTTTCATCCAAACCCCAAATTCTACTCAATAATTATCTTTCACGCAACTACACCAAAGGGTTCAATTGGTCTTTTAAAAATAAAGGAACACCATGAGGGAAATATTAACTATCTTCAATTACTTTGCACACAAATATTTCATTCAGTAGTGCGACTATATTTTCTGTGGCAAAATATTAACTATTCCATGGTGGTATCCACTTATATATAGGCCTCTATGACCCTGTGTGCATGTTTACAATGCATCATTATCTGTATGCATAAGTTCCTTTATTAGCGTGAAAAATCCATTTTGTCCTCAAATTGGGCACAAATGATTCATCCGTGAAACCACATCATTCACACATATTAAATACTTGCAGACAAGTTTTTCTTTATAATATGTAGATGAACTGATCCCCAATAAATTCCTACATGCAAGATTCAAAATACCCACCTCTCATGCACACAACATCCTTTTCCAAATTTTTTTTCACCATATTAAAATTTTTTGGGCAAAAAATTTCCAAATACATGGAAAAGACACCACCTTCAATACTATTTCCTATTTGATGTGTATGATCTATTTCCTAGAAGGAATCCTGAACATCCAGTGAGGCTCGATGACAAACAAAATCTATTATCTATTTCTTATATAGAATGTTCATGTTTTTAAAAATCTCTCCATCTAGGTTTGATTACAATCTCCAACTAAATTCAATAGATCACCAGACACAATGAAAAACTAAAATGCAAGAATAAACTCCGCCAACACTCTATATCCAGATGAACAATGATATGTTAAGAAAAACCAGATGGGATGCTTGAATTTGGTTCCAGTGTTCTAGAATTCTTAAAAATGCCAAATATGTTATCTTACAGTTTCATATAAGTATTATATATACTACATTTTTTCCTTATCTTCCTAATACATAATTCTCATCATGTCACAAAAGCATTACATTTCCACTTAATTTTAATTTTCATCATATCACAGAAGCATTACATGTCCATTAAAACTGAATTCTCATCGTGACACAGAAGCATTACATGTCCATTACATGTCTAGAATATCTCCTGAATGTTTCCCCCTCCCCATTGAATATAAATAAAAAATATATTTATTTGTTCATTAAACATATATAAACACCCTTGGATAGTATCTACCCTATAAACCTACATTAAATCCAAAAACAGTTGAAAAATAGTTATTATAACATGGTTGAGGAGGAAATCGGTATCCTCCTCATGCACTAAGTTATGGCTGAACACAGAGGTTCAACCGAATATTCTAAAACAAAGTTTTTCAAAGTTGCTTATTTATAATGTCATATACTTTCCCATTTGTTTCCCCATGTGCCATCATGATCACTCATTGATAAAGTTTTTTATTGAGGATGTGATATCTTATTTCAATATATTTCATATGGGAATGAAGAACATGATTCATTGTATGATCAAATGCGGTCTTGTTATCATAGTAAATAACTATTAGTTGTATTACCTCATAAATAATGTCATTCAGTTTTTTCTTCATCTAGTGTATCTAAGTACATGCCTTTGTAGTGGATATATATTGAGCTTCAGTAGCACTAAGAGAAATACTTTCCTGTTTCATGCTCAACCAGCCCACACATTTCTCCTCAATATAGAATGATCCACCACTAGTGGATTTTATATCCAGTATATATATAGCCCAATTAGCATCAATGAATAATGATAGTTAAGTAACATTTCATGTACAAAATGTATATCCAAAAATAATGAGTTCTTTGAATGTAGCTCGTTATTCTTTTTACTACAAACATATCTTCTTCCATTGGATTACTTTGAAACTGGGCTGCCAAGCATCTTACAAAAATAGTGTCTGTCCGTGTCGCTATCATGAAATGTAGTATTAAAATGATCCTAATATAAAATATGGGATTAAAATAAGTCTCATCCTCATTCATTTCATGTTTGTTTCCAACCACAATTAGAGTCGAAATCGGTTTGGAGTCATGGATAATAAATTTCTACGCAACTCTCTTGTATATTTTTTCATTGAAATGAAAGTGTGGTCTTTCCTATGTATCACACGAATCCCTGAGAAGTATGTGAAATCACCAATTAGAGAAATTCCAAATTATTCTTACATGTGATTGAAAAATTCAACAAGAGATCCCAGCTGAATATTCATAATGGATTTACTCTACAAAGGACGAAAATCATTAACCCTCTTCATTCAGTCGAAACTAAATTTATGATATTTAATTGAATTTACATTATCATATGTTTGGATTTTATATTATTTAATACTATTACATTATAATTTTTTACCATATGTTTATATATAATTTTGTTCTCACAAATTCATGTTATGAAATTTTAAGCGACGTCATTAGGCTGCCGAATTTTCATAAAGGATCTCTCATCATTTCATTTATTTTAAATTTAATCACATTTTATTTATCACCTTACCAATTATATCCAAATGACCATGATAAATCTACTATCATATATATAATAGAACTATATCTTGTTAATGGATGAACAATCATCAATATTCTTTATCCCTCCCATTAATTTTTATAAACGAAATCAATGTCCATGAGGATCCAATTTATAACCTTTGTGGATGATGAAGTTATGTTCTTCATTTTCTCTTTCATTACTGGTCATGAAACCATTTATATGGTTGATCGCGAGTAAAATATATTTAGTATATCCTCATTAATATTCAATAACTAGTATTTGTACATATTATTAATTTATATGACAAAACTAGTTTACAAGAATCCAAATACATCCAAATAAACAATGTGGTTAGCATGTAATGATTCATCGTCTTTACATGTAACCTAATGATATAAAAGAAAATTTAAAAATCTAGATGTTCATAAATAATATTTAATTTCAATTCTATAGATTTATAACCATTCCACATGAATACCATTACTTAAAATCAACATAGATGATTATGAAAATCATGAAAACAAACACTTTGGAACGTCATAATTAAATATAATAACTTATCAAGAAGAACATAAATGAATTAAAAAAAATTATGATAAACTAAATACATATATATTAGGTTATGAACTAAATTATTAATAATCCTTATTTTATATTCCTAGAAAGTTTGTTTAAGATCAGAACACATTCTTCCATAAGGTAGGAGTTTTCCACATGAACACCCATTTTCATTAGGGTTTTGTTCAATGTCCAATTAACTCAATGAAATTGTTACTTATTCATATTTAATACTCATAAATTATGTTTTATTATTATATATATGATCCCCAACACGAATCCTTCTCTATTTTATGGATAGTTACATGTTTTAAAATAAATATTCTAAATTGTTTCCAAAATACATGCCTGATTCAAGGGAATTACTCAAATTCATGTCTATTTTCAAAGGGCAATCAATAATCTGTTTTTGGGAGCCATTTTATTTCATAAAACACTAATTTTATCATGAAATAATATTTTAATTGCCTTACGGTTTTATAGAATGATTTTTTTCCAAAATAACTCTTCTTTTCAAATAAAATTGTATATATCTTAGTAATTCCATAATGATTTTATAACGGTATTTTCATGTAATTCAATAATCTTATTGATTCTTATTATTGGGTTAAATAATTTATGAAGTCATCAACCCTATTTTATTGAATGATTTTGGACGAATTTTATTAGTTATGATCTATCCTAAAACCATTCAATATATTATTCAAAATGATTAATGTCTTATGATTGGGGAAAGCTAGTTACATTTCATATGATAATTTCAATATGTATGTATATGTTTTTTATGTTTATCACCACTCATGTGTGGAATTAATAGGACTTATTATGTGATAGGTGGGGCCCAATATATCTCCTCGATGCATTGGTATGTTTCATAAGTCAAATAGATGAGGAATTGGGCGAGGCCATTCCCAATGTGATATATGGACTTAGCCAATGCCTAAATCATTTTTAGATTATTGGTCGAGGCCTTGAAATATGATTCACAATGATTGTAATATGGACATCCCTCATTATAAATCTAGTAATTGAATGTTCATGTAGTTATTTGACTAGTAGAATACCCATGATTATCTTTAATTTAAGGAATTTTTAACTCAGCTCATATTCCTTCCATAATGTGTTCATTTTTATTATTTTTAAAGGCAATCATTTTAAATTTTTCACTATGTATTATGATTATGATATCTTCCAATGTATTTATTACCCATACTGAGCTTTTTTAGATCAACTATTTCTTATGATTCATTTTCCCTAGATATGAAGAAATAAAGTATGAATGACTTGCTAGAACAATCTTGGAGGCTTGGATTTTTATAATGGAAAAATTTGGTGTTGTACATCACTTCATGCGGTAATGTTAAACTTATATTTACATATAATGTTTCTAAATGATACCAAAACTACCTAGTCCTTCGGGTATCATATTCCATGATTAAATGCCAATGTAATAAAATAAGGCACTGAATCTGGGAAATTTGGTTCAGGTCCTAACAGTTGGTTTTAGAGGAATTTTAGTAGAGAACAAGTAAAAAATATCTAGAAAACGTAGAATTGGGAATGTATTCTTAAGATATTATTTGATGATACAAATGTATTAATGTCCTATTATTTATTTAAGGAATATATTATGTTGATATTTTTAAAAAATACATCCAACTCTGGATACATACATGTAGTGGTGGATCTGGATCATTTGAATATTGGAGTTAATGCTCTAACAAGGAGTTTCGTGTATGATCCAGGTATCCTGGTACACGAAAATGGGCCTTTTTGTACTTTTGGTATTAAAATTATTCAGCAATATAATAAGGATATTTCACGTTTTCTTAACAAAACATTAGGAAAAAAACCCATTTTTTGATTATGGGATTATCCATGCTTATTATATCAATTTATGATAAGAATTTTATTATGTTGATATTATAAATTAAGATTCATACCCTAATATATTGCATGAAAATATTTTGATATGGAACCTAGTGGAAGGAATGGAAACGACAATAACATGTGTGTCCCCTGTTGGTAATTCACTCTTATGCAAGATAATGATGTTGGGTCGGGTTCTCTGATAGGTGTGGAGCAACTTAAAACTATACTGGGACAACATACCCAGGTTATGAAAAATATCCTTTTCCATATGGAGAATTCAGATCCACTATATGGAAGTGCTATGTAAGATCTCTTTATGCGACAACAACCACCATCATTCAATGGGACTACAAACAAATTTGTAGCTAAGTAGAGGATAAGTTCCCTAGAGAATATATTTCCCTCTTTGGGATTTAATAAAAGAGGGATAATCGTTTTTACATTTTATTTTCAATCGGGAAATGAAAAATAGTCGCAGCTCATAATCCAAAACACAAAGGAGGAGGAAGAAATAGAAGATATGGAATAGATTGAATTTAAATAAATATTATAGAGAAAAACAATCCTCATGAATTGTGAGAAGATACAGAGATGAAATTCTTGAATCTAAGGAAAAAGGAATATGAGAATATTTCAATGTATGAAGGTGACATCACAAGGTTATCAAGACATGTTGTGGGATATAGAAACAATTCAAGGAGAACTTTTTTATTCAATCATTGATGGCCTAAATCCATTCCTTTAGTTGACACTTCTCTCCCTATTTATTTCTTCAAATTAGGATATATTTTCTTGTATAATAAAGTTTGAAAATAAATTATCTACGTCTTATGACTTTAAGGGACGGAAATAGTAGAAGATGTATGATGAAAGCACTGGGAATGGAAATAAAGAAAAATAGGGAATATGGGAAGAGTGGAATTTCCACCCTATGATATTTGTGGAAGGAAACAACATGGTGCATGCATAAATGGAAATGGAGTATGATACAAATGTGTAATGAAAGGTCATATTTCTAGTGATTTCAAGGGGATGAAAGAATATATTAATGTTTAATTCAATAATTGTCAGGAGTTGGTGCAATATGATAATGATTTTCCATAAGTGTTAATGAAGCATTCAGTAGAAAAATTCCAAGGGAGTAGCAAAAAGCTTATGTGATCACAACCACTGATATAGAAATCACTAATGATGTGGTTGCTAGTACATTAATCATTTCTTCAATCCTAGCCAATACCTTATTGGGTTTTGGATCATCTCAATCATTTATATAGTCCTAGTTTTCTTATAAATTTAGTTATATCAAAGCTGATTTAATAAAGTAGTTATCAATAAAAACTCAAATAGGATGTATCATAATTTTTTTTTCAATTAGTCTCCCTTATTTAAAATAATGGTGATATAGATTCTACCTATATGATCATAAAAATGATATACATTGATATAATTCTTAGAATGAATTGGTATCAAATTATGATGTGAGGATATATTGCAAGATGAATGATGTTTTAATTTTTTACAATAGTCTAGAATCACTTTTCTTTAGAGTAGAAACATCACCATCTTATTCTCATCTAGATACACCCCTTGTATGTCTAATGAATTCATTTGTTGGAGAGGATGGGAATTTAATAACTATGGTTGAGGGGAAAAATGTTAAAATAGAAGAAATTCATGTTGTGCAAGAATAAATTGACCCCATTCAAGAGGATTTATCTGGACATCCTCCACAGTTGGAAATTTAGTATTCCATTGAGATAATTCCTAGTTCATGGCCCACATAAAAGATCCCTTATTGAATTTCCACTGTGGTGATAGTGGAACTAAAGAAAAAACTAATGGAATTGAGTGATAAAATATTTATTATCCCCAATCTTTCTCTTTGGGGATCCATATTCTTTTCGTTAAGAAGAAATATGAGTCTATGAGGTTGTGCATTGACTTTAGGGAGATCAATGTTATAACAACAAAGAAAAAGTATCCCCTATATCACATTGATGATTTATTTGATTAACATTATGGAAAAAATATTTTTTGAAGATTGATCATTGATCTGGATATCATTAGTTACTTGTGAGCAAGGAAGTCATTCCAAAAACAACATTTAGAACCAGGTACGGGTAATACAAGTTTACAATAATTACTTTTAGACTAACTAATAAACCATCTGTTTTCATGGTTCAAATGAATGATATTTTCATAGAATATCTTGATAACATTGTGGTGGTGTTTATTGATGATATCCCGGTATACTCTAAAATCTATGATGTTCATAGAAATAACTTGTGTACTATTCTATATACTCTTAGAAGAAATGAATTATATTGGAAGTTTAAAATGTTTGATTTTTGGATCCATTATATTTTTATTCTAGAAAACATTACCTTAAATAATTCAATATATGTAGATCCTACGTGGAAAAAAAATGTGAATGAATGACTTACTTCAATGAACATAACTGTGGTACGTAGTCTTATGGGGTTAACAGGTTATTAACAGCATTAAATTTAGAACATATCATGTTTTCAACCCCAATGACCAAGATCACACAAAATGGTGTTTTGTTCATATAGACAATGGAATTTGAAAAATTATTTGATGAATTGATGTGTAGTTTAGTGAATACTCAAATTCAAACTCTGCCATTGGGGAATGATGGGTTCATTATCTATAGTGATGCATCAATGAATATGCATTGTGGCATCATATGCAAAATGATTGAGTGATTGACTATGCATCTGGGCAACTTAAAATTCATTTACAAAACTGTCTAAGTCATGATCCTGAGTAAGCAGCAGTTATCTTTAATCTTATTATTTGGGGAAATTTCCTCTATGGGACAAAATGTGAGATATATATATTATAAGAGTTTGAAATAAATCATCTCAGAGAAATAAATCTTCATGAGACAAAGGAGATGGATTCAACTACTAGTGATTATGATTTCATAATACACTACCAAATTAGAAAGGAATTAAGGTGAATGGAAATTGGATTAAAAAGGACCACGTAACTCGGAACAGGATTTGAGTTGAAAGTGATACTCTATTCATGGATATATTAAACATGGATAGGGTAATTGTCACGGAATTTAAGAAATCACTAATTTTTAATATTATTTCCAATCCATCTTTACTATAAAAGATAAAAAGTACTCAGGCTAATGAAGATGAGATTCCATTGAAAATTAAATTCTTAAATGGTGGGAAGTTTATTTACTTCGTATATGAATGTGGAGTTTTAAAATCCAGATAGAGGATTTTTTTTCCAACAATTTCTGATATAACAAGGGATCTATTAGATGATGATCATAGATTTAATTTCCCAATACACCCTAGAGGCACAAATATGTATGTTGATCTAAATGAACATATTGGTTGGGAAAACATGAAGAGGGAGATTTTCTTTTATGTGTCGAGATGTTTGATGTGTCACAATGTGATGGCTATAAGGCAATATCTGTCACGACCCATCCTCGGGGCCCGTGTCGTGACTACCCCAAGCCCGCCTTCCATAGGCCAGGGGCTGGCGACTAGCACCAAGGCGTAAATCCTGGAAAAAGGGAAGGAATTGCCTTTGTAAAGTAAAAAACAAACACCACAGAGTAATCAGGCAGAAGTAAACACTAAGTAAAAACTGGTACAACAGCATGTGCGGAAAAGTAAAGGGGGCCGGAAATACAAGCCCAACTATAAAGTACAACTGAAAGGGGAATAACAGCAACTGAAAAGTAAAGCCATAGTGTCGAGCCGTCCTCTGGAAGTCCCACCTGAAGGGTGAGTACAGATAGCCTCCACAGATCCTCGGTCCAGCCGACCGCTCCGAGTACACCCCGCCCAGTGGTCCACCTCTAGGTATCATCCTACTCCGCAAGCCTCCATCGCGATTAGCGCTGTCCATCGTCTGCGACCAACAAAATGTAATGCGGGCATAGCCCATGCATAGGTGAGTATAAGCTACTTAGTAGGGACCCTGAGACCCCCGAAGGTCTCCCAGAATCCACAAAGGATAAACTACAAAGGAAAGATACAATCACGGAGTAACATCCAACACGGCCTAGGTATATGCCCATACATATACCTAAGTCATCAATTCTCGCTCGGCTCCAACATCCGAGCTCATGTAAAACCTAGTCCACACAAGAAAGCAAAATGTAAATCCACACAGGATAGCACAACACAATCCACATAGGAATGAAAAATGTAAGTCCACACAGGATAGTACAACACAATCCACATAGGATGGAAAACCGGATTCAGCTCACACAGGATAGAATTCTTTGTAAGACAATAGAGATGATCAGATGTAGCCACTCATTCATCTAGCCATCGAACCCACAATGGATCGGTAGGTACTAACCCCCGCAATGACCCACATACGATCGATCAAGAAGTGGAAACCATAGCTATTTGGAAACTCCTTCTCCATCAAGTACAGTGGTTATGCCTCTACAACCATGCGCTTCCTTCTAACCTTGAACTGATGTAGTACTCCACCTATCGAGTACTGTGGGCCTGCTGCTACAACCAAGTGTTTCCCACCATGGGTCTGTTGTTACAACCAAGTGCTCCCCCTCATAGCCTCTAGAGGTACTTATTCTGTTGAGTACCAAGGGTCTGCCGCTACAACAAAGCGCTCTGTCGCCGTGGGTCTGTCGCTACAACCAAGAGCTCCCCCATGCTACTACAACCAAGCGCTCCTCCGTCGTGGGTCTTTCTCTACAACCAAGCGCGCCCCATGCTGCTATAACCAAGCGCTCCTCCGTCATGGGTCGGCCACTACAAACAAGCGCCCCCCCCCCCTCATAGACTCTAGCGGTACTCCTTCTCTTGAGTGTCGCGGGTCTGCCGCTACAACCAAGCGCTCATCCGCCGTGGGTCTTCTGCTACAACCATGCGCTTCCCACTGGGCTATCCGTAATAGACTGAGTCGTTTGATCCACATTCGTCAATTGTCAACCGGCTCTAGGGTTTCCGCACACAACATGATCATTCCAGGAGGGTCCACTCCACGAGCTAAGAGGTCGATGCATCAACTGACATGTAGTCCGGATTTGATGCATCCCAATATGTACCGTAGTGGTCACTGCCGAAAACACAGAGGATTCCCGTACTGTTTTCATCATCGTCGCAGTCGCCGCCAGCTCTAGGGTTCCCGCACACATCAAGCTCGTTCGGGAGGGTCTCCTCCACGAGTCGAGAGGCTGATACATCAACTGAAACATAGTCCAGAGTTGACATTTCCCAAAGTTTTGTATCATCAACAGGAACTCAACGTCGCAGACGGCGCGTCAATCAGACGCCCGGTCTGACAGTTATTGGCTTTTTCGTCCAAGGGGCCCGGTTGGGTTTTAAGGAAAAAACCACCCGACTGTACTCCACCTGTGTCCAAACCTCAGGCGGAGTAAGCCAAAAGATCCTTCTCACTTAGAGGAATTCAACAAAGTCGACGGCACGTCAATTGGACGTCCGGAGCTCAGGCTATAAGCGTTTCCCCTCCGAGGGCCCGGTTGGTTTCATGGACGAACCAAACCGGATGAACCCAAACTATTCCTAAACCTTGAGTGCGATTTACCGAAACGACTTTCTCGATCCAAGGATCGCATCTCCACTGACGGCGCATCGTTCGGAGGCCCGTAGCTCATGTTATGAGCGAAAGACCGAAAAGGTTCGGAAACGGGGGGTCTGGCACCGGACCGACCCGGCACGACCCCCCTGGGTCGGCCCAAACCGGGTCGACCCGACCCGGGTCCGCCGGCCCGGTCCGACTCGGCCCGGCGGGTCGGCCCAGGTCCGCTCGGCCGAACGGCCGAGCAAGGGGAAGCTGCGGGGGGCTTGCTGCCCCCGCATGAAGAAACGTCGCGACCCCAGGTGGGACCGCCTCGCCAGCGGACGTGGAGGCCGGGCCGCGTCCCTCCTCCCAGTTCCGTGCGGCCGCAGAATCGGCTTGCCTTCGCGGATTCAGCCGT
This sequence comes from Viscum album, assembly GCA_963277665.1. Lineage (NCBI taxonomy): Eukaryota > Viridiplantae > Streptophyta > Magnoliopsida > Santalales > Viscaceae > Viscum > Viscum album. The sequence continues at coordinate 2,005,154,899 of OY728136.1, forward strand.
GGTGGGTTTTGCAGGCGGCGTGCCGGCGGGAGCTTCCGCGGGCCACCTGACTCGCTCCGGTGGTCCGTTTTTTGTGCGGTCTTCGTCAGTGGTCCTCCCGTGACTCGATCTTCACTATCAGGCCCTCGAATCACCCTTGCGGCCCCGTTTGTCATCATCTGCCATTTCGCACACCAATAACGAAATGGTGCGGTGGGTTCAGACTTGTTCGTTAGTCTGCACCCACCGCGTTAGCGGTCTTAAAGATATTCACCCAACAATATTTAAACGATCGGGGATTTAATCACAAGGATTTAAAGAATCACACTTCTACCTTGCCGTAGTCATCGAGTGTGCGTTCTTCACGGAATTGATCGTCGCGGAAGGAGGTGATCATCGCGGAAGGAGGTGATCGTCGAGTCACAGAAGGGTGTCGCATCGTAACAGAAAGGTGTCGCGTCGTCGCGGAATACAGTTTCGCGTTGATGAACTCTGAGGTTCATGAACATGTAGATTTAATTATATTAATTAAATCCATGATGTTTTTATAACCCACAAAGAGATTTAAAAGGAGCACAACCCCCTACCTTGTCGTTGTTGATCGAAGGTTGTCGCGGGGTTGGATCATCGCAGAAGAACGTCGCGGGAGAAGAATCGTCGGTGTCGCGGTGCTTGGTGTCACGTTGTCGATCTCCGAGGTCTCAGCGTTCTTCCCCGCCTATAGTCGAAGGCCGTCGTTCTTCGCGTTCTTCACGTTCTTTGTGAAGGAGGATGGAGAACTTGAGGTTTCTGTCAAATCCTCTCAACGAACAACACTTAAGAACAAAAGTTTTGGTCTTATTTTATTATATGCCAACAAAGGAAAAACAGACTAAGTAACGACCCATTAATTCATAGAATTAATGTCAACAAATAAAATCGCAAAATTAATTGGTACGTTAAGAATTGAAGAAAATGCGTCAGTCGACTTTCATAATGATGGGTTTTCGCGGGGGCGTTACTTAGCAGAAACGAAACGGTGGGGCTCGTGCGGGCCCCACCTCACAAATATCCTACCCACTTGGTAGGATATTTTTGGATAGCACCCTATCTGCTTCAACTCAGCTTAAGCAGCTTTAAGTGGCTGTCAAGTGGCTTTAAGTGAAAAAAAAAATAAAGATGTCGCACAATTTATTTTATTTCTTAACTTAACCCCAAATATTTAAAATCCACACCTGAGAAAACACAACTCCGGAAGAGGAGTTCCTAAGCAAATACCGGCGCTGCGATTCTATCGGTTCCCTCAGAATTCGATTCCGAGTACCGGTTTAAAAGTTGGAAAAACCCACTCATTCGTTTACTGAACGTACCAGATCTAGACTTCGGAAAATGATTCCGGGCACACTGGGCCTCAGAATCAGGTGTCGTAAGAAACAACGTTCTTGTAAAATTCCTATGAAAATTAAGAAAAAAATTTCCTTGAAATTTACGGGTCTTTACCTTACTCCCACCACATGGATTTACGTCCTCGTAAAGCTTCACCACAAACATAGGTATACAAAGGCATGTACTGAGCATGCATCTGAGCCTCCCTCTCCCAAGTGCTCTCCTGGAGGTTCCCGTGCTTCCATCTGATGTGCACTAGAGGAATCGATCATCCACGTAGGACCCTCTCCGGTCGATCCTCAATCACCACCGGGACCTCCGCAAAAGTTTCCCCATCATCAACGTCCAGCTCCCCATGGTCAATGACGTGTGTCGGGTCGTGCACGTATCTCCTCAGCCGAGATACGTGGAAGACGTCATGCACCCGGTGCAACTGAGGTGGTAGAGCCAGGAGACAAGCCACCTTGCCAATCCTGATGAGGACCTGGAATGGTCCGATGAAGCGTGGAGACATTTGCCGCCTCTTCCAAATCTCCATAATCCACGTCGAGGTGAGACACGCTAGAAGACATGGTCATCATCCTCGAACTCTATTGGCCTCCACCTTTTGTCAGCACAAGACTTTTGCCGACTCTGAGCTGTCCTCATCCGCTCATGGATGACTTGGACCCATCTGGTCCTACAAGAGCTGCTGAGATTTCTTCTATGCCGATAAGAGAAATCCCGTCACATCCCCTGGATGAACCATGTTCTTCGCCTAATACAGTCAATCCCGACATGGATGATACTAATCCATACCAAGGATGACGCCGTAAGGCCTCAACACTACTACCAAGAGATCCAATCATTACTCTTGCCTCCAAGGGTTGAGTCACACTGTCGGCATCAGTGTGTGGTAACTGGGTCTCCTCCAGTAGATGTCTCACAAGTGAGGGTAAAGTCAACAGTCTAAACTGAAACCTCTTAGTAACAACATAACGAGGACAGGAATGAAAACATCACAAGGGTATGTGTCTTTTATTATTGTAGCTCATAATACAAAAACACTACACAACAGCAACAAGGAACTAGAAGTACAAAAGACGCATCCACTAGTTCCACTCCTGTCCATCTGCTCCCAGAGCTCCATGATCGAAGGCCTCAACTGCCTGAAGCTGAGCTCTCCCATGTCCACCAACTCTCTGCGGTCGGGGTGGACCTCCTGGTGGTGGTGGTTGCAACACCTCGAAGCGTCATCCACTACCTGTTGTGCGCCCAACTCCTCTGCCACAGTCTCCTACTCCATGCGATCCGCCTCGATCGAACCACTGCCTTTTCCTGGGAGGTCCTTCGTTCATCTGCTGGTCATCTGTATGGTGGGTCAGACAGTCATGAGCCATGTGACCAACCCCGCCGCAGGAGTAATAATGTCCGCTCATGGTAAGTCGTTGTCCACCCCAGGTGCCTCGCACAATCGACCCTGTGTCACATGGTCGACCACCGGTAGGTCTAGTCCTCTTGGACCCCTGCGTCATCTGTCTACTACCCACTATAGAAGAATCTACCGCATGCTGGCTAGTGTTGGGTCCTGCTGCTGGAGACTGCTCAGCAAGGAAACTCTCTACTAAGAGAGCTCGCTCCAACACTCTTGTCTGTGTCGGAATGCTGTGAGAAACAACTGAAGCTCTGATCTCTCACCTGAGCCCCTGCTCGATGGTTCGTGCCCTGAAGAATTTGTCCCGTACAATGTCCGTGGAATATCGAGAGAGATCAGTAAACCTCGCCGCGTACTGGGCTACTATCATGTTGCCCTACCGCAGTTGTAGTAGCTCCTGGATGCGGACCGCTCGGATGGTGGTTGGGACGAACTCTGAGCGAAAAAGGCTCTCAAAGTCTGTCCAAAGGAGTGATGCCTCACCGTGAACCAGGAGCCTCAAGCTCCACCATCTGTCTGCTACCGCATGAAGGAGTCTCGCTGCATGGACCACCATAAGGTCTGCTGGTGTCCTCACTAACCAGAAAACTCGTACAACCACCTCCAGCCAGTCCTCGGCTGCCTGGGGGTCCGTCTCCCCGTGGAACCTGGGCGGTCACTGGCGCTGGAACTCATGCAGTGCACTAAGGTGACGTGCATCGTCAGTGGCCGGGGCTGGAAGCATCGGTGGCTCGGCGGGTAGATGTACCGCATGTGCCTCTACTGTCAAAGGGTCGTCTACCGAGGCCTCGTTGCTCGGCGGGCTGTCGTCACGTACAACACTCGGAACCCTAGCTGGATGCCGTCGTGGGTCTATCCTGAAAGGAAACAGGTGTGCCACGGTCAGAACAGTATACCTGGTGAGATGATACAAGTAATCAAAAAGAAAACTTGAAACACACATGAAATCAATGTTTTCGTGCATTAAGTCGGAAATCAGAAGTCAGTGTCTTGGTGTACGGATATGTCGGCCGCCGCACCAACACTAGGTTCCCTGGACTGATAACCACACTCAATACGCTTAACACTATTTCTTCACATAGAAAAGATCAGAGTCCGCAGTAGAACCGAACTCCTTTGATACCGATTTGTCACAACCCGTCCTTGGGGCCCGTGTCGTGACTACCCCAAGCCCGCCTTCCATAGGCCAGGGGCTGGCGACTAGCACCAAGGCGTAAATCCCGGAAAAAGGGAAGGTATTGCCTTTGTAAAGTAAACAACAAACACAACAGAGTAAGCATGCAGAAGTAAACACTATGTTAAAACTGGTACAACAGCAAGTGTGGGAAAGTAAAGGGGGCGGAAATAGAAGCCCAACTGTAAAGTAAAACTGAAAGGGGAAAAACAACAACTGAATAGTAAAGCCGCAGCGTCGAGCCGTCCTCTGGAAGTCCCACCAGAAGGGTGAGTACAGATAGCCACCATAGCTCCTCGGTCAAGCCGTCCGCTCCGAGTACACCCCACCCAGTGGTCCACCTCTAGGTATCGTCCTGCTCCGCAAGCCTCCACCGCGATCAGCGCTGTCTATCGTCTGCAACCAACAAAACGTATTGCGGGAATAGCCCATGCATGGTTGAGTATAAGCTACTTAGTCGGGAACCCGAGACCCCCGATGGTCTCCCATAATCCACAATGGATAAACTATAAAGGGAAGATACAATCACGAAGTAACATCCGACACAGCTTAGGTATATGCCCATACATATACCTAAGTCATCAATTATCACTCGGCCCAACATCCGATCTCAAGTACAACCCAGTCCACAGAGGAATGAAAAACGTAAATCCACACAGGATAGCACAATACAATCCATATAGGAAAGCAAAACGTAAATCCACATAGGATAGTACAACACAATCCACATAGGATAGAAAATAGGATTCAGCTCACACAGGATATACTTCATCGTAAGACAATAGAGATGATCAGATGTAGCCACTGATTCATCGAGCTGTTGGACCCACAAAGGATCGGTAGGTACTAACCCCTGCAATGACCTACATAGGATCGATCATGTAGTTGAAACCATAGCTATTTGGAAACTCCTTCTCCATCAAGTACAGTGGTTATGCCGCTACAACCAAGTGCTTCCTTATAACCTTGAACTGTTGTAGTACTCCACCTATCGAGTACTGTGGGCCTGCTGCTATAACCAAGTGCTTCCCACCATGGGTCTGCTGCTACAACCAAGCGCTCCCTCTCATAGCCTCTAGAGGTACTCCTTCTGTTGAGTACCACGGGTCTGCCGCTACAACCAAGCGCTCCTCCGCCATGGGTCTGCTGCTACAACCAAGTGATCCCCCATGCTGCTACAACCAAGCGCTCCTCCATCATGGGTCTGCCGCTACAACCAAGCGCTCCCCAATGCTGCTACAACCAAGCACTCCTCCGTCGTGGGTCTGCTGCTACAACCAAGCACTCCCCCTCATAGCCTCCAGAGGTACTCCATCTATTGAGTACCGCGGGTCTGCCGCTACAACCAAGCACCCATCTGTCGTGGGTCTGCTGCTACAACCAAGCGCTTCCCACTGGGCTATCTGTAACACACTGAGTCATTCGATCAGCAGTCGTCATGTCTCAACCAGCTCTAGGGTTTCAGCACACAGCATGATCTTTCTGGGAGGGTCCACTCCATGAGCTAAGAGGTCGATGCATCAACTGACATGTAGTACGAAGTTTATGCATCCCAAGATGTACTGTAGTGATCACTGCCGAAAACACGGAGGATTCCCATACCGTTTTCATCATCATCGCAGTCACCGCCATCTCTAGGGTTCCCACACACATCAAGCCAGTTCGAGAGGGTCCGCTGCACGAGTCAAGAGGCTGATACATCAACTAACACATAGTCAAGAGTTGATGTATCCAAAAGTTCCATATCGTCAACAGGAACTCAACGTCGCAGACGGCGCGTCAATCGGACGCCCAGTCTGAGAGTTATTGGCTTTTTCGTCCTAGGGGCCCGGTTGGTTTTTAAGGCAAAACCAACCAGACCGTACTCCACCTGCGTCCAAACCTCGGGCGGAGTAAGTCAAAAGATCTGTCTCACTTAGAGTAATTCAACAAAGTCGATAGCACGTCAATCGGACATCTGAAGCTCAAGCTATGAGCGTTTCCTCTCCGAGGGCCCGGTTTGTTTCATGGACGAACCAACCTGGCCGAACACAAAATATTCCGAACCTTGAGTGAGGTATAGCGAAATGAACATCTCGATCCAAGGATCACATCGCCGCTGGCGGCACGTCGTTCAGAGGCCCGTAGCTCATGTGATGAGCGAACGACCGAAAAGGTTCGGAAACGGGGGGTCTGGGCCAGGACCGACCCGGCCCGACCCACCCTGGGTCGGCCCAAACCGGTTCGACCCGACCCGGGTCCACCCGGCCCAGTTCGACCCGGCCGGGACGGCCTGGGCGCGACCCGGCCCGGCGGGTCGGTCCGGCTCCGCTCTGCCGAACGGCCGCACGAGGGGAAGCCGCAAGGGGCTTGCTGCCCCCGCGTGAAGAAACATCGCGGACACGGGTGGGGCTGCCTCGCCAGCGGACGCGGCGGCTGGGCTGCGTCCCTCCTCCTGGTTCTGGGTGGTCGTGGAACCGTCTCGCCACCGTGGCTTCAACCATGGCGGGATTTGCCGGCGGCGCGCCGGGCACCGCCGCCGGTGGGAGGTTCCGCGGGCCACCGGACGCGTTCCGGTGGTCCATTTTGAGTGTGGTCTTCGTCAATGGTCCTCCCGGGATTCGATCTTCACTGTCAGGCCCTCGAACCGCCCTTGCGGCCCCGTTTGTCATCATCTGCCGTTTCGCACACCAAGAACATAAAGGTGCGGTGGGATGAGACTTGTTCGTTAGTCTGCACCCACCACGTTAGCGGTATTAAAGATATTCACCCAACAATAGTTAAATGATTGGGGATTTAATCATAATTATTTAAATAACCAAACCCCTACCTCTCCTTAGTCGTTGAGCATGCGTTCTTTACAGAATTGATCGTCGCGGATGGAGGTGATCTTCACAGAAGGAGGTGATCATCGCGTCTCATAAGGGCGTCGCGTTTTCGCGGAAGGGCGCCGCGTCGTCGCGGAATACGGTGTCACGTCGAAGAACTCCGGGGTTCAAGAACATGTAGATTTAATTATATTAATTAAATCCATGATGTTGTTATAACTCACAAAGAGATTTCAAAGGAGCGTGACCCCCTACCTTGTCGTTGTCGATCGAAGCTTGTCGCGGGGTTGGAACGTCGCAGAAGAACGTCGCGGGAGAAAAATCGTCGGCGTCGCGGTGCTTGGCACCGCGTCGTCGATCTCCGAGGTCTTGGCATTCTTCGTCGCCTTTCGTCGAAGGCTGGTGTTCTTCACGTTCTTCACTTTCTTCACGTTCTTCATGAAGGAGGATGAAGAACTTGAGGTTTCTGTCAAATCCCCTCAATGAAAAAAACATAAGAAGAAAGGTGTTGGTCTTATTTTATTATATGCCAAAAAATGAAAAACACACTAAGTAACGAACCATGAATTCATAGAATTAATTTCAACGAATAAAACCACCCAATTAATCTGTGCATTAAGAATTTAAGAAAACACGTCAGTTGATTTTCATAATGACGGGTTTTTGAGGGGGCGTTACTTAGCAGAAAAGAAACGGTGGGGCTCGTGCGGGCCCCACCTGACAAATATCCTACCCACTTGGTAGGACACTTTTGGATAGCACCCTATCTGCATCAACTCATCTTAAGCATCTTTAAGTGGCTTTCAAGTGGCATTAAGTGAAATAAAAATTAAGATGTCGCACACTTTATTTTATTTCTTAACTTAACCCCAAAAAATAAAAATCCACACCCGAGCAAACAGAACTCCAGATGAGGCGTTCCTAAGAAAATACCGGCGCTGCGATTCCATCAGTGCCCTCATAATTCGATTCCGAGCGATGGTTTAAATGGTAGAAAACCCCACTCATCCGTTCACTGAACGTACCTGAGCCAAACTTCGGAAAATGATTCCGGGCACACCGGGCCTCAGAATCAGATGATGTCAGAAACTACGTTCTTTTAAAATTCAAAAGAAAATTATGAAAAAAAATTTCTTCAAATTTACGGGTCTTTACAATATCTTGGATTTGTCTTGCATCCCCTTCATATTCCTATGTGAAATTTAGATGATATTACAGTGTAATTTTTTATGGGACTACCAATGAATCCATGAATGAATGATGTGATATGGGTCATTATTGATCATCTTATAAAATCTACAAATTTTCATACTATAAGAGAATATATTTCAGTTTAACATTTAACATGAATATATATTAATGATGTTGTAAGACATAATTGGGTACCTTTATCAATTATTTCTAACTGTGATCCTCATTTCACATTACAATTCCCAAATAGTCTCCAGAATTTCCTAGATACTGATCTTTGTTAGAGCACTTCCCACCACCCAAAAACTGATTGACTATCAGAATAGACTATTAGAACATTGGAATAACTGTTTTGGTCTTGTTCACATGAAATTCATTGTATGTGAGTTCAGTATTTACCTCACGTAGAATATTCCGACCATAGTATCTTCCATTCATTTATTCAAATTGAACTATATGAAGCATTATATGGAATGAGATTTCATACCCTTACTTGATGGGATGATATTGATGAATGATAGCTTATAGGCCAAGAACATGATGAGAAAACAAATGAAAAGGTGATGATTATCCAAACCTATAACAAAAAAACACAAATTAGGATAAAGATCTATGCAGAAAAATGAAGGAAGGATTTTGAATTTCATGTAAGAGATCAATTTTTATTAAAGGTATAAACATGGAATGGTAATATACAATTCGAAAAGAAGAGAAAATAATGTCCTACATACATCGAACCTTTGGAAATTATGGACTTAATTATAGCCATATCTTACTATTTGGAAATGTTGACTTGTCTCTCCTATGTTCACAATGTGTTCCACATGTCAATGATAAGGAAATACATGCCAGGCCCACACATGTACTAACATATGAAGAAAGAGATCTTAAGCCAAATATGTCTTATTATGATGAACATATCACTATTCTTGATACCGGGGAAAAAGTATTGAAAATATGAAAACTCGTCTGGAAATGGTTCTTTAGTTGAACTATAAGATAGAGTAAGCAACATGGGAACCCGAGGAGATTATTATGAACACATACCTGAATCTTTTTATGTAAAGTATTTTGAATTTCGAGGAAAAAATTTCTATAATAAGGGATGAATGTAACAATCCATGGTTTTGAAAATAAATGCATTTTATAATATATTTATTAAAGACAACATTTATTAATTATGTTTTAAATTTAAAAACATTGTTATCTATAATTGTGACTAGTATGTCATTTGGATTTCGATAAAACAAATTAAATTTTTGGTGAATTATACATAAACTTATGAATAGTAATTTAAATGTAATATGTCCCTTATAAATAGTAAATACTCGTATTATTATATTTTTATAAGGTAGAAAGATAATGAGATCTTAATTAATTTTTAAATGTGATATAAAAAAATTATACCTTAAAATTTTTAATTTTTTGAAATAACTATCATTTAATTTAAAAATTAAAATCAAAATAATTATAAAATTATTTTTCAAAAATTTTGAACAATTTTTAATTCAACATGTCGAAAAATGGTTGGGGTGAATTTATGGGATTTTTCTAAAAAACTTGAATTAATCATGAAGAGTAAAAATATAGTTTTGAGTTTAATATATAATTTATGACATCATAAGGATGTAATAATAAATAAAAAATATTGGTCGACTATTGTGTAATACAATTATATATTATGTGTCCCATGTGGATAATTCCATGTGAATATACTTAGGGCATGCCCATGGTTTTAAAAAATCCTTAATGAGGTATATTTTTTAATTAACCTAAAATTCTCAATATTTTAATATAAATACCCTCTCATCCATTAGTTTTATTTCATTAAAAATCCCTCATCTTCTAATCTCTGAAGGTTTTATCTTCGGAGTAGTCCTCCTAAAGTGTTTATAATCCCCCGTGTTTATATCCTTCACGCTCTAGGAGTTACTAAACAATGTAAGGGAATCATTCGCCCTCCTCTATCAGTCTACAATTCTATTATGTTATCTCATTTAATTTCCATTATCATATGATTGGGATAGATTTTATGGTTTACTCTTACTATCCTTTTTATTTAAATATTATTATATACCCTTTTGATCTTATCAGTTCATTTTCGAAAATTGTATGTGACACTATTAAGTTGTCCAATTTTCATAAGGGATCATAGAAATTTTCTTTTATTTTCAAGTTCATCTCTTTTCATTTACTATCCAAACATCCTCTATCAAAATGACATGGATAACTCCAGTATCATCATTATACATTAATTATTACATTTTTATTGAAGAACCATCATCAATATTCTTACTCCCTTTAATTTATTATTTCAAACGAAATCAATGTCCATGTGGTTCTAATTTATAACCTTCTCGATTGGTGAAGTTTTTTCTTCATTTTCTCCTTCATTTATGGTCATGATACCGTTTATATGGTTGAAACAGACTATAATATATGTAGCATAACCTAATTAATATTCCATAAATAGTACATGTACATATTACTAATTAATATGACCATACTAGTTCATAATAATCCAAATGTTGCCAAATAATCAAAGTGGTCATCATATAATGATTCATTCTATTTCCATGTAACCAAAAGATATAAATAAAAATTAATAATTATAGATGGTAAAAAATATTATTGTTTTTAATTTTGGATATTTACATCCATTCAACATGATTTCCATTTTTTAGAAACAAGTGAACCGATTATGAAAATCAATAAAACAAACACTCTAGAACGATGAAATTCAATATGATAACATATCAACAAGAACATAAATGAACTATAAATAATTATGATAAAATAAATACATGATTATAATGTTAGTAAATATGTTATTAATAAGTTTAATTTTATATTCCAGGACAATATGTTCAATATCGGAACACATTCAGACTTAAGGTAAGGGTTTTCCACCCAAACATCAATTTTGACATTAATTATCAAATTAACTCAAAGATATTAATATGTATTATAATGTGATACTATTAAATTATGTGTTTGTATTATATATTTGTACACCAACATTAACCCTTGTTTATATTATGTATAGTTACATGTTATAAATAAAACTTTCAAAACTGTTTCGAAAATACAAGCATGATTCTTTAGAATTTTTCAAATTCATTACTATTTTCAAGGTAACTCTATAATAAAGTTTTCGAAACCATTATATTTCTAAAAACACTAATTTTATCAAGAAATACTATCTTACTTCATTTATGGTTATATAAGAATAATTTTTTTCCAAAAGAACAATTCTTTTCATATAAATGATCATTTATCTCATGAATTGACCATTGATTTGATAAAACTATTTTTATTTGATTCAACACTTTTGTTGATTATTATTATTAGGTTTAATAATTTATGAAGTCATATAAAATATATGATTTAATGCTTTATGACTAATATTATTGATTAATATCAATCCAAAATCCTTTCATTATATTACTTGTAATCCATAATGTATTATAACATGGGAAAGTTTGAATCATTTCATAAGACTATTTCAATATGAATGTATTTATTGTTTATGTTTATCCCCAATCATATTAGGAATGCATTGTAAATATTATGTGATGGGTGTGGCTATATATATCTCCTTTATGTATCGGTATATCTCGTGAGGGAAATAGACATGGAATTGGATGATGCCTATCTCAATGTGATATATGGATTTGGTATAGGCCTAAATAATTTTTAGACGTCTTAGATTGGGCCTTGAAAAATGGGTTCATAATTTCTAGCATGTTCACTTCCTTCATTATAATGCTAGTAATAGACAGTTCATGCTGTTATTCGACTTGTAGAATACCCATGTTTATGTTTTATTTATGGCATTATTTACACAGATCATATTCCTGCCATAATTTGATATTGTTTATTTTTTTTAAAGGAATTAATTATCGATTATTCACCACTTATTAGGATTATTCTATTTTCTATCGTTTTTTATGCTTAATGAGCATTGAAGTCACCCATTTCTTATGTTTCATTTTACTAGTATATGAAGAACAAAATTATGAATGACTTGTAGGCTTAATCTAGGAGGCTTGAATGTTCTAATGGAATAATTTTGTTGGTATTCCATTCATATTGTAATGTAAAACATATATTTATGTATCATGTTTCAGAATTATACTAAACTATTTGGTCCATTGGGATGAATATTCCTCATTTATATGCTATGGTAATAAAATAAGGCACCGAATCTGGGAAATTGGGGTTGGGTACATATTGTTTACCTCCGACCAGGCTAACAATAGTTGTGAGTATGAGATGTAGATATAACGAAGATAGATTTACAATATCATTAATTTCACATTGAGTACTTGATCATTATGATTTTTTTAATAACAATCCAATAGTTATCGTTGTACTAATGAATGAAGAATTTCATCCTTTATTTGATGTGTTTTGTGGTAGTCCCCATTGATGATATCCTGGTGTACATAGTGCGAGATCAGGGGCACTTGAGACATATGGGAGTCATTATTGATGTAATCTAAAAGGCCACTCTTAATAGGAATCTTTTTATGTTTATTTTCAATATGTAGGAATCCTGTTTTTGGTGACCTATTTTCTCAACATATGGTATAGCAGGGGACCCAACAATGGTTGAGGCAATTATCTTGGGATCCACTGTTGAGTGTGACAGTGGTGTAGATCTTATTTAAATCTGAAGCCTTTAATAATAGATTCACAAAATACCACTCCAGTATATCATCTCCTTTAAAAGCTTTGATGAAAATGATGAACCAATTTTTATGGATGTATATGTCAAAGCGTAATTTGATATAGTTGACACAAATATTGACAAGTGTTTTTATATTGAAATTTCCATTGGAGGGTGTCTAGTACATAGTGTTATTAAATGAATTAGGGACTAGGAATGGATATATTTTCTTGGTAAATGACGGTGGTGATTACATATGGTTTACATAAGTTTATATCTCATCAATATAACTATATAAACTATAATATGAGTTATAAACAGCAGTCTTCAAACTACTGATGTGGAGAAACTACAAGATGGGTGTGTGGGTTATTATATCTTCTGACCTTAATAGTCTCAATTATATCATCTCACATAGAAGTATTAACTCGATAAAGAGTAAATTATTATAATTCCTATAGGAGTATAACATTGAGATCATATATATTCCAGGGAAGTGTTGATGGTCATGATAATGAATGTAGTCACATTGTTTTCCTTAAAATGCATTACTTTTCAGCAACTAAATTCATATAACCATGATTATTTTATGTGTATCTTAACAAATTGTGGTTCTAGAGTGGATGTGGGATTTCATAACCATTGAAATTATGCTTTTGTAATGACATCTTTCAATGTTATATGATATTGTCAGGGTGATTTTAGACCGAGTCACTATGTAATCCCACTCAATAGTTATTCGAAAGTAGTGTTTACATGAGAGGTTAATATTCATATTTGTTTCGGATATTGTATGTCTCCATGGAGTTCCACCAATTAACATTTTTTATTATAATTATTAATTCATATATTGGTTACGTAAGGGTTTATAGGAGGCTTTTGGGACTCAGTTTTATTTGATCATAGCTTTTCACCCGTAGAATTAGCAGAACATTTACTTCATGGACGAAATGTTTGGAACTACATGTAATAATTTTGATATATTTCGGATGATGATGTACCCATGGAGGAATGTAAATTAAAGAAATACCATTCCACTATCTATTTGACACTATTCGCAGCCGTATACGAGCATCCATGAAGGACATCATTATGCAGGACAGACCCATGAGGATTACTAATTATGGGTCCAATGTTGATGTGAACCACTACATTGAAGGTGAACATTGTCCTGGGGATTTTCTGACTTCATAGAGACATGATACATATTATGAGGATCAACGACCGAGGCCTTCTAAGGTTAATGTGGGATACAATTTGTTCTTAACGGACACACCACAATGTGGATTATTGTGATTTCGACGGTGTGTAAATCTATATCCAAGATTCATTGGAGATATCTCGATAGTACATAGAGTTGTAAAACAGCTTATCTCTATCTCAACAATTAGAATGGGTAAATAACACCTTCCACATGCCATAGATGATGTGGTACGTGTATGATATGTCTAAAATTATCCACTGCGGAGAGCTGGACATCTTGGATGGATATACCTTAAAACATTAACATTTATAGAATGGGGATCAGAAGGAGAAGATAATCTAGGGGAGATAGATTCATTTAATTCAATTTATGTATAAAAATGATATCCTTCATGATATTTCCAAGGATTTGGAGACATATCTTCTTGTTTCGAACCCACGTCTGACAATGTAACAGTTTATTTTGGAATTCTATGATGTAAATCTCAATGGTGAATGGATTTTAATAACTTTGAATTATCTATATACAACATTAAATTATTTTATTGATTATTCTCATAAATATTTCCTTAATAGACAAGGGTTTCTAAAGACCCATGAGAGAAAATAAATTATCGAAATATATTAAATATATTAAATATCATATATGCATAGCCTTCATAAAATTATTGAATAACTATTAAATAGAATCCAAAATTAGAATAATACGGACACCATTTATCTATGTGGAAGGGGGTCACCCTAGTCAAATCAAAATATTTATGTTCTTCCTATGAACGAGTTAAAAGCATATGTGGGTGAATGTTTAGGTAAAATAAATCATTAATGCATTTTTTTAATTTTTTTCCCCTTAATAGATTGTTTTCTAAAAATATTATAATATCAAAAATATCTTGTTATAGGCACATAAACATGGAGATTCATAAAATTTAATTGGAGGATCATTATCATTTGAATAATCACCAGATCATGGATCATCGATTGGTGTTGAGTGTAATTCGAGGATATCAAAAAAAATGAAACATATACTTTCTTCATTAACCATCGTCCCATATTAAGGTGAAAAATTGTTTTATTTGTATTTATACTCATTGATTTATTCATATAATGACTGATAATAAACCATCCAAAGAATTTATTCACAAATAATTCTTTTTGTGAGTATCAGATAAATATTTTTTGGATTGGGTATTTCATTAATGAATATATTATATATCTTCATTCATCATTATAATGAAACATAATCGAGGCCAAAAGAAAATCAGTTTGGGTATGTTACTCTTGTTTTTTTTTCAATTTCATTTCATCACCCATTCATTATTCAGGGTGGGTAATTATTTTGGATTATGGTTTGATGAAAATACCCGGTATTTGATTGTTCCATGACTATTATTCAGTGAAATAAATTGATACTATGGGTATCACACACGATTTATGTGTGATGATGATGGAGTATATCTTTTTATTGATTAGGATGGATTGATTATTTCTATTCACTCTAATTGAATATGATATCTTTTTATGGTCCATGTTGAGGTTTTTAGAATAGATTTGAATGACTAAACATAGTGGTCATTGATGACATGTGTAAGCCATCATCATATTCATATTTTTAGTGAGATGTTTAGAAGACACAACTGGGGTAAAAAATCACATAGAATATCATTTGTTCTATTAAATTATAGGTTAAACATGTTGTAATCAGGAATTTCACACCATGTGGGACTACCAATCATGATGTTCGTATTTGGTGTAAAGATAAGTGTCACACGTTGTGGGACTCTATCACATGTCATGTGACAGATTTATAGTAACTCAAAATACACCATTTTCATTCATGGTTAGGAACATTTACATTTGTAGTGAGAAAAAACCTGCCATAAATGGACATAGTAAGTTGTACACATGCTCAGTCATTCCCTGTACCCAGACACATACAATTCCATGGGTTGTGACATAGAGGAATGAACAAATTATGAAAGGATAAGTATTTAAATATTACTGCATAGTGTGGTCTCCTTGAAATTTTCATTGGATCCCTTTTCACCATTAGCTTTTACATGTTTCATTGATATATTCCCATAGGGTTTGGTAGAGATTTTTGTTTTTTACATAGTATGGATAACCCCTTTGACAAACTTCATAATTTGATAGAGTTTTAAAAATACTTCCATGATTCCTAAATTGAGATCATATGTCATCATTATTTCCCTTGGTGGGGTTGTTGGTATCACCATGACTACAACATAGAAGTAATTGATCCCATATATAAAGTGATAATACAGATTGTGTTTTTTTCTATTGTGTGGCCTGAGGAGTGATCCCCACCTGTATATCATTCACTAAATACATCTAACATTTACATAATTTGGAGAGTTCCAAAATGAACATAATTTAAGAGAAATGTTATCAGTTCAATAATACTCATTGATTTTGCTTCCCCAAACGAGCACTATGTGAATCCTTTAAGAAGGAATCATAGTATAGTGATACATTTGTGATCATACATAAGACTATGTGAATAATAGGATTAAATATGGATGTTTTTCTTATTGATGTTGGCATATATCTATGATGAGATGATAATTACTACTGATGATATATCTTTCATAATTATATTTTTTCCCATTATGAATTGTTATGTTCATTCTTACATGGATTCGCATGGATGTGTCATGACTTGTGTAGACATACATTCTTCTGACGGAGTATTAGTGGGACTATGGAAAGGAATTTATTAGTGAGATGAATTGGTCAAGGTGTCTTCCTACAGTAACATTAGAATCATTACACATTCAAATTACAAGTTTTACATATTTTCATATTCCTTTTGTTGGATTATATATGAACTATTTTACTTCTAATACATATTATCATACTCTAATGATGATACTTCATATTTTTTATAGTATGGCTTATCATATTCCATACAAATCCACATTCCATGGGCTTAGAGACGTCTGTGTGTGTACTGGTAGATTTTTATAATTCCTTTCATGTGTGTCATATACCAACTCGATAGTACTCTCCATCGGAAGGACTATTGGAGGCTATCGTGTGATCGTCACTACATATAACCGTTGTGAAAGGTCCTGGCATGTCTAAAATGAGTTATTCCCTTTTATGAGACTTATACTCCTAATTAAAACTATTATGAATACTCCATATGATATATATATCTAGTTTCTTTGATGAAAATAATTTTATGACACTCTGATTGTAACATTCTCTAATTGAAACTTCCCTACAACACGAATCTAATCCTTTGTTCTAATATTTGATAGAAACAACTTTTATGACAATAAATATTTAAGTAAGTGTGGATAGTGTCATGTAAAATGTATTTTTCCATGACTATTTAGGTTACCAAAATAGTTTAAAATTTGCGATAATAATTTTATATTCCTACTCGATGAAAATAAATAAGAAAATGTCTCCCAAAATTAAAATTAATTGTATTTTTCCAAGACTATTTGGTACATCACAATGTTAGGTAATGTTTCTTAGAAAAAATCAACTAGTTGAAAATATTTTTTGATTAATTGAAAATTAATTATTTTATGGTTTTTATATGTCTACTAATTCATCTTTATCATATCTTCAACTGATATTCATAATTGTAATTCTTTGTCTAATTAATTATTATTTAACTATCAGGTCTATCTACATTAGTTCTATATTTATTCAACACATTTACTGAAATAGTTTTTCTATGAAAATTGTTCATAGACACACATCATACCATCACAAACCCCACATTTGAAAATTACACATCTTTTAAGAAAAACCTGTTGTATTTGATGATTAAAAAAAATCCCGGAAAACACTGATTCATTGGTCAATTTATCATGATCCCTATAATTTGGTTTACTTAATTATTTGATCATATTATTCTCAAAAAGGGTTGGTTTTAACTTCATGAATTATCCCCCTTAATATTTTTAGTTATGTTTTAAAATATCAACTTTCATCACCTTTTTATTTCTTAAAATATTTTCATATCAATGTGTTAAAAATTAAATTACATGACACTAGTAAACTTGTAAAATGATCATCTACTGGTATTTCTAATAATTTTCATTTTGAACATCCAATGTAAATGTATAAAGTCAAAAATTTTATATGTATGATTTTCACAGAGAAACATCATCTAAAAAATTTTCCATATCAAAACTACTAGTTACCAATGTTTAACCAATCCCAATTTAGTGACATCTTTATTTGAGAACCATTTTTTCTCTCATGTCATTGTTCCAAAACCATTAAAAAGGATCACTATTTTAAACACTGTATCTGATAATTATTTTCTATAACTTTTTTAAAGATTAATTTAACATCCATGTTGGAAAAAAATTTTATAAATGGGATTTCCAAAATGATCTTGCCTTTTATATCAAATAGTATAAAAAATATTTTTTATGTGTTTCTTAAAAATATAATTGAAGCCTTATAGCTTCCTATTTTAATCCAAAATATGTGTAATAAAACAATATTACTAATGTTTATTAGTGATATCTGTTTATATAAATTTAATAAATTTATCACAATTTCAAAAAGTCATTCTTATTAAATTTAAGTTGGAATATAATTTAAAAACATCAATAAAAACATTACAATAGGTATTTTATATCCCCCTTTGTATTAGTTACCGACATTCATTAATAAATCTCATAACTCATTATTTTTTATCATTAAAACATTTTCATAACTAATTTGAATAAATATTATTAAATAATGTCACTAATCAGATGTAAGTTCTTGATAACAAAAAATTATATAAACTATTATTTTATAATAATTTAAACCCTTGAGGATAAGAAAATTTGTGGTATGGATAATACAAAATCCCCATCACATTTTTCATCTCCATTTTCTAATAAATTTTCATCATTCAATTTTAACTAATCATATTTTTCTTGTTTTATTTTTAATACGACAACCATTTATTATTATTCATTATGGAACATGTTTTTAAATGTTCTTCAAAATAATTTAAAATATGACCCTTTTTTCACCTCAAAAAATCATTTTGTAGTGGAAATATTTAAAATTTTAGAATATATTTTTAGATGAGGAACATGAAGATTAATACTCAATTACACCAATATATTATTTTAGTGTATATTGAGTGTAAAAAATTATATTTTTTACTAATTTATTTCAGAAGATGTTTATCTCAATAATCAAATTTTTTATTTTTTAAGTGATATTTTATATCAATATATTTTGTTCATGAATATTTTATATGATTATTTGAAAGATAATTTTCTGTTTTATTAATAAAAATAACATCCATTACTATATAAATATCTATAATCAAATATTATAGTTTTACTTTCATATGAATAATTTTTGTACAAGCATGGGTTGAGACAACATATTCTAATTTATTTCTACATAGTGTTTCTAAACATGGGTTCCCACTATGCGTGGACACAAAATATTAACCCAATATAAATTTCCACACTAATGATAATTTTCAATCATTTGAATATCCATCCTATTTATCATTGTTATATATAATAATGTTTATGTCTTAGATTCATTATACACCATCACATTTTATGATATATTTTTTAACATATCATAAAATTGTATAGTACTTCTAGAATATGTGATTATTTGAGATAACATTGATATAAATAAAATAATGAAATTACTTATACACTGTCAATCCTTGATGTCATAACAAAAAGAATACTTGCTATCAACTTTGGAAAATCATTATGATTAACATTTTTCATAGCATCGTATTTAATAATATTCATCCCTACTAGAATTGGATTAGAAGCTTTATTGTAATATACCATGAAAACATTTTTAATAATACATTATTGTAATTATCATGTGATAGGAAAATATATCATTCCATCAATTTCAAATTTAATCCATGATATATATTTTTATTTTATCATAATTCTCATCTATAAATTTGTCTTTACTTATTTTGATATCTCTTTTTAATAATATTCAAATTCTAAAAAAATATGAAATCATTATAAAAAATAAAAAACAGGTTATATGAGTTATTCATATTAACATGTATGTATTCATTCAACTTTATGGTTTTATAAATTCAAAATTTTTAAACTACTATACTATATTGGGTACCAATATCATGGTTCTTGTTTCATGCCATAGATGGATTTATTCATTATTTAAACCTTTCATAAATTATTTTAAAGAAGTAACACCCATGTTTTCTCATTGAAAAAATATTCCATAATTTCTCCATTAAAAAAGTATGACTACACATTCATCTAGCACAATTAATAAATATTATGTGATACCCCTACTAAGAACATTTTTATTATTTTTAATCTCTCAAAGTGGGTTAATTTTTCTTCATATTCAAAACCTACAACGAATGAATATCATTTACAACAATGTAATTCTTTATTTCATGAAAATTCATCATTTCCATTCATATTTTTTTACTTTTCCATATTGTGATGAATTTTATTTTTAATAGGGTTGTGTTTTAGTTTTATACATTTCCTTACTTGTTTATTATTATTTAATATAGTTTCCTATATATTATTATCCTAATTATGAATTTGAGATCACCCATATCTATGTTTTATTTTTCCCATGTCCTATGAAGTATATTACGATTAACCTGCAGGAATATGCTAAGGGGTATGAGTGTGTTCAATGTGGACACAATGTTGCGGTTTTTCCATTTCATAATGTAATGTAAAACTTATTTATTTATCAATTAGTTCCTAGGATACTAATCTTATCGGTATTTTGAGACTTGATCTCTTTTGATCACAACATGGTTATGAAATAATTCACCGTCTATGGGTAACTAGGGTCGGGGTGTTATAGTTAGTATCAGAGGATGTTTTGAACAATCCTTTGAAACATGATTTTGAAAAACTATTATTAGAGAAATTACCATAATATTGACTTTGAGGATTAGAATATAATAACATCCTAGAATTATGGTCATTTAGTGATTTTGTGAATTTTCCTTATAATACATCCCTATCTGGATACAAGCCGGTACTGGCGGCTCTAGCATAGATGTATCTAAGAGTGAATTCTCAGAAATATTGTTTTCAGATTGATGACGGGTATCCCAGTACATGCCAACATGCCTTGATGAACTCTTGGTTAAGACACTCCCAGGGGATAACTTATGATATTTCACATTTCCTTTTCAAAGAATTATGAAGGACTTATGAGTAAATAGCTCCTCAATGAAAACATTTTTTTTATATTTATGGATTATATACATAAGATGTTCATTTTATGTTTGGTATTTTACTAGTTTGGAATTATTTATTTCGATTAATAAACTAATTTAATGTATGTCATTATTTAGAAATGTCACCTAGTGGAATGAAGGGAAACTTTATAAACACATGTAATACATGTATATATTTTCCACCTACAGAAGATAATTATTTTGGAGATGGTGATGCAACTATTGATGAATAACTTATAACCATACTAGGAAAACTCACTCAGGTTATGAATTAGAAGCATTCACGTATGGAGAACCCTAATCCATAACACAAAGGATCAATGTTAGACTTCTTCAGGAGAAAACAATCACTAACGTTCAATTGTATTAAAAATTAATTTTTAGCAAAGCAATGGATACATTCATAGAGAAAATATTCCATGCCTTGGAGAGTACAGAAAGAGAAAATGTTGTCCTAGATTTTTATCACCTCACTGGCTAAAAATATTAATGGTGGTCATTAATTCAAAACAAAATGTAGGTTGAAGAAGTATTAAATATGTAATTGAGGTAGTTTAAATATCTTTTCATAAATAAATATTTTCCTTGTGACCATATTGCGGATATGAAAATACAATTTTTGAGTCTGAAAAAAAGGAGGATGAGAATGTAACATTCTATAAGGATAACATTACATGGTTATCATGGTATGTAATAGATTATATACGTAAAACAAGTAATAATATTGATCGATTATTTTATCGATTAAAATCATTTCTCTATTGAGAATTAGTATGAAAATACTTGTTTTTGTACCAAATTTTTTCCCATGTGCTATCAAGATAGAAAAGTAATTCACTATGTATTATTACATAAATGAAAAGAAAAAGAATAAGGTATCTATTTAACACTCTTGAAATGGAAATAAAGGGAAGAAGGGAAAATATGAATTTTCATCGTGTAGTAAATGTGGGAAGAAACACCCCAGTACTTGCCTAAAAGAAATGGGAGTCTGTTATAAGTGTGGATAAATAGGCCACCAAGATCTTGATTAAAAATGGAAGATTTATTTTGTGAATGTTTAATGTAACAATTGTAGGTTAATGGCAAATTATGAAAATGAATGACTTAATCGTCAGGAAACCATTCCTTAGAAAATAACAAGGGAACAAGGATATGCTTATGCAATCACTACTGATGAGTTTCATGATTTGAATGAGGTGTTGGTTGGAAATTTAATGGTTTCATCAAATTTAGTGAATTATTTATTTGATTCTGGATGACCTCTTTATTTCATATCTACCTAGTTTGTTTTTAAAATTAGATATTTCCGATTTGATTTAAAAATGATGTTATCAGTAATAACTCCCAATGGAAATATAATTACAATAATGTTTTGTAAATCAGATCCCATTAGGGTATATAAATGTTCTTTATCTGATGATATCATCATTATAACCCTGATTTAATTTTAAATATTCCTAGGTATGGATTGGCTTTTCGCCATAATGCGAAATTTTATTGTAGGAAGGAGGAAACAATTTTTGATGATGATAAAGAATACCTTATCATTAAACCATGAACAACAAAAACGGATTCTGTAGAGACCCGAAGCTTGATGTACATGAACATTACATTACTTTTGCAGAATACTTAGTACATAAGAATAACAGACACACAAGGATCGTAATAGTTTAGTGTCTTTGGAAACATGGAATGTAATCTTCTAATTGTGGTGAAAGATCTTCAACATCTCCCATTAAGATCTTCCCTTTTTTTCTTTTCTTACCTAAAAAATTTCTTTATATCCTAGGGAAAATAATACATAAAAAGGGTGAGTTAAAATTCTCAGTAATGGTATGCATGGATAAAATAAAACATGCCATATACATTTGAGCTTAAAAACATGAAAATAAGGTTTAAACATCAAATGTATGAGAAATGTCATAAGACATGGATGTATGTAAGGCATAGATCATAAAGAAACATTAAGAATGATGAAATAGCATGGGAATAAAACATGTAATTATGTCAACCATTAAGCACATGATATGATTTCCATAGTACCCAAGGCATTTCTTCCAAGACCATCTTAGTGGACAAAGTCCCTTTCTGAATCAAGTTCACTCCTCGTTATAGTCCTATATTACTGAACCAGTTTAACTTGCCATTCTATCCATGTCTATCTCATGAGATATAAATCATTACCTAATGAATTGGAGGGAGATATAGGTCCCACCCATCTCATAGTGAAATCAATCTTACTTGTGCCACAAAATAAACTTAAAACATTCATCATAACCCAATAAATAAAATGTGTTTCATAAACATCATCCCATCATCACATAATCCATATAAAACCAATGGATATTTCATCATAAGAAAATTGAAACCATGTCAATCATAGAGAAATTATACATGAATCATACACTTATGAAATAATGCAATCATAGATAGAAAATAGTTTTGATAAAACACTTGAAATGAATTCATGAGAAAAATATCCTTTCTTCTTCAAAATAAATTTCTTTTCACAAAACATCATGAAATTTTAAAAGAAAATGATTTTTTTTGAAAATATTCATGAAATATTTTGGAGGAATCTTCATGAAAATAAGGCTTTATAAAACCATAAAAATCCGTTCATGCCGTACAAGTTAAAAAAACATTCTTCTCGTACTTTTGCTGGAAAAGTCAAAAAGTACCTCGTATGGTAAACAAAAGAATGATTCCTTCCATATGATGTGGTAAAAGTATGAAAAGGGTAAAAATGTCTTAAACATAAATCGAAGGAATGTAAACATTTTATGAAAACATTTTGAGAGCATATGGACATGAATAATAATCATAACCCATGGTAAATACTTACGAGTAAACAATCTCGGATAAGAGTGAGATTGAAATAATTATCCCTTACCTTAGCTCCGATATGCTTCGTACATATCCGAACCTCCTGTATAATGATTTAAATAATGTCATTGACTTATTACAGAATCATATTCATTGATATTATATAATATATGGTTCACTTATGACTTTATATTACCCATTATTTTGTAAATTAATGTTAAAGTAGCGTTTTGGGTAAAATCATCTTATTTATTGTACGTGTTTGGACTTGTTGTTCTTGATGTTATTATTACTGATATCATGATTTACATACTTCCAAAATGTAAATAATTATTTATATATCATATTCATTCATTATATATCCATAATTTACAATCATTTTTAATAGTACTAAACATATGGAGGTATGAAATGAAACGCACCGTTCATGGAGACGGTAAGCTGTACGTACACATGAACGCTACATTCATTTATATTTATTTTTTTAATGGAATTAAAACATAATTATACATAGGTATATTATAATTCCAGTATAATATCATATATAATATCATTAACCACATCCTTTATACATCCCACATAAGGTATTAATGAATCACATCCCTTTGAGGGGGCGGTAGTCCGCACTTCCTCAAATGAGATTATCGTATTTACCATCTATGGAAATCGTAAAGGCTAGATATAATTCAGAGGTAAAGAAGTATAAGGAAATGATAAACATAATATATATTATATATAAATATTTTTCCATCATAATGTCCACCATGAGAGGCGGTAGGAGAAAATCGAACAATCATCGTTTCATGAGGCATTAGTTTTCCATCACAGAATCATTATGTTCGTCATCCATTAGATTGAGGTGTGTGTAAGTGTAGTTTGAATCCTTCTCATAAAAACATCATAGTATTTTTAGGATACTGGTGTTTTCAGAAAATAAAGGATTAATAATATTTTAGGGGTTGGAGAAATAGAATTAAAGAAAAAAACTTAAGAGAAATTGTTACCTCTAATTTTGGTAACATCCTTTGGTTTCAACCAAAAGGACGTCTTGGAGAGTCTTCTGCCTAATTTAATGCTTCAAGGGGGATTATAGGGATGTATTAAGATTATTTGGGTTGAGTTTTGACGATCCAAAAGTCTTGAGAGGTGTGAGGAAATGCATATAAGTGGTCTACTTTTATAAGGGAGTGGAGGGGCTCTTTAAGAAAGTGTGAAAACATTATTTTATTATAAACTCATATTTGGTTTCAAGAGGTCCAAAACACATTAATGTAAAAGATAAGATGACTCATATTCTAAATAAAATCATCCAATAGGAATTGGACAGGTTTTGGATGATATTTTAATCATTTTATTGTTATTTATCTAAATCATTTATTAATGAAGTAAATACTGCATCATTATTGTGTCATAAATAATTTAATTTATCTGATATCAAAAAATTATAAAAAAATTACCAACATGTAGGAAATATTTTTATATTTTCAATGAATATTTATATACCAATATATAATTTATATATCCCCTTATAAAAATTAATTACTAAACAAGTTTTGTTAATTCTAATTTTGTCTTTACATTAAATTAATTAATCTAATGTGTCATTGTCTTTCATAAATGGCTCCACGGGGTCCCAAAATCGACCCTAGGATGCCCATGGTCGGACAATACTCATCAAATAAGGTTAGGACAAGTGTAAAGGTAATTTTGAATTATTATAATATTGCTTTAACATTGAAATTATCCTATTTACCTTTAACCGTAGTAAATAAAAATTACCGTAGTTACTATTCATAATATCAAAAAAATAAAAGAAACATATTAACATAATTTGGACACACTGATTCAAAATATGGAGTCCATGTTTCAAAATTCAAAACACAGAAGTTGCAGTAATTAATTTAAAATTAATCCCGTTGTTAAGCAAAAGGGTTTTAAATATTAAAACATTGCCAAAGATTGAATTTATTTAACCAACAAATTCAATGTAAAATCAAGGCTAATGACATAAATTATATTAAATGGTAAAAATATATTCTATTTATACGTTAAAACCATTCAATATTATTATTTATCCACATAATTTTTTACGATGAAAAAAGATGTTTTTAATTAAAATATATCGTGTTTTTACTATTTATTAAAATATGAAAGTTATCATAATAATATGAAAAATTAATCCAAGGTAAAATTTTATATTTTGATTCCAAATAATAATATTATTTTGTAAAAATGAACTTATAAACATGTCAAAAACTGGATTTAATGTGGGTGCACCATCAAAAGGTGGCAAAACAGCATTTTTTTGAAAAATACTTATTTTACCCGAAAATTTTATTTTCTTCTTATACCATGTTCTATAAAATGTGTAAGATCAATAATAATGTTATAAAATTCAAAATTTAGTTAATAATATTCATAACGGCTAGTTCATAATAATATTATAATAATATATCGTTGTTTTGTAAAACCCGGTATTGCGTACAACACACGCTATCGAGGAAGGTCGCGATTGCGTGTAATGCAAGCCAAGTCATGGTTGCGTGTTGTATAAGAATCCTTTATTATTTCATATAACAGAATCAAAAAAAAATTTCATTTATACATTGAATATATATATATATATACACACACTCAATGTTGCGTAGAATGACTATTAAAAAACGAACGTGAAATTGTGTGTATCAAAATCTAAGAATAATGTTGTGTATACTTCAAGCTAATACAATGTGGTGTATAGCACAAGATAATCTTGTTGTAGCATAAAACACAAGTCATAAAATAAATTAAAAAGAATACTTATCATAAAATATCAGTTTGTTACATTCAACCCCCCTTAAAATTAATTTCACCCTCGAAATTCATCGGGGTTATAAATGGTTTACAACTCAAAAGTTTTTTTAATAGAAACCCACATCGTAAAAAGGAATACCAAAACATGGCTTTAAAAACTAATGTTTGAAACGTAACGGTTACCCAAATTAACTAATCAATGGGTTTCCACATAAGAGAACATATGTGAAAATATGGATAGGGATGAGAAATCTAACCATCACGTTCTTGATGGAGAGTGGTAGAGAACATGGCTATGAAAAAGCCATCAATCACAAATCCATAGATTTGTGATGATCTAAGGTACCATCTGATTCCTCGGATATAAGAGAACTAGGAAAACATTTTTGGTTTTCAATATCATTTCCCTAAAGTTGAAAATTTTGAATTATCCGAAATACTTGCTTGATTTTGGTACAATCTCACTATTGTTCGTTATTTGAACAATTTCCACTTCATCTCTTAAAGAAATGAAGTTGAATTTGTTATTCGGGAAGTGTTAACAGATCATGTGATAGAATTATGGGTCATTCCATATGTTTTAAACAAATGGTTAGCAAAATATGTCAAATATACATAAGTCCATATGTGGTGATATTAATCATATATGGTTCTTAAAATGGACTTATAATTCATATATCATACTGCTTAATATAATAAAACTAGTTTCTACTAAATAGGGACTTCCTGTAGGCAAGTGGTAGGTGATAAAGGCCAGTTTCACTTCAGTTGTGGGTTCGATTCCCATAGCCTTGTCCGACACGATGGGGTGTCGTCCATCCTGAAGGTTTTCCTTTTCCTAAAACTACATTATTATAACATCCCATCAATAATATCAAAAAAACTACTATCCTTAAACTAACTTATGTCCAATGTAATCCATTCCAATATTTAGTCTTATCCATAATACTGCAGTCCACTCTCATATTATAGTGAAAACGATTACCAGATATTTCATATAACAAGCATGTTAATACCATAGTTGATCCCCATATATCATAAGATAGGTCTTGTGTATCACATTCCAAACATTTTAAGGCCTTAATCATGTATTCTCTTGAAAAATGAATACCCATTGAATCTTAGTGAAAACATGAGTGATGTCAAAAGTTAACTCTTTCCACATACCAAAACCCCAAAATACTATATGCTCAAACCATGATATAACTATTTCTTCATATTAGTCAAGAGCTCATGAATACTGTCAAACATTTCATTTTCTTCTTATCTCTTCATTATGCACATATCATCTTCATTCCAAAAACATCTCAATCACTTTCCACGGTTACCGGTACTATAAAATTATTGAAAACCACAATAGAAAAATACATAAATATTCCTATATTCCATGATACTATACACAAAATTATTTTGGAATCCATTACATAAACACTTAATCATTCCACCACATCGATGTCATATTCAACATCGCCAATAGTGATTGCATGTGACTTCCCTTTGTCGTTCGCCTTAAGCGGTTTCTCATGTCGATCATCATTAACCCTTGGATTAGGGCATTGATTAGCATAATGCCCCATTTCATTGCACTTTAAGCATTGAAGTGTTGGTGGTGTTCTCTCTATAGTCTTTTCTTTATTCACATCATTAGCAACCCTTTTTCCATTACTTCGATACTCATCTACTCGATGACATTCTTTTCCACAATTAAAACATTTTCTAGTACCTTTTAGGCAATCTCCACCATGCTTCTTTCCACACTTTGAGCATAAAGAAACAATCATATTCATTTAACCATTGTTCTGATATTTCTCCTTGAACTCCATCTTTCGTTTCATGTCAAAACCATGAGATGGATATGTTACACCAACATCCAGTTCTACCTTGATAGCACAACGCACAATTTCTTCATAGGTACTATTGTATTTTATAGGTAATTCCCTTAGAAGACTTGTTTTTAAGCCACTAAAAATCGATCAACATTACTTTCTGGTTGGATGATAAAGCCAGATGCATACCTTGCAACCCTTGTAAAATTCACTTCATATATACCAACATATTCATCATCCTTCTGCTTAAGCTCAAGAAACTCCTTCTCCATCTTTGTTCTAAGAATACGAGGGAAGTACTTATTGAAAAATATGTTCTTGAACTCGTCCCATTCCATGGACTCAATTTCATCTCTTGGCCTCGTATTCTTGATAAGATTCCACCATTGATCAGCTTCACCTTCCAGACGATATACTGCTATGATGACTTTATCATGTTTAGAACATTGAAGAACTTAAAATATCTTTTTTGTGGTACTGGTCCATTGTTCAGCATGTAGTGGATCAGAAGACCCACTGAAAGAATGTGGATGTTTCCTCATGAAGGACTAAATTGAATATTGTTCGCTTCTCTGCTCATTTGGAAGTCCAAAATGTTTCATAGCTTGTGTAAGTATAGCAATAATATTTTTCACTCCATCTCCCATAACATTTGTTTTTTCAGGAGGATAATCATTCCATCGTCCATTAAATTGATCAACACGGTTCCTTCGGGTTCCAGCCATCATCTAAAACCCAAAAAGAATAGTGTGAGAGGCAAAAATCATGCTAGGAAAACAATATAATAAAGTGAGAGTACCTTCAATATCTAACATCTTATGTTTAATCTAATATCGTTACTATAATTCAAGGACTATAACCTATACTTATACTTAACCTTAGAGACATTCCTAGACAGACCTTAGAAATATATCTAGGTATCTCACTAATGTTCACGCATCCTAGTTTCCAAAGGTTGACTAATCCTTTCCTCTGATACCAACTATAGAGACCCGAATCTTGACATACATGAAAATTACATTACTTTTGCGGAATACTTAGTACATAACCAAAATAGACACACAAGGATCTTAGTAGTTTAGTGTCTTTGGAAACTTGGAACGTAATCTTCTAATCGTGGTGAATGATCTTCAACATCTCACATTAAGATCTTCCATTTTATTGTTTTCTTACCTAAAACATTTCTTTATATCTTGGGGAAAAGAAAACATAAAAAGAGTGAGCTCAAATTCTCAGTAAGTGTAAGCATGGATAAAATAAAACATGCAATATACATTTGAACTTAAAAACATGAACATAATGTTTAAACATCAAAATCTTGAGAAATGTCATAAGACATGGAAGTACGTAAGGCATAGATCATAAATAAACATTAAGAATGATAAAATAGCTTGGGAATAAAACATGTAATTGTGGAAACCATTAAGCACATGATATGATTTCCATAGTAGCCAAGGCATTGCTTCCAAGACCATCTTAGTGGACAAAGTCCCATTCTGAATCGAGTTCACTCCTCATTCCAGTCCTGTATTACTGAACCGGTTTAACTTGTCGTTCCAGCCATGTATATCTCATGAATATAAATCATTACCCAATGCATTGGAGTGATATATAGGTCCCACCCATCTCATAGTGAAATCATTTTTACTTGTGCCACAAAATAAACATAAAACATTCATCATAACCCAAAGAATAAAATGGGTTTCATAAACATCATCCCATCATCACATAATCCATATAAAACAAATGGATATTTCATCATAAGAAAATCGAAACCATGTAAATAATAGATACATTATACTTGAAACATACACATATGAAATAATTTCATATTATAAAGAAAATGGTTTTGAAAAAACACTTGAAATGTATTCTTGAGGAAAATATCCTTTCTTCTTCAAAATCAATTTCTTTTCACAAAACATCATGCAATTTTAAAAGAAAATGATTTTGTTGAAAATATCTGTGAAATATTTTGGAGGAAGCCTCATGAAAATAAGGCTTTATAAAACCATAAAAATCAGTTCGTGCAGTATAAGTTAAAAAAAATATTCGTCTCGTAATTTTGCCGGAAAAGTCAAAAAGTACCTTGTATGGTAAACAAAAGAAAGATTCCTTCCATACGATTTGGTAAAAGTAAGAAAAGGGTAAAAATGTCTTAAACATACATGGAAGGAATTTAAACATTGTATGAAAACATTTGGAGAGCATATGGACATGGATAATAAACATAACCCCCAGTAAATACTTACGAGTAAATAATCCTAGATAAGAATGAGATTGGAATAATTATCCCTTACCTTAGGTATGATATGCTTCGTATGTATCCGAACCTCCTTTATAATGATTTAAATAATGACATTGACTTATTAAAAAATCATATTAATTGTTATGATATCATATATGGTTAACTTATGACATTATATTACCCATTCTTTTGAAAATTTGTGTTAAAGTAGCGTTTTGGGTAAAATCATCTTTTTTATCGTACGTTTTTGGACTTGTTGTTCTTGATGTTATTATTACATATATCATGATTTAATTACTTAAAAAATGTATATCATGGTTTATATATCATATGCATTAATTATATATCCAGATTATAATAGAATTTATAATAGTACATAACATATGGAGGTAAGAAATGAAACTCACCATTCATGGAGACGGTAAGCCGTACGTATGCATGAACGCTACTTTCATTTATATTTCTTATTTTAATGGAATTAAAACACAATGATACATAGGTATATTATAAATCCATTATAATATCATATATAATATCATTAACCACATCCTTTATACATTCCACATAAGGTATTAACGAATTACATCACTTTGAAGGGGCGATAGTCCGCACTTCATCAAATGAGATTATCGTATTGAATGAATATGGAAACCGTAAAGGCTTGATATAGTTGGGAATAAAAGAAGCATAAGTAAATCATAAAAATATTATATATTATATATAAATATTTTTCCATCATAATGGCCACCATGAGAGGCGGTAGGAGAAAATAGAACAACCATCGTTTCGTGAGGCGTTAGTTTGCCATCACAAAAACATTATGTTATTCATCCATTAGATAAAGGTGTGTGTAAGTGTAGTTCTAATAATTATCATAAAAACAAACTATTATTTTTAGGATACTGTTTTTGTCACAAAATAAAGGATTAAAAAGCTTTTAGGGGATGGAGAAGTGGAATAAATGAAAACAACTTAAGAGAAACTGTTACCTCTAATTTTGGTAACTTCCTTTGATTTGAACCAAAAGGAATTATTGGAGAGTATTATGCCTAATTTAAGGCTTCATGGGGGAGTATAGGGATTTAGGGATCTTATTTGGGCAGAGTTTGGATGATACAAAAGGCTTTAGAGGTTTGAGTAAATGCAATGAAGTGATCTCCTTTTATAACGGAGTGGAGGGGCTCTTTAGGAATGTGTGAAAACATTATTTTATTATAAACATAGATTCGGTTTCAAGATGTCAAAAAAAACATCAATGTCGAAGATAAAATGACTCATATTCGAAATAAAATCCTTCAATAAGAATTGGACTAGTTTTGGATGATATTTTAATCATTTTATTCTTATTTATTTAAATCATTTATTAATGAGGTAAATACTGAATCATTATTGTGTCATAAATAATTTAATTTATATGATGCCTAAAAATTATAAAAAATATACCAACATGTAGGAAATATTTTTAACATTCCAATGGATATTTATAGTCCAATATATAATTTATATATCCCCTTATAAAAATTAATTACTAAATGATTTTTGTTAATTATAATTTTGTCTTTACATTAAATTAATTAATCTAATGTGTCATTGTATTTCATAAGTGGCTCCATGGTGTCCCAAAATAGAAACAAGGATTCCCATGGTCGGCCAATACTCATCCAATGAGGTTAGGCAAGTTTCAAGGTAATTTTGAATTATTATAATATTCCTTTAGCCTTGAATTACCCTATTTACCATTAACAATATTAAATAAAAATTACCGTAGTTAAAATACATAATTTCAAAAAAAAGTAACCTATTAACATAATTTGGACACAATGATTCCAAATATTGAATCCATTTTTCAAAATTCAAAACACAGAAGTTGCAGTATTTAATTTAAAATTAATCATGTTGTTAAGAAAACGGGTTTTAAAAGTTAAAACATTGCCAAAGATTGAATTTATTTAACCTACGAATTCAATGTAAAATCAAAGCTAATGACCTAAATTATATTAAATGGTAAAAATATATTCTATTTATACTTTAAAACCATTCAATATTATTATTTAACATCATAATTTATTACGATAAAAAAGTTGTTTTTAATTAAAATATAGCGTGTTTTTTCTATTCATTAAAATATGAAAGTTATCAGAATAATATGACAAATTTAACCAAGGTACAATTTTATATCCTGATTCCAAATAATAATTTCATTTAGTAAAATTTAACTTATAAAATGTCAAAAACTATATTTAATGTGTTTGTGCCGTCAAAAGGTGGCAAAACTGCATTTTTTTGAAAAATACTTATTTTACCCGAAGAATTTATTTTGTCCTTATACCATGTTCTAGAAAATGTGTAAGATGAATAATGATGTTATAAAATTCAAAATTTAGTTAATTCTATTCATAACATCTAGTTCATAATAATATTATAATAATATATCATTGTTTAGTAAAATCCGGTATTGCGTACAACACACGCTATTGAGGAAGGTCGCGATTGCGTGTAATGCAAGCCAAGTCAGGGTTGCGTGTTGTGCGAGAATCCTTTATTATTTCGTATAATAGAATCCCACCATATTTTATTTATTCATTTATATATATATATATATATATACACACTCAATGTTGCATAGAATGACTATTATAAAATGAACTTGAAATTGTGTGTAACACAATCAAAGAATAGAGTTGTGTATACTTCAAGCTAATACAATGTGGCGTATAGCACATGATAATATTAATGTAGCATAAAACACATGACATCAAATAAATTAAAAAGAATACTTATCATAAAATATCAGGTTGTTATAGATTCTCATTTAGATCCACCCCCAATAGCTATACTAAATACAATTATTGGGGGGGGTGATAGTAAAAAAACTATTGGTGAGGAAAATAATGTTCAAATAGAGGAAAAACTAATTATGCAAGTATATGTTGATGTTTTTCAATTGGATTTACCTGGACATCATTTTGAATGATAAATTCAGTTTTCCATTGATTTAATTCATGGTTCATGACCCATATTGAAGAACCATTATAGAATTTCCACTGGGGAATTAGTAGAACAGAAGAAAAAACAAGAGAAATTGAATAATAAAGGATTTATTCACCCATGTGTTCATCCATGGGGATCCCATATACTTTTTGTTAAGAAAAAATATGGACTTATGAGGTTGTGTGTTGAACGCATGGAGATCAATGGAATAACAATAATGAACAAGTATCCACTGCCTTTTATTGATTATTTATTCTATCAACGTCACAGAGCTCAATATTTTTCAATGATTGAACTTTGATCTGGATATCATCAGTTCTCTTTGATGAAGGTAGAAATTCGGAAAACAGCATTTCGAACTAGGTATAGGCATTAAGAGTATACAAATATTCCTTTTTAATTGACTAAAGCACCCACCGTCTTCATTGATCGAAGGAATAAAGCTATCAAGGAATATCTGTATGACCTTGTAGTGGTATTTATTGATGAAATATTATAATACTCAAAAATCTACAAAGACCATGAAATTCAATTATTCACTATTCTAAAAACCCGTAGAAGAAATTAATTATATGAGAATGTTAGCATATGTGAATTATGGATTCAAGAAATTTCTTTTCTTGGCCATATTGTCTATATGGATGTAATCTCTCTCAATCTTTTAGAGACCACGTCAATCCATGAATGTCCCAATCCAACATTTATAACTGTGTTATGCAGTTTTAATGATTTATCTAGTTATTATCGGTGTTTCGTCCAGAATTTTTCCCTTTAGGAAGACCCATTAACAAAGATCACACAAAAGGGAATAAATTTGATTGGACAAAAGCATGTGAAAATTGAATTGAATAGCTGAATAGAATATTAATCAATGCACCAATCATGACTTTATAAGTGGGGAATGATGGGTTTTTTATTTATAGTGATGATTCAAAAAAGGACATGGTTGTGTCCTTATGTAGAATGATATATTTATCCATATGCATAACGATAGCTAATAATTAATTAACAAAACTAACCCACTCATGATATTGAGTTAGTAGGTGTAGACATTACTTGGAAGATATAAAGACACTATATATATGTTATAAAATGAGAGATATATATTGATCCAAAGAGTTTAAAGTTTATTTTATCATAGAAAGAACTCAACATGAGTAAAAGACGATGGCTTGAACTAATCGTTTATTATGATTTCAGTATACACTACCACTCGTGGAAGGAAAATATGGTGGAAGATGAATTGTAAAGAAAGGATCACGAAGTATTGAACAAGATGTGATTTGAAAGAGATCCTATGTTCATGGATCATGTAAATATGGATATGGAAATAATCATGAAAGGTAAAACACCAATACTTTTTTAAATGGTTTCCAACCCATCATTACAAGAAATGATAAAAATATTTCAGACTAATGATCAGGAGTTTCAAAAGAATATTATAGCTCTGAATGTTGAGTGATTGATTGACATCATATATGATGATGAAATTTTGAATTTTTGTATGTTACATTTTGTTCTTGACACACCTGATCTAAAAAGGGAATTGATGGAGGATGATCATAGGACCGATTTCTCTATACACCATGGTTGCACTGCGATGAATAGATATTTGACAGAACATTTTTTGTGGGTCAACATGAAGATCGATATTGCTGATTATTTGTCAAGTTGTATTGTCTTTCAGTAGGTGAGGGATGGAAAACATCATCCTAGTAGAGTAATGCAACCTCTTCCCATACTAGTGCAGAAATAGGTTGATATTATGATGGGATTTTTCTCGAGAGTACTAATGATTCCAATATAGAATAATGAAATACGGGTAATTGATTATCGTTTAACCAATAAACTCATTTTCTTGATATAATAGAATATTTAACCATTTAATGTTTATTAATATAATATATTAATGATGTTATAATACTTCATGGTATACCCATATCCATTATTTCTAATGGTGATCCCGGTTTCACATCACGATTCAGAAAAAATTCTTCCAAACTCCCGGAATACTGATCTTTGCATAACACTACCTAACGCCCTAAAACTAATGGTTAATTTGATCAGATTATTCAAACATTAGAATAGATGTTGAGATCTTTCTAATTGTACTATCAAGGTGTGTGGGGTAATTATTTACCACTGGTAGAATTTTACTATAACAATATATTCCATTCACAACTTCAGATGGAACCATATGAACCGTTATATGGAAAGAGATTTCGCACATG
The DNA here is from genome assembly GCA_963277665.1 of Viscum album. NCBI lineage: Eukaryota > Viridiplantae > Streptophyta > Magnoliopsida > Santalales > Viscaceae > Viscum > Viscum album. The sequence goes on from OY728136.1 coordinate 2,005,190,835, forward strand.
AAATTTTTTGTTATGATATTGGTGAAAGAAAACTCATAGACACAGAAAAAGATGATGAAACCATGGAATAGGTGATTATTATCCAAACACAAATCATAGAAGATAAAAGTATACAAAAGAGGTATGCTGATAATTAGAGGATGGATTTGGAATTTCAAGTAGGAGATCAAATTTTCCTTAAGTAATCTACATGGAAGGGTGTTATACGATTCGGTAAAAAGGGTAAATTATTTCCCAAGTACATTGGACCTTTTGAAAATATATAACTACTTGTAGTTTTAGCATACCATATGGAAATGATGCCAGGTCTCTCCAAAGTTCATCATTTTTTCCTTGTATCACTATGGAGAAAATCCATGCCTAACCCAATGCAAGTACTCACCTTTGAAGAAATAAAACTCAAACCCTATCTGTTGTATTGGTAAGAGCTTGTAAAGATTATTAATACCAGGGAAGAAGTGCTATGAAACCAGAGGACACATCTTCTAAATGTTCTATGGATATACCATAAGATAGAAGTGGAAATGTGGGAACCCGAGGAACATATGATGATGAACAACCTGAATCTGTATTTGTAGTAGTATTCTAGAAATTTCGAGGGTGAAATTATATGAGGTATGGATGAATGTAACACACCAATATTCCAAAGTATTCTTCAATTTAATGTGATACAATAGCTTGCGTTGTACACAACTTCGTGTTCTATCACATCAAGACCATTCAAACTAGCCGTTAGGGATTTTAATAAGCACTTTTTATTTGGAATTTTATAAATTTTATATTTCAAAATTGACTTCATATTTTGATTTCGAATATCATAATTATCTTAGGAGGAATTTTTGGAAGTTTAATGAAAACATTCAATTTTTTATGAATAATGAAAAAAAAACATTATTGTTTAAATCAGAAGTTTATTTAAATAATTAATATTTTTATTTAAATATATTTCAATTTCAAAATTGTTACATAATAACTATATTAGTTCAAAGTAATTCATTTGATTCATTTTATAATAAGATAAGATGTATACAATTTTGATGAATTTTTAACATCATTTACCCACCATCTAGGAACATTTGAAAATATGTATAAAACATAATTTTACAACTTCTGTGAATTGAATTTCTAAAAATCGAGAGACAAAGTTGAAATTAGTTTGTAAAATCTGGATAATTAAGATGAAAGTAATTTTTGTTCAATAGAAAATTTTCAATTTTATTTACCACGATTAAAAGTTAATAAGGCAATTAAAATAAAAAAATGATATTATAATTAGACAAACACAAGTAATATTTCTATAGGATAATTGTATTTTGACTAAAATCAACCATTAGAATAAAATATGATTCTTTTGGTCATCATGGATTATATTAAGACATTTATTATTATTTTATTTACAGATGAGTTAAAGGTGTTAAATTGAATGGTTAATTACAAAACAATTTTTAGTATAGGGTTATAAGTAAGATATATGCAACTATAAATATTTATTTTAATGATAAAACAATTTTCTAAATTATTTCATTTTATTTATACTTTGTATTCATTATATAATTAAATTTATTTGTGACACAATGTTGACGCTATAAATACCATATTATTTAAAGATTAAACTAATTGATATTATGAATATTAATGTAATTTTAACTTTAAAATTTTTATGTATTAAACGAACATTATAGGTTAATATGAAATTTTTTTGATGATTAAATAATATTTTCTCAATGTGATAACATTTTTATGACATTCACAAAACCAAATACAAAATAGTTTAAAAAATGTCATAAATGGTTTTTTAAAACAAATTCGATATTAGTAATTGATATAATATTCCTAAAAATCTAAGTATTAGACAAAGGACTTATATATGTTTATATATATCATGAATGAACAACTTTTCGTTATCTTTACTTTTTATAGTATGATTATTAACCATTTATTATGTAAAAACAATAATACATGGTAAAATTTAAACTATTTAACTATGAGTTAAATCTAAAATATATGGTTAATATGGTGTCATAAAACTATTTAAAACCAATTAATAGAGTGGTTTTAGACACAAAATCTCTTCATCCTCCAAATAGATACATTTTGGGCCATTATAAACTGAATATGATTGAATAAGTAAATAATATTTCAAGTTTTTCCTAAAGTGATCCTCACCTCTCTTATAAAAGGGTACTACCCCTTATCTTAATGTCACACCACCAATGACATTTGGCAAGGAAAAACCATGATCATATATCCTCCCAACTACCATAACATCAACTTATAGGCCTTACATTTATCATAAAAACAACCTATATTGCCATTTTGATCAAATAAAAAAGAACCTTAAGAAGAGATAATAATTTCATCGCCTATTTCAAAGTTTGTTTCTTCTACCACTTCACATTTCATTGTTGTTTCATTACTAGAATAATAAATCCAGTACCTTCTACATAATTTGATGTTATTAAAAAACTTGGTACAACCATATTCATTATTCAATCCATCTTATGAATGACAATGTCACCATTTGTGCTTATGTAAGACGTACCATCTCCACGTCGTGGTGTAGTATGTTATTCAACATGTCATTATTTGGATGGGTATAATGATGAGTATAATTGATATAAATAATAAATAAAACATTTTTATTGTTCTGTATATATGATTTAAAATTCAATTACAGATGATTTATCGATCAATAGAATGATATTGTCACTCGTACATACGTACAGATTACCGTCTCCATGAACACGATGAGTTGATTCCCCATCATAATCATTAAAGAATTATTTTAATTTAATTATTAAAATTTATGTTTAATTACTCAATATCATTATGGATACAAGAAAAATAATTCCTATTGATTACGAACATTACTATCATAAGAAAACATATAAAGGATAAAAAATCAGTTAACACACGAAACAATGATACTACATAAATATTATTAACAATTCATTATTAGAAGATCATATATGATATTATTTTTATGTATGTGGTAAATAATAAATTATATTACAATGATTTAACTATTATAAAGGTGGTTAACGTACCCTCGATCAAGGAAAGGTACATGTTAATGGTTAATTCCACAGTGTATTCATTATCTAATGTTGTTTATATGTGAGTATATACTGTGACCAATTAATCATCCACATCATCCTTCCAAAAAATGTAAATTACAATCTTTTTGACAAATTATGTAAATAATGGTTTTTAATTTATACTATAGGTATAGCCATTTCCAGTCTATATGACACCTTCAAAGAATCCCACACCAGCTGATAAGAATATTTTTATTATAAATGTTTTCATTTATAATCATGTGACTACTAAATGATTTCAATATATATATATATATCTAATTTTTTTTGATTTCATCATTGTCTACAACCATTGATTGATTTTACCCGATCATTATGTTGATTTATTATGATACAATATTCCATATTGAATTGATGGTTTTGAGATATGTTTGACTATGGATGTGTTATTTTAATACCATTCAGGGTTTTAGTTTAATGTATTAAAATTTCATATTCTTGTTTTAATATGAATTCTTATATTATGATTTACCCTGTTCATAATGAAATTGTATTTGACGTAGTAATTGCCTGGTGGAGCATGATATATCTCATAGATGCATCGGTAAGTCTGATGAGACAAACAAGTCTCTTGGAACAAGTCCTGGAAAGAATATTATTTGTTTTCTGGGTATGAATACTTGACTATGTGGTTCTGATGACCAAAATTATGCATTATATTATTATGAAAATGGGTATTTATAATAAAAGTTATTATTCGACTCATAGAATATCTGTATGAATAAGTAAATGGAATTATTTGATTTATCATTCGCATACTATGTTGAAGTTTTGAGTTTAAAATTCTTGTGTTTTAGTAAAATGCATTCCGATAATTGTATTTACTTATTTATGATAGTTTCCATAACATTGTTATCCTCACTGAGCATCTGATCTCACCCTTTCTGTGTTTTATTTCTCCCAAGATGCGATGAAGAATATAACGATTAACATGAAAGAATAGTATAATGAATAAGTGTGTGTTAATAGGGGAAACAATTTTGTTTTTCCATTTCATGATGTAATGTAAAACTTATGTATGTATCTAATAATTACAAGGCTACTAAACTAGTCAGTCTTTTGGGAGGTGATTTCTTGTGATCATGCGAATGTTATGTAACAACACAACGAACATGGGTAACTAGGGTCGAGGCATTACACCATGTGTTTTAATAAAACCAAAAAATATGAGGTAAAATGAGTAGACAACCTACCATATATTTTCTAATGAATCTCTGATCTATGTTAGACTATGATTTGGCCTAAAATGGTAGAAAATATATGATTATAGAAAAAACCCCAAAAGAGGGTAACATCCTTCCATGGAAAAAAATATGAAGGATACTCAATGATACTATATGAATATAAATGCACAAGGTTATCATTGAATTATGTTTTACAATTTACATGAAATATATGAATACAGATGACGAATGATGGAGTGATGGTCTTCTGAAGAGGGAGAAGGGTGGTGTGCCACATAGTGAGAGAGGATGCTTGACTTGAGAGGGAGGAGAGGAAGAGAGCAGAGAAAAAATGAATGAGGAATAAAAATACAAATAAATGAAAGGAAAAAAATAATACAAATATATAATGAATGAAAATTGGAAAATAAAATGGAAAATGAAATATAATAAAAATGGAGGAAAAGAAAAATGGTAATACTAATCATAAATTGTAATATCCTATTTTATTAATTTTTACTATTTCCATAACCCCTTTCAATTGTAGTTCTAAATTTTCTTTTAATCCCTTATTTATTTCTATTAAATATTCTTTAAATAAATAATTATTTATTTTCAATCCGTATTTACTAATTTTATACCTGAACACTGCGAAAAAGTGAGATTTAATAAATTTCATAAAACCTCTGTAATTATATAAATTATTTAGATAGCTTCTCAGGAACCAAATCAGGGTACGCGGAATCATGCCTTGGGTCCAATTAATGAATTAGAAAACTAAATATTAAAATGGTATGTACCTATATACTATTGGGAAGTTAAAACCACATGCCCTTAAGACAATTCATCCCTATGTTTCCCTTCCGATGGTAGTTAAACATCATCAGATAAAATAATTGGTCAATATGAACAAGCACTCGCCTCTTGATCCATTGTATCTTTTTAAATGCATCTCTGTCTCCATTAAAACAATGAAAAATGGGACTAACCTAACTCATTGTACATTCATGCTATATTCAATGATATAGATCAGACGCTCCGTAAAGGATGCATCTATCTAAAGCTCAATGTCGTCAGGGTCAATAGAATGATATGGAACTGGAGGTTATTGTCGGAGATGAGATACATGGAAAACGCCGTGCATGGAACAATACCTCTAAGGTAATAGTAACTAATTGGATACTAACCCAACTCTCTCCACAAACTATAATGACCTGATGTATCCCAGTGATAATATTCCCTCCCTCCTGACCCACTTGTTACCCTACCTTGAAGAATCACATAGAAAGAGTCAATTCCCAACCATAAACACTAGAGGTCTGAGATGATGATTAGAATAAGACATATCTCTAGACTGAGCTTTTGTTATATTCTTGTGAATCCACTAATCTTGCTCAAAATTCTCATGTACGATATTAGGACACAAAAGAGAAAAATCAGGTATTTTGAGCTAGCATAAATAAACACGACATGATCTACTATGGAGGGCCTCATAAAGATCCATTTGAATTGTCTCCATGAAGATGTTATTATCGGCAACCTCTGCAAGAGGTATACAATTCTCCCATGAACCTCCTAAATCATGGATTCAGGGCCACAACATATCCTCTACAACATGTACAGTTCTCTCGGTCATCACATCAGTATGATTGTGATATGATGTACTCAGAAGTATCTATGAACCCAGCGCCATTTGAAACCCATTCCATAACCCTGGTGTAATGCATACATATATGTCTGATAAAATTGAAAAAATTATTCCATGAAGCCCCACAATATACCAGATATACAATATTGTCTTCTCAAAAATTGTTATGGTCTCTTTAATATGTTATAAGTGTGCAACCTTGTGCAACCTATTAAAAATAACCCATACTACATCACTTCATCAAGGATATCTTGGAAACCATATAATTATATTCATGGAGATGTCATTCCACTTTCATTCAAGAATGAATAGAGGATGTAAGAGTCCAGTTGGTTTCTTTTTCCATTTATTCAACTGTTTTTATGTGGAGAACCAAGTGATAAAACCCATTTTCAACTTTTTTATACTTGTTCACCATTACAGTAGACACATGTCTCTATACATCTTGGTCAACCCATTATGAACTGCAAAAAAAGGTTTTATATTCCTTCATCAACTCTTCACATATACCCAAAGGAACCCATACACGGCCACGATACATGAGTGTTTCACTAGCATCAAAAAGCACACCAGGAGGGGGGGTTCCCTCATGTGATTCATTCCATTAAAACAATACCATCAAGATAAGTAAAATATATCCTACAAACTGTCTATAGTAGAGAGGACATCACTGTATGAGTTTCTAGAACTGGTTGTCATGCTATTTCTAATCCTACAGATTTATTTTAGAAAACCAATCCATCATAGGCTTCTCAAAGCTTCCTAACTGAATGACTTGTGTCTGTGTCTTACGGCTTAATGCATATTACACAACATGAACATTACCAAGGGTATAATAAAGCTCAATGTCAATCTACTACATGTATAAGACCCATATGCACTGCATTAAGGTCATACCATGATGATTGGTGATATATTTTATGATTTTATAATCCATGTATGAAACACATATTTCACCAAACATTTTGTGTCTACAATAATATAGTGATTGAACCACATCATCCAACTCAAGGTCGGGTTAAATATAGTTATGCTCATGATGTCTCAGCTGGCGGGATCCATAAGCAATAACCTGATCGCCTAGCATCAAAACCACGCCCAGTTTCACTCTTGTAGTATCACAATAAACAATATAGAATTTTCCTAGAATAGGTAGATTCAGGATCAGAGTATAGGTTAGTCTTCCTTTCAACTATCAAAAATACATTTCATAAGCATCCGACTAGATGAATAGTACAAATAGTTTAGTCAGGGATGTATGATGTGCTTCTAAGAAGAAAAAATCTTGGATGAAATTCCATTAATAGGTAGAAATTACCATGAAACTGTGGGTGTTGAAGAAACACTTGAGGTGATCCCATGAAACTATTGAATTCACCATTTTTATTTCAACTGATACTCATACATCAGATATTATATTACCCATGAATAGATCATTATCAATCCAGAAGAATAATTTTTTGATCGTAGAATATAAATAGTTCCCTCTTAGTGTAATTAGTAGGATCTCAATATGTGTTTAATGGTCATTCATAAAATCATAATACACCAAGGTGTCATCCACAATGAAATCCAAAAATGTATCATGATATGGGTGAAAAACCGGGTTCATCATAGCCATGAAGATTTCTGGTGCATTCATGAGGCTGAATGGAATAACCAGATTCACCTACAAGACATACATGCTTTGGAATTTATGTCGTATCTCAGATGGTCACACATGCACCGGGTGATATCTCAGCCTCAGATCAATCATGGAGAAAATAGTTTCTCCCCTAATATGGTCATAGAGATAATCTATACTATGAAACGGATATCGATTCATTATTGTGAGCTTCTATAGATCATTAAAATCCTTGAATAACCTCACTGTAACTTCATATTTCTTGGAGAAAAGAATAGGATAACCCCATGATGATGTTCCAGGTCTCATGAAACCCTTAGCCTTGAGTTCATCAAGATACTTTTTGACTTCCTATAGCACAATTAGATCCTTCTTGGTAGAAGGAAAAGTCACTGGTGTCACACATGGAAGAAGCTCTATAGTGAACTCCACATACCTAATATGTGTTAATATAGAGAAATAATTAGGGAGGAAATCCCTAAAAATATCCACCACTTGTGGGAATTAAACTAGTTATGTCACCTGATCGCTCATGAAGAGACCAACTACTGAGCTATCACTCTTCCCAGCCTTGCATATTTTTGCTTAGATCAATCTTCCCGCATATCCCATTCTCCATTGTTTAGATATGCGTCACCCTCCTAGGATATAATGGACAAATGATTGAAGTATATATCAAATTGATCACGATAAGGATCTAGCTGGATCATTCCTGGAATGAAATTGATGCTACACATTTCAAGGATATTGAAATACCGAATAAGACAGTACCCACCTATCTCTAGGAGAAACTCTTGGCACTGGTATAGGCCCTCTATCTTGACCCCAAGAGTAGTGTAGTGGGACATGATACAACAATGCCACTCAATTAGAAAACCATTACTTTCAACAATTTCAGTAAATAAAAATTAGTCTGAAGATCCATTATAATGATGATCGTAACATAAAGTATACATGACTAGGGTAAAACCATTAACTATAGATGGCACTACACTATACTCTTTTGGTGAGGATTACCTTGCATATATGAGACATGAACCACGCCCCCAATACAATTCATGGTTGGCCGGATCATGTCCACTCTACTGAGGATGATAGACTAGAACTTGATTTCCTTAACCATGACATCCACCATTACCTTGGCCCGATCATCCAGTGGAAAAATTACTTCCATAATTTTGTGAATTTATAGATCCAATATCTGAAAGAGGTGTAGCTATGGATCCCCTTCCACTAGATGATGAAGAGAATATTTAGAATAAACACTGATGTTGACCAATCTTGTCATAATCTCAGCATAACTTCATGTCTCTCGTGCACTGTGGATTCTTGGGACCATATCAGACACACTAATAACATGTGAAAGAGATATCAAAATGTGACATTTTTCTATGATTTTCTAGACGTGAACATTCAAAATGGAATACACTACTACTTGAATATTTCTCACCCTATCTCAGAACTAAACTACCCTTGCTCACATGTTTTTCGTCCCAGACATTTATCTCATAGAATAGAGCATGATTTACAATCTATGTTGAAATGGTTGAAAAAATGACATTCATCTATGAGCAGATAGTACACAAATGTCCATTCTTTAAACTCCTCACTGTACTCTACACGTCGCCATTCAGAGATGGTGAAAAATGCTGATGCTTTCTGAAACTAGTAGAATATTCTAACACTATCATAGATCCCTATTCAAGATGTAAGAATTCCCATACATGATAATATCTCAATTCTGATGGGAAAAAGTGATCATAGAAATATTCTTTGATGTTAGACAAAACCATTACACCGGTCTTCTCTTGAATTGAAACACCATCCTATAATCACTTGGATGAGTCATGAATCATATAGTTTACCAGTTTGACCCTTTGCATTGATGGAGTCTCAATGTGGTCTAAGTAAGTCCATTTAGATTTTATCCATGAATCTACTACATGAGGTCCACCACTCTTTAAGAAAGTGGGTGGGTGATGCTATAGAAATCCCTACATGATGTTTTCTATAGAAGAGGTTGGTCTAGGGATACTCTGAACTGACTGCATAAACCTGAATAGACTATCCTTATGTTGGTCTTCAATGTCCCTTGGACGATCAGAATGAGGTATCACCACAGGAGTAACGACAAGTGGTGCAACTGGTTGTTTGGGTCCCACCATATTTGGAATGTTCTCTTTCAACTCTCATGAGGCATGACACAAAGATGTCCCAATGGTTTTGGAAAACAACAAAAAAACACACACCATTAGAAAAAATTTAATGAAGATGAGGGAAACGAAAAGGAGTGAAAAGAAGTTTGGTACATGGCCTGCCTCTAAGAACAACACAACATATAACCAGCTTCAAGAGACATGTTTTGATATGGATGTGAAAATATAAAATGATTACATAAAAAGATATACTATCCATTTCATGGTTATGTATGGTTAAAATTTCATACACTATAATAACATTATATATTAGAAAACAAGAATCTCAAAAATAAAACCACTAGCCAAAAAATCACTGACAAGAAAATAAGAAAAAGCACAAAAAAATTAGATACAACATGGTAATAATCATGTTATTTTAATCCTATTGTGCCTAATATGATACATGTAATGTATTTACCTTTTTATCATCGAGATGAAATGGGAAATACCATTATCCCAATAATACCAACCCAAATAACAAAGAAAAACATGTGAGTCACCATATAGTGAAATCATATCAAAAATAAATAGCTTAATCAATAACTATTATCCCAAACAGGGAATTTAGTTTTCCCCTGTACAAGGGTTAACAACATCCAAGCACATGGTACATTACAAATATCTATATACTATTTTCCAGTCTAACCCAAATCATAATAGAAATGGAAAAAATTAATATATGATACCACTTTGTAGCGTCACTATTCTAGGAGCCACCACAAGGGTACCCCGAGCTGGTTGGCAAAATAACCTTATGTGCATCTCTTGGAATGCAAGAGGCTTCCAACTTGAAGTGAGGGACTGTTTGTTCCCAGATGGGAAACTATTCACCCCATATGTAATAAGTATTACCATAATGGAATTCAACAACAATTAATAATAAATAGATGAAATTTATAATTGAATAAACTGTAGCTGAAGCGATATGAATAATCCAACAGAATAATAATCAAGCACGAAAGCGTACAAACCAATTTCATGGTATGGTGTCTTTCAAAACTGAAAGTATAGTAAAACAGAAACCCCATGAAACTATAAACTAAAAGGTAATGACACAATGTTCAAAAAATGTATCATGATCATGGCTTATTCCTCTACGCTGATCTCCATCCTAACCAACAAGAAACAATCAAGCATTGAATGCATCATGTATCCCTTTGTTAATACCTTCATGAATGTTATCTATTTTTGTGTTAATGATGCCCTGGTAGGGTGTGAGATAGAATAATTGTTTGTCGACACCCATAGTGTCTAAAATTTTACATTTTTTAAGTAATAAAATATAGTGTTTCATTATATATCAAATGGATTTAAATAATTATATGTAATAAAACAAATAACTCAGCCCAAGTTCCAAATAGTTCCTATCCTTAATCACCGACTTCACCATAAGCAGAAAGTTTGAAGTGGGTACCTGAAATAATTATGATGCACACACACATTTATATATATTCATATATATATAAATACCTATAAATGTATGATAAACAATTCAGAGCTACACCCCCAAGCATCTACTTTAAATTGTGGTCTAAATCCTTTGTCAACCAGGTGTGTTTCAACATACTAGAAAAATATCAAAATTCTAAAGAGACTCATGGAAGAATTAAAATAAATCATAAGTGCATCATTAGTAGTGCTCAAGTAGATAGTTGGAGTCTGATATAATCCTGAAGGTATCCATATAGAACAACCTTCATATTATCCAATACCACTAAGCTCATCCAAGGAAATCCTTCAAAATTCAAAGTATCACTTGATGATTGAATTTCCAATTAAAATATATCAAATAAGAAAAATGGGGTAAATCTTCATCTGATATTGGAATATCGAAATTTACAATAGATCCATCATTGGTTGGCCCTTTTGGAATTGGTGTATCTCATAAGTATTAGAAATCTCGTGGATGACTCAGTCTAGATAACCCAAAGACACCTCCCTCTAATTCATTGTAGTATCCAGTTAGGAAGGGAGGGTATAATCATAAAACATATTATAGGGCCCAACATCTTTCCCCACACTGAATTTAATTAAAATTTTTAAGAGGAAGACATGGCATAGTAATCATGGTTAATTGAATCTTGAAATCTGACCAGATACACCCATACAACACATGGTATAAATTTAATATTATAGCGTAAAAACAATTGAGGTAAATAGCTTATCAGCACCTGAAGATGAAATCACATTTCAATTAATAAAAAATACAGCACAAAAAATTACCATGAATCCAACAATTAATAGTTCATTATTATTCTAAAATAAATATTGACATTAAAAACAATAAAAAATGGGTTGCGAACACATTCCATTTATTAAATTAAATACCCGAGCTAACAGAATTTTTACTGGCCACGTTAGCATGCCCAAAAGGGTGCCCAACCTTGTTGCAAAAAATAATACAATTTATTTATTGTAAAAATGTGTACAAAAATAAAGCGAAAAAAAATAAATTGAAATTATTTGGTGAATTTTTAGAAATTTAGTAGCCACTAATGAACAACATAGTCATGCGACATTATATATCGTAATTAAGGTGAGGGAAAGAATGTAGACACCCTACATTATAGTCAAAGATGAATTTATAATCTTTGGTAAGATTTGATATGACCTAAAAGGGACAAGAAATATGATTTTATAGTAACCATAAAATATGGTAAAATATAACCAAGACCAAATGAATGATGGATACTCAAAGATACTCCAAAATTTCAAATTCTCATGGTTATCCTTGCCTTAATGTATACATCGCAATTGACAACAATGAAAAAATGGATGATGAACAATGTTGTGGTGGTCTTCTGAAGGGATAGCAGGGTGGTCCTCCACTTAGGGTGAGAGGGAGGCACGACATGGGTGTAAGGTTAGGAAGAGAAGAGGCGCAAAAAAGAAATGTAAGAAATAGAAAATAAAAAAAGTAAAGGAAAAAGGAAAAAAGAAAAAGGGAATGTAAAATGAAATATAAAATCGAATATAAATGATAGAAAATTAAATGTATAAAATTAATAAAAATACAAATCTACCGTTTTATTTATTTTAACTTTTTCTATAAACCCTTTATAATTTATATCTAAATTTCTTTTTTCCATTATTAATTTATTTTTAATCTTATTTCAATATCAAAAAAATTTATTTTCCATCCATAGTTAATTATTTTAATCATTAACACCATGCTAAAGCATGTTTTGTCATTATTTATAAAACCACTACATCTATTTAAATTGATTCTCGGGACCCACAGTGGGTACCCATATACAAAATCTCAGTCCCATTAATGTATAAGACATACAAATTTTAAAATGGTCTATACCTGAATAATAATTGTATGTTATAGAAGAGGATCACGAGGGAGGATTCTATATTTTAAATTAGTATCCAATGGAGTGTTCTGTGAAGGGTGAAGTAGGTAATGAGAAATGTTCATGAAAAGGGATTAGCGAAACAATCTCTCCTACAATGGAAATGGGTCCACTGAACATGGGTAGTATGAAGTGTATCATTAATTATATATTTATAGGAAGCCTGAAAAAGAGATGAGGTGCGCAAATAACTCTTTCCACATAGTGAAATATAGTATTTAAAGGATTCATGGTTATTCATAGAGGATATATGATAGTCCACAGTACAATAAAAAATAAACTTGAAAACATTTCACAATTACCAACAGTACAAAAAAATGGATACATCAATAGAGTATTATATATAGTTTATGATGCAGTCATTCATGAAAATGAATAGAACTAAATGTATATATTATATTTTTGGATCCTTTTCAGAGTAATGATCAATTGAAGATAAAGAAGGTGACCCTTTCTACATATAGTGATCCATATATAGAGACAACTAGATGGTCATTTGGAAATCAATTATCTAAAACTAAACCATGTAAATGAAGTGTGCCTATTACAGAAGTTATCTATCAATAAAATATTTTATTTTAAGAAAACCTTTTTGGATTTGGTAAAACAACACATCATCATTGATGGAATCATATAAATTACCTAGTGATGGTGAATCTAGTAAAATCATTGTGTCTCATGCATGATTTCACTTATTTTCATACCTTTCTATGAGAGAAGGATAGAGGTGTGTTCTTTTAATTTCAAAATAGGATATTAGGGGGGATTTTTTTAATTTTCCATACCATGATTCACCCCCTCTCTTTGTATTTAACCTTGTTTTGAAATCATGAATATGAGGTTTTGAATGAAAACATATAGGTTATTGTGCTGAGTATAGATATCATCATACCTTATCAATGCATATGATTAATTGAAACCAAATACACATTGTTCATAATATACATGTCTCTAAATCATAATAAAATATTAATATCCTATATTTCATAATTTATTATGAAAAGAACAATCTATAAAATGATCATGGAGGAACATCAAGTAGATATGGACCTACATAAAAATGTATGGAATATTATAGAGCTATAGTTTAATAATTATATAATAATGTTATTATGGAAATAAATATTTGTTCTATGAAAATAATAACTAATGGCTGAGCTGTTGGATAATAAATATTATTCATAATTGTATCTTTATCCTGGAATAAAAATGATGTATAAAAATATCATGAATAATTTATGAATTAAAAAAATAAATAGGGATATTTTTAAATATATATCCATAGGCTTAGTATAACAAAAAAGAAAGGTTTGGATGTCTTAAATAAAAGGTGATGATGACACCATTACCAATTCACACATGGAATTGGGAGAAAATCGCAATATACTATATTATGGAGAATTGTTCAATAAGAAATCCATATACTGATTTGATTCAATATTATTTATCATATTAAAAAAAAATCAATCTGAAAGGAATATTAATAATTGATAAAATACATTGAGATTCTATTGATGAATTTCACAATGAGTAACCTTCACTCTGAAAGTTCTCATGAATAACCAGTTTTTTATTCTATATCTAAAATTTCACCATATTAAGCTTTATATTTAATGAGGTGGATGTATCCAGTAAATCAGGATGAACAAGATCAGTGTATGATTACTAAAGAAAAACTTTCGTGGTAGATTTAATAGATTATTCAATCAATTAAGGAGATAAGTAAATGTTCATATAGTTCAAAGACTAACTATGTTGATAATAAATGATTATATTTAGATTATGAAGAAATAATCCATATATTTCACTTAATATCACCATTTGTGATGTTTATGAGACTTTAGAAGAAGGGAATAGTGGGCCATAGGCAAATCAGTCCCCTAAGCCTCTAGAGTCATATAGGTGGTGTACCTATCATTCTTTAACTTCCACCAAATTTTATCCTAGTGCAAGAAGAGTTCCATTTATCTCAATTGATACTATACAATTTGGAACCATTACATATACTGAATTCAATGTTTATATATGATTATGATGATATATATTATGATGAAATACACTATAAGTATTTCATTGCAGAGATAAAGTTAAATGAATAAGGAAACTGAATTGTCTATTATTTTATAGTGGAGTAATTTGTTTTTCCAACAAAAATTGGAGCCCAAATTTGTATTTATGTAGAGGTAGAATTTATTATTTAAATAATATCGTAAATTACCATATAAGGATTAATATATAATGCGATTACCATAAAAAAATATTAAATAATAAGAAGTATAATATATCCATAAGTATATAGAAAAACCATGATTGTAAAATATTTATCATTATTATCTCCCACCATGATTATAATTTGTATTACAACTCATTAATGTGGGGATTGTAATTAGAAATTTTTTTATATGGAGATAATTATATAAATCAATAATAGGAGTATTGTTAGTAATTTATATTTGTATATACATTCGAGTGAAATCTGACCATTATAAATATTATCATTCGGAATATGGTCATATAAAATATGGTCATTAGTAATATGGTGATTGGAAATATTGTCATTAAATATGTAGTTATTGGTTTATCCAAGTATAGTGTTTCATTTTTTAAAATAATCTACTCAATAAATAATAATTTTATTCTTGAATGAAAAAATGATAACCTTTAATTAATATATTGAACTATATAAAATTTTATTTTTACATGTTTTATAATATTAATATTATAAAATAAATATTTCACATATTAATGAAATAAACAATATATATTTAAAAACAAATGATTGATGAAAATTTAAATGACAATAAGATAAATAAATAATATTAATTTGATATGGATAACATTTTATAATATTGAAAATGTTAATTTTGAAAGAAAATGTGTTTAAATAAATTTTTTTAATTATAAATTAAATTAATTATCAATAATTTCTGATTATATATTAATGAATAAATATTAAAAAATGTAGTTAATAAAATTTTAAATTTTAATTAAATTAATTAAAAAACTAGAACACATTATTCTGAAAGATAAATTAGTGTACAAAATAATTTTCATAATTTTCTATACTTTCATTTAAATGTTAAAATTCAAATATTTATAAATTAAATTAGTCCAAATTGAGAAAAAATTCAAAACTTATAAACTATTCATTATGAGTCAACATAATTATTTTGAAAAAATTAAAATACCACGTAAAATACAATACAGAGTAAAATTTTGTAAAAATTGTTTAATTACTTGGGAATAAATATAATTTATGTAATAAAACATTTTTGAATAATAAAATTTTTATGATGTTCATAAGTAAATTTTTAGTATCACAGTGACATAATAATATCTCTCTAAATTTAACCCTCATAACATACATAACACCTTGGTGATTCAATCTTAAGCTTGCTCTTATGTTATTTTTCAAGGAAAATGTCCCCCGTCTTCCACTATAAAAAATCAATACTCTACCAATTACAGTAAATACATTTTTAATGAAAATTATCATTAATAAATAATAAATTTATATATATAAAATAATTCATTGAATATGGGTAGTATATTGTTTGAATAAGGAAGCCTATATCCATTATTTGAAGGGATGTCATTCCTATAATGAATGGATTATTTAAGAATGTGTTTATGGTCATGATTTAATTTTTTAATTAATTTCTCATCACCAAAAACTATATAACTCACCCACTTCTATAATTTTGTAATATTTAAATAAATACAATTAAGATAAAATTATTACACTATTATATAACTATGTACCCATACTCATTCCATAATATATCATGTTAGGATGGTATGTCCGAGTATGATATACTCTATTATACCAAACATAGGATCAAATAAGAATGAGATTCTCAGTGACAAGAGGGGGGTGAATTGTACCTTTTAAAAATTCCTTTGGAACATTTAATGATGGTTATGTTTAACAAGGTTAAACAAGATAATTAACAAGAACACTATAAATTATTATCACATGCTAAATTATGGGAAACTGATTCCGGATGTGAAAATTATCAAAACAGTACAAAGATGATGATTCTACCTTAAAGCATATAGAATATAACTATATTAGAGAACAAGTATTTTGATTTATGAGAAAGTTATACTTTCCTTAACAATACAAATGCAGTGAAAAAACCTGTATAAAAAAAAGTAACAAGTAATAAATCTTTTAACCCAAAGATAAGGGTATCCAATAACCATGGATAAAGGTCTCATGATTTATACATACAAGAATGTATTTCTTACCCACACTGGGATAAGCCCTCAATACAATGATCGGAGTCCATCATGCTATCCCTGCAAGCCCTCAACTATCAGGTAGTCAGCACCTCTATCTTCCTCAGCAAGGAAGCCCTCAACATCAAGGTGTTGGAACATCAATCTTCTTATCTCTAGAATAACTCGATGGTACACATCAACAATCGGAGCCGCACGAAGAAAATCTACAGAAAGAAAAGTTTGAACAAGCCGTTGAAACTTTCTTCAAGAAGCTTGAGAGTTGGTAAGAGCCTCTCTCTCTAGAAATCACTTTAACATCATTTTGGCATAGTTTTCAAAGTTCAGTGTGTCAAAGTTATTTCTCATCATTTTCAAATCATCTCATATTTATATGAAAGGCTTCAACGGTTGGCTCCCACATCTAATGGTCAAATTATTCCTTGAATTTCGGAGGGACATATACATCGGTCACTCAAACAATAGATAGTGAGTAATTGAAAGAACAACATATTTTTAATTACTAAACAAGTGTAAGAATAACTAAAATCTGATATTCAAAATTGATTAAATGATAGTTCAGAGTGGAGAAAGTAAATGTTAGGATTGTAGGAAAAAAATGAATTTGATGTCTGTAGTTCTAAGATATTCAGATTCTATTTTGTATAAATTTGGAACCTGAATTCTTTAGAATTCTGAAGTCTGAATTTCAAGGAAATTCAGATTCTGGAATCAATATAATTTGGAACAAGAACATACAATGTTCGGAGTCAAAGTTGATGTGAATTCAGAGTCAGAACTCATAAGTGTTTGGAATCAGAATTCATAGAATTTAGAGTCATTACAAAGAGATGTTCGTAACTAGAATTTATAATCAGAATTTGTAGTTGAACTTTACAATAGTTCGTAATCATAATTCAGAGTAAATCTTCATGAGAGTTCGTATCCATAAATTGGAGTTGAACATCATGAGTGTTTGTATCCGGAATTGGTAGTTGAACTTCATAAGAGTTCTTATCTAAAAATCGCAGTTGAAATTAATGAGAGTCTATATCCATAATTTGGATTTAAACATCCAGAGAGATTTTTTCCATAATTCAATGTGGAACTTCATGATAATTTGTATCCAGAATTTGTGGTTGAAATTCAAGATAGTTTGTATCCAGAATTAGGAGTGTAAAACAGAATGCCACAAATATAAGTATTCTATGATTCTGAGGATTTTGGTTACAAATTGACTTTCATACTTAGACAAATTATGATCTGAACAAGGTAAGCATGATATGGAAAAATTTCCTTGGGAAAGAGAAATTTTCCTTATAAGGGTAAAACATAGGGTAGTGTGATATTTTCCTTAAGACAGGGTGTTTGTGATTTTCAAAACAAGAGGAATGTTAAATTTACAAGGAAAGCCTTAATGACTTAAAAATCTCCCACTTAAAATAAGGAATGGAGAAATTCATAAGGAAAACATTATTGACTATAAAATATCCCCCTTTTTTGAAAGCACAAACATCCTTATGAAAAAGAATATAAGGACTTGGAATAAATTTCTAGACTTTGAAATTAATGTTTATCTCCCTTTGTTTATGGACATTGGTGAATAAAAATAACTCCCCCTTAGGATTTGGAACTCTAAGGATCGTATTCTAGATTTCCATAATGATAATTTTCATTTGAGTGTGGAAATCATCGTAATGAGAACTCCCCCTTAAATAAACTCCACCTTACATAGGGATAGTTCCTCTTTTATTAGAAATTTATCTTTTCACTTATAGATTTCTCCTTCTCCCTTATTGAGTTCTCTTTTCCTTCTCCCCATTTTTGATTTTTAAAAAGTGTTTGAGGGAATGGAAAAACAATATAGTACCTTTAAAAATAGTATAGACTATAAAACAAAACAAGCAAGAAAAATTCCATTAAGATTTTAAGAGTTAGTACAAGGAAATGAAAATACATCAAATGATTGTATTTATCTATTTTTCATCTTTTTCCTTGGTCATCATGTTCTTGACGATGGTCTTCAAAGTCTTCATATCTCTGTGATACTCTTCTACTTGCCTCTCCAAGGATATGATCTTTTCTTCTTGAGCCTTTACTACCTCTTCTTGAGCCTTCATGGCCTCTTCCTGATCCTTTATCAATTTTTCTTAATTCAGAAGTTTTTCATGCATCTCACTCCAGAAATCCTTCTCTGTTTTCAATCATTGAACAATATAACTCAGCTTCCCATTTAGATCATTCACCTCTTAAATACAAGATCGTTGTTATATACATATCTTTTTCTGAAAACAGTATGTAAGATCCTTGATCTTTCTATCATTGGTATCAAAAGATTCTTTTACATATTCCTGAAACTGATCATGCTCTCCCAAAAAGTCATTGATTTTCTTCGACCAAAGAGTCATTTTCCTGTAGGATTATCTGTTGGATTTATAATTGATCAGAAAATTCTTGTATTCTGCCTCAATCTGAAAAAAATGGTCCATGACCATGGATACATATTCTGACTTTTGGTTCAAACTGTGTTGCAGTATCTGGAATCTATAATCAATTGTGGGAAATATTGGAATGGAGTCGACTAGCTTCTTTAGAGACTGTACAAAAAAATCATGACCTAAGGTAGATGACTCTGAATTTGACAATTCACATGGTGATTTTTCTTCTTCTATTTCCAATTTATTTCTCTTAGAAGAACCTTCAACTTGTTTCTTCCTCAAAAATTCGTTTGTTTGGGTATCCACTGCTACTTGTTTTCCCTTACTGATTTTTAGAACGGCCTCTTCATCAGGGGATTCATGCTCAATTTTAGATAGATGTACAATCTTGTCTTCATCAAAATTTTCTTTCTGAGCTCCATCTTCAATCTCCTCGAGAAGAAAAAAATTCAAGGTAACAAATATATTACACTAAAAATGTGTTCAATTATTCTTCTTCTCCATTCACATCAACTCCCTAAGTAGCTATTTTTTAGGATATGACTTGAGAAGTCCTGAATGACAATTTATCGAATGGGGTTCCCTTATCTTGGTATTCTTAAACTTGTTTAATAACATCATTAGATCATCTTCTAGAATAATCTTGTTGAACTTCATCCATAGCATCCTAAACTTTCTCCATCAGTTCTTTCTCAATTTACTTATCTTTAGGATTTTCAAGAGGCTTTTTACCTGGATTCTCAGAAAATTGTTCCACCAGAAAGGACATTGGTAAATGGAATGTTCTCGTATGAAATTTCTTTTTGTTTCAAAAGAGATTGAACAATATCTGCCTTAGACCTTTTTTTCTTTATCTTCTTCTCTTTATCCTTCCTCTCTAGCCCATCATCAGCTTTTTATTTCAAGGACTCGGCCTCACCAGGATCCAAACCAAACTATGGATCCCCTTTTTTTCTAGTATTATAGTCCTCTCTCCAATTTTCTACCACCTCATCTGGGTTTGGTTTTTTCTTCTTTGGTTTAGAGGGTGCATACTGGACTTCTTTAGACTTAGGGGTTTTCTCTTTAGCTTCCTCTTCTTTTAGCTCCCTTTTCATACCGTCCTTCTCTGAGGGTTCATCTTTCTCAACTTTTTCTGGAATTGGTTCTGGCTCCTCCTCTGGTAGATCAGAAAACTTTCCTATCTCTTTAGAAAAACCATCCTTCATCTTTTATAATGTGCCATCACTAATCAACATCATCTTACAATTTCTCAGCTTGGAGCTAAATGGGATCTTGAAGGATTCAAGACCCTGCACTATCAACGTTGAATGAAATGCATGATACATAATGATCTAAGCTCTATGATTTCCATTTTTGATGTTCTAAATCGTAATGAGGATGTTCCTCGTGAGATTCACCTTCCTTATATTTACCAAACAAACTAGAATATACATTTCACTCTTATTAAGGGTATAGTTATCATCTTTACTTGGTATGATAAACCCTTTCTCCCATAGAATTAGAATCCAATTGTTGGTTGAATGATGGGAGATAATCTATGTACTGTTGATATTATAAAGACCAAGGCATTCCACAACCTTTTCCTCAATGAAACTTCCCTGAACCTCATGAAACTTTTGACAGAAAAATTAAGAGTCTCCTTTGTAAGGTATCTATATCAAGCTAGCCTCCTTGGTATAAGAGAGAGAATATGTATTCACATATCTCTCGAAGGATATCTTCTCCCTTCCACGTTCCATTAAAAAATAAACTGACACATAAAACTCTATGAGTAAATCTGGATATACCACAACATGAGCTCGAGTCTTAGATATAGCTATACTCTCCCATCTGTTGAGCTTGATGTTCAAGGAAATTATAGAGTCGTAATTATAAAAAAATTTGGATGAACCATCCATTCCCTATATATTTTCCACTCTGTAATTGGCATAACTAGTGACAAATCATGAGATGGGACTTTTGCAAACATTCGGACTGGGGCACATCTGAAGAATTCGGAACGAGATTTTGTAGAGGATCAAAGGTTCAGAACGCACAAGCTTGAAAATCGATGTGGGACAACAATTTAAGGTCCCCATTATATAAGCGATGGAGTGACCTTTAAACTTAAAAAACCAATATAATAGTTGGGAAATGGTCTGATCTGATCTAGTGGTTGATATTATAGCCACAAGGAAAAATATGGTTGAATCCGATCTTTTGAGTTTTTTAGGGAAATAATCGGATCTTAGAAAACAAGAATCTGAGAATTTGAAAAATAAAACAATGTACCAGAAACAAAATAATGACTACAAAAAACATAAGAAGGACATCATACCTTTAGGATTGCTAGGAAGGTCTTTCGTAATATGTGATAATCATCTTGAACATATAAATTTGAGGAAAAAATATAATTACGAAAAAAACACAATGAAAATTTTGAGTTCGAAATTTTTCATTACGAAAATCACAAGTACGAAAAAATCACATTATGAACATTTTAGTTCTAAAAATTTCCATTACAAACAATCAAGGTCTGATGATTTCATAAAGAAAAAATCAATTCTGAAAATATCTATTACGAAAATTTACATTATAAAAATTTCCAATCCATGAATTTTAATTACAAAAATTTGAAAATTTTTATTATAGAATCTTCGAATAACCTACTATGAAAATTATCATTAATAAAAATTTGAGAAACCAACTATGAATATTTTCATTAAGAAATATTTTGAAAAACTAACTACAAAAATAAATAAAAACCTAAATAACAGATGTACCCCCCCTCTGAAAATGAGTTCATTACTGTAAGAAGATTGGTTGATCAGAAATTTAATGGAAGAAGATTACTATACGGTTATCATTCCTAAATTTTGTTTAATGTATTAAAATATATCAGAAGGTATAGATTCTGTGAAAATATCAGCATTTTGATCTTACATTCTGATGAATTGTAGAATGTTGTCTCAATTTAGTATGTGATCCCTAAGAAAGTTATTCCTAATGTCTATGTGCTTTGAATGAGAGTGATGTGTAGGGTTTTAACTAAGGGAAATGGAAGTTGTGTTATCACACAAAATTTGAGTCTCATTAAAACTCAAGACATAGTATATGAGTGTGTGTTGCATCCAAAACACTTGAGCAGAACAACCTCCAGTAGCTACATATTCAGCTTCAGCAGTGGAGAGTGCTACTGAATGTTGCATCATACAGGACCAAGAAACTAATGAATCTCCTAGGAAATGATATGTTTCATATGTACTATTTCTATCCATTCTAGATCCACTAATGTCAGCATCCAAAAAACTCTTTAAAAAAAATCATTTTCAAAAGTGTAAAATAGTCCTAAATCCATGGTTCCCTTTAAGTAGTGAAAAAATATTTTCACTACCTTTAAAGGGGATTCCTTAGGATTGGATTGATATCTTGCACATAAGAATACTGAAAAAATTATGTCTGGGAGACTAGCTATCAAGTAATGTAGACTTCATATCAAACCTGTAAAATATTTTTGATCTACTGGTTTCACAGCTTCATCAAGATCAACTGTGTTTGAGGTACCGATGGGAGTACTTATACTCTTAGTGTTTTCATATCCAAACTTTTTAAGATGATCTTTAAAATAATTATGTCAGGATATGTAGATTCTTTCTTGATTTTTGGAAATTTTAAAACCAATGATAAATGTTAACTCACCCATCTTACTCATTTCAAAGTCAGATTTCATTAAATCCGCAAAGGAATTAGCTAAAGATTGCTGAGTTGAACCAAATATAATGTCATCATCATAAATTTGAACAATCCAAACATTTTTCATATATATCATTATAAAAATGGTTTGGTCTTCATTACCCTTAAAATAGTTATTTTGAATAAAAAATCATGCTAGTCTATCTTACCATGCTCGAGGGGCTTGTTTAAGGGCATACAAAGCTTTGGTAATTCTAAAAACATTATCATAATGTTTTGTATCATCAAAGCCCGGATGTTGCTCAACACAAACATCCTCTTGGACATAACCAATAAGAAAAGGAAATTTCACATCAATTTGAAAATGTTTGAAATTGAAAAATTCTATAAAGAAATGTAAAATACTAATATATTCAAGTCTAGATATTGGAGAATATGTTTTTTATAGTATATTTCTTATTATTGATTATCGCCTTTAGCAGCCAATCTAGATTTATTCCTAATTATGACACCATTTTCATCACACTTATTTCTGAAGACCCATTTTAATCCAATTACAGAAGTTTTAATAGGTCATCCAACCAAGGTCCAGACTATATATCATTCAAATTCATTTAGTTCATCTTACATGGATTTAATCCACTCATCATAACTTAAAGATTCATTAGTTCTTTTTGGTTCCAATTGGGAAAGGAATACTATATGCTCTATTTTATTTCATAAGGAAATTCTAGTACTTATAGGTTGATTTACATCACCAAAGATACTATAACTGGGATGATACTTATGAAACATCTAATTTGGGTTTTGTTAAACCTGTTTATCAACATAGGGTATGAAATCATCTATGGTAAATATTTCAGAAGAATCATCTTGAACATTTTCCATATCAGAAGGATTTTTTATCAAAGGATGATAATCAGTTTTTGTGAACTCATCCGAAGATATAGGTCCGGATTGTTTAAAAACAAAAGGATCAGTTTCATCACATTTGACATGTACTGTATCTTCAACAGTACAAGTATTTTTATTTAAAACTCTATAAGACATAGAAGTTATGGAGTAGCCTAGGATAATTCCTTCATCATATTTTGGATCAAATTTATGTAGATTATCATTAGTGTTCATAATGAATAAGTTTCATCAAAAAAACTTAAAGTAGGAATGTATAGGTTTTCAACCATTCCATAAACCATAAGGATTTTTATTAAGAAAAGGTCTAATCATATCTCAATTTATAGTATAAAAAGCAGTACTTACAGTTTCAGCCCAAAAATGTTTGGCAACAGAATAATCACAAAACATGGTTCTAGTTATCTTTTGAAAAATTATATTTCTTCTTTCAACAGCACCATTCTGCTGAGGTGTTATGGGTGCTGAGAAGTTTTGAGTCGTACCTTTTTAACTATAAAATGTTTCAAAATCATAATTTTGAAATAACCTCCTTATTCACTATGAATATTTTTCAATGGAAGGTTTTCCTCATGTTTAACTTGGGCTCTAAAACATTTGAAATAAGATAAGGATTAATACTTCTTTGCTAGAAAATATACCCACGTAAATCTAGTGTAATCATCAATATAAACAAATACATAATATTTTCTCCCAATGCTTTCAGTTTGTTTAGGGCCAAAGAGATCCATATGAACTAGCTGTAATGCATCAGTGTTTGAGACTTCACAAATGGATTTAAAAATTTATTTGTGTTTCGTTCCATTATGACAAGGTTAATAGACTTTTGAAGAATCAAATCTATGCTCCAAAAGATCCTTAACTAGTCTTTTCATAGAAAGTTTTCTTAATTTCCTAAGGTTAGAGTGACCTATCCTTCTATGACATAACCAATAATGATCTACCATTTCACTATGAAAATTTAAGTCTTAGCTCCTACGGTATTCTATGTTTAGTGTGTAAAAATTTTCTTGACTTTGGGTAGAAAAAATAAACTCTTCCTTGGAATTGTGTACTAAGCACATATCATTCCTTAAATTAACAAGGTATCCTTCATCACATAATCAACTTATGTTGATGAGGTTGTGCTTAAGACCATTAGCAAATAAAACATTTGAAATAAATGTTTTTCCCAGAAGAACGATGTTAAATATACCAATAATTTATCCCTAAGAATTATCTCCAAAATTTAATTTCCTCATTTCATCTTGATAATATTTTCCAAATAGTTTTTGTTACCAGTCATATGCTGGGAACATCCACTATCCATGTACCATGTATTTCTATTGTTACATTCCCTATTTTCCTGAAAATTAGAAAAAGATAGGTTTTCGGAATCCAGACATGCTTGGATCTGGAAATCACATAATGAAAAGTGTTGGGATCCCACGTATTCTTAGAAAAATATGCTTTAGGAAATCCTAAAAATTGGGTTTTATTTTGAGAACAATTTTTTTCCCAGTGACCACCACATTGAAACTTAGTGAAGAATGGGGCACTTTGAGGAACAATGTAATTGTTAATAAATGTCTGTTTAAAACTTGTGTAACCAAAACCAGAAGTATTCCTTCGAGGTCGGATTTGTGAATACATTTTATCAAAATTTTCCTAACATAGTGTAATTTTTGAAAAACTCTTCCCCAAGGAAAATATTATAGATTTAAGTATTATATCTATGTTCTTGTATTAAAAAAACTATTGATTATGAACTAGAGCTAGGCCCGAAAACATTTTTCTTAGAAATTATTATTTTTAGATCATTAGAATGTTTATTTTTCTTAGAACATACTTCCTTAAGATTTTTTTGAAATACTTTCAAAATCAACATTTTTCTTTTCAAGATCTTTGGAATGATCAGATATTTCCTTAGTAAGAATAATATTCCTAGAATTTTTATTATGATGTTTTTTATGATTTTTGAATTCTCATTCTCATGGAGTCAGGCTAACCTAGAAACATATTTATATGAAGGTAATGTATTTTCTTCATCAGAAGAAGATTCTTCATCCGAAGAGTTATAATATTTACTATCATTAGCCTTTAAAGAAACATTGATCATTGATTCAACATTTTGTACCTTTTCCATTAAGAAATGATTATCAATAGGTAGCGTGGTTAAAAGACCAGGATTTTTCTGTCCAGAATATTCATAATCCGAAGTTAAATCTGAAGAATCTTCACCACTGGCACTCCATATATCATTATCTTTCAACACTTTCTTATCTTTATACTCTTAATACTTCTTTATATTTTTCTCAAAATTCCATTATTTACATTTTTTTCTCTTGAGCATAAGGAAATCAGGTCTTATGTGTCCAGCCCTCTTGCATTCCTAGAATGTAACTTT
Source organism: Viscum album (assembly GCA_963277665.1). Lineage (NCBI taxonomy): Eukaryota > Viridiplantae > Streptophyta > Magnoliopsida > Santalales > Viscaceae > Viscum > Viscum album. Next base: position 2,005,217,557 of record OY728136.1, read on the forward strand.
AGAATCTTTCTTGTCTTTCCATTCCATCATCTTATATCTGGATTGAAGGTTCCTCTAACCAGCTATCTTGTTCATTGTTCAAGAAGTATTTGATAATTTATTTTCTAAGTATTCACTTCCACTAGATTCAGATTGAATAACAACATTCGTAGATCTGGATCTAGTAAATATCTCAAGAGTACGAGCATTCATATGATTGGAAGTAGTAGTAAAATCTACACTGCAATTTCCATACATATTCTTCACAATATCAGCATCTCTCTTCACTCTAGTCTCATTCTAAAGAGGAGTTCCAAGCAGCTCATCAAGGATAATCTGAGTAACCTTTCTGTTCACATAAATTGCAGTCCTTTTACATTCCCACTCATTTGATATGATGTCTTTTATGTTTTCAACAAGTGCTTCATCATCCAATCTTTTTAAACCATTGAGTTTAAACTATTCAAAATAGTCATGAATCTCTGTTGCACCTTTAATATGGGTTCACTATAAGGAAATCTAAAAACATGATATTCAGCTCTAAGCGTGGAACTTTTGGTCACAATTACTTTGGAAGATCTAAAGTGAGTAATTTCTAGTTTTTACATATAGAATTTGCTGCTTCACAAGATGAAATTTTTCTATATATATTTCTCGTCATTGAGAAATGTAAATTATTGTGTACATTATAATTCAAATGATATTCATGATTTTCATGAATTGTAATGGCCCTTACTTCATTATCAAGAATTTTGTATCCACCAGTAAGTATTGCAAAAATTTCAACCCTAGTTTTGATAATGAAATTCTTCATGAAATCTGTCCAAAATTCATAATCATTACCATCAAAGATAGGTGGTCTGGTTGGAATGAGATTGTATATGGAAGAAAAATTTATTCCTTCCATCATAATGAAAATTCTTTCCACAAAAACATGTTATTAAAAAATTTTTGTAAACCAGGAAAATATTCTAAGCTAGAAAATAGAGAGTAATGGTATCTCTACGAAAACGTGAATTCGAACTATGAGTCTGAAAAACAGATTCAGAACAAATATGAATCTACAAAATTCAATTCTGAGAATTCTCTTCTGAATATAATCATTAGATTAGTTCATATTTAACCGAATTCACTGATACCAATTGTTAGGATGGTAGGTTTGAGTATGATATACTCAAATATACCAAACATAGGATCGAATAAGAATTAGATTCTCATATACAAGAGGGGGGGGGGTGAATTGTACCTTTTAAAAATTCCTTTTGAACTTTTATGGATGGTTATGTTTAAAATTATTAAACAATATAATCCACAAGACCTCTATAAATTCTTATCACTTGCTAAATTTTGGAAAACTGATTTCGAAAATGAAACTTATTAAAATTTTACAACGATGAAGATTATACCTTAAAGCGTATAGAATATAATTGTATCAGAGTACATGTATAAGGAATTATAAGAAATTTATACTTTTCTTAACAATACAAATGAATTAGAAAAACATGTAACAAACCAAGTAACAAGTAATAAGTCTTTTAACCCAAATTGAAGGGTAACCAACAACCTTGGATAACGTCCTCTTGATTTATACTATCAAGAATGTCAGTCGTAACCACACCTAGGTAAGCCATCAATATGAAGATCAGAGTCTTTCTTGCAATCACCGCAAACCCTCAACTATTAGGTTCTCATCACTAATGCCTTCCTCAAAAAGGAATCCCTCAACTTCAATGTGTTGTAACTTCTATCTTCCTATCCTCGGAAGCCCTCGATTATACAGAGAAAGAATAAGAGTTGCACGAAGCACATCTACACAAGGAAATGTTTGAAAAATACGTTCAAACTTTCTGCACAAAGCATGAGAGTTGATAAGATCTTCTCTCTCTATAAATCACTTCAACAATATGTATGCAGAGTTGTCAAAGTTCAGGGTGTCAATGTTATGTCTCAACCTTTTCAAATATGCTCTTATTTATAGTAAAGGAATAAACGATTGTCACCCTCCTCCAACGTTCGAATTATTCCTTGAATTTCAAAGGGACCTTTACATGCGAAACTCTTCTAGTGGTTAGTAAGTAACTGAATGCACGATATTGTTTTAATTACTAATCATGTGTATGATTAATTAATAAATGATATTTGGAATGGAGAAAATGAATGTTTGGAGTGGAGAAAGTTAACATTCGGAGTGTTGGAAGAAAAATGAATTCAGGGTCTATAGTACTAAGTTATTCAGATTCTATTTTGTAGGAATTCAGATCCCAAATCCTATAGATTTCCGGAATCTGAATTTCATGGAAGTGCTGATTCTGGATACATAAGAATTCAGAACAAGAACTTACAAAGTTTAGAGTCAGAGTTCATGGGAATTCAAAGTCTGGACTCTTAAGAGTTCGGAGTCTGAATTCATAGTGCTCGAAGTCAGAACCTATAGAAGTTCATAGCTAGAATTTATAATTAGAATTCAGAGGTGATATTTACATAAGTTCGTAATCAAAATTCGATGTCGAACTTCATGAGAGTCCGTATCCAAAATTCGGAGTTTAACTACTTGAGAGTTCGTATCTATAATTCGTAGATGAACTACATGAGAGTTCATAACCAGAATTCAGATTTCTACTTAATGAGAGTTTGTATCTAGAATTTGGAGATGAACTTCATGAGTGTTTGTATCCAGAATTCAGAGTGGATCTTCATGATAGATCGTATTCATTAATCCGAGTAGAACATCGTGATAATTTATATCATGATTTCAAAGTGGAAAACAGAATGCCTCATATTTATGTATTCTATGATTATGAGGATTTTGGTTACAAAACTATTTTTATACTTAGAAAAATTATGATTTGAATAGGGTAAGCATTATAAGGAAAAATTTCCATCGGAAATGAAAAATTTCCTTATAGGGTTAAAATATAGGGTAGAGTGAAATTTTCCTTAAGATAGGGTGTCTGTGATTTTCAAAAAAAGAGGAATGGTAAAGTCATAAGGAAAGCCATAATTACTTAACAATCTCCCCATTGAATGATGGTATGGAAAAAGTCATAAAGAAAACCTTATTGACTCAACATATCATTGTCTTATTTATTTTCATTCGACCACTTACATAAACAATGTTATTACATCATCACAAGTTTCACTATATAGAATTATAGAGTTAAAATTTTGATAATATATGTTATTAAAGAGTAGTATATTGAATTAATATGGTTATATAATGAGTTTATAACAATCAATAAACCTTATAATTTTTCTCATTTTTTTAAAACAATTTCACAAAAACTGATCATGATAGATTCCAATATGAAAATCACCACCCATAATGATGAACATATGAAATTTTGTGAAAAGAAATTATTGGAAAAAATTTATATTCAGTTAAATAATCTATGAATAATGGACACAGTATCACAACATTAGGATCTTAATTTCTAATATGAAACATGTTGAAAAAATACAAAATCAATATCTTCTGATGATGAGAATAATGAATGAATAAATAAAATAATCGAAATTAAATATTTTATATCAATATTAAATATTGAAATATATGTTAATAATTAAAACTACCAAATCCTTTAATCCTAGAGTTGGTGTTTACAACAATTAAATAAGAATTATTTCATGGAAAAACATATGGAAATATCAAATAGTTTAGTAGTATTTGTAAACCACATTAATAAATATGTATTGTATTAAAAATTATAAAACTAATTGATGCGTAATTTTTTTAAATACTGACATCATTCTAACATAGAATACCATTTCTTATCTTTCATTGTACACTTCATGGATTCCTATGGAAATGAAACAAAATAATGGTGATCCAAAATGATCAATGAGGGTTATGTAAATATGAAATAATAATGATTCAATGAGAATAATAATTATAGAATGATAAATTAATTAAAACACATTAATTGGAAATAATAATAAGATAAGAAGTTTTTAAACTATTTTAAATGTTAAATAAATGATCATACATTGCATTTACATTAACGAGATAAGGAATAATCAATATGAAAAGTTAAATAATTGAAAACCATGGAATTTAATCAATAAACTATTACTTAAATGCATCCAAATATTTTTTTTATAGCGATAATCAAATTGATAATGTTATCTAATTCAATATGAAACAAATGAATAATTCATGGAACTCATGATTCTGTGGTACATTATAAATTTATATTCAAGACCCTTAACAACATATTTCAATAAATACTAGCTAAAAAATAAACAAAGGCTAGAAAAAAGTCTCATCCCATCAGAATAATGATTCATTTTGGGGATGCCATGAATCAGACCCCAATTAAGTTGTACTTATACCAATAGTTCCACATATATTGAATAATCGATTTAATTCATGAGTAATTTCCCCCATCAAATACCTATATTGAGTAAAATATATAAATTTAACGTTATTTCCCCAATTAATTATGTAACTATCATGTATACACCATATATTAAAATTGTATAAAATTTTGGAAGTAACCATATCTGAGATAATTAAAATGAATATTTATTGTAAACTTATTGTTTAGTAATCATAGAAATATGAATAATTCATAGGGTTTTTAATAATGAAAAAATGATTCGTGTTTGTGAATGCTGATACTATCAATATTCTAAATAATCATAGTAAAAAAATAGAATGGATTATAATGGTTTCCACAGAACATGTACCCATTAGAATATGAATATGGTTTTTTGTTTTTGATTAAATAAAAATACCAAAAATAGATCATTAAAAAGATCATCCATAAAAATTTGATTTTCATTTAAAAAAACTGAAAATATTTTTTTTGGGAATAATTTTATTTAACATATAATTTAAAAATCTCTTTTTAAAATTTCTATTGAATCTACAATGAAATATTGATGTAAAAATATTAAATGGTAAAACAAAGGTTCCCTTTATATGTTATAATGGTTAGAAAAATGAATTATTATGGAAATAAAAAATAAATTTCCATTGAAAAAATATGAAAAAATGTATATCCCCTTTAATAGTCATTTGGAATAGGTTAAAAACATATTTAAAATATTTTTTATATACTAGGTTTTTAGAAAAAATATATATATGACCAAAGAGAGAAAAAAAATCAAGTTTTCTTAAATGCATTTTATATGATATTTTAAGAGCCTAATTTTATAGTAATGGTAATATTAAATTAAAAAGTCCATCAATAAAAAGTGGTGGTGAAAATCATATTTAAAATTGAAAAATTTTCATAACAATTTCATTAATATAGTTTCATGAATATATAATCTTGATTGGAATCAGATTTTGAAATAAACCCTCAAAATGATAATATCATTTATGTCATAAATAATTAGTTGATTAATTAACTCTATTAACATTAAATATGCATATAAGAATTATATATACATAAATATATATTAAATTTTATTGTACACATAGTCCTAGAATATTAAAAATTACAAGGAAGTAATATAAACAAATAAAAAAGAAAGGATTTTTGAATTTTTTTTACCCCATTGAAATTCTAGTTCCATATTCCCAAAGTTGAAAAAATTCATATTAAAACTAAAATTTCCCTGAAAATTTTATTATTTATCATATTAAATGTAAATTATGTATTATAAACACCATATTAAATAATCTATGTTCATAAAAATATTATATGCCTCAAATAAATGGAATTGAGATAAAATATCTTAACTAGCATTTTAATTCTTCAGAGAATCCTTTAACATCATGTATAATTGTTTTATAAATTTTAATTATTATTACATAACCATATTAATATTTATTATATCATATATTTTATTATTATAATATATTATTAACCTTTTTTAAAATCATTAATTATTTTTCCAATTTCGGGTTTTAAGTCCCTAGTTTCTTGAATTGATTTGACTATTTATTTGTTGTTCCTATTACATTGATCATTATTTAATAATATATATATTATAAACCGTTATTTATTTATCATGTATATTCATTGTATATTTTTTTTAATAATACATAATATTTTGAGATATGAAATGAAATTCAACATTTATAGAGACGGTAGGTTGAGGGTATGCATGAAATCAACATCAATTTCATTATTGATTGTAATTTATTGAATAGAATAGGATATATATTTTTATAATAGATATATTATTATATTTATGTCATATATATAATAAATTTTTATTATGTTCTTATTAAAAAAATTATGTATAGAGTGATCGAATCATATCACATTGAGGAGGTAGTAGTCCATATGACCACAAAAGATGTTATCGTATTCCCACAAAATGGAATTTGGGAATGTTTGTGTTAAAATATAATTAAATAAGTAAGAATAATACATTTAAATGAATAATATATAATAAAATTTGTTATTCAATTGAAATTCCTTACTATGAGTGGTGATAACAGAAAAAAATGACATCATTTAGCGAGGTGGTAGTCTGCCATATGTAGAAATAGTAATTTCGTTACCAGATTTATAGAAGAGTGTGTATATGTATGAACAATACATAACAGAAATAAATATCTGCATATTTATTATATTTATATTATTATTTAATAATTTAATAATCTGAATTGATATTATTGATAAAAATAATTTAACAAAACTAATTATTGAGGATTGTTATCTCTTCTTTGGGTGAATCCATTTACTATTCAACAAAGGTCATCCATAAAAAATTAAACCCAAACTAGGGATTATAAGTTAATTTTTTGTATGTGGAAATATTATTTGGGTAGGGTTTTGATGTTCTAAATGTCTGGATATATGTGATTAAATCGGAGGGGTGTTTTCCTTTTCATAGTGGAGGTGGTGTAGTTTTCTAATAAATATTAAATGTTAATCTCTATTGAATGGTATCCCATATATAATGTTCCTCCAATATTGAAATAAATTCTATAAAATGGTGTATAGGGTATATATAATTGGAGAAAATCATTTTTTACATGATTATTTATCACTGTTTCCCATATGTTTAAGGATTAGTCAATTTAAAAGAAAAATTTTACAATAATTGTTGCAAATAATTTTAAATACATTCACTAATATTTTTTGTCGAAAAATAATTTTTCCATAAATTGTATTTTTAATTATTATTATACCAAATATTTAATCCATTTTTCCAAAATTAAATTAAATTACTGGAAGAAATTCATTTAAATTTAATCCCATAAATGGGATGACAAAACATTTTTTTAATTTGAAAAATGATAAAAAAATATTGAAATTCATTTTTATCTAATTTGAATGTGAAATTTATTTTAATTTACAATATTAGATTAATTTATTTATAATAGGAAAAATTAGAGGTTAAACATATTTAAAATATAATAAAACTATATAAATAAATTATACAAAACAGAATTTTTTAATTAATATTAAATATTTGTTTACTACATACAAAAATAAGTATATTCTGAGAAAAATATCCAAAATTCATCCTAAGATAATTTTTATGATCCACATTAAAAATTGAATATTTTTCTTTCATATATTTTTTATGATATCTAAATTTTTTTATTAAAATATGTGGTCCTTCAAAAGGTGGAAAAGTTTCTATTAAAAATATATATGAATTTATGTGTAAAATTAGGCTTTCTCTTATATTATTCCTATAATAACAATTAAGAGAATATTAAAAAAATTATTGAGTATATGTATATATAGTTTATTAATATAATTAAATAATATAAATTAATTCAACTTATTAGGCTAAACCCGTGTTTGAGAAAAAAACCAGTTATATTTATTTGGTTTTTATATTAATTTAAAATGTATTGGTAACCTGTGATTTAATTTTATATTTTCATAAACCACATATTTCCATAACATACTTATTACTATTCATAAATTCAAATTTTATTTCTACTTTTTCTCATATTATAATATATCTAAAATATATTGTTGTTCAATGAAAAACAATCTTATGTGTACCATAGGCTATTGATGAACGTAATTATTGTGTCTGACACAAGCCAACTCCTTGTTTCATGATTTGTAACATATATTGTGTATTTATTTGAAAATATGAAAATACGATAAATCATTGATAGGTTATATTTATTTCAATGCTTGATTTTTCATGTGATTTATGCTATAATGTAAAAGTTACTCTTTTGGAATAATCAGAGTGTTAGATTTTCCCTACAATTAATTCTATGTTTCAACTCAATTTATACTCCATAATAGTAATAAATTGTTTGATATATGATAAAATAATTATATAAATCTCATATCATGAGAATGGTTCCAAAAACGTCATAATGAAAGGATAAAATGGGAAGTACCAATGTCACATGGAGTCACATATATCAATTTTTCTATAGAGGTAAACATTAGTGGCTGGTGAGAATATGGAATTAAAGGAAAAAAATAAATATTTATATGGGTGATTCAGGGTCTAGATAAAAAATAGCTATATCACCTTTGTAAATATGAGGACCTCATTGATAGAAATCTATAATTATTTAAAATAAAATTGGTTTACTAAAAAAAGGGAATTAGTATAATTTTTTTTCATAATTACCCAAATGTTGAGTAATTATATTGCTATATTAGTATAATGGGGAACATATGTACATGAAACATTTAAATTTTATACATTCAATTTCAATATATTGGATGTTCATTGATAAATATTAAAATAAATTCCTTTAATCGATGAAAAAAATATTTAATAAATGAAATTTTCATATACAGCAATAAAACATAAGTTCAAGGAATCATAATGAATATAAAACTTCAATAATTATTAATATTTGTCTATAATAATTCTCCAAAAATAATATTTTTAACATATTAATATATAATCATAAAAAGTAATAAATATTAATTCATCATAAATATTCATTCGTTAAAAATAATAACTTTATAACCAGGACATTATGTAAGAAAATTGTAGAGTTGAAACCCATATCATTATTCAGTTATGGGTTCAAGAGCCGCCACAATATAGGCTATTATATTCTTGGAACCACATTAAAATAATTTTAAAAATTATTATGATGTACGTCCTTAAAATCGAATCATTTTATAAAGGTGTCTCAATGGATATCAATAAAACATATTTGTGAAAAGTCTTATAATTTAATTTGGAAATTATAACAGTATTATTAATTACTTTACTAACTACAAAGGTTATCAATATCATTAAACTCCTGAATCAAAATTTTACTATCATTATCCCTTATATAAATTTTCAATTATAACATATAATAAACTAAGGAGCATTATTTGAAAACAATTCTCCCAAAAATAATGTAATACTCGTAGTCTCTCATTATGAAAAACTAAAAGAGATTTATATTAAATAGAAAATATAATCAATTATATATTTATATACCAATGATTGTTTCCATATGACATTAGTTAAAGATGAAATTTTTTAATTGATGATAATCCTCAAATTATATCACTGGGTTATGTGCCTCATTTTATATTTTCCTAAATCAACCTTCCAATGTCTCAACGAAACATACATTAATGACAAATGTTAAGAACTACACATTGTAATCCCATATCTGGTGTTTTATACAATTACATTTTCAAGATTACAAGAAATAAAATCATGAAGAACAAAAGAATATAGTAATCAATGTGGGAAATATATTAGTTTGTCTTGTGTAATAAATTTATATAAATATTTTAAAGAAATTTTTTTCCTTAATAACTTTAATCAAATTTATAATATCCATATATTTCATTCATAGAAAATATCATGGATTTATAGAGAAAGGAATCCAACTAATTATGATCTTAAAGGATCATTATGGGTTATGTACATAAGTAACATTAACAAATATATGAGAATAATAAATATTGCAAATTAAATAAATGAAATCACATTCCATGTTATCGCTAAACATAGAGGAAGTACATAAACATTTTGAAAAAGTAAATTATTTAACACAAATTCAATTTAATATAACATGATAGGGAATACTCAATATGGCAAGGTAAATAAATGAAAACAATGCCATTTAATCAATAAACCTAGAATAAAATGAATCCATTGATATTTACTCATAGTTAAAATATCATGGATTATAATAAATAAATTAAAATGAAAGAAATGATTAATTATTTGATTCCATGATTCCAAGGTACATGATATATTTACCATTTATAACATTCAAAATAAAGATTAAAACATATTGAGAGAAATCCCCACTATGACTAGCTAGGTGACATGTCCCATAAAGCTAAAAATTCATAAATCCAAAATGTGTTATTATGTCCCCAGGTTGTATCTATCAAATGAAATCCTAAAATATCAAATAAACCATTTAAATCATGAATAATGTCTTTTATCATATATCATTATTGAGTAAAATAAATGAAATTATCAATATTTTCAATGTGAGTCAAAAAAACTTCAATACCAATATATATATATATATTTGTTATAAATTTTAAAAAATAATCATATCCATGAAAAATCAAATTAATATTTAGTGGATATTTAATGTTACATGATAACTAGAAAGTGAATAATTTATAGTAAAATTAATGATTACAAAAATTATTTAATATAGTGTATGCAAAGACATTTCATGGTAAAAACACTCATAATCCATCCAAATAATATCTATGTTTGGTATAAAAAATACATATACTATTTGGTGTAAGATAAAAGGATATATTCATTGAAGAAATATGAATACACAAAAAGAGATTATTAAAAACATAAATGTGGAAAAAATAAATTTCATTTGGAAAATTTTGAAAATATTATTATTAGAAAAAGGAAATTTAATTAAATCATCATTTATGTTTTTGATATTATGTTCCAATAGATGATTCAAATAATTTATTTGGGTATTTCAAATTATGTTCAAAATTAATATTACGTCTTCAGTATAAAAATGATAATAAATTTATTTATTTCTAAAGAGAAAATTTATTTCTTATTTAAAAATAAGAAATAGAAATACTAGTATATTATTCCTTTAATAAATCATTTTTTATAAGTTAAAAAATGAATTTTTTTTAAAATACATTATATTGATAGAAAAATAATTTATGACAGGTCAGATAAATATAGTACAATTTTAATAAAAGCATTGTATAATACATTTTGAGTACGGAATAGCAAAAAATGGATCAATTAATTAAAAATGGTAATTAATAACCAATGTATAAAATTAAAGGGTCTATTTAAAAAATTTCATATAAAATCATTTTATGTAATTTCAAGATAAATAAATCTCTATTAGAATGAGATTATGAATAAACCCTTCAAATGATGAATATATTTATGTGAGAAATCATCAATGAATTAATTTTAGATATCAAAATTATATACTTATATAAAAAGTGTAAAAATTTCAATATATTTAGGAATTTATCTTCTCATAATTATAAAATATTAATGACAATGTATAAGTAATATAACATTGTGGAATTTAATTGAGTTGTGAAGATTCATAACCAATTAGAAACAATATGTTCAAATAAACATACAATAAATAAATTAAATTGAATCTAAAAATACAATTAATAATTTATTATTAGTGATAATAAATGTTAATTTGTATGTATATATACCATATAAAATAATGTATCTTCATAAACTTACAATATATCTCAGGAAAATGAAATTCAGAAGAAATCCCTTACCTTGTGTTTCCTTTTTTGTGAATGTAGTTTAACATCCTATATAATTGTTCATATAATGCTAATAACTTATTATATAACCATTTTAATAATTATTATATTATATATTTTGAATTAAGAATATTGTATTACCTGTTTATTAGTATCCACTCATTATTGTCAATATTTCGTGTGTTAATTGCATAGTTTCATGAGTATGTTTTGACATTTTTTTGTTCTTATTAAATATATCATTATTTCATATCCAAAAAATGTATATCACAATATAATTATTATATGTATTATTAATAATTTATATATAAAAAACCTTAATATTTTGATTCATTAAATAGATTTCACCATTCATTGAGATAGTAGGTCATACATACAAATGAATCCTACATCCATTTCATTGTTTAATTTAAAATAACTTAATGTAAATGATAAATATGTATATTATAACCCTAGTATAATATTTATGTGTAGAAACCCATTTTTTACTCTTGACTTTTTCCATTAAAATTGCTGTCTAAATCATTATTTGGACAAAATATGGATGCCTAATGAGTTATAATATGTTTCAATGTTGTCCATGGAATGTTCAGAGCATAGAACCAATCTCGTTTGCAAATATAGACAGGTCTCATGGTTAGCACACATTTTGGATAATAGTGTAGCATTAACATTCTGGATAGCACCACATCGCACGGTTTATGCGTGGTAATGTTTCATAACCAACCAATGTGGACCTTCTACCTAGAATTCCTCGAATAGTTTGCAGATGGTTTACACAACCATGCTGATAAATGGTGCACATGCCATTTTTCTAGGTAATTCAACAATTTCACTCTTCATGGTTTTTAATATCCCATCATGTTACGTAATATGGTTTTATATAGGATTTACCTCCATTGATTTTATTTTGGAGGTTTTCAAGGGAAATTATATGGATTCAAAGATATATTTCATCCATAACCTGATTTGGCTTTCATTCATCACTTTGGATTTCCAATGGTAAGTACTTGATTCCTATTGATCCATCCTCTTTATCTCATTCTCTCGACTGAGTTACTGGGGTATGATTGTTTTTCACTTTCTTAGATAAACTCTGATCCAATACAAATCAAGGTCTAATACAAATGACTGAGGATCACATAACCTTGTGATGGGTGGTCTATAACTCAACACTAATGTTCATTGATTTTGGAATTGTCATATGGGCCCCACTGATTTCATCTGGCATCTTTTATTGAATTTATATAACTTGGTTACACTAATTAGAGTCATATGAATATTCTATTTAAATATATGTTCTTATTTGAGTGTCTTTATAACCAACATTATATTCTTTCCATGTTGAAGCATATTCCATAAATGTTGTTAAATTTATAGAGACATTTGTGCCACTATTTTGATGTGGCTTTTTTGACCATTATAAGGGTAAGATTTCCTATATTATATGGATTTATTTACATATTGAATTTCATAATGGAGTGTACCATATAAGTGTACCAGATGACTAGCCTAATGTAATTTCTTCTATTGATAATTAAATGTGAAATCGAAATCAGAATTTTTATATTGTATATGACTTGACAACATTAAATGTGAAAGATTGATAGATTTCATGAATTTAGCACCCCATACCAAATTAATGTTATGTAATGGAATGATCCTTAGTTTTTGAATATTCATTTAATTGAATTAATAAATGATTAATGCTACTTTTCTTTTTCACTTGAATGAAATTAATGGATTTAACCAAATAGATATATTTATTAATTATGACACAATTAAAATGTTGAACACTACTTGACCTTATCAGAATAATGATATCCCAGGCTTGAACTAATAGTTGCATGACACATGATCCTATACCAATAATGAAAGGAAAATTTTTCCCCAAACTGATATATTACATGAATTCCAAATCAATTGGGAATGATTTGATTCAAGCATGCCATGAATTCTGATTAGTGAATCTCATTGGAACTCAGGAACACCATTCTGATTCAGGGATACAGAATGCTTATGTTAAGACCCAACAAGATTTTGATCCCTGTCTAACACTGTATACCTCATATGATATCATAGGATCCATGATGCAGTATTTTAGGATGCCTTGGATGTAATATATAGATCTATCCAACATCTATATAGGATGCCTCATATATACTAATTGGATCCATCTTTGACATGCACCTTCCATTGTTACAGAGCGTATGGACCTATCTTTTAAAAGCTCTGTTTTACCATGGATGATCACCGTGGACTCGATAAAGGCCAAAATTATTAATTCCTTTATTTATTTTCCTTGAATTACACTCTTAATCCATTCCTTGGTATATTAACTACTAAGTTGGTGACCCTTGGGGTCTACATCACATTGGATATTAAAATGGGACTCCATTGTTAAATATAATTATTGTTTTACATGTTACATTGTAAAATAATTACTATTATTAACATGTTACTTATTATAAACTGGTGACCAATTGATTAATAAATTAATTACAAGTTCATACAGAAGACGAGGGTTGAAGTAGGCACTTGGGAATTTAATGACATTATATTACATTACTTTATATATGACTGTCTTCCTACTGATAAATTTCCATCACACGAGCCATATATTAAATTTATCATTGGTGGTGTCCCACTGATATTTATATCACACCCTCTCAGGGAATGATTTGGTACCAAAGGCAATATATATTGTTGTAGGTGTTCACAAAGTGAATCATACATCATCAAATACATGATTTTAAATTGTTTAGGATGGTGCTGGATAACAGCTAACTGAGCTAGAGGTTTGGATTCTTGGGATAATACATTGATTCATTTATACTATGTTTTAACATATTTTGGTAGATTTCATGTATCCAAATTCTCTAGTATTAAATTGAAATGACATATCATCATCATTTATTGAATGATTAGATGTTATTCGAGTTATTTAAGTTATTATTATTGTTGAGTCTATTTTATGGTGTGCCTTATTTTAACATATATTTATTCAGATAATTAATGAGTATTACATCCACCAAATACACTACACATTAGAAATAAGGGGATATTCTCCCCACATAAACATATTATTCCCTCCTGGATAAACGATATCATCTTGCATTTGGGGTCATAAACTTTGGACAATGTGTCCCACTAGACTCGGGGAATAGTTTTAGTGCCATATCATTCTGGGATGAAAATATGTGGTATTAGTGGAGGGTTCTTTTCATGAATTATTATTTGGAGACAATATATTGGAGATTAGGAATGCTTGGGACATGATCATATGTTGTTCTAGGGCATCATGAAACCATATTGGTGCATGAACCAAGTTGACTAAATTATAATTGTTGTTCTCCTTTTTCATATTACAGTTGATATTATATCATAATTGGGTGAAGAAAATGTAGTATTGAGTTTTTGATTATTACACTTTCTGATGACTTTCTTTCATCCTTGGATTGATGATATGATGGAAAGCATAATTGTTAAATGCATTACAATTGGAACATAGAATTAACTTGTAATGTATATTGACATTCCTTATAAGTAAATTTTTCTCTATTTTTATTTCATGATATACATGTGATTGATGATTAATTCTTTGATGTTTATCTTATCCTTGTATTACTCTTGGTTACAATTGAGTGGTTGCGTGTCTCAATTCCTGAGGTTTATGGTTCCTCATGGATTGGGTTTTGTAATTTACAATGTTAAGCCATTATGCTAAAAATCAATAGTATACATTTTTTAGTGATAAGAGTATGGGTACTAATTCTTCGAAAAACGATATCCATTAAAAGTGAATAATGTGATCAAAAATTAGTTGGATGTGTATCCTTATCCCACAATGTCATGTTTATAAAATGAAAATGATTGAACATGCAAATTAAATGTAAAATGAAATTAAAAATAGAATTTAGAACATAATGATATATTATTATGTAAGCAGGTTGTAGGGGGACTATTCCTTTGTTATTGAGTTTTCTTATGTTCTTCTTCTACTTGTTAGGCTATATTTCGATGTATGATTTTTATAAGGCATACACTTACATATTGTAGAAAAATGCCTCCATGAGGTCCTTGAATCAAAATAAAAGAGAGTTGCAATGACTATGATCCAGACATGGTTTGTCCTAAGAGTCTATCTTATCTATCAGAGTGCAACCCAAGTCAGCACCTACTATACCAAATCTGGGCACTGATTCCCATGTTAGTGATATTTTATTACATCTGATTTAGTCCTTATGTAGAGATTTATGGCTTGCACCTAAAATGGATAATCTAACTCATGAATTTTAGAATCAATATCCTCCTACATTTTCATTGGATATTGGTCCAAAGGCAACTATGTATTGGATAGAAGCCACGATGTATATCTTGGGGAAACATGATATGTCTCCCTAGTGGATAGTCAAGGATTACACATACATTCTTCTAAATTCATAAAAGATAAGGTGGGATGTGATTACCTAGTCTAGACATCATCAAGGAATGTTATTAGTTGGTTTACGGACAACCATCTATGATCAGTTCTATCCTCAGATGCTGAGAGGTGTCATAGCTAGAGAGTTTAAACTTCTTTGAGAATGGTTCTATTTCAGTTATAGAGTGTTCAGTTTTCTTCATGGAGTTATTGTACTTTTCACTGCTTCTTTTCTGTGATGAAAAATCACATGATAAACATTTAAAGGATAGAATCTAGTATAAAATTCATATGAAGGTTAATTTATTTAACATATGATTTTTTTTTTTCAATAATCAATCAAGCTTTATTCGCTGATCATAATCTATGGGACAAAAATAGTACTCCCTTTAAAGGATCTGGGCTGCATAATTCTATTGTTTCATAGAATTGATGGAATCATTCCATAAAGGATTAATTTTTGGTAATTATAAAATAGATTTTCTATTTCTACATCTCTAATCTATGTCATCAATGTTGATGATGGGGGAATTTGAAGGCTCAGTGTGATTGAGTCCCTCAGAACTGTCAAACTTGTGTACATAAGGGGAATCCTCTACATTTCTATTTGACCTCTTCATCGTATTGTAGTGGATACAAATACATACTATCTCTAACATCGGGAGTGGTTTATTTTACATCGCGTCATGTGGGGAGTTATAATAGCTCTGATTGATTTGATGGATGTGGATGTCAGGGGTGTAGTAGCCAAACCCCCGATCAATAGTAGTGCCAAAAAACAAGTTCTGACCATGGTAATTCATCTATTTCACTGGGATGTAGATCATGCATGTTGAATTCACTAAAACCAATACCCGAGTATCAGGCTATGGGACCATCTATAGTATGAGAAACTATTCTATTAGCCTCTACTATATAATCTTCATTATTTGATTCTTGTGCATCAAACTCTATTATCTATGTATCTATCGTGGAATGTCTCAGACTTGAGAGACAATATTACTACAGTGTAATGAACCATGATACACCATTAAGGGTATGAACATAGGGAATACACCAGTTTAGGGACATTAACCCTGAAGGACGTAGTAACCCTTTCATATGGAACTTATTTTTTCTCGATATGACGGGCTTCACATTCATTCTAGCGATGGAATGGTTCATTCACTGTCATGATATTTTTGACATATATCAACTTATGGTACCTTTTACATCACTATACAGTTGTATTTATCAATATAAGGGTGAGTGAGATATACAGGCTGGGAGAAATATACCAAATTACCATGCTCTAGGTGTGGACCACTATAAATTCAACCCTCTTTGATGAAGGATCATGGTTTACGATAAGACGATTTCCCTATCGAGGTCGAATGTTTCAAGGATGTATTTTGAAAATATTTTTTTCATACCTCATGATTGAGAGGTAGAGTTTACTATCGAGATTCTTCCAAGAGTAGCTCCATCATAAGATTTTACTTAATGATTGAACCAACATAGCTTCAAGAGATAAAATATTAGTTAAAGTATCTTGATTCCAAAGTCTTTATACAGACCAATACATCCTCTTTGTGTTGTCCCATTCTAATTTTCCAAAAATTAAAATGAATCCTTATGGGGGGATGATTTTATGAACCAAATTTTTTACTCAAGTATGGATCAATTTATATTTCTCTCTTTTTCATTAATTTGGACCTAATCAGTTACTAATGGTCTCATGGGTTTCCAAGGTATGTTCAGAGCTCAAAACCCATATTTTTGGGAAATCCTGATAAGTAGCATGGTTTGAGCACTGTGGGAACATGGTTTGGCTAACTTTATATATTGAAATTTCATGATAGATCCCCTTTTCACAATTTGAACACATCCATACGGCCAAAACATGAAATGTTTCCCTTCTAACCCTAATACCTTGCATGGTTTGTTGAAAATTTGTAAAACCGTGTGGAAAAATAGTTCACATGCCATATTTCTGGGTTGATTGATATTTTTCCAACAATGACCTATTAACCACCCCTCTTCTTCACAATTGTGATTCTATTCAAGATTTACCACAATTGATCTAATTTTAGAGTCTTTTGAATGCCAAATCATGGGAAATATATCTCCTTAATTTGGGATATGATCAAGCTTCTATTTAACATGTTTTATGGGCAACGGTAAGTACTCGTGTCCTATTGATATGTTATCTTTCTTTCTTAACCTTCATTGAATAATCGCGTTATAATAAATTTTCTAATTTTCATAGATCTACTATAATATGAGCCAAATAGGGGGAAAATAGACAAGTATGATTGGCATTAAACCCTATGGTGGGTGTTCTATAACTCATTACTAATGTTCATTGATTTTATAATTGTTGTGTGGGGACCATAGATTTTATCTGGACCATTTTATTGATTTTATATTCCAAGATTATACTCATTAGAATAATATGGATATTATATTTCAATATATTTTATTAATTATTGGTGTTTATGATATGAAATAAATCATTTAAATGTTTTAAGGTTATTCAATAATTGTTGATTAGTGTTTTAACATGTTTGAGGAACCCTTCATGTCTTCCTTGGATTGACCTTTCTAAGGGTAAGCTTTAATATATTATATGGATTCATTTATATTATAAATTTTGTTATAGAAATCACCATGTATTTATACCTCATTACCCAACTAATTTAATTGATTCAATTGATTATTAAATGTGACATCGAAATTGGAACATATATAGTGTATGTGACATGAACAGATTAAATGTGAATGATTGATAGGTTGAGTGTCCATAGCACCCCTTACCACTTTATTAGAAGGCATCAGAATGAAACATATTTATTGAATATTCTTAAAATTCAATTAATAAATTTTTCATTCTACTTTTCATTTACACACCCATGAAAGTAAAATCGTGACCAAAATTGACTTTTTATTAATTTTGACTTGATTAAAAGCTATCATGCTACATAACCTCATTAAAATAATGAAAGTCAAGGAACAAACAAATAGTTTCATGAAACATTACATTATTATTGTAATGAAGGAATGTCTTGAACCAAATGAAATATTACATGACATCATAATCAAATAGGAATGGTCTGACTCATGATTGCCTTGGATTCTGATTGCGGAATTTCATTGTAACTCAGGATCCCCATTCCGATATAGGGATCCAACTTGCTTAGTTTGAGACATATATAGATCATGATCCTTTTCTATCATTGGACTCTTGATAGGATGCCATAATATATATCACCTAGTACTACATTATTCCTTTGATACACTCATTTTATCCATTAAATATCATTACATGATGCCTCAAATACATTCCATGATTCTAGTAATGACATGTAGGTAATATGGTTACAAACCATATGTTTAAGTCACTTCATTTCCCCATTTTACATTGTATGGTAACATTTTATTTGATTGTTCCCTCATATTAAAATTCAATGGACTATGATCGTTGGATTACATTTAGACCACATGCTAGTCTACAATTACTAATAAACTAGAGACCCTTGAGGTCTACATCACCATGGACATTACCTAGGTAATTCATTATGAAATATCATTTTATGTTACCATACTATATATAAAATCATATAATATTATTAACATGTGACATATTATAAATTGGTGACAATAAAATAATTAATTGGTAACATGTTTAGACACTAGCTGAAGGATGAAGTTACTACTGGGGTATTCAGTTGCATTGTATTGATTAACATAATATATGCATGCCTACATACTGTTATATTTATATTAAATTGGATGTATTTAATATAAACAACTGGTGATGGCTAGTGAGATTTATCTCACACCCTATTTTGGCATTTTTGGTACCACAGAGAGATTATAGTAGTGTAAAAACAAAATTTGACATCAAGTTTATTTACATTTTTTACATTTGTTTTTAACCAACCATCTTAATATAGACGTTGAAAATAAGTTTTTTACATTGGTTTTTTAATAACTAATGTCAAATAAAATTCAACACAAGATTTTTGGCATCTATTATTTAAAAAAATCGATGCTGAAAATCAAGCTACAATGTCAATTCTTAAGAACAACGATGTCGAATCCAACGTGGGTGTTTGTTTTTTGCCTTAATTTTTTTTAATACTGAATTCGAAAGCAAAATATTAATTTTTTATGCTTCTATGTATTATTTTATGAAAATTGAGGAAGAATGTTAATTTTTTTTATAAAATTCAATATAATAAAACTCCCAAATAATCAAAATCCCTTTAATAAAAATAGAATAAACTGTAATCATACGTTACAACCCATTAATAATTTACTCACAAAAATATATATCCATTTATTTAGTTAACCAAAAAAAATATCTACCCATTTTATTATAACGTATATTTTAAATTATCAAACATGAAATTTACATCATGCTCATTGTTTATTGTTGTTGAACCATTCAATTGATATCATTATTTTAAAACACCTGTTATAATAAAATAGTTTTTTTTATGAACAATTTTATTAGGAAAAGGTACTAAAATATTCTTAAACAATACAATACATGTACATTAAATTGTAATCAGAGTCAATAAATAGTTCTCAAATAAATATTGAACGTGGGTTTGTTTATATTGTCTAAAATACTCTCAATCATTGACAGTATATAATAACATTGAATGATATGAGATTAAATATAGAATATTATGACATAGAATTTAAATCCATTAATATGATTAATCATATGAAATATAGTTATTACCCTAGTTGATATTCTCTCATACATGAATCATATATCATAATACCGAAATTATGCATGTCCTTATGGATGATGAGACAGGGGTTATAAAAAATTACCTTGATAAAAAATTATTATATATATATATATATTTCATAAAATTAGAACAATATCTTCAATAAAAAACAATTAACATTACATTCATATATTTATTTAAATTTCATTTCATTATCAATCGATGTTTTCTATTATAATTTTTTCATTTACGTTATTTTCATATATATAATCTCATACTATTTGTTTAAATTATGAGAATTAAACAAAATGAGATTATTAAAAAAATAACTATCCTATACGGTGGAAATTGTTTTACAATAAATCCCTCAAAATGATAATAAAATATAAGGTGCATTCACTTGATAAAATACATCTAACATCCAATGCACACTACAATAAAAAGGTATCACATTTAATGATGTTATAATGACCATTAGTTCATAATTATGATTATATTCTTACATATCATTAAATGGATAAAACCAACATCCAATCCCCATACCTGATAGTATCTCACACATATATACGAAAAACTAATAGAATTCATCACATGTTACACTTCATGGTTAATGTATTCCAGATCTATAAAATTATAAACAGATGTTATTTATTTTGTATAAGAAGCGTGTATATATGCATAATTTTAAAAGGAAACATAATTAGTCAATTTAAACAATCATTTTATAAAAAATATAAATTCAAACATAAATTTACTTACTTAGGAAATTACTAAAACATGTTTAGGCCCAGTACATAAAAATAAACTAGATTCATTTTATAATTTATTAATAATATATATGGATAATATCTTCTACATATATTGGACTTCATCTCCAAATCATATTTATTATTCAAGAAGGATGAAGTGTGAGATAATTGTTGTACCACATATGAAATATAATAAATATCTACATTAAATTATTCTGAAAGATGTTATTCCAATTCTACAATAAATTTTTCATTCATATATTTTAATATAAGTTCATTGTAATAGAACATAAAATGTTCATTTTAATAATATAAATTTTATATTAAAAAAAATGGATACCTCATATTAAATATAATGATTATGTCTAGTTGGCCAATGTAAAAAATGACTCAAAAAATCCCCAAATCTGGCATTATGTATATTAAGTAATGGTAGAAGATCATTAGGATCAATAATATCATGTACTGATACACTAACATAACCCATCTTCATAGGCTAGTTATGAATGGAATCCCCCATAAATAGTAAGATTCAAAATACAATAATTAATTAATGAGAATCCCACTAAAAATAACTCACATTCATAACTGGCTGGTTACACTTCTCAACCTACCTACTTTGATATTCTTTGAAACTGTATATTATTTGAAAACTAAATATTTAGAAATAATAAGGTCAACAACATGTAAAACAAGAGTCACCCATTTGTATGTTTTAATAAAACAAAATATAAATGAATACAAAAAAAATTAGGAAACAAATTTAGTGTTTTCCCATATACAATTTTCATGATGTTCATATACTGAATGAACTATGTATGATTTTTTGTCATTGTAATCCACTATAATTTACTTTAAATATGGAAAACAATCATTTAATCAATAACACCATTAGAATCATTATAATCACCCCCATGGTATATTTTCCCATGAAAAAAAATAACACTAATAATTCAATATTTCGATGACATAAAATATCCACTTTTAATGTGTTTCCATGAAAAATTGTTAATCATCATAATTAAATCATTTCAAATCAATTATTCTAACTCCACAATCATCATGTTTCACACATCCGTTTCTATCAACACAATTAAACATAAACACAATGACATGAATTTTTGTATAATCATTTTCTCATATATGATCATGAAGACCAAAATATGACGACAATGTATAAATTTGGTTTGTTATATTTTTTAAATGAAAAATACACTACTTTAGTGATAACCATCACACCACTATTTTGAATGGAAATCTTTTCATCTAGGTTTTGGGTGTAAATTGGGTACCAATTCATATGAAAACCAGTCCATGTTATCACATTATGTGATGGTCCCCCTGCTAACCATTTCGTCATTTCAGATGAAAATATATCTATTATATCATTCTCTTTAAACCACGAAAAAATTCTATTTGTGCCCAATAATCAACCACATTTCATTTTATTTTGGACATCGTCTCATTAATTCAGAAATTTGTGATGATATATATGATTGAACATCATATATGTTGATCAAAATATATAATTGTGCATGCATCACTTCATTACATTGAATGAAATTTACCTTTAAGCCTCCAATCCCTCTAACTTCTTTATCAACTATCAGATATGAAGATATAAGGAGACCAATATGATCCACTTCATACAAATATCCAAAAAAGAACTCAATCACATATTCCGATATATAATTTTGAAAAATAGAGGTCTCATATAGATAAGTATTTTTATCATATACCATTAATATTTTCATAAAATTTTTATAATTATTCATCCAACATAAATAAATAGTCTCACTTATTCTTATCTCACACAATAGATGAATCACCCGATGAACCATTATATAAAAAAATGTACATGGAAAATACATTTCTAGGTGTAAAAGAACAAGACCAAGTTAATTCCCCAACTCACCTTAAGAATTTTGATCAATAACAATGAAAATAATATATTAGAAAAAATTACAAAACTAGATGATAGTCTTTATAATATCGGACAAAAAATTCCACACAGTGCGACCCGTAGTAGTTGTTGATTCAATACATTATAGTCATGACATTTCATACCAATTAATTTTCAATCATTCACTTACAATAAAATCATTGCATTTGATGAATATCCACTTGGTAATTTTATACAATATAGACTATGAAAAAATTAAACTTCTCACTCTTGCATAATGTGTGATAAGATGGAGGTAAATATATTTGTTTTCTATTGGATTGGGAGGTAAATAAAATCATTTTTCCATTTCTATGAAGTCCAATCTTGAATTATGTCCATATTTTGTTTTCCAGTTTATGTATAATAATGTTCCAATCAAACTATCACATATATTTTTCCCAAAATTCATAAAATCAATATAATGTTTTATCTATAAAGTTCAATAATATTGATGTTAAAAATACAGGCTATTTCATCCCGCGTTTTTAAGACAAGAACTACACTCCAATCCAAATGTTGATTAAATATTTATAACCATATTGTAATATTATTCAATTTATAATGGTTTTGGGATATTATTTTATTCATGGTAACCATTAGAGGCTATTTCCAATCTACAATATGGATGAGAAATACAATAAAAATATTAAATGCTCCATGTACACTATCATTCCTCAATTCTAAAATTTATAATATATATAATATTCTTCTAAAATTGGGCTTATATTATGTCCCTTAAAATTATATCAATATTTGATTTATATGCATGAATTTCATTTATATTGAAGATTATCATATCATACAAATTAAATAACTCTTTCATGGATGCATCTAATACAGAAAAACCTACCAGCCTTGGATGATTCAAACCAGCAATCAATGTTGAATGATACAAATAAAAATCATTTATTGTCTATTTTGGTATAAAATTCATAAACATAATATTGATTTATTTTTACATTGTACATATCTGTTAGGATATGTAGTATACAACCAAAAAAACATGCCAAAAACTGGTATGGATACTTATGCTCTGTTATGTATTCATTCCATCTGTACACACTACCATTCAAAGATTTATAGCTTGGCATTCAAAATTAGGAAATTGATTATAAAATCATTCAATTGTGATGAGTCTCCATGGTGAAGTAAGTAAATATCATAGATACATTCATATGAATGTTTTCTTAACATTTTTTTCATCAAAGGAATTTGGAAATATATGCCTTAAACGAAACATTATTGGAAGTTACCAAAATTGATTTATCAAGAGGTTTCATTTCGGTACATAAAAAATAATTATAGTTGATTTATAAATATTAAATGAATGGATTACTACAAAAATTTATTTTTTTAGAATGATGTTATTTGTAAGTACATGATAAAAAATCTAAATTGACTTTGGCGTCTATATTATATCGTGATGTTCCAAACGTATTATATTTTGATAAAAATAATATTATTTCCTATACAACATTAAATCCTTAAGGATAAAATATATCTTTTAAAAACCCAATCCAATTGGGAATGATATTTTCTTCACTATAGAATTTGAATTAGGATTCTTTTTACCTTCAAGAAGTAGTCCTTTTAAAAGATATATTATGGAAAATAAATATTTATCACACCAATAATTACTTTCTTTCTAGTAAACTAATATCAAAATTCCATATAACACATAATATTTACTAAAAAATGGGAATACTAGTTTTTCAAAAACTCAATTGAATCATTCAATACAAGATGTTTTTCAATGGTTTCAACACCTAAATAATAAATTAAATTTCAATTACAATTCTTTGACACATTTTGAATTTTTTTCAACATTATATATTGAATTTATAGTTATTTCACCATGCCAGATCCATAATATATATTTACGGATAAAACTAGAAATAATAGATGATACTTTATTTCTCTTGAGTTTGACTTTCTAATATTGAAACACATCACACATTAACAGAAAATAAAATCAATGTTGCGATGGTTTTTTAGGAAAATCATAGAATTCCTCAACAACTTTTTCATATTAATCAGTGGTTCTTCCTAAATTTATCCAATTATGTGCTATTAAATACTTGATATCACAATATAAATATATATATATATATATAGAAACTGATAATATTTAAACAAATACACATTTAATAAAAACTATTGATAATCAGATAGTAAATAATAGATATGAACCACCATTACATATAGTGAACATTTTTATTTGCATATTATATACATATATTTTTTTTGATATTAAAATTTAATTAAATTTTATCATCTATAATTTATGAGTTCATTTTACATAGTTGTTATGCTAGTTTGGTGTTCAGTGTGTCAAAATTAGTTGAAGATTTCATTAATTTATTTTTTCATTTCACATACTTGATACTAAAAAGTAGGGTATTTAAAAGTGATATTGATTGGTAATATTAGATATGGAATTACAATATCTCATCACTACAACATCAAGAGATTTAATTAAATCGTTAATACTCTCATGTCACTTATAATCTTGATGAAGTAATACTATAACAACAAGATCATTATCAACTTATGATTTTACGTACTAATTCATACCATTTCAGTGTTCATTTGGTGGTCATTGTAGTAGAGTTTTATTAAAATAAAAAATATACATATAAATCATATATACATCAAATATAAATATTACACGTAGTATATTTTAAAAAATCACATAATGTCTCTATTATAAGAATTTATGACACGTTTCATTACATTTTGTAGAATTAAATTAATTTATGATGTATTGTATTATTTTGGTATATATAATATCATATTGGTTAATTATGTTTGGAATCATCCATGATTATAAAATGCATGATCTCTTTTAAACTTATTATTTAAATAATGTACTATATAATGTGATCCAATACTCAAAAAAACAAATATACTTGTGTTATAATTTATAAATATATTAATATATATTAATCTCTTATTTTATTATTTAAATGTGGTTTTCACAATCTTTATAAATATAAGTAGTTTTAATAATTATTAATTGTGATTCGATAGGTGGTTGATTACTAGTATAGATAATAAACCTGTTACTATTGTTTATGTTATCACATCAATCCCACTATGAAATTATGTATCAACAATAAGAGAAGATCTATATTTCTATTTATAATATATTTTACCATATATTATTTTCAATTATCTTAGAAAAATAATTTTATTTATAAATATTGATTGTCTACAATACCAATCAATATAATAAAATCCACATCAAAGATGATTTATAGGATTCTTAGATTTAAAATAATTGTATATACACAACAATGATATTACAGAAGGTGTTAAAAGTTATTCCACAATAAAATATTATATTTTTCAGGACTTTATAGAGATATCATGGCATAAAATATATCAATACTGAAGCATAACAAATTGAGGGAATTATTAAAAGGATAGTTTAATCATATTACAGGTCGTAACATGCCTAAACATAGTTCTCATTAATTAATTATCATGTCACAAAAGTGATGAATATATCACATTGAATTATTTAGTAAATTTATTATATTTTTGTGTGTAATATTGAATTATATGTGTGTTATAGTTCCACCAAAATGGAGATAATTTATTTAGGTAGTGATTCTATAAATTAAATTCCTTTTACATTTTACTATCAAATTTTTTTACCACATGTTAATTTGTATGAAAATAATGATATGAAAAAACAATAAAAATACGGAAGAAAATGGATTTGGAACAATATATTTTTATAAGATTCCCAAATTAAATTGAGAAATGAAATATTTTCAATTTTATTGATAAAATCTTGTCCACACATTCAAAAAATTTAAAAAAAACAACCTAAAAAATCCGATGTTCTAATTATCCGTGATAATAAATCTGAACATCACACCATCAATGAGGTGCAAAAATAAACACTACATATAAGATATAAACAAAACTAAATGTAAAAACAAATATTAATGATGAAAAAAACTAAATTAAACCCTTTTTTAAAGTAGGGAAATTTAATTTGAGAATAAAATAACAAAGGTATTACGATGTAATTGATGTAGATGTGGAATCGATACTGCAAATAATGAATATAGGTAAAATAACTAAACAATGGAGTTTGAAATCAAAGAGTAGAATTTGAAGTATTCGAGATTTGTGGGGTGTATTATTCGCAAGCAGTAGGTTGTTTTAGATCTAAGAAATTAGGGTTTCCTATTAATATAAATTTTTAATGGAATTTTTTCTCAGTTATTACAATACAAACGATGAAAATCATGGGAAAATATTCTTGTCGCCGTTTGTTACAAAAATGATGAAAAAAATAATTCTATTCTCACCAATAATTTTTTTAAAAACCATGTTGAATTTTTATTTTTGGTATTAGTTTTAATAAAAATAATACAGAAAATAAATTGTTCACTGGTTTTTGGAATTGGATTTATTAATAATAATTGTTAATAAATGTCATATAAAAACATTTCAGCGTAGCTTCTTATTAAAAACGATACCGGAACTGTCCCATAAATACTGTTTTCATCAGTTTGAAAATATCGACATTAATTATCTGATGTTAATAAAGACTATTTAATCTAACTTTTCATGTTTTCTAGTGTTGAAGAGGGAAGAATACAACTTATAAAACATTATCGCCTACTGTTTAGGATGGAGCGTTATAGTATATAACTGATCTAGATCTTCAGATGCTTTGGAAAATATTTTGATTCCGTTATACATTTTTTTTAATATTTTTATCTTGATGCCTGGTATCCTTGTTTCAAGTATTCTATAGACATGACATATCACCATCCATTGTTTTATGCATGGAAGTTATACGTATTATTTCAATTATTGTTAAAATTGTCACTATTTTTGGTGGTGAATTTTATTAACATATATTTCTTCAACTATTTACATTTTTTTACTTCCACCTACTCTGATACACTATTGTAATGTTGAAATAGACTACCCACAAACACACCCTAGGCCCTTACTACTAGTCGGTAGCCTCGGACATTCAGAGAGATGATTTAAAGGAAATGTGGCTCACTTGTCTCGGGACACCATTTTAGTGGAATCTGGGCACCAGAGAATGCATTATGTCATACATGTCACATTTTTTTATTAAAAACATTATTAATACATTCCATATAAATCATGAAAGAATCATATCTCTTTGTAGACAAGGTAGTCCACACATCGAAAAAGAATGATATCGTATTCCCACAAATGGAATGAATGTATGTATGTGTTATATAAACATTAAATTAGATTGAAGAAAAACTAAATATTGGATATATTATATTAAAATATTGTATCAATCATATTTTACATCAGTGGGAGGTGGTAATGGAATAATGAACAACATCGTTTGGTGTGGCGGAAGTCCTCCGTACACATGAATGATAAATTCATTGCCCATATTATTGATGTCTGTATATTTGTTGGTTGAAACCCTAACATAAAAACATATAATTGTATTTAATATAAATATAGTATTATATAATAATTTAATAAAAATAATTTAATGGTTTCGGAATTATTTAAATCAAAAGTCATCATTGAAGAACGTTACATATTTTCAGGTAACACTTTTTGGGTTTTTAGTAATTGAATTCCATGGATTATTTTTCCTAATTTTAGGATTATAGGTTGATGGGAGGGTTGCTGGGATATAATTTGGACAAGATTCTTGCAGTCCAAATTTATTGTGATAGTGAAAAAATGGGAAGGGAGAGTGCATGTTTATAGTTTAGGAGCATTTGAATTTATTTTAATTTTAAAATGATATCACTATTAAGAGGTATCCAATATAACCCCCCCCTGACTATAACATGTTTTCCTATTATAATAAATTTAATACACACTACACCCAATTTAGACAAAACTATATGTGGTAATATTTTGCATAAAAAATTAAAATATATATCTTTTTGATAGATTATATAGTAACTTTATAAATTTCATACCCAAACAAATATGTTCAAATTTTTAAAAATACTTTTTATATTCATATGTTAATAACAAACATAAAATTAAACGTAAACCATCAATTTTTAAAAAGATTTTTTTCTGAAATTTTGATGGAGAAACCATTTTCAATAAAAATTATGACCCACTTATAAATTTAATATTATAAAATAATAATAATATTTTAATGATAATCAAACAAATTAGGGTTGAGGGGTTTTTTAGTTTTATGTTTAGTTTCATTTTTTAATAAATAGTGAAAAATAATGAATTTCTATTGAAAACGTATTTTACATATGATATATTTATAAGGATAACATATGTTTTATATTGGTTTTATTGTTCAATTAGACAATATTATTATTAATTAATCCAATTTAGGATATTATAATAAATTTCAATTTAATATTAACTATTAGAACATATCAATCTTATAGACTGCATTACCTTAAAATACTATATCTTAATCTTATCTAGGATATTTTTTTTAATTTCTACCATATCAAGCATTTGAATAGGGAAATATGGATTCCATGTTTGGAATCACAGTAATTAAAAATTGATAACATATGTCTACAAAGTTTTGACCAATGATATTAGTGAGATTAGATAAAATTAATTACAATTATTAAGGAAAACTCACGATCAATATGGACAAAACTTTATTTTGAAGGGACCAAATGACATAAAAATTTGTCAAGAATCCACTAGTTAGCCATATATTGACCCTATCATATATTTGATTGAATTTTTCTATTATATGATCCAATTTCATCATACAAATCCTGGAGATAATTCATTTTTAAAAATATTATAGGAGTTTCACTCGTCCACTATAAAAGGACCCCAATTAGCCCCATAATTCATACCTATCAAACCGGTTTAGTTCGACCATGCTCTTCCCAAATAGCTTCCCAACATTCCTAAAGTATACCATGATGAATATATTTGGTAATAAGTCCTTCAAAGTAATCCTTTTGGTATATACCAAAAAAACATTACTTGATTTCAAGAAAATGTTGTCCAATGATCTATATTATTTAATTTTCTTATACACACCCTTTGAAAATATCATTCCATGATTAAATAACAAAAACTATATAATAAATATTATTCTTTTTTCTGTTTCTATTTACACATAACACAAATCTATGTAATGGGTAATAAATATACTATTTATGTATACAGTGAACGACTACCTATATAAATGAGGAGTGTTCATTTTTCATTTACCACATATCATGGAAGAAATTATTATGGATGATCTCTTTAGATAAGATATATATAATATTTTTTTATCTATTATATATTTTTTAATAATATTATATAACACACCTTTAATACTTCCCAATTTGCGTTAATATTATATCATCATTTGAGAATGTCTGGTCTTCCGCCACCTCGAAGCAATTTGATACAATCACCCAAAACCCAGAACATGTAAATATTTTATTTAAAAAAATATTTAACATATAAAACATATATATGATTCTAGAATTATAATATAAATATGTATCATTTATTTTCCATTCTATTAATATGATAATGAAATGAGAGTAGAGTTTATGTATATGTAAAACGTATCTTCTCAATGAATGGTGCACTTCTTTTCTTATCACAAAATATTATGGAATTTTTTAAATATATATGTAATGAGTACATAAGATAATTAATTCATTGTTTTCCTTTAATATTATAATAAATTTTGATCTTATAAATTGGAAAAGTATTTAATTATCCAAAACATACTAGAGAAAACTATGAAATTAACACCTGAAATTGTTAAAATAATAAAAGTGTGTTAAAAAACTAATTAAAAATTATAAGAAGTTAACACATGATATAATAAATAGGATTATTTTTTATATGACAGAAACATATATTAATCTTCTATATAAAAGGTTAATGAACATAGATCAAAATGTTGTCTATGTTAAGGAATTTCATCACAATTCTCATTCAAATGAGACTTATTTATATTTTAAAAATATAACATTTATCTGGTTTATGTAATCTAATTTTATATGATATATCATCAATAAAAATATTCTTAAGATATTATATTTTTCATTTAATTAATGGGTATTTCTTATTTAAAAGTTTCAATGTGTTATGGGACACATTAGAATTTTAAATGATGATTTTCCCCAAAAATATTCCATTTTCATCACCCCTTGTTGGAATTTATACTCCAATGAGGTATTATAGAAAAATATATATTTTTATAAAATGTTATTAATTTTTAATTCATGTGATTATTCTGATATATGATGAATTATTTAGACTAGTATGACAAGGGTGAGCCCCCGTAATAAATACCCCAATGATGAATCAGTTGTCTCGTGAGATTAATCATTGGCCAAATAAAATAGTTAATAAGGTAATATTTTTTAAACCATCCTATGAAATTCTTTTATGGTAATGATACCATGTACCTAGGAATCAAGTAATCAAATAATTTAAAATTTTCCCAATTTAAAATCAGTTATTATATATCCATATGATTTTTCATTTTCATATAAATAGAGTCAACTTATTCTTAGTTTATTGATTTAGATGGCATGCATTTAAGTTTATTACAAATCCATTTTGATATAACATTATCATGTTGTTTTAATGTCATTTTAATTCAATTATTTTAATATTCATGTTTTCTTATTCCTATTGATTCATTATTTCTTCCTTATTATATTCCCTTTCTGAGCATTTGATATTACTCATATTTCGTATCCTTTCCATGTGTTATGATGATGAAATTGTTGAATATTATTTCAAGTTGATCTTTATTTCATTTTGTAATATATAATATATGTATTTCATATATTTCAATGTATTATAGGTATCAAGTATTTTCTATGGAATTCCAAGACTGGTAAATTGATTATAAATTTAGTTTTTTATTCCTTGTTATCATTTTAATGTAATAAAATAATCCATCATATCATGGTTACATGGATAGAGAATTACTATTTAAATCATAGGCAGTTTAGTAGGAACCTTAGATACTAGATTTAGATAACATCAATTAGGGAGAACAAACCTAATATAGAAATTTTGAATAATTATATAAGAATATCCTTGAATTTTGTTGAGGTAGAGATTATGGGGGTATTCCTAAAAATGTATCCTTTGATGAAAAATATAATTTTATTTAGTTTTACTACATATTTAACTATGAGTAACAATGCTGAAATGGTTTTTTAGGCTCGACTCAAGGTATCATAGTACATGACAACATGCCTTACTATGCACCTATAAATACCACTTGTGGAATATTCTTAGGATAATTCATATTCTCTTTACATGCCATTATGATTTATTTAAATAAAAACATCCCCTCAAAGTAACCAATGTTATGATATAAGATGAATTTATGTTGACTGTTATTCCATATTATAAATTCAATATTTTATGATCTAATCAAGTATATGCAATTTTTTTATGAAATAAATCCATCAAGGACGAAATTTATAAATACTCATGGATATTGTATATATTTCCCCAATGAGGAAACCAATATAGCTGATATTAGTAAAGGTAAAATTATTGAAATATTAGGAACTTTTTTTAATTTTTTTTAAATAACATTTTATAAATTCAATAAACAATTACATTGAGATAATCTTCTATAAAAGATGACTTATTGGAAAAAACCCCACATGTTTTATTGGTATTACTACTTAAATTCTAAATAAAAAATTTAATAAGTCTCTAGGATATATATATACATCCGAAGAGGGATGTGAAAAGGAAAATGTTACACTTGAGGACTATTGTCATCAAGATAATTTCGATCAGTAGTGGACCCTTTCCACAATACTAAGGTGTAATATTCAATTGAAATAATGGAACGTAGTAGTTTTACGGATACATTCATCCATAAATACTACCCTCATGATCAGAAAGTTGATATTCAGAGAAAAATATATTAGTCAAATTAAAAGGACAAATATATTGTTGTTAAATATGAAACTACAATGAAATGGCCATCCATGTATGGTATGGATTATATATGAAACATGATGTTAAAAATTTACCATTTCATTTATGGTCATAATAAAAATATTTGAAATTAATTTGTTTCATATAATTTTACTTCATAAGAAAAAATAGTTTTGTGATCCATCAGGATTGAGAAAGAATTCTCAATATCCTATGCACTAAAAGGAAACATGTAGAAGAAGAGGGATTTTGAGGACCATAAATTATTGAATTAATGAAATTAGAAGATTAAGATTATAAAATTCTATTCATGTGATATCTATGGAAATAATTACATTGGGGAATTCATAAATGGAATGAGTGTTTGATAATAATGTAGGTAATGAGTTCATCGTGTAAATGAATATAAGGGGAATAAGGAAAAAACTAATATTCAATGTTATAATGTAAAATTTATAGTTAATAATAAAAATTAATTAATTAAGTGTCAATGGAATCCACTATAGTAGAATAATAAGGGAGATTTCCAATATAATACAATTACTATAGACGAGGTGGAAGTAACAAATGATTTAGTTATGGGTACACTATTCTTTTCTTAAAATTTATGCAATACGTTATTTGATCATAGATAATAACAAAAATATATATCTACCCAGTTTTCTATGAAATTTGTAATCATCCAATTTTATTTTATGTTGTAGTTGTCCTTCAGAACTCATAAGGGAGGAATAATTGCAACAAATATGTGTCAGTCGATCCCCATTATTAAGAATATGTTCTCCTTCTGTGGTAAAATTATAACCATAAAAGTGGTTTATATTGATATAATCGTTAATATATACTTGATTTTGAAATATGATTCAAACATTATAGAAAGATGTAGAAAATTATAAATTTTTGAAGGAAATGTAGACTTCCTAAACATTAGAGAAGAATGTTCCTCAACTGCTTTTTATCTAGATCCACCACAATATCTCTGCTGAATGAAATTATATTATAGGAAAATTAAATGTCATATATTGATAAATGAGGTAATTATAAAATTGTGGATTTCCCTATTATTCATGTATATATTTATGTATTCCCTAAGGACATTTCTGGGCATTCCCCTCACCATGCAATTGGGTTTTTAATGATTTAATCTTTAATGAAAGTCCAATATCATAGACCCCATATATAATACACACAATTGAATTATTGTAATTGAATAAAATACTCGAGGATTTGGTTAATAAGAGATCTATCATACCTAGTTATTCACTATAGGGATCCCCTGGTCTCTTTGTAAAAAGTAATGATTGATCCCTGACTTTATGCAATGATTAAAGGGAAATCAATTCCCATATAGTAAGAAAAATGTGTCATATTCCACACATTGTTGACTTTTTGGTTCAACCTCAGGTAGAATTATATTTTTACTTGATTGATCTGCATTCTAGGCATTCAAGAGTTTTATTGAATTAGGGTGAATTTCTAAAGAGTTCACATGGATGAGGTATGGACATTGTGAGTTTATAGTAATCCAATTTTGACCAACTAATGAACACTTTGTTATTATAGACATAATGAACATATTTTTCCATAATATATATATGTTTTTAGGAATTCAATGATGAAAATCATGTGTATCCTAGAAGTGGTGAGGAACATGAAAATAAATTTCAAATCAATATTGAGGCTCTTATAAAGAAGATTTATATCCTAAATAATGTAAATGTGACTTCTAGCATGAATAATATTTTTTTGAAATATTGTCTAATAAGTTTGAATATCAGTATATACTATAATAAAAAAGGTAGCTGGTGTATGGCCTACTCTATCACACAAGATCATTGTAAGTTATTTCATTGGTGTGGAAGTGTTTTATCAGCAATTCATTCAATATTTTACCTTATTAGATCACCCCTTATCCATGCATATCAATAAAAGAGTTATTTTTTTCAAAAATGGAATGTGAATAATTATTTGATGAACTAAATAGAGAATTATTCAATTAATCAATATCGACTCTTCTATATAGTGGCTATCTTTGTATTATATATACTCCTGAATAAATGAAGGAAATGGGTTTTGTCATAATAAAAAATTATAAATTTATTGATTGTAATTCAATTAAATTGATTAATTATAGAAAAAAAATCCGTCCAATGATCTCGAGATATAATATGTAATCTTCAATTTGAAATTTTATATAAATTACCTATAGAGTTAATTATGTTAATTATACCTAGATTATAAAATCCAAAAATACATATTATCATTCATAGATACCAATATGATACAATGATGAAAGATATTTCTACTCAAAAATTATGAATTCTTTAAACATATCCTCATATGAAAGGGAATAAGGATGATAATTCATTTAGTAGGATGTTTCGTGGTGGTTTAACCCAAATTACTTTTGAGAAGGTTCCTATGTTCAAGGATTGAGTAAATATGTATATTGTAATTAATAAGGAAGTGAAAAAATAAACCATTTTTCAAATAATATCAAAACCATGATTATTAGAGTGGATAAAAAATTTCCAAGATAAATATTAGGACATCCCATAGAAGTTTAATGTTTTTAAAGATGAAAAATTACATACGTTAATTAAAGACATAATTATAAAATGTTTGTAAATAGTAAATGTGGTCCATCTATAGAAGAACTAAAATGAGAATTATTGTGTGATTCCCATATCATTATTTTCCCTGTAAAACCATCCATCATAATGATGTATAGAGAATTAAAGGAACATTTTTAGGGGATAAAATAATGCAAGAGACTACATATTATGTCTCCCAATGTATGCTTTGTCAACTAGTGAATGTTGTATGATATCATCCAAATAAATTCCCAAAATCTCTTAATATTCATTTGTGGAAGTGGGATGAAATTACTAGGGAATTTTTCACAGGACTATAAAGTACTCCTTTTGGTAATGACACAATGTGGTTTATTATTGATAGATTAACCAAATATACACATTTCCTTTTAGTAAGAGAATATGTGCCTCTTCAATGCCTAAAACAAATCAATATTAATGATGTTTCATGACATCATCATGCAACTCTATAAATTGTCTATGATTGGGACTATTACAATACATCAAAATTATTGAGGAATCATTACGATTAACCTAACACCGAGATCCATTTAAGATGTACTATCAATCCTCAAGCTAATGTGTGTCTAAATGGACAATTCATATTTTGTAATACATGTTGAGATAATGATTATAAGGCCTTGGTCTTAAAACTTATTTAATATTGGATTTAATAAATAATTCACATTGAAGATCTTTTCAGGTTTACAGTTTTAGAGAATTAGATCATAAATCATGAATTACATTCCACAATTAAAAAATAGTGGTTACATAAAATATTGTATTTGTTTTTTCCCATCAACGAAATCATATTTAAAATAAAACCTGGATTCATTCTTCACACTTACATGAAACTATCATCATATCAAGAACCTTTCCCTTGACCTGTGAAAAACATTTCAAAAACATGGGATGAGCATAAAAAGCTTATTAAGGGATATAAAAGTACGAAAAAAACATTAGTCAATGTATGAAATCATCCTTTACTCATAAAACATAATCATTTTAACATACCTTATCAAATCATGAATAAATAATAGAAATCATAAGGCATAAACGTAACTTGATACATTCATAACATTCTTACATAGGGAGTAACCATCTTGGTTACGTTTGGAATACCCATCATAGTATATTCCTTAAATATATTCGGAGAATAATTAATGTTTAACTCCTTCACGTTACCCAATGCATTGAAGAGCTATATCGGGCTCACCTATCCTTATTTTATCACATAACCACCCTTCTTCATAACAATTCCCAAGAACCATAACATAATCGTATCACATAAAACATGCATAAATGAAACATAACATTTCCACATTCCAATCACAAGATATCAATAAAACACATTGATATAATAAAAACATTATGAAAACCATTTTCAATACCAAAATAAAAGAAAAGTAAAACATGGTATTTATTTTTCATTTAAAAAAAGGTATTTCTTGTAGAGGAAGCCGAAACTCTAATAATGGTCATGGCGGCGGAGAAGTCGTTGTCGCCACATACGTATGAAAAAAACATTCCCTTTTATCGTTTAGTAAAATGATTCGTAAAAAAATATTCCTTTTGAATAAACGTAAAAGTCAATGGGGTTTATACACCGTATAATGAAGGTTGTATATAAAACAAAATATGCCTCAATGAAATGAGATTGAGACGAAGTCCCATACAAAGACAATATCCTTTGATTAAGGATAAATCAATTACATAATTATGTGTGACAAATGAATACAACAAATATAAGTGGATATTAAGTGTAAAAAATCATAGTTTATTCACACATATTCATAGAAATACATATTCAAGGAGTACATGTTTATCCCAAAGAATCAAAATTGGGTTAAGAAGTTTCCTTGAAAAAATTCTACAGCGTAACGACGTCACTTTAAATTTCAGAAAATTAGTAGATGAGAGATTCAAAGGGTATATCATCACTTGGACATAAAATTTACATCAGTAAGGATATATACGAACATATCCCAATATAACATTATGTAAATTAAATGACCCAACAAAAGAAGTCTTTTACAAACAGGAGGGTGATAGGATCCCTTACCAACTTGGGTATATTTTGAAACATACACCCCATGAAAGAAGGACAATAAAAAATTGATGTAAATAATCCTAAATGAAATTATAATACACAATGAGTATAATAATGGGTAGTATATATACCACTCAACGGACATGGTGGAAAATGTACCATAAATCTCACGAGAATAAAAGTTAGATGAAAAAACCCTTACGAAAACTCGGCTGGGTAATGACGCCACTTAAAACATAAAAAAAAAGGTTTTATTAAAATCAGAAAGGGTATATCATCATATGGACATAGAAATTACAGTAATAAGAATATAAAATAACATCCCCTAACTAAGAAAGAGGTTCTTAATGGAAAGGACTTAAAAGAGAGTACTTAAAAAGAAAGAGAGAGGTAGGACCCCTTACCTCGTGTCCGACATGACTCGATCGTTCTTTAATCTCCGGAATAATAAAATTTGGTCAATGTATAATTTCATAAGGAACTCCGTTAAAGATTATTATTCAGTTCATATCAGATATTATACTATTATAATAATTGGATAATAAAGTGAGTTCATATCAGACGTTTTTGTCGATGTTCGGTACATGAGTAAAAATTGTACTTGTTGGAAAAGAATTTTCCTTGTAGTTATAGGTACATTATATCCAGAATAGTATTGATGTTTTAAATATCATATATATCCACTATATATTAATTTTATTCTATTCCATATCATTTGGAGATAAAAAACTTAAAAGCACCGTTTATGGAGACGGTAGGCCGTACGTACGCATGAACGCTACTTTCATTTTTGGTCATGTTAATGTAATTAACAACCAAATGAGAGATATATATGTTATAATTCCAGAGTGATATCCATCATATATATGTAATATATTACATATATATCCATTATATATATGTACTTATAATAGTACATAACATTTGGAGATAAGAAATGAAATGTACCGTTCATGGAGTCGGTAAGCCGTACGTACGCATGAACGCTACTTTCATTTAATTTTTTTGTATTAAATGGAATGAAATAATAATTATATAAAGGAATATTATAATTCCAGTAGGATATAATATGTAATACCATTAATTCAATCAGTTATACATCCCACATATGGTATTAACAAATCAAATCACTTTGAGGGGGAAGTAGTCTGCACTTCCTAAAATGAAGATATCGCGTTTACCCATAATGGAAACGATAAAGGTAAGCCATAAGTGAAAAATAAAAAAGAATAAGGAAAACATAAACATATTATATATCATATATAAATATATTGACATCTTAATGGCCACCTTTGAAGGTGTTAAAAGAATATTGAACAATCATCGTTTCGTGAGGCAGTAATTCGCCATTCACAGAAACAGTATGTTCTTTAACCATTAGACCGAGGTGAGTAAATGTGTTTATATAATCCTTTTTATAACGACAACCTAGGATATTTATGATACTGTTTTTGTTACAAAAAAAATAATAAAAAGAGTTTATGGGTTTTGAGAAGCTAAATAAAACAAAAAAAAACACAAGAGAAGACATTAACTTTAAATCGGGTAACTCTCTTTGATTTTAGAAAAAAGGCTTCCATGGAAATGATTCTTCACAAAGTGAGTCTTAAATTATGAATAGAGTGATGTGGAGAGATGATATGGGCATGGGTTGGACGATCCAAAGGCTTGAGAGGTGTGTGTAAGGTGGTAGAGGTGGGGGCCTTTTTATAAGAGAAGAGTAGGGGCACTCTTGGAATGTTATAAAATATTACTTTTTTATAAAATGATTTTCAGATTTCAAAGGTCCCAAAAGAATCTATTTTGGGGAAATGGTGATATGGTTTATAAATCCACCCATTTAATAGGTTTTTGACAAGTGTATGACTTATATTTCACCCTATCTT
Source organism: Viscum album (assembly GCA_963277665.1). Classification (NCBI taxonomy): domain Eukaryota; kingdom Viridiplantae; phylum Streptophyta; class Magnoliopsida; order Santalales; family Viscaceae; genus Viscum; species Viscum album. The sequence goes on from OY728136.1 coordinate 2,005,257,398, forward strand.
CTCATTTTATTTAAATCGTCCATTTATGAGGTAATAACAGCATCATCACGGTGTCATAAATAATATAATATATTTTGATGTCTAAAAATTATAAAACAAATATAATGATGTTGGAAATATTTATATCCTTCTAATGAATAATTATAGTAAATAATATGACTTATATAACCCCGTGTAAAATTGTTTTACTAAAACAACCCATGTTTGTGACATTTTAATTTTAACATTAAATAAAAAGGTATTAATGTCATTTTCCAACCAAAGTGGCTCCATGGGATCCCCAAGTTTACTCATGGATTGTATTGGTCGGAAATGAATCATAAAATAAGGGTATAACACGTGTCATGGTCATTTCATATTATTATAACAGTATTTTTACCTTAAATTACACTAATTACCTCTAATCACGATTAAAAACTTAAGAGTTATTATTCAACAAAAAATTATTTTAATCCCATTGAACAACATTTAACATCCTAATGAAAACCATGTATGTCGTATATTTGAAATTCAAACCATATAAGAGGTAACGTTTCATTTAAACGAAAAAAACAGTTTTTAAACTACCACTTAGTGGAATCACTATTCATAAAAAATTGATGTTTTTCAGAAAAATATCGAAAATTCACTCTAATATATATTTGATATTCCGAATTCAAAAATTATGTCTATTTTAAAAAATTCAAAACATATAAGTTGCATTAATAAATTTAAAAATTAATTCCCGATGCCAAAACTAATAGCGCGTTTTTAATAAACAATATCTATTAAAAGATTGACACAAGTTTAAGTCCAATTTCAAAGTGAAATTAATTTCAATGACCAATATTGGATTAAATGGTAAAAATATATACTAATTTCACTTTAAAAAGAAATTTAAAAGATAATCTAATAATATAAATAAGTTATATTAAAAAGAGGATTTGAATTAAAATACCACATTTTTAAATATTCAATAAAAAATGAACTTTATCGGAAAAATTCCAAAAATTTACACAAAGTAAATTTAGATGTCTCGATTCTAAACAAGAATTTTATTATGTAAAATATAACACATAAAATTGTAAAAAAGTCAATTTAAAAGAGGTTCTCCATCAAAAGGAGATTAATCGACCTATTTAAGAAAATTAGAATGTTTACGCTTAAAATTGGATTCATTCGAATTTTTAATCCTCTAAAATTTATTGTCAAATGTAAAAATATTTGACAAACATATATAATCATTTTGTAGTTAGTTTTGTTCATTCCTGCCATTACAATGGCTAGGCGTTAACTACGATTTAAAATAATAATATTTTATTATTAGAGTGCAACGTAAGATTCCCAAGAATCTTGTTGTCGCGTATTGGGTACTCCATCGAGCATATCATCCCCTTTATAGTAATATTAATATTTTATTCACAAATATGGATAAATGTGAAACTTTTATATTTTTTATTTACCTGGGGTGTTACATCCTTCCCTCTTTTTGGGAGTTGCGTCCTCACAATTCTAAAATTGGGCTTGGAAACTTCATTGAAAATCCCACATCCGAACATGAGTCAGTAAAACAATCACATTAAAATAAAGAAAGTGAATAAAAAAGGTCACCCGAGTTAACCCATAATAGGATTCCATGTAGGAAAAAATGGATATTGAGGGAAAAAAAAGGGTCATGTTCTAAGGGAGAGTGATAGTAAACATATCTAGGAGAAAGTTAACCATAAAAAATCACAAACTTTTGATGGGTTAAATGGTATTTTATTCCCGAGTTGGAAACATTAACAGTCAACATATTTGTTTTCAGTTACTATTCATTGAGGAATTTATTTTTGAGCATAACTAAATCATAATGAAATATACTTACTTGTAATGTAGACTTTCAACTTTTACTAGATTCCTTAATTAAACTCATATTTTCTCCAAAAGACGAGTATTCCAGAAGACTTGTTCACATTAAGAGTACTATAATCAACTTCTTGAGAATCACCTAATCCGAAAAATGGAACTATATATTTCCCATGACTTTAGACAAAAACCAAAACCAAAATTGTTCATATGAGATCAGATAATCCAAAAAATTATAATCCTTTATAAAAATAAAATCTATTTTTAATCTCCAAATTTTTTCAAAAAAAAACCCCAAAGATCAATGAAGACCATTCGATAAAAAATTATCCATAAAATTTTTCAAAGTAAACCAAACTAAGATTGGAACCCAAATATCTGAAGGATTTAATCACATAGTCTTCCATGGTACAGATTAACTTTTATCTCCAAATAACATTAGTTGCTCTTAAATTCTCATATTGAATATTAATTAACCTAATCACATATCCTCCATGATAGGTTAATCATTTCCCTAGATAACCCAATAAAAACATACTCTTGATTCCAAAATTCATATAACAAAAAATAATTATATAAACTAACCAGGGACTTCATGTAGTCCAGTGGTAGGAAATAAATACCAGTCGCACTTTGGTTGTGGGTTCGATTCACGCAGCTTTGTCCGACGCGACGGGTTGTCAGACGGTCTGCGTGTTGTCCTTTTTCTATAGCTATATAATTCTTATAACTTTCCCCAAAACGAGTTAAAATATTCAAAAATAATAATAACATATTTCAACTTCAAGTTTATCTCATTCCTTTTATTTTCCTTCATAACATATAATAACACATAATTACCTCAAATGTAAGGATCATATAAACCCTAATGTTTACCTTTATAATTATTACCTGAACTTCCACATCGATTTTTCATCTCATACATGATTCATTATAGAAAATACCAAGGTTCATGTGGTTGATAATGACTCCTTGATAGTTGCTTTAGAACAACCATGAGTTTCCTCATTGAATCCCAAATTTCATCTAGTCTATTAATCAGAGAACCACCACAGTTTCCTTCACTCCTATTTTCACTTTGGTTCCTGCTAGATCCATCCATGCACTAAAAACAGAAATTTCAGTGTGAGTATATCCACAAAACCATCATGTACTACTGAGGAAGATAAACACTAAGATATACTTACTCATTAAATTTATCTAAAATGAGGACTCTTTCTGAAATCCTAACCATTATGGTAATGTCACTTATGCCTAGAGAATACCCTAACCTCTAAAGTTATATAATCCGACCTCTGATACCAACTTAATGCCCCGGCTATAAACCTTATTTAATATTGGATTAAATGATTAATTTACATTGAGGATCTTTTCAGGTTTAGAGTTTTAGAGACTTAGATCATAAATCATGAATTACATACCACATATAAACAATGTTGTTACATAAAAGATAGTATTTGTTTTTTTCCCATCAACGGAAACAAATTTAAAATAAAACATGGATTCTTTCTTGACACTTCCTTGACACTAACATCATATCAAGCACCTTTCCCTTGACCTATGAAAAACATTTCAAAAACATGGGATGAGCATAAAAAGCTCAGTAAGGGATATAAAAGTACGAAAATAAATAATTATTCCATGTATGAAATCATACTTCACTCTTAAAACATAATCATTTTAACATACCTCATCAAATCATGAATAAATCATAGAAATAATAAGGCATAATGGTAACCTGAGGCATTCATAACATTCTTACGTAGGGAGTAACCATCTTGGTTACGTTTGGAATACACATCATAGTATATTCCCTAAATCTCTTCGGATAAACCTTAACGTTTAACACCTCCACGTTACCCAATGCATTGGAGAGCTATATCAGGCTCACCCGCCCTTATTTTATCACGGAACCAACCTTCTTCATAACAATTCTCAAGAACCATAACATATTCGTATCACATAAAACATGCATAAAAGAAACATAACATTTCCACATTTCAATCACAAGATATCAATACAACACATTTATATAATAAAAAAATTATAAAAACCATTTTCAATTCCAACATAAAAGAAAAGTAAAACATGGTATTTATTTTTCATTTAAAAAAATGGTATGGCTTGTAGAGGAAGCCAAAACTCAAATAATGGTCATAGCAGCAGAGAAGTCGTTGTCGCCACATACGTACGACAAAAACATTCCCTTTGGTCATTTAGTAAAGCACTTTGTATAAAAAGATTCCTTTTTAATAAACATAAAATTCTAAGGGGTTTATACAATGTATAAAGAAGGTTTTGTATAAAACAAAATATTCCTCAATGATAGGAGATTGAGACGCAGTCCCATAAAAAGACGATATCCTTGGATTAAGGATAAATCAATTATATAATTATGTGTGACAAATGAATACACCAAATATAAGTGGATATTAAGTGTAAAAAAATCAGTGGTTATTCACACATATTCATAGAACGACATATTCAAGGAGTGGAAGTTTATCCCAAAGAAACAAAATTGGGTTAAAAAGTTCCCTTGCTAAAATACGACAGCCTAACGACGTCACTTCTTAATTCAGAAAATGGGTTGATGAGATATAAAAAGGGTATCTCATCAGCTGGACATAAAATTTACATCAACAAGGATATAGAATAACATATCACAACATATCAATTTGTAAAATAAAAGACCCAACAATAGAAGTCTTTCAAAAGAGGAGGGTGAAATGTTCCCTTACCGACTAGGGTATCATTCGAAACATACACCCCATGAAAGAAGGAAAATACAACATTGATGTAAATAATCATAAACGAAATTATATTTCACAAAGTTTAGAATAATGGTTAGTATATATACCACTCAACAGAAATGGTAGAAAATGTAGCATAAATCTAACGGGAATAAAAGTGAGATGAAAAATCCCTTACGAAAACTCAGCAGCCTAACGACGCCACTTAAAACATAAAAAAGGATTGATGAAATCAAATAGGGTATATCATCATATGAACATAGAATGTACAGTAATAGGAATATAAAATAACATCCCCCAACTAAGAAATAGGAGCTTAAAGGAAATGACATAAAAGAGAGTACTTAAAAAGAATGAGAGTGGTAGGATCCCTTACCTCGTGTCCGACATGACTTGATCATTCTTTAATCTCCTGAATAATAATATTTGGACAATTTATAATTTCATAAGGACCTCTTTTAATTATTATTATTCAGTTCATATCACATATTATAATTTTATAATAATTTGTTAATAAAGTGAGTTCATATTAGACTTTTTTGTCGATGTTTGGTACATGAGTAAAAATTGAATTTGATGGAAAATAATTTTCCATGTAGTTATAGGCACATCATATCCATAATAGTATTTATGTTTTAAATATCATATATATCTAGTATATATTAATTTTATACTATTCCATTGAATTTGGAGATAAAAAAATTAAAACCACCGTTCATGGAGATGGTAGGCCATACGTACGCATTAACGCTAGTTTCATTTTTTTTCATATTAATAAAATTAAAACAAAAGAAGTGATATATATATATTATAATTACAGAATTATAACAATCATTTAGATGTAACATATTACATATATATCCATTATATATTTTGACTTATAAGAGTAGAAAACATTTGGAGATAAGAAATAAAATGTACCGTTCATGGAGACGGTAAGTCGTACGTGCGCATGAACGCTACTTTCATTTCTTTTTTTGTATTCAATGGAATGAAATAATAATTATATAAAGGTATATTATAATTCCATTAGTATATAATATGTAATACCATTAATTCTATCATTTATATGTTCCACATATGGCATTAACGAATCAAATAATTTTGAGGGGGGGGGGGTAGTCCGCACTTCCTAAAATGAAGATATTGTGTTTACTCATAATGGAAACCATAAATGTAGGACATAAATGAAAAATACATAATCTTAAGGAAAACATAAACATATTATATATCATATATAAATATATTTACATCTTAATGGACACCTTTGAAGGTGTAAAAATAATATTTAACAATCACTGTTTCGTGAGGTAGTAATTCGCCATTCACAGAAACAATATGTCCTTTAACCATTAGACGGAGACGTGTGAAAGTGTAGATAGAGTCCTTATAAATCGGGTAACTCTCTTTGATTTCAACTCAAAGGCTTCCTTGGAAATGATTCTTCCCAATGTGAGGATTCAATGATGAAGATAGGGATGTGTATATATGAAATGGGCAGGGGTTGGCCGAGCCAAAGGCTTGAGAGGTGTGTGTATGGTGGTAGAGGTTGGGGCCTTTTATAAGAGGAGAGGAGGGGGACTCTTGGTATGTTATAAAATATTACTTTATTATAAAATCATTTTCGGATTTTAAATGTCCCAAAAGGTTATATTTCGAGGATATGGTGATAATTCTTCTAAATTCACCCATCCAATAGGTTTGTGACAAGTGTAAGACTTATATTTCACCCTATCTTCTAATTTTTTTTAAATCGTTCATTTATGGGGAAATCACTGCATCATCATGGTGTCATCAATAAATTAATTTATTTAATGTCTAAAAATTATAAAAAAACATAATGATGTAAGAAATATCTTTAGCTTTCTAATGAATATTTATAGTAAAAAATATGACTTATATATCCCCATGTAAAAAATGTTTTAGTAAAACAACACATGTTTGTGACATTTTATTTTTAACTTTACATAAAAAGGTATTAATGTTATTTTCCAACCAATGTGGCTCCATGGGGTCCCCAAGTTGACCCATGGATTTTCTTGGTCGGCCATGACTCATACAACAAGGGTAGAACATGTTTAATGGTAATTTCATATTATTATAACATTATCTTTACCTTAAATTACACTAATTACCTCTAATCGCGATTAAAAACATAAGAGTTACTATTCACCAAAAAATTATTTTAATCCCATTGAACCAAATTTTACATCCTAATGACTACCATGTATGTCGGATTTTTTATATTCAAACCACAGAAGTGGTAACGTTTCATTTAAATGAAAAAAAAAAATTTAAACTACCACTTAGTGGTTTCACTATTCATAAAAATTGATGTTTTTCAGAAAAATACCAAAAATTCATCCTAAACAATATTTGATATTCCAAATTCAATAATGATGTCTTTTTTGCAAAATTAAAAACATATAAGTTGCATTAATTAATTCAATAATTAATTCCCACTGTCAAAACAAATAGTGTGTTTTTAAGAAACAATATCTATTAAAAGATTGACACAAGATTAAGTCCAATTTCAAAGTGAAATTAATTCCAATGACCACTATTGGATAAAATGGTAAAAATATATTCTAATTTCACTTTAAAAACAATTAAATAGATAATCTAATCATATAAATAAAATAGATTAAAAAGAGGGTTTGGATTAAAACACAACATTTTTCACTATTCAATAAAAAATGAACTTTATCAGAAAAAATCTAAAAATTTACACAAAGTAAATTTTGATGTCTCGATTCTAATGACGAATTTTATTTTTTCAAATATAACACATAAAATTTTCAAAAAGTGGATTTAAAAGAGGTTTGCCATCAAAAGGCGGTTAATCGACCTTTTTAAGAATATTAGAATGTTTACGCTTAAAATTGGATTCATTCACATTTTTAATCCTCTAAAATTTATTATAAAAAGTAAAAATATTTGACAAACATATAGAATCATTTTGTAGTTATTTATGTTCATTACCGCCATTATAACGGCTAGGTGTTAACTACCATTTAAAATAATATTATTTTATTACTAGAGTGAAACGTATGATTCCCAAGAAACATGTTGTTGCGTATTGGGTACTCAATTGAGAATAGCGTCCCCTTTAAAGTAATATTAATATTTTATTCACAAATATGGATAAATGTGAAAATTCCATATTCTTTATTTACCTGGGGTGTTACATCCTTCCCCCTTTTTGGGAATTTCGTCCTTGCAATTTTAAAATTGGGCTTGGAAACTTCATTGAAAATCCCACATCGGAACAAGAGTCAGTAAAACAATCACTTTAAAATAAAGAATGAGAAGTACAATGGTCACCCAAGTCAAACCATACTATAATTACATGTAGGAAAACATGGATATGGATGACAAAACAATGGGTAATGTTCTAAGGGAGAGTGATAGTAAACATATCTAAGAGAAAGTTAACCATAAGAAAATCACAAACTTGTGATGGGTTAAATGGTATTCGATTCCCCAGTAGGAAAATTTAACAGACAACATTTTTGTTTTAAGTTACTCTTCATTGAGGAATTTATTTTTGAGCTTAACTAAATCATAATGAAACATACTTACTTGTTACGTAGACTTTGAACTTTTACTAGATTCCTTAATCAAACTCATATTTTCTCCAAAGGACAAGTATTTAGGAAGACTTGTTCGCATTAATAGTTCTATAATCAACTTCTCTATAATCACCTAATCCACAAAAGGAACTGTATATTTCCCATGTCTTTAGACAAAAACCAAAACAAAAATTATTAGTATGAGATCTGATAATCCACAAAATAATAATCCCTTATAAAAATAAAATCAATTCTTAATCTACAAAAATTGTCCAAAAAACACTCCCAAAGTTCAATGAAGACCATTCGATAAACAATGGTCCATAAAATTTTTCAATGTAAACCAACGTAAGATTGGAACCCAAATATTTGATTTATTTAATCACATAGTCTTCCAAGGTACAAATTAACGTTTATCTCCAAATAAAATCAGTTGCTCTTATATTATCATATTAAAATGTAATTAACCTAATCACATATCCTCCATGATAGGCTAATCATTTCCATAGATAACCCAAAAAAACATACTCTTGATTCCTAAAATCATTTAATGAAAAAGAATTTTTCAAACTAACCAGGGACTTCGCGTAGTCTAGTGGTAGGCGATAAATACCAGTCGCACATTGGTTGTGCGTTCGATTCCCGTAGCTTTGTCTGACGCGACGGTTTGTCAGATGGTCTGTGTGTTATCCTTTTTCCAAAACTATATAATTCATAAAAAAATCCCCAAAACGAGATAAAATCTTCAAAAATAATCATAACATATTTTAACCTCAAGTTTATCTAATGCCATTCATTTTCCATCATAACATATAATTACCCATAATTACCTCAAAAGTAAGGATCATATAAACCCTAATGTTTACCTTTATAATTATTACCTAAACATCCACATCAATTGGTCATCTCGTACATGATGCATTACAGAACATACCAAGGTTCAAGTGGCTGATCATGACTCCTTGATAGTTGGTTTAGAACAACCACGAGTTTCCTCATTGAATCCCCAATTTCATCCAGTCTCTTAATCATAGAACCACCGCAGTTTCCTTCAAACCTATTGTAACTTGGGTGCCTGCTAGATCCATCCATTCACTAAAAAAAAATTGTTCGTGTGAGTATATCAACAAAACCATCATGTACTACTGAGGAAGATAAACACTAAGATATACTTACTCATTCAATTTATCTAAAACTATGACTCTTTATGAAATCCTAACCATTATGGTAATATCATGTATACCTAGAGAATACCCTAACCTCTAAAGTTATCTAAACCGACCTTGGATACCAACTATAAGGCCACGACCATTAACCTTATTTAATATTGGATTAAATGAAAAATTTACATTGAGGAACTTTTCAGGTTTAGAGTTTTAGATAATTAGATCATAAATAATGAATTACATTCCACATTTAAACAAAGTGGTTATGTTAAATATAGTATTTGATTTTTACCATAAAAAAACATATTTAAAATAAAACATGGATTCTTTCTTGACACTTCTTTGACACTATCATCAAATCATGCACCTTTCCCTTGACCTGTGAAAAACATTTCAAAAACATGGGATAAGCATAAAAAGCATAGTAAGGGATATAAAAGTACGAAAAGAAAACATTAGTCCTTGTATGAAATCATACTTTACTCATAAAACATAATCATTTTAACATAACTCATCAAATAATGAAAAAACCATAGAAATCATAAGGCATAATGGTAACATGAGGCATTCATAGCATTCTTACGTAGGGAGTAACTATCTTGGTTACGTTTGGAAAACCCATCATAGTATATTCCCTAAATCTCTTCGGAGAAACCTTAACATTTTACTCCTTCATGTCACCCAATGCATTGGAGATCTATATCGGTCTCACCCGCCATTATTTTATCATGGAACCACCCGTCATCATAAAAATTCCCATGAACCATAACATATTCGTATCACATAAAACATGAAAAAAAGAAACATACCATTTCCACATTTCAATCACAAGATATCAATACATCACTTTAATATAATAAAATCATTATGAAAACCATTTTCAATACCAACATAAAAGAAAAGTAAAACATGGTATTTATTTTTCATTTAAAAAACGGTATGTCTTGTAGAGGAAGTCGTAACTCAAATAATAGTCATGGCGGAGGAGAATTTATTGTCGCCACATACGTACGACAAAAACATTCCCTATGGTCATTTAGTAAAACACATTGTATAAAAAGATTCATTTTGAATAAACAAAAAATCAAAGGGGTTTATACACTGTATAAAGAAGGTTGTGTATAAAACAAAATATGCCTCAATGAAAGGAGATTGAGACGAAGTGCCATACAAGGACGGTATCCATGGATTCAGGATAAATCAATTACATAATTATGTGTGACAAACGAATACAAGAAATATAAGTGGATATTAAGTGTAAAAAAAATAAGTGGTTATTCAAACATATTCATAGAATGACATACTCAAGGAGTGCATGTTTATCCCAAAGATTCAAAATTGGGTTATGAAGTTCCCTTGAAAAAATTTGACAGCCTAACGGTGTTACTACATAATTCAGAAAATGACTTGATGAGAGATAAAAAGGGTATCTCATCACTTGGACATACAATTTACATCAATAAGGATATATAATAACATATCCCAACATAACAATATGTAAATTAGAAGACCCAACAAAAGAAGTCTTTTAAAAAGAGGACGGAGAAAGGTTCCCTTACCGACTTCGGTATCTTTCGAAATATACACCCCATGAATGAAGGACAATACAAAATTGATGTAAATACTCATAAAAAAATTATATTACACAACAATTAGAATAATGGACAGTATATATACCACTCAACAGAAATGGTGGAAAATGTAGCATAAATCTAATGGGAATAAAAGTGTGATGAAAAATCTCTTATGAAAACTCGACAGCCTAACGACGCCACATAAAACATAGAAAAAAGTATTGATGAAATCAAATAGGGTATATAATCATATGAACATAGAAATTACAGTAATAGGAATATAAAATAACATCCCCCCAACTAAGATAGAGTAGCTTAATGGAAACGACATAAAAGAGAGTACTTAAAATGAAAGAGAGTGGTAGGATCCCTTTTCTCGTGTCCGACATGACTCGATCGTTCATTAATATCCTAAAAAATAATATTTGGTCAATTTGTAATTTCTTTAGGACCTCATTTAAATATTATTATTCAGTTCACATCACATATTATAATGTTATAATAATTGGTTAATAAAGTGAGTTCATATCAGATGATTTTATCGATGTTCGGTACAAGAGTAAAAATTGAACTTGTTGGAAATACATTTTTCATGTAGTTATTGGCACATCATATCCAGAATATTATTGATGTTTTAAATATCATATATATCCAGTATATATTCATTTTATACTCTTCCATAGCATTTGGAGAGAAAAAAATTAAAAACACAATTCATGGAGACGGTAGGTCGTACATACGCATGAACGCTACTTTCATTTTTTGTCATATTAATGGAATTAAAACAAAATGAAAGATATATATATATTAATTTCATAATTATATACATAATTTATATGTAATATATTACATATATATACATTATATATATGTACTTATAATATTACATAACTTTTGGAGATAAGAAATGAAAGGTACCATTCATGGAGACGGTAAGACGTACGTACGCATGAACGCTACTTTCATTTCATTTTATTTTTATATTAAATGGAATGAAATAATAATAATATAAAGATAAATTATAATTCCAGTAGGATATCATATGTAACACCATTAATTCCATCCTTTATATGTCCCACATATGGCATTAACGAATCAAATCACTTTGAGGGGGCAGTAGTCCGCACTTCCTAAAATAAAGATATCGCGTTTACCCATAATGGAAACCATAAAGGTATGACATAAATGAAAAATACAAATGATTAAGGAAAAAAATAAACATATTATATATCATATATAAATATAGTGACATCTTAATGGCCACCTTTGAAGGTGTTAAATGAATATTGAACAATCATCGTTTCATGAGACAATAATTCGCCATTCAGAAAAACAACATGTTCTTTAATCATTAGACGGAGATGTGTGAAAGTGTAGACATAAAAAATCTTATAACAACATCCTACTATATTTACTAAACTATTTTTGTTACAAAAAATAATAATAATAAGAGTTTAGGGGATTGGAGAAGCAAAATAAATCAAAAGAACACAAGGGAAGACATTACCTTAAAATCGGGCAACTCTCATTGATTTGTGCTCAAAGGCTTCCATGGAAAGGATTATTCCCAAAGTGAGGCTTAAATGATGAATAGAGGGATGTGGAGAGATGAAATGGGCAGGGGTTGGCCGATCCAAAGGCTTGAGAGGTGTGTGTAAGGTGGTAGAGGTTGGGGCCTTTTATAAGAGGAGAGGAGGGGCACTATTGGAAAGTTATAAAATATTACTTTATTATAAAATGATTTTAGGATTTTAAAGGTCCCAAAAGGATATATTTAGAGGATATGGCGTTAAGTATTCTAAATCCTCCCATCCAATACTTTTTTGAAAAGTGTATGACTTATATTTCACCCTATCTTCTCAATTTTTTTAAATCGTTAATTTAAGAGGTAATCACTGCATCATCACGGTGTCATAAATAAATTAACTTATTTAATATCTAAAAATTATATAAAAAATCAGGATGTATGAAATATTTTTAGCTTTATAATGAATATTTATAGTCAAAAATATGATTTATATAACCCCATTTAAAAATTGTTTTAGTAAAACAACACATGTTTGTGACATTTTAATTTTAACTTTAAATAAAAAGGTATTAATGTCATTTTCCAACCAAAGTGGCTCCATGGGGCCCCCAAGTTGACCCATGGATTTTAATGTTCATCCATGACTCATCAATGAAGCGTATAACATGGGTCATGGTCATTTAATATTATTATAACATTATCTTTACCTTAAATTACACTAAATACATCTAATCGTGATTAAAAACATACGAGCTACTATTCACCAAAAAACTATTTTAATCCCATTGAACCACATTTTACAACCTAATGTCAACAATATATGTCATATTTTTGAACTTAAAACCACATAAGTGGTAATGTTTCATTTAAACGAAAAAATAGTTTTTTAACTACCACTTAGTGGTTTCACGTTTCATAAAAAATTGATGTTTTTCAGAAAATACCAAAAATTCACCCTAAGCTATATTTGATATTCCAAATTCAAAAATGATGTCTGTTTTAAAAATTTCAAAACATATAATTTGAATTAATTAATTTAATAACTAATTCCCACTGTCAAAACAAATAGCATGTTTTTAAGAAACAATATCTATTAAAAGATTGGCACTAGTTTAAGTCCAATTTCCAAGTGAAATTAATTCCAATGAACACTATTGGATTAAATGGTAAAAATATATTATAATTTCACTTTAAAAACATTTCAAAAGATAATGTAATCATATAAATAAATTATATTAAAAAGAGGGTTTGAATTAAAATACAACATTCTCACTATTCATTAAAAAATGAACTTTTTCGGAAAAATTCCAAAAATTTACACAAAGTAAATTTTGATGACTCGATTGTAAAGAAGAGTTATATTTTGTCAAATATAACACATAAAATTTTAAAAAAGATGATTTAAAAGAGTTTCGCACTCAAAACCGGGTTAATCGACCTTTTAAAGAATATTAGAATGTTTACGCTTAAAATTGGATTCATTCTCATTTTTAATCCTCTAACATTTATTGTAAAAAGTAAAAATATTTGAAAAACATATATAATCATTTTGTAGTTAGTTCTATTCATTCCCTCCATTACAACGGCTAGGCGTTAACTACCATTTAAAATAATATTATTTTATTATTAGAGTGCAACATAAGATTCCCAAGAAACTCGTTGTTGTGTATTGGGTACACCATCGATCATAGTGTCCATTTTAAAGTAATAATAATATTTTATTCACAAATATGGATAAATGTGAAAATGTCATATTGTTTATTTACATGGGGTGTTATAATGATCAGTAGTCATTCATAGTATTTGGTATCTGAAAATACCATATGAATATTTTTCTGGTATTAATAGTTTGAACTCGTGTATTTAACTGGTAAAATTTTATTAAATATAATGGAAGATATTACATAATACCACATGTTTTAATGATGTTCGATGGAGAAAACTCATAGGATGAGAACTTATTGAAGATAAAATGGAAATTAGGAAGGCTATTCAAACTCATATTAACTTGTATCAGCATTTGAAAAAGACTTCTGTCAATAATAGAAGGAAACATTTATAGTTCCATGTGGGAGATCATTTTTTCATGATGGTATCTCCATTTAATGGTGTTATAATGTTAGTTATGAAAGGGAAACAATGTACCTTATATATCATATGTTTTGAAATTCTTTCATGAGTTGGAATTATTGCGTACCATTTAGAAATGCTGCAAAATCTCTCAATGGTAATGATATCTTATATATATCAATATTAAGGAAAATATAGTCATGAAAAATACATTTTCTAAACTCATATCAATTATAGATTGTACCTGACCATTCTTACAATGAGGAACCCATCCCGATTCTTGATTAATGGGAGCAAGAAATGAAGAATCAAATTATTGTCTCATAAAGGTTCTCAGGTGAAATCAAAAAATTGAAGAAATAATGTCTAATCTAGGGGATTATATAATTGAGAACAACACTCATAATATTTAATGTAATAGTCATAAAATTTTTAATTTTCAATTTTTAGGGAGGTATGAATTTATCACCCCATGAAATTACAGTATTTTAATATAAGAATAAATTTAATCCACAATACAACTAATTTAAAAAATTCTAAATGGAGTCACATTTTACAATATTAGTTAAATTATAAATCTATTTTGCATTTTATAGATTAAATGTATATATTATATACACATAAAATATATTTACACTCATATAATATATTTTTAACATGAATAAGATAAGAACATGCCCAATATAACTCATAAAATACTGTATTTTTAATACAATTGTTTTGTCTCCTATCGAGGGAGAACCCATTTTAAATCCTAATATTTAAACATTAATAATTTGAAAATTACAAAATAAATTTAATATTTTAATTAGGACCAATAAATTTTTTTGAGTGATTTTTTAGGTAAATTTTTTGGTAATGTTTTATTTGTTAATAAAATATTTCAAATAATGAATTTTAGTTCAAAACAATTATTTCATTCCTTAATTTATAAGAATAATTTTTTTTAATATAAGTATTACAGTTAAATTATATTATATTTTTATAAATTAATCCAATTTCACTTATGAGGAAAAATTTTACTTGGAAATTTACAAGTAAATAATAGAAAACTTTTGAACATTTTTAATTTAAAAACTCACACAGTTATCTGTTCTACATGATTAAATTCAAATTAATTCTTGCAACATCAGTGATTTGTATTGGGAAAAATGGATTCCATATTTTGATTCATCATAACATATAATTACCAAAAAATATATCATATTTTTGACCAAAAATTCTTTTTAAAATATCTAAATTATAATAAAATTGTTAATGAAATGTTCTTCATAAAAGGTATTAAACCACATTCAAAAGTGCCCGAATGACATAGAGAAATGTCCAAAATCCATGTTAGATTCATTTTAGACAACAAAATCCTATGTTCTAATTTCATTCAATATTCATTCAACAAGGAACATGAAAAATGTGGCAAAAATTAATTTTTCATAATATTACCAATGTTCCAATCCTCCATTATTATAAAATTCAATCACTTATCACATTAATCCATTCTATAAATCCACTAATGTTTCTCCTGTATCTACACAAATAGCTTACCAATATTCATCCCAATGTCTACAATGACTCCCTATGAGAATAAATCCTTCCAAGTAATCCATTTTGGTATCATCCAAAAGGAGTTACCTGATTTTATGGTAACATTTTCAATGATACCTTTTCACTAATTTTCTTCTCCAATCCATATACTATTATTATTCAAATATTACCTAAAAAAATTATTCAAAACATAATAATATTTTATAATGTTATTATTTTGATATACACTTACACACACCTCCAACTAATTGTTATCGAACATACTATTTCTATACATAAGAAACTATTGCCTCACAAAATTAAGATTATTTATTTATTCCAATACCACCTCTCATGGTTTTCATAATTGTCCCTTCAAAACCCCATATGCCACCTAGAATAGTTCCATGTGCCCGGTCGGTCAGAAGGCGTCATGATAATTGCTCTAAATTCCATAGGAATCCAATTATCAATAAATTACTAGGAGAGTCGATGGGGATTCTATTCCCTCATCTCTAGAGTATTACCGCATAAGTCAAACATAAAGTAAAAAACAAAAGCTAAATAAACAGTGTAAAACTGAAATTAAAACTAGAGATGTATACATATCAACAACTAATATTGTATCAAATACAAAATGATATTGATCATACCAGTGTCTAGAAAATATCCAAAACAATGCATTTCAATACAATAAAAAACAAGTATCCCAAAAGAACAAAATGACAAAAAGGTATCCCTACATCGCAAGCCTCATCTTGGACATCTCTACCGCTCCTCCAAAAAAAATAAACAACATGTACTAGGATGTATTCCCCTATAATCAAATTCAACCATATAATGTTTTTGGGTCCCCAAGGAGGCCCATACAGGGTGGGAGGAAAACATCCCATTATAAAACCCCCTTGTTCTATATAGTTCTAATAGAAACTCTACAAAATGATTGAATGTTTAAAAAACTAGTAAATAAATGGTTATTCACTTGGAATAAGTATACTGTAATGTAAAACTAAACAACACTCAAAGCTACCATCAAAAGAGTGTCCACTCCTAACAATGCAGTTATTACAATGTAAAAATCAAGTCACGCGGCCACGTTGTATATTGAAGGGTAGACCACAAGGGTCGGAACCAAGGTGTCACCAAACTGTGAAATCCATCAAATTAATTCAAGAATATGGATGTCTGAATCCAAGGAGAATGTCTAATACATTTAATATTGTCTAATGGGAATCCCTGGTGGAAACTTGGTATGCTAGTGGATGGGGTCCAAGGAGCATGGAAATAGCATGTCCACTGCGAGCCATAACTAGCTGGATCCTAAAACGTAACAAGGCATGAGGCATCTCAAGAAATCAATAACCAATGGCATAGTGAACCCATGGAGTCCACTACTACATTCAAGAACCAATGAGGGTAGTCAAAGGAATCAATCAAACCATTCATTCAAGAATTCAAGAATTAAAATTAAACATTTATAATCATGTGAGTATACCCACTCACATCAATCAGATAAATCCATGAGTATAGTGACTCATTAAAAAACTTTTACCAAAATATTATGGGCCTTACTTCACATATCATCCATTAACATACCATAAATCATTTCAAATAGTTATTCCCACCCATAGTATCCATTTAATTTGCCCAACTATCAAAACAGCTAACACATAACATAATATACATTAATATAGGAGGAAGTACATCTCCTAAACCAGCTACTAAATCTATAATGTCATATCATGTCTTCTTATAACTATGAAAGCACAAGCATGCACCCCATGGGTGGTTTATATAGTCATAAACAATATAAACCAAAATGAAGCACTGATTTTGTGACCTTGAAACATGAATCATGTTCCATCCCAACTAAACAGAACCCATGATCATCCTCACTAGGTCCAACTAGAGTTACTAAAAGCTACCCTCTACAAAATGGGACCTCACTGAAGGTCCAAATAATTGAATTTAATCTGAATGCCTGAAAAACACCATGAAAAGGCGAAAGAAAACATAGACCACATACCGCGCCTCAGTAGTAGACAAATCATCCAGTATTAAGTCCTAATTCATCATGTTAGGGAATAAATATTATGAAAGAATGATCAACTGAATATTAGGTCACGTGATCTAGAATTAATATAGTGCAATCATTGTTTTGAAGAATCATGAATGTCTAGAAATTAATAATGGAATTACCATTGGGGATATAAATAGTTGATCAACAATCAAAACAGATGCAATATGAAATATTAGGGACAAATACTAGATTAATAGACAAAAGTGTGATCCCCACAGTCCTATTTACATGGGATAAAAAACCCAAAGGGTTTTAAAAAATAAATTTTATGTTATAATTAAAAATAACACCACACACATGCCACACGGTTTACCTGTATAGTTTCCCAAACTGTGCAGAAACTATGCGTACCTCTCTACCTATGATAGCAACATCACATGATTAGCTTGCACTGTTTCACTAGCCATGTGGTAACTATGTGGATCCCCTCTGTCAAAACCTTTAGTATTTAGACCACTTGCACATTTTAGACTAATTGTGCGACAGCCATGCACAAACCATGCACCATGTCATTTTCAGCACAGAACATTGTTCTAGACACCAAACATGCCCTGGACACCTCCAAAACATATAGGATCAATGTAATAATTTATATAATCCCATAAAAAAGTATTTAATGTGAAAAAATGGATTTGTATTTCATACATAAAACTTAGTTCTTAAAATCATCACCAATTATAGAAATTCATCCTCAATTTTCTCTCTGAATGGGTTGCCATGATTCTTCTAAGAACAACTCTAGCCACAGAGCATGTATATCAGATTCCATCCCCTACGCCTCATCCTATAAATAGCCATGCTTCAACAACTCCCATTCTAGAAGAACTGACTGACCTCGATGAAACTTCATTCTCCTTCCATATGTATGAATCAGATGCTTACTAAGGAGGCATCATCTTAAAGATAAACCAACTTGAGATATGAAATTTGAGATGGGTTAGAGTTACAGTGGTGTAGCTGATATATATGGACAACAGCATGCATGGAACTATATTCCTGAAGTAACTAAAAATAATAGTCCACCGACCTGAATTTCACTCGAATCACAAATAGCTAGACATATCATGGTGAATGTTTACCATGTCTCATGATCAACCCATATCATATCCTTAGAGGAAAACATAAGAAAACACAATCCATGACATCAAAATATTGAGGTCATATATATTTATTGGATTTTTATTTCTAGAAGGACTGTAAATTTTCTATCTGCTTTTGAATCAACAAGACCTGCTCTAAAGTCTCTTGCATGAGCCAGAGTCCCAGTAATCCTATCACTATTTCCTCTAACCATCATAAGGGAGAATAGAATAAAAAACATTATGAAAACTTTTATGTTTCCAAATGTATATTCTCCTAATAAAACTTATTATTGGATCCTCGAGAATTATCCCATCACAAAAGATACTAAAATCTAGGATAAATTCTCACAACATTTCCTCTAGCACCTATATCATACACTCTGACTGGCCATCAGTCTGATGGCCGTTTATTATGCTCATAAGAACCTATGTACCCCAAAACATTTGAAAACTCATAAAAATGATATATAAAGTGTATGTAACTATCTAAAACAATAGTACATGGGACCCCATGATGTTATAACCAACTCTCAAATGTACAACATTCCACGATCATCAACAATGATGGTCTCCATGATCGAAATGAAGTTTGAATCCTACATAAGCCTTTATAGAGTAACACACAAGACATCATTACCTCAAGGAGACCAATGGAAACCCCTCAAAAAAATCCATCCTGACATCATCCGATTTCAAATCTTAGATAGGTAACTGTTGTAAAATCAAAATTATTTTCTAATGTTACTCTATCACCTACTTTCGGGTTAAACACCTAGTTACAAAACTAGATACCTCCCTCTTCATTCCCTGCCACTAGTAATGATGTCACATGTCATGGTAAAAATCAGTAACATCAGGATGAAATTCCCAATATGAAGCATAAAACTCCCACATCAACTCCTCGTATATATCCACTGGAACCCAAAAATGACTATAGATACATAGGATCACATCATCACATACCGTCTAACCAGGAGGAGGGTCCTCACCTATCACACCATTCTATAGAAATATGAATTTGTAATCTTATAGATGCTTCATCCTTACTCTGTACAACATGGTAGTGGTATAAGCGTAGGATGAATGAAATGTATTCGTATGACTGTTGTGCGCCTTTAGATGCATATTAGAGATCAATTACATAATAATTCCCCCGCTAATAGTCAGCTGTGTTGCATGTATCTCCATCCTCCTACTCAGTGTATTGGAAACTACATTTACCTTACCAAGAGTGTTGGAAAACGTGATCTCAAAGGATTGTAGGTACCCTACCGACTATTGAAACCTCAAATTTAGATCAATACGTGTAAAGATATACATGAGGATTTTGTGTACCATTTTAATCACAAAATACTCTTCCATTAAATATTTCACCAAACATAGAAATGTGTGAACAATTGAAGAAAGATCGTGATCATGATTAGGGTAATTATTCACATGAAGGCTCAAATGATGAGACCCATACAACATGACTAAATCTCCCTACATCAGCACTTTCCCATTAATAATACTCGAAGCATCACAGTACACTGTGTAACTCTTCCCCTTCTATGGTAGTATTAGCACATTTTCTTATGTCCAGATCCCATTCAGCAACTGAATGGCTGCCTCACAAGATCCTTCCCACACAAACATCACGCACTTATTTTCAGGATCATCAACAGTTTTTCTAACCATGATAGGTCATTTATAAAATATCTTTAGTAACCAGTAAGCCCCAAGAAATTTAAAATGTAAAAAAAATCTTGGGATGTTCCCATGAAACTACAAATTTCACCTTATATAGGTTAATTGACACTCCTATCTCTGAGAAAATGTGGCCCATCATGTGAATATGATCCATCCAAAAGTTATTCATTGGGAGCTTATCAGGTATCAGATGCCCTCTTTGTGTATTCAAAATGATCTCAATATGGTTGTCATGTTTGGTTCAATTATGAGAATACACCAACACATTTTTCATGAAAACCCCCAAAAAATAATTTAGGTAAGGATGGTACTCTATGTTAATAAGTTCCATAAAAACCATTGGTGCATTCGTGAGACCGAACAACAAAAATAGATACTTGTATAACCAATACCAACTACAAAATATTGTACGCTGGATGTGTGGAGGTCAAATAACAACCTGGTGATTTTTTGACCACATGTTGATCTTCAAGAACAGTTTATCACCTCGATGCTGATCAAACATGACATATTTCTGTCGAAAATGATATCTATTTATAACCATTAGTTGGTTCAGTTTCTGATAATCCATGCATAGCCTAAGAGTTTTGTCCTCCTACTTCAAAAAATAGATCAATGAAACTCACAGAGAAGTACTTGGTCTTCTAAAACCCTTTGCCTCTAAATCCTCTAGGAGCCTCTCTACCTCATGCAACTCTGTCATTGCCATCATCAATAGATGAATGGATAGAGGTGTTCCTCTGGAAACTGGATCGATGGAGAACACCACCTACCACTCAGGAGGTAAACATTAAATGTCATCAAGAAAGACATCCCTATAGTGCTCATCCACTTGAGGTATGTTCTCTTAACTCACTCCATAATCATCTAGAAATAAACCAGAAATCCGTGATGTCATCCTAGTAAGCCCATGATGCTTGGGTCCATCTATGCTCGTCTTGACATCCCATTCACCTTTGTGAATAAACAGTGCACCCTCTCATGATTCGAAAGTGACCCTATAGAAATTGAAATCTCGATAAAAAATGATACAGTTAATACGTGAATGGCGTAAATCCATTTCATCTCAAGATAATATAAAATATAGAGGAATTGGAACCCACCAGCCTCAAGGGGACACTACATACACTGGTGTACATCTACCATGATATCTCCCAATGGTGTGTCTAGTGTCCAAACTACCTCATAATGAAAATAAAGAATCCTTTGTCCCTTTACCACTCAAGAAGAGATAAATCTATGAGAGTAACCTGTATCAAAAAGAAAAAATTTATTAGTAGAATCTACTATGATCATACCTATTATCAAAGACGTTCTGGGATCATGTTCATGTTGTGTCTATTCCACTGCATAATTTTGTTTTGTAACACGACCCTCTGACCGTCCCTTGCTACCCTTAGCTAATCGATCCTGATGTATCATAGAACTCGATGTCTGGATACCACCAAAACGACCACCACTACCATGGCCTATTTGATGTTCACTTATCAAACTCCCATCTAGGAATGGTGTTGATGAAACCGCTCTTTAACATGAGGATGGAGTTGGTCCATACCACTTATAGCTGGAGGAATGGTCCTGTAGAACCACAGCATGTTCCCCATCCATCCAAAAGCACAAAACTCTACTAGGCCAGGGTCACACTGGTTTTTAATGCATCCTCTCCTACCATAATAATGTAAAAACACAAATATTCTTGAACCCATATCCTGACTAGAACTAACATAGCGGGAATCCTCAAGATGGTACTTCAGAAAAAAGGTGTAGACCAACTATGGTGAGAAACACCACTCTGCTATATGGTACCCCACAGTGTCCCTTGGGTTATGTCCTAGAATTAGTGCCTGATTCACATTCTTGTTTATAGAATTACCTGAACACATTGACCTAAGATATGATAGCTTGTTTGAGACCTTCCTCGAAGAGGCTCAACCACGATAGCCCATTAGTATGATACGTCTACTCAAATTTCAACAGCTTCATAAATCATCTTGATTATTCCATATATATCATCACACCATACTCCAGATGCATGAACTAACAGGGCAGGTCTGCCCACAACCTAGCGAGGTAAATGTAGTCATCTAAGCGGGGATGTAATTTTGCCCAACCCGTATCACTTAGCTCAACGACATGGTTCAAAAGACCGCACCAGGGATTTTCTACTC